>CM056578.1:35004243-37713410 GCA_029721435.1 Gymnothorax reevesii
GAGCTATAAACAATAAATGCAAAAAGGCAAAAAACAAAAAGGCACTGGAAACTCCAGGCAAGAGAGTCAAGAAAAATAAATAACAATACTACATACACACACACACACACACACACACACACACACACACACACACATGCTCACACACACACACACACACACACACACACACACACACACACACACACACACACACACACACCCACACACACACACACACACACACCCACACACACACACACACACAGGACGAGAGGCTAGGACAAATACTAGGGAACTTGACAAGAACTTGGCTAAACGAGACGCGAGAAACAAAACTTGAGA
The DNA here is from genome assembly GCA_029721435.1 of Gymnothorax reevesii. Lineage (NCBI taxonomy): Eukaryota > Metazoa > Chordata > Actinopteri > Anguilliformes > Muraenidae > Gymnothorax > Gymnothorax reevesii. The sequence goes on from CM056578.1 coordinate 35,004,568, forward strand.
CACTGTCTGCCAGCCAACTTCCACCGCATCCAGATAAAGGCTTGGAAATCATGACATGAGGGGTAACACCTGGAGAGAGAGAAACAAGAGGCATGGCAAGATCAAGACATGGACAGAGATTGGATGACATGACCTGCTCATTAAGAGAATGAGCGTGCTCAGCTTAAGTACCAATTAAGTATGCAGTTTGGAAGCAAGCATGAATGTTAAGAACAGAAAAGCACAGCAAGATCTTGAAATAGCAAAGCAGGAATCATGACAATAAACTCCCTGTCTAAATTAGTAGTATTAGTAATGTGCCTATCTAAGAATTACACCAACCCAGTGAGTGTTAGTAAATGTTAGTAACTTAAAAACAGTTAATTGCCAATTAAGCTTAGAGAGGCCCGAATCCAGCACAGCATGGAAGGAAGGGGAAATACCAAAGCCAACCATAGCTCAGAAATGTGCAACAACGAAGGCACGGGGCGGAACGCAGACAAGCGGTGGAGTGGCATGGCAGACCTGGCAAAAACAAAAACATGGAAAAGGAACATGAATAATGAAATGCAAGAACCTGATACAAGAAACTGTTAAAACTGTGACTGTGAACCTGAACATGAACTATGAACTATGAAATCTTGAAACATGAAACTGTTAAAAATACTGTTCTGGCCAAAGGCCAGAACCCTGGAACACAACAGTAATCTATGAGTTATACCTTTTGTATTTATAATGTTATATTATTGTTGTGTATATTAATTTTATGTTATTATTGATTGCATTGCTTGACTGTTGTAATCAGGGCGTCATTGGAAAAGAGAGCTTGCTCTCAATTGGCCTTCCCTGAAAAAATAAAGGTGAAATGAAACGGCCACTGGAAAAATGCAACTTTGCAAGGCGGACAATTTAGGGATTTCACAATCATTAGTCACTCGTTCAATTCAACAAACAATCAAGGCGCTCTATGAACCCCATATCATCCGACAGTTTATCCGGTTTCCAATGGACGTTCGCCAAAAACACCGAATCAAACTTGAATTCATGCACATCTCAGGTAGGCTTATGCTCGGAATCATCGGTGCTATTGACGGGACCCATATTTGAATTATTTCTCTGACCCAAGATGAAGAGGTATTTGTAAAGAGAAAAAAGTTAATTCCATCAAGACCTGGATAGTACTTGATCCCAAATACAATATTTTGGACATTCTTGCGAAATGGCCAGGATCCACACACGACTCTCTAGCATTTTAATGGAAAGCGGCTTATGGCAATTATCTGACAGGCATTATGTGCCTGCGGGATGCCACTTGCCAGGGGACAGTGGCTACCCCTGCAAACACTGGCTCTTGACCCCTTACCTGAATCCACAACTGGGACCACAACAAAATTATAACAGGTATGTCATTGTTGCTATGGCCTACATTGGCATAGCCTATTACATGTGAAGATGGCATAATACTGTAAATTACAAATATACCGAACAACAAAAGTTAATTAAAGACAGATTGGAAAATAAGTAGACACGCAATTATTATAGATACTCAAATTTATCACCAGCGTGTGCACATTTACGCTTATTTCATCAAAATTTTCTCTGTTTTGTGGTCACTTATGGCTGAGTAACCATAAGAGAACATTGACTAACTAGAAGAAGAGAAGACAGGCGGTGTGGTGGAGTGTGGTATTGGGCAGCTGGAGCACCGGTTTCATGTGCCGCATGGGGAGGTGCGTCTCATCCCAGAGAGAGCCAGCAAAGTAATTACAACATGTGCCATCCTTCACAATTTATGCCAACAAAGAAACATACCTCAACCGGATGATGATAGTGCTGCCGACTGCGCTGATGATGCTCTCAAAGAGGAAAATGATATTTGCAATGTTGCTGAAAAAACTGGACTGACAGTTTACGGCAAACAAACTTGAATGACCCGACATTTAAATGATCGCAACATATTCCCATTGGATAATAAATTGCCAGTTATTGGTTGAATTAGCTAGCTACATGAATCTAATGGCATGGTAGTCACAGCCTTTAACTTATCAGCTCTGCTGCAGTGTGTAACCTTGAGATTGGCACATACCGTAAAGGAAAGACTGCGGTAAACACGGATGTATAACATTGAAACATATGTTACAGCATGACGGATGTTGCGCTGGAAAATCGTACGTTAATTATAGCTGCATTTGCTATCGAGTTACCCTAACATTAGCTACCTTGCTAGCTGACTAAAGTTACTGCTAACAAGCATTTTAACTTGCACAAGGCACTTAATGATTAATTCAGCCTCTGAAACGTATTTGTGACCCTCCAGCACCAAACCAGTCACATTGGTCAATTTTTCAAATATGAGGTTTTGGGCTCATCTAGAAGGGCATTAAATATGATCCCAAAAACTCATAATTGAAAAATTGACCCATGTGACTGGTTTGGTACTGGAGGGTCACATTTGTGAAGATGATGCTTGCAGTGTCTGAAATTTGAGAGTTAGAGCTGGGATAGGGCGTTTTACAAAGACAAAATGTTTTACATGATCATCTTTATTATTTCAGAAAATTATAGGTAGTTATTTTGAAATTTGATATACAGTCTATGTTATGTTTATCACTGGGAAACATAACTTCTGCTTTTTCCAAATTTTTTTTTTTTCATGCGATTTCAGAAGCTGCTCTCAAATTCAGACCTCAGTGTTACCCAGCAAGGACTTGGAGAACGCTTAAAGCTATTCTTTTGTTTTATTGTTGGAGTATACTTCTGAAGTAATTGACACATGAAATTCTGATGAAAATAGTAGATGAAAATGCGACAAAATGCATTGTCAGTGAAGCATGCAATTTTTTGCACATTCTTATACGTTTCCATCTACACTTTTTGGCAAAAACTGTCACTCATTTTGTGTGTTTAAAAATACATTACAACGCAGTTCATCTACAACGTTGCAGACAACTACAGCTTCAGTATTCCAAGTGACTCTAGTCATCTGTCCAAGGACTAGGAGTACATGAGAAATTTTTTGTTATTCAATGTAAATTTTCTTTGATGGCAGAAAATGAAACCTCTTATCAAGGTCTTAACATGTATGTGGAGCCAAAAACTTCACTCTGGAATTCTTTCACATACAGCATGTCTTCTGCTGCAGTAAATCAGTGGAGTGCAAATGAGACTTAAATAAAAAATATTTATTTAAACAAAATCTCTACTGAGGCCTTAACTTTCAGGTGGCTCAAACACAACCACTTGGCTGCATTCAACATAGGGAAGGAAGTACATCAGGTGGAAAGGCTGAGGAAAAATAAATAGTTTGGAGAAGATTGAAGCGGAAGAGAGAGGGAGATGAAGGTGGGGGGAGAGAAAGAGCTGTGGCAACAATGACAAGTGTGATAGCTACCTTAGTTTAAATATAAATTTAAAAAATCATACATCACATAAAGCAGAGAAAGTATGGCATTTATTGCAGCGATAAATTGTAGAAAATCCAAGTCCAGCGTCACCTACTGGATTTGGTCTTTCAGACACACGGCAATATTTTTAAACTATATTTCCCAAAGGAAATTAAAAATGTAATTATTCCATATTTTATCAGGCAGTATTGCGCTGTTTGTGCATACACTGGATGTAACACTGATATAACCTGAGACTGTTCATGTTATTCCCCAGTGTTTTATGTAAACGTATTATGTGGTCACAATAGGCATCAATTTCCAGATGTCCTTGTGATATTTTCACATGCTCTAGGCCTCATTTCGTTTTTTTTTTTTTCAAAATTTGAACTACTGTTCCAACTTGAGAAGTTACATGTTCGACCTATTACTCCAGTAGTAAAATGCACAAATTAAATGACACTTTCAAGGTAGAATGTGATTTAGAACATTCTAAGGAAGTGAGAGTTAAAATGCTCGTCATACGGAAAATGGGGTGAGTTACAGTTGAGACCACTGACTGCAGCTATATGGTCGAGAGATGGCAAATATCTGTTATTTGCGTCAGCTAATGTAGTAAGCTACCTGGCTAGCTTGTTAAGAAAGATTCACAGACAAGATGTCAAGATTACGTGTAGGAACCACAAGCGAGCACCAGAGAGTACAAAAAAAGGGAGGCTTTATTTCTGAAGGGGGGAAACCCCCAACAGAGCAGGCAACAGTACACTGTCCACAATGCAAAAATCAGAATCCACAGGGCGAAATCCAGAACCGTAAACAGGGCACCAATCACAATACTTGTGGTCGGGCAAAAATTGGTTCAGAACACAGGCACAGGTATGTCAGAGAAGCAAAGCCAAAATCCAGTGGGCGTATACAGAGTCAAAAACTCTACAATCACAAAAATCACAATACAATCACAAAACTCGTAGTCGGGCAAAAAGGATTCGTAAACAGATGCAGACAATAGTACCAAAGAGCAGAGCCAAAAATCGTAAGTCGGACGGTCCAGGCAGAAGAGTAACACTATGAGTACAAGGCGAAAAGATAGCAGCGCAGGTAAACAAGAGAAACGTTCTGAAAAGGAAGTGCTGTGAAAAGACTTCCTTATATACACTCGCAGGAAGAACATGCTTAACACAACGCAGGTGGTGGAAGTCAGACTGATTATTAAGGGAGAACCTTAATAATAAGGGGGAACTTAATCACATGAAATAGGCAACAGCCATAACGCGGACAGGGATCACGAGACAATCCTATAGACACATATACTGCTCCGGTCAAGTAGTTCTAACATGCATAGATAATAAGAGAAAGGAGAGCGTGAGCCGGTGTGGAGAATCCACAGAAACGTAGCAGAGAAGATTAGGGAAAGACAAGAGGCGAAGATTAGAACAGGGCTAGTGCTGAGGGCTTCTTAATCAATTAGTAAGTGCAGCTATACAGTCCCTTAGAGCTCGTTAGTAAGTTAGTATTACTTTTGTATATACAATGTTAGTTAGTGTTAGTAACTCTAGCAAAAATAACAAACTGTTAGTATGGGTTAGTAATATAGAAAAAGCAAGGCGAAGGAAGTAAACGAGATTGGAAGGAATGGTTGAAATCCAGAAATCATTAAATCAGCCGAAAGAGTGGCACGAAATACCGGGGCTGTGAGCAATGACAAGACAAGAGACCAGACAGGGGGGGACAAAGTGCAATGCATAGCAGAAACAAACACATGGACCGGAATAAAACTATGGTAAAATACAAAACATGGAAAAAACTAAACTAGACAATACATGATCAAATCTAAGTAACCAAATCACAATACATAATCCAAGGCATGGTCAGTCAATGCAGAGATCAGACAGAACATCAAAGACATGTCAAACAGAGCAGAAACATAACACAAGACATCATGGTGAGTTACGCTGTCGTAACTAACTGTAAAAGAGATGGCAGCGGGAGTCTACTTACCCACAGACTGCATTACCTTATTATTCCCCCGGCATATAATGCGTGGGGATATAGCTATCGCTCTGTCCGTCCGTCTGTCTGTTCGTCTGTAAACATGACTTTGTCCAGGCCATATCTCGGAAACTATATGTGCTAGATTCACCAAACTTGACACACATGTCAATCATGATGTGTACATGTGCCTTTTAAAGGTTGTTACACAACCTACAGCTCTTGTTTAACAAGCCTATGAATTACAAAGCAGCCGGCAGTCCGAGATTCCATCCACTTACGTAGACTGTACAGTCATTTTAGCCATTATGGGCACTTACGTCAATGGCAAAGCAGCCAAGCCAGGTCAAAATTTCAGGGGAGGTGTTTCGGTGGGTGTATGGGCGGGATCGCCATACCGCGGCTCGATCCCCCATCACTACTGCGTAGACTCTGACTCCAAATGTGCAAGATGGCAGCACCTGTATCCATGATATTTTGGCTCCATTTCTGATCAATGGGAGTAAATGGAGACATATCGTCCATCTTTATATTCAGTCCATGATTTGCCCAGTTTCTCCACATTATCAATCACAGATGCTGATGGCCACAATTCCTGTTACACTGTCAGTTATAGTTTTTTTTGTCAGCTAATTTGTCAGTCAATTAGTTAATTTTCAATTTAGACATTAAAAGAAAATCTTGTGTTTCTGGTTTCCTAACCAACCAAGTGCTGACTGTAAAAATTTTAGACCATTGTTGAAAAATAAAAATAACTGATAGGGATCTGGCCATATTCCTCCCTATGCTGATATGCTATCTGACGGTTGCTTTTTTTTTTTTTTTTTTTTAATTTTAGCAGCACCAAATGCAAGAAGTAATTAGGATAAGACAGAATGTGCCAATACAGTGATTGGCGGTTGGGATACATTTTATCTCTGCTTCTGACAAAACTGTATTAAACAAATGCATGTCCTACGTGAGAGAGTCGATGGTATGATGTAGCTTGGCAAGACTGGTGATATAAAGTTGTTGATCGTTCCAAGAGCAAATCATCAAATTCATGTAACCATCCATCGAACTGTCACTCAGAGACAACACGATGACAGCGACTCAAACTTTGTGTGATAGACTGTTATTAATCCACTTCCATGATTTTTCCCAATCACTGTCAGTCTTTTTTTACAAAAAGGAGGCATACAGTAACTAGCAACCATTTACTCTTGCTAGCTAGTACTTAGAGATGAGAAGGGGACAAAGTGGCTACATTTGTTCCTCTATTGTATCACAAAATACTCTGAAAAGGCTCAGATTTGAGCCGTAATTTGCTGGTATATCACTGGATGACATTCAGTAGGCGAAGCCTCCTCTGATATTTCATAGGCCCGCGTCAGCCCTTTGGTGAAATGCTCGATTGTTGAATTGATCATCATTGATCAATGAATTAATCATTATCATTAAAGCATTTGCTGAAATACTTTTTAACAGTTAAAATGGGTAAATGCTAGATGAAGTACACTCAGCTACTACAGTGTGTGAAACTTAATATAATTCTACTTTCATATGCATAAATCATGCTTTAAAAAATGCACATTTCAATCAATCAAATCCTTTATTTAACCAGAAAAGACACTAATTTACCATAATTTTAATGTGCTTAATCACCCAGGATAGATTTTGGAAAAGTTTTGCGTTTGGATTGACCAGTGGTCTGAAAAATTAATAATAAGAATACAAAATACAAAACCCAAAACCAGTGAAGTTGGCACGTTATGTAAATCGTATATAAAAACAGAATACAATGATTTGCAAATCCTTTTCAACTTATATTCAAATGAATACACCTCAAAGACAAGATGTTTAATGTTCAAACTAAGAAACTTTTTTTTTTTTGCAAATAATCATTAACTTAAAATTTAAAGGCAGCAACACATTGCAAAAATGTTGGCACAGGGGCCTTTTTACCACGGTGTTACATCGCCTTTCCTTTTAACGACACTCAGTAAACGTTTGGGAACTGAGGAGACCAATTTTTTAAGCTTTTCAGGTGGAACTCTTTCCCATTCTTGCTTGCTGTACAGCTTAAGTTGCTAAACAGTCCGGGGTCTCCGTTGTTGTATTTTACGCATCATAATGCGCCACACATTTTCAATGGGAGACATCTGTGGACTACAGGCAGGCCAGTCTAGTACCCGCACTCTTTTACTACGGAGCCATGCTGTTGTAACACGTGCAGAATGTGGCTTGGCATTGTCTTGCTGAAATAAGCAGGGGCGTCCATGAAAAAGACGTTGCTTGGATGGCAACATATGTTGCTCCAAAACCTGACTGTACCTTTAAGCATTAATGGTGCCTTCACATATGTGTAAGTTGCCCATGCTCTGGGCACTAATACACCCCCATACCATCACAGATGCTGGCTTTTGAACTTTAACCTATAACAGTCTGTATGGTTCTTTTCCTTTTTGGTCCGGAGGACACGACGTCCACAGTTTCCAAAAATAATTTGAAATGTGGACTCGTCAGACCACAGAACACTTTTCCACTTTGCATCAGTCCATCTTAGATGAGCTTGGGCCCAGCGAAGCCGGCGGCGTTTCTGGGTGCTGTTGATAAATGGCTTTCGCTTTGCATTGTAGAGTTTAAACTTGCACTTGCACATGTAGCGACGAACTGTAGTTACTGACAGTGGTTTTCTGAAGTGTTCGTGAGCCCATGCGGTGATGTCCTTTACACACTGATGTCGGTTTTTGATGCAGTACCGCCTGAGGGATCGAATGTCACAGGCATTTAATGTTGGTTTTCGGCCTTGTCGCTTACGTGCAGTGATTTCTCCAGATTCTCTGAACCTTTTGACGATATTACGGACCGTAGATGATGAAATCCCAAAATTTCTTGCAATAGCTCGTTGAGGAATGTTGTTTTTAAACTGTTCGACAATCAGCTCACGCATTTGTTCACTAAGTGGTGACCCGCCCCTTATCCTGGTTTGTGAATGACTGAGCAGGGAAGCTGCTTTTATACCCAATCATGGCACCCACCTGTTCCCAATTAGCCCGTTCACCTGTGGGATGTTCCAAATAAGTGTTTGATGAGCATTCCTCAACTCTCTTAGTCTTTTTTGCCACTTGTGCCAGCTTTTTTGAAACATGTTGCAGGCATCAAATTCCAAATGAGGTAATATTTGCAAAAAATTACAAAGTTTACCTGTTCGAACATTAAGTAACTTGTCTTTGCAGTGTATTCAATTAAATATAGGTTGAAAATGATTTGCAAATCATTGTATTCTGTTTTTATTGACGATTTACACAACGTGCCAACTTCACTGGTTTTGTAATAATAATAATAATAATAATAATAAATCTTACCCACTTACCATACCCCGGAAACACAGGATTTTTTTTTTTTTTTTGCCTTATTTCATTTGGGTTTTGTGAATGTTGCTGTAATACAGTTGCAGGTGCAGTATATCAAATTTTTGGGGAGATTCATCCAAAAGGAAGAATGTATGAAAAATATTTTGGGGGATGTTTGATGCACTCTGCCTATCTATTATGCAGATTTTTTGATTGAGGCTGTTTTGAAATGAGTGTGAAATGATTGTAGTTTTTCTATTATTTTCATCCAAGTTGCTTTTTGCAAGTTGATGAAAGTCAACCTTGCGTTGAATAACAGGGGCAGATGATGCTGTGATGCTTAATGGTGCTGTGATGTTTAATTGGGAGCAGTGTCAGTCTAGATAACCTGTGCAAAAAGTCAAGATGGCTGTAAGCTTCCATCTAAAAATGGCTCTGAGGGTGAATCGAATTGCTTCAATTTCCCCTTGATTAGCATGTGCTTGTTTTAATCACAGGTCAGATAGCGCACATTGGGATGTTTTAATCAACACATTGTTCCAGTGTGTTGATGCAACTTATCATCTGCATAGCAATCCAAACCAGAGAGAGGAAGAGTATGTTTGTCTCGTGGACTCTCCCAAACTGAATAGACAGAGGGGCTTGCAGCTATGAGACCTTTCTAGAATAAGCTTTCAAAGATCCTAATTCATAATCATTTAGTAGTGGTCTGCGTAGTGTATTGGCAACTTTGGAGGGGACCACATATGAGGAACTGTGCTATAAATATCAGCTTTGTGAAGCACAAAACACACTGTTTTTGTCGAGACTGGCGTAGATGTGGATTGCCTCATTTCTCTGGTGATTTTCAGAGCTGCAGTTCTGTGGATATTAGCAAAATCCTTCCAAGTGTCCATCTGTAAGTGTTGGAAAGCTTTGACACGCAGGCTAAGCTTTTATTTTTTATTTTATTTATTTTTTTGATCCACGGTATTGGAACTTATCTCATTTTGCACTTAACTTATAGTGTTGTGCGTGAAGCCTTCCAGTCACCGCAGTATTACTTTATGTTGTAGCTGTTTCCATTTTTCGACATGCCATTATTTCAGTGATTGAGCCAGTGCTTCCAGTGTGAGCTCGCTAAGTGCTTGCGGCTAAGGAAAACTGATATTCTATAAGGGGTGTTCCTTGTTAAACCAGTGCTGTAGTTATTCCGGTCCTTCCATAAGCACTTATTGTGTATTGCTTTGAATAAAAGTTACTACCACTCTAATCCTAGTTTTACAATGTTTACTAATGTCTCTGTTAGCACACAAATGGATTGCTGAAGAACAATATTTACAAATGTTTTTTTTTTCCTGCCAACAAAATCATCTTGGACTGGAAAGTGAATTGAGCCACTCTCTCTCCATCTGTCCTTCTCTCTCTCTCCCTCCTTCCATACCTCTCTCTGCCTCTCTTTTGCACCCTTCCTCCTTCATTCCTGCCTTACTCTCCTCTTTTGCTTTCCCCCTTTCCCCAGAGAGGATGCTGAGGCTCCCAAGGCCAAACTGGTGAACCCCAACTCCCTCTCCTCATCTCGCTCTGGGAGCTCCCGTTCCGGCACCTCCTCTACACAATCCATGGTGCACAATATGGCCCCGCCCCGGGGGCCCCGTCCTCGCCCCCCTGTCCCAGTCCCCGCTGCGGCCCCGCTCAAAGAGAACGGCCAGCCCCAAAACTACCCCCAGACCCCCCCGGCCTACACGCAGGTGCCGCCCAAGACCCCCGAGCCTGTCATCCCCAAACTGAGCCCCGGGAACCTAACTCGGATGGGGGCCACGCCCGTCATGATCCCCGCCCAGACCAAAGCCTTTCAGACTGTGTAGGGAATGACTCCTCCCCTGGAGTGATATTGAGAGGGAGGGATTGTAAAAATAAGTCAATAAATGAAAAAAGGTTACAAAATCAACATGTTCCTGAACTGATAGAAACAGCCTCTTTACAACAAAAAAGTAAAAAGTAAAAAAAAAAAAAACACAAAAGCAAATAGCGGATATGACTACGGGAATCAATATCAAAACAAAAAGTTGAATGAATGCTTGTTTAAAAGGGAAATAAGAAGTGCTTGCCCCTTCTGAATATAAACAGAAAAAAAGCCTGAGCTTGAGCATCTCTCACTTTCTCTGTCAATGAGAAGGCCGTATATTTTTATTCTTTTTTTATTTAAACTACTGACTCAGGAGGCCATGTGAACAGTGAGGAGGATGACAGTTTCATTTCTTTTCTCCGTGAAAAGAACATGATTTACCGTGCTATGGGACAGACTTTCCAGGTCCAGAGAGGGGAATTCAGGATGAGGAGCCAAAGATGTTTCTATTAACCCGGGGCTGATTGGCTACTGACACTGCGCTGCAGCCATATTCTCATTTACTAAGCCAAACAAGATGAACCTTGGGATTGAATGAGAAGAAAAACTATGTGAACATTGGATTCTTTAAACATCTGTTGAGGTCAGGTTCTCTCACAAGCTTTCACCAATTCACCAATCAGAAGCTGCTTTCAGGCTCCATTCACCAGCACTGCATCACAGAACTCCAGTCAATGACAGGTGGGAGGAGCTGCATGTGGACTCGGTCTCACCCTTCTCTCGGCAGCCTGAGGGTGAAGAACACGTATTGTAAGTGCAGGCAGTCATCTTACGGCAGCGGTGTTATTTCCTGGGCACCGTGTGACTTTTGAAGTATCCCGGTGATCTTTGGAGGAGATATTTCACTTGCTGGTCAGCAAGTGGGAAATTATAGTGGTCAATAGATGACCCAGTAGCGATGGACTTTCCTCTGTGCTCCGTTTCATGTTTTCTTTCCAACTTATATAATAACTGCAGTGGTACCCTCTCAGCTCCCCCATGAAAAAATATATTTAAATATATTTAATTAATCATATTCGTAGGCTGTTTTAATCTGTTATTTCTGTGGCGCCTCTGGAATGTCTTTTCTACATTAAACTGAGTTCCAGCCAGTGAAAAGAACAAAGTTACTGATTATGTTTGCCACTGTTATGCTTAATTTCATCAATGCCCCCTATTTAAATACCAGCAGTGCTATGCAGTCAAATTCGGGGAAATGAAAGATGCTGAGATTTAACTGTGTTTTCTTCTCCCGTGGATTATTAATAACGAAGCTGAAGTAGAACAGCTGAGTTACGCTTACTGGAAATAAATCTGTAAATGCGAAAGCCGGAAGCAATACAACAGTTTAAACATGGGTTGAAATGACTGCTCAGTCCTGTCAATTTTAATGAGTCAACACAGCAACTTGCGGTTCCCAAACTTGTAATATCTTTTAACTAAATATAGCTGCAGCTACTCAGTGACCTAAGAGAAAGATATAAGCCCAGAATTATAGGCTTGGCAGCACTGGAAATGGTCCTGTGTTTTCAATGGTATGCTGCTGGCCTAGTTGGCCACAAAGTCTACCAAAAATGACCTATTTTTTTCTTGTATAAAAGGAAAAAGCTTTGGCAGATAAGCCTTGTTCAGAGACCAAACTGCTAATGCCGGGAAAATGGGTACGTTGTTATTTTTTTAAACAACTGAACCTTTTCAAGGGTTGATAAGATTTATTTTTTGACATTTAAAATATCAAATTTGTCACGGAAATACTGTAAATAGGACAGTGGAATTGCTTTTCGTTTACTAAGCTTGTGATATATAATTGAATCACCACTGCATGGTGTGAAAATGGGGTATAAGCCAACAATACTACCTGGGAACATCTGTACCTAAGACCTATCCAGCCTCAGATAAAAGATGTTGTAGCGTACTGGTCAATGCCAGCAGCATGAACAAGTGCCACCTGGAATATTGGGATCTGATTGTGAGTTTATTTTTCATTCCTTTCATATTATGTCTACGGAATTAAAATGCATTGAGCAATCCTACGAATGTCACCTGTTGAACTAGCAATGTGATTTTGAAGGCACTTTTAAGGGAATGATAACTTATATGAAGCTACTGTCCAGGATTCTGTTATGTGCAAATTAGTTTTTGAGTAACTTTTTTATTTTTTTGAGTATTGTTACTTTATCTCATGAAATAACAGTGCTGCCAACTCTCCCGAATTTTTCCGGGAGTTTCAGTGGCATATTCACATTCCTGTGGTGTACTTAGCAATTATTCAATTAACGCGTATTAAAGAGCTCCGAATTAAAGAGGTCCCCCTCGCAGAGTTGAAGTCCTTGTGCGAGGAGGTTAATCAGATTCACGTGCGTTAAGGTGTATTCCACCACTGGTATTATGGAAACCGATTTTAACTCCAGACTCCTCACTCTTTTCTTTACTCAGGGGATGGAAGCAATTAAAGATGTTTCACACGGTCTTGTATCATTTAAACAATTTAAACAATCATTAAACACATGCTTTGCTTCTAACCTCTGAGAAAAAGAAAACCGCAAGAATCCTGGAGTTATAATCAGCTTCCACATTACTAGTGGTGAAATCCACCGTAACACACGTGAAGCTGATTAAACCTCTGTGCGCAAGGTCTTCAATTTCGCGTGAGAATCTTTTAAATACGCATTGGTTGAATAAGCGCTTACTTCGGCAGGACATGAATTTGCCAGTAAACCTCCTGGAAAATATGGGAGAGTTGGCAGCACTGAAATAACTTTGAATGGAACTGCAACATTCAGAAATACTCTCCTGGAAGAAAATCTGTTGGCGTTGTGTTCATGTTCTTACCTCTATGAAGTGTACCATAATTACTGTTACAGCCTTAACTGAAGCTCTTAATTATACAGAACGCTGGGAAAGTGGAAACCGGAAACACACATCTACTGTCTTCGAACCCACTGCAGCACAACTCACCTCATCATCACATATTGTGGACTCAGCTCCTGCAGCAGCAATGGCTTTGGCTAGACTCATTTGTTTTCCATGTCTCCACGGTGCTCTGCTGACGGGGAGGTGAAACAAGGATAAGAGATTTGTTTGAGCACTTTCATGGCTAAGCATTTCTTTGAGTCTTTCTTTATTTATGATTAAAAACTAAGAAAATAATGCCAACAGAGGCAAGTTACACAGTGATGCTTAGCTGGAAGGCAGTCTTGAGCAGTTTATGAACAAACCATGCACACTGAGCAAAGGGAATCTATATTCATGTTACAAGACTTTACCAGGTAACCAAATAGCCCTGCAATGGCCCTGTACTCGACATTCATATGCACGGGGACTACTCATATAGCTCAGGAACTGGAGTCATATTTTTTTAGAAAGAAACTGATGAAGACCTGTGATTATCTATGTTGAAGCTAAACAGAATAGTCAATTGGCTGCCTGGATGGGCCCGTTTCATTCAAAATTGTTTGATCTTTCTTTACAATTGCGTGCCCCCGGTAAATTCCCATCTCGTTCTACAGCTGACAGACGCGGGCAATAATGCTATAAAATATTCATTTCATATTGTCTGGGAAGAAAATTGTAGCACTCAAGTGTTTCTTAGTGCTCTGCTTGCTGTCCTATCCATGTTTTCACCATTAGTCTCAGAGCTAGCCATGGCATGGTATATATACAGTACCAGTCAAAAGCTTGGACTCTTTTTGCTAATGCCACAGCTCTCTGTTTTTAGAGGAATTTAAATTGCTTAACTTCTCTATGTAATCTCAAAGGGAATCTTGTCAGAGGTAAACATTCGGAAGTTAAAAGAGAATAATTTTCTTGTTTGAATAGTGTCCAAAAATTTGGAATTCTCAAAGAAACCATATTTTTCAAGGTAAACAAGTAACAAGCGCCTTCTATTTTCAAAAAGCCAAATTAAAATCAAGCTGTTTTGGGACTTATTGGGCAAAAAGGTCAATGAAAAGCAAATAACCACATGTGCAGCACATCTTTGGGAAGTTAGACGGCCACTCAGCGGCAAACTCATTATGGCCATATAACTGCCCTAGTAAAAGAAAAACAAATATGAATATCCTCTGAAATTATAACAAAAAATGCTAGTTAGTTTGATTGATTTAAGAATTAGATCTCTCTTTTTTTCAATAAAAAGGGTGCCTGTTTCTTTATTTAACATGTATTGTAAGAAAAACGTGGGTGTGTCCAAACTTTTGAATGGCACTGCATATATATATATATATATACACAGTGGTGTGAAAATGTATTTACAACACCCAATTTCTTCTATTGTTGCATATTTGTCATATGTAGATATTTCAGATCATCCAAATAATTTTAACATAAGACAAAAGGCAACTCAAGTAAACTCAAAATGAAGCTTATAAATGATCATTTTTTGAAGGTAAAGAGTTTTTCCAAAACCTATATCACCCATGTGAAAAAAAAATACATGCCCCGCAAACCTATTAACTGCCTGTGCCTCCCTTTGCAGCAACAACTGCAATCAAATGTTTGCAGGAACTGGTAATGAGTCTTTTACATTACTGTGGAGAAATTTCAGCACGCTCCTCTGTGCACAGTTGTTTCAATTCAGCAATATTGGGGCGGGGGGTGTTGAGTATAAACTGCCTGTTGAAGTTCATGTCTCAGCATCTTAACTGGATTCAAGTCAGGACTTTCGACTTGGTGACACCAGAACCTTCACATTGTTTCTTCTGACCCATTCAGAGGTAGACTTGAGTGTCATGGTTTGGCCCCACCGGATGCAGTCTGCAACCCGCCGGGCACTGAGACCATGTACCCAAAAGCAGAAAAAGGGACCCACTCGCACCAGCTGATATAATAAATAGAAAACATTTAACTATAATAATAATAACAAAATGACAGGGGAACCAACACATAACGGGGCTAGAATTCCAGAATGCAGCTGCAACTGCCAATTGGCCGTGCAGCTCTTAAATACTCTTCACTTCACCTCCACTTCTACAAGCAACAGGTGTGGCTCATTGAAATGGAGGCAAAGACAGTCGGAGAGGCAGGGACTTCAGGGCAGAACCATTACATTGAGTGCTTTGGATCATTGTCCTGCTGCACAACACTGCTGAACTCAAGCTTTAGGTCGCAAACCGATGGCCCGACTTTCTTCCCCAGGATTTTCTGATAAAGGGCAGAATTCATGGTTTTAACCATCAATTATCACAAGTCGCCAAATCCATCGGCTGCAAAGCAGCCCCAGACCATCACAGTTCTAACATCATGTTTGATTGATGATATTCCTTATTGAGGAATGCTGTCTTAGCCTTACACCTGATGTAAAAGGACCAATGTCCTCCAAAAAGTCCCTTTTGTGACTCATCAATCTATTAAATATTATCCCGAACATCTTGGGGGTCATCAAGATATTTTTGGCAAATGTGAAACTAGTCTTTAAGTTCTTATAGGTAAGCAATGAAGAGTCCTTGAGTCTCAGAAATAGCTTTGCAACCCTTTGCAATTGCATCTTGTGCTGCTTTTTGCCTACTTTACATTGCGAGACAGGTTTAATTTAAGGGATTTTCAGATTTGAGTGGGCAGGCAGTAATCATGTATGGGTGTTTCTAGTGAAATTGAACCCAACTTTCAATTGAATTAATTAGGTCACTAAGGAGCCAATTACTTTTTTCACACAGAGCCAGGCAGGGTTGGATAGATTTTTTTCCTTCAATAAATGAAATCATCATTTCGAGAATACATTTTGTGTTTTGTTGGGTCATCTTTGACTAATATTAATGTTACTTGGATTATCTTAAACATTTAAGCGTGGCAAATAAGCCAATCAGTATAAATGTATATTTATCAAAATGTGATGCAATGCGAAGAACAAATGAAGGTGCATCGCCTTTAAATAAAGCAACAAAGGCTAACCTTTGATCATTAGTCCACTGCTGCTGCTCTTCAGTCCCGAGGGTAAGTTGTGCACTCTCGCTGCGGCCAGTATCGACTGTTTTTCAGTTGGATTCAAGGGTTAGTGAGAAGCTGCAAATTGCATAGAAATCTATAACGGAACAGTGTGAGTGCGAGCCCTGTCTCATCCCGACTCAACATATGGAGACGCAGCCTGACCAAGCATCGATATACAACGTAAAAGGAGGCTTTCGGCATCCTTATTTGACACTAGTTTAAAACAAACCCTTCCCCCGAACCCCAAACCCTTAATCCGAACCCTAACCCTATGCGTCATATAAGGGCGCCCAAAGCATCCTTTTGCGTCATAAAGCGTCACTATCTGACGAGTCGGGATGAGAATGTGTTGCGAGTGCTGAGCTACAGTTGACTGGATTGCTAGAAAGCATTCTATCATGATAATATGTAAACACATACGCCTCCCTTGTTATGAGCTGTAACAGTCAACTACGTATTTTAGTTGTATTTTGGAATTATATTTGGGTTTAGCATATCTTTTTTGTCAGGCACGAGAAAAACATAATTTCCGGGGACTCACATGAAAGATGTCACGTCTTTTGGTCCAACGAATCACCTTTGGAAATTTAAAACTTCCTGAAGCTACTCCCACATATATATTTGTTTTATTAATTTTTTTCTGATCTCGTAGGGAATTAAATCTCGGTTTAATGATATCAGTTTATGAATGCAAAATTCACTGCAATAGGGGAAAACCCTCAGTTGGGAGAGAAGCCTGAAAACTACAGTTGCTTTGAAAAATAAATATGACTGCATCATGTATATAATAATTTGATAGAGAGAGAGATTTGAGTTCAATCCTAAGGTTGTAAATATTTTATTTGGAAAGTCATTTAACTTTCGAATCACATTTTGTTTTTGTATATTCTCTTTTGATTTATTTCAGTTCTCCACTCTTTTGTGTTTCTTTGATTTAAAATTTGACAGTGAATAAAGGTAATTCCAAATCACATTTTTGAAATGTACATGTTTTTACTTTCTGTAATCTTTCATATCTCAGTGTCTTTCCTGGCTCGATTTTGTAAGCACACACAGCATGTTTGTTTGAAAAAGATTTGCCGTGTAAAATATGCCCTCCTGATGTAGAACTGCACATTTGTATGATTTCTCAATTATAACCGTTTGATGAGTAATAAAATATTCACTGATGAGTCGATGAACAGGGTTATTTATTTGGCATCAGATGAATGTAGATTCAGACAAAATGTGGAAGTTTATTTGTTAATAACCCTGCAGTTGTTGCTGGTTTTTTGCCTGTACTGCATAGTATTGTACACTGAAAAATTACCCTGAAACAGAGTAATTTGTTAAAAAAAAGACAAACAAAAAACAGTAAGATCTTCTTTACTCGATTTATTTTACATTGAAAGATGTTAACAGCTGCACAAAATCTGTCCAATGACAAGACTTGAACACGTGTTGTCAAGCTCTCACCAACATACCCCAGCATTTACATCACACATACAGGTGACAAAATAGCACTGAATGGATGTTCACTCGTAGGTTCAGACAGGAAGAAGAATTACAGGCAGTTACAGTGGCAGACAATTATACATGTCGAGGAAAACAATTTCACAATTTAGGAGCAATTTCCTCTCAGTAGGGAAACATGCCACTAAAGTGAGGCAAAGCAGCGGTCAGCAGCTTTGGGCATGTATAACACTCAACTCTGGGCAGACCACTCTCAAGCCATGGGCAATCTCTCCTCGCCAAAATTGTTGAGATTGTTGTTGTTGTTGTTGAGATATTGTCCATCCAATTCATATATGAAGAGTTGGACTGAGTAAAAAAAAAACTCAATTTAAAACAAGAGGTAGAGTGGACTTAGTGGGTTTTGCATTCCAACTCTTCATTTTGAAAATACAGAGAGGTCTCAGAGTGGCGAGACAGTGCCAGTGAGTAAAAATAGCCTAAACTGCCACATGGTTTGCATGACGTGGCTGTAACTACTGGGAAATAAAGGCTCACTGTCAAACCCCATTTTCATTGTTTTCAAATCTGGAGTCAAAAAATGAGCAGAGGCAAAAAGCGAAGATTGTCTCACTGACTCTGACTGACATTTGGAGACAGCAGCATGCAGACCTGGCCAATATTTACACTACCAGCACAGCAAGCCAGAGCATTTCTTTCTTTCTTTTTTGAAAATTTGCTTCCATAATGGTAATAATAGCTGAGCGCGAGAAAGAGGGGGGGTCGGGGGGTCCTCAGTTTCTATATATAACTCCTACTTTCTGCATTGCCACTGTGTGCTGTCTGCGTTTCCGACTGATCTCTGATTTTTGCTGGTTAGGCTGTCAGTGCTGCTTTTAAACTGTTTTCTTCAATGCCACTGCAGCCGACTGCCTGCCATTTCAGAGTTCTTTTCCAAAATATCTCTCTCTCTCTTTCTCTCTCTCTCCCCCCTCAAAAGAAAGTATTCAAAGACACTGGCCAAAATGAGCATGATACCTGCTTCATATCACCACAAACACTACTTTACATCATGTGCCCTCATGGAACAGGTGTCAAAGCAATTTGTTCGTGTTTCTACGATCTCTTGACCTGTGGCAGAGATTTTGGCCACAATAACCAAGTTGGTTTCTCTGTTATGCTTGCACCACAAGAAATATAAAACATTCCCTTTGGCTATTGAATTCTGTGAATTAAATCATCTCATCAGTTATTCAGTCGTGAGCGAAAACATTGGCCACTAGCAGAAGGGAAATACTGCACATTTTTTGTAGAAGCCTGCCCTCTACTGGCAAAATAGATGTTCTACAGTTGTAATCAACCAGGGCCTCATGTCCCAGTAACGATCGATCGTCGAACTCTAAGAGGGTTTGCTTCGAGCGATCTAAAGAGAGCTCTTCGTTCTTAAAGTGCAATTCCTAAAGCAGCCCTAAGGCTGGAGCGTGAGCGCGGCCAAGTGCTTTGTAACTTAGCTTTTCGCTGTCCACTTAAATGGTGCTGAGATGTTTGATTAATTGATTTTAGGCCACAGTCACCAGTTTAGATGTAGGCCTGTATAAGCCATGTCAAGTCCTCAAAATTAATAAATGAAACAAATTACACAGTGAAAGCATAGTAGGCCATTCTAACAGAAGTAATGGTGACGTGCTTTTGACGTCTGCTTGTCTGAAATTAAGGGACAAAAAAAAAAAAAATCCTTGTAAGCAGCAAGTTGTCTTGACCTGTTTCCAATAATTCTCCTTGTTCATTTTTTCCCAATGATTAGGGTAATCTGCCAGTTAATTGCACAGCTTCCATCTGAATACAATGCTGTGTATACTGTGAATATAGTACAACTCGAGAAAAAAGAAATTCTCACTTTGCAAAAAAGATAAACAACTTTTTTAACTACCCTGATTGCTTTTGTGGTTCATGATTGTCTCGATTTTCACAGAGACCATGGAGATTTGCAACAAGAATCTATAATTTAATAACGTCTATTGATTTGCAACTTAGCATCAATATAATCAGTTTTCTTTTTCACCTTACCTTAACAAGGATAACTGGCCACAGCTGAATTTGCTGAATCATGTTTTCAGAGTTCATAACTTCATTTGAGTTAATGTTAACTGAAATGAATGACTGTCAACGCGTCAAAACCAGGCATCTATTTACAGATGATTTCTCTTCCTTTTCAACTCTGGTCACCAGTCTGCTTTGAATAATTTGTCTATTGCCCTTAACCCCTTTGCGCAAATGTAGACGCCAGCGTCTGTAAATTCCGAAATGTAATTCCTAAATAATTCTGTAACTGAATTTCCAAATGTCTCGCTTCACTGGAGTAATTTTCTAGAGTCTCTGTGACACAAATACTGAGTTATGAGTTGTGAAGGCTCATGCATAACAGGAAAAATTGTCATCGTTTTGTATCATGCGCAAGAGGTTAAAAGTACAAAAAAAGAACCAAATCTTACATGTTTCTTCTCATACATCTGGCGACATTGGCAACACATTCATGTATTGTCACTCTGTAATGAAATTATCACCCTTTGTATATAAAGTCTTCCACAGAAAATAGGAAATTTCACGAAACTGAGAAAACATTCAAAGCAGTATCGGAAAAACAAAACAACAGCCTAGAAAGTTGGCTCTTCATCTGGACGAAATAAGCATAATATCGGATGAAGGGGAGGCAAACAAAGTCAGTTCATTCATCAGATACACATGGTGCTTTACTAATAAAAATTAAGCCATCATTTTGGAAGACATTGCAAAGAAAATTACTGCAACAAGTGGTGTGGAACGCGATTGTCGCAAGGAACCCTGATTGCTGGCGTTTCCTTAAGGACACTGGGTACCCACTTCGGCCATACATCCTTACCCCGGTGACAAATCTGACAACTGCTAGTGAGCTGGAATTCAGTGAGGCTCACCGAGTGGCCAGGAGCATGGCGGAGCACACGATGGGAAGATGGAAATTGCAGTACAGGTGTGTGCTCAAGAGCAGTAGTGGTCAGTAAGTCTCTCTGTCGAAGTGGTGTGCAGTCATCACTGTGCTAACTATGCTGCACAACATCGCTGTCCGGCCGAGAGCCCCCTTACATGACCAGGAGGAGGAGGCTGGTAACAGATTGACAGTTGTGAATCAGTTAAGAGATGCAGAATACGTGGCTGGTTTCTGGGCAGGTCAACAAGTTATTGGACAATCTTAGAATACATCTTGATTTTCCCCTCTTGCGATCAGCACTCCAGAAGCATTAACCACTACAGCGACATATTTTTTTGCGTTTACTTTATTTTCCCTTTGACAGCTCCTCTAAATAGTATCTTAATTTGCTGATACAAATACAGTATGTGTATAGGCTGTATCCTTTTGGTAATAAAATCTACTTTCTTCTTGTCTTTATTTGACATTGTAATTATTAAAATTGATATTTTGTCTGTAATTGTTGTTTGTTTTTGGTTAATATATTACATAAAAACTCAAGGTCCATGAATCACCACTTTTACTCACGATCAGCATCAGTAGTCATGATTAAATCTTTAATCCAGAAAGTTGTACACATTTTGGAGCAATGTATGCTGCCATCTGGAAGTTTCCTTCTCTAGGGATGTCCCTATCCCTGTATTTTCTAGGAAGATAGTACCAGTCAATATTTTGCATGGATTACAGGGCATGGCTGGATAAACAAAGAGAGATGGTGCCGGATTGGCCTGCTTGCAGTCTTGTCTCCAACTGAGAATTGTTGGTGCATTACGAAGCGAATATATTGCAGCAACGGCCTCAAACAATTGCACATGCAGCTGAAGACCAACGTTATGGAGAAATGTGGAAAAATTCTACTTGCTAGACCCGACCAATGAATATCTTCAACACTTAATGAGTGTGATTAAAGAATATTTTGAGGTTACACATCGGTAAACAATTGACTGTGCCAAATTTTTACCAACTGTTGCATGTACGATTGTGGTTCAGTAATTGTATAGGCAACTATTTCTAGGGACTCAATAGATGTGTAACTGGCAACCAAAACATAACCATTTCAGAATGCAAGGTACAGTATATCCCCGGCTGCAAACAATGGACCTTATGATGTCCCCATATTCCAACTCCAACAAGATAGCTCTTGAATACACACTCACACTTACACTAAGATCGCAAGGGCAAACTCAAGAAGTGGCTTACATGGCCAGCACATGCACTACATTGAAACATAATTGAAGTTGGGGGCAGCATGGTGGCCTACTGTGTTGCACTGTTGTCTAACAGCGAGAAGGATGTGTTTTTGGGCCTGAGGCCTGAGTTTGCATGTGTTCTCTGTGTTCCTTTGGCTTTCCTCCAGGTGTTCTGGTTTCCTCCCACAGTCTAAAAATATACATGTCAGGCTAACTGGATACTCTAAATTGCTCTTAGGTATGAGTGTGTTAGTGAATAGTGTGTGAATGATGTGTGCACCAAACGATGGATGGGCAGAATGCCCAGGGTATATTCCTGCCTTTTGCTCATAGTCAGCTGGGATAAACTCCAGTTTCACCGCAAACCTGCTGAGGAAGAAGCAGCTTAGTTAATGGGTGGGTGGGAAATTGGGGGGCAGAATGTGAACTAGATTTCTACCTTCATCTGTGAAAGAACTCGAGATTGTTCGTCTTGAAGAATGGGTCAATATCCCACAACACATAGTTCAGAAATTTTGCAGCAGCATTGTTGTTTAAGCTGTTTTTGCAGGTGTTTTGTACCCCATAGCGTTCAGTATCCATCAGAGGTTAAACTGTCGCTGCTAAGCAGGTGTAGTACGGTACTACAGCTACCAAACAATTCTGTAGGTGCTGCTGGAACATACGCTGGTCAGCCACTAGAGAGCACTCTTCCCCAAGAGACATAAAATGCTCTGCTTCTGCACTAAGTGATGCCTTCTTGCTTTTTGCGGATAAACCAGAGAATTTAAAAAAAATACCGATTGGTTGAGCAATGTATTTATGGCACGATGAGGGGTGGGATACGGCGATATAGCAATATAGCGATACAGTGATATAGCGATATAGCAATACAGCGATAGTTCAAGAATGAATGGGATCCATTGGAGCTGTCGTCCTAAAAATGGCGTGTTCGTGAGAAAAAAATTCTGGCGATTTAATCATGTTTCGATATACGGGGTCGAGTGGATAGACCGAGCCCCATTTATTTATTTATGTATTTTAATGATTTATTAATTCTTTCAACATTTTTTATTCAAAAAATACGTCTTTGAAAGCATTAGTGACGTCACTCATCACAAGGGACTTTTTGACATTTGCCCAGCCACTTCATAGCAGTTGACCACAAAGCGGCCCTTCAAGCACTTGTACTCAGCATTGTGGCCGTGTTTTGTGTTCAAACTTATGGGCCATAATCGGTAATTATGATGTGCAAGTGCAATTCCTGGACAATAACAAAATTAAAAATGGTGGTGAAATGGAGGAGGATCAGTTTCTCAGGGAAACTCACAATCTTTTAGTGGCACATCACGTTCTCACAAAGTGGGTCAGCAATCTCACTCACTAAAAAAAAAAATGAAGACTGAATAATTAAATACTTCAAACAAAATCATTGTGGCCCCCGGACAAAGTTGGGCTGCTACTATGGATTCATGCTCGTCTTCTCCGCTACCGCCGCTGCATCCGTTTTCCATAGACACTTCTTTGTGGACGCTGTACAGGCTGTAATTTTTGACCATTTACTTTGATATTAAGGAATGGACAAGTGTTATACTTCACTTAGGACACCAATTGATTTTGGTTGCCATGGCAACAGTATTGGCCGAAAAAAATTGCTACAGAAAAGGGGAGAATCGGGCTTTCAGGGGCTACACCATGCAGTCATGGCCGACCGGACTGTCTAGTTTCATTTCAGAGTCCCACCTTTTAAAAGGGACCTCTATCGGCAGCTGAACCTCGAAATTTTAGCCAACAGTTAATATGCAAATGAGACTCTTGCATATTGTGGCAGCAGTGTATAGGAGGCCGATACATAGATGCAAAGACGGGGGAAAGAAGGCCGTATGGAGGATCAGTGTACTTAAGGAACAGGTGGTGTGTTTTCACTGCGGGGGAAGCGGTAAAATTGGAGCATTGGAGGTAAAAGAAGGAAAAAGAACAGGAGATGGAAAGAAAAAGAACACCAGGGAGAATGTCTGATGCAGACGTCATAAAGAGGGTGCAGGTAGAAAAAGAAAAGGTGTAGCAAGAGCAGGTTATGGTTCAGCAAATTGGAAAACTAGACAGGGATTTCATTAGAATGGATAGGAAACACTTTTTGGCTTTTATAGCAATGGTGGTGATTTGTTCTAGAGACATTAAAAGCAGAGGAGAGGGAAGTCAAATGGTGGTTGTCCATTTTAAACATGGATAATTTAAATAAGGCTTTTATTATCCTAAATAAGGATAAATGAAATAAGTTATCAAAGCTGCATCATGAGCGTGCCAGCCAACAGATTTGCACTTTTAACGTGTCAGAGGTATTTCAGGCTATGGACGTGTCAGTGGTTGCAGGCAGAGAAGGACAGGTGGCCAGCCCTGTGATGTGGCAGGATGAGAGCTCCAGTAGGGGTGGGCATCATGATGTTTACTGTCGTATGCTACTTTAATTAGTGATTATATTTTCACAAGGAGTTCTGATTATGTTTTACACTCACAGTACATGTATATTACATGATATAAAATTGATTTTATAGCAACATTTCTTGCAGTTTCGATAAATTTGTACACTTTACAAAAAAATTTAACTGTTTCTATTGTTTTTGAATTATACAAGTATTTGATCTGGTAAGCAATACCAGCAAGAATGTATACTCTTGTTGGTATTGCTTATGAAAGCAATGCCAGAAAAGCTTATGAAAAAAAACACTTAATTTGAAGAAATAATGTGAAATCAATGTACTGTGGAAAACTGGGGCATCCATGTCAACACGCCCATATCAGCCTATTCTCCTCCCCCTCGATGCCGTTGCAGAGCAGAACTTCAGCACCCTGGACAGCAGCCGGGGAGCCAACAACAGTTCAGAACTCCCTAGACTCGCATGTGGCAGGACAGCTCCCACCAGCTACAAGTCATAAAGCCTGGCAGACCTGATGAAATCGCTCATGGGTTGACCAGCTTTGTCCCATGATAATAAGAACTGAACAGTTGAGTGAAGACTGTAGATGTGGAGTTTTTGTCTAACCGTTCCTTTTCTCTCCTCTTAGATTCCAATAGTGGGGAGACTGGGGATTCGGACGGCGACCCACAAAGCCTGAGCGCGACAGCAACGCTTACAGAAAACCCCAGAAAAGCATCACCCAGTCGGCACCAGAAAGCTACGCTACCTGAGCCCCGATGTCCCAACTAAAAAGGCTCTGCCTGCTTGACTGAAAGCTGTGCTTACTCAGTGTGCACGCTAGCTCTCTGTTTTGAATGTTTAGTAAAATTACTGCCCAGTGGGCTTGTTTTGACCCAGACTCCTGCCTAGTCTGCATCATGTTTTACAGTGTTTCGCCATAGTACATTCGGTGATGTGACTTTACTTATTTCTACCTTGGTTGCATTATGTCAAATTATTGTTTCTTAATTTAAAGGAGCTGTGTCACAATTACTGAGGTAAGTGAATCTGCTTGATTGCAAGTCAGAATCTAATTCCATCCTTGCCAATCCATTGTTGCTTTGCATTACATCTATACATTTTAGTTACTCAGGCATTTTGCTTTTTTATATTAAGGAGTTTTCTAGGGAAATTTGAGGACAAAGCACTGTGCTTTAGTTGAAGGATACGAAGAATGTAAGAATGTAAGCTGGTTTGCCATCGCCAATTATCATAGAGGAAGGGTTTTTTTTTCTTCTTGTCTGATTATTGGCAATGGCAAATCAGCTTGTAAGTCCTTGGGGTTCAGGACTTGAGTCTTTAGGGTGGAGATAAGGATTTGTCAAGCCTATCGCAATCTCACCACTTTGATTCCAGGGGTACTTTTCATTATGCAAACAGGTCTTCCCTCACTTCATTTCTTTGTCGCGTCTCAGCTCCTGTCTGCGAGAGAGAAAGAGAAAGAGAGAACAATCGAAGGACCAAAAGCTGCCAAATGAGAAATCCTTCATTACATTGAGCGACGTCTCATGTACAGGAGCAGCATTTAAATACCATACCACATGACAGAAGGCTTCTGCAGAGGATGTACCTGGTTTTCCCACACTTTAAGCTCCTACAGAAGCCTCCTCCCTCCGCACTCTGCATCGCCTCAAGGTAAAATTTTAGTGATTGGAAGATCTCCATGATGGCAGAGGCAGAACGCCTTTCGGGCCGCGTAAGAGGAGAGGACGCGAGGAGGCAGTAGTAGTGGAAAGTACCTCAGCTCTCAGTGGACCTGCCTCATTTGCTGCAGGTGGCAAAGATAGTAACAAAAAACAGTCTCTGATGGCTTTTGCAGTTCTAATGAGAACATGTGTTCGAAACTGTGATCCATCTGCTAATTAGACACTCTGTGTTATTGTAGGAAAAAGTCATGTTTTGATTATTCCTAATCGTGTCTCATTGTGTGGCTTGCAAGAAAAATAAGCAGTGAGTTCGCATGGGTTTCCTCGGGTAATCCGGTTTCCCCCACCTGGAAAAACATGCATCATAGGAACACTCCTACCGGTAAGATGGTCCTGATACCATGAAAAAGCCAAAATTGTAATCAAGAAATGTTGCAAGTTTGCCTACAAGAAGCATAATCTAAGATTCAGTACATCATTTTGGACTGTGATGTAATTGATACTTAAGTATAAAGCCTAGAGAGGAAATTTGGCAGACGTGTCCAAATGCATCCGTGCCAGCATGGGGGGCGAAGCTATTGATTTCCCAAAAACTGATGACCGCACATTTTGTGGGCTAAGTAATTGAACAGAAAGCTTTTGCAAACAAGTATGAGACTAAATGACAAGGAAGAAGGAGGTTTGAGATTTAGATTATTGGACGAGGAATGCACTTTCATCAGCTGTGATCCACTGCCTGGTTGTTTAACGGGGACGGCCCACTTTTGTTCCCCATTTCTTGTATTACAAAGAAGGGATGGCTACGTCGATCAGCCACAAGATTAAAACCACCTGCTTAATGTAATTGAGGCCCCCTTATGCTGCCAAAACAGCTCCATCAAACTGATGTCGCTTGAATTCCCAAACTCAGGGTTTCCCAGGAGAGTATTCCCAGGATATCTCACACCCTCCACCAGCTTGTCCTCTTCCCATAGTGCATTGTGCCATCTCTTCCCAGGTAAATGGCCATACGTACCCAGCTGAAGGAAATAATGTAAAAGAAAATGGGACTCACTGGATCAGGCAACCTTCTTCAACTGCTCCAAGATCCAATTATGAAGCTCAGGTGCCCATTGGGGCACTTTTAGAGCCGGACTGGGGTTAAAGTGGGCACTTTTACTGGTCTGCGAGCTAAAAAGTGCAATACAGAGCAGGAATGATGCACTGTGTGTTCTGACATATTCATCATGCAAATGTTTTTGAAATTCTCAGCGATTTGTGCTACAATCCCCCTTCTGATAGTTTGGACCAGATAGGGTGGCTTTCATAGCCCTCGTGCTTCAGTGAACCTCAGGAGCCCATAATCCTGTCGCTGATTCATGGTTTGTCCCTCCTTGGACCACTGTCAGCTTGACAGGGAGCACCCCTGAAGTCTTGACCCCTTGTCAAGCACCCCTTGACACTTTAAAGATACCCTAACCCACTTGTCAGGCCATGAAGATTTGGTCCTTGTCAGAGTCATTCAGCTCTCATATCACACATCCAACATGTTTAAAATGAGAACTGACTATTTGCTTATTTTCAAAGATCTGTATGCAGATCTGGGCACATGCCATTGTAATGAGATAATCAACTTTATTTGCTGAATCTTTGAGTGGTTTTAATGTTGTGGCTCATTGGTGTATATATAGCATTCAATTAGCTAGTGGTTTTATTTGTGGTTGAAATTTTTTATTAAATCAAGTTGCAGAATTTGATTACATTCTATTGATAGGCCTGTTTGTGTTCTGTAAAAGCAATTAACAATTGTTGAGCTTAAGTGGTGAGTCTTTGAAGGGACAATTAAAAAATAAAATGAAAAAATGAACAAAACAGGTGAAACTGTCAGCTTATTTTCAGTTTTATTGTTTGCAATTTTTTTGTCCTCAATATTGAATTGAATGGAATTATTTAGTCATTATGCATAATTAATGAAGTATTAAACTGGCGCTCATTGTAATTTCCGCAAAATCGAATGCTAACAATACGTCCTTTTCTTCTTTTTTTTTTAAATCAGCGAACTTCAAAAATGCCTAGACCAGGCTATTCATTCTAAATTTTAATGCACCGCAACTTCTGCGGTGACATGCGATTACATCCATCTTCCACTGCCGAACAGGATCAGGCTATCCACATCCTCTCATTCTGCGCTGATGCAGTGTCAATACCCTTCAACTTTCGGTGCTGAGCATCCATCCCTCTTTTAAACGGGTCGGTTTGTGGTTCCGCTATAGAAGCAGTTCAGTCCGGCTGCCACAACTCTGGCCGAACATCAGTTGCCTTAACTTTTCCTCCCATTTTGAGTATAACAAACCATTTAACTGCCACGTGCAGGAAAATGGCTTTTGGGAACATCGGACATGTCATCCCGCAAGTGAGGCTTGAGGAGCCGGCGGAGGACGATTTCTGCAAGAGCGCAAGTATACGATCCTTACAGCAATTGCATCCGCGGAGCAAGCCTGTGTCCCCTGCCATTGTAAGAAGGCGTCCCAGGTAAAGCGAAATATAGTGTATTTCTTTCCATTCGCTGATTTACATACAGTATAGACTATCGGTTCAAGCGCTTATGCGGTCGGACTGGCCGGAAGAAGTAGATGACGCTCGTAAAAATGTGCAAGGTTGAAAGGGGATGCGTTGGAAAGGCTTAAGTGAACAAATCAGAGATGACTGCATGTTACATTTTTTCGGTCGTATGCTGTCAAATCATCCACGATACCGGGGAAAAAAGACTGTATTTTAAACAGTATTATTGTCGTCGTTTACTTAAACAGTGGTTTGCACCATGTGAACACAGTTTTGACGGTGGATTTAGAAGTTGGTATTTTAGCTGATTGTATGAACTGAGTAAAACTGCCACGTATTAGCGGAATGTACTCTTCTCTTCTCACCTGCGGCGGAACTTGACGGGGGCTATATAATAATAATAATAATAATAATAATTATTATTATTATTATTATTATTATCATTATTATTATTGTTGTTGTTGTTGTTGTTGTTGTTGTTGTTATTATTATTATTATTATTATTATTATTTTGTGCGTGTGTGTATGTGTGTATTCATTGTCTGTGTATCACGCTGGCAGGGGTGATTTTTTT
This sequence comes from Gymnothorax reevesii, assembly GCA_029721435.1. NCBI lineage: Eukaryota > Metazoa > Chordata > Actinopteri > Anguilliformes > Muraenidae > Gymnothorax > Gymnothorax reevesii. The sequence continues at coordinate 35,033,870 of CM056578.1, forward strand.
TCATTGGTTCTGGTCCTGAATTAGGTGAAAGGTCGAATCTTCATGGTAGGTCATAAGTGCTCTTGTGTCGTTTGAGGCCAGTGAAGATGAAGATACATTTTTTTTGATCAATGGATCGCCTTTCTCCTGTTTTTCAGCATCTCGGGCGGTTATATTACCCTTAGCAAGCATGACAGAAATAACTCCTGGGTAGTGCATCTTGATTTCCTGCTCATTACTCGACTCAGCGCCTTATATTGTGGTTTAGGCGCTAACTTTGTGTTTACTGGCTGACACTGTCAGTTCCCAAACATCAGAAAAAAAAGTTTTCGCTCTTCTTATAGGCCAATATGTTACCTGTCTAGTTCTCATTCTGAAATAGTGGTGGCTGGGGTGTACTTAAACAGAAAGAATGCAAACAAAAATGGTTTCAAATAAGAATGGCCGTGGACTGAGCGTTCAGTCAGAAGTCCCCATCCCCCCAGATCACCTCCACTGTCATTCTGATCGCTTGTCATGTTTTTTTATTGTGCTTTTACCTAGATTAATACTTTGGCTGCATCACTGATGGATTTGAGTTTTTTAACTGACTGTGGTTGCTGTGTTGTCTGTCTTTGCAAAATGGAAATTGTTACACTGATATCTCAGTGTCATCAAAAGATGAAAGGAGATGGAGTGGATTTGTATTTATTTATTCATTTATTTATTTATTTAGATTTTCTGATGTGGATTTGACTTGGGCTTTATTTAGATACAAATACTGGTCGAATCGCCAGCTTTCATTTGTGAGTGTGTGTGTGGGTGTGTGTGCGTGTGTGTGAGTGTAAGGGATACAATGGGATAAAAATAATGTGCTTTTGAGCACTGTGTGTGCATTGTTGAGACAGAGACAGGATGGTAGGGCAAGGTGTCTATTGATGGACACTGTTATTGTGTGTGAGAGAGTGGAGAGAGATATTGGGAAAAGATGTGTTATTGGACTGTGTGAATCTGTGTGTGTGTGTGCGCGCGCGCGTGTGCGTGTGTTTGTTGGAGCGAGAGACTGGGACAAGATACACTGTTATAAACTGACTGAATTTCGCAGTTAAATTAATGCATTGTTTCCTGGTTATTTTAACTGTGGCGCAAGTGCACTTTTTGGCGCATTCAACTGTGGTTTACAGTTAACATACATGGAACTCTGTTGTAAACTCATTGTAAAATTGGTGCCAGTTAAATTAACTGGAAAAACAGGCTCAAGTTTATGACAGTGTTGGCCTTATTGGACTCTGTGTGTGTGTGTGTGTGTGTGTGTGTGTGTGTATCTGTTTGTCTGTTTGTATGTGTGAGAGATGGAGAGAAAAAGAGAGATTGTGTGGTATGTTTGTCTGTGTTCTTGTGGACTAGAAACTAACTAAATTAACCAACAGAATGGGAACATGTTTGGGAAGTGAAGACATTTTAGCATTTTCACAGCTACAAAGGCAAACTGTGACCTTTTGGCTTCGATGAGGGTTAAGGCTGGGGTGAGAATAAGGGATAAGTTAAGGTTACAGTATGGGGGTGCATCTGTTGTTTATGGTTACGATGAGGGAAAGGCTGTGGAGACACACAAAGAATGAATGGAAGTCAATGTAATGTCCTCACAATGATAGCAGTGCAAGGACGTATGCACATATGTGTATGTGTGTTCACATGTGTGAGACAGAGAGATAGTGGAATTGCATGTGTCTTATTGGACACAGCATGTGCGAGAGCCAGGTGGAGACAGACATAGGGACAAGATGTGATTTATTGGACAGCGAGAATGTGCGTGTGTATCCATGCATGTGTATATGTGAGAGAAAAAGGGAGAGGGAGACAGACAGACAGACAGACAGACAGGGACTTTCCTATGCCAGACTGATGACATGGTCCCACACTCCTGGGGGTTATGTGTCCTGAAAGGGTGGCTGTGTGAATGGACGTCTATAGAGGAGCAGGGAGTCAGTCCTCCCCTCTGTTCTCTGTGTGGACATATTTTGGCCAAAGACTGCAGGCCCAGCCAGCCCCGTCTTCCAAATACAGCTCCCTGAAAGTGTTGTGTGGGAATGCCCATAAATAAACAATGTGTTTGTCGGTCATATCCCGTCTGTGTGTTTAGCACTTTCATCCTCTCCGTCTGTCTGAATCCTGCTTTTCTCTGTGTGGTGTCCAAGTCTGCCCGCAGGCCTCAGCGCTTCCAATGTATTACTCAGCCTCCAGTGTGCAGTTTATTTCAGTGCGCAAATTCTGCTATAAAAAATTCTGGCTGAAATCATACGTTTACAATTTTCGAATTGATGTCTGTATCAGAAGGTGTCCCAAGCTGAAATCGAACCCATCAGATTGCTGGTGCAACCAGTGCAAAATAAATGAACAAATAATGTTTGAGGTTATGCACAGTACCTTGTCTTCTACCGATATATTACATGAACACAATTTCAGAAACTAGAGGATGTTGCTTTTCAAATAAAGCAGAGTGTTGGCCATGCAGTTTGTCTGTTGTAAGTTTTTCATTCGAAAACATCAAAGAGACGAAATAAAAAGAAAACTCTGCTGCAAACACTTAATTTTGACTTTATCTTGAATGTGCGCATTGCTTGTTTTCTTCACATTGTCAAATTGGTGATTTCCTTGCTGTGTGTGAAGAAATATGAGCAAGGCTGTCACTTAAATGGACAATGCGGATAAATGGTTATTAAAAATTGGCTGATTTCATTATTATTATTATTATTGCTGCTTTTAGTTGTAATGATCAAACTTGAAGAAAAGTGCTGGTCAACTGAATCACGGCCTGAGTTTGAGGTTGAGTCAGATCGAATACTCCCAACTACTTTGTTTTATTCTGGCTATTTTAAATATATCCAGCATGTAACTTTAGACATGATTGAATTCATGACCAGAAGCACAGAATGTCAGAACCAACAGAAATAAAACATTATTTTCCCGGATCTAAAAGCAGCAGAAAGCATCAGCACATGGCAATAATGAATAGCAGACTGCCAGCATTGCTATTTTTGAAGAAAAAAATTTAGTCTTTTAGTCATTGTTTTGTTTTTTGTTGCAGCACTGCTAAGCATTAAGTCATTTCTGATTTGTCATTCTTTCGCAACAAAAGTGATGAATTTTTAATTGAGCTATAATGTAGTTTGGATCGCATTTTGTATTCTGTTAATACTTCTGGAGAGAAAGTGTGTCATTCGTTCCCTGTGGAATGCAGCGAGTTGGTAATAATCACTTAAAGCCGCCTAGTTTTGCAGCCTTTTAAATTCTCGGTTGTTTGGAGATGAATAAACTGGAACAGTAACAGAATTTTAAATTGAGCTGAACGTTCAGTATTGTAACAAAAAAACTGCATCTCATTCATGAGCTCATTTGGCTGTGTATGATTCACATTAGCGGTACATCCTTGTTTGCTGTATTTGCTGAAGATTCTGTTTCTCTAGGTTGTTGATTATGTCGGTTTTCTTGACTCACTTATTGGTTGTTACTCGATTTTGGTAATTTCTTCAAAACATCTACTTAAACCTGACCAAAAGCACCTTATGCCGGCCTGTTCACGCATTCTGAAGATCCATCATCAGTGCATGGGACTGTCATAAATAATCTGACATTATATAGAGTATATAGTTCTTAAGAAAGCCATTTTCATACCCTTTCTAGCAATACAGAGCCCTCTTCATATGTGAAAGAAAGAGTGAGAAGTACCAGTATGCTGCTTATTCGTTCATCAGTGTGAATGTCACAAATTAAAACAGGCAGCACTCATGGACAATATGACAATAATTCCTTTCCAATAAAAATGAAGCCTCCTGCTCTGACATAATCAAGTGGAGAGTTACCAATAATACAATAATACACTGACCAGCCATTTGGAAATTAATGGACAAATTCTATAGTTGGATCTTTATTGCAGTTATTAATGTTTCAGCAGGCAATTATAATTTTTACCCTGACTAATGAAGCGCGTCACTACTCATTTCTTAAAAAATCATGTCGGAAGACACATCCCCTGATGATGGAAAAGATGTTGCTGTATTTCAGAATGGGGAACTTATTGGCCTGTATTTAGCAAAGAAAACCATGAAAGACAAAAACAAGTATGAGGAATCATTTTCACTACCAAATTTGCTACCACGAAGTCCTGACCTTAAACACATTAAAAAGTTATTGGGATGCGCTCAAGAAAGACCACCGAGTAGTGCAACCATTATGTCGAGAAGACAAGATCTCAGCCAAAATTATGGCATTTCTGATCAAAAATAAATTTTCTGGCAATGCATATTGTTTTAAAAACAATGGCAAGACGAATATGCACTGTAATCAAAGCTATAGGGTTTCCAACTAAATATTTGAGTGTGCAACTTTTTTTTTTTGGCTGGGCTGTGTATCACTGTATTATTGATGATAATGAAGATAAAGGCTGCAGATTAAAACAACATAGTTAACCTCTTCAACTCTTATGAGTCCATACATGGCTTTGTCAAATGCAGCTGCCTCATTCATTTCTTTCTCCAAAAAATGTCCAACTGAATTACAGGGAAATGTGCATAAAATGATGCACAAGATCAAGATATTTTCTTTGTGATGTAATGCTGCGGTCATAAAAACATTGCAATCTGGATTTGAATATTTTAATCAATATAAGTGAGATATAGCATATGTGAAGCGCTGCAACCAGCAGATACAGTGCTGTGAAAAAGTATTTGCCCCCTTCCTGATTTCTTACTTATTTGCATATTTTCACTCTTAAATGTTTCAGATCATCAAACAAATGTTAATATAAGACAAAGATAACTTGAGTAAATACAAAATGCAGTTTTTAAATGATGATTCCATTTATGATGAGGAAAAGGCTATCCAAACCAACCTGGCCATATAAGAAAAAGTAATTTCCCCCCTTTCATAAATCATGAATTAACTGTGATTAACCACATTTTTTGAGTGCAAATTCACGAGCCACACTCAGGCCTGATTACTGCCAGACCTGTTGTATCAAGAAATCATTTCAATAGAACCTGTTGACAAAGTGAAGTAGGCTAAAGATCTCAAAAAGCAACACATCATGCCGTGAACTAAAGAAATTCAAGAACAGATGAGAAAGAAAGAAATTGACTTCTGTCAGTCTGGAAAGGATTACAAAGCCATTTCCAAGGCTTTAGCCATTATCCACAAATGGAGAAAACTTGGAACAGTGGTAAGCCCTCCCAGGAGTGGCCAGCCTACCAAAACTGCTCCAAGACCGCATCAACGATTCATCAAGGACATCACAAAAGAACCCAGAACAACATCTGAAGAACTGTAGGTCTCACTTGCCTCAGTTAAAGTCAGCGTTCATGATTCAATATTAAGAAAAAGACTGGGCAAAAATGGCATCCCTGGGAGAGTTCCAAGGCAAAAACCACTGCTGACCAAAAAGAACACAAAGTCTTGTCTCTTATGTGTCAAAATACATCTTGATGATCCCCAAGATTTTTAGGAAAATATTCGCTGGACTGACGTTACAAAATTTGAACTTTTTGGAAGGTTTGTATCCAGTTACGTCAGGCGTAAAACAAATACAGCATTTCATAAAAAGAACATTAAACCAAAAGTCAAACATGGTGGTGGTAGCGTGATGGTTTGGGGCTGCTTGCTGCTTCAAGACCTGGATGACTTGTCATAATTGATGTAACTATGGGCCTCTCATTGTTGTCGCCGAGGGTAGCACAACCAGTTATTACGATTTAGGGGGCAATTACTGTTTCACAATAGGGCCAGGTAGATTTGGATAGCTTTTTCCCCTTAATAAATGAATTAATCATTTAGACTGAATTTTGTATTTACTTAGGTTGTCTTTGTCTAATATTAAAATTTTTTGATGATCTGAAACATTTAAGTGTGACAAATATGCAAAAAAAGGGAGAAATACCTTTTCACGGCACTGTGCAGAATATGTTTTCAACATTGTCCTACAATATGCTTTTTCTAACTGTTATGGACTAGACCAGGAATCAAATGCAGACTCAGAAGCAAAATCCAACTGGTTGTTTATTGACAACAATACAATAGAGATAGGGGGCCGAGCCCCAAGAAAGAACAGCAGGACAGAATACCGAGGAGGATAGACAGTTCTTAAACACAAAAATATTTAATACTCCTGATTGATGTGGGACAGAAATGTAATAATGTTTGTAATTCATAACTCAGCTTTAGTGTCAGTGACATTGTATTGCCAGTGATGCTGTGCATTTTCCTTGATTTTGTTGGAGAATGAAAACTGCGTCCTTTTAATATTGTGATTTTTTTATGGTAAATGGTGGTTTACCTTTTATATTTCGTGCAGTTTTTCTTATACTTTATTTTTCATTTGCGGACCATAAAGATTTTAGTGCTGAGGGATTATAAAAGGAACATTACTATGCAGTAATATTTATAGTCTATGGTCTCCCTCAGAACAAAATCAATGGCAGGGTTTCAATTTACCAACTCAATCCTGTCGAGAAAAAAAAGTTCTTATCCAGTTTCCGGGGTAATGTTCTTGGGATCATGGGATTGAGGGAATATTTGTCAATACTGTATGGTCTCATTTTTTTCCAATATCACTGTCTCAACTCAGTGGTTCTTAAAGGGGAACTTTACCATTCAGACATTTGTACCCGATCAGCAACATTTTAATGAAAATGGTTTTGCAGAATTTTTACTTGTTTTTGTCCCACACCAACTCTGAAATCTGTATTTTAATAGAATTTTAAAGAATTTATGGGCTGCGTCATAATACCATTGGTTCTCTGTTGGGAAACCCCGTTTGTGATGTCAGATCATTGATATGCGGCTGTTTTTGAAGTGCTATTTTGCACAAAGTAAATTACTAGGGGACTATCTGCCAGTCATTAAAGGCCACTAAGAGACTCTAGAGTAAATCTATGCAGATTTGGTATGCCCTCAAACCAGAGGTCGCTTTAACAGAAAATTTTTCCCGTCATTGACAGATGTTTTTTAACAATGATGGAACATTTTGAAGGCCGTCCGTCATTTTGACATAATGAAACGTCTTTTAGCAATTCCATTGCTTTCAATCCCTCAGTAAAGACAAGCGTGAGAATTCCTGAGTCATAATCGATTACTGTGTCACTAGTGGGGGAATTCTCCGTAATGCACGTGAAACTGATTAACTTAATGCAAAATGACTTGAATTCCATGCGTGAATTTCTTCAGTTCGCATCGATTGAATAATTGCTGACTACGGCACAGGAATGTGAATGCCACTAAGAGGCGAGACGCCGAATGCATAAGACTTGGCATGTCTGGTATGATCTTGTATTCCCCATATTTTTGTAATATGATAATTTGCTCTTCATTTGTAAAATTTGCTGCTGGTAGACGATTGGTCATCGCTGCAAAGATTCTCTGTCATGTGAACATGCGATATCTAGGTCGATAAAGCCTTGGTTGACATAACGAGTTGATAAGCAGCTTTGTAGGACCGCCTAGGGAGACTGCGGTTGTTAGGCTTTGTGAAGCCTGGCAATAACTGAAAGCATTGTTCATTTGTGCACTGTTACTGTGTCGGGGGAGAAATCATTTGTGATGTTTTATAAAGTTCATACAGCAGTAAATCCTCGCAGTGCTGTATTTAACACAGTGCGCAATGTGTGTCTAAATGAATCACTGTTGGCATCAGCTAATTCGTAATCTAAAAATTATTCAGTCTATTTTATTAATAAAAATAAACAACTATCATTTAAAAAAAAAATTGATTATGAATGAAGTTTTATGCCCCTGTCTGTCACAATGACTGACAAACAGAAAGTGTAACGCGACCTCTGCCTCAAACAATATTTTGATCTCAGGACAACTAAAGTGAGACATAATTTATGGTAAGGCTGTTAGAAGTGCAGATTGTTTTGGTATTTTTTGACTGCTACTTCACTGTGTTTTGGATGTATAGTGATTGACTTTGTATGGTTAGAATCTATAGAGTCTCTGCTTTTAATGTATGTGATATACTGCTTTTGCAGTGGAATGAAGTCGCAAATTTTCGTGTACCGCATCTGCGACACATGAGCCGTTTGCATGTTTTTGCTTCGAGCTTTGCTTCGAGGTTGGAATTATGTCTTGTTTTGGTAAAAATAGTAATCATGATAGCTAGTCATGGTAGGTATAGTGGTTATAGCTAGTTTGAATAGTTATCAAAACAATCATTTTAGCTCAGGGGCGTCGGATTCGCCGACGTGGGGGGACCAAAAAGTGCCATGTTGTGTGTTCAGCTCATTCACTGTGCCTCTGTTCCGTGCAGCTCATCCATGCCCCTTAGTTGCAACACTTATGGTACAAAATATAAAAAAACGTTTGGCATATTCCTGTTAACCCAGACACACATGCCCCAAATCCATCACCTCTTCTTTAGAACTAATGCTTTGGACTTTTCGTTTCAAAGTACATCATGAAATAATGGGTAGTGAGGTCCGTGGCTGGTTAGGCAAGATCAGCCAGAGCTTAAATCGCATATTACATGCATGCAATCATATATATTATGTAGAATCCTTTGATAAGACCACTGCAAAGTCAATCAGGCCTTTGACATTGACGAGGTGGGGCGCGAATACTATTATTCTCAAATAGTTACTGCACATCATCTCACATGCTGAGGCTTTCACAAAGTTAACAGACCACAACTTTCAGTCGCACTAGGTAAAGTTGCATGTTCCTTAACTTGTTATAGACCTACAAAAAACACACTAAGGGTTACTGCACTACTTCAATGTGTACTATAAAGTTTCCTATTTCTTTCTTAACATTATCATCTTAAAATGATTAACTTAATAATGGTCATGATCTTGAACTATAAGGCATAATGAGAAAATGAATGACACATTAACTGAACTTTATTGGGATGATCTGAAATTTTGTGAACAGCAAGGAATTGTGGGAAAAATAATTAGTGAGCGAGTGGACATCGTAAAAACAGTTGATCTGCGCTCACGCTCGAGGCCATTACCCAGAAACACTTGCTGTCTCAATCGCGATATCAACAGCAAAATAAAATTATCATTGTTTTTTTAAGCATTTTCCAAAAAAGAAATCTAAATTGTTTTAATGTTATCACGACTTATGTTCAGTTAAAATGATGAATAATGTACTGTAATGACATCAACTTGCCAGCACCATGACTGAGAAATGAATGCAGTTGCAGTCGTATAAATATCCAGTAGCACCATAAAGAAGTGGTTGTGATTGCAGAGCTTTATTTGTTTGAAACATCTAGTCTTGAACATAGATTACCTACAAGGTATAATGACAAAGGCCGGAGCCCGTCACTGTTGCGAGTGTGCCTATTATGGCCCTTCCCGCCACTGGGTCCTAGTGCCCTAACCCTCGTTACGCCACTGGGTAGAGTAGCGCTGTGACTAAATTATGCACATTGAAGCCATTGTGGCAATAGACTAAGCATGTGCAAACCTCCTAAACTGTTTATGCTTAAAAAGAAAGTGGAAGAAGGGTAAACATGGGGGAGCCAATGACCCCCTGGCCCCCCACCTTCCGGCGCCCGCGTTTTAGCTAAGTTTATTCTTGTTAAGGGGGTATATAATATGACTATGTTGCTACACGGTTAACATACCCTGTCATGTATGGTGTACGTTGTGAGATGTGCTGCTGCTCCTAGTACCGGGGGCCTTCGGGTTCAAGAGGTTAAAGCACACTCCAAGTCCAAAAGATAAAGTGCAGAGGGGGTGTAGTAGAACAGCCATATTAGTAAAATATTTGGTAGCTAGATAAAGGTAAACAAAACCACATGCGATCGATGATCCCATCCTGCTGAATAGGAGCTGTATTCTTTTGTGGAACTAGGCCAGACTGTATCAATGACCTGATGTCATATCCAGTGCCGCCATCGCTGATATGGTCGATTTTCAGCCAAGTGTGCAATTTAGGGGCTAAAATGTCTTATCACATTTAACCTATTTAGTACAAAATAAACACCCAGGAAGCAATTTAGTATGTTGCTTCCTGGTCATGTTTGGTCATGTTTGAGGGGAAAAAACGAAAAATAGCGGGATTTTTATGGTCAAAATGTTCATTTTGTTACCTGTCCCAAGTGGGGTCACGTTCACTCAAGTTGATTTTTTTTTTCTCTTTTCCCTTGAGAAATCGTATCAACAATAAAACCGAGGTTTCTTCGTATTTTAGGTCTCTAAAACAGATTTGTCTCCCCACTTCCGAGTTTTCCTCTACAGATATTAGTGATAGTGATAAGAAGAAGTGCATCTAAAGATGGCTAGCTGATAAAGGATACATTACCTCCGTATGCTGTGTGGTCTAACAGTATCTGTATTGGTCAGTATTGAATGAAAATGTGACACAGAAATTAGCCTGTCATTCAATGTGCAATGAATGATATAGTGCTGTTGGGCTATTAACTTAAATGCATGTCATGTGTTTGTATTATTTCACATTGTTGGTTTGCTCTGTGCCAGATATTACTCAGTCAGTAAGACTACGCTAACTCATAAAAAGTTGGAACAATATGGAAAATGCACAAAAATACAGAAAACTGTCATGCTACACCTCCAGCGCTTCCAATCAGGGAAGACCCGGCCTGCATTCCACGCTCCACTCGGATTACCTGCATCTGTGTTCAGTTGTTGTTGTTTCATTAATCTGTGTATATGAACTCAAGCAGTGGCGTCAGCAGACTTTTTATCCTGGGGGTGCAGAAGGGTGGCACAACAGTTTGATAAGGGGGCACGCACAAAAAATTTGTTTAGCGTTTATTTTGTTGACCTGGGGAGTGGGGGGGGGGGGGGGGGGTTGGCGTTTCATTGTCTTTGAATGGGTTGTCTTCATTTTGTCGAGTGGGGGAGCAAGATATTCTTAATTTATTTAAATAGATTAGTTAGATTCTGTAACTGTGTAATCACAAATCTTTAAAACCTTTACTAAAGCGCTGTTACTTTATTTATAGTAGAGCAGATTATTGTAATTGTACAAAGTATTTTGGACATTGTTCCCTGTTTGTTTTGGCCTTTTTCCTTCTCTACCTTTGCTGTGCTACAGAAAAGGCATAATTTAAGCCAACTTCATCTTTGCATCTGATTCCAGTTCCACATTTGCTGGTTTTCAGAGCAATCTACTTGGTGCATAGAAAAAGCCATTACATAAGACTTCACCTCTCTAGTGGATTCAGCAAAAGTACCTTTGCCCAAAGATGCGGAAGACTTTGCATCAGGCCCTCCCAACATCTGCAGTGTACTGGCAGAGCAACAGAGGGAGATTGCCCAACTGGGGGCAATGTTCGTGGCTTCAGAGAGTTCACCATCTCCCATGCTCCACCACCCATAGGCGCTCCAGTCTCTTCTGCCAGCCTGTAGGTGTTCCCAGCCCCTCCCCGGGGTGAGTCCCCAGTGCAATTGCCAGACCAATATGAGGGTTCTCCAACCGCTCTGACAGAATTTCATGCGTCAAAAGTTTAATTGTGTTAAATATATGATTATTTTATGATTTGAGAATGCGCCATTCCAAAGGATCTTATAGTTTAGCAACCTGGAGAGCTGTCATGTTTGGCTCGTAGAGAGTAAGTAATTTAGCATTTAATGTTCAGATGAATTGTACTTGAGGTCAAGGAGTTTATGATCCCAGAAATCTATAGTTTTAACCATCAGCCATTTTTCAATTCTAAGTATTATTTTTTTACATCTTCACTGCTGAATTTTCATGAAGATTTTTTTTATATTTGCAGCTCTTTTTCTCTTCCAAAATCATGAAAATAAACTGAAATACAATGGAATTCTAAATGCTTCAAGTGTCTTAAGTCAGTTGAGCCATTCCATTCCTCTTTCTGAAGTGGCATACTTGAAGCCTTAAATAAGGTAAACACATAAAAAGGCAGATTTGGCTTCTGCACAAAGGGGTTAATCAGTCATGTGCATAATTGTCATCCTTACAATATTGCGTGTATTATCTGCACATGTTCAGTATAGCATATTGGTAGTCTCCTGGTCATTCAATAATTAATAATTTCTTAATCATTATACGCTCATGTATTAGTCTTGGTAATTCAGTTAATAAACTGATTGTTCATCAGGTGATCTCAAATGGGGACGGGTTGTGACCTATTATGCATAAAAGGTGAGATTCTTCTGTCTGACGGCACTCAACTGAAAATTTTGAAATGCCAGCATTACCTGTTGTTGAGGTTGACAAGGTTAAATGAGTCAATTAAATCTACTTTCTTTATTGAATGTAGCTTGTCGTTTTCATCAATATCACTACATAATTGTTATGATTCTGATCTGCTTTGCCATGTTTTGATGTTCCGTCTGATTTGGATTTGGATTTCTGCAATGCCTGACTATTCTTTGAAATGTGTATTGTGATTTGTTAACTAAGTATTGTTCATGTATTGTTTTACTTTAATTTTTCCATGTTTTACTTTTTACCAGAGTTTCTTTCCGGTCCATGTTTTTGCTTCTACCATGCTTTGCACTTTGTGTCCCCCTGTCTGGTCTCTTGTCTTGTCATTGCTCATAGCCCCGGTATTTCGTGCCACTCTTTGGGTGATTTAATGGTTTCTGGATTTCAACCATTCCTTCCAATCTCGTTTACTTCCTTCACCTTACTTTTGTATTTTACTTACCAATACTAACAGTTTGTTGTTTTCGCTAGAATTACTAATCCAACTAACATTGTTTATAATACTATCTTACTAACGAGCACTAGGGATTGTATAGCTGCACTTGCTAATTGATTAACAAGCTCTCAACACTCACCCTGTTCTAGTCTCCGCCCCCTGTCTCTCCCTAATCTTCTCTGCTGCGTTTCTGTGGATTCTCCACACCTGCTCACACTGTCCTTTCTCTCATTATCTATGCACGTTAGAACTCCTTGACTGGAGCCATATGTCTGTCTATAGCAGGGGTGGGCAATCACGGTCCTGGAGGGCCTGTGTGTATGCAGGTTTTTATTCCTATCAATTACCCTAACTAATTGAGTTAATTGTTTGCATGCGCAAATATAGATTTTCGCAATGATTCGATCAAAGGAAAATGTTTTATGAAGGGAGACAAGACTAGTCTATGTAGTTTCACGATAATTTAAAGAAATGCGCATGAAATGTCAGATTTCATAAATGGTTTGGCTAATTGAGACAATCAACTAATTAAAGACCAGACGTTGGTGTGAAAACCAGGGACAGATACGGCCCTCGCTGCCCACCTCTGGTCTATAGGATTGTCTCGTGATCCCTGTCCGCGTTTTGGCTTTTGCCTATTTTATGTGATTAGGTTCTCCCTCTTGTTCCCTCCATTGTAATTTGCCTCATTTCCTGCACCTGCGTTCTATGTATCATGTGATCTCTCAGGAGTGTATATTAGGTGTCTTTTCACAGCACTTCCTTGTCAGAACGTTTCTCTTGTTTACCTGAGCTGCTTTTTGTATTCGCCTTGTACTCATAGTGTTACTCTTCTGACCGGACCCTCCGACTTACGATTTTTGGCTCTGCATTTTGGATTATTGTTGCATCTGTGTTTACGAACCCTTTTTGCCCGACTACGATTTTTGTGATTGCTGCCCTGTTAATGGTTTGGATTTCGCCCACTAGTTTTTGCTTCTCTGACAAACCTGTGCCTGAGTACCAAACCTATTTTTACCCGACCACGAGTACTGTGTTTGCTGCCCTGGTTTTCGACTCTGATTCTGCCCTCCTGGATTGTGACTTTTGGATTGGACTCTGTACCTTTGCCTTCGGCCCTGCGGGGGTTACCCCCCTTGCTCAAAATCTCTTTACCTGCAATCCTGTGTTCTCGCTACTGGTTCCTGAATGATACCTCACAATATTGGCACCTGGCTAATCCGATAAAAGGCACAAAATAATGAGAGCCTAATAGTCACACCCTTAGGGATCATTCTTAAAATGCTTCCAAGCGGGCCATTTCTTTGATATCTTTCCTCAGTGCTTGTTGGTATTAATTGCATAGAACTGAACGTGACGTTTATAACGTGTGTAAAAGCTAAATGCCTGGTGATTATTTTTGTAAATTGGGGTTCTCATTCAAAACACTGATGTTAATTGGATTTTGCGATCTAGGTTTTTCAGATTTGTTGAATACACTTTCAAACTGAATCCAAACACTGTGACGTTCAAAAAGTGTTACAAAAAGTGTTTTAAACTTAAACGTTTGGTTTTACAGTGTAGGCGGTGATGGTCACTGTGGATATTGCAGTGGTGGTGGGATTGATCCTTCGTTCACATTTTATTACAGAACCTTCTTGAGAGTGATTAACTTGATCACTTTCTTTGTTTTTTCCCTTCATGTTCTGAGCTGATGCAGACTAAAGGTTCCAAATTTGAGTATTTTCTGGAAGTGGTGCTTGTTGCTATTCTGGAACGTGCCACTAGAGGGAAGATTGAGCCGTGTATGACAAAGATCCAGACAACGCAACAGAACAGTGCTATGATTCATTGTATGATAGATCCCAAAGGAGACGTGCTCCGTGAGCATAATGAGGGGTTAGTGTAGGCAGTGTGCTGCTTGTTTACCTCCTTTTCAAAGCATTCTTAGGGAAGCTTGCGTGACCTCAGGAAAAAGTGTGTTGCGTGGATTCTAGTGGTGAGGACTTACCTTTCTTGACACATACCTACTTATCGATTTTTTTTCAAACCTTCAACAGTAGTGCAAAATATTTTCAGTTTCTTTCTCTCAAAAGTATGAATTATGCCTCTCACACTGTAGGACTATCCTTTACAGTCTTTATATCCAAGTAAAACAAATTGGCTTAATTGTTAATTGACGAGGAGGAGTTAATGAGTTTGATGTCAAAGGTGGACATGCAGTACAAGTGTTTTGACCGAGACCATGCCTTTGAGATCGAAATGATATGCTATATGAGAATGTTTGATGGAAGAGGAAAAATGTTACTTGAAGTCCTTTGTAGGTTGCTGCATTGAATCGTCTTGTTATGCTTCATTTATTTATCTCAGTTCAACAATCTTTGAATACTAGTTTTCATTTTTTCAACAGATTTATTTCCTGTTCTGATATAAAGACAAGAGATTCACTTGACCCAGTTTTTGCTGCATTGGGTGTATTTTTCAAACTCATTTCTGTATAAGTTGGGATGATATGGAAAAAATAAGTATAAAAAGAAATCTGATTTTTTTAGGAACATTGAGCTGTATTTAATAGAAAACAGTGCAGAAGCAAGATATTTAATGTTTGCACTTTGCTACTTTGTTTTTTTTTTTTGTTTTTTTTTTTGGATTTGAACTCTCACACGAAGGTTTTTTTGCCAGCAGGATGTTACAGAACAGTAAGGACAGCGGTGTGTTTATCACTGCGTTACATCACCTCTCCATTTACCAAACCTCAAACTAATTATTTGGGGAACTGGGGAAACCAATAATTCCGCTTTTTAAGTCGTGCTGAAATCATTTCTCTGTATTCACTTTTCTTGTTTCCTGCATTATTCTCTTCCCCCAGTTTCTGTCTCTGCTTTGGCTTCTGGCATCACTCATGGATTCTGCCTGTGTACTGCAAGACTGCATGGGGTGTTCAATCATATTATATAGACGGATCCAAAGTTTGTAAACACCCTGACTCGCACGTGCATGTGGAGCGTTAGGCAAGAACTCTTTCCACTCAGCGCTGCACCAGCAATAATAACGGGGTTTTGTGTGCTCGCGTGTATCCGAAAAGGTAACTTGGATATATCTAATTATGATTATTCAACATTATACGTGTTGGTTAATTAATAGAAGTCATTACTGATCGATTTTTTTATCGTATTTACATGTGTTGATATATAATTGATGTGACTCCGCCAGGATGACAATCTGCTAAAAAATCAGAAACATTTATATTATCACTCAGCTGTGCATCGTAGCGAACAAAGCACTTTAGCTGTCACTACATTCAGACTATAGAACGGGTTCTCATGGCTTATTGCTTAATGAGCCTCGCAAACTAATGTAGGTAAATCTGTGCTGTGCCGTATAATTTTGTAGTGCAATGTATAACAAGGCTTCCAAAAATAGGTAGAACCGACGAGAGTCTAATTTATCTGTCTGAGCAACGGTTGCTAATTGGGAGAGGTAAACTGCTAGAGGTGTCGGTCATTAAGATAATT
Organism: Gymnothorax reevesii; assembly: GCA_029721435.1. NCBI lineage: Eukaryota > Metazoa > Chordata > Actinopteri > Anguilliformes > Muraenidae > Gymnothorax > Gymnothorax reevesii. Next base: position 35,049,953 of record CM056578.1, read on the forward strand.
CTCTAAGGTGCTTCCTCCACCTAAGCCAGGCAGGAAACCTTAAAAGATCAAAAGAAAAGGTGTGTGCTAAATTGTACAAAAGAAGTAAAAAAGTGTAATTTATTTTGAATCCTTAATAAATAACTAAATTAATAATGGTCTGTTTTATTGTTTTCTTGTTTGCAGTAAAGCATTTCAGCCTCAGCCACTCCAGGTCTGCTAATCCAGCGTGGTGCAATTCAGTCCTGACCCAGCAAGTCTAGGACAGGCCCTATCCAGTCTCCACCCCCTGATGTGTCTGATGTGAAAGCAGCTTTATGGATAGTACACGACAGCTAAATAGAGCTCGGTTATGTTATGAACATAATATAGGTTTTGCAGACCGTTAGTTCCGTTAGCGCGGACAAGTTGCTTATGTGGAGCTAGCGAATTGATCACTTCTACAGGAAAGAATTACCTATTTAATCTCTGCCTTTATAGGCTTTTTATTAGCCACAACAATTTCTAAAGGGAGATGAAAATATGTCAAGGTAGTGCAGAGAAATCATTTGTAAACTGGTAGAGCTTCTGCGTTTTGGCATTACTTTCATGGTAGCACCAAAGAGCTTGGTCAGACATTTGTGAAGTATCCGGCTGATCCCAGTTATGGATAAGTGAAGCAATCACTAACTGTAGTGGCTAAAATCGGGCAAAGTTATGATGAAACGGCCACATTGATGCTTACCGAAGTAACACAAGCATACCGGTCAGAATTACTGCATATAGGTTAACCAGGAGCATTTTTAATTAGCATGACACGCAAACTAAAATGCAGTAACTGGTGACCGAGCGGTCATAACCACAGAGACAAACCCTTGCAATACAGGTTTTACAGACAGCAAGTTCTGTTATTATGAACAGTTGTACTAAGTATTCAAATTACAAACAAGTATTAAAAGTTAGCTTCAAATGAGGTTTATGTTCACGCACCTTCTGTAGAATTTTCCCTGATATCACTCTTGCATATTTAGGACACAAACATTAGCAGCAGTAACTTGGCTACGTTAGCCGCTGTGCTACAGCCACAATCAACTGGCTATCACGTCAGTCTGGCTTATGCTGTAAAAGGAACTTACAGCTTCTGTGTCTGTGAGTCACGGACAGTTGCGACTGATCTAGGCTTTATCTTCAGAAATTTTACAAAGCCTGCATTTGAGGCCAGTTGTTAGTGCTAACTATCGCTAGCGGTCCTGCTAGCCACCCGTAACACGTTAGCTTCTCTTACATTATTTGCTGTTATATGGTCACTTACAACTTGTGGCTCCAAGCGCTTGATCGATGCAACTGCTTCAGGTTTGAGAAGCAGCTGAAATGCTTATCCTGTGTAGAATTATGTTTTATTGACAAAGCTGTCTTTGGTGAAATGCTGAGCACAAACAGCTAACGTTCCCTTTGGCCATGGCTGTTTGCTGCCAGCAAACAAAAAAAGCTACCCACTGATTTCTGGTGGCATCGTCTTTTGGAAAAGAAATTTTTGTTTTTCTTTGCGTCCAAAAGTAAACGGACAAGTAGCTTTAGGAGAGATACTGACAAAATTGCACCTCAAATGATCTGCGGTTCTTCTTTTGTATTTCCAAAAGTGTAGACACTACTCAGACATAGTATGATCTGCCGTTGTTAGTGCCTGCTAGAACAGTATCCTGTGTGCAGGTCCAGCGCAGTGGTTGGCTCTGGCTTGGTCTGTACTGATTGGACGGCACAATGTGATGTCAGGTTTTGCCCAGATTTCGTGAAGATCTTGGGAGGAGCTGTTCAGAGAGGAAATCATGCTGACAAAATCATGTTCTTGGATTACGGCAAAATTTTATTTCTAGAAACTTTTCAGAGGTTGAGCATGGACAACCAACATTATAACATTACGAATAAGTATTAAAAGAAGGATCAGCATGTTAGGTCCCCTTTTAATCAATAAGGACTGGACAAGGTGGAGAACAGATGGGGAGGGCCCAATTCCTGGGCCCCCAAATTGCTAAATTCACCACTGCTTGTCCAAGGTAGTGTTATCTTAATTTTTGGCTTCCTCCCTTGTAACTTTTGTGAATTTATGGCAGTTTGCATCTGTTTTAAGTGCATATAGTGGCACCCAATAAGTTATGTGCATTTCATCTGTGTCAGTAAACTTGGTACAAGTGGAAAAAAACCCTCTATCAACCACACCATTCCTAAACCACCCTCTTTCTGCCACACTTTACCACCCTAAAATCAGATCACAACCAAATCCTCTCTCCAAAATTTTCTATATATCTTTCCCCCTGACATCCGATACACCAAAAATCCCTCTTTTGCACCCACCACCATCTTGATTCACTTCGTTTAAATTTCGATCTGGTTAGCTTGATTTAGACCAGTGTTTCTCAAACCTCTCCCGGAGGACCACCTGCCCTGCCTGTTTTAGATCTTTCCCTGCCCCAGCACAGGTGATTCAAATAATCAGGATGTTATCAATCAGCTTTAGAGGGTCAATAACGAGCTGATCATTTTAATTACCTGTGCTAAAACAGGGAAAGATCTAAAACATGCAGAACAGGAGGTCCTCCAGGAGAGGTTTGAGAAGCACTGATTTAGAACCATTCAAGTTATGCAGCCCCTTGTCCCGCCAAAAAGAGCTCCATCAAACTGATGTCAGTTGAATTCCCAAACTCCGGGGTTCCGAACAGAACGTCTCTCAGAGTATCACACACCCTCCACTGCATGTCTTCTTCCCACAGTGAGTCCACATGCCACCTCCTCCCAGGTAAATTGTGCACACGTACACTGCTGCAGCAGATGATGTAAAAAAATTGGAACTCACTGGTCGAGGTGACCTCATTGAACTGCTCCAAAGTCCAGTTCTGAAGCTGGTGCCCATTAGGGGTGCTTTCAGAGGTGGACCAGGGTTAGAGTGGGCACTTTGATTGCTTGCAAGCTAAAAAGTGCAATACACAGCAGGTCATGATGCACTGTCTGTTGCGACACATCCCGTAAGGTAGTATTATGGAAATTCTCAGCAATTTGTGCCACATTTGCGCTTTTATTAGTTTGGACCAGATAGGATAGCCTTCATAGCCCTCATGAATCAATGAGCCTTGGGTGCCCAAAATCCAGTCGCCGGTTCATGGTTTGTCCCTCCCTTGGACCACTGTCGGAAGACAGTCATATCTGCTGACAGGGACCACTCCAGAAGACTTGCCACTTCACAGATGCTCTAACCCTCATTAGGCCAAAACGATTTTGCCCTAGTGAAAGTCATTCAGGTCCCATCTCTCCCATATCCAACATGTTGAACTTGAGAACCAACTGCTGTGAGTGGTTTCAGTGTCTTGGCTCATTGATATATACTACTGTACTAAAAGCTAAATGTATATTCTAGTTTTCAAGATACAGGAAGTAAACTTTAGGAAAGATTTGGGAATGGCTGAACACTGAAAAGATTAAGCAACTGGAATTTTTTCATTGGACTAAAACTCCATTGTTTTCAACTCATAAAAGTGCATGCCTGTATATATGCGCGATATTCTAAGCACCGATGTTATCTTATTCCTTAAAGGGTTAACTGGATAAAAAATGAGATGAATTTGCGATGTTGCTGAATGTTTATAGTAATTCTTCCTATTGCTGGGATGCTGGCCGAGCACTGGACTTTGTCACCCTTAACAAACAAAAAATGAGAACCAGACTCAGCTCTTTGCTAAAACTGCTTTGTTTGCATAAACCAATCACGACAACTCATTTTTACTTACATTGCTGAAAATTTCAGGAAACAAGATGATATTGTCATCAATATCCCCCGCCACCATGCAATCTCATTTTGAAACCCAGTCAAGGTCATGACTAGTACCATACGTTCACAAAATTTCAATAATCTAGGTGCAGCGTAGTTTCTGAGAAAACTTGTCCCCACCTATCTGGATGGACGGTTGGAAGGATGGATGGAAGGACGGATGGATGAGCTCCATTGCCATACACCCCCCCATTTTCCCCCCAAAAATGCGTAGTACATTGATTGACACCCATAAAAAAAGGCTTGTAACAAAAGTGTAATTGAAATATATTCCCATTCATATTTTACTTTTTTTTAGTTCACACATAATGGTGAAGAAAGCTAAAACAGTCACTCACTAGCGGAGGTTCAATGGGTGCCGTGGGCCCCTCACGGCTGGCAAAATAAATTCTTGAGTTGGCAGCATTGGTAATTTATACTATGATCACTTTTAAAAACACATCCAACAAATGCGCTAAACAAAATTTTCTGTCAAATATTTTCATCCATAATCATCTCTAAAATGCACTCATAATGGCTGCCAGCAAGGTAGAAAGACGCCGCACGATGCTCTGTACTTGCAAACAATTAAAAGCTTGAGTTCTGCAGAATTGGCTGTAAGAAAATAGGTAAAAATTTAAATTCTTATTTATAATTATAATGTTTAAGCCATAGTGCAATGTTAAAAATCTACCTGGAGCAGGACATGTACCTATATTCAATCACACACTATAAGCAGCATGATTCAAATAAAGGAAAATCCAAGGATCAGTTTGAAAATTGCAGGTGGGAAATTCTGTGTCAAATCACCGAGGCCTGACATGGTCTATCTCAGGAGTTGCTAAAACTCTATCAGAGGGTGTACACTGATGAACGTAGGGCTTTGAAACTATATTTTTCTTTCATAATGTTTATTGGTTATTAAAATTAAGTTATTTGGGCCAAGTCGGATATATATATATATATATTTTTTTTTTTCTTTTAATTCTCAGTCACCTTAAAATTATGCGTCCAATTTGGACCAACTTCAGCAGTATTACTGATTAATGGACAATGAATCCAAAACATCCAAAACAACAACCTTCACCCCTCATTAAGCCCTTGAACTCCACAATTGGAATGTATAATTGGCCTGTATTCAATACACTTGCATTTGTGGGACAAGACATTTGGAGCTGAACTTCTCAAATTAATTTCTGTACACTTGATAAGTTGTTCCCATTCAAAATTTTGGTTGTTAGTTTTTGTTTTTCTGTCATAAGATTTAAATATCCAAATTTATCATATTTTATGACCATTATCATTCCGGCACCTGCATGGGCCGCTGGGGACATCTAGTGGACCATACAGATGCTGTAATTACAATGTTGATAATATACTGTATAATTTTTTAAATTTTGAGATTTAATTCTCCTGACAGAAAAAAATAACCATCATAAATTTCAAGGGGAACAATCCATCAAGTATACAGAAATTCATCTGAGAAGTTCAGTGCCATATGCTTCATCCGACATAGTGCAATTGTGTTGTGTATATATATATTTTTTTTTTTGAAAAACCCTTCTTCATCAGTGTATGCCATCTGAGAGGTTGAACAACATCAGAGATGGTGGGTGTCAAAACCATGTTTCTTCAGGTCTCTTTCTTCAGGTCTCAAGAATAGAAAGTCTCCAAAATGACAAATAGCCACCATCTGCACAACTTCAAAATGTAAGGGAGGATGGCCCAAAGAAAAGCCTCTATTGTCATCAAAAAATAAACTTATTCATCTGCAGCATGCCAAATTATACAGCAACTTTCAATGAGACCACATTCTTTGGTCAGATTAAACTAAAATAGAGCTTTTTGGCATCAGGATCTAGTGGGGTTTGGTGTAAAAACAAGGACAGCCATTCCGTAAAGAAGCCCATCCCAACTTTACATTATTGTGGTGGATCTAAGGTGGTGATGTTATGGGGCTGATTTTCCTCCAAAGCATTCATCATAATCAATGCAAAATGATTCACCTACCATATAATCAAGGGTTTGCCATGGCCTTCCTAGTCCTCTGACCTACATCCATCCTGAAACTGCTGGGACAAGCGGAAGAGGAAAGTCCAGAAAAATGGGCCCAGTAATTTGAAGGATGCTGAATTATTCTGCATGGAGAAATGGTCTTTGATCCCTTGCCATGCTTCCTCCAATCTCATTATACACCACAGGAGATGACTCAGAGTGTTTATCTAGGCAAAAAGAGGTGGCACACAACATTCATTGAAAGGGATCCAATAATTGTGGCACACATTTTTGAAAACAGTATTTGCTTCATTATCTTTGTATATATGTTGTATTTCAGCTTTTTTTTGTTTTGTTTATACTTTTGAATCAAATATTAAGTGGATAAACCAAAAAGGCAACCACCTCTGTTCACATTTACCTTGGGTACAAATATTAAGCAGGAACTGCATTTAAATCTATACCATATAAGCATGTAAGCATTGCAGCCCCTATTGTACTGTGTCACTGTCTATTTACAGACTGAAATGTGTGCTATTTTGGCTCGTTAGCGAGCAAGATTTTTTTTTTTTTTTATAATTTGACATTCTGAGTTTTGTGATATCTGTCTGAGAAACATGAGAAATTGCATTTGTGGTTCAATGGAGTGGATTATGGATCTGCAGGCATGGCTTTACAAATCCTAAACTCTGGCTGAACTAGCTGTTTTGTCAATATGTTCGACATTAGCCATACCACAAATGTAAGCCCATAGCATAAGACCTGGCACCACTGATGTTTCCCACATTATGCCCTGTCTGGCTGATATTGAAAAAAGGTTGTCTGATATATAATCTTTGTATAAAGGCCTGCAACCTTGGTGTCATTTTTGACTCAGACCTCTCTTTTGATGCTCTGGTGACCAAAGTTATTCTGACTTGTTTCGCTCAGCTGAGACAACTAACTAAAATTAGGTCATTTCTCTCTCCCTCTGACTGAGAGAAGGTCATCTATGCTTTTATCTCTTCCAGACTTGACTATTGCAATGCACTATATTCCAGTATTAGTAACCTCAATATTCATAGACTACAATTAATTCAAAATGCTGCTGCCAGGCTTTGACCCCAAACTAAGAGGGGTGACCATATTACACCTCTCCTTGATGCCCTTCACTGGTTGCCAGTAAGGTTTACAATTGATTTTAAAATTTTACTGCTGGTTTTTAAAGCATTAAAGGGCCAGGCCCCAGCTTATATCCATGAGCCTCCATGAGCTACTAACACCTTATGAGCCAGAGCACTGCCTGCGATCTTCGAGCAAGGCCCTACTAGTGGTCCCCAAATCTCGTCTGGTCTCAAAAGGTGATAGAGCCTTTGCAGTTTGAGCCCCTCGTCTGTGGAACTGTCTCCCTGAAGATGTCCGGCAAGCAAACTCTGTTTCCTCTTTTAAATCTCTTATTAATACTAATTTTTATCATTTGGCTTTTTATTACCATTCATTTTTATATATTTTTTTAAATATTTTTTTTTTTACCCTGCTCTGAGAATTCAATGTAGTGTTTTTATTACTGCCTCACTAATTGTCTCTGTCTGTTTTCTTGTTTATTTATTTATTTTTTGTTTATAATTGTAAAGCACTTTGTAACTTGTTTTAGAAAAGTGCTATATAAATAAATTTATTATTATTATTAATATTATTATTATTATTATTATTATTAAGACAGCACCATAATGCACATACAAAAAGCCTTCTTTACTGACCTTAGCAGCGCTAATTCAATTGGGTAAAATAGCTTTAATTATGTATAGGACTGCAAGACTGTCTTCATATGTCAGATATATTCATAGGAATTATATTCAGCACTTTCTTCCAAATGTCACATTCATTGAGCTCTGTGCCTTTCCGGATTGTTTTGTCCTGTATAAAAAAAAAAGACACTGACACCAAATACCCTTAATACTTAGAAAACTATTCATGCTCTGACATGATGTATTTAAATGTTCTGACATGACGTTTAAATATATATGGGGGGACACCACACTCCTCGCTTTTATTGTAAAATGCCGCCTTGTTTTAGTGTGATATGTCTCACCAGGAAGCCCACTCTGGCACTGAGGCATAGAAATGTCATTTCATATTTATGAGAAGAGATCTATTTTTGTACATTCCAACAGTGGCCACTCAGGCGCAAAAGACTGTACTTGTTCAGAAGATAGGAAGGTTTGTATGCATGGTCTGGATATTACTTACAGATCATCACATCAATTAAAGCCTTTATGATTCAAGTTAGAGCAAGAATGTGAAGATGCTTGTAATGTTTAAGAAATGCAAATTCTCTGTGTAGTAAGTAAGTGTAAAGGATGCGTAATTGAGACCCTGGGTACTGCTGAAAATAGAAAGATTATTTGTGACAACAAGACCAATTTTGTCAGATCAAGAGTCCCCTGGCTCACTAATTTCCTTTTTGTCTAATTTCAGTAATGGGGCAGATAACCGCAAATATCAGAGGAACTGTTCTTTTTGTGATACAAGCATCAAACTTGGCCTATATTTCCAACATAGGACGTTTATTGATAAAAAAAAAAAAAGCCATGCAAATTTTGAAAATGGCGGCCATTTTTCAAGATGGCTACCATTTTCGATATGTGATTCCTCATATTCTTACTTACACAGCATGACATTGTAGAGTGATTTACGTGGTTTTAGTATCAAAATGTATGTGATTTCATATGTAGAATGTAGATGTTATAACATAAAAAACGTTCATCTTTATAGCGTAGTTTGCACATCTTATTTGAAAATATGTATTAATATAGAGCAGTGTAGTGATGTTACATGCATGGGCTGCAGGGTTGTAGTAGAAGAGGAAGCACTTTCGCTTCAGAAGTGGGTCACATCATTTGGATGGACTCCTGGCACTAGTCCTCACTTCTTACCCAAGTCTCACCTTTGGCTCCAACAAGTTGCTTGTACATAGCAATGGCCACACCCCGGTAAACTGCATTGGCTTGCATGCTAAATTAGGTGAGGGTAGCATGTGGAGTGACTCTTATCTTTGCATTACAGAGTATGTCTGACTCCATCAGTACTTGTGCATGAAGTCAATGGATCTGGACAACTACCATGACAGCAGAACACTGCCAGTTGATAATATTGAGCTTGCCTCTCACCCCAGTGTAAATAGAGACCTTTTTATTGAATTACAGGGCATTGTATACATTGTATTTTAAATATAATTAATCATTAATCTTCTTTTTGAACGTTGAACCTTAGTGTTGGCTTTGAGGCCAGCTACAAATTTAATAGACAGAGGTTCAAGCACACCCAGGGCACACTGGTGAACAGCATTGCTGCGGGACTCAGCATGAGGTCTAGTGTTAACTGAATTAGTTTACCTGGAAAAGTTTTACCCTGCAGACCTAGTTTAAATGCTTTAATGCTTACTGGTACTAGTTTATAGAGGTACTGTTCTAATATCATCTCCCAAATGCTGTCTAATTAGCCCCCCAAATTTGTAGAAAAGTATAATACGGTAGATCACGTAGTTTGTGACATGTACATATTGCTTATACATAGACTGGGTTAGATACCAGTAGCCTATAGTAAAGTTGGTTAGATAGTTGGATAGCTGCCCATGAACTGACAAGGTGTGCCAGCGAGAAAGAGCCGAGCCCAGGTTAACAAGGCTTTTAGGTACCCTGATGGTCTACAGCTCATACGGGAGTGATGACACTTGGTAAATAAAATGTTGCACCATAAACTTATATATTGTTGGAACCTAGCTGTATTCTATGCAAAAATTCACTAAAGTGGTAAAAGGATAATCCCTTGGCCATAAGAGATGGGAGTGTAATGGCCTGATGGAAAACAGACTGGACTAAATACTGTTTATGTCAAAAGACAAGAATGAAGAGTTAACATCTCCCCAAACTGGCAAAACCACAGAGCATCCATGTTTCAGTCCATCAATGACATGCTGATAAAGCCAGTCCTTGCCCGCTTAGAGGAAGGTAAAGGCATAGGAGGAAGTTTTGCAAGTAAACAAAGCTGAGTATCACCAAAGCTGTGGGGGACTGTTCAGCAACAAAAAACTTGCAAAGGCCCAAAAAAGGTCAACTAGTGGTTGCAGCAAGGATATACAATGTTCTTCCGAGCTGACATGAACCAGCCTTGGTGGCAAAAGTTTTGTGTCCTTTCTTTGTGAAGAAGTATCTCTGGAATCTCAATTTAGACAAGCAATGACAATGCAGCTGAACCGTCGACTGAATGCTGCATCCTGAATCAAAAGCTCGTTGATGGATGCCTTTTGGCCACACTGAGCGGGAGTGACTCTTGCCTCAGAAAAGATCTGGGGAATGTTGTTTTTTAAGTCTTACAGGGATTGCAATATCATCTCATTATTCAGGGGAAAGGGGAAGAAGTCAGCCCCGCAGACATGGCATGTGTGCCCCGGAGATTCTGAAGTGTTCAGCAAGTTCAGCTGCAACCTGACAGCTCCTGAAGTTGATGAAACAAAACTGCGGGAGAATTTTGACATGATGGTGACAGCTGAAGTTGATGATGCACAACGAGAACTATTGGCCATGAATCAGAGGTCCTATGAAGCCATCCGTCCAACTCATGCGGCCCTTGTTAAGCACATGAAGCACGCACCATACTAGGTAGGATGCATAGAGGCCTTGGTATGGCAGCCCAATGCAGAGAGTCCTGCTAAATGGAGCTGGAAGCAGGAAGGAGTTAACTGGAACTTCTGCACTTTCCTCAGTAACTCAGTGTTAACAACAACTCACGAGATGTCAGTGCAAGACGCAGTGCTGCAGAAGGTGCAAGTGCTTTAAGTTCAGCTTGAGTTTCACAGCTATGTGTTGCTGCACCTGCTCTGAATAAGGAATCATGAATTGGACTTCTTTGGACTCACGACTGTGAATTAATAAAACCATTACCGTCTTCATGTCCAAGCTAAATGACTGCTTATGCACGTGTTCTGTATGCTTTTACTGCAATAAAAACTGTTTGAAAAAACGTGTCAGTGGTAATTTGTAGATTTAGAAGATTCATACATCTGCTGCCAGATTTGGATTCCCGGGATTCAGAAATTTATGAAACAATGTTAAGATCAACCAAATTACATAACCAAGTAAAAAAAAAAAAAAAATACCCCAAAAAAATCCAAAAATATGGTGCCAATGGCCGCCATGCTGATAAAAGGCTGCCATTTAGAATTTTCGGGTGGCTAACAATTTTTCTTAAATGATGCGTGCCAAATTTGATGCTTTTATGACCATTTGAATGATTTTTCAGTTATCTACTCCATGATGAGATCTCATCCTTTTTTGGCACTTCCCCAAATGTACTTCCAATTATCCATCATTCTGTCATCACATGATGCATTACAAACTATTGAACTCAGAGTTTTAGCCTTAATAGGATGACACAATGACATTGTGTAAATGAATTTCTTAATTAGCTTCTTAATTGTTAAAGTAATTCAGTCAGTAGCCTACAATGCATTCATAATTATCCTTCATGATGAGCTAAACCATTGACCACGTATGTAATATGGTGGCAGTCCTCGGCGAGTAGTCAAAACATGACCATCAAAGTAACATCTGCATGAATGTCCAGGCTCAAGGTTTCCCCACTGCACATTTGCAAGAGCATCACACTCCCTCCAAAAACTTGTCTTCATCCCATAATGCATCCTGATGCCGCGTCTTCCTCAGGAAAATAGTGCACATCTTCCCCAGCTGATAGACATGATAGACATGATAGACATGGGACTTATCAGATCAGGCTAACTTCTGTTGCTTTAAGGTCCTGTTCTGACGCCTGATTGCCCATTGTGGGCCATTTTTATGATGTTCAAGGGCTACAATGGCTTTGACTACAAAACCTCATATCCAGACAGGTGTACACATTGTGACACATTTGTTGCACAACCATCATAAAAATTTTGAGTCATATGTGCCACAGTAGCCCTTCAGTTAGTTTGGACCAGATGGGATAGCCTTCACTGGCCTTGTGTGTTGAGTCTCACACCTTTTGCAGGTTGTGGTTAGTCCCTTCTTGCACTGCTGTGGTCACCTCTGTTGGTAGTTGGTCACCACAAAAGACCGGGTGCTCCCCACATGCCCTGTTTGCCACTTCAGTGATACTCTGATGAAGTCATCTGGCCGTAATGATTTGTCCCTTGTGAAAGCTAAGGTCCCATTTCTCCTGCACCCAACACGTCAACCACGAGAACCAACTGTTTGATAAACTGTCCACGTTTTGTTCGCAAACTTTGACATGCACCGTTGTTATGAGAAAATCAATGCTATTTGCTTCATCTGTATGTTATTGTGTTCATGACTAGAGCTGTTACCTTTCTCCTCTCAAATAACCATTTTCCCCCTCTTTTGTCAATCTGCTGTTCTGGCTTCCCTTTCATGAGAACTGCTCAGCACTTAAGCTATCTTTTCACCTGTATCCACTGACATTCAATGTCATTGATAAATTGTGCCCCTGGTATATTGTTGGTTGATTATGTGATGGGATGTTTAATAGGATCGCACATTGTACGTAAACAGTGATTGCTATGAAGCTGCTTCTAATATCTGGGTCTAATATTCCGGGTCAATAGGACAAACATGGCATCAAGGGTGACGTCATCGCCGCAGAGCACCATTAGATGACTGAAGAAAAGCAAGAAAAAAATTGCTTCTGTCTGCAATATAGAAAAAAAAATAAAGTCCTCTGTTTGCCATAAAATATTATATATAGCAGGCTCTATTTTTATGCCTTTGAAAAGAAATATGCGTGTGGCCATAACGTCACTCACAATTTTATCCATTGGCAAATTTATTGAGAGATGAGGGAACCCCTTGCGCTTTAGCCCCTCTATCAGTGGAGGTCGGTGCTCTCAGACAGGACTGTACATACAAATAATAAAGAGGAGACTGGAGCACTCAAATCACCTGCATAAATTTATTTAGGTACCAAGACTAACGTTTTGATGCACTGTGTCTTCCTCAGAGTCCTGGTTCATTAACTGTTAATAGTGAACCAGAAAATGAAAAACTAAATGAGAAACTATTTTAATTCTTTAATTATACAACTTTGTTGTAGCATTCAGTACCAAAATATTTCCCTTTCAATGCTGGCCAAAGATTCCATGCCATTACGAGCAAGTTGACCACTAACCCAAAATTTAAAAAAATGAACAGGACCTACGCACAGCCACACAGTCTTTCAATTATCAGATTACAAAGAGTCGTTTATCTGACATTGGCTTCATAGGTATGGGATAGTGGGACCCGGCTGTGTTTACTAGGAGCCTGAGTTGGTCGTTATTGTCCATTGAAAATGTTAATTACATTTCTGTTTAGGTGACTGATGTCCTCTTGCTGCCGTAATAATTATCAGCACAGCAAGTCCATGTGGACAGGAGGCTGGGGTGTTGATAACACAACATAACATAACATAACATGAATGGCGAGAACAGGCCTTTCAGCCCAACTAGGCTCGCTAGTTTCCTTATACTATTGTTAATATATCACTTCAGATACTCAATGACTCAATGGTATCTAGCTTTAAGTCAAGCCTGCTCTTGAAAACTCCCAAGGTCTCTGCCTCAACAATGACCATATTGTTGGCAAGCTATTCCACATCAAAATTACTCTTTGGGTCAAGAAATATTCACTAGTATCAGTGCTATATTTACCCTTGGTCAACTTCTATTTGTGACCCCAAGTTCTACTAACAACACTTGGTCGAAGGAATCCTACATAATTCACTTTGTTAATCCCTTTAACATATTTGAGGACCTCAATCAGATCACCCTTAAGTCTCCTTTTCCTAAGTCTAATGTTAAGGAATGGGTCAGGTGGACACCAGGTGCGGGATCCACAAGGTTTATTTGGGAACCCAGACACGGGAAAACGTGGCGCACAGGCCGAAAGGTAGCATCGTGTACATGCACTGAACCAGGGGAACTTAGGTACTCTGCCAAGGGCAGGGAAAAACTGAAATACACACTCAACGAGAGGTTTGAAATAATTAAACAAGCTGACGAAAATGACGGACTAAGACAAGGAGAACGCGGAGCTTGAAAAACAACAGAAATACTTGGGGTGCTCGGGAACAGAGATTCTCAATGTCGCTCAGGTTCAGGTAACGTGTGGTGTCTGAAGCGAAGTCCGGTCTGACATGTCTACCCTCTTCCCAGAATAAATACACTAGGGAGGAGGTGGGGATAAGGCAGGCATCCTCAAGGGGAAACAGAAATACATGGGATTAATAAACAAATTTAAGAAGACCGGGTAACAATAATGACTCGACAAGACGCCAAGATGATCAATCAAACTAGACAGTTTCGATTAAGGTAATCTAAACGTGGCAAGTCCAAAGAATCATGAGAGCAGCAAGAAAAGCATAGCTTTAAACACACTTTATCAGGGAAAGCTTCAGGCAGAATTTACTTAAAGCCAGAAACGCAGCTATTGAGTTAATTAGGTTAGTAAATACGTGATGAAATATTTACACACCCTTAAGTGCTGGTTAGTACGGTTATTAATGGCCCTGTCAGAGAAAGCATTCACTCAAAGTTTTCAGAGAAAACATTCACTCAGAGTTTTGCGAGACCAAGATTTATGCACAAAAACGCACAAGCAGAAACAAGCACACTGGGCAGAATCATAACAACTAAAGAGATTAAGGATCTTCAGCCTCTTCTCATAGCTTTTATCTTTTATACCCAGAATTAGCTTAGTGGCTCTTCTCTGAACTTTTTCTAGAGCCTTTATATCTTTCTAAAAGTATGGTCCCCAGAACTGTACACAATACTGCAGATGTGGTCTGACGAATATGTGGTACAAAAGAAGCATCACCTCCTTTGATTTGTACTCTTTGCAATTTTGGCAATTTATCCCAGCATCTGATTGGTTTTTTGAACTGCTATGGCACAATGGCTAGAACCTGTGAGGGTTCAGTCAACAATCACTCCCAGATCTTTTTTTGTGTGGAGCACATTCAAGTTTAAAACCTCCCATGAAGTAATCCTGTCTTATGATTTTATTACCTACATCTATAACTTTACATTTCGCTACATTAAATTTCATTTGCCACATGTCTTCATTGCATTTTTTCTACTACCTCTAACCTACCTGATTTTAATTTTGTGGATATCTAGTTGTGTCATCATGAATGATTAATTTTTTTTGACAAAAACAAAACAAAAATGCTCTAACATGCTTTGTGTATGAAATAACATTTTGCAATTTTACGTTGTTTTTTTTTTGTCTCAATCATATTATTGGATATTGGAAATAGAATACAGGTGATACTGGAACATGTATTCCCTAAATATTCTGGCAAAAAACAACCTGTGAAAGGTATATTTTCATATACAACTTGATTTTTTATTAATTTTTTTACAACTTGTGCTATGAACAAACACACAGATCTGCTGGCCATGGAAGCCAAGCCATACAGTATGATAAATGCTTTTAAAAATTACTATAAAATGCATGGGAGCAAGTTTAAGAATAAATTCATTTTGGCTCCGTGGCGAGCCAGTCCGTCAGTGTCTCACTAGATGGCCTCCCATCTGCGCCAGAGCCTCATGGCTGGGCCTGGCACCCTGTCACCACGGAGGCCTCGGAACACAGCCACACGAGGCTGCGAGCATATGCTACCGATTTCATTCCAACATCTCACAGTGTTCTCTTCTCAACACCATACGGCCCTTCTCCCGGCTGAAAAGCGCTTTGTTTTTTGAGTCTCGGATTCCAGGAGTCACAAGCGGTTCATTTATTTATTTACTTATTTATTTATTTATTTTATTGTGCAAGGCTTCAGTGGGTACATGTCTGCGAAGACTAAGCCTAAGCTCTAACAGTTAATATTTGCTGGCTGCCTTTGCTGGGAACTTAACATTGTCATTTTACAGGATGACTGTGCCATGATTACTGTGTGCCTTAGGTTATGAAGCATCAAAATTCATACGGTCGCTGTCAATCCTTTGCGCCCACCGATCTATTTCATGAGCTCCGAAGGCTTTGTTTGATGTGTCACGGACTGAGTCATCATAGTGGGACAGGAGAGAGCACCTCTTTGTGTTGATGGAGGTGAGAGTGGGCTTCCACCCTTTCAGTGAGGGAATAAGATGTGCTATTTATTTGGCAGTCTCTGCTCTGGCTTTGCATAATGAAACGGCTCTAAAGAGTCGCTGCAAAAGCGAGTGCTCAAATAACACATAGAGCAGCCATGCGTGCATGCTATCATGTAGATGTGGACTAATTACTGTACGCTAAAGCATGAAGGTGTATGTCTAGATTACAGCGCCAAAGCTATGAGCAGTGTAAGGCTGGTTGCTATGGCGCACCACCGAGCCAAACTAAAGATAATAGGAATAAAGGAGTTGCTGCCTACACAGACACCAACTATTTGGGAGTCTTATGTAAGCCTTCTCATGTAACGGGTGATTGGGAAACTCCACAAAAAAGAAAGACAAACTCAAAATTTCACCGTGCAATTTTTTGCACCCTTTAGATGTTTTTCCGAAGTGAATTCAAGTAACTTTCTGGGAGTCGCTAAAAATTAAACAAGCGGCCTTTCCCAATTACAATTATTCTTCACCAATCATGCACTGGATGGAGAACCTATTTGACTGAATCATACATCTGTGGACATCTGTGGCTGAGTGAGTGGGTGAGCTTACGCTAATGGTCTGCCAATTTTGCAAATAGACCATTAATGGTCCAGCCATGTACTCAGTTTTGACATTGCCTTGTTTTAAGAAAGAATGGCCATGTCATGTTTGGAGTATATTATATTTTTATACACCCGTCATAAGATGGGACGTATTATGGAATCATGATGTCTGTCTGTCTGTCTGTCCGTTGCTTGTGTTCACAATAACTCCGCCAATTCTCAATCGATTTCATCCAAATTCATACAGCATGATCATATCAGGTGGAAATTTTATGAGTTCAGAAATCAGCCTGATTGGATCACCCTTCTTCTCAAAATTAACCTTTTCATGCCCAGACATCGACAAAAAGAGTCTGTCCGTTCACAATACAATTCACACAGCATCACCATATCAGGTGGAACTTTGATGAGTTCAGAAATCAGCCTGATTGGATCACCCTCTTTCTCAAAATTAACTCTTTCATGCCCCGAAATCGACAAAAAGAGTACACAAAGTAAGGCGACAGAATGAAGAAATTCGAAAGAGAGAAGCTAAAAAACATGCTGAGGCAAACAAACTAAGGAGACAAAGTGAAGATGTACCTTCCCATCAAACTATTGCGTGACGGGCATATATTGCTGTCTCTGACTGCTCTTGCTACACATTCTTTGCAGCAAGTGATTATTTCCTTTAAAAATATTAACATTGTTCCTTGTATCACAAAGAAAATAACAAGATGACAGAAAATGCTCTGCTACCTGTCATGAAGAATTTGCCATGACTACTGCATGACATTTCAAAGTAAAAGTGAACATAACAGATAAAAAGCAAGCCTTTTTTATTTGGTCTCCTTCATCTACTTCAATTCTTCTTTATCAATCAAGGATTCAATTGATTCAATCCTCAGTCCCTTTGTCTTGACTCTGCAAGATGATCTGCATGAAATTGCAGAAAATGCAAACAAATCTCCTCGTTAGGGTTCAAAAAGGAAGCTCCTCAAACTTGAAAGGTATGAAACACTATTATGAGTTTGAATGATATCCTAACAGGTCTTAAAATGCATTTCTTGCATGTAGAGTGTGTCCTGAGTCTGTGATGGGTGGTGAGTTTGAGACGCCAAATGCAGTGGCCAGAAATGAAGGAGGACACACAGAAGGGAGAGAGACAAAGAAACCAAACAGAAGAGCGAGAGTCGCGCTTCCAACGGACCATGTGGTCCGAGGCAAATAGGCAAAGCGAGCTCAACAGGACGAACAGAAAGAGAAACACACAGAAAGATTCCCTTACTAACTAGAACTCTTCCTCAAATATGCAGCTAAACCCTAAGAGCTCTCTTACTAGAGACCTTCTTGGCTAAAGTGCAAAACATAGCACTGACACTCTAGAAAGGGAATTGAGGCGGAACTAGGGCTTAAATAGAATCCGCCCCCAATTAATGCCAGCTGCCCCAAGAATTCGATTGAGAGCAAAATGATGTCGTCCCAGACGAGAGCAGCAAAGAAAGCTCTCAAAGCCACCAGACCATGACACAGTCAAATACCTTCACCTATGGAGCAACAGGGGTCGTTTAAACACTGTCAAAACCTGCTAAATTTCCTCCCCACTTTCAAAACCTGTTAAGTCAAAACTTTGTGTTGCAAAATCAAAGTCATATCTTTTAAAAAAAAATGAATTGCCTCATGGATTATGTCTACAAGGCTACTATTTTCAGTATAGTGAAAATTGGTACCTAAGCCGATCAAAAAATCTGATTTTTCTAAGAAATGGAACAACTTGACTTAGAAGGCTTTGCAAGTGGACCTCTTAAGCCTTTCACTGAAAAGGGTTCACCATTTTAAAAGTGCATGGTGACACGAGATTACATGAAACCATAATGTAAATCAGCTGGATAGATTTTCAAATGAGAGTTCAATGTTATTTCTTGCAAGCAAGTATTGTTTTATGCATTTTTGACATAAAGGGGAGGGTAAACTTTATTAAAACTTGGAGCACAAAATGCAGTCTGACAAGGGTAGGTTGTTGAGTATACAGTCTGCTTGAGGCTTCAGCTAATTATTCAGTCAGTGAATGGGACTTCACTTAATTTGCCACTAAAAAAGTGTAATCAAGCATGTTTCATCTTGTCTTGAGAACGCAATAAACTAATGTGCATTTCAAGCGTGTTTACAGTACTATGGTTATACCACATGATGAAATTCGGTCTGCTATATTCCAGCTGGTGTCACAAATAAGAGTTGAAATAATGCTAGGTTGTGTTTTGATACTGTTTTATTACAGTTGAAATGTTATGTGGGAGGTCAAAATACATCTTTTATTATTACCATGAGAGAATTTCTTTTTTTTTGTCAGGTAATTTTCACCCTAGTTGCTGATTTCCATTATTGCATGGAAATTTCAAAAGAAGATTACTTCTTTTTTCACAAATACTTTGTGCCAGGATAAATTAAATAAATCCGACCTTCTCCACTGACAAATTTCCAAATGCCAGAAGCAATGTGCTCTATAATAATAAAAAAATAATAATAATTTATTTGCATAGAAAAAGTACAGCAAAGGGAGGGGAGGCATTAATCAAGTACAATAGCTTTACATACATGCCAGTGAAGTGATCATACATACAAAATCATTGATTTCAAAGTCGCATACTTGCAGGCCATCCCTTACATCACAAAGTTCAGTTATACACATGGCAATTTCATCATTTCAATCACCTTTTAAACTGTGTTTCTAAGCGGAACAGTCACAGCACAGAGAATTGACATTTAATCTGAAAATAAGATGTCTCATGTTGACAGCTGCTGATGACTGACTATACACCAGCCCCTTGTAAAACAGACGAACTAAATTGTTAAGTGCCCTCTAGTTTGATAATGCAGCCTCAACACGTTTTGACAATTTTCCCCCGTGGAATGAATTAAAATTCACTAACCAGTTATCACTGCTTTTACACCAAGGTGGTAACACTTTCTATGAATTACCTATGCATTCATAATGGGTTATAAAGCATTCATAAAGCCTAATAATTATTGACATTCGCATGTATAACTATTTATACATAGTCATTACTACACGCAGAAAGCATTTTGATGTTATCTTATAAGCCTTTAAAACTTGAAGTGTCATAATGCTTTGTATAGCTTCTTTAACCTCTGGCAATAATGGCATAATATAATTATTCATAAAAGCCATAATGCACCATGACAGACAATAAGTAAAGTGGTATGATTCGGCAGCTTCTGTATGAGAAGAAATTAATTTCAATTTCTTAATACAACAGAGATGATGTTGTTTGTGGGACAATCAAAAGAATAGCATTTGAAAAAACTTAGACTTTTTGTAATTTGTAAGGGATAGAAAAATTTATACAAACTGAAGTAAAACTTTGGTGTTATTTTTTTCCATGGGAACATCATGAAGCCCATTCGGATGTATAGACCTATCAGTGAGTCTTAGTTTTTTCAAACCCACTTGTAACGTTACGTATCCTCTATATACCTTTGGTTGTCCAACAAACAACATCGTCTCTGTTGTATTAAGAATTTTTTACAAATTTCTAAATGAATGAGTGCATGTAATCTGATATAGAAGCTGCCAAACCATACCACTTTACTTATTGTCTGTAATGGCTTCTTATAAGTAATGATGTATACATCTGACTTTATTATATCCCAGAAATACAAGTTTCGGGGATATCATGGTTTCGCCCTACCCGCCACCACCGCTGCTGCCGCGTCCACAGATTTTAGCCGTTAGCGCGATAACTCACAAAATACTTTACATTGGCTTCTCATTTTTAGTTTATGGGTAGATATGGTAGAGAGGATGAACTGACCAGATTTTGGCAAGTATGCACTCCTAGGTTTGCCACCAGGTGGCGCTATATATATATATATATATATATATGTGTAGAAAAAAAGCAGTTTTTTAACCATATCTCTGGAACAACTACTTTCAAAGACCTCAAATTTTCCTCATATTGTACAACCCCAACTCTTAAATAGTTGGGAAAAAGTGCAAATTGTGAATAAAATCAAAATGCGCGCCCCGGTGGCTCATCGGTCTAAGCGCGAATACCACAAAGGCTGTGTCCTTCCTGCAGCAACCTCGGTTCGATTCCAGCTCAGGTCATTTGCTGCATGTCTTTCCCCCATTCTTCTCTCTACACTGTATAACTATCAAATAAAGGGAAAATTCCCAAAAAAAATCTTTAAAATCAGAATGCAATGATTTTCAGATCACATGAGCCAAAATGTTAATAACAATAAAACATAGATAGCATTTCTAATGTTGAAACTGAGACATTTTACAATTTTATTCACAAAATGAGCTTATTTCAAATTGACTGGCCGCAACAGGTCTCAAAAAAGTTGGGACACGGGCAAAAAAGGGCAGAAAAGGCTATTTTGTAGAGGAGAATCAGCTGAAAGAACATTGAGCAAGTAATTAAGTTAACTGGCATCAGGAGTGTTACATGATTGGCTATAGAAGGGATGTCTCAGAGAGGCTGAGTCTCTTAGAAGTAAAGATGGCCAGAGGCTCTCCAACCTGAGAAGGCTTGCGTAAAAAAAATTGTGGAATACTTTAAAAACAATGTTCCTCAAAGTCAAGTCTCATCATCGACAGTGCATAATATTATCGATAGATTCAGAGAAACAGGAGAAAAACTCTGTGCATAAGGGACAAGGCCAAAGACTTTTACTGGATGCCCGTGATCTTTGGGCCCTCAGACGCCACTGCATCACACACCAGCATGATTCTGTCATTGACATTACTAAATGGGCCCAGGAATACTTCAAGAAACCACTGTCTGTAAACACAGTCTGCCGTGCCATCCACAGATGCCACCTAAAACTCTATCATGCAAGAAGGAAGGCATTTTGTTGTGCATGATCCAGAAGGGTGGCCATGTTCTGTGGGCCAAGGCTCATCTAAAATGGATTATATCAAAGTGGCAAAGTGTCCTGTGGTCAGATGAGTCCAAATTTGACATTTTTGTTGGAAATCAAGGGCATCATGTCCCCCGGGCTAAAGAGGAGAAAGACCACCCCTCCTGTTAACGTTCAGTTCAAAAGCCAGCATCTCTGATGGAATGGGGATGCATTAGTGCATATGGTGTCGGACACTTGCATGTTTTAAAAAGCACCATAAATGCTGAAAGGTATATAAAGGTTTTAGAGCAACATATGCTCCCCTCCAGAGGACATCTATTCCAGAGAAGGCCTTGTGTATTTCAGCAGGACAATGCAAAACCACATACTGCAGTTATTACAGCAGCTTGGCTTCATAGTAAAAGAGTCCATGTGCTGAACTGGCCTGCCTGCAGTCCTGATTTTTCACCGATTGAGAACATTTGGTGAATTATGAAACAAAAAGTCCGTCAAAGGAGACCCAAAACTCTGCAGCAGCTGGACACCTGTATTAAACAAGAGTGGGATCAAATTCCAATAGCTAAACTGAAGAAACGTGTCTCCTCAATGCCCAGAAGCTTCCACTTTGTGTTAAAAAGAAGAGGAGATGCTACGCCATGGTAAATAGCCCCTGTCCAAACTTTTTTGAGACCTGTAGCAGCCATCAAATTTAAAATGAGCTCATTTTGTGGATAAACTTGTAAAATTTCTCAGTTTCAACATTTGCTATGTTATCTCTGTTCTATTGTGAATAAAATACTGGCTGGTCTGATTTGAAAGTCATTGCGTTTTCATTTTATTCACTATTTACACTTTGTCCCAACTATTTCGGAATTGGGGTTTTAAGTCTAGTAAAGGGGAATCTAATAAAGGGGGCTTTGAGGATTGGGGAATTTCGGGGATATACCTCTTGCTGTCGGCCGCCGACAGTGTAGGCCTAGTTTAGAGTATGTACTGTGCGCTTGTAACTCTTAATTAGTTGTTATGAGCATATATTTGCATGTATGGTATGCATAAACAGCATTTGGTAAATTCACGGTATTTGCCATAAAGTTTTATAACAAAGATGTTATCACTGCTGTTATTGCCAGAGGTCAAAGAAGCTTTACAAAGCATTCAAGTTTTAAAGGCTTATAAAAACATCATAATACTTTACAAGTGTAGTCATGACTATGTATAAATAGTTACACATGCGAATGTCAATAATTATAAGGCTTCATGAATGCTTTTTAACCCTTTATCAATGCATTAATAATGCTTCATAGATAGAGTTCATAGAAAGTGTTACCTGCAGTGCTTTGTTGACGTTAAATAATTGGAACAGTTTTCCCTTGATTATGTGCAATTTTCCCAAAGGAAGATGTTTTTTGAACAGTAACAGTGAAGTTTGACATATGGGAACATAACTGAATGAATGCTGCTCCAGGTGATGTAAATATTCGGTCTGCTTAACCAATCAAACCAAGTCTTTTTGTAAGGCCTTAGAGACCTTGCAGCTCTTCCCCAGTAATAGAGGTTAACCCTGGCTTAATGCAGCAATTTTCCTTCCTCAGAACCACAGTAAACATTGACTGTGCCGAAAGGCAAACCACCTTTTTATCCATGCAGTCAACACATTAAAGCTTGTGTTTACGCTCAGAGACCTTGGGTCTTCTAAATCCTGCTGGTAATGAATGCAACTTTCATACGTGGTACAAACCTGGCAGTCTTTGACATCAAAGAGATTTGACAGTAAGTAAATAATCGCCTTCTGGGGAAAAATGAAAACTAAACACTGCAGTATGCGTCCTGACATCCTGGCATCATGTCTGCTTTTTGAGAGTTGAGTTATAACTTTATTTATTCCATTAAAAAATGTGTTATGATTTCGATTCTGAATTTAAACTGGATAAACTTGCATTAATTTCAGAGTGACAATATTCATAGTTGCTGATGATATTTTTTCACTAAGAGTCCACTAAGGATAATACTAGATAATTGCATATCGAATATAATCTGATCCTAGATTCATGAAATAGCAAGCTATGTTTAATTACAAGGCTGTTGTTTGCTTACGAGACCCAATATTCTCGCAACATTGTTTTAAAGTACGGAAAATGTTCATACTCTGACAAAGCATTCCAGACACAGTACATGACAACGGTATATCAGGCAGCAAGAAAGGGAGCAAAAGTATACATCTGATGATCCACAGATTTGGGGCTAAAGATCCTATGTGTGAGTAATGACTAATTAAAATCACCTGAGAGCCTTCTTTGCCGCATTGGTTCCCGTAGGGAATGAAGTTGAGTATGATCCTGGAACACACCATTTTTCACGGAACTGCACACTTGTAATTAGCTGCATTGTACAGGGAAATGATGCACGGTGTATCCCTGCTTCCCACCATAGTGGCAGTCTCTGCCCCTGTGAGGATTTACTCCAAACGTGCAGTGATTAATTACATGGCACACAAAGCACAAATGGGTGCTGTAACAATAATGCATCAAAGAAAATGAGTTTTTTTTTTCTCCCGTCCCTCTTGCTGCAGAGTAATAGCGTGGTAAGGGAAGGGAAAGAGATCGAGGGAGATGGAAGAGAGTCCTCATTTCTGCTGTATGCCCCTGTAACTCAACCTCCAGTAAATCATCAGTAAATTGACTAATAACCCTGACTTTAACATCAGATTAAGGGCAACTCTTTTAAATATATTTACATTTATTTTAATTGTATTTAAGTTTGGTCTTTTAGCCATTGCTTCAGCAATTTTGTTTGCACCGCCCATGTCGTCCATGTCGTGGCCTCCTACCATTGAGAATCGCTCAGCTAGAAATATTAGAAACTGCAATCACTGCCACAACTTACAAATCTTTAGTATCTCACAAGGCAAAGGTCTAAATATAGCACAATCTAATGAGCCAAAGAATTTGGTGATAATAAGTTTCCTTGACAACATTAAGTACATAAAAATATATCTCTCTCACATGCACAAAGAAAATAATCACAATTTTATACTCAGCAAAATACATGGCTGAAGGCAGGGATGTCTGTTCATCTTAAATCACTTGTAATGTTCACTTATGATGTGACAGTAACCGGTATCATACATTATAAGCTATTTGTGATCTCTTTATTTGTGCTATTCAATGCCCTGCCCCTGTAGGGAGTATAGTTTTTTTTTGGTCAGTCAATTAAGTGATTCACACATCAATGTCGTTCCATTTGTGCATTACGTGGCCCATCACTTCTGCAATTGCATTTTATTTTAGAACATAGTTATTTACAGTGCATACTATATATCAGATTTGCGCCCTGTTCTTGGTTCTGTTTCTTCTATTATTCATAAGACAGGGGCTGCATGTCAATACTTTGAGCAGGGCTTCCTAATCTTTCCTTTTCCTGAAAGCCATCATTATGTGGTATTATAGAGTGCACACCTCTGGTGCCACTGGCTCCCCTGGGGCTTCCTGGTATCTACCTGTCCTCTGTCGCATTGTTATCAGATGTGACACTGTAATGTGTTTCATTTTGTGTTCTTGGGCATTTTTGTTCAGTCCAAATGGCAATACTATCAACTCCTTTTAAAAATGCAACGTTAAATTGGATCAAAGTCTCAGTGTAAGCCCATCAAAAATTGTGTGTTTGCTTTGTAAACTGTCAGCTTCCTTGAGATGGGTCTGGAAGACACTAATTTTATGAACTCATGTAATTTAATAAATGAATTAAATGTCTCACATTTGTATGTTGTTTTAAAAATTAAACGATTTGCCCATCCATCAGATTTAAATGGCAGCTTAAGTGTGTTTTCTACACACAAGGGGCTTTTTAAAGAGACGATCTCCATAAGGTAATCATCAACCTGTTTTTCTGCCAAAAACCATTGGGGAATGAAGCATTCAATGAGGAGAATATACAAAGGCAGAAGTCTGGCACAGTTTCAGAAGAACGAGTGGGAGTGAGAGAGAGAGAGAGGGAGTAGAGGAGAGTAGGGAGAGAGTGAGAGAACACAAGAAGGGAAGGGTAAAAATAGCTGAAGAAAGGAGGGAATGACAGCGTACATGAGCGGGCAAGTCAAATGACGGCACACTTCTTCCGCAGGAGAGAGATGGTCTTCCCTCCTTCTCATGAGCAGGATTGGGACCTAATTCAAGGATACCCTTTCGCGGGAGCTGGAGCTGCTATTTGCGGTAGCGTGGGGTGGGGTAAATCAAGGAGGAGGAGGATATGAAATGAGAAAGAAAATCGGCTGTTGGTGTATTTTTTATGTAAGGCAGGAGAAGTGATACTGCTAGTCAACCTCGGCTTTGATGCTGAACACACCTCACTAATCTGCAGCTGCGTGAGCCCTCTCTCAAACTGCAGCAAGTGAGAGTGAGGTAAGGTCTGCCTTTTCACTCTGTATACTGTGCCAACAGTCCATTCATGATGATTTTGTTTGTGTGTGTTTGTATGTATGCTTGTGCCTGTCTGTGCGTGTATGAGGACTTTGAGTTGTGCAAGTGTCAGAGCATGCAATGAAAGAAAATACTGCCAGTTTTAAAAAAGAACACTATTGCATGGTACAGGATTGCGATAGCATGACTGATTGCATCAAAACTATCATGAGCAAACCTATTAAACGATGTCAATAGCATTGCGATAAACAGGCAGCGTGTTCAGTGAGGTAATTTGCTTTCATTCTGTTCAGCTTCCTGCCAGAGTGAGTGTATGAGAGGAAATCTGAGTGAGTCTAATTACAGTCAGTTAGACTGTACATTGGCCACAGAAATTAGAGAGCGAGCAGCATGCTCACTGTCAATTATTACGAGTGGACTGGGTCCCATCAGTTCCGCACAGTCCATTAAACCTTTATAGAGTGGGTTTTGTTAGAATATTTTACTTTCAAAATTCCTTTTCAGTTTTCTACGATTCCACAGCATTCAAGAATCCATTATGAACACCATAATATGAGGAATATTTGAAACTCGTTTTGAACCTAAATCTCAAGATGGGGCATTGAATTCATCCAGCAGGTTGTAGCCAGAGAGAAATGAGCAGGGTGCGTTTCCAGTGGCGCTTTAACAGCGCCTGTGTGTTGGTGTCGTGATGTCAGTTTCCCAGTGCGAGAACGGTCACGGGACACTGTGCATTCTCTTCCAATTTTAACAGCTTTGTCAGCACCTGAGGTGAAATGTTGCGATGGTTATAACCATCTGAGCCGCATGGCAGATGCACTCCTCTGGTCCGTCTTGCTCACACACGCCCAAACAGCCCACAGTTGCAAGATAAGGCAGAGTATTGTATCATCTCAGAAGTGGGAACAGTGATGTGAGATACTTACTCCTTTCCTGAAACGGTATTACCAGCTAATCTAAATTCAGTATTTCCTGCTCTAGCCACTGCTATTATAGAGTATTATAGCCTACAGCAGCCAAATGGAATTAAAAATAAATGATTGTAAATTCGACAACAGAACAGAAGCAGAACTGACTGCAACTGCCTTGGGAATTAGGGGAAACTTTTTTGCTTCTGTTCAAACTAATTTAATCACTTCAGTAATACAGTATGTTTATGATTTTGCCTAATATGGAGAATGTTTTGCTACTTAAACATATTAAATGTATAGCAAAAGCATCCTTATATAAACTAATTTTGCATGCAGAACAAAAAAGCCTCATTTATTAAATATTGAGGCACTGTTAATGAGGCATTCAATCTAACTGATTAATTATATTAAGAACTGAAAGAGAAGTAGGTCCAAGTGAACCATTCTGTTATGCAGCTTTTTAGTCCCCAATGCTTTGAAAAAAAGTCCACTGTAGAACAGCTTCAAAATTCTGTGCAGGAAGGCATATCGCACTGCAAGGCTTATGCAAGCCATAAATTTGCAAATGCAAATTAAATTCCATATTTCATTCATTCATCCTCCCCGGAAAGAAGAAAGAAGAAAGTTTGTCATTATTTTCTCTGCCACTGTTGCCAGTCACTAACACAGTGCCGGAGATGATTGTATTTAATCATGAATAACAGGGGAGGGCGAGGCGGGTGGTGGGAAGACTCAGGCTGGAATGATAAAGGGACCGTGCATCTGTTTTCCAGCCAAAAGGGAAAGAGATGCTTAATTTTACACACAAGCCACTAGGCACTGAAGTGTATGAAAAATCATGAGGATCCGTGCCACCTGCTATGTCAGATCAATCAGAAACTGAGCTCAAAGAAGGTGTCAGCATGTGAGCACTTGCAATGGCCTCGGTGTGCTTTTTCCCAGTGCCCATACCAGCAAGAGAATCAGGATCCAAACGGCAATAATCAAGCTTCATTTCTAGGCTTATCTCTTAGCCCTGAGAGATATGTTCTTAGTGCCTCTGCGGTTGGCTCCAGTAGCTGTAACTCTTAGAGATCCCCTCCTCCTTTCTTGTCAGTCGTTGAGAGATCCCCTCCTCCTTTCTTGTCAGTCATTGAGAGATCCCCTCCTCCTTTCTTGTCAGTCATTGAGAGATCCCCTCCTCCTTTCTTGTCAGTCGTTGAGATCCCCTCCTCCATTTTTGTCAGTCATTGCGAGATCCCCTCCTCTTTTCTTGTCAGTCGTTGAGAGATCCCCTCCTCCTTTCCTGTCAGTTGTTGAGAGATCCCCTGCTTCTTTCTTGTCATTCCTTGAGAGATCCCCTTCTCCATTCTTGTCAGTCGTTGAGAGATCCCCTCCTCTTCTTGTCAGTCGTTGAGA
Organism: Gymnothorax reevesii; assembly: GCA_029721435.1. Lineage (NCBI taxonomy): Eukaryota > Metazoa > Chordata > Actinopteri > Anguilliformes > Muraenidae > Gymnothorax > Gymnothorax reevesii. The sequence goes on from CM056578.1 coordinate 35,077,945, forward strand.
TCCCCTCCTCCATTCTTGTCAGTCATTGAGAGATCCCCTCCTCTTTTCTTGTCAGTCGTTGAGATCCCCTCCTCCTTTCCTGTCAGTCGTTGAGAGATCCCCTGCTTCTTTCTTGTCATTCATTGAGAGATCCCCTCCTCCATTCTTGTCAGTCGTTGAGAGATCCCCTCCTCCATTCTTGTCAGTCATTGAGAGATCCCCTCCTCCTTTCTTGCCAGTCAATGAGAGATCCCCTCCTTCATTCTTGTCAGTCGTTGAGAGATCCCCTACTCCTTTTTTGTCACTCATTTGAGAGATCCCCTCCTCCATTTCCTTCAGTCGTTGAGAGATCCCGTCCTCCATTCTTGTCAGTCATTGAAAGATCCTCTCCTTCTTTTGTGTCAGTTGTTGATAGATCTCCTCCTCCTTTCTTGTCAGTTGTTGAGAGATCCCCTCCTCCATTCTAGTCAGTCATTCAGAGATCCCCCTCTTCCTTTCTTGTCAGTCATTGAGAGATCCCCTCCTCCATTCTAGTCAGTCGTTGAGAGATCCCCTACTCCTTTCTTGTCAGTCGTTCAGAGGTCCCCTCCTCCTTGTGTGTCAGTCGTTGAGAGATCTCCTCCTCCTTTCTTGTCAGTTGTTGAGAGATCCTCTCCTCCATTCTAGTCAGTCATTGAGAGATCCCCCTCTTCCTTTCTTGTCAGTCGTTGAGAGATCCCCTCCTCCATTCTAGTCAGTCATTGAGAGATCCCCCTCTTCCTTTCTTGTCAGTCGTTGAGAGATCCCCTCCTCCATTCTAGTCAGTCGTTGAGAGATCCCCTACTCCTTTCTTGTCAGTCGTTCAGAGGTCCCCTCCTCCTTGTGTGTCAGTCGTTGAGAGATCTCTTCCTCCTTTCTTGTCAGTTGTTGAGAGATCCCCTCCTCCATTCTTGTCAGTCATTGAGAGATCCCCTTCTCCTTTCTTGTCAGTCATTGCGAGATCCCCTCCTCCTTTCTTGTCAGTCATTGAGAAATCTCCGCCTCCATTTTTGTCAGTCGTTGAGAGATCCGCTCCTCCTTTCTTTTCAGTCGTTGAGGGATCCACTCCTCCATTCTTGTCAGTCGTTGCCTTAACGTAAAAATACAGTCACAATGTATTCCCACATAAAAAAAATACTTGTTTTTTCTTTGTCTATTGTTTAACAGTTTCTAAACTAGTATGCTGTTTTTTCATTGGAGAAATACTTCATGGATCAACTCATAGCAAGTTATGCTCCCTACAGGCCAAAAGCACGTGTCTGACTACACGTGTCAGCTACATTGTGCAGACTTCTCTCCCAAATTGTACCACTTGGCAGAGCCCAGAACCTACTCATCCATGTGTCAAATGCTTTCTACCAAGCCCAAGGGAAGTCAGTGGCTGATGGTCACAGTAACTTGGTCCGATACATGTAACAATAAATGTGGTGACAATAAGTTTTGGCATTAAGAATGCTGGCTATTATATGCACAGCTACATGAGTATAATTTGCTTTTGCATTCACAGCCATCAATGACATGCAGTCGGAGGTTAGTTTGGTGAAGCAGAAACCTCCCCTTTGCTTGATTAGCAATCAGACGATTAACTAGTTTAGTAAGACTATTCGGCAGATTGACGGGCCAGTTTAAGTTTCCGCTGCGTTATTACTCAGTTGGCTACATCGAACTTGAAATGCTCAAGAAACTGCAGATTTGCAAGTATTTGCTTCCAGCCAGCCAGAGGCGTGCAGTGAGGTGAGGCAGTGACCCAAACTTTTATCGCAGGATTTTGTGAACCTGTTCCCACGTACTATTCCTGATTGACAATAAAAACAATTAAGACTAAGCCTATAGGAAGCCTGATAATGACAAAAAGATTAATTCTCGTTTACGCTTCAATTCGGGACTGCAAGGATGGAAATCTGAAAAATCAATTAGGAAAAATTCTCGGCTCTCGGTAATTCTGTATTTCGTTTGTTAATCGAATTAGGAAAGAAGGCTGGAAATAAACACCCGCTTTTTGTTTGGGTGTAAAAGCCGTATTTAAAGAAGAATACATTGTATAGGTTATTGATTATGCGTTGAACTCTGTATAAGTCAAACTGTGTAAATATTTGTTGATGACATTGCCTCGGCTTCCTGGAAGCAAGTACGCGCAAATCTGCTGTCTTGTGAGCATTTCAGGTTCGATATACTGAGTAATAACACCGTGGAAACTTAATTGGCCCGTCATTCTGCCGAATAGTCTTACTAAACTAGTTAATCGTTAATCATCCATTTAAACAGAACCTCTCATGAAATAATTTGTGAAAGGTATTTAACTTCCTCAATTTAATATTGCACAGATGGCTGACTGCTTTTCACTAGGGTGAGGATCAGTGAAAATATTTACTCATCCACAAGGTCACGGATTTGAATGGACTACTGTACATACGAGCACTACCATGTTCATCCGACAATTAATGACTTTATCTTGTCTGATATGAGAGCTCCATCTCATTTATCACTTATTTATGTGCTTCAGAGTCTAAATACTGTAAACCCAAAGTAGATACCTTGGGGTTTCATGGATCATTTGGAGTAAGATCACAGATTAGTGATTCAAATTTATTCCCTTTACATTTTGAAATTGATATAACAATCCCTGGTTTATGAAACCAATGGAGTTCTAGAACACAAACTTTAAAGGTTTAAGGGCACAAGTTTTCTCCGAAGGCCTACTAAGTATAAACATTTCAGTCTCATCTCATTTAGAGCAGTCATTTATTTTCATCAGTGTGAGTCAGCGTTGCTGCTAAGACAGAAGGTGCAGGCCGAGTTGCATTCCTCCTGGTCATTTCTTTCCGTCAGTGTGTGACAGCATTGTGGCTCAGAGAAAAGGTGTAGGCCGAGTTGCATCTCCTCCTGTCTTCCTCATTCTGCTCTGTGAAATTACTTCTCTTGCGAGGGAAGCGCTTTTAGACATTAAACATAATAGGGATTGCTTGGTTTTTTTGATGGCAGGTCAGCTTCAGGTACTTGAATATTATACTAACTACTACAGATGAAATCGGTTTATTAGTTGAAGATGTATTTGCATCTGCAGTGGAATAGCTGGATGATTTTCAGCGGGGAGAAAATCTACAGTAACTCCCTCGCTGATCATGGCTCGGCATCGTGACTGCACTACCGAAGGCTATGTCAATTCTGAAGCCTATTTCGTCCATCACTATGATATATACAGGCAGCTAGGGGGCTGCCTCACCACAAGAAAATTGTGGGTTCGAATCCCACCTGGGGCCTTTCTCTGTGGAATTTGCATGTTCTCCCCATGTTTGAGTGGGTTCCTCAGGGTACTCCAGTTTCCTACCACAGACTAAAGCATGTCAGGCTGATTAGAGGCTGTAAATTGCCCAAAGGTATGAATTGAGTGTGAATTTTCTCTGTGGAAGGGATTAAAGCCTCCCCATGTACCTTTCCTTCAACGGTGTCCTATGCACGTAGGTGCATAGCCGACAGTCCCAGACCTGGGAGAGCACTCTAACTGACTGATGACATATGCAACTGAAGTTGCAACAATAGACGATTAATCCATTATTTGTCAACTATTAATTTAACTCACAACTATTGTGATAATCAATTAGTCAAACTTGTCAGTAATGCTTAAAAAAGTACAAATTCTCTGATTCTATCTTCTTAAATAAGAGTTTTTTTTTTTTTTTTACTCTTGACTCTAAACATCTTTGAGCTGTGGAAAAAAAAAAAACAAGACATCTGAGGACATCGTCTTGGGCTTTGGAAAACATTGATTTACATTTTTCACCATTTTCTGACTTCTTAGCGACCAAACATCATAGCGATTAAATGAGAAAACAATTGACAGATGACTAGAAAATGAAAATAATTGTTAGTTGCAGCCATAATATGCTGTACATCTATTGCACATCCATAACAAAACCTGGGAACCCATCAGGGAGTTGAGACTGGCTTTAACAGACTGTGTACATACAGTATGAGAAAAACAATCTATTTGTGAGGGTGAGAAAAACTTCACCAGCCTGCCCTCACTTGTACTGCAATTCATCCTACTTAGTAAAAGGTACAGCAGACTTCTAATGCGAACCATGATGTATTGCTCAAACGGTGCTTAGGTACATGCAGCTGGAAGTAGCACAATCTGTGCATTGTTATTCCCAGACACAGTTAAATTCCTGGGACATCTGCACTAATAAATAAAAGCTCATCTCAGTCACATGCCTTTGAAATGATAGCAGGTTTCCTTACTCAGCGCAATGTCATCTGGAGGTATATTATCCAGATTCAGGTAAAATATCGCCACTGTATTCAGTCCAAGATTTGCTGATTAGCACAGTTCTTTTGCCAGGAGGTAGAAATGATGCAATAAATTAGATTACTGGGATCTAGGTAGTAAGAAACACATGGATGGACCTCTACAACCCTGAACTTCTACTGTTGTGTAGTTCTGGTGCTTGGCAAAGTCTGTGTGCCCACATATCAATATGGCTGTTTGTGACTGGTGATTAGTCACGCCTGGTTTTGTCCTTGAATGGGGTGATCTGCTTTGATTAATGTTCTCATGATCAATCTGTCTGTGTAAGCGCTGGGTCAGTCCTCAGTCTGCTGTGCTTGTGCCTCATCCACCAGCTTTTACATAGACCTTCCTAAATGCTGCAGTCCACAGAGAATAGAGCTTTATAGCTGGCCAACACTGCAAAAGCCAAACCAAGTCAGTTTTATACAGTACTTTAGTATTTCATGTATAGATTTAAGATTATATACTGTATGTATATATATATATATATATATATATATATATATATGCAGCTGATGCAGCTTAGGCTTGAGCGAGAGACGACGTGCTTCCTGAGTGCCGAAGCTTCCTCTATTATTCAAGGGCTCATCCGCTCTCTTGAACGGAAGGCACTGTTCTGTCTGGTGGCTGGTACAGTACAGTTGCTTTGAGCCTCAGTTGTCTCCTTGTATGCATGACTGGACTCTGGGCAAACACCACATCCAGTACACGGCAGGGTCCTTCTAAAATCTCACACATAGTGTGGCTTCTTCATTTCCGCTGCCAACAGACACAAAAACATACGTTCACTACAGTTCTGTAGCAATTAAATTCCCAAACATGAAAGCCATACCTAAAAGCAGGGCTATTCAACATTACCCTGAAAGTGCCGGTGTGGGTGCAGGCTTTCATTGCAACCCAGCACTTACACACCTGATTTCACTAATCAGGCTCTTTAGAAAAGACTCTTGGGGTTGATTAGAGGAATCAGGTGTGTAAGTGCTGGGTTAGAATGAAAGTCTGCACCCACACCGGCACTTTCAGGGTAATGTTGAATGGCCCTGCGCTACAGGAAGGGTGGAGCTTGAGTTGGTCCCTGGGTGCTGCAGCATAGCTGCCCACTGTTCCTGGGTAGCCAGGATTGGTCAAATTCATTCAACCTTTATTTTAACTCTGAAATACAGTGAGGCAGATGCCTCATTTACAATATAGCCAAGTAAGCAATAAAAAAGATCCTAGACAACAAAGACATAAATAAAATTAGATTAGGTAGTGGCAATGAGAGGTAAAAATAATAAGCCAGAATAATACAATAATGAACCCAAAAGAATGTACACGTAAGGCCACGCCTCCAGTCGTCCAGCTCACTGGTCTACTAGGAACCAGACTGCACTTCAGTCATTATTTAATAACCACTGGCACCTGTTTCTCATTTCCACTGTGCGGTAAAGCAGTGTGTTATTTAAGACTGACCTTTGTACATACTCATTCGTGAAGTCTCGTAACTATGTACCTGTGTTGTATTCCTAATCTAATACAGACGTATTCTCCATTTTTTGCATATACCTAGCTCTAAATCTGACTTAGTGCTGTTGATTGTTTTTATCCAGCACTTTATAATAAGGAACCTCACTTTCTGTTTGTTTTCTATTTGTCATACTTTGTTACTGCAGTCTATGCTCAGTGTCTGCATTACTCATAGTGTTTATTAAGGAACCTCCATTCCTGTTTGTTTTGTATTGCTTCGTTTGTGCCTTCTGCTGTGCAGTAGGCATAATAAACAACCAAATCCATCCTTGCACCTGAGTCCATTTCTCAACTTCTTGTCCTCTGTGCATCTAAACTGTGCATGATGCATAATCCTTACAATACAAAGTAGTTAAGATAAAAACAAAGGAATCAACTAAAGACAAAAACAAATGCATCAACTAAAAGAAATCAGACACAAAGAGTAAATTACCCTATGTGGTTCAATAAAGTATATCTAGAAACCCCATTAAGCATTTAATTCGCAAGATTTCAATGGAACTTTCTGATACTACCGCTAGTTAATGCAAGCCACTATATACTAACTTAGCATTTTGAAAGCGTTCCATAAAACATACTCTTGTAAGAGCTCAGATAATTTTGTGATTAGTCAACTCTTAATTAAATGTTCTATTTCTGAAATAATTACCACTCCTGGTTAATCAACTGTGGTTACAGAACACTGACTCAGAAAACAAAAGCATCCCAAAAAACGTACTCTTCAAAGGGTTAAATGAATCGCTGCTCAACCTTTCATTTGTTCCTGCTTCCAGTGAGCTCTACCTGCCAAAAGCAGCATCAAGTTGAATCAAAAGGCACCTTCAAAGCTTCAGTAAATGTCACAGTTTTCTTCTGAGCCAGGTGGGAACATGAAGGATGTGCTCTGTTTCTACTAGTCTCTCTGCCCTACTCTGGCCCTCTGTTTGCCATGTGGAAAGCAGTACCATTCGCTAATTTTTTTTTCTTTGAATGCAGATGAGCGCAATACATCTTTGAGCTTTTTCACCTTTTCTGACATTTCTGTTCTTTCTGCTCAAATTGAAGAGTAAAAAAATAGAATTTTTCATGGATTGTGGAGGGAGTTGCTTCACCTTAGCATTTCTGACAGCGACCGTGCACAATTGGGACGAGCTCCTTACAAATCAAATTGTGCCTTAAGCTGCATAGATCTTGTAACTGACTTCTGCATTAAATCCTTCCTTTTTTATATTTGTTGGTTTGGGTTAGGTCCACTCCTCTGAGCAGCTTCCTCCTCATGCTTATCCATGGCCTAATAGAAGAAATATTTACACTGATAATCTTTAATACTGGTGACCCAGTAAGCTATTGCTAAGAACAGTTTTACCCAAACAGCAATCTGTGTTTGGAAATGCATTTAGTAAAACATGAAACAGGGCCAATGTTTTTTCAACATTAAGGTCATGCTACGCAATTAGATTAATGAATATACAACTTTAAAGGCTATTGCATACATTATACAATCACAAAAGCATGTACTCGTGTCATTCAGATTTCTTTTAACACCAAGCATGTGTCTGCTTAAAAGGTCTAACCAGCTGAACTTTGTCAACATAGTGCCATTTCAAAGTCTCTGCATTGAGTCATTAGCTAAACTGATGCAGACTCAAAGTGGAATAAATGCAGACAGATGCGACAGTTTGCATGCTGTCCATTTAGCGGTCAAAACTCATGTTGCGCGGACTTCTTGAATTTTACGCTCGCGTCACTTGGTGGCACCCACCAGTGGAACAACAGCGATGGCTTCTTTGTGTGTGTTTTTTTTTTTGACATTTTGTGATCAGGATCTCTAAAGACAAGTGGCTTTAATTCCTTTTGACTGAAAGTTATTACAGTACTTGTTGGTCCTTGAATACACACACTGAAAGAGGTTGAGCATAGCTCCTCTGTTTGAATGACTAGTACAAAGAATTCAATGTGATCATCACTGAATCAATAACAAAAGATACTGATTGACATTATCTATGGAGTACTTGTGAGTCCTGCTAGTATTTTTGTACTTTGTGTTCACTTGCTGTTGGGATACTGTCAGGATTGGCTGCACATCCCCTTTGCGTTTTTTTCTTTTCTTTTTTTTTTTGCTTGGCACATACTGAACTGCGTTTATGCAGCAAGCGCACTACCTCCTGCAAAACTTGATGTTCTCCACTTGTGTGCGAGGGAGGGCCATTCATTTTGTTGTTGCTGTGATTTGCAGGCACCTGCATACATCCATTTCTAAAAGCATCTGAGTTGTTAGTATGAAAGATAAGTGTATTCAGTTACAACAGAGCTGCAAGTCTGAGGAATGGCTTACAGTAGTTATAAGTCTTGCCTTTGTGACCCAGTCCTTACTGTTAGGGTCTGATAGAATGTTGGGAAGTCCAAGAAGGTTTCTAAATTTTAGCTTATATTTCAGTGTATTGTATTTATTTTTATGAAAAAAAAAAAAAAAAAAAAAAAAACACCCCACACAGGACTTTTACCCCTTTTGACTTTTACCCACTCTTTTTTCCTTTTTTGTCACGAATCTTCAAAGACCACATACACTTACACAGACACACACACCCGCACGCCCACACATATGCAAACAGACACGTGCGCGCAAACAGATGTACAGACCCAGATGAACAAACTTCTTTAACACGCGTGTCCCTCTCCAATAAATAATTAAGGTGGACTCCGCAGGCTGATGAAAAAGCTCTGTCCTTCTCCCTCAGCAGCGGTCTGCCTCACTCCTTCCACCAGAGTGGATACAGAATCCTCTTCAGAATCACTTCTCTTCAGCCTCTTCACACATGTACATACACACGCACATGTCGACTATACTGTAACCTTTCATGGCTTACCTTACTGTTTTTAGCCCACGTACTTAGTGATTCATTCGCAAAATGGGGTGAGTCACAGCAGAGCTAAAGATATACAGTCTCTTTGCTTTACATATGCTTTTATGCATTTAATTGGCTTGTTATTGAGAGAAATGCACAGATTAGTGCACACATTCAGCAGAAACAGCTCTACAGCGTATTTCAAGACAAAACCGTTAACAATAATGCAGATACAGTTTTGTACAAGTAACTTTCTGTTCCCTGGCACTTACCCTTAAATGAATCTTAGTATAGTCGAGAGGGTAGTTCCTTGTTTTAAGGCTTTTTATTTGTTTGAAGTCTGTGGTGATCCTGAGAGTCACTCTGAATATGAGCGTCTGCCAAATGATTTGTGTTGGGTTTTACGAAATGAACCGCAAAAACCAGTAGAATACAAAAAGGAGGCTTTATTTCTGAAGGGGGAAACCCCCCAACAGAGCTGGCAACAGTACAATGTCCGCAATCCAAAATCAGAGTCCAATGGGCAAAATCCAGAGTCATACACAGGGCACCAATCACAAAAGCGAAGTCAGACAAAAAGAGGTTGAAAAACAAGAATGCGGAAAAAGTACAGGGAATCGGCAAAACTCGGTGTCTAGGGCAGTCCAGTCAGAAAGCTAAATCACAATGAATCAAGGCGAGAGAAGCGTAGCAAAGGAAAAACAATCTGACAAGGAAGTGAATCAAACAGACATCTTATATACACATCCAGGAGAACACATGATCGGGGAACACAGGTGCAATCAATGGAACAATAATCAAGGAGTGATACATTAGGAATAAACTAATCACATGAATTTGGCCGTAGCCAAAACGCAGACAGGGATAACAAGACAAACCTATGGACAGACAAACAGCTCCAGTCACGGAGTACTAAAAGTGCATAGATTAGAGAAAGGAAAGCACAGAGCATTTCTGGAGACCCACAGAAAATCGCAGCAGAGATAATTAGGGAAAGGCAAGGAGGTGGAGACTAGAATAGGGTGACTGCTGAGAGATCATTAGTCAATTAGTAAGTGCAGCTATACAATCCCGAGTGCTTGTTAGTAAGTTAGTTAAAATATACAATGTTAGAGTAGGTTAGTAATTAGCGAAAATTACAAACTGTTAGTCTGTGTTAGTAAGATAGTAAAAGACAGAGGAAGGAAGAACACGAGATAATGAAAGAAGATTGAAACCCAGAAACCAATAAATCACCCGAATGAGAGGCACGCAAGACCGGGGACCGTGAGCAAAGATACACACCTGACAAGACGGGGGAGACAAAGTGCAAAGCATGGCAAGGAAAATAAACATGGCTATGAAAAAAAAAACAAGGAATGGAGACTAGATAAACTAAAACATGAAAATAATAAAACAGGAAATCCTAATAACCAAAAACACAATACATAATCCAAGAATGGTCAGTCGAAGCAGTGGTCACTAAAACACAAGAATCAATAATTCATGGCACTAGGCCAGGCACAGAACTTGAACTAGATTTGATGATAGACATGGGACATGGCATGGCATAGACAGAAAATACAGGATCACAACAGATTTGAATCTAAATGAAGATGTTGGTCACCTCTCTGAGCCAGGAGGTAGTGTTCGGACAGTTGCAGAAGACTCATCCCACCCCCAGACGAGGTCTCTGAAAAGGTCGTGATTGGAAAACACATTCCTGCTTAAAAGGCTGTGGGAATTCATCATGTCACGGTAACTCAAGTTACCGTGGCAGATAGCCTGTTTTATTACTGAGCTAAAAAAAAAAACTGAACTATACTCATTCAAACAGATCAGTGAAAGCGCATATGTTGTGGTATATTTTTCCTTCCCATCACAACAAATTTGAGGTTTCCGATTCAAATGATAAACTTCCCTTTAGCAATCAACTGTGTGCTGGCGAAGCAGCACATTCTATTCTCTTACTTCTACTTCTTCTTCTTATTCTTTTTCTTCTCCCGCCTAAATTTGGCCGACTAACACCTCCTACACTATTTAAAGTATTGATTCCGTTCAAACTTATAAAAAATTCAGCTAGTTCTGTACGTTGCATCTGTACAGATTTTTAATTTTCTTTTTCGTTTTTGAGATTTTTAATTTTCAATGTCATTTTTTTAAGTTCTATTAAATCAGGTCATTTTTGTGCTGATTCAGTAGATTCAGATATTTTCTACAAATTTTTTTTACTCGGTCATACTTTTAGCTAAAAATGTCATTCAAACTGGAAATTTTTAATTTAAGCTTGCATAATTTATTCACTTTTCAAATTTTTCGTAACTTCTATAATTTTTAAATTTTTTTTAAATTTTTGTTACAATAAATTCTGGGAACTTACAGTGTGGTGACATCACTGTTACAATGGCTAACAGCTATAAAACCGTCAAAACTATACAAGCAATCGGACAGACTTTTTTGGCAGTATGAGACGAAAAGCGACGGGAGCACTAACCGAAACTCCATTAACTCCTATATTACATGAGACGAATAAATTCCTGTTGGGAAGCTGAAAAACACAGTTTTATAACTTGATGGGGTTTCCACATTTTTGGGACTACACATACAATTTTGACATATTTCGCTCAGCAGACTCTGCTCTTCATGGAACATCATTTGTGTGGAAAGATTAGATTATAAATAACAAAATGCAAAGTAGGCATTCACTGGGGCTCCACAACTCAATAATTTGATCTGAACTTGTGCATAGCCTTGTATTCATGACGCGATACCCAAAAGCCTCAAGGTAATTTCAAATTCTCGATGTGGACAATAGATACAGTGGTGTGCAAATGATGATTATATACCACCACTTCCAGCCTTTTGTTGCCCTGTCCCAACTTTTTTGAGATTTGTTGCTGCTGTCAAATTCAAAATGAGCAAATATTTTTCATGAAATGGTAAAATGTCTCACTTTCAACATCTGACATGTTGTCTATGTTCTATTGTGAATAAAGCGTGGGTTTATGAGATTTGCAAATCATTGCATTTTGTTTTTATTTACATTTTACCCGGCATCCCAAATTTTTTGGCGTTGGGGTTGTATAAGATCCAATATTACATGAAATAAGTAATTGTATAGTACTTGGTTTTTGATTTATTTTCATTTTGTTAAGTGTTTAATCATCACTGCACACTACTGTAGATAGATAGATAGATAGATAGATAGATAGATAGATAGAATGGAAGACTAAGGCTACGTTCAGCAGGCGAATGTGGCCCAAATCCAATTGTTTTGCCCATATGTGAACTGTATCCGATCTGTTAAAGACAGTTTGAACAGCACAAATCCGATTTTTTTAAATCCGACCCAGGCCACTGTCATATGTGGTCCTAAATCCAATACGTATCTGATATTTTTCAATGCAACTGCTGCCTGAATGGGCCATTTATCCGACCTTTTCATCATTGTAATGCGACAAACGTCACAAATCTGCATCCCAGGAGGAGGAGCGGCGGGAAAAACAGTAACAACAACAGCCATTTTTGCGCATGCGGGTCACTTTAGAGTCGCATTCATTTCATACTCAAAACTGATAGAAGTCGCATATAAGGTGTAATATGGACAAGCACACAAAAAAATCAGATTTCTCAAAAAAATCTGAATTGTGCATCAAGACCTGCTGTCTGAACGTTGCCTTAGACTCGAGCTACTGTAAGGCAGCCCCAGTAACAATCCTTAGATAAACAAAAGGGGTCCAGCACTTTCTGCTGAGGCTCCTAAAAATAAGTAGTGATATTACAGATGGACTTGAAATGCCAACAGCGTTGAGATGCTTTATCTCCACCAGGCATAAGCCTAGTGGAGTTCAGACATTTGGTCGAGTGCTTGTGTCCGTGTGTGTATCTGTCCGGGCCGAATCTCAGACACTACTTGACCCATCAGCCTCATATTTTGGCGCACATTTACGACTGTATGTTCAAAGACCTCTGGCGGTTGCAATGATTCACAGTTTTTGAAAAACCAATTTTAATAATTAATTTGTCCTTGATTTTAGGTAATTTTGATTAAATTGTCAATTAAAATTCACTTACCCCATTGGCAAGATAGTCAAATTAACCTCAAATCAAGGAAAAAAGTCTTGTCTTACTAAGGTAATGGTGATAGACATAAGTGTTTTAAGTCTTAATATAAGTAAATTTCCCTTGCTTAAGAATCACTTTTTTGCAGTGAGGTACTAAACAAAGTTAGCCTGCCAATAAAACGGCTGCAACAGCACTTAATTTAATGAATAAAGTTATCAGGACAGTTCTGGTGAGTTAATACCTGATGACAGCAGTTTTGCCAGAAAGTATGTATGAATTCTGCCGAAAAACGACGCATCTGACTGTAAACAAACAGGCGCTGAAATGCTATAATTACTACTATAATAACGTTAATGGTAGTTTGTCAGACGTTACGAGGGCATTTTATTTTATACCACACATAGAATTGGATATTATGTAATTACTGTTGGTTAGGTTTCACTAACTGGTACCTCTAAATCTGACGCCATTGTCCCATTTCAAGATGGTTTCACACCGGACGCGAAACAATTTTTTCATACGACAGATTACATTCAAAGTCAATGCAAAGATGCGAATACGCGCGAGATTCGCGTCTTTGCATTGTAATGTAATCTGTCGTTCGAAAAAATTTGTTTCGCGTCCGGTGTGAAAGCAGCTTCATTCGCGCTGCTCACTTTCTCACCGCACGTGTCAGGGGAGGAGGGGAGCCTCAGATGTTAGGCACAGGGAGGAGGGTGGGACTTTGGAGGGAGGCGGAGTTGTTTATGTTCAAATTTTTACTAAGTGCTGTGCCACATGCTGGAAAGGTAAGAATTGCTTTAACGCAGGGGTGTCCAAACTTTTCCATAAAGGGCCGGTGTGGGTGCTGGTTTTTGTTCTAGCCAGCAGTGCTTCAGCACCTGAATCCACTAATTAACTAATCAGGCGGTTCAGTCAGGACCCTGGTGGGTAGAATCAAGTGTGTTAGTGCTGGGCTCTAACAAAAACCAGCACCCACACCGGCCCTTTCTGGATTAGATTGGACACCCCTGCTTTAACCTCTACTGTCAGTAAAGACAAGTCTGAAAATGATCTTTTCAATCTATGTGGGACTTCCTGGTATTTGGCAAAATAAAATAATGCTCACAATAACGTCTTGCCTTCTGCTGTAACTGGCATCACGCAGCTAGAAGGGCAGCTCGCTCATTCAGGCCTATCCAACTGGAATTAAATGACAGTGGCTAACGTTAATATACCTAGCTAATTTATGATGTGTTTGCATTTGTTCCCGTTATCACGCCTTATCGCTTCACAGTGCTTCGGCATGTGCAACATTACCACATCACTGATGTACTATTGCCTGTCCATGTCAAAACGATGGAATACTTGGCATGTTATAGATTTAATGTTTGTGCCACATTTTGCTGCTCATTCTTATCTGCTACCTAATAGCTAATATCAGTCCAATACAAGAGGAGCGATATCTCTGTTGCCAGATCGTACGGTTTTGTGTACCTAAGGGAGATAGGGTCCAAAAAAAGTTTATTTTCTCCTGGTGTGTTGGTGTTTTAAATGTCATTTCAGCATAGGAATGTTCGAAAGATACGTGCCCCAATATTTACTTCAGTGACTAAGCAACGAAAGAATCGGTTATAATCTGCATTCTTGTTCACTTCCCCCATAGGTCTCAATAGACTTATGACCTGTACCTGATACATGAAATAATTCTTCGGTGCTGTGTCTTGTTCTTTTACCATCTTTGCTATCATGTACATCTAAAATCAACATTGGAATGAAAGCAGTCAGCCAGCCGTCAGGAAAAATGTCCCACCCATCTACTTCTCCTGCTCTTTTCTATCAGGTGGGGCAGCGCTGCACTGCGGCTAAGTTATTTGAACGATCTATGCAAGACTTGATCATGCGCCCTGTCCTAATAACATTAGAACAGTACTGTAGGTGCACCTTGAAACAGAGCGGCTCAATTACTGTAGCTATGAGAATGACCCTTACACATAATTTATATGGCTAATCAGATCCCAGTGTGGTTAGACGGCTTTAATATCCCTTAACCACAGTGGCTAATCACTTTCATCAGCCAGTGCATACCTGGTAAGTGGTGGTCAATTCATACACAAAACTTATTCCTCATCCTTGCTTTTCTCATTCCTTGTTTTCTTTGCTTATTGCAGACCAATAATTTTTTCCTTCTGAAACAGAGCATCTTTTATACCACCAAGGTATATGTGTTCTGAACAGGTTGTAAAAGAAATAAGAAGCTAAGCGCTGCATTAGTGAGATATAAAAGAATTGTTTCCAGCTGAAACATTTCATTTGCAGCAATTATGATTTAATCCTAGCACTTGTTTATTTACATCTGAACTACTTTTTTGCCAGGCAGTGTAATAGTTGGTCATAGGTATGAGTATTGAGATGGGCTGTCTTCATTATTTACTTACTGTTGCAAAAAATGTGTAATAATTTAATAGATTTCCTGAATAATTTTCTTTTAAATGCAATAAAATATCTAGTTTTACATTTCAATTGTTTTTTATATTTCAAATTGCCAAACTGAAGAGGAGCAAAAAGTGAACTTATTGAAAAATGATGTTTCACATCTGCAATCAGCCCCTGAATATAACCTTTACCAACAAGCAACAAAAGATAAGTGGCTAAATTAGAATGTAGTGATAGTTGGTTTGATCAAGAAAATATATTCTCCATGGACTCAACATGAATATTTGGGGATCGGTGGCATTATTTGAATTGGTAAGTGGGTGGGCTTGAATCCCTGCAGAGATGTTATCAACTGGATTGTTGCGTAGGTGGACAGTGCATCTGCGCAAACTGTAGGATTGACACAGCAGCCATGCAATGCATAATTTGGACAGAAATTTTCTGACATTAGAGAGTGACAGTGAGTGTAGCCGGCATGAGAAGGATGCCGGCAATGAACTTGATTATAAGCAAGTTTGATATCCTAGGAGATGCATCGTGTTAAACCCAAGAGCATGGCACTAGACTGACAGTTTAAGTCCTATCATGATGAACACAAAATAAAATTGAGCTTGCTGTCCTGAGACTACCCCTTACACCTGCAATTCGTTTTATAAAATCACGGGTTATCATTCTATGCAGCCTTGGATCATCTCTCCTCAGAAAAGATTTCTTGAATTTCTACTTAAGGGGAACTGTGCTGGTCAATAATCCAACTTCAAGAACAGAAATGGATGGATTTTACCATCATGGACTTCCATGATTCTGAAGTCTGTACCGCCAAACTTATCGGTTCTTGTAGCAACTGAACTTGTGCAATGTATGTAAGAAAACATCTTTGTATGTAACACATTATAAGTGCATTGGACTGAACGTCATGCTGTCGCGATCTTTCTCTCCAAAGTGAAATTATTTGAACAGCGGGTAGTGTGCATGTCGACTGGAAGAGACAGCACCATACTCGTGCTCTGCAGGGGGTTGATTGTGACCAAAAATCCTAACAAATAGTGAAGTCACCCGTCATCATGGTGACGAAAGGCAAAAACAGATAAAATGGCCCAAATTTCAGTTACAGGGCAAGTTGGTTCGATACCACATTGTGGGCAACAGAAGTAGGCTTGTCTAGAATGCATATGCCAGAGGGTGCGGGGATCCGTTGGGCGGTTTGGGAGGAGATTTTTGAAACCATCCAGGGTTGATGATTTTGGTTTCCATTGCCATAGTTATGCCATTCTGTTCTTAACAAATTACACAATGTACATCAGCAAAGATTTTCACCTACAATAATTCCTTCATCAAGATCTGACGTGATTTTAGAGTTCCCTTAATTTTTTTGAGGAGTTTAAATACTTTTCTATTCTCAATGCACTGTCCTTCGTCCATACAGTGTTAAGGAATGCCGTGTAGTTGATCACTTTCTGATTTGATGCTAATTGCATGAATTCTCCATCTGTAGGATTTGCAGGATTACTCCATCTGGCGTCAAATTCCATCACTAAGCAACTTGCAGAGAAAAGGCAATGTAAAAATATCCTTCATATGAACACTTAAAATAAGTGAGTGTAGTTTAAAAAAAATGGTAAAGTTCTATATATGATTACTTTTGAACTATTTACAGGATTTACAGGAGATATACTATCGCCAGGAAGTAGTGTTTTCACCAGCTTTCACTGACGTTTGTTTGTTCATCAGTCAATGGGATATCTCATAAAGTAATGGATGGATGTTAATGAAATTTCATGTTTTGATAGATAATGTGCTCATTTAATTTGGTGAAGATCCAACTGTTATGATTCTGCTGTTACCTGACCATGTTTTCATGATGACCCTGATTCGTAGCCATGTTTTCTGAATTAGTTCGTGCCATGTTTTGTATTTTGCCTGTCTTTCTTTGTTATGTCTTTTGCCCCCCATTTCCCATATTCTCCGTTTAAATATTCATTCTGGTTTTTGTTATTCTCATACCCTGCATTGCACATTGTCTCCCCAGTCTTGTCTTGTGTTCTGAGAAAGTTTTATTACCCAGTTTTGTGTGCCACCGTTTCAGGTGATTTCATGTTTTCTGAGTTTCCAAACATTCCTTCTAATCTTGTTTGCTTCCTTCTCCTTACTGTTCTATCTTTACTAACAATACTAACAGTTCTCAGCACTCGCTCTGCTCTAGTCTCTGCCCCTGGCCTTTACTCAGTTTACTTTGCTGTGCTTCAGCAGATTCTCTGCACCTTTTTAATCACTTTTCTGCCTCTGTTACGGTTTTGCTGGGAACACACTGGGAGAACGCGGAGACTCGGAAACACGGAACTCGGAAACAAGGGGAGAGAGACGCCATGTGCAGGGAAAACCAGTAATTACCTGGCCCCTCGCCTAGGGGGGGCCAGGTTAAGCAATGATCATGTCTGTGTGTGTGTGTGTGTGTGTGTGTGTTTCTGTCAGTCTGTCTGTCAGCCCGTGGCTGGGGCCAGGTCTGCTATCTCTGATTGCCTTGTTTAATAATAAAACTAAAAAGACTCGGATGGAAAAATAACATGGTGCACTGGCCAAAACAACCACTGTGCACACGCACTGAAAAGGGGAGAAGCTCAGGAATAACAAAACCAAAGACCTCGGAACTCGGAACACAGAGGGAAACAGGAACTGGGGCACTCGGGAACACTAGGGGGCAGACTAGGGCACTCGAGAACACTAGGAGGCAGACTAGGGCACTCGGGACACAGGAGGCTCGGGTGGGCACAGCAAGCCGAGGGCAGACTCGGACGGGCAACAGGCAGAGGGCAAACTCGGACGGGGCAGGCTCGGGAACACAGCAGGCAGAGGGCAGACTCGGAGGGCAGGCTCGGGAACACAGCAGGCGGAGCGCAGACTCGGGACTCCGGGGACGGGCACAGCTGGCAGATGGCAAACTCAGGCGGCACAGCTGGCAGAGGGCAGGCTCGGAGGGCAGGCTCGGGAACACAGCAGGCGAAGGGCAGACTCGGGACTCCAGCGACGGGCACAGCTGACAGATGGCAAACTCGGGCGGCACAGCTGGCAGAGGGCAGGCTCGGGATAAACAGCAGGCAGAGGGCAGACTCGGACGGTAAAGGGACATTCGGACACAGGAGGCTCGGAAGGACCAGGAACACTCGGAAGCAACAAACACTGGAAATGAAGGGAGTGAGGTGAGAAGCAGAGAGTGATGAGATGTAGGATGATGAGGAATGGGGGCGAACAGAATGAGCATGAAGTCAGATTTGACTCGCTCTGCTGTGCCGGAAACATATAAAGGGAGGAGGCATGGACTAACAAAAGTGCAGGAAATTAATATAATTAACAAGGGGTGGAACACGAGGGAAACCTAATTACATGAAACAGAAAAACATCAACACATGGACGAGGATCACGAGACTCTCCCAAAGACGGGATAAATAAACTGAATAAAGACTCCTAAGTGCATAGAGTGAGAAAAAGGACAGATGAGATAAATGCTGAGAATCTGCAGAAAACACAGCAAAGCAGATTAAGCAAAAGCAAGAGACGGAGACGAGAACAGGGCGAATGCGGAGAGGTCATTAGTCAATTAGTAAGTGCAGCTATACAATCCCGAGTGCTCGTTAGTACGTTAGTCTAATATACAATGTTAGTTTTGGTTAGTAAATTGTAGAAGACAACAAACTGTTAGTACGGGTTAGTAATATAGAAAAGCAAGGGGAAATAAGTAAAAAAGAACGGAAGGAAGGCTGAAACCCAGAATGCATTAAATCACCCGAAATAGTGTCGCAATCTATAAAGACAGAAACGGCAATGGACTAATGACGCGACCGGGGAGAAAGAAAAGACCGTACATGGGTAAGACGTGGACCGGAATAACACGGGAGAGATACGAAATGTGAAACACTAAGACATCAGACTAAAAACGGACATCACCAAAATAATAAAAACCTAAAATTGACTAACCAAAAACACAGAAACCCACAGAACACAACAGCCTCTCACTCTGTGCACTTTAGAACTCCCTAACCGGAGACGTTGGTTTGTCATAGGCTGTCTGTGAAGTCCCTGTCCACGTTTTGGCTTTCACCAATTTCATGTGGTTAGGAACTTCCTCTTGTTCATTCCTTTGTTAATTAGTCTGATCCAGCTCACCTGTTCCATATTATAGCATGTGACTTCCCGTATGTGTATTTAAGCAGTCATTTCACCACCAGCTCTTGTCAGAACGTTTTCCCTGTGCTGCGTTTGTCGATGTTTGTACTCTTAGGGCTCTAATTTCGTAGACCAGGCGCAGGCGCGACGCATGGGGAGTGCGCCGCGCCAACGGGGTGTGTCCAGGCGTATGTGGCAATTTCGTGCCCGGCGTAGCCTGGGGCAAGTACTCCTCTGTCCCGCGCTCTGCCCCTCCTTCCAGCGCAAGCTGGCAAAGAAGGCGTGTTTGGGTATAACACAGCCGAGTCAAATCTTCACCAGTCAAATGAGCTCCTCACCTCACCTTTAATGTGTTAGAATATAGAAGGCGACCCAGCCGAGTCAAATCTCGCTCGCTGGCAAGAGAAACGATGGATAGCGTGTTCCTATTATTACAAACTGTAGCTGCTTAAAATTTTGGGATTAACATGCATATACAACAAAGCAAGATACGTTACACATTTATTTCCAATATGTGATCTTAACTCAGTACGAGATCATAGCAATCAGGCTGCATTCCTTTCCCCCACTAAAGACGATAAAACATAAGTGACAATAATAGTAGCCTAGAATTAAGCCGCTTGCACACTGGACGCGAAACGAATTTTTCGCTCGACAGATTGGGTCTTGTGTCCAAAGGTCTGACAGGGTTTTAATAAATCGTCGTGTCCAAAAGTCTATTATTGTTTTTAATTTCCTCAAATCTACAGACTCTTTTAGATATTACACGTGAATGTTTGATGAGAGGTTCAGTTCTTCAAGATGAGTACCGAGAATTTCAATCAATGTTTCTGTTTAAGCTCTGCTCAATAAAGCGAGTTGACACTGGCACGAGACAATGTACAATGCCTCCGTGTCTGACAGCCAAAAAAAAAGGACGATAAGAACAGATTGATAATGAAATAAAGAATAAAAAGAAACATTTTAACAACAGAGCATCCAATGAACACTGCGATTTACTTATTGGCGGGTCATCTTTGTTTGATATCACGTTTGTTGCTGATATATTTTTATTCTTTATTTCGCTATAAATCTGTTCTCATATCAATACTTTTACTTTTTGCTGGCTGCTGGACATGGAGTAATTTGCATTTCGTGTCGGACAGTCTTGATTGTGCATGCGATGATTTCTTCACTCTGTCAGTGGTCATGGAATTAATTTGCTCACGCACTATATTATCTCTGCTGTGGAAATAAAGTGTGAATCTGTTCGATCCATCTGACTAATTTTCAAAAGAAAGACCGAATAAATACTGATGTCTATCTTCAACGGAAGAAAACAGATGAATAGGCTAAAAAGACCAAGAAAAGTCGATAGCTATCAATTTGCATTTTGTGAAGGTCGAACACAAACATAGCCAAGTTTGCACGTCTAATAATTCCTGGAATACTCTGAAAAATTAGAACTTTCATGACACTCGGACACGGAGCTATATTAAAACCCTGTCCGACTATCGCGTCTTTGCATTGACTTTGTCTGTAATCAGTCGTGCGAAACATTCTTTTCGCGTCCAGGGTGCAAGCGGCTTTAATGAGCATAGAACGCAAGCATTCGATATATATATATTATACAGTTTGTGGTTGGCTGAGAAAGATGTGAAGTCGTTAGTTTGCATCACAGATTCAGTTGCGTTGAATAAGCCAGGTCAAGTTTCCATTGCACGTGGCAACCGCCTGACATCAGGACAATCGATATAGATACTATAATTTATGTCCTTATTCAGATAGTTACAATAAATAGTGCTTCCTGTAATTTTTTCTTGCATTGAAATGTGCCTGACATTCTGTAAACCTGCCTGTGAGATTTCGGTGACGTGTGCGCACTCTGCGCCGGTCAGCCAAATTACCACAGCACAGAAATTAAACCAGGTTGGAGCTGGCGAGTTTTCTGCGCAACTCCAGCGGAGACTTTTTCTACGAAATTGTCACTGCGTCTTGATGAATATGTGACACCTCCCCCTACTATGCCGCCACACCCATCTCGGCGCACCTTCTTCTACCGAAGGCTGCGCACCTCACGAAATTACCACTACGCGGGCTGCGCCGTACGAAATTACCACTGCGCAGGCTGCGCCTCGCTACACCACCTGCGCTGCGCCAGGAAATTAGAGCCCTTAGTGTTATACTTCTGACTGGAGCGTCCCAGATTCTGATTTTGGCTTTACCTTTGATATTCCTGTGCCCGTGTACCGTAGCTGCTTTGCCCGACCCTGAGTTTTGTCTTTGCTGCCCTGTTTACGAACTGGAGTACGTCTCCTGGATTTTGGCTTTGGATTTACCTCTGATATTCCTGTGCCTGTGTACCGAACCTGCTTGGCTCCCGACCCTGAGTTTTGTGTTTGCTGCCCTGTGTCCGATTTGGATTACGCCCCTGGGATTCTGATCTAGGATTGTGGACTCTGTACCATTGTTTGCTGCCCTGCATGGGGTTTCCACCCCAGATCCAATAAAGATCAAGTTTTCTGGATATTTCTGGTCTCGCTTCTGGTTCCTGAACGCTACCTCACACCAACTCATACTCTTCATCCATGAGCTAAAAGAGTTTCTATGCGTGTGAACACGACACTGTCTAGACTCGTTAAACTCCCGTTCAGTACTTCCTCTGGCAATGAAATGCAACCATAGACAAGCTGAAAGAATTTTTATGCGCATTAAGTTGGCTCTGTCAAGACTTATTTAAATTCCACATTCGATGATAATTCCTCTGGCAATGAATTGCAAAATGGCGACGATGAAGTTATACTATGCTGATAATTGTTTTTTTTTTTTTAATTTTCACTTTTTGGAATCCACATCTTCACACTGAACCATGTCAAATCCATTACCTTTATATACATATAAACTAATACTCATGTAGTACTTCCTTAGTAACTAGTTGCATGTCCGAGAGAAAACAGAATGTTGAATTTTGATTTTTCTCAGTCATAGTTGCTTACAAAGTCCAATAGCATGAGTGTTATATACACAAATTAAACAGATCTGATGTGGTGCAGAGTGAAAATGCAGTATAGTAGGCTCCAAAGCATGAATTGCGCATATACAATCTACAACTGGGCTAGAATGCAATTTTTGGCCAACAATTTTAAAATTAAAATACATCTAATAATATAGAACAAGCCCTGAAAATTTCAAGCACACTCAAATAGTTTAAAAGTGATGTTGTATTGAACTTTTCAATTTTTGAGAAAAACCTTTTTTTTGTGTTTTGGCCACAACCCCAATTTTAAAGCCTCTATATCCCGGAATCTAAGTAAGACATAAGTCAAAAAATGTAAAATCAGGTTGGAGGGTACAAGGATATTATTTTCAGAAAATACAAAGCAAATCCAAGATGGTCATGTCAAGATGCCATGTTGAATTGACATGGAATGATCCATATTTGCTTTTCCAAGGCAGCTGTGTACGGAATAGACACCATTATTTGAAATGGGTTTCCATTGTTCTGCCAGCAATGATAATAAAATTAACAGTGCTCATCTGTCCTACCCTGTTATTTCCTTGTAATTATCTTGTTTCTTTGCCATGTCATTTGCCTGGACAACAATTTTCTGTTTACTAATTGGTATCTAATGTGAACATGACTCAGTTCGTTATTATTAAGTGACCTTTTATTCAATGCCTTTGGCAGCTGAACACTAAATGGCAGTGTTCAGCTTTGCAGCTGGATTAAAGGCACACTTAATCATAATGACAGTGTTCTATAACTTCAATAAAATGAATAATCCGGCAATGCGCTGGTTTAACTGAGAAGTACAGTGCACTGGTAGTAAAGAATTTTGAAAAACATCAGGTGTTTTAATGTTAGTGCAATACTTCTGTTCATTTTGCCATCTGCTTATATGCATCTATACTGACTGTATGCTGACAACAATGAAGAAAAAAGGCAACCTATATTAAAAAACACAGGTTGCTATCTATATGTTAAGCTCAAAAATAAAACAATATGGGCCCGATCCTACGTCAGAGTCCCTAAAACCGTTATTTGGGGATTTAGCATTGCGTAAGAGGCGTTCCTATGCAAAATTTGCAATCTTGCACAACTTCCTTTGTCCCTGAAACACCTGCGCTGCCCATTATATCATGGCTAGGCGTGGTTTGGGCGTTACGCCAGTTAAACCAATCAGTGTGCCAGGTGCCATTGCCTTTAGGAGCAGGCTGTGCTATCCCAAATCCTCAAACCGAAACCCGTGATGGAGAGAGGAAGGTCGCCACATTTCTCCGAAGACGAAGTTAAATTTTTCATGCATGAGGTCAAATCCAGACAGGGGAGGATCTGTTCTTGTTAAGTTAATCATGAATTATATTATGTTATAATTATAATTATAATAATAATAATTATTATTATTATTATTTTACATTGACATATTGTTTAATGTTTGGTATGTAATAAAAAAAAACATCAAGCCAACCGCTTTTGTGATGGAAACTTCAAAAAGAAAAAGAAAACAATGCATTTCGCCAACCACTTCCAACTCCCTCTCCCATCTGAAATCAAGCATAGAACAAAATCGCATTTCAGAAAATACCCACAGCCAAATAAATGCCTACATTGACTGCAACCATTTACACTTTTTTCTTTATAAAGCGACTTTGAGTATTTAACAAATTGCTGTATGCGTGCGCGTGAGTGTTTTCTATTGAAAGCAAACTCACGCACACTTGTTGGCGTAATGTACGGCACCATGCACCACGTCTTTAATGGATAGCCATTATCACCCAACTGGCACCCATCCAGAGGGGGGTACCTCTGGAAGACTGCAGGAATGACCAACTGTTCCATTATAAAAGCGCCATACCTCCAGCATTATTTGCGTATACATTCAAGATGTAACCCCAAATCGTAAATCACCTGGACGTTGATGGAATGGGTTTCCTTACGATTCACATCGGCGCCACTGTTCAGAGCCGGAGCCCGAAACAGAACGTGTGTGCAGTCGGCAGCACCCAGAACCCTAGAAACCCATATCTTGCAAAAAAACTCCGCTTTACCCTGCGCTGTCTCTCGGGTGTCACAGGGATGCCAGTGATGTACCTACTGGCATGTGCTGGCACTGACTGCATTTTATAGCCGAGTTTACAGCAGATTGGGTCATGCCTCCAGTTGAGCTGAGTGGGTGTTGGAATGACCCAGTAGCATAGAAAAAGAGAGCCACAGTAACCCTAACAGCTGCGATCAAGGCATACGGACATCTGGCAGCGGTGTCTACATCATCTGCAACCAGGTGACATAATTCTGCCATTGTCTGATGGGAGAGGCGCAGTTTTGTCACGCGTTCTCGTTCTGTCGGAAATTATACTTGTATTGCATTATTATAATTTTAGAATGATATATATATTATACTCAGCAACAAAAGTTTCTGTGACACCAATATTGTTAATTATTTTTCATAACGCAATTATGAAATTGTCATACATGGTGATATCAGACTGAAACAGTACACGTAAACACAACATTGAAATGGAAATCATGAAAATGCGAGAAAATGACTTTGCACGTGAAAATGTGCGTAAATCATGCTTGGGGATGGCAATAAAAGAGGAGAATTTTTGGAATGTTCACATTGTGCCTGATGAACGACGGAAGCATCACTTATCGAAAACACAGCCATTTCGGATCAGGAACTCTACCCTCTAAATGCCAAGACTGTCTGAAAATGATCGGTGGAGGGCCATTGGGATGATTGAATCCGGAACCTCGCAGAGTGAAGTTGCTCATCGCCTGAATGTCCACCGAAACACCATTTGGAACTTATGGCAGCGTCATCAGCAGACAAGACATGTCAGAGACCGTCCTCGCAGCGGCCGTCCACGAGTAACCACTCCCAGACAGGAAAACTGGATTCCAACAACCCATCTCCGAAATCGATTCCAACCTGCAACCATAACTGCAAGAACGATACCTGGTTTGAGGCGACTGTTTGCACAGACAATCCGTCGCCGTCTCCATCATTTTGGCATTGTCCCACGTCGGCCAGCAAGACGTCCAATACTCACAGTACAACACCGACGACTGTGTCTACAGTGGGCACAACAACATCGACGGTGGATCCAACGTCAGTGGGATCTTGTACACTTCACTGATGAATCAAGATTCATGCTTAACCGATGTGATGGTCGTTTACGTGTATACCGTCGACGTGGAGAACGTTATGCCAACAACTGTGTTCAGGAATTTGATCGTTTTGGAGGTGGTAGTGTCATGATTTGGGGAGGGATCACGGCTAGAAACAGAACAGATTTGCTTGTTATTGATGGAAATCTGACAGGTCAAAGATATCGTGATGAAGTGCTACGGCC
Organism: Gymnothorax reevesii; assembly: GCA_029721435.1. Classification (NCBI taxonomy): domain Eukaryota; kingdom Metazoa; phylum Chordata; class Actinopteri; order Anguilliformes; family Muraenidae; genus Gymnothorax; species Gymnothorax reevesii. The sequence continues at coordinate 35,103,520 of CM056578.1, forward strand.
ATTGGTGGTACCGTTTTTGATGCAACATGGTCCCGGAGTAACGCTGCAACATGATAACGCCAGACCACACGTTGCAAGGATTGTACAGCAGTATCTGATGCAACAACATGTCAATGTCCTGCCATGGCAAGCCAGATCCCCAGACATGTCCCCAATCGAGCATCTTTGGGACGAGATGGATCGACGTTTGCGGCGGTTGGATAACCCGCCAGCTACACTCCAGGAATTGCGACAACGTCTACGTCAGATTTGGAATGACATCCCACAGCAATTTCTGGCACATCTGATTCGGTCCATGCGCCGGAGATGCGTTGCTTGCATCATGGCACGAGGAAGTCACACCCGGTATTGAAGTGTGAAGGTCCCAATTGGTTAGACGTCAGACAAGTGCTTCATGACGCATGAAAATGACATTTTTCGTTTTGAGTGACGTTGGCACTGAATAGTCAGTGTTTCTCCTGTTAAATAAACATATTGATTGCATTGAGATCTTTGCGTGTCATTTATAACATACACATAAATGGTGTCACAGAAACTTTTGTTGCTGAGTATATATATCATTAATATATATTATATATAATAATTATATTTTATTTTAAGAGCGGAAAAAATTATTGATACAAAATCCAATCAATATAGATTTACCTGAAAGGCCCAGGTGGCTGGTGCACTGGCGGTACACGCATTCTGGGCGTCTTCTATTATTTAACTGGCGATCAAGGCGGTTTAGTACTGTCTCTGCCATTTCCTTAGGGGTTCAACTGAGGCTAAATGAAGGCAGCCTTTTATTGGCGAGTTAATTCGGGAAGTGGAGCAGCATGTGCACGTCCATATGTGTCCAAGTGGACGCGCATTGGGGTCGCCTGGGCGCGCTTTTGTAAAAGCCCAAATGGGTAGCGGGTGGTTTGAGGGCCCACTATACGCTTTCCCTAACACGTGTGGTCAAGATAGCAATTGTAGGGTAAGTGCATAAACATGCCCGTAGGCACAGCTCCAGGCACAAATAGGGGAGTCGGCATAATGTGTAGCGGGTAGTGCGGCCGCAAGATATCGTTTAGGGATAGTGGAAGCTGCTAAATGCGTAATTCACGGGTTGCGGGTAGTGGAAAGGGGTAGGGCAGTGTGAAAGATAGAGCCCTATGTCTTTGTTTCTTAGGACTTATTCTCATGTTTCATGGGTTTTTATTACGAAATCTTGTTTTATTAAATCATAGGTCTCACAGCTATATGCATTCCTAAAATTATCCTCAGTAAAATCAATGAGGTCAAATTAACCATAAAATTCAACTTTAGATGTTGCAGACCAAGGGATCAACACTGTCCCATTCAATCAATTAACCTTTCACTGCAAGTAAAAAAAAAATGAAATAGCGTTTATACAAAGTCTGTCTTCAGCCATGAGGGAAAAAGTAAAAAAAAACTATCCATTCAGAAAAGAGAGATTTTAATTGAATTCCACAAGTGGTGATGGGTACATCCCTTTGTCCCTAAACACCAGTGATTAATTTATTCCCCTGTATGACAAAAGAGTATCCTGTCTTTCTTTGAAAACATACTGTATATTCTCTGACTCAGAAAACTACACAACAAGAGACATTTCATGAAAATGCAATACTTTTTTGAAAGTAAAAACAAGAAATTTTGAAAAATATTTTGCTTGCAAATATCTTGCGCCACAGATTAAATAAATGAAGATGATTGTTTATGCTGGGTGTCAGAAAGATATACATGTCAATTCTTATTCACAACTTCAATAAAAAAAAGTGTTGTGTTAATATATGCCATGTTTTAAAATCTGAACAGACATGTTGTACATTTGCTCATGGAACTGGTAGAATATTGTCTGTGTCAAGTGACAATTAATTGATCGATCCACAAATACTGCACTCATTCACGGCTGGTGGCATTACAGTAGTTCTGCTAATGAATGCTGGGATAGATTTTCGACACTTCATGCTGGCCGGTATTCTGGCACATCTTGCTGCCTTGTCAGAAAATGCTACTGCTATGCAAAATGACCCCGTAATCTTTTTTTCACTTCAATATTAAAATATGAATCAGCCCACACAAGCAACTTAGATATAAGTTGGCTTGTTATAACGTATGCACAAATAACGACCTAGCTACATTTGTCTAAAGGTAACATGCTGGTTGCCATTATCATACAATGTCCTCATTTTCCAGCAAAGCCAGTGTGTACATATACATATTTATTTGCTTACATGTCAAAGAGCACATCTTAAAAAAATGTATTTTTGAGAAAAGAGTGTGAAAACAGTCCCACATTTGTAGGTCTGCGAGTGCTGGAACTAAGTGGCACACCTCAATAGCGAGCACTACTCAATATGCCATGTGTTTAATGTCCATGAATTTGGAACAGTTAGGGGTTATTAAGTGATTGTAATATCTATTAGCACTAGCCAAGGTGCTCCTCTTGGTTTCAATATGTTTCTTTAATCACAGGCTTTCAATGCCTCTACCACTATCACATCTGCACCATCCACCGTTCTTGTTTACACTTCGCTCTCTAGAAGTGGATGTACGTTTACTTTCGTGTCGATGGAAGTGACGTGTTTCAAAGGGAAAACCATAGACTGAATAAAAAGATGGACGAAACTACCGTGATGTCACCCATTGTTTTCAGCATAGCATAAAAAAGCCTCGATTTTGTAATTTTGAAACCGGATGTGATTTTTATTGGACGAGAGCGTGAATTGAAGATCCGGGAGGAACGTGGCTCTGGATCTGACCTAATCGGACGAGGACCAGGAGATAGCCACGCCCCAAAAGCATATTCTGGCATTATCCTTTATTCTAGTCTATATGTGACTATAATTTACAAAAATGAGCATCATGATATATCGAAGGAGGCTTGAAACTTGCTATAGCTACCATAAAATAATGTGAGAAATAATTATTTAAATGAAAAATCAGGTGGGAAAGTAGGGTCATTTTCTTGTAGACTTCTATAGCTTTGAACTTCTTTTTGCAACCACCGACGTCGCCATCTGGTGGCCATTAAATAGAACCCTATTCTACAGTACCTCCGCATGGGCTTCTTTTTTTTTAGATCAGGGTGCTGCGTCCATCTTTTTAGAGAGTCTATGGGGAAAATCCATAAAAACCAGGAAGAGCATGGTATTTGTGGATGGTAAATTACCAGCTACTTACACTAGTTTTGATCCATGCATCAGAAAAGCAAAAATCTGCGTATGTTGAGTGTCCATGCATGAGCTCAAAAAAAAAACCAAAAAAACATTTGTTTGGACCGTGGCAGGTAGCACAGTGAGTAAATAATGTTGACTCACTGTAAGAGGGCTGTGGGGTCGAGGCCAGCCTGGGGTCTTTATTTGCCTAGTGTGTATTTTCTCCCTGTGTTCAGTTAGATTTACTGTAGGCTCTCCAATTTCCTCTTTCTATGCAAAGACATGCATGTTAGGCTGATTGGACTGCCCACAGATTTGAATAACGATGTGAATAGTATGTGATTGGATTCCTACAGATGCTTAGAAGAGTATGACAGATTACACAATAGAGCCCTAAAATAATGCACTGAAAGGGTTATTGTTGAATAAAGAAATAAAGACATTCTTGAAGTTGTAATTGTACACATTCCTTCTAAGGCCAGGATCTTGCATGTGAGTGATGAATTGATTTCAGTGGCTGGCCTGGGAAATCACTGCAGGAGTGGAGGCCTGCTTCATGTTAAAGATTATTTATAATTTCATCAGAGGACTGCAGATTCAGCCCTGTATGGCTCTGTTTAGAGTCCAAGGTGGACATATCCCCTCTACAGGATTTATAATCTGTGGTTATGAATGGCTGAGGTCATTTACGTTGAGATGTTGTGGATAAAGCAGCAGACTGATGCGTCTGGAGGTTAGAGCCAGCCTTATAAGTTGTGGCTAATGTGAACGGCATTCAGAACTCCCAGTAATATCTCAGTAATGCTGGGAAGATACTTTCCTATTTCGGTATTGTCTCAATGGAATGGGGTATTAATAAACAGTACACTGTCCTGTGTGTCTTATGAATTAATCAATAATTCTGAATCTCCTTTGCTTAATAGTAATCGCAAGGCGAAGCAATATCTGCTTTGCTGTAGGATCAGTTTGAAACACCAGCCATTCTGTAGACATGTTTCATACTTTCTCCCCGTGGTGTTGTCTTGTCAGGATGTTGTGCATTCTAAACAAAAATAACACAATGAAGTTGAAAATATGTTGGTCTAGCTCACTAGTTACATTAGCACTGTTCATTATCATCCCACATGGAAAGAATCTATATGAACATATATGCCCATATATGCAACCTATATGCCATATATATGCTGCATTAAGGCCGCATATAGGCCAAATTCAGGTACATATATGAGCATATACAGGGCATATAGGTCTCCTATATTGTTTCTTTATATCCACATATAGGCCCTATATGTACATACAAGGTATATCTCTCCTATATAGCTCATATACCCAGAGGCAGGTGCTGTTTGTCATACCTATTGTATAGCTCATCTCAATTTTGCAACTGTCATACATGATGCCAAGCTCATATTTTTTATTCTCAAGGTAATATCTGCATATTTGTCCAAAGTCCCTTACAGAAATAACAAGACTTTCTCGCAATAACTTATTAATCGCATGTGAACATGTGAAATTGGTATCACATTTGATCCTAAATACATGTTGACATGTGACAACGGCATGTTATGTGTAAACCAGTCATTAACTATGGCAAGTGAGAGGAGACAAAAAGCCAACACAAATATCTAATACCACTTGTGGCATTTTTTTCCTGAAACATTAACAATAACAAGGCCATCAATTCTTTCTTGACCATACTTATTTCCATTCTATGAAGATTGAGTAGTGTGTTGTGGAAGAGAAGGAATTGTATGAAAACAAAATGGTTTGATCATGTTTGTTTCATCAATTAAGCATTTTTTCAGATTGCAGATTCACCACATTAGATAAAATTGGATTCACATCATTACAGCTCATACACATCCACTGAAAGGTAATACACTACACTGTTACATCCACCAAATGCAATGTTTTCTATCTTGTCTGTAATGCAGTTTCTAGATGAATATGGCTCAGAGGTCCTTAGTCTAAATGTAGCAAAATAAAACAAAAATAAGAAAATAAAAGCACACAGAAGAACATACATTCAAGTAAACATGCCTTTCAAAATTCATTTTCATCCCTGCATCTATTTGAGCATTTCACTGTGGTTAATGAATTTAAAGACAAAGTCTACATTTCTGTTCACAGTTTTAATGAACAGGCACTTGTCTTTTTTTTAGATGCTTGTATAGCAACTAAAGGTCCCAGACTTTTTCCAACAGGGATGAAATAACAAGGATTCTTAAATTCCCGCAGGGAAAGAACCTATATAAACATATAGGTTTTAATATAGGGCCACATATAGGTTTCGCATATATGCGACATACATAAAATTGGCCATTTTTATATTTTATACCTATAATATATGAAAAAGGCAAATTTTATGTATGTTGCATATATACGAATCCTTTATGTGGCCCTATATTAAAACCTATATGTTTATGTAGGTTCTTTCCATGTGGGATTGCACTGCTGAGGCGTAAAAATAAAAATGGGCCGAAGCAAATGTTCGCAATTCATAATGCAGCACATAAAGTTCTAGAAAATTTGTTCATAAAATCAGGTCATTTTTGATATCCTCTGATGAGTTGGAACAAAATGAGATTTCCCTCTTGGCTTTCTGAAGCTCCATTTGCCTCTCAGAATTCAGAATTATTTTCTCTGCCTAATTTTTTTTCTTTTTCTGCTTGTTACCATATATTTGCAGTGCAGTTAAACAAGTTGTGTTGTATCCCCAGAAAACAGATTATGAACTTACTTTCAAGAACCCCACTGAAAATTTTACCTACCAACTACGGGGGGTCAATTATTATGCAAGATTGTTCAGACGATGTTGTCGACACTTACAGCTATCTGCTTGTAGCTGCTATAAGAATCATCAAACCTCGTTTTCAGGTGGTCAAAGCTGGGTAAGCTGGTAGAATTAGCTTGTCAAACATGTACTACATTGCTGACTGAATTGGCTGACCAGCTGAACCAGTAGACTTGTTAAATGTCAAAACCTTAATGTGACCCTGCTTGACCAGTTTAGTTTGGTTTAGCTCAATGTCAGCAAAGGTATTAAAACCCACCTTCTGACTCTCCCATTTGCATATGGTTTGCCTGTGAGCCTTGCATGCAGACTTCTATTTTTTATTTTTAAAAGCCCCTATGGTGCAGTTATGCTCGACTAGGAATCTATAAATACCATTTGGCCACCTTTGAAATGACTTTGTAAACAAAGCTGCTGTTTGTTACAGTTACTTTATCTTACGCAATTGATAGGCCTCATTACATGGAACCATCATCCTGGATCACTGATGCTCACTGATGAAGACACCTCACAAATTATGGATCACACTGAAGGAAATAAGTGCTGACTAATTTATATGTGTTTGGTTTATTTGAGCACAAGGATGATCCAATTAGATTATTTTTCATTTTAAAAATTTTTCCCAAAAATCCACTACTTCACAAAAGTTTGGGCTTTTTAAATAAAACCAAGTTTCTTTCCCTTTAAAATAACATTAAATTGATTTAAAAAAATACAGTGTTGCCATTGTACTGTTGTTTAGTAAATGATTACTATTGCTGGGAATGGCAGATTTAAAATTTAACATAAATGAATACGCCCACAGGCCCATCTTCCACAACCATCAGTCCAGTGCTCCAATGCCACATTGTTATCTAATTCAAGTTCAAAGTCTAAGTTATGATTAGAAACCCTTTCTGTGATTATGATAGCACTGCTTAAAACTCTCATGCTGATTGAAGTATTACTAAAACTTGCCCCCTATTTACTAGTGGAGTATCACCAGCATAAGCATTTAGTATTGGTATTACAAGGTTCTATCAGCCCCAGGAAAACATATGTGAACCTTATAATACTGAGGTCACGATTAGTAGTTTGATTACAGTCACAGAATAAAAAGAACAGAGCGGCGCGATTGGATCTGAAGTTTTTTATACTTGTGAGACATGTCAATTGGCATTGTAAAAGAAATGTTAGCCAAAACAGATGTTTTAATACTTAAATGAAGTATTGGACACCATCTCTGGCGCAAGCTGTCGTTTGGATGGCATATGAAAATGAAAACCTTTATGAGAACAGTAATATTAGCCAATACACCAAGTTACTTTTATTCCATACCTGTAAGCTTGAATTGCAAATGCAGTCACCAACAAGCAGCAGGCAGCTATGATAAAGCAAACATGAGCAACAAATGTATAAAGGACTAACACATCAACATTAGTGTTGTTGGCTGGTTAAATTGTGATGTGTGAGTAAAATATGAATGCACAGTGCTCAGTATAAATGAGTAAACCCCGTCAGATTTCTCAGAAAACATCTATTTCCCTTTAGAACTAATCCTTTCTGAGGGATTGTATACAACAAGATATTTGCGCAAATCTGGTTTATTGGTTTTAAATTAGATTTGTCAGTAACAAAAACAAAATTGGAACTTATTAGAAATAATGATCTATGATCATGGTGCAAAATGAGTATACCCCAATGAATGTCTTCAGAGTAAAACCTGATAAAATTCTGATTAACAGGAATTCAGCAACAGATGAGTAAAATCTATCATCATTCTGGTGGCAACCAGATAATTAGCAACTGAAGGTGTTATCTCAGAAGGAAAATCTACTCCCGTTCAATGCTGACAAAAATGACACCACGTGGAAGAGAAATATCACAAGACTTGGGAAACAGAATAATTTCTTAAGATCAGAAAGGTGAAGGTTACAAAAAAATTAAAGAGTCGCTAATAAGTTGAAATACAGTTGCAAAAGTGACCCAAAATTCAAAGGATGGACTTGAGGGAGCTTGCCGAGATACCCAGGTCATCCACAGAAGGTAACACCTCGACATGAGCCCTTTTTGTGATAAGAAGAGTTGAAAAAAATTGGCGAGCAAGTTCATCGCAGTTAGCTAAAACACTAGAAAGTCAAAATGGGGTGAGTGTTTCCTGTGATGCAATATGACATACACTGCAGAGGACTGGTCTGCATGGGTGTCATCCATGAAGGAAGTCACCACTGAAGCCCATGCACAATAAAGCCCATTTTGCATTTGCCAGGGCAGGGAAAAGACTAATTGGACTCCTTACTTTGGAGAGATGAGACAAAGATAAATCTTTCTGGCACTGATGGGTTCAAAACTGTATGGTGTTGCAAGGGCGAGGAGAACAATGAAAAAAATGCATGGTACCCACAATAAAGCATGGTGGTGGCAGTGTTCTTCTATGGGGTTGCATGAGTGCTGCAGGTGTCGGGGCGTTGCATTTCATTGAGGGTATCGTGAATTCACAGATGTGCTGCAAAATACTGGAAGAGAAGTTACTACCATCACTCATTGCCTTTGGTTGCCAGGCACCCTTTCAACATGATAATGTCCCAAACATATATCTAAGGCCACTATTTCATTTCTGAGGAAGAACAGAGTGAAAGTGGCTTTGAAACCTCTTTAATAGTTATCTATGTCCACTGCCTCGATTTTCTCTAAATGAACATTTAGTGGTGTCAGTACTTCTAACACTGGGGTCTTTATTTATAGCCTTAGCTAGACAAAGACATCTTGTTTTTATGCTGAACTTGAAATTTCCAAAATGTGACATAGGTCCTTTTACCACTAGGCTCTTCAATTTGTTGCAGGGTGTACTCATTTTTGCAACTCCTCATTTGAATAAATTTTATCATAATGAAACTAGGTGACCACACTTTATATGTTAATACAATAGATGTTTAATAAAACTCAGTCATGTGAAAATACAGCAAGTTGTTCTCACATTCACTGAGAAATGGAAAGGAAGTCTTAATTTTCAAAGGGAGTGTACTCATCAATATGTATGGTGCAGTGCACGTTGCTACATTATGCCCCTAAAACCCATGTGTTATTTTAGATATATTCATAACTGAACACCAACCTCCTGCCAAATATTGTTAGGTCCTCCCTGTGCCACCAAAACAGCTCTGACATGTTGTGGTATGGACTCCACTAGACATCCGAAGGTGTCCTGTGATAGCTGGCACTAAGACGTAAGCAGAAGATCCTTTTTAAGTTCTGTTTGTTGTAAGGTTAGGCCAAGGGCGTCCATGGATTGGACTTTTATCTCAAGCACGTTCCATAGATACTTGATTGGATCAAGATCTGAAGAATTTGGAGTCCAAGTCAACACCTTGAACTCCTTGCAAAAATTTTCCAGGAATGGTTTGAGGAACATGACCTTAAGGCAGGTGCATTATTCTGCTGAAAGAGGCCACTGCCATCAGGGAATTCTGTTGCCATGAAGCGGTGAACTTAGTCTGCAACAATGTTTCGGTAGGAGGCATTTTGCAGCTTTAGAATTGTAGGGTTCTAACTGACATTTTGGTCAAAATTTAGTGAACTATTGCACACAGTTGGTATTGCATAGTTCTATTTAATGATTAAGCATGGGTATTCAATTCATTTATTAAACTGGCTGCAGAAAAGAAGTTCCAGTTCCCTAAGTGTACTTTGATTGAAAATAACAAGGTTCTATTTGACACTTCCAACCAATGGGACGATGGTGTTGATGAGAAATGAGTTTAAATTTAACCAGTCAGACGTCTGCTTTTATAAGGTTTTGGTTCCATATACTTCAGGCAGCATGGCTTCTATACTGAAACCTGTTATGAATGAAATGACACTGCTTGTACTTTCATCAACATTCTTGATAGAAGTGCTGTAAATCAGAAAGATGTAAAATACATTACAACATGGAATGATTGCTGTTTTTTGCAAAACTGAAGTCGTGTCATGGCATTTGCTGTGGCAAAGTCTCTAAGCAGACATCCAACAATTGAATTAATTACCATGAAGTTCTGAACTCCTATAGGGATACAGCAGGAGTCCATTTCTGTTCCCCAAGGTACATTCAGCACTTCTGTACCCCCTAGGGCTAATTATAGGACCTTGGTTGTCACTGGGGCAGTACCCTCAAAGGTACTACTGTTGTGCCTTGGAAGAGTGTTTTTATTTGTTTTGGAACATAAAAGTACATTTTAGACCCTAAAAAGGTTAAGACAGGTACATTGAGGACTTATAATTAGCCCTAAATGGTATATAAGTGCTGAATGTACCTTGGGGAACAGAAATGGACTCCTGCTGTACCCCTATTTCTGAGCGTGTGGTCATTCTGGTATTCTGTCTGTAACTGACTGGCAAGTACAGTCACTAGATCTTACCCCTATTGAACTGTTGTGAAAGCAGCTTGACCATACGGTACATTAGAAGTGCCCATGATGCCAATCCAGTTTGAAGGAGTTGCGTCAGGAAGATTGGAGTGCAATTTCTTCAGATTGCCTCAAAAAACTGACATCAAAAATGCCAGTGGTCTTTAAAGCTGTAATTGCTGCAAATTGGAGTTTTTTTTTGGCAAAAGTAAAGTTTGAAGGACACAATTATTATTTCAAGTAAATTATTACTCCTAACCAGGTGAACTTCTTAACTATATTTCTTATTCATTTTGGGGGGCAACAAAGGCTCAGGCACATTATCAAGGGTACCATAGGCGTACCTGAGGGGTACTGCACCAGTGACAAGCCGTTGTACGCCGAAAGGTACAATGATGTACTTTATTTTCTGAGAGTATTCCAGTTTGGACTAACAGCAGTTATGCCGGTTTGTGATACATGGGGATGTGCAAATTGACCAGGACGTGGAAAAAATGCGCAGATTAAATTCTTCATGATCCCCTGAGAAGGCAGTGAGAAGTAAAAAAAAAAAAAAAAGTCTGTTGTGAGTACTGGAAAGAAAATGGGCCCTGGACGTCTGCTGTTGCTAACCTGCCACTTAAAACTGCAGTCTGCCATTGGACGCCATGGTCCGTGTCAGGACAATCAGTGTTCGCTCTGTTTCAGAGCCAGAGGGCTCCGCAGATGGGTGGGGGAGGGAGGAGACATTCGCTTGCACAGAGGGCCACATTCAGACCATCAGACAGACTGACGGTCTGAATGCCCACTTCACGATCTGCGGCCTCGCAGAGCCATGGTGCCCTGAGCCGTGCCGAAAGGTCGGAATTAGCATAGGAGAGAAGGATAATTACGCTTGCTGGAAATGACACAGTAAGGGCTAAAAGAGACTGCTCTGACTGAATTTCTTGTTTTGTTGCTTGTGACCATGAGTAATGATTGCTCGTAATTGTTGGATCAATAGTCTGTGTTTTTTGGAGAAATTAAAACTAGGCCTAAAAACAAAAAAAAAAATGTGTGTGCATATACAACACCAATTCCGGAATAGTTGGGACAAAGTATAAATTGTGAATAAAATCAATATGCAATGACTTTCAGATCACATGAGCCAATATGTTATTTACAATAGAACATGGATAACATTTCAAATGTTGACACTGAGACATTTTACATTTTTATCCACAAAAAGAGCTTATTTCAAATTTTATGGCTGCAACAGGTCTCAAAAAAGTTGGGACACAGGCTAAAAAAGGGCTGAAAAAGCCATTAATATATAAAAGAATCAGCTGAAAGAACATTTAGCAAGTAATTAAGTTAACTGGCATCAGGTGTGTAACATGATAGGCTATAAAAGGGATGTCATTGTGATGGTTTGGAGGCGTTGAGAGCTTTCTTTGTTGCTCTCATCCGGGACGATATCGTTCTGCTCCCAATTGGTTCCTGGGCCAGCTGGCATTAATTGGGTGCGTTGCCAGGATTCAATTTAAGCTCTAGTTCCGCCTCACTTTCGTTGCTAGAGTGTCAGTGTCAAGTTTGCACTTTAGCCGGTAAGGTCTCTAGTAAGAGAGTTGGTCAGGGTTTAGTTGCATATTTGAGGACAAGTTCTAGTCAGCAAGGGAATCTTTCTGTTCTTTCCCCTTTCTTTTCGTCCTCTCGAGCTTGCCTTGCTTCCTTTCCTCAGACGACATATAGGTTCGTTGGAAGTGTGAGGCTTGCTTTCTTATTTTATTTGTGTCTCTTTCTCAACTGCTGTTTCCCCTTTTATACTGGCCACTGCGTTTGGTGTCTCTAACTCACCAGCCATCACAGCCATAGAGAAGCTGAGTCTCTCAGAAGTAAAAATGGCCAGAGGCTCCCCAACCTGTGAAGGCTTGCGTAAAAAAATTGTGGAATACTTTAAAAACAATGTTCCTCAACGTCAAATTGCAAAGGCTTTGAAGGTCTCATCATTGACAGTGCATAACATCATCAAAAGATTGAGAGAAACTGGAAAAATCTCTGTGCATAAGGGACAAAGTCGAAGACCTTTACTGGATGCCCGTGATCTTCGGGCCCTCAGACGTCACTGCATCACTCACTGGCCTGATTCTGTCATTGACATTAGTAAATGGACCCAGGAATACTTCAAGAAACCACTGTCTGTAAACACAGTCCGCTGTGCCATCCACAGATGCCGCCTAAAACTCTATTATGCAAAAAGGAAGCCATTGTTGAGCATGATCGAAAGTGCTGCTGTGTTATGTGGGCCAAGGCTCATTTAAAATGGACTGTAGCAGATCTGTGGCCAGATGAGTCCAAATTTGACATTCTTGTTGGAAATCATGGGTGTCATGTACTCCGGGCTAAAGAGGAGAAAGACCACCCCCCTTGTTATCAGCGTTCAGTTCAAAAGCCAGCATCTCTGATGGTATGGGGATGCATTAATGCATATGATGTGGGACACTTGCATGTTTTAAAAAGCACCATGAATGCTGAAAGGTATATAAAGGTTTTAGAGCAACATATGCTCCTCTCCAGATGACATCGATTCCAGGGAAGGCCTTGTGTATTTCAGCAGAACAATGCAAAATGACATACTGCAGCTACTACAACAGCATGGCTTCGTAGTAAAAGAGTCTGTGTGCTGAACTGGCCTGCCTGCAGTCTTGATCTTTCACCGATTGAGAACAATTGGCGCCTAATTAAAAGAAAAATCCATCAAAGGAGACCCAAAAGTCTCCAGCAGCTGGAAGCCTGTTTTAAACAAGAGTGGGATCAAATTCCACTGGCTAAACTCGAGAAACTTGTCTCCTCAATGCCCAGCTGCCTCCACTCTGCGTTAAAAAGAAGAGGGGATACTACACCATGGTCAACAGGCTCCTGTCCCAACTTTTTTGAGACCTGTAGCAGCCATCAAATTTGAAATGAGCTCATTTTGTGGATAAAATTGTAAAATTTCTCAGTTTCAACATTTGCTGTGTTATCTCTGTTCTCTTGTGGATAAAATACACACACACACACACACACACACACACACACACATATATATATATATATATATATATATAATCATTTTTCCCCAAGGGTAACAACATATTGTCACAAAAGATAACATCAACTGGACTATATATAATGTGTAAAGCCTCCATACTTCTGCCAGTCAAGATGCAGGGTCGTCTAAATATGCTTGTGCCAAACCACGAAAACTAACTGAGTTATCTAATTACAAGGGTTTGCTGATAGCTGCGCAGAACAGTGCCTCACTAAACGACATTACAAAGGGCTTATGTCATTACAGTGCGTCCAGCTGAGGAAATTAGCATTCTATAAATAAAACCAGACGGTGCCACACAATCTGCATCCGTTGCTTCTGAAGCATGAAACAATGAATCCTAGGCTTACACAGCTGTATAAAGTTATCCTGAATCAAGGCTCTGCCAGGTCCACTGCAGTAAGCAATCCGAGAACTATTATTACTATGGGTCACAGCTATTGAATCCTGAAAGCAAACGCAGGCCTGGCCACTCAAGTGTTAATTAAAAAAATGTGTCCAACGTTTTGACAAAAACTGCTATCTTTTCCACGAGCACATCATACCGGCAACGAAATTTATCTGGATCATAATGAATGGTTTCGGTTTACACTGCTTTTGTGTCCAAGTTCATTCAAGCAATCGCAGGATCATGCGCACAAATAGTTTACTGTATGAAATTATTAATCAAGTCTCGATTTTTACAGCGCAGAACAATAAGAAGCTTATCAATGCTTCTCTAATAGGATAACGAGTTTAAATATAATTTGTTGTGAGATTATTTTTTTTAAAGTTAAACCACTTCCTGCGATTTCCTTTGTTGGTTCACTGCTTTCGGCTCTGTTTGCCAGCTAGGCCTCTTTGGTGTCTGCCAAAGAAATGTGTGATCTGAATAAAGGTTGATATACAATTAAAAAGTTTCTTGCAATATACGCACTTCCTTCCTTGCCTATTGATCACCATTCTTGCCCGTCGCCCAATCAGCGAGTGGTTGAGAGTGAGACCGAGGTCCGCAAGCCGGACTCCGTGGCTAACGGAACAGTTTAACTCCGCCTCTGAAAACAGCTCATTGGAATTCTACAGTAGCATTGTAGCCGGCGACTGGAGAGAACTCAGTGATTGAGGCGTTTCTATGTCAATCAAACGTCTTATTAATAATGCCATCTGTGCCATGTGGATTGTTCTATCTTCATTACAATTAAAGGGGGGAATAGTTCTGTCAAAAGAAGAGTGAGATGTATCTGTCCGTGAAGACTTTAGCAGTTTATCCGGAGCAGTGTGTGTTTCTTTTCTTTGTTGCATGAATGACAAAATGTACTTTTTTTAGGAGGCGATTGAAGGCGAACGTGCATCGTTTCTAAATAACTGGTAGCCTTCACCCTGTTTGATAGTAGACTAGACTTTAAATTAAAAGGAAATCTGACAACCGGAGGAGAATTGAATTACTGTAAATGAATTAATCTGCTCATGAATTGTTTTGATGTTACAACTAGCAGATTAGAACACAAATATAAGGTACGCAAAATCCTTGGACTCCGTTAAAGGTAGGAAAGTGATTTGGAAAATCGTGCTTTGTTTGTTTTCTCTGGTGCACTGCTGCTAACTCTCAAGCTGTCTTGAAACTTAATGGAATTTCGAGAAGTTATTGATGCAAATCGTGGCTTGACGGGCTTAGAATTTAGCCGAGGACTTCAGCTGCTTGTCTGTGCTGGCTTGTCGATACTAGATGAAAAAGTGCACGTAACGTTTTCTCAAAATTCTACTGTTACAGCGAGGAAGCTACGCGGGTCGGCGGTTTTATTTCAGAGTTTTTGCGCAATTTAGTCCTTGTCATCAGCCTGTATCTGTGACGATGCGGTTTTTTGAGAGCTGGTTTCGGGTGTTTACCGATTGTCATCTCCGCCTCGGAGGAGGTTATGTTTCCCCCCGTTTGTTTGTTAGTCTGTCTGTCTGTCTGTCTGTCTGTCTGTCTGTAAACAGGATGTCTCAAAAAGTTATGAACAGTTATGAGCATGTTCTGGATTTCTGGATCCAGAAGAATTAAAAATATATCTGTCTAACGCGGGTCTGTATTATATTTCTGACCGCATGACTCAAAAAGTTTGGGACGCTTTGACACGAAATCGGGCAGGATGGTACTTGGTAGTTCAACTGTTCATGAGAGAGTTGATTTAGTTTTTGAAGTGATCCGGAACCAATTGATCCGGATTTTGTTAATTTATTGTAACTCCACCTCGCTCTCTCGGCACCGAATGTAACTAGGTCACAAACGTGGAAAGGTACTGGAAGACGGGGAATTTGCGCAATTTCCCCCCCGCCCCCCCCCCCCCCCCGACCCCCAGGCATCGGTCTGCCACCACACATGTGCCCCCATATTCTGCAAAAATTCTGTGGGACTGATTTACAATTATAACTTTGAACAATAATCTCTATCCGATCTGTAGTGTCTCACAAATTGGGAAAAAAAATTCTAGTTAGACTGGGTTTCTGCAAGATGCCTGAAAAAACTTCGCTTGGTTGCTGTTTTTGGTGTTATCACGATGTGGGCACCGTCAATGTGCGCTCAACCACACGCTGGCATGCAGGTGTGACTGTTGGTCGTAAACACTGCGATATTTAGGAGAATGCGAGCGTGTTAAATGATGCGCTGGTTGTCTGATTCGTAACTTGTGTCAAGGAAGCTGCTATCGTCAAGAGCTGGTATAGAGTCTGCTTCTTGTGACTGCACTCCTCAAGAACACAGAACACTGTAAGTCATCCGCTTTGAAGGTAGCTGAGGCCCCCAAACCTGGAGCTTTTCCTTCCTCATCTAAGACTGAAATGGACTGCATTCTGTGGCTTTTGGTTTTTGTGTTCTTCGTGTAAACACGCACAATAGTGAACACAGTGCGCACATACATACACACACACGCACGCATGCACAGCTGCAAGCACAGATATATGGAAACAGATTCACAAAACTCTCAAGCATGCAAGGATTCTAAACAATTTCTCACACAAACGCTCAGACTCATGCAAACAACCGCACTCAGGCACACATGCACACAAACACAACACTCATGCATACATATGTATGAACACAGCCTGCACTGTTAAATGTGTAAACACGCTCACGCTCATACAGAAGCGCAAAATACAATTTTCGCACACAGTTTGTGCCTTTTGGCTGATTCGTGCCCTAGTTGTGCTTTTGTAGTGCTCTATCATAGTTAAAGCTCCCAGGCAGGACAGAGAAAAATAGCAGGGATTGTTTCTTTTATTGCAAGATCACTAGCTGAGAGAACTGTAGCTGAGGAAGCCTTGTCTACCAGAACTGCTGTTTGACTGAGCTGTTATGCTGTGCATTGTCTTTTATGTCTTATGGGATATAAATGGTCAGACGGAGGCTTCGGTGAGATTCAAAGGTGTGTTTGTGGGCGACACGCAAGGACTGTGACCAAATGCTCAGAAGTTGGGCTTGTACCCAAGGTTGTAGGATCTACTCCCTGTTGATGAGATGCGTTTTACCCATCATCTAGATAGTAAGGCTCAGTCGCATGATAAAAATATTGACGGATTGTACATCACGGTGAAAAATGAGCACTGCATTGTCCCAAAGTCTATCTACTTTTCGAATTTCCACGTTACTTCCGACATTTAGATTGTGATTTTTACTTTGAAATGCTTGAAGACAGCAATAGAAGCGCAAAGCCAATATCAGCTTCAAGGTTTTACTCTGTCAGTTCACAGTTATTTGTTAAATCGCTTACTGACAGTGTAAAACCTTGAAGCCTAAAACAGATTTTCACTTTTTTCAAGAAATGTGGCATTAATTACATTACATCAGCCCTAATGTCCTTTCTGTTTTGCCTTACACCTCTCAGTGCTGTTGAAGGGTTCTTCCTGTACACAGAGCTGCCACCATGATTTTTTCCTCTTCCATCTCAGTAGAAAGGACATTGAAAAACAATCTGCTCGCTGCTCCGTCCAGTTCTGAAGGTCTTACTTCCAAAACTGCTTTGTAATCTCTACAGAGTCAACCCTTGCAGTTTTGGCCCTTTAAGTTAATGCACTGGCCTGGATTTTAGGCATTTTAAACCCTTGCATGAAGAAATAAGTGGGCCATGTAATGTCAAATTCTGGCCAAGAGCATAACTCTTGTGACTCAATGCATGAAGCCCTCTGGGATATCAAAACTCCCTCTCGTGTGTAGCTGAGACAGTAAGGATCGCGCTGTTCCTTCGACTTCCTTTATATACACTTACAAAATTACTTTGGGTAAATACATTTTGATTATTATTTTTTTTCAATGGAAGATTCCAGAATATTGATAAGACAGTATTTTTTCATGTTCAAAGGTACAGGAAACTTTGCCTTTGTGGATTTTCTAGATAAGGCATGGATACAAAGAGAGAACATTTTGTATCTGTAGGGGATACTGTGTCTATTTTAAGTTTGTATAATTTTGGTAAGTCTGTGTTTTTGTTATAATCAGGTGTGTTGCAATCCTGTGGGCCTCTTAGGTGATATGGTAGGAAAAGATCACTTAAACAAGTGAATGAAATATAAATTCATTAATTAAAAAAAACAGTTTAATGTGGACTACAAGGTAGAGGACTGTACAGGAGGAAGTGAAAAAATTCTACTGACAGTTAAGTAAATCAAAATGTATGGATTTTATGGAATTGAATTGTAATGCCCCCACTCCTGGGCATTCCCATTTTCCCCGGCTACCTGCCTCATCTTAATTATCCAGTTATCCCCCCTGCTCTCTGTTGAATAGTTAAACCTGTTTTCTATGAGGTAATTATTCTCTTTCTATTTATACTTTCCATAGTTTTTCCCTCTCACTGGCAGGTGGCCTTAAGCCTGCCCCAGACTGTGCAACTATGCCTGTGGCAAGTGACACACGTGTACACTGCATCAGGGAATGCTGTGCCATGTGGCATAGTGTTAGCCAACCTGGCCAAGGCAAAACCACCTACGGTAGGGGTTCATCCCATCGAACCAGCTTGTTGCAGACAAAATAATCTAGAGATTGCTTTTAAAACAAAAAAATAAATTGATCTACACACAATATTTAAAGCAATTCTAACCTTCTTCTGGCATTTTTACACTTTTCTTTTGAAATCTTAAAATGCTCAGAATAACTGTATGACACAATAAAATGTAAAAGAAATCCGCCAGGTGTTGAAACTTGTCAATATTCAATTCTCATATATTTCTGATAAAAGTCTGACCAATCATTTTCTTCGGTCCGAATAAAATGATTTGCCGAGCTTCCTATCTGTCATCCGTCGCCGCGTCCCTTCCAGTTGCCAACTGCTGTCACCGCTTGCGAGTCGCGCGCCTTTCTGGCTGAGTAGCAGAGCGATAGAGACAAAACAGGTACTCAACTCAACAAAGTTAGCCTGCCAATAAAACAGCTGCAACTGCTGCTAATTTAATGACTAACGTTATCAGGACAATTCTGGTGAGGTAAGACCTTATGACAGCAGTTTTGCAAGAAAATATGTAGGAATTCTGCCAAAAAATGAGGCATCTGACTGAAAACAAACAGGCGCTGAAATGTTTTAATTACTACTATGATAACGTTAATGGTAACGTTAGTTTGTCAGACGTTACGTGGGCATTTTATTTTATACCACATATAGAATTGAATATTATGTAATTACTGTTGGTTAATTTTCACAAACCGGTGCCTCTGAATCTGACTCCATTGCCCCATTTCAAGATGCTTTCAGACCGGACGTGAAACAATTTTTTCGTACAACAGATTACTTTCAAAGTCAATGCAAAGATGCGAATATGTGCAGGATTCGCGTCTTTGCTTTGCAATGTACTCTGTTGTTGGAAAAATTTGTTTCGCGTCCGGTGTGAAAGCAGCTACTTTCGCGCTGGTCACTTTCTCACCACACGTGTCAGGGGAGGAGGGGGAAAGAGGGTGGGACTTTGGAGGGAGGCGGAGTTGTTTTTGTTAAAATTTTACGAAGTGCTGTGCTTCATGCCAGAAAGGTAAGAATTGCTTTAAATATTGTGCAGGCTTTGATGTAAATATATTTACCGGTTTCCGAGTTACAGCCCAGAGACTGTGGGAATGCCGACTCGAACGCAGACGGGAAACCGTACAAAAACAATATGTCTGCTCTTCCTCCTAGGGGGAGACATAATAACTGATGGGTATTTCTTGCCATTGACACAGATGAAAAAGTCAAAGAGACCACTTCAATTCAAAACACCGCGTTTAATCATACAGCAAACTCATCTTAAATAAACTGCTGTACTTGCATCCAAACATGCATGCATTAGTGTATTTGGTTCACTAAAGGGAACAGTAAGTAAAAGAAAATCATGGCATTATTGAAACCTCAAACCTAAATGAATTCAGTGCTGTACTAAATTGTTTAGAAAACCTGAAGTGATCTTAAACGATACGCTTGCGCTGTGTGCGGACAGTCTTGCTTTGAACTATCCTGAAGAATACTGGGAACAGCCTAAGGACGTCTCAAATGCCAAATGCTTTTGGCCCGTATTCAGAAACAACACTCAAAACCACCCCCCACTCACCATATAGTGAGTACGATTGAAATGTAACTGGAGTGTGAGAGAGAGATAGACCTACCACTAACCGAGGGAGCGGTCCTACTCCTCGCCAGTTGATATTCGCACATGCCACGCGAGCATAACTGACAGTAGTGGGCACTGGGTACCACAGGCGGCGCGTCGGCTGCTGCAAAGGGACGCTCAATCCTCACCCTTCAGTGCTTAATGACCCAAACCTGTCGCAGTTTACTTTTCTTGATTAGAATGTTTTTCAGACTAATTGTTAAAACGACACTGAAATGTATTTTTAATAGCGTTGTTATACATTGCTTCACAAAATTGAGGTGCTTCTTTCACACATAAATGACGAAGTAAATATCAGCATGACCATAAATTCTGTGGTCGAGTAGCTCGCGAAAGGTGCAGGACAGCTCGCGAGGCTCAATAAGCAACAAGCCGTGAAACGTGCTGGACATTTCCTTCTACATTCAGTAATCAAGAATGTAGAAAAGAATGGATTCTCGTGACTTACAGCTTCATGAGCCTCGCAGACCAATCCACACGCGCCCCATGAGCCGCTGAGCGCAGAATTTTTCAATCCATGAGTTAAGAAAAGCGCGAAAAATTGACAGATATGCATCATGAATGAAAACTGCCCACATCTGATAATGTTGAGAGTTTTCAGAGTGTCTGCAATGGTAATTTAGTGAATTGAAAACAGGGCAATAATTATCAGTGCTCAGTCTAACTTAACAAGTAGATTTGGCAAAACATGATAATCCTTAGGATTTTTGGAGTACAAGTAAATAAAATTTTATCAAATGATTGAAAACAGGTCATGTCCAATCATTATTTTAAAGGGATGGTTTGAGCTTCCCCTATTGCCAGTTCACCAGTAGCTACTGGTGGGTACACAAATGCTAACCTCAAGTTCACCACAGTGCAGTTCGTAACCTCTGAAGCCAGGTGGTCAGTCAGCAAGTTACCGGCATCGTTATCGTCATTAAAGTTAAAATTTGCGTCTTTGCGATTGCGTCAAGTATGTGACGGTAAATGAGCCAGTGTTTCTAATGTTTGTAACCACCTGAAAGCCCTGACAATGAAATACCGGCCGAAGTTAATGCGGCTCAAGGGAGGTGTTCCCTGCACTCAACCTTTACTCAGAAAGGGATTCTAATTTCAGTGTGAGTGACGTCTCTGAAAGCAAATGAGTGTTAGGGCAACCTCTGACTCATTTAGAATAACCTGACACTAATTAAGTTTTAGTACTCACTCACACTCAATTATTGTGAGTGTCCTTTCTGAATACGGGCCTTTGACTCGATACAAACCTGAAGACAGTACTTTTTTATGATCGGTGATGCCACAACTTTATTTAGCTTGTTTAGAACAGAAATTCTGACTGAACGCTGACCAAAGCGATTTCCCTCAACTGGGGTTCCAAGCTTGGCTAGTCCGCCCGTGAGTCGCCAGCTCAGCGCGAAGCGGTATCCGGGGCGATCTCTCAGTCGAGAATATAGCCCGGCCTGAGAAACGTTTTTTCCCCCACTTCTGTTCTGAGCTCAAATATAACAGACAACATAAAACCAATCACTTTTCGTGTCAGAGCCATGCACATAAAAACTTGGAGTAAGGAAGCTAGCTCTAGGGAGCCTTTAGGCATGCATTAACATTTGGAATGACAAGCCGGCACTTGGACGCCTTTTTGAAGTATTGATGGTATCACACAGGCTTCGTAGCTGGCCTTGCGATTTCAGAACACAATCAACATGATTAAAACTAGTCTTATGCCGTCGGAGGAGACGGCTTTGGGTATATCCCCGAAGGCCCCCAATCCTCCAATTCTCCAATCCATGAATAGACCTTGAATAGACTTTCATTTGAACTTAATTTCAGGTCAATCGGACAAATGGTTCTGAAGATATGGCCAAAATGGTCATTTTCCATCACAAAGCGCTACCTGGTGGCAAAATATTGAACCATACAGATATGATGTCATCATGTGACATGTTGTGAGGTCATGACTTATGCAGTTGCACATAGTTTCATGTTAATTGGGCAAATGGTTCCAAAGAATGGCAAAAATGGTGAATTTTATGTGACAAAGCTCCACCTTGTGTCGAAATTTTGAACCAAACAGGTATAATGTCATTGTGAGACACATCCTCAGGTCATGACCTTTCATTTGCACTTGATTTGAGGTCAATCAGACAAATGTTTCCAGAGATATGATAAAAACAGTGATTTTTCAGTTTTTGGCCCCTGGTGGCCAATGTAGAAATTGTAAATCGTCCAAAATTGAATCAGTTCTTCCTCTTGATGATACTTATTTATATTGGAATTGAAATATTACTGAAGTTATCGCGTTAACACATAGGGCGGCGGCGGCGGTCCGACCAAAAACATAATATCCCTGATTCGGCGTTCGGGGATATAATAATGAGCAGTATGAAATGGCATAGTAAAATGCATTTGACACTTCATGATAAATGCTATGTACTGTATTTGATACTGGCTACTTTCACAAAGAACTGTTGCTTTTTAGAGAAGGAAACATGGTACAAAATGCATGTAGTATGGAGTTAACCTGAAAGAAAAAGAACAGTTTTTTGCAGTTTCAAAGACTGTAATTTCACTCTATCTATCTTGATTCTATGGGTATTGCAATCAGTAGCTGACCTGTGAAGATAAAACCAAAAGTCACAGGCTTTCAGTTCTACTTCCTGCCTGTAACCCTTATGCTTTATGTGTTACTCTGGTCCACTTTCTGGGGAAACTTCAGATGTTATTCTCAGTATTTGTGTGCATGTCTGTGAGAGTGAGAGAGAGAGAACTTAAGAGAGGTTTGTTTTACCAGCTAATACTCACCCATCCTGAATCTTGTGACTGACTCAATTTCACTTTTCTTATTAATTGCACACACACACACACACACACACACACACACACACACATGCACATACCTACCATGTATGCCTAACATACTGTAGTTACCTATGCTGGCATGTTGTGGACATGATGATGCCTCTGAAATGGGCATCGGCAGAAGAGCCAGTGAAATCATATATGCTCAGTAATGAGTCAGGACTGCTGTTCTGCAATTACTGTCACTCACATAGCACTGCTGTCCCTGTTCTGCCTCAGCTCCAGTTCCAAGGAGTGGGATGGCATGACAGCTGGATTTTCCAAAAAGTCTATATATTTCAAATTTTCGACATTGCAACCTCAGCATGGGAGTGACATCGACTTGGGTCCTGTGTTAATGTGTGTTGTCAGCACTTCCCCATCAGCCAATCGCTCTCATCCGAAAACAAGCTGTATCATTGTGTTCTGCTCTTGGGGCAATTGCTAGTCAGTATTTCATGTTTAAGGGAGTCCATTTTAAAGATATACATTTCCTTCTGATGGAAAGAAATCAGTATTGTGGAGGCTGAGTTCACTTTTCAGATCACTCTTTTTATCCCCCCGGCATATAATGCGGGGGGATATAGCAATCAGTGTGTCCGTCCATCCATCCGTCTGTAATAAAATCGTTTCCGGACCAGAACTCGAAAACTATACCACTTACAAACACCAAATTTGGTATGGAGCTTCTCCTTATGGTCTAGTTGTGCCTTTTGGGGGTTTTGGTCAGTCCGTCTGTCCACACAACCTGTAGGCTACACAACCTACAGCCGGGGGGGATCCGCCATTGCCAGATGGCTCTTGTTTGATTTTAATTGCATTTTCCATAAGGTGTCAAATTCTTCAGAAGTGGTGTTGTAAAATTATTTATTTACCATCATACTTGCTACAAATGTTACTTTACAAAGTTTAACCCCTCTACATAGAAGCCAAATATGGCAATTCATGCATTACCCAATTTAAGGCTTTATAATTCAAGATCTGAGCTTCACAGAGAGGAAGAAATGACTGAAATCAAGCAAGATAGTCGTAGCATTTGGAGCTCCATCATATTTCAGTTTCTTCTCATAATTTTAGTTCAGAGTAAGGGCCACAAACACAGAAAATCTTCATGATAATTCAGCGGTGAAATGATAAAAAAATACTGAGAATTGAAAAGCGGCTGGGAGTTAAAACAACATATTTCTGGGATCATAAACTTCTTAACCACAAGTGTACTTCATATGCCTCGGTGCGCATGCGCGCAAGCGGGGCATACGGTAGTTCGTTTGTGTGTCTGTCATTCATGCATTCATTCCATTTGCTAACGGGATAGCTACTCTGCCGGTCAAAATGAAGTCCTTAAAATATGGCTCTCTGGATTAAATACCATGATATCTTGGATTTAAATTTGCCAAATTTTTGAGATAGAGCTTTTTTTTCGACTTATAGCACTATTTGACACTTCCATACGCTCCAATACGAATCAAGAAATGCGAAAGTAATGCGTGTCATGGGGAAAGCAATTGTTCCAAACAATGAATTCATTTTCATTAGAACACGCTTGCAAGTAAGTTTATCAAATGACTGCATTTTTGGGAAATTTGTAGCATTAGCTGACCCCTCATGAATTTTGTTGTTTGCGTCATTTTCTGTCTTCAGCTTTAGTTTATGTTGATCGTCAGAGAACAACCTGTTAAATTCGTATTAAAGTTAAAGTGGATGACGTGAGCAGCTATTAATGATCTAGCATAACCACGTCATTTGTTCATTTAGCTACCCTAAATTAATTGCAGGTATTGATGTTCGTTTGAGTATAAAGTTTATATTCGCTTATTAGATTCGCTGATAGTTTCAACTACATTTTATTGCTAACTAGTAAATCTTGTTGCCTACCGCACTACTTCTGTTCACTCGAAGGTTCTGCGATTCAGTGCGAAAATGAATGGAAACAGCTTAAAATGTCAAATCTATTCGATACACCGATTTGATCACATAGCAGCAAGTAACGTCATTAGGCCACGCACAAGTTTTGGTTCGCTTCAATGCTGTTAGGTGGGAATGCATTTTTACCGCATTTATTTGCATGAATATTTTTGGCGAACTTCAGGTAATTCGATTGACAAGTGGATGGAAACATAGCTTATGTCAAGCATAGATGCACAGCTAGGGCACTCTGACATGTCCACACATAGTGGCTCCCCCAAATAGCCCTCAAAATAGCACGCTGTCAAATCATAAAATAATCATATGTTTAACACAATCTGTCCACTCATTAAATTTAACATAAGTCAATGATTTTCTGGCAGAATTGATTTTATTTATTTATTTATTTATTTATTTAGGTGTGGATGGACCTCAGTAGTCATCAAAAAACCCTCCAAACCAAAATTTGCTCCATGTTAAGGTTCAGAGTCCATTTTTTAAAAAGCCACATCAGCAAGCACATGTACTCATTAAAGGAACTGCTTATTTTACAGTCAGAATATACACAATGACACGGAAAGCTTGCTGTTTACAATTTTTATGATCCAAGCGAAACACAAGCATGTATAAATGCTTTTCACACCTTATAAGGAGCAAGTGTAACCCCCTAACACAATAATGTCGGAAATATATCTTATTTTAACAAAACAGACATTCTACCATTGGGAAAAAGCAGGCAAGATGCTACCCTAGATTGAACACAGTTGTTGGTGCAACCATCTACGTGAGTTAGACCGATTTTTAAGTCACCCTTGACTGGTCTGAAGACATGGTTGCTTGGATCGCACATTACATGTCCTGCTTCAGAACGTTCGCTGGTGTTGTTGGCTTGTCTACAAATGCACGTGTAGACAGATTTTTATGACAGTTGTTACAGACAATATCCTTTATCAACTGTTGCGGGACACCGAGAGCGAGTCCGGCGAAAACTACATAAAGCTGCTTTAAGGAGAGTGAATAACTTAGCTTGGAAATTCGTTCGCCATTCCTTTGGATATTTGTGAATAAATCAGCACCACCAAATCACCGATAGAAACGTGACAAAAGTCATGCAATTATTTTGTACTTGGAGGAAAAATTTTCTGGTACGAATTGAAGCGCCATGTATTTGTGATAGGTACATTTTGTATTTGTGAAACAGAATATATTAGTTTGTTAATGGCATTTTTTAATTGCAAACCACATTTTGTTTGCATGTGAATCAGTTTTGTATTCGCAAGTCACATCATGTTTGTTAGTGAATCGTAGTGCAGTTGTAAAATGTTGTTTGCACACTGGGTGTTTGCTGTGATTTAACTCCATAGAAAATCCTAATGGCTTAAAGACCAGTTGGACACATGCTTTTAATAAAGTGAATTCTTGTTCAAGAGCATTCAAGGTTATTTTTACTTTAATCTTGCATAGATAGCTTTTGAATGTTTCTAGTCCCTCCATAACAAAATTTTTGTCCCTCCATAATTCTAATTTAAATGTGTACAGCAAAAAATTATACTGTCAAAAGCTACTTTCTGCTTCATTTTCAGAATGTCCAATGTGTGGGTTATCATCCACAGAAATGATGTCATTATAATTTGTTTCAGGAATGCTTTTTGTTCCCAAAATCCTGTCACTTTGTCCCTCCATAACATGTGGAATTGCCCTAAAGTCCTGCCGAGTATTACCTCTACCTAGTAATTCAGCCAACTGATATTCCTTGTCAGTGGTACAGACTAGCTGAAATTCAGGGGACTGGCACAAAATAATGGAGATACTTCACCTTCTGAACCTGGATTTTACACCGCTGCCCACATGGAAGAACCCATATAAACATATAGGTTTCAATATAGGACCACATATAGGTTTAGCATTTATGCGACATACATACAAAAAATTGGCCGTTTTTCCTATATTATAGATACATATATGGCCAATTTTATGTTTATCACATATATGCGAAACCTATTTGTGACCCTATATTAAAACTTACATTTTTTTTGTTATTTTTACAGGTACTACTCGGAAAATTTGAATATCGTGTAAAAGTTGGTTTATTTTGGCAATTCAACATAAAAGGTAAAACTAATATATTTTATAGACTCATTACATGCAAAGTGAGATATCTCAAGCATTTGTTTGTTGTAATTTTGGTGATTATGATTTACAGCTCATTAAAACTTCAAATACAAAAACTCAGAAAATTAGAATATTGTGAATATAACCAATATTGTGTGTGAAACAACACGCAGACGGATGCTGGACATGGGCTTTAAATGTCCAATTCCTGTTGTCAAGCCACTCCTCAACAGCAAGCAATGCCAGAGGTACCTTCGCTGGGCTAAAGAAAAGAAGAACTGGTCTGTTTCCCAGTGGTCTAAAGTCCACTTTTCTAATTAGAGAAAATTTTGCATTTCATTTTGCAACAAAGGTCCAAGAGTCTGGAGGAAGAATGGAGAGGCGCATGATGGAAAATGCATGAAGTCCTGTGTTAAGTTTCCCCAGTCTCTGATGACTGGGGGAGCCATGTCAGCTGCTGTTGTTGGTTCCCTGTGCTTTCTCAAGTCTAGAGTAAACGCAGCAGTCTACCAGAACATTTTAGAGCACTTCATGCTTGCTTCAACGAACCAGCTTTATGGGGATGCAGACTTCATCTTCCAGCAGGACTTGGCACCTGCCCACACTGCCAAAAGTACCAAATCCTGGTTCAACAACCACGGGATTACTGTGCTTGATTGGCCCGCAATCTCACCTGACCTGAACCCCATAGAAAATCTATGGGGCATTGTCAAGAGAAAGGTGAACGAAAAGAGACCAAACAATATAGAAGAGTTCAAGGCCATGATTGTAGCATACTGGTCTTCGATAACAGCTGAGAAATGCCGCAGGCTGGAAGCATTCATGCCACGCCGGATTGAAGTAGTCATTTGTGCAAAAGGGGCCCCAATCAAGTACTAATTACAGATGCAAGATTTTCCTTTCAGAGACCAGACATTTTTGTATTTAAAATCCTTTTTTTTTCCTTTTTTTAATCGATTTCATGTAATATTCTAACTTTCTGAGTTTTTGAATTTGAGGTTTTCTTAAGCTGTAAGTCCTAATCAGCAAAATCAAAACAAATAAAAGCTTGAAATATATTGATTTGCATGTTATTTATCTATATAATATGTAGGTTTCACCTTTTAAGTTGAATTACAGAAATACATGAACTTTTTGAGAATATTCTAATTTTCTGGGTAGTACCTGTATTTGGCATTTTCAATCCCACCCAACTCTGGAACTTCCAATCAGGGAGCTACGTACAAGCACTTCAGATGTTTTGCATATATGACACCCTGTTGACAACTCAGGACAGTGTGCAAAGGTTGCCGCTTGATTCCGAAGCCACACTCGTTAGCAATTGAAGCACTGATTACTAAAATTAGAATGATTACTAAAAAAATTACTAAATTACTAAAAAAAAGAATACTCTGGCACGGTGGCAGGTGGCACAGTGGTTAGCACTGATGCCTCACAGTAAGAAGGTTGTGGGTTTGAATCCGGCCTGGGGCCTTTCTGTGTGGAGTTTGCATGTTCTCCCCGTGTTTGCGTGGGTTTTCTCTGGGTACTCCGGTTTCCCCCACCCACAAAACATGCAATATAGGAATGCTGTGTGTGAATGTTTAGTGATGGTCGGAGGGTCCGTAGGCGCACACTGGCAGCCATGCTTCCGTCAGTCTGCCCCAGGGCAGCTGTGGCTACAAACACGTAGTTTACCACCATCAGAGTGTGAATGTGAGAGTGAATGCATAATGTATCCTTGTAAAGCGTCTTTGGGTGCCCAGAAAGCAGAAAAACGCTATATAAAATTGATGCATTATTAATATTACTCCTGTGTTCAAGGTCAGAATCTTTTTTATCAGCGCCCGTCTGGCCAACAGGACGCGCCTAGGGGAACTCTACATAACCCTCCCCAGCAGGCCCTTCGCAATTTGCATCACAGGCGAACACATCGTCCAGTATAATCCACTTACACTTCAAGCAGTCTGGTGCATTCAACGGAAGTCCCGCCTCCCGGCTCATTCTCAGAGACTAATAAAGTTTTTGAAACACGTCTTCTCCCTCTTCTTTCAAAAACTTTAAACTTTAAAACTTTAGTCTCTGGGAACGAGCCAGGAGGCGGGACTTCCATTGAATGCGCTAGACTGCTTGAAGCGTGTAGTATTTTATTACAAAGCAGACTTGGATTATACGGGACGATGTGTTCCACGATGGTTTGAAAGTTTGTCAACAGACGTTTTGTGGAGTTTTACCGTTACTACCGGGTGACCCCATTTGCTTCCAGAGAAAAGGAATTAGGATAATTTTTCAAAACTCTCCAGTGGCCATAAAGTTGGGTAGTCTTTGGGTGGATTGTCACTTTAAACTGTGTTATTATGTATGTTAGGCAGTCAGTTAATGTGGCCTATGCTCATAAACTCCCATAATAAATTACCGGAAACGACTTGATTTGTAACACAATGATATAAACGATAGAGCCAAACATGGAACGATGGACATTTTTCTATCGTGGCACAATATATATCGTCATATCGCACTGCCCTACCGGAGATTGTCTTGAAAGAATGGGTTGTCCTACTAGCCACAGTATAGAAATCAAAGTAAAGATTTTGAAGGCAAAGTGTGAGTCTACTATTAATACTAAATATCGCCTTATGCAAGGGTTTCTGACATTTGCACACCAGCTTCATAAACGTTATAGTTCCTGAAAATATAGCCTCTCAGTTTTCATTTGATGTATGAAACATGTTGTTAGTTGTAAATTTAATATTCGCACCTGCGGACCATTTCTGTGGAATTGCCCTTTAACTTTCTGGCATGTGGGCTCACACCTCTGGGTGCTGTTTTCTGTTTGTATGAAACGGGAACTGTTCTCAAACAACTTTGTGGCACCAGAAAGCTTGTAACTTGAGAGGGATGGTTGACCGCCAGATTTTTATCCCCCACCAACCAAAGTTGTTATCCCCCGCCAACCGAAGTTGGGGGGGGATATTGAAATGGGCTCCATCCGTCCGTGCGTCCGTCTGTGTGTGCGTGCGTCCGTCCCACTTGGTTTCCGGAGCAGAACTCAAAAACTACTGAACCTAGCTCAACGAAACTTTATGTCTGGAATAATCACCATGCCTAGATGTGCCTTTTAGGGTTTGCACCTTTCTCAGAATTTCATTTTTGCCCATTTGAATGGAAACGCAACTTAAAATCAGCATAGAAATTGTTTCCGGAGCAGAACTCAAAAACTACTGAACCTAGCTCAACGAAACTTTATGTCTGGAATAATCACCATGCCTAGATGTGCCTTTTAGGGTTTGCACCTTTCTCAGAATTTCATTTTTGCCCGTTTCCATGGAAACGCAACTTAAAATCAGCATAGAAATTGTTTCCGGAGCAGAACTCAAAAACTACTGAACCTAGCTCAACGAAACTTTATGTGTGGAACAATCACCATGCCTAGATTTGCCTTTTTGGGTTTGCACCTTTCTCAGAATTTTATTTTTGCCCGTTTCCATGGAAACGCAACTTAAAATCAACATAGACATTGTTTCCGGAGAATAACTCAAAAACTACTGAACCCAGCACAACGAAACTTTATGTGTGGAGCAATCAACATGCCTAGAGGTGCCTTTTAGGGTTTGCACCTTTCTCAGAATAGAATAGTAGGCGGGGGATATAGTCGACTCTGTCTGCTTGTTTTGTTTGTTTTAATTTCCTTCCTTATTTCTCATGGGTAATTACCTTCAAGCCAGAGTCACACTTCATGGACCTCTACTGAGCAAAATGTTCAATGTTAATTTAACTCTGATACAGAGCATCCCCACTGGCTTTCAGTCACTCCAAAACAAACTTTGTTGAAAACTGACCCATTTAATAGATCTGCTTTAACGTCTTCGTAACGAGTTGAAGCTTAATCTAATGCTTCTCTTTTTGCCTGATTGACAAGAATAATGAGCTTTCATCAGATGGGAAAACTGGCATCGTGTTTCACCAGAGTTCTTCCAGAAATGTCTGATGATCTGGCAGTGCTGTCTGTAGATGGATGAAGAGACTTATGGACTTATGGACCGAGAGCCAGGCAGACAGCAAGGCCTGTTGACCTACTGGCTGTGGAATGTGCAAAGAATGTAACTCAAAATATAAGAGACAAATGATTGCATTATGTATGTCATTGTTCCTAAGCTTTCCTATTTGAATTACATATGTGGATTTTCAATCTTAGTGGCAGTTTTGCTGGGTTATTTGTTGGTGCATTTCTTCTGAACCACCAAGCGTTGCAGGAAATTGTATCTACAGTACATGTGTTCTTCTACATCCCATAAACTGTTTGACCCATATTTTGTGTGTGGCTCAGTAACCAGTCGTGATAACCAAGCAATGCAGTAGATCTGATTTTATTGATCATGGGGGAAATCCCCCGCAGGGACGAAGGCAAAGGTACAAAGTCCACTATCCAAAAATCAAAATCCAGAAACAGAGACGAAAACCAGGGCAGCAATCACAGTACTCGTGGTCAGACAAAAATAGGTTTGGTTCACAGGCACAGGTATGTCAGAGAAGCAAAGCCAAAATCCAGTGGGCGTAATCCAAACCGTAACCAGTGCAGCAATCACAGAATTCATAGTCGGGCAGAAATGGGTCAAAAACACAGATGCAACAATAATCCAAAAACACAAAGCCAAAAATCGAAAACAGGGACAGTCCAGTCAGAAGAGAATCACTGAGAGTACAAGGCGAGAAAAAGCGTGGCACAAGCAAACAGAGAAATGTTCTGACTAGGGAATGCTGTGAAAAGACTCCTAATATATACTAACGGGAAGTCACATGCTTAACAGAACACAGGTGCAGGAAGTAAGACTAATTACAAAGGAGGGAACATGAGGGAGAACCTAATCATATGAAATAGGCAAAAGCCAAAAAACAGACAGGGATCACGAGACAATCCTATAGACAGATATACGGCTCCGGTCAAGGATTTCTAACTGCATAGATAATGAGAGAAAGGACAGTGTAAGCAGGTGTGGAGAATCCACTGAAATGCAGCAGAGAAGATTAGGAAAAGACAAGAGGCGGAGACTAGAACAGGGCGAGTGCTGAGAGCTTGTTAATCAAGTAGTAAGTGCAGCTATACAATCCCTATTGCTCGTTAGTAAGTTAGTATTACATAAAATGTTAGTTTGGATAAGTAACTCTAGTGAAAACCATAAACTGTTAGTATTGGTTAGTAAAATAGAAAAACAAGGCGAAGGAAGTAAACGAGACGGGAAGGAATGGTTGAAATCCAGAAACCATTAAATCACTCGAAAGAGTGGCAAGCAATACCGGGGCTGTGAGCAATGACAAGACAAGAGACCAGACAGGGGGAGACAAAGTGCAATGCATAGCAGAAACAAACACATGGACCGGAATAAAACTATGGTAAAATACAAAACATGGAAAAACTAAACTAGACAATACATGATCAAATCTAAGAACCAAATCACAATACATACTCCAAGGCATAGTCAGACATGGCAAAGATCCAAATCCAGGTCAGACAGAAAATAAAAGAATGGTAAACAGATCAGGGACATGGCAAGGCAGAACAGAAACATGGTAGACAGGCACAGTCATAACATTTTCACTGTCTGGGCCTCAACCTTTACAGCCTACCTGCATTTGGGCAAGTCTGCAGGCGGGCAGAAATCCCTAGGCGAAGGTATATTGACCAGTTAAAATTATGGTCCTTTTCCCACTTCATCTTTGTTAACTTTTTTAATCTAGTCCTCATTATCAGCACGTAAAACAGAAATAGAGTTCTTTCGTTTGCCTGTCTTTGCAAGAATTCTTTCTGTATTAAGTTGAGTGCTATAGCTGTAAGATCTGTAATTGTTTTGGAAACAATTTTACTGCGTGTGGTTTTGGAGGTGTGATTAAACCAGACCACCTACTGATGGGTACTTCACCCAGTGCAGTAGTGGTCAGTGAGTCATAGGCCCGTATTCAGAAACGACACTCACACTCACCCTCGACTCACCATATAGTGAGTACGATTGAAATGTATCTGGAGTGTGAGAGAGCGATCGACCTACCTCTAACCGAGGTAGCGGTCCCACTCCTCGCCATTTGCTATTCACAAACGCCACTCGAGCATGACTGACAGTAGTGGGTACTGGGTACCACAGGCAGTGCGTCGACTGCTGTAAAGGGACGCTCAATCCTCACCCTTCAGTGCTGAATGAGCTAAACCTGTCGCAGTTTACTTTTCTTGATTAGAAAATTTCTCAGACTAATTGGTAAAACAAAAATGAAATATATTTTAATAGCGTTGTTATATATTGCTTCACAAAACTGAGGCGTTTCGTTCGCACATAAATGACGACGTAAAATATCAGCATGTCTTCATAAATTCTGTGGTCGAGTGGCTTGCGAAAGGACAGCCCGCGAGGCTCAGTAAGCAACAACCTGTGAAACGTGCCGGACTTTTCCTTCTACATTCAGCAATTAAGAATGTAGAAAAGAATGGAGTCTCGTGACTTACAGCTACATGAGCCTTGCAGACTAATCCACGCGCGCCCCACGAGCCGCTGAGTGCAGAACAGAAAAGAAAAGCACAAGAAATCCGAATGCGTGGCAGTTGACAGATATCTGTCATTAATGAAAACTGGCCACACCTGATAATGTTGAAAGTTTTCGGAGTTTGTGCAATGGTAATTCAATGAATTGAAAACCGCTATAATTATCAGTGCTCTTTCTAACTGCGGTCAAGCTATCACCAGTTCACAACTTAACAAGTAGAACTTACGACTCATGATATTCCTTAGGATTTTTGGAGTTCAAGTGAATATAATCTTATTAAATGATTGAAAACAGGTCATGTCCAATCATTATTTTTAAGGGATGGTTTTGAGCTTGCCCTATTGCCAGTTCACCAGTAGCCGCTGGTGGGTACACAAATGCAAACCTCAATTTCATCACTGTGCGGTTCATAACCTCTGAAGCCAGGTGGTCAGCTAGCAAGTTACCGGCATCGTTGTCATCATTAAAGTTAACATTTGTGTATTTGCGATTGCATCGAACACGTGGCGGTAAATGATCCAGAGTTTCTAATGTTTGTAACCACCTGAAAGCCAAGACAACGAAATATCGGAGCAAGTTAGTGCGGCTCAAGGGTGGTGTTTCCTGCACTCAACCCTCACTCAGAAAGGGATACTAATTTCAGGGTGAGTGAGGTCTTTGAAAGCAAATGAGTGTTAGGGCAACCTCTCGTTTAGTATAACCTGACACTAACTAAGTTTTAGTACTCACTCACACACAATTAGTGTGAGTGTCGTTTCTGAATACGGGCCTTAACCTCACTCACTCAGTGAGTTTGTGTTGAATTGGGACTCCTCCATACCGCATCCGGTGAGAACAAAGAACTCAAAACTTTGGAGGCTGCTCACTAACCACTAATACTTTGGAAAACTGAACTGAAAGTAAGTTTGCACTTACCAATGCTACTGCCACATTTTGAAAAAAAAAAAAAGTGCAATCATCAAGTCATGCCTCGTCCACAATGGTCATCGCCCATCACCAGAGTCCTGAATTCTGAGCTCTGGCCTGCACCCGCATAATCAACCCCCACACTCTACAGTCAAGCCTAATTATTTTGATACCCAAGTAAGACAATATATGGCAGGCTCAAGCACCAATTCGGTGCGAAGTCTTGGTGTTGCTCATTGTGAAGACATTTTGTGGTTCATTCGCTTGTATATTTTAAGCAGACTCTCTGTTAGTCTGGCTCAACCTTTGTCATTTTTGGGAGGTGTTGTTTCCCATGTTGTTGTGCCTTCGCCTCTGAAGCCTCACGCCAGATGCAAATGAAACTACTTATCACTTCTATACATTTGGATCTTCTCACCTTCACTTTTGTATCAAACGTCAGTGCACTGAGATGATTACACATAACAAGGTCTGAAATCTTTTTATCGATATAGTACTCAGCTCCATCCGTCCGTACGTTCGTCCATCCGTCCGTCCGTCCCGAACATTGTCAGCGCAATATCTCAAGAAGGAGTCAACCTATTTCAATTCTTTTTGGTACCAACCCTCCTACTGGGAATGCGCAGACACCAGTCGGTTTTGGTGACCTAACGGGGGGGGGGGATATAGTCTCTTTAGTGACAAACTCTTGTGTTTTTCTTTCAAGTAGAAATTAATTCATTTGGTTCTTGAAGTAGTCCTCTTCATTACTAAATTTTGAAATGAGTAAGATGATCTCATTGAATGAGCAATCATCTTGTCTTATTCTGTGAAAAAGATTTAATGTCCGAACGGAAGCACAAAATGCCTGTAAAGTCTGCTTTATTTTTTGTTTATTAATTTTATTGCCTATATTTCCTACTGGTAATAGCAGCACTTGCTCATAAG
This sequence comes from Gymnothorax reevesii, assembly GCA_029721435.1. Lineage (NCBI taxonomy): Eukaryota > Metazoa > Chordata > Actinopteri > Anguilliformes > Muraenidae > Gymnothorax > Gymnothorax reevesii. The sequence continues at coordinate 35,138,638 of CM056578.1, forward strand.
AATGATTTCAAATGGACAGATAGAGCTGTGATGAATAGACTACAGAGGAACTCTGAGCCATAGGGAGACATAGGCTGTGAGGCCTCTGTCCAAATCAGTGTGGATGCATGATATTTCAGCATTAATATGCATCTGCAGTTTGGTACCATAGACTCTCAATGACAGGGCAGGCTTTAGAGTGGCAGATGTGATCAGATGCACATGCTGCAATTTCACTGCACTTGAACGAGCTGTCAATTAGGCAATTCAGGCAGCTTTTCATTAGCCTAACCGCCACTTAGGGTTCTTGCTCTCGGCTGAAAATAGCTTTAACCGCAGTCTTTTTTTAGCCTTGGATGGCTAACAGATTCCCAATGGATTCTCAGTATTTATAAAAGAGAGAAAGAGGCAGGATCTACTCTCATGTATATTGTTGATGATGTTAATAATAATAATAATAATAATAATGATCATCATCATAATAACAGCAGTATGAGTGAAATTTTATATGAATAGGCAAGAAGGGTTCCTTCTTAAGTAAGAAATTTAAAGAGCAATAAAAGAATGAAGATGTGTGTGTCATTCCTAACATGCATGCTGTGGCGTATATGCATGTCTGATGTGCGTGTGCATCTGTGTATTCAAGCACGTGTGTGTACACGTGCATGCTTGTCCTTACCTGTACGTGTGTGTGTCTGCGTGTGCATGTGAACACGCTCCTGAACAAAAGTCTGGACTCACTCATGATTTTCTCCTTGATTATGAAGAAGATATTTTGTATTATAGTGAGGAAATGCCCTAAAACATTAATCCAAAATATGAAGGGACTTTCTGGGAGAGAATTGACAAAATATGGAAACACCTGCTCAGTCGCCTGATTTACACCACACTGAGCTGCTTTTGGGATCACCTGGATTGTAAACATAGTGAAATGTACTCATCTTCAATGACACACCCATGGGAAATACTGCAGTCATCATGAAAATCCAATGAAAATGATACCTTATTAAAATTATTATCCTCAATGTCTAGAATTTGCAAAGCAGTGATTAAATCTCAAGGTATGTAGACACTCCCAAATACATTTATTTCTCTTTCATTCATAACAATTTAGTACCAACATCATATGAACAACTGCTAAATACAGAATTAAAGTGATGGCTTATTTACATGAATTATGCTAATTAGGTCCCATGATGGCTACCGCAGTGTGGAACTTGACCAAGTACCTCAGGCAGGATATCTCTAAAACTATTACTTTAATCTCAAATTTTCACAGATCATTTATGACTCTATAGTGCATGTTCTGGTCAGAGGGTTTTCAGAAATAATATTTCTGTGAAAAAATATGGGCATTTCATTTCATTGTTTTTTTTTTTTTTTTTTTACTTTATTGGGTACCTAATTACCACAAAATCTAGAGTTACACAAATGATTTCTTCAAAATGCCTGATCAGTCCATAGACATGCATTTGGCGAACTTATATTCCAAGTTTCACAATGTTAGCATGAGGGAAAGAGGAGAAATGATGTTTGAAGCAATGCTTGGCAGGTCAAAATAAATATTTTTGAGAAATTGACGAAAAACCTAGTCCTATCAAGCACGCACACTATGAACTTACTGAAGGTTATTTTACGAAAATGTCGAAAACAATTATAAAAAAGCCTATTTTGGGAGTGTCTACCTACCTTAAAAATGATTCTTTGATGAGAAATTCCTGGGGTAGATGACTCTGATATGAATAATTTGTGAACGCTTTTCTCCCCAAATATTTGGAATACTTCATAAAACCTTAAAATATGTTTAATAATTGAAAGCCTGGTGCTAAAAGTACTCAAGTCACAAAGTGTTCATTTTGAGGACATTGAGAAAATAGACTCAGGTAATTATAAAAGATGTTTTCCCATCCTTGCTCCACAGAGTGTGAACATGGACTTAAGAATTTTTAGCACGAGACTCTTCAATTTTTCTGTGATAAAAAAATGTTATTATTAAGTTGATTAGTAACGGCTACTTAATTGACTAGTGATTTCATACTTTTGAGAGGCAGTGTATGTGTGTGCCCATTTGTGTTTTTGTGTGCATGCGTGTGCCTGTGTGTATACATGGTGCACACTATCACGTGACTCTAATCTATAGGCCGTGGATGAGATGCGGGCCAGTATGGAGGGCTGAGAGCGGGAACTCCCTGGCACACTGGAGCAGGTCTGGAGGAAGCTATGCAGCCCTGAAAAAAATGAGTCATTTCTGGAGAGGATAGAGCCTGAGCTGAGAGTGACTACCAGGAGATAGAAGACCTTCAGCTGGAAAATGAACTTGAGAAATTCCTGGAAGTGGGAGAACTTCTACAGAGGAGCGGCTGACATTTGGTCTAACTGTAAGCCCCTGACTACCTCCAGTACCTACTGCTGCAGTGCTCATACCTACTTCCTGTGTTGCTCGTTGAGCCATTTGAACCATAACCCCTCCCTTCCAGCTCAGGAAACGGCCCTCTGTACAGACATCCCTGGTGGAGCTTCAACACAAGCCTTCGGGGTCAGGGTAGGGAGGCTGGTGAAGAGCCTGAGGAGCCTACATCTCTGGGTATAAAAGGACATGGAGGAGTGTGTGTGCTAACAGAGCCAGTGCGACTGCTAATGAGACTGTTAATCTCATTAAGAGCCGCCGCTAACTATAGCCACCAATAACAGGAGTAACTGCTAATAAGTGCCACTGCTAACAGAGCCAGTCAAAGGATTTTATGATTGGGTTTGTCCTGGTTTCAGGCACTGCCTACGATAAGTGGGGCTTCTACAAACTGTCTGGGATTGGCTGACAAGTTCTAATTGGATCCTGGTGATAGGGTGAATCAACCAGGCGCTGCTAAGAAGAGTAAGTGACTAGTGAGGACGTGGGGGCAGGGACGTTCTGGGTTGGAGGTTTTAGGTATGATGGAGACCCTGCAGCTCCCTGCTCTCCAGGTCCACGGGGACTGCTCAGAAGTAGGGGCAAGCATGGTGACTATGGCTGAGGAGACGGGCTCGGCCCCTGACAACCACAGCCCCTCCCTGCGCCGCAAGCGCTTCAAGATGCGGCGAACTAAATATGTGCTGGGCGAGAGGGAGGGGCCTGAAGGGGCTGGGGCTTTATGGAGGGCTGGCTTTGGGCCTAGCTCCGCCCCTTGCTCCACCTCCAAGGACTACCTGCAGCTTCCCTCCATTGAGATCACGCCTTCCAGTGACGAGGATGCGCCATGGTCCAGCTGCTCCACACCCAGCGCCTCACCCCGTCGCAAACGCTGCCTGCTGAAGAAGTGGCTCCGGGTTCGAGAAAAGAAGGACAGCACTGAGAGCAGGTCAGTAGAGGGCTTCTTTGAGGATCGTAGGGCCCACATCTCCTCTCCTAAGGCTCAGCTCTTGTCCAGTAGCCTTCCACACTGCAACGGTTACCAGCCGCCAGCTGCCATATTGCTTCTCCTTCATTTGATCAGTGCTGACACCTTACTAATATTACCTCGACAAAATAGTTAATTGTTGAAAAAGTGACTTTTGCATAGATCTGGAACACTGGTCCTGTCTTGGTTTTAGTTGTTGCTCACCACTTAACTCATTTTTAAAGAATCGGCTGATGAAGTTCCCTCAAAAGCTTACTTGTGTCTTAGTGTTCTGTAAATTTTATGGTGAACAGAGCATTTAGCAAACTCCTGAATTCTCAAACTTTTTTGAATACAAAAAGCCACTTTCATAACCAACAGGGTGATGGTGTTTGCTTTGTGACATGGTTGTTTGAGTTATTAATGAGCTTATCCTTTGCTAAAAGGTTCTGCATATGAAGAAATCAGGCCCCAAAATGCTAAATACTCATTATATTTGAGGATTTTAGCACCGTAGATTTCAATGGCTCAGTGTAGCATTATAAGTATACTATTAAATAATGTGAAATACATCACAAACTTATTCACTTCATGTTTTTTTTAATATATATATGAGGTGCACTTTAGATGTTTCCACGGCTGTGTGTTTCCAATCAATTGGATAATTTCATAAACTTAGATCGACATATCTGTAAGAAGATCCATTCTCCTCCCTGCTTCCTTCGTGCAGATTGTGCAGTGCGTGGGTTGATTTTATCATTGTGAACATGAGAACTTGCCTATGCCGAGAAAACGCTCATTCAGGTACTTTTTATAACCCTCTCTCAGTGTGGAGCTTCTTTAACCCTTAAAGGTATCAGGCATCATAAATGCACGATGAGAATATCCTTTACTGAGCTTCATATAACTTATACTAACCTAACTACTGGCAGCAGAAACAAATGGAGTTCTAGAGCACTAAACAATAATTCTGAAAGAAACGCTCCAAAGATCGTGCTCTTCATCAGGTTCAGGCACTGCTTATTTACACGCGATGCAGGAGAAGACCTGGGCTTCAGCTCTGTACCCTTGTGAAGATGCCGCAGGTGATGAAGCAGCTGTTCATCCCTCATACATCCCTGGCCATGTTACATAAGCTAGCACTTGATATTAATCGCCCTGTCAATTATTTATAAGCCGGGCTCCTAGCTATTAATCACAGAGCAGAGAGCACGGCATTGTGCTTGATGAGAACTGGTCTCATTCCGCACCTACAGCCGCCTGAACGCTGCCATAGATATTGAATGTGAGAGCGATGCTCGCTTCACCGAAAGCAGAGTAACACAACATCATACTGTAAGTGTCAGTGAGTTTTTGGTCATTTGATATCTCAGTTATGAAGCAAGCATAATATGCATATGAAAATAGACATTTTAATTTGTTTCTTTTTAAATCATAATATGATAAAAATGAAATGAGGTGTCCGAGACAATTGAGGGTTAGCGTGAGTACCGTTTGACGCCGTCTACGTGAGCAAAACGTGTGCACAAGGGCTCTACAGAAAACTCATTATTTGCCCATCAACTGGAGTAGGAACTCTTCACTTCTGACTGTGGACACCTGCCTCTGTGTAATTTTTTGGCACTTTATTTCCCTGTTGTTGTCTGAGAATGGAAAACAGGGACTGTCGCTGACTGACCATGGTAAGGGCAGCCATGCATAAATGGGAAAAAACTGGGTTTTCCGCAGGGGCCGTGCGCACGCATGTGTTGCTCACATAGACGGTGTCAAACGATACTTGTGCTCACCCTCAATCATCTCAGACCCCTCATCTCATGATCGGTTTTCGTTGCTGTCAGGAATCTGTCACGTACAGGCTGTAACCAGATGTGGCGCTCTTGAGCTGCCATCGTCACTCGTGGCTGCCCTAAGCAGGGTCGGTCAGTGACAGTGCCTGTGTTCCATTCTCGGAGAGACAGCCGACTGATTGTTGAACGGTAACCGTGCAAATGACGCACCTCCTCCTGGCGGCTGAGATCTGCCCGTAACATGCTAAAGGCCCTTTTTCTCTCTCCTCTGTCACAAGCCGTTGCATTTTCTTGATGCAGTAGCATTTTTCGTTTTTTTTTTGGTGGCTTTATGTAGGCTATTGACCCCTCCAAAAAGAGCAAGTCAAGTGTCACCGTACACATCACGAACAGCTCAATGTTTGTTATTACTGAAGTGCTTGGCGCGTGCATATGGTGCGCGTCAGGATTACAACACCACGCGCTTTTCTTTATTTCCTCTCGTGCCTCACTGGAAAAGCAATAAAAATCAATCGATTCTTCAATTTGCCACAAATACGGTACATATCTCACCTGTGTGTTTTTAATGGCGCTAAGTATATTTTGCAGTTGTCCAGTGATACAGTCAATCTGTCCTGATAATGCCGACAGGCTCTATTTTTATAGAACTTTCTAGATGTTTTATGGCAAACTCTAATCGGGTCATCCCCTTTTGAGGCTTCCGTCTTGTGGTAAACCCTCCGTATTTACTCTAACAATGACTTTTCTTGATGCTTGACTTTGACAAGGATATAACTAGTTCCTTGCGGGTGTTCTTAATCTGGTCATGGAGTTTTTCTCACCTGTGGAAGAGATCCTCTGTTATTCACCACTTGAGTTTTGTTTAGTCTTCCCAGCCTTTTGGGTTCCTGGCTGAGATCACTTGAGTAGTTTCTGTTTTGTCTTTACTATCATGCAGTGTTTTGGAGGTGAGTTTGTTCTGATATTTCTTTCCAGTGGTGCCTTGCTTCACTAAAGATGACAGCTCTTTGGATTTCATATTATGAGATGACTGCAACTGATGCATCTCTTCAAACTCAACTCTAAACCATTAATCTGCTTGCCTGCATATAAAACAATGAGGAAATATACTGCAACTGGCCAGGGAACAGCTGCATAACCAGATGTAAAAAGGAGGGACCACAACATATAAATACTCACAAATTGAATCTTAAGGTCTGCGATTTGAGCTCATTTTCACTTCATTATTTCATTATGGTGTGGGTGACAGCTGAAATAACTGTCACTTTGTCCGTTACCAAATATAAATTCAGACATAACCATATAGCTCTCTTGGAGTTGAGTAAACAATTGACATTTTGCTGTTCAAGATCCAGTGTAAAATATCAGAATTTGATAAGCCCTTTAGGCTGTGTGATTTAAAAACAAGAGATTCAGTGTGATTAGTCAATTATAATGGCTTCTTTTGACGAAGTTTCTGGCACATGGAGCCCTTTCTGGCTCTTTGTAAGTCTTCTGTCACAAATATTTAAAGGGCAAATCTGTTCAATTATGCAGGAGTATTCCTTGCCTTGTTTAGAACCACCACAGGCGCATCAGAGCCTTCCAAAATGTACCTCTTGTAAATAAACAGTAATTATCATTTCAGACTAGTCAAAATGTATAAATGAGACGTTTTTTCAGCAGTCATGTTGTCAAGTTGGTACAAAAAATTCCTAGGATCTATGGTGGGGAATATCATGGACCACACAGCTGATTAAAGTACAGGGGTAATAAATGTAGGGAGCATTGCGTCCTCCATATCACTTTACTTCCAGATATGAGCTCCCCATCAAAAGCAAGAACTTGATGAACTGCCTGAAAACACAACAACCATAACAAGGATGAGCAGATCTTCCCTGACTGTGTTGAAGTCTACCGAGTGAGTTTTACAAGCCTGGCCTGAAAGTTTGCACCAGTCTTTGCTGGCGTTATTGTGCTTATTCTTTCCACATGCTACATGATTGGTGGTACATCTGTCTGGTTTGTGTGCAAAAGCAGGGATATCATTCTTATTCTTTCACTGCGGAAATGTGTCTAAACAAAGCATACGTGTCATTGTAAGCCATTTAATCATTTTTTTTATGGGTCCCATAGTATGCCATTTCGGCCAAGTTATTATACTCTTGGATGTCAAAAAGGGAATTATGTGAAACTTTTAGCAGGGCCCTGTATAAATCCAATATTTCAGGGATAATTGCTGCCTCTCTTTCTCTCCCTGAAAACTACAGCAGGTATTTGAAAGCATGTCTTTCAAAGGCTGATGTGGGAAAGGGGGTCTAATAGATAAACTGGGAAGTCTTTGAAGTCAGTGTTCTCTGGGCTGTGAGATACAGTGGAGGACCACTGGAGGTGCAGTGAACTGGAAAAAGGTTTCTGTGTACTTGAGTGGTGATTGGTTTGTATCTGTTGGCAAATTTTGAAATGAGTCAGATTATCTCAATTCTTCTGGCAGAAATTTCTCTTTTAGGTCAAAATACTCATGTAAATAAGAATTTAAGCCTGAATTTATGCCTTAAAGTCTTACTGCCATTTTTTTTCAATGTATGTGACGGTGGAGCATGGATGAGTTTTTGAAGTGGTTAGTTAGTGAACTGCACAGGATGAGTTTACTTTTCACTTCGTATAAGCAGTGTTGTTTTGTTTGGTTTACTGTAAGCTAGGATTTTCCCATTACATTGTGATTGTCACTGGAATTAGTAAGAAAAACTCCCAGTACTTTCTCAATGTGGTTGTTTATAGAAATGATGCGTGCTGTTGTATTAGTCTTTTACTCTGAAAGTTGACCTTGCATGCTGTAAGAGGCAATTATATTTCAGAGAAAGTCACAGATTGTGTTGGCCAAAATTCATTTTTAGTTTTCTTTTTCTTTTACAGAAACATCCATGCATAATGACACACACACACCCTCACATTTAAGCACACACACGCACACGTGCGCGCGCGCACACACACACACACACACACACACACACCCACACATACTTTTATAAACAATTATTGTGGCTGCTGAAAGTAATGCAGCCTACCCTTTGTCTACACTTAGTTTATGTCTTACTAAAGACATGGTATCTTTCCTGGGAAAGACTAAAGGCTTTATGTAAATTCAGAATATAGAAATTGCTGTATTTAACTGAAGGCAACTCCCATCCCTATGTCAGAGTGGCCTGGTCAGATCGCTGGTCCCAAGTGAATTTCACCTTGTTGGAGGTTAGAGCTGTGAGAGGAGCTGCTACCGTGCTGTAGTTGCGTATAAAACGTCTGTAAAAGTTAGCAAAACCCAGAAATCGCTGCAGTGACTTACGGTCGGGCGGTTGTGGCCACTCCGTGACCGCGTTCACCTTGGCGCGGTCCATGCTGATGATCCTCGGACATAAGGGTGGGAGCGGTATTAATGGTGTTGTGGTGATTGGAAGGGGGAAGGCCGGTGATGAAATCTAGGGAAATGTGTTAGTAGACTATGATACAAAATACAAATGTTAGTCTTGTTAGTAATCAGAACAGAAAGACGAAGGAAGTAAACGAGAATCGAAGGAATATTTTAAACACCGGAATTCATTTAAATCACCTGAAGTCAGTGGGCACGCAGACAGGGAAGACGGACTGAACCAACTAGATCACAAGACGGGAGACAAGTGCAATGGAACTGAGAAATGGAATGAACTAAAAACCTGAGTATTACAATAACCAAAAATACTAAATAAAAGACAAAATCATGAACACAGGACCTGAGCATAAACATGACCAAAAACCATAACCATGACAACTGGTAACCACTGATGTCGAGCTGCGCCTATATTGATAAACTAATTGTTAAATTAAACCAGAAAATCATTCATTCTTATTGAATTTCATGCATCAAAAGTTGATTTGTGTTAAAAATATGATTATTTTATGCTTTGACAGTGTGCCATTTTGAGGGCTGTGTGTGTTTAAGGTGCTATTTGGGGAGCTGCCTCATTTGGCTTCCTCTTTCAAAGCCAAATAAGATATAATGCTCAGATGAAGCATACTTGAGTTAAAGTTGAGTTAACCCCCAGCCATTTTTCAATCCTTTCCCAAGCCTTTCCTGGCGTACCCCTTGTCCTGCATGCTTTAGTTTAGATCTTTCCCTGCTACAGCGCGGGTGATACAAATGATCAGCTCATAATTAAAGGTTCCCTGACATGATGCACACTGCCTGAAATTGTTGGTTTATTTTGTTCTATGTGATTATTTATATAATAATCGTGCGATGCACTGCAGGTTTTCATTGAAAAAAGAGAAATCAGCCACTGCTACAGTTCCAGATAAGGGACACACATATGTCGTGTAGTTTAGTTCTGCATTGGCTACCACATGTTGAAAGTCAGCAAAATATTGTCAGTGCTGTATTACCTACAGTATGTGTCAGACAGCTGCGACTGTGTTTTACAAATGTTAGAGCCCAGATATGACCTAACAGTAACATTTCCTGCGGACGGTTTTCAATGAAGTTCGCGGAAAGATAGACCTAGCTGAATTAGTGTTTAACACACATTAGGCTCTCAAGTAGGGCTATCTACTTATTAACTATATACCGACGGCAACAAACAAAGAACAAAACTACGATTCTAATGACTATCAGAAGGAAGAAGAAAATAGTACTGGTATAAAATAAGAGTCACTGAGTGAATAGGATTGCATTATAGTAGTATAGTATACGTACCAGTGACTGTTCTCAAGCGGGCCTTCGGCGTCATCTTGCACCTTATCTGCATCTGGGTCGTCTCCTGCGCTAGCCTCCAGCTCAAATCGATACGGTAAAATACCGTCTTCGAAGACGATTTCTGCATTCGAATAATCAGATCCAGAGGATGGAGAAATATCCGAGTATGAGGAGTCCGATTACATGTTTTTTTTTTTACCCTGAGCTACTACGCGGCTAAGTAGTTTCCTCTCCTTACGAAAATGAGCTAAGTTACTAAAATATACTACTATAAGAATTGTTCAGTGTTCTAATTCTAAAGCGTGGTTGTGGAGTTCTATAGTATGTTTCACCAGCTGTAGTATTACAATATTATTTTTTCTGTAGTTCTATTTTATTAGCTATGGTAGCCCTACAGTATTTCAATGGTAACACTAAAGTCTGTGTAGTGCGTTCCAAAAAAAACATACAATTACTACAGTAATTCTATAGTTTTTTGATGGTAAATTTTATTGTATTCCAACAGTGGTTTTTAGAAGGGTCTGTCAGCTGGCTATGGTAAATAAAGCGTAGTGAATGTACGAGCAAGATCTGACCAGGTGGCTGCCTTGCGTGACATCAGTTGCCATATAAGGCCAGTTCCGGACATTTCGAAAGGCGCGTTCCCAATCAGTTTAATTAATCCAAAATAGTTCAAAAACAACAAATTTTCACGGTTAGCATTTGCTTCTTCATTTTCATCGCAAAAATTACCATTGGGAGTTCTAAATCTCAATTTCGGCCTATTTAATGTCAGGGAACCTTTAACCCAAGAAGCTGCTTGATAATAAGCAAATCATTTGAATCACCTGGGCTGGAGCAGGGAAAGATCTAAAGCATGCAGGACAAAGGGTACGCCAGGAGAGGTTTGGGAAACACCGCTCTACCAAAATCATGAAAATTAACTGAAATACAATGGAATAGTGAATGCTGCAAGCATATTATCTCAGTTGAGCCATATTCCCCCTCTCTATGAAGTTTAAATCTTGAATTATAAAGCATTAAATATGGTAACACATAAATAGCTATATTTGGCTTCTGCGCAAAAGGGTTCATTTAATCAGCATTTAAACAGCATTTTCATATCACTTTCTGAACATTACATATTCCACGATATTACTTCTAAATTCTTTCCTGCTTTGCACATGGGTATACACATCATAGTTGCAAAAATCTTGCAAAATATTTAGGTGAAATGATGGGGTGGCTGACTTTCATGTTAAAGGCTTTAGTCATTGTGACAGAAGTGTGAATTTAACCTTTATTAGTCTAACAGGTCATTAATGTCCTGTCATAGCATAGGCTGTGCACTTTGGTCACACATGTAAGTGGCGTCACGTGTGTTACAGGTACACTTTTGGCTATATAACAGATTCTATTTGTGGGACCGAGGAAGTTATGCCCTCGAAGCATGAAAGGTATGGTATTATTTTATAATCTCGGGTTTTTAGCCCGCTTGGCTGACAGGCCCATGGGGCTTATGCTATACCTAGGGTCATTAGAGGTGGTCTGTTGTGGGTGCGTGCGTGCGTGTGCACGTTACGTCATTTCAGCACGACACAGCTTTCAGTTTTGACCTAATTTTGAAGGTTATATAGGTCAAAGGTCATAAAATGTGCCAATTTCGTTTAAGCGCCATAGCGCCCTCAGTTCTCAAGGGATCCTTTTCTTATTTTATATGCATGTATATGGGCCCAAGATTTAGCCCGAGTTTGATTTTGGTTGTGCTGCGATTCTTGTTCTGGCCACCTGGCGGCTTTTTCTGCAAAACCTCAAACAACTCTAGCTCCCTTATTCTTCGAGCTAACATGCTCATTTTTACTGAAGGTTGTTCAGCCAAGGGCTGATCATATATATATAATGGGTTTTTGAATTGACCCAAATTTAGAGGTTATGTAGGTCAAAGGTTGTGAAATACGCTGATTTTGTTTCACTGCAATAGTGCCTTCACTTCTCAAAGGATCCTATTCATATTTCATATGCATGTATATGGGCCCAAGATCTAGCCTAGTTCGATTTTGGGCTTGCTGCGATTCTCAGTTTGGCCAACAGGGGGCCTTTTCTGCAAAACTTCAAACAGCACTAGCTCCCTTATTCTACAAGCTAAGATGCTCCAATTTTTTTGCCCACGTGGCCAAAAGGCCCAATGGGCTTATGCTGTGCTTGGGGTCTTTAGTGGTGGTATGTTGCGCTTCCGTGAGTGTGTGCGTAAACTTTTGGCTTGTCTGCACTCTAGCATCTTCAGTCTTTCGCTGATCCTTTTCATATTTCATTTGTGTATATAGCGTCTTAAGGTCCTGACCAAGTTCGATTTTCAGCCCAATCTGACTGATACTATGGCCAATAGAGGGCATTCCATTTTTGGCCACGTTTGGCCAAGCAGGCGCAGTGGCTTTGCCACTATTTTTCAAATTATCCCTTGGATTTTTTAATTTTATAAAAACTTTGGTTCCTATGCGTTATGTGTGTGAGGTCATTCACCACCATATATTTTGACCCCCTTAAATAGGGCAACTTTTAAGTCTGCAGGGATTTTTGCTACAAAAGTTGCAAAATAATGACCTCAACAATAGATTATGTCTGACACTCATTCAAGTCACGAAAGGATGACTTTAATATCAAGGATGATCCATCTCAAAAAATGGAGAAAAACGAAATGACTTTAAAGTTGGGATATATTTCAGAGAATGGCCCATTAGTGACAATTTCAAAAGCCAGCATTTGTCATGGTCTGGGCTGGGGCTGCATTAGTGCTCTTTGAGTAGGCAACATGCACATCTGTGAAGGAAAAATTCACACAGAAGGGTATGCATACATTTTGGAACAATATATGCGCCTTCCAGATGTCTTTTTCAGGGACGCCCCTGCTTGTTCTAGCATGATAACTGTATTACAACTGTGCAGCTTTGTAAATGCAGAGTGATGGTACTGCCTGTGGCCTGAACCTGTACCCCATTGAAAACGTGTGGTGGATGAAGAATTGCAAAATACGACAATGGAGAGCTCGAACTGTTGACCAATGGAAGTCCTACAATATATCAAGAATGGGAAAGAATTTCGCTTTCAAAACCACACCAGTAAATGTCTTTAGTTCCGCAATGATTACTGTGTGTTATTAAAAGGAGAAGTGGTGTTACACACTAGTGAACATGCACCTATTCCAACTTCATTTGAATATGTAACAGACATGACGTTTAAAAATGGCCATTATTTAAAGAAAAAAACACAAATAAGTTGATGAGTTCAAGCATTACTTATTTTATTATAAAAACAGGCTGCACGTAACAAACATCACAATTGATATTCCGTGTCTTAAGTTCAAAGGGAACTGTATCAATTTTCTCATATATGACTGTTTGCTGCTCATTTTGTGAAGAAAATCACTGATGTTAAAATTGTTGTCACTCCTGGTCTACTGTTTTGTACAAACACCCTGTCAAAAAGCCTTGGCAATGACTATATGCAAGGATTTCTCTGTGCCGATATTTTCAAGATCATTTATAGTTGAAAGTTTGCCTATTCAATTTTCCTGTTCAGACTGCAGATCTTCCAAGGCATTTAAGTCCAGTCCCCCCCAACTTCATCTCCACTTCAGCGAGCCACACCTGTTTCTTGTTGAGATGGAGGTGAAGTGTAGAGTATTTAAGAGCTGCTGCACTCTGGTGTTTTTAGCTCAGCGCGTGCTGCTGCTCCCTTGTCTATTTTTGTCTATTTTAAAAGTATATTAATTAAACATCTTTCTGGTTTTACCAGCCTGTGCGAGTGGGTCCCTTCACCCAACCATGACAGAAATGTCCTTTACTGAACATTGGATGCTGATCTCACTGAGAAACATCTTTATACATTGTGAAGTATGTTGATGGTCATTGTCCTGCTTGCAAATCCATCCTGATCACAAGACAGGAAAACATGCCGCAACATCAATGACCCTCCTGAACCACGTTCCATTGGTTCTTCAGTGCATCCTTTACCATTGTCCTCATTATCTTTGGAGACAGCATGCACGTGTATCCTGTTCCTGGCAAGGACACGACAGTTCTATTTTTTAGTACTTTTACAAAGCTGAGTTTAATCTTTTTTTTTTTGGTACACATAACTTTACTAGTGAATCTCAATAAGATTCTGACGCTTTGAGTTGTCAGCTCTTTCACAGCGATGGCTGATAAATAGATTCTGCATGCGCGTTATCTCCTTCTTATGCCTGCGGAAACAGGAGATGCTGGAATGACACAGTATGTTGTGCAGTTCCTACTGTTTGCTCCTTCCTGAATTTTTCTGTTTTTGCAATCTTGTCTCTGTAGCTGATCTCAATATGAGACAAAGGGAATGTGAAGAAACACAATGTACAGTTTTAAAATGGTCTTTCATTTAAAAGAGTATTCCACTGCTGGAATGAGTTTTATTTTCATACAACTTCACTGTATATACAGTAATAAGGGGAAAAAAAAGTTTTTTTTTTGCAGTTGGTGCCAAATCAACTTAGAAAACTGAGAAAAGGGGCCTGTGGTGTTCTGTTTTGCTCATAAGGGGGAAAATTTACAATAACCAGAATGTATTGGGCTCATTGCTTTCTAAAGCCACTTCCAGGCTTCTCCGATGAAGTGCAAAGTGGCTTTCTCATTTCTCTACCTACGTACTTTTGTGTAGCGTTACACATGCTTTTACCCCTTCCTCTGCAGAATCAGCACCTTAATTCAAAGGAAACTGCCTCTGTGAAATTCGCTGCAGCACACAGACTCCACTTCTTCCATCAAAGCTGCTGCTGCATCAGATGCCTGCGGCTCAAATGTAGCCCCAAATTTCTAAGTATGAAATTTAACTTCTAAAAATGTTTGGTAACACTTTACTTGAAGGTATTGTGAACGTGTCATAAACATAATGTCAATGTCATAAACATTGTCATTAACCCTAGAACACTATCGCCGGGTGATTTTCACCCGAGCAAACGTGTTTACATGATTTTCATTATGTTGCGTTTGTCTGAGTGTTATGGGTCCCTGGGTAGCTTCAGCATTGTCTTTGACATCTTTGAAGGCATGGGTGTTTTGTTTACCTCAGGGTACTTTTTTTCATTTTGTTAGACATGGCACAGTTGAAAATAAAAGAACACTACTCTAACTTGTCATGTATTGTCATATTTTGATGACAAGTACTTTTTATTGGGTATTTTACTATATCGGGAAAAATCACCCGGCGTTACTGATGGTGTTACTAATTTTAGCATAGTGTTCTAGGGTTAAGTGTCATTCGGTTTTTGTGATGACAATTTGACATTGTTTGGGTTGTCTTGATTATGATCACTTCGTCATAAGACTGACATGACGCTGTCATAACGGTTCCATGACACATGTAACAGTTATGACAATGTCATGTCAGTCTTATGACGGTACCTTCAAGTGAAGTGTAACCAAATGTTTTATTCCTTATCTGTTGGAACATTGCCTTCTGTTTTGGTATTCCAATGGTTGTTAAAAACATGGCAAGCTGGATGTTTCAATTTTGGATTTAAGGGACTGACCTCTCTCGATCTGAGGAGATGGGCCATAAAAATGTGGAAGCCAAATCAGTAGTTCGATCAACGGCCCGAGGGCTAGAAATTTTCTGCATTTTGCGTCATCTTATGGACAATTTCTGGCAAATAAATGGAAAATTATTGGTCCAGGCAACAGTGAGGAAGGTTAAGCATTGTTCATGTCCATATACTTACCACACTGTAATTACACAAAGCCTGCTGAAAATTGGTGGAGTATCTTTATGGAAAAAGGCCCTCTAGCACTTATAGCTTTCATGGGAAATAGCAGTTGCCCCTAGAAACCTAATAACAGGTTTTGCTCCCTTAACTGCAACCAAGTGTCGCTGATGAATCAGTCACATTGGCGGGTTTTTGAGTATGAACAGTCTGTTTAAGGTCCTGCCATTGTATCAGTGGGTTGAAATGATACTGTGAGGTAGGCATTCAAATCTTAATTATGGACCTTTTTACCCATTCAGTAGTGGACTTACTTTATTTGACAAGACTCCTCTTTGCCTTATTTTCAGTTTTGTTCCCTTTTACTTGGATAAATGTACCAAAAAAAAAAGATTTTGCCTTTATTTTCAAGAATGGTTTGGGGTTCTTTTGACTCGTTGGGGTTGTTTTAAAAGTAAGATGACTTAAAGACAAAAACAGAGTAATGAAAATCATGTTCTGAAATAAAAGGAATTTAATATAAGGATTTATTTAATGTGTTGTTTATTGCTGGCAGAATTTCTTTGTTTATATTATAAGATTATAAGGCAATGAAATTTGCGACATTTATTGAGAATTTTGCCCATGAAAGTAATCAAACACTACTACTTTTAACAATTAGCACAGCTATTACCTAGATTTTGAATTTGTATTCAATAGTACTTGTAGCAGCCGCGGATATGAGGAGCTAGCATATTATACTCGTGTGTGATACGGTTTTCCATGTAGCTTCAGAATGTTGTCAGTTAAAGGCTAAACACTTGCTTGCCTCATGAGTTAAAGGGCCATTCCGTGTTACGTGCGTTACAGTTCGGACACACATGATGATAAATATGACTACATTTTTTATTGCTTAGAGTTTCCATCTTGTTTAAACATTGTTTGTGGTCCTGGGTCAGTACTCTTTCATGGAAAGTAAGGGAAATTCCCCTCCCCTTGCCAACTTTTTGGCTACAGCCTCATTTTCAGCATTAATTGTGTTACATTCAAAGAAAAATGAAACGTCGTCACTTTTTTTAAATCCTCAAAAGTCTGTGGAGTGTGCCACTGAGTGCATTTCTCTTAGTTATGATTTGAATACCCTGTATATCAAGTTGTCATATCAGGTATTGTTGGGGATTTTAGAAATACCGAAATCTTCTAATGGGGGAATTCGGGCATTTCATGCGTTGTGAAAAAAAGTTATGTGTGTTATGCGTCCGAACTGGGTATGAAGAAATCAATAGCCGGAGTATTTTATGAACATCAAGTGATTTGTTTTTCTTGAAATAAATATTTTTCACAAAATGAAGTGGTTTAGGAGTCCTTTCTTTGTAATGGGTTCAGATAGGAAGCCATTTATACCAAGGAAACTGCTAGAGGCCATTCTTGCTGAGACCAGTTTCTGTTGTGAAACCTTGTTGTTTTTCTGCAAGAAGCCATTCCTGCTGAGACCAATTTCTGTTTTGAATCTGAAACCATGTTGTTTTTGAGCAATTTCATGACAAAACTGACAGTGACAGGGCCATCAAGTCTTGTATAAAGGAATAGAGTGGAAAAAGCCCTAGCAGACCTATGTCCTCCATGTAACACTGACTGATTCTCAGGATCACTCACTTTTATTCAGACAAGTAAGTTTTGCTCTTTTCCTGAATTTCTGATTTCCGTTCATGATTCTCACTTTAATTTATGATATTTGAAGTTTATATTTGCCCAGGGCTGAACAGTGCAACAGTTTTGCTTGCATTTGCGATTTTAAAAAATTATGTGCAAAGAAAAATTTTAAAACACTTGCACGCGTGCGAAAGGTTGCATAATCACTGTTGATCTACCCCGCTAAAGACGAGTGGGTGTATTGTGTTTAAGATATGAAGGAGTGATGCATCGCAAAAAAAACTACATTTCCTGAACAAGAGCGTGCCGCACCATCAAAGATGGGTCTGATATGATGGAAAGAATTTTCCAGGAGAGGTGTCAGCAGTCCATGGCTCTGATGTTGAAGTTAGTGTAGTGAAACCTGCCAGAAAAGGAAAGTGGTGTTGGCCTCGACACCCCGACATCCTTCAATATGAGCCTGAGAATGTTTTGAGAAAGCTGGAACCACCAGTTCCAGTAGGTATGGTTGGAGCAGGTGGCATGGAAGACATTTTCTATTAATTCAATACTGTTGTATAAATCAAATGTCAACATGTACACAATTAAAAAGCAGGAAAGAAATCACAAAGATTGTCACTCTTTTCTGTGAAGAATGACCTTTAAATTTTTGCAACGCACGTAACGTTACGTGTGTTACACATCTTTCAGGCAAATTTCCATTGGGAAAATATGAAAATCTCAGTGATTTCTTTGGTTTATTTTTTTGTACACCCATTCTACCTTTGCATATGAGAAATGCAAGCCAAATATCGTCAATTGTTCCTTCTACATACATAAAAGGTAATTTTTGTTAAGTGCGTTACACAGAGACCTCCCTGAATCTTCATCGGAAATTTTTCAAAAATCGTCAATAAGTCGGGCATTTAGCAGTTGTCATTGATTAAAGTATGCCTCTATTCAGTAAAAGACTGTGTGACTCTGTATTTTTTGTGTTGGAAATGATAATGAAGTGAGAAAACAAATATCATTGTTTTTACCTTTTTTTAATATTGAAATTGGCTTATATTTGATGATGTGGCACGGATGGCACAAGTGACGAATCAAACTTAAGTTATAATTTCCTACTGGTTTAGTTGTCTGTTTCCAAAAAAATGTATCCCATTGACAGAATTCAAAATTTTATTTTTCTGACCCAGGACCACTTTGGCTGGAATTGCCCTAAAATGAATGTGTGCTAAAGTATGCTTTTGCTTAACAGTTTTTTTTCTTCTTGAATGCATTTTTTGCTCATGCATTCACATATCTTTTCCTGTGTCTGCTTCTATATCTGTTTTTTTTCTATAGTTTTATCAGCATTTCATCGCTAGTTTTGTATTTGTGGAGTGGAAAAGTGTCTCAGATGAGGGAGAATGAGTGATATGCATGCATTGAGGGCTATCAGTTGTATGGAATTGTTTTTGGATATGATTAGACATGGGAATTACATATTTTGTGAGGTTCTTGTCACTGGATAAAGGGTCATTTTTAAGTATATCCCAACATCCATCCAACTATGCTCCACAAACACTGTGACATATTTGTATCTGCTGCTTCCCTCTAGTGGTTAATATGGGTATATGCAATCAGAGTTGCTCTGAGGTCAGTCCAGAATTGAGATTGAATGCCGAATTCGTAATTGGCTACATTTTACGAAAGTATTGGATAAATGCATATACTATCTGAACACACCGAGATAATGATAACAAATCCATGTGAATGTGGTTACTGTCATCAAATTAAAAGAAAATAATATGAGTAATGTGTGCCAATGAAGGAGACAGGTGCGATGAGTCTGTTTGAAGGGGAGGCGGGATATGTGGGTGGGGTTTAGTAGGGATTCACAGCTGTCGCTCTCTGTCTCCCTTTCTAGCAGCCAACAGAGCAGCAGCCTGCAGAGCAGCCATGAAGAAGACTCCACTCGCTTCCTGACTCCTTACATCCGCGAGGAGAGGTGTGTGCTCTCTGTGCGTTTCTGTGTAAAGTGGGCACCGTCAATGATTGAGCAGTGTTATTTTTGTTGTTTTGGTTCTGTAGTCTAATGTTTTGAGTTTGAAGGGATGCAGTGAAATGACTGTCCCTTTTGTACTTAGTCCCCCCAATTTCAAGCTCATCAAAAAAAAAACTGGACAGTTTAACCTAGTGTGGAGCGTAGTGATGATTTTTAACATTTAGTTATGTATCCCCTCCATGCAGTGACTGCTTGGAGTCCGTGGGGCATAAGGCGCGTTTCCGCTAGGTACTTTTTGCCCTCGTGAGCCGCTATGGGTGTGTCTTAGGAGAGAGGATCCGCTCACATTCACCCATAAGCGGCTCACAAAGGGGCTCAGAAAGTACCTACCTTGGGTAGGTACTTTCTCAGCCGCTTTCTGAGCCGCTACTCACTAGTCGATGCTGATTCTATACGGGATATGACGTGAGTAGAACTCGACACAAACCACAACATAAGCATCGCCAAGAAATAAGCAGGGCAACATTTGAGAGAATCGAATTCAAGAATAGAAAAATAATAATGGAAAAAGTTAAAAGAAAGACCGCCGACAAGTGGGTTGACTGCGATGTCCAGGCCTTGATCGTCTACTAGGAGCAAGTGAGGGTCCAGACGAGCCTGGAAGGATCTAAACGAAAGGAAAAGAAAAAGTGTCACAGGAGTATTAACGTCACTCTCCAACTCTGCTGGTGAGCCGCTACTAAAGTACCTATTGGGAACGGAGGGCGGAGAGGAACTAAAAAGTGGACGTAGCCAAAACACTGGGTACGAACGAGCACGAACGAATAGGAAGGATAGGGGAATAGATTGCAATCTATTCGCTCGTGCTCGTCATTCGACTTATCGTGACTTTCAAGATGGAGGCGACTGGAAACTACCTCAAGGTACTGTTTGCATAAACAGTCTTTTTTAATAAACTACCTGTGCATTTTAAAAGTTCTCAGTGCCTCTTTTTAAATGTCAGGGCCCTCAGAATTCCACCAATGAAGTGTGGAGCTAGATTGAGCCTGAGCCTTGTCAATGATGAAAAAAAATAGTGATTTCTCTGCATGGCAACGCTATGCCCAATTCACTACCATTGTAAACCTGTTGGGAGCTTTGGCTAAAAAGCCATGTATTTTGAAATGCTGTGTGCGTACAGAGGTGGGGTATTCGACAAAAGTTAGTACTTGTTATCATGTTTCAATGCACCCCAAGTCTATTTCACTCCGGAATTCTACTTAAAGTGGCACTCGGAGAGTGCAGAATCCAAGGCCAGTAGTTCACTGTACTATGAAGCAGATATTTCAACAATTTTTACTGAATTTTACCACCACCTCATGGATTTCATAATGCATGGTGTCTTACGTATGCCCTATCCAGCAATCCCACAATGGTGAAGAATTGTTTTAAAAATTCCGGGATCCAAATGGTGATTCAGCTCACAGTCAAAATCTAATGGCTTGTTCCTGGGGCTATTCCCGATGCCTCCAAAAAATTTCATCAAAAGCCATTTGTAAATTTTTGAGTGAAGCCGTTATCAGACAGACTGACAACAGACATAGACAGGGAAACACAAAGCAGCCTAGTCAGAGGTAATGATGCCTACTTTTGGTTCTTAGTTTTGGCCAGCAGAGTGTATATCTGAGCTCAAACCTTTGGTCATAATATGAAACGGGCCCACTGCAGTCAAGATCCTCTGAAGAGAGAAAAGCAAAATAGATTATTCAAGGTTTATCTTAGAGCTCATTGATATCCCCATCATTTTTTAGCTGTTTTTTTTTTTGTCTGCCAGGCTTTACAGGCGTCGTCTGATTGTCATTCCTCAACTAGCCCATGAGCCATTACACCTTAATCAGTCCCTCTGCTCCCACGATGGCTAAATATTCTTTATCCAGTGCATATTTTCCCATTGCTTGTCTCAAATTGGAGATTTAGTAATTTTCTCAAGAGAAAAAGGAGAAAATTTACACACTTAAGTCACTCTCAGGGTAGTATTTTATTATAAAAGGTGGTTTCTCAGCATTAGTTGGCCATGACAGAGTTTGTGGTTGAACTGCTCCCCACAGGCAGAAATGGGGGCGCAAACAGATTGGGCCTGGACTGCGGAAAGCTGAGCTGGAACACTGCTGGAAGATAGGCTTGTGCTGGACACACTGAGCCCCAGTGCAGTGTTTACTGCATTATAGCTGTGACTCAGCTCTTTCTATACTTCTTTATGAAAGAATTTGATTGTACGGTTTACTCACTGTCTCCTAACTGCTGCCTCAGGTCTGAAATGGCTCCTTTTTTAGTATGAATTCTCCCTGTTTGAGTGCTGTGTTGGTTTATCTTCATTGGCTGATTCCCCCGGCTGCCTGGCGTGTATCTTGTAAGGCAGTGTTTCCTCACCCTGCTCCTAGAATACCCCTGCCCTGCATGTTTCAGCCGTGTCCCTGAGTTTAACATGCATGATTCAGGGGAGTAGCTCCTGAGCGGAGCACATAATGAGCAGACCTGGATGTGCCAGATGAGGGAGGCATAAACTGTGCAGGGAAGCGGTTCTGATGGAGCAGTGCTGGGAAACAGTGTTGGAAGGGATACTCTACTGGCCAAAATTTGGCATTACTTTCCATTAATGTAGTTCTTGTGATTTACAACCCCAATTCCGAAATAGTTAGCACAAAGTGTAAATTGTGAATTAAATCAAAACGCAATGACTTTCAAATCACACCAGCCAGTATTTTATTCACAATAGAACAGCAAATGTTGCAACTGAGAAATTTTTCAATTTTATCCACAAAATGAGCTCATTTAAATTTGATGGGTGAGACTGGTCTCAAAAAAGATGGGACAGGGTCCTGTTTACCATGGTGTAGCATCCCATCTTTTTTTTAACGCAGAGTTGAGGCATCTGGGCATTGAGGAGACAAGTTTCTTGAGTTTAGCCAATTGAATTTGATCCCACTCTTGTTTAATACAGGCTTCCAGCTGCTGGAGAGTTTTGGCTCTCCTTTGACGGACTTTTCATTTAATTATGTGCCAAATGTTCTCAATAAGTGAAAGATCAGGACTGCCGGCAGGCCAGTTCAGCACGTAGACTCTTCAACTATGAAGCCATGCTGTTGTAATAGCTGCAGTATGTGGTTTTGCATTGTCCTGCTGAAATACCCAAGGCCTTCCCTGGAATAGATGTCATCTGGAGGGGAGCATATGTTGCTCTAAAGCCTTTATATGCCTTTCAGCATTCATGGTGCTTTTTGGGCTGGGCCGCGAATAGAGTGAGTGAGTGAGTGAGTGAGTGACTGACTGACTGACTGCCTGAGTGATCAAGTTCAACGATTGGCTGGCCGGCGGGGAAGAAGTTCAGCGATTGGTCGGCCGGCGGAGAAGAACTTCAACGATTGGTTGGCCAGCGACTAACTTCAGCAATTGGATGGCGGCACGCAACAATTTCAACAATTGGTTGGCCGACGATTAGCTGGCTGGCTGGCCGGGCGTTTGTAACTCGTGTCTCCTGGGGGGTATACTACGAAGCAAGTTCAACATAGACAGGCTATATTTCAGTGAGCCGGCTCAACAAACCCTGAACTCGCAATCAGAGATGATTGGTACCACAACAGTGGTTGTGATATTTTTTTGTTAATGTCGGTTTTGTGCTTTCAAGACTGTAAGCGCTCTCAACAAAAGAGGGTTTCATGTGGCAATTGACCCAATTTCCATTCATAAAATTACCGATCACGTTCTGTATGTTTCTCTGAGGAAGCTATCCCTGATCCAGGATCAGTAACACTGCGCGTTATCTCCCACCAGTGGCTTAATGGGAGATCCATATGAAGTTTTACACACGTTTGTTGGACACTTGAAAGGCTGCATGATTATGCATGCACATACTCAGGTGGACACTTGGGAAATTATAATTGAGATTTATTTTAGTGCATTCATGTTGGTTGATGTATGCACTTGTTCATTGGATGAAATGTAAATGATTTCTGGGTGATTAATAAAATCTTAAAAAAAAAATAAAGAAAATCTCCTTGGAGGAGTAGGTTGTGATGGAAAGTTATGAAGAATGTAAATATATAAAAAACTGCAAAAAGTAACACTGTTGCTGCTAATAAGGCCAGAGAGGAATTCTGGCGGAAAATTGCTGACTGTAAGTCCTCTGATGAAAGACTAGTGGAAATCACATCTGTTTCTCAGCCAAATCAAACAAAATGAAATGAAATTATAGGAATTTTCTTATTTCTCGGCCAATTCTCACGATCTTGCTGTTAACTACAAGGCCTTTTTGAGAGCTTTCGATTGGTCCTAAATTCATTAAAATTACTTGCATTTTCATTTTTTGTCACATAGTTAACCATATTCATTCATCACCTATATTAAATAACGCTTAATGTAAACACATTGCAGCTCCTTCACTCAACATGTTTTTTACGCGGTTTTACTCATAACTGTGGATTCTTTGTACATAACATGCCCTGAGACGAAACACTTGGAAAAAAAAGGAATCCTTAAAGTTCTTTCTTACACCCTCACCATATAGGAACTTCCATGAGTTCACAAAAGTGACATCATGTTCCCGGTTAGCACAACTGAAACAATAACTTTATTTTTTCATGATGATTCAGGAACATAGAAATATGTTTTATCTGCTATCTACATCTGTTGCTGCTGTCTCTCTCAAATTGACATTCACAAAATCAATTACTGGCTACCCTTACTCTAGCTCTTTGTCTACTCAAGTGTTTAACTTGCTTTTGATATGTTTTCCTTACTCAAGACCCCCCCCACCTCCCACTCCCACTCCCACTCCCTCACTTACACTCTAACTCTCACACTCACTCACACTTTCACTCTCCCACTCTCTCCACCCACTTTGTAAATAATTTATCAGCTCCAGCTCATTACTAAACCTGCACTTCATAGCATTGCGTGAGCTTTGCCCCATTGAGCACCCTTTTCTTGGGTCCACATTCTCATACACTACTTAGCGTCCCAGCCATATACTAGGTTGCACCTAGTCTTGTTGAAACATGCAAGTGTCCTACGCCATATGCACTAATGCATCCCCATACCATCAGAGATGCTGACTTTTGAACGGAACGCTGATAACAGGAGGGGTGGTCAATGATGAAACTTACGAAGCCTTTGCAATTTGACGTTAAGGAAAATTGTTTTTAAAGTATTCCACAATTTTTTTACGCAAGCTTTGACAGGTTGGAGAGCCTCTGGCCATCTTTATTTCTGAGAGACTCAGCCTCTCCATGACATCCCTTTTATAGCCAGTCATGTTACACACCTGATGCTAGTTAACTTAATTACTTGCTAAATGTTCTTTCAGCTGATTCTTTTATACAAACCCAAAACCAGTGAAGTTGGCACGTTATGTAAATCATAGATAAAAACAGAATACAATGATTTGCAAATCCTTTTCAACTTCTATTCAAATGAATACACTGCAAAGACAAGATGTTTAATGTTCAAACTGAGAAACTTTTTTTTTTTGCAAATAATCATTAAGTTAGAATTTAAAGGCTGCAACACATTACAAAAAAGTTGGCACAGGGGCCTTTTTACCACTGTGTTACATCGCCTTTCCTTTTAACGACACTCAGTAAACGGTTGGGAACTGAGGAGACCAATTTTTGAAGCTTTTCAGGTGGAACTCTTTCCCATTCTTGCTTGATGTACAGCTTAAGTTGTTCAACAGTCCGGGGTCTCCTCTGTCGTATTTTACGCTTCATAATGCGCCACACATTTTCAATGGGAGACGGGTCTGGACTACAGGCAGGCCAGTCTAGTACCCGCACTCTTTTACTACGGAGCCATGCTGTTGTAACACGTGCAGAATGTGGCTTAGCATTGTCTTGCTGAAATAAGCAGGGGCGTCCATGAAAAAGACGTTGCTTGGATGGCAACATATGTTGCTCCAAAACCTGTATGTACCTTTCAGCATTAATGGTGCCTTCACATATGTGTAAGTTGCCCATGCCTTGGGCACTAATACACCCCCATACCATCACAGATGCTGGCTTTTGAACTTTGCGCCTATAACAGTCCGGATGGTTCCTTTCCTCTTTGGTCCGAAGGACACGACGTCCACAGTTTCCAAAAACAGTTTGAAATGTGGACTCTTCACACAACAGAACACTTTTCCACTTTGCATCAGTCCATCTTAGATGAGCTTGGGCCCAGCGAAGCCGGCGGCGTTTCTGGGTGCTGTTGATAGATGGCTTTCGCTTTGCATTGTAGAGTTTTAACTTGCACTTGCAGATGTAGCGACGAACTGTAGTTACTGACAGTGGTTTTCTGAAGTGTTCCTGAGCCCATGTGGTGATGTCCTTTACACACTGATGTCGGTTTTTGATGCAGTACCGCCTGAGGGATCGAAGGTCTCGGGCATTCAATGTTGGTTTTTGGCCTTTTCGCTTACGTGCAGTGATTTCTCCAGATTCTCTGAACCTTTTGACGATATTACGGACCGTAGATGATGAAATCCCTAAATTTCTTGCAATAGCTTGTTGAGGAATGCTGTTTTTAAACTGTTCGACAATCAGCTCGCGCATTTGTTCACTAAGTGGTGACCCTCTGCCCATCCTTGTTTGTGAATGACTGAGCATTTCAGGGAAGCCGCTTTGATACCCAATCATGGCACCCACCTGTTCCCAATTAGCCCGTTCACCTGTGGGATGTTCCAAATAAGTGTTTGATGAGCATTCCTCAACTCTCTCAGTCTTTTTTGCCACTTGTGCCAGCTTTTTTGAAACATGTTGCAGGCATCAAATTCCAAATGAGCTAATATTTGCAAAAAAATACAAAGTTTACCTGTTCGAACATTAAGTAACTTGTCTTTGCAGTGTATTCAATTGAATATAGGTTGAAAAGGATTTGCAAATCATTGTATTCTGTTTTTATTTACGATTTACACAATGTGCCAACTTCACTGGTTTTGGGTTTTGTATATTTATTGCTTTTTTCAGCCCTTTTATGCCTGGGTCCCAACTTTTTTGAGACCTGTTGCAGCCAGAAAATTTGAAGTAAGCTCATTTTGTGGATGAAAATGTAAAATGTCTCAGTTTCAACATTTGAAGTGTTCTATTGAAAATGACATAATGGTTCACCTGATCTGGCAGTCATTGCATTTTGATTTTATTCTTAATTTACGCTTCGTCCCAACTATTTCAGAATTGGCGTTGTAGTTCAGCAATAATTTTGTATATTCCCTGCGATAGTGGGCTAATGTGGCCATAATGGAAGTGAGTGAGTGAGTGAGTCACGATCCTTTCATCATCAATATCTCAAGAATGGTACGAGCCATAACCTTTAAACTTTGCACATTGACAGTCATAGTGCAGCAGATGAGCTGATTAAAATTTGGTTTAATCTGTTAAGTTGCATCAGACTACATTAAAGGCAAAGAAAATACTAGGTACAGCAGATACCCAATAAAAGTACACTGCCTCTATTATTCAAATATGATTTTGGGTAATTTTTGAGAAATTTTTTTTAACAACTAAGTCAGCTCGAGAGGATCAGATGTATATGCTGTTAGTGAAGCAGCATGTTTGTTGGAAATGAGTTAACTTGCCAAGTCACCCAGATACCGGAACTCTTGTGCCCATGGAAGTTAAAAATACAATGACAGATAAGAACTGTTGTACCAGTATGCATAATGTTTGGAATAAATATTGTTTTTTAACTTTGCTGAGCATAGGACCAGTACTGGTTTCTATATTCTGGCGTGAATGGCCATATATATATATACATATAGTATATATACGTACATATATATATATACTCAGCCAAAATAAAAACTTCTCACTCGTTTGGAGGTCGATAAGTTGAACATACAAGAAATGAGGTTTTAAATAATGATTTTATTTAATTCTGTACTCATTAAAGATGGTATATCATAAAAATAATATCCATAATGTAACCAGTTCCACTGGAAATGCTAAGGAAATGTCCAAGAGTAAAAATGATAAGTTACAACTTGAATAAGAGCAGTGTGCAGGTGATTACGTATGGTTTGGGCAGTCACATGACCTCTAAACAATTCATTCCTAGTGGACGTTGCAGTGACAAATCGATAATGTAAATGACGTAAGACAATTTGTTGGTCTTCTGCTTTTGACGTCACACGTGGTCAACCAGAATGAGGTCGGTCAGCTGTGGTGCCAATTTGTTGGAGACGTGTCCGAAGATCATGGATAGTCCGTCGACTGCATCTCATAACCCTTGCAACGTCAGTGACGGACGTTTCCGTTTTCAGCATACCAATGTCACATTCACGCTGAATGTTTGACAGCCATGGTATTGAAAATCAACGAATAATCAACTGTAAAAACTTGTTTTCCGAGATGTCTCTCTAACGTGCTGACGTGAGCTCAGTCGCACATCTCTCATATGGTCACGTGACTAGGAACACGAAAAAACATGGTTTTAGCTTTAAGTACGCTCGCACGTGCTACGTACCTGTGCACGTCGGACTTGATGTGTGTCTCGATGTCTTTGACAACGCATTTACCCCTAGTGATAATAGAAACTCTTTTATTAAAAGTTTCAAGAAAATGTTTAGAAATTTATGAGTGTGAAGTTTCTTTTTTGACTCAGTATATATATATATATATATATATATATATATATATATATATATATGTGTATGTATATATATATATATATATATATATATATATATATATATATATTTATTTTTTTTTTTTTCTTTCTTTTAAATTTGGCATCTCCAATCTCATCCGAATCTGGAATGCACAATTAGTGAACTAAAGCAGTGCCCCCCATTATTATTGGCACCCCTGTTAAGATGTGTTAAAAGCCTTAAAATCAATTCAATTTTTATTGCAGAAGCATACTCTCACGCTTAAAATTGTTGAAAAATGTAACCTTCAACTCAAGTGAATTTTAAGGGAAAAAAATCCCAGACTAAGAAATAATTATTTTTCATGAAATCACCTGTTCACAATTATTGGTACCCCTAACAATTCCTAGGAAATAAATGTAATTGAAGTATTTCTGTCATTTCTACAGTAGTTTCAGAGTATCTAGGAACATTTAATTCATAATTCATCTCTTCCTGTTTCTCTGGGGTATAAATATGACGTTACACAGAGGCCATTTCTCTTATCCACCCTTCAACATGGTAAAGACAAAGGAACACACCATTCAAGTAAGGCAGATGTGTGTCGACCTTCACAAGTCAGGCAATGGCTACAAGAAAATAGCCACTTGCCTGCACCTGCCCATATCTACTGTCAGAGGAATCATTAAGAAGTTTAAAACAACTGGAACAGTGGTAAACAAGCCTGGACGAGGACGCAAGGTTATTTTGCCACCACGCACAGTGAGGAGGACGGTAAGAGAAATAAAAAGTTCTCCAAAACTCCCTGTTAAAGAATTGCAACAAATGGTAGCATCTTGGGGTCACAAAGTCTCCAAAACAACCATCAGGCGCTACCTACATGCCAACAAGCTGTTTGGGAGGCATGCACAGAAAAAACCTTTTCTCACTCAAAATCATAAACGCAAGCGTCTGGCGTTTGCTAAGCAGTACTGGGACTTCAACTGGGACCGGGTGCTTTGGTCAGGTGAGATCAAAATAGAGCCTTTTGGCAACAAACACTCTAAGTGGGTCTGGCGGAACACAAAAGATGAGTATGCAGAAAAGCACCTCTGTTATGATTCTGCTGTTGCCTGACCGCGTTTTTGTATGACCCTGATTCTAAGCCATGTTTTCTGATTTAATCCATGCCATGTTTTGTATTTTGCCTGTCTTTCATTGTTATATTCTTGCCTGCCATTTCCCATATTCACTGTTTAGTTATCATTCTGGTTTTTGTAATTCTCATACCCTGCATTGCACATTGTCTCCCCAGTCTTGTCTTGTGTTCTGAGAGTTTTATTCCCCAGTCTTGTGTGCCACAGTTTCAGGTGATTTCATGGTGTCTGGGTTTCCAAACATTCCTTCCAATCTCGTTTGCTTCCTTCGCCTTACTGTACTATCCTTACTAACAATACTAACAGTTTATTATTTTAGATAAATTACTACCACAAACTAACATTGTTTATAGTACTAACTTACTAACAAGCACTAGGGATTGTATAGCTGCACATTACTAATTGACTAACGAGCTCTCAGCACTCGCTCTGCTCTAGTTTATGCCCCTTGCCTTCACTCACTTTACTTTGCTGTGCTTCAGCAGATTCTCTGCACCTTGTAAAACACTGTTCTGCCTCTCACTCTATGCACTTTAGAACTCCCTAACCGGAGTCATCTGTTTGTCATAGGCTGTCTGTGTAATCCCTGTCCGCGTTTTGGCTTTCGCCAATTTCATGTGGTTAGGAAATTCCTCTTGTTCATTCCTTTGTTAATTAGTCTGATCCAGCTCACCTGTTCCCTATGATAGCATGTGACTTCCCCTATGTGTATTTAACCAGTCATTTCACAACCAGCTCTTGTCAGAACGTTTTTCTTGTGCTGCAATCGTATATGTCTTGTACTCGTTGTGTTACACTTCTGACTGGACCGTCCCTGTTTCTGATTTTGGCTTTGTCTTGGATTTTTCTGTACCTGTGTAACAAACCTGTTTTGCCTGACCCTGAGTTTTGTGTTTGCTGCCCTGTGTACGATTTGGATTACGCCCCTGGGAGTCTGATTTTGGATTTTGGACTCCGTACCATTGCTTTCTGCCCAGCGGAGGTTCACCTCCCAGCTTCAATAAAATTCAAGTTTGCTGGATCTCTTGATTATCGCGCTTGGTTCCTGAACACAACCTCACAACCTCATGCCCACTGAAGTATGAGGGAGGATCGGTGATGCTGTGGGCCTGTTTCTCTTCCAGATGCCCTGGGAACCTTGTTTAGGTGCATGGCATCATGAACACTTTGAAATACCAGGACATTTTTTAATCAAAATCTGATGGGTCGTCACTGGGTCTTTCAGCAAGATAATGACCCGAAACATGTGGCCAAATCTACACAGAAATGGTTCACCAGACACAGAATCAAGCTCCTCCCATGGCCATCTCAGTCCTCAGACCTCAATCCCATTGAAAACCTGTGGAGTGAGCTGCTGAGGAGAGGACCCAGGTCGCTGGATGATTTAGAGAGATTGTGCAAAGAGGAATTGTTGAAGATCCCTCTTTCTGTATTCTCCCGTTTTGTGAAACATCATGGGCGAAGATTAGGTGCTGTATTGTCAGCAAAAGGGGGTTGTACAAAGTATTAACATCTGGGGGGCTAATAATTGTGGCACACATGATTTGATGTAAAAGAATTAATGTGGGATTTTTTTTCCCCCACTGAATAAATGCACTTGAATTAAAGTTTGGATTTTCCTTTTTTTCCATTGTGGTCCTATATTATTTAGAAAAAAACTGAATTCCTTAGAAGCTAAAGAACACATCTCAACCAGGGGTGCCAATAATTATTGAGGGCAGTGTATGTACAAAGCTTGCTTGTATGCGACCCCCTTGCTGCCAATTCAGGAGAGTGTAGGCAGTTCATGGCTCTCCTCCGAAGCACGCGCCTGTTGGCCTCTGCTTTTTATACATTCATTGGTTGAATCTTCGCGTTCAGAACGAAGGCGGAGGATACCCGGACATGAACAGACTTCGAATCTTCCTGATGCGTGAATGGCCTTTATAATAGTTATCAGTATAACAACAGCAACAAATCATAAGTTGACATAAGATTTGGAGAGCCTACCTGCTCTATATGTTATTAATTGCTTATTTCCATATTGCCTTGGTATTGGCCTGATGGTTGCCTCGGTTAATACCGTGACCCAAAGGACAATACCAAGGTAATGTGAAAATAAGCAATATATAATAGTTTTACTAATTGGTTAAGTATGTTGTGCTGCCACAAAAATATTACGACTGATTTCTGAAGTACGTGACTTCAAGACTCATTAAAGAGCTAAATGCTAGGTCCGCGACTGCTTGTGCATCTACTGAACTCGGCCAATACAAGGTCAGCCAATACATGATATATTGGCGGCTGTTTTTACTGTATGCAAGCAATAACATACTTGACCAATTAATATTTGTTACTGATGCTTTCGATTCTCCACTCTAGCTTAAGTTGACAAGCACTTGGGTTTTGGGGACTTGCTGGAGACTAAATTCTGTTTGCACGGCACCTTTCAAAATCTTCCGATTGAACTGGACGATTCAATTCTATATTTAGCGTAAACATGCTCCTTGAAACAACTGGGTAAAAAGGGTGCAGAACGTAATCGGTGACTTTTTGTTGATGGATGTAAGTTTCATGTTTTGTTGGAGCAACCAACTGCCACATACAGTGCCATTATGGCAGATTTTGTTGCTCAGGTTCTCATAATGATAGGTAATATCGACCCTTGATCTTTCTGAAAAATAATGCTGCAGCATGAGTAATAATAAATGGCAACATACCTTCATTTCACATCTACAGTAGCCAGCTAGCTAGCTACACAGCTACCTGAAAACCATGGTGTTAAGCAACAATCACCAATTTCCATTTTCATTTTGAAAAAATAATTTTTTGTTGTGTTTCAGGGTTCTGGCCTTTGGCCAGAACAGTATTGCTTATGATTTTAACAGTTCATGTTCAAGTTTCATAGTTCATGCCATGGTTTTAACAGTTTCATGTATCAAGATTCCATAGTTCATAGTTTCATAGTTCATAGTTCATGTCACAGTTTTTGCATTTCATGTTTCACATTCCATGTTTTTACTTTTCCATGTTTTTGTTTTCGCCAGGTCTGCCATGCCACTCCACCGCTTGTCTGCGTTCCGCCCCGTGCCTTCATTGTTGCACATTTCTGAGCTCTGGTTGGCTTTGGTATTTCCCCTTCCTTCCATGCTGTGCTGGATTCGGGCCTCTCTAAGCTTAGTTGACAATTAACTGTTTTTAAGTTACTAACATTTACTAACACTCACTGGGTTGGTGTAATTCTTAGATAGGCACATTACTAATACTACTAATTTAGACAGGGAGTTTATTGTCATGATTCCTGCTTTGCTATTTCAAGATCTTGCTGTGCTTTTCTGTTCTTAACATTCATGCTTGCTTCCAAACTGCATACTTAATTGGTACTTAAGCTGAGCACGCTCATTCTCTTAATGAGCAGGTCATGTCATCCAATCTCTGTCCATGTCTTGATCTTGCCATGCCTCTTGTTTCTCTCTCTCCAGGTGTTACCCCTCATGTAATGATTTCTGAGCCTTTATCTGGATGCGGTGGAAGTTGGCTGGCAGACAGTGTCTCGCGTCTCGTTGCATGTGCAAGTTTAGCCAAGCTCTTGTTGTCATAGTTCCCTAGCATTTCTAGTTTCAAGTCTTGTCCTAGCCTCTTGTTTTTCGAATATATATATAGTCTGGTTATTTATTTTTCTTGTGCATCTTGCCTGGAGTTTCCAGTGCCTTTTTGTTTTTTGCCTTTTTGCATTTATTGTTTATAGCTCTGTGTAGCTTACCTCAGTTTGTTTTTTGCAACCCTTTGGGCCAAGTTTTTTGTTGGCCCTCGTGCCTGTTTTGTTTTGTTTATAAATAAATCCTCATTCCCTTTTCCCGCATCTGGTGTCTAGCTGATTCCATATCAATTTTTAAAATTCAAATCTTCAGTATTTGGCGGCAAACAAGTTTTAAATTGATATTAAAGTGCACCTATTATGGTTTTTCATTATTTAAATGTTGTAGCATTTTTATGTGCATTTTAAAGGTCTTTGTCAGAAAACAACTCAAAGTCACCTCCAGAAGAAGCGCTCTCTGCTGTAAACTCACTGCTCCAGAGCTGACTGAAACGATCCAATCGCTTCTGGCCATTTTTTTTCATCAATTGGTGATGTCAGCATTTGAATTTTCGCATCAAGCAGATAGTTTGGCTTGCCGTTGAATCAAGTGGGTTTCGACTACAAGGCTTAACCGGTATTTGTTTCTAAAGGGGAAATCCATTTATGGTAAGGGGCACGAACGGAGGACCAATTACAAGTGAGTTATCAAGTTGACCAGTCACAGCACACTGGAGTTTTTGGGAGGGCGGGGGCAGGATTTTCAATGGAGCATCTCACAGACAGGTACAGCCAAATTGGCAAGCATGAGAGAACTCAAGTGTTTTTTAACAATGACGCATTTAAACCTTTTTTTCGCAGAATAAAGAATGATCAATGAAAAGTCACATAATAAGGGCACTTTAAATAACACCTTTATCTATTGTAGTGATTTCTCATCAAAGTTTCACCTGTGAGATTTAATCACTGTGATGCTTACTTTAGGTGTTAGAGATATTAATTATACCAAGGCATCATTCTCAAGGGATTTCTGCATAGACAGCAATATCTACCTTTGGTGTGTCTTTAAAGAGGAGTGCACTTCATATATACTGTGATCCAGGTGTTCCCATTACAGCTGTATGGGGTTTAAATCTCGTGATTGAACTGGTCTCTCCATATTTTGGAGTATTAATTCTCTTTCCGGAAAGTCCCTGCAGAGTTTGGATGTATCTTGTGGTGCATTGCCGTCAGACAGTTTCCTCAATTTAATCCATGTAAAAATCACTATTGATTCCAAAACATTGTGCGAAGTGTGCACTGATTTCAGCTTAATGTCAGCCTCCCCCTCAAACCCCCCCCCCCCCCCCCCCTTTGCCCCACCCTTGGTGGTTGATAGCCTAGCACATTTGACAAGGACTAAGGGTTTGTGGTTCAAGCCATCGAGAGGCTACTGTATGATTGATGCTGGTGCTGGGCCCTTGAGTGTTGATCCAAGTGGACTGAACCCTGCTTAACCAAATAAACTGCAAGTTGGTTTGGATGAAAGTGTCCACTAAATAAGGCAAAGGAAGTCCTGTTAGCGTGCCTGACGCTCATTTGAAATACCTAAATCTTTTTAGCCTGATTTGAAGAGTACTTTGGAGAAACTTTCAGCCATCCATTTTGATCAACTTTATGGTCATCCATTTTGTCATCAAGGGGTCCCAGACTGCAGTGGGATTTTTCTGGAACATTCCTTACATCATGCAATCCTTTCTCTGGCTGTGGTGTCCTGTCTGACCTTTCAGTTCCTGTCCACATTGTTCTTCACTGTCATTACTCCTCAGCTGATTGTTTTATAAGTCCTGGTCTCTGTTACTACATCTAGGGATTTTACACTTCAGCAGTTTGTCTGGCCTTCCTTTCTAACAAGGCTGTATTCCTGTTTTTTTCTCTTTAATTCTGCTTGTGTCAACACTTTGACCAGAATCCTGAAGCATTAAATAATGTTGCCATTACTCATACTATGCAAGCATGTTTTCTTGGAGCATAGATTATTGAGTCGTTAGCTATTAGTGCAGTACCTCACATAGACCTGTGGCCAAGAGCCAAACATCGGTTCAGATTTTAGCTGCTCTCATCTATATCAAATAACCAGTAAAAAAAAAAAAAAATCATGAAATAGTGAATCATAAAATTGTTTTTATTTTTGTATTGGTAAAAAAGTAGTTTCTTTTGTTAAATTGTTTGTCAAGTTTTTTTACTCATTTGGATTTTTTTGAACTGTCTTATCTCATTAGCAGTGTCTTTTTCATTTAGAGTGAAATGAAATTGTAAGACTCAGATTCTGTTTTGATTATGTTTGCCTACGCTAAGTTTACATTGTCCACACTACCTCTACCAGCCAGTTAGCACTTTGATTGCTTCTTCTCTGCAACTTGAGTGGTCCTTATCAAATAAACAACATAGGATTGTCCTCGGCTGATTGTCTGCGAGAAAAGGAAGAGAGTATTTGAATCATGGCATTTTAAAGTACTCCTCCTAAGTGACAAATGGTGATGTAATCCACTTTTTAAGATGTTCCTCCTGGATGGCAAAGTGTCAGGTTTCTTTTTCGATTACTGCATAAATAGTGCCTGGACTGCAAATGCTGTGACGGGCATTCGAGAAATGTCGAAGGGGGTTTGTTTGGGTGAGTTTTTGAGTTTTTGTGCTATAAAACAGCGTGGAAGATGCAGTACCGCATTATCATCTATGGCCACCTTCTACAAAGTTCGTCAGTTTTGTGCAGAAGGCTTTTGAGCTGGCGGTCGAGTTCAGCAAAATACCTGGGGCTTGTTTCAGTCTGCTACCAGTTAAGTCCTTGAGAGCTCGGTATATCGTCGGCCTGCTGATAAAACCGTGTATCTCCAAATTTCATAAGAAACAAAAACTTGTATGTCCACGATAGTAACATAAACTTTGCAAAATACAAAATGCATCCTTGGAGGAAAAATACTCATCCTACCCGAACACAGCTCAACTGCATTCTTACATGCAAAATTAAACATTTTTTATGCTCCCTTGTAAAGTTTATCATTTTGAAGATACAAGGTTTTATCAGCAGGCTGACAATATGGTTTTTGAACAATACTTATAGACTGAAATGGTACTTTTAATGGTACCTACAACATTGTGAAAACCCCATGAAACCATGGCCCTCCAGATCTGGAGAAAAACACTTGAGCAAACACTGGCATTTGAGAGTTCAGCGATAAAGCTTTTGGAGCTTTGAATCTTGTGTCTAAGCAGGATCTTTGCAATCAGTGCTTACAACAGGACCCTCCACACAGGAAAAGCATAGAGATATGGATTGTTCCGGAATGGTCAGCTGCCACAAGGCTGTGCTGTTTCCCACCAGAGGGGGCCATTCAACCCCCCATTCTCTTCATAAGTCCCTCTCTCCTTCAGGGAAAGAACTATCTTTGATTTCCCGGACACATTTTGTACATTATTTTATTTATTTTTATACATTTTCTTCAGAAGGTCACCCTCAGTACAGGTGCCATAGCTCCACTGAAGGATCCAAAAACGCTGCAGAAGCAACTCTGGCTCAGATGGATAGGTACTGTGCTGAATTACGCAGTCTTTCAGCTGCACATTGTTTCTGCAGAGATTAATTTGTACCGCGATTTGTCGCTTTCTCCTCGCTCTTTTCTTTTTTTCTTATTTTGAAACGGAATGCATCCCAGCTGTTCCGGCTATGGCTGGAACGCCGTGTTCCTGGGCGGAAAGGGCGTAGAATGTCATGTTTCCTCTGCAGGTAATGGCTCTGGGATTTTGTATCCCATCCTATGAAACCCAGACAAAGCTTCTAGTTACCGTTGTGCATCGCATTACATACTGATGAGACTGAATATCCAGAGGGATTTATGGCCAAGCTGGTTAGAAACATTCATTTTCTGTTTGACTTCTTTCAATAATTCTGCAAGAGAAATGCTGAGTGCAGCTGTAATGTATCTGGTGTATCACTGTGTTTCATCCATCTTAACTTACTGCATTTCCTCAGTTTAATCTACCTCTCTTGACATACCAGAGTGACGAGGAGGAACAGTTCATCTGTTGAAAGACTATATAGATGATTAATTGTGACAGATCCATTACTTTTATGAAAGTGTCCAATGATGGCTGTGTTACATCTAGAGGAATCATATTAACAGGATTTTTCTCATTTCCAGAAAACACGCTTTGACTTACAGCAGGCAGAATGAGACTAATTCTTACTCTGTACATTCGCATGAGTTTCCACATTTTTTGCTAAACATTGTATGAAATGAATATCAATTGTTTAGCACATCTGGAAAATGATTAGCAAAGATTTGAAAACTGTAAAACAGATTCTAAATGATAAAAACCCCTTTTTATTCCTTCCTTGGGACAAATGGAATTAGAAGAGAAATACAATTACACTCTGAAATAAAACATTTCACAAAGCAAAACAAACGAATTATTTCCAAAATGCATAATTTTCACCCCTCAACAATCTACTGAGTTGCAGATCTGCTTAATTTCACACATCTCCAAAGAAACCACCGTGAATAATGAGTCTGTTTTCCGCATACACCGGTTTTACTATGTGACAAAGACAATGCGCCGTTTTCGAACTTAGTTATGCAGTGAAAACTGTATTTTAAAGCCATTTTTGTAAGTTAAACCGGCTAATTCAATCAGCTGTTATTGTGCCCGCACATAAAGCCTGTGCGTAGCACGGGTATCGGCTAGTCTTAATTTAATACAGGGCACTTCCGTGTCTCAGTGAAAATTCAGTAAAATATTTGTTCCCTGCAATACAGCTGTTTAATCCATGCCTTACTGTAGCATATGATGTTATTTAACATTTGATCAGAGATGTTAAAGGATTTTGCTAAACAAAGAGAAGGAGAATCCATTTCCGTTTAAATCCAGCAGGCTCAACACAAGCATTTGAACACTTTATTGGACCTTTCATGGTCTGTATCATGGACATTTATTATGTTTCGAGAGAGGTCGGTGGAGAACCTGTGATTCCAAAATCACATAGCAATGGGTGAAGTTTTGATGACTCTGACTGGCTGAAAACTATGTTCCCCATTTGCTAACTTAACATGCTGTAATAGGCATGAACTAATTTGGTATGTTTTGCAGCACTTTTGTCTGTCCCAACTGTACTTTCAGATTTTTGAGACATTTAGCAAGCTTGCTGCTTGGCTCGTTCAAGAGCAGTCACTGTCAACTATCTAGCTCGCTAACTTGTGAAGTTAGGTCAAAAACCAAATCACATTGCTCAAGTATAGCAATGATTACAAAGATTTGCCTTAACTAGCGTCAGCTAGGTTGGAAGATGGCAAGCTTTATTATCAGAAGAGTACCGTAATGCGCAATAGCATACATTGTAGGATAATGCAGGTAAAACTAGCAATGAAATAACATGTCTCAGCTCTGTCTGCTCTTAGGTAAAAGAAGCAGGTAATTAATGTTGAAGGAGGTCTTATGTGTGCGATGGCATTGAAAGTGACAAATCATAGCTGTAAAAACTTCTCCAAGAGGCATCATAGCTACCATAGGTTCACTAGCTAGATAGCTGTACCAAAGTGATTGTTTTTGAACCAGCTAGCAACCTAGCCAATGTCCCAAAAATCTGAAAATACAGTTGGGCCACACGAAGCTGCAGCAAATCCTCAGATAAGTTCATGCTTATTACAGCTCGCTAAGTTAGTAAAATTGGGGCAAAAACCCAATCATATAACTTTAATATGATCAAAGTTTACAAAGATTTTCCTTAGTTCACATTTGCTAGCTTACTAGCTAGCTAGGTGGCTGTACACAAAGAGCAACGTAACTCAATACACGATAGCTCACTAAGCAGTCTAACGATCATGGCATTACCAGTAAGCCTTCCTAGTTTGTGCACGTGCTACTCAGCAGCTGATTATTTGTTATGCAAATAAATCACATTGTTTTTCATCCAATCAAAGACATCAAAACTTCTCCCATTGTTAAGAGATTTGGGAATCGCAAATTCCCCGGCCGGTGAGTCAGGATAAATGAAACATTAGTAAGATTTTTTGAATTGCATTTCTTGCTATGGAATTTGTTATGATGACTAGGATTTCCTCAGAAGTGATGAAAATGGTTTTGCTTTTTGCGATGCAAATCTACCTCAGCTGCTCACTGGACTCAGTGAATAAGCACTGGGGCTGTGCCAAGATGTAAAAGCCTTGCAGTCCCCTACCCAGTTTGTAAAACGAGAATGAATATACCCTAAAACTAAAGGTAAAATTCTTTTTTTTTTTACATCAAATGTGTTGTAGCACTAAGCCAAAAGAGTAAACATTGTGTCACTGTCCACATATTTTTGTAACTGTCTTGCACTTGCCATTTCATGACATTGGGAGTTCTTCAAAATGTAAGAAAATAACCACCCAAAGAATTTTCTCAAAGTCAAGGTTAAGGGGCCTCTTTAGGTCTTTGAGGCCGTTTTTTGTTGGCATTTGACCTATTTACTATTGTCTTTCTGCGTTTTGTTGCTTTTATAGAACTGATATAAAACCAGCAATAAAACATCATCAATGATTAATTGCATATCGGTTTCTTGTCGCCAGCTGATTTGGTGAGGTATCAGACTGCCCTCCATCACTCAAGGAACAAAATCCAGGAAAAACCCTGGCTTTCCTCCTCAGTGCAAATAAGTCATGCATTATTCTCTGTAAATTAAAAGCCTCACTCTTAATTATTTATTTGTATGGAAATCTGGTCACTGACACAGTCTCTTTGCTCTATAGTCTCTCCCAACACTGAGTAGAAGCAGAAATATCATTTTCACTCTGAGGTGAATGTTTTTTTGCTTCACCAGACAGTGAAAAGTACAAAAGCCATTTCAGTTGTTTGCTGTTTAATAGGAATCAGTGTTTTTAATTTCGCAGGAAAATCGTTGCTGTTGGTTCACTGGAAAGTGAAACTATATTCTGCTCTTATCAGGCTTTGGAGTCTAAAGTAGGATAGCTTGGATATTGAATCATATATTATGGCATTGACCTTACTGGTGAAGGACTCCGTTTGAATCTCAACAGTGTAAATTGGTATGAAAGCATTTGGAGAGCTTCTCAGTAGCTAATTTTGGTAAGATACTGTGCTGCAGGGCGTGGATTAACCTCATGGCCTCAGACGTAGCATTCTTGCTTGCGTGGATAACAGCTGGTAGCTCCGAAGAGCAACTCGCAGTTGTGTAACTCTGGGTTTGACGGGATTCAGTCAGGTAGGGGCTGTACATGCTGTGAAAAATTTGCATCCTGTATTATTCACTCTGGACAAGCGCCTCTACTGAATGGTGGCAGATAAATGTGGTTCATTTCAACCAGGGCTAATGTGAGTTAAGCGTTTCAGTGATCTGGATACCCTATCCAGCATGCTGTGAGTCCATTTGAGGAAGAGTTATTGGAGTCGGTTGTTTAATTGGCTGAATAGTAGTAGATCAAAAGCGATGTAGCGACAGTCATGAAAGCCGCACCCCTCCTGCCAGCTATGCTCTCCTACAGGCCATAAATTATCTGCTGATGTCATCGCACCCTCCTCCGTCTCCCTGGTCCCAAATAGACCAGCAGCAGGACCAGCAGCAGGAGTCCAGGTGTGTTTGAGGTGGAGAGGAGTGTTGTGTAATTGGGTCAGCCCGGGATGAGTGTGTAGGGGGCCAATTTGGGCAGGTGCAACTGGGAGGGAGGGAGGAAAGGGGAGGGAGAGAAAGAGAGTTGGAGAATAGTAGTGGGAGAGTCAGAGAGAGGGAAAAAAGGGGGGAAAGACAGGGAGGGGGGGAAAGGCCCTGAGAGAGAGAGGGTGAAAGACATAGAAAGAAAGCAGCGGAGGCATGAAGTGTTGGAACGAGGTGTGGAACACATCGCAGAGCAGGCTGGCCACCCCGGACCCCACAGTGCGGCGAAGGGGCTTCGCGCCCTAAGGCGCGGGGCGAGAGAAGTGCATGATGGTCCAGAGTGGGGCAGATGGGACTGTCACTTGTGCAACCGCCGTCAGACAGGGCTGCCAGCATCACGTTTCCACACTGTGCAAGAGGCTCTCCCTTCGCAGGGGCAAGTGAGTTACTCTTATCGCCTCTCAACAGGGCACTACCCCTGTCTCACACATAGATACCAGGTATCTGTTGACATCTGCTCTTCCCAGCTGCAGATCAATTGGGTGATTTGTATTAGCAATTCAGCTGAGCACCCTTCTTACATTTATGTTTTGTTTTTACTACCTTGCATGACTACTATTCTGCTGTTTTGCTTTGCAAAGCCATTTGTCCCGTATAGTTTTGCAGGTTTCCGAGTGTGCTTGCCTAAGCTTCCGTGTCGCTTAACTGCATTTAACGTGGTGTTGTTCGCGTTGTAGGCAGACATGAGGAGTGCTGGTGCGCATTTTTCGCCTTTACGCGGTACCATATCTCATCTTTTCCTATTCAACTTGGGGTGGCATTTTCTGAATTGTCTTGGAAGTACTGTAATATTATCATGTAATTGTTTCCAGATGAGCTGGGCAGGTTGAACACCGACTATAAAGATGATTGTGGTACATTATGTGGCTTGCCACTCAAAATCATAACTCTGGCTGAATGCTGAGCAATTTGGAAGCCTGGGCAAGAGTGATATCACTTCCTGTAGGCTTTTAATACCAATTAGGAAAACATTTAGGCCTTTGAAGGATGCTTTGGTTTTGCTTTGCTATGCTGTCTCTTTGTCGCCCGCAAATACACAGTAATTAAACTGTACTAAACTCAGCAGTAGGCTCCGTATCTTAGCCAAAGTATCTGAATTTGATTCAATCACCATCTGCTTTATTTTGCTTCTGTTCGTTGAACCCCCCGCCAGGTTCTCTTATGAACGCGATCATTTCTTCTCACAGTTTT
This sequence comes from Gymnothorax reevesii, assembly GCA_029721435.1. Lineage (NCBI taxonomy): Eukaryota > Metazoa > Chordata > Actinopteri > Anguilliformes > Muraenidae > Gymnothorax > Gymnothorax reevesii. Next base: position 35,179,936 of record CM056578.1, read on the forward strand.
ACTCCTGATAGCGCCACGTCTACTTGTGCTCTAATAAATGAATTCTGTTCTGGGCAATTTCCAGCAGTTAGAGATTAGTATAACCTTTATTGTATTTTCATGGTACAGTAATATTTTGTCCAAAACAGGACACGTTGGCCTTTTGTGTATTAATGCATTTGTCTGAAGTGCAGTCAACATATGCAGTGCTGCGAAAAAGTATTTGCCTCCTTCCAGATTTCCTCTACTATACTACTATATTTCCAAAACTATACTGACCAAAACTTCCAACGCAACACATGCAATTTTGAAATATTTGGTGTACATAAAATGGGATATTGGTTTTGAGCCATGATACATCAACTACAACTTAAAAGCTCAGAAAATTGTTTAGATTTTGTCGTGTGGGCAGCTCGTTCCGCTTGATGGCACATTGTTTAGAATTTTGCCTATCCCATCAGGTTGAGTAGAACTCATTGACCAATCCTTCGAGAATTTGGTCAATAAACAGCCGTAGCAATGGGGAACTTAAATATTCCTTTGCATTATCCTGGGTCAACGTGGGACCATGCCGCGCCTAGGTCAAAATCAGCGAGAGCGAGCTGTTTGTATGCTCACTGGTGGAATGTCGCACGGGTTGCAAGGAACCTGGGCGTCCACGTGTCGACCATATCACGTCTCTGTAATGAAACAGGAAGCACCGGTGACCGACCACGTGCCCCCAGACCACGTGTCACCACCCCTCAGCAGGATCGCCATATTCACCTCCAGCACCTGCTGCTCAGATCAGAGGTCGTCATCAGAACTGGATTAGCGTCCAAACCATACGCAACCACCTGCGTGAAGCCGACTTGCACAACCGACGTCCCCCGCCGTGGTTTGGTGTTGACTCCTGCACGTCGCCGCATCCGTCTGTGATGGTCAAGGGCGCATTTGGGCTGGATTGCTCTCAGGTGGAACAGGGTGCTCTTCTCCGATGAATCGAGGTTCAAGTTGAGTGTGTCTGACAGAGAACTGCTTGTATGGTGTAGGCGACGGGAACGTTATACTGACGCTACCATCCTGCAGCATGACCACTGGGGTGGATTCAGTGAGATGGTTTTGGCTGGAATAAGCAGTAGACACAAGACAGACCTCATTTTCATCGATGGAAACCTCAGTGTGGCCTGTTACCGTGACGACATCCTTACTCCTGTCGCAGTTCCACTCGTCCATCGCTATCGCCGAACGATGCAACAGGTTAGCACGAGACCACATGTCGCTAGAGTCTGTCAGGACTACCTGAGGCAGAATAATATTAAGTGTCTTGATTAGCCTGCGTATTCCCCAGATTTAAACCCTATAGAACATCTATGGGATATTCTGGATTGCAGGGTGAGAAGGCCTGATCCAAAACCAGCCACAGTCCAACAGTTGCGTCAAGCACTCCAGGAGGAATGGGACCGCATCACACAGGCTGAAATTCGGCATTTGATTGACTCCATGCATCGCAAAATCCAGGCTGTGTGTGACGCCAGAGGAGGCCATACAAGATGACTTCAACTGATGTAATGAATTGGAAACCAGGAAAAATCTGTTCTTCATTCCTGACTCTAAAACTGTGTTTTTGATTTGAATGTTAATATTTGTTATGTATTGTTAAATTTATCGTACGAAAATGACATGTGTTGCAATAAACCCGAGTGTTGCGTTCGAAGTTTTGGTCAGAGTATTACAGATAGAGCTTAGGTTTGTATTGCGGGCATATAGGAAGTCATGTATGAAGTTTCATTTGGTGACATTGAACTTGACCTTCAGTGACCTTGAATGCCCCAACTTCATAATGAAATTTCAATGACTTATATCAGCAAAATGGTTACAGATAGTTTTGGTTTGTATTGGAGATTTATGGGAAGTCATACATGAACTTTCCTTTGGTTACCTTGAACTTGACCTTCGGTGCCCTTCAAAGGTCAAACTTTACATTGTGAAATTTCAATGACTTCTATCGCCAACACTATTTGAGATAGAGGTTAAGTTTGTATTGTGGGCATATAGAAAGTCATGTATGACGTTTCATTGGGTTACCTTGAACTTGACCTTCAGTGCCCTTCAAAGGTCAAACTATACAGTGAAATTTCAATGACTTATATCAGAAAAATTGTGACAGATTGAGTGTAGGTTTGTATTGGAGACTTATAGGAAGTCATGCATGAACTTTCATTTCGTGACCTTCATATTGACCTTCGAAGGTAAAACTTGACCAAGGTAAAATTCAATTATTTCTTTCACTGAAAAGGTCACAGATGGAGCCTAGGTTTGTGTAACTGACGTCGGAAGTGACATATTGTCAAGGCCTCCCTGGGCAGAGATACTGCAAGCTATGTTTTACCGAGGTTTTTTGTTTTACACAGTGAGCGTTTGCTCGGAATTTGTCTAGGGTAGTAGATTTTCTGTATGCCCAGGAAATCCCCAGGGTGGCGTGCTGTTAACGCACTCGGTTTGCTTGCATACAATTATAGAGAAAGGTTGACGTTACCTGGTTCATCGTCGAAACTCCCGGCCAGCCCGATCCTGTCGCCCGGCGACGAACAGCCCAGTCTCCGTGCTGATACGGGGTGCAGACGTCCCTCAGAAATCAGTTCATTTTATTTTATTTTCGTGAAAGATTCCCGTTCGGTTGGTTGGAGTTAGTAGTTGGTTGGAGGTTGCTTCTCCCCACAGGGCACACATGAACGCCAGTGTCTGTTATATTCCAAATCTTTTCCCAAGCTGCTGATTCCGCTGCTGCCACTTGCCAAAACACAAGCCCCCTTTTCAAACTGCTGCCCCAACAACGGATATCATCACAATCGCATCACGCGGTCACTGGATCAAACCATTCTCATTAAGCAACGTCAACCAAAAATGTATGCAAGCAAACCAAAATATTCTAGGGGAATCCACAAAGTATAAAAATCTAATTAATAATAATACCTCGTCAGGCCACCTAGCCCATCATTCTGGCACTCTTACATGGTTATGGTTTCCTGGGAAATGGCCTGTCTGTAACAATATGAACTTTCATTTCGTGACATCTAGCTTGACTATTGGTGACATTTGAAGGTCAAACTTGACATAATACAATTAAAATGACTTGTATTACCAAAACGATCACAGAGTGTAGGTTTGTATTACCGACATAGGAAGTCATGTATGAACTTTCATTTGGGGACATTCAACTTGACTGTTAGTGGCCTTTGAGGGTCAAACTCGACAGTGAAATTACAATGACTTGTATCACCAAAATGGTAACAGATTGAGCCAAGGTTTGGATAGAGACATTTACTTTGTAGAAAGTCATATATGAAGTCCATTTGCTGACCACAACTTGACATTCTGTGACCTTTCAAGTTCACAATTGAATACATATTGACATATTTCAATGACTTGTATCACCAAAACTGCTTCAGAACTTGATTGTATTACAAATCTAAATCTTCTAAATGTATGTGAAGTTGTGAACTTTTATTTAGTGACCTTGACATTGATTTTCATTAATTCAAATGTCAAACTCCACATGAAATTTTCATAACTTTTATCATCGCTGTAAGACTACTTGCCGGTAAGCAACAGGACCCTTGGTCCTATTTTTGAAACTTGACCTTACTGTATAAAAATGTCATTATGCAATGGAATGAATTTCATATATGGAAATTAAAGTTTTTTTTACATGTTGTTTCAAGGTCCAATTAATATTTCAATTTCAAAAATTTTTAATTTTCTGGCCATTTTTTCATGGTTCATGCTTTAGAGGGTTAAGCATTTGTGATGGTAGTGCCTATCTGTTACAGGCTTTAATGAGGCTTACTTGCTAGATAAATTACACATTATATTTAGGAAAGGAGGAGGTTGACATTTATTGGCCTACCATTAAACCTGTTAATCGCTTTGCTTTAATCTTGCGACAGATATCATTGGGAAGAAAATGACATTACAGTACTGAACTGTGAACTTTGACAGACTAGCCCCCACCAACAAAGTTTTGCCTTTGCTTTGCTGTATCTAATCACTGGGTCCAAGCTTATAGAGTCAGTGTGCGACTGACAGAAAGCTGCACGAGCTGAACTTAAGTGTCTCTCTCCCCACACTCTTCTCATGTTTGTTACTTTAGAAGTTTGGATGATCCAAACGAAGAGAGCTTTTGTCATATGTTAGCTTTTTGTTATGCCATGTTTAGGTGTGGAATCATCAGTTTAATTTGGGGTCTCTCTTAATTGTAGTACAACCCCAATTCCAAAATAGTTGGGAGTGTGTAAATTGTGAATAAAATCAAAATGCAATGACTTTCAATTCACACCAGCCAGCATTTTATTCACAATAGAACAGAGATAACATAGCAAATGTTGAAACTGAGAAATTTTACAATGTGATTTACAGAATGATCTCATTTCAAATTTGATGGCTGCCACAGGTTTCAAAAAAGTTTGGACTGGGGCCTGTTTAAGATCGTATAGGATCCCCTCTTCTTTTTTACACAGAGTCAGTGGAGGCGTCTGGGCTTTGAGGAGACAAGTTTCTTTAGTTTAGCCATTGGTATTTGATCCCACTCTTGTTTAAGACAGGCTTCCAGCTGCTGGAGAGTTTTGGGTCTCCTTTGACAGACTTCTTGTTTAATTATGCGCCAAATGTTCTAAATCGGTGAAAGATCAGGACTGCAGGCAGGCCAGTTCAGCACACGGACTCTTCGACTACAAAGCCATGCTGTTCTAATAGCTGCAGTATGTGGTTTTGCATTGTCCTGCTGAAATACACAAGGCCTTCCCTGGAATAGATGTCGTCTGGAGGGGAGCATATGTTGCTCTAAAACTTTTATCTACCTTTTGGCATTAATGGTGCTTTTTAGAACATGCAAGTGTCCCACATCATATGCACTAATGCATCCCCATACCATCGGTGATGCTGGCTTTTGAACTGAACGCTGATAACAGGAGGGGTGGTCTTTCTCCTCTTTAGCCCGGAGGACACAACGGCCATGATTTCCAACAAGAATGTCAAATTTGGACTGGTCTGACCACAGGACACTTTGGCACTTTGCTACAGTCCATTTTAAATGGGCCTTGGCCCACAGAACACAGTGGCACTCCTGGATCATGCTCAACAATGGCTTCCTTTTTGCATGATAGAGTTTTAGGTGGCATCTGTGGATGGCACAGCGGATTGTGTTTACAGACAGTGGTTTCTCAGAGGATTGGGCCCATTTAGTCATGTCAATGTCAGAATCATGCTGGTGAGTGATGCAGTGCTGTCTAAGGGCCAGAAGATCACAGGCATCCAGTAAAGTTTTTCGGCCTTGTCCCTTACTCATAGAGATTTTTCTATTTTCTCTGAATCTTTTGATGATGGTATGCACTGTCGATGAAGAGACCTTCAAAGCCTTTGCAATTTGACGTTGAGGAACATTGTTTTTAAAGTATTCCACAAGTTTTTTACGTAAGCCTTCACAGGTTGGAGAGCCTCTGGCCATCTTTACTTCTGAGAGACTCAGCCTCTTTAAGACATCCCTTTTATAGCCAATCATGTTACACATGTGATGCCAGTTAACTTGATTACTTTCTAAATGTTTTTTTTCAGCTGATTCCCTGATATATGAATTGCTTTTTCAGCCCTTTTTTGCCTGTGTCCCAGCTTTTTGAGACATGTTGCAGCCAGAAAATTTGAAATGAGCTCATTTTGTGGATGAAAATGTAAAATGTCTCAGTTTCAACATTTGAAATGTTATCTATGTTCTATTGTAAATAACTCGTGATCTGAAAGTCGTTGCATTTTGATTTTATTCACAATTTTCACTTCATCCCAACTATTTCGGAATTGAGGTTGTATATTGATGTAAAAGTACAAAAAGCTTGCTGAAAGCTCAGGGCCTATGAATCAGAATGACCAACAGAATGACTCTTGTTTCAAGGTCTATTTAATTTAAATTGAGATATTTTTGCACGAAGAAGTCTTAATATTGTATGTTCGTTTTAATTTTGGCATACAATAAACCTAATATTGTAAGCTTGAAGGGTGCCAACAACACAGTAATGCGTAACCTCTTTGTTCTGGAATCCGTATTTAGCAAGCCAGTGGTGTTAACAACCAATATAATGCCATTGAGATTAAGGGGGGAAAGAAATTACTATTACACTGAAGACAGCTGACCTGTGGAAACATTCACTGAGCCCGGCATAGTCATGTTGGTTTTTGAATAAATTTGCTGTACAATGCATTCTATTGCCTGTTTTCAATTCTAAATGGTGAAATTCAGCTCGTAAGGCAGCATAAAAATGAATGAATGAATGACTGAGTGAACGAATTAATAAAAATACTTTATAATTAATATTTTATGATAATTCAATTCATGCCAAGATTGTTCAGATTAACAGGGCATAAAGTACTTGTAATTTCTGTATAAACCAAATGAGGTAATATTACTATTGCTGCAGTTTCATTAATGCACTCATAAACAGTGTTTTGGAAATAATGTAGAATAATTAGTGCAGTCTATGTGTCTTCCTTATGGGGACAGAATGGGGAAGATGAAAGAATAGGTTATTTAAGGGTTTGCCTGTGCTCTTTTGCAGGGCAGACACTGGAGTGGACCGGCTGAGGTGAGTGTTCTTCTTGTTGCACTTTCATGTACTGTATCTCAGCACTGTGCCCGTATATATGTGCATGTGCAGCGTATGCGATGTATGTGCGTATGGGTGTGGTAGGTCCATCTGGCCTTGTGCTGACTTCTCTGTCGTCTCTGTCCTAAAATGAGTCCCAGTGGTTTGTGTGTTACTCACTGTCAAAATATACTCAAAACATTCCATCAGTGGGAACAGTGTCATCGTTATCATTGTAGTTGTCATTGTTACTCAACATACTGACATAAGAGAGATGGATCTTTAGCCGGTAAAACCACTTTTCAGTCTTTCTACAGGTTTCAGGCAAGAACGTCCACGATTCGCATTTTTATAGTTGTATTGAGCAGACTATGGTTTTATGTAGATGCACTTTGATTGAAATTTAAGGCTTATGGTCATTGAAAATTGATTTTAAAATTGATTGATTTGAGTGTTTTTGTTCATGAAATTTTTTTATTCTTGAAATGAGTGACCAAGCAGCTAAAACAGCAGACTTGTTCTATTAATGTGTCACTATTAGGGCCTAACCAATATGGATTTTTTGAGCGCGATGCCAATTCCGATATTCGTCAAAAAAAATCTATAACTGACTAATCGGTTGATTAATTTAAAAAATATATAATGAATAAAATAACTTTTTTTGGTCCCATAACGCTTACAACAACGAAGATATGAATTACAGGCAGAACATTTTACTGTTTTACGATACTTTGTTCTTTAGTATTTATTTAACTTTACAACAGAAAGGAATTTTCAAATACAAAAACATGCAAAAAAGCATTAAACCTCTAGGAAATTATATAACCGTAAAAAAGTTATGAAATACACCTTGTCTTGTACTTCTTGTTGCTGCAAATTACAGGTAGGTTATAGTACAGGTAATCGTGAGAGGAAAGCAACAAAAACACTAAGGTAATATTCTTTTCACAAGCCTCATTTATTTTTCTACTCTACAACTTTCAAGAACAAAGAACTTTCAAGTACAAAATAAAGTGCAAAACTGCAGTAAATTTCCGCAATATCAAATAAATAACCTTATTTTAAAATATAAATATATAGATGAATTATGAACTCTACCTTGTCACATCTACCTTTCAGTCCTAGAGTCCTTCTCATTAGTGCAAACTGTTTTAGGAGAAATTAAGAATATATTAGCGTTTCATCGGCAGAACTCCGGCTTATGATGATTATTTTGAAAAAATAATCGGTTGGGCCCAAATCGGTTGGGCCCAAGTTACTATGATGAGGTTGGAATAAACTCTGACTTCGAAATGACCATGCAGAGGAGGGGTTTGTGGTATGATTGCCTAAGAGCGTAAGACCATGTCAGCACCTGGGGTCATAGGATATACTTGGCTCTGCTGGTAGGCAGCTTCTCTTGGCACGGCCTGCTTGCTACCAGACGAGGGCCAGTGTAATTACAAAGGATTGAGTGAGCTGGCTGTGTTGAGCCCAGGTACCTCAGCAATCTCACTACATGATTGAGTTTGGATATTATAAGATTGCTCTGACATTTTTGGTTGCGGCTATTTATCCCATTGTTGGTCAGTTTTGCATCTGTATGTGTGAGCACCTAAAGGCCCAGTCACACAGCCGATCACGCACGAATCACTCACAAATTTTCGGGGTGTCGGGGGTAGAAATCTCGGACGAATCATGCATGAATCGCGCATGAACCACGCATGTATCACTTACAATCACTGACATATCGCGCACGTCGACGCATAATAGCAAACACGGTGCAGTATTCCACGAACATTCGACGCACGCCCGACGCATGAATCACCGGCGGAGCACGTCCAAACACGAACACTTCACGTATTGTCAGTGGATGTCAGTGGAATGAACGTGATACATGCGCGTTTCATGCGTGATATGAACGTGGGGCATCAGTGGACGGACGTGGACGTGCGCGGATTCAAACCAGTTCTGACGCATAAGCACTGACGGCCGACGAGTGTCCCGCGCATAGTTACGCATACTCGACGCATAAACTACGCATGCCGACTCATGAATTACGCACACCAACGCACAGTTGTGCGTCGGAAAATTTTTGAACCGTTCAAAACTCAAAATCACGCACAAACCGCCTTCGACGCACATCCACTTACAATCACTGACAGTCCACGTTCGTTCCACCTACGAATTACGCATACGACGTACGCTCCGCGCAGAAACGAAAATCTGTGCGGAATTCATGCGTTTTCGCTGTGTGACTGGGCCTTAAATTGTATGGCTACATAGGCATTAAAGGGAAACCTTTACATCTGATGTAAAGAGAGATATTGCACTCTAGTTTCTCTTCCCTGCTGTAAGATACAACTGCGGTGTAAGACAGGAATCTTTGCTTTCTCTCCCAGCCTGTGATTCCAGCGTCCTGTTTTAGTTGGCTGGTGCTGGATTGCACTTCCTTCTTCCATGAGATCTGCAGACCAGTATTAGACTTGCACTGCTGATGCTCATGCAAGCATTCAGGATGCTGGGTAATTAGAGGTCTAAATCAGGGGGCCTCTTGGGGACATTGTAATTACCCCGTACACTGAGGCCCTGTAAAACCTGGCAACCTCAGGTGTATTTTAATGTGGTGCTCAGGGCACTATGCTGATGTGGCTTTTTGCGCAATTTTATCTCTGGGTATTGCATCAAGTTTATAAGAAGCCGCTCTTGTTGTAATGTCTGTACATGATATTCCATTGCATTGCATCACATGAAAGATTGCATTGTGTTATAGGTTTTCTCATAAACTGTGACTTTAAATGGCTGTGCATTTTTTGCTCAGTGTACATTTACATTTACAGATCTATATGCTTTTTAATGTTCATGCTGGATGTACCGTTAACAATTACATTTGGCTCTGTGGCAGTGCCCTTCCTGGGGTTTCATAGGTCTGTATGTTTATAGGTGCCTCTGGTTTCGGGTTAATGTTCTATTAAGTTCCACAGTGAGTTCATTTTTACTCCTGGATAAGCAAAGCTTAGGAAGGAGTGTTGTGATGCGACACAAGCGTCACTCACTAATCAATCAATCAATCAACCAATCAATCAGTCAATCAATCAATCAATCAATTTGCCGTTAGCATGACCACTGGCAGTGAGATAAACATGATCTTGGCATGGATGACCGGTCCATAATTCATAGACAGCCCATCCAGGAGTCAACGAAAGTGTCACTATGACTGAGAAATGTGTTTGTTGGCGGCCCTCCGAGGGGATGTATCAGACGTGCTGTGTCATGCTGCTGTGCCCAGAGGTTATGCTGAAAAACATTCTGTGTTAGTAAGGTTCGTCCGTGCAAGTGGTGTGGGTTACATTGATGCTGCTTGTTGTTTTTTTTTTCACAATCTCTCATTTATAAACATTCAAAGAACACAAGTTGGCGTTAACTAAAAAAGACACTGAGAACAGGCTCAATGTATACTTCTGTGCCCTTTGTCAAGCGCCATTATGAATTTCTCTCTCTTTGTTTTCTTTTTTATCTGTATCCCTCTTTATCAGTCAGAAGTGTGTGTGCGTGTGTTTATGGATATGTGTGCCTTGGTGACCGTGTTGTTGTTAATAAAATGAATTAAAATATTAAAAAAAAGGAAAAAAAAAAGGGAAAGAAAAAAAACAGACACTGAGAAGAACCCCTAAATCCAAGTGTGAGGAGAGCCCCTGTCAGCATAATTCTCCGCTGCCTCGCCTCCTGTCCTGATTCTAGGGTGAAAAATAGCTCAGGAATGAATAAATAATGGGAAATACTTAGTTCCTTCAGTGTACCTGAAAGCAGCCGATCTGCAAACATGACTTTATTTTCACCATTTATTGCCGACTCCATGCAAAGTCCCAGTGTGTCTTCCGCTGTGTGTCATCTGTGTGTAATCTGCCTCCGCTCGTGGGCTCTTGTGGAGGGTTCACCAGCTTCAGTAGGATTCATGACCGCTGACTCACCGAAATTTTCTGGAGCGTTCCGGTTTTTGCCTCCTCTTACTCCCCTCCCACTACGCCCAGTGATCTCCTATTCTCACACTCACTAGGAAAGATTAAATTTCATCTCAGACCTCGGCATTTTGGGGGATTTCGTTTGATGCGTTTGACATACTGTATTTAACCATGCCTTTAAAATCAGGGACACTCATGCACAAAGGTATGTGCACAGAAACTTATACCGGCTCATACATGAACGGGAGGGCGCGCTCACTCATACCCACAACACACGAACCTATACCTGGACCCGCCAAACATACATGGACACACATCAGCATGCGCGCACTCACACACTGAAGAGGTGTTTGTTGAGGAGAGTTGTTGTCAGGTATGGAAGGTGTGGGAGGTTGAATGGTCGCCACAGCTCACAATTCCTTGCGCATAATGAACAATGGTACAAATTTCACTCAGGCTCCATTCTCCCTTATATCATTGTCAAATGAGAAAATTAAATGTAACCTGTGGTTTCACAGTAGAGAAACTGACACATCTGTTTTGTGGAAGCTGCAAATCCATCTAATGTTCTGACCTTTCCACATTAGAAAAGGAAATTTTCTGTGGCTTTAATATTTAATGCAGGATTACTCACTCTCTCTCGGCAGCTGGTCTTCCTGACACTAAGAATGCTTACATCCTGGCAACATGGGAAATGCCAGCTAATAGTTTTTCAACCTGTCAGGTATGTTGTTAGATTTAGGCTGCATTAACAAATTACTAAGGCTGAGCCCATGTAGTTGGCTGGTCAGTTGTTTGGTTGATGGGCTGTTGGTTGACTAGGATTTGTTTTGGTCAAGCAATCATGTCTAATCCATATCCATTCTGGGAAGCTGGGGTATACGGTAGTGACAGTCCTTTTTTCTTAACTCGGCCAATGTTCCCGTTATTTGGAATTATTTTTGGCAATTAAGGTAATATTAATGTTGTGAATAATTCATCAAAACAAATAAAAGCAATGTTTTATGGTAAATGTTAATACTGTATGATATGGGTTACACCCGCTTTCATGGCTAAATGTGAATGTGCATTTTAATTGTGGTGTGAGATTTGCCCTCGGCTACAGTTAAGATTAGTGATGTGGGCATACTTTTATCGCTCATTTCGATATAACCTTGCAACCTAATGTTAAAAAATCTGGAGCGAGGTCAGAGTTTTGTTCTAGTTGCAGACTATTGAAAAATTGGAATGACTTGGCAAGCAACGGTTTACTTACCTGAGTTCAACAATGAATACGAACTATCACTTCAAAATGGTAAATCACACTACTTTTCTTTTCTCTCATAAATATGTTTTATGTACTTTGTTGGTGGATGTTTAAGATTGTGTTGTTATATGATAGCTATTTGTAATGCGTACAGAGTTATTTATGGATCGCCGAATGTCATGTTACTCCTTATGTTTACACCACCATTTCGGCAGGAAAAGCCTGAGCGAAAGTGAATGGGGCTAGCTCCGATTTCAAGCCATCAGAGTTCACTGCTCACTTAAGATTTCAAAACTCAATAGTTTTAACATTATTAACCCTAATAATGCCTCAGGTCAACTTTTCACAAGTGCAGAGTTAGCCATATTGGATAGTGTTCCAGACCTGCAGTATCCTGACGACAATTAAATGATCAACTGTCCCCCGTCCTACTCTAAAGTCTGTCAAAGCGTGCAAGAGCCTGGAGAGATACAAATGGCTGCGATCTGGCTTCATGATGAATAGGGCCTGTGTCCACAGGAAACGTTTTTTTTGCGCTGGCAGCATCAATTTTTTTATGCAAATACTATGAAGTTCAGCATTGACAGTGCGCAACCTCCTTGGCACACGAAACACCATCAGCACACAGCATTTTCCCACAGCACTCTCGGCTGGAAATAGTTCAACTTTTGGAACACCGCTGGGCTCAGTGTCACTTCTCTCTCACCGACAAATCAAAATCGGAAATTGAGAGGGACGTACAATATCAACAGGAATCACAGAAACTTTTTTTGCTGCCACAGTTGTGTTTTCAATCAATCAGCCAGCTACAGCTTAGGTTTGTTTACTGTCATTTAGGGACACCAGGTTTGCTGACTCGTTAGTCAGTATTAATGTTTACTACAGTTGTGGAGCCCAACAGCTGTACCTAGCTAGATACTCTGTTATTGCTTTGGTTCCCATTCATTTAAATCTGGGTAGCTACGTTTCCCAAAGCATGGCTGCGAGCCACATTAGCAACTTGGCTATAGTTTGAACCATTGGCTGTAACTTTGAGCAAAGATCAGCGCCAGAGAGTAGCGCTCTGTAAATGTGATCTTGGGAGCTTTCAACTCTGAAAGCACTGCCAGTGGACACAGGTCTTAAGTGTCTCTTCATGACAGTTACGTTTGCATTAGCAACAGGGCAGAGTAATATAACTAGCTAATCCCTGTGCTAAACTTTAATCCTAACTAGCTTGTGTCACCACGTTATCACAGTGTGAATTAATGTCTGAAGACATCACCTCATACATGAAATTATTCACTTTTCATGAATACAGTCTGCAAAGTTATCTGCTTGCTGTATGCCTGCCAGTGTTTTTAACCGCGCACTTGCCTGCCAATATGGCAATTTTTGATTGCGTGACGTCAGCTACCGGTGCTCTTTTGAAACTGTATAGTATTTATAGGTGCATCCCCATTACGTTGTGCGTCCTACTGCAACTTCAGCATTGACACAAACTTGGAACCTTAGCCCGCTGCTACTTCAGAAATAAGATAATGAAAGATAACTGATGCTCGCATCACGGAAGCCAGCCTGATTAGCCTAATCCATTAGAGAAATTTAGCCAAATGTCCAAATAAAACTTGTAGTTTATGCTTGTTTAATTTATTAGCAGAATGCAATTGCATAAAACCTCACGTTGCACAAAATAAACCGGGCATACCTCTAACGGCTATAGAAACTGGTCAATGGCCGGGTGGAGTACAATTTTATCCCCCATCACAAAATGGGACGGGGGATATTGGATTGGGGTTCGTCCATCTGTTTGTGTGTCCATGCGTGCACCCGTCTGTCCAGGGCACAATGGGGACAAGATTTCTCTGAGGCTATTTTGCCTATAGATGTGCAAAATTTTGTTTGCTTAATAAGCTACTCATGTTCTACGTTGAGTTCAAAAATGGATGTCGAAGCATATTTTTTTAGGGAGTTATGGCCCTTGATTGTGGTGGGGGATGGTGATGACACTGTTGTCTGGTTACTATAGAGAACCATTCATGTTCCCTCATGATTGCAATTTATAATTTGCAATTTGTGGCATTATGTGTGAATTTGTTTCGCCCTATTCAAACTGACTGTTGATTGACCAAGATTTGTTTTAGTCGGGGATAGCCCTACAAATCACTCTGAGTCTGTTGTTGTTTTGCTAGTGCACATGCAATCTATGACTCAAACACACGCTGGAACTGTGGTCTGTTGCCAAAGCTGCTGTTCCTCATGAAAGGAAGGTTATAGAAGGCAGGTATCTCTTTGGCTGCCATATTGACTTCTGCCTCATTAATTACAACTAGGTGAATTAATCACTTTTGCCATTGAGAGTTTTATTATCATCGTGTTTCTGCAGACATTTATGTGCAGTTATGTTCACTTTTTTAATTAGTGTGCATTTGTATGAGTGTCACAACTGAATGACAGGCAGTCCATTAAAGTCTCTGCTTATTAATACCACATTAAAATTCATCTTTGTCAATTTTGTTTTATTTATTTATTAAATAATTTTTTTATTACTGTAGTTCATTTTTCTGATTTTTTTATTGTCATTTTATTGTCCTCATTTTGTTTCTAAGTATAACAGTAAAAGAATGAATTTGACAACAGAAATTTTGCAGATTTGCTGTTGATAAGGCAGTGCAGGTAATTTTGAGTAGTGATTTTTATGGTAAAGGGACTTCAGAGATTGAGGGACTTCAGCACTTGAATTGAATACTGTATATGCTTAATTCATTTTTAATGATAAAGTCATTAGAAAAACTGCTCTGTACTAATAAGCTTATTAGTGATAAGCTAATTGCTCAGTGTCGGCAGGCCTGGTCCATCAGTTTTGTGAAGGCTTTTAGTTATTTGATGAATTAATGGCAATACATTCAAATCATAAAACCAGAGTAAAAATAGTTTAGACTCCAGGGTCCAGGGTCTCCTACTTGAGTTTTATGAATATATTTTAACCACATATATTTCAAAATATCTGGATAGCCATTCCCCATATAGTATCTTTGAGGACACCAAGGGCACCCTTTGGTCCTCATTGAAAGTGTGCGGTTCAGGCTGTGAAGATGAGAAGAATGAAATAACCTAAGGGCAATATGTGCATTTTATACAGATATTTATTGACCCATACAGCACTACACTGTTGGCTCTTATATTGCTCTTTTCACTACAGTATTTTTGAACAATTTTATGATATATGTATCTGCATGTGTGTGTATCGTTTTGATTTAGGTGCTGCACAGCAAATCTTGCTCTAAACTCCTGCGCAGTGACAATAAAGCTTTCTGATCTGCTGAAAAGGCAGTAGAATACCAAGAAATAAATTGATGAAAGTTAGATGTCAAAGTGGGCCTCACTGTCCTTGGGGTCAGTTTTACGCTGCTTTACCTCCACCCAGTGGCAGAGTGAGAGAGACCCCTCTCCACCATCAGATTCACTAATGCGGGAGGAGCCACACTTATCTGAAACTTAGCTATCAATTTCATTCAAATTAAATGTGCATGTTAAATGATGATCGTGGAAAAAGAAGCTCTAACTTCCTTTTTTTTTCTTAGAACTGCCCTTTAGCTGCCCTATAAAGTGAATTAAAACCCCAAAAAAAGAACTTGATTATCCCTCTGAAGAGTTATGGCTCCAGGGTCCCAGTGAAGAAATTAACCAAATGAATGTTTAAAATAACTGCCGCCCCCTCGGTGCCTCTCTTTTCATTTCGGCTAATTTGTCCCGACTGTAATCCAGGGTCAGGTTTTGTATTGTCTGTCATGCTCCTGCACCTCCCTTTTGGCCTTGGATATTGATTACAGGACTCCGGCCAAGCGAAGGCCTGATTTATCAGCGCAAAGAGCCTTTGTAGTGCTGCACTCAGAGGGGCTGAGCGCAGTGGCTGGGCTTAGCGTCCGCTTCAGAGTATTGGCAGCTCCAGAGAAGGATTCCTGTCTGTCAATCAAATTTAATTTTATTCATTTATCGTTTTAGTTTCGCCGGCAAGGTCCCAATGAGATACAGTATCTCTTTTTCAGTGCAGTACAGGTCATGATGTGTTTGTTTCTGTGGTTATATAAAATGCATACTTGGCACGCAGCACTTAAAAGGCATTAACTCACAGGCGTTCTATATTTCAGCGCGTTTGAGGACAAATGAAGCCGCGCTCATATATCACTGTGGAACTGAGGGAGTATAATTGCTTGTGTGGCAGGGGGAGGTGCCCGGTTGCCGGGCACAGGGAGAGGCAGGAAGCCGCGGACGGGCATGACAGTGATGGATGCGTCTACCCTGTAACCAGGATGCCCCGAGAAATTCTGGAAAAAGGTTTCAATTCCCAGCAGCCATTTCAGCAACCAAGTCCAGCAGCTGGACTTCTACTCAGACCCTGCTGGCATTAAAATACAATAGAGGTGTAAAATCCAGGCGATAGATAGTAGTCATACTATGTGTTTCTTCCACATGTTAACTGGGCCAGGTGATTTTGTCCTTGTTGCTCTCTAGCAGAAAAAAAATGCTTTGAAGGTGCTTTACTGTATTAACGTGGATTTTTCCCCTTTGATGCTTACCATAAATCCATATCAATGAATATTCAAAAATCTCATCCAGTGGTCAAATGCCTGTGGACAATGGCAATTGAATCCAAACTCATGGATATTGCTGTTCAGTTAGCCTCATTTTTGCAGTTACAACGGACTTAACTCCTGTGGGAAGGCTTTCCACTGGCTGACCCTGCCACAGGGATTAGCTTCTACTCCAGCCAGAAAACATTGATCGGGTCAGGCAGTGACAATGGGCGATTAGGCCTGTTTCAAAGTCGGCTCCACGGTTGATCCCAATGGCACTTCATGGGGCTGAGGTCTGGGCTCTGTGCTGGCCAGTATACTGCAATTTCAACAGACTACATGTTGACCTCGCTCTGTGAATAGGAACATAGTCATAGTGAAACAGGTCAGGGTCAAACTCTAAATCACCTAAAATGTCATGGTACGGTGTCTTGTCAATATTTTCCTTCAGTATAACTAAAGGGCCTCATCTAAAGCAATAAAAAGCCACCCTAGACTGAGCTGTGTCCACATTATTTTGGTTTTTGTGACATATTTCTGCCTGAATGAGTAGGTTTATGTAATTGCTTTTGACTCATGCTCATCAGGGAGTATACAGGTGCCACTGCTGTTCTCAATGCTGTCTCACGAGCTGCGGTACGGAACGTTACTCAGATGTCGAAGCTGTTCAGGTGCTCTGTGGTGAAATGCCAGCGTTTGCATCCCACCTGGCCAAACACGCTGCTGCTTCTGTCAGCGGACAGGCTGTCATTCCCGCGGCTGGGGAGCCATTTTGTGTCAGCTGTGTGCTGCTGGCCTACGCTGTCATTATTATTATTTAAGTGTGGGAGAGCGCTGCCTCCAGACTGTGCGTGTGTGACAGGTTACACCTCCATAATCTCTAATTCTGCATCTTACGCTGCTAAATTTGAGTCGGGGTGGAGAGTTATGCACAAAAAACACGATCTGTGTGTAATTACCTGTGTTTGTTTATGTGTGTGAATAAGAGTGTGAGGAGTGAATCTCTAACCTGTTCAACGATGTCTAGCTCAGAGACAATATATTTCACCACCTTTGTCCTTTGCATGCCTTTGATTGGGCTATTTCAACTAATTCAAACTCTTGCAAGTAGTATGAGTATACTACATTTTAAAACATGTTTAAGCATTGTATCAATAAAATACATTCACCTACCCGTGGGTTTAATTGCTGGTCTGCCTGGGTTCTGCTCTTTTTCACAACAGAATTTTTTTTTTCAGCTTACTGTTAACCATTTGATGCATAGAGTACATACAAATGCCTTGGACCATTTGTTGGGATTTGGTGCAATATTTTGTGTGTGTGTGTGTGTGGGCAAGGGGGTGCAGGTGGGTGGTCTGTCTGTCCATTATTTTGGATATTAGGCTTGTGGGATGCACAATTCCATCCAGTATTTTGGACATTATGCCTGCGGAGCGACAGAAATAATGTGAAGTTGAAGAAATTTGGTCATTGAGATGCATAATGATCTATCTGTACTCTGGACATTGCTTATTTGAGCTATTTACTCGGCATGCATAATGTCCAATCATTTCGATAGAGCATAGACTCAGATGTATTCCAACAAATAGACATGCATTACAGAGATTATGTGTTTTCAGTTTGTGCTATATAATGTATTTCCATCCCCCAACAGAAAAAGGTCTGATCAAATCTGGAACAATATAAGACCATTTCTGATTTTTATCAACTTGCCTCTGACTTGTGGATGCAGCCATTGTGATTGTTTGTGGTAAATCATGTGACTAATCAGAGAGGCACCTATTGAGGAAATTATTTTCTTGAACTGTCCAGTAAAATGTGTGTTTTGTGTTTTCAGGGTATCCTTGAGCCTTGAGAAAATAAACCCCACTTAACCTATGTCCAACATATTGGACAACGTGGAACAAAGGGTTAATCTCAGAAAAGGTCACTGCTGAACAAAGCAAGATCAAACACCAAAGCAAAATCTGATTGATCTTAGTCACGAGTGGCTCCCAGCTTTGCCAGCCACATCCTGAGAAGCCGATTCAGTTCAGTGATTTATCGTAACATGAATCTCTGAAACTGTCATTGTGTAATAATACCCAGATATAACAACACATTCTCATTCTGACGCATAAAGTAGTGACTGTTTTTGCCCAAGCGACGATATACGACAAAAACTTAGCCTTTTGGGGTCCTTATTTGACGCCATTGTCAAGTGCTAACCCGAAACCGGCCTTACCCTGACCCTAACCAAAAACGTCAAATAAGGACGCCAAAAGGCTCCAACTTTCTTGTATATTGACATTTGGCCAAAAAAGTGCCACCGTATGACGCGTCGGGGTGAGAACATATTGGATATACTGATTAATTTTGCCATCTTTGGCCACAGAATGCCTTCTTTGCTTGCAATATGGTAGAATTACGTTTCATCACCAGTGCAGTACTTATCACTGAGATGTGGTGGAATATTATTAAGTGTTATTCAATGAAACCCATTAATTATTGTCATATTTACAAAATAAACCCACAATAAATGATTGGCAATCTAAGCAGTACCAAATGTTTTTACAGTTTGGGGTTCAGATATTCAGTGCAGGTTGCCATTAATTGGACATTGAGGTGGATTTGTATTAGCTCTGTAGAGTATGAGAATGAAGTGCAAAACTGCCTGTTTTATGTGAGAGAGCTTATTGCCATATCGTGTTATCCTCTGAGGTATTGCTGCCATTTTATACATCGTCAGCACCCTCATGCTTAAGCACTGACTGCACTGATTTCAACTCGATGGATTTCATGGTCATGGATAGCTTACTATGATTTTAGGGATTCTAAACCCAGCCATATTGTTTGCATTAGTCTAGCTTATGTAACTGGGGAGACAGGCTTATTCATATTTAGCTCTGCACGTCGCAGCACTGCAGTGCTTTTTGGGGAAACGTCCGGAAGCGTTGTCCTCAGAAGTCTGGCATGAGCTGGCAGTCCTGGAGGGCTGCAACAAAGTGCACTTATGTTGTAAACAAGTGATGCAGACGTGAGGCTTGCGCTCATACGCGTTCACACTGCCTCACTACGCTATGTTGGGTTTGATGGAGGAGCTGTTTATCGCGGCTGTGGAGGCTGCACTTTCATTACTCTTAGAGCTCCTTCTAATCATTGATTGTGTCCCTGCCTCTCGCCTTGTCCCTTGTCTGACCTTGAAATCAATCAAGATTCACTGTATTTAAAAGCTAGTCAGTCTGACGAATGTGTCTTCAAGTAGCTGGGAGCCAGGAGCCTCATTTATAAACAGTGCGTAGGTACAGCTAAGATGCAAACGCCGCTTTCTGTGCACATTCTGGACTGACAAATAAAACAAATTTGACATTAAAAACATGCTTAACAAGTGTTTGCCACGAACATGGCAATATCCCCCGCCACCTCAATTTTATGTGTCCGTATGGACGGACATACGTACGTATGGACGGATGGATCCCAATGCTATATCCCCGCTTTGCGCGAATCGCATGGCGGGGGATAATTAATCGATTAAAAACACAAATTCAAAGTTGATCCGGATTAAATTAGTCAAATATGCATGCGGTTTAACTTATGGTTTTGTAAATTTTTTACAATTTTTTAACTGAGTGTACGTATGAAATCCATACAAATTTTTAAATAAAGCCATTGGAGTTTGGAGTTTCCCTGGGAGATGAAGTAAACCCCAGCCCGTTCCTTTCAGTAGGTACTATCTGAATGCTTGACACATAAATGATGAACTGCGGATCAGCCTCGTTCATGCACAATGCATCCACCGCATACGCGACTGATGTTTTTCAAACTGCCATTTGAGGGAACAATGACCCTCCATTTGCCTAATTCCCAACTTTCCTGACTCCCTCCATCTTTATTTCCTGTTATCATTTACTCTCCTCACTTTTTCACAGTGGATGGGGTTGGGAGTGAAGGAACTATTCAGGGAAAGGAGAAGACTGGAGAAAGCCCATAAAGAGTATCCGAGTTCTGCCGTTCTAAATTGCATCCATGTCTCCCTTACTTGTGTCTTTAGTTTGTGTCTTTGTCCCTCCCACTGAAGATGTATATAGAGATGCAAGGAACCCATGCGAGGACAGAGGAAACTAGGAAATATTTTTGTAGGGAAATGAGACATCCTTTCCTCTAAAGCGTCACTCGAAGTGACGTCTGTCCCTGATGATGGGGCACAGCTGGGTCTGCTGCCAGTGTCTGTCATTAATGATTGACGTCATGGCTCTCAGCTGACACTCTTCCAAGAGGGCTATTCTTGTACAGGGCCCTCCATAATTATCGCCATCCCTGGTTAAGATGTGTTAAAGGCCTTAAAACAAATCCAATTTTTATTGCAGAAGCATACTCTCACACTGAAAATTGTGGAAAAATGTGACCTTCAACTCAAGTGAATTTTAAGGGGAAAAAAATCCCTGATTAAGAAATTTTTCATAAAATCACCTGTTCCACAATTATTGGCATCCCTAACAATTCCTAGGAATTAAATGTAATTGAAGTATGTCTCTCATTTCTACAGTAGTTTCCAAAGTAGATCAGAGTATCTAGGAACATTTAATTAGTAAATCATCACTTCCTGTTTCCCTGGGGTATAAATATGACGTGACACAGAGGCCATTTCTCTTATCCACGCTTCAACATGGGAAAGACAAAGGAACATACCATTCAAGTAAGGCAGTTGTGTGTCCACCTTCACAAGTCAGGCAATAGCTACAAGAAAATAGCCACTCGCCTGCACCTGCCCATGTCTACTGTCAGAGGAATCATTAAGAAGTTTAAAACAACTGGAACAGTGGTAAACAAGCCTGGACGAGGACGCAAGGTTATTTTGCCACCATGCACATTGAGAAGGATGGTAAGAGAAATAAAAAGTTCTCCAAAGCTCACTGTTAAAGAATTGCAACAAATGGTAGCATCTTGGGGTCACACAGTCTCCAAAACAACCATCAGGCGCTATCTACATGCCAACAAGTTGTTTGGAAGGCATGCACGGAAAAAACCTTTTCTCACTCACAATTTACGATATTTCATGTTATATTGCCTACATAATTGAAAATCCAAATGCTTTACATGTAGGTTAAAGAAGTAGTCCGATTTTAAGATCGCCTTCAAAAAACCGGTTGCAATAGCGCATGGAGCGGTGGAAGCCAACCAGACTCGAACCTCCAGCTGTCACAGCACTGATAGGCTCCCCCTCCATCTTGGGAACACGAGCCGGTGGGGACATGGATGAGTCCCCCCAGCCTCGATCGGAGCACCACGAGGGTAACTGATAAAATACAGTCTGCAGAGATCACTCCTCACTGTACTTTAATCAGTGTTACTCCATGACATTTTATTGGGTGCCACACAAAACGAGCAGCCACTGGTCACTTTCCCAGGTTAGATCTCTGTGCCGAAAGTTCCTCTCACTTCGGACAGAAGCTTATTACGGGGGTTTGGGGGAGGATCAGTGATGCTGTGGGCCTGTTTCTCTTCCAGAGGCCCCGGGGTAGCTTGTTAGGGTGCATGGCATCATGAACACTTTGAAATACCAGGACATTTTAAATCAAAATCTGGTGGCCTCTGCCCGAAAACTGAAGATGGGTCTTCACTGGGTCTTTCAGCAAGATAATGACCCCAAACATGTGGCCAAATCTACACAGAAATGGTTAATCAGACACAGAATCAAGCTCCTCCCGTGGCCATCTCACTCCCCAGACCTCAACCCCATTGAAAACCTGTGGAGTGAGCTGAAGAGGAGAGTGCAGAGGAGAGGACCCAGGTCGCTGGATGATTTAGAGAGATTGAGCAAAGAGGAATGGTCGAAGATCCCTCTTTCTGTATTCTCCCATCTTGTGAAACATTATAGGAGAAGATTAGGTGCTGTTTTGTTGGCAAAAGGGGGTTGCACAAAGTATTAACATCAGGGGTGCTAATAATTGTGGCACACATGATTTGATGTAAAAGAATTATTTCTTAATGTGGGATTTTTTTACCAATGAATAAATGCACTTGAATTAAAGGTTGGATTTTCCTCTTTTTTTCATTGTGGTTCTACATTATTTAGAAAAAAACTGAATTTCTTAGAAGCTAAAGAACACATCTTAACCAGCAGTGCCAATAATTATGGAGGGCGCTGTATATCCTCACTCATGACACCTCAAAGGTCCCTGCTCACTCCTTGTAGCAGAAATTAAGGAATTTGGAGAGACCTGCAAGTTGGTGCATCCAGAACAACTTCCGCTTTAGTTGAGGAGTGAGGAAATATGACGTAAGACAATGGAGATTTACCCGTGGTGTCAACTCAGGATTGGACCCGCGGTGTGGGGGTGCGGAGATGTGAGAGCACACTAATCTCTGTCCCACATGCTGCCCCGTCAGCAGTGCTGTACCCACAGGAGTTGGGACACGTGCTTTCAGGAGACCAGCAGCCAACTTCCCAGCTCCCCATCCCTCCCACGTAACGCCTCACACCAATACAGCTAATGCAAACACAGCAGATTCACACCCAAACTCCACGACTCATTATTCTACTGCAGTGGTAACTGACCCCGTTCCTGGACATTCGCTATCCTTCAGCTCAATGCTAATTTGGCACCACCCTAATTTGGCATAACTTGAGTTATAATTGGAAGTTCATCAAGATCTGTCGGGGGTAAATGAGGTATGCTTTCTAAAGTCGGAGAAAAAAAACTATGGGATGGATAAATCTTCACGAACATGGTTGATTACCACTGCTTTGCTGTGATAGAAGCCAGTTGTATCTCACACAGCAGAATTTTAGCGTCTCACCACAGCTAATATGAGGCACAGCTGCCATTTTGAGCCTGGACACTTCCCATACAACTGAGATAGAATTACCTTAATTATTGTGCATCTGCTGCAAGTGAGTTTCAGTTGTATGGCTAGTGTTACACTGCGTTTATTGAGTGTAATACAGGATGCTGCGCATTCATGATTTCAGTCATGCTTTTTGGCGCAAACAAGTATTACAAACTAGTTCAGACCCTGAAAACTGCTGTAGAAGAGCAGAGGGATATAGAATAATTATACCCCCCGCAACAACGAAGTTTAGGGGGGTATACTGGATTTGCTTTGTCCGTCCGTGTGTGCGTGCGTGCGTGTGTCTGTGTGTGTGTGCGTGCGTCTGTGCGTCCGGACCTACATCATATAACCTACTCTTCCGATTTTGAAAAATTTTTTTCTTGCTGGAAGGTCTATTGACTGTGGTACTGCCCGACTACTTGTTGTTGCGGGGGGTATCCTGTAGGCCATGCTTACTGACTAAACCTAGTTATGAATAAAAAATGAAACGGTTGATGGAGAGAGAAATAAAAAAGAAAGACTACAGATTTTACCCTGTTTTTCCCCCTTTCAAATTATATTTTCATTTGGATTCAGTCCCGTATATCACTCCTTTGCTCTTCCTCTGTGGTATTTAGAGCTTCGGGGCTTGTATTTGAAAATGACACAACAGCCAGAGAGCTGTTAATGTTTGGTCCTGAATGGCCTGGAGCGCAATGAAACGAGGGCATGTGAAGGATATGCATACAGAAGCAGCCAATGAGAGAAGAGGAAACATCTGCTGTAGAGTGGGAGGGGAAATAGAGGGATGAGGGGTGGGGGCGGTGACAAGCAAGGCTTCAGCCTGGAGAGTAATCTGCTCTGTCTCATTATTATCAGAGAAGTCGAGCTTCCTTTGGCCTGCATTCCTGTAATAGCAAACGCTCAATAACAGCCTGAATTCTGGGAAGCGTAGTCATTAATAATTGATGTTGGTGAATGGTGACTCCCGGCTCAGTATTGAAGAGAGCAGACAGCAGCCCCTGGATTGCTACTGCTTGCTTTGGGGTGATTCCATTATCCCCTGCAGGGGGCTACAGTAATTTGCCCCCATTCAACCATAACGTTGGGCTAAGGTTCAAATTTTCATCTGAATTTTATAAATCTGTCTGCAGTCATTCACTGATGGATTAAATTTCCCATCTTTGTCAGATTTGAAGTCAATTATTGCCATCAAAAATGAGGACTGGTTATATTTTCCTGTGGGCTGTTACAGTAACATATTTTAAAAGGAATTCATCAATTTCTGCCTCTTGTGATTCTAGTTTGGATGTGATCTTTTTTTTTTTTTAACAAAAGTAGATCTTTGATGTAATCAGTTATTTATTTGCTATTGCTGATTTAAACAGTGCCCTGTTCTACTGTTTTTGTGCCTCTTTAGTTGTATTTTCCCACATGGTCTATTTTCTGTTGTTATGGATTAATCGACTTTTGTTTTCGACAGTGCGGGCATCATGCAAAGCAGCTGGCTACACAATGAAAGTCTTCTATAATTACAGTGACTACAGCTGGAATCTCACTTTTCTCTTGATATCTATCAGGCCAACTATTTGTCGACTTTACGTCATAAGCCGTGGTTTTTTTGCTGCTCAGTTTTGTGCAGCGTTTGTTAGTATTTTCCCATTTATGCTGATATTATTGCCTTGCTAGAAATGTATGACAAAAAGTGGTTTTCTTCCATCGTGTCCTAGATAAGGGAGTGCTATTTAAAGAATGAGATGGCAATTCAATATCTTAGCAAACCAGATAGTGTCTTTTAAAGAAATGATTTATTAGATCATATGCACTTGCAAGTCGGGCACAAACGCAGAAGTAGATCCTAGGCCGCATGCCCCTCTATAGAGCGTTACAAGCTGTATACTCTTCTTGTAAGCAGGGCCCCCCAGGTGACCAGTGATTCAGGTATTATACAACACTTACATGCTTTTCCAATAAATGGCCTAATACTGGATTCATGAATCGATGGTACAATTTAATCATGATTACATATGAGGTAGTTTATTTTGATTATTACATTCTGAGATGTAATACATTTGGCGTATATATAGTTATACATTTGATCAGGAGATGATTAATGTGCATTTTCAATTATATAATGATTACTATTGCAGCTCTGGTGATTATGAATGTATATTCCCTCACAAGAGGCTGATGAAAGGGTTTGACTGAAAAAAGGCTGTAAGGATGAACTGTGGTCAATATGGCCGCTTGCTCAGCAGCATACTGAAGCTGTGAGCTCTGTCTCTGTCTCTCTCTCTCTCTCTGACTCACTCAGCCTCTGTCTCCTTCCTCTGTTGCTCAATCTCTCTCTGTCCTTTTTCATCCTATATGTTTTGTGGGTTATTGCATTCCAAGTGAAGGTAAGATAAACAATTTGAGGGAAGGTATTTCATTTTTTAATAATACAGAGTGTCAGTCACTGTAGTACCACCTACAGAGAATGCGTCCCTGCTGGCAGATCCTCTAGGGTGGTCTGGAGAGAGATACAGAAATAGATTTTTGGGATACGGAAATCTCTTGCGTGTCAGGTTTATTTTGCATTTAATTAGAAGGTTCAGCTCTGACTTGACCTCCTGAAATAAGAATATGAGCACAGAAGAAAGCTTTTTTTTAAACTTTTTTTTTCTTTTGGCATCCACAGGGTTTCTAATGATTGAATTATAACGCTATCCTTTGAATATTTGACCATCACAAACCCTCACAGCTTCGATTCTGTTACTGTTGTCAGGAGTGTTTTGCTGAATGAACGACCGGAAGTTTTGAGACATTTCTGAAATGTAGCCTTTATAGTATTGTTTACATCAATAAAGCCACGGTTTAATTGGAATTATAAAATCAACTATTTATTTAATGTAATTCGATTTTGCTGATTCTGATCTCTTTGCCATTCATATCAATTTTGGGCGGATTCTTAGACGTGCCCGTCCCCGCACACGCTGACACAGACGCGCGAGCTCGCGCCCACATTCACAAGCACGCACACCGGCAGGTTGTGGGATTAAGCAATGCCGACCGTGCGTCGGAGCCTTTGGGGACTGGGACTCTGGTTTTAGCATAGTCTGGGGATTAGCGTGCTCGTCCCACATTTTCCCCCGCTCTGATGAGGAACGAACCTGACAGCAGCCGTGTCACCTGATCCAATGCTCTGGTATCCTGTTGGACAGCCGAAATCAACCTATATGTCTCTATAATATTACCGGGTGGCAAACCTCCTGGCGCGAGCCCGAGTATCTTTTTAGCCTCTCACGTTCAGCATTGGGTTACGGGGAGTGACCCGAAAGGTAAACAAAAAAGTTAGGTTGCATTATAATTGCCAATTATTTAAAATGCCGTGACTCCGAAAGTTTGGGATTACACTTGTCCTACACTATATGGTAACATTTTAAGCCTCGTCCTTCCAATAAAAATGAGAGACTGACAAGCACAAGAGTGGCTTCATAAAAGAATGGGCTACAAGTAAATGGTCCTAGCCTGATTGTTATTGTGCTGTTAATTGTTCGTGATGGTGAAATGGATTCGTCTCATGAACAGTTGCCCGCAGAGTGAATATTTTCCTCCTTTAAGCTGCTGTTACATATCGGATCGTTCCACTGGAATCATTAAAGTAGGTCATTCGATGAAACGCGATGGATTCAGCTGTTTATAGATTTACTGCAGAAGCACGGCGCCAACTTCGTTGGACGCGTCCTGTCGAGTGCTTATGCATTCAGACATATCAAAAATAGGCGCCAATTTTGTCAGTGTATCATTAGTGCCCGTCTCTTTGAATTTTGCTAAATTAGATTTATATTTTATCTTATCTTAAAAGTTCATTTTATATTTCAGTGAACAGGTCGGTAAAAAGTTATCGACTCTCGTTTTTTTGTCAGATGTGATGTTTCCCTGACGTAAAGCCAGGTCGGCTAAAAAGTGCGTGAGGAATATATCAATGGTCGGAACCTGTGCTGGCTGTAGCTCATTTTATTTCCCTGACAAAACACAAAAACAATAACTTCTTAGAAGTGTCAGCGCGGCGTTTGCGTCGCATGGTAGCCTAATCACTTTCACGATTCTGAAATTCAGCGGAAGCAACCCTCCGCGAGAGTTTGGATGCTCTCCCTGGGAGCTGTCCGTTCAGCACCACCCTGGAGCGGCCGTGGCACAAACAAACCAAGGCCGTTCGTTGCGATTCATAACGTCCTTTCCTGCCGCATCTGGGCTTTTAGCAATTTGGACATTCAGGTAGGCTATCACTCATACCGCAGGTGGCAGTTCACTGTTTAAGTCACGGAACTTGAATTGTGACTCATGGGCTCCGTTTCCCTGCTTCATTACTATTTGTACCTACCTTCAGAAAAAGTGCTACCTGATAGATTTATGTAAAATACATTTTTTAAAAAGTGTAATGTCATGCTGGATTGAGAGTCTGCTTATAATGTCACATGAAATCATTTGTACCACACTGTGTGATGTGTATCCATATGAAGAGTCTTTATGGGGTTGTGTCAAACTTTTGAAAGCAGTTAGTTATGATGGCAGTTGTGCATTTTCCAGGTATACTGTATTAAACCACTTAATGGCAGCTGGACTTTAGTGCAGTTACTTTAAGATCTTGCTGACTATGCATTTGAAATCCTTTAATTGCCATATGCCAGCATGTGTCTTTTAAAATGAAGGAAATAGAACTTATTGATGTCATTAATAATTAATGGTTCAAATACTTTCACGTGAACTCCGTAACCTGGCCTGTCATGTTTGATGTATGTTGTATGGTGCATCACCTGTGTGTGTGTGTGTGTGTGTGTGTGTGCGCGAGTGTGTGTGTGTGTGTATGTGTGTGTGTGTGCGCACACACGCGCGCATGCGTGTGCATGCGTGCTTGCACATGCCCCTTCCGCCCCTGAGGGAGGCCTTTTTTGTGATTGGTCCGAGCCCTGGTTTCCTTTGGGCCTCATCACCACACACCAAGCCAGCACTCCTGCTAATATGCTTATATAAAGGCCCAGCTCCCCAGCCTTTGTTGTTGTTCTGGGAATAAAAAGGTTACATAAGAGGGTGAAATCACCAGTGTCTGCCCGGAAGTCGATTATCCATCCCCCATTCCCAACTTCTCCCTCTCCCCCTTCCCTTAACCCTTCATAACCCCTCCTGTCCTCAACAGATTGTCCAGAATTTCATAAAATTCACCACCTGTGACTGAGATGTGTCCACTATGTCCCTCATCTGCTTTGACTCATGTCTTGCTAATTGGTGAGGTAGAAAGACAAGAAACTACATGCTTAACTTGTGGTTTGTATGGACTTAAAGTCCGGTGTTTCTCACAATGAGTTTACTTATATTTTTTCTTTCTTTGAAGTTCTAATGCCTTGTCATTTTTGGAAGTTTACAAATGACTGGTTTTTAGGTTCTTCATATTTTTTTTGTCTTGTACAGTGCAAATACAAAAGATTAATGTTATTTTTCCTTATCTGAGTGTTAGCTTGAAATATGCTGTCTGTCATGATGAGTTCTCGGTCGAGATTTTTATCTTCAGTGTTGCAGCAGTGGCATTCTGGGAAATGTAGTTTACACGTAGGGTTGTTTTTACATTTTTTGTATTTGTTGCTTTATTTAGTGCAATAAATATATATCATATGCATATATGAATATCATATGCAGATATAATGTAGTTTTCCTCAGCTCACTGAATTGTTTATGGTTTCAGTCTCTCTGTCCCCATTCTGCGGTCTTCTCTGGCTTTGCGCTCTGGCTACAGCGACAGTGACTCAGCTACCTTAGCTGTTCTGTGCTAGCGCTAGCAGCCGCAGCAGGAGAAGCGGGTCTTCCGCGGTTCTGCTGCTTTGCAGTCAGCAGGCCAGTTAGTACACGTGTTGCACTGTTGTCTAACAGTGAAGCTGTGGGCCAATAATGGCTTGAGGAACATGACAGGGCCGGACCAGACATGACCTCAAAGCCTGCCTCAGATCACAAGTGCGCAGCAACAGTGCCAACGCCCAAATACTTATGGGCTGCATTGTATGATTCACTTGGGAGTCACAATCTGGTAATAACTGGAGAGAATGGGAACATCAGACAATGCGGCTTTTGCCTGAAACTGTGTTTTTTTCTTTTTTTTAATTGGGCATCTCCAATCCCACCGGAATCTGGAATGCCCAGTTGGTGAACTATGTACAAAGCTTGCTTGTATGTGACCCCTTGCTGCCAACTCAGGATAGTGAAGATAGCTCACGACTCTCCTCCGAAGCACGTGCCCCTCAGCCACTGATTCTTATACATTCAGTGGTTGAATCCTCGTAAGTTCAGAACGAGGGCGGAGGATACCCGGACATGAACAAACCCAGAGTCTTCCTGACGAGCGCTCGTCTGGCCAGCAGGAGGCGCTGGAGCAATGAACAAAGCTACTATTTTATCCCAAATCCGGTAGTCCCTTCCCAATTTGGAGCCCTTGCGGTGGGTACGTTGGGGCTTGAACCCGCGACGTGATCTTCACCTCTGCACTGCAGCGCAGTGCCTTAACCAAGTGAGCTATCCGGCAGCTCTGAGACTGCGTTTACGTGAATAAAAGTGTTAACACTAATGGGGACCAGGGTTGGGTTCAATTACTTTATTCAATTACAATTACAGTTATTGTAATCAATTATTTTTCTAATTGTAATTTCATTTTAATTGAATTTGTTCATCAACAAGTAATTGTAATTGAACATTCTGTCCAGAAAGTAATTGTTATTGTAACTGTAATTGCAATTACAATCAATTGTAATTGAAAGAAGTAATTGAACCCAACCCTAATGAGGACAGATGTAGTTGGGTGTTGTTGTGTGCAGTGTAGCACGTGGATAAAGTGTCTGTCTAAACTCGGTTTTTGGAATATTTGCATGACGCGCAAGCGTGCATGCCCACGCTTATACCCACACATACATAAATAACATACACTCACACAAATAAGCCCTCACATACACTCACAAACACGCATGCGCTAGTATTCACTCACACACGCTTGCAGTGATGTACACTTGCACACACCCACAACACCCACAAGTGCACTCCTGCACGCAAACACACACACACTCCTCACTTTTTCCAGTATGCCCTCTCTCTCCGGCATTAAGAGATTATAGAGCCAGCTACTGAATGTGATTGACACCAGCCCCGGCGATAGCTCCGCCCATTCAGCTCCTCTAATCCTATCACAGAGGGGTCGACCCTCTACTCCTGCTGAAAGGGGAACTTTTTCTGCCCCCCTGTACTGCCCCTCTGTGTGCACCTCAGTACCCCAGACTCAGGACTGTCTGTAGCGGGACGTGCCACTCTCATACATAGCTGGGCAGGTGGAGGAGCTTAAGGTGCAGGAGGTGGGGAACGTACAGAGCATGCTCAGTGCACACTTGATCCCGGCAAGCGGTGCTCATCATGCTTTCATCTGCGGCAGGAATGTGAGAGAGAGTGAGCAAGAGAAAAAGAACGAGAGAGAGAGAGAGAGACTGAAACCGCGGTGTACATGGGAGATTCCGTGCACAAAACAAGCTGTTACCGTTGAATGCATATACGCACACAGACGCGGAATCACTCGAGCACACACTCACACTCTCAGAGGCACACACATGCGCGCACGAACACACACTCTCTCACGCACGCAAGCTATACTCAGGCTGATGAAACGCTGGACCGGCTGGGCGGGCTGTGAGAGGGGGGACAGTTAGCACTGCAGCGAGAGAGAGAGGCAGAGGGAGAGAGAGAGGGAGAGGGGGAGAGAGAGAGAGGGAGAGACAGAGGGAGAGAGAGGGAGAAAACGCATCCGGCTCCCCTCCGACCGTCGCCCTGCATGGGACCGCTGCTTCGGCTGGGATTTACCTCCGGCGGCTCAGCCCTGGAATGCCATGGAATGACCGGTTGGAAGAGCCCGGAAAAGACGCTATGGCAATCGCCCTCCTCTCACCGCACTGATGAAAGGGTTCAAGCTTGCCTGGTAAGGAGCACTGCAGGGGGGGAAGGGGAGGGAGTTGTGTGTTGTTGTCAGTTGGAGGGAGGGACATATATCTTCACATTCGCGCCAAGCATTAGCCTGCCATCTCAACCCCCCCCCCCCCCCCCCAACCCTCACCTCCCATAGCTGTGGTAGCAGTAGTAGCAGTGTGTGTGTGTGTGTGTGTGTGTGTGAGGGGGGGGAAGGGGCAAAGGGGCACATGCCGTTAGCAGAGCTCTCCACTAGCTGTTAGCTGTTAGCGCTCAGCGCTGGGGCTTCGGTCACATGTCCCGAGCAGCCGCATTGCTCTCTGCTGCCTCTTCCCTCTGCCCAGGCCCGTATTTTTAGTGCGAAAATTACAGCGTATTGCAGGGAGGAGGACGGGAAAAAAAAGAAAAACAGCAGGGAGGACAGCACCGTACCCGCTCCTCTCATCCCTTCTCTTTTCCTCCTCTCTCTGGTTTCATCCTCCATCATTGGCTGCAGCCAAGCGTCTGTCTCTCGAGATGCTCCATCCTGTAGATTTTCTTTACATTTTACCGGTTTGGCAAACTCTAGTGGACTAATTAGCAGCTTAAGGAAACCTCTTGCCGCTGAATGAGGTGCGCTTTATCAGGGTTGGATGGTTAATCCCTACGAACATCGTTTAGCACCCTGCTCTACTTCACTTTCCTCTCCTCCCCTCTCCAGACCTCTCATCCCTCTCTCCTGTGGTCTGCTCTCTCCACTCGTTTCTAGCTCCCGTGTTCATTTCCCTTCATGCGGTGGTGGTACGCAGAAACCACAGCGCTTGGGCAGAGGGCACTTGGACTCAGAAGAGCCCTGACCTGCCTTTTGCACAACGCTTTCTCTCATCCCGCTCCTCTGTATTGACAGACAGGCCTCGGGCTGTGACCTGCTGTAGATGTCAGCGGTGCGATGGCTGGAAGGGTTATATTAAAGGTTCACTCGTGTTGGCTTATTTAGCCAATCTGTTTATTGGTATTTAGTAGTTCTCTTCTACTGCAAACGCATTTGTCTTCAGAAGGATCTTAGTCTGTTGCGGTTATTTAGCTTATGCTTTGATTCATGGAGACTTACAGTGTTGAAGACTTTGGAGATTCTGATCCCCTTGTCGCTACTGTATGTGAGGATAGGGGCCCTGGTGCTATATGGGGTTAAGGGACTTGCTCTGGGGCTCAACAGTTATCTCTGTGATGTATTGTGGCTACCTTAGTTCTCGAACCAATAACCTTCCCTGTCGAGAGTGAGCTAGCCTCTCATTTTTCTTGATTCCATCGACAAAGCTGGGCAAAGTTTTTATGCTCATTTGTCAATCTGTCTGTTTTTGAACAGGATTACGCAAAAAAAAAAAATTCTTGGCTGATCTTGATGAAACTTTGTGGGAAGGTTGTGTTCGACAGCAGTTTGACATGAGTAGATTTTCAGCTGTCAAAGTCAAAGGTCAAGGTCACCATTGTAGAAAAGGTCAAAAGTGATGGTGGAGGCAGAAGCGTGCACTCTACCGAGTGCCCTTTTTGAGTTGAAAAAATTTTTGCTTGGCGGTAGAAATTTTTCTGCCAGGAATTTTGAAACTGGTGAAGTTGTCTCTTCTTCCATTATATGTCTATTGCAGCAACAAAGTAAGTGAAATAAGACTGAAGTCTAAAAATTTCACTAAGATATTTGTTAATACTTCTAATTTTTTGCTGTGCATATGGGACAGCATCCTGTGGTTCATTGAACATGTATTTCTGCATTGGTTTTCTCAAGAGCGGAGGGAGAGTGGAGAATCAAACTTCTTTTTCAGTTCGGTCTCCATTGACACTGGGTTTTAAATCGCTGCTATGCTGTTGCTTTGGATGGCAATGGACTTAGGAAGCAGCTCAGTATATTTCAGGATGGGGATTTGCGATGAAAGCAGCTGCCTTTATAGTTTCAGAGGTTTACTGTGTTTTGGAAAATGCTGTGATCCGCTCTCCCCGCTCAGGCAGGTGTTGAGTTATCTGATGTGTTGTTGATGTTTTTGCAAGGCTGAGCAAATGGCTACATCAGCATGGCCGAATGGTTTTCAAACAGCACGCGCACACGCTCACGCAAATGCTCATGCCTGCACCACATGCAGCAAAAGAATACACAGCTGTCTGTGTGTTTTGCTGTAACAGTGTGACAGAGGCGGCGCACTTGCGTAAAGCCTTGCAAGTGGGGTGTGTATGCGCGTGCATGATTAAGTGCGAGCGTCCGTGAGCGCGAACAGACTGAGGAATGGGAGAATCAGCTTGTCACTCATAAGACAGTCCTCGGTTTTTAGTCAAGCCAATGTAATGCGGATATAACTGGGTCACCTGCGGCTCGGAGTGATAACGTACAGAATGTTGGCTCAGGGTTAGTGACTGCTGGCCTGGGGGAGGTTGCATCTGATTAAATTCTGCTCTGCTGTTACATTGAGGAACTACCTTTTGAACTCAGTCGTTGAACTCAATTAAACAGTGAGGTGAGCCTTTAAAGACTTCTACTCTTTTTCCACATTACCAACCTTCCTTTCTTATTGGGCACCTGCCACCAGAAAGGTAGGTCAGGGGGCCACTGATTTAGGCTGTGTTCGTCAGTGTGTCCGTTCGTTTGACCATCTGTGCGTCCATCCTGATCCAGTGCTCTGAACCTATATGCTGCACCGTTACCAAGGAACTGGCTGTAGAGCTTGAGTTGGTCCGCGGGCGCCGCTCTGTGGCTGCCCACTGCTCCTAACTATAGGATGGGTCAAATGTGGAGGATAAA
Organism: Gymnothorax reevesii; assembly: GCA_029721435.1. NCBI lineage: Eukaryota > Metazoa > Chordata > Actinopteri > Anguilliformes > Muraenidae > Gymnothorax > Gymnothorax reevesii. Next base: position 35,213,799 of record CM056578.1, read on the forward strand.
CTACCCCACGAGGTTCAATAAAAGTGTATCTGTAGCTGCCGGATAGCTCACTCGGTTAAGGCACTGCGCTGCAGTGCAGAGGTGTCTATCACGTCGCGGGTTCGAGCCCCGGCGTACCCACCGGCAGGGGTCGGCAGCTTTTTCAGAGTAGCGCACAATTGGCGATCGCGCCACAGGGTTTCAAATTGGGAAGGGACTGCCGGATTTGGGTATCCAATAGCCGCTTTGTTCGTTGCTCCAGCGCCTCCTGTTGGCCAGACGGGCGCTCGTCAGGAAGACTCTGGGTTTGTTCACGTCCGGGTATCCTCCACCCTCGTTCGGAACTTACGAGGATTCGACCAATGAGTGTATAAGAATTAGTGGCTGACGGACACGTGCTTCGGAGGAGAGCCGTGAGCTATCTTCACTATCCTGAGTTGGCAGCAAGGGGTCGCATACGAGCAAGCTTTGTACATAGTTCACTAATTGGGCATTCCAGATTTGGGTGGGATTGGAGATGCCAAATTTAAAAAAATGACTTCTGACTTTTGACTTTTCAGCAATGACCTCCATCACTGTTTTTCGTTTGCGGAGCATACAGTGCCGTGAAAACGTATTTGCCTCCTTCCTGATTTCTTATTTTTTTGCATATTTGTCACAGTTATATGTTTCAGATCGTCAGGCAAATTTTAATATCAGACAAAGATGACCCGAGTAAATACAAAATGCAGTTTTTAAATGATGATTTCATTTATTTAGCGAAAAAAGCTATCCAAACCTACCTGGCGATATGTGAAAAAGTTATTTCCCTCCCCTATATCATGAATTAACTGTGATTAGCCATATTTTTTATGTTCAATTTCAATAGCGATGCTCAGGCCTGATTACTGCCAGATCTGCTGAATCAAGGAAACAAACAGAACCTCTCTGACAAAGTGAAGTAGGATAAAGGATCTCAAAAAGCAACACATAATGTCGCAATCCAAAGAAATTCAAGAATAGATTAGAAACAAAGTGATTGACATCTCTTCGTCGGGAAAGGGTTACAAAGCCATTTCCCAGGCTTTGGTACTCCAGCGAACCATGGTGAGAGCCATTATCCACAAATAAAGAAAACTTAGAGTAGTGGTGAACCTTCCCAGGAGTGGTCGGCCAACCAAAATTACTCCAAGAGCACATTGCGACTCATCCAGGAGGTCACAAAAGAACCCTGAGCAACATCTGAAGAACTGCAGGCCTCACTTGCCTCATTTAAAGTCAGTGTTCATGAGTCAATAAAAAGAAAAAGACTGGGCAAAAATGGCATCCGTAGGAGAGTTCCAAGGAGAAAACCACTGCTGACCAAAAAGAACACAAAGGCTTGTCTCACATTTCACAAAAAGCACCTTGATGATCCCAAAGACAAAAGTTGAACTTTTTGGAAGGTATGCATCCTGTTACATCTAGCGTAAAACTAACACAGTATTTCATAAAAAGAACACCATACCAACAGTCAAACATGGTGGTGGTAGTGTGATGGTCTGGGGCCTCTTTGCTGCTTCAGGACCTGGAGGACTAATTGATGGAACCATGAATTCTGCTCTCTCCCAGAAAGTCCTGAGGGAGAATGTACGACCATCAGTTTGACACCTCAAGCTCAAGCGCGCTTGAGTTATGCAGCAGGACAATGATCCAAAACACACCAACAAGTTCACCTCTGAAAGGCTTAAAAATGAAGGTTTTTGAGTGGCGTAGTCAAAGTCTGGACTAAAATCCAATTGAAATGCTGTGGCATGACCTTAAACAGGTTGTTCATGCTCCAAAAACCTCCAATGTGCCTAAATTAAAAGAATTCTGCAAAGAAGAGGAGGCCAAAATTCCTCCACAGCGATGTGAAAGACTCATTGCCAGTTATCACTATCACTTGATTGCAGTTGTTGTCGTCGAGGGTGGGTTTAGGTTTAGGGGACAATTACTTTTTCACATAAGGCCAGGTGGGTTTGGATAGCTTAACAAATGAAAGCATCATTTAAAAACTGCATTTTGTATTTACTTGGTGTGTCTTTGTCTAATATTAAAATTTGTTTGATTCTCTGAAACATTTAAGTGTGTCAAATATGCAAAAAAAATAAATCAAGAGGGGGGCAAATACTTTTCCACAGCATTGTATCTCCGATGCTGTTGACATCTGGTTGTGCTGGTTGGCCATGACCTCAACTTATGTTTTGTTGACCTTTGACCTTAGCCCCGTTGACTTTGACCTTTTTCTGCAATTTTCAACTTTCTGATGAAAAATCATCTGATCTTTTAAAGTGTGTATGATGAGAATTTCTTTTTCGGGTGTTTGGTTTTGTGATAAGATTAAAAAAGCACTCTGGCATTAACACACTTTGAAAATTTAATTGAACTTGTTTTTTTGCATTCAAGCAAACCGCTATTTTGACTTGAAAGGTGTCGCCAGGACGTGCGTCATGTGATTTACTCCTGTGAAGTCAGTTGATTTGACTCACGACTCAACAGGGCGGAAAGGAAGAGGTAGGCAGTGGAGGCTGGTATTGTGGGGCTGGACTGCTGACAAACCCAAGCTGTACAAATAAGTGTGACACACCGGGCAGGCTGATGAATGTGTTTCCCTCAGATCACACTTTAAGAGCGAAAAAGGTCAAATTCGTGCAGCGGTACTGTGTTGATTTCAGTGGGCTAATGCGTGTGAAATAACTGAAAACTGAACCATGCTGAGACTGCGGTCAATTACACTAACGTCACGAGTGAGGCATTCTCTGACCCAGTTCCCAAAACTATTTTAGAGGAAGAGTCAGGGTATTTCGTACGGCAGAAAAAAACAAAAATAAAAAATGTTTTTGTCACTTTTAAAAAAGTTTTAGTTTTTTACTTATTTCAAAAAATCAATAACAGTAGAAAATTGTGAAATATACACTTTTATGTGGCTAATCAAAACCAATGAATTTTAGGTCAAGGAAAATAATGCAAATGTTAAAACTGACCTTTACCAGAGATTTTATGGGACCTTTGGCTTGTGACCTTGACCTCAGTTCTGTTTCTGGGGAGTATTTCCCTAACTAATTCCAGTGGCCTTTCAAAATTTCAAACCCCAATTCCATTGAAGTTGGGACGTTGAGTAAAACATCAAAAAAAAACAGAATACAATAATTTGCTAATCCTTTTCGAGCTATATTCAATTGAGTACACTACAAATACAAGATATTTAATACTCAAACTGATGAACTTTATATTGTTTTTTTTTTTGGAAATATTACCTCATTTTGAATTTGATGCCTGCAACAAGTTCCAAAAGAGCTGGGACAAGCACATGTTTACCACTGTGTTCCATCAGCTTTCCTTTTAACAACAGTCAATTAGAATTTTGGGAACTGAGGACACTAATTGTAGTAGCTTTGTCGGTGGAATTTTTTCCCATTCTTGCTCGATGTACGACTTCAGTCGCTCAACTGCCTGGAGTCCCTGTTGTCGTATTTTGCTCTTCATAATCTGCCACACATTCTCAATGGGAGGCAGGTCTTGACTGCAGGCTGGCCAGTCAATTACCCTTACTCTTCAACTATGAAGCAACGCTGTTGAAACACGTGCAGAACGTGGCTTGGCATTGTCTTACTGAAATAAGCAGGGATGTCCATGAAAAAGATGTTGCTTGGTTGGCAGCGTATGTTGCTCCAAAACCTGTATGTACCTATCAGCATTAATGGTGCCTTCGCAGATGTGCAAGTAACCCATGCCATGGGCACTGACACATCCCCATACCATCACAGATGCTGGCTTTTGAACTTTGCGCTGATAACCATCTGCACGGCCCTTTCCCTCTTTAGCCCCGGAGGACACGATGTCCGTGATTTCCAAAAATAATTTGAAATGTAGACTAATCAGACCACAGCGCACTTTTCTACTTTGCGTCCGTCCATCTCAGATGAGCTCGGGCCCAGAGAACCCAGTGGCGTTTCTGGATCTTGTTGATATATGGCTTTCTCTCTGCATGGTAGAGTATTAACTTGCACTTGTAGATGTAGTGAGTAAACTGTGTTAACTGACAATGGTTTTCCGAGGTGTTGCTGAGCTCACATTGTAATATCCTTTACTGAATGATGTCAGTTTTTAATGCAGTGCTGCCTGAGGGACCGACGGTCATGGGCATTCAATGTTGGTTTTTTGGCCTTGCCGCTTCTGTGTAGTGATTTCTCCGGATTCTCTGAATGTTTGGTGATATTATGGACTGTAGATGATGAAATCCCTTAATTCCTTGCAATTGCACGTTGAGAAACATTGTTCTTAAACTGTTGGACTATTTCCTCACACAGTTGTTCACAAAGTGGTGAATCTCGCCCCATCCTCGCCAGTGAACGACTGCACCTTTCGGGGATGCTCCTTTTATACCTAATCTTTACACTCACCTGTTTCCAATTAACCTGTTCACCTGTGGAATGTTCCAAACAGGTGTTTTTTCAGCGTTCCCTCCTCCCTGTCTTTTGTTGCGCCCGTCCCTGCTTTTTTGGAATGTGTTGCTGGCATCAAATTCAAAATGAGTGAATATTTTCAAAAAAGTAATAAAGTTTGTCAGTTCGAACATTAAATATCTTGTCTTTGTAGTGTACTTAATTGAATATAGGTCGGAATGGATTTGCAAATCATTGTATTGTCTGTTTATTCACATTTCACAAAATGTCCCGATTTCATTGGAAATGGGGTTTCTATATTTTACTCTACCAGCACCCAATGGGTAGGTCAGGGGACTGCTGATTTATAATATTTCTGTCTATCCGTCTATCTGTCTCACGGTCCGTCCACCCGTCCATGCAGGGGACTTTTGTAGTCTCTGACTGGCTTGTTTTTCCACACATTTTGCAATTTTTCAGTTCGATTGCTTCTAACTCGGGCTGTGTGTCCCTTTAATGGTGGTTTATTGACCTCTTTTAAGGCTGCTCTATTGATCTAAACTGGATGTTCCATGTATGCACTGACTTTGATGGTGGAGTTAGGATTGTGCAACTACAACAAAAATATAAACGCAGCACTTTTGTTTTTGCTCCCATTTGTCATGAGATGGACTCAAAGATCTAAAATTCATTCCAGATAAACAATATTACCATTTCTCTCAAACATTGTTCACAAATCTGTCTAAATGTGTGATAGTGAGCACTTTTGCTTTGCTGAGACAATCGATCCCACCTCACAGGTGTGCCACATCAAGATGCTCATCAGACACCATGATTAGTGCACAGGTGTACCTTAGACTGTCCACAATAAAAGGCCACCCTGAAATGTGCCGTTTTTGCTTTATTGGGGGTCTGGGGACTCAGAACCAGTCAGTATCTGGTGTGACCACCATTTGCCTCATGCAGTGCAACACATCTTCTTTGCATAGAGTTTATCAGATTGTCAATTATGGCCTGTGGAATGTTGGTCCACTCCTCTTCATTGGCTGTGCGAAGTTGCTGGATATTAGTGGGAACTGGTACGCGCTGTCGTATAAGCTGGTCAAGCACATCCCAAACATGCTCAATGGGTGACATGTCCGGTGAGTATGCTGGCCATGCAAGAACTGGGACATTTTCAGCTTCCAAGAATTGTGTACAGATCCTTGCAACATGGGGCCGTGCATTATCTTGCTGAAACATGAGGTGATGTTCATGGATGTATGGCACAACAATGGGCCTCGGGATCTCATCACGGTATCTCTGTGCATTCAAAATGCCATCAATAAAATGCACCTGTGTTCTTCGTCCATAACAGATGCCTGCCCATACCATAACCCCACCACCACCATGGGCCACTCGATCCACAACATTGACATCAGCAAAGCGCTCACCCACACGACGCCACACACGCTGTCTGCCATCTGCCCTGAACAATGTAAACCGAGATTCATCCGTGAAGAGAACACCTCTCCAACGTGCCAGACGCCATCGAATGTGAGCATTTGCCCACTCAAGTCTGTTAGGGCGACGATCTGGAGTAGGGTTAAGTCCCCGATGAGGACGACGAGCATGCAGTTGAGCTTCCCTGAGACGGTGTCTGACAGTTTGTGCAGAAATTCTTTGGTTATGCAAACCAAGTGTTTCAGCAGCTGTCTGAGTAGCTGGTCTCAGACGATCTTGGAGGTGAACCTGCTGGATGTGGAGGTCCTGGGCTGGTGCGGTTACACGTGGTCTGCGGTTGTGAGGCCGGTTGGATGTACTGCCATATTCTCTGAAACGCCTTTGGAGACGGCTTATGGTGGAAAAATGAACATTCAAGGCCCGAGCAACAGATCTGGTTGACATTTCAGCTGTCAGCATGCCAATTGCACGCTCCCTCAATGCTTGCGCCATCTGTGGCATTTTGCTGTGAGACAAAACTGCACATTTCAGAGTGCCGTTTTATTGTGGACAGACTAAGGTACACTTGTGCACTAATCATGGTGTCTGATGAGCATTTTGATGTGGCACACCTGTGAGGTGGGATGGATTGTCTCAGCAAAGCAAAAGTGCTCACTATCACACATTTAGACAGATTTGTGAACAATGTTTGAGAGAAATGGTAATATTGTGTATCTGGAATGAATTTTAGATCTTTGTGTCCATCTCATGACAAATGGGAGCAAGAACAAAAGTGTTGCGTTTATATTTTTGTTGAGTGTATGAAGTCAAAGCATCCTTCTTTTTTGATTGGTCCCTTGAAATAAATTTGCAGCTTCTTTCCAGAAAAAAAATTGCAAGTATGAATTACTGCCGGAAAATAAACAGGGCTTCCCCGTTGAATCTAAAAAGCAATGCAGTGAGTGAATTAAGTTCTATGTTGTGCGTCCGATTGTCTCATTGAGTCTTGGGATGTTCTTCACCTGAGCAGCACAAATACTGCGCTTGGAGTGAAGGATGTGGCTGCGCAGGTGAGCAGTATGAGCAAGAGGTCAGGCAGTCAGGCAACTCCTCTGTGTTTTATTCAACATCCGGTTGGCGCACGTCACCCCCAATACGCTCAGCTCAGGCGTTCACTCACTGATGGAGTTATAGAACATTAATCTGACAGAGACAAATGGCTGATCTGCTCCTCTGCTCCATGTACTTGCTGCTCTGCGCAGTCTGAGTATTCCCAGAGGGTATGGGTGAAGCTGTGTTGAGTGTGCATGTGGAGTTGTGTGTGTGTGTGTGCATGTGTGTGTGTGAGGCTGTGTCTGTTTGCTTATGTGTGAAAGACTAGTCTGTGTGTGCTTGTGAAAGAGAGAGGGACTGAGTGTAGGTGTGTGGGTGAGGGGGCTATGTGTGAGAGTGTGTGTGTTCATATGCATCAGAAAGAGACATCAGTGGGGTTGAGAGAGTGTGTACATTAAAGAGAGTCTAAACGGCCTTTTGCTTCACTTGTGAAAGGGGTTCTCTGCATCGTTGTATGGCTGAACTTGCGGTCCTTTGCTCCGCTTGACATCCACCATTGCCATGGCGTCGCTGGCCTGATAATCACATACCCTTCCAGACCCATTCTCTCAGCCCAACCAGCTGTGCCAGAAAGTGTCCCCAGAACCGAGTCATCACAGCAGTCATATCATGTTTAATGAGATCCCCATTATAGACTTTGCTTAGGTTATTTGTGATACTTTGGGTCAGCAGGGCTGTCCTGAGCCTAAACTCCCATGAATAACTTTCCCAGCATTGGGTGAAACTGATGTGCATTTCCCTTTTAATGGAGCATCGACCTCATTTCTTGTAATGAAGTCCTATTATAATTATAATTGTGTTTAAAAATATAGTGCATAGTATATTTAGGTGTGGCATGGCACCTTGAACATCATTGTCTCAATTCCAGGCTTTGGTATTTCTGTGTGGAAGTAGCTTGTCCTCTCCTGTTTGTATGCATTTCCTCTCAGAACTTTAGTTGTCTCCGTTTAGTTGTTTAGATCTGGTGACTGTGGAGGCCATTGGAGTGCTTTGAGCTCATTGACATCTTTGTATAACAGTATGAGATGACATACGTTTAGCGGCAAGGTGAATTATCCTGCTCAAAGAAGCCATTAGCCTGCATTGCCGGCGGTCAGCGACTGGCGGGAGAAAGGAGAGGAAAGACCGCCTGCACGATAATGTAGGGATTTTTAGTTGTCCGTTCACCAGTGAACGGGAATTACTGATTGGCTTAAGAGGTGTCAATCAAAATTGAACTGTCATCGAATGTAACGCAACGCATGGTTACGCCGTAAACTGCCAGAACAAAGATGGCGAATGTAGAGAACGACGCTTTGATAAAGAAATCACTTGAATATCTTGAAATTCACGACCGAAAGATTACTCTAAAGGACGAACAACTGCAGGCGATCAATCATTTACTAGATTTGATCTCCACGCATCACTTGTGCTCTCAAATTACACTCGAGTTTCATTGGTTTAAAAAAGGGGTGGTCCGTCGCAGCCCGTTGCTCAAGGAAGTGGGCGGCTACTCAAAATCCCTACGTTATCGTGCAGGCGGTCTTTCCTCTCCTTTCTCCCGCCAGCCACTGACCGCCGGCAACGCAGGCTAAGAAGCCATTAGACTGTAGCTGTAAAGGGATACGCATGATCATTCACAACACTAGGCTGTGGCATTTAGCACTTTCAATACTGAATGCAGTCATACAAATCAGAATTACCCAATGGATATGTCATTTTTGTGACTTACAATATCATTTAATCAGTATCAAGCTTCATACTAGACCTGTCAGGAATTGATACGATACTGATGGGACAAATATGTCCCTCTGATAAAAACTGGTGGGGAATATGTGTCCCATGAGCTCTGAAAGGGTTGAGGGACTATGGCAGCACCTGCTCAAAATGTGCCTGTTCAGAATGGGCGGTTGCTTGGCCTCCAGCACTGCTGGTCCCTGTTTTCTCTAGAACCGCTCAGCCAAACAACTTCACAACCGGGTCTGGGCTTCCTTGGGTCTTCAGCAATACTTCTGCCAAAATAATCAAAAATTGTTCAGAAAATGAAAGGACATGCGCACATCCATGCAGATATACGCACAGTTAGACAAGACAGATGGACCCTCATCCATTTATAGTTAGATACTCATTTGGTTATAAGGGGCTGCAAAAATAATACCCAGACCATTAAACTGCTATCACCACCAGCTTGAACTGTTCGCCCAAGGCAGGATTGATCCATGGATTCATGTTGTTTATGCCAAATTCTGACCCGCCTATCTGCATGTTGCAGCAGAAGTCAAGATTTATCTGGCCAGGCAATGTTTTTCCAGACTCATCCTGCCCAGCTTTGGTGAGCCTGTTTTCTTCTACTGCCACAGCCTGTCCTCAACAAGGTTTGAGGTGTTGCGTGATCAGAGATGCTCTTTTGCATAGTTTTGCTGTAAAGCGAGGTTATTCAAGTTAATCAGTAGATCCACTTTGTTGTGAAGTTCCTCAAGAGGAGTTTGGCTGGCATAAATTTACATAAACTTACGTAAGGTAGTAGAATCCGTAGTGCTCCGCAAGCGACAGTAATGATCCACAAATTTACGTGCTAGTGGATCTGTGGTCACAAGAAAATATGGGAACCTACACATTCCACTTTGGAGGACTTGTTTTCTCCATGCTGGAAATCTTGCCAAGAATATTGAATTATTTAACTTGAGGTGAATCTGCCTTATGTGCCTCATAGATGTTCTGACGTATTGGCAGCGTATACTGTATGCTGGGTATTCTAACGTAAAGGTACGTCGTGTTGCATGGTTGACCTTTTTCACCCCTCAGCCCCGAAAAAGGGCAGAGGAGTATTGCCGTCCCCCTCCCAGACAGGCGGGCGGAAGGGTGCTGAGTGGGAAAATTTTGTCCGGTCTGTTTCTGTTTAACCGCTAGGGTTAGGAACTTGATTTTGCATTTGAATACTGGCTTTAGTGGGTAGGCTTGCCTCATCGAAGTTTCGTACCTGAATGACCTTTGACCCTGGCTCAGTGACCTTCACCTTTAAAACCTTGTCAGGGCCATTTCTTTGAAACCGCTTGGGTTAGGAACTTGACTTTGCGTATGTGGACTTGCCTTGGTGGGTAGAGGTGCCTCGTCCAGGTTTTGTACCACATGCTAGAAAACTTTTTGGGCGTCCGTTTTCATCCGCAAGGTTGGGTAAGACCCTTAATGTGAGGCTTTCTTGCGCAGACTGACGCAGCATTCCATAAGATCTGATCAAATGGCTTGCAGTAAACTTCCGCAAGAACACAAAATTTCTGCAGTAAGTTTATGTATGGCATTATGTCAACTTATGATTGTAACCTTACTGCATAGCAGAGTTGCGATAGAAGGGTCACTTTCGTATCAGCTGAAGCTAATTTTCCTGACTTCTCTCATTTACAAGTCTTTGTCACCACAGAACTGCTGCTCAAGGATGTTGTTGTTTTTCACACTATTCTCTGTAAACACTAGACTGCATGAAAATTCCTGGAGGTCAGCAGTTTCTGGGATGCTGAAACCACCCCGTCTGGCATCAACAATCATTCCACAGTCAAAATCACAAAGACTACATCTGAAGAGTCGACTTTCAAAACCGGCTAAGTCAAGTTTTGAAAATAAATGAGTTTTCTCCCTTTGCCTCTCTTTCAGGCACCTGCCCATTTCCCACTGATAGCTCCACTTTCAAAACCTACTAAATCATGTTATTGTAATGTGGAAAGAGGCCGCTAGATGGCAGTATTGACTTTTTTTGGTTAAGCCCAGTCTGGAGCTAGGTTTGGGCATGTCCTGGGCATGTCTGAGAGGGGAGAGTCCCAGAGAAAAAAAAAGTCTAAATGTGGGAGGGGGCTGCAAAAGAGTTTGTAAGGAGAGAAATTGAGAGAGTAAAGTAGTTGGAGAAATTGCAAGGAGAAGGATACATTTTACCAGATCTGTCACTCTTTTCAAGACCTGTGAAGCTTTTTGTGGATTTTTGCCTGTGTTGGAGCATTTTCCTCACCCGGAACATCACCAAGCAACCCCATCTCAAGGGACTGTAAATATTTTTGTATATTATCAATCTTGGTCAGTAGTATAAATTGTAGGTTAGTGTTGGTCTTTGTTTAATTAAATCTGTTGAAGTTTTAAAATTGTGTTTGTCATCCCTTGCTGTCGTAAATGTCATAACAAATTGGGGCCATAACATTATAAATTGTAACGGAAAAAGCTAAACTCTGTCAAAACCCACCAAGTCAAGGTGGAAAACTCTGTCAAATTCTGCTAAGTCATCAGCCAATGTGGAAACGTGATTCCATTTTTGTTCACTAGAAGGAACCAATCACAGTCAAGCTTTCATAGCCCGTTCAGCTTTTGCTTTCTCTAACTCAAGATGAGGGATGCAGACTCAAGTTTCGTTTTGATCGCTGAAAATGCAAACAAAAAAAGGGGGTATTTGAACCCATGGACTCATGTTTATGTAGCCATTGTCATAGAGCTATTCAACCACTGTGCTGTCTACAGCATTGAGTTGCATGTAGAGTGGGTCCTGAGTCAAATGCCTTCACCTATTGAGCAACGGGGCCGGTTTAAACACTGTCAAAACCTGCTAAATTTCCACTCCACTTTCAAAACCTGCGAAGTCAAAAGTTTGTGTTGCAAAATTGAAGTCATTTCTTTAAAAAAATGCCTCATGGATTATGTCTGCATGGTTAATAGTTTCAGTAAAGTGAAAATTGGCATCTATGGATGATCATTTCTTTGCCAACCAAAAAATCTGATTTTTAAAAAAAAAATGGACCAACTTGACTCAGAAGGCTTTGCAAGTGGACTCCTCATTTCATCCCCATTCTGATGTTTGGTCTGAACATCTGAGCCTCTTGACCATGTCTGGATGCTTTTATCCGTTGAATTACTGTCACCCACATGATCGGCCGGATAGCCAATAGTTGCCTAAAAAAAGTGGCAGATCAGACCAATGAGAGACTAAAGTGCCCATTGATATGGGTTTGTGAGTTGAACGGTGTGTGATCCTTGTCATGGTTTGGAGGCTTTGACAGCTTTCTTTGTTGCTACCGTCCAGGACGATATCGTTTTGCTCTCAATCGAATTTCCTAGGCCAGCTGGCATTAATTGGCGGCCTCACTCCCCTTGCTAGAGTGTCAGCGTTATGTCTGCAATTTAGCCGATAAAGTCTCTAGTAAGAGAGTTGTTTAGGGTTTAGCTGCACATTTGAGGAGAAGTTCTAGATAGCAAGGGAATCTTTGTTTCTTCCCTTTCTTTTCGTCTTATCGAGCTCGCCTTGCTTCCTTACCTTGGACGACATTTAGGTCCGTTGGAAGTGCGAGTCTCGCCCTCTTATTTTATTTGTGTGTCTCTCTCTCATCTGTGTGTTCCCCTTTTATTCTGGCCGCTGCGTCTGGCGTCTCAACTCACCAGCCATCACAACCCTGAAATGTCCAGGCTTTGTTCCTGGATCTCGCCCAATCTTTGGTGGGATGTACTGCCATAGAATCCTGCCCCCACACCCAAATCAGGAATAAAAAGGTTACATAATCAATAAATAGATGTATATGTCATATATCTATAATGCACAGCAGAAGTTGTCTCGGTCACATTAATAGCAAAATTTGATCGCAACCTGAATGTGCACGCATCAGACACACAAGCCATACACTTGATGTGCTGTAGGAATCTACACAGCTTCATTGAAATTACTGCTTTCTGGAATATAATTTTAATAAACGTTTGTTACGTGCTTTTACTGAATGTTTCAGTGAACTTTTTATATTTAATGTAAGCAAATGTCATCCTGACTCCTCAGCCCGTCAGCTAAAATAAGTTCCCCTGAAAGAAAACTCTCTGTAGCCCGCTGGGGTTGTTTTCAGCTGTTCCTGATGAGATGGAATTGCTGTGGCACAGATGGGTTTGCAGTTTCTTGTATGTGTTATTTCAAGTCTTCTTTATGGTGCCCCTGCTACCTGGAATAACCTTAAAAATGCTGTAAAATTACTCCCCCCCCCCCCCCCCAGCCATTTTAGATTGCCTGTTGCATGTCAAGTGGCAATTGATTGCAGCTGTTTTAAACAGTTTTAATATGTAAAAAATTATTAGTTTGACTTTGCATCTTACTTTATCTTTATCTCATTTTAATTAGTTATATTAATTTATTTCATTATTTGTGCCCTTGTTTTGTTGTTCTGTTGTTCTGTGTCATGCATTTCATCAGTTGTCTTTACTCTCGGGAGCATCGCAGATGGGGACTCATCTTCAGTTCATTTTCTGACTGTCAATAAAGATGAATACATAGAGCTTTATGGTGGTTCACCTGTGCGTATCTTCCTATGGTTCTTACAGAAAAGAATCGTGTCTGCAGTCGACACATTACTTCCAAGCAGCCGGTCTTATCTGTTTTGGATCGGGCCCTTATTTGGTGAAATCAGTTCCTTTCAGGTTCTTGATGCTGTCGGTTATTTGTGTCCGCATGGCGGTATGAGCGCTCGTATTGACGGCGCTGAAATGTTGCTGTTGTTATTTCCCCAAGGGCTCCAATCCTACAGAGCGATTCACTGTTCCTTCCTTTCATCTCGAGGACTCGCAAATAGTTTCTCTCTGGTCCACGTCTATTCGGAACATTCTAGTGTTTTTTTTTTTTTACACTCGAGACTTCTGCTGTTGTGCTGTGTATGTGATGGTGACTTTCTCTGCTTCTCCGATGCAAAGGCTATGAAAGATAATAAATTACCCAAGTGCCTCTCTGTAAGAAGGCTGTGGGTTTGATTCCAGCCTGGGGCTTTCCTGTATGAAGCTGGCTTGTTCTCTCCGTGTCATTGCGGGTTTCTTTATTTAACTCCAGTTTCCTCACAGTATCCAAAGACATTCATTCTTGGCTAATTGGACACTCTAAGTTGCTCGTAGGTATGAGTGTGTGAGCGAATGGTGTGTGAATGGTGTGTGACCCCTGATGGATTGGAGAGCTGTTCAGGGTGGGTCCCTGCCTTACACCCATAATCGGTTGGGACAAGCTCCAGCTCACCTCATCGTACCCTGATGAGTACGAAGTTGTTTTTATAATGGATGGAAATTGCCCTAGATTATTACAGTTTTGAACACCCAATATTGTAATCATTATTATCGCTCAAACCTCATATTTTATTTCAGAGGGATGCCTTCCCTACATAAATGTCTGTTTTTACAAGTGTTTAGGTCCTGCAAAATGAGATTTAAAAACATTTTTCCTCTCTCCATCAAGTAGAATATATTAACCTATGCTATTGTTTGCTTGTCAAGCGAAATTGTCTAACACCTTTAGCTTGTCAAGAAATGGGGCAAAATGATTTTTTCTCATTGGCAAAAATGTCAATTTAGAAAGAAGTAATGGATCAACTCTAAATTTACGATAAAACACTTGAGACTGACTTTATTTTTTGCTGGGCGTGTGGGAGTGGAGTGACTGTGGAAGTCCTTGAAATGGTTTATTAGTGGGCGATTTCTTGGTGAATCTGTGGGTGGACTTAAATGTACTGAATTTGTTTATTTATTTTTTGCTGTAAACTGGCAGTCAAAACCTAACCTGAGCTTTGATTTCAAAGGAGTGAAAAACTCAGCCCTATACAGGGTGAGCCATGCAGCCAACGAGACCGTGCTTCGAATACGGCTCTTTAGGTTTGTGTCCGTATCTGCCGTGTGAGTAAATTGTGGAGTGTGAGGTTTGCTCTTACCTACCTCAACTTTACTGGCTCACATGCAGTGATAAGTAATTGCCTGTGTGTATTCCACATTTGAAATGGATTCACATCTTTAGTGTTTGTATAGTCAAACTATGCTTTTTCTACATGTTGAATTGCTCCTTTTGTCGGGGCATTGGCAGGCTGCAGAGTGTCCATTGTGAATAGAGTATTCCCTTATCCTTGGGCAAATACAATTTGTTGAATTCATTTCTTCAGTTTTGAGGTGAGAAGCAGCTGTAGGTTCTCAGCTTGAAAATGAGGGCTTGTTACCCGCCTCAAACAACATGCTAACTCTGGCTTTCCTGGGAAAAAAAGGGATTGAACATTTTACTCTTGTCGATCCAAGGTATGAATGTATATATTGCAAAGATTATTTTAAACTCATAGCAGAAATACATTTTTTGATAAGTCAGCAGTGAAATTGATTTGTGTTTAATTGTCTGACAACATAATGAAGTTGTTGGTTTGAATTAACCTTCAATCATTTCTTTTGTTTTTTTTTTTAAACACAAACCACATGTTCTTGTCTTACCACATCCTCAGACTGCAGAGATGACCTTTCCCCGATTCAATCAAAATGTGTCCTTCGTTTGATTCACATGTAAACTCAGTCGTTAAGCCTTTTCTTCAGTCTGTGAGCAAATTATTGTTGCTAATAGTTTAATGTTGTTTTCATAGTAAAAAAACTGTGCTTGTGAAGAAATGAAAATCACTTTTACTGTCGATATTACTTTTACTCTTGTTATTAATGACAACTTTTACAGTTCACAACCATTACATAATCCTGCCCTTAAATTGATTCCTCCCTCTCTTTATGAAATGTGACTCATTATTATGAGGACTTTGTAATACTGCGAAGGAACTGCAGTCTGTTTCAGGAGCTAAAACATTACATTTTTCCTCTCACGGTCCCGTGAGCATATGTAATTATGTGTGTTATCTTATGTGGGCTGGAGACCTGTCTTTCCTATGAGTGAATACTATGCCTACATTTCCCATGATTCAATGTCTTCAACTGAGCAGCACATTTTGGTAAGCTTTTAAAATGGACACTCGGACGGATCGTATACAGGGACCAGTGTCTCTTTTTTGGTTACTAATCACCATTTTTGAAGATTAAATGTATCAATTTTTTTCATCTACAGCTTATTGCATGCATGCAATCATATGCGATTAATTGCAACAGATAGGCTTGCGCAGGGATAGGCTTCTAGCTTATTCCCATCCCTCAGCTTAAATGGCAGTCTGTGAAGTAGCTTCTGCCCTGTGATACTGTGTCTACAGATGTCCCAGCCTGCGTTTTGTTCAAAATTTTGTAAAGGCGTCTTAAGCATGGCAAAGAATTCTGAAATATGGATTCATTGGGGCTGCTTAGTTTCCATTGTTTTGAGTGACAGATGTGGTGTGTATTTTTTCTGTGAGGCACTGAAAATTGTGTGAAAAAACTATCATATTTTGCGTAATGGAGGCAAGAAAAAAAATGCATTATCAAAGCTAAATAATTATTTCCAGTTTACCATTAAAGTTCAGTCTGTCTTGAGTCTTCAGTGAAAATCAAGTCTCTCTAATCTAAGCATTAAAACTGCTTATCAGCTGAAAACATCATTTGACATTTTTGTCATTTTTATCCTCCTGTTACTCTCCATAGTTGTATTTTTTCTTTCCAGCAATCTCAGTAAAGTACTGAAATAAATGGGAGTGAACTGGAAGTGAGACCTGGGAGAAATAGCCATTAATGCTCTGGTAGTACTTATCCTATGCAAAGGGTGTGAAATAGCCTCCACGGCCTTGTTGCTAATGTCAAATATGGTTCTTTTAAAAAGGTATATCACGATCAAGTTCGGATATTTTTTGTATGACGATGGCAGTGATGATAATGGTAATTATTATGATTATTATGATGATTATTATTGTTGTTGTTGTTCTGATTGTATTGTTCAGACTGTTTTTGCTGAGGCAATATATGATGATGGAACAGCAGTTAGAAAAGGGGCAGTTCAAAAAAGGGCATGATAAAATGGCACTGGTCTAGCGCAGCTCTCGCCAAGGCTATTCCCCGGTCCTCAGTACCTCCCTGCTACTGTGAGCTGCTGCTTTCGTGCTCCACTGTGTGAGCGGGACAGATTTGTGCACCTCTATAGACCAGCTGAACACAGGACGCAGGCCCAGAAGGACAGATTGGTGATTAGAGTCGGCCGGGAAAAGACACTCCGGGGTCCTATGTTATTATGAGCAGAAGTAACAGTTGTGCTGTACGTAAGTCCAGGGATGGATTAATGAACGGGCGTACCGGGCCCAGGCCCAGGGGCCCAAGGGCTCAGGCAGCCCTTGAGTGTCCTTAGCCTCCACGCAAAGTCACCGCTATTCACTTTGTATTTCTTTTTGCATTGTCAAAGGGCCTAATCATTCTTGTTAATAACTGAAGTCCTACTGGCAAACTGAAGCAATAGCCTAAAAATTCACTTTGAAGACATTACACGAAACAAACCATCACGTTTTAAGTGAGTGTTTATCGCCTTGGTTTATCCACAGGACCAAGTTAAAATCAAGTGTGATCAAGTTCTCTCGAAGGGGCCTCTCACATGGTCATAGATATGGATCCTCCACCACATACACACACAAATGAGCTGTTTATGTGGCATTTCTGGAAAGTCATGGTTCATAAGGACCCATAAAGGCCCTTAATTCATAAATTCAAAATGAGGCTTTCACATGTCTGTGCCCAGGGGCCCGACGTCTGTTAATCCGTCCACGTGTAAGTCATACTCATTGTACCTTATAAGGGACACTCCGGTCATTGAACATACCTAATAAAACAGTATATTTAAATAAATTGTCATTTTCTAAGCCTACCATGAAAGAAATCAGTAAAATCCCCCCTGGCATTTTGATATTATTACACTTTTTCGCTGAACTTTCAAAGCTCTCTATGGAGGCCGCCATTTGAACCGTTTTCTGCGAGTCACATGATCACAAATCATGGTCCTGACGTCACATGTGCGTAGAGCACATCAGTCGCTTGTCCTTCTCGTTCATTTAATGTTGCTGTCTTGAGTGTCGAGTCGACTCGACTCACTCAATAATCGCAAATAAACAATAGTTTTTTTTTAATTTGTCTGTTGATTGAGTGATAATATGTGAGCGGGGATAATGAAACAGAAGACCGTAGCTACACATGCATTGTAGCTATGTATGCTCAGAACCTAATGAGCTGTCGGGAATTCTCTGGAGTCCCTGCCATGACAGAACACGGGAACGCCAAAGAAACTTGTTCGGAGAAACAAATGATAGCTTGCTTTAAAGGCTGCAAGCCCAGATTATTCTAATAACAGGCAAGTTAATTTTGTAAGGCATGAAAGGATACGTGAATCATGCTGAAAACAGCCAAGATTTTATTCAGGCGCGATTTTTTGGCTCTGCCTCCCAACTATGGCAATGATGACATTATTTATCTGACAGATGGAAATAGCATGAAAACTTCGTTCGCAACTTCGTTTTATGCTTTTAATAGATCGTTATTCATAAAATAAAAATGATCAAGGCTTGGCGACAAATGTTTCTACGTTCGAGAGATCTGTGCTCTTACCCTGCCAGTGCGCACTGATAATGGGGGAGCGGTAACGTGCAGCAACTTCGCTGCTGAACATAAGTTATATTTTGGGCGTCTTAAAATGCAGCACCGTCAAGCGAAAATTAGCCTCATAATAGCACTAACTTTAGCTATTTAGCTAGGGACATGAGTAGACACATGCACACTACTAGTAATTTTTGTTACGAACAAACATTTTATAAAATATTAAAACGTAACTAAACTAAGGTGATTCATATTGGTTTTCATATTTTATTTACCAAGAAGTTATTTACATGTATGCATTTCTTTCGGTGCCTCTGCGGCGTTGGTAACCATCTTGCGTGGTTCGCGTGGTACTGTGGAGACTTGTCTTACCCATGACTCCCTTTAATGTTGCTGTGTACTGTAAATCAGTCTGGACTTCATGGTATATGTATTTGTTTCACAGTTAGGCACCAGTACCGTAGCATAGCACAAAAATAGTGCCCGATTATAATGGAAAAAATATGGTTTTTACCAATGGTCAAGATTTATATTTCAACCACGTGGGGTGATTTAGCCTTTGCTTTTGACCCATCCTAGTTAGGAGCAATGGGCAGCAAGAGTGCAGCGCCTAGGGACCAAATCCAGTCTTTAAGCCAGTTCTTTGATCTGGGGCTCTGGTTGGAGTGTTCCTTTTGAGCATGTTTTTCTGGATGGGGGGAAAAACATGGGGAGAACATACAAACTCCATGCTGAGAGGTCTTGGCTGAACCCGGAAACCTCCTAATAGTGAGGCAGCGGTGCAAACCAGTGCTAATGTGCTTGGAACTGACTGCACTCCTCGTGTCATGAGACATCCTCAGCCTGTACAATTGATGCTTTCATTCAGTGCCATGCATCAGACTGAAAGCTGTGTGACAGACTGGCTTCAGGTCCCTGACAACTGTGCAGACATGCGTGTTAATGTGATACACCTGTAAAGAGGGCCCACTTCAATCACTTATATTTCACTGCCTTCCAATCAGGAAACAAGCAAAAGCAAGAAATGGAAGAAAAGTCTGGGGGATACGAGAAACACAAACAAGCAAATCTGAACAGTCTTCAGACATCATGTTGCAGTGACTTCAGTTAAAGGCAGTTGCTAGCTAGGCAGATTGAGAGAATTAGACTCACAGGTCAAGCACTGATACGTCACGCATTCTAGAAAAAAGTTTCCGCTAAGAATGGTCATGACATTCCTTGACCATTGGTACCTTCTGGAGATCTCCTCATTCATTTTTCCCTACTCATTTTACAGATTGGAAATGGGAATCTCCTTGTCGATGGCTGTCCCTAATCCATCTCTAGGTTGGGCACAGGGAAGAAAAGCAAGGAGTTACTTATAAACAATCAGAATGAGGACAAAAACTATACTCACTTCATCATACAGGCTTCCTACCTCTTTTCCAGTGGTTCTTGGCAGGCATACTGATGGCTATTGGCCAGTGAGTTATAGCCAATCGCCTGTCAACTGCTGCCAGAGAGAGAGGAGGGGAGGGGCATTGCCTGGCATAGAAGGGCTCCTTATTTGCTCTTGTTGCGACTGACAGCAGCTGCCCGGCGACAGATGTGCGCCACAATTGGATGATTAGAAAGCACGGGTCCTCTCAAAAACCAGAATCCTGATGGAAATGGAAAAGACTGGCAGTAATTAGGCCATTAATCAGATTGTGTCCGACGCTTAATTGATTGTTCTGAGCCTCTCTATGATCACCATTTGCTGAAGCAGCCTGTTTCCAGAGCCAAAATGGAAGTATTTACTTAATTACACCAGCAACTCAGGCTAAATGTAGGCCAGCGGTTCCCAGCCCTGTTCTTGTTGGTCTCTCATCCTGTAGGTTAACTTTCAATCCTAATTTGGTGCAACCGCTGTAACATATGGGACTATTAGTCCTTAGTCCCAGGAATGGGACTAATATAAGGAATCTTTAGTTCTAGTCATCAAGATGGCTGTAATGGCTGCATAATTATAAAACAGAATTTGTTAAACAGAATTCACTCATTGAAACGGACACTGGTAAATATACATGAATGTGTAGATCAGAGCTATGGATGGAGTTCGATGAAGTTGTTAATACAGGCACACATTCTTTTCAGTGAGGCATGAGCTTTGACATGACAGGGGCCTTAGTGCAATTGGCCACCAGGCTAGCATTAGCTCTGCGAGCCATAGGGCAATACCCGCGATGCCTTTGCCTCAGTTACTCTCATAATTCGCATCTCACAGTCCATCTGTAGCTGAGGCTTTGTCCAGGTTTTCATGCTCTGAGGAGCAAAGACTAAGGTCCCAAAGTAGGTCATCTGTTCATTGATTACAGGCATCCTGCACAGTGATCAGCGGTGCATTCACTCTAGCAGGAATTCTGCATTACGTCAACACTGCTGCCATTACACTGCTGTGCTTGCAGTTGTGTTTTGACCTAGGCTTGGATTGAAGTTTCTTGTGCGCATCAGTTTTTTTGAAGCGAACCATATGTGAAAAGGGAAATTTTATCATTGTAATTAGAAAGACTCGGTGGAGAAGTAAGCAGAAGTCCTATCTATTTTTCTTTTGGGGCAATTACTGCTGACATTTTGCATAAGGTGGCTCTAAATCTCATAGATGTGCATTTAAACCCTAAGATGCACAACTCTTTGGGCAGTATTCCTCTCATAAAATAACTGCTTTTCTATCATTCCTGAGTCTTGCTAGATTAAATATGCTTCTGAGATCTTGTGAAGATTTCTGTTTAAATCACTGCAGTCATCCTGTCGGAAGTGGTATTGATTTTCAGTCTTACCTGAAACTGTTGGTCTAAATTACATGCAGCGTAAAGTGTGTTGCATCCTCACACTGCATCATGGTATTGTTCTCACCCTACTGCATTTCTAGTGAGGCTTCCTTCTTCTGCCTTCAGAGCATTTGCCGTTGTTTGTGTTATGAAGTTGAATGCACATTGGGGTGTTTATTTTCTTATTTGAAGCTATCATTTTATGATGAAGATGATTTCATGCAGTCTCTGTAGGATCATGACAGTTTGTGTTGTCATTGTGTGTCAATCTGTACTGGTATGTACGTATGAAGTTAAGTGCTGGTCTGTTCTGGACAGTACCTTTGATGTCAGTGCGTGCCAGTCAGCTCCATTCCTGGTGCGCCAGTATATGCTGTGCATGCCAGTCTATTGTATGCAATGTCTAGGAGTCAGTGTTTGCAAATCTATGCCTGGCATTACCCTCAGTGTTGGTGTGTGCCAGTCAATACTAGGGAATACTGTTGACATAAATGTGCACCAATCTGTCTACCCTTGGTGCAAATGAGTGCCAGTCAATATCAGACAGTAGGCCTACCCTTGGAGTCAGTGTGTGCCAATCCTTGCGAGGCTGTAACCTTGGTAACCGTGCACCAGTCTTAATTAACTGAAGTAAAACTGCATACGTTGTAGATATGGAGTGTTTCATTTCTTTTTTTTTTTTTTGATTAGTTAATTGTTTTTGGGCGATGCAAAAACGGGTTTTAACCAGCATTATTTGGATACAAGGCATCACCAAACCACTGAATTATGTGAAGTACTTGGTGAATCATGTTTCTCTTGTAATGTTTACTCAGGTTTGGTCCAGGACCAGACTTGTGTTCTAAAGCTAGTTTCAAGAGCTAATGGGGAAATCCCTTTCACTTTTTTATATGTAGTTATCTTCTTCCATGTGTTGTTGTCCATGGGTCAGGGGGTTCATTAGCATCCCTGGGTCCAAGGGTTCAGTGGGTTATGTTTGCATGGTGTACAATTCTACCATGCCTCACTATTACACTCAAAGTGACTGTTTAGCCTGAAGAAATATGAGCATATGCCAGTAATTTCACTACAATGATTGTTATTTGTTCTTAGATTAATTTAGTCTTGTATTGGATATTTCTGAGCAGACAGGAAGTCCTGCTGTGAATAATGTATTTTTTGGTTCCTGCGCGGGTTTGAGAGTACTGTAGTTTGCCTCAGCGAAAGTATCTGATTGAGAGCATCATACAGCCTCTCAGTGATATAAAAATATTAGACAAAATATTGCCATTTATATTCTACGTAGTCTCTGTAAAATTCTCATTATAATTCTTGAAAAATTTGAATGTTTAACAATGTGTTATGTAATGAATGCCCTGTCATTTTGATACACATCAATCTTCCAATCATTCTATTTTTATCTCATTTTTTCTGGGGTCATATTACATCTTTGTTTAGTTAGTCATCATGGTTTAAATAAATGCGTTAAGGATATCCAAGGATATAATGGTCTTCTTATTGTTTTTTTTTGTCCTTTTCTTGTTATTTTTCAACAGTTGCATATGCGGGCAATGAATATGCTCATGATCTCACAGTTAACCATTGGTCAGAATGATTAGTCTAATCTCTCATAAAGAAAGGCAGTTGGTTGCTTTTTATATGTTGTATATGCAAAATGAAGGAGAAGCACTACATTCCCGATGACATGATCTGCTGGTGAATAAAATGCATTTTAAAGTGAAAAGCCTCTTGTAGGCTGCACTACTGGTTTCTGGCAAAACATGATTGCTATTTTAGGTCGCCACAGAAATTCACAAAGTAGTTTTTTTTTCTCTCTAGCAACAATCTGCAAAATTGAAAGTAGGCTTTTGTTATTACAGTTCTAAGAGGATGTAAGCTATGAACAGACTGCTTGGTAATACTAAAAAGCCTGTGCTGCGATGACAGATTTGTGTTGCATCTGCCATGTGAACAAATGGACGCCTTCTTTTGCAGAGGTGGGTGTGGCCCGCACCGGGGGCTGGTCATTGGGGGGGGGGGTTATCAGAGAGAGGAGTGGTGAGGTGACTTGAGAGGCGGTGACGTCAGCCACTCCATTCAAGGAAAGCATGAATAATTGAAAAGTCAGCAGGCTCGCTGCAGCAAGCTAGCAAGCTGAAGCCGTTATGCAAAGGAGCTGCTAGCTCGCTCGCTCGCTCGCTCGCTCTGTCTCTCTCTCTCTCTCTCTCTCTCTCCTATTTTCGCAGTACAAGGCAGTGTAATCAAGAAGAGAGATGTAAGGCTGAGTGAAGGAGAGAGTGTAAGGTATACAGAAAGAAACAGTGTGCAGTATTCAGAGAAATTAGAGACAGATAGAGCCAGACAGAACGAGAGAGTGTCATAAAGGGAGAGGAGAGCGAGGGTCAGACTGAATGAGAAGGGGTTTCAAAGCTACAAGATGGTGAGAGAGATACAGCAAATGGAGGAGAGGGAGATCGAGCGGGTCTGAGAGAAAGAAAGAGAGAGAGAGTGTGCTGAGGGGCATCAAGCAGCAGCAGAAGGACGCCATGATGTCTGAGGATAGCGGTAAAGGCTCGGGCGTGTGTCTGCACGCTCCAGCGCTCACGAGCGACCTGTGAGGGAGCGCCACCCCCGCCATCCATCCATCCCTCGCTCTGGGATGCTCAGGGACGCCGTTTCCACCCCGCTTCTTCCTCCTTCCATTCCTCCTCTTCCTCCTCTCACAGCTCCCCACGCTGTGTGAATGAAGCTTAGTGGAGCTCTTTAGCGTCCGTACAGTCTTTCATGGCCGCCAGGTTAGTGCCGCTCCACTTGCTTTCATCTTTGCTGGTACCCTAATTTTTGTACAGGCTCTTTAGTTGGTTTCATCCTCGCGAATTTCATTATTGTGTTTCTGACGCCCTGCATTTGTTTGTACCGTGTTGTGGGGTGTAGAGATTTTGTTGTTATCCCGGCAGCAGGTATAGCATAGAAGACATAATCCCCATCCCCATTAGGAGATCACACTCGCAATCTACAAATCCCTAAGCCTCCTTACATTAGTCTTTTCCTTCTTTGCTGTGGACTGTAGGAAGGGAGCACCATTAATACTGTGTGGTAGCACTGTACATTGAAATTATTTATGTTGGTCAATTTTTGTGGATTTTTATTTAGGATTTTGTCATAGACTGGAAAATGGGTCTGGATGTCAGATTTTTGGGGAGGGAGTGCAGAGCAGGTGGAGGTTGAGCGGGGAGGCGGGGGGGGCGGGGGGGATCTGTGTCCAGAGGGCTAAAAGCTTTGGTCCAACACCGCCTTTCTGACTTGAAGAGCTTGCATCCAGAATAAAAGGAACCATTTCCCATTGACAGAGAGAAAATGACAGCAAGATCATGAATGGATGAGAGCAAGAGACTGTGTCAGCTGGCTGTATCTCGGGCTATTCGCTGTAATTCAGACTCGTGTTTGCGCTTGGAATATAAATGATTCCACTCCAGATGGCTCTGGAGGCCTCAAAATCCAGTTGCATCGAACAAGCGGCAAAAATCACCAAAGACTGGAGATGGGTGTCGGCTTGAGGGAGGGGATTACGGGAACCCTCAGTTATAGCAGTAAATTACAATGCCAATTGAGTTCTGAATAGGCTTTCCTGTGACTTCAGCTCAGCGCAGGATGACAAGAAACGTCTATATTGAGCTGGCCTCAGGTGCACAGCTGCTCTTCCTATGAACATCAGACTCATAAAGCTTTCTGTTCATACAGTGGGTGTGTGGCGAGGACCTCAAGCCAGCAACAGCAGTGTCCTAGTGTTTGTTTATTCTCATTACCTGGTTATGAAACACACTGCCTTCTTTTTGAAAGTCTATTGGCCTTCACTGCTTTTTAAAATTTCCGCTGCTGATGATGACAGATGTACTCTCCTGATTTTCCAGAGTGCATCAAAAGTAAGCAGAGCACAAAACCTTTTATTTGTATTTCACTATTTGCTCTGATTATGTCCTGTGCAGAAACCTAAGAATTAGTCAATTTCAGCAAGGCTAGTAGTCTTTTATATTGATTTTACAATATCTTATGTCTGTTATTTTTTGTTAAGTAAGACAATATATTGCCAGTGAGATGACTTATTTCAAGATTTACCCCCCGCAGTCTGAAGATTTCACTTGTCTAGCAAGAAAAAATTTAATGCAGGATGCTCTTTCAATTGCAAGGAAAACAAAATGCAATTTATATCATATTACAAGACTGAAAGACTTGTTAAGACAGACGGTTTCACAATCTTCAAAGTGCGCTAGTTTATCAAACTGATACCTTTATTAAGTGCAGGACTAAAACAGGGTAATGATTGCAGCACTCAGGCAGTTGCATGACCCTCTGTGCCACTTCAGGTTCTCATGGCGTCACATGGTCGGTCAGAACTTCCTGAGTGTGCTACCGAAGGAATGGGCTGGATCCTCACACTGTTTGGAGAAGGGGAGATAAGCAGGGGAATGGGGGGTGGGTGCTGTTTTTGAACAAGGTCAAAGCCACGTTTGTTGCACTCTGTTGCCCAGTTATTACTTACAGTACTTGTTGAAATGCACGCTCTGCATCTATTACTATATGAATGTGCAACAATATTTGAAGCAGGTAAAGCATAATGCTCATGTGGCTTATGCTAATCTCACAAGTACTACTTTTCAGGGTTGTGCTGTATGTGGTATGGATCTTGCTAGTGCTAAAAACTTCTGAATTGTCTGGTTCAGGTCTTGGGTTATGCTAATGGTAAATATGCAACTTTTCTGGATTATCTAGTACAGGCCCTGAGTAATGCAATTAGTAAATCACTTCTTTTTGATTTGTACTGTAGATATGCGTCATGCTAATGCTAAATATTCAAAGCCGTGCTTCTATCCTGTTTTTTGCTGGTTTAATCACAAATAGTTTTCATGGTGAGCCATTTAATGTGGGACTGTTGTGCTTGTATATGTGTGTAAGGTCATGTACACACACACACACATTGGTTTACACTTGAATTTGACTGAATCTTATAACAAAGTTGCACCCTTTCTGATGCAGAAAGTTGAAACATCAGTAGATTGACACGCTCTGCATCCCTATAGCAGGAAGCATGCATTTGATGCTTGGTCTTTGTAGTCATTAAAGCTTACGTGCAGCTCTTTATTTTTGTTTGAAAGAGCTGTGGTCTCCCCTGATGACGGGGATGAAATTTCCCCTGTGGCTGTCCAGTCTCCACCGGCTTTAATTAGCTAAGTAAATCCACCCCTCCTCCAGCTATATTTCAGGAATCCTCTCGTCCAAAATGGCTTCTTCTCAAATTTATGGCTCACATCATTGGTGAGTACAGCCCAGGGACAGAGAATTTACATTCCCCTAGAAGCTGGCAAACTCTTGTGATTTCGAGATTACCAATCCTGTGATCGCATCTTATTAAGCCTCTGGTGCTGACGAGTACACTTCCTCATTGAAGTCCTTTGAAAACTAAGGCTTTATGGGAACCATCATTTTCTGAGCCGCATAAAAGAGAACTTTCAATTTTTATTTATATTCCTATTCATCTCTTTCCATTAAGGACTCTGGTAGGTTTGCTCTGGTGTCAAAAAAGCCCCCGATACACATGCTCTGGTGTGCAATGGCCCTTTTGCCATACATGGCCGCCACCATGTATTAGTGTTGTGTGCCATTGAGCTGCTTCCAACATGGAACTGGTCACTGGAAGCGATATCTCATTCCTTGTGTATTTCATTGGCTCACCCCCACTCTGACCTTAGCTGTAAACCGCCATGTGTCCTTTTTGCAAATTATGGCATAATGACTCCTCGGATGATGGGTCCTTGAGTTTTGTTGCAGCGGAAGATATGGTGTTCGGGAGAGCTGCTTCAGATATACTGTGGCTGGGAACAATATGGCCTGAAATTACCGATCCAATGGCAGTCTAGTTTCTTGTGGTAGTTAGTTTGGTTTTGTAAAATACACTGTCCAGTTCGATTTGCTGTGTTCTTGGCTCATACAGAACTGATCATTATGACCAGTGTTGCTAAGGCATAGCCTGCAGTCATATTCAAATCTGCACGTTTGGCTATGATTGAGTACACATGTTGCATTCATCTTGTATGCTTAGTAGTACGCAAAACAGCCGGTTTATACATGGGGTTAGTCTCTTTCATAGGCCTTTTTTTCATTGAACCTAAGCTGAGGCTTGGCTCTGAAAATTGTCCTATCTTTCTCCACCTCCGCTAACGTGTGGTGAGTGTTCTGGCGCAAGATGGCCACCTTGCATCACCCAGGTGGGTGCTACGCATTGGTGGTGGTGTGGAAAGATTCCCCATATGACTGCATAGGGCTCTGAGCACCAATGAGAACGCGCTATATAAATGCTATGCTCATTCATTCATTCATTCATTATCCCAGCCACAATATCCGCAGCCGACACGCTGCTTTCTCAGTTTCACAACTCTCCTGTTTAAATGGATATTTTAATATAGATGCAGATAAGTCCATGCCTAATTTATTGCATTCCCCCGGAACACTGTGGCTCAGTATTCATAGGGTTTTGCGGCCCCAAATCCTACTGAAGGTACTCAGCCTGGGATTAAACTTAAGTTTCCTAAGTTGTTTAAGCACTATACGCTCCGTATTCTGTGCCACACAGTCCAGTGCAGATTAGGGCTTGTCCTCTGGAGATATTCACTCATACCTCAGCCAATCACGCCTCATGGAAAGGCTTGAAATCTGGTTGATCTGGTAACTAGTGGAATCAATCGGGTTGAAATGAATACCCTGAGGATATTGGATATCTGGGCCCTGGCATAGAAAAAACAAAGGCAACAATTCAGTGAGATTCTATTTTTTTGAATAATATCAAAAGGCCATTTTCATTGTTTTTGGTAATGCCTCATGTGTTAATTATAACTGAGTTATTTGTGTGCTTATTTTGTTATTTTCATGTATATATTTTTAAATCAAAATTAAGGTTACAATGCGTTCAACAGCCTTTGTTATACATTTCAGTCTTGCTAACCTCAGTATGTTTTGATATTTCATTAATTAAAGAGATTGAAATTATTGAGCTAATCTAATGTACAAAAAATATACCTTATTTGTGGTATCTCTTGCCACAAAAGCCACTACACTGATCTCTTTTGCGAAATATGGTATTTTTAGTTTATTCTTTCCAGTGCTACAGAGATTGTACGTGTGAATGGCTTTAGTTGCTATGGAGATATAGTCGCAGTCACTGAAAAAGTGCCGTTTGCTTACTGTCGCTGAATTTTAAGTGGTTTTGCACAAGCATTAACGTGGCTATCTGACATGGCTTAATTGCTGTAGAGTTGTCCTTCATCCTGATTTCTGATATGTCAGTGCTCTCGGTGTGCATGTTGCTGTGAAATGATGCAAGCTACATTCTCAAATGGCCAGGATAGTACAGGAGCACAGTTGATTAACTGTGTGTGTGCTCAGTCTTTTGGAGTAATGTAACACTCTTCTTTGAATCAAATATGGAAAAATTATAATTTGTGGATTATTTTCAATGCTTTCAATTAGTATCCTCCGGGCACTGGATGTATAATAATGAGTTTACATTAAAGTTTACATTAAAGGCTTCCAATTTAATTTGTGGATAGCTTTTTTTCACGTTATGTTGAATTTCAGCCTTTTTTGTGCAGTTAAAAAAAAGGCTGAAATGGCCAGTACAGGGGGTGCAGACTGCGCTGTGTTTACCACTTGACCTTTATTGAGTTCAGAAGCATTTTCAATCGGCTTACTTCACATTGCTTCACAGTAGGCATTAGCAGCCTGTGTGAGAACAGCTGTGAGCTTATTCCCTGAGTCCATAAACATGGACTTAGGTTAAACTATGAACCTAATAAAATTCTTAAATTCTAAGACTGAGAATCTGGACTTATAAATTTAAAAGTCAGTGCAACACTGATCAGGGCTGGGATTTCAATGAACTGCTAATTAGCTGTAGCATGTCAAATTATATTTAAAAACAAAAACTAAAGGACATTTGGCCACCAGAAAGTGCAACCCTTTCTTAGACAGTCAGGCCACACTATGGTTTGGTCATTTAACCATGAATTATGCCCGTGAAATACATTTTACTTGTGCGATACGACTTAACGGGCTTTTGAGGCTTGCTGTCTGAACGCAGTCCAGTGTTCTCACTGGTAGGGAAGGAACGGACCTTTCCGGAAGATTCCACACTGGCTCTTGCAGCTGCATGGTAATATGAAAATTGTGTTCTCTCGCTCAGCGTTGTGCGAGGGGTGACGAAAGGCTAGCCAACCGCAGAGCAGCAGGCCTTTTCCAGGAAAGTTTACAGGCCGGGAACACCACTGGGCGTGAGAACGGACGGCGTTCTGAAATACAAGGTAGCTAATTACGCTGTGCCCACTTGACAGAGGCTCCAGAATCTGATCTCGGCCAGAGGTGTCAGACTCCACTTCTGCTGGGTTACTGTGTCATCAGGTTTTTGGTGTCACTTTTTTAAGAGTAAACTTGTCTTCAGGTCCTGAATGGTTGCTTATAGAATAGACACCACAAAGATGTTCAGGTTCCTCCAGCGCCTTAACTAGAATGATTGTGCTGTCTACTAATATTGGCACCATCGATAAATACTGCCGAAAGAAAGCCAATGAAAAAAAGGTGGTTGCAGTTAACTTTCAAAATTTTAATCAAAAATCGAATTTTGAATTTAGAGGAAATCATTGAAAGAAAAAAATATTCTCATCTACAATTAAATTTTTTCCAAAACAATTGTGCCACATTTACTGGCACCCATCGTAAATCTTTAGATGAAAAACAACAATATTCCCATTCAAAAATATCCAGATTCCAAAAATGCCGGAATCAGTTATCAAAGCACTAATTTAGAAGTTTCAGGCAGATGGAAATTGAAAAATCTGCCTGGAGGAAGATGTGTGCATATTTTGAATGCGCGCATTGTAAGGAGGATGATTCTAATAGTAAATAAAAACCCCAGCATTATTGTTAGGGAAGTGCAGGTGTAATTTTATTCTTTGCCGCAAAGTGGATGGGGATATAGGAGTGAGTGTCGTCCCTCTGCGTGTCCGTCCGTCTGTCCATCGGCCTTCTTTTCCAGACCAGAACTTGAAACTTTTCAACATCCATCAATGAAATTTCATACATGCACACATCTTCTCATGTAGATGTGCTTTTTTCATACTGCCGTCCATCCTCCTGCCTGTCTGTCTGTCCCTCCACGGCATTTTATTTCCACGTCAGCCATCCCATTCTTTTTCAGGCCAGAACTCCCAAACCATTCAATGCTCATCATCAAAATTTCATATGTGGTGACATCTTATTGTGTACATGAACCTTTGCATAATTATGTCTGTCCGCCTGTCTGTATGTCCATCCTTCTGCTAAATTTTGTTTCCAGGCCAGATATCAGCTATCCTGCGGTGGGGGATCTGAGTTTTCATCCATGTCGGGTTGGGGTCAGAAAGTTTCCAGAACGACCATCATTGGATATATTCAACTACAAGATGTGTGGGCGAGCTGGCAAAAAAAAGTCTGTGTTGTCATCAAAAAATGTACTCATGCACCAAAAGTTTGCCAAACAGTTCAAGACCTTTGACTGGGACCTGGTTCGATGGTCGGATGAGACCAAAATGCTGCTTTGAATCAATAAACCCTGGAGATGGTTTTGGCATAAAAGCAAAGAAAGCCATTCTGGAAAGAACCCTTTACTCACTGTGAAGTATGATGGTGCTTTTTTGATATTATGGGGTGGTTTTTTTTTTTTTTTTCAAAAGACCCTGCAAATACTGTTATAGTTCATGGTATGCAGCAGACTGGCTCTGACTGCCTCTGCCAGAAAGCTTAATTTGGGCTGTGATTGATCTTTAAACAGGACAATGATTCAAAGCATTAATCTAAATGGGCACAAAAATGTTTCGCTCTCGACAGAATCAAGCATTCGTCACGACCATCCCTCATACCTAAATCCGATATAAAACCTGTGAGCCATGTTGTAGAGGAAAGTCCATAAATACAGGCCTTGGAATATGACACAACTGGAGAGATTCTGCATGGAAGAATGGTCACTTCAGGAGAAGACTCAGAGTGGTTATCTCAGCAAACAGAGGCTGCACAAAGGATAAAAAATTGTATCCAATAATATTGTCAATTAATTGTAGTTCAGGTTTTTGACAAAAATATTCATATTGATCATTACTTTTATCTTTCAATTACTGCATTTCAGGAAAAAGATTTATTTTGGATCATATTTGGAAATAAATATCAGGGCGTTAAACAGAACATTTACTGATAACCACCTGTATTAACCCCATCTAGACCGGGCTTTTTGGGGCTTCCTGGGGCAGGGGGGAGGGGGCTTTTTACACAACCCCCCCCACCGCCCAGTAACTCATGAACGACATGGCCACCAAATTTGCTGGCGGTGATATAATTCTAGTTAACAAAACCAACATTAAATTACATAAGATATTGTACAACCCCAATTCCAAAATAGTTGGGACGAAGTGTAAATTGTGAATAAATTCAAAATGCAGTGACTTTCAGATCACATGAGCCAATATGTTATTTACAATAGAACATAGATAACATTTCAAATGTTGAAACTTAGACATTTCATATTTTTATCCACCAAAATGAGCTTATTTCAAAATTTCTGGCTCCAACAGGTCTCAAAAAAGGTGGGACACAGGTCTAAAAAAGGGCTGAAAAAGCAATCAATATGTAAGAGAATCAGCTGAAATAGCATTTAGGAAGTACTAACGTTAACTGGCATTAGGTGTTTAACATGATTGGCTATAAAATGGATGTCTTAGGGAGGCTGAGTCTATCAGAAGTAAAGATGGCCTGAGGCTCTCTAACCTGTGAAGGCTTGCGTGAAAAACTTGTGGAATACTTAAAAAAAACAATGTTCCTCAACGTCAAATTGCAAAGGGTTTGAAGGTCTCATCATTGGCAATCCATAACGTCATCAAAAGATTCAAAGAAACTGGAAAAATCTCTGTGCGTAACGGACAAAGTCAAAGACCTTTACTGGATGTATGTGGTCTTCAGGCACTCAGACGCCACTGCATCACTCACCGGCATGATTCTGTCATTGATATTTCTAAGTGGGCTCAGAAATACTTCAAGAAACCACTGTCTGTAAACATTGTCCGCTGTGCCATCCACAGATGCCATCTTAAACTCTATCACGCAAAAAGAAAGCCATTGTTGAGCATGATCCAGAAGCACCGCCATGTTCTGTGGGTCAAGGCTCATTTAAAATGGACTTTAGCATAGTGGCAAAGTGTCCTTTGGTCAGATAAGTCCAAATTTGGCATTCTTATTGGAAATAATGGGCGTTGTGTCCTCCAGGCTATAGATAAAGACCACCGCTGCTGTTATCAGCATTCAGTTCAGTTCAGCATTAGTGCATATGGTGTGGGACGCTTACATGTTTTGAAAAGCACCATGGATGCCAAAAGGTATATAAAGGTTTTAGAGCAACATATGCTCCCCTCCAGATGACATCTGTTTCAGGGAAGGCCTTGTGTATTTCAGCAGGACAATGCAAAAACCACATACTGCAGCTATTACAACAGCATGGCTTCGTAGTAGAAGAGTTCGTGTGCTGAACTGGCCTGCCTGCAGTCCTGATATTTCACCGATTGAGAACATTTGGCGCATAATTAAACGAAAAGTCTGTCAAAACTCTCCAGCAGCTGAGATATAGGCCAAAGTTCAAATCCATCTATGCTGGCAAAGATTTCAATTCTTTCTAATGGGCTGGAATTCCAATTGGCATGCTTTCGGGTTTTGCTGCAACCTGGCGGTGGAATGCAACAATACCCTACATCAGCCAATGAAAATAACTAATGCACAGAGTTGCCTTGGCGTGGAGAAGGAGGAGCTGCCTCTCTGGGTGCTCTTGTTCTACATTCAGGGGAATTTTTCTGGCAAAAAAATCTAGTGGGCCTGTGGTGGAACTCTGTTACAATATTGGAAATTGAATTGCAATCAGCATTACAATACTTTCAGAGGAGAGCAGTCTGGTGACGTTCCTGCACACTAAATATGGAACATCAGCACTTGTGGAAGTTTTCTGAACAAGCCAAGAACATCTAATCACAGATAGATTGTAACTGAAAACTGAGTAATAACAGAGTATTTCCATAAGCAGAGAGAAAAACAGAAAGAGCAAAAGGAAACGTGAACAAAATAATAATATATGATAAACCTCATGAATTTGCTCCTAAATTGGAGCTGTTCAAATGCATTTTTTCTGACATTTCGTCATATCTAATCCTTTTCCTCCATGCAGGCCTACCAAAGTGGCCTAGGTATAACAAAATTTGTCAGATGTCTACCTTTTTCAAATAACCAGCAACATGATATCGAAAACATTCCACATTCCCACAAAATTTTGCACCACAACACTTTAAAGTCGATACATTTTCTTCAGAACCAAACTCATATGAATCAAATGGCCTGTGACAAACCCAGTGACGAACCAACTGTGCATGCGCCTTTATGAGGACCAAACTCATATTTATATGAGTTTGGTTCTTGTGAAAATGTATCGACTTTAAGGTGTTGTGGTGCAAAGTTTTGCGGGAATGTGACGTTTTCGATGTTGTGTTGCAGGTTATTTGAAAAAGGTAGACATCTGACAAACTATTGTTACCACTTGTTCGTTTTCACTGGTAGGCCTGCCATAGTGGTTTCTATTCCCTGTCTGTTTGTTATGGCAGTTTGACTGAAGATACATACATACATACATGCATGCATACTTGTAAAGCTGTGATATCTGTTTTTTTTTCCTGACAGAAACCTGACCGCCTAGCCTGCTTTATATATTGATGTACAATTCCTGGCACTAATAGTTCACAATTCTAACGAAACAGACTAGTGTAACATGGGTAGCAGAGCTCTAGCCTGCTATCAATTCTGCAGCTTGTACTCTGGAGAAGATGACATATACTAATAGGCTAAACTATCTGAGGCCATATCATATCATTAAAGGCCCCTTTCAACTGAAAGTGTGCCTTGGGGGCAAGAATTAGCTTTTAGCTTCAAGCTCTGTGCAGGACTGGTCTGTGGGCATGATAATGTCTGTGTGCGACTGCTCTACATTTGTCTTGCTTCACTGTCCTCAAGCTCGTTTTACTCTGCTTTTGCAACCCAGTTCTAATAGGATTTCCTCTATTGGCCAGAAGGCATCTGCTGTTGCATGAGGTTGGCATGTGCACTACTCACGCTGCCTCTCAAAATGGTGAATATTTTTAACTGGGAACACTCTCTGAACATATTTTTGGAGAATTTCCTTTTGTGATTATTTATTGAGCTGCTTGGGGTGAAAATTCTTTTCCTTAGATGTGGTGAGCACATTTATGAATGCTTGAGATAAGTCCACTTACTGATCCCAGAGCCATGATGTCACCATAGTTAATGCATAGCTGTTGAGGACAAGCAGTTTCGGACTTGAAGTTACTCTTGTGCCATTGTTGCAAAAACAAATGAAGTTACATTTACACTGAAGGAGTACCGATTGCCCACCTTCCCGTTTTTTGTATGATTACTGTGTGGTAAATACATATTTATTTAACCTCCCCCCCTTACCGTAACGTCCAGCCCAAAGCTGAGTGTCCTGAACTGTTCTCCACAAACTGTGGTAAAGCCATGGCTTTGTGCATGGCTTAGTGGACACTATTTTGGACTGCTTTGGTAGTAGTGTTACATTTCCTTGTTCCATATTTACTATTAGAAACTGGGAAACTAGAGGCTTTCTCTGCTGTGGCATAATTAAGCGCAAATTTCAAGTATTACGTGTTTATTTGTTCATATATTTTCAATTGTTATTACCGAAGCTCCCATACTCTTGACAAAGTGGTAATATTAGTATTCAAATTGGTGATAGTATTGGGTTACATTTCAACTCATTTGACTGCTCGGCTGGGAATAGTGCCTTCAGGTTGGTTGTATTATGCTAAATGGTCAAATGAATACCAATTTGGCCTGACGAACCGGGAGGAACATTTGCTCTCCCTCGCAATGCACTGGAAGACATTTCAGGCCTGATCATGACATACAAAACTACTGATTTGCTCATACCTTCAGGGCGATGTCATTTACATCAGCGGTTCTCAAACTCGGTCCTGGGGGACCACTCTGCATGCAGGTTTTAATTCCAACCACAAATGCAAACCTCAAATTTTTATGATTTTTTGATTTTCCTTCATTGTGCTTTTAAGCAATATTGTCAAAAATAGCTATGCATGCCATGAACAATTAAGGGGACTTCCCAGGTTCATTTGATTTTCCTTGTTCCTGCACAGATATGGTATAATAACACTACATTTAAATAGTTCAACTCAAAAATGCAACATTCCATTGGTTTTTATTTACATTGTTACCATGGAATTGACGTTAATTAGCAAATCACGGTCTGGCAGTTATCAGGTCAGTTGGATGACACATATACTCCCATGAAATTGATACCTGGAAAAGCCAATGTGATTGCATGCAGAAATAATCAACAAGTCTACAGTCAAAATTTGAGGCAATTTGGCTGAAAAATAAAAAATGTTATCAGTGCCACAAGTGTTGAAAGTCACCAGATTTTAGCTGTCTTATAAAATTATTTCAGGTGGGAGAGCTTCAAAAAAAGAAATTTTTTACCAAATTGATGAAATTAATGACAACATGTTTTGATTTTCTTAAAGTACACATATAAGTGAACCTTAGAGAGAAAAATTGGAAAAAAATGAAAAAAAAAAAATAATTTTGAACATCATGCTATATGGGACACAGCAGAATAATATGAGAGAAATTTAAACAGATGTATCAGTAACTTTCAAAGTATCAGTTGGCTCTCAGTATAATTATTGATGCATTGTCACAAAATTGAACCATGTGTTTGATAATGAATAGTTAGAAGGCAAAGCTATTGACAATGACCCACATGTTTCGTTTTTATATTGCAGAAAAAAATTAAGAACTTTTAGCTTGTGTGCAGCTACCTATAGAAGCTGAATAATTAACTTTTGTCAGACTTGGATCAGTAAATATATTAGACCGTGTGCAATTACTGTACTTGCATTGCAATATTATAAACACAATATGGACATGGGGCCTTCATTTCCCATGGCAGGCATAACATTTCCCTCATAATGTGAAGTTAGAGGGTAAAAAAAAAAATCCAACTAAGAGAAATCAACAGCTTAAAGGAATTCTGGGATGGCAATACTGGTTGCAATGAAAACCAGCATACACAGTGGCCCCTCTGGACCGAGTTTGAGAACCACTGATTTACACCATCAGAGGTGCTTTGGTCATATACAGGCTTTGTTTAAATGGTAAGGATGAAGTTGGACATTTAATTTTAACTAAATGTTTATTTCTCAAATATATTTTCAGCCGTTACAATATAATTCTGGATGCATATGTGGCACGTCTTATTGGATGTTAATGAGGTGAGACAGTTTGACTCATTTACAAATTTGCAATATCTGGATGAACTTTATATTTTTTATTTTTTTATATTTTCCATGTGAAAATTGAAGTAGAACCCACTAAGATTTTCCTCTTGAGAGAAATAAGATTTTTGGTCTTGAGCAATAATAAACCCATGGTTAAGACCGCCGTAGTGGTATGAATTAAGCTTACTGTTAGAACCCGAAAGAAAGGCGTTCAAAGCACATTTTGAGGGGGTTCTGAAGCAGAATCCACAAAGCTTTGACCTGTGAATAAGATGAAGGATGAAGAAACGCTCTCAACTTGATCTTAATCCAATTCTTAAGCTGTAGATTTTACTTTAATGTTGAATTCTGGCCAGCAGTGGAAACTGACTTGGTTGAAAACATCAGGCTTTTGCGAGGTTTCATTGTGTCAGTGTATCATTCACAAATAGAGCAGCAACGGGCATGCACGTACATCCCCACGAAGTAACCATGACAACCATCCCAGCACCACAGCAACAAATACAGTACACTGTAAACCCTGACAAGTGTGGTGAACTCAAATGTTTTGTTGAAACTGATTACCTCAAAAAAAAATGTGTATGCCAACTTCATGATCATGTGTTCACATGTAAAAAATAAATTTTTTTCTTTAAGTGACTTTCTCACAATGGAAGTAAATTGGCTCAAACAATTTTTTTTTTTGAGGTAATTGGTTTCCACAAAATATTTGAGTTCACCACACTATCAGGGTTTATAGGCTATCCAGCAGAACATTTTCTGAGCCAATGAGTGGAGCTGCCCAATGTTTTGACAGAGCAAAAACAAAACCGCTATCATTCATGTGCCATCACTGAGCGATTTATCCTGTTGATTATGAGTGCCTGTTAGTGTATTTAACTACAGACTGTGCATTTAAACATGGACTGCCAAGCAAGTTTTCACAGCCTGCAGTCAGACATTTGAATGTCAGATTAGAAAAGGGTTGTTCAACGGGGACTGATTCCTATTGGCAAACTACATCTCACCACTTGTCATGCTTAGATTTGATTGGCTATACAACCCTTTGCATTCTCTGATGTACCTGCTTTGATTCTTTTTGTCTTTGCCTCGGAATAGATTTAGTGTCCCTTTCAGTGTACCAATTTGGTTCAAAATAACAGCAAAAGATACTGATTGTTTGGATGCAGAGGTAGTGCGGCAATAGGTTGGCGGACTGTTCGGGATGCATGCCGTCTTCTCGCTAAATGCATGCTGGGGTAATCTCCAGCTCCCTTGCAAGCCTAAAGAGAGACACTAGATAATGGATGGGTGGCTCAGTAGAGGTAATGTATTATATAACCGCTTTTCTCAATTTCAAGGTAGCAAATATAAATTCCATGTGTTGCAGTTGACTGCATGTTGTTGTCTCTGCAAATGTTTGGCCACAAGGCCAAGGTATTAGACAGACCTTGGGTAATGACCCTTAGGCATGTCTGAGACGGCTCTAAAGCACTGCCGTGTGATTGGAGATACGAGTGTTTATCTCCCTCAGTACCAGGGTGCCTTTTACCTCTGCCTTTTGTTTTTCTCTGTTTGTTTTTCCAGCCAGGTTTTTTTTCCTCCGGGTCGCCACGGCGCAAGATTAGCGCACGGCACACTGCCACGCGCTGAAAAGGCCGAGCTGAGAGTGTGAGGCTGGGGAAGGTGAGGGAAGGACAAGTGCAGTGAGAGAGGGAGGGGGAAGGGAGGGAGAGAGGGAGGAGGGAGAGAGAGCAGGCCACAGATGCAAAGGGAGAAAGAGGGAAAGAGACAGGGAAGAGAGCAGAAAGCCTCTCAGAGAGGGGGAGAGAAAGAGCGATATCACAAGTGTCGTACAGAGTGAAGTAGAGGGTAAAGGGAGGCAGGGGTGGAATTTTGATCGCAAAGGTGGGGGGAAGGGGTTAGTACTGGGACGAATCCTCAAAAGGGTTTTCATTTTTCTGTGGTTAAAGCAAGATGAAAATCAAAATATGTATTTAATACAAAATTAGAACCTGGAGGCTTTTAAATACAAAGTTGTTATTGGTTGAAATTTTACTCTGACACCTTTAAGGAAGAGAGTAAGATTTCTTTTTAAGTAATATATGATGGTATGCCAGCACATTAATGAACTCTTTCCCAACAGGCCTAGAGGAGCACAAAATGACTTAAAAAGATTGCCACAAATAATTCATTATTATGAATTTTTATTTTATGGGCAAGCAGTTGATGTTGCGGGCTGTTCATCTTCTGACGAAATGTCACTCCATTTTCGAGAATTTCCACAAGAAAACTTTTGGACTATTACTTTGGTTCAACACCACTCTTCCTCAAAATCTATGACAGATACCATTTTGATGTCACTTTTAGTCATTTTGATTGATTTTTATGAGTGAATACACAACGTTTCTTGTATGCGAGTGATTGTAAACAGGATTTTTCGAGAAAATGATATCATGTGGTTTTAGGGAATAAACTATTCAGACGACAGCCAAACATTCATATATTTTGGTATCTCAGGAAAGAGCTGATTCTCATCTGTTTTTCGATGCATAACACCAGAGAAGTTCTGAAAATAAGGAGACGGCGCACTGTGATGCCATATTTGAAACGTTCGCGGCCAACAAGACCAGAGCCCAATCTATCTGAATCTATCTGTGGAGATGCCTATATCTATTGTCCTGTCGCATGCATTTCCATTTTATTTCCATAATTGTGGACCCTGTCAAACTGCTAACAACATCCAAGCCATAAAATGTGTTTGAAAGGCATTAATGCCAGAGAAAAACAACATTTTTTTCCCCACACATGGGGGTTTATATATATGCGTTATCCTCAGCTCAGATCACAATATTTTGCTTTGCAGCA
Source organism: Gymnothorax reevesii (assembly GCA_029721435.1). Classification (NCBI taxonomy): domain Eukaryota; kingdom Metazoa; phylum Chordata; class Actinopteri; order Anguilliformes; family Muraenidae; genus Gymnothorax; species Gymnothorax reevesii. The sequence continues at coordinate 35,253,009 of CM056578.1, forward strand.
ACCACAACCATTGACATCGCCATAGTATTGGTGATGACGAGTGAACTTCCGCTCATATGTGCGCGCGGCCGAATGCTAGCTAAGATAATGGCGATTTATAGCGTTTAGTTCCAGGACGTGAACTCTGGCTTTGACTCGAATGTAGCGTTTATTTGAATTTTGCAGTATTTTTATATTCATATCTGTGTATCCACGATGGTATTTGGCTGCAAAATGTTCATCGCATTACCGGAAGTGCGGACGTCGACAAAAAAATCCCCTTCCTTCGTCTCATCTCCCGATTTATGACAGTTTTGCGCTATATCAGATCTCTCCTATTGAATTTTCACGCCAAGCAGATACAGGAATTTGACACACCCATGAATCAAGCGGGTTTCGCCCACAAGCTACTCATAGCAGCTTGATCATTTACACTCTGGAGCAGAAATCCATTTATGGTGAGGGGCGTGACCTATCCGACGAACGCGCAAAGCAGTTGACTTTTCACAAGTGAGTGATACAGTTGACCAATTACAGCCCACTGGGGTTTTCAGGAGCACGGGGCTAGGACCTGAACAGACTTTTTCACACACAGGTACTGCAGAAATGGCCAGCATGAGAAAATTAAGTGTTTTTTTTTTCCTTAAACATTTAAACCTTTTATAAGTGAACTTCAAGAATAATTTTTCTGCCTGCGAAACATGCTGGGGTCCGATACTGCCTCCTGAAAAAGTACAGGGGATATGTCTCCCTTGCCTCCCCAGTAAATTACACCCTTGAAGCGAGCTGTAGATGGTGAATGGGAACATAGTGAGTAGGAGATTAGAAAAGGAGGGAGAAAAATAGAAGGTGATAGGGTAAAAAGGGAAAGAGTGGAGGAGAGAGGAAGTGAGCAAGAAAGCCCACCCCTATCAGTCTGACAGCTGCTTCCTCCATAGTGCTCTCACATGACTCCCTGCCCCCCAGCCCCGATGTTGTCCCTACAGTTGGCACACAATGTCACAATCAGCTTTAATGGAATTTCAAAGCTGGTGATTTACCAACATCGATCGGCTCATCGTTAATTGCCCCCTCTCTTGACTGCGTAGGAGCATTTGTCATTCACAGAATGGTCTTTATCTCTGTCTTTATTTTAATGCCATTGGAATGCACAGTATTTGCCTCATGTGGACAAAGTTCCATGTATATTGTGAGTATTGGGCATTGGTCACAGGGACAAGTGAAGGGGTGAGGAGGAGGGCTTTGTACCTCATTTTGCTGTAGTGCTTCTGTAGCGGACTATACATCAAAGGAATGGACATTGACTAATGTGACAGCTGTCTGCTGTTTTGATGGAGGACAGCAGGGGAAAGGCTGGGCTCTTTACTCATTGCTCATTCGGGGAAGCCACAGTGCAGCTGCGTTCAGGGGATTGGATTGGATTTCAGCCATTTAAACTGTTTGGCGGGGTTAAACTGCGGCTGGGAAACTGCCGCGCAAAGCAAATGATTGGTGATTTAAGAATCCTCATCTGTGGAACAGTCCATTTTTCAAAGGTTTTACCGTTATTTTGTTGTACTGTTTGATCTGATGGATAATACTCTTTAAACTTATGATGGATCACTTCTTGGTGAGATGGAAGCACTTTTTTATGTGATCATACTGCAAAATGATTGAGAATTTATTCGACAGACTGGAATACAGAGGTGATCAGCAAATTACATTTCACTGTAGCAGAAAACTTTTTTTCCATTGCGACTTATACAGATATTTTTTTTAAACCTACAGTGCATTTATGCCTTTTTACTGCGGCAGTTTGGGTCAAGTATTTTTTCAAGAGCACAACAGCAAAAGCTCAAGGCTGCTTGTACTTCAGAGTGAGAATAGTCCTGCATTGGGGTTGTCTGGTGTACGTGAGGGTCGGAAAACTCATCCACAATCATGTCACATATAAAAGCAGGTATTTGGCAAACTGTTGCCGCATATTACTGCACAAATGATGATTGATTGTTTGGTGATATTTCTTGAGTTAATAGTCCGTCCTGTTGTAAATTTTAAACAAGATGTGGACTGATTTAATTAGAGGCTTGACAAAGAGGTTTTATGATACTCAGTGACATGCACTATCAAAGAATAATTATAAAAAATAATTTACTGTTCACCGTATCACAAATCCTATCACATGACCTGCTCAGCATGGCATGAGGGGAAATGCTCAGCCTGTTTGCGAGTGCTGCACACAGTGCACATCACTCAGATGACGTGGACTTGAAGTACAAAATAGCCCTTTGAGAAGAATCTCACCCACAACCTTAGATTGGTAATGAAAATGAGTTAAAAATTCTTATCTGTTTTACCTGACTGATATAACATTTTTTACCTAAATAAAGCCTGAAAAAGGGGTTGTTTTGCAGTGCATCTGTAACCCTGTCACCGTGCTTCATTAAAAGATTGCTGTATCTGTCATGTCTAACCAGTGTCTCCTTCCCCTTCTTTCATTTATTCCAGCACTGCCAGTAATTCGAATCGGAGCACGCCTGCCTGCTCGCCTGTCCTTCGTAAACGCTCGCGCTCACCCACGCCCCAGAACCCGGAGGGTGACACCATGGTGGAGAAAGGCTCGGACCACTCTTCTGACAAGTCTCCCTCCACCCCGGAGCAGGCAGTTCAGCGCACCTACAGCCAATCAGTGCACTCTGCTCGCAGCGGTGGCAAGAACTCCAAAGTGAGACTCGCCCCTCTCACCACTCACCCCCTCACCTTTGACCCTCCCCTCTTATTCCTCATGTATTTCAGCCAATCACAGTGATTTCAAAACCTTGTGCATTTAAGTTAGATTAGTTCAACGAGAGCATATTGCAACCATAACAAAAGGGAATAACTGCGGGAAAAATACATATTGAACGGGTCAACATTTTTCTCAGTAAATATATTTCTAATGGGGCTTTCGACATGAAATTTTCACCAGATGTCAGTTGCAACCCAAATAATCCACGCATACTAAGAAATCAAAACAAGCAAGTCCATAAATTATGTGTTATAAAGTGGAATGACACAGGGAATAACTATTGAACATGCTTTCTGAATTTCATTTAATACTTAGTAGTAAAGCCAGATGCCTCCTGTATGGAGAAACTAGTCGCATGCATTGCTCAGATGTGATTTTGGCCCATTATTCCACACGAACTCTCTTCAAATCTTGAAGGTTCAGGGAGGCCTCTTCTATGGACTCTGATCTTCAGTTCTTTACATAGATTTTCCATTGGATTCAAGTCTGGTGATTGACTGGGCCATTCTAGCAGCTTTATTTTCTTTCTCTGAAACCAGTTGAGAATTTCCTTGGCTGTGTGTTTGGGATCATTGTCTTGCTGAAATCACCCTCTTTTCATCTTCAACATCCTCGTGGATGGCAGCAGATTCTTATCAAGAATGTCTCAGTATATTTCTCCATTTTCCTTCAATTATGGATATGAAGTCTGCCAGTACCATATGCTGAAAAACAGCCCCATGTCATGATGCTCCCACCTCCAAACTTTCCTGTTGGTATGGTGTTTTGGGGCTGATGTGCAGTGCCTTTTGTCCTCCAAATATGGCGTGTGCTATGACATCCAAAGAGTTCAACGTTGGTCTCATCTGACCAGACTATATTTTCCCAGTATTTCACAAATTTGTCCAAATGTTGCGCAGTAAACTTTAAACAAGCTTCTACATGCTTTTTCTTCAGCAATGGAGTCTTGCGTGGTGAACGTGCAAAGACGCCATGGCGGTTGAGTGCATTACTTATTGTTTTTTTTCTTTGAAACAACTGTACCTGCTCATTTTAGGTCTTTCTGAAGCTCTCCGCAAGTGGTCCTCGGTTCTTGGACAACTCTTACTATTCTTTTGACTCCTCTGTCCGAAATCTTCTAAGGAGCACCTGGTTGTGGCTGGTTTTTGGTGAAATGATGTTCTTCCCACTTCCGGATTATGGCCCTAACAGTGCTCACTGGAACATCCAGAAGTTTAGAAATACGTCTTGCAACAATAAGGTTGTGAAGGTCTTGAGAGAGCTCTTTGCTTTTACCCATCATGAGAGGCTTATTATGTGACACTTCGGTAATGAGAAACCTTATTGTAGGCCATCAATTGAGACAAAACCAGCTGATATTAATTTGCAGATAGGGGGCAGGATTGCTTTCTAAATACCGTCAGATTTCAGCTGGTTTCTTGACTTTCTGTGCCTTTTTGCACCTTTTCTTCATGTGTTCAATGCTTATTCCCAGTGTCATTCCACCTCATTACACAAAGCTTTATTTATGGACTTATTTGTTTTGATTTGTGAATTACTTGGGTGGCTATACTGCCCTACAAAGGCTAAGTGCTGTAACTAAAAAATAATTTAAGATGTAAAAAATGGCTTCAGAGTTTGTTTGCTGTCCCAACAAAGGAGTAGTCAGCCCATCTATGATAGATAATGGTTAATTGATTTGCCATGGTATAATTTCTATCCAAATAAATCCAGACCTCCATATACTTTCAGGCTCAAAACTGCACAACTCACATTTTATCCAATGTGTAGTTACTGCACTTAGGCTTTGTAGGGCAGGATTGACATCTGGTGAAAATTCCATGTCAATAGCCCCATTAGAAATATATTTACTGAGTCAATGTTGACAGGTCCAATACTTATTTTCCCCTCCACAGCAAGTGCCCTGTCGTGGTTTGGTGACCTGTACAGTGTGTATTCTTGCCTCCTGCCCGATGCATGGTAGGACAAGCCCCTGTACTCCCTTCAACTCTGACTAGGAATAAGTGGGGGAATTAATGGATGAATGGGAGGGTGTAAACATAAGCTTAATTCACCATTGTCTACTGTCTTATACCCTGGAATACTGGTCAGACATTGTTAAATCACTGGCTACAACTATTTACTCAGTATCTTGCCAGCCACTCCTTCGATCTACTTACAGGATTCACGCAATTATAACACGTATTTCATAGCCAAATAAGGGCTTATTTAATTCAGATTTTATCTGTTCTGTAAAGGCTGAGCCGAGGTCCAAAATTAGTATATTGTATATTAGAATATTGCAGGGTAGAAATGCATAAACCAAGACATTTATAAACCAACTTCAGCCCTGACATGTGTCCAGGGGCAGGACTTTGTACTTTTGTATTTTTCCATTCATTGTGCTATATTTGGTGGGGCGGGGGGGGGTAAGAGGGCATTTTACCTGTTTTCGGGCATTAGTCCTCTGTCAGCCCAAAAATAGTGGATTTGGCCTTATTCATTACCAGTTTCTACCATCACACCTGTACTTATTTCTAGGACAGTACCCTGGTCACATGTGTCTGACAAGTACCGGGTAGAAGATACACGGCAAAAACAAAGAAAGTCCATCCTAATAAGTGTTTTAGTCTCATATCTTTGTGTTATTTCTGGTACTTCTTTGTTCAATTAATCAGGAAAATCTACCAAAGAAGTGAGTGACTCATTTCAAGATTTGGTGAGAAACTGCCACTTGTCAAGCACATTGTTACTAAAAATAAGTTAATATTTTGTCTTGGAAAGAAAAAAGATGGATTTAAAGTCTAATTCAGTCAAAATAAGACTAAAACATTTGTTAAGATAGACGTTCTTTGCAGTGTAAGAGATGCTGTGAGGACTGGGGACACAGATCTAATGGAGTGCAGGGAATGTGTGTGTGTGTGTTGCAGAATCTTCGCTGTATGTACAGATGGAAAGCACAGTGATGCTCTCTAAACTTGTTTTCATTTTACCAAACTTGTTTTTCTTTGACAAAAAAAAAAAAAAAATCATTTAGTTGTACTTGCAGGCTGAAGAACATTTATTAACAAATAGGATGGAATTTTTCTGTCTGACCCTGATCTGCCTCTGATGCAATGAACAGAGGACAGACTAGGACATTCAACCTTATCCAGAATGTGACTGTGTGGGTTCAGGCTTTTATTACAACCAAGCAGTTACACACCAGAGGCTACTAATCAGGATGTTTAGCACGGACGCAAGGGCAGTGCTTCTCAAACCTCTCCTGGGGGATCACCTATCCTGCATGTTTCAGATCTCACCCTGCTCCAGCTCAGGTGATTCAGCTGATTATAAATACAAGAAGCTGCTTGATAACGAGCAGATCATTTGAATCACCTGAGCCGGAGCAGAGAGAGATTTAAAACTTGCAGGACAGTTGGTCCTCCAGGAGAGGTTTGAGAAGCACTCCCCTCGGGAAAGTAGTAGAATCAGATGTATAACTACATGACTGAAATTAATGCCTGTACCTACTCCAACCCTTCCTGAATGAGGTTTAATAACCCTGGACCTGGCAGTATAGGTGCACTCAAGGTTCTCAGCTTTGCCATGGGAACCAGAGGCGCAAACCCTGCTTCAGAAACACACGGTCTGAGTAGTTTGTTCAAATCACCAGCATTTGCTAATTTGCTGAGTGTTTCATGTTGGGCATTGCTAGAACTAATTAATAAAGTAAAATGTCAGAGATCTAAAGTGAAATAAACACAAAAGCTTTTACCCATTGCCCTCAGGGGGCCTGTATCATAAAGCCTGAGTTTTCTTGATGACTGCACTGCGTGAAACTTGGATCTGCCATTTTGATTTCAGTTCATGCTCCAGATTTCGTCAGGTTCTAGGATGTAGTGTGTTGTTATCCAGATAACTCCAAAATACTGCTTCATGACGCAGGTGGCTGGGCTTTACATCTCTGAAGAAAATGTAAAAATACATCAAGTTACATGTCACATTTATTTCATTTATGCAGCACGTGTAAAGCAAACAGATTTTGCAACAAAGTACTTCACTCGGATGGAACAATCACCTAGAATATCAAAAATTATTCATGTGTTTATTTATATATTTGACCTACATATGCAATTATACATATTTTCCATATTTGTTATGCTCATGTATTATTTAAATGAGTGTACATGTACATATGCTTATACAGTATAATATATTTGCATACGCTCACATACAAGCAATGAAAGAATTACGTGTATGAAAGATGTGGAAATTAAGCAGAATTAGAGATTAAAATACTGTTAAAACACAATCAAAACAATATAAACTAGAACGGGCACTCGGTAGAGCGCATACCTTCGCCGACGCCACTGAATCCCTCGCCACTGGTGTTGGTTTCATGCCGGTCGGATAAAAATTGACCTGAGATATGGCCGAAAGTCGGTTTTGACCTTTTCGTGGCCTTGACCTTGACCTTTGACCCGATCACTCCCAAAATCTAATCGATTGATCCTCAGGTCATGCCAAATGAACCCACCAAATTTTATGAAATTCCGTTCGGTACTTTTTGAGTTATTCGATACACATACATACACACAGACAGACAGACAGACACACAAACAAATAAATACACGGGGATCAAAACATTACCTTCGTCAGCGAAGTCGCTGGCGAAGGTAATAACATGAAATAGATTAAACACAGTTGAAAGACAAACAATAAAAGAGAGTCTGTTGGTGTACTTTAAAAGCATCACAATGTAAAACCCTGCCGGCTCGGTCTATCTAGGTTCAACATTTACTATTTCCTTGGTTATCGGCCCTTCCTTGGCTCTACTGCATGTCTAGACACGAATATCCCAGCAGTTTATTTCTATTACATTACTGGGCAAACTATGTCATGCATTGACACATTGGTGATGTGCTTTATTTGGTGGTCTCTGCAGCAGGGATGGTGATTGCCCTTGATGCTGAGGGATGGCTGTGTTTTCATTCCAAATGGAGTCGCTGTCCCAGAATTTTAACAAGCTGTTCATTTTTCTTAATTAGGGTTCTTGTGTTTTGAGAGAGTATTTACCCTTTTAAGGCATCTAATGTAAGAAATGCCAGTGTGTTACTTGAGGAATGAAAGTCTCACATTTACAGCATATGGGGCTCATTGTGGTACATTACTAATGTATACAATGTATACAAGTAATTATAAAATAGAATGACTGATCTTTTTTTTAAAATGAGGTGAAACAAAGCTAAGTGGTAAACTTGTAGACAACTGATTACAAAAACTGTGATCGGTAATGAAAAATCGAAACGCAATGAAAATATTAACAATCCAAAACTGCTTTATGTTTGTAGGAAATTTTCTCAAAGAGCATAAAAACGCGTTTTTAGCTACAGTACCTTAGTTAATTGGAAAATTGGCAAGTGGCTAGAACAACAATCTTTAGGGTTCCCCATGAACCACTGCTCTCCAATACATAAATTTAGTCATTATTACTCAGTGCTTTGTGGATGGTTGTAAACTTTGATTAACTTGGCCTTATCAAGGAAATGCTATTACCCATGATTCTTCAGTCTAAGCCCAGAATACCTTGGCAACTAAGCGCTGAGGAGCATGAACCTACTGCTTTGCAGCAGACGTAATGTTGACGTTCATTGCCATTTTGGGGTGAAAACCATATGAGCGAAGCCTCACACTCCTGTACTATTTCTCACCCAGGCTGAATGCCGATGGTATAAGTGCCAGATTTGCTCAGATTTTTTTGCATGCGCAAAACCAGTGACAGCTACTAAGCTGAAAATAGAGAAATAAAAATCCCTTTAAACTTATAATTAGTCTTCTAATTAATAATTCTCCTTCATTAACAATGAGTTAGATCTGAAAACGCTTAAAACCATCAGGTAGAGCCAGTGCTCCCCTTTGTGGTAAGATGAGAAATATAGCTCCTTTTATTTGCATGGGAAATAGAGTGCAAAACTCATAGTGTTGCTCAAAATTGTGAATACATCTAGCTAATAGTACAACATTCAAGGACAGGTTGTGCAGCATGCAGTACAGGCCACAAGCTAACGCAAAATATCACTGAGTTGTTTATCTTATTCTGTAAAGGTTAGTTCTTGAATAGAATAGCTACTTTTCTGAATAGCATTTATTTTTTAATTGCCCTTACATGCAGTCTGTTTACCTGTCAGTATAATCATCGGAGGACCCGAATAAAGGGAAATTATTAAAATTGCTTCAAAACTTATCTTCAATTTAAAGAGTTTTTTTTGTGTGTGTGTCACCCTCAGCAGCTGCCACTCTGCTAAACCGATAACATGCCCACACTGCCCAGTAATTGGTGGTATTTGGTTTGCACCACGCATTGGCCATGTTCCTGTTTGGATGAGCTGAAAGATTTTGAATGTGCCAAAGGTCTCAGTAAATCCTGACCTTAAGTGTAAATCAAATGAAAACACAATTTGGTTCACATTTTTTTCAGTGGCCTTACCCATGAATACAGGCCTGAAAATGCATGGGTTTCGGAACTTGACATTCAGAGTTTGTCGCTTCCTGTCTGTGAATTGTGAGTTAGCTTTGGCTGGATCTGTGACTTCCTGTTGCTCACGAGTTACTCCTCAGTGTGACCAGCAGAATTCAGACTGATGACTGCAGGGTACTGTTGGTGCCACTCAAACTCAGTGAACTTCATTCATTTACATTTATGTTCAGTCATGCTTCATTTTCAAACCTATCTAACTAACCATCTGCCCTGATGTATTTCTGTTTGTTCCTCATGATGACTGTGGAGTGCTTTGCCTGTTTCTTTGCCACTGTCTCACAAAATGTCTCTCTTGAAACCTGACTGGTCGGCCATTTTCTATTCATCATTGTTATAGATGCAGTTTTGTTTTTTTTTTTTATTCTGATTTTCTTTGTTCTTCTTCTCGTGCATGCTAGTCTCACAAGCGACTTTCCAAAGTAAGCATACTCTTTTCTGTTTCTAACCCGCTTGTTGCCCTCGCTCGGCTGGCTTCCTCACTTGTCTGCCCAATTTCCTGCTCTGTGACCTGCTGTTTGTCCCCAAGCCCCCCAAGCCCTCCCGCCTCCCAATGCCATGATGTTTATGAAAAATAAGTTTGTTTTCACTGATGCTTAAGTCTTGTAAGAGACTTGCCATCCTTTTTTTTTTTTTTTTTTTTTGCTTTAGGTGAAAATGTTGGCTTTTAAGTTGACGAGTTAAATTTACTTATTCCATTGGCAAGTCTTGAAATGAGTCAAATCTGTCACACCTCGCTGGTAACATTTCGGTCTCATTTCTCAGATAAGTAATTGGAATATAATTTTAAGTTTAGATATTAGACTAAAATACTTGAAGAGATTGACTTAATTTTTGACGCTTCATCCAATGCCGTCCCACTCTCATGAATCATGAGCAAACCCTGGACACTAACCCTTTTGGCATGAGAGCGTTACCCTGGTGTACAGTTCTTTTTGGCTTTTCTGTTATACCTTAAACAGCTTGCATATCCCTGACCGCTCCCCTGCTTCCCAAAAAACACTTGTTATCCATCATTACATTTTAGGAATACTCTTTAGTTGTACTGTGAAATATGCTTTTCAGTCAAATTTACAATAGAACCCCATAAGGTGCCAATAAATATAGCCTGAAAGAGCATCTGTTTGAAATAATCAATTAAAGTACAACGGAGATGTTTTAACAGAGTCAGCTTAGCAGTGTTTTTTAACAGCATCATGTATGTCTTTCACATAGTTCCGTGACTGACTTTAAATCTGTCATGTCAAATCATAGCTGGGCTTCGCAGCTACATCGTAAAAAAAATGGTTGGGCCTTCAGTTATTTCAACGTTTTATGTTTGTCAACAACTTAAAACAAGTTGAAATAACAAGGTAGCATAGTTCCAAGACTGACTTTAAATCTGTCATGTCAAATCGTAGCTGGGCTTCGCAGCTACATCGTAAACAAAATGGTTGGGCCTTCAGTTATTTCAACGTTTTATGTTTGTCAACAACTTAAAACAAGTTGAAATAACAAGGTAACAAATGTTTGTTACAGTGTAGAGGCTGCCCCTTATGTGTTAACTTCACGATTGGCAGTGTAGGTCTCAGTGCTGTCCGTCAGTGTTTGTGAAACGTGAAGTCTGCAGCTGAGCTGGGCCCATCCTTTGTAATCCAGACCTTCATACACACCTCCTCATATCACAATGAGACCATGTCAGCCCCTGGTCCTCAAATCATGGTCCTAGAGGTCAGAGAACCGCTAATCTTCCACCCCTCCTTTACTTGTGAGTCGGGTGTTAAGACAGTCCAGCCAATCTGGGACACTAAAAGTGCATTTACTTTCCTAGGATAAAAGAAAATTTGGGCTTGGTTTGGATTTGAATTTGAGGATACCTGGTCTTAGTAGTTTGCATGTTTACGTCATTGAGAAGATTCCACCCTCTAAGCGGAGCTCAAAAACTTCAGGGAAAACATTTATGTATTTATAGCCAATTATATGAAAATAAAATTTTGTCAACTGACACAGCTAACTTAGCTAGCAAAGTTATTAAACAAATATGTTATTAGACAGTGTATACACTGTTCGTCCCAGAAACTTATCTTCTGAACAGAAACATTGACAAACTTATATTTTAAAACAAGCTCAGAGATTCCAGGGTTTACCATAGTTCCTGAAGGCTACACGTTAGCATTGTTGTATTCTACCATTTCTAATTTAAAATTTAGATGTACGCACAGGATTGTGGGTCAGCAAAGATCACAAAGGAAACACCAATGCAGCATTCAAATTTTGCAAAAAAAAAAAAAAAAGCAGGCTCTGATGACAGCTGCCAATTAACCCCTAAAATGCTTAATTTTTACTCACCCTATCCCTCCAAAAGTTAATCATTCATTATGTAGTAGACAAATGACCTTCAGAGGGACTCACGGTTACCTGTGAACCCTTCTGAAGGTCATTGCCAACTAATTCGCCAACTAAAAATTGACAAACTTGTTGATCTTTTGAAGGCCGAAATTTTGCTTCATATATTTTGCGCTCTCGTGACTACAGCAGTGACTAATACTTTAAGGGTTCATGTTGCCTACCTCAGCTGCAGCCTTCACATTCGAGAAGTACCCAGTATGTGAATAGTGTCGCCCTCTGCTTTTACTGGGCAGGTTAAGCTGGTCTGGAGAGGACAGGACACCCATCCTAATTTGTGTCTGGCACAGCTCATCACAGAGGCTGACTAAAGCCCTGTTAGTGACCATTCCGTCCTCAGCCAATCTCAGTGGCTCTCTGCTGCCCTGTCAGAGACCCTTGCTTAAGATGCCTGTGAAATTGGCCTGCAAGTGGAATGAATGAACAGAAAAACACATCATCAATCCATAATTTGTATAACAGTGAATTATAATGATTGCAGAGGAAAAGGCTATTTATTTTGCAGATGCATGAAGTATGAGTTGCATAAGAATGTAACAAAAAGGCATCCTTATTTCTTTCCATCCCTAACTGTTTGAAAATTGTGGATGTACTAAAACTTCTGACTGGCAGGGTAGAAATCTTTTCTTCAAGAACTTGGTCCTGGTACAGGTTTAGCATTCCAATTTGGCTATCCCCTCTGTTCCATTTTCTCTGAAGTTTCTTTTTTTTCATTTGTTCATATGGCTGTGCACCTTTCTTTACCTCTTCTTTTGCTTTTCTTTCCAGTATGACAGACTAAACCTGATTAAAGTAAGCATTTTTTATGTTCATTGGCTCCTCCAGCCTCTCTTCTGTGTCTGCCTTCTCCATGTATCTGTGCTGAGGACAGTACCCTTGTCTCAGTCCCCCAGACCTATTTCTATACCCTTAATCGCACACTGTATATTTATGTAGGGGCGCATAATTTTACCCATCCACAGCAATATTATGTTTTGATTATTTTAATATTGTTATGGTTATTATTTGGTAAATGGACTGCATTTATATTGCACTTTCTAGTCACATGATATGACCCCAAGGCACTTTACAACTATGCCTCACATTCACCCTGATGTCAGAGGCTGCCGTGCAGGGCGCAGTGCGGAGTTCAGTGTCTTGCTCAAGGACACTTCGGCATGTTCTCTGGAGGAGCCGGGCATCCAACCGGGAACCTTCCGATTCCTTGGCTGCCCGCTCTACCTCCTGAGCCATGCCACCCCGCATGGAACAAGTAGTTAGGTCAGATTAAAATCAGATTATATGCAAGGGTCATTCCATAAAGTCCACCAGTTCCGAAAAATAATTCATGTCTGACCCCCTCAGAATCCATTTATTTTCTCTGTACAATAACTTGTGTATCTGAAGCCATGCAAAGATTCTCCTTCACACTATGAGTATTTTCTGGGTCACAGGCCCTTGCAGGCCCTCAGATTACATTGGGGTGGATTGAAATTTTGCGCCCTTTAATTCATACATTTTTTTTTCAGCACTTTTGAGCCTTCATAACGTCATTAGTACGGAGACAGGCACATGCATTTTTCAGGGAAAAAAAAACATTTGAGCTATGTAATAATCTGCTGCCAAATCAATTTCACATTCACTTCAGGTGTCAGAATTTAGAGCCGAAATTGCATTTTTGAACTGTACAATTTTTCTGTAACCAACACCAGTATCATGGGTTGTATCATAGTTTCAACAGGACAAAAAAACTGTTCCAATTTAATTATTGTGATGCAGAGTAATAGAAGCAAGCTTTGGTACCGTGGATGTATTATCTGCTTTCTGATAATTCACCAGATAAAACTTTAAAAAGTGCATTTTGGGTACATTTTTAAAGGGTCATGCCACCATGTGGGGTAAGTGGTCGGTTAAAACAAGTTATGGCATAAAGGTCTCATTTTTACCTACATTTTGATACCAGGCATTTCTTCTGTCATGATTCCTTCTGTGTCAAACTGTACTGAAGGACTTTAGTGCTGCATATATTATTTACAGTGTGATTCCTGACCCAACGAAAGTGCACCTCTATACTTCCATAATGATGGAACAATTGATCATGTTTAGCTAACACTTGTTATTGAATGTGCAATAAAATCAATTTTTCATTAAATCAAGTAATTTTGTTCTTAGACTGTCATTGGGTCAGAAATCGCATTGTAAATAAAATATTCAGAACTTAAGTCCTTCCATATTGCTTTCTAATGAAGTCATATTTACGTCTGCCAAGGAGGTAATGTTATCACTCCTTTTTGTCTGTTTTTCTGTCCACCTGTCTGTCTTTCTGTCTGTTAAAAGGATAACTCAGAAAGTTATGAATGGTTTAGCACAAAATTTGGTAGGATGATTGGTGGTAGTCTAAGGAAAAATTCTGGAAGTGATCTGGATCATATTCTGGACTCTGTATGCAGAAGAACTAAAATATATCTGTCTAATGGGGTTCTGTGTGATATTTCTGACAGGATAACTCAAAAAGTTATGAATGGTTTGGCAAGAAATTTGGCTGGATAATAGGTGGTAGTCCACGGAAAAGTTTATTTAATTTGGGAAGTGATAAGGAGCAATTTCTGCAGCCAAAAGAACAGATATATGGTGTGGCGGCGGTATGGGCTCTGCCGAGTGCCCTCTAGTTTAACACCTGCAAATGTAGCTTATGGCTGTGAAATAGGGAAAAAACATTCATGTTCACGTTTTATATAACAGTTAAGACAAATCACATTGATCAAACAAGTTTTTTTTTAATGTATCCAAGGTGCTTTAACTACTTTTTACTGGCTGGACATGAATAGAAAGTGATGGCAACATTTCATCCTAAAAATTGGTATCAGTCCAAATAAAAGTTTTATTGTGGTGCAAGAAAATTGTCACTGCTCTGTCATCCACTGACAAATGTTGCCTAGCACAGAGAGAAACCAGTTAACTCTTTGTCCATTAATTCACTAACTTTCAGCTTTTTATTTCTGCAATAGGTTGTCTTCTGGCACAAATCTTTTGTGATAGCACCAGTTGTACAGGTATCCAGATACATGATGTTTTGGTCATGATGTTTGTTGGGTGTTGACTCATCAAATTATATTCCCAGACTGACTTTATGGCATCAGCTAAGCTTCACATGCTCATTTTTACCAGTTGGGAAAACTCTATTTTCATGACATAAAGATTATCAACTCTTGGCATGTTACTCATGAAATCAGCTAGAGGAGGAAGTTAAACTTGCAAACCACACCTTTGGACATGTTAAATACAAATATGTTTAGTGCTTGCTCTTTCAGCATTATCATGGTTTTAATTCCTCGAGTAAATAGAGTAAATAAATTTCAAATTTTACATTTTGCATGTAAAATCTATGCCTGTATTAGAAAAATATTTTGACACAGAATGAATCATGGCTAAAAGATGAGCCTGGGATCAAAATGTTGGTACTGAGACCTTTCATACGCTATACTTGTTTTGGTAAAACACCTACCCCACATGGTGATATAACCCTTGAAACTTTGCCCAAAATGCCATTTTTTAAAGTTTTCTCCAGTAAATTTCTGGAAAATAGACCAAGCATCCAGGGTATAAAAGCTTCTCTCTGTTACGCTGCATCATTTATATTAAAATGGTGCAGTTTTGCTTTTGACACTATGATACAGTCCAAGATATTGATGCTCAAAGTTGGTTACAGAAAAAATCCTACTGAACAAGGATGAGATTTTGACTTTAAATTGTCATTACTGGGGTAGATGTACATTTGATTTGGTTGCAGTTTTTAATTGAGCAAAATGTGTTTTTCATCCCAGAAAATTTCTCATGGCTTACTCCCGCACTTATGAACTGAAAGTGCTCGAAAAACATGAGAATTGAAAAGCCTGAAATTTTTACATATCCCTTCGTACTTTGAGGCCTTATAACTCGGAAAATATACATAGTATAATATTCATATTTTTAATTATATTTGTATTTATACTTGCATTAGTATGGGGTATTTTCATAAAAGAGATTTTTCAAAACATATTGTGATCGGATTTATTCTGACTACAACTTTGTCATTTGTATTGTTGGTCTTGATTTCTTTTGCTTGTTTGTGAATTTTTACTGCGGCGCATTTGAATATATTCATATTCAATTTGCGCCTTATAAAATAATAAATTATTATTATTATTATTAAATTATAGTAGGCAGGACAAATTTTGATGGCCTCATTAAATATACTAAAGTTACTGTACAAAAAAAAAAATGGCTGATTCTGAGGCGGTCAAATGGGAGGCAGTCATTGATTTGTTTTATGTAATGACCAGCCAGTATTTGAGCTATAGCTCACGTAATATTAGATGAGGTAAATGGCCACATCATTTTCCCATAAACAGCATGTGCTCAACTGAAACTTGTTTCCATTCAAAACCTTTTATTATGTCCGATGACCACAGTTCAAGTAGCCAGAAGAGATGGGAATAAGTTGGCAACATAAATTTAAAAAAAGAAATTAAAAAAAGATTTAGGAAAAAATCCTGATGTCTTCAGCATCTTTGCAACATGCTGACAGTGCACCTAAACTGGCAAAGATAGTTGTAGTGAAAGTTAAAATAGTTTTACACAGCCATATTGATCGTCAGAGTACTTCAGCCGCGATTGAGATGAGACTGGAGTTACGCGCGATTGTAAGCACACCAATTGTCAGGGTCTGGCTGGAGGTATCAGTTTAAGGGAATGAATAAAATTGGTCGTGGTTAGACTGTTAGCCCTGACGGTCGTGGTTAGACTGTTAGCCCTGACTGTCCAGCTCCCCTCCTGAAGTCCATTCATATTACCTTCCCTTGCTCCCTCTTAAGCCCTCCAGTTGAATTAACCCATATTTTGTGAGCTAGACTTCAGAAGTTAGCATGTGGCTTGCGCTTCTGAAAAAGTTAAAAACAAAGTGACCAGGCGCTCAAGTTTTATTCTTTATTATTCACAAAAAAAAAACCTCTCAAAATATTTGTTTGCATTTGCCGGTGAAATTTTAGCATTTAGCCTCAAAAGACAGGAAATTAAAGTGTCATCACTATAACTATTGTTATCAGTCAGCTCAAGTCATCATCAGTCAGCCAACACTAACCTACCGTGACAGACCAAATTGAAAAGCCACTGAATTAAACTGAGATGTATTTACACCAAATAGCTTCACTTTTGTCCCAATGTTTTGTTGAGGTACCCACAAAACTGATTCTCTTACCCAGTGATATCAGACTCAGTATTTGATAAGCAAATGCAAGCAGCCCTGTATTAAGGCTGGGTATGTATACATGGCCGACTAACTTGATACATTACTGTCTGCACATCAGAGGGTAAAAAATAAATAAATAATAAATAAATGAATAAAAATCTTGTGCCAGTATTGAAGCGCACTACCTGAGAAAATCAATACATCCAAGCTTACGAACGGCTACACTTGAACCCAACTACTACCAAGAATGTGTGAGTCTAGCTGATGAATGATCTAAGGAACAAACAGACAAACACTGGTGAAAACATATTGGGGACTTTAAGCAATGGCGGATTTTGAGATGGCTACAGCACCCTGAAATACATCTGCACTCCACTGGTCGAGACTTAAGCCGGTGTGCCGGCTTTGCCTTGCCGTAGCAGGCTGATCTACTTTCGGGGGAAGAGCCAATCTCGCGTAGTCGTGACAGCGTGTGGTTCAGGTGATTGCATTAAAAGGTTTTCATTGGATTTCTGAGATGAAATGTGTTCTACAATTCTCAAAGTGGCAGTGTCATCACTTCATGCTGGCCCAATTAGGCACTCGGTGAAAACAGCTAACCTTGTGTGTTCGTCTTTGTGTTATCTCATCAACAAATGTCACGTTCTAATCCACCTTATTAGTGTTTGTAAATGCAATTTTTCTTTTTTGCGAGTAAATACAGCATGTAGGAGTTATTATAAGGTACGAGAGATGTCATTTGACTATTTTGATCATCATTGTGTCACAGAAACTAAATATTGCAGGTACTTACAGTTGTAAATTAAAAGCATGACAGCAAATGGCAAAAGTAATTCCCAGTTAATTCCCAGCTAACTATTTCACCTCCGATAAAATGCCTCCCACACTGCACTGCATGAGCTGACGGTTCCCACTTGCTGCCGCATACATGCCAACTCTACTGCTTTTGGGGCATTTTTTTCAGAATTAAAAGCCCCGAAAGTGGTAGTCTACCGCCAAAAGCGATAGAGTTGGCATGTATGCATCAGGGTTCTGTCTTTTGACAGCTTTTATCCATGCTTCACACCGCATACTTTCCTTTGGAATTACGTGAAATGAAATTTCCAATCCCAGTTTCATGATGTGATTCGAACAACCCAATCCTACACACAATTTGGGAATGTTTTTTAATATTACTTCGTTAACATCACTTTCAGTTCGGTTTCACGGGCCATGTGGGTTTTGTTTTCACCGAGTCACCCTGCACCGAAAGTGGGCCCGACTTTGTGAATAGATAGTGTCAATACATTACATGTTTCTGCGAACCATTCCTGAAAATTGTGGTACTTATATAAAGCTGATTGAGACGAGGCTAATGCGGGGAATGTGAACTATAACATCAGTATAAGTGCACAAATTCAACTGCGCATCCAGGACACCAAAACACGCTAGAAAGGACCGCGATTTTCAGCGAGCACTGCACTGCAATCAACCCCTGAATTTTAGGTATCTGACGTAAACATACGGCCAGCCTGGCGCCTATTGTCACGTACCTATACAGTGTATATTTCACTGTATAAAACCATAGTGAACTATCTTCTGCTGTAGGCTATATTCTCCCCTCATCCTTGCATTGCATAAAGTATACAATTTCTCTGTATACCCTATACATATCTATATTTACTCTAATGTACATTAGTGTCTTTATAGTCCCATGCATATAGCACACATATGCTATATATATATATATATATATATATATATATATATGCACACGCCCATGCACTTTACAATTCCTTCACACTCTGATATATGTGTGCTTAAATCAGCTGACTCTGCAACTGATTTCCCACGGATCGATGTGCGTATACTGACGGAAAATCTAAAATGCCGTGGAAATGTCACTTTCATCTGACGACGTTTCATCAGCTGACGATTTAAGCCATTGCTGTGCGCTGCTGTCTGTTAAAAAAATCTTGTACGTCATTCATCTGTCCAAAGGTCCGCTGTGGTTCTGGTCCGCTGTAGACAGTTAGCCACTTTGCTGTTCTTATACGTAACCACAGCTGTCAGAAGGTTGTGACGTTGCCTGTACCGCTGTGAAAAGTCAGCCCGTTGCTTTAAGGTTCCCTGACATTAAATAGGCCGAAATTGACATTTAGAACTTGCTATTGTATTTTTTCGTGATGAAAACAAAAATGCAAGCGCTTTTCCATGAAAATTTGTTGTTTTTAAACTATTTCGGATTAATTAAACTGATCGGGAACGCCCCCCTTCGAAATGTCCGGAACTGCCTTATATGGCAACTGATGTCACGCAAGGCAGCCAGCTGGTCAGATCTCACTCCCTCTACAATGAAAAGAACATACACTAGGCTTTATTTACCATAGCCAGCTGACAGACCCTGACAAAAAACCACTGTTGGAATACCATAATATTTATCACCAAAAAACTATAGCATTACTGTAGTAATTGTATGTTTTTTTGGAAGGCATGTTATAGATTTGAGTGTTACTATTGAAATATTGTAGGGCTACCATAGCTAACAAAATAACAGTACAGAAAAAAAAGCTATTGTAATACTATAAACTTCAGGATTATTCGCCCGGGCGTTTGCCAGAATAGGTTGCGTTGAGCCGCTTTCACACTGGATGCGAGGCGTGTTTTTCGCACGGCATTACATTCAAAGACGTGTGTATTCACGTCCTCGCATTGACTTAGGATATGATCTGTCGTGCGAAAGATTTGTGTAGCGTCCGGTGTGGAAGCAGCTTTAGACACGCATGCAAACTAGATGGCTAGCTGACGTTAATTTCCTGCAGTACTTACCCTGATAGCAAGCACCTCCGCTCCGGATCTGCCCCGGCTCTAAGCCAGATCAGCTGGAGTCGGCAGAGCCGGAGCAGATCCGGAGCGGAGGTGCTTGCTATCTGGGTAGCCAGCCAACTTAAGTTCGACATAATGTTAGATTTTCTTGAATTTCCATTATGAAATTATACAGCGAACGTTCAGTCCAGTGTTTAGGTAACTGTCAAGTTACCCTCTATCTACCTGCCAGTTTAGCTAACCACCTTACCTATTTAGCAAGCTAACGTTAGTTTGTGACAGTTGTGTGTATTTCCCTCTATCCAATCGCCCTGGTTCAGGCTGTTAGCGAGCTTTATGAGCTGAGCGTTTCGCGTGTATTCTCGTCTTTGCATTGACTTTGAATTTAATCTGTCATGCGAAAAATTTGTTGCGGGTCCGGTGCGAAGGCGGTTTGGTGCCGCCTATTCTGGCAAATGTTCTGGCGAATAATACAGAAGTTTGATGCCATAGGTGTTTAACTAAGATAAATTAGCAAGCGAGGGTAACTGTCACAGCTGGAGAGTAACTGGATTATTGACAGCTGCCTTCGCATTATGATACAGATGAACTCAGAAGGCTGTATTGTGATGCCTGATCGGCAGCTGTGCTGTAGGAGGTGGGCTTCCATGATTACAGAGGAACTAACGCTGGCTATTAGGCTTGTGACTTCAGCCACAACATGCTTACAATATTATTTTATGAATTGGCAAGTTATCTTAATGCCTTGTTGTACCCTCGTCATTAGATTTATACCTGAGTTTGGATAGTTGTCCTCATGTCCACTATGTATCCAGCCATCTAGCTATGTTAGCCTACATAACACGGTTTTTCGAGTGTAACAATTAGATAGATGGATGGATAGATATCTTGATTGCAAGCTCATACTCTAAACAAACACACTAGAAAATGTGTGTAAACAAGCGTATAAATGGTCCACAGAGATTGCTAAGGCTGAGGTGCTTTCCTTTGATGACGTCATAGGAACATGTGACTTACGTCTCGGAATCTTCCTACTTCTTCAGGGGGTGGGGCGTAAGAGTGTAAAAATATCACTTTTATTCCTTAATATTGATGGATTTTTCAGCCATTTCAGAACTTTTGAGTGCATAGAGAGATATAAATAATCATAGAGAACAAAATAAACCAACAATTTTAGGTTGCATACCTCATGTCCGGGAACCTTTAAGGTCCCCACCACAGAAATATAAAAAAACTAGAGTGGGAAATCCCGTCGTTTCTGCAGCAGCACACCGCCGCCATCTTGTGTATGTATATCGGGGCAGACGTTCAATGGAAAATGCTGTATAATTTGCCTAAACCGTGCTCGTATGAAATGCTCATACAGGACAACAGCTGAAGTTCCGATTATTCTGTAATGTCTTCCAATTAAATAAACATCGAATATACCGGATTTTTTATAAATATGTTTATTGAAATAAATATTGTTATTTGATTACAATTCCTTATTCATGTCCATTTTATGTATGAAAGGATAAAAAAGAACTCGGAAAACAAGTCTCTAATTTGTTGAAACCCATGTTTAGCCTACTGTTTACATGAGCCTCATTGGACATTTATACATACACAAGCTATTTATTCATACGAAGCTATTCTGCCGTTTCCGCTTTGGTCCAGCCCACACGTGGTCCACTCTAGTTTTCTTATATCTCTGTGGCCCTCACCATAGCTTTGAGGCAACGGCACCAGCGTCAGGAGAGATTTATTTCCGGGCGCCGTTGCCGTCGTAAAATCCGCCTTTACTTAAAGTCCCTATTAGTTACCTTTAGACGTTGGTAAAATCATTTCCTCATATAATGATGATGCTGCCCTCTTGTGGCTGAAAAATAAATCGTCATAAAGGAATATTGTTCATCACAAAGTTTGCATTTAGTGCTAATTCACGACGAAAGCTTCTGCCAACTCATCTCTACTTGTTTTTCTTCTCTCTCCTGTCTATTCGTTTCCACAGAAGAGCCAGAGCTGGTACAACGTAAGTCACTCTTTTTTTCTATGTTTGCATCTATGTGTGCATGTTTGTGTTTTTGTGAGGAGATTGCAGTAGAGGGGGCCAAAAGGCTATTGTGATTTTCACTATCATAGACAGCGATTTGACAGAAACTGCCCACTGTACTGTCTACATGTTTCATGTTTATCACATCTCTCCCTGTTGTTATAATCAACTGACAATTGCATGCAGAGTAGTAGAGCAACATACATTTGAATGGGGTACCTCAGAAAGGAAGTTTACATGGGGGATTTGCAGAGACTTGTTGATTCCTGAAGTTTCTGCTGGGAGTTTCAAGCCAGACTTGACATGTAGCAGACATATTTTAAGGTATTTAAACTTTTATCGAGTATAAGCTTTATAAAAATGTGTTTGAGGGTCATCAAGATGCCTTGGTTTGATCCCTTTTGCTGCATCTCTCCTCTTACTTTGAAGTCAGAGTAGCCACCTTTTAAAATCTGATTTGAGTGCCATTAGAAAAAGAGATATGCTGTGAAGGTCCACAGTTGGGGAAACCATTACTTGATTGCTGCTCATCGATGGAGTTCAATGCTGACTGTTCAGGCAAAATTGAGTCTTGATGTGGCATACGACTGGGTATTCTCATTCTGCCTCAGGTCGTAGCAGTGGATATTCTGAAATTGTTTTACGAAGAAAGCACTAATTACGAGTGGTGTTTAACTGAAAGCTGGATTCATTTTTTTGTCAAGAGGAGCCAGGTTCCATGCGTGTGGCCTCAAATTTTATTCCGGTGTTAGTTCAGATGAGATGTACTCGAAAACAAATGATTCTGCGGCTAGAGGAGCGTTTGGAGTGTGTTACATCATTTGAATTAACAAGAGCCCAGAGATGCAATGATGACATGCACTGTAATGACAAAAACGTGACCGGCATGTTCCCTGTTTGACCAAAAGGGGGTGCTGCTGACTTTACTTTGCTACGAAGTCCTCCTCTTCAGCTCTTTATGAACATTTCTACTGTGTATAATGACCTCGTGGAGGAAAAAAAATTAACTTGCTTGAGTGAATTGGCCTTGGTTATACGTTTATAAGTAATGAATCCATTAATATTTCAGATGCTAGGGGCGACTTAGTTGCAATGGTTTTCGTTATTGAACAGCTCAAGGGCTCTCCTTTTAAAATTTGCGTGTCGTATTCTGGCGCTCGAGCTCCGTGACGATACGCTTGTGCTGTTATTCCATGGAAGTAATCGCTGTCTAAAATGGAGGCACGATGTCGGCTGTGCGTGGGAGATATTCCTTCTGTTCTTCAGCTTCAGTGTCTCTGGCGGCCCCCTCGCTGCCTGTCTCTACTGACCCAGTCTAACGAACCGCTTTTTATTATTTTTTGCCATAGCCACCCATGTAATGTGCTGTCAGAGGAAGTCTGAGTCACGCAGGGACATATGCTCTGAAAAGTGCTCGCAGACTCAAGCTGACACTCATGATTGTAAAAAAAAAAAAAAAAAAACTCGTATTTTCTGCATTCTGCTGCCCTGCAGGATCATTTGAAACACGGTTCGTCATCAGCGTTTTTTCCCCGCGTCCGTGAGTCGATTTGTTTCGCCGCGTGCGAGGACTCACTGGAGACTGGAGGGCGTGTGCACCGTCTGTGTGCTGAAATTAGTGCAGGAAAATCGATTTAACATATGATGTTGTACATTGTGTGTTTTCTCTCATTTTTTCCAGTAAGCCAAAACATTCTCACAGCTTTGCTGTCGTGTTGTGGCAATGTTATAACATCGACAAAACACTCAAGTGCCATTGTGAGAACGTTCAGTATTAGCCTTGCTGGGCTTGTTCCTCTCCTTGCAGGCATCTGTCTCCTAATATGCATCTTTCACAGAGTGTAGTCCGGTTCTTTGCTCTGTGTCTTTTGTTTTATTGTATTTTTGCTCTGTGTGTGTCCTCCTCTTTCTCTCCAGCATGAAAGACAGTACCTCCTGAGAGTAAGCCCTGCTTCTATTATTAATATTTGAGCTTTTCTTTCTTTTTAATTTGGAACATTTCAATTCTACCTTTCTCGGATGCTGACAAAAGTTGATGCTTTGTTTTTCTCAAGAATTGTGGTCTTTAAACTTGTCCTGGGGAGGCAGGTATGATGGTTTTATGTTCCAACTGTTATTTTGGTTGCACAAGTCTGACAAGCTGCTCATTTGTCTTAATTACTATTTGCATGTTTTCAGGGATGATGCTTCATGTCAAAATAACTACCCAGCACAAAAGAACCATGATTATATATGGCAATTATCCATACTTAGAAATTAAATTTTGGAGGGAAATTGACAGGCTTCTGATTTTTGCAAGCAGTTCAGAGCCATCTCACACTCTCTTCTCATGTCATGTGATACACTCCTCTGTCATGTGATTTGTTAAAAAAAAAGACCTGCAATCACTTATTTGCAATCCAGTACTGCAATGATTCAAGACTTTTATACTCTGTATGGTTTGTTCAGCCATGATATTATGATATTATGCGGCTGAATAAAGTAAATAATCTCTTGGCCTATGTAGGATGAATTAAAATTTTTGTGGTTGGAACAAAAACCAGCATACGTGTTGATTCGCAAGACTGGGTTTGAAAGCCAGTTCTAAACCAGGGATGTCCAGTCTTATTTGAACATGTCTTAGTTTTAGCCTAGCAGTCGACCACCTAAGTCAACTGTTTAATAACACATGGTCTGCAGTCAACACCTGGAAAGATAAAATCAGATGGTTTTTTTCCTCCATACAAAAAAAAACCCATTTCCCCCTGTCAGGTAAGACTGGACACTTCTGTTAGAGGCAGTACATTGCTTCCATCTGGCTGCAGGAATCTGCTGTAGCAATGACCAGTGCCTCCACATCAGCTATTAACCCATTTGTCCATTAAATTTCAAGCTTGCTGAAACCTAATAGACCAGACTGAAATCCTTTGAAAATGGCACACTTCTTTGATATTAGCCTGGGTCTAAAGGATGGATCAGTCCTGTAAATTGCTGGAAAAGTATTTTTCACTTAACCTGTCTCCAGTGTATTTCAAAGTTCATCACGTCTCATGTTTGTCATAAAGCACTAATCATGCGCTGGACAAATAACTCGTATCATACTGAGAGCAGTAAAAGCTAATTATGTCTTCATGTCATCAGTCGCTGCACTGGATGGTCTTGGATTCTCAAATTTCAGAAGTTCATTTTTGGGTTAAAAATGTACTATAGGAAATCCCTCATTCAAATCAGTTTCACTTCAAAGTTTTACCCATGCCCGACGAGGAAATGATCCTAGGGTGCCCTGTCCAAATTTGCATTTTGAGGTCCAAAGGTCAAGGTCAATTAGAGGCGTGGGTTAGCATCTCTATAGAGTGCGCATCATCTAGTTCATTCTTTGGTGTTTTATTTCAGGCATGGAATGCTAGTGTCACACAAAATCTGGTCACCCCACGTGATTTTCGTTGCATATTGCGAGTCCATTTGCGTCACCTTGCATAATTTGAGTCATCTAAGTGATTTTTGCGGTAGTGAAGTATTCTCAGAAAGAAATAAGCCACCTCACAGCATTTAAACTCAATGATCAGTGCGGAAGTCACATTAGCAGACCTTTGACAATCATAGCTTATACTGAAATAACTAGCTAGCTAGCTTGCTAATAGGGCTGCAGTTCATTTCTACAATAATAACCGCTAACTGGCTAGCTAAAGTGACAACAAGCTCTTTATTGTTATAGCTAGCACCCCAGTGTTGTGAGAAAATATCATGACTCACTCCTTAATGCTATAGGTAGCACATCAATATATTTAGCTAGCTGGCAAGTGTGGCAGTTCACTCTCTGATGTGATACTAAGCATGCCAATCTGTCTAACTAGCAAGCCAATGGCTTAACTAACTCCTCAGTTTCACAGCTAGCTCTTCAATCTTGGGAAAAGGGTTCCCAGGAAAAAATTTCTAGCTTGCGGAAGTTCACCACATGCATGCAGCCGCCACTAAACTAATTCTACGCTATTTCAACAGTGAGTGATACAAAAATCTTGCAAGACATAAAGCACATTATGTGGTGGAAATCATGTGGGAGAACGAGATTTTACTGAGGGACCAGATTTTACCCGCCACTGCAATGGGCTGTGCTGTTGCCTCACAGCAGGAAAATCATGGCTTCAAATCTGACTTGGGGCCTTTTTATGTAGAGCCTGCTTGTTTTCCCCGTGTTTGAATGGGTGTCCTCCATCAATGCAAAGACATGCAATCCAGGCTTAATTGGGGACTGTATATGGCCCAAAGGTATGAGTGTGTAAGTGAATGGTATGTGATGTGTGGACTTTGCAGAGTGTGTTCCTGCCTCTCACCCATTGTATGCTAGGATAGGCTCCTGCCTCGCCCATGACCTGAGCCAGGAATAGTGGGTGGTGTGATGATGGGTGAATGGAATTCTGTTTCCTGCTTAAGATGGGTTGGAATATATTATTCCACATAAAGCTGTGTACTTCTCTCTCAAAAGAGGAGGATGAACTTGTCCAGAAGTGGAAAGCCGGGTAGTGTGAGAAGATAAGTGAGCCTCTCTTTGGCTAATAGTTGGGACGCTGGCCTTAATATCCTCATCGGAGTCCAATCGTTTTGCTCATTTCAGCATTTCAACTTTTCTGTCTTGTTTGGGAGTTTCAGAGGAGGAGGCTTTGTTCAAACTTTGCCCTCCGAGGCCTCTATCCACGAGTGTTTTATTCACTGTTGCAGATGTTAACGTATGACAGGCTCTATTCAATGAAGACTAATGAGAACCTCAGGTGTGCGTTACAGCAGCTTCACCACAGTTTCTTACGTGGCCTTCTTATGCATGGGTGAACTTTCACCTCTCAAAACAAAAATTAGCTGACAAGTTTCGCGAGAAACTTTTATTGGTGGGGCCTTTTATGACACAAGGTTAAATTCTATAAATGCCGTAGTACGAGAAAGTGTAGCAACTGCCAAATAAATTCTTTTTTAGCCTCAGTTTCTTATAATGTCCTATACTATTTTTGCTGTTATCAGTTCAAATATGGATCAATTAAATTCTGTTTGACTCTGAGCTGATTTTTAAAGCTGGTGTATCATTGTTATTAGCAACTATCATACTATGTGTCCATCCCTGTCGGACTGCTTTGAATTGCTGGCGCTGTTATATATTGCAGTATATAATGCAAATGTGTTCAGAACTGTTACCATTGCCACCAGTTAAAATTTGCCATTTTTGTGAAATTACGCACCTGCAATGGGCCGCATCGTAATTAGCTTGCAATACAAATTATCCATTATGCGTGACGTCAAGCATTTTCGGCTAGGGGTATAAACTCCGCCGTCTCATAAATTTCCATTGACAACCACCTACACAACGTTCATTCCCATGGTTGGTATTTCAGGTAGGGCTGCTGCTTCGTTATTGTTTTCTGTAAGCGAGGGGTGTGGTCTCTGGAAGCATAAATCTTAACAGATGTCACATTTTATTACCAACTCTTAACTTTATAACTGACTGGATTACCTTTGACAAATATTGATCCCAAAAGGCGACAACCATTGAGAGAGAAGAATGGAAATCTACATGTAAAAAGATTCCCCTTGGAAATGTTACCCCCTTGCAGTTTCTCGTGAAGCCTGGTTCTTATTTTTTATCATTATTTTTAAACATCATCTTTTTAAACTGCAAAACACCACAACAAATTGCAAGCACTGCAAAAGCACAGCATTTACCCTAGAATAGCTTAGTTACTTTTTGCATTGTTAAAATTGAGACCCAGATACCTGCGTAATTCAGAGATGTTTAATTCTACCTGTTCAACTATATCAGTCTGGGGTAAATATACTCATTGGGTGTTTTATGCGAAGCCCCGAGGCCTTCAGAGAAGCTTTCTCCATCTCAATTGCCAGTGCTCAAAGTGTGGTACTCTAGTATTTTTTTATTATTTATCTATTGATTTAGTTAAATTTTTCCTTTTTTTGATCAACTTGGTCCTTAATCAACCCTTCGTCACGAGGCCCAGCCCAGCCTGGCCATTCTCTCTGTTTTTTGCGTACATCTTTTTAACTCCATTTCCCTCGACAAACTGAGCATTTGTGGGTGAAAAAAGGCTTCATTGTAGCCTGTGGGTGTTGAATTTGGGAAACTTCTGATCATGCCATGGCCTTTGTAACATCACAGCAGATAAGCTGTGAGCCCTCACAAGGACAGCATTGTGGGAAACTACTGGAGTCTCAGTGGTCTGCGCTGCTCTCTCATGATCCGCGCCACCTTTAGTTGAATGGATCAGCACTATATGGCTAATTGATTCATCTCGTGACTTGGCTCCCTCACTCAAGATGGTCTCTGGACCTTCTGCTCTGCCATGAGCCTCTTTCTTTACCCCCAAGGGTACTGTGGGCACACAACGACAGTTTGGCTCAAACACTGTTCGTAAATGTCTCTGGCTCGCTTGAAGTTAAATTGCAACGCTGTCCAGTCAGTCAGGCAAATTAAGACGTTACAGGTCATTAATAATTTCTTGAGAGATGTCATTAGCATTGTTCTACTGTGTATATATATATATATATAAAAGGTCCATTAATTTCTGGATTTGTCTTAATTCAAAGGAAATTGATCCTTACTAAGTTCCTTAGGGAGAGGAATATCGACTACAATATTCAAAGGACTTTTTATCGCATGAAACATTGCTCGGAACCAGGTGCATTCAGATTTAAGTCTAACAATTTTGAAAGCTAGGTCGGGGAGATAGGTTCAATTCCAAAAAAGTTAGCCCTTCATGGAACATGCTGATGAAATTAAAATGGGCTGATTTTAAAAGTCTGTTCACCCTCTACTATTTTGAAAACAGTATAACACATTATTTGCCATTTAAACTTGAATTTGATCGCTTTTTGAAAACATATAATGTGATGACTGCAACTGAGGTCAAAGAGTTGGCACTGCTAACCATTTACCACTATGCAACATCGCCACGTTTTTTTTTACATTTTTCTTATCTCACTCGCTGACTCTTGGGGTACTGAAGACCCTTGTTCATTGAGGCAAGCAAAATTAATTTTCCTCCATTCCTCTATTATGCTGGTCTTCAGCTGCATGACTGTACTGGGCTTTTGTTGCCATAAATTTTACGCCATAATGAGCAAGTAATTCCTACTTGGAGACATACCAGAACTGCATACAGGTCAGTCTAGCACACACAGTTTGCTGAAGCAGCCATGCAGTCGTAATCTGTGCAGAATGCGGTTTGGAATTGTCTTGATGTAAAATGCAGGGACCTCCCGGGACAGTCAATGTCGCGATGATGTTGCTCCAAAATTTGTGTATACAGACCATAATGGTGCCATTGCAAATGTGCTATCCGATAACTGCTTCAGATGCCCTTGTCATCTTTGGACCGGAGATTACAGCGGCTGTTTTTTTAAACAATTAATGTTGACTCGTTGACAACAAAAAAGCTTCCTCTGTGGTACAGTCTGTCTTAGATGACACAAAGCCCAGTGAAGTTGGCAGATTTTGACCTACATTGATGTATAGTGAACTTCTAACTTGCATCTGTGGATGCAGGGGGGAATGGTGATAACTGACAGAAGTTTACCAAAGTATTTCTTGGCCCATAGCATGATGTCCATTTCAGTTTCTTGAAAGTACTTAAGACATTGATGCTTTAGGGATTGGAGGTCATACGCATTCTGAAGTGTATTTTCGCCTGGCCCAAACTGAAGTTTGGAAGGATTCCATTCGTCTTTGAATTAAATGACACACTAGACGAGGTGAAATTCTCTAAATCCCACTGATTTTTCTCGGGTGATATTGTTCTCATAGTGATGGATTCTAAGTTTACACATTTGTTGGCAAATTGTTGCGACTCCACCTATCTTTGCCCTTGAAACCTTTTTTTATCATCTCCTGTTTTACAATAACATAACTATCAGTAACTCACCCGTTTAACATCACCTGTTTCACGTCATATTATTGTTGCACCTTGTCTCATCATTATTTATTTTTCAGAATTAGCCCACTTTTTTTGTAATTTAGGTTGAAAAACTAATGGGTGAGGTCTGATATTTGAGGTCATGGGTGGAAAAAGCACAGGCAAGGTGTTTACTTTCTGACGCTCTGGCTTTCAACTTTAGCCATATAGAGCTGAGGAACTGGTGTGTGCTTTTTTATCCGCAGGGGATATAAAAATGGGGTCCGTCCGTCCGTCCGACACGTTTGTTGTCCGGGCTATAATTTTGAAACTAATCATCCAATTCTGATGTTATTTAGCATTGAGGTGTAAAACCACATAAAGGTGTGTCATGAAAAACAATTTTGAAAATTATTTTGTAATTTCTCACGTTTTGGGCCAAAAAGCGACAAATTTGTGGAGAATCTGTAATGTGTCGTGTCCGGGCTATAACTTTGAAACTAATCATACGATTCTGATCATATTCGGCATAGAGGTGTAAAACCACATAAAGATGTGTCATGAATAGCAATTTTGAAAATAATTTTGTAATTTCTCACGTTTTGGGGCAAAAAGCGACAAATTTGTGGGAAATCTGTAATGTGTCGTGTCCAGGCTATAACTTTGAAACTAATCACCCGATTCTGATCATATCTGGCATAGAGGTGTAAAACAACATAAAGGTGTGTCATGAAAAACTATTTTGAAAATAATTCTGTAATTTCTCACGTTTGTTTGGGCCAAAAAGCGACAAATTTCTGGGAAATCTGTAATGTGTCCTGTCCGGGCTATAACTTTGAAACTAATCATCCGATTCTGATCATATTTGGCATCGAGGTGTAAAACCACATATAGGTGTGTCATGAAAAACAATTTTGAAAATAATTTTGTAATTTCTCACGTTTTGGGGCAAAAAGCGACAAATTTGTGGGAAATCTGTAATGTCTCGTGTCCGGGCTATAACTTTCAAAATAATCATCCAATTGCGATCATATTCGGCATCAAGGTGTAAAAACACATAAAGGTGTGTCCTGAATAACAATTTTGAAAATAATTTTGTAATTTCTCATGTTTTGGGGCAAAAAGCGACAAATTTGTGGGAAATCTGTAATGTGTCGTGTCCGGACTATAACTTCGAAACTAATCATCCGATTCTGATCATATCTGGCATCGAGGTGTAATACCACATAAAGGTGTGTCATGAAAAACAATTTTGAAAATAATTTTGTAATTTCTCACAATTTTTGGGCCAAAAAGCGACAGATTTCTGGGAAATCTGTAATGTGTCCTATCCGGGCTATAACTTCGAAACTAATCATCCGATTCTGATCATATTTGGCATCGAGGTGTAACACCACGTATAGGTGTGTCATGAAAAACAATTTTTAAAATAATTTTGTAATTTCTCACGTTTTGGGGCAAAAAGCGACAAATTGGTGGGAAATCTGTAATGTCTCGTGTCCGGGCTATAACTTTGAAAATAGTCATCCGATTGCGATCATATTTGGCATCAAGGTGTAAAAACACATAAAGGTGTGTCATGAAAACAATTTGGTATAATTCTCTGAGTTTTCTGATGCATACTCTCCGATCAATTTTTTTTGCAAGGAAATTAACAGCTTTGCGATTAGTACAGTTCTTTATAAATCTAAATGCATATAATCATTCAAAAATGCAATGCCAGTTGTGGGGGAAATTGCTTGACAATGTCAGCAGCTTGTTGTAGCTTGTTTCACTTCCTTGTTGCCACATGGACAAAGAAGAAGCTCGCGCTGAGGCCGCAGTGTCCTGAACACCAGTTAATGTCTGTGCCAGTCTATGGTGCGACGTGAAAGTGGCCGTGGCCATAAACCAAGACTACATGGAACGTGCTGTTCTGATTAGGTCTCCATAAGTGACCGATAAACTGCTACAGTAGGTAAATAAATGGCTCAGTTCAGGCAATGTAATTACCTTAGAGTAACACCACTGGTGCAAATGTGAATTTTACCATTGTTTACAGTTATAGTAAGAGCTATTACGTGAGGTGAAAAGGGTTTAAGCTATCTCTACCATAGGGATTTTGTTGCCATAGAAGCGATAGATTTTTTTTTTTTTTACAGGAAGCAGCAACAGTGAAATGGGGCTGTCATTTTTTTTCAGATGTACCTAATTTCTGAGAAAAAAGCATGAATAGTTGCAGCTGAAAAGGATACATTAATGGGAAGGTGGAGGAAGCTGTAGGGCTCTTTCGGTAGTGCTGAGAGACTTTATGTGGACAGGCCTGTGGGGGAGGAGGCCATCTGTGTGTATGTGTGTGTGTCGGGGGAGTGGTTCTGTGATTAACTGTTATGGCATGAGGAGCAGCACCTCCGTACACCCTTCTCATACAAGCAGCTCGAGTTCATTCACCCCGAGATGAGCGAGAGAAGAGGGAGGGAGGGAGGAAGAGCCTTGGCCCGGCTGCAGTGTTTACTCTGAGGAACTCTAACACAATGGGCCACTCTGTGAGCAGCCTTCCCATTCCCTGAACCACCCATCAAAAATCACCATAAAAAGACAAAATATCGGAAGTCTTGAGCAACTATGGCCAAACCTTGGAACATGTTGCCAAGATCAACCAGTGGTTTCCTTATTTATTTATTTTTTGTCTTTTCCTAGAAGTGTTGAACGAATTGAATGTGTTTTTGGTAAGGCTAAAATTCATACACAATATCTGCAAAGGGAATCAGATGAAAGGTATCATTTTTGAGAACTGAAAGAGAGCTATGTTTCACAATATGAAATCTTGGGGTCTTGTTTTTGGCTGCTATGAAAAGTATTTGCCCGCTTCCCAATTTTGCTATTTAGCCGTATTTGTCAAACTTGAATGTATCAGATCATCAAACTATTTTTAACATGAGACTATGATAGCCTGAGTAAACACAAAATGCGATTTTTAAATGACAATTTCATTTACACCCTACCTGGCCTTTTGTAAAAAGTATTTGCCCCCCTAGTTGCTAAATCAACATTTGAAAACAATTATTTGATAATTATGTGTTTTCATGGCATTTGCTTGTTTATACATTCGTTTATTTGTCAGTGAAGGATATATCTCAAAAAGATATTGGTGATATTAGTTAAATTTTGTTTTTTGATTGATATGGTGCTATGGAGCAAGTGATTAAATTTTGGTGAATTTTTATTTGCATTTAGACAGCACTGTTGAGACTCATTTAATTCTCACGTTAATTCATACATGCTCTTTCAATGAATTGCAGCATAGATCTGCTGAAAAAATTTTCTATGTGTGTCGAAACTTGTTTAACACCTGTTGTCAACGATAATTCCTCCTTTCAACTAATTTCAACATGGTGGAGCTCTGCACTCTCCGAGCGTCGTCTGATTTTACTAAACGCACCCAAGCATGATCACTACCAGTCCAGTTTAATCTAAACACTGACTTAAATAGAACCTGTCAGGCAATGTAAAGTGGGCAAGAAGCAGCACATAATGCAACAATCTAAAGAACTTGATGAACAGGTGAATAACAAAGCAGATGACATCTATCAGCGTGTAATGTATTACAAAACCAGTTATAAGGCTCTGGGACTCCAGAAACTCACACTGAGAGCCATAGAAATATATAAATGGAAAAAATTGAAACAGTCATGAGCTGTCCCAGAAGTCCCGGTTCCACCAAAGCTTCTTCAAGAGCACATTGACGGCTCATCCAGGAGGTCACAAAAGAACCCTGACAAACATCTAAAGAACTTCTGGCCACAATTGCCTCAGTTAAGGTGAGTGTTCAAGTTTCGGTAATAAGTAAGAGACTGGGAAAAAAAGGCATCCTTGGGAGAGCTGAGGGGCAAAAACACTGCTGACCAAAAAGAACACCAAAACGCACTTCACATTTTCCAAAGACATTTTGAGGACCCCCAAGACTTTTGGGATAATATTCTGTGGCTGATGAGTCAAAAGTGAAACCTTTTGGAAAATGTGGGTCTCCTTACATCTGGCATAAAGCCTTGACAGCATTCCACAATGAGAACATCATTCCAACAGTCAAACATAGTGGTGATAATGTGAGAGTCTAAGGCTGCTTTGCTGCTTCAGGATCGGGGTGACTTGCCACAATTGGCGGAACCATGGATCCTGCTTTCTACCAAAAAATCCTGAGAATGTCCAACTATCAGTTTGTAACTGAAAGCTCAAGTGCAGTTGGTTTATGTGGCAGGACAGTGATCTGAAGCGCACTAGAAAATCCACCTCTGAAAGGCTCAAAAATATCAAAATTAAAGTATTGGAATATCCTGGTCATTAAATCCGATTGAGATGCTGTGACATGACCTCAAACTGCTGAAAAACCGTCCAATGAGGCTGAATTAAAGCAATTTTAGAAAGAAGAGTGGGGCAAGATTTCTCCTGAGCCGTGCATAAGATTCATTGACTCATTGCCAATTATAACAAACCTTTGATTGCAGGTGTTGCTGCCAAAGTTGGCACAACCAGTTATTATGTTTAGGGGGGGCAATTATTTTTTTTTCACATGGGTGATTTGGGATTTGAATAACTTTTTACCATTACTAAATTAAATGATCATTTAAAAACTGAATTTTGTGTTTGCTCACATTGTCATATTATTAAAATTAGTTGAAGGATCTGAAACATTTTAGTATGACAAATAAGTGAAAATGGAACGCTTTTTGTGAAAAAATTTTAAGCTACACAGGGACACTACTATGACCATCACGATGATCCTGGAGTTCATCACGGGCTGGTTTCCAGTTTGCCCAGTTGAAGAGCTCTTCAGAAAGAAACACATTTTACTGAGTCTCCTCCTACCCCTCGTCCCTCCTTTTTTTTCTCTCTCTTTTTCTCTCTCGGTCACTCACACACACACACACATACTCCACCCACACTACACTGGTCCTGGAAAGTTGTTTTCTAAGAATCACTGAGCAGAAGGGAGAGTGGACCAACAGAGAGGGCTGGAAGATTTTTGTGTTAGCTTAATGGGACAGGACGGGGAGTCTGGGTACCAGTCACGGCCAGCGCGAACTGTTTGCTTTGCGGTTAATGTGTAACTGACCATTTTTGGCCAGTTTTGTATTTGTTACCAGGGACTACACTGTAATTTCAGGATCATTTTGACGGCCTATGTATGATCTAGCATCTATGGAGAAGAAGAACAGAGCTGGATATCTTGAGCACTGAGATGGTCACGCCTCATTCTTTTTACAGATTTTCTTTTTTATTCAGCACTCTAGTATTATTTTTCTAGTGGATTTTTGACATTCCTTTGGGTGCTGTTGTGGAAGCGATAGAAACTCACGCGGAGTGAACAAATTGGGGCTCTCACCAGAATTGCTTTCAGTGTAGACTCTCAAAGCTGAACATCTATGCTAATGGACATTTTTCAAAGTTTTGCTGAAATTCACTGGACCTTCTTTTTGGCGTCTTGTTCGATGCATATTTTTCCTGGCCTTATGAAATCACCCTGACTTGATTTGTTGATACATATGTTCCCGCACATGGTCGCTTCAAAGCGGATGCAACATTCACCCTCCATTATCGCCAGCTCCATTTTCAGCAGTTTTCTCTCTGGATTATAAGGACCATCTGCTTGGAGTGGACCCTGGAGATTTGAAACATTTGTTTTTGCCTTTCCTTGTTTGTGTTTTTGAAAGTGTTAAATTAATGATCAGTATTCTCCACAGCATGACAATTTTTGCCATTTCTAAATGAGAAAAGGCTCACTCCCAAAATAGGGGCATAGCTGCCTCTGAGATCTCCCAGGTGGGCATATGTCCTGAGACCACAAACTTCTAGTTTTGCCACTGTAATCTGACTCTTCTTTCCTCTGCGTAGCTTGCAAAACAACTCTTCTTACATGTGCCTCTCATGACTTTACACTTCAGAGTCAGGAGACACACTGTTGGCCTTGGAAGTCTTGGAGTGTAACATTGTGGAGTCTCCATACTGGCAGTGGGGCAGCTAAGGGTGCCATCTTAAAGGTCACCATCGAGGAAGTTTTTGGTGTGAATTCTCTGCACGGGAGACAGGATTTTTTTTCTGCAGTAAGAAAGTTTCAATGGCTGGACGGAATGCCGAGCACAGGCCCTGCCCTTAGGCACCCCCCTCCACGAAGAAAGGCGCGATAATAAACGACGTGTCACTCGGGAGCTGGGGTTACTGCAGGGCAAACAGCCTTGGCTGGAGGCCTGCACGAGAGCGGAATTGTTTGGCCAGGGGCTTGAGCAGTGAGGGGAACCAATCCAAAGGACAATACTCTCTATTGAAAACATCCGTAAACATCTGCATCTCGCCATTAGTATTTTATAGAACGGACCTAAGGAGGGAGAAGTCCTGCCACGCTGTGGTGCTGGATCCTTACCTGACAGCGCCGTATTAAAGAAAGGCTTTTCCATAGGTTTTTGCGTTCTGGTGTTCAGCTGCACTGGCTGTCACAATGGAAACACTGATGGATGCGCAGTCAGACTGGGAGGCCATACTGGAGGCTGTGCTGGTGTCTCATGCTAGCTGTCAAGACTGGGAGTCAGAGGACATCCCGGCTGTGAGTGTCCAGGCAGAGTTGGGGGATAGCCGTATCCTCCTCATGTCTTTTTGTAGCAGAGCTTTTACCTGCAGTGGATCACCAGAATCCCAATGACATGAATCATCAGTTATGTGACTCTAGGGTGGGGACTGACTGGCCTATGGGTGTATTATGTAGAAGGAAAGAGCAGTCAGGTCATGCAGGAGCACCTGCAAGGTCTGGAGTTTCTTCTCCTTCAGCGTCAGAGTTGCGCGGATAATTGGATTTGGAGCTTCGAGCTCCCTTGCATCTTGTATTAATATATTCACAAGTCTGTATTTAAAATGTCACTGCATTGTGATTTATCCCTGGAATTGGGGGCCATTACTGCAGAAAGGCATGCAGACTCTGAGGTTAGGGATGCCGATGCTTTGAAGAGGATGAATTTTTATTCTGTAGCCTTTGGAAGTGGAATTTACGAATACTTTCCAATTATAATTCCATTAGCTGTGCGAATGAATGTAACGAAGTCATGGTCTGTCCTTTCACAGCATTCATGAACACGCATGATTAACCTGGTAATGCTCTTCTCCTGCATAAGCTGAATGTAACATTGTTTAGTCACTGTAGTCCACATGTTGGCAGTGACTAAGCTTGCTATGGTTAACCAATAAGGAGTTACTTTGCTCTCTCATACAGCTACGCTGACTGCTGAGGTTATTATGCAGGAAATTCTCATTTGAAATAGATTGCACAGATCCAGTCATGGCCACTGTCACAAGTAGCAGTAGATACGTTTCTGAGATCGAAAAAACTCCTCTCCAAAATCTCAAAACCAGTGGTGTCCCGTGTCCTGAGGAGCTGTCATATCTGCAGGTCCTCATAGGGTCCTGCATCAGCCAAATTCAGCCTTCAACACAAAGTGTAGGACCTCATCAGGCAGGAGATGATCGCACTGAATCACAGGAGCACTGCCAATAGCCTACTGTGACTGAAGTCTGACTATGTTCTCAAAATTTCTGATTATGACTGAGGTTATTTAACAGTTCTCTGGGTTCAGTTAAAGTTACATGTCAGTAGTTTGTTCCAGTGGCCCTGCCAATGCTTTTGGGAGATGTCCTGAGTGGCCTGTGGGTGGTACGTCATTGCCTGCTCCCAGGAAAATGTATTATAGGGGGATGCATGCATGCTTGTGCAAATGCATGATGCATAGCATTGAATGACTACAGCAATGACTAATTTGACCTGGGTAAATATTAATGAAATATTTTGCACTTTGCATTCATCCAAAATTTCACCATGCATCGAATGAAAGTTTGAAATTCTTAAATGGAAATAACTTGGGAGATCTTTGAAGGTCAGTACATTTGATGTTATAAACTTTTAAGTTGTACAAATGACTCATCATTTATGTGTCATTATTATGGTCTTATATTTTTCTGAGGAGTATATGTCCTGAACTTTAAGGTGAAGTGAAGTGTGTAGACATCAGTGCCCAGTCACTTAAGTTTGGCACTATTGCCATTATTCTCTGGAGGCGAGCCTCAGGCTAACAATTCTGTTAGTGTGTGTGTGTGTGTGTGTGTGTATGGTGCCACCTGGTAGCTGTGAGGTTTCTTTTTCATGACTGTGCGCTTGTGGCTAGACTGGAGGGAACCGGCGTCGAAGAAAGTGAATTAAGAAAGTGGTATATTCTTTCTCCTTCAAACCTCATTTCGAAGTGACATTGGTTACAGGGAGTTACCAACATGGCATTTGCACATTGAGGTAGGTGTGACAGAACAGTTATTTATACGTCACGCATTCCAGGCCATGACACTTTTGCAGAAGATGTTTTCATCTTTACTGCCTCAATGTTTGGAAAGCCTCTATGCTTTTCTTTCTAACTGATACAACACACTGGAATCACGGTAAGCATGGTGTCTCTAGATTTATTACCTGGTCAGGTACAAGGCAGGAGAGAAAGAAGTGAGGATTGGAATGGGCCCACAGTATAGCCCGGTCACCAGCCTGATGAATACCATTCAATATAGCTGCTACGCACAAGTGGAGGGCGCCCCCCTGTGGCCTTGCTGAGCATGCTGTGGATTGGGGCCCTCTTTAGCTCTGAAGTCTGTGCCTGTGCATGCCACACACTCAAATGCAGCAGTGAAGAGTGTTTGTCGCCGCAGTAGAGTGGAAGGAAATGGGAGGCATGTAATGCGACTCTCTCCAGTGTGCAGGGAACATGCTTATGAGTTTACTTGTGCGACTCTGTATGTGTATATAATGGCTCGTGTATGCGGCGCACTTGAGTGTGTCTGCATTATGCCTAATGTCTCTGTTTACATTCTGGCATGGTGCGTGTGTGTGTGTGTGTCTGCAGTATGTCTTATCTGTGTATACATCTTTTTTTTGCGTGTTTGCGCATTTGTGTCCATACACATAATGTGTATGAATCTTTTTATGTTTGTGCCTGTATGTGCTTTTTGCCTCACAGTATTTCTTCCTCTGTGACTTCACTCCCCCAGGTCCTTAGTCCCACATACAAGCAGCGCAATGAGGACTTCAGGAAGCTCTTCAAGCAGCTGCCTGACTCGGAACGGCTTATTGTGGGTGAGCAGCTCTTAGTTGAAATCTGTGCATTTTTTGACCACTCAGAGGACAGGACCATAGAATCGACCCCCATATATTACACACATGCAGTGTGCCAGCTTTACCATCCTCTACCTCTCCTCAGCGGGGACCACAAAATAGCAGCACAAGAATCCACCGCTGCAGAGAATGCTGTGCCGATGCGGAAATTCTGTACTAAAAAGGTTTTCAGTCTTGTAATTACTTGTAAAATCTTGTTTTCGCCTAAGCAGAAAACATCAGCTAGTTTAATTTAATGTTCACTTGATGAAATATATTTTCTGACTGTATTGGAAAATATTAGAATTCGCCTAATTTTTCTAACCTTACTGGCAATACTGGCAAAATAAGATCTTCAGTCCGAATGTTGGAATAAAATATGTATTCAGACAGACTGATGTTTAGTGTTTGCATTATGTTACAATCTCGACTGCTTCTCTAATTCCTTTTCTTTCTGTCTAATCAATATACATGCAGTGCTGCTCAAAAATTTGCACACCCACATTTTTATAATGTCAGAGGTTGAATTTTAATTTTCAAAAAAAAATGTAGTTTTAATTTCATCAGAATAACAGTTGAGCATACTTGTATGTGAAATATATGTGCAATATCAGTTGTGACTTTTACTGTAAATAGTGGTGTAGCTAGAATTGAACTTTGGTGAGGCCCAGAACATCCCTTTACAACAATTATTAGTCCAGGCTTGTTGTCAGTCATTTTCCTTTATAACACATTTCCCGATTATAGTAATAATCCATTGGCAATCCAAATTGTGGCTTCTCTCTCCATGTGATATATTGGTAACTAAATAATTAGCTAAATTCAGAACAGAATAATAATTTAGTCAAAAATTGGCTTATGCTTTACAAAAGATTTATGGTTTTTCTGTACACCGAAAAAAGCAAAAGGGACTGCGGCATCAAAATGCAAAGAAGTGCTTGACTTCATTTGCCTTTGAAGTGAAGCCACGTAGGTTAAAAAGGTGAGCACAAAGCAAATAGGAAACGTGGTTCCCAAAATCGTACAAACAATGAGCTGATATAACAAAGTCAGCTATGTAAAGTGGTTTACATTACAATACATGAAAATGCTATGTCAAAAGCCTCAACAAGACATCAGCTTTATGAGGCTTCACTCCTTACTGGTGCAGAGTCGAGGCTTTTATGTGGTTACAAACACTATATGGAATAATTGGACACAGATGGCAATAATGATTGATAATTAGTGAGTGGGCCAGTGTGGTGGAAAATCTGGTCCCCCCATAAAATATGGTCTCCCCCATGTGACTTTCGTGAAAACATTGCTGGTCAGTCTGAATCAAATCACATAATTTGAGTCATCTATACTATTTTTGCAGTAGTGAGGTACTCTCAGAAATAAATAAGCCAATTCGTAGCATTTAAACACAATGATCAGTACAGAAGTCACGTTAGTGGATGTTATACAATTGTTTGTTTGTAGTGAAATAACTAGCTAGCTAGCTTGCTAACAAGGTTACAGTTCACTTCTACCATAATATTTGCTATCTTGCTAGCTAAAGTGATAACCACCTCTTTAATGAATAGCTAGCACAGTTGTGTAGCGAGCTAGCTTGCTAATAAGGTAACAGATCGCCACTACTATAATATCTAGCTGAAGTGATAGCTAGCTGAACTATGCTAGCTAGCTGAAGTGATATCGAACTCTTTAATAAATAGCTAGCACAGTAGTGTAGCTAGCTTGCTAACAAGGTTACAGTTCACTTCTACTGTAATACCTGCTGGCTAGCTAGCTAAAGTGATAACAAACTCTTTAATAATAGCTAGCTCAGTAATCTAGTAAGTAAGCTTGCTAGCTTGCTATGAAGGCTACTGTAAATCACATGCATGCAGCCGCAAGTCAATTAATTCTACACTATTTTAACAGTGAGCGATACGACAATCTCGTTAGACATGTCATATGATTCACATTATGTCACGAAAGTCACGTGGGGGGATCACATTTTATGGGAGAATCAGATTTTACACGATTTTACACTGGGTCCTCAGAATTGCCAGGATGTGGACTGTTGGGGGCATGGCCTGACAAAGACAAACTGCTCCGAAACTTCTGGGCTACCTTCTCTGTGCATTAGGTGATGTAACTTGCGCAGCTTGATCATTCAAATCATTTAAAAGATATAAAAGACCATTTGAAAGATGTTTATTCAATTTTATAGCTTCCAATCCCTGAGATAAGAAAACCGTGAGCAGCTAGGAGTCATAATTGCAATTCCGTGTGAGAATTTCTTTAAATATGCGTTGATTGAATAATGACTGATCCGCATTCCAGTATCACCGTTCACCCTTGGTATAGCGTGGGTTGATTAGAAGGTGGGACTCAGCAATTCAATATCATTTTGTTTGCTAAATTAAAACTTTCAATCTTTAATAGACTTTTTATTAAGTCTAAGTGCCGACTACAGCGCAAGAACATGATATGCTACTAAAAAGTGATATGCATGACAGTTGACAGGCATGCCATTTTGTATAATGCTGATAATTAGGAAAATGATTTAGAACAAGTCGGGACTAATAATTGTTTTGAAGGGATGTTCTGTGGCCCACCAAAATTTCAGTTCTCACTATGCCTTTGACAATACATACTTTTCAGAAAAAGAGGCCAGTCCCAAAATGTGAAGCATATAATGGTCTTAGGTCAGGAAATTACGAAGAATTAAACAGATTGATTAACTAACTTTATAGGATAACCTTTCCTTTTGATTTTTTTCAAGAAAACATCTCATGGTTCCTCTTCAGAAAACAACTTTTCAATTGTAAGAAACAAGCCTTTCTACAATAATTCCCTATTTTCCAAAGCATTAATTTGCTTTTCACTGTGAAGGTGCTCACTTTCACCACGAAGCAGTTACTCACCAAACAGTTCCCTGCAGCTAAATTTAATGAGCAAATGGTGGCACTGAAGATGTAAGAAGTGCATTTGTTTAATTCTGGCTAATTATCCAACTAACTATTTGTTGTAAAGATCATTAAAAACTTGTTGCCACTTTGTATTTTGCCACTTTGGTCTTGATTCTTATTATTAATTAATGTTTTTGTTCCAGAGTGTGTATAATTTCATGCTCTAGAGCTTAGCAACAACGGTTGCTGTTAGAGGGAAGGAAATAAAAAAGGTGATTTTTTTATTCCAGAGAAGAGCATATGGCATTACGTGGGAGTTTTTCGTTTTTACGAGCCTCATGTCACTATTGTGGGCTGCAGGAGAGAAGTGAGCAAACACTGTGGTTAAAGGTGTTAATTTTCATATTTATCATCTGGCAATAGAACATTTCATTTGGCTCATCAAGTTTTTTGACATACAGAATGTTGTCAAACTGCTGCGTCACAAGTGTTGGTCACAAAATATATCTTGGTGCGAGTACAGCACAGAGCATATTTTGCATGCATAGCTTTCCAGAAGTAAAGAAACCTCTAAAAGCATGATGCTGCAAAATGCTGCTGCTGCGGGTGCTGTCTCAGGGACTTTCTTAAGTGACTCAAGCAGTAATGGGGTTTCGTGACAAAACTGCGTAGCCACACTCTCAAAAGAACCCTGAAGGGGAGAGGGGGATTGGTTGTGCTGGAAGAGCTTTTTAGGCTCAAGTTTTATTGGTCAGCTTCAGCGGTGTCTCTGTAGTCATGGCCTCTCACCTTCTGCTGGCAGACTACTCCTGCGCTCTGCAGAGGGACATCCTCCTGCAGGGACGACTCTACCTCTCCGAAAACTGGATCTGTTTCTATAGCAACATCTTCCGCTGGGAAACACTGGTATGGCCTTGACTTCCTTAATATTCTCTCTCTCTGTCAGTTTCTTTCTGTTTCTCTCTCTATTCAGTTCAGTTCAAGTACGATGCTGTGGCTCAACCATGCATTAGTACAGTACTGTACCTTTGGTCCTTAAAAAAGAGGACGTCTCAAAAAAAGCTGTAATTCCTACACCGTCCACCAGATTTCAGATATGTTAAAGGAGCTATGTCATGACTACTGCACATGTTCTGAATTTACATCCTAAGAAAGTGAATCTGCTTGAATGTAAGTCATAATCTGATTCCATCCTCGCCAATACATCTTCGTTTTGCGTTGTATTTACATATGTAAGTTACTTTGGAATTATGATTTTAATATGAAGGAGTTTTCTGTGGAAGTTTGAGCTTTCAAAGAGCTATTTTAAGCTTTCGCCAAGGGATACAGAGAATGTAAGCTGTTTGCCATTGTCACTAATCATAGAATAGGAAAAATACCTTCTAGATTTTAACTGGCTGTTGAGTGAATTTACTTAATTAAAAGCTCTTAGTAATTGTGACACAGCTCCTTTAACCCTCAGAGTGAAGCAGAATATCGTCATTTCGAACTCATATTTTTTATTTGATCTCAACTCAAATATTCTGTGGTCAACAGCCAAAATAATAATGATGTTGTCAATGCCCAAATATTTTTGGACTTAACTGTATGTCTTCAATCATGAAGACACAGAAATGAATAGGGAATTCAGGCGTTATTTAAATGGTGCAGCGGCTGGGAGGTTGGTTGTTATTCGCTGATGAGTCCATGTGTCTCCAGTTGACAGTGCGGCTGAAAGACATCTGCTCCATGACGAAGGAGAAGACGGCCCGTCTCATCCCCAACGCTATCCAACTTTGCACTGACAATGAGAAGGTAAGGGGTTGTCTGAAAACTCCATCCCTGACACATCCCACACAAGCATTTGTTAGCATGTCTATGTTGCGGTCTGATGAAAAAAAATCATAATAATAATATCTGCCCTCTTACTGTGTCCTCTTCCTCAGCACTTTTTTACCTCGTTCGGCGCCCGGGACAGGA
The DNA here is from genome assembly GCA_029721435.1 of Gymnothorax reevesii. Lineage (NCBI taxonomy): Eukaryota > Metazoa > Chordata > Actinopteri > Anguilliformes > Muraenidae > Gymnothorax > Gymnothorax reevesii. The sequence continues at coordinate 35,296,533 of CM056578.1, forward strand.
CTTACATGATGATGTTCAGGCTCTGGCAGAATGCTCTGCTAGATAAGGTGTGTGGGACAGGAAGAAGACCTCAAGCTATTTCCCCTGGCCTTTCACCCCTCCTTTACAATTACCAGAGTCTACCAGGTCAAGAGGGAGGATGTTTTTAGCGTATGTGAGTCAAATCTGGGGTCAATGCATTATAGTAGTAGATGTCATCTAAAGGGTTTGCATAAAGGTTAGCTGTTGAAGTTCAAATAGCTTTGTCAAAACCATGCATACCTTTATACAGAGAAGACAATGCTGTTTGTTGCTCTGAGCCACACAAAACACCTTTTAGGGTAGGGTTTTTTTGGAAATATATTTCAAAATTCAAAGTCCCTGCTCTAGAAGTTAAGTTTCTACGGCCGGTTGAAATTTCTATATCAGCCTTAGAATTTTTGGCCATGAATATTTCAACCGCCTAAATGCTTGTGATCATACATTTTGATTCACATTACTGTTACTGTATTTATGTGTTCTCCGGGAATGAGCTGTTCATTTAAGGATTTATGGATAGTCCTTTTGTCTGCAGTCGTGTTGGATGGTTTCTCAATTTGTCCCAATCTCTCCCCTGTCTCCCTGTCAGCCTTTGTGTCCCAAAGAGCTGTGGCACTTTGTTCACCAATGCTATGGAAATGAGCTAGGCCTGACGAGCGATGACGAGGACTATGTTCCGCCGGACGACGATTTTAACACCATGGGGTGAGTGGACCCCCCCAACATGGAAAATCAGCACCACAAATCCTGTCCGGTCTGACTGTACTCCGGTTCTGGTCTTTTAATCTCCCAGTCAGTACTGCTAAACTGTTGCATGTGTCTGTCCGCTCTGTTTAAATGTGCTGTTTCTATTGCGAAAAGGCACATTGTTTCGGACATCTGTCTGCCTGTAACCTATTAAATTTCCTGGCTGTAATGTTCTGGAATGTGTTTTTGTGCCACATTCATTTGTTATTTGTTATTTGTGCAGTGGCCTAAAGAGGACATGGGCTGTCAGTAAATAAATATTTTAAACTATTTTGTGCCTGTCACGCTATTGTCATCATCATTCAGAACTTCATTGTCATTGCTGCTATGACTATACTGTTCTCTCTTTTGTGGAAGCTCCAAAGATAATTGCTTCACAGTCAAATCATTACATATTATACTAACCCATAGATCTCAGTAAAATTCCTTCAGATTGTATCTATTTTCACTAATACTCAGAACCAAATTCTTATTTTTATAAGACTACCAAGAATGTTTCCATTAAAAATTCTCACAGATATGCGGGAACATTTTTAACTTGTACTGACACGAATCATTGAGGCATTTCTTTTACATTTGAACAGCGGTGATGGGAGAATTAATGCTCCATCTGCCCCATTTTGAGGAAAGCCACCAATCCCTGACTTATTCCACCAATCAAAATGCTTTGTTCTCCTTATGAAGTCATTGTGATTCTTTAAAATAAGCGTGCAGTGCAAATTGCTCTCCTTTCACTGTTGCATTGAATGATACACGCCCACCCACATCGCCATGCTTATCAAGATGTCCGCGTTGAGTCCGGAGCTGATAATCTTGAAATACAGCTGCTGCCCCTCCCCGTGGTGCAGGTACTGCGAAGAGATCCCAGCCGAGGACAACGAGGTCAACGACAGCTCCGCGAAGAACATTGTTGACGCCAAGCCTGATGTTAGCCCGCAGCTCAGCAAAAAGTCCTTCACCAATAACAACGCGCTAACGCCCACCGGCAGTGGCGAGACACCCGTCACCGTGAGTAATTCTGGCTATCATGAACAGACTGCTTTGAGTGTTGCTGTGGGTGCCAAATGTGGTCTGATAAGGTCTCCCAGTCTGCTCCTGAAAAGGTGCTAGAAATCTACTGAGTTGTTTTCATTGGAAGTTTTCAGAGAAAACTGTTTCCTCAATGACAAGAGCTTAATTTTTAAGACATTTTAGATTTTTTACTTAAACATTGAAACAAGAGACTGTGCCATGAGCTCAGTATCAGGGTTACAATACAAGGTACTCCTCAGCTGGACACATTGTGGAACTTCATTTGTATAACCAGTGTGTCCCTGTGGAGACCCCCATATTAATAACTAGCCTAAATCTATACGCAACTCCCTTCTCTTAATCAGCCTTACTTTGCGTTGAACACTATATCAATAACTACTCTGACCCTGTTGTATGACGGTATGAATAGCCGGATTAACCAGTTTTAGACTGCAAAATAAATTGCCTGATGCTGTGTAGAACTCCAGTTCAGTCTAACCTTGGGTTGATTTCTCTAATTGCAACCAGCCTGACCCAGTAGAACTTTATGTTGTTAACGAGACTGACCTTGTGCAGAACTCCATTTTAATTACCAGGCTGACTCTTTGTTGACTCTTGTAATAATAAGCTCAACATCATGCTGAGTAATATTAATGGTTTGGCAACCATGCAGATTTTTCATTCATATTTACACAAGAGGGCTTTTCAGATGTCTCAGATTACCTCTGAACCTGACGGTTGGTCCATATAGTCCCTGTGATTGTCCCTCTCTGCAGTTTGACCTCCCCCCGACTGAGGAGTTTACCAGCTGCCTTCCGGAGGGGGATGTCCTGACCATCCCACTGATGGACAACAGGACCAGTGAACTCAGCATCCCCGTGCCCGTCCCCTCCCCCTCGCTCGACTTCAACGACAACGAGGACCTGCCCACAGAGCTCAGTGACTCCTCTGAGACACATGATGAAGGTAGAGGATGGGTACTGACTCCATGCAAATATCATTACCAGCTTCATATGATCATATGATCTACTGCCCAGAGTTAGTACAACTGCCATCTTTTAACTGGCTAACTCCACCCATCCAACCACAAATGCCACCAGGAATGTCTCCCCATCAACCAGACTTACCTCCACATACCTGCCTCCTCAACCTAAGTTTACACCATAAACCGCTCCTTCTCAACCAGGGTTACCTCCACAATCCCCCTCTCATCAATCAGAGCTACTTCAACAAAACCCCTTTTCATCAACCAAAGTTACTGCCATAACCCCCTCCACATCAACCAAAGTTGCTGCCACATACCTCACCTCATCAACCAGAGTTACTACCACAAACCACTGTTCATCAACAAGAGTTACCACCACAAACCCCTCTTCATCACTTAAGGTTACCACCACAAATCTTCCACTTCTACCAGAGTTCTTGGCGCGACCCCCTCCTCTACAGCCACTGTCACAGCCACAAACTCCTCCCTCTGAACCTGAGTTACCACCATAAACCCTTTTCTCCAACCACTGTTACAATGGCAAACCCTCCTCCTCAACCAATTACCAGCACAAACCCCTCCTCCTTGGCCTTTTACCACCAAAAACCTCTCCTTGACTATAGTTTCCCATTCCATTGCAGTTTTATTATCAATGAATGGTCTTAGTTCACTCACCAGCCCATCTCTGTGGCTCTCCAGCAGGAGAAGTCCAAGCCTTCCAGGAAGACCTGAATGGGAAGCAGTACATCAACGAGGTATATAAGTTCAGTGTGGACAAGCTGTACGACATCCTCTTCACCGAGTCCCAGTTCATGACGGACTTTCTGGAGCAGAGAAGGTTTTCCGGTAAGCCTCAGAAACGGACCCATCAGGGATTTTTGTCCCCCATGAAAGAATCTCACATTGGTCTCCACCACTCCAGGAGCCTACATCCCACCAATGTTCTCACATTGTTTTTTAGGCCCCTGTTAATTGGGGTGCTTGGAATAGTCCTACCCCTCTCCCTTTAAGGCACTCTGAGTGTTGCACTTAATTTAAAGGTAAAATGTTTAGCCTATAATGAATGCTCTCTTTGTCTTTGCAGTTCTAAGTCTGTAGACGTACTGACCTACTGTAGTACCCTTTCATTTGTGCCTTCTGCTTTGCTAACTTCTGTCAGCCAGTCCAGTCTTATTTAAGATTTTAATCTCAAGATTAATTCCTTGTAGAATTGTGCATCACTGTGTTGATGGTAGTGATGAGGCTCATGCTTGTGCTGGTTGTAGTGATGGTCAAACAGATTATGTTGATGATGATGGTGATCCATCTCCTGCACAGATGTGGTGTATCACCCTTGGAGGAAGGAGGAAGCAGGAAACCAGATGCGTGAGATTATGTACACCATCTCCCTGAGCAACCCACTTGCTCCCAAGACGGCTACAGTCACAGAGACGCAGGTGAGACTGCTTTCTCTGTACTCTCATTGGTATTCTTTACTAGTGCATTCTGTTGTTTGTCCCAATATTTTTGATATCACCAGAGCAGCAACTGGAAATGGAAGCCATTTTGGCTCTGCAAGTTTTGATGCAGGATTACATTGCTTGTATGAGATTGCCATTAAACTGTTTATTCTTTGTGCTTTCAAAGTATATAATTGATATATAGTACTGTGCAAAAGTCTCCGGCACATTTAAAGCAATTTCTTAGGCCAAATGTGCTTGCAAAAATGATGAAATGAAAAGTTTCTAATAAATTAGAAATGTACTAAACTGAGCTGTAGACTTAAAAACTACTTTTGTAAATCAAATCAATATTTGGTGTGACTACTACCCTTTGCCAAAAAATTTGGGACCCTCTCCTGTTGTGCTATAGTTTTGTGAGATGATTGGCTTTTTGCTTGCTCCAAGCAGAGTGGAGAACTTGCCACCATTGTTCTACAGTGTAACTGTCTCACTTGTGTCCATCCCTCCAAGAAATTACAAACAGCTATGATGATATTGATAACAAGGCTCTGTCAAGACCATAATACTGTATTGACTATTTTTAATGGAATACAAACATTTATTTTTGAAACTTTTCTTTCAATGAGCATTTGGATCTTCTAATTTACTTTTTGTCTTCAGGAACTCAGGAAAATACGGAAACAAAAAGTAAACATCTAATACAGATTTGAACTTTAAAAAATGCAGGGTGCCAAAGACTTTTGCACAGTACTGTTGCTTAATTAATGCTCCCTTTAGGTGAGATGTTAATCTTAATGCCTTACCAATTATTGAATTTAGAGCAAAGGAGATTTTGGGGCTGGTGAGGCCCTGTACAAATGATGTCTTGTCATCTTCTTACTATTGTTGGTAGACTCTGTACAAAGCAAGCCAAGAAAGCGAGTGCTACATCATTGATGCAGAGGTGATTGCTCATGATGTCCCCTACCACGACTACTTCTACACCCTCAACCGCTACATGCTGACTCGGGTGGCCAAGAACAAGTGCCGATTGAGGTGAGCTTAGTGCAAATAGTTGCATGAACATGCGGAGGATGTTTTGCAATGGTCACACCCGTGTACTCCCTGAAGCACACACAGGCACATAAGTAATAGCAGCTTGTCCCTGTCTGTTCACCTGTGCCTACCATCACAAATATTCAATCACCCTGATTCAATGAGCATTTTTAATGTTATTGAGAAATCAATTCAAATGAACTGATGTAGTTTGGGATGGTTATGTTGTTTATCATCAAATTCACTGCATTCAGTTTTGATTTATTTTTTAGTAAAAAATTAAGTCTGATTAATCCCAAGAGTTTTGAATTTGTTGTTTATTGTCCTCAACCATGGGTATGATATCATCAGACATGTGACTGTGTCCTTCCATCTAACAGAGTCTCCACGGAGTTGCGTTACAGGAAGCAGCCCTGGGGCCTGGTTAAAGGCTTCATTGAGAGAAACTTCTGGAGCGGACTCGATGAGTACTTCAGGCATCTAGGTGAGAGTTTCCCTCTGCACAGCTTCAACTGCCAATTGTAGGACATCAGACAAAATGTTTATGCTGATTAAGAAATTGATTGTTCCGTGGCAGGCCGTTTCCTTGATTTCTGGCCATGTTCACTCTATCACCCTGCCACAGTTGAATACACATGATATGACATAAAATACATGTCTCAGGCAGCCATTTATTCACTTAATACCAATGTGCTTTCATTAGTGGCTCAATAATATTGATGTGTTTCGTTTACATCCCATATGGCAATAGGCTGTTTACTCTGTTTGTTGCCAAACAGATTGCTCTCTGTCTGCTCTAACCCACGCTCAAAGCTCTGAAAACTTTTTTCCATCAACAAGTGACCAAAATATGCCATTCGATACTTACATATTTGTAATTCATCTCTGGATGTTTGACATTTACAATGGGTCAGGTCATGACACAAAATTCATGTGTGCTTTTTATCTGCCTGGTTTGTAATTTGGGGAGATAAGGCTATCAGCATGTCTGTTCATCTGTAGGTCTGCCTGTCCCTGTGTCTGTTCAGACATCTATAATCATTTTTGTTTCCTGACCATTTTCATTCAGTATTTTTTCACGGAACTTTATACTATCAACAAACAAGTGATGGAGCGGTGCCTTGTGCGAGTTAGACATTTCTCACTTATTTATTTTCCTAGTGGATGCAACTTTGTCTTAATCTCATTCTGTGAGTCAGCTTCGTTTCTACACCCCATAATTATATCCCCGAACGCGTTCCGGGGATATTATGTTTTTGGTCCGACCGCGGCCGCCGCCGCACTACGTGTTAACGTGATAACCTCAGTAATATTTCAATTACAAATTTAAAATTTTGCACATAAGTAGGTATCATAAAGAGGAAGAACGGATTCGATTTTGGACAATTTACAATGTCTAGATTGGCCACCAGGGGCCAAAAACTGATTTCAGTGTTAACGCGATAACTGCAGTAATATTTCAATTAGAAATTCCAAGTTTTGCATATAAGTAAGTATCCTAAAGAGGAAGAACTGATTCGATTTTGGACAATTTACAATTTCTAGATTGGCCACCAGGGGCCAAAAACTGAAAAAAAAATCACTGTTCCGCGATAACTTCAGTAATATTTCAATTACAAACTTCAAGTTTTGCACATAAGTAAGTATCATAAAGAGGAAGAACTGATTCGATTTTGGACAATTTACGATCTCTAGATTTGCCACCAGGGGCCAAAAACGGAAAAAATCACTGTTTTTATCATATCTCTGGAAATATTTGTCCTATTGACCTCAAATCAAGTGCAACTGCAAGGTTATGACCTCACAACGTGTCACATGATGACATCATACCTGTATGGTTCAATATTTTGCCACCAGGTGGCACTTTGTGATTGAAAATTACCATTTTGGCCATATCTTCAGAACCATTTGTCCGATTGACCTGAAATTAAGTTCAAATTCAAGTCTATTCAAGGTCTATTCAAGGATTGGGGAATTGGAGGATTGGGGGCGTTCGGGGATATACCCCCAGCCGTGGCCTCCGACGGCATAAGCCTAGTTAAGCAACGGAGTGATGTTTTTTACTATGTAAGAATTTCAGAATAATTTTATTTTTTCCCCCATTTGTATCCCCCAGCATATACTGCGGGGGGATATAGTCGTCGCTTTGTTTGTTTGTCTGTCCGTCCCTCTGTCTCTGAAAGTGTTTTTGTCTGAGGCGTAACTTATAAACTTATGATATTTTCTCCTTAGACTTGGTGCACATATCAACCATGTGCTGGATTACTGGCTTTTGCTATTTTGTCATTTTTATACTGATCGACCACAAAGTGGTGGTATGTCAACAAACTTTACATTTTGGCCTAAAACCTTTGAGCCATCGGTCTCAGAAACTTAAAGGAGGAGACCGCACTTCGGGAAAGTATATTTCAGTGGAAAGTAGAATTTTTGAAGTGTCTAAAAAGCATATTTTAATTTGATAATAATCCACTGCGAATTATTTTTAAACCAGCGATTCTTCAAACTGGCTTCAATACCAGGGGGCAGACATTTTTACTTAGGGAATCTCCTGATTTTGAATTTGATCTTTGGAAATCTCACCTTTAAAAATGCTTACTTACCTAAACCTTTTGCAGTTTACATCCCCCGATTAGCCACAGTTGCTCAGACTAATTGGCAAAAACCAATGACAGTCAAATTTTCTTTTGATAGCATTGTTATGCATTGCACCACAAAATTATGAGGCATCATCTTCTGGACATAAATGATGACATAAAATATCAATATGTCTTTTTAATTTCAGCTCTTGTGTGGCTCTTTGAGCAGCACAGATTTGCGTAAATTAGTTTGCAAGGCTGAGAGAATCCGTTCTTTATTCTGAATGTTGTCACGGCTAAAGGGCGCTGTAAGGCAAGTTGCACAGCTGTGTGACAATCCTAAGGACGGCGAAATAAATTCTGCCACGTCAGTGAAAGTTTTGGATTTACAATGCCATATCAATCATATAAATGTAGGTAATGGGAAATTCACCTTTTCATTATCATTTCTAGTTATAGGTCATGTATTAGTCTTAGTCGCTCAATCGATAAATTGTTTGATCGTTAATCAGGCCAGCTTAATTAAAAACAGCATGCGCGCAGTCAAGACATAAAGGGTGAGTTTTTTGAAGGCCCTATGAACAACTCCATGGCTCAGATGAAAGGAAAGAGAAAAACTGACCTCACGAAAGAGAATAACTGACACCACAAGCACCGCGGCTCTGCCATTTGATTGGGTAATGCGATCGAAATGTATACTCACCCACTATATTGTATAGGGCACTATGTAGTGAATGTTCTACATTGGAAACAATATAGAGAGTGAGTGAGTGAGTGGACAAGTTTAAATTCCGAACGCAGCCGTAGATTCCCCAGGTAAAAATGCCTGCCCCTTGGTATTGACGCCGATTTGAAGACTCAGTGGTTTTAAAATGCTTTGCAGTGGATCATTACCAAATTTTATTTTATAAAACTTTTTGGACACTTTAAGAATTCTACTTTTCGCTGAAATATACTTTGCCGAGGTGCGGCCTCCTCCTCTAATCTTTATCTCGGGCTTGTGCAGGTCCGTATGATTTTATCCATTTAAGTCATGCCAACTTGTGCATCTGTAGATTTTCCGCCAGTATTATTATTTTTTTGTAAAATAATTTAAGCAGACCGCATAAGCTGTTTGTTCAAGTAACAAAATTATTGGATGTCAAAAAGAGATTTATAAACTTTTTATCAAAAAACATAGAAATCCGTGATTTCTGTGCTGAAAAACAGGCTAGTCTAAGTGGGCATCCCCTCCATGAAATAAGCTCTGTTATGGTAGGCCTGTGAACAGAGCCACCAGCCCTGTGTGTCAACAGACAGCAATGATGTCATAATTCCCCAGCTACTGGCATGTCTCTGAATGCAGATGACTGAACAAGTAGCTAACTAAATTAGCTGTTGACTCGTTGACTACCGACAACAAGATAACTCGTAATAGCGGGTCTGGGCTGGCGGTCGGCCTTATAATTCGAGGGTAAATAACCATCCCTTTATTCACTACAATTAGTCCTGGTTTTAATGTCAGAATGGTTTTTCACACTTAACAAAGAAACGAATACCTGGAAAATGTAATGTCTTTTACGCTTTAAGCAGTGCCTGCTGGGAAATGCTGCAGCTTGATGCAGCCCTGACTTGGAACAAGTTTGCTAGATGGTGGATGGATGGATGGGTGAGTGGGTGGATGGATGGATGGATTGATTGATGGATGGATGGATGGACAGGGGAATGAATGCAGGAAAATGATTGAACTGTGCAGTAACTGATCTCATTGTTAACCCTTTGTGATCCACGTCTGTAGAGTTGGAGTTGAGTAAAGCAGAGGCGGCGTGTACTGAACCACATCGGCAGCAGTCCCCTAAAGCTAAAGCACTGAGGACAGCGACCGCGCGGCGCAGGAAACGCCCTCATGTTCACCTGCGAGCCCAGCACCTGGATGAGGCCCTGAGCACTGTCACCACCCCCGAGGAGGAGGAGGTCATTCACCGCATCAAACACGTGGCAGGTACTGACAGTACAGACGCTATCCACCTCATCGAACACTAAGTTCTTACAAGCCCCATGATAACAAATCACTGCCATGCTATAGATATCTTTTGTAATGGCTGTGCCCTGGTTTTTGAAATGTCCCTGATTTACAATATATACAAGGAAGTATTGTCAATGGCTGTCCATATCAAAGAACGCATAGAGCTGGTTTTTGACTGTTGTCATGCGTGTATACCTGTATGTGTTTAGTTTTTAGGTATTTATGCTGTTCTTGGCTGCCGTGTAAATTGTATGCATGTGTTAAGTTATTATGTAAATTATTTTTGTTTATTATTGGAATTTTTATATTCTGTATTCCCAGAAATGTGGTTTTACTCTCTTACCCTTGAAAGGGGGTCGCTAGAGTTAATAAACTTACTTACTTACCTTTAGCAATAACAATATACTGCCCACTTATATACTTTTTAAATTTTCAAACTCAATTGCTGTTCGCTGAAAATTATGGTGCCTTCTTTCATGCAGTTCTGGAATATGTCTCTGTGTTGAATGGCTGCACCACTATACCTCTGCCCTCTGATTATTAGCACTTAAATCAGTCCTGGAGCTCTGAGGCCTTGGAAAAGGTATCCAGTATAAAGCAGCAAAGTGGTCTTCCAGCACTATCAGAGCTTGACTAGAGTCTTACAGTGTGATTCTTGCCTGTCTGTGTTCATGCATCCTCACCTCTCGGCCTCCAGGTTCCACGCAGACCAGACACATCCCTGAGCACGGCCCTGGCGGCCTCGCTCTGTACAGTGTCTCTAAACTCCTCCTCATCGTCAGCTTTGTGTGAGTTTGATCCACGGGGATCTGACATGTCTGCATCAACACATACGTACAATCAGGAAGAAAAAAAAGGACACATACTCACACAACTACCCACATGTGCACTGCTAAATGTGAAGAAACACTCAAATGAGTGTATGCTTCTATGCATCTCTTCTGCTTGACTCAGCATAAAGCAGAAAATATATTTTGTGTATCCTTTTCTGCTTGTTGAAGCTGACGAGGAAATTAGCAATCATTACCTGTACTTGTGTAAAAAAAAAAAAAGAAAGAAAACTGAGAAATAAGCACAGTCCGTATTTCATGTGTCTTGTTCTTAATGTAACACCCTTTTCTTCTTTTTGTTAATGGCTTCCTGCAGGATTTGTTTAAGGTATTCACCGTTCTTGATAAATGTAATGGATCAAACCAAGGACAACTCTATATATCAGGATACTCAGAAATATACAAACCCCAGAGAATACATTTTTAGTTACCCCCACCAAACATTAAAGTGTAATCTAGTAAAAGCAAAATGCTTTTAACGTTTGTCAGGGCTGCTGCTTGCACAATGTAACCAGTGCAGATAATGGAACACAAGTGCTATCAAATATGACTGAATAGGAGAGGAACAGAATGAGACCATTATTTCCTAGCTAATTTCTGTCCCTGCAGCCTGCACAGTTGAGGTGCAAAGTTCACCTGGTGCCTTTTACGCAGTTACCGTGGAGAAAATTCTGCCCAGCTGTATTAGGCAGCTTTTAAGACTGTGTATGCTAACTGGAGACTTTTATCTTTCCCTCTCTCCTGTAGCCTGGTGTTGCTGGTTTTCCTCAACATAATGCTCTTCTATAAACTGTGGATGCTAGAGTACACTACCCAGAGCCTCACCACCTGGCAGGGCCTGCGACCCCATGAGAGGTAATTTTACCACGCTATGCTGGCACACAGTGTCATTGTATACTACCAATGAACAAATAAATGAATTGGATTTAATTGAATTATCAATCAATCAATCAATCAATCAATCTGTCAATCAATCAATCAATCCATCAATCAGTCAGTCAATCAGTGCTTATCAGTGGCCTATAAGACCCATTGCAATCAAACAACATAATACTTCACATACAAACATAATATATTATAATGTCCTGCTCTATTCCAGAGCTGTACAACCTTGTTCCTGGCAGTCTCTAATCCTGCAGATTTTCACTCCTGCCCGAACGAAGCTCGACTCAGTCAACTGCCAGAGATCTCATAATTAATGTAATCTGAGGTAGAGAATGAGGGTTTGAATGAAAAACTGCAGTAGATTACCAGGAACAGGTATGGGCAGCCTGGACACCCTGGGGCAGACAATCGAATGCCTGGACCACTGCTTAGAAGAATGAGATGACGGGTCCAAATGGCAGGTCTCTTGGTGGGGACAGACTCTGATGTCACATTAAACTACATTATTGTGGACTAAAGTGCCACATTATTTTGCTCAAGGCAAGTGTGCCACATGGTCATCAGCTTAATTCACCCAACATGCTTCTCTTTATTACAGTCATCATACTCACAGCAGACCATTATTGCTGTAATGGAAAGACAAATGATTTTTAATTTCGCTGTCCAGACTGATCATAAATGTCTTATCCTGTACATGACTGTCAGAGCAGACATTTGTGGTTTTATACTGAATCACTTTCTCATGACCAGATGATCAGACCGCACCGCAACATTCTGAATAGAATAAATACTCATAGTTAGCATACTGTATACTGTTGCCAGCTGTTAGCATTAACAGAGAATGAGGAATCTTTTTCCAGGTTAGTAATGGACAGTTCAGGAGTGGGAGGTCTTATGCTGCATTCAAGTTATCACAGGAACTTTAAATAAAATCTACCTACCAGGAAACATATTACCGTATCTCAACTTCGGAATTACAAGTTATTCAGTTGGATATTCACAGGTCCTTATTGCAAAGTAGGAAGAAACTCGCATCACTCAAAATAGTTGAAATATCACAAAAATGGTAGTCAACTACACAATGAGTTAATTGAGCATTATTACACGAGAGGGTGTGCTTGACCATCATTATTGTCACGACAGTGATACGGCCAGGAATGAGGCGCTTGCGCCGAGTTCTGTTGGCATCACTGAAGTGACAAGAATGACGGCGAAGCACACCCTCGAGTGTAAAAATGTGATTATACAACTATTACCAACAAAATAAAATGTATAATCAAAATTTATTCATACTGTGGGCATTTCGCTCTCAAAATATAAGTTTTTTGCCAGTATTCTCTCCGTTTCTGTGGAAATGCATGAGATTTGACATTAACTAGTCCTTGTCAGCCAGCCAACTTGGGCTTATGTTTTCTAGACATCGTGATTTCCCGATACTAAATAAATGCCACACATAGCAACACGAAACTACTTTGCTAGCTCAATCATGTTGTAACTAGAATATCCACTGGAAAAAAATAATTTTTTCATCGACTGATAGCCATACGTCTGCCGACATCTCAGTCATGTTTACGCTAACAGTTGCCGTGACAACGACTCACCAGCACAGCTGATCTTTTTCTACAACAAACTTATATTAATGGTTATATTTAAATATAGGCAACGGCTTTCCAGTATTGGCGCCAGAACAAACATCTATCTTTAAATAAACTCACCAGCAGATGTTTCATTTTTGCTGGAGGTGTGTTACTCCAATTTAACGTTCGCTCCGATTAATGTGGCTAAGCAGCAAAAGTAACAAAAGTAACCTGTAACATTAAGGCTGAACAGTTAGGTAGAGTAATATTTTCAGTGATGAGGTATTTTTCATATGAGCTCGACTACCCGTGCTGTCATGCTCATTTGAGAATGACGTCTGATTGACCAATCAGATTGCTCGGTCGGATCAACATGTTGTATAATAGACCTCTTCTCACTGTCCCCAGGTACACAGTATGTTGTAAATTAGAGTGATCTCCATTATTCGCAAGACAGTGATATTTTTGTTATTTTGGTTCTGTTTGTTGAGTCCATCACTGGATTTGCATCCACTTGATCATCCATTTTTCTTGCTGAAAAGGAGACTGAAGATAAAAGTACCCAAAATAAGCGGGAGCTAAAGATGGTTGCAGTACAGGCCTGGCAGAGCATCACTAGGGAGTATACTTAGCACCTGGTGATGTCTATTTGTCACTGACTTAAAGCAGTCATTAGATACAAAAGATGCATGACCAAATGTTAAAAATTATGACTTTATTCTACATTCTATTTCTATTTTCTAATTTTTTTTTAGGGGGGGTGGGGGGGAGACCTTGCACAAAAGGCGCTGCCATTTTTGGATTGTTCGTCCACTATCGATGAAAATTAAAGTCGATATGTACATGTATCCCACTGCCATTGTTTCCTTTCAAACTCAAAGTGCTGAAGCACAGACTAAGAATGAAAAATCTGTCACTGTCCTGTGGTGCTCACTGCAGGCATGAAGCTTTTGATGCTGAGAAATTGTAGTAATAGCTTCCTGTCAGCTGCCATGTTACTAACGGTTGCTATTAGGCTGCCATTTTGGATCTAAAAGTTTCCAGATTCGTAAAGAATGCTGTATTATGGGATGATGTGCTGTGCTCTGCCCTCACAGCAAGCTCCCGCAGACGCAGACAGAGTGGGCGCAGGTCCTTGAGTCCCAGCAGCGTTACCATGACGACGAGCTGCAGAAGTGGAGGGCCATTATCAAGTCCTCAGTCCTACTGTTAGATCAGGTGGGTTACTGTTAGCATAAAGCTATTCTACTCCTCCGACTGTTTGGACAATTGTCCTTTTATGAAGTTACAGTAATATGGCCCCTGAGGTGATGAATTATATCAGGTTTTATTGTTATGCAACTTGTGTTGTTTATGCATTAAATGTTAGTATTAATGCCTTCATACACATCATGATTCCATATTGATGGGGATTTCATATTTTGTTTTGGTTATTTTTTATTCATCAATATTCTTAAAAAAAAAATGCATGTTCTTGAAAGCATTTCAGACATGTCGCTTGGCATAAATTTTTTGGTGGATTTAACTGTGACTGCTCACCGATGTATTCCAAGAGTGGGCCAGCTGACTTTTTCTTCTCTTCTGTGTTTACAGATGAAGGACTCTCTATTGAAACTCCAAAAGGGAATCGGCTCGAGGGACTACAGCTCAGAGGCTGAAGAAAAAAGAAACCGTTATCACTGACAAAAAATGGTGGTCTGGGCCAAGAGAAGAACAGAGTGCAATATGACAATACAGGCGTGGAAACATGGGCAAACGAGAGACGACCTGTTCATTACCAGTATGATGTCGAGGATTCTTCAGCTGCTGTCCCCCACCAGACTATTGACAGGAAGTACGATCATCCTCAGCAGGAAGTGAGGCACTGTCACCAGTGAGGCATAAGAAGAAAGACAGCCGCAGTACTTCACCTCAACGTAAATCCTATCATTTCTTTCTCTGTGTTCTAGAACGTCATACTTACGTACAAAAAAGAATCCAGCTATCAACGACAAAAAAAGAAAGAGAAGCATGCTATATTTTAAAGGTTTATTTGTAGTTGGATTCCTGCACACTCTCTTTCTCAGAAGAGCAACAACAAAAAAAGACAAGGGCAGGGTGTCTTTATCTCTCACTGTTCCCAGGCCATCCCCCAGACATCAGAGCTGCAGTATCCCTTACCTCCAGTGTTGAATCTGGGACCAGGTTACTCACTGAGCCTCAGACTGTATGCAGCTGCACTGAGCTTAAGTTCTAAGACATGACTCACAGTAGTTATGAGTAGTTATATTTTTTCTATTGAAATTTATCTTTCCTGACAGAGCTCTTTTTTTGCCAGGTGCACATAGAGATTCAGGGGCTGGTTTCCCTGATAGTTATGTGTCATGATGTTGTGTTTATATAATCATGATATATGGCAAGGACTTCTCATGTGATGTGAGATGTGTCTATAGTATTTAATGATCCATGGCAAAGAATTATTTGTTGCCATCTCTGCGACAGCAGCAGTCAACAGTGTTTATTGTGTAGTGTTGACAAATTTTTGAGAGGGATTATAGGGAAAAATTTTTTTCTTGCATTAGGTTGAGTTTAAGAAACACCACTTTTAACCAGCAATAAAGTGTCTAGTGTTTGTCAGCTGTTGTAACAGGGAGCTTTGCAAAGAAACTTTCCTGTGAATCATGAGAGCTACACATGCGTGGGCTCCCCTTAAAATCACGATGCTCCCGCTGCAGTATTGAGAAACTGGAGATGGGTGGTGAAGCTGTCAGAGTATTTTGTATTTGATGTGTTCAAGCTATGCATTGGTAAACAGAGCCAACAGCATCATCGTCCACTGATATTGTTGCTTTGTATCAAGGGACAAACGAATGGGGGCTGGTGATCTAAAAATGCATCCGCATCTTTCAGATTAGGTTTTTTTTTCCTTATCTGTCTCCTGACGATTGTCATTCTAATCCTCTTGTGAGCTGGTAACTCACTTGTAAAAGG
This sequence comes from Gymnothorax reevesii, assembly GCA_029721435.1. NCBI lineage: Eukaryota > Metazoa > Chordata > Actinopteri > Anguilliformes > Muraenidae > Gymnothorax > Gymnothorax reevesii. Next base: position 35,312,614 of record CM056578.1, read on the forward strand.
CCAGGCCTGAAAAAAGTTTTATGGCACAATATGATAATTTATTACTTTTTTTCCCCCTCATTTCTTTTGCCAAGTTATGGGTTGCCATTACCCAAATACTTTTGCCCTACTTCAAATATAACAGTCTTTTACCCATGCAATTGTAACTACCCTCCCATAAACTATTTGCCCACTATTTTATACTTTTGAGAATTGGTGTTTCTGAACTTGCAAGTTGTAAACTAGTTCCATTAGCAGACTGTAACCAAAACTTGGGAATTCTGCATGGATCAGAGTAAGGACCGCGTGCGATTGTGAATGTTGGCCTATTTTTAAAGTATTCCTCACTTGAAGATAAATTCTCTGTTTGATCCAGATAATTTCAGAGGACAGGTGCTATATCAGTGTGAGAATTTAGTACAGGGTGAAGTGTCTAATACTTCTTAATATATGAAATATAGTCACATTACCTTTTTTCCGGCATTTTATGTAGGTCCTGTTGAATGCTGATGAGGACATTATTGAATCCTGATTCAAATTTAAACTTTACGTTTTGCCTGAAACTCCTCTAAAATGTGTAAATTCCCCACTATGTCATATGTTAACTGGTGGAGTGACCTAATGGACGCAGAGAGATGGGGTGCAGGACAAACAGAATTTCTTTTATTTGTTTTTTATTTTTTATTTTAAAAAAGGGATGCTGCAGCTGGACGATGCGGGGCAACTGTTACTCAGAGAATGTTTGATTACAAAACTGTGAATAGCTTTAAGTTGGAAAATAATATATGAAAGTATACACTTGTAGAGATGCAGATATTTATTGATGATCTATCTACAATATATATAAAAGAAATAAATTAACAGAGCCTGAGGCATGTTGAAAAATTAATGGATAATGGAATGTGTTTCTATTGATACATTCTCTGACATGTCTCCCACATGTATTTCAGTGTAATCTGGAGAGCATTGTACGCACTTTTGTTGCCTCCTTTCATTGCTTGTGCATGTAGATATAACGAGCCAATCTGCCTTTCACTCATTTGGCCATATCCTGTCACACTCTCACTCGCGGTTTGAGTAAAAATATCAGTTACTGTAGTTATTGTATTTTCTCCAGGACAAGCTGCTCCAAACTAGCAGAGCTGACATAAGGAACCTGGAACTCTTTAGATCAGACTGCATATTCCAGGGATTGTGGTCTTCTCTATTTAAATACAAAATTCTACACAGTAAAATGTCCAGTGTTAATCTTTCACCATAACTGAAAGATTTTTCTGTTGACCCTGTCAGTTTGATGGGTTAATGTTCTATTTGCCATATACCAATTTCCGTGTATGGCTTTGGGACGATAGGAACTCTATATTATTACCCTGCACACTTGATTTGTATTGGTGTTCAATCTGCCAGTAGATTGAGTTGATTTAACAATGACATTTTCTTTCTATGTACCCTTTTGGATCTCTGATGTCATTGCCTCCTCCTACAAAGCTTATTTAGTCGTGATTTTCATTCACCCTTCTATGAATCGCCACCTCATATTTCACTTGACTGTTCCTGGGGTAGTGCACTGCCCAGTCTGAACAAAGCAGATGTGGCCAGGAATTAAAAGTCAAGCTGCGTATTTCTTCTGCCCTCAAACTCAGTCAGTTGTTATCACTTCTAAGTTCTACCTCCTGGCTGAACAACTGTGGTCATCAGAAAATCCGAGTGATTGGAACAAAATACCAGGCTTGACTTTTACTAACAGAAGCTGGAGCTCCCCTGTTCACACTTCATGCTTGAATTTTTGTACCGCCTGGTCTTGAAAACGGCCCCTATGCCCGACAGCAGTATTCAGGTCTCAAACACAAAAAAGATTCATTGTAAGAACCACCTGTAATGTAGTACTATCAACTGTGGACGTGTAGTATGTGTTCCTTTCAATAGAGGAATGTGAAGAAAGGTTTACGCATCTCTGCTTTCTCACTGAAAGAAACATATGTAGCGATGAAACGCTCCCTTGTTGAAGCAGCTACCCAATGACAGAATTGTGAATACACATAATTTGTGCAAAAATGTATGCTTTTCTGCATGCATGTAACACATGGCGGTTACGATTGTGTTTTGATGCAGGGGTTGGTATATGAGAAACCGTAGTCTGCTGTTCCGTGTTCCAGATCTCAGAGACTCCATGTGCCATCATGCATTGCATTCAATGCAAAGGTCAATCTTATGAATCAATTTAGTATGTCAAGAGCAAACATGCAGAGGCATACAAGTACACTTAATTTGCATAGTCTCTCACCCCGACTTCCTGCCACCATCCCAAAGAATAATAGTGTTACATAAAGCTGAAAAGTGGTATGGAAATGCTGGCACCACAATATTGAAAATGATGTTTAACTGACCATACACGCTCACATAGGTAGCACATCACCTTGCCATAACCGAATTATTATATATTGTTTTTAAGTGTGTCACCGATTTGCATTTTTAGTCTCTCACAAATCGACCATTTGCATAAAAAATGTGCTTTTTCCCATACTGTACCATCTCTTCTATTTTCTGTAATACTGTCACAGGTACTGGTTGTTGCTAAATGTTTGTCGAAGACCAACAGTGTCTATGCCCTTACACTGAGATTCTGTATGTGAAGCCCTGTCTTTTATTCATTTCTATGCCTGTGAATGTCAAGGGAACAATTTGTTATGTACTGTTTAAAACCACTCATAGATTTGTCTGTGAACACTGCACTTCTGTGAATAGAGCCGACTGATTTCTGATACAATGAATCCTGGTTTTGGCCCAGAGCTATTAAGGTATACATGATGGACACCTGTCAGAGTAATGTTGACAGACTGCAACCTAAAAAAATTTTTTCCATTTTACTAAATACTTACTTCAACTCTGTGAATCCAGAATTCTGATTGGCTGATGTGGAGGTGTTTCCATTATACACGCACAATAACCTACATATTCTGATGAAGCTCAATCCACACAAATATGCTGCAGTGTGACTGGCAGACTTCTACATGGTTTATCCATAATATTTTCAAACTTTCATGCAATTCATGAGTTAAATTACTCCTTAGGGAATATTACAATTTGATGATGGTAACAATTTTGGGAACTTTGACTATCAACTAACCACATTGACATAGTACTCAGGCCTGGCCAGTTTCATGTAACCAGCTAAAGAAGTGATAAAACTGCTTGTATATTATTTGGTTTGATGACCGAACAGGGATAATGTAGAATGAGTCTCTGCATGTTTTAAAGAAACAGTCCATCCATTTCAGTCCAAGACAGAAACTACAGGATCCAGGAAATTTTGAGATTATATACTAGTCATAAACTGTATAAAGAATGGAGAGTTTTCTTGTTTTAATGTTGCAGGGAAAAGTAAACAACCTGAACTTTTGAGAGCATTAAAATAAAAGTCAACTTTAAGTATTAAAATATACTTATTTCCAAGATGGTTTGCCTTGTTCCGAAGCAACTGTAAAAACCATGATAGTGAAAGCTGAAACTCACACAAACTGTTGGGGTTATTAAATCTAAAAAAAATAGTTTATAAATAATGACGACTAGAAAATTCTTTTTTCTGCAGAGAAATGCTTTGTCAGTGCTGAGAGCTGAAATGAATTGCCGAAACCCTGAAAAAAGTTAACACAAGTATAAATGTCCTTAAAGAGATGAACGTTTTGATAGCTGAATGGTTTATTTAGCTTATAGTGTGCAGAAGTCGTAGTCGACCAAAAAATGTCTTGAAGAATAATAAGTCAGAATAATGAAGCTTAGAAGAACAATAGTGTGAATGCTGAATCAGCTTCTGCACTGATCATACAAAATGAAGGTCATTTTCTGTAAGACATTATTTATATTTGGCATGTCTTTGCATATGCTGTGCTGAAATTAAAATTGATCGCAAAGATTGCAGTGTGTATCTACGGTAACCCAATCATTTTTGGCTCTGCCTTTTATGGAAAGCACTTCTTTTTTCACATCTGTCCATGTATGGAAACCAAGGGAACATTAAACAGTCGATAACCTCACACTCAGTGACACACCCAGCCACACACAAACAAAAGAGGGAAAAAATAGAAACATACCTTGTCAACAAAATGAAATAAAACTGAAAAAAAACCTCCAAAAATGTTCCTCAAAAGTGTTGTGGCATTATCTAACTGATGTATGTGCATAAAGAATCCTAATATATGTTTTTTAGAACAGTTTTGATCTCCATGTAAGAATCTTAAATATATTTATACTATGTACTGTCTGTATATGTTGTGTATATCTACAGTGTATGCAGACAAATCTGTGCTGTGCGCAGGTTTCAGTCAATGGAGAGAAAGAGAGTTCTATGAGGCTGATAAAATGGATTTACGGATCATGTGGAGAGGAGAATGGAGGTATGAATAAAATACTGAAGACAAATTTCAGCACTGTCATAGTTTTTTATTTTTTTTAATTACTATTATTTCTTGTCTGCGGTGAATTATTCTTCTATTTCTTGTCAGTAAGTTCTTTGCAGTATCTGCTGTGCTTCAAATACATTATGCACACATTTTTCCTGTGAGCTGGAAAAGCTAGTATGTCACTTCAGGTAGGAATTGAGTTTGATGTCTATTTGCAAATACAAGGTTTTTGCCAATTCATTCTATCATTCTGTCGCACAAGGAATCATCTGTTTAGAGGATATTCTGCTCTGGGAAAACATAGCAAGTTGCGTAGTTATTAAAATGGATGAGCCTGTTGAAAATCTGTTAGCGCATCAGAAACACACATTGGTGATATTTTAAATGTTAAAATTAAGCTTTTTTTTTCCGGTCAAGAAGAGCCCGGAATCCAAAAGTTTCTCTTCATTTGCAAGAAACTTGCTATGATGGATTTAAGAGATTTTCCCAGATCTCAGGAGATTAATACACATTGAGTGCACAGGGTGCATATGCATTTACACACTGACTCTAAAGATAAGGCAATTCTAACATGGTTCCCCTGCATGAAGGATTGTTTTCAAATTCAGTGTGCTTGAGTGCAAGGCTACAGCAGTAACGGCGGCTGTGCCGCATTTCAAATTCCTAAAGACTGCACTGTATAAATGGTGTTATTTAAGAAACCGCTAAGAAAGAATGAAAGTCAATGGGGAGATGGAGGAAAATTTGGGTGGCAGAGTGAGGCAGTGGGTGGCACTGCTGCCTACAGAAATACGGTCATGGGTTCAAATCCAGCCTGGGGCCTTTCTGTGCAGAGTTTGGGTTTGCGCGGGTTTACTCCGGGTACTCTGGTTTCCTCCCAGTCCAAAGACAGGCATGTTTGGCTAGTAGATGGGTTTCTGTGCAACATCATCGCAGATATGCGCGCGCAGCCAGGGGGCAGAAAGCGGGACATTTTCATTGTTTTCAAGCGGAGTTGAGCAGCAAAAAGAAGATGAAGAGGAGTTATTGTGCTGTTAACTGCACAAACCGGCAAAAGGATGGATGGGAATTTTAGAATATCCCGAGGGGATCTCATCCTTTTGCTAAAAGACGAAGGAGATTATATTTGGTATATTTGGGGGCGTTGGTGTGTGATGGACTTGAGGAAACTCTGCCAGTTGTCGCTTTGTGTGGCTGAAGTTGATGATTTTCAGCTTTTCTGGCTCAACCTTTTTTCGGGACATGTCCATCCAACGATTTGGTTGGAACTTGCAGGTGACCTCCTCCTCTGTGCGTCTGCACCCTTACAGTTCGACTTGACACATGATGACTGCAGCATGACTGCAACAAGAAGCAAGACTGGTGCAATGCATAGATCTATTAGCTAAAGTAAGTGAAATCATGAGCTCACAATATCTGCTGTGAGACGTACCCTTCCATGCATGTGCAGGTAGCTGTTAGGATGTACCCAAGATCCCTGTGCAGATACACCCAAGCATCATATGGTTTTGTCTTTAATCCCTGTCTCTGGCTGGGCAGGACACCTGTGCTCAAAGCGCAAAATGCTGAACCCGTGTCATAAAACTTTTAAGTTTTGCACATGACCGCAAAGTACATAATTATACGTGTCTAAAGATTTATATGCACACAAATTGTCCTTTGTATACACACTGGGCTTCTCTATGAGATAACTGTAAATGTTGGGCCGTATGATAGCTACCCATTTGGACATATCTGAAATCCACTCGTCACTGGGAATATAATAAGGGTCTGGTAATGTCTCACTATTACTGAGGACCAGTTTCTTGTAATCGGTACAGTCTTAGCTGCTTAGGCTGTTGATATAATTGGTCTGAGCCGTCTCTGTCCCAGACCTAGCTAACAAGCTATCAAACGTTCAGTTCAGTTTTATTGATATCCCGTAGGAAATTAGGTTTTGCAGCAGGTGTCAACCACTCCACGGATATGACACCATCAAACAAACATCAGCACACACACACTAGACACAGCAGCAACAATAGCGCCGGGAATAAACAATAAACACATGAGCAATGAACATTCTAAAAGAAAACAATGCATCAAAGTGCAAATGAATAAAATTGCAGTGTATTAAAGTGCTAAGGCATGCAAAGACATCATAAAAACAAGGCAATGACGTGCAATGTAATTAAAATACAAAAGCATGTAGAGATGAAAAATAAAAGGAATGCGTTAAAATTCATAATACAGGTGGTATGGGGTATGCAGACAAAGCGTAGCCTAAGAGGTTAAGCCTGTCAATAGCGACAGGAATAAAGGTAGTAATAAAGGTTACGTGTAGTGTAACATATATTTACAGTGACATTGGCAGTTTTTTTTTTCTTCTAAATGTTGGCAGGCCGTAAAGTAGCCTTGTCGTAAACATTTTTACTTTGATTTTGTTAGCATGCACTAATGTAACCACCATGTTCCTGATATTGCAGACATCCAAAACAACCACCACAACCTGGTAAGTTGAGTGAAATTCATGGACATTTCAGCAAGTGTTTTTCTGATTTGTGATGCTGTGAAAAACAAACAGATATTTCTATGAAATGACATTTTATTGCTACTGAGTCAGCGAGAACTAACAAACAATACGGCATCTACATAGTCATCAGTTCACTCCGAAGCAATCCTTTTCCCCCTGGTCGCGCGCGCACCTAGTATTGTTTGTACACTAGAAAACCGTCTATCGGAGACTCTAAATTGCCCATAGGTTTGAAAGCTCTTTGTGGAGATTTTAGTCTCACCACAAATCTTTCCTTGAGCGGTATGCTGTGCACCCAGGTGCATAGCTGCCAACCACAGACCTGAGATAGCACTTTAACTGAGAGGATAAGTAAGAAACACATTTAAAGCTGAAGTGAAGTGCAGTGAGATGGCAGTTTTTGGGATTCGCAGTCATACAGCTCTGTAACTTAATACTGAATTGAATTTTTACCCAGAAAACGAGTGAATAATGCCCTTCTGCTAGAGGCCAGGTCAGTGTACTCTGTCATCAAACTTGTACAACAGTCTTTTTCAGAGGACCAAATGCAGAAGCCTTTGATGACTTGTGCAAATGGGCATTTTATTGTGCCATTGTAAAGCCATGCCTTTGCCTCATGTAGTACATGTACAGGGTAAAGTGATAAATCAGCTCTGATTGTGTCCCCCTCTCATGAAGTACATTTCGTTCCTCTCAAGCCCACAAAAGCTCTGAGTTAGATTCAATACTGATCATTTTACTGTGCTCGGCGTGCTCACCTCCTCAACGAGCCAAATCAATGCTTCTCTCGCCCACACAAGGCGCTGATGATACCTAGAGCCGGTGACTCATTTCTCTCAGTGCAGATAAATGCTGCATCATCTTCAGAGCCAATGTGTCACTGCTTGCTGGAAAACAACACAAGGAAATTAAAAACTGAGGAAATAGAAGAAATATACCGAAAAGATGGCAATAAGGGCGGTCATTACCATTGGTCGCTACACTTCGAAATCCCCTGCACTCCCTTCTGAACGCCTGTCATGACAGTTGGCCTACATTGATTTTTTTCTCGCGGCTCGTGAACCATTCCATAACTCCCTTTGGTGTTAATCTGATGTGCTTTAAAATTAGTCTGCAACCTTTCTCTGGTTGCCTTTAATTTATTATCGGTTTGCTTACTCCTTGCGTTATTGTGTCATAAACCGCAAACAGTCCTTCTGTAATATAAAATAACACAACGTAACGAAATTAACTTCGTAGGTATGTAGCGCAGAATTGGCAAATCCAAGGCAACAATGGGTCTCATTCATGAAACGTTAGTAAATCTGTGCGTAGATTTGCACATAAGAGCCTACGCAACTAAGCACCTACTCCGGATTCATGAACACCGCGGGAAACTCAGATCTGATCGTAAACATGAGTGTGTGATCATGAATGCCAATCCATCCTAAAGTGACATCGCGCTCCCGGTAATCAGATATTAGCATAAATCCCCGCCCATAAATTGCCAATAACCACCATATAAGGTGGTTCAGATGCAACCAGTCGGCCTGTCAGTCATGGCGCAAAGAAAGAAAGAGAGAGAAAGAAAGAAAAAAGAATTATTCCGAGACGGAGATAGAAATAATTTTGGGTGAAGTGGAGTTAAGACAAAACATTTTATTTTCCTCTGTTAGCAGCGGTGTGACAGGGACAGGCAAAGCTAAGGCCTGGAGGGAGGTAACAGATGCCGTTAATGTTGTCTCTGAAGTCCGAAGAAATATGCTCGAGGTGAAGAGTAAATGAAGAGTTTGGTTCCAAAACGCAATAAGTGCCAAAATGACAAAAATTGAGATAATACCATAGTGCGATAGTCCTGCACTTCTTACACATGGTGCAAAAAACAGTAATTAGAAATGAATACTATATGGTCTATTTTTTCATGGTCAATGACTAAAATGGATATATTGCATTTTGGAACCAAATTCTTCAAATAGTTTGACAAGAAACTGGAGGCAAAGAAACGTATTAAGTGCAAAAAAAAAAAAAACACATTAGCCACAGGAGGAGGAGGCTCAGTCACAACTCGTCCCATGGATAACTAAGGGTCGCAATAGACATTGCCGGTGAAACCTGTTTTATCAGGTTTCATCAGGAGTGTCACTTGCGACCTTTTGTTATTCATGGGACGAACTATCAGCTGCAGACAAGCGCATCGCTGGCGTACTTGGGGAGATCTCTGACAGGAATTATACCTGATGGAGACAGCGACATGCCTCCACTTTTTTTTTTTTTTTTTTTTTAATCATCATCATTCAACAAGTAGAAAGAACGTGTAATCTATTGAGTTGATTCACATTCATAATTCACAATCATGAACCAAATCTGGATCTTAGACCTGCCACTTGCCAACTTAGTTTAATTAAATGTTATTTTTTAATCGTTTGTCATGTTTAGGCTATGTCACGTGTTTCAACGGTATCTGCGTATTGTGTACATGACAGCGCAATATTAATTAAAATAGTAATTTCCAACAGTGACAAGCATTATTTATGCACATTCTAGAATTTACACAAGCACTACGTGTGGTCCGCAGCATGTGTAGATTTTGTTAGTTGCTACGAAAAGATCGGAGCTAAATATTGATGAATGCGGAGATGCACGTAAATTTCCGTCTGCGAATAGTTAACACACAAATGCGTTCTGCTCACGTTTCATGAACGAGACCCACTTATTGTAAACTGGCCTGTTGCATCGGCTGATGGCCAGTCGTCAATAGGGGGCGTCCTGGTATCATCAAATGAATTCCATTTAGTGCTCAACGCGCAATCACTTGACACACGAACATTTCATTTCAGACCACTAGACGCCACGGAATAAACTCAACATTCATCCTATCTGATGAAATACTAACCTATTCGCATAAACATATGCCAGCTGAAATCAATGATCGAATGGTGGCGAATCGTTTTCATAATCCATGAATCAAAATCCTTGCTGTTATGGCCAACTGATGCGACAGACATGGGAATAAGGAGACCAGGTAACCACGGCTGAGTCGAAACCCTGCCTGATAAACAGCATTAAATAACACGGGCACACAATCATATTTGCTAAGCGGAAAGCTTCATGCAGAGATCACGAATATCAGAGCAAATCGCTAGACTCCAAACGTCTATCCGATCAACATACAAAAATGCAACGAGATGAACTATTGATACTAAACTCAGTTTTGACTGATTTTGATCAAAGGCTCCGACTTTAATGTCCTCACTGATCCTCCGACGGTTGTTGTTGGCTGCTTTCCCGGCATGTAGCCTAAGGAAATTAGGTGACTGATCACAGCTAATCTAACTGATGACCTAGCGTTCAATTTCACTTTTTTGAGGAAAACTGAAATGTTTCTGGATTTGAACGTCAACCCTCCCTGTATGGGGAGCAGGGCACTGCGTAAGGGACCAGGAGTGTGTGATATGCATAATAGGGTGGTGCCCTTAAACATTGGCAGCGAATCACGTCCGGCGAAGGTTTAACTATGCAAATCATTATATGACAAACGCGCCCTCATCCAATCTGGGTTGGAATAAAAACTATGAATATTAAGTAGTTTTCAGGTTCGAACACCAATGGAAATAACAGAGGAGTGGGACTGACTAATGAATGGTTGACAGCTGCGAAATGGAAAAGTAAGAGGAGAGAACGCGAGGGGAATGAGATGAAGAACAACGGGGCCAAACCACCACCGCTGCACTGTTACGCTGGAGAGAATCCACATGGAATGCATGTGCACAATGAAAGCCGGCAGAGTTTTTGAAACTGTGTAAATAAATAACGTGTTAAGCAGACGTGCAGCATTGCGCGGCGTTGGAGGTTTTGGATAAAAAGTAGACGGGAGAAACTATGTTTCGTGCGCTATCCTTTCCGATGACGGCGGAGCGCAGCCGGAATAAGGAGCGCCTGGAGGCAAGCTTAGCCGGGCTGCGTGAACTGGAGTTGCTGAAGCAGAAGCAGGAGTTTCTGGTGCTCAGAGCACTGTCCCTCGGAGACGCCATCCAAGGGCATGCCCCTTGGGGTGACCCGCAACCACCCCGCTCCGCCCCCCCGGCTCTGAACAGAGCGCAAGACGACTTGACTTTGAGACGCCAGCTGGTAAGAATTGCGTTTTGTTTGCATAAAGTGACACCAGCAAAACAAAAGTTAAGTGCGTAGGCTAACTTTACTGATCCAGAGGTCCCATGTTCCGCCTCAATATTCTTTGGCGACTCGATGAGTCCCACGAATGCGCGACTGCAAGAGCAAGAGAATGCGATTTTTCCTCGGATTTTAACAGGCTGAATATTATTATATATTGTCACCATTTAGCTGTTCTTGAAGCACATAACGCGAACTATCTAAAAGCTTTGGCTCATGGTTCGCAATGCAAAATTTTGATAGCGCACCGCAAACGCGACCCAACATGGTAGGATTTGATGATTCTGAAAGAGCAATTGTGCGGTGATGCTGTGCAGGTCGAAGTCGGATTAAAATGATTAATGATGTCTTTGTTTATATGGGGATCGGATTGTGCCCTGCGGTCGCGGTTTGCTTCCTGTGGAGAGGGGGAAGGAATATTTGATCGCTAATACCGCTTTCCATTTTCACCCGCATTGTTCCCGACTGGCTTGTGTTTTTCTTCACTTAAATCTTTTAATCAGATGACATTGACAGCTGCGCAAATCCAAGGCTTGATTGATTGTCGGAAATCACTTACCAGCAGAAAATTTTACACAACGTACTATTGCCTATACATTGCGTTGTCAGGTTATACCCAGATTATCAGTTTACTTATTACAAGTTCAGAAAATCACATCAGCCCATTTGTTATTTTTATATCTGTTTCACTGCACAGTTCCATTACTGAAGAGTAGCCTAACGTTTAATTTTCATAAGAATACTACTGAAATTGATTTGTGTCAGATTCAGGTACATTAAACGTCCTTTACGAGAACAAGCAGAGTATAATAAACTCTCACTTTCTTCTGAAGTAAATTAATATTCATTTACAGTCATTGCGATGAAAAAATATTTCGGTACCTTGGACCTGTGTGGCCCACAGCTTGAAAGTATATGCCCAATCTTTGCCGGTCCTTTCTCGGTGATCATGTTTAAAGACAAGAAGCAAGTATATAAGCATTGTACATGGATGCAGGGAACTTAATATTTTGGGGGTTGGGGCTTTAAATTTAGATTCTGATGATCGGAACATTGTATTTAATTTCTATTCGAGGGCAGCCAGAACACGAGTTATCAAGTTTTCTTGGGGAATAATTTCATATAATTAAACCTTGTCGAATTAAATTAAATGTCTGTGTAATCGCCCGACATTCATAGCCCTGCCTACCTCCGCTAACAGGCATGGTATTGTATGCTATCAGAATAGATTCTCTGTCTTAACGCTTGTACTCGCCCCGTCTTCTGTATGCGGCACACTTGCACAGAGACGAAACGCTGGAGGACCGTTAATGATACTTGCTGATAAAAACCGAATGGCTCCAGCGCCTTCGTTTTATTCCACATTGCTTCTGCGTCTCCTCCTCGGTTTCTCATGTACATCAAATGCTCAAGATTGGATGGAATGCTAATGTCCAATGACTCTGCACTTACACTTGAAAGACACTAACGCTGTCGGCTTACAGAGCAAATTTAGTGGCAACTCAAGCTCGACTTGTTTACCATGAGAAAAGGTGATCATTAAAGTTTGTATGTGGTCCGAAGCATTTGCACTTTGGATATTGAGCTAAATTTTTTCTAGAATGCATTACCGCGATGCTTGTTGCCAGGGTTGTGGTTTTGCCTCCAGTCTGTGATTGGACTGGGTGTTGGTTTAAATCTCACATTGTCCACTGGTATGGTTCATCGTTTTCAAATGATCATCACTGAAAACTCACCTTCTTTTTGTGATGGAATTGAAAATTTTATTGAACCCCAACAGATTACATTTTAGAGTCAATTTTCTTCCTGTGGAGATTCATAGCAACTGTAAGACAGGAAGGGATGTGTGAAAGTGAGATGAGGGGGTCAGTTAAATAACGAATAGCGGTTGCAACTATACAGAACAAAAGTTTAAACCGTGTGTGTGTGTGTGTGTGTGTGTGTGTGTGTGTGTGTGTGTGAGAGAGAGAGAGAGAGAGAGAGGCTGATAGACTGGATGGGAGAGAGGGGAAGAGAATGAGCAGGGTAGCTGACATTTGAAGGAAAAACCTAGAGACCCACGGGAAGGATAAGGCATAATGCAGAAGTAATCTAATGGAACTGCTGTTTCAATTAGTGACAGCAAGATGGGCCCCAGGGAGGAGACCCTGTTGCAGTTGGTGGTCTAGGCTGCCTTGCTGGGCTTCTGTGGGCTTGGATTAGGTTTGGGGGGAGGCAGGAGGAGAGGGCCTTACAGTGCTGACCTCACTCCACAGACTGCACCCCTCTCTCCTCCCCCATTTCCCCCTACTGAGGATTATTCTCACTGGAGTGGCGCTGACAGTCAGCCAACGACAGACAACAGCTGGAACAGTGCTGCATGCATGCTAACCTCACTCCTCAGTCAGTCTGTGTGTGTACGTTTGTGTGTACACTTGTGAATGTGTGTATGGGAGTGTCTTTCTTTGTGAACGTGTGTGTGTGTGATTTGTGTTTGTTTGCCTTCCGTTGTGCACTAGTGCTGGAGTGTGTGTCTGTGCTTGTCTGCTTTGTCCCTGTGTCAATATAAATTTCCTTCTTTACTGTTACTGTGCCATATAATTTTCCCAGTTAGGCTGTATGTGTTGTAGTGGGAGTTTGAAAGTTTGGTGGTTAAACAGTGTGTATCTGTGTGTGAGACTGCTTGTCTGTATGAGTGTGGTTGCTTGTGTGTGCGTGCCTGCGTTTCTCTCTGTGTGTGTGTTTGTGTGTGTGTGTGTGCGCGCTCTGAGAAAGCTGTAACCCCCCCCCAAATCAGTCACTGAGCAGCTGGGTATCCAAGTGGTACCTGAGCTCCACTGTGTCAGGGCCCCCTAATTCCTGTCCACACACCCCTCCTCTCCTCAATACCTCACACTCTGGCTGCTGTGGAGAGTGTGAGGAAGAGGTGCGGAGTGCTTCATGCCCAGCTGTGTTATGTAAACGCAGCAGAGAGTTAGGGGTGTGTTCGTGAGTGTTTGTGTGTGTTGTGAGTCAGATGTAGAGACTCAGATTCTCGGCTGGTTTGGAGATGCCAGTGCTGGTGTAGCTATGCCAGTGGCAGCACGCCTGTAATTACCCAGCATCCTCTGTCTTCGCCAGGTCGCTCTGCTCCTTGGCGTAGTGGCACAGCATCACTCCGCCTCCCCCTCGCCGAGCGAGAAGGGTTCCCGTGGAAAGGCTAATTACAGCCCTGGACGAGCCCCTGTGTCAGAATGCTGGATTTAATGATTCATGAGAGTAAAACGCTTTACTTGCATTAGAATCGTGTCTACGGACCAAGAGGTGACATGAAACTGCTGACTGTTTACTGGGCATATACACTGTTATTCTCTACACGTCTGTATCAGTGCAGTTGTGCCTGTGTGTGTGTGTGTGTGTGGTGTGCGTGCATGTGTGTGGTGTGCGTGCATGTGTGTGCGTGCCTGTCTGTCTGTCTGTTTGTCTTTGCATGCATATTCAACTGTGTTGGCAGATTGGCTAATTGGCTTCGTTTAAATGATGCTGTAACAGATTGAGTGTGGTTGCTTGCCTTTTTCTCTTCTCTACGGCCAAGCCGTTGTGTTGCCATGGTGATGGGGGGGTTACATCATCAGGCTTAGCTAACGATCAGTTCGACGCATATTATTTTAAAACTCCAGCTGGGCTTCTAGGCTCTAGTACTTTAGATGCAGCACCAGTCCACCGCTGTGATATAACCCTTCTGAAATATTTGCAAGTGAGTGAGAGTGTGTTCGTGTGTGTGTGTGTGTGTGTGTGTGTTTGACTGTGTGTGCTCAGCACTGGTCTTTCATAAACTAGTCTCCGGGTCATTGCGTGAATTCTGAATGTCGTTTCTCCTGACCTAAATTGATTTGATTGAACGGCTCATTGTACGTATATCTTGATGGGCCCCATGTAGCGTATTGAATCTCACAGTAGTTCTATTAGTCTTAATTAAATGTCTCCGCTAGGCTTCTTGGATTGGAGATAAGAGGTCATTCAATGGAGCACACAATAATTAACCCTACTGGTCAAGCAGCATTTCTTCAACATTGGCTTGCAGGTAGAGAAACATTATTCATAGACTTTCTGAAGTCTATTGTAACTACAGATATGGCTGATAAACAGTGAATGCAAAAAGTGTGCAATTTGATTTTAAGGGGATACATTTTTTTAGTTTATTAGTAAAAAAATTCAGTGGTACTGTATACCTGGAAGAAAATTGACCAGTAAAGGGGTTAATATTTGATTGAGATCAGTGGCCATGAGTTTTGGAGATTAAAGTAACTCTAGATGCCCCTGGGTTTGAGGGCGGAACTTTGAAATCCTGCAGTTCAATACGACTACGCCCACCACCAATCACAGCGCACCATGATGCTTCCAAAGCCACGCCTGAAAACCTACGCACCTTTGTGTATGCAGATAGAGGCAAGGGCGTCTATAGGGGGGGTTTGATTGACAGCTGTATCATTCCAATCATTTGAGTTGGTTGTACGTTTGATTGGCTGTTGTTTTTTTTAGCTCTTGCCCCTTATAGGACAGACACATATTTTTCATTCCAGTATCAACCATCTTGTGTTTCATAGCTCTATCGATCACTGTAGAGGTAGAATAAGAATTTAAAAAATTTGAAACAAATCTCCGGGAGCTTATGTACCTTTTAAATACAGACGATGCCTTTTAAGTTTATGCCCTCAGCAGCATGTGTTTCAGCATGATTGCAATGCGATGTTATCAATGAAATGCCATGGAAAGGAAATAGGAAATTTTCTGTAAAAGCTAACATGCACAAGGACAACATGTCCTTTGCAGTAGGGTTGGAAAATTTTGTTCCATGAGATTCGATTTCTGTACAGATCCGGTTTTCGTCTCCGTTGAGAACAGTGTGGGCTGAATGGGATGTTTGCTCGTACACTCCTCATAAAACACCAAACCTTAAACCAGGAACATCGGTGCATAGCTTCCATGCAGCACCGCCTCTTTGCAAAGCAGAACTGCCCCACCCCATTTCTGAAAGTTTGCTGTCCTTTGGTTTTTTTTCTATTTTCAACACTAATTTGACAGACATCATTTTTTTTCCCCCTAGAATTTACTCAGGAAGATGAGTAGCTCCTGAGTGTGATTTACCTTATTAGGATTGGTGTGAAAATCTGTAGGACAGTAGATCTCCAGGAGCATGGATGGGAGGCCCTAATGTTATTTTTTGGCATTTACTGTAGGTGTGAAATAGCCATGTGAACAGCTAGCTAAACGCAAACCTGATGGGTTTTTTTTCCCCTGCTGGGCTAAGGCCATTTGCCACGCCCTTTTGACCCTTGTGACTTAGCAGGTGGAGATCTGTAGTCATAGCCGTCCATCAATGGCTGTCACACACGCTAGGCCTCTGTCAGCTCGCTATTTTTCCTGCTGACATGTTGATGCATGGCAGACTGGATCGTATGAGGAATTTAATTTGAGTCAAAGCTTGACTCGCATAATTTTCATGACAAGATTGCGAATGGCATTATTAACAAATCTGAAAAATATACTTTCGCAGACATAAATAGCCTTTGGATTTTAGTACTGAAACCCTGCCAGCTTTGCAGATCAATTTTTTGTTAATAATGTGGAAACACTTCATGTTTTCTGGAATTTAAGCTGACATCACATTTCAGTACATGGGCATATCCACCCTTCCATTTCATCCCTCCTTTATGAAATCGACTTATTCCTGCTCTCAGTTTATTTCTATCTCCTGCCTCGAAGTGGATGAGGATATAGGAATGAGTAGCGTCTTTCTATGTGTCCGTCCGTCTGTCCATCACGCTTATTTTTTAGGCCAGAACTCTGAAACAGTTCAGTATTTCTCAATGGATACATCATTGTGCAGCTGTGCCTTTTCACTGTTCCTTCCATCGTCCTGCCCGTTTCCTTGCCAGATATCAGCCATCTTGTAGTGAGGGGTCTTAGTATTTCATGCATATTATTTATTTTTTTTATTTCTTTGAGGGGGCGGGGCAGGGGGGTTTAGAGGGAGCAATCTTACACTCCAGCCTCTTACCAAATGGATGCTATCTTGGAGAGCTCATTTATAGCAGGACTCGCACCCACAATCACATACTCAAGAGATTTGAACCTACAACCTTCTTGCTGCAAGGCTGCAGTGGTAAGTCCACGTAAAAGTTTGGTTGTCTTGAAGTTTCTTGGAAGCTCACTTGGTTCAGACAACACGATGTGGAGCAAACATCAGGCGTGATGTCTCAGATTAAATCCAACCACTCATTAGGCATTTTTAATTGGCATGGGAATTGAATGTGTTTGCGTTCACGTTCAGCTCTTATAGGTCTTTTTTTTGGGGATATGTATGCATGTCGATATTGTTCTCACAGAGGCAGATTCACAGTTCAATCACTAGCCCAGGATACTACGGCTGTACAATGTTTTTTCCCCACATGATGCATTTGTATTGATCCTTGTGTTACTGGCTGTGTGCCAACAAGTTTATCTCAGCCCTATGTAGAAAATGTGGGGCTAGTTTCTGTTTTGGTACATTTTTTTTTTTATTTGGTTTGGCAGCATAGTGAAAGGGTTCTGAATCTGGGACCTATTACTGGAAGGTTTTTGTTTCAGTTCCCACCCCTACTGAAGGTACTTGTACTCCTGGGCAAAGAACTTGACTTGAACTGGTTGAGTAAACATCTAGCTAAATTAATAGGTTGCATATAAAAATGAAATCTGTGTACTTGTCTTCTCAACGGATTAAAGCATATGTAGAACTTTAATGTAATCAAGTGCTATTTCCTAAACAGATGTTTCAGTTTTATTGAAAACTTGTTCTCTTATCATAATTGGTTTTCCAGTTTGTTAGCTGTAGTGGATTTGCATTTTTTGAATAGGATCTGCCTTTGAAAAGTGTGGAACTACTTACATTTCTGCTAACTCGTTCCATTTTTTTTCATTTCCGACCATTATATGAGCTCATTTGCTGAAATAAATGATTCAATTACATGTGTCCGGCATACTTGAGTAATGAATGTGAATAGTTACGCGCGCCTGTTTACTGATTTAAATGTCCCAACAAAAACCTTTAGAAATCTTTCATTCATTCCTTTTTACACCCACTGCGACTCTAAATTTAACATCAGTTACTACTCCAAATATCATTTTTATTTTTCATATATTCAGTTTAAACACAAATAGAATGAAACTGATAATTTTGTCCACTGCTTCCTTTTAAATGTATATTGTTAATGCAGCTCTGGTGAACACATTTATTACCTTATTAGGGCTAAAATGGAGGATTTGGAGTACCTCTCCAAGTGCACTCAAATGATTGTGTGAATTTGTGTGATTTTTTCTTTTTTATTAAAATTTTTTTTTTTTTTACATTGTAAGTCTAAATAAATGAAATTGCCAACACCAGTGGCCATCAAAGATAATACTCCCTCTTGGAAGCCAGCACTGTCATTTCACGTTCTTCGCTTTCCATGTTTCATTAGTCATTCGCAACAATCTGTTGCCCCTTCAAGTAAGTGTCAGGCAGCTATACAGCAGTGACATTTTTGAAGGACTCTGCTGAATTTGATTAGCATATTGACCTGTGGGGGAGGCATGAGGAGCAGTTGACTCCTAATCTTTTTTTGTGATGAAATTTAGGCTATTTTATTATGCTGAAATTCAATGAAAAAAAAAGCCACACCCCTTACCCCAGCCTCACTAACAGCCACCCTTAACGCTCCTCCGATTCATGAATGCGACCAATCAGAGTGAGGGATGAGGGAGAGTTAATGAGGGGCAACCAGAGTTCACCATGGATATGTGCTAGACGGCGTATCAGCGGGGATCCTGGCCGCTGTGATTGCTTCATGAGGAATGCATTAAATATGGAGTTCTTTTGTCAGCAGTCCCCATACAGCATGGTTCTTGTATAGAGTTCTCTGTGCTTGGATGACAGGTCTTGTTGTCTGTTCCCCTCACTGCCCCAGAAGAGCAGAATATTTCAGAGCAGCGTGGCAGCAGTGCAGAATCTTCCCATCTCAGTTCGCTTTCCCTTGCTGGTGCGGACAATTCAACCTGCCTAATTGCTGGCGGTGAGTTACAGAGCCTTGCAGTGAGTCACCAGTTGTTACAGCTTGTCGCATTGTGTGGGCTCTGAACTGGTTTTAAGGTATGTGTTCACAAATGTGTGATAAGTAGTCCACACCTGGGGATGCGCGCACCACAACAACTTGCAGATTTTTCTGAGGATGCGCACACTAAACTCTGCCCAGGCTTGCCAAACTCGCTCTTAAATGCATTAAATTTGGGGAAAATGGAAAAAAAGAAAAGCTTTGTTAGTCCCTGCTTATGGCAATGCTCAATGCCCGTGTGCAGTTTCAGATGAATTGGCTGAAGGAATGAGGAGTAAAATGGATTCAGGCTGAAGGTCGGACGAAGGGACTGAGTTTCTTATTTTATGCACTGCCTGGCCAAAAAAAGTCAAACACTAATATTTTGTTGGACGACTGTTGGCTTTGCTCATGGCACTCTTTCGCCATGGCATCCTTTTAACAATCTTTTGTTAAAGCATTTATTTTTGACCAGAGTTGCATAATTTTTGGCTGAGGTCTTGTGTTGACTACAGGAGAGTCTGTCTATTTAGCCTTATATAGCACATCCAAAAGGATTTTAATTGGTTGAGGTCCAGACCCTGTGGTGGCCAATTCATGCATGTAAATGATTTTTCGTGCTCAATGGACCTTTATTTCACAATTTGAGCCTAAAGAATTTTTGCATTGTCATCCTGAAATATACCTGTGCCATCAGGGATTAAAAAGTGCATATGTGAGGTACAATTTAGGAACCACTCAGGAGAGACAGAAATCCAGAAAATGTATGCCTTTAATGGGGTCCGAGTCAAAGCCAAAAAACACAGGAATTGCCAAGCCACAATACGAAATCCAAAAACAGTGTCGATGAGGCAGGCAGGGGTCAGAACCAGGAAGACAGATTAGCAGAGGTACAAAAACGAAGAGCAAAAAGTCGTAGTCAATGAACAAAGCCAAGGGTCATACACAGGGCATCCAAACACAGAACTCGTGGTCATACAAAAATTGGTCGAAATCCAGAAAGACAAAAACAATACAAAAAGGGCAATGGCAAGAATCAAAGTCGGACTAACCAGTAGAAGCAAAACAATACTCAATGGCATACGAGGCGCTCTACACAAAGGAATATTGATCAACGTTCTGACGAGAGTTGTGAGTGAAAAGACTGCTTAAATACACACAGGGAAAGTCACATGGCATACAGGAATCAGATGTAGAGAATCAGACTAATTACAAAGGGAGAATCACACAAGGGAAGCCCTAACCACAAAAATTGGCGAAAGACAAAACACGAACGGGAATCACACAAACGGCCTATGACATTTAAACAGCTCCGGTCCAGGAGTTCTACATGCTCAGATAACGAGCGCAGGAGAGTGATTAAGCACTGCGAGAGATCTCGCTGAAGCTGAGGAGAGGACAAAAACAGCTGAGAGGCGGAGATTAGAACAGGGTGATTGCGGAGAGGGAATTAGTCTAAATTAGTAGCGGTGCAACTTCACATATTAAACTAGCGTGCTCGTTAGTCAGTTAGTAATCTTACATACCTGGATTAGTTGTGTTAGTAGACTATGATACAAAATACAAATGTTAGTCTTGTTAGTAATCAGAACAGAAAGACGAAGGAAGAAAACGAGAATCGAAGGAATATTTTTAACACCGGAATTCAGTTAAATCACCGGAAGTAAGTGGGCACACAGACAGGGAAGATGGACTGAACCTACTTGATCACAAGATGGGAGACTAGTGCGATGGAACTGAGAAATGGAATGAACTAAAAACCTGAGTATTACAATAACCAAAAATAATAAATAAAAGACAAAATCATGAACACAGAACCTGAACATAAACATGACCAAAAACCATAACCATGCCAGCATCAATGAGATAACCTGGTCATTCGGTATGCTTAGGTAGTTTCGTGACCTCACTTAATTGCTGCAGAACAGTGCCGAGCCCAGACATGACCAGATTAAGCAAGCCCAGATCATAACACTACCTCCAGCGGCTTGTACAATAGGCACTATGCATTGCTTCATGAGCTTTCTTTCTAACTCTGACGTGTCCATTACTGTGAAATAGGGTAGATCTGGACTCATCAGACCACATGACCTGTTTTTCCATTGCTCCACAGGCCATTATGTAATGCTCCCTGAGCAAATTGAAGTCATTTTTTTCTCCAATTGGCTTCTCTAACAAGCGGCTTTCTTGTGGCCACGCAGGTGTTTAGTTGAAATCCTCCAAGTTTTTGAAGCATTATGCTTGTGGAAATCTCTTATTTTCATAATTAAACATAAATTCTCAAAAAGATAACAGGTACACACAATGAGGTCCAATTGAAGGACAATTTAATAGACACAAAATGTACAGAAGCGGAAAGTGGACGTTTCGACTCAAGTCTTTTTCAACAGCCTTTTTCATAATTAAACATTGCTATCAGTTCTATTGTTGATTTTTTTTTTTTTTATGATGAGTGTTCACCAAATGTTTAAGTGATCTCCGATCATGATCATTTGTAATTTTTTTCCAAGGTGACAAATCACCACTATCCTTCCAGGTTTTAATAATACGCTGGACAGTTCTTAACCTAATTCCAGTGATTTCAGCAATGTCTTCAGTGTTTTTTTCTTTGCTTGATGCTGGCCAATAATGTGACCTTCTTGCAACATTGTTACATCTTTTCCATGACCACAAGATACATCCTCAGACAGTTGTTTAAGAAGCGAGAAGCTACGCACTGTTTCGGTCTGGGTTAAAAGAACCAGTTGCTAGTTGAAACATATTGGTAACTGCAGTCTTCAAGGGCAACTGTGCCAGTCAGACATTTGCGCCTTATCAGCAACATTTTAATAAAAATTGTTCTGTAGAATCATTTTTACTTGAGTTTTCCCTTCACCAGTTCTGAAATCTGTATTTTAATTCAACTTTAAATAATTAATGGGCTGCGCCATTACACCTTTGGTTCTCTGCGAGGAAATGCCATTTGAGACACCAGATTGTTGATATGTACAGTTACTGTTTTCAGAAGAACTGTTTTGCACAGGGTAAATTACCTGGGAACTATCTGCATTAGATTCAAAGGGAAAAAGAGACTTTGAATTAAATATTTGCAGAATTGTTATGCCAACACAACTTTGATTACATGAAAGCTAAGGTAAGACATAATTTATGGTTATGGCTGTTTGAAGAGCAGTTTGTTTTTTCTCTTTTTTTGGCTGTTAATCCAATGCAACCAAACTTTAATTTGCTCAGTTGCTAAGACTAATTGGTGGCATGATTCACTTTTATTTTCGATAACATTAATGTGCGTTGCATCAAAAAGTTATGAGGCATTCTCCTATGCCCATAAATGGTCATGTAAAACATCAATATGTCTTTCTAAGATTCTGAACTTATGCAGCTCATGAATTGGCACAGATTTCAGTAAAAACCTTTTGAGCATTTGGCCTGAAAGTTTGATATGGCTTAATACACCAAGGATTTCCTCCTTCAGTTTTTTTTCCTTTTCAAAACTTATTACATTTTGATGAAATCACGCTCCATCTTAATCACACTGCTCAAACGAGAGATGAAAGTTAGGGAAATTGACATTTTGCATTTAGTCAGATTATTGCCATCCTTTCAATATCACTTCCATCTAAATGTGGCTAATTGGCAATCAGTTTGTCATGATCATTTTTTATTCGTATTGGTTTAAATAATTCAGCAAATTAATTGTATGACTATTAATCAGAGGAACAGAAACGGGAGTTATCACATGTGAAAGGTGAGGTTACGGCAGACCTCTCATACCTCCAACAGCATGCCACTGATCCTGACATGATTAGAATTTTCTTTCCTGTACATTTGAGTGGTGACATTACCATCATTCCTAGTAATTGAAATCAAGTTCATTGTACTCTCAGGAAAAAAAAAACATTTTTTAGCGAAATTAGCAAGGAAAAACAGTTTAAAAACCTGCTCTTCAAATGGATAAGCTCTCTGATGTCGCAGAAATGCTACACGGAACCCAAATGGGGGGGTTATGTTGAGAGTGTGATATTCCTGGGACATGAATAAAAAAACGGGGTGTGAGATCAGCCCCTTCGGGCCTGTAAGCACCGGATTGATGCACCGCGTCCCTGTGCAGCGGGGGTGGTCCCATACCTCCTGTCACCCAGCTGCCTGGGGAGGGTGGGGGAGTGTCGCTGTCACTGGGTGCTTTATCAGAGTGACTGACACATGGAGGGTGATGGGAAATGAAGAAAGGCCAGGGTTGTGACCTCTGTCAGCTATGCATCGGCCAAAGGAAACAGACAAGAACTGATCACAGACTCTGGAGAGGAGAAGCAGGCTTCTGTTGGATTTTGTGGTGCTTCGCCTCTTAATCCAGTGACATACGATTTTTCTTGAAGTGTTTTTTGCCCACCTGGTCTGAAGGACCGAGTTGGCCATTGCCAGGATGCAGCCTCCGTCCGTCCGTCAACTTTTGCTTTAAACGACTTCTACTTCAGTTCTATTCGGCAGTTTTGGATCAGACTTGGTACAAATGTCCCTCTCATGGCCCTGACCAAGGGTGTATCCGAGTACCCATGTTGCATACAGTAGGGTGCAGTGATGATTATATACCACCACTTTTGTCTTAAATTGGTCCTAATTTATCATTTCTCTATAGTTTTTTGGTGAAAACGTATTGAAAAAAATGCTATTGACGGCAATGAGAACCAAAATAAAAAAATAAATAAATAAATTCCCACAAGTATAATTAAGGTAAAAAAAAGGCTGCAAACATAAATTTTTGTAACAATTGAAAGTGTCATGGTTTTGCCCCCATCGGCAGAAGGCATGAAGCCGGCGGGCACAGGGACCATGTACCCAAGGGCAAAACTAGGGACCCAAACTCACAGGCTGAGTAAAAATATAAAATCTTTAATTTAAATAGTAAAAACATTCCCGGAGGGGAGCAGCAGCACACAAGAAACAGACAGGGATCCAGAACACAGAATACTGCTGCACCACAATAAGGTGCCGCCAACCCTTAAATACTAACACTTCACCTCCACCCCAAAGAGCCACACCTGTTGCCTGTTAAGGTGGAGGTGAAGAATGCAGCAGGGGGAGGGCCTGCAGGCCAACACCATGACAGAAAGGTGTCACAATTTTTTTTTTTTTTTTTTTTGACTCTTGCATAGCCTGAATGCATGTTTTGAAGGCTCATTCCATGATTATTGATGCAAAAAAAAAATTGTCTAAACTGGTTTTAAGCTACATTATTCTGCAAAATTACTTCTGATGGTCAGTTGTTCCAGTATATAAGGTAATATGAACTTTTAATTATATCACAGAATTAAACGTGATGGCATGATTTAAGGAGCTCTCTGAGACTGTAATTGCATTGTTGCCTTACATCAGGGATCGCCAACTCTGTTCCTGGAGAGCAACCATTCTGTAGGTTTCTGCTCTACCTCCTATTCAGCACACCTGATTCAACTAATTAGCTACTTAGCTAGATCACGAGCTGGGCAATTAAGTAGCTAATTAGTTTAATCAGATGTGCTGAATAGGAGGTAGAGCAGAAACCTACTGGATAGTAGCTCTCCAGAAACGGGGTGGATGACCCCTGCCTTACATGATGCTGAAGACGTTAAATGCTGCCATGGCACTGTAAGAAACGCCATGAAGTGTTTCAAAGCGACTGGTTCGCTGAAAACTAGTGGCAATAGAGGTGCAAAACAGAAGTTAAGTGCCTCTAATGTTCATTATCTGTTTATGACAATTAAAAAAAGAAAAGAAAATCGGTGGTTGACAGCAGGACCACTCAGTGATGATATGAATATCACCAGAAGTGAAGGGATGAAAGCAACAAGATCTGCTATTTCCAGACACCTGTGTGAAAATTGTCAGATTGGTCATGTTGCAGCCAAAAGCTGGCAACATCAAAAAAGGACTTGAATTTGCCAAGATATTCAAGAATTGGACACCAGTGGACTGGAAACAAGTCCTTTGGGCCGAGGTATGAAAATTCTAAATTTTCTCACCCAAACCCAGAACCTGCGTGCCGTAGAGTTGGAGAATGTTTCAAAAACGGCTGTTTAACCCCCTCAGTAAAACATGGAGGTGGTAATATTATGGTCTGGGATTCAGTCTGCTAGAAAGGAACTGGTGATATCATAAAAATTGACAAAATCATGGATCAAAAAAAGTAACACAACATCCTTGTGAGGTATGCATTGCCATCTAGGTAGCGACTGATTGGTAGGGGATTTTATTTTCCACTATATAATGACCCTAAACACACTGCTAAGTTTTGCAAGAATTATCTGGTGACATAAAAGTTCTGACTTGGCCAGCTGAAAGTCCAGACCTTAATCCGATTGAGCAAATTCGTTGTAACATCGAAAGAATCCCTTTGGAATGAATTTCAAAATTAGTATTGTTGTATTTTGGCTTGATTTGAAATCCAAAATGGCTGTCTCAGTGACTGATTGGTTCATGCATTTTTTGACTACTTTTTTCCGTTCCACTGGTCCGATTTGGGTTACACTTGGTACAAATTTTCATCTTATGGCCTTGACCAAGTGTTGTCTTTTTGGCTTGATTCTTAATCCATTCATTGGATGATGCATCTTCAACTTCTTCTGCAGTTCCAACAGTCAGATTTCGATCAGACTTGGTATAAATGTTGCTGTCATGATCCTAACTTAAGTGTTGATATTTTCAGGTATGTGCAGCATTCAGTGTGGCTACTCCTAGGCTTTGATTGGCTGGCACATTTTCGACTTCTTGCCACTTGTTGATTTGGATCAAACTTTTCACCTCCAAGCCCCGACCAAGTGGGTCAACTTAGAATCCAGTATGGTTTCCCTGGCTGACAGATTTTTGAATTTTTGTCAGGTTGCAGTGGGTAGATTTGGATCAAACTTGCTGGAAGAGTTCAATGTCATGTTCCACATGAAGTTGAAGTGTTGTTATTTTTTTAGTTCAAGAATTAAAAATCCATTTAGTATGATACTCTTAAGACTGACTCAGTAACTCACATTTTGTTTCAAAGGAGTGACCTTATACCAAGTTAATTTAGTGCTACTTCTGATTGTTTATGGCTTAAAGGTTCCATATTATGCTGTATTTAGTCGTTTAAAGTATGTCCAATGGGTCTTTAAAATAATGAGAATTCAATTATTTAAAAAAAACTAAACATATCCAGGCCTAGTGAGATCTCTTCTCTCACCCAGTCTGTGCCGGCCTGAAACAATAGCTGTTTTGAGGGGGCGGGAGGCTGTGCTAATAAGGGGCTGCTCTGATTGGCTGCCTGGCCATTTTGATTCCATCCCCTGGGTGCACACCCCAAAAACCAAGAAACCAAGATGGCAGGCATTTCAGGACAGCTCTTCTCGGTATCTACTGCTGTAAGACCGCAAATGTTTGATCCCCAATCCAACCCCGAACGAGAGAAGGGTGCTATTGAAGTGTTGCAACAAAGTTTAGCAGGATCTCAATGAGTGGTAGGTTGAAATTTTAGTGTTTTGCTTGTACTGTCTCGCCTTGAATGCGTGTGGCTGTAACTGTATTGTTACGTAGTCATGTTATGTGCCCACTTATCTGGAAGAAACTTTGCTAAAAGCTCCTGATGACTATTTCTACCAAAAAGAAACACAATTCCAATACCAAGCCACTGAATGAACTTGTAGCAAAATCACACCAACAGTGTAAGCATTGCTTATGTGGAGCTAGCGAATCGATAACTTGTACCGGAAAGAATTATCCACCCAAGCTCTTGGTTATATCTTCCGCCACAGCAATGCAGAGAAATTGTTTGGTATACTAAACACGTTATAGTGCGTTTCACGATTGCTTTCGCCGCGGTAGCATCATAGAGCTAGCCCACAATGGTAAAGTACCCAGCTGACCCGAGTCATAGATAAGTAAAATGACTGTTTCACAGTTACAGTAAACAAACCCACACACTTACCCAAAGCTCCGCAAAACCTACGTCTGGTCTAACTAAAGCCTTTTCAGCCCAACTTGGCGTTTTCGTGTTGTTACTTTTTTCCGCATCCAAAAAAACAGGTATAAACAGCTTTGGGAGACATACTGATAAATCTATGCGTTAAATGATTCGGGCTCGTTTGTGTCTGATAGAATGAATTCCGGGGTGGGCAGGTCCAGCGCCGTGATTGGCTCTGGCCAGGTGTCTCCTGATTGGACATAACAACCTGATATCACGTTTTGCCCATATCTTGCGAAGATCTTGGGATGAGCTGTTCAGAGAGGAAATTGCATTCAGGAAATCACATTTTCGGGTTACGGCAAAACCCCTGTATCTTATGTTTAGAAACTTTGCAGAGGTTCAGTATGGACATCCAACCTTATAACATTATTTGTATGTATTAAAAGAAGGACCAGCATAATCCGGACTTTTCACATCACCTCAGTACTTTCTGTATGTGATAACATGATTATGTTGGCTTGTGGTAGAGCAGAGTGGTGTTTACTTTATATAACATGCATATATACAGTGTTAAACCAGGTGAGTGATACAGGCCCCATGGGTCTCTTGTTTAGAAATGTAAGCCAGTTTTCTTGAACTTAATGGTCACTCCTGTTAATTGAAAGCCATTTCATAAGATCAGAATGTTAAGGTTTTTTTTTGAGACCACAATAATACAATAAAGCAAGTTAATAAATAAATAAAAACGGACAAAAACAAATCTCCGTTCAACAGATGAGGAGTAACCTCAGTTATGCACTGTTACCAAGGCCTTGAAACAGCGTAGCAGCCACACCAGTCTCTATATAATTGAGAAATGCTTCCCATATTTAAAAAAGCATCAATTTTAGTGTGTAAAATACACTTGAGGTATTTCAATGGTACTAAATCAAACAATACTCTCTACCATCCAAAGAACATTCAGTTAAGAGCATTCTTATCAGTTAGTCATGATCTTGTGCGCATTAACCATTGGAACATGTATTTTTAATGTTTGTTTTTTTGGTTTTTTATTTTAAATGGTTTTTTTTCACGAATTTTCAGTGAGTCGGTGGACTGGAACTCTAGTGAAGAGTAATTTACATCAGTAATTACACCTTAACTCATTCCCTACGGAATACTTTTATATAAAATTGTTGCGTTTGTACAGAATACTTTTCCCGAAGATTACGCACTATAAAGTATTGACGTACAGGTGGCCCATCAACGCGATCGTCAACTGATTTCGTGTTTTCTTCAGACTGCGAATGGTGATCCACGACGCTGGCACCAGCTTACCACAAGGACAGCGGTTTGCCGTAGGGAATTAGTTGTAGAGGCGTGCTTTTAATTTATGTCTCCAGTTTCCCCATGTGCAGCCTTGCCATGTTTCCAAGACCTCAGGTCCTAGCTCTGAGACCTATAGAGATGGCAACTCTCCAAATTCCGGTTTTCTTGTTTATTATGTTAAGCGGACCCTGAAAATTCCCGAAAACCAGGATCCATAGGAAGCACTTAACAGTGAGGGGGAATGACTGGTTAACCCCAACTGCGCAATGGAAAATCCCCCCCCCCCCAGAGCATAGCATAGCATAGCTAACTGGAATTTCTCACATCCCAGCAAAGAGTTTTTACAATCAAGTGTGATCCTGTGATTTTGTCTCTGGTAAAGCCTGCGTTTCCTGTGCATGTAAAAATAACATCTCCAGCATGATTCTCACATTATGTTTTCCTCTGATTCCCACTCTGGCCTTTATGGGTCATGCACAATATAACTGCGAACAAGTTCAGCCTGAGGAATTTTGCGAAGTATGAGTGGGCACAGAGTCGTACTTCTCACCCAGTGTTGCTGAACACAATGTACAGATTCTTTGCTATTGCTGACAGCGGGGCATTCTGGGGCATTATTCACATCCAGTGCCCAGATTCATGTGTTTTCAACATTGGAATAGCAACTCCTGTTGATATGCTAATTTAAGCAATTACTTGCCAAAGATAGAACTGTTTGTATATCAGCGCTCATACTCTGAGACGCTGACTGGTTATGAGCTTGATTGATCTTCATCTTTTGTGTTGTGAGCATGCTCATTTTATTTTGTGTCTTTTGTTTGACGCAGAACTGAAATGAGAAGGGAAGAGTCTTTTTTTGAACCTTGTAGCTCTCTCTTTTAATTGCTTTATCCTTTATGCTCTGTACTGTCTTATTCTGGTTTGCCCGAGAAGTGACCCCAGGTGCACTGAAAGCCATTTTATTGATTAAATTAATGAACCTTGTACATGTACTGTATAATAATAGCAATAATAATAATAGTATATTTCGCTTCATTAGGCACAGTTTTACCCCATCATCTCTGCTAAAGAACAGATTGTTTTTTAGAATTGTGCGGTTGAGTCGGTTTGTTATGAAACGGGTGAAAATTTCTGTGAAGCAGAATTGATGTATAACCATCAGTGGTGATGTGCTTGCACAGAGGCTGCCTGTAGTGTGTGTGTGTGTGTGTGTGTGTGTGTGCGCGTGCGCGTGCATGTAATGTGAGTGGCGATGTGTTGCCAGGTCTTGCCTGTGTGTGTACGCATGTGTGTGGGTATGTGTCTGTTGCGTGTGAATACTGATGTGTTTCTGGACCTTTCCCACGCCGGCTTTTGTGAGTCTGTGTGTGTGTGTGTGTGTGTGTGTGTAGATGTGTCTGTGTGTGAAGGTGTATAGTGTGTTTCCAGCTCTGTCTTGCAGAACTGTGTGCCTGCGCAAAAACTGTGTGTTTTGCAGAACAGCCGGCAGTCTGCAGCCTGAGGCTTGATGACAGAGTTGCAGCAGCAAGTGTGTGCGTGTTGGTTCATGTGTGTGTGTGTGTGTGTGTGTGTGTGTGTGTGTGTGTGTGTGTCTACATGTGTGGAACATGTGTCCCTCAATGTGAGTGACTGTGTGTCTGTGTGGTAAGTGATGCATCCCTCAGAGCACATAATGCGTACCGTGGGCTCAAAAATTATTGGCACCCTTGACTGGGAATGATCAAACAATACAAAAAACTTAAACAGTAAAGAGTAACAGAATATACCTACATGTGTGAAATACTTTATTAATGTTTTGATGGAAACAACCAAAATCATAACAATCATTTAATACAAAAAAATTGTAAACAAAATCAAGGTTTCATTGCCGTTGGCACCCTTCATTTAGTACTTAGTGCAACCACCTCTGGCAAGGATAACAGCAGAGAGTCTTTTCCTGTCATTTTTGAAGAGGTTAATGCACAAATTTGGGGGGATTTTGGACCATTCCTTTGAGCAGATCCTTTCAAGATCCTTCACATTCTTGGGTTTTTATTTTTCAACTGCCCTCTTCAACTCAGCCCACAGGTTTTCGAGGTCTGGCAACAGAGATGGCCTTTGCAGGACGTTGATTTTGTTGTCACAGAACCATTTCTGTGCGGATCATGAGGTATACTTTGGGTCATTGTCGTGTTTTACAAGTCCACCTACATCCAAGTCCCAGCCTCCAGCGGACGCAACCAGGGCCTCGTTTCACAAAAGCATTAAGGCAACGATGATCGTAGAATTCCTCTTAGGACGCATCTTACACATGTGGAGTGTTACCGAAAACCTTCGTAACTTAAGACGCTCTCAGAAATTTTCGGAGACCTACGAGTGCTAAGGACCACTCGTAGAAAACTACGAACGTCTTAAGAGAGTCATCGCAAACAATTACATATTTTTCTGTGAGCATGTTTTTTTAATATTATCGTATTTAATCTTGATCACTGATGCTGTTCGTGAATGAAAGTGATTCGTGGAACTTGAATTGCGATTTTTTTCAAATGCATTCACAAAACAACGAACAATAATTATAGACATTATATATTTAGCCTAATAATTACATTAATAAACAAAGGCAAGAAGATATTATACGTCATAACAAAAAGATATGGCCGTGTCAGCCGATTAAAATATTGTACTAGAACTTCAGGAACCCTGAAAAGGTAAATGAAGAAAACACAAATGTTTCGCCGTGGTGGTTGATGCAACTGGAGTGCTGTTCACGCGGGCAAAAAAGGGGCGTGTTCTAAATATGCGCAATAACTTGACGTGCCCGGAAACTGGCCATACTTTGCATCTCTTAGCTGGTTCATGTCTGCCGATCTGTTACCAGCCGCCTCCTCCTGGTCACGTATGTTGTGCAGCATTGGCACATGACCGCACAGCATCATGATGCAGAGAACTGCAGGCCACTACTGAATTTGGGCACGCAACTGAAGTGCAAGTACTATCCCCCCAGCTACTTGTGGGATTTGCCACTGGGGTATATGGCCGAAATGGGCTGTACCCATGGAAACGCCAGCGGACACGGTTTCTCGCGGTCTCTTGACCATCACGTTTCACACCTCACGTTTCTGTAATTTTCTTTGCATTGTCTCTCCAAATGATGGCTTTTATTGTAACCCCCGAACGAAGTTCGGAGGATACTATGGATTCACGCGTCCGCGTCCGCAGAGATTTTCTTGTGAACGCTCTACAGCCCACATAAGTGCACCGATTCTTTTCAAATTTTGCTGGGACATGTATCATGGTAAGTTCACGACACATATTGATTTTGGGTACTCTGGGACCATCTGGGCCCAACTGGGGGGCCTTCGGGGATACATGTCCTCGGTTGCCGAGTGCTCTAGTTAGTAAGGCTACTTTTCAGTCTGTTGAATAGAGTGATTTTGTTTGCCTGCACGTCATCCGACATGATGCCTAATTTGTCCGAAGGGAAGAGCCAACTTTCGTGGCTGGTGTTTTTTTTTTTTCCATAATTGTTTTGAATATCGTTTCACAAAATTTCCGGTACTCCGCGGAAACCTTTATATGGCCTACTAAGGGTGATAATTTGATTAAAGAGTGACGATACCTGAATATGTCACCAGTGCTGACAGAAATATATGAACCATGCAAGATTTGGTAATTATTTTGTTCTTAAGGGCAATAAATAAATTAATCAGCGCACACTGGCGACTGGAGAGCTGAGGAGGAAGAGAAAAGACACCTTTAAATAAATAACTGGTTTTGACGTGCTGACCATCAGTCATTCAAATTAACAATACCTGAACTTGGAAAACATGATTCAACACATTATCAGCTGTGGTCAGTTATCCTCAAGACGGTGAGAGTAACGACAAATAAAACAACTTATAGCCTATTGAGGTTAGGTTGCATTTCAAACGACGTTATTAAATTGCGGGTTCTTGCTGCGAATCTCCGTTTTCTTTGTTGTAATTTAAACAATCTGGAAAGGCAAAAGCGAGAGAGATGTCCGTCTTTTTCGAATAAAAATTATATATATATAGATAGATAGATAGATAGATATATAAATTGTATGTGTGTATATATACACACACACTCACACAATATATATATATATATATATATATATATATATATATATATAATAAAAACTGGCACATTGCTGGGAATGGCCAGCACCTGCATCCAGCATAGAGTGTCCCCTGGAGGCAAATTTTTCAGAGCTTTGATGTTTAAATCCTCTACACTGAAAATACTATCATTGAGATTTTACTATTGCTGAAATGTACCCCAAAGGACTATGTATTCAGAGAATTTCAGATCTTCTTGCTGGGTAAACAAAATAATGCCACCTTAACATAGGCACAATCTGCTAATGAAATGGTCCATTTTGAGTTTTCCTCCAACTTTGGCTCCGTCTGGCTTTACAGTGTAGATACTACCAAAGAAATTCTTAGTATTCCTGAAAACGAAAGTTACGAATGTAACTACGGTTCTATGAATCCCGCATGACCGCCAGAGGGCGGTGCTTAAAGCACTGAATATTCCCCTTCGCGCATGCGTAGTTCGAGTATGTATACCAACAATGTCACCTGTGACCTGCAGGTGACCCAAAGAAGATTATATCTTCCGGTGTCACCTGAGGATCGTTTCTTACAGAATCTTCTCGCGAGCACACAAGGATTCTGAGTGACAGAGAGTTTTGGCGGTCATTCGGGATTCATAGAACCGTAGTTACATTCGTAACTTTCGTTCTATTTCATCCCTGCTGACCGCCAGAGGGCGGTGCTTAAAGGACTGAATGACTTATACCAACAAGGTCACGAAGAATCCGAATCACGGACCTTCAGTGTGCAAAAAGTCAGAAGACTCCGGCCGCAGAACCACGGCTGAGGGGTGGGGTGTGGCCACGTTCACCCTGTAGAACCTGGAGAACGTGTCCGGTGATGACCATGAAGCTGCGGCACAAATGTCCTCCAAGGACACTCCCCTCAGGGCAGCCCATGAAGTAGCAACACTCCTGGTAGAGTGGCACCTCACGCCAGGTGGAAGGGGACGGTTACTCGCCCGATAGGCATGGGTGATGACATTAATAATCCAGTGGGACAAAGGCTGCTTGGAGATGGCGCAACCCCTGTTAGGGCCACCGTAGCAGAGAAAAAGTTGTTCAGACCTTCAAATGCATACAGTAGATGCAGTGTAGACCCTCAGAGCCCGCACTGGACATAACAGTTCAGGCTCGTCCCCACTCTCCCTTGGATAAGGGTCAAGCCGAGCCAGCCGAATAGGCTGGTTGCAGTGAGCGCAAGCTAAAATTTCAGGGAGAAACGCTGTGTTCGGCCACAGAGTGACCGCTGAGCCGTCCGAGTTCCACCTCAACCACGAGTCACTGACAGACAGGGCATGCAGCTCGCTGACACGCTTTGCAGAGCAAATGACCAGAAGGAACGCAGTCTTACAAGACACCCACTTCAGCTCCGCTTGTGTCAAGGGTTGAAATGGGGGCCGACTTAGTGCATCCAGTACCAGGGGAGATCCCATGCTGGAGCTCTTGGGGCACTCAGAGGATGTAATCTCTGAGCCCCCTTCAAGAAGAGGGACACCAAACTATGGCTCCCCACAGTGCCATTGTCAATCCTCACATGTCCACAAGATGCCGCTATGTACACTTTCAACGTCGAATGAGACCGACCTTCGTCCAGAAGAGACTGAAGAGGTCAAGAATAGTTGGCACAGAGCAGCGCACAGGGTCCTCATCCGGACTTGTACACCAATTGGAAAACAGTTTCCATCTATTCTCATATTGAAGACGAGTGGACGGCGCTCTTGCAGTCAATATGGTGTATTTGACAGGGTCCCCACAGGAGCTAAACAGCGACTCGGGCCCTCCAGCAGCCAAACACACAGTTGGAGGCATCGTGGATTAAGGTGCCAGATCCGTCCCACCAGCTGGGACAGGAGATCCCTCCTGTCGGGAAGGCGCCACGGTACACCGCGACAGAGTCCGTGCAGCAGTGGGAACCAGCTCCTCCCTGGCCAGAAGGGAGCCACAAGGAGGACACTGCGACCCCCCTGAAGGATCCTCTGAAGTACCGACCGAATCAGAGGAAGCGGGGGAAAGGCATACAGGAGGCCGTCCGGCCAAGGGTGGGCCAATGCGTCCTGGCCCGAGGGACTGGTTGTCTCGGCTAAGGAGAACCACAGAGGACAGTGGGTAGAGACTTCTGAAGTGAAGAGGTCCACGTCCACTCTGCCGAAGAGGCTCCAAATAGTGCTGACCATTTCCGGGTGGAGGTGCCACTCTCCTGACGGAGTTTTTGACGGGAGAGGGAGTCTGGCAGTCGCAGGGACCGCGCAGACTTGGTCCTGCCCTGACGATTTATATGATATACAGTTGATGTGTTGTCTGACCTTACGAGGACATGCTTGCCCCTCAGGTGTGGCAGAAAGTGCCTGAGTGCCGGGTGAGCCAAGGCAAGGAGACACCATTGTGACACCCTGAGCTTCCTGTGCCTGTGTCGCTTGGCATCCAAGTGGAAGCTGTTCAGCCACCTCTGCAGGGGGCGTAGTGTCAGCAAGCTCAGCGGAACCACAGCTGAAATGGACGTTAGTTCGCCCACGAGGCGAGGAAATGTAAGGAAGGTCAGCCAACGGCCCTCTTGGAACAGGGCAAGAAGGTGAAGGATGTCGCCCACACAGTGGGGGGCGGTCTGGGTATCATGGCTACACTGTCCAATGCAATCCCAATGAAAGTTGTAGCCTGAGATGGCACCAGGCAACTCTTTCCCATATTCACCTTGAGCCCGAGGCAGGCCACGTGGGACAGGAGGCATGCTGTATCTCTGGACACCTGAGCACGGGATGGTGGACAGACCAGCCAGTCATCCAGGTATGGGAGAATTTTCAAGCCTTGAGACTGTAGAGGTGCAAGGGCTGCGGCAACACACCTCGTGAAGACCCTTAGAGAGAGGGAGAGCCCAAAGGGTAGCAACCTGAACTGCCAGTGGCGGTCTCGGTAGGCAAAGCGGAGAAACCGCCGATGTTTTTGAGTGATGGGGACACGGAAGTAAGCATCCTTGAGGTCAATGGACGTAAACCATTCTCCCTGTGCCACAGTTTGCAGGACATCTGCTGTGGTCAACATGTGGAAAGGAATGACCTTCATAGATTTGTTCTGCCCTCTGAGGTCCAAGATTGGGCGAAATCCGCCAGTCTGTTTCGTCACTAGGAAGTATGTTGAATAGTACCCCCGGGGACGCGACAGAGGGTCCACGGGCTCGATGGCGCCTTTGGCCAGGAGGGTGGATAACTCCTGGCCCAACACGAGAGCCTTTGCCGGGTCGCTGATGGAGGCCATTTTGACCCGGCCAGATGTGAGGGGCCGGCGGCGGAATTGAAGCTTGTACCCGTGGGTCAAGGTGGCAACCACCCACGGGTCTGAAGTATGAGCAGCCCACTGTTGGAGCTGCTGATGTGAAAAATATCCGACCGCCGGCCCCACGGCCTCAATGTCTGGCCCCCCGGCCCCTAGGGCCCTAAGGGGGGAGGGGGGGGGGTGGACAGGCTCTGGAGCCTAAGGTTGTCTGGATGGCAGGCGGGCAGGGCCTCGAAAGTCCCGAGCTGGTCTCCGCATGGGACGCTGGACAACACGGCGGCCAGTGGACTGGGTCGGCCGTGGTAAGCGGGTGTGAGAAGCAGCCGAGGAACCCCTCGTTCTGCTGGCAGGAGGCCTATCAAGAAGAGGCATCCGCCCAAGGCCCGCAAGCTGCTGCCTGGTTTGCCCTGCCTGGATGGTCCTTTCCAGTGCTTCCTGGGCTGCAGGACCAAATATCTCTCCCAGTTCCATGGGGAGACTGCGAAGGAGTCTCCTGGATGCCTCTGTCAAGTTTGACTGAGATAGCCAAACCTGGCGACGAGCCTGAACCAGGATGGACATCATCCGTCCAAGTTCCCTGGACAGAAGGCCGAATGCCTCCAGTGAGGCATCACAAAAAGTGACAGAATCAGCAGCCACGTTGCTCTCCTGCAGTGAAGCTGAGAGCGCCAACGTGAGATTCGACAAAGAGTTCCCCATGCGGCCAGCACGTGCTCCAGCATCATAAGGCCTTGTGAGAAGGTCTCCAACAGGTCTGCAACTCCTTCAGATAGTCCTTAGAGTGGGGAATAACGAAGGCAATGGGGGCTGGCCTGCGCCTGAAGAAGGCACTAGCAGGTGCAGCTTCTGCCTGCTATGGTACATGCATGTGCAGTCGATCTAAAGCCATGCGCATGATTGCTCGCATGGAGCCATCCCCCAACTCAGCCACTGAACTCTGAGCCGAGGAGTGGAAGCCCCGCTCAGATGCCTGGGAACCCTCATTTTACGAATCTCTCCCATAACCGTGGAAGTAGGTAGCCGAAGCTGCCAGGGAAAACGTATCCTCCTCAGGTACCAGCACTGGCATTGGAGGAGAGGGTGTCAAATCACCTTGCAATGGGGCATCAGGCTGGCAGTCTCTGAGCATGGACCTGACCTGGGCCAGCTCAGCAGACAGTTGATCGACTTTAGATGAGAGCCTGCTTTCTTTTGTCTCTTTTTGAGCAGATTTCGCCTTCTTCCTGGAGGGTGCGACTGCTGTAGCCGCAGCCCGCCGCCCAGAGCGTCTCAGGCCGAGGGAGACTGGCCTGATGGGGGAGGTCACCTTCATCCCCTTGATGTTCTACCTGCGCCCGTCTGGCAGCCCTCACCGCCCAAGGCAAGTAACTGCAGTTCATGCAGGGGTTGTCTGACGGTGCCTCCCGCAGGTGCTCAGGACCGAGACCTATGCCCCGCATGCCATGGCCGTCCTCTGGCTGTAGAGGAGCCTCACATGACGTACAGAAATGGGAGTCATCCATTATGGTGGCGCTGGAGGCCTACACGACACTCACCTGTCCAAATTAGCTCAGACGCTCCCGCTAGTATGCTACAGGGGCTTGCACTGGAGGGAGGGAGCGCGTACGCTGCCTATACCGAGTAAGGAACCCAGCTGGTATTTAATGAATACTCCTCGGATAACCTGAGCGCGAACGCTATGGACAAACCGAGTATGGACACCGTAAGCTGGAGGGAGGGAGCGCGTACGCTACCTATACCAGCAGGGGCTCAGTAACAAACCCAAATCGGGGCACAGCACGAAGCAAAACACAAACCATATGCTGGGGGGAAGCAGCGCGCACGCAGCCTCTACCAACAGAGGTTAATGCAAACTCACCTGCAGGTGTAGCTATGCAAGCGTTACCGCTAATAATTACTCACGCTGGACACCGGGAAACGCTCAAGCAACCCGTCAGCCAGCAAACAAAGTCAGCTCGACCGACTAAATTAAACGTCGGGGCGCAGCACAAACATATAAACAAACCATATGCTGGGGGGAGGCAGCGCCCACGCAGCCTGTACCAACAGAGGTTAATGCAAACTCACCAGCAGGTGTAGCTATGCAAGCGTTACTGCTAATAATTATTCACGCTGGACACCGGGAAACGCTCACGCTCAGATCATTTCCCGTGTTTACCTGTGCTGCTTTTCTCTCGCCTTGCTAATCATTGAGTTTCTGATTCTGATTGAATTGCCTGACTTCTGATTTTTGGTTTGCCCTTATGTATTTCTGTTGCATCTGTGTATTTTTCTGCCCAACCTTGATTTTGTGGATTGCTGCCCTGATTACGATTCGGACTGTCCTTAGGCTTATGAGTTTGCTTCTCCCACAAACCTTCGCCTGTGTACCGGATCTGTTTCTGCTGACTACGATTTTTGTGATTGGTGCCCTGGTTACGAACTCTGCTCTGTCCCATCTTTGTCCCTTCTCTGCGGGGGTTACCCCCCTTATTCAATAAAGCTCCTCATTTTTGCAATCCCGTGTCCTCGCATTTGGTTCCAGATCGCTACCTCACAAAATATGCACCAAGCATGAATTTCACCCATCTTTCTGGCCGTCTATTGCACAAACACTGCAAGATACCAAGGTGTACTATTTACTGAAAATGATAGTATTGTTGTGTGTAAACACCTAATAAAGAATTCTAGTTTGGCTTATGTCTGGGGTATTATTTTATTCCCATTCCCATTTTCAATTTTTATTGTTATTTCTCAAATAATTCTAGCTTGATAAAGTTGTAACCCAGCTTGGCACTTATGTGGTGCTAAAGTCTAACGGGACTTTAAGTGTCTCAGGTCATGATAAAAGTATTACATATTTGGTACTGTGTACCCTTAAAGAGGAAATACGGGCCACCTACCTTGTTAGTTATAAACTGATAGAAATTACATAACTGAAAAAGAATACAATATCCAAATGGGCCGAAAATGCGGTTATTCCGCATTATTTTGATGTTTATCCGACCCACTCGGTGACCGCATGAAAAACGGAGGCGGGCGAGGCTGTACAGTCACGTGACCGCATGACGTCACGGGCGGAACACGCCGAGGGCTGCTGAAGAGAGTAGACTAAAAGTAACAATGGCGGATGCTGACTTCAAGTGCATTGATGTGGATTTATCTTGTTACTTTTCATCAGTGGATGATAGTTTTGATGCAGTGCATGACTATTTACTTCCAATGTCAATATCTCAAGGTATGTAGTGTTGACAGGGGAGGGGGTGGTCACATCATCACGCTCCACGCGTACCTTACGACCGGTGTATATTTAAAAAAATTATTTTCCCATTTTCTTCTTACATTACATTATCGATTTATCATCGGTATTTTTTTTTTATATTGCATTTATTGAGCGGGACATTGAGTGGCGAGAACTGGTCCTGTATGTATGTCCCAAATGGGTGAGAATATCGTCTGCTGCAGACCAAAGCGTGGCAGTCGCCCAATTCCGGTTTTGGAAATGACATCTGCGATATTGTGCATATTCTGGCGTGGAATATTGAGGTCATTTCTCAGCTCAAAATACTGAACATTTTAAAAATAAATAACGAAAAACTCAAAATAAATGACGAGATCTGGTCGCCCACCAGTAGTCATTTCGGCACCCAGTTATTTCGGCACTTGGCAGGGTATTTCGGCACTTGTGCGAGACGCCTCGGCACTTCTGTAGGAAATTTCGGCACTTCTGTAAAAAACACTCGGCACTCGAAACCACGAGAGAGAGAGAAAGAGACTCACACATAATGTCCTTGGAGAGTGAAGACAACACATGAATAAAGGACAGTTGTTTGAAACAACATCATAAACACGAAGTTTAATTGTAAAATAAAAATAAACCACGAATATTATGTTTACCAATATTAACTAGCTGAATGCCGAATAAATACCGAGGCATCCCATCACAAGTTCCGAAATGACCCGAGGCCAAGTGCCGAAATGACTTGATAGTAGGGTCCGAAATAACTCGGTGCTGAAATGACCTGACACCTGGTGTAGATGTACTACTTGTATTTGTCAAGAACAAAAGTTGAGTTACTGGCCAGGAAGCAGTCTCCGCCGGCGCGTAGTTACCGCCATCACGCGCAAGACACTACATAACAAGGTAACCGGGCACGAAGTTGTGTGCTTGCGCGTGACCAAAGCCCGCAACCAGGGGCGTAGATTTAACTGGGAGTTGGTAGGGACTTTGACACAGCCTTTATGACAATTAGTCCTGGCCAGTTCTCAATTATTTTCCTTCATCGACGCGTTTTCAAATTATCGTAATTGGCAACTGAAGCCACGGTTCCTCTCCATATGCGATTTAACTCTACTCTTTAAGTGTTGATGCAACCCTGAACTTTTTGCAGTCCATAATGAACAGGTGCTGCTTGTTCTCTCCGATTAAGCAAGACGGCAATCGGTCATCGGGATGCGTATTTGCTGTGTTTAAATCAACGTTATTCAAAATTGCTTTCCTGTCCAGTCACAGGCAAGCAGTAAATAAATTTTCTGAACTTAATGTACCCCACTGTATCATTGCTGGATGCTATTAGCTCACATATAGAGAGGAACCGTGTCTTCAGTTGCCAATTACGATAATTTGAAAACGCGTCGATGAAAGAAAATAATTGAGAACTGGCCAGGAGTAATTGTCATAAAGGCCGTGTCAAAGTCCCTACCAACTCCCAGCTAAATCTACGCCCCTGCCCGCAACACACCTCGCCGGCATTCTGCAAACTCATAGGCCTTGGAACTGATTCAACGATTGTACAACACGCTTGAAATGCCGATTGATCCGCCGAAAAATCCTCACTAAATTATGGTAAACAATGCACAATGTTTACCGATGACGTCTCGCAGCGCGAATCTCGCATTGTCCCGTTCATTCTCGTTTACTTCTCGCGTCAGAGCTGCAGAGCAATGTCATTTTAAAAGTATTATTCTGAGGTAGAGAAAGATTTTTTTTGGCAGTTGCTCTGCAATTTATGAATCTATACTACATATACAAAAGATTGAGCATATTTTTTTTAAATTTCAAAATCTGCCCGTATTTCCTCTTTAAGTCATGATAGTTGATGTAAAATGTGGTGTCAACAGCAAAACTGAGCCACTTAAGTGGATTCCAGATGGCGCTATCGGCAGACACAGTGAAATACGGACCTAAAAATTTGGCTATTTCTGTGAAACACCCATATCTACCTATGTGCCAAGTTTCATTCAATTCCAGGGGGGGCCAACAG
Source organism: Gymnothorax reevesii (assembly GCA_029721435.1). Taxonomy (NCBI): domain Eukaryota; kingdom Metazoa; phylum Chordata; class Actinopteri; order Anguilliformes; family Muraenidae; genus Gymnothorax; species Gymnothorax reevesii. Next base: position 35,353,540 of record CM056578.1, read on the forward strand.
CACACCGAATGTCAATCTCTTGTGGAATGGCTCTTAATATTCGTCTTAATTTTGGTAGGTTATTTATTATAACCTTTAAGGGTGCCATTAACTGTAAAACCTTGATTTGGCAGCAGTTTTCATTTTTAATGAAATCAGTAAATGATTTTGCTTTGTTCCACAGGAATGTTAATATTGTACAGTATTTTCCACGTTGTTATTTAGTTTCTCTATGAATATACTTTGTTGATTAGTTTTTTTTTTAATTGTTGATTGAACATTGCCTGTCAGGAGTCCCGGTAATTTTTGAGGCCACTGTAAATGAATATGACACATGTTTAACGGAACAGCCTGCAGTGTGCATGATGGGGCCTGATGAATGTGTGTATATGATGCACGCAGTTACTGTGTACATAATGTGTGTACTTTACAGAACAGTGTGCATGTCTGTGTGTGTGTGTGTGTGTGTGTGTGTGTGTGCGCGCGCTAATGATACCATCATTCTAACATGAATGCTGGCTTTTGAACTGTGCGCTGAAATAAAGCTGGATGGTCCCTCTCTTTCGCCCGGAGAACACGGCGTTGAGGCTCTCAAAAAAAAATGTACATTTTGAGTGGTGTGACAACAGGACATTTTTCCACTTTGCCTTAATCCATGTAAAATGAGCTCGGCCCTGAGAGGGCAGCAGTGTTTCTGGACCTTGCTTATATGTGGCCTCATCTTTACTTTGTAAAGTTTTGACTTGCATTTGTGGATGCAGTGGCAAACTGTGTTCAATGACGGTGGTTTACGGAAGTGTTCTTGAGTCCGTGCAGTGATTGCCATTACAGAATTCTGTATTTTTTAATGCAGTGCTGCCTGAGGGCTTGAAGATCATGGCCATTCAATTTTGGTTTTTGGCCTTGGTTTGCTCTGCATTTCTGAATCTTTTAGTGATACTGTGTCCTGGGAAGGATGAAATCCCCAAATTCTTTGCAATTCTCTGTTAAGAAACGTCATTTTTAAATTGTAAAACTATTTTCCCATGCTGCCAGAGAGTGGTGAAGCCTTTGCCATTTTTACTTTCGGAAGACTGCTCTCCCTGGGTTTTTATTCCCAATGATGTGACTGACCCGCTGCTAATTAATGGAATTGGCTTTGAGAAGTTTCACCAGGTGTATTTTTTTACCAATTTCCAACTATTCGGTTGACTCCATTCCAACTTCTTTTGCTGACATGAAATTCAAAATGGGTGGATATTTTTCAAAAAACAATGCAATTTTTCAGTCTCAATATTGGATATGTTGTCTGTGTAGTATTTTCAATTAAAAAATCAATTAATATTAAATCACTGCATTCTGTTTTTATTTACATTTTACACAGTGTCCCAATTGTTTTGGAAACAAGGTTGTGGATGGAAACGGTGTGCATGAGGTGTGCATGTCTTGGCACAGCCTGCAGTGTGCATTGTGGGGTCTGTTGAATCTGTGTGTATATGTATGTTGTAAGTAGTAAATGTGTATGTAACAAGTGTGTGCTTCACAGAACAGCCTGCAGTTTGCATTGTGGGACCTGATGGATCTGAAAATTTATGTGTGATGTATGTAATAAATGTATACATAATGATTGTGCTGCACAGAACAGCCTGCAGTGTACATCGTGTGGTTTGCTGAATCTGTTTATGAATGATGACAGTAACAGTGTATGTTATGTGCGTACTTCACAGAACAGTCTGTTGTGTGCATTATGGGGTTTGGTAAATATATTTGTACAAAACCCAAAACCAGTGAAGTTGACACGCTGTGTAAATCGTAAATAATAACAGAATACAATGATTTGCTAATCCTTTTCAACCTATATTCAATTGAATACACTGCAAAGACAAGTTACTTAATGTTCGAACAGGTAAACTTTGTAATTTTTTGCAGATATTAGCTCATTTGGAATTTGATGCCTGCAACATGTTTCAAAAAAGCTGGCACAAGTGGCAAATAAGACTGAGAGTTGAGGAATGCTCATCAAACACTTATTTGGAACATCCCACAGGTGAACGGGCTAATTGGGAACAGGTGGGTGCCATGTTTGGGTATAAAAGCAGCTTCCCTGAAATGCTCAGTCATTCACAAACAAGGATAGGGCGAGGGTCACCACTTAGTGAACAAATGCGTGAGCTGATTGTCGAACAGTTTAAAGCCAACATTCCTCAACAAGCTATTGCAAGAAATGGAGGGATTTCATCATCTACTGTCCGTAATATCGTCAAAAGGTTCGGAGAATCTGAAGAAATCACTTCGCGTAAGCGACAAGGCCGAAAACCAACATTGAATGCCCATGATCTTCGATCCCTCAGGCGGTACTGCATCAAAAACCGACATCAGTGTGTAAAGGACATCACCACATGGGCTAAGGAACACTTCAGAAAACCACTGTCAATAACTACAGTTCGTCGCTACATCTGCAAGTGCAAGTTAAAACTCTACAATGCAAAGCGAAAGCCATTTATCAACAGCACCCAGAAACGCCGCCGGCTTCGCTGGGCCCGAGCTCATCTAAGATGGACTGATGCAAAGTGGAAAAGTGTTCTGTGGTCTGACGAGTCCACATTTCAAATTGTTTTTGGAAACTGTGGACGTTGTGTCCTCCGGACCAAAGAGGAAAAAAACCATCCGGACTGTTATAGGTGCAAAGTTCAAAAGCCAGCATCTGTGATGTTATGGGGGTGTATTAGTGCCAAAAGCATGGGCGACTTACATATATGTGAAGGCACCATTAATGCTGAAAGGTACATACAGGTTTTGGAGCAACATATGTTGACATCCAAGCAACGTCTTTTTCATGGACGCCCCTGCTTATTTCAGCAAGACAATGCCAAGCCACATTCTGCACGTGATACAACAGTATGGCTCTGTAGTAAAAGAGTGCGGGTACTAGACTGGCCTGCCTGTAGTCCAGACCTGTCTCCCATTGAAAATGTGTGGCGCATTATGAAGCATAAAATACGACAACGGAGACCCCGGACTGTTGAACAACTTCAGCTGTACATCAAGCAAGAATGGGAAAGAGTTCCACCTGAAAAGCTTCAAAAATTGGTCTCCTCAGTTCCCAAACGTTTACTGAGTGTCGTTAAAAGGAAAGGAAAGGGGATGTAACATAGTGGTAAAAAGGCCCCTGTGCCAACTTTTTTGCAATGTGTTGCTGCCTTTAAATTCTAAGTTAATGATTATTTGCAAAAAAAAAAAAAAAAGTTTCTCAGTTTGAACATTAAACATCCTGTCTTTGCAGTGTATTCAATTGAATATAAGTTGAAAAGGATTTGCAAATCATTGTATTCTGTTTTTATCTACGACTTGCGTTACGTGCCAGCTTCACTGGTTTTGGGTTTTTTATATAAATGGTGTGTGTATTAACTGTGTACATAATTTGTGTGCTCCACAGAACAGCCTGCAGTGTGCATTGTGGGGTTCGATGAATGTGTTTGTATGTGATTGATGTATTTGGTAATTGTGTATGTAATGAGTATACTTCACAGTACAGTCTGCTGTGTGTATTGTGGGGTTTGAGGAATATGTTTGTACAACCCCATTTCCAATTAAATTGGAATACTGTGTCAAGGACAATAAAAATAGAATGCAATAATTTTCAAATCATTTGAACTTTGTATTATTTTCAAATAAATATAATGGCAATATGTTGAAACTGATACATTTTATTGTTTTTTTGAAAAATATCTGCTAATTTTGAATTTGATGATAGCAACATGTGTTAAAAAATGTTGAGATTGGACAGCAAAAGACTGGAAAAATTGCATGATGCTAAAAAAAGACAACTGGCGGAACATCTCTCCGCTAATTAGATTATTCACCAACAGATCAACATCATGATAGGGTATAAATAGTCTTTCATAAGTAAATATGGAGAGGGTTTAACCACTCCATGGGGAAGTAGTTCGACAATTTAAGAATAACGTTTTCAACTTAAAATCTCCAATTTCTTTGCAATTTTATCCTCTACGGTACATAATATTATTAAAAGATTTCGAGAATCCAGAAAGAAATCAATGTATAAAATCCAGCTATGAATGGCTGTCAGGATTCTGTTGTGAAAATTACTGCATAGACTCAGGAACACTTCTGTAAACCATTGTCAGTAAACACAGTTTCTGACTGCATTCACAAATGCAAGTTAAAACTCCGCTATGAAGAGATGAAACCAAATAAGATCCAGAAACACTACCTGCTTCTCTGGGCCCAAGCTCATTTAAAATATACTGCGGCAAAGAAGAAAACTAATTTTGGCAAAATGTAAAATAATTTTTGTGAATTGTGGATGCCACGTCCTGTGGACTAAAGAGGAGAGGGGCTATCCGGCTTGTTATCAGCAAACAATTCAAAAGCCAGCATCCATGATAGTATGGGGTGCATTAGTACACATGGTATGGGTAACTTGCACATCTGTGAAGACACCATTGATAGTGAATGATATATACAGGTTTAGGTGCAAGATTTTCTGCCATCCTGATGTCTTTTTAAGGGAAGGCCTTGCTCATTCCAGCAACACCATCCCAAGCATCATACTCTGGACTTTTTATAACAAAATATCTCTATAGTAAAACAGTCTGGGTGCTAAAGTGGTCTGCGGGCAGTCCAGACCTGTCACCCACTTACAAAATTTGGTGCATTATGAAAGGAAAAGTATGACAAATGAGGCTGCAAAGTATTGAGCAGCTGAAATCCTGCTTGGAGCAAGAATGTGAAAACATTTCACTTTTAAAACTACAGCAGTTGGTCTCCTTAGTTTTCAAACACAGTGTTGATTGAGGAATATGTGATGCAACACAGTGGTAAACATGCCCTTATGCCAACTGCTTTGAAATGTGTTGCTGGCATCAAATTCACAATAAGCACGTTTTCCAAAAAACAAAAAAAATCTCAGTTTCAACATTTGATATATTATCTTCGTACTATTTTCAGATAAATATAAAATTCAAATGATTTGAAAATTATTGCATTTTTTAAATTTACATTTCACAGTGTCTAAACTTTTTTGGAAATGGGGATGTATGTGAATGATGTATATAGTAACTGTGTGCGTATTGTGCATACTTCACAGAACAGCCTGCAGTGTGCATCGTGGGGTCTGATGGCTGAGCTGGAGCAGCAGGTGGGGGAGCTGAGGGTGGAGGCGGAACCTCTGAGTGCTGAGTTGCCTGGCGACATGGGAGACAGCCGGCCCAGCTCAGGTATTGCCCACCCACCCAGAAACCACCCCTAGCCCCAAATGATGGGCTGTGTGTATCTTTTACCTCTTTTTTTCCCCCTTTCCTTGCGTCCTGTCCTTGCTTCTACCCCCATCTACCTAAAAATGCATGAAAAGGAAGTGAGGGAAGGATGCCAAGATGAAAGAAAATGTATTTTAGTCAAATGAAATGTCCTTCATCTTTCAAGCTTCAGTTTGAAGCCATTTAAAATATGAAGCTGATGTTGAAACTCAGTGCAACGAATTATTTATGTCATGCGCTTGAAGAAAAATACTGCTTCAAAAGGTGTGTTCATACATCCTTACTCCAGAATACTTTTGAAGTGCCCTAGTTCGTGGCTGCTTTAATGAGAATTTAAAGGGTAGAAACCTCAGCCTAGTTACATGCCTGCTGAGGAATGAAAAGATGAGGAAGAACAAAATAAGTGATTGGATTTGGAATGAGCCCCAGGTTCAATCTAGAAACTAATACAAGGGCGATTTATTTAGCATCTAGAATGATAGGGTTCCAAGTGAACCTGCATCACAAAGCTGTGAATCATTTACCATAGTTGTGTTTTTTTTTTTTGTCGTGTTTTCTTATTTTTTTTAACAACAGGTTTAACATCTGGAATAAATAGTGAAGCCAGAAATAGAGCAAATCAAAAAGAATGCAGGAAATGCACAAAATATGAATTAATTAAAGCTTGAAACCCTGCACAGCTTGAATCCCAAGCTCAAGCATTATCAGTGATGAAACTTTAATTGGATTCACTCTCTGATGACTCAGATGTGCTTGTGATATTTACTGAGGTTCTACAGACACGGTGTTAGCGGCGTCCTTTCCTTCTACACACAGGATGGCTGCATGCGTTGGCTGAAGTCTGAGTTGTGCGCTGTTTGTGTTGGAGAGAGAAGAGAGATGGAGAAGGAGGAACAGCTGGGTTTTTCAATGAGTCTCTTGCCAAGAAGGCACTGCTGAATTCAACAGGCTTTTGCTCATGGTCATGTTTCTGAATCACAGATTTCAGAAGCTGCTGAATTTGAGCCTTCACTCTTAGCTGTGCCCCCAGAGAAAATAAATGGGAGGACTTTTTGTCTGGTTACATGTTTCTTGAATCTGTAGGGAGAGCAGAAGTGCTGCCCCAAATACCGTGCTTTGGTTTTATATTTCATGTCAGATTTCACGATATCAAAGTCTCTTGTAAATAATTCATGAGATTGCTTCCACTTCAGCTTCATAATAAATTATAGATTACATCCAATGTGCACCTATAAAACCCAATACTATGAAAAATATCTATACCGGAACCCACTTCTGGACACTGGGAGTTTTGAATATGTTCTATGCAGTGCTGTGAAAAAGCCCCCTTCTTGTTTTCTATTTTTTTGGATATTTGTCACACTTAAATGTTTCACATCATCAAACAAATTTTGATATTAGACGAAGATAACCCGAGTAAATACAAAATGCAGTATTTAAATGATGATTTTATTTATTAAGGGAAAAAAGATATCTAAACCTACCTGGCCCTATGTGAAAAAGTAATCCCCCCCCCCCTTGTTGTATCTCCCCGATGACGATAGTCGGGAGATACTATGGTTTAGTTCCGGGGCCGCCGCCGCAGAGATTTTCTGTTCCGGGCCCTGGAAGCCTCAATTATTACAGGATTTTCTCCAAATTTCACACAGGCAAAGAGATTGATTGGACAATGCTCAAGACCGAATTTCCAGTATGGCTGCCGGCAGACATTTTGTGAAAAATTTGGGGGATCGGGGAGATACATGACTCGGTCCCTGTGGCGACCGAGTTATCTTCTTAAATTATGAATTAACTGTGATTAACCACATTAGAGCTCAATTTCATTAGCTACACCCAGGCCTGATTTCTGCCAGACCCGTTGAATCAAGAAATCACTTAAATAGATCCTGTCTGACAAAGTGAAGTAAGCTAGAAGATCTCTGAAAGCAACACATCATACTGCGATCTAAAGAAATTCAAGAACAGATGAGAAACAAAGTCATTGACATCTTCCAGTCTGGAAAGGGTTGCAAAGCCATTTCTAAGGCTTTGAGACTCCAGTTAACCATGGTGAGAGCCATTATCATCAAATGGAGAAAATTTGGAACAGTGGTGAACCTTCCCAGGATTGGCCAGCCTACCAAAATTACTCCAAGAGCGCAATGACGACTCATCCGAAAGGTCACAAAAGAACCCTGAACAACATCAAAAAAAACTGCAGGCCTCCGTTGCCTCAGTTAACGTCAGCGTTTATGATTCAACAATAAGGATGAGACTGGGCAAAAATGGCATCCTTGGGAGAGTTCCAAGGTGAAAACCACTGCTGACCCAAAAAATACACAAAGGCTCATCTCACATTTACCAAAAAACATTTTGATGATCCCGAAGATTTTTGTGAAAATATTCTGCAGACTGACGAGACAAAAGTTGAACTTTTTGGAAGGTGTGTGTCCCGTTATATCTGACGTAAAACTAACACAACATTTCATAAAAAGAACATCATACCAACAGTTAAACTTGGTGGTGGTAGTGTGATACTCTGGGGCTGCTTTGCTGCTTCAGGACCCGGACGACTTGCCGTAATTGATGGAACCATGAATTCTGCTCTCTCCCAGAAAATCCTGAAGGAGAATGTCCGACCATCAGCTTGTGACCCCAAGCTCAAGCGCGCTTGGGTTATGCAGCAGAACAATGATCCAAAATACACCAGCAAGTCCACTTCTGTATTGCAAAAAAAAAAATAAAAATTAAGGTTTTGGAGTGGCCAAGTCAAATTCCGGACTTAAATCCGATTGAAATGCTGAGGCATGACCTTAAACGGACCGATCATGCTCGAAAACCCTTCGATGTGGCTGAATTAAAACAATTCTGCGAAGAAAAGTGGGCCAAAATTCCTCCACAGCAATGTGAAAAACTCACTGCCAGTTATCGCAAACGCTTGATTGCAGTTGTTGTCGCTGAGGGTGGCACAACCAGGTTTAGTGGGCAAGTACTTTTTCACACAGGGCCAGGAAGGTTTGGATAGCTTTTTCCCTCAATAAATAAAATCATAATTTAAAAAATGCATTTCTTATTTTCTTGGGTGATCTTCGTCTAATATTAAAATTTGTTTAATGATCTGAAATATTTAAGTGTGACAATTATGCAAAAAAAAATTAAAAATCAGGAAGGGGGCAAATACTTTTTCACAGCACTGTATAGTGACATAATCACTTATTTCAATTCATGGCAAATCTATTGAAAGATTTTTTTTTCCCCTTTCGATTTCACTGGCAAATTTCTGGCATACAAAAGGCTGAAAAAATCTTTTACAGATACTGTTCATTACAAAACTGTGAGCAAAATATGACTGGTCGCTTAGCAAATAAAAAAAAAGGCGATTATTTTGGATGATTCTTTTCCTCACTGCTTTGCACCATCTTGTTTCTTCTTTTAGCCCTTGCTGTTATTAACTATGCATCAGATTTACTCCCACTCTCATTATTTTTATTGTTCAGTTAATGCCATCTGTCATGTTCACTTTGTTTAAATCGCTTTTGTTCTGTTTCACTGAATGAAATCACAAGTTTGAGTTCTGCGTTATCCTCACATGGACATGTTTTGTCTGCGTAATAAATAGAACATTGACAAGCTAGTCTGTTCTTATGCCACATCATGCCTCTCTCAAGCTTATGATGTGGTGTTCACTGAATGTTTTGAAACATTTTCGGTGAGGTTTTTTGGTCATATTTTTGATTTTTTCACACCTTGACTCAGCATATATAAGCGACTTTCAGTTTTTTTCTTTTTGATGATGGCCTATTGGCCTGATTGTATTCAAGATTTTTCTGGTATATTGGATTGTCGTTTAAATACTTATCACATTTTTTGAAGTATTTCACTGATATGGGCTACATATGAAGGCAAACACCAGTTTTATGAATAACCCCAATTCTGAAATAGTTGGGACAAAGTGTAAATTGGGAATAAAATCAAAACACAATGACTTTCAAATCACACCAGCCAGTATTTCATTCACAATCGAACAGAGATAACATGGCAAATGTTGAAACAGAGAAATTGTACAATTTTATCAACAAAATGAGCTCATTTCAAATTTGATGGCTGCTACAGGTCTCAAAAAAGTTGGGACAGGGGCCCATGGTGTCGCATCCCCCCTTCTTTTTAATACAGAGTGGAGGCATTTGGGCATTGAGGAGACAAGTTTCTTGAGTTAAGCCAGTGGAATTTGATCCCACTCTTGTTTAATACAGGCTTCCAGCTGCTGGAGAGTTTGGGTCTCCTTTGATGGACTTTTTGTTTAATTATGCGCCAAATGTTCCCAATCAGTGAAAGATCAGGACAGCAGGGAGGCCAGTTCAGCACTAGCCTGACTCCGCCAGCCTTCATACTTCCGCTTAATTTCATTTCACTTCAGTACTCAGTCTGATCACTCGGAGCTCTGCCTCGTTTACCTCGGCAGAAAGTACACTGGACCAACCAATGAACAGTGGCACAATGGCGTGGCCGAGAGCCATGATGTAGCAGCTGCACCGAGTTTAAAATTGTAGTCCCCAAAATCAACAATGGCTACGGACATAGATACATTGGAGGCCATTCGCACGGTCGTGGAGAAAATCCTGGGTATCAGCGACTTATAGCCACAAGAAGATGAATGTTTGGTTAGTTTTTTGAAATGGAAATGATGTTGTAGCGCTACTCCCTACAGATTGTCAAATCTACTTAATAGCCATCATGAAATCGGCACCCTGTTCATCTCTGTGAGAGACAACCGAACCACCTCGGCAAGCTTGTAGCTTCTTGTGTTAAATTGCCCACGAATTTCACTCTATTTCATTTGGAAGCAAACTTTTTAAAAGCCGTGTTTTTGTTCGTCACAAGACCTATTCGCTGTCTCAGTGTTATGTTGTCATTATCCATGAATGAAATGGCTGTCTGAGACAGCCAAATGCTTAGAGACAAACTGTGTTGCTATAAAGTTAGATAGCGAGCTCGGTATGATGTAAGCACAAGTGTATGGTTAACGCTTCAGTTTTTGTATCAACGCAGATTTTTTGTCATTCCAGTGTCAAATATCTTGTGTTTCAAAGCTCTATCGATCACTGTAAAGGTAGAATAAGAATTTTTAAAAATTGTAACAAATCTGCGGGAGCCTAATGTACCTTTAAGATGGCACTGTGCATTGCTAACTGAGTCTGATGAAGAGCTGTAGTGCTCGAAATGTGGAGTAAAAGAGTGTAAATCGGAGCCCTGCAGTGTGCCAGTCATTTGTTTACTATAATATTTATTTACTTTTCGACTCGGCACCTGCTCCAAATGGTTTTGGATATGCATGTCCTCTTCACTATAAAATATTTGAGATGCAACATCACAGTTATGAGATTCATAAGTTCTTAACAGAATATTCTTATGTCAATGTAACAATCAGTGTTGGCAAAGGTAAGCAATGGATTTCTAGAGCAGGGGTTCCCAGACTCTGTGTCTGCTGGTTTTTGGTTCCACCACATTTACAATCCCAGAATTAACATGCTGTTCATTTTTTTTTTAATTTCATTCCTTTTTCGCCCATACGTCTTTTAGAGAGGCGTTTCACCCTCTTGAACGGCTTTGACAAAAATGGCTGTGCGTTCTGTGATGTTCAATTGCGCAACGTTTATATTGAGTTTATTTTGTGACATTCTTGGTCTGGAAGCCAAGCCAAGGTGGCACAAATTTTTAAATGATCAAAATCAGGGACTGCAGTGAATCAATAAGCTGGCGATTAGGCTTCTGAACACGTGTTCAGAAGCCCTTTCCAACTGGTTTTCCAAAAACTAATCACAAACATAAAACTAAACAGGTTTGACTTATTACTATTTTCTTTGTCTTTGAAATTTTAATGACCTAATAAATGATCAGTTTTAGTGACCTCATTTCCACAGTTTCAACAAATCAAAGTCAATTGATTTTACAATTTCACGAGTCACAGTTTTCCTCTCCATGCAATGAAGTAATTTGTAAAACAGTAGAATTTTAATATGTAGCTCCCCTGCTCTTCAGCAATAGCCTGAATAGCTATTTCTGGTGTAATGCAGCTTAAAACTGCAAGTAATCCATTTGAGTAGGGGTGGCACGGTTAAGAAAAATTAGCAACTCGTTCAAATTCTGGGATCGCAATTGTGGCTGGAGCAAAACCCAGCAGACACAGTTGGGCTCCTGGGTCGAGTTTGGGAACTCCTGTTCCAGATCACCGACTAAGAATTCTGAAATTGAATTTAAATAATACACGTTTCAAAGACTTCAAAACAGCAAAGATTACGAAGAATAGGCGTGTTAAGGACTAATGGAAAAATGCGGCAAGAATTGTTGACCTCAAAACTGCTTTCTTTTTGGAACGTGTGCATGTTTGTCATGGTTGGTATGTTAGCTAGGATAATGGGCTCTTCCTACTGCTATTGTAGGTACTGACATTGCCTTTACCTCTCCAGGGTTCTACGAGCTGAGTGAGGTGCCATCATCAGCTGGTTTGTCAGATTCCTCCATTTTTGGGGAGCTGTCCCCTGGCCCTGTTCAGGCAGTACGGGCTACCTACGCTGGCGACAGGCCCAAATCTGTAGGTGAGTCAACTCACCCCTCTGCCACATGTCAATTCCACTTGATTCTGTTATTTTTGTCTCGCATATTTTTTTTTCCGGAACGTGCTCTGACAGCTGGTGCCATTGCCACTACCAGCAGGACTGACAGCAGGAGATCTGTGTCGGCTTTGTCTGTCTACAAAGAGTGACGCGAAAAGAACCGGCTTTTATTTAGCACCACTTGGGTGTCGGAATTGAAAGGAGTGTGTGAAAAACTAAGTGAGGACCATGCCTGCGCGGTTGCATCTACATAGACCTGAAATGGTTTAATACAAAACATTTCAGTCTTAAGTCAACTCTTTTGATCAGAGTACATCGGTATTTGGTGTTGAACTCGTGCTGTGTTAGAACAGAATTAAAGTGGAAAGTTTTATACAAACCCCAATCCAATGAAGTTGGAACATTGTGTAAAACATGAAAAAAAAAAAAAAAACAGAATACAATGATTTGCAAATCCTTTTTTACCTATATTCAATTCAGTACACTACAAAGACAAGATATTTAATGTTCAAACTGCTGAACTTTGTTTTTTTGGAAATATTCCCTCATTTTGAATTTGATGCCTGCAACACGTTCCAAAAAATGCCGGGACAGGGGCAACAAAAGACTGGGAAAGTTGAGGCATGCTCAAAAACCACCTGTTTGGAACATGTCACAGGTGAACAGTTCGGTTGGAAACATGAGTGTCATGATTAGGTATAAAAGGAGCATCCCCAAAAGGCTCAGTCGTTCACATGCAAGGATGGGGCGAGGTTCACCACTTTGTGAACAACTGCGTCAGCAAATAGTCCAACAGTTTAAGAACAACGTTTCTCAACGTGCAATTGCAAGGAATTTAGGTATGCCATCATCTGCAGTCCATAATATCATCAAAAACTTCAGAGAATCCGGAGAAATCTCTATACCTAAGTGGCAAGGCCTAAAACCAACATTGAATGCCGTGACTTTCAGTCCCTCAGGCGGCACTGCATTAAAAACTGACATCATTCTGCGAACGATATGACCATGTCGGCTCAGGAACACTTCAGAAAACCATTGCCAGTCAAGACAGTTTACTCACTACATCTACAAGTGCAAGTTAATACTCTACCATGCAAAGCGAAGCCATATATCAACAAGATCCAGAAACGCCACTGGCTTCTCTGGGCCCCGTGCTCATCTGAGATGGACTGAGGCAAAATGGAAGTGTGTGCTGTGGTCTGATGAGTCCACATTTCAAATTTTTTTTGGAAATCATGGACGCCATGTCCTCCGAGCTAAAGAGGAAAAGGACCGTCCAGATGGTTATCAGTGCAAAGTTCAAAAGCCAGCATCTGTGATGGTATGGGGATGTGTCAGTGCCCATGGCATGGGTTACTTGCACATCTGTGAAGGCACCATTAATGCTCAAAGGTACATACAGGTTTTGGAGCAACATATACTGCCAACCAAGCGACGTCTTTTTCAGGGACGTCCCTGCTTATTTCAGCAAGACAATGCGAAGTCACGTTCTGCACGTGTTTGTGGCTTCATAGTAAAAGAGTGCAGGTAATAGACTGGCCTGCCTCCAGTCCAGACCTGTCTCCCATTGAAAATGTGCGGTGCATTATGAAGCGCAAAATACAACAACGAAGACCTCGGTCTGTTGAGCAACTGAAGTCGGACATCAAGCAAGAATGGGAAAGAATTCCACCTACAAAGCTTCTACAATTAGTGTCCTCAGTGATGTAACACAGTGATAAACAGGCCCCGGTCCCAGGGGCATGTTCATCAGTTTGAACATTTAATATCTTGTCTTTGAACATTTAGTGTACTCGATTGAATATAGGTGGAAAAGGATTTGCAAATCATTGTATTCTGCTTTTTTTCGTTTTACACAACATCCCAACTTCATTGGAATTGGGGCTTATACTTTAGGAATATCGGGTTGACTGCACAATGCAGTAAATAACTACTGGTGTTCAACTGAGCCCAGAGGAGTGAGGTTTTGGTTACTGTTTTTTTTTGTAATTAAATGGTTAAAATGTCCTGGAGTACTGTTCTGCCAGTGCTCTTTAATTTCATTAAAAAATGTTCTGAGGAGATTCAAGACTTGGCCTGCAGGTTGGTCATGAGACACACAAGGCAGCACTGTGCAGAGACGCAGCTATACTACTGAGAGAGAGAGGAAAGGTCATCTATATCAGGATGGAGGCTGCACTCACTCACCCCAAGACACACACACAAATTCACATGCACACATGCACAATTCACATGCATACAAACATACATATATATGCATACATACACACACACTCATACAGTGCACACATAACATACACACACACAAAGAGTGTACAAATAGAAACATAGATACACACACACACACACACACACAGAGTGCACGCATATTGCATCTTGAAAGTATATTCTGTGTAATACCATAAAACATGACATTGGCATTCATTTGGACTCACACACAGACGCATGGACAGACACATGATGATGCACAATAACGTCAATGAAATGTCCTCTATATCACAATGCCATGACAACTGCGCTCACTTACCCTTACACTTGCACACACACCGAGTCTGAAAAAGAACCATACGCACACACACACGCACACCCACTGATACAGAGAAACGCACGGACGCATGCCTAAGCAAAGCATTTATAGACTGTAACTAACTGACCACAGACACATGCGCGTGCACGCGCACACACACACACGCACACAGAAAGTGCACAAATGTAAAGCACAAGTTCCAAAAACTCGCGCAGTTGAAGGACATTCTCAAGGAAATGTTCAGCATGTCTCTGCGTAACTGCTTTCCGTGCCTGACCTTCATTCAGAATAGATGCTGGTGATTTTTTGAGATTCAGTCTCTGTAAGGACAGCCTTGAGCCAACATGGCACTGTACCATACAGCTTTAAAGAGAAGCGTCTCTGGCCACAGATGGTGGTGATTAGGGATGTTCCTATCGATGTAGTGTTTGTAACAGACAGCCTTGATCCATCATAGCGTCTATTTATTACATAGATTTAATGAACAGTTTCTTGACCCTAACTGGGTCTGCGGTCTGCATTTGAATGAATGGACTGCACAGCTGTCTGCTCACAATTGTTGCTGTGTCCTCTGTGCCTGGATCAGTGAGCTTTGAGTCCGAAACTATTATGGTTATGTCCATTTTCTGAATTATTTTCTTCATATACAGTTTTGTGGACTCAACCAGTCAATATAAATGTCTTGTCTGAATTATTATTATTATTATTTTTTTTTTACATTTAAGATTCTAGTTAGAATTCCATCTTTTGTTTGACAGCACTGCCACACTTGGCTACTCTTGCTGCCTTTGTCCATGGTAGTTTTACAAACTCCTATTGTTAAGTTGTAATAAAGCAATGACACTCAAGCTAGTGTATCACACCCTATGCTTGTGTGTGTGTGTGTGTGTGTGTATGCACTGTGCGTGTTGGAAAACATCAAAATCTGGCAGCCCCAGCTACATTTGACCAGCCGCCAGAACAGTGCATACTATGTCTCCAGATGTCTGTATACCTTGCCTTCAGAAGATGACAGCTGCATTTTGTTCTGTCTTAGAATGCAATGCATACAGTTGTGTATTCACAAGTACACAGCGCACACTTGACTTGGGTTGAGGTCAGCTCGATCAATAGAGGAGATCAATGAAAATTAATTTATGATTTAATGTTATTTAAGATTTTCAATCGGTTAACTTGAATTTGAGCTTATTTCCTTTATTAGCTGTATTAAAATTGCATCAGTCAAAAATACAGAAATGGAAAGAACAGGCCATTCAAGGCTTTCCTCTTACATCCAGCCAGGGGCAGTTCCAGGTCTGCAATGGGGTCCCCCTCCCATGGTCTAGAGGCAAACCTGCAGGTCCTAACTAGCTATAATACATGTTGACCTCTCTTTTCTGAATGTTGTTTCCTGTGATTCAGAAAATATAGGCAGTCTTCCAAAATAGAAGGTTGCAGTACACTATGAGGACAGGAATGGGCCATTCTGCGCATTTGGTTGTGGTTACATCTGTAGACTAGAGGGCAGTCAGCATAGGATTTCGCCTAGAGCAGAGTAGCCTGAGAGTCTAGTATTTGCATGCTGAGAGGATGTGATGGTGTTCTTGCACTTGCATGTGTGCATTTGGGTGAGTGTATGAGATGTGACTTTAAGAGTTTACCAGTCTTCTCCCGTCATAGGAGATGTCTTTGTGGCGAATCGGGAGGGCCTTCTGGAACCAGCCTCGCACTCCTTGGTTCCACGCTCCTTCTCGGCACCCTACCCATCCCTGGAAGGGATCGCAGAGGGGGAAATAGGGGAAGAGGATCCCTGGACTTGGGACAACAGCACCCCCTCTGGCCTGGAGGATGAGCCGACAGCAGAAGACCTGGAGCAGGCCCGGCGAGTGCATGCTTACATCCTGGGTCTGATTCAGCGGCGAACTGTCCCACAGAGACCCTGTAAACCCCGCACCAGCCTGGGATCTGAACCCCGCAGTGTGGCCCGCCAGAGCAGCCTCTGCCGCAAGGAGCTGGGATTCGCATCAGAGCTACCGAACACCTCCACGGAGGCTCCTGTCTGGGCCTGCCGCAGTCTGGACGAAGATGACCCATTTGGGGGGCTGGAGGAACCGCTGCCTTTACTGTACACCCGTCCCAAACCAGCCTGTCTGGCGGGAATTCGATCAGCTTCCCTGGACTTCCCTTGCGGGACGGTCCACGACCCCATGGCCAATGAGGGAGACTCACCCAGTTTCCATGGGTACCCCCGCCCCCGCTCCCCACCGCTGGAGGAACGGCTGGTGAATGCCCAGTACATCCCTGCCCAGCCGTGCCGCTCCATTCCACCCGCCCGAGGCTCCGCCCACCGGGCGCCACCCAAACCCAGCCGGACCTCCTGCTCCCCTGAGGGGCCGCCCCCAAGAGCCAGACCAGCCCCTAAGAAGTGCCGGCTCAGCGAGGAGCGGGCTCTGGGTCCCCGGAAGTCCGGTAAGAAGGCTTGTCGCTCACAGTCCGAGAACAGCCTCGTGGGCCAACGTGGGGGCGTGGCTGAGCGGAAATTCAACACCGTAGAGCGGGACACTGGTCGGGGCGCCCAGGTGAGGGCCAGGCGTCCGCCGCCTGTTAATGCCAGCTGCCGCCGTTGGCGCTCCACCCAGGAGCTCAGCCAGGACGAGTGCGACCAAGGTCATCGACGGGGGCCCCGCAAGCCTCGCCTGCCCCCTCATTACATATACGGCCACGCCCTCCCTTCGCCGCACGCCCACCACATGGCAGAGTACCTCCTGGAGAGAGCTCCGCTGTGTCGGGCAGAGGAGGGCTATGGACTGCCCCCCGGTGGTGAGTCTGAATCTAGCCTGAGCGAAGCTGACTCCCCCGGCTCCACCTCCATCTCCAGTGATTCAGAGGAGAGTGGGGGTCTGGTGTGGCCCCAGCAGCTGCCCCCACAGCTGACCCTGCCCTCCATCTCACCATCTACTCCTCCGGGGGCAGCTCCCTCCAAGGCTTTTGTGAAAATCAAGGCCTCTCACGCCCTTAAGAAGAAGATACTGCGCTTCAGAACAGGGTCCTTGAAAGTCATGACCACAGTCTGAGACTACAATTCCCATAATCCCAATGTGTACAGCTGTCTAAATCTGTCCACATTATGCACAACACTGCAAAAAATACATCTTAACAAGTGATTTAGCTTAATGAAAGTTTGTAACTTAATGTAATATGACTGAATTTTTTTTCTCTTTAAATCAGTAATTCAATAACAACAAAAAAATTTTTTTTTTTTTTTTTGTGAAAACTGAATTTTTACACCCCCTTGGCAAACCTTGACATGAGTAAAAATTTCACCATATTTGCAACCTTTTTTTGGTGTTTATAAAATGTTTAAATAATAAGAAGCAAAAGAAATATGATTTTAAGTCTAAATATGAAGCTGAAATATGTTGAAAGCTCATATCCTAATATTTGCAGTGAATGTTCGTCTTTGGTTGGCATTTAACTGTCCGTTCCTGTGAAGTATCCCAGGAAGAGTCTTCAAGCCCTGTTAATTTTATCCGTGCAATCTCATCTTCATCACGTCTGCTGGAGCCTGCACTGTGTACCTTGTCAATGTCAATGACCATGTAACTGACCTTTTATCGGTCTCTTTGATGATCCAAAACTAAAGCAGTTGGGCTTGCCCATTCTGCCTCTGCGAGACATGGGGTCATGACTGTGGGCCACAGGGAGTCTACAGGGAAATTCTGTCGTTCCCTACCTCTACTCCACTCCTGCTGGCCAGTATAACAGCGCACATTCCCAGCATATCGACCATTCTTATGGTTCCCTGCTGCATGCTATTCAAAAGTATTCCATGCAAAAAACAAATAAAGATAAATTTAAGAATTTAATTCCCATATCATGATGCAAAGTACAAACGTTTGTATTATTGTTTTTAATATGCCGTTGATAATGGCAGGAAGATTACCATTAATCTAAGTTTGACTCATTTTGCGGTTTTCCAATGGGTTATGGAAATGTTGTTCGCAAATTAAAAAGCACATTGAAAGAAGATAATTTTTTTGACTTGAGAGAGAAAGTTATTTTCTCTCAAAAGACTAAAGCAGCTTGTTAAGACAGTTTTTTTTTTTTTTTTTTTTTTTTTTTGCAGCGCTCCTGTAAATGTCTGTATATACCTGTGAGGCCTTGTATTTATGAATGTAATCTTGGCTGTAGAAGACCAGCAGTGGACTTTACCAAACTGCGCAGTTAGCGGACCTGAATGAAAAATGACTAAACTGAGACCAGCCTGGTTTCTGTTTGGAGGGGGGACTCATTTGAAGAGCGACAGCCATTTTGTGCAGTTTACAAGGAACTTGTAATTTACTTGGCGGATGACTGCGCGGTTCTCAGGTTCAAAGCCCTTAAGTTCACATGGAGCCTTTGTAAACCAAAAATCTGCCAGTGGAAGAATGTTTGTGCCAATAAAAAAAAAAATGAAATCGTAGTTTTTCTAACTATTTTCTTGAAAGACTACAACCATTTGGTGATGTTATAACAATTGTTCATTTGTGCAACAGATTGCTTAATTAATCGTCCTCATCGCATCTGCATTCACATACACTGCCTGGCCAAAAAAAAAGTCACCGTTTGGAAATTATTGAAATAATTCTATAATTGGATAATTATTGCGGTTATTAATATGTTTCAGCTGGCAATAATCATTTTAACCCTGAATGATGAAGCATGTCACTAGTTATTTCTTAAAAAAATCACGTCGGACGGCACATCCTTTGATGGTAGAAAAGATGTTACATAATGTCAGAATAGGCAAGTTATTGACCTGCATTTAGCAAAGAAAACCATGAAAGACAAAAATAAGTATGAGGAATCATTTTCACAAACAAATTTGCCACCACAAATTCCTGACCTTAGACGCATTAAAAGTTACTGGGATTTGCTCAAGAAAAACTACCGAGTGGTTCAACCGCTATGCCGAGAAGACAAGATCTCAGCCAAAAATTATGGCATTTCTGATCGAAAATAAATGTTCTGGCATTGCTTATAGTTGTCAAAACAATGGCAAGACGAATATGCACTGTCATCAAAGCTACAGGGGTTCCAACTAAATATTTGAGTCTGCGACTTTTTTTTTGGCCGGGCAGTGTAATTTCAGTGAATTCCATTGAGGAAATTATATGTTGTTATTAGAAGGCAACATTCTACATTTTTTTAGGTCTTTACATAATTAACTTGCATTGCAAATTGGGAATTTAAGATATTATCTCGAGAGACTTAAACCCAGAGAGGCCATTACTTGTTATGGCCAATTACAGTAGCTATTACATTAACTGATTACAGACTGAGTTCAACTGGCGTTTACGAAATGAATACACTCAGTGCACAATACTGAGCCGTGTATGGTCGTTTCCCCCTCTCGTCTGTATTGGCCAGTTCTGTTCATGATGAGACCCCAGAGATAATTCAGCAGCGTAGGCTGCTGCAGTTATCCAAAGCACCTGGTGTCACCCGTCCGCTTCTTGAAACACCACCACTGTGTACACATAAAGTGGAGACAGAAGAAGATGAACTGATATTTTTAAACTGAGTGGCTTTGAATACCTTGCGCTGTGTAGACTAAATTAGTGTTGAAAGCTTTGCCTGAGGTATATTAACGGAGTCTGAGCTGTTCTCAAGCAACTCCACTCTGCGGCTGTTAAAACAGGAAGTGGTAGAGGACTGAGGTGCTCCATCTCACAGCAGTCAGCCATCGCCCGGCTTTCACCAATTTGAGGAGCTGCACTCTCAGGCCTGTTTCCCTCTGACATGCATCACCTCAGGGATGCAGAGCTCAGGAATGCACTCTCATGTAAACACTTAATCAGCTGCTCCAACGAAAGCTAACAAGGTCATTAGCTCCAACCACGCTGTCATGAGCCACAACTGATTTCTCACACACGGCCCTTGAGACTGTGAGATGGAGACTGGGGAAAATACTAGCACTCTTATGCTACAGGGACACACTGCTATAAGCCCATTCATATGCACATACGTTGCAAAGAAAAAAAAATTGGTCATTGCATCATAGCATGTTGACTGGTCATAACTGGTCTGTGGCTGGTCATTGTTGGTTACACTGGTTGGTTACAAATTAGCTATTGTTTAAAATGAAGTAACATGAAACGCTTGGATCCTCATCTGTAGATTGACTGGTCAGCCAAGTAACACAAGCTAGAATTGGCAAAAACATTTTTAGTTGGGTACAAACAGACATCAAACCACGCCGTAGAACCTCCGCTTGTGTGTTTTTGTACATAGAATATCCTACTCAGAGTTTCTCTCGTGATCCAGAACGCGCTAATGCGAATAGACTCAGCTTGGAGACATCCAGCCTGCTAACAAACGTAGCCTTGTCCTACGCGCAGCACAGCTATCACGCTGCTCATACAGCAGGAAGCGAGTCGGAGAGTAAGGGAAGGGAAAGGGAGAGCGGATGCCGATATTCTCGACTGGGCCGACCCTCAGACTATACAATCACTCATGCCTCTCGGTTCACTTTCAGAGCAAACTGCACACAGGAAGTGGGAGGGCTGAGCAGATCCAGCTGGTCAGGCTGGGCTCCAGAATTTGGATAGATGGGCCCGCTCACAAAGCTCGGAACCCGCGGGACGGGACGCGCCGAGCAGGGCGGTCGGCTCGCCGGCGGAGAATTAGGGAGCCGCGGGAAAGAAAGGGGCCTCTATGAACGTCCCCACCCCCTCCCCACCCAACTGAGTCCTTCTCTCGTCCCTCTTTCTCCTTCAGCTCCTCTCTCTCTCCCTCACTGCTGCACTCATCTCCCCCCACCCCTCTCCTACCCACTCTGACTCTTAATGTTGCCTTATGCTGCATTCTCCACTCTTTTCCACTCTATCCCTTTTCTTTCTCTCACTCTTCTCTTACTTCCTCTCTCACTCCTCCTCTGTCTCCTCTTCTTTCTCCCACTCTTTTCTCTTCATCCTGCTCACCTACTGAACCCCCATCTCGCTCCCTCCTCCCCCTCTTTCTATCTCTCTCCTTCCTCTCTCCCCATCTCCCTGCTGCTGCTACCTCCCTCACTCACCCTTTCCCCCTCTCTTCACTGCCCCCCCTCTCTTTATCCATCCCTCCATCTGGATACACTTACAAAAGCACGTTAGCCTCAGGCTAGGAACCTAGAGCATTTCCTGTGGAGGGCAGGAGAGACGGGAGTTTGGGGGGGCGAAAGCGGGGTCCGAATGGGCCTCGCTAAGAAAAGTAAGTGAAAACCCAAATTTGAGAGGCGAGGAGTGAGCAGGAGAGAGGCGAGGGAGAAATAAAGGGCTGGGGAGGATAGGCGAGCGGAGCCTCGCACCACATCTGGGTTTGATTAGCGAGGGGAAACGGAGGGAGAGGTCTGATTGAGAGGGAGGAGGCAGAGGAGAGACAGAGCGGGAAATGCACTATTTATTTTTTCACCTGACCGATTGACCCTCTTCCCGCGCTTTTATTGCTTTATTCGTCCTGTAGCTCTCAAACTGATGAGTCTGTAGCTGTCTTGAGACCGGCTATTACTTTCACTCCCTCTTTCTACTCATCCTTTTTATTCATCCAACTTCTCTTTCAGCTCTTCTCTTAAACTCACTATTGGTCTCCTGAGCATGCGCACACACACACAAATGGTGTCTTTCAATTTTCTGTCACCACAAACACGTACGCACATACACAGATACGCATACAGTGTGTTTTTCGCTTTCCGTCCGCATGCGTACGTGGCCGCAAAATCTCAATATTTTTCTGTCTTCATACATACGCAGATAAATACAACCATTTAGTGTGTCTTCATCTTTTTGACTCCCTCCAGCAGAGTGTTTTTCCTCTTTCGTCTTGACTTTGTCTCCAAACTCACACAAGCACACGCAATGTCTGGCTTTGCAATGCCATGCGCTTCACAGTCACTGTCGAAGCCCGCTGAGCCGCCCAGCCGAGACTCGGAGCTGTACATTCCACAGACTGGGAGCGCAGCCAGCATCCGAGTCCTGGGATAACTCACCTCTAAAACGGCCTCTCCCACCCTGGCTGATCGCAAGAAATCACGCCAAACTCCCTCAAAACTCCCCCAAATACTCCATAAGACTGGCGGGTCAGACACTCGGAACGTCTGAGGCATCAACAGGTCACCAGGATGGGTCCAAGTCTGTGGTTCAGTTTGTTGCATTCAAAATCCCAGCTGCAAAAACTTAAAATATAAGAGAATCAATATTCATTTTATATTTTGATTATACATGTATTTGGATTTGTACAAATAATAATTCATAGACTTTGAATTTTATTTCTTCTGCTATTTTACCGAATTTTGCCTAAATAATGCCAATGAGATCAGAGATCTTTTTTTATTGTACTTTGCAATTCTGGGGGTCAAAAAATACCCTGAGAGTGGCACAAAGGGATTTTGAGCCTCATTTTAAGGTCTCACGAGACCCCGACTCATTTACTGAGGATCGCTGACAAGTCTGGGAATAGTCCTCACCAGCCCTAATCATCCCTACTGAGGCATCCATGATCACAACATTGCTCTTATCCATCCAGAAAAATAAAATGTCTGGCACATTCAACTCCACTGTTATTGGGGAACAATAATTCAAACTAATCTTTTTCTCTAGGCCTAGTTTTGGCACATTGAAAAGCAGAGGCTGAAGCCCTCGTTGGAGCTGCACTGCGGTGCATGGATTTGAACAGTGGTGCACTCATCTCCTTCCTCTCTCACTCGCTTTCTCCCAGCACTCTCCAGCCCAGTTGCTATGGAGCGCTTTTATATTTAGCCTCATTCTTGGGCACCCAAGGTTTTTCTTATTGAGGCTTTGAAGTATTTGCCGATGTCTCGTCCTCGCCCATTCTCCAAGCTCTGCAGATCATCTCTGGCTAAAGGTCTCAGTGAAAGCCAATCCAGTCAATATTTGACCCGCTGCCATGAAAGAAAGAGTTGATGGAGAAAAAAGGCTCCACACTTCTGTGACACAAGGCAGAAATTTTCAATATTCTAGATGAACACTAAAGGCACAGAGGAGACACATTTTTTGTTCTTCGTGGCATAAATTTTTCCCAAATGTACATCGACACCAACATTCTCTACTTACTAATAGGATAAGTAAGCAAATAAGTACAAACAAAATGAGTACAAATACGTACAAAAAAACAAAAACAAATACATTTGTACTCCAGGCAACAGGGACAGTTTTATGAGCATGCAGTATATGGCAGGGTACGATCCCAATAATAAGCACTAGACTATAGGCCAACTCTCCCTTGCCCTTTTTTCAGAGAGCAGTTCCATAAGTCACAGTGACAGTGCGAGAGTTGAGCTACTCTAAAGCCGGATCAGGCCCCAAAAGCAATTAAGAAAACTTTCAGAGTAATATAGTGAAACAACATGACCCAACTTCGCAGTTGTCGCGTATTACTCGCTGCAAAGAAGCGAGGCAATCAATTTCCAGTAATTCAGGACCCCACTAATTTGAGCAGGAAAGCCAAACAAAATCTCCAATGTACATCCCACTCGTATTCAGTTCAAATTAAACGAGTCCAATCGAATCACGTACAATCTGTGAGATCGGCAAGATAAGCACTAAATAGTTGAGCAAGGTGTCCTAAATTACTTAAGAATGCAGCAGCAATAATAGATGTATGAAACGGACCCACGTCATACCCCCTGCATGACTATATGCTCAACGCCAATAAATAATGCGACGACACCGAAGGAGAGCCAATGTGAACTGCCAGAATACCCGATTGGCTGAAATATGTTCTAAAAGAAGGCGACATTGGCACTTCAGGGGAGCAGAACTGGCCTGGCTCGCTTCAACCTGCGCTTTATGGAATCCCAAGCATTATTTAGTCAACGGTACCGTCACTACAACCACCGTTTTCTTCACACCCTTCAGTTTAGCATGCAAGTTCCGCATAGCTTTGTGTCCCAAAACAGCAATGATTTCAGCGGATTTCCCGGCATAGTAACAGTTTTGATCATTATGAGTTAGCCAAATGATGGTAGGCTGTCATCATCAAGCTGCAGCAGCTATTGTTCAATGCACAACCATCTTCCAAACCCCAGTTGCATAACGTTAGGCGATATAGAATGAGCGTGCTGCCACCTTGTGGAGTTTTTTTGTATCTGCACAGACATAGTGATCTTGTTTAACTGTCATGGTTACACCTTAACATCCACGCATAGCAACGTGACATTTCTTACCCCATGTGTCAAGATCAGCTATCCACAAAATCAAGTCACCAACAAAAGCAAATCCTGATCCTCGGAGTCCGCCATTCTGTAAGCCAAGGATCACTGAGAGCTGAGAGCAGCAGGTTTTCCACCTTCCCTTTACCTGTCAGGTGCTGACAGTCAGGTCAATTGGAGGCACTAATAATAACTAATCAGAATTTGTTATGTACCTAGATGAGAGGGAAACCAGCTGGATTCTTATTCAAGGGCCTGATAAAATATCA
Organism: Gymnothorax reevesii; assembly: GCA_029721435.1. NCBI lineage: Eukaryota > Metazoa > Chordata > Actinopteri > Anguilliformes > Muraenidae > Gymnothorax > Gymnothorax reevesii. The sequence goes on from CM056578.1 coordinate 35,378,331, forward strand.
AACCAATTTTGGATTCAAATAAGATGCTCAAAGTTAATCTTTTAACGTGATGTGCGTATTATGCTTGGAGATAACAAGTTACAGGAAAGGACAAGTCCAAGCACAGGTTTGGTTGTCATTATTAGTTTTCATAAGATGAGACAGCAGAGCTGTATAAATCTGGACCTCTGAGTCACGATTCATGCTAGAAAATGTAAAACTGCACACTTCAAAGGACATCATTTCTGGACCCCATAAATGTCACATCACTAGCAGAATGTAAAACGTGTACGTTTTCTCTCATTTGAGTATTAATTCTCACAACTGCTGAGCTAGTGTGTGGTCAGGCTCCTGGTGTTGCCATAGCTACCGGAATCAAACCCCAATCTTGAAAGAAATCAAAATATAAATATTTGTGTGTGCGCGCGTGTGTGTGTGTGCGTGTGTGTCACCAAAACACTTTCCAGGTTAACAGGAATACATGAAACCCAGGCAAGAAAAAAGACCAATGAATAAATAAATGAATGACACTGCTCATCAATTCAGCCTAGTTCCAATGCCTTCTATGTTGTGACTCTCACTGAAATGATGAAAATACATTAATAAAATTCACAAAATGCGCCATGGGTAAAAAAGGAAAAGAATGAGGTATATAAACCATCATTACATGTCCCAGTTCCATGTATTCCCTAAATAATCATCGGTCATGAGAATAAAATGCACTGACCAAATGCCACCGATTTGAATTAAGGTGCAGACAATTTCATGAGATCGAAATGTCATCTGAACATAAAATGGTTTTTATTGTAAAATTACTAAGAGTACTTAAGTTTGCTTTTATCCATTTAATTTATTAGAGAGAACAAGTAGTTAAAGGAACTACAGCGTGTAGAGGGCGAAATTTCGCAAACAGGCTCTCATTATGTAATTTTTCATCCAGATAAAAAACATGGCAGTCATTTCCCATAATCTCAAACCATTTCAAAGTAATTAGCAACTTTCTACTTGCCCTGGGAACGCTCCGTTTTAATTGCTACAATCAAGAATGCTGCCCTTTCTTTGCGTGACGTCATATAAAAAAAAACTCAGGACCAATTCGCTGTAGAGCCGGTATGCACAACTGCATGTAAAAATATAATTTTGATAACTTCATTACATGTTTTTGTCACCCCAGTGCTTAGTAACATCAAATCTGATATGACTTACATTATGAGCAAAAGAAATTTTATTTATTTTATTTAATCTTACGCTGGTTGTCTTAAGGGGCAATCAGAGACACGCTAAATGGGCTATAGAGCAGTGGTTCACTCGCGTTCGCCGTCTGCGAAAGCTACTGCTAAACGCATTATCCAGGTGTTTGGCTCTCCATTTATAACGACATAAGTACTGCGTTTTAAAAGCATATGACCCAGATTTCTGTTATGAAAATATAATTCCTCGATCAGCTGTTTGCGAGTTTGCCAAACTGCGTGCTACACTTGGATGTCGATTTCACTTCGTTCATTATGCTCTCCTGAGCTGACATCCAACAAGCTTGTTAGATTATGTATGGCATTTGGTCAGGCTAGAGTAAAACAATAATATGATTTGCCGAAGAGAAAAAGATTAGAACACGAGACAAGAGTCAAGACACAGCGGCAGCATGCAACTAAACACGCAGCAGCAGCTAGGGGGAAGCGCTTTCACACTGGACACGAAACAAATTTTTAGTACGACAGATTACATTCAAAATCAATGCAAAGATGCGAATACACGCGTTTCGCGTCCTGTGTGAAAGCAGCTTAATAGGGCGCTGGCGAAGAAAAGGCGTTAAACGTGTGGAATGCAAGCCAAAGCCTGCTTAGTGCTAGCCGCAGCCAGCGCTCTATTAAGCTCAGTCTAAAACGAAAGCCCTGCTGAAGCTCTGGCGTAGCTAACGCGTTATAATTGGTCATCAGGAGCCTACCTTCATTTACTTCCATTTTTCAGTGCCCTGTCTGCTCTTCTTTCTCCCCTTTTTCCTCTGAGCTTCTCTCCTCCAATGGACTTTTGATTTTCGGGATTGCATCTGGCTTGATTTTTCTCCTCTTATTCATTGCAAACTCAGACCAAAACCCTTCATCCTCGAAGTCGGAATCTTTGAAGTGGTCCCTACAAATCAAACTATTGTCCCTTGGTCCTTGCCATTTTGCCCAAATCAGTTTCACCCGAGATGCCCAAATTTTACTTATTTTTTCATCTTTTGGAAATCGATGAAGGCTGACTCCTTCTTTGGATGCATTACTACAACCTGCTACAATGTATCTGGTAGGCATTTGCTCTGCCTTTTCCCAAAATTTCGCAAGAAAATAACAATTTTATGAATCTACTGCAGTTCTTGTCCCATAGGCAGTAATAGAAAAACAAGCTCCACTGAGCTCGTCTCGTTCTTAATATGACGTCAGCAGGTTGATGTGTCAGACCCACGGATGTTGGACCTAATTGTGGGTAGGGCAGAAACTAGCTGAAAATTAAAGTCTGCAATCAGAAAACAAGCCTAAAATTATTACTGTGTATATTTTCATGGGAATTTTTGGTGCAGTCATAGTTTACAAGTACAGAACTATGGAATTAGTGTCAAAGTACCCCGCAAAAGAGAGTTCCTTTAAGAAATATAATGGCCTAAAAAAGTAAGATGTTTTGCAATGGGAAGCCATTTAAAAAGGTAGCCAACTTTTCAAAAAATGATTTGCTGTCACCTACTGCTCAAATGGTAATTCAGATGAACACACAATTTAGAGTTTGTGTTTCAGTTTTACCCATTACACACAAATGACTCAAAAATAGTCATCTGTGTATCATAATTTCAGATTAGCGGTGATTGAAAATGTGAAATAAATTTGGCAATGTGTACAGGCAAAAATTATGATTCTCTGGAATGTAACTAAACTTTTTCTGACATTCATGTCAATAGCCGTTTTATATATGGACTATTCTCCAAAAAGTATCACAATATTGTTATCTGTTTCTTTAACAAAAGATGAAAATTAAAAAGCAGTTTTTAAAGAAATTGTTGTTGTTGTGTTGTTACTGTCACAGAGGCCACTGCTTCAGCTGGTGAATAATCCAGGTTCTTCTCTTTGATTTTTGGTTCGGAGAACATATGTTGCTAATTGGCAGAAATCTCAAGTGGGCAGGTAGAACTAATCTGCTGACTAAGCCAATAGGTGTTGAAGCTAAATATGGTCCCTCGCAGACCACTGATCCCCAATACTGGTCCCTACCACCAGAGGGCAAAATGACCACTTCAGATACCACCTCTTGGACCACTGGTCCATGTTGCTCAGAGACGACTGCCGACCATTGACTGTAAATAAATATGAACTACCAAACAGCTGCCCAAAACTGAGGCAAAAACATCTTGATCGCCATCCAGAGGTTGGCTGCAGTACATGGTATAAACCGGTCCCCTCCATGTTAGTGGATGGGACAAGAGCCACACTAAATAATTATACTAAGCGTCAAAAGAGCTTTTTATCATGGATTTTTGTTGACAATGTAATGTAAGTGACCCATCAATAAATCTTGCCAGCCATCTAAAAATGGTTAGCTTGCTAGGTAACTAGTAAATACTGAACACACTCCCAGCCCCTAGTCTAACACTGAAGCAGCCAGCCAGGCTTCATAAAAAGTTCAGGCAATGTGCCTGAGACTGAGTAGGGCGAGTGTACGGGCGGAACCTCGATACCGCGGCTGAACCCCTTGATCACAACCGCGCAGACTCTGGCTTCAAATGTGCAAAATGGCAATGTCTGTATGTAGGATATTTTGGCTCAATTTTTCTGCAGCGTTAGGAAGTGGGGACGTCCATCTTGACACACAGTCTATGGTAAAATACAACCTCTTCTCTCATCCAGCTTCCAGAGAGGGAGACAGATTCGAAAGTCATCGCCAATGCAGACTTGCTACGAGGGGTGTTATAGTACGCTCCCACTCGGGGATCAGTTTTGGTGATAGAAGTCATTGAATTTTCACTATGAGAAGTTTGACCTTCAAAGGTCACCAAGGTCAAGTTCAAGGCCACCAAATGAAATTTCAAATATGATTTCCTAGAAGTGTTCAATACACAAATGTTCCCAATGTTCAATACTTTCAAGCCTAGAAGCCTTTGAAAATCGAATAATTTTTCTTTGACCTCAAGTTTCACCTTTTCAGGTCACCTGAGGTCAACTTTAACACAACCAAAATATAGGTCATATGTGACCCACCGTGGAAAAAGGCACCTCAGAGCGGCAATCATGCTTTTGAGAAAAAAAATGATTTAAATGTCTCGCTCGCCAAGTGGACTGTGTTTACTTTCGTATTTGGAAAACTGCCTCTGATCCACGGGATTTAGCTCCATATACGTCACGCGGAATCCCCTCAGTGTCTTGATAAATTTCCCTTACAATACTGCCGAAAATTGCCTATTATTCAGTGGCATAGCTTGAACTAGGAATGGGGGGGCACAGCCACGTTCCTTTATGACAACAATTGGTCCTGGCTAGTTCTCAATCATTTTCCTTTATTGACACATTTTCCGATTATCACAACTGGAAACTGAAGATACAGTTTCTCTTCATTTGCGGTTTAACAGCGATGAATTCATGGACTAAATTCAGAACAGAAAAAAATGCTTCGCCTTGATTGAACTGGTCCGCGTTCCAAAGAAATATCGCCTTTAACATTGGGGCCAAAACTTCAAGGGCTCAGAAAACGGACAAAAATGACTCAATCAAAAATCTTAAAAAACCGTCAGCTTTGTCAGTTCCTGCCAATGCCAATGCTCCACGCCCATTTGCAGTTGCGTATTGATTGGCCAAACAATTGAAATGAAAAATTGATTCAAACAGATGGACAGATGGACAGAAGGAAAAAAAAGACATTTTTCACATTTTATACAGCAATAAATACAAATACCTACAATGTCAGGAAACTTGTTTCTTTCCTTCTTTTTTTCTGTTTTCCTTCAGAAGCATAATCCCTGAGGATTCAGCCACTGATTCACCCATGACTTTCACTGAAGAACACTTACTGACATGCTTAAATGTCTAATTTGAATGTTTTATTTTTCAGAGATAAAGCATCATAGACCTTTCATTGTACAGTTGCGAGAGAAAACCAAAAACAATTTTCTGGACAAGCTCCAATGGACTAGAGAATTACTATTTCAAATATTACCATTATTTTGGAGATAAAATATATTTCAGCATCATTGGTATGCATTAGCAAGGATGTAGCCAATATTATCAAAATAGTAACACACTGTATTGCGGACATAAAACCTTATATTTCTAAAATTGTAATTTGCAAACGGGCCATGCATAAGTGATGGGACAAGGAATGCCAGATTTCTGATTTCAGTGCCGTTCAATCATGTAGAACTGTAAACAAGATCTAAGACTCTAGTATGGAAATATCCATCCATCCATTATCTATACTGCTACTTCCTCACAAAGGTTGTGGGAGAGCTGAAGCCCGTCCCAGCTGAAAATGGGTGAAAGGCATACCGGACAGCTTACCAATCCATCGTTTGGCACCCACACCATTCACTCACACATTATCCTGACAAGCACTTGGAGACACTAAATTGCCCAAAGGTATGAGTGTGAGGGTGAATGGTCTATGAATGGTGTGTGCGCCCTGCAATGGATTGGCAAGCTGTCCAGGGTGGGTCCCTGCCTTTGCCCGTAGTCAGCTGGCATAGGCTCCAGCTTGCCCCGCGACCCCAGAGAGGAATAAGCGGGTATGGAAAATGAATGAATTAAATGTTTAATGAAATTAAATGAATGCTCAATGCAGTAAAATTAATAAATGCAACCATGAAAGACAGAGGAGTCTAATAAAGTGTGAGTGTAATTCAGGGTAAATTGAGCACAATCCTCCACATGGTAGAACAGCACCATCTGAGCTAAGGGGGCTAACAACATGGAACAGACTGGTCAATACATTAAACTGCTTTGCACAGCTTTATAATCAACTCTTTCTTTTGCATACATGCTTATCCATGAAAGGACAAATTTGTTTCCCACACCCCCAACAATTTTCGGGTTTGTGCGGCGCACACGGTGACTGTGCGTACTTCCCACATGCCTTACACCCTCCCTGGGTGGGGGTGGTACTAGCCATCATTCCTTTTCTCTGCTGTTTAATCAGTTTTTCCAGGTCGCTCTTGACAGTTGTGTCAGCGCAGTGCTCTATCCCCACCACTGTCACTCTTTTTGGGTCCCAGACACAGTCTTCTTCATGGCCCCCACTGGAGGGGGGCAGCCAAGCAGTATCGTAACCATTTTGATGCCACGAATGTATCAGGCTGAAGCTTTGCCCATCAATCTTCTTGACCTTTCCCACTCGCACAAGAAGCCTGAAGACGACCCGATCATTTGGGGAACAAAAGGATGGGTACCCCATGGCCTTGTTGAGGTCTCTGCTGCAGTAAACTCCTGGACCCAAAGTTCCTCCAGCAGAGGGCTTGAATCCAGACGTGATGATGGCATTAGCATTGCTCTTATGTGTACCATGAAACATGGTATAGCCATGACCTCTCTTTGGTGCCTGGCCAGATTTCAGGTGATGTTTTCGTTCGTGCAACGTTTCCCAGCCACTGAACTTGATTGACATCTTCACCCGGCTTCGGCAGGTTCACATGAAATTAACAAAAACACTGGTTGGTTATTCTTCATACTGCTTATGTCCAATGGTTTAATTTATTTTATTTCAAATTCTAAGTTAATACTGATCAATATACAACCAAGCTGTAATCCTAATTGCGCATATAAAGCAAAACGATAGTAAAACCATTACTTGAAGATGACGTTGGTTTGATATAAAAGCTCAAATATTTGGAAGAACCAACCCACGTAACCCGGTGTGTGGGCGCCAGAACTGGAATTTGGTGGGGGCGGGGGCACACGCATCCCTTTAAAACAATTACTATTCCTGACTTCTTCTAAACCATTTCTAAATTAACAATACTTTAAATTTACAATACATTCCCTCAAAAACTTTCCGCACCATCAGGAGTTGCTAGTTCCCCCCATTGTAGTAAGGCGACCATCACTCATTCGGACGCGCACTTTAGTGCATTCAAGTCAGCGTAATTAAAGATTGCCCGTTTCAAATGGTCTTTAATTCCATTTCTACAATTCAAACGACCATAAAGCGTAAGCTAAATCGCCTGATGAGCGGTAAGGCATAGGTCATTTTGGAAGTAAATTGTTTTCCTGCCCTGAATTTGGCCCTTTATTTCGTTGCTGTTACATCGCACGGGGAGAGCAGCCATGTCTTCATTTGCCAATGGATTATTACTCTGATCGGAAGACGTGTCAATGAAGGAAAATGACTGACAACTCGCCATAACTAGCCTAATTGTAGTTTAAAAAGGGATGTCTGTGCCACCCCCAAACGCCAGTTTCGGCGTCGACACTGATGGTTTATCGTATGTTACGCGACGTTTAACATCTGATACATTTCACTAAATTGTTTTCATTGAAAAATATTTGATAGGCACTCTTATAAAATGCTCACCCACGTAGACTGATATCTTTCCGGGCTCCCGTTTGTTTCACTCCAGGCACAACAGTTTCTCTTTCGTTTCTTCGGCGGCTGTCGAGTTTGCGACGTCATTGTGGAGCCAGCAGGGTGCATGGTAGAGATGGGATTTATGGCTCTCTGAAGTGGGCCGGATCTTTCTTTCAAAGAGCCGTTCAAAAGACTGGCTCCTTGTTATATTTATTTATTTTCTAGAAGTCAACCAGGGGTAACTCGTTTTTATCAAGGAAACAATTGCTGGTAGCCGTTATAAGCTAAGATTTAGATCAGAATTATTTAAAGGTACACATTCCACCAATATATACTCTATTGGTGGGAATTATTCTGAAATATTGATCAGAATTTCATTTGGCTTGTGTTTTCATTGTTAACATTCCATAAGGTGGTGCTATATCCCCATGCTTTGACAGTGAGATCACTAGTTTGAATTTAAAAACTTTGTGGCGCAATAAGAACTACACTGGCTACAGATAACTTCCATGCAAAACAACTTTACTATAACATTTTCCCTCACAGAAAAAATACAAAAAGGATAAATAAGAATTTATATATATATATATATAACTAGATTAAACATTAGGACATGATGTTATGATTCTGTTGTTCCTGACCATGTTTTCATTATGACTCTGATTCCATGCTTTGTTTTTTAATTTAGTCCATGCCATGTTTTGTATTTTGCCTGTCCTGCTTTGTCCTGCATTCCTTGCCATATTTCATAGTCTCTGCTTATATTATCATTCCGGTTCATGGTCTTGCCATTGCCATGCATTGCACATTGTCTCCCTTGTCTGGTCATATGTGATGTGACAGTTTTAGTCCCCAGTCTTGTGTGCCACATTTTCAGGTGGTGTCATGGTTTCTGGGTTTCCGATTATTCCTTCCAGTCTCGTTTGCTTCCTTCGCCTTACTGTTCTATCTTTACTAACAAATACTAACAGTTTATTATTTTAGATAAATTACTAACACTAACTAACATTGTTTATAGTACTAACTTACTAACAAGCACTAGGGATTGTATAGCTACACATTACTAATTGACTAACGAGCTCTCAGCACTCGCTCTGCTCTAGTCTCCGCCCCTTGCCTTCATTCAATTTACTTTGCTGTGCTTCAGCAGATTCTCTGCACCTTGTTAAACACTGTCCTGCCTCTCACTCTCTGCACTTTAGAACTCCCTAACCGGAGTCGTAGGCTGTCTGTGTAATCCCTGTCCGTGTTTTGGTTTTCACCAATTTCATGTGGTTAGGAACTTCCTCTCGTTCATTCCTTTGTTAATTAGTCTGATCCAGCTCACCTGTTCCCTATTATAACATGTGACATCCTGTATGTGTATTTAAGCACTCATTTCACTACCAGCTCTTGTCAGAACGTTTATCTTGTGCTGTGATCATAAATGCCTTGTACTCTTCATGTCATACTTCTGACTGGAACATCCCGGATTTTGATTTTGGCTTTGTCTTTGATATTCCTGTGCCCGTGTACCGTACCTACTTTGCCCGACCCTGACTTTTGTATTTGCTGCCCTATTTACGAACTGGATTACGACTACTGGATTCTGATTTTGTATTGTGAACTCTGTACCGTTGTTTACTTCCCTGCAGGGGTTTCCACCCCAGATCCAATAAAGAACAAGTTTACCGGATATTTTTGGTCTTGCTTCTGGTTCCTGAACGCTGCCTCACACATGATAAAAATGTGAATGCAAAATTGTACTACCCTACCTGGTGTTGGTACACCTGAACAACTTCACAAATAGGAGCTCAGCTCCTTGACTTTAATCCACATCAGAACAGATACAGCGGCAAATGTCCTCAGTCCAGTCGGGTGGCGCTTACTAATATTCTCCCCCCCCCTAAGTTAGCTGCACATATTTAGCTGCGTTCAAGTGAATGAAGCATGCTGTGGACAACTCAAACTCGGAGATGTAATTATTTGTTTACGTGAAGGCAGCGTGGACAGCTCAGACTCATGGGGCACACAGATGACACATGAAGGCAGCGTAGGCAATTTGCATATATGAATGGCTCATAAAGGAGCGGCTTGTAACTGTGAATCGGTTCTCATCATTCACTTAAAAGAGCCGTTCAAAAGACTCGACTTGTTCGCGAACGTCACATCTCTAGTGCATGGTTGAGATTTCGGTCATGGTGGCGCACATTTACATGCCAACTTTAACCTTGTGGCAAAGAATAAGTCTGTAGCGATGGTTTTTTGCTACTTACCAACTGTTGCTGTTTCTAGCTGTGGAAATGTCTTTCATAAGGCAAGCGAAGTTGGCTGCCGCAGGAACTCGCAGCATAATGTTTTACATAGTCCGTCGCTTTTTGCAGTCTGCACCGCAAACGAGACTCCTAACTGGGGGAATATGTTGTGAAAACATGCAAATAAGGTAAAAAGTAGACGACCTTCAGCGGTAATCACTTTATTAAAATTCTTTCAAATGTCATGTCCATTTATTTCAAGCTTCAGCCGACTGTCGAAGTCACATCACAAGTGATAGGCTATGCAGTATATAGAGTTCAGTGTTAATGGTGGAGTCTATCCATGTGTTTAAGCAGTTTAGATTAAATGATAGTCTAAATATGCTAAAGGACAGTGCTAGGCCATATGGTGCCGCAATGTTTTACTCCCTCTGAAGGCTGAGAAGTGAGAAAAAATACCTGAGCGTTATCAATTATTAAAGCATCAACAATATACTTTATAAATTTAAAGCGAATATTAGTTTGTTACGTCAGACGAGAAGCAGCTTATAATGTAATCTGCAATGCCGTCTACTGTATGGAATATTGTCACACAACACTAAAAAACCACAGGAACAGTGTATTATTACACCCATGCTAATGATTTATGCGCAGTTCCGCGTCTCTTTCACTTTATCTTTCTGTAAGCTTTACATGACCAGCCGATTATAATAAATACAGGGGTATAATATGAACCAAATGCAATTTAACTGAAATATCACAGAGGACTCAAAATCCTAATCACTCTTTTCTAGAATGACAATATTATTAAAGCGAACAGCTGAGGCTAAGATTTTCTGCCTAAAGCAGATCCACCCATGCATTCAGCAGTCAAATCAGCATGAGGTCAGATATCCTGGGGCATCACTGAAGCAAAATCGGGGACCAGAGGTCCAGACATTCTTGGGTCAGTTGTTATCATCATTTGAATTTTGCGTTAGGTTGAATGAATAAGGTACAAAAAAAAAAAATGTTCCTCAATGGGAGTGGCAAAATTAGTTGACCCACAATTGATGAAGATGTTTTAGGGGAATCGGTGGAGCCGTTAAATTTATGTTGGAGAAACATGCTTGAAAAATGTTCCTGGTACCTGTAAATAGGACGCACATCAGTACTTGTTATGAAGCAGCATTTTTGATTGTCTTTCACATCTAATTTCTGCTATGAATTTATCTGAACTGCAAATTTAGCATAAAACCTTTGTAAATTCACTCTTGATAAAAAACTGATAAAAGGTTTTGTTGGCTTAATTTTTCAGTTGCCTGGCATAATGCAGCAATCAATACAATCTAATCTAAAAGGTACAAACCATAAACAGTACATTTAAACCAGTTACACCCCGCTGTAAATTTCAGATATACGCAGGATTTAATGTGTTTTATCATCATAAATTTAAGCAATATTTTCTGAGTATAATATCTGTTTGTAAGAAAAACGTCACATGATGAAATAGCCAGTAATTATATGCCATAAACCCTTGGGAACAAAGGAAAGAAATTTGGGTAAACTGTAAAGTCATCTGAAGAAACAACTTTTTGACACCCATCTCAGATGTGGCTGCAACTCTATCAGATGACATACTCTGTTGAGAGAAGTGTTCTCTGGACATTTCTTTTATAAGAATGTTTATTGGTTTCATTAATAATAGTTCTCTTGACAAAAAAATAACCATTCCAGTTTTCATTAAGAACAATCCATCAAGTGAATTAAAACTAATTTGAGAAGTTCAGCTCTATGTGTCTTGTCCCACATAGTGTAATTGCATTGCATACAGTCCAGATATATATTCAAATTATGATGTTCAGCAGCTTAATTAGGGCTGTTCTTTTGGATTTCTTGTTCATTAATCGGTAATACTGCCAAAGTTATTCCAAGTCGGAGTCTTAATTTTGAAGGTATGGAGAGTTACAAAAAATGAGAGAACATTTGCCATTAAAATGGCTGATTTGGCTCATAAACTAACAACTATTGATGAAACAAACAAACATTTTTACAGAAAATGTTTGAAGAATACTTCTTGCATCAGTGCACACCATCAGATTGAGTTTCTATAACATCTGGAATGGGTGGAGTCAGGCCTTGGTGATTACCCAAATCGTATCGCTAAAATATATTTTTGAACATTTCTATTAGTATCATTGTTATAGATAACCTCCATAATATCCGACGGTGGAACTCGGGGAAAGAAATAGAAGCCTGGTAGTTGTGGTGTGACAGCAATGTTGCAAACATGCATCCTCCCTTGGTTATAATTTCATGAAATACTTCTGCTAAATCTGTTTCCTCTACATTATATTTTTTTGAAACTTGGGTAGCATTAGTTCTTATTTCGGACCCATCCATCTTCTCTCAGTGTGCGGACAGTGCCCAACTCTGCGTGACATGGAAGAGGAGCAGCATGGACAGGAGCCAGGGGCAGTTGTGGCAGAACACACTGATGGCCGAGCAGGTCGCCATTCTACCTATAAAGTAAGAAAAGCAAAAATCATAGGAGAAAAGGACAAATGCTAGTGCTGTTCCAATATCACAAAGACAGTCTGCATCTGGGATCACTGAATTGCTCAGACCCGTAGACATTTTGAAATTTTGTTGCCTTGTAGCTCATGTTGGATGAAAGTAAGGATGTGTAAGGGTAGCTGGGGACATGAACGTAACGCAATCTCCAGAGTTACACCAAGCCCAGCTGGTATTCATTTTTTTTAATTAATTCATTTTAAATTTTATCATTGTATTTAATCTTGGTGTATAGTTTGTTTTTGGTATATGCAAATTGTCTTTTGCTCAGCAGTTCGGGCTGAAAGCCATAACATGTGCAGTGATACAAAAGCTAATTAAGGAGAATGGTGAATTGCCTGTTGGAGCACATATGGCTTTGCCATATCAATTGATCAGTTAAAACCACTATAGTGTTCTTTTACAATGTTTGTGTTATCTGAAAAACTGCCTTCTGTTTTACAAAAAAATATTAATACTTTGCCGGAAATCTCAATGAAAACAATTAATTTGATAATTGTAAAATAATTTGACCCCATTCCTTCAAGAGTTGGCCTGGTATGTAAAATACAAGTAAATAAAAATACAGCAATGATTTCTAAATCATTTTGTCTGGTACCAAACTGAAAACAGAGAAAGACAAAACATCTAATGTTTTATCATCAATTTGTTTTTTTTTCTTTTTTTTTGTTTCGGAAATACATCCTCATCCAAATGTCTGAAGTATGTTCCAGGAAAGTTGGGGCAGTGGCATTCTAAGACAGTAAAATTATCAAAAAGTGGACGTTCATGTGTTGTACAAGTGGCACCATAATGCTTTGATATAAACAGAGCTTCCAAATAAGGCCCAGTTGTTTACAAGCAACAAATGGTCAAGGCTTGCCACTCCACGAAAAACTTGCTATTGACAATCCCAGCTGACTGCAGGCGAAAGACAGGGACCCCACCCGGGGACAGCTCACCAATCCATCGCGGGGCGCCCACACCATTCACTCTCACACTCATACCTACGGGCAATTTAGTGTCTCCAATTAGCCTGACATGCATGTCTTTGGACTGTGGGAGGAAACCTGAGCATCCGGAGGACATCCTCGTGAACACGGGGAGAACATGCAAACCCCACACAGAAAGGCCCAAGGCTGTATTTGAACCCACAACCTTCTTGCAGTGAGGCAGCAGTGCTAACATCATTGCATCCAAAAATGCTTAAGAAGGCTTCCCTAGACTCAGAGGAAGCTATATGCTGCAAAAGCTGCTTTTCTTATGGGCTTGAGTTTACCTGATATGGATTGATGCACAGTGGGAAGGTTCCGCCATCTAACCAGTCAACCTTTCAAATTGTTTATGGTAAGAATGGACGCTGTTTTTTGGCCTCTGGGCCAAAAAAGAAAAAGACCATCCAGGTTGTCACTAATATAGGTCCAAAATCCAGCATGTTAAGGTATAGCAGTGTGTTAGTGCCCATGGCATGGGTAACTTGAACTTCCATATTAGTCTCTTTGATGATGATGATGGACATATGTTCCTTCAGAATGCCTATGCTGTCTTCGAAGTATATCCTTTTCACAGGCGTCCAAGTTTATTTCAAGAGGACAATGGCTTTCTAAATGGAAGCCGTATTCTAAATGTGCTATGACAGGGTGGCTTCCTAATCCAGGAGTACAGCTGCTAGCCTGGCCTACCTGTAGTCAAGACCAATCTCCCACTGAAAATACATGGTGCATTAAGAAGCGCAAAATACTATATGGCTATGAGGACCCCGGACCTTTAAGCAGCTAAAGGCATATACACCGATGAGCCAAAACATTATGACTACCTGTATAATATGCTATTGGTCCTCTGTGCGCCCTCGAAAAAGCTTAATCAAATTGGCATGCACATGAATGCTTGGACTCAGGGTTTCCAAGCAGAACATTTCCCTGAGCATCTTACTCCATTCACACACTTGTCTTCTTCCCATAGTGCATCCTTTGCCTTCTCTTTCCCAGGCAAATGGTTAACACATGCCTGGCAGATGCACATGATGTTAAAAAAAAAATAAATAAATAAAAAAGTATTCAATGCTAGAGTGACCTCTTTCCATTGCTCAAAGGTCCAGTTATGAAGCTTGCAAGTCCATTCTTGGTACTTTCAACGGTGGACATGAGTCAGAGTCGTCAGTCTGAAAAGTGTAATGAGGGGGAAAAAAAGGCCGCTAGATGGCAGTATTGACATTTTTTTGTTAAGCCAGTCTGGAGCTAGGTTTTGGGCATGTCCTGGGCATGCCTCAGATGGGAAAGTCCCAAAGATTTGGAATTGAAAGGATACATTTGACTAGACCTGTCACTCTTTACAAAACCTGTGAAGCTCTTTTTGTGAATTTTTGCCTGTGTTGGAGCATTTTCTTGTCCCAAGACATCGCAACAAAGCAACCCCATCTCAAGGGACTGTAAATATCTAATTTTTTTTTTATTATTTCTTGGTCTTGACTTTGTTTTATTAAATCTGTTAAAGTTTTAAAATTTTGCCTGTCATCCCTTGCTGTCCGATATGTCATAACAAATTGGGGCCACAACAATTTGGGGCCATAACACAAGTCTTAACGTCGGGTGCCCAATAACCTGTTGCCAAATCATGGTTTGTCTCTCCTCAGACCATTGTTGGTAGACACTCACCATTGCTGAAAGAGGGCAGCCCAACAGCCTCTTAGACTCAGTTCTGTGGCTATAATGATTTGATTCTTGTCACAGACATGCAGGTCCCATTTTTCCTGCATACAACATTTCTACAATGAGAATCAACTTCGCTTACCATGTAAGGCCCAGTGGCGGTTCTTGGCATGGGAAATGTGGGCAGCCTCCCAGGGCGGCATTTTTGGGGGGGCGGCATGAGAGGAAAAAAAAAAAAACACACACACACACACACACACACACACACACACACACACACACACACACACACACACACACACACACACACACACACACACACACACACACACAAAACACCTTTGTGCCCCAGGGCCCACCCCTGGTGTCATTTGGGCCGCCCTGGACGGACGAGTGGAGAGATGAGACCAGTCTCATTTATTTGGATCTGTACATAAAAGCAAATCCAAGTGTGATACTCGAAAAACGCGTGGTAAGTTCATGATTTATTCGCATAATGAAAATCTTTTCCTGTTTCAATGAGAATTACAAGCAGATTCCTTAAAAACCCAATTTGCCGTCGATATTCAGCTATCTTTATTCCGCGAATTTTGCAAACTGCCTATCGAATGATACTTTGAATAAAGCAAGTGAACAAAAGAGTGCTATGTTACGCTACTCAAGCATTTTCAATCTTAACAAGCTTTAGTTGCCCTACTAATATGACTGTGCACACGTGGTGCATTGGAAAAAATGACATTGCACATCTTAGCTGTCAAATGATATCTCAGAAGGTGGTGCGAGCTGCATCAAAAATAACTAGGAGTGAGATCCCATCACTTTCAGAAATCTATAAGGCAGAAAAAAGGCCTTAGGATTTTAAAGGACCCCTCCCATCCAGCTAACTGCCTTTTTAACTTTCTCCCCTCACAAAAAAAGACTGAGAAGCATCAAGACAAGAACTAGCAGATTCCAGAATAGCACATACCCCCAAGCTGTCCGACTGCTCAACATTTTATAAAATCTTTAGCAACATAGAGGTTTAATTATGGGGCCGGAATTGTTTAATGATTTTATGTGCAGTGCTTATTTATTTATGTATTTATTTACTTATTTATTGATTACTTATTGTTCATTTTACTGCTGCTATTTTCCATAGGGCTTATTATTATTATTATTTATTTCCTTCTGATTGATTTTATCTTATTGTTAGTTTTTATTGTTGGATTGATTTCATCTTATTGTTGAATTTTATTCTTGAATTGATTATATCTTATTGTTGAATTTGTCTAGATTGATTTTGTGTTGTCTTTTTTTAGAGGACTGTGGTCATTGAGTGTTTGTTTGTCAGTGTGTGAGGCCCATTGAAGCAAATTCCAAAGGACAATGTCAATATGGAAATAAAGTATTGAATTTTGAATCTTGAATCTTGGATATAGCTAGGTTCGAAAAACTCCAATTTATGAGACATACATTTTCATATAAGCCAACAGCCCATATCACTCACTGTCCAAAAGTCCAATGGCAGGACTAACTACCTGCCGACCTCGTCTGCCCAACGTGAATATGACGGATGCTAGAAGATGCAATCCAATCCAACATACAAATCAATCAGAATATAAAGTTACATGGAGAGAACTGTTTAATATAACTTCCCGTCCTTTGAAATTTTACAAGACACACATAGTACAAGCAGTTGAAGCCTCAATCATCCCGTTAGTTCGAATGCTTGTAACCCTCTAAATCTTTGTTGTTGGCTGCCACGGCAGAAACAACGTGTCATTTAGGATATGTCCGTCATAAGCAGTGCAGACAAATGATAAATATGTTATTTAATAATTGCGCGTAATAGAATAAGAAATACAGTGATTATGACAAAACCCAATGCATTTCTAAATACAGTCTTCATTTCGGCGCTAGCGGGCTTTGGGAAATCCAAAACACGGCAAGTAGCCCAACTTTACAAAATGCACTCAAGTTGCCTCGCTGTCCGTCATCAGGAAGTGTGATAAAGGATTTGTGCTATTTATAATATTTATTTAATATTTTATTTCTACATTATTTGTAATATTTTATTTTGTTTATATTCATTATTGTTATTATTATTATGACATATTCTATACATCTGATTTCACAAAAAAAATATTGTTATTAAAACAAATGGATATATTTCAGGCTTTGGAGACTTATGGCATAGTTTTGTGAGCAATGAAATATTACTGAGTACTCTGTGTCTAATAGAAGTCATGTAGGTATTATTTTTTATGTTTGACAATCTCACTGGTGTCCTGGACCTACTTTCCAGATCACCACTCTGAAATCTGAAACACAATACAGGCTTATAATATCCACCATGTATGTTGTCATGCGAATTTTTCTCATCCCAAACATATTTCGCCAATTTCACCTGAGCAAACGGCGGGAGCTTCTGGGACCGCAAGTGGGGACTGAGGGGGGGGCTGCCGCCGCCAGAAGGGGGTCTCGCCCAGGGCGCCATTTAAGCTAGAACCACCACAGGCATGGTCTGTTTGCAGATTAGAACACTAGGTGTCTACTGTTCCCCAAATGATTACTTGGAGGGCAGTTTTTTAAAAAAAAAGTAACAGAAGAAAACACATCTGCCCCAAATTTTCTGGAATGGGTTGCATTCTTAAAATTCGGAATTAGTGTTGATTTGAATGAAAAAATTGTAGAAAGAAAAAATTATATATCTTGTCCTTGTACTGTTTCCAAATGAACACAGGCTGAGGATGATTTACAAATTACTGCTTCCATTTTTATTTTCAATATTGTCCCAACTTTTTTGGACATGTGGTTGTGCATCAATTGAGCATCAATTTCAGACTGTGATTACCTAGTGTCTTTGTTTACTGTAATTTAACCCTCTCCAGGCTCATGTTGCAAATTTGCAACAATAAATCAATTGATGACTGACTATAAAATATAAAGACCACATGGGAAATGGTTTGATAAAGTTACCCTTCCAGCTCAATATTGCAAAAATACAACGTTAGTTCCCCCTGCAGCCACTAGTGTATAAGAACTTTTCTCCATGAATGAAATATTTTTCATATCTCAAAATAATAAATTGGGCTGGAGAGGGTTAAGCTGCAACTCCAGCACAGAGGCACATCTAATACAGCAAGTTCTGAGAACAGGCAAATTGAAAAGTACAGTGGGTAAAGTAACGTAATTACTGACAGTGTGGAGTTAGTACAAGGTTTTGTGAGGCCAGGCCAACTCAAAAACAAGCCTGACAGAACATAACTCTTAGTAAGGCCAGGCGGGTGGAACGTATTCCCACTGATTGTCTCACCTTTCGCAACCTCTTGCTTTGCGTTTTTGCCTGAGGCTATGCAACTGAAAGTAGTGTCTTCACTGAGCTGGTAGTTGATCAACCTCAACCTGTATCCCACTGAATTAAGCAGCTCCACTTTGGTGTTAGTCTTGAAGCTCGGGTCGGCAGAAATTCCAGTGATATTGGTGTTGATGACGGTTTCCTTGCTGCCTTTGGATATGGAAAACTGATAGCTGCTGGGTTTGTTGTTTTCGGGTGGGATTAAACAATCTACCCTTATGTCTCCATCCTCTTCTTTACACACTGTGGCTCTTTGACAAAATCCAGGTGTCACTAAGACTGGGGAAGATAAAATGGGACATTAATGAAACTACACGGCTTTCTGTCTCTCTGTATTGATTGACAAAAGTACTTGGGTCTCCCCACCGAAAAGGTCATTCCAAAATAATTGGCATTAATATAGAGGTGATCCACCTTGCTGCTGTAAAAGCCTCCTCTCTTCTGGGAGGGCTTTCCATGAAGGATTAGAAGTTATTTAAAGCTGAATGATAAAGGTGCTATAAGAGTGCCATAAACATTACGGGAGATAAATTCTCCCATTACTATTCTATACTATCCACACAAATAATGAATCCTAGTCATTTGATTGTGGTGAACCAATGAGCATCACTTTTGAAACTAGTATTTGAAAGAGTAATGTTATTGTGCATTTCCTCAAACTGAACTTTATTGTCGCCATGGGCTGCTAAAATCCAAAGAAGTTCTCATGGAGATGAGATAACAAGAAAAAAATAGAAATAAAATTTTTACAAATGAAATGGTTGTTTTGCAAAATCAACTCAAGTCTATGAAATGGATTGGTTAAAGTTCATGTTCTCGTAGAGAACATCAACAATCCTCTCAAACATAGTTTTTATTCAGCATTTTAATGTCATGCATTTAGCATCCAATGGATCCTTTTAATAACGAGGAGGAGATTTTTTAGAGTCCAATCCTTCTCTCAGCCATTATTATAGATCAAAATTATATTAATCTATTTAATATTGGCATTTTGTCTGCAAATTATGCAAATTATTCATATTATGCTTTATGGGTTGTTCCTATTTCCTTTATTGTATTATATTGCCTTTTTTTTGCATGTAAAATGTCCACAAAGTTACAAAGCTCACGCCAAAGGGAGTCATTCTCTCAGGCATAAAACAAAGCTCCTGAACTGACTGAGATGCACTGTTTGAGGTCGAGCCTTTTCCTCTATCTTGTTCATCTCACAATGTAACACATTCGCATATGTCGCACATGTCCATCTAGAGGCAAATTTTGAACGCCCTCAGGCAAAGCTAGGTAGAGCGGAGGCCGGGAACAGTTTGGTTTGTGTGCATCACCATGTCGAGAGGATGCTGTTTATTCAGTTCAAAGGCAATTGCCCTTTGTGTGGATGTCGTAAGGAAGACAAAATTAAAAATCAGTGATTAAAATATATTTTTGCACACTTCCCCCGCAGTGCAAACCCAACCTACTGAACTACTTCCTGAATTATGATTAGCAAATCCACATCAGAGTGGACTCAAAGGGAACTTAAAAACACAAGGGCAAAAATTGGTTTGTTTCTGGCTGAGTGAGCCAGAGGCGCTGCACACACAGCCTGTACAGCCTTAGCTAGGTGCGTCCGGACCATAAAAACATGCAATGCTTGTAAATAGATGACAAAAATGAAAATATTAAACCCAGAAATGGGCATAATATGACCCTTCTAAATGCCACCAGTTCAAAAAGTTTATCCTTACCAACAAGAAAAATACTACTCATAAAGAAGCTCTTGGTCATGATGACTGGGTTTCTCCTCAGCCTGTAAGAAATAAGAAGAGACTGTCACTGTACATCATTCATACGTTTCATGATATCAAAATGTCTTTCATGAGGTCATTGGAGAAGAGAGTCTAGATTAATTATTAGTCCTTAATCAACAAACAAAAAACATTCTCAGTATTAATGAAATGACTGGCCAGAGTTATAGAATGTGCAAAACATTGCAGCAACATCGCGAGAGTAATCAGTTGCATAAATACAATTTATGATTTTCTAATTGCATTCTTTGAATGTAGTTTCTTTGGTTTCTTATACACAAAAGGAGATTCTTTTTCAAAAATTGATTGATTCAATAATTGTGAATGACCACTGACTTCATAGATTCAGCCACTTTTGAATATACAGTCCCATCTAAAAATCTTAGGCACCATGGATTATTTATTTGTTTATATATTTAAATTTGGTCTTTGATGGTTTTTTTAATCTATTTTTTTTAAACACAGCCGGTCGTAGGACATTAATTAATCGAGTATTTGAAGCACCTATAACTAAAACCCCATAAGTCACACTTGACTTGACTTGTGGGGTTTTAGTAATCAGTGCTTTATTTGATTTCAGCCATGTACCCCACTCTCAAATGGACATGGCAGGGTGGCAGACCAGTTGACTTTCAGGTTTACTTCCACCTCTCGTACGCATAAGTGTTGCCTCAGAGAAGAGTGATTCTTCAATTATGGGGGTGTTTTTCTGTCCCTAGGGTAGAGTTTCTATACATATATATATATATATATATATATATACATACAGGGGTTGGGAAGGACAGCAAAGCCCATGAATCAATGGCCCCTGTCATGGAAAATCAATGGGCCACTTTCAAAATATATGATTCATAACCAAAATTTAAGGCACCAATCATTTTAACCGTAACAGACATTTATTCTACAAAAAATGTATACAGGATATACATGCATTTTGCTTTGCATGTTAAGCTTTACAGTATTGCTAAAAACAAAAAGAATCATTCCTTAATACAAAAGACAAGATTATGTACTGAAGTACAAAAGAGGGAAATCGACAGTTTCATTTTCAATTGTTCAGTAAAACAAGTAGCTGTGGCATTAGGCAAATTATACATTGGTAAGCAGCTCTAAGGTGATGGTTTCTGACTTTACCCAAACAGTTCTCAACCATATTGTAGCTGCACTGGCGGCCGCTCTACATTGAGAAGTGTGAAAATTTGAAACAGAAGGAATCAAGGCTTTTTAAGTTTGCGTAAAGGCAGTGGTTATTTTTACAATGGTTGGAAACTTGAAATTGCATTTGAACTGCCCGTGATGTAATGGACATGCACCTATAACAACAATTTCAAATTAAGTAGCCTATAAATAACTCCGTTCGCATTACTATAGCTAGCAAATGGTAACGCAATCGTAATGCTTGCCTATCAAACACACAGAAAACGTTATTAAAGCACAGAAAGAATATTAAGTAGGTTCGTTGATTGACCGTTTTCAAATGTAGCCTATGTCATGTTTGCCGATGAACTGGGTAAGCGAAACATTATTAGCAAAGTCATACCAATTCTCTGGATTGTCAGCGGCTTAAAACTAAATGCGGCCAAGCTCCTGGCTATATCAAAATAAGCAATTATAGCAGACCTATGCCTATATCACAAATCTTTACTGTCGCCTAGGGCAAACCTTAAGCTACAATTAAAACACACATTTGCATGCAAATTCAAAAATGATATAACATTGGCCTGAGAGATGTTACACGTGAGTTTTGCATATACAAAAACGCCACATATTTTTCATAATCAAGTGGTGGTAACTCTTCTGCTCTAAGCTACACTTCAGCCAATCAGATTGTACCTAACTGGAATTGTAAACCAATCAAATTGTACGCAACTGGAATTTTTTTCCCTTGCTTGGTTAAGCCAAATAATCCGGCCTCCCTGGTTCTAGAATTGATCGATCGCGCATCAGAACATACTCGATCAGCTGCGATCAGTGGAGATTTTTGTGAGGAATTTTGGTACTGTGAAATGAAAATGAATGAATGAATGAATGAATGACTGAATAAATAAGACATAATAGGGACATGGGCGCATTCTAGGCCCGCCAAGTGGCTTTTTATTGCACCATATTTCGAATTTATGGGCCATTTCCGCATGTCCTTCCCAAACCCTCATATGCAGTACTGTGCAAATGTCTTAGGCACGCTGTATATTCTAAAACCTACATTTCTTTTAAATGTTTATATTTTCTTTTCAACATTAGAGTTGCTGAAAATAAGTAAATAGAGAATTCCAAATGCTAATTTAAAGAAAAGTTTGAGAAATAAATGTGTGTATTTTATTAAACAATTGATTCAGATAACATAGTCTTGACAGAGGCCTGATGTCAGCATCATTATGGCTGTCTGCAATTTCTTGGAAGAACAGACCCAAGTGAGACAGTCAGTCTGCAGAAGAACGATAGCAAGTTTTCCACTCTGCTTGAAACAAGCAAAAAGACAATCATCTTATAAAACTATATCACAAAAGGACAGCATCCCAAATTATTTGGCAAAGGGTAGTCACACCAAATATTGATTTGACATAGTTATTAAAAGTTTACAGCTCCGTTTAGCACAGTATGTATAAATACAGAACAAAAAAAAAACAAAAAAAACAGTAAAAACAGTACATATTGTATGTTATTAATTGCTTATTTCCGAATTGCCTTGGTTTTGGCCTGAGGGTCGCCGTATTGGCCCAAGGCCGCAGGCCAAGGGGAAATACCATAACCCAAAGGCCAATACCTAGGCAATGCGAAAATAAGCAATTTATAATATTTTTCTTAATTGGTTAAATGTGTTGTGCTATCCTGACAATATTATGACTATGACTTCTGAAGTACACGACTTCAAGACTCATTAAAGAGCTACATGCTGTGTCCGCGACTGTTGTCTGCTTCTCTGAAGATAGAGAATGCCACAGTTGCCAATGGTTAATTGTACACGTGCTGAACTTGGCCAATACAGGTCGGCCAAAAACAGATATATTGGCAGGCCATTTTTGCTGTATGCGAGCAATAACATAAACAAATCCCAAAACCATTGAAGTTGGCACGTTGTGTAAATCGTAAATAATAACAGAATACAATGATTTGCAAATCCTTTTCAACCTATATTCAATTTAATACACTGCAAAGACAAGTTACTTAATGTTCGAACAGGTAAACTTTGTAATTTTTTGCAAATATTAGCTCATTTGGAATTTGATGCCTGCAAAATGTTTCAAAAAAGCTGGCACAAGTGGCAAAAAAGACTGAGAGAGTTGAGGAATGCTCATCAAACACTTATTTGGAATATCCCACAGGTGAACGGGCTAATTGAGAATAGGTGGGTGCCATGATTGGGTATGAAAGCAGCTTCCCTGAAATGCTCAGTCATTCACGAACAAGGATGGGGCGAGGGTCACCACTTAGTGAACAAATGCGTGAGCTGATTGTCAAACAGTTTAAAAACAACATTCCTCAATGAGCTATTGCAAGAAATTTATGGATTCCATCTTCTACGGTCCGTAATCTCGTCAAAAGGGTCAGAGAATCTGGAGAAATCACTGCACGTAAGCGAAAAGGCCAAAAACCAACATTGTATGCCCGTGACCTTCGATCCCTCAGGTGGTACTGCATCAAAAACCGACATCAGTGTGTAAAGGACATTACCACATGGGCTCAGGAACACTTCAGAAAAGCACTGTCAGTAACTACAGTTCGTCGCTACATCTGCAAGTGCAAGTTAAAACTCTACAATGCAAAGCGAAAGCCATTTATCAACAGCACCCAGAAACGCCGCCGGCTTCGCTGGGCCCAAGCTCATCGAAGATGGACTGATGCAAAGTGGAAAAGTGTTCTGTGGTCTGACGAGTCCACATTTCAAATTGTTTTTGGAAACTGTGGACGTCGTGTCCTCCGGACCAATGAGGAAAAGAACCATCCGGACTGTTATAGGCACAAAGTTCAAAAGCCAGCATCTGTGATGGTATGGGGTTGTATTAGTGCCCAAGGCATGGGCAACTTACACATATGTGTAGGCACCATTAATGCTGAAAGGTACACATAGGTTTTGGAGCAACATATGTTGCCATCCAAGCAACGTCTTTTTCATGGACGCCCCTGCTTATTTCAGTAAGACAATGCCAAGCCACATTCTGCACGTGTTACAACAGCATGGCTCTGTATTAAAAGAGTGCAGGTACTAGACTGGCCTGCCTGTAGTTCTGACCTGTCTCCCATTGAAAATGTGTGGCGCAATATGAAGCGTAAAATACGACAGCGGAGACCCCGGACTGTTGAACAACTTAAGCTGTACATCAAGCAAGAATGGGAAAGAGTTCCACCTGAAAAGCTTCAAAAATTGGTTTCCTCAGTTCCCAAACGTTTACTGAGTGTCGTTAAAAGGAAAGACGATGTAACACAGTGGTAAAAAGGCCCCTGTGCCAACTTTTTTGCAATGTTTTGCTGCCTTTAAATTCATCATCATCAATTCAACATCTTATCTTTGCAGTGTATTCAATTGAAAATAAGTTGAAAAGGATTTGCAAATCATTGTACTCTGTTTTTATCTACAATTTACATAACGTGCCAACTTCACTGGTTTTGGGTTTTGTATAAACAATTAATATATAGTATATATAAACAGTATTTGTTTGTTTTGGGGTTTTCTTCAGTGAAAAAAAATTGTGTTTCAAAGATGAAATTTTAATATTTTTTCGACGGCTCAAGGACTCTTCATTCCCAGACTTTTCCTTTTCGCTTTTCCCTCTTCCTGTATTATAACACTATCCCTAACCTTAAACCTTATAATAGTCCGGAGATGAAGAGTCCTGTAACCTTTCTAGACAGTTTGAAAATTAATGTGTGTCATAATTTCACTGCTCTAGACTTGTGCCCAACCCAGACTTTTGAACATCATCTCTGTAATTAACCCCTTTGCACAGAATACAAATATGGCCATTTTTTCCCTGTAATGCATGAGCCTATTTAGGCCTCGTAACTCAGTATTTGTGCCCCAGAGACTCTGGAATATTATTCCAGGGAAGGAAGATATTTGGAAATTCATTATAGAACTAGATAACTCGGTCAACACAGGGACAGAGTCATGTATCTCCCCGATCCCCAAATTTTGGACAAAATGGCCGCCGATAGCTATATTGGACGTTGAAAATTGCCGAAAATCGGTCTTGAGCACTGTCAAATAAATATCTTCGCCTGTGCAAAATTAGAAAAAATTCCTGTAATAACTGTCGCTTCCACAGCCCGGAACAGAAAATCTCTGCGGGCATGGCGGCTGTGGCAGCCCAGGAACTAAACCATAGTATCTCCCGACTATTGTCGTCGGGGAGATACAATTATTTAGGAATAAAATTTTGGAATTTACGGATACCGGCTTCTATATCTGCGCTGAGAGTAAACAATAAAAATGAATAAATTCAATAAAACATCTCTTTAAATTTTCTCAGAATAACTAAAAAACAGATTCCAAATTCACACAGTATGCATTATTGATGTGTAATTTGCACATTTTTTTGGACAAATATTACTGCCCCACCTACATCAGTCAATACCATCACACCAATCGTTTTAATGAGAAATAAAGTTTTTTCAAACAGTTGTTGAATGTGTTTGCCATGGGAATGAGACATGACAGAACATAAATGAGACATGAATTTAGGGTTATGTTTATTAGACATCATTAACAAACAAGTTACTGTTTGTACTGTTCTATTATTTTAAAGGTGACATAGAATGGTTGAACGGGGTATTTATCCTTGTTCTGGGGTGTGACATACAGACAACAAAATTTTGGTTGTGTCTGTCATGCCTCAGAAGATTCCGAAAAACCTCTCTCAAAAAGCTATATTAGGATGGGGTATTTTGAACGTGTTGTTTTGCACCTATTTGGCAACCTTTCGGGCTTAACTGGCAACCTCATTATGAAATTGAAGCACTTGACGCTAATTGGCTGGCTTTGCTGCTTGCATAAAAAGGCTTGCATAAAAAATTGTGGAGTACTTAAAATACAATGTTCCTCAACGTCAAATTTCAAAGGCTGTGAAGGTCTCATCATCGGCAGTGCATAACTGTTGTGTTCCAGGGTCCTAGGCCTTTGGCCAGGACAGTATTTTGGGTTTTCACAGTTTCTTGTGCCAGGTTTCATAGTTCATGTTCATTCTCATGTTACAGTTTCAACAGTTTCTTGAATCAGGATTCTACATTTCATAGTTCATGTTTATTGTTCATGTTTTTACTTTTCCATGTTTTGTTTTTTCCCAGGTCTGCCCAGCCACTCCACCACTTGTCTGCGTTCCGCCCCATGTCTTCATTTTTGCACACTTCAGAGCTCTGGCTGGCTTTTGGTATTTCCCCCTTCCTTCTGTGCTGAGCTGGATTCAGGGCTGCCTAAGCTTAATTGGCAATTAACTGTTTTTAAGTTACTAACGTTTACTAACAGTCACGGGAGGTGTAATTCTTAGAAAGGCACATTACTAATACTACTAATTTAGGTAGGGAGTTTATTGTCATGATTCCTGCTTGCTATTTCAAGATCTTGCTGTGCTTTTCTGTTCTAACATTTATGCTTCCTTCCAATCTGCATGCTTCATTGGTACTTAAGCTGAGCACGCTCATTTTCTTAATGAGCAAGTCATGTCAACCTATCTCTGTCCTTGTCTCATGATCTTGCCTTGTCCTTAGTTTCTTCTCCAGATGTTGCCCCTCGTGTGCTGATTTCATTCCCTTTATCTGGAGTCGGTGGAAGTTGGCTGGCAGACAGTCTTGTGTTTCATGCTCGTGTGTCTTGGAATTTAGTGTTGTATTAACAGCTTCATTCTATCCAGTCAAGTTCTTGTTGCTTTACTTTCAAAGCCTGATTATTCTTTTCTGTTTGTGGTTTTTCTCCCTGGAGGTTCCAGTGGCTTTTATTTTTGTGGTTTGGGGCTCTTGGTTTTTTTTTATTATTATTATTTATTATTTTTTTTTAGCTCTGTGAAGCTCTCTTTAGTTTGGATTTTAGCAACCCTTTGGGCCAAATTTTCTGTTGGCCCTCGTGCCTGTTTTCTTTTGTCTTAAACTCCCTGTTTCCCAGTATCTCGCTTTTGGTGTCTCTCTGATCTCGCATCAATAACATCAAAAGATTCAGAGAAACTGGAAAATCTCTGTGCTTCAGGGACAAGGCGGAAGACCTTTACTGGATGCCCCTGATCTTTGGGCCCTCAGACACCACTGCATCACTCACCGGCATGATTCTGTCATTAATATTACCAAATCGGCCCACGAATACTTCAAGAAACCACTGTCTGTAAACACAGTCTGCCGTGTCATCCACAGATGCCGCCTAAAACTCTACCATGCAAAAAAGGAAGCCATTGTTGAGCATGATCCAGAAGCGCCACCTTGTTCTGTGGGCCAAGGCTCATTTAAAATGGTCTGAAGCGAAGTGTCTTGTGGTCAGACGAGTCAAAATTTGACATTTTTGTCGGAAATCATGGGCGTCATGTCCGCCAGGTTAAAGAGGAGAAAGACCACCCCTCCTGTTACCAGTGTTCAGTTCAAAAGCCAGCGTCTCAGTTGGTATGGGGATGCATTGGTGCATATGGTGTGGGACTCTTGCATGTTTTAAAAAGCACCATGAATGCTGAAAGGTATATAAAGGTTTTAGAGCAACATATGCTCCCCTCCAGATGGCATCTATTCTAGGGAAGGCCTTGTGTATTTCAGCAGGACAATACAAAACCACATACTGCTATTACAACAGCATGGCTTCACAGAAGAGTCCATGTGCTGAACTGGCCTGCCTGCAGTCCTGATCTTCCACCGATTGAGAACGTTTTGGGCATAATTAAAAGAAAAGTCCCTCAAAGGAGACCCAAAACTTTCCAGCAGCTGGAAGCCTGTATTAAACAAGAGCAGGATCAAATTCCAATGGCTAAACTCAAGAAACTTGTCTCCTCAATGCCCAGACGCCTCAACTGTGTTAAAAAGAAGAGGGAATGCTACATTATGGTAAAGAGGCCTCTGTCCCAACTTTTTTGAGACCTGTAGCAAACATTAAACTTGAAATAAGCTCATTTTGTGGATAAAGTTGTAAAATTTCTCAGTTTCAACACTTGCTATTTATCTCTGTTCTCTTGAGAATAAAATAATGGCTGGTGTGATTTGAAAGTCATTGTGTTTTGATTTTATTCACAATTTACAATTTACAACTATTTTGGAATTGGGGTTGTACATTCACTCACAGAACACTTCGTTACATACACCTTGCTAGTACCAGGTTGGACCCCTTTTTGCCTTCTGAATTACCTAAATTTGTTCTGGCATAGATTCAACAAGGTGCCAGAAACATTCCTCAGAGATTTTCGTCCACATAGACATGATGGCATCAGGAAGTTGCTGCAGATGTATTGTCTACATATCCTTGATGCGAATCTCCCATTCCACCACGTCCCGATGTACTCTGATTGGATTGAAATCTGGTGACTGAAGGCCATTTAAATTCAGTCAACTCATTTTCATGTTTCAGAAACCAGTTTGAGATCATTTCAGCTTTGTGACATGGTGCATTGTCCTGCTGGAAGTAGGACATGATATGCAGGTAGGCTGTGGAGAAAATGGCCCTTTTGAAGAAGTTGACCCCCCTGGAATTGAATGACACTTGGCACATAGGTCGATATGGTAGTCTCACGGAAAAAGCCAAATTTTTAGGTCCGCAGCTCACTTAGTCTGCCGGTGGAGCCACCTGGAAGCCACTAAAGTGGTTTAGTTTTGCTTTTGGCACATTTTACATCAATTATGACTTAAGGGTCCACAGTACCGGATGTGTTATACTTTTATCATGACCTGTAACATTTTAAGTCTGGATAGACATTATCAGCACCAAGCTGGGTAACTATGTTATTGAGCCGGAATTATTTGAGAAATCACAGTAAAAATTGAAAATGGGAATGAGAATAAAATAATATCCCAGACATATACCAATCAAGAATGCTTTATTTTGTTTTTAATCACATCAACGCTATCATTTTCCGTTAATAGTACCTTGGTATCTTGCTGGGTTAGTGCAATGGATGGCCAGAAAGAAGGTTGAAATGGATTTTCGGTGCATGTTTGCGGTATATTTTCTCAGTAACCCAGATATGTTCCATGGTGATAAATGTTGTTTGTTGCACTTGGGGAACTCTATTTTCAGGAATATCAAGCATTTCTTTGGTAGTACCTACACTTTCAAGATGGACAGAGCCAAAGTTGGAGGAAAACTCATAATGGACCTTTTCATAGCAGATTGTGCCTATGTTTAGGCAGCATTATTTTTTTGACCCAGCAAGATAGAGATCTGAAATTCTCTGGATACATAGTCCCTTTGGGGTATATTACAGCATTATTATAATCTCAACGGTAGTATTTTCAGTGTAGATGATATTCAACATTAAAAGTTGGAAAATTTTTCCCCCAGGGGGGTGCCGTAGGTTGGATGCAAATACTGGCTATCCCCAGCAATGCATCAAAGAAATTGTTTTTGAATTGCGATACCCACAGCTAGTTTTTTCTGAAAATGAAGAGTT
Source organism: Gymnothorax reevesii (assembly GCA_029721435.1). NCBI lineage: Eukaryota > Metazoa > Chordata > Actinopteri > Anguilliformes > Muraenidae > Gymnothorax > Gymnothorax reevesii. The sequence continues at coordinate 35,407,929 of CM056578.1, forward strand.
TAGCTTGGTACTATGCTAGGTGGATAGCTATCTGAACAAAGGTGGCGCTCTAAAGAGCTAAACTTCAACTTACCTAATATTCCATATTCCCAGACACATAACACAATTCTGTCTTTTGAAAAATATAAAGTATATGCACAGTTGTGCATAAAAGTTGTAATTACTTTGGTTTAAAGCTCTGTTGGTTGAAAATTGGAAAAGAATGCTGGCTTTGATTGTAGCATTGTGTCAACATGCAAGAATCTTACCAACAGTCAGTACAGTGTACAATTTTGTAGTGTTGGTGCATTTTCAAAAAATTGCAAATGCTCAGCATTTTTCCTTTGCTATTAGAATTAATTAGCAGGCTTCAGCGTTTATTCTAGGATTTCCTAAGGGCAGGGTGCTTGGGTCAGAAAAAGGGCACAGCAGTCGCATCGAGCGAGTGGTTGTCCTGAAAAAGAGCATAGAGTTTGTAGAAAGCAAGCAGCTGCCCGCCAAGATAAGGGCAGGTAACTTGCATGGGTGGCAACAAAAGTGAGTACACCTGACTGTCAACATGCCAAATTGTGTCCATAGTGTCAATATCTAGAGTGACCGCCACTATTTTCCAGCACTGCCTTGATTCTCCAAGGCATGGAATTCACCAGAGCTGCACAGGTTGTTACTGGGATCCTCCACTCCTCCAAGACAACATCTTCTGCTTACTGCCTCTTCAGGAAGGCAGCTGTCATCTCGGAGGTGTGTTTCAGGTCGTTATCATGTTGGAAACAGCCATGTGGCCCAGTTTCTGAAGGGAGGGCGTCATTTTCTGCTTCAGAATCTCACAGTACATGTTGGACCCATTATTACATTAATGAAGCGCAGCTCCCCAGGACCAGAAGCACTCATGCAGCCCCAGACCATGAAACTGTCAGCACCATGTTTGACTGTAGGCAGTACACACTTGTTTTAATACTTCTCACCAGGGCACCGCCACACATGCTGGACACCATCTGAGCCGAACAAGTTTATCTTGGTCTCGTCAGACCACAGAACATGGTTCTAGTAGTTCATGTTCTTGGACTGGTTGTCTTCAGCAAACTGTTTTTGGGCTTTCTTGTGGGCTAGCTTCAGAAGAGGCTTCCATCTTGGCTGACGGCCATGCAGACCAACTTTGCGCCGAGCATGGCGTATGGTCTGAGCACTGACAGGCTATTACCCACTGCTACAACCTTGTTAGCAATGCTGCCAGCACTCTTGCGTCTGTTTTCTGAAGCCAACTTATGCACCTGACGCAGAGCACGAGGACTGAACCTCTTCGGTCGACCCTGACGAGGCCTGTTCCGAGTAGAGCTCGTCTTGGAAAACCGCTGGATAACCTTGGCCACCGTGCTGTAGCTCAGTTTCATGGTTTCACAGATCTTATTGTAGCTTAGACCATCTTTGTGGAGAGCAACAATTCTCTTTTTCAGATCCTCAGAGAGATCTTTCCCATGAGGTGCCATGTTGACCATCCAGTGACCAGAATGAGAGCATCGCACCCAAAGCACCACAATTTAACCCTTCAACATGTTACACAACCTCATATGGCCCAGTCAAACAGACAAAAGCATGAACATGATGAACAAGTCGCGTTTCACTGCTTGGTTGACCATTATCAATTGGGGTGTGAACTCACTTTTGTTGCCATCCATTTTGGAAATAGTGACTGTTTGTTCAGGTATTTGGACAGTGCAGTAAATCTACACTGCTACACATATTGTACCATGACTACTCTAGAATATATAGAAGTTTCACTTCTGTAGCATTGTCCCTTGAAAAGATATAATAAATTAATTGTCAAAATGTGAGGGGTGTACTCACTTTTGTGAGATACTGTACATACAAGCAATTCAATTCCCACATGCATGAGCAGCTCACACACACATAAGCAGCACGCTTCTGTAGCTTTGATTAGTAAGAAGGCTTCTGTTTAGCTGATTCAAAAACATAATCAGATAATGCATTTGATTACTGTATCTTTGATCAATATTTGTTCAGTAAAATCATTAGTTGTTACTGAAAACATAATCAATTGAATCATTTATGTATCTGCTTGTATCCTATTCATCTGAAAGTGTTTTTCCACTCAATAACTGTAATTTTCCAGTCCACTTCACTATATATTCCTTTTATTTTTTAAGTCCCACACTGAAAATTTTCCACCATTATTTAACAAAACAAAGTTGGAGATTTCAAAAAAAAAGTTGGTGACAAGACAAAACAAGATGGTGACAACCCATGAATTGTGATTGGAGCAAAGTTTGTTAGAGGTGAGATGGTTACAACCCATGTATTTTGATTGGAGCAAAGTTTGTTGAGTTTTTCCCATAAATATTCCTCTGTAAAGAATGCCGAATTAGCACTGCCTGGCCAGGCACTGCTCACCGTGGTAAAAAAGATGGCTTCTGAGGATTTTGTCTCCCTCCAGTTATTCACGAACAAGGCAACCTCAAAAATATGTAAACATCTAGACAAGAAACCACAACACAAGTCACATGCTAGGTAGATGTCATTTAACTTTTGACAACACGAAAAGCATAAAGCAGTTTTAGCTATCGTACTAAACATTCGGTCTTCATCTATATGGGTCTGTGACTTAGGTTGTTTTTCAGAGTTCAAATTATGGACTTATTTTCTACAAGTGTAAGTATACTGTTGATGCATGTCTGTGGTAATGTCTTCTTCGTTAGTTGTTTTTATTAGTATTTCACTTTATTTCATTGGACTGGTCATGTTTTATAACTTGCTGTACATTTCTGACTGCACTGAACCCATACTTGGTAATAGTACATGTATTGTGTGTCTGTAACGCTCACAATCATCACCAGTTTACAACCAATAGAGTTTTATACCAAAGGGATTAGAAATTTTATGAATAACTGTGCATGTACTTCAAATATTTCAAAAGACAGAACTTTTGTTTATGTCTGGGAATACAGAATATTTGGTTGGTAGAACATTAGCTCTTTAAAGCGCCACCTTTAATCAGAAATCTATCTACCCAGCATTGTACCAAATCAAACACTTCATTTTCTGAGAAAACTAGCTGTTTGCATTTTGATTTAAAAAAAAAAATTCTTTGAACATTGCTGGGGATGCTGCAGGGTTTGAGCATAGCCAATACTTGTATTGGCATACAGCGCCCCCTGGGGGTGAGATTTTCAGACTTTTGATGTTGAATATAATCTTCACTGAAAATACTACCATTGAGATTTTACTAATGCTGTAATGTACTCCAAAGAGACTGTGTATCCAGAGAATTTCAAATCTCTATCTTGCTGGGTAAACAAAATAATGACCTAAACACAGCCACAATCTGCTTTGAAATGGTCCCTTTTGATTTTTCCTCCAACTTTGGCTCTGTCTAGTTTGAACTTTGATGTTACCAAAGAAATGCTGGGTATTCCTGAAAATTCCTGAGTTCCAAAAGCACAACATTTACCGCCACAGTACATATCTGGGTTACTGAGAAAATATACTGCAGACATGCATCAAAATCAATTTCGACCATCTTTCTGGCCGTCCATTGCACTAACCCAGCAAGATACCAAAGTAGCCTACTATTCACTGAAAATGATACTCTTGTGAGAAAACAAAAAGTAAACTATTCTAGATTGGTATATATCTGGGATATATTTAATTCCCATTTTCAATTTTTACAGTTATTTCTCACATAATTCTGGCTCAGTAACGTAGTTCCCCAGCTTGGTGCTGATGTCTATCAAGGCTTGAAGTGACACAGGTCATGATAAAAGAATAATATACACTGCCCGGCCATAAAAAAAGTCGCACACTCAAATATTTAGTTGGAACCCCTGTAGCTTTGATTACAGTGCATATTCATTTTGTAATTGTTTTGACAACTATATGCAATGCCAGAACATTTATTTTTGATCATACATGCCATAATTTTTGGCCGAGATCTTGTCTTCTCGACATAATGGTTGAACCACTCGGTGGTCTTTCTTAAGCACATCCCAATAACTTTTACGGCGTCTAAGATCAGGACTTTGTGGTGGCAAATATGTTTGTGAAAATGATTCCTCATACTTGTTTTTGCATTCATGGTTTTCTTTGCTAAATACAGGCCAATAAGTTGCCTGTTCTGAAATACTGTAACATCTTTTCCACCAGCAAGGGATGTGTCTTCCGACATGATTTTTTGAGAAATGAGTAGCGATGAGCTTCATCAGTCAGGGGAAAAATGATTATTGCCAGCTGAAACATATTAGTAACCGCAATAATGATCCAATTCTAGAATTCGTTAATTAATTTCCGAACGGTGACTTTTTTTTTGGCCGGGCAGTATATTTGGTTCTGTGTATTCTTAAGTCATGATCGTTGATGTAAAATGTGGTGTTGACAGCAAAACTAAGCCACTTTAACAGCTTCCAAGTGGCGCTACTGGCAGGCAAATTGAGATACGGACCTAAAAATTTGGCTTATTCCGTAAGACATCCAAATCAACCTATGTGCCAAGTTTCATTCAATTCCAGGGGGGTCAACTGCGCACCAAATGTCAATCTCTTGTAGAATGGCTCTTAAAGGTTCACTCAGTTTGAACATTTTTTGGCTATTTTTCGAAGAAATTGATCATTGGTAGCAAATTAATATGCATCACACATTTGTAAATTCTTTCTGTAACTTTTTATCATAATTTGAAAACTAAAATTTGGCTGGTTTGTACGGTCCTAACCCCACCCCTCAAAAAAGTCGTTGCACGGACCTCGTAGTCATATGACTTGTGACGTGTGAAAAGTAAGTTGCAAACGTTCCCAGCTGATCGACCAGTGGTTTGTTCTATACTGATAATTGATTTCACCTTGATCAATCCTTGATTTCGTTGATTTTGAGATAACATTCATCAACATGCCAAACAGGTATGTAGTGGTAGGCTGTAACAAGACTCCAGACGATGGTATGAGTTTACATCACTTCCCAAAAAAGACATGCCAAGTCTCAGGCATTCAGTGGAGTCTCTCGCCTCTTAGTGGCATTCACCTTCCTGTGCCGTAGTTTGCAATTTTCCAATCAGCATGCACGGGAGAAATTCACTCGCGGAATTGAAGTTATTGTGCATTAAGTTAAACAGTATCACAAGCATTACGGTGGATTTCCCTACTAGTGTCACGGAAATCGATTATGACTCGGGAATTCTAATGCTTGTCTTTACTGAGAGATTTAAAGCAATGGAATTGCATTAAGACGTTTCAGATGGTCTTGTTCCATTAAAACAATTTAAACGATCATGGAACACATGCATTGTTTCTTTTCCCTGAGTGAAGCACGAGAATTCTGGAGTCATATTCGCTTTCCACGTTGCTTGTAGTGAGGTCCACCTTTATGCAAGTGAAACTGAAACTTCAATGCACAAGGATTTTAATTCCTCGTGAGAATATCATTAATAAGCTTTCATTGAATAATTGCGGACTACGGTGAATAAGCCTAAAAAATGCGTATGACCTACGTTGGATGCGTGAGACTCGGCATCTCTGAGATCCGTTCTCCTGCTTACTTCCCACTGGCTCAGCTGCTACACCGCCGGGCCGGGCGCAGGTAGCTCATGGCCCAGCCCCGCTGTACGGCTTCGGTGTAAATGTCTATGAAAGAGTGCTGTGAAGAGAGCTGACAAGTGAGCGTGTGTTTACATTGCTTTGTTAGTAACTTACTATCATTGATCATTGTTGTTGTCGATGACATTCAAATTTTGCATTTGTGTTTGTTTCTGAAACACTGGACGGACAACCCTTCCTCAAGCAGCAATACAGCTGCTTGATCAATAGATCAATAATAGATCATGCTATGCTAACGTTTGAACTAAACAGTGATAAAATTCATACAACAGCCGTGGACGTTAAGACAAGACGATGATGTTGCTCAGCACAAAGTTTGACAAATGCCATTCAAATAGGTTAGTAGGCCTACAAGTGACTTTTCTTTTCGTCCAGAGTCGATTGAGATCTAACGTTATGGCAGAAATAAGGCAGTTAGTGAGCAGTAAATTGGTAATTTAATGGGATTTATGCAGACGCTATTTTGTTGGGTAGTTTAGGGGACATCGTGGCATTGTTTTAAATATATTTAAATGTTGTTAAATATTGCAGCTTTCGTCCGTCTCGTTGCGTGCTTATTCAAGTCACAAATGTCCTGCCTTTATGGCAGATATTGCTCTCGTGAGGTAATTGCACAGAAATGCAAGTTTTCAGAGGTTTTCACTGATCCAATTATCGCTGTATAGGGCTTCTTTCCAAGCTAATTGCAAATTTCGTTTTCTTCTCATAAATTTCACGTTCGCTTGTGCCTCTGTGAAATATTACTGACGGTCTTAACTGCTGACTGGTATTCGTACAGTGTTTTTCACGACTGACCGCGCTGCCATCACTAATCTATATAGAATAACTGGACTGCTGACATGACACACAACTGCGTTGTGAGGTTGAAGCAAGCAGAAGTGGTCGGACGGCCATATTACTATGCCCGGTAGTAAGCAACCGTTATATAGTATTCTATGGCAGAGAAGCGCTGATGTGCAGCCTTGCAATGCGGAGCGACATTTTTGGGGGATGTGGCGAGACAATGCACTGGCTATAGCGAAGACAGATACTCATAAATGAATTTCAACGAATATATTGCTTATTATTAGCCACTGGCAATCTACCTTAACGGCAGATAATATGACAATGTTAGCCCAGCTAACAGTTATTATTGGAACAATTCAAATTAATGTTCGCTAACGTGAACCATCAGGTTAGCTTAAAGCTACCTAGATTACCGAACTGAAGTTAACCCGATCAATCAATGTCACATGGCATAAATTAGATAATCCAGTAAAACTGCTGTGTAATGCTGTCTATAATATTAGACCAGACTAACTAGACAACAAAACCAGGAGTTGACTGGTCTAATCATTAAGGCATATTTATGCCAGCAGTAAAAAAAAGGCTAATGTTCCGCTGACTCTCAATTACCGTTGACAGACAAATTTAATTTGCCAGGTTATCAATGAGGATGTAAGTAACGTTGGAGCTACATAAATAGATAATTTGATTCACACTCGACAATGAATGGCAGGCAGTTTTACATACATCTCCACAATGCACAACTCACTTTACTTCTCGTGCAAACGCTGATTTAGCGACCTTGATAAGTTTACATTACGTTCTCTTTAGCGAACTCACTTTCGCTTCATAGGAAAATTAGCTTAGCTTCATGGCAGCTACTGAGTGCAGACAGCGCAAGAGAAAACTCAATACAAGATATCCGTTGGGAGTTACATATGCGTTATGCGCGATTGAATCTCACACCCAGTGTTTCTAAAATAAACACACAGCCGTTGACAAAGTGCAAGCTGACGGCTACTTTATTTTTTCATGAAGTTTTAAAACCCCCCCCACAGAATAATAACTAGATGATGCGCAATCAATAGAGATGCAGCCTCTTGTTGACCTTGACCTTTGACCTTTCGACCTCAAAATGCAAATTTGGACAGGGTACCCTAGGATCATCTACCCCACAAAGTGTGGTCACCCTAGCTTCAGTGGGCGTGGGTAATAATACGTGCAGAGTTGATGTCTTTTCTTCAGTCTCAATAACTTTGGACTTCAATTTCGTTGTACCACTGCCCCACTCAGGCAAGATGTAAAAAAATTCGTATTGATTTCCTATGGAACGCACTCATTGGTCGTTCTGTGAAATGCTGATATAGTCCATTGAAAATCTTAAAGACACGTACAACCGCTGCCTACTGTAGTTAAATCTGCGGTCCTTGAGGCATTTTTCGTACAGTCAGGTCGATCTGAGGAGGAAACATAAAATACTGCCCCTTCCGTATCTGTGAAAAGATATCTTCTCAATTAATTATATCGTTGGCTGCAACGTGTTCAATGTGCGTAATGTTCTGAGCGATTATAGTTGGGCATACCAATATGGCGGCACGGTTACTTCAAAATTATGACGTCATCAGCTATCCAGTTCTTATATAGATTAGTGGCTGCCACACACTAGTATTTATGCATGTGCATGTGGCATGCTTTTGTTGTGGTACGCACCAAAAAATGGGGCTCCCCAAAAGCCTATCCATGGGTTCACGACCGCTTTGTCAGAGTGCCCATACCTAAAGATCAACGTCATTATCTCACTCTTTGCAGTTATGTCATGTTTCTCTTTTTTAGCGTTTGTATATGCTAGTGGTCGTTGTCTTGGCAGGGTGGCAAGTTTTGATATCTACATATCTTACCCAAATCTAAATTTGCAGTCCTTAACCGCAGTTCTTAACTAAATGTCAGCAGTTTCAGCAATCTCCTCAGTTGTTTTCTTCTCCTCATGCAGGCCAATATGACCACTGGATATGATCCAACATCGTTGCTTGAAAATGAGGAGCTACAAATTGCATCAGTCAGGATTACTTGTTTCCATCTGAAACCTGTTAATCACTGCCGTAATTATCCAATGGAAGGCTCTTACCTTTTTGTTTAGTTAAATCCAAGAGGTGGCTTTTTTGGCCGGGCAGTGTACGAACTCAGGACATGAAAAAATCTGCTGCATTCAAACTGTTAGTGTTTTTTATTTATTTCAATTTCTTTTTGATTTGTTTAAAGTGTTTTAATTAAGTTTGTACCCGTGCAATTAAATTTCACGTGATATCCAGTCTTTTTCGGTCAGGCTTCTTAAATCTTCGGAGGGCTAATGACTTTTTTCTCTCACATGCCCGACCGGCTTGTGGCAAAAAATGGGAAGATCCAGCTTTGCCAACAAATAAAATGAATGAAACTCGTGTTGTAATTCTCACTTTTACCTCTTGGAAGGCTCAGAATAAATGAAAATGACTATTCTCGATTAACAGACATTTGGCAATCATTCCCTATATGCTTTTGCTGCCAAAGCACTGGCCATTTTTCTCTCCCTTCCCTCGGAACAATTTGACTGACAAAGAGGCTTCACTGTATTTTTTCTTAAACATACAGCGCCCTCCATAATTATTGTCACCCCTGGTTAAGATGTGTTCTTTAGCTTCTAATAAATTCAGTTTTTTTCTAAATAATATAGGACCATAATGAAAAAAGAGGAAAATCCCACCTTTAATTCAAGTGCATTTATTAATTGGGGAAAAAAATCCCACATTAAGAAATAATTCTTTTACATCAAATCATGTGTGCCACAATTATTAGCACCCCTGATGTTAATACTTTGTACAACGTCCAACATCTGCCTTACTTGAATGGTGTGTTCCTTTGTCTTTCCCATGTTCAAGAATGGATCATAGAAATGGCCTCTGTGTCACATCATATTTATATCCCCGGGAAACAGGAAGTGATGATTTACTAATTAAATGTTCCTAGATACTCTGATCAACTTTGTAAACTACTGTACAAATGACAGATATACTTCATTTACATTTAATTCCTAGGAATTGTTAGGGGTGCCAATAATTGTGGAACAGGTGATTTTATGAAAAATAATTATTTTTTTCCCTTAAAATTCACTTGAGTTGAATGTTACATTTTCTACGATTTTCAGCGTGAGAGTATGCTTCTGCAATAAAAATTGAATTTGTTTTAAGGGTTTTAACACGTCTTAATTAGGTGTGTCAGTAATTATGGAGGGCACTGTAATTTGCTTGGCTCATAAGTGACGATTTGTGTGTTTAGCTTGTTTAGAACAGAGATTCTCCAAGAATGCGCTCTTAATCCCTCCCCCCCCCCCCACCGGAAATTTTTTTATTTCTAGGCTTTAACCGGTGCATTCTGAGCACTAAGAGAACTATTTATAATATATCACCTTTTTGGAATTTTTCCGGCACAAAAGCCAACAAAATCACACAAACAACTTGCAACTTGAACTTCAGTATTAAGAGACTAGAAAATATAAATACATATATTATATTGAAATAAATATCAAGTCATTCCCAAATTTTTTTTTTTTCACTAATGATTGAAAACACTGACTATTACAAACTACCTCACATTTCAAATCTACCCTGAGATTACCTCCTTAAACTTAACACAAAATTTGAAAAAGTCTAACATTTTATTTTACATCTTTGAATCTCTTGAACATATTTGATTGGAACATTTTTGAACCTTAGTCCATCCTCTCCTCCAGTTTTCAAAATTGTCATCTGAGGTAACTTGGAACATATCATTGCAAATTTCAACATTGTCTAATTTTAAGATAATGACTGGAAATAATGATTGAAAACACTAACAATTACAATCTACCTGAGATTGTGAATCTACCTGAGATATTATGTATCAGTACGTAACTAGGTAAGTATTCATTTCTTGCAACTGTAAAGTTGAACATTCCAAAGAAATTGATATTACATTAACAATGAGGCAAAATGTTAAGCTGAATATATACAAAGACATTTTTCAGAACAGGAATATTTTATCTGTAAATAGTGCGAACCAGGGAATGTTCCTGCTATGTTATTTTAGCTGACCCTTTGGCGACATGAGCCTGTGTCATTTCCCCATTCAATTTTTAACATGACATAAAAATTAAATGCACTCTGGAAGCAGTGACAAATGAATGGGGTTTCAGCCACCATAGCATTAAAGCTCCTGCAAACAAACACATTGCCGCGATAATGAAATAAAAAATAAAGAATTTAGCGCTTCTCAACCAGCGCAATCAGATCATAGAAAATGTGCCCCTCCTACACCAGCCTGTTTGTTCCGTGGAAGACAGGGAAGAAGACAAAGGGAACATTCTAGTCACACAAAAAAGACAATCAAAGACCGTTTATATGATCTCATTTAGAAATTGCGCACTTGAAATCTCAAACTACTCCGATGTCAGGTTTGCAACTAAAGGACATGGAAACGCTTTAACAATATCCATACCCCGCACGCAGTCATCCCCCTGCCCCAAAATCGCCTCAGCAATGACGGAATTCCGTATCCATAGCCTGTCATATCCTATTTGATTTGAGCGACACATTCACTTGAACTTGTGCCAAATACTTTATTATAATCAATTATCCCATTTACTGATAATGATTCTTCCCATGTTGGCTATTCTTTATAGGCTAAAATTGATTAACAAATGGGTAGTGCTTTGGTATTGGCCAGGGTAGGGCTCAATCTAGAGTAGCCTTTTTAATAATATCTTTATTAACACATTAAAATACACAGTATTATCAATGGTAAAAAATTACAAAGACACGAGTTAGTTAATACAGATATCCTCAATTAGAAAATCAATCTCCTCACTCGTGGGAATATCACAACTTTTTAGATTATCGCGAACATGTAGGGCAGTCGCATTTATTAATAAAACATGAAGGCAATGATGGCGACGTTGAGCCAAAGCCGAAAACCAAATTTCACAGATGTTGGTGTTGTATGGCAAGCGAGCACTGAAGGCTGATCCCAGGAATTAAGCTGCGAATCGTTCTGGATGTGGCTTCGGTGGGGAGATGTAAGCGCAGTATCACCGATTTAAAGCATAAATGGAGAGATTTGCGGGGCGCTGTAATAGCCAGGCTCTGCGCACACCGGAGAAATGTACACGCAACAGGTGGTGGGCAACCATCATCCCCTGTGCATTTCACTGCACAGGAGGAGGGGATGGCATCCACTCTTTCTGCAGTGGAAGTGCATGGAGAAGAACTTGGAGCATCAAGGAACTGCGTCAGACACCTTGACAAAGAAGCCTGTGATACGTGTATGACATCACCAGCCAGTCTCTGCAACGACCCAGATGCAAGAAGCGACAGTGTAGTTCTGACGTTGATGACCACGGGTATGTTTTGTGGATAATTGCGGTGGCTGGATAGCAGTTCATCCAGAAGTCGGTAAAGATAGATGATTGCCTCATGCATGGTCCAGACGAAAGCGCTGGATGCACTCGATGTTAGTCCCAGGATGTCCAAACAAAGCTGATATATGCGTAGTCGTCTTCGGTCTCGGCGCGCTCCTCTTACTCTTTCCCAATCACGCAAAAGTGCAAGCAAATGCAGGACTGGCATTTTGGTTTTAGATTTTGAGGGCATGGTAGAATGATGGTCTTATGTATACTTGTATCAATTAATTGTTTTGCGTTTGTAATTGAACTGATTGGAGAAGAGGCTGATGCCTAATATCATGTGATGATTTCGTTTGATAAATTATTATGGCTTTGAGAAATGTAGTTTAGAAATAAGGAAGAACAATTGAATATTAAATGTCTCAACCTTTACCATGTTAAATTAAATAAAATTAATGTTAAAATTCGGTCTATAACCGACATCAAACGCAATATTCCATTTCGCCTTATGTTGGCGCTTGACCTTAATACAGCCCTCAAAAGCGCTTAACAGAAAAAGCGCGGTAAGCTAGGGGGAGAATACGCGCAAGTGTGATTTGCCTGAGAAACGCCCGGAAACGCCTCGATTTTGGCCTTGCTCCGCCCCAAGCGCGTAACTGCCTTTGGGGCGCGTAATGCACAGACTTAAGTCGAGGGGAGAATACGCGTAAGCTGAAAAGCGCGAAACTACGCGCTCTTTTCGACTTACGCGCATGGGAGAATAGACCCCATTGTCTTCTACTATAATGAGATGGTCCTGTCAGCCGCAACCGCATAGCTGTAGCCCCCGAAAAATCCCGCACCTCCATTTTCTTGCGCAAGATTCGGCCAATTCTGTCGCAATGGAAACCAAAATCCATAGGTGTCATAAGTGAAGTATAAGACATGTCCATACCACATATGAAAGGAATCGGTCAAAAATTACAGCCATGTGTACCAGACAATGCAGATATCAAGGGACTCAACAATAATTATAAAGAACATAAAATATTTCTGTATGAGGATGATATAATTCCATATGTAACATACCCAGAGAGTTCAATATCATATTTACTTGGAACAATTTGGTAAATATTCAAGATATAAGATTAACTTTAACAAATCTAATGCTTGTCTCTGACATATGAAACAATAGAAAAAATGTGCAAATCCTGTCCTTTTCATTGGAGGCAAGGAGGTTCTAAATACTTGGGGATGTATAATGTATGAAACCACATTTAACCCTCTATTAACCAGCGTAGCATATCTGCTACACCCTGCTGGTTTTGTTTCTTATTGCCAAATAAACATTTGAGAATAACTTGAATGGTCCGTCACTTTAATTTTTTAATTCGCATTATTACCCAATGTAGCAGATCTGCTACATTTTGGAGAGGTGGGCCAAAGGGTTGAATTTTTTATTTATTTTTAACTATTTTTCCTTATATTGGCCCATAATCAACATATTTGTATAGATATGTATATAGATATATGTAGATATATGTACAAAATAGATTTGTGCAAATGGTGTTCATTGCCATTATCTTTGTTCGGGAGAATAAATGTTATTAGAATGAACGTCCTTCCGAGATGTAAATTTCTTCTACAAATATTACCATGTAATTAATCTGCTTCTTTTTTTAAATCTTTGAACAAATCTATTTCCTATATATTTGATGCTATAAAAAACCAAGAATTAGTTTTTTAAACCTCATGAAACCAGAACCTCTGGGGGCCTTGGTCTGCCCAAACTCCAATACTATTTCTGGTCAGCACAGTTGCATAGTTTAGTGTCATGGAGGCTGGGGAGACAGAAATCAATGTGGGCCCAAATAAAAGCAAATTTTTTTGACCGATTACCTTTGGACTCTGTTATTTTTCTAAAACACTTTCATAAGATAAAAAACATGGCTCAGTGCTTTACTGTCTTTTCCACATCTACGAGAATGCCGATCTGATTAAACACCTAAAATCAATTAATGTAAATAATTGGACAAATTTGGGTATAAAACAATTCAATGATGTCTTTCATAAAAACATGGCAGTTGAAATCTTTTTTTTTTGAATTGAGAACAGAGTATGGCTTTCCCACTATAGACTTTTTAAAATATTTACACAATTGGAATGTCGTTCGATCACTTGTCAAAGAAAGTGGGCAAAGTTTTAAATTATCTGAAATACAGGATATATTAATATCGTCCTCTACAATTAAAAGTCAGCCAAGTAAATTTCGTAACATTATCGCCAAAGGAGCTAATTTGTCTTTCCCAACCCTGATAAAGATATGGGAAATGGGCCTGAGGATGGCTTTGGATGAAAATACTTAGTCAGACATCTGTGAAATAATACATTTTCTATTTACAAGTCACAATATTAAGGAAACTAATTTTAAGTTCATTCATCAATGTTATCTTACTCTACCATAAAAATTCATAAAATTTCCAAAGAGAAAACACCCAGCTGTCTGAGATGCAAAACTAAAAAAAAGAACATTTATGCATATGTTTTGGCATTGTCATTTGTTGAAAACTTTCTGGAATTTGGTTTATCTGCTTACTACATCAGCTCTGAAAATACATTTTTTTTCATTTGAATCCTTGTATGCATTTTTTTTAAATAACATCCAGTATTTCTCATGTTTTTCATGTTTCATTATTTTTTGTATCGTTTTGTACAGTGCAGTTCTAGATTTTTTATTTGTTCTTTTGCCTGCTTATTTGTCTATTCTGTTTACATGGGTATGAGGTGGAGGGAAGGGCTAAGGGACATGAAAAAACTGCACCCTGTTATGTTTGTCTGCTTGCTTATTGGTCCTGTTTATAGTTATGGTACGCTTGCTGAAAATAAAAAAAGCTATAACTTACAGCTTGTAGAACATCCACAAAGAAGAGTCTACATACACGCATGTGGTGGCAGCAGTGGAGGCGACAAGCATGAATCCACAGTAGCCGCCCAACTTCGTCCAGGGGCTACAATTAGTTGGAAGATCTGAAACCTTTAAATATGACAAATAAGCAAATATACAAGAAATCGGGATGGGTGTAAATTATTTTTCACAGCACTATAATTTATAATTGGTAGTTTTATGTTTGCACGTGGTGCAACTGGGCAGTGAATTCTTTCTCAAGGTTGTATTTATAATAAGAGAGGATTTTTCATTTGAATGATGGCCGAAGTGGGCGAGTCATATTCTGTAAATTAGGTTGGGCAAGGCATGTGGAATAACCACTCCCATTGACAGAGTGCTAGGGGGCCTTGATGGGACTCGCATTTATCGCTTAGCCAAGGAAAAATTGGTTGTAAAGGAATCTCCTGGTTAACTGGATATTGTTCTATCTAGATTGTATGATTATGATTAAAATGACTGGATATTTGACTACTACTGTCTTTCAATGATAAAATAATTATAAAACTGAAACTCGGTTTTTATTGATACAAAAAGTTTTCTTTAAACTTCTTTAAAGCATAAGTGAAAGAAATGGTGGATTTATAGTCGCTAATGCGTTGGGGTTGGTTGGCTTGCTGGATTTGTTATTTGGGAAATATATTACTTTAGCAAAATGTCTGTGTTTGGCTATTTTTTTATTTGCATTTATTGTCCAACAGTAAGGGCAGACCTTAAATTATGTCCTGGTCCAAATAACTTCATCAGAGGACCTATGAAGTGTATGTTCAAGCGGAGTCCCTCTGTTTTTGAATGCTGAACAGTGATCAGACAGAAGTCTGCTGAGCTGTTTTTTCCATGCATGGTTGGATGACTCGTGCACAAAAAAAGCTAACAAAAGGTCTAGAGCCCTATTTGGGTTGTCAATGTGAGGACTAAAGAATTGCCCATCCCAGCAATCCAGCTTTGTAATGGGACAAAGAAAAAAAAAACAGAATCAATTGATCAGTGACATAGGGTGTGGCAAAATCAAATGGATGGTTGTTATGAGGCAACATAGGACTCGTGAGCTTACTGCAATCAATCTGTTAAGGTTAGGAGACCAATGTAGTAGATGGACCAATAATACTCAAGATCGAGAAGGAAAGCCCTTTTTGAATACAAAGCAGCATACTTGAATCCTGTTTTGAAGATTTTTGTGTGCAAGGCTACGTATGCTTATATAGATAGTGATCGAACTTTCCTTCTTGAGGACATCTGGATGAAATCACAAGACTGCTTGTGCAGTAAGTCGCTCAAAAGCGACATTATGCCTCCTGGAAAACTGGAAAAATTGGAGAGTATTAGTTTACATATCATGCCTCCATGACCCAAATGGACATGCCAGCTATACGATTGCACTATTCTGATTATTAATTTTTTTTTTGTGAGACATGGATGATAGAGTACAGACTTTAAAAAAAATGAATACAACTGAATCTTTGAATTCAATAAGGGCCCAACTCCATGCTGAAAATGTATGGAGTTGGGCCCTAATTGAATTTGCCAATTCAATTACAAAAGTGCATAAATATGCTTTCAGTGATAGCAATGATAAGTGTGGCAATAATAACAGGCTGTCCCTCGTTTAGTGCCAAGGTGAGTCTACCCACTCATTCTTCCTGATGGAAAAAATCAACAACAAAAACTGTACATTAGTAAGTCATATTTATTTTAAAAGTTCAGGAGGAAAAACTGCTTGTAACCTCAAAGACCCCATCTGCCAATACAGTTGAAACAAAGTGCAAAATCCAGTACAAGTCTGAAGCAGCAATTTTGGTGATCCTCAAGCAGCACCCATTACACAACCAACCGTGATAATTAATTATTCACATTATTTAAAACCATTGCATCCGGCGTACAGGAAATTCCTACAGGACATGTCATATCAAAGCAATCAGACTTTTTTGTCTTTCAATAAATCCATCCGTCCCATACCCACGCAGTTCTGCACATGTAGTCACAGCAAAGCCAAAATCTGGGACATTTAATGTGTTTCTTCACATTCAGTGCCATTTCCTACAAATAATAGGCCTACCCGTGCTGAAATTAAAAAGAACAATAAATAAGCAAATAAAACATACTTCGGTTTGTTTGTTTCACTGTCGGTCTGATTACTGAGAAAGTCTAGCTCGTGGCAAAGCAGACAGTACCTATCACCTTTAACGACGTTGCGTGGGAATTTTTTTCCACTCCTGAAATCATTTTTATTACCGTCAAAATATGGGGGAAGTTATGAATAGTATACTGTATTTTGAGCTGACTTTGCCTTTCATTTCTTCTTAAATTGTACAGTGAAATCAGTCAAAATTTCACGTGAACATATTCTAAGCGTCCATGAACAAGGGTCCTCTAGAATTTTCTTCGACTTATTTGCGGAATCAACTTGATGACATAAGATATTGGGGGGAAATTATTAAAGTTACACTGTATTTTGATCTGACTTTACCTTTAATTTTCTGAAAAGTGTACAGTAAAACCAGTCCAAAGCATTCCATAACTTCCATTCGGATTCGATTTTTTAACAGTCTTCAGAACGTGCGTTTACTGACGGATGAGGAGGAAAAAAAAACAATGCGTTTAATGCATTTACCACCAAGTTCAGAATACGGGCGCACTAAATTTTAGGAGCGGCTGGTTTGACCACGGAAAAAGGAAAGACGGCTGGCTTGACCATTTTGTGCAAGTCACCCCGGAGAGTCCGGAGGTGTTCGGTCCGTGTGCCTTTCAAGTGCCAACGCCCTCCGTTTTATCGATTTGGGCATAGAAAGGGAACTCGGCTTCCTTCAACCCCAATGACATTCCTGCACGACCCAGGATGTCTTCAGCCGGAATATTTTAGTCAGCAAACGAGTTACCCTGCGTCCCTTGACTTTTGCACACTGAGCAATTAGCGTCGTCGCGCCCTTCGTCTGCATTTCCAGCAAGATCACCTTCCGTTTTTTTTTTTTTAACGATGCGAACATTTAAAATGTGCGATTATCTGTGGTAATGACCAGGAAACAGTCGAACACGGGCAGCTGCAGAGATGGAGACAGATAGTGACATCAGAAGACTTCTGCGGACCCTCCAACCCCTGTCAGCCGCACACGTCGGACACCCAACGTAATATGAAACGGATTCAAAAATTTCGTTTCATTCAGCTGGTCCTTCGGTGATAGCTCAGAACTCAGTTAAATGTGAATTGCAAGGCTGCCCGCGACCCCTCCCCTCTGGAAAAAAAGTCCATACTGCAATGTACGTAGATACGGACCCCACAATGACATTGCGCGCAAGCGTTTTGGAATGAATTACTGTGAAAGCAAAAGCAGAACATTAAGATTCTGATTTTAAAACATAAACAACAGAAACATGTAATTGCAATGATCGTTCCGTGATCACGGAACATTCCAGTTCTTTTACTAATTATTATATAGTTATAATAGGCTAGTTCTTATTTTTATGTTTGCTGAGAGCAGTATATGCATCCCACACCAGCACTCCTTGCTCTTACCTTACAGACGACCTGTGCGGCTTGTGTATGATGATCAGGACTGTACGGACTCCGCTACGTCCTTTATGACTGGCTGTTATATCGCTGCAGATAATCCTGACGCCGTTTCAGGCACCACCCAAAAAAGAAGAAGAGGGGGGACTGAAATCACGCAGTACAGATTAGGTCTGCAGCCTGAACTGGTGATGGGACCCGTTTACGCAGCTGGTAAAGAGTAAACAGTGAAATTACAATAAAAAATGTGCTTCAGTGCGTCACAACCCCCGCGCATCTTTTATGTAATCTCGTCCTCGAAACTACATTCGACTGCCGTTTCAGAGTCCCAGGACATGTTGCCGCATTGCTTGCCATTGTCACGCATAAAGACTATCGCCTTAAATCAAGAGAATTTAGCAAGAAGCATCATGGAAAAAATAATTCACATTGATGAAAAATATGATTGCGATTAAACATAAAAGTACAAGTACAGTATCAGTCAAAAGTTTGGACATACCCACATTTTTTCGGTAGCACTTTACAATACGGTACACAAATTAATGCGTTACTGCAGAGTAGGTACTTAGGTACTAATGAGGAGCTACTAAGGAACTAATGAAGATTACAGTACACAAAACGGCAAGTAGGTACTAACGAACGAATGAGGAGGTATTACAAGAACTAAGGAGTAGGTACTTGAGAATTAATGAGGAGGTACTAAGGATTGAATGAGGATGACAGTACATAAAACCACACGTAGACCCGAAAAAACGAATAAGGAGATACAAGAACTAATGAGTATATACTTAGCAACTAATGAGGAGGTAGTAAGGAGCGAATGAGCACTACAGTACAAAAAATGCAAGTAGGTACTAAGGAACTAATGAGGAGGTACACTGTAAACCCTAACAGGTTCAATGATGAAACTGATTACCTCATAATATTTAGCTATGTTAAAGAACATTTTAAGTAATTGCTACTTAAAATGAGACTTTATTAATGTTCAAAATCTTTAAGGATAAGGGTAAAATTAAAAAGAATAACGTGAGAAATTGATGTTCTAAGTAATTACTACATTAGTCAGACAAGTTCTTTAGATTCTAAATCTTTGAGAAAATGAATGACTTTAAAACAAATAACTTCAACAAACAAACATTTTAAGTAATTACTGATCTAAGCTAGACAAGTTATTCACACTCATCTTTGAGGAAGTTGATGAACTGAAACAAAATAATTTGACAAACAAACATTTCAAGTAATCACTACTATGATTTTGGACAAGTTCAATGAACCTGATCATTTTGAAACCATTCTTAAAATTAACAAAACTGACCTGAAATTGGAGTTGAATTTTTTAAGTTATCCCTCCTAATAATATATTCATGTTATCAACATGAATCATTCAATTTCTCAGAACTAGAAGTTGTCAATTCAGCCTCTTACATTTTTAAGTTGACTTAACTCTATTGAAACACATTCTGTTGACTGTTTGTTTACTATTTGCCTCAAAATCAAATATACTTCATTTTAATTTCACTGCATATTCCATTTATTTACATCTAAGACATGCCATGCATGTGCCAACTAAAAGGACCCACTTAAATAAAAGGGTTGGTAAACAGAGTAAGGTTAAAATAAATAACAACAAAATAAATTTTTAATAATCCTGATATCACAATCGTACATTTCAAATTCTCAGTAGAAAGAAACATAGAAAAAGTCACTCTCTCGTAAACAAGGGGTCAAGTGTCTTACTCAAAATACTTCAAAGACATCTTTAAATATGTCATATTCATTGTTAGTGGGTTATTTGTACTGACATATTCCGAAACAATACATGTCGTATCATGTCATTTCAATACTTAAAAAATAGGATTCATAAACATAAGTATGACAAACACACCTATTCACTGATATCACAGACCTATTTCAAATACTCTTTCCAAAATAAAAATTGCGAAGGAAAAAAAACACATCACATGAAATAAAGGAAAGAATCCACTTAGTCAAAATTATTAAATGACCTCTTAAAACAGGTCATGTTCATTTTGCATACAGACATAGTATAAAAATACATATCTCATTTCATTCCATTTGAATACTAACAGAACAGCCTCCCCAGCAATGGGATCAATACAGAAAATCAAAGAAATAATATGTCATCACCTCTTCAACAAAGGTAATAATACTCTTCATCCAAAAACATATTGGCCAACATAAATAAAAAGCAAAAAACAACAAAAGATGGTACTCTTCTCCAACCACCCCCACCCCCAGCTCGTCTTGACTATTAAATTAAATGTGTATGACATTTGCTTTGGATAAGCATAAGATGTAGTGCATACATTAAGCCAAACAGCAAAATGAAAGTCTCTGTCAACTCCACTATATCACTCACAACAATACCTCCCTCAACATCTATAGAATGGCTAGCAGGACCAAACTTCACATGGGAGTCTGTATCACTTGAGACAGTGAGAATAGCTACAGCCGTATCCGAGAGATCTGGCAGGTCAGTTTCTTCTGCCTGAAGACAGATGTCAGTAATTCGTTAATGAGTAGTCAATTAAAAGACACTACATGTGTATTTGATATTATTGATAGAAAAACCAGTGAATGCAAAGTTCAGGTAAAATTCCCAAATTTGACATTCTTGGTGGATTGCTGTAGTATGATTTAGTAGCTATTCTGGTGGCTTGGAAGATGATTGTGGTTGTTGACAATTGGTTGCAAGGTAGTATCAGAGAGAGTTAAATAGAAATAGAGAGATACAGAGAGGACAAAGTAAGAAAAAATAAGAAAGAGGGAAAGAGGACACACAGTTGAATCAAAAACTTACATTCCAGGTCTTAAAAAATCCAGCAGCATCTTCCTGTTGGAAGATGGGAGGGGCCCGCAGAGTAATTGTCCGTCTGCTGTTGACATTGACATCTTCCTAGAAAGACAGAGGGATTGTGGGTTAATTATTAAGCATAATCAGCAGAATATTAATCCTATGAGTGTATAAAATAATAAAATAGTACAAATCATCATGAGGTAGGAAATGTTACGAGATCATAGGTCCTGATGTGTCTTAGTAATTCAGAAGTTTTGCCAGAGCAAGCAGCTTTTTCGCAGTACATCACCATTAGGCGTGTACTCATCAAATTCAGAATAAAATGTGCTCATCAAATTTGTGTGTGTTATTCGACAGAATTCTACACAAATCAGAAAATGCAAAAAGATAATTGGTCACAATGACAGAAAATTAAATATCGCTGCAGCATGGCATCAGTGCCCCATACAGGTCAAGTTATGCAAAAATTGTAGTGCTTCCTCACAACTGCAACTGGATGTGTACGCTAAATTTGGATTTGAATCAAATCAAGAAATTAGACCACTTCCTGATAGGTGGCTTTACCACTAAATTGGATTGGCTGTAGAGCATGTATGATTTTGATGACAGAAACTGCAACAGGTAACTTTAGTGAGGGTAAGTCTGCTTCTTTAAGAACAAACATAATGCAACCGCTGAAAAATTTGTTTCACTTTCGATCCAATATGGCCAAAATAGGGTGCCAACAATCCCAACGGTGTCTTGTTTTTGAAGAAATAATACTGTGTTCAAAAGCTACATGCATGGGTGAAAAGCAAAATTTGACCTATTGGTGGCACTAAAGCTCTTCAGCTGCGAAAATGCAATTTGGTGAAATTAATCATATGACTGACCCCCATCAATGTGCAAAATGTGATGCTTAAGACTGCCCCCATTAGTGTGCACTTAACGGTTGTCTAACTATACCGTCATATGAGCTACCACAGACTTCAAGTGCAGTGGAAAGATGAAAAATAGTAAGAAGTAGAATACATAAAAACACTGAGTGCATTCTCAGCTCTGCAGCTAGGCCCCCAAGTAAGCACAACAGATATAATATGTAAATAACTTCAAATTACTTCTGACTAGGGATGTTACGCTCGAAGCAGATGGCTTGACACAGTATTGATCTTTCAAAACAGAAGTATCTCGGCAATATATTTTGATGCCTCGCTTCACCATGCAAACAAGTAGATCAGAAGGATCTAATAGCTGCGACCTCGCCTAGCATCTGTCACGTGGCCTAGTGTCCATGACTGGTGGTTTCTTGTACAAGTGTGATCTTGAAATTGGCAAATGACCTTGAAAATCAATAGGGAACCCCTCCTCTATACCAAGAAGCTTGTTCTAAGATTTCATAGCCATTCATTGAATTAAACTTGGGTTACGGTGCGAAAACCGTCAAATCGGGCAAAATTGACACTTTTTTTGCCTTTGTGACCTTGGGATTTGACGGATGACCTTGAAAAACAGTAGGGTACACCTCCTGTATGCCTAGAAGCTATTTCCAAAATTTCATAGCGATCCATGAATTCTAACTGGAGTTACAGCGCGAAAACCCGCAAACAAGGTTGTGACCTCTGTGAACTTGACCTTTGACCTTGAGCGAGTTTAGCCATGTTTCACTGAAGTAAAAAAAATGCATCACTCACGGTATTCCCTCTGGGTCTTCACCAGCGTCACGCGCTCATCTGTCTTGTTCCACAAAGACCTCACGTTTCCCATTATAATCGCCGGGACCGCTCGCTTCTGTCTGCTTGACTCCAGATCTGCAACCCCGGCGTTTCCTCCATAACTCCTGCGGGATCAGAGGTCTGTCTCGGGGCAACAGCACAGGCTTGCACAGGGCAATCAACTGACCACGGCAAAGTTCTCAGTTACGAAAAAGTTTCCTTCTTCTTCTTTCTTGGGCGTTTTATGGCTATTTCAATACCCACGGTGTATTACCGACAACTACTGGCAGAATATTTCCGGCAATGGTGAAACATGATGAGCGTGCACGCGGGGAGGAGGGAGGGACAGAGGGTGGCATGGGCAGCAGAAGGCATCTGATTAATTCTTTCCATTCGGACCAAGTGGCAGGGATTTGTCAGTTTTTACAGTCCTGCTGCTGACACAGAGGTCTGATTCTTTTTGTTCCTTTTTCTGAATACATTATGTATTGACTACTCTCAGAATAGATGGACCATTTCACCCAGTATAATAAAAAGTGTTTCTGAACAGGATTACCAACTATACCTTTAACTGCTACCTCTAGACACCCAGCTCTACTCAACTTGTGTCGATTGTTAGGCTACCCATTTTAAAAAATAAGCTGGCCTGCCAAGCCAACCAACCACAATCACTCCAACGCTGTTTTAGGCAAGGATGCTTGCACCCTAATGCCTCTGCAGCTCTGCAACTCCTCATCACTGGCAAAGGTGTTAAAACTAAAAATGACCTCAGCCATTTTTTCTGAAATGTTATGTTTCTGTCCTTTTTTTCAGTTTTATTGGTGTTTGTGTGATATGATATGCCGTGTTACCTGCCTCCAGTGTGTGTTCCACAGACGGACTGGTCATCGGGAATACCGGGACCGCAGTCGCGTAGACAGACCACTGGTGGCCAGTGGCCCACATTTAGGCGAGCAAAAGAGCAACAATGCCTTCCTTAGAAATTAGAGGCCTTTTAATTATACGAACACAGATGGTATAGCTGTTTAAGTTCCGAGAATTAATGGTATTCCTCATTTATCAGATGGTTTATGCTTTATATACCACTTCTTATGGTTCTACTTCACTATTCCGATTGTCTTCCGGCATGGCCATTTCATTGTATTTCTTTTGTATATTTAGTACATGATATAGGAATGAACAAAAAACTTCATTACTGTGAATAAAAAAAAAAAACAATGCATGGGCTTAAACTATGTACAGTTTATTTTATGTTGTTGCTTTTATCCTAAAAGTTTAAGAAGGCAAGCTTGCTGGGAAATTTGTGTGACCAATGGCTTTGCTTGTCCCCGGTTGTGTTAGTCCAAAAACGCGTTTGAACGACTACGAGATGAGACGAAAATGTCAGAAAGCAATGGCGACGTGGAAGAGTTTAGAAAATAAAATAAACAGACATTGGAGACCCAGGCTTTCAAATACAAACAAAATCGACAAGCGTCGACCCGGGGCTCCGTTAGGAAGTGCTTCACATTTTTGATACACGATCCGAAGCCTTGGTATCGAGGGAACATCACTAGCCTACTGTTTGATGCATATTGATTCGTCCCAGATGGCAACACTCCTCCGCTTCGGATCTGCCCCGGCTCTGTGCCGACTCCAGCTGATCTGGCTCAGAGCCGGGGCAGATCCGGAGCGTAGGAGATTGCTATCTGGGGCAGTTCTACGGTGCCAAATACATTTTTTTTTCCAGGAATACAGGAAGACTTTCAAATTTTCCATTCCAAAACCCTGTTTTGACATTCAGAATTATCCGTCATTAAGCTTGCAACCAGCGAATACTGCGGTTCTGAAGCTAGTGAGCTATTCCATGCCCTTTACAGTCTATACGTCAGATATGTAACGTTATTTAAAAAAAGGTCATGTATGAATCAATCCAAATAGTGCAATGGTCTTTTTGAAAAATTCTGAATGCCCCCAAAACCACATTTCTTTTTCACATTCATTCACATAATAATAATATTTCTGGAAAAATACATTCGTTTATATGTTGACAATGATGTGTTTTGAATATAGGACTGCGTCATTGTATTAAATTTCTTTCAGGACATCTGCCGGATAAATAGGATCTTTAATATAAACAGGATTGTTTGTTTTTGGACATTACCCACCCAATGCCTGCCTTCAGAATAGGAAATTCACTCACATGTACATAAGTTCAACTTAATCGTGGCTTGCATTATGTGTATTCTGGTGTTTCATGAGACAACACTGACTACTTTCATAACACTCTGAGTGTTATGCATTAGCATTAAAGCCTCATCTTTTATAAACATTTTGATAAAAAGACCATGACAGTATTGTACTAACTTTTTACAAGTTGCTGAGGGTGGTATCTTTTACTAAACCTGGTCTAGGGACTGGGGGAGGGGGACTTGGTGATCTGTTAACAAATCATAAATGCATATACATAGCCACTGGATTTTTATATTAGATATACACAATTATTTTGTTGTGGGCTAATTTTTTTTCAAATAACCTGACTTTTTTTTTTTTTTTTTTTTTTTTTCGGCCGGTCCCTACTCCCCATCCCTGCCCCCTGGAGAGTGGGCTGGTCAGATACAAATTCCAGGGCCACTTTTTTGCCCCAGTCCGCCCCTGCATCAGACAATTAACTAGTTCAGGAAGACTATTCAGCAGAATGATGGGCCAGTTTAAGTTTCCGCGGCGTTATTACGCAGTACATTGAAAATGAAATGCTCACGAAACTGATGTCAAAGTGTATCAATTTACATTAGCCACAATCGATTATAGGCAAGTTCATCATTCAGTGAGGTTTCTGAAAAATATGTTTGTTTACATTGGTTTGTGTAGGCTGTTCTGTCATCTGCCATGTTGATATGAACCTATTACCTAGCCAATGAAGTTTCACATCATTATTACGTCAGATGTAATTTCTATGTACACTTTAAAGAAATGCGTTTGGGGTTCAGTTCTACTCAGATATGAAGAGCTAATCAAGTCAAATTAAGAAAACTAGTTGAGTGAACTTAAAACTTTCGTGGTGTCTGAACAATATGGCAGCTTTGAGTACAGCTCTGCAATTTTATTGAGTTTAGAACACTATTGGGGAATACAGTGTACTAAAAAAAAACAAATAAGGATGGCAGTTGCTACAGGTACGGCAGTTTTTCAATGCATTTAAATGTGGAGAGGTATGGCAGTCCCCATTTCAAGCCCTGCCCTACCCTAAACCTAACCCTAACCCTAACCCCAAGTTATGGGAGTGCCATAGTGATCATGGACAGAACCCAATACATACATGAGGCCAGCAGACAGCTAAATAACACAGCACACTACAGAAAATTAACTAGACCCATATATCTGGACACAGCCCAGGAAATGCATAACATCATACAAACACTTTTAGATAACAATTATATTGCCAAAAAACAAAGCTTTTAACTCAGGGCAGAGGACAATCCTAGACCTAGGATTTTCTACCTCCTTCCCAAAATACCTAAACCAACACAGTCCTGGACCATACCATATAAGGTCCCAGCAGGGAGACCCATTGTTTCAGACTGTAACAGTGAATCCTAAAGGATCGCTGAATATATAGACTATTTCCTCACCCCATTATCCATAAAGCACAACAGCTACATTAAGGATACATACGACTTTGTACACAAAATAAAAAAAAACACCAAAATAGCGCAGGAAGCCATCCTGTTCACAATAGACAAACAGTCAGTACACAAACATAAACACAGCTGTAAAAGCCTGGATGGAGAAGTACCCGGACGACAATCGCCGGGACACTCCTCTCCTGCAGCACCTGGAAATCAGCCTTAGCAAGAATGATTTCAAATTCAACAAGGAGTTCTTCCTTCAGATCAGTGGCACGGCTATGGGCAAAAAATTTGTACCGGCATATGCTAACATTTACATGGCACGTTGGGAGGAGACTGTTTTTTAAAAATGCCCCAAACTACCAACCAATTACATTAGATACTTAGGCCGTATTCAGAAACGACACTCACACTAATTCAGCGTGAGCGCGTACTAAAACTTGGTTAGTTTCAGGTTATACTAAATGAGTCAGAGGTTGCCCTAACACTCATTTGCTTTCAGAGAGCTCACTTACACTGAAAATAGCGTCACTTTCTTAGTGAAAGTTGCGTGCAGGAACTCCTCTCTTGAGCCGCACTAACTTGCTCCGATATTTCGTTGTCATGGCTTTCAGATGGTTACAAACATTAGACACTCTGAATCATTTACAGCCACGTGCTCGCCGCAGTCGCAACTACGCAAATTTTAACTATAATGATGATAACAATGCCGGTAACTTACTTACTGACCACCGGGTTTCAGTGTTTACGAACTGCACTGGGGTGAACTCAAGGTTAGCATTTGTGTACACACCAGTGGCTACTGGTGAACTGACAATAGGGGAAGCTCAAAACCATCCCTTAAAAATGATGATTGGACATGGCCTGTTTTCAATTCATTTAAATTACCATTGCAGAAACTCCAAAAACTCTACATTATCAGGTGTGGCCACTTTTCATGAGCCAACTCTCACGCATTCAGATTTCTCGCGCTTTTCTTTACTCATGGGTTGAATAATTCTGCGCTCAGCTGGCTCGTGGGGCGCGTGTGGATTGGTCTGCGAGGCTCATGTAGCTGTAAGTCACGAGACTCCATTCTTTTCTACATTCCTAACCGCTGAACGCAGAAGGAAATGTCCGGCACGTGTCACAGCTTACTGCTTAGTGAGCCTCGCGGGCTGTCCTGCGCCTTTCGCGAGCCACGCGACCACAGAATCTATGAAGACATGCTGACATTTACGACGTCATTTATGTGCGAAAGGCCTCAATTTTATGAAGCGATGTATTACAACGCTATTAAAATAAATTTGATTGTCGTTTTACCAATTTGTCTGAGAAACTTTCTAATGAAGAAAAGTAAACTGCGCCAGGTTTAGGTCATTCAGCACTGAAGGGTGAGGATTGAACGTCCCTTTACAGCAGCCGACGCACCGCCTATTTTACCCAGTGCCCACTACTGTCAGTTATGCTCGGGTGGCGTCTATGAATAGTAATTGACGAGGAGTGGGACTGCTCTCTCAGTTAGTAGTCGGTCGATCTCTTTCTCTCACTCCAGTTACATTTAAATCGTACTCACTATATGGTGAGTGGAGGGTGAGTGCGAGTGTCGTTTCTGAATACGGGCCTTGGATGACATATGGGGAACATGGACACATAGCCTAGAAGACTTCGAAAACTTCATTCATATCCTCAACACACATCACAGAACAATCACAGTTAAATACACCACATATAACAAACGCATAGACTTCTTGGACAGCCAGTGACGTGCAGTCGGAGGTTAGTTTGGTGAGGCAGAAACCTTCCCTTTGCTCGATTAGTAATCAGACGAATAATTAGTTTCGTAAGACTATTCGGCAGAATGACGGGCCAGTTTAACTTTCCGCGGCGTTATTACTCAGTAGGCTGCATCGAACTTGAAATGCTCACGAAACTGCAGATTTGCGAGTATTCGCTTTCAGGAAGCCAGAGACGTGCGGTGAGGTGAGGCAGTGACCCAAACTTATCACAGGATTTTGTGAACCTGTTCCCACGTACTATCCCTCATTGACAATGAAAATAATTAAGACCAAGCCTGTAGGAAGCCTGATACCGATAGAGGAGATAATAACTTCATTCACATATACGCTGCCATTCGAGACTGCAAGGATGGAAATCTGAATAATCAATTAGGAAAAATTCTCGGCTCTCGGTAATTCTGTATATCATCTAAACATTTTGTTAATCGGATTACGAAAGAAGACTGAAAATAAACGCCCTCTATTTGTTTGGGTGTAAAAGCGCGTATTTAAAGGAGAATACATTACAGGCTATTGATTAAGCATTGAACTCTGCATAAGTCGAACTGCGCTAATATTTTTTGATGACATTGCTTCTGCTTCCTGGAAGGAAGTACTCGCAAATCTGCTGTTGAGCATTTCTGGTTCGATGTACTGAGTGATAACGCTGCGGAAACTTAAACTGGCCCGTCATTCTGCCGAATAGTCTTACTAAACAAGTTAATAGTCTGATTGCTAATCAAGCAAAAGAGAGGTTTGTGCCTCACCAAACCAACCTCCACCGCACGTCACTGTTGGACACCACTACATATAAAGGACCCTCATTTATCCAGACATACACATTTGATACAAAGGTATTCTTTAAAGACAGACACACACACTGCTACGCAAAAACAGTCTCCATCCAAAACACCCTTTCAAAGGCCTGATCAAGTCACAATTGCTCCGGTACCACAGGATTTGTACGCAAACAACAGATTTTGAGGAGGCTACCCAGAGCCTCTTCAAAGCATTGAAACCCAGGGGATACACTAGATCGTTTCTCAGACAAATCCGGAGGAACTTTCTGACCACAAGACCACAGGATCCGAGGAAAATAATCTCGCTCATTACCACCAACTCAGCATTTAGCCAAGCAGCAAACATAAAATTAAACAGAATCTAAACAGATCCCTATGTACCCCTGGCAGCAATGCTTCCATCAGTCTGCCCCAGGGCAGCTGTGGCTACAAAAACGTAGTTTACCACTCTCAGAGTGTGAATGTGTGAGTGAATGAATAATGTATCCATTTTGAAGCGTCTTTGAGTGCCCAGAAAAGCGCTATATAAAATTATAATTATTATAAGAGAGGCAAAAACCTCAAGTAAACAGCAAATTACCAGAAATTAACATGGTACATCCATCAGATCTAGTATTTTGCAAACAAGTCACAACAATTAGGAACAACACAACAAACACAACCTACTTAATCAGACAAACACTCACACACAACACAAAAAACTGCATATATGCCATTAATTGTAACCACTGTGACATAAAATATGTAGGAGATGGGTAACAAGATCAGGACTAGATTAGCACAACACATATATAACATTAGAAATCACAGAGACACAGACACCTTGGTGCTCACTTCCTTCACCATGGACTTGAGGCACTAGAAATATCCGGGTTTCAGACAAACAACAGCTGGACACCGGAGGACAGATGGAGGACAGAAAAACATTGGATCACAAAACTCAACAGTTTGTTCCCAAGAGGAATCAACAAACGCACCTAAAACTTCACCACAAGAGGAACCAAATTCTTCCTATATAAAGGCTCCAGTGCACTGAATGGCCTGTGCAAACTTTTCTTTCCCGTGGGGCCCTCATAAGGGAAAACTTGGGAAAGGAAGATTGTTTTCCTAAACCTAATCCCAACCCTTAACCCTTCCCCTAACCATAATCCCAAATCCTAATCCCTCGAAATCGACTGTCGTACCAATAAAAACTGCCGTGCCCCTAGATACTGCGAAAAAGGATTGCGGTACCCAAAACTGCAAGTAGGTACTAATAGGGGTGTCACACTTTTGCGTTCCTTATAAAAATTTTTAAATACGCAGCTTTAGACCAGTAAACGTTTATACACTCAACAAAAATATAAACGCAACACTTTTGTTTTTGCTCTTATTTGTCATGAGATGGACTCAAAGATCTAAAATTCATTCTAGATACACAATATTACCATTTCTCTCAAAAATTGTTCTCATATCTGTCTAAATGTGTGATAGTGAGCACTTTTGCTTTGCTGAGACAATCCATCCCACCTCACAGGTGTGCCACATCAAGATGCTCATCAGACACCTCAAATGCCTCAAATGATTCTTGTACATTCTGGGTGTATTAGCTCTCAAATGCAGCTTGAATGTAGTTGGAACACAGTAGGAATATTAAGAATGCTGGTAGAATGCAGTCAGAATATTTAGAATACACATCGAATGCCGTACGAATGCGGTTCAATTGCTGCCTGAACTCCACCCAAAGTGTGGTTGGAAGGTGCCTCGAATGCTGTACGAATTCACCTCTAAGGGCCGAAATATACTTGCTGCAGGGAACGCGTTCGCGTAAGCATCATGGCTGCCATGCATATTTAGCGGTCGTTTGGCGCGTTGTCAGCTCACTTTGAAGTGAGGTGCAAAAATGACATGACCACTAGAGGCACTCGTACGAAGTTGGTTTACTAGCTATATCAGGAAACGCCAGTGTCACCGCCTTCTTCACTTTCATGACCTCTGCGTCGGAGTGCTGCAGTCTGCCCCTAGCGGAGACCACCAGTATCAGTGTTTTGACTGCGTTGGCGAATGACCGTTACTGCAGCTAGTATACACAGGCACAGCACAACGTGTACATGACCATGCAGCGAGTGTACCAGCGCCCTAATGCAGTCAGAATGCACCCGGAATGGCCGCCGAACATGGTTGGAACATCCAAGAATTCAAACAGAATACAGCTCAAATACTCAGAATGTACTTAGAATGTAACACAAGTGTCCCGTGTGCGTTGATTGAGTAATTGCTGACTATAGCAGGGGAACGTAAATATGCCGCAAAAACTGACGCCGAATGCGTGAGAGTTAACTGATACGCAGTGTCTAGAGACTCAGCATTTTTTATTTGTACAGCAGTCGATTTCAAGGGATTCGGATAAGGATTCGGGATTATGGTTAGGGGAACGGTTGGGGGTTGAGGTTAGGGGAAGGGTTACGGGTTAGGGTTAGGTTAGGTTAGCAACGTATAGCAACAGGTATGTGTTATTAATGAAAACTGGCCACACCTGAATGTTGAGAGTTTTAGCAGTTTCTGTAATGTAATTTGAAGGAATGATTGAAAACAGGTCATAACCAATCATTTTTTTTAAGCCAGTTCACCAGCCGCCTCTGATTCCAGCGGCAATCGAAAGATTCCAATGGCATTCGAAAGCACATTTCAGCTGAATTGTTTTAATATCGAAATAGATTCCTGCGGCAATCGAAAAGCATTCAAGGTGCATTCTGGCTGGATTTGACGTGGCTTTCCATTTCAATTCTCTCTCGAATGCAATCATAATGTTTTGAATGCTGTTGGAATGCCGTAAGAATATTTATAATGCAGTCAGAGCGCAGTTAGAATACAGTTCAAATGCCGTACATCTAAAGATGGCTACAAATGGCATACAGAGGGTTAACGCGGACACACTTTTTAAAACCCCTCTGAAATCAAAAAGGATTAAGATTTTGACCTGAATCCAATTGCATGTTACTGCTATCAAAATCAAGCAAATATGAAACCATCATCAGGGGAGCTCTGGTGATTTCAAATGGATTGACCCGTAGTCTATTACACAGCTGTGAAGTGCACCCCTTGTCGGATTCGTTCTGGTTGCAGTAGGGCTACGCAATTGGGCAAATGTTGAGTCAAGTTGCTGCTTTCTCATATAACGTGTTTGTCAGCATACTTATTAATTCTGGGTAATAAATTCACATGTATTTATTTGAATTTTTTATTTAATTTGTTCAAAAACAATATATTGTTGATTCTCAGCTCTTTATAATCCTACAATATTATGAAATGGCCTCACATTTGCACTGCCATGAAAAAGCGGCAGCCGCGGCTCCAGGGGGATATAGAATTCCGGCAGGGCAATTGTTTTGATGTGTTATGTTCTGAGGAAAATGCCACAAAAAAGTATTTACTCCCTTCTGATTTCATCAGAATTTTTGCTTACTTATCACACTAAAATATTTAACATGTCCGTGCCAAATGTTGTTAGAAAATGAAAACATGAGGATATACTTTCTAAAATGATCGTTTCAATTATATTATTTAAAGTCTAATCTAGTCTAATTATTGTGGAATGCTGAGTCAGCATTACTCCAGATGTAAGGCTGTGGTTTTCAAACTTCTTATGCCCAAGGCACTCCAAAGCACATGCAAAATCTCAAGGCACACCTGAATTCATATCTGCACATATTCATACCCCAGGTGCCAATAAGTTATCCCAATGCTTGCCTGAACAGGTATGTTTTAACCCTACTCCAGTGGTCGTTGCTACCCCCCTTATTTCAGTGCTCGCAGTCTAATGACAGTTTTAACTGCTGTTATATTGACACAAAAGCCATAAATCATCGCAAAATTTTGTTTAAAACATTTTTCAGCTATGAAGCAGTGTCTTCAACTAATGCTTAACATGAGTAATTGCAGTGATTACACAAAGAGAAAACACAAATACTTAACATGTATTTCTGAACATACATTTCTATAAAAAAAAAAAACAAACAAGCAAACCATATGAACACATCCGAACATAAATAGTACTTCTGTGCGCACGCGTGTGTGTATGTGTGAGGGAGGGGTATTGGGGAACCAGACGCGAAAGGAAACGGTGTCTAAAAGCCCATAACAGGTTGATGGCCACTAAAATCCCTAAGGATGTGATACAAACCAAACAAGTCGACATGGTCAACAACATCCCCCGCTAATCGTGTGCTTCTTATTTTCGAACTCCATCAAGGCCTTTATGGTCTGAAGCTACGCACAAATTTGGTTACTGTATCTGTAGTAGTTTCTGAGTAAAGCTGTCCCCTTTATCTCGGACGGATGGACAAACAAATGGAAGGACGGACAGGGGTCAAACCTATATCCCCCTCCCACTTCGTCTTGGCGGTGGATAATAACAATAAATCAAAACAACCCTGGCCTAAATGCTGGGCAAATAGGAGAATGCAAGAAAAGCTCTGCCTCTAAATGGAGCAAGAAAGATGTAAAAAAAATCCTATTTCTTTGACTGGCAACATAAACCCAAAAGTTTGCCCAATAGAAATAAACACAAAACAAAACTCCACCTCACAATGGAGCGAAACGCTCGCCAAAAGTGAGCAAGAAACTCTAAATGATAGCTTGTAAGAAGTATACAATATTTCCAGTAGTAGTACCCTCAAGGTCAAAATGCAAGAGCTTAAATACCCCCGGAAACTCCGGGACAACTACAGATAATGGCGAAAGAAAATAATAATAGGAAAAGAGAGATTCCACCCTATATGACCTACAGCAGGGCTGTCCAACCCTGTTTCTGGAGAGCTACCATCCCCTGGGCCCGGTTGTTCAAAGCTCTGTTAATTTAACGGCTGGTTAGCGCTTAACACCTGACATTATGACCACTCTCTAAATAAGATTCTTGCGAATGCTCTTCACTACTTAAACTAATCAAGGGGAAACCTACAAAATGCATCAAAAACATAAAACAACTGTGCTTTCATTCAGAGATATAGATACTGTGGTTTAAACGTAATCACCGGTTAAAGTTAACAAAGCTTTGAACAACTGGGCCCTGAAGTTTATCACTCCAACCAAAGCAAACCACACCTGCTTTCCCAGTTACAGATCTTGATAAGCTGCTAATGAGCTGAATCAGGTGTGTTGAATTACGGTTGGAGTAGAAACTGACAGGATGGTTATTCTCCAGGAACAGGGTTGGACTCCCTGACCTACACAATGAGGCCAGGTAATTGAATGACCAGAAGTAAAAATTCAGCGGTTGCCCAAAGGTGCCAATATGTGTGTAGAATGCTCAATATGCCAAAGGTCCTGCCTGACTGTAGTTCCGGGGTAGAAAGGTACCACAGCAGACACACAATGAGCGAGACGCAGCTTGAATAAAGAAAACCGAAACAAAAGCCCAAAACCCAATTGCTGTTGGGAATAAACCCCCCACTGGGACACCCTAGTGAAAGAAATCACCTTCAGAAATTCCCAGCTGGGTCGCCGCCCAGTAAAACCAGAGGACCTTTAACTGGAATCGAAAAGAAACCAGAGAGGGAGGTAACTGAGAGTATTCTGTGAAGAATTAAACAGGAGAATACCTGAGGTAATTTAGCGGACACAGAATCATACAAGTATTTCTTTTAGAAAGATTCTGTAAATACCATCCGCACCGCGCTATACCATACCAGCTCTGTGTAAGGCTTGATAGATACAGAAGCACTGACTGCACGAAAGTCAGAGTTTAAATAGAGGCGCATCCAGGAATAGCTGCCATGGATGAATGCAATCATGATCCCAAAAGGCCCCAAGTGGTGGCACCTGGCCACTACGCCCAGAAAAATGACAGCGTGTGTGTCTGTGTGTGCGTATGTGTGCGTGTGAGAGAGAGAGTGTGTTCCCACACGAGTGGCAATTTATCTCCTTGGAGTGTGCCTTGCAAACAAGGCATGGCATTTGTGGCATGTTTGGCTGGTCTTATAGGGGTCTATTCTCCCATGCGTGTAAGTTGAAAAAAGCGCGTAGCAGATCTGCGGCAGATCCGGAGCGTAGGAGCTTGCTATCTGGGTTCTTTATTCCAATTTTAAAGGTGAGGAGAGGAGCTCATTTGATTGGTGATGTTTTGACTTGGCTGTGTTAAACCCACTCACGGCTTCTCTCCTCCCTCTTTACCACTTTCGCTGGCAGGAGGGACAGAGGCAGGACAGAGGAGTACTTGCGCCGGGCTGCCCCGGGCACAAAATTGCAAAATATGTTAGCGCTAATGGGCTCATAATTCGTTTTACACGCCGAATTTTGAGCCCATTATGCTTAGCCTAGAGGGTAGTTGCTCTTGTGTGGGCATGGGCACATAAGCACGAGAAAGGGATGGGGGGGGGTGGAGGGTGTGAGGGGGTGACGGGTTGGGATGTGGGTGTGTGGATGTGTGGTGTGGTGGGGATGAGTGTGTAGATGTGTGTATGGCAGGCCTCAATGTAAACTTTTTTCTCAAGGAGCATGCATGCTCCTAAAAAAATTTTGGAACGCAATTAAATTTTTAGGAGCATGAAATAAGTTTTGGGAGCACAAAATTAACAAAGTACTAAAAAAGGAACTTAAATATAAAAAAAACAACAAAAATCAAGATAAAGTCTTTTTGTTTTAATTAAGGTAACAGCTTCAGTTTCAAGAACAAGGGGGAGGGGGTGTGCCACTCGATCTGTTGCCCATGAGCAACTGGCCATGGGGGAGCAATCATCATCCCATTCAACCGGAGGGCAATCTGGCATCTTAGGCCATTCCTTGTACAAAACTACATGCTCTGTGATACCACCCTTAAAAAATTATAAAAATAAAAACGAAAGCATGACGCATGGAATAGAATGTATGCAATCATCTGCGTTTCAGGTGAGAGCATGTTTTAAATTACGTTTCTCTCTTTAGCCGTATGCTTTTGGAAGCTAATTGTCAGCCAACTGTGGACATTAAACCAAGCCTTAGCTGACAATAGAAAACAGAAAAGGCGATCTATAAGTGGTACTGTTTATGGGTTAATTTTATGAATTTTGAATTGTCAGCGATCTTAACCAAGGCAGATAATGACGTTTATGCACCCGCTGGTATGTTATACAGCCACTACTTGTTTCCCTCGGACACGTTTGCAGTGGGAAGTAAACCATCGGGAATTTAAAATCTGTATTTGAGCACAGCCCATGTGAATTTATGTAATGTGCTAAATACTGGGCTGATTGCGCAGCTATTGTTTTCTTTTTTTTAATATAATTTAATTTAGATCTTCATTGCAATGACCCCCTGGTTTTAATATTGTTTAATGAATGATTTTGCACAGTGGATGTTGAATGTAAATGATTGTACATGATGTGCAATAAAAAAAATAAATAAATCGGGGGAAAAAAACCATCGGGAAGCCATGGCAACCGACGCTGACGGCAGAGAATTTTTCTGCCGGCGAGAACAATTTCAGCGAGTAGCGAGGGCGATGGGCGAGTAGCGATGTGTGTGAATGAGGCTTTAAGCTCTCAACATCGCATGGCCCAGCATTAAGCTTATTACGATTGCGCGAATCCTACTTCTGAAAACAGTGCTTCGAAACAACTCGCAACACAGCTTTGTATATCAATTCAAGTCAAAGCGATACCTCCTTAGTGCTGTACGGAGTTTCTGTTATCGCATGTTTGCTTCCGGTAGAGTAAATTAATGCCGAATTATAGGCCTATCCGTTTTCAGACGTTATTAAGTTTACCAAAAATTATTAATTACGTTTTTGATATAATAATGAATGTTAGATCACTATTTGGTCGCACATGGTCAAAATTTTCAAGGCGCAGGGGTGCGACCGGCAAAAAATTATTGATCGCAAAACTGAAATACAAGTCGCATTTGCGACCAAAACTGTCGCAACATTGAGGCCTGTGTGGGGATGTTTTCCATCTGCTGGATGAACATAATCTAGTCTTGTCCATTAATTTCCGATGGCGGTCATTTTTGACCGGGAACACTAAAGGTGTAACAAAGTTGAACTAACCTCTCAAAATTCAATTAAAATGATGATCAGCAATTTCATATGTTCAGGTGCCTGGTGTGGAGGATATCATGAGGTTTCGAGGCAATCGGATGAAAAACACATCGTTTATGCTTCAGGAAAGCTGTAAAATCGTCAGATTTGACTGAACACTGGAGGTTAGTAGACCTTTAAAAATGTCCACAGAATCAGCGGATTGTACTTATTGGGGCATAGCATTCCACACCTTAGGTGCTAATGCTTTCTGTCGAGCTGCCATTTAGGCGGACCAAATTTAATATTATCGGATCATTCCATCTGGCGATGAATTCCACCTCTACGCAACTCGTCGAGAAAGGGCTGTATGAAAAATTTTTCCTAAATGGTGAAAAATTGGTTTGATAGAATTCATGAGATGCAGTGGTACTACGCATTTGTAATACAGCTGTCTTGCATCGTTTGTTCAGATTTCGTTCATTGGCAAACAAAGTAACTTTACTAATCCTCTTGCAGGTATTATGATGAGTGCCACGAATAAGCTAACAGAGCTCACTGACCTGACGTCACTAGCTTTCCCCTGAGTGAACAAGCGCCCTGACCACCACCGTTGGCAAAATTTTTTTCTGCATGTCGGTTGGCACAATGATGTAAATCAGCCAATCACAGCTTGGCTGTACTCATGAATAAATGAGAATGACAATGTATTCGACCATGTCACTGTCAGGCCCCCAGAACTAGGGCTGAGAAGCACGCCGACGTGGGCTTAGCTGACGAAGTTCATATAGCAAGTGACATGATGCCATGGGGGGCAAAAACTAGTTTCTCCATTGGGTACAATGAAAAAAGACACTGATAAATCCATGAATACATTTTTCTGATAACCACAAATGATCAATATATAATCTGTAAATTTCCTCTTTTAAACCTTTTTCCTTGGCAGGACCATTTTAAGATTCCGGGGGCCTATAGTTTTCCACCTGTCCATCTGTCTGACTGTCTGTTTGTCTGCAGCAGCAAAAAAAAAAAACCTTAACGTTGACCATAACTTTTGATTGCTTAGTGATAAGCCTTTGATTCTTGCCATGTGTATTCCTTGTGACAAGACCTTTCAGATGAGGTCATGAATTTTGACCCCTTGACCTTGGCGTAGGATGCATTTTTTTTAAACTTTTTTTTTACTTTAACCTTAGCCATAACTTTTGATTGCTTAGTGATAGGCCTTTGACACTTAGCATCAACTTACATCAAAATCAAAAACACAAATCGAAATAATCTTAATGTTCGGGGGCATCAGTGTTTCACAAACACATCATGTTTTTTTAATTCAGGTAATGGTCAAAAGCTTTCTATAGACCCATTTACAGCCGACGTCATCAAAATGATGCGTGCGAAATGTCTGGTTGTTGCGTGTACGGCTGTCAGAATTGATATTTTATTGGTGGACTCGAGTTTTACAGGATTCCGAGAGGATCACGTATGTATAACGCCCACTGGCCGCAAGCGAAGCATCAAGTCAAACTGTGAACACTGCCTTGATGGCTTTAAACGCCTACTGAAAGTGTCAGCCGCATCAACATTGACAGCTGTCAACACGACCAAGAAGCCATGGGTGTCACTCTCAAAATATTCATCTAGATAACGTTTAATTTTGAAAACACCAACCGATAAAGCTTATTTTAAGTGATTAAAAAGTGCGATGTTCAGGTTACTGCGCACAATATGTTAAATAAAGGCAGAATTTTCCTTCTAAATTTAGCTGTCAAGTAAATTAAGATTATGATTCACTTTACTTAACCCAGCAGCAAATTAGCTAGCTAGCTAACTCAGCAGTGTTAATTTCTTACCAGTGTACCTTGAGTTAGGTTCCTCTCAATGGATTTCCTCTCAAAACTGCGACTTGGTTTAAAAGTAGGTATATCGATTTCGACAACTGCATGTAAGGTTTCCGTGTGTGCCACCAACCATGACGAGGCAAAATAGTTAAATAGCTAACCTAAAAGACAAATGCGTTCCTATTGAGTTGACGCTCAAGGCTTTGCTCCATTGAAATTAATGTAACCAATTTTTGGACGCCCGTCTCACAGTTACAGACATTAAATGAAATTTGTGAGAATAATGGTAAAACGAAGGAGATTTCACGTTTGCATGACAACTACGTAGTCATACTCGCAAGCTAGCAAGCCAACAATACAAAGTAATACTTAGCCTGCCATGTAGGTACAATTAGCTGTCCGGACGTAGTTTTCTGTTTATTTATTTTTTATTGTAACCCATGCATCATACACAGAGATGCCAAGTCTCACGCATTCGGCGTAGGTCTTACGCATTTTTTAGGCTTATTCACCGTAGTCAGTAATTATTCATTGAATGCGTAGTGAGATTCTCATGCGGAACTAAAATCCTTGTGCATTTAAGTATCCGTTTCACTTGCGTAAAGATGCACCTCATCATAAGTCACGTGGAAAGCGATTATGACTCCCGTTCTTCTCTTTACTCAGGGATTGGAAACAATGCACGTGTTTCATGATCGTTTAAATTGTGTTCATGAAATAAGACCATTTGAAATGTTTGTATGCAGTTCCATAGCTTTCAATCCCTCAGTAAAGACAAGCCTGAGTATTCCCGAGTCATAATCGATTTCCGTGTCATTATTGGGGAAATCCACCGTAATGCACGTGAAACTGATTAACTTGATGCATAATGACTTAAATTCCGCGGGTGAATTTCTTCAGTGCGCTTTGATTGAATAATTGCTGACTACGGCACAGAAACGTGAATGCCACTAAGAGGAGAAACTCACGCCTAAGACGTAATGTCATCTCAGCATACACAGCGGTTTTATGCCCTTGTTTTTGACTAGGAAGGACCTCGGATTTCGAGACACAACATTCCAAGTCTGTTGTGGTATTTAACATTCTGCTTATGTCTGCAGATAACACTGTCATAAGCATGCAGTGTATGTTCGTAGTTCCTTCCTAGTGTACACGGTAGGTTTCTCGATCAAATGGGTATATATATCAGGCCACGGAATACTGGGCCACTAGCTAACGTCATCTACCCACTCACTGATACCATTCGGATCTGGAAATTGGTTGCCACTTGTCAAAGTTAATTTGTTTAGGTAGAATTTGCAATCTTTGATGGCTAATGCCCTCAAATAGCTTGACAAGCTATTATGGTCCGCCATACTTTTCCGTTGCCAAGATGCGCGCGCAGCCTGTTTTGTTTGTAAACAGTAAATGGGTCTATAGCCACCAATTAATATCCTGTAGCATTTATAGTTCTTTGGTAATATTGACCATTCAAACCCTTTTTTTCAGAATGTGGGTATCCTTCAATTTTAATGAAACCTATGCTTTTGCAAAGCTCTTGATATGCACTGCCTCGAAAACAAATTTCTTTATGGAACCTAGCATGCCTTCATTAGAAAAATATTGAGTCATTTTCTATTTCTTTGTCCTAAAATCAACCCTTTTTTAGGGGTCGTTCACAATTCTCAACAATTCTCAGCAACAATTGTAGAAACTGAACATTTTTTGAAATCCTCTTCCCCCAAAACATGTACTGTAAAAATACATCAGTTTGACTGCAATATTTCCTCTTTTTTTAAATGTAAGAAGTGTACACCGATAATCCCACCCCCACCCCGTGATTTTGAAAATTGTGAATGGCCCCTTAAGCTGCTTTAGTTCTTACCATAGACTGGATAAAAAGATGGACGCATCACCTGGTTCTGAAAAGTGGGGCCAATGCAGTAATCTCTAAGAATGGCATTCTATTTAATGGCCAGTAGAAGGCAATGTTGGTGGTTGCAGAAAGAAGTTCAATGCTATAGAAGTCCATGAGAAATGACCCAACATGCCCACCTGATTTATTATTTTAATAATGATTTCCCACAGTATTTTATGGTATCTATCGTAAGTTTCTAATCTCCTTCGATATATCACAATGTTAATTTTTGTATATTATGGTCCCAAATAGACTAGGATAAAGGATAAAGCCAAAATATGCTTTAGGGGTGTGGCTATCCTCTGGTCCTTGTCAGATACGGTCTGATCCACCTATAGATCCACAGCTTGCTCCTCCCTGGATCTTCAATTCGCACTCTCGTCCAATAGGAATCACATCTGATTTCAAAATGACAAAACGGCACTGTTCAGATCGTCAATCCAGGCTTCCTAAATGATATGCTGAAACCAATGGGTGATGTCACGGTTGCTTCGTCCATCTTTTTGTACAGTCTATGGTTCTTACTAGTAACTTGCAAGAGTCACTGGTTTCTGAGGCACTTGGTGATTCTGTCAAACTCATAACAGAAAAAGGGTACTGCCTTCCAGATCCTGCAGTACCTGATGCAGAGATGATTAAGAAATTGTCTAGCTAGGGAAACATGACAAATGCTATCTATATTCTGGGGCCACTGAAACTTACGCATTGGTCCATTAGGATACATGAATTTTACAATCAGCATCTTGATATTCCTCGAGACAACTGCCAGCCACCATTGGCCATCATGAAGGCAGGCTACATAATGTCCTGGAGTAAACTGCTCGAGAGGTTGACTGTTCTTTGTGATAAGCGTCCATCATCTGCCCAGTCTTATACCCATCCTTATTTCAGTGGCCCCAGAATAAAGATGACATTTGTCATGTTCCCCTGAACCATTTGTTAATCATCTCTGCACTCAGTACTGCAGGATCTGGAAGGCAGTACACTCTTTCTGATTATTATTTTCACAGAATTGCCAAGTAATTTAGAAACTAACGACTCTTGTAATGGAAGTCATAATAAATAAAGCTGTTTAAGGGGCCACTCACAATTTTCAACATCACGGGAATGGGGTGTGGCTATCTGTGTAGGCCTACTCTTCTTACATTTAAAAAAGAGGAAATATTAATTAATTCAACGCTTTCTTCACAGTGAGTGATACGAAAATCTCGCAAAACATGTAAATTGACAAAAGTCTCATGGGGGGACCAGATTTTCTGTGACACCTGTCAACACATTTTTAATCAATGATATTCTTAACGGGAAATAATCGATTAATTATTAGTCATTAAAATCTCTCGTCAATGTCATATCTGCTCAAAGAGTTGAGGAATTTTTTTTCGTAATGTGACATGGGAGCTCTCCACTGAGGCTAACTAAACTGATTAGGTTTTTCTTGGGTCTAGGTCACATAACATCAATTGAATGTGGAGGTCAAAGATCAAGTTTTAGTGGGTATGGAGCTATAGCCGTTGGCGGCATAGCAGTCAACCCTCTACGCTGAGATCTACCTTACTAGCTTCAATATTACTATGTTTGAATCATTATGTATCATGTCATTTCCTCCGGGCTTAAGAGGAGAAAGACCACCCCTCCTGTTATCAGCGTTCAGTTCAAAAGCCAGCATTTCTGATGATATGGGGATGCATTAGTGCATATGGTGTGGGACACTTAATCTTCCCAACCTCTGAAAATGGGAGAGGAGACCAGATTAGAAAGGCTTTGTAAATATAAACAGTGAACAAAATAAAGAAATACAATCAATAAAAGACAAGTATTCTATAGTGGAATAATCCCACCAAAATTAGGGAACAACATTACGTTGAGGGGAAGTTCATCATTCAGTCCATCAGGTGTTAAAGTCTGTAAGTGAACATCCAATACACTTCGCGACGTTTGAGCAGCAAATCAAGATCACCACCTCTTCGTGGAAGGCTGACTTTTTCAAGACCACAGAAACGTAAAGTGGAAATGTCATGTTTTTTATCATTAAAATAAACAGCCACTGGATAATTTTGTCATTTCTGCGTATAGAGCTTTTGTGTTCACTAACGTGCTGTTTTAATTGCCTAAATGTCTTACCCACTTATGCCAAGCCACAGGCACAACGCAGCGTGTATATCACATGTGTAGATGCACAAGTTATTACCTCTTTTATGGAAATTTTCTTATTAGTATGAGGATGATAAAAAAGTTGGTTTTTATGGTATTATTGCACGGTGCACAATTTCCAAAACGATAATTTCCCGCAGGTAAAGGGGATAAAAGCTGCTCAGTGGGCGGGTTAGGCTTGTAAGTGGTAAAATCAGCATGAACAAGGAGGTCTCTCAGATTTCTCCCTCGCTTGTTCACAAAAAAAAAAGGCTGAAATTTGAAATGGGGGGCCAATTCAGGATCTGAAGACAAAATATGCCAGTGCTTCTTAAAAGTAGATTTGATAGTGAAAGAGAGAGGAGAAAAAGTGGTGATACAAGTAACAGAGAACTTTTTTCTTTTCTCTTGGTTTGTTGTAACAATTCTGAGCGTGGTGCTATTCAGTGCTACATCATAAGCCTTCTGTAGCCAATCATTTGGGTATCCCCGTTGGACAAATCTAGACCTCATCTCAGATGCCTTCTCTATAAAATCTTCTGTAGTATTGCAAATTCGTCTAAGCCTAAAGAATTGACTTTTGGGCAAACCTCTCTTCAGAGGGGTGGGATGAGAACTACTTGCCAGAAGAACTGTGTTCTTATCGGTTTCTTTGCGGTAAAGAGTGGTGGATAAGGTGCCATTATTTTTAATAACCCACATATCCAAAAAAGGAACTTTTTCACTACTGTAACTCATAGTAAATTTACAATAGTAAAGTTACAATTAAAGCTGTTGAGTTAAGTGTAAAAATCTTGTAGCTCATTGGCATCAGCTTGGACCAGGCAGAACATATCATCAATAAACCTGTTCCACTTCAAAACTTTAGGCTGAAAAATTTAAAACTCTGGATTAAAAACAAAATTCCTTTCAAAGTAACCAACATACAAATTGGCATAATTAGGTGCACAAATTGAGCCCATGCTTATGCCAGACGTTTGTAAATAGAACTCTCCATTTAAATTAAAATAATTTTTCTTCATCACAAGATTTGCTAATACAATAATGAACTCATTGGGAGGCATAGCTGAATCATCTCGGTTCTGAAGATAGAATTGTAAAGCCTCAATGCCCCCATCATGCGGACTATTCGTGTAAAGGCTAGCAATGTCAAAGGTCACCAACAGAATGTCATCAGGTAAGTCGGTAAAACTTGAAATATTAATGATAAAATCAGTGGAGTCTAAAGTGCATAAGTCTCTATCCAATCCTCCAGGCCGTCCCATAGTAGCTCAGACAAATTCTTTATTATCACCATTGTCTCAGTATGAGGACTACTTCATTAAACCTGATGTCCAGACACTGCCAGCATATGTAAAAGA
This sequence comes from Gymnothorax reevesii, assembly GCA_029721435.1. Classification (NCBI taxonomy): domain Eukaryota; kingdom Metazoa; phylum Chordata; class Actinopteri; order Anguilliformes; family Muraenidae; genus Gymnothorax; species Gymnothorax reevesii. The sequence continues at coordinate 35,451,980 of CM056578.1, forward strand.
CTCCACTGATTTCATTGGATCTATACACATGTACTGCATTAGATTGCAGAATATACTTGTCGATTCCTCTGGAGCCGGACCAGGAAAACCGTGTTCCGCTGCCTCTTCCTGCCCAGATCCGCCCTCCTCCGAGCTGGCCAGTCAGGAGAAAGTGGGCACACGGGGAGTGGGGGCCATAGCGGAAGAGCCACCGCAATGAGGTGTTTCAGGCAGAGACTACTATGGACTACAAATGGGGTTTTTGGAGGATGGCAGTATGAGCGAAATAAGTACCCTTTTTTTACTTTGTGTGATCAGGAGTACTCTAGGGGAGTCAAAGACCAAAATATAAACTTAGCATATAAAAATAGCATATTAGGTCCCCTTTAATATGCCCTGTGCAGAGAGGTGGAAGCATATTGATTTTGTTGGGACTGCTTTTACTGTTGTGCCACCATTAGGTTAAAGAATATTCCAAATGAAATAAGTCTCACTATGCTAATGGGAAACTAGTCAACTTTGCTGTGAACATCTTAGCAGATAAAAGAGCAATCCCATTATTCTGGTGACACTATAACCATTCCTGAAGCATGACATTTAGGCCAAAGTTCACTTTTTCAAAAATGCAATCAATGAGTGCAACCACTACAGGAGTGGGAATCAGCAAAAATTTGCTGTGACGTTCCTGGAGCCAAAAGTAGTTGGGCCACCATACTCCTTTCTCTAGCACCATCACTGGGTCGAACTATGAATTTTGTCTATGGGCAAAATGTTGCCCTTTGGATATACCCTGTTGTCATATACTGTCAAGCAGTGAATGGCCTGGCAGTCTGGTCAAGTGTATATGAATTGCATTGAATTGCTTGGAGTGGGAGGAGCCCATTAGTTTGATGAATGCTATGGTGTCGCCACAATAGCACTGACTGGGGATTAAAGTCCAGCACGAAAGCATTACAATGACCTCTACTGTAAGTGGTTTTATTGTGATTGAGTAGGACATAACAGGAAATTAGCAGAACCTCTGGTGGGATCAAAATGCCAGACCAGGGTCTAGTTTTCACAAAGCAGTATCACTGAGTTATATGGATAATTACACTGAGTAAACCCTGAATCTGCTAAAACGTGGATTAAGTTGAGAAGTGCTGTCCTAGATTTTACTTGCGATTTATATTTCGTCAACTCAGTCCTGATTTAGATCAAAGAGACATTTGCTCGAGCCATCTTTGCACTGTGTTCCTCAAGAACACATTCTTCAAATAAATAGTACAGTCTGTTTGAAATCCAAGCTCTGCTTTCTCCACAAACCGAAGAATGCAACTCTGGCCAAACCCCAGAATGCTCTGATGAAATAGGACAATGGCATTTTGTATTTTGCTGTGTTTTTTCTGTTTTTGCATAGCCCTTGCCTTGCTGCTTTTGGGTGTAAATGCATACTTTTTCTGTTCCCTCAAAATGGAATGACAGGCCGTTTTCTCATGCGGACTGCTCTTTTATAGAAATACTTTCATGGTAAATGTTGTATTATTTTAGGGTTGCTTGACCATAATATCCCCAAATATGGGCAACGTTTCAATAACACTTCTATATTTTGGATATAATATATATCAAGTTTGATGCTTCATGGTAACAAAATTTTTAATGTTTATTTGAGTTTTATGTCCATACACTAGCAATAACCACGGGGTTGATTGTGACCAATAATCCTAATGAGTAGTGACGTCACCCCTCCTCATGGTAATGAAAGGCAACAATGGATAAAATGGCCCAAATTTCAGTAACGGGGTGAGTTGGTTCGATCCCACGTGGTGGACAAGAGAGGCAGGCTTGTCTGGAGTGCATATGCCAGAGGGTGCCGGGATCCGTTGGTCGGTTTGGGAGGAGATTTGTTGCAAAAAACAGGCTAACTGAGGATTACTATATAGATGATTCCTTTCTGGCTTGAATACTTGCTCTATCACATTTTATTACAATCATATAAATCCTATTTATCTTTTAGGGGTAAATAGTCCAGATATCTGTTTCTCAGTTGTAACATTTGTGATTATTTTGTGAGAATAACGGGGTCATAAAAAGTGGCATGAAAACAACTGTATTTTGACTGCCTGGTGCCATCATGCAAGGTACTATAAATCAAATTAATTCCTGTTCATCTGCACAGTTGAGTTAAAGCTTTATTTGGTGAAAAAAAAAACACACACACACACACACACACACATACACAATTTATCTACAATGTATATACACATGCCTGTGAGCTCTTGTTAGGGGTGGCTTCCATAGCAGGGTAAGAGAGGATTTTGAGTTACGTGTCACACTGCATTGTTACAATGACAGAATGTTATCTCTAATGTGACACTACACCAACACATATGCCTAAATAATAATAATAATAATAATACATTTTATTTAAAGCGTCTTTCAAGATACCCAAGGACACTGTACAATAAAGTGGGAGGGCAAACAAGCAATAAAAAAGAGCCTAAACAATAATGACAAACAACAAAGACAATACAAGGCATGACAATAACACGGTAAGGTAATAAATAACAATAAAACCCCAAAAAAGAATTATGCCTGAAAAGCAAGAGTGAAAAGATGAGTTTTGAGCCTTGTTTTAAAGGTAGACAGAGAAGTGCACTGTCGTAGTGAGAGTGGGAGAGAGTTCCAGAGTTTAGGGCCGGCTACACTAAATGCCCTGTCACCCATAGAGCGGAGATGTGTGGTGGGGGTGGAGAGAAGGTGTGTATCAGTGGAATGTAGAGTGCGGGTAGGTTGGTAAGGGGAGAGGAGATAATACACAAGCTTCAATTCCAAAGAAGTTGGAACATTGTGTAAAAGGTGAATAAAAACAGAATGCAATGATCTGCCAATCTCATAAACCCACATTTTTTTCACAACAGAACATAGTCAACATATCTGATGTTGAAAGTGAGACATTTTAACATTTCATGAAAAATATTAGCTCATTTTGAATTTGATGGCAGCAACACATCTCAAAAAAGTTGGAACGGGGCAACAAAAGGCTGCAAAAGTAAAAGGTACCAATAAAAAACAGCTGGAGGAGCATTTTACTACTAATTATGTTAATTGGCAACAGGTCAGTTACATGACTGGGTGTGAAAAGAGCATTTTAGAGAGGCAGAGTCTCTCAGAAATAAAGATGCACATAGGTTCACCAATCTGCAAAAAACTGAGTCTAAAAATTGTGTAACAATTTCAGAAGACTGTTCCTCAATGTAAAATTGCAAAGACTTTGAATATCCCACCATCTACAGTACATAATATCATCAAAAGATCTCTGAGCGCAAGGGACAAGGCCGAAGGTCAATATTGGATGGTTGCGATATTAGGGCCCTCAGGCAGCACTGCATTAAAAACAAGCATAATTTTGCACTGGAATTCAATGCAAGGGCTCAGAAATACTTCCAAAAATCATTGTCTGTGAACACAGTTTGCCTTACAATTCACAAATGCAAGTTAAAGCTGTATCATGCAAAGAAGAAGCCATATATGAACATGATCCAGAAATGCTACCGGCTTCTCTGGGCCAAGGCTCATTTAAAATGGACTGAGGCAAAATGGAAAACTGTTCTGTGGTCAGATGAATCAAAATTTGGCATTCTTTTTGGAAACCACCGACCTGTTTTGTGTGGGCTAAAGAGGAGAGGGACTGTCCAGCTTGTCACCAGTGCTCAGTTCAAAAGCTTGCATCTCTGATGGTAGTTGCATTAGTGCCTATGGTGTGGGCAGCTTGCACGTCTGGATGGGAATTTCAATGCTGAAAAGTATACAGTATAGAGGTTTTACATCAACGTCTCTTTCAGGCCTTGCATATTTCAGCAGGACAATGCTAACCCACAGACTACATCCATCACAACAGCGTAGCTTCGCTGTAGAAGAGTTCGGGTGCTGAAATGAACTGCTTGCAGTCCAGACCTTTCCCCAATCAAAAACATTTGGCGCATCATAAAATGAAAAATCTAGCTAAGGAGACCCAGGAATGTTGTGCAGCTAGAATCCTACACCAGAATCCTACACCCTGTCCCAACTTTTTTGAGATGTGTTGCTGCCATCAAATTCAAAATGAGCTAATATTTTTCATGAAATGTTAAAATGTCTCACTTTCAACATCAGATATGTTGACTATGTTCTGTTGTGAAAAAAATGTGGGTTTATGAGATTGGCAAATCATTGCATTCTGTTTTTATTAACGTTTTACATTATGTCCCAATTTCATTGGAATTGGGGTTTGTAAATTATCATTAAAATGGCTGTGGTTTGATGAAAGTTGTGTATATATACAGTGGGCTACAAAATTACTGGCACCCCTGACTGGCAATGCCCAAATATTACAAAAAAATATAAACAATATAATTGTAAACAAACAAAATGTACCAACATGAGTGAAATACTTTTTTAATGTTTTGATGGATACTACCAAAATCATCACAATGATCTGACCAAAACATGTAATTTTGTTTACATCTGACCAAACAATGTTATTCCAGTCATAATTTAAATAATGTTTGACAAATTCAATCTGCTTGCTTCTGTCTTCTGGTCAGAAAAGTGTTTCTTCTGACACCCCTTTCAAAGAGCCTGTGGATGTGAAGGTGGCAGCCTGTGGATGTGGAGGTGGTGCTTTTTGAGACCTAGTAGCCCCAAGATGCCTCCAAAGCCTGCAATTCCTTGACAGTGATTCTTGGGGATTTTGTTGCTTCTATCAGCATTCTCCTCAGTACCCTGGGGGACAAAAGGCAGTTGCGTCCTCTACCCTTGAGGTTTTCAACAGTTCCATATCTTTGGAATAAAGAAAAACTGACCATTCTTTAGATTAAATTTAGAATTAAGTTTAGGTTCTCAATTTTTGAGTGTTATGTTCTAGGAAAAATTTCATAACCGTCGTGTGAATCCCTTATGTCTCGCTTCATATTCAGTGACTTGAGTTTCCATTACAAGTATTTCTCCTTTGATTTGTTTTCGTCTCACATTTTTCTCCCTCCCCGACTGTGTCCGGTTTCATGGTTATTTCCTGATGGCCATATGATCAACTCCTTGCTTTGAGTTGCAAGTTGCTGGATTGTTATTGGCTATTCGTGCTTAAAATCAGTCTGTATTCCGGGTAAAAACTTTGTTTTTATTAACTACTTCCACTCGAGACTTGCCACCAGAGAGATCATATCCTTCACCTCGCCTTACAACACATTACTCCTCCACACCTATTCCCATTTACATTTCCTAATTTGCGACGAGGCCTTTATTTGTACAGTTGCAAGGATCAATCAGAGAAAATACGGTGCATTTTCCCTCTGCTTGCATAATTGTTCATTGCAATAGTCTTTTGAGGCTTCTGAATTCCTGTAGCTTACAAAACGATATATATTTTTCTCTGCCTCAGTATCCTATCAGCTTGTTATGCCTAAGAAAGGTTTTTAAAAGATGCAGTTTTGCCGACTCAGGTTCACGTGTTAGGTTTGCTCACGTAAAAATTAATGTTACTGGCTGTAGATAGTTTATCATAATGCAGGTTAACTCTCAGCTTGTTTGTGTTTAAGAATCAGACAATTAATTGAGTTAATTTAATCAGCAAATTGGCTACCTGTAAGTGGCGTTGCCATTAATGATTAAGACGTATAGCTTTGCATCAAAGATTACAATATGAAATTGCATGGATGGCAATTCACTAAAATTTCTCAAAATACCATCTTGAAGTAGAATGTTATGCAGTTAACCCTCTCCAGGCTCATGTTGCGAATTTGCAACAATAAATTAATTGATGACTGATGATAAAAAATAAAGACCACATGGGAAATGGTTTGATAAAGTTACTCTTCCAGCTCAGTATTGCAAAAATACAACATTAGTTCCACCTGCAGCCACTAGTGTATGAGAACTATTCTCCAAGAATGAAAGATTTTTCATATCTCAATATAATAAATTGGGCTGGAGAGGGTTAATGCTGCTGAAGATGGTATTAAGGTTTAGATTTCATTTCTAAGTCATTAATTAGATCATTGCTTTCCATATCATCTCTTATTGTATCCTTCCTACAACTTCCCTAGAAGCTCTTCCTTATAAAGACCTCATCAATGATTTTGCTACCATGAAAATTCGACACAAGGTGTACATTTTGAATTATGTACCAACAACCAATTTACAAAATAATTCAGTTACCAATGCTTCAAAGTAAAGAGCATTGTTAATTTCAGAAATAAATGATGATTGCATTATGGCAAACTGCATGCAACTGCGCTTCCCCACATGAGTAGCCTACTCTTTTGAATGCTAAAAACATTTTGATCAAGTGGCTAGGCTTATGCCGTCGGAGGCGACGGCTGGGGGTATATCCTCGAACGCCCCCAATCCTCCAATCCCCCAATCCTTGAATAGACCTTGAATAGACTTTCATTTGAACTTAATTTCAGGTCAATCGGTCAATTGGTTCTGAAGATATGGCCAAAATGGTAATTTTCCATCACAAAGCGCCACCTGGTGGCAAAATATTGAACCATACAGGTATGATGTCATCATGTGACACGTTGTGAGGTCATGACCTTGCAGTTGCACATAGTTTCATGTCAATTGGAGAAATAGTTTCAAAGATATAGCAGAAATGGTGAATTTTATGTGACAAAGCTCCACCTTGTGTCAAAACTTTGAACGAAATAGGTATAATGTCATTGTGGGACACATCCTCGGGTCACGACCTTTCATTTGCACTTGATTTGAGGTCAATCGGACAAATATTTCCAGAGATATGATAAAAACAGTGAATTTTCAGTTTTTGGCCCCTGGTGGCCAATCTAGAAAAACGTCCAGATTATGACCTTGCTCCGCCCAAAGTGCGTCACTGCCTTCGGGGCGCGTCATGCACAGACTTAAGTCCAGGGGAGAATACGCGTAGGCTGAAAAGGGCGTAACTACGTGCTTTTTTTCAACTTACGCGCATGGGAGAATAGAACCCTTAGTGTTTTGTTGATGGTGATGGCAAACACTGTCTAACACTCCCATATGAGTTCAGTTTGTTTGAGATCTAGTGACTACGAAGGTGGTGGCATATGCGTGGGGTGATTTTGTACTCCTAAAACCATTCAGTGATCTCTTATGCTGTGTGAGACTTGGGCCATTGTCGTCCTGGAGGAGACCACTCCCATCATGGTTGGAATGCATCATCATAGGATATAAAGATGATCACACAGAATGACTCTGCATTGATTTGCAGTGACCCATCCACCTTTTAAGGGGGTGAGTGGACCCAAAATATTGCAGGAAAATGAACAGAACCACCAGCTGCCATTTAAATTGAGACATAAATTGGCATTCAGGAGTCAGCTATGCGCACAAACATAGCTGTGTCAGCTATGCGCACAAACACAGAGATCTTTGTCTCTGTTTTTTTCATTGTAATAAATTCTGACCATTCTAATATTGCAACGTTGGCAATATGCTGATTGAGATATGCTATTAATTAAAATTCAATATCTTTTGCTGCCCCGTCTCGCATGTTCTGAAGGGTTGTTTAGAAACTTTGTTGCAAAAAAAAAAAAAAGTTGAATTAAGTTGAGATTAATTCACCTGGTCCTCAATGACAGGGCTTGGTAGGAGCTGTAAAAGAGAGATGCTAGACAAGGCTTTCGGGAATTCCCAAATCTGGCCCTCAAATCCAGCCCTGGTTGTCTTTCCTGCTAGTCTATTAATGGAACAATAATTGTTTCTGATTCCTCAGTCTGTCATCACATCAAATCCGACCCCCCAGTAAAGGGAGGCTGGAAAATTAGCAGTTCCTAGGGCTTGAGGACGGGGCTGTAAGAGGAAAACATTGCAGTCGTTCCAAACATATCAATTTATTACATTTCTTTGAATCATGGCTGCAATCCCAGAAAATAACTAATCATTGTGTCGGTGGAAATCTACACAATCTCCAGTGGTAGAATGTTCATCAGATTTTCATTATCACTTCTTCATAATTTTGGGCATTCAAAATTTTGTTGATTTTGAATGTTTAGTATGTACATTGATTGTCAAGCTGTTTTCACACCGGACGCGAAACAAATTTTTCGCAGGACACATTACATTCTAAGTCAACGCAAAGACGCGTGCATGTGTATTCGCGTCTTTGCATTGACTTTGAATGCAATCTGTGATGCAAAAAATTTGTTTTGTGTCCAGTGTGAAATTAGCTTCAATCAGGTAAACTAGACAGGAGCAGGTTGAGTGTATTCCTGCATTAATAGGTGTCCTTTTACTCTGATAGCTCATTTCTGCCTCACTGCAGCAAGTCTGTGGGGTTTAATCCAGCCTTGAGTCTAAGTGAGGAGTTTGAATACTCCCCTCATACCCAAGTGGATATTTATCTCCAATTTCCTCTTACAGTCCAAAAATATGCACAATGAGCTAATTTTATGGTGTAAATTGCTCATACATCAGACTGTGTAATTGAACTTTGTCCTGAGATGCATTGGACAGCTGTGTTTCTGCTTCCGGCCCATTGTTTGCTGGTACGGGCTCCTGCCCATCTGAAACCTGAAGCTGGCAAAGACCTATTTGATGATGAATGAACAGACATTTATATCACGGCCTGAGGTCTGGCTGCTCATATCTGCTGACCTCACTACTTCCTCGATGAATGAGAAATTAGATTAATTTACAGTGGTAAAGAGCAAGGTTGAAGGCTGAGGGCTTGCCTTTCCAGGGCTGGTTTTTATTTGGCATTTGTATGCTGACTCCCATTTCCTGCAATAGCGATATTTCCCCTGCCTGAATTTGCTATTTAGGTAAAAATTTTATTTAGTAACTCAGACTATTGACTTCCATAGTTCTGGATTGTTTTTCAACAATTGCTGCTTCAGCCTTGTGAAAGCATATGTTCCATAACCTTTACTTTTCAATGGTTAGGAAAAAATGCCAAAACGACAGATTGCAAAACGATGAAGCATACTGTAAATGCAAATAAATGGCATGAGTCTATACTGATGTGCCTTGTTCATAATTTGATCTTTATAGAAATAAGACATTTCACTATGCCGTTTCTCACTTGAGCTGAAAACTATACATTTCAAAGTTATACATTTCCAGTTGTTTTACATCGCCTTACACAACTCTCAATAAGTTAAAGATATTGCAGAGTGTACATAGATTTGTTATTGAGGTGATACATTCTGCTTGAACAACTGTCTATGTGATCAGGCGATTGTATCTGCATGCCAGACACACCTTGTTCAGTTATGTCTGGGAAATGTGCTCAGTGTACACGGTCCATCTGCCATGCTGGTGTCAGTACTCCAAAAACAAAACAAAAAAATCAAAAGTCATGTTAATTGGCTCCTTCCTGAAAGGATAAAAGGATAAAAATATAAAACAGAATGAAAATAGCTTCACCATTACATCATATCTTCACTCCTGAACACCCGCTGATGACTGACAGAGGAGCAGCGCCATCTGGCCACAGTCCGTCTCAGTGTTGGAAGCACACAGTCTGATGTCACCACTGAACTTGGCATGTCCCACAGTGTCATCAGTACTCTGTATCGACGTTATCGAGCCACGTGTAGTGTGAGAGGCACCAGGGTGTCTCGACAGACCTTTAGGCAAGCGACTTCATCACTTTGGCTTGAATGCCAGACACCTGCTGAAGGTGACACCTTCGACAGCACAGCAATGACATGATCGTCTCCCATGGACACGTGACCATGTTTCCTGGAACATGCAGCAGTGGTCCATAGTGCTGTTCACTGATGAATCTCGGGTCACCTTGCACAGAAATGATGGCCCTCAGCACCGGGGCCGGCGCTACATTGTAAAAAGTTATAAGCTCAATAAGTCATCATAACTCTTTTCGATCATTTACTTCCACTCAACATAATGAGTTATGAAATTTCAGCTTAATTTCATAAGTTCCTAGTACTCCAACTCAAGGTTGTAAGCCACTTCAGTGAAATGAAGAGTTGAAAAAAAGCTTTTCTTGAAGTTGAGTTTACTTACCTTTTTAAGGCAGCAATTGAACTTAAGTTTTCAAGTTGAACCACCCTAATATTTTTTACAGTGTAGACCTGAAAATTTGGGCAAAAATATCCATCCTTTTATTGACTAAAATTAGTCCTGGCTAATTCTAGATGGTTTTCCTTTATTAACATGTTTTCCAATGCAAGAATAATCAAGTGGCAACTGAAGACACGGCTTCTCTCCCCCATGCGATCTAACAGTGAAAAAATAATGGGCTACAGTCAGTACAGAAAAATAATTTCATTATAAATAGGTCTATGCACTGGCACCCAGCAACGGTAATTTTTTTCCAGCGAGAGCAGCATTTCAGGACTCTCTTGCGAATGAAGGTAATTTTGGCGACCAGTACGCACACCTGTTTTTGCAGCACGGTCACGCAACTTGCTGTAAAAACATAGACAGCTATCCGATTGGAAAAGGTAAATGGACGAAACCGTGTACTTGTCACCAGAATTTCCTTCATTCGCTGAAGAGTTCTGAAATTCCGCTCTCGCTGGAAAAAAGTTATGTCACTGAGTGCCAGAGTAAAATTTAATCATTTTTCTGAACTGAATGTAGCCCATTTGTCGCTGTTAGATCGCATAGGGGGTGAGAGGCCGTGTCTTCAATTGCCTCTTGACTATTCTTAAATTGGAAAATGTCTTAGGAAACCCATTAAGAACAAGCCAGGACTAATTTTTGCCAATAAAGGGGTGGATTTTTGCCTAGGCAATCGTCTAGGTGAGCGCTGGCCCTGGTTAGCACCGGTGGAGACGTCGGGGTGAGCGTAATGCAGAGGTCAATATTTGTCCCGAGACAGCAGTTTGGGGCCGGGGGTGTAACAGTCTGGGCAGGCGTCAGCTGTGCAAGCCAGTGGCGTAGCCAGCGGGGTGCTAAGACACATCCCTTTTTGACTAGAATTGGGATCATTTTCAATCATTTTCCTTCATTGACGCTTTTTCCAATTATCGTAATTGGCATCCGAAGACACGGTTTCTCTCCATATGCGATCTAACAGTGATTAAATCATGGGCTAAATTCAGTTCAGTTGCGGAACAAGAACAGAGAGTTATGTGCATAAAACTTCAGTTTAAAACAATTATTAGTCCTGACCTGTTCTCAGTCATTTTCATAATTAACAGAAGGTTCACTCCGAGAGCACTCCGCTCTTAAAGCTGGAGTATGCAATCTTGGAACAGCAAGCAAGATTTGAATGTAGCCTCACCTCTAAACCCACCCCCTCCCCTCAAGTCTCTGACCAAAGCCGTGCCCCCTGACTCACATGCATGAGCGGGAGTCTCACATCCCGTTACCTGGATGCAGTGTCCAATGCCTGAATCGTCAGCAGAGCTGTGTGAACGCTAGGTGCAAACACAGCAAAATATCTACATTTTACCATCAACAAGTATCCTATGAATGTGGCCTCAGGTCAAAGACCAAATCAATACGACTACCTGGGCATATTAGAAATAGAGTTACAGCATATTGCGTATAAAACACTGAGCTAGCCTTAGCAGCGCAACGTTCGTAACATGAAATATTCTTAACGGAGTGTTACTGTAACCATTGATGTCTTACATATAAAGCTATATGGCATTTCAGAATGCTTGTCAACAATATGCCCTAAGATACTTCTGGGTGGCAGAGCGCGAGTAGCTTCCCACTGACCTGAAGAGATCCGGCCGAGAAAGTCTGTTTTAAATTAATAAGTGTGGTGTTTATGACTTGATATTTTGTAAAACAAGATGAGAAATGTTGACTGTTAAATATGAGAACATAGGTTTTGTAACCAGAAAATACATCTGTGGTGACATACGATGCATCTACCAGCCACCCACTTGCGTTAGCAACCAACTACCGACGAAGTTATTGTTATGAGCTGAGCTTGCAACGCCTATCGGCGGCAAGTGTAGCCTGCTTTTTCCCTATGGCTTCTGCAGCTAATGTGACAGCAGAGCCCCTGGTGACAGTCAGCGACAACACCATCAGCCAAGGAAAAAGCACATAACTATTTATTTTTTACAATATTAACATTGTGAGAAAGGTGAACAAATAAATTCTTGTGATGAAATGTTAAGTAGACAAGAACGCAACTGTCTCAAACTGCAGATTCAGCTTTCCGTGTCCTCATGTTCTTGGAAATTTGTACTCCCATTCTCAACTGCTCAAGTTTGAACTCACAAATATGGGAGTCCGTGGGAAATGGCAGTGCTTATGCTGGCTAGCGTTTGTCCAGCAGTAAAGAAACACCCACAACTAGGCAACACAGCTGATTGAATTGCTTGTGCATGAGAAATGATTGTCATCAACAGTCACTCCTCCTGGCTCTGATTGGTTGTTTTGTCCCGGTCGCGGTGAAATCTTGCAGAAGGAATTAGAAGCACTAGATAAAGCCAGATGTCTCTGATTTTCTCAAAGATGATCTGACTCACATCCCACTTTCAGGTCATAGTAACAGTTTTAACAAATATACTCAGCAACAAAAGTTTCTGTGACACCATTTATGTGTATGTTATAAATGACACGCAAAGATCTCAATGCAATCAATATGTTTATTTAACAGGAGAAACACTGACTTTTCAGTGCCAACGTCACTCAAAACGAAAAATGTCATTTTCATGCGTCATGAAGCACTTGTCTGACGTCTAACCAATTGTGACCTTCACACTTCAATACCGGGTGTGACTTCCTCGTGCCATGATGCAAGCAACGCATCTCCGGCGCATGGACCGAATCAGATGTGCCAGAAATTGCTGTAGGATGTCATTCCAAATCTGACGTAGACATTGTCGCAATTCCTGGAGTGTAGCTGGCGGGTTATCCAACCGCCGCAAACGTCGATCCATCTCGTCCCAAAGATGCTCGATTGGGGACATGTCTGGGGATCTGGCTGGCCATGGCAGGACATTGACATGTTGTTGCATCAGATACTGCTGTACAATCCTTGCAAAGTGTGGTCTGGCGTTATCATGTTGCAGCGTTATTCCGGGACCATGTTGCATCAAAAACGGTATCACCAATGGCCGTAGCACTTCATCGCGATATCTTTGACCTGTCAGATTTCCATCAATAACAGGCAAATCTGTTCTGTTTCTAGCCGTGATCCCTCCCCAAATCATGACACTACCACCTCCAAAACGATCAAATTCCTGAACACAGTTGTTGGCATAACGTTCTCCACGTCGACGGTATACACGTAAACGACCATCACATCGGTTAAGCATGAATCTTGATTCATCAGTGAAGAGTACAAGATCCCACTGACGTTGGATCCACCGTCGATGTTGTTGTGCCCACTGTAGACGCAGTCGTCGGTGTTGTACTGTGAGTATTGGACGTCTTGCTGGCCGACGTGATCGTCTCCCATGGACACGTGACCATGTTTCCTGGAACATGCAGCAGTGGTCCATAGTGCTGTTCACTGATGAATCTCGGGTCACCTTGCACAGAAATGATGGCCCTCAGCACCGGGGCCGGCGCTACATTGTAAAAAGTTATAAGCTCAATAAGTCATCATAACTCATTTCGATCATTTACTTCCACTCAACATAATGAGTTATGAAATTTCAGCTTAATTTCATAAGTTCCTAGTACTCCAACTCAAGGTTGTAAGCCACTTCAGTGAAATGAAGAGTTGAAAAAAAGCTTTTCTTGAAGTTGAGTTTACTTACCTTTTTAAGGCAGCAATTGAACTTAAGTTTTCAAGTTGAACCACCCTAATATTTTTTACAGTGTAGACCTGAAAATTTGGGCAAAAATATCCATCCTTTTATTGACTAAAATTAGTCCTGGCTAATTCTAGATGGTTTTCCTTTATTAACATGTTTTCCAATGCAAGAATAATCAAGTGGCAACTGAAGACACGGCTTCTCTCCCCCATGTGATCTAACAGTGAAAAAATAATGGGCTACAGTCAGTACAGAAAAATAATTTCATTATAAATAGGTCTATGCACTTGCACCCAGCAACGGTAATTTTTTTCCAGCGAGAGCAGCATTTCAGGACTCTCTTGCGAATGAAGGTAATTTTGGCGACCAGTACGCACACCTGTTTTTGCAGCACGGTCACGCAACTTGCTGTAAAAACATAGACAGCTATCCGATTGGAAAAGGTAAATGGACGAAACCGTGTACTTGTCACCAGAATTTCCTTCATTCGCTGAAGAGTTCTGAAATTCCGCTCTCGCTGGAAAAAAGTTATGTCACTGAGTGCCAGAGTAAAATTTAATCATTTTTCTGAACTGAATGTAGCCCATTTGTCGCTGTTAGATCGCATAGGGGGTGAGAGGCCGTGTCTTCAATTGCCTCTTGACTATTCTTAAATTGGAAAATGTCTTAGGAAACCCATTAAGAACAAGCCAGGACTAATTTTTGCCAATAAAGGGGTGGATTTTTGCCTAGGCAATCGTCTAGGTGAGCGCTGGCCCTGGTTAGCACCGGTGGAGATGTCGGGGTGAGCGTAATGCAGAGGTCAATATTTGTCCCGAGACAGCAGTTTGGGGCCGGGGGTGTAACAGTCTGGGCAGGCGTCAGCTGTGCAAGCCAGTGGCGTAGCCAGCGGGGTGCTAAGACACATCCCTTTTTGACTAGAATTGGGATCATTTTCAATCATTTTCCTTCATTGACGCTTTTTCCAATTATCGTAATTGGCATCCGAAGACACGGTTTCTCTCCATATGCAATCTAACAGCGATTAAATCATGGGCTAAATTCAGTTCAGTTGCGGAACAAGAACAGAGAGTTATGTGCATAAAACTTCAGTTTAAAACAATTATTAGTCCTGACCTGTTCTCAGTCATTTTCATAATTAACAGAAGGTTCACTCCGAGAGCACTCCGCTCTTAAAGCTGGAGTATGCAATCTTGGAACAGCAAGCAAGATTTGAATGTAGCCTCACCTCTAAACCCACCCCCTCCCCTCAAGTCTCTGACCAAAGCCGTGCCCCCTGACTCACATGCATGAGCGGGAGTCTCACATCCCGTTACCTGGATGCAGTGTCCAATGCCTGAATCGTCAGCAGAGCTGTGTGAACGCTAGGTGCAAACACAGCAAAATATCTACATTTTACCATCAACAAGTATCCTATGAATGTGGCCTCAGGTCAAAGACCAAATCAATACGACTACCTGGGCATATTAGAAATAGAGTTACAGCATATTGCGTATAAAACACTGAGCTAGCCTTAGCAGCGCAACGTTCGTAACATGAAATATTCTTAACGGAGTGTTACTGTAACCATTGATGTCTTACATATAAAGCTATATGGCATTTCAGAATGTTTGTCAACAATATGCCCTAAGATACTTCTGGGTGGCAGAGCGCGAGTAGCTTCCCACTGACCTGAAGAGATCCGGCCGAGAAAGTCTGTTTTAAATTAATAAGTGTGGTGTTTGTGACTTGATATTTTGTAAAACAAGATGAGAAATGTTGACTGTTAAATATGAGAACATAGGTTTTGTAACCAGAAAATACATCTGTGGTGACATACGATGCATCTACCAGCCACCCACTTGCGTTAGCAACCAACTACCGAGGAAGTTATTGTTATGAGCTGAGCTTGCAACGCCTATCGGCGGCAAGTGTAGGCTGCTTTTTCCCTATGGCTTCTGCAGCTAATGTGACAGCAGAGCCCCTGGTGACAGTCAGCGACAACACCATCAGCCAAGGAAAAAGCACATAACTATTTATTTTTAACAATATTAACATTGTGAGAAAGGTGAACAAATAAATTCTTGTGATGAAATGTTAAGTAGACAAGAACGCAACTGTCTCAAACTGCAGATTCAGCCTTCCGTGTCCTCATGTTCTTGGAAATTTGTACTCCCATTCTCAACTGCTCAAGTTTGAACTCACAAATATGGGAGTCCGTGGGAAATGGCAGTGCTTATGCTGGCTAGCGTTTGTCCAGCAGTGAAGAAACACCCACAACTAGGCAACACAGCTGATTGAATTGCTTGTGCATGAGAAATGATTGTCATCAACAGTCACTCCTCCTGGCTCTGATTGGTTGTTTTGTCCCGGTCGCGGTGAAATCTTGCAGAAGGAATTAGAAGCACTAGATAAAGCCAGATGTCTCTGATTTTCTCAAAGATGATCTGACTCACATCCCACTTTCAGGTCACAGTAACAGTTTTAACAAATATACTCAGCAACAAAAGTTTCTGTGACACCATTTATGTGTATGTTATAAATGACACGCAAAGATCTCAATGCAATCAATATGTTTATTTAACAGGAGAAACACTGACTTTTCAGTGCCAACGTCACTCAAAACGAAAAATGTCATTTTCATGCGTCATGAAGCACTTGTCTGACGTCTAACCAATTGTGACCTTCACACTTCAATACCGAGTGTGACTTCCTCGTGCCATGATGCAAGCAACGCATCTCCGGCGCATGGACCGAATCAGATGTGCCAGAAATTGCTGTAGGATGTCATTCCAAATCTGACGTAGACATTGTCGCAATTCCTGGAGTGTAGCTGGCGGGTTATCCAACCGCCGCAAACGTCGATCCATCTCGTCCCAAAGATGCTCGATTGGGGACATGTCTGGGGATCTGGCTGGCCATGGCAGGACATTGACATGTTGTTGCATCAGATACTGCTGTACAATCCTTGCAAAGTGTGGTCTGGCGTTATCATGTTGCAGCGTTATTCCGGGACCATGTTGCATCAAAAACGGTACCACCAATGGCCGTAGCACTTCATCGCGATATCTTTGACCTGTCAGATTTCCATCAATAACAGGCAAATCTGTTCTGTTTCTAGCCGTGATCCCTCCCCAAATCATGACACTACCACCTCCAAAACGATCAAATTCCTGAACACAGTTGTTGGCATAACGTTCTCCACGTCGACGGTATACACGTAAACGACCATCACATCGGTTAAGCATGAATCTTGATTCATCAGTGAAGAGTACAAGATCCCACTGACGTTGGATCCACCGTCGATGTTGTTGTGCCCACTGTAGACGCAGTCGTCGGTGTTGTACTGTGAGTATTGGACGTCTTGCTGGCCGACGTGGGACAATGCCAAAATGACGGAGACGGCGACGGATTGTCTGTGCAGACAGTCGCCTCAAACCAGGTATCGTTCTTGCAGTTATGGTTGCAGGTTGGAATCGATTTCGGAGATGGGTTGTTCGAATCCAGTTGTCCTGTCTGGGAGTGGTTACTCGTGGACGGCCGCTGCGAGAACGGTCTCTGACATGTCTTGTCTGCTGATGACGCTGCCATAAGTTCCAAATGGTGTTTCGGTGGACATTCAGGCGATGAGCAACTTCCCTCTGCGAGGTTCCGGATTCAATCATCTCAATGGCCCTCCACCGATCATTTTCAGACAGTCTTGGCATTTAGAGGGTAGAGTTCCTGATCCGAAATGGCTGTGTTTTCGATAAGTGATGCTTCCGTCGTTCATCAGGCACAATGTGAACATTCCAAAAATTCTCCTCTTTTATTGCCATCCACAAGCATGATTTACGCACATTTTCACGTGCAAAGTCATTTTCTCGCATTTTCATGATTTCCATTTCAATGTTGTGTTTACGTGTACTGTTTCAGTCTGATATCACCATGTATGACAATTTCATAATTGCGTTATGAAAAATAATTAACAATATTGGTGTCACAGAAACTTTTGTTGCTGAGTATATGACAAAAAGTGATTTTTTGAAAAATTGCAAACTCCAGCTTTAACAAGTGCTGCTTGTTTACCCCGATTAGGTTAGACGACCATCATTTGATTGTCGTCTTACCTAATTGGGGAGAACAAGCAGCACCTACTAACTGTGGATTGCTCTCGGAGTGAACCTTCTGTTAATTATGAAAATGACTGAGAACAGGTCAGGACAAAGATTGTTTTAAACTAAAGTTTTGCGCACCCAATTCTCTGTTCTTGTTCCGCACCTGTACTGAATTTAGCCCATGATATAATCGCTGTCAGATCACATATGGAGAGAAACCGTGTCTTCGGTTGCCAATTATGATAATTGTAAAAAGCGTCAATAAATGAAAATGATTGAGAACTACCAAATACAGTCAAAAAGGGACATGTCTTAGCATCCCTGCTGGCTACGCCACTGATGCAAGCAAAACCCAACCAGTCATCATTGATAGAACTGTTACTGGACAGTCTTAGCTGCGAGACATCAGCGATCATTTCTCAGTGCCAGGAACATGCCCCAGACTTCTTCTTCATGAATGACAATGCACCTCCACATCGTGCAGGAATGGTTTGACATCGTCTGAACAAAGTTGGGGTGCCTCATATGCAGTGGCCAGCCATGTACCCGGATCTCAACCCAACTGAGCACGTCTGAGATCAATTGAAGCACTGTCCGTAAGAAGGTATCCCTCTACCACGTGACCTTGCCGCGTGTAGCGCTTGTGGAGGAGTGGAATGCTCTGCAGCTGAACAGTATCATGCGAAGAATTAGGAGTATCAGGTGTCGCTGCCAAGCAGCGGTAGATGCAAACGATGGAAATATCCTTCACTGAGAAAGTCATTTTCTGGTTACGTGGGTACGTGTAAAAGTGTAATAAGTGGTAAAAATGTTTTAATGAATAGCTGGAGTGTTTGGCATTCATAATTAGTCATGAAATTAGGTGAAAACAGTCATTTGAAAATATTTCATTCCCCGACTGAACCACACTAAACAACGTGTTAAATATCCCTGACTTTTTGTGAGTAGTGTAACTCCCTCAATGGGATCTCATCGTACTGGAACGGACGTAGTATATATTTTCACCACAAGATGTCGCTCTTCAATCGCCTCTCTTTGCTGACAGATTCAACAGCACTTTTCGGAGCACACTAGGCCATATTAGAGACCTCCAGTTGTCAAACAAGAGGCCTCATTATCCATCCATGCCTTTAACCTGCTATTGTGTATGGGGTTTCCCAGTTGGGATATATCATTCTGTTATCTCTGGCAGGCGGTGGAATCAATCCTGTTGGCAGCCAATACGCTACTGAGTTATTAGTGCTACATGCAGCTTCGGCGCTTGCTGCAAAGAGAGCTAATGCTGTTGGATAGACCAGGAATATGCCCACAGATCATGTTTCCCTCATATAAAAAGCTTGATAAATGTGCGAGACCTTGATTTTGTAGTTATTGTATGTTTCTATTTGGATTATTGAGGATTGGGTAAGCAGGGCTGTGCCTCAGATGCTGACATAATATTTAAAGAATTCTTCAAGGGCTGAGCATCGAGTGAAATGTGAATAAATGGACAATGCATGTAGTCAATTTATTAATTCTATTGATTGATTGATCTCTGAATGATTTTTGTTTATTTACAAACCAATAGGTGCGACTGTTTTTGTGTATTGGCAATTTTGTTTGATGGGATATCAGGTAAGGGTGCAGATGGTCAGATTTAATATCAGAGTGTTTACAATCATGTATGTTGATCTGTGTAGGAATTACATCACATTTTATGCATAACCCAGTGAGTGTTTCACTGTTCTGTTTGATATACATGTCCGTGTCTAGATCTTTCCCTTTCAACCTCTCAACGGTGCTAAGGAGATGATAGAAAAGACAGAGAAAAACCTCCTACACACAAAGCTTTCTGTAAATCATCAGCCTCCTATAAAATACTGGTATGTTTTCTCAGATTTCAGATAAGAGCACTTGAAGAAAGCCTTCATTACCGAGATATAACATTCTCTCTGGCTTTTCACAGTCAAATGGGATTCTTACTTTTGTCAGGAAGCTGAACTGTTTAGACATTGAAATTTCAACTGTTATGAATAAATAATCAAATCAATATATATTTGTCAAGTAACTGTCAAAATCAGTGTAGAGTGGGGTATAGAACAGAACAAAATATAAGCAAGTAAGCAGCTAACAGTAGTGCAGTGGTTAACATTTCCAATTTGCAGTAGGAAGATCATGGGTTTGAATCTGGCTTAGGGCCTTTCTGAGTGTGTTTTGCATGTTCTCCCCGTGTTTGCATTGGTTTTCTCTTGGTGCTCTTGCCACAGTCCAAAGACAAACATATCAGGCTAAATGGAGGTGCTAAACTGTCCGTAAGAGTGAAGGGTGTGAGAGCCCTGAGATAGATGGGCGAGCTGTAGAGGGTGTGTCAGCTGGGATCGGCTCCAGCTCTGCCCACTACTCTAGTGAGGTAGAAGCAGTTTATAGAATGGATTGATAATGATAATATTTGACCCTTGATGTGAATGCTCGGCAGATAAATGGGGACAATTATTATGCAGAACTTATTATTAAAACAGTTGATTTGGCAAAACGCCTAGGATTTTTATAAAATAATAGTGGAATCTGATGAAAAATTTGCTTAAGAATAATGACAGTAATTCTAGTCAGGAGTCCCTGGCTCCTTTGATTCATGTCATGGGGGCCCAGTTAGGACTCTACTTATTCTATTTTATTTTTAATCACAATCCCACATATACAATGTAGGAAATAATATACCACTGTTTAATGGGAAGACAAATTGCATTGCAAATTTAAATTATTGCTGTCCATGCCTGATATGAGAGATTATTTGAAGTATTATTCTTAAAATAGCAGCCAAGCAATAACTTTTTGTTTGCATCTAATTGTCTCTAAAATTTGTCAGTCGGCCTATTTAAGGTCAGTTTTGTACCTTTCCAATAAAAAGTTCTTGTGCTTTTACTCAACATATATACAGCCACTGAAGCCTATATGTTGTATATGTTTAATGATACAACCATGGCGATGACCTTTTTTCAGCCCTGCAAATTGGGTTCATTTTCAGCAGCCTTGTGTTTAGCATTCTGTTATTTGTTTTCAGAATTGTGATGGGGAATAGGCAATATGCTTTTCTGAAAGGTGAAGCATCCCTTGGTAATATTACTTGCACACCTTTGACTTGTTCAGTCAGGCATATTGAAGAAGCGACAACTGAGTACAAATCCATCTAGCGGACTTTCCATTCCAGTGACTCTATACACAATGCTCAAGGTAACATGAAATCGCTACGAGCTATCTTGTCGGATTAGCAGTCCAGAGTCAACCAAAAAGAGTGCCGCTATTCTTTTCGCGCTAAGCAAGCTTGTCCTCACACTGCTTCATGTGGCAGCTCAAAACCTCACAAGTATTATTTCTTCTCATTGAATGCATTCATGTATCAAGCTTTATACTGGTATACTCTATGTTTTCTAATGCTTGTTACCAGGGTCAGAGGCCATTGACTTCGTTGCATCCTATGTGTTTTGTTTCTGCAAAAAGACAATAAGCAGCATAAAGGACGATATGAATAAATGTTCTTGGGTTTAAATATTAGAAAATGCCTGTATATGCATTCATTATGGATGTATTCTAAAAGAACCCAGCAAGGTTTCAGAGTCGCCATGGATAACTCTATCCTATGAAGAGTCTTCTTAGAGAGAGCTGGTTTCTAGCAAGATTCTTGTCAGTTATCATTGGATCCTTCTTGCTTTTTTATCTTTACAATCAGTCAAAATGATTATGACAGGGGTAAAAGTGAATACCTACTGAATTCTATCTGTTGATAATGATTACTGTATGGTAGTATTTATTTAGCTATTTGAGACTGCACCACTATATATTCCATATCTAATTCATGATATTTCAGGTATAACAAATCTCTAAATTTGCACTCTTATCTTGCTATAATGGTTGTTATCTGAGCACTAATTTAAACTGTAGCACTGGAATAACCCTTAAACTTTAAAAGACCCTTTAAAGGTATTTTTGGATTAGACTATTTTTTTCTTTATTCTGGAGCATAAAATGGATGCCTTGGGGTAAGTTTATAATGAAGCTGGCTCTTTCTTATTTCTGCTCAAATTAGTAGTTTAGTGGGCCTTTAATAAAAATACTGTAAGCGCCATTGCACTTTAAGACTATGGCAGCTTTCTTTCTGGCAGACTTAGCCCGTGCCACTGAGCAACTCAGGCAGTGTCATGGAGAGTAATTCAAGATCAGAGTAAATGTCTCAGGCGTGACGTGAATCAACTTTTAATTCATAGAATCAAAACATGCAGTTTTCTTTCTCAGCACAAGATAGCGCTTCAGCTACATAAGCTATTAATTATTCATAAACTATTCACAGTTTTATTCAAAGCCGATTCTTGGTCAATTTGCCATTAATTGTCGCTTGTGGCCTCCTTTGATGAGTCTTTGACCATGAAGTTTATTCTTTCCTTTCATTTTTTAAAATTAAAATAAGGGAGAAGTGGGGCTAGTGCTGTCACATTTCTTGTTCCATTTTTGTTGCTTACAACTGCATTGGCGAATATGCACGATTCTCCCCCAAATTTCCCATTTTCACAGTTCCTTCCTTTACTATCATCTATTACGATCGAATACAATTAACTTGCCATTGTAGTGTGTCAACAACTCTGAGGCTAAAGCGAGAACATTGAATGTCCTGTACTTCATGTGAACACCTAGGTCCCTAAACTAAGGCAGTCTTACAATTGCATTGACACTAGTGCAATGTCTGTGTTGTACTTCATTAATTAGGAATATTGTGGAGAATATTCATCTTATCAAAAGGGGAAGGGTTCGATTGTAGTTTTTGTGGCCATTGCTGTTACTGGGTCTATTCCTAATCTAATTTCTGTCCTTGGGGATTTTCTCTCGGTTTTACTGGAGGAGCGAAGGTGAGCGAGAGAGAGGGTTTACATTAAAGCCCTGACTTGTGTTAATCCAGAAAGACCACAGTTCTACTCCCTCAGTCCTGTTCAGTATGACATCAAAGGCTTGTAGGATAATCCCTTCCACCCTCCAGTGGTAAACTAGGCCAGACTGCCGATAACTTCACCTCTGCATGGGAATTGGGAGTTTGGGGCTAGGCGTAATGTGGGCAGGAGGGGGTTCAGGTGGTAGGGGGCGGCTGTATCGAGCCCAACAGATCGAATATGACACCAGGATTAGAACAAAGTAATCCTCTCCTGGAGATGGCAAACCGCTTAGTGCTAGTCGTTCGGGGGATAAAGAATGAATTGTGTTTATTAGTGGTTCAGAGGATAAACAATGTGCTGTGGTGTTTATTGAAGTTATTCATATTTATGAGCTGTAATATTGAGCATTTGTTCTCGAATGTATATCCTGTGTAAGTCTGGACTGTCAAAAAATTCACTGGACTTAAGTGAAGGCTTGTTTGTTAGTGATTAAGTGTCTCCTCATGATATACCTGGTAATTACATTCAGCCAGTCATCTAATTCAATCTAATGATTGAAGCTTGTTAAATAAAGGCTAAAATTTCAATCCACTCCATGCCCAGGCATATATATATACGGTATATATATATATATATATATATAAAATCACACACACACGCACGCACACACACACACACACACACACACACACAACAGGTCAAAAGTTTTTTAGGGTCAGTGGATCCAGGGTCAGTGACTACCACAGCATCCTGCAGCGCCATGCAGTTGCCTCTGAGATGCGCCTAATTGGTCAGGGGTTCATCCTACAGCAAGATAATAACTCAAAACATAAGTTCAGACTGTTCCAGAACTACCTAAGGAAAAAAGAACAAGGTGGTAAGATTGAAAACATGGGGTGGTCAGCACAGTCTCCAGACTTAAACCCCATCGAGATGGTTTGGGATGAACTGGACAGAAGAGTGAAAGTAGAATATATAGAGGTGTATATATACAAAAACATGTATTATAGAGAGCACAACAGTCTCTCTTTGGCTTGTATGTACATAACCTGCTCAGAAGTACTGCTGAAACAAAACCGCTGTTTGCCACCATATTTTGTCAGGACCTCTGGAGGGGAATTACCCGTTTCGAAAGTATGATACTAAGATCATGGCTACACTTGGAAGAAAATTATTAAAATGTTTTGTTAAATTTTGTTTCATGGAGTTGGTCCCCAATTGAATTCTCAGATTCTGCTGACATCGGGCATTTTACTGTGCAGAGCTCTGTTGTTGAAGTGGAATAGCGCTACAATAGACTGGTTCTCTGCTGCACCTCCCGCAATAAGCTTAATACCTTCTTGTGCGACATTACTCTGACTGTATGAAAAGCATGAAAAAGCCATATCTTCTTTTCCTGTGCCTGAAAGGTTTTTTTTTTTTTTTTTACTAGAAATGTAAGACGTGGAATGGGAGGGTAGAAGATGGAACCATGGTTAGAGGGAAGAAAATGCAATCTCTTTGAATGCTATTGTGTACATAGTCAGGGTGTGTGGTGGAATGGTTGTCCTTAAGAGGCTGGTGTAATTTCTGGCTCTTTCTGTGGAACACGGAGGGGAGGCAGCATGGTTCCCCTCTGAGCCGTTCAATGGGCTGCGGTCACAGAAAAGACTCTTCTTTGGAGGTGAAAAAGAAGTGCGGCCAAGCTGGATGGGCATGCTCCATTTCGAGAGCTATCTGCTCTCTCTGCTTTTACCCAGAAATTACCTGCTTCCAGCATGTTTTTTTGTGAGTGTGCACACATGTGAGAGTGTTTTCATTCCTGTGTGCATGCATGCCATGTGACATTTTATGTTATTTTGTTTTTGTTGTTCGTGTAGACAACAAGCATGAACTGAAAATGCTGGTAGTACAGGCCAGTCATAGCCTCCCCGGAGAAGATACCCAGCAATTGATGATTTCCATGTGATTGACTTTACAGGGACAGCTTCCCCTAAAATCAATAATTCTTAGTTCCCTCGTACTTGTCACCTTAGTATTTATCCATCTACGGTAGATTGTTTTGGTGTGAGATGCCGAGTTTTGGCGATATCTGCTGTAAAGATATCTGCTGTCTCTTGAATATGTAGGGCTCAATAGCATTTGTCAAAATAAAATTTGAAAGCAATGCCTCTTTTGGAAACATGAACTTGTCGCTCAAGATAATCCACAGAGCATGTTGTGAGCAGTTAAGAAAAGGAACTATTTTCTTTTTACCAAACCACTTTCTTTCTACCAAACTACACCCACCAACTGGCAGAAATGCCAAGGTTTACGTCCTAGGCGTGAGTTTCTCCTCTTAGTGGCATTCACGTTTCTGTGCCGTAGTCAGCAATTATTCAATCAAAGTGGAATTTCAGTCATTGTGCATCAAGTTAATCAGTTTCACGTGCATCACTGTGGATTTCCCCACTAATGACACGGAAATCGATTATGACTCGGGAATTCTGAGGCTTGTCTTTACTGGGGCACTAAAAGCAATAGAATTGCATAAAAATGTTTCAAATGGTTTTATTTCATTAAAACAATTTAACGGATCATAAAACACACGCACTGTTTCCAAACCCTGAGTAAAGAGAAGCACGGGAAGTCATAATCACTTTCCAGGTTACTTGTGATGAGGTGCACCTTTATGCAAGTGAAACGAAAACTTCAATGCACAAGGATTTTAATTCCGCATGAGAATCTCATAAAGCATTCAGTGAATAATTACGGACTACGGTGAATAAGCCTTAAAAATGCGTGATCTACGTCGAATGCGTGAGACTTGGCATCTCTGAACTGGATGCGGGAAACAGAGTGCAAAAAGTGGTGACATTTGTAAATCAAGGATCCCGCATGCATTTAAACACTCTCAAAGTGTCCATAATTGAAATGCACTATCAGCTTCCTGGAGAGATTGGAGGCTGTTGCTGCGCATCGTCACTATAGCCCAACGGCTAACTGAAGATTGTAAACGGAGCTTTCCTAAAAACGTAATTACAACCTAGATAGCACTAGAGGCTAACTGGCGAGGAAGCACTGACGCGTTGTCTTGATGTCGTTCCAAAAAGGAACTAATTACCAGTGGTTTGCATCATATAAAGTTGAGCCCGAAGCACTGTCATATAACCACAATTACTGGTGATAAGCACACTGATCTCGCACTAATTACATACTAATTCTGCATATACGTGCAAATACATTAAAGATGCATGCAGTGATAGTGAAAGTAAAATTTAAGTGGTGTATATTGCTCTACCATTTAAGCAGAATTCAGTCCTTAAAATTGATTGCCACTATCTGGGAAGGTAATTTGGGAACACATCTGCTAATTGGGATGCATTAGTGTGCTCCTGAATTTTTAAACTCTGCTCCTGTTGGAAAAATGTCTGCATTGAGTCTGCTGCCGTTTAGAATTATTTCCATCGTGCTGTTACCACCAGTAAAATACCAGAGCAGATGTTGTTATTTCTGCCTTGGTATGTAGCATTTTTCTTTGCTCTTGGGCAAAAGCTCTTGGAATAACAATAGTGTCGGAGCTCTTGCTGATTTTCACTGCTCAAATGGTTCACAGTGTCAGCTGTTGACTGTACTGTTAGCGTTCAGCATACTTTCACAAACTGGTGTGGGTATTAGCCATCACCTGATGTGATGATGCGGATATGTGGTGCAGTTTTTCTCTCTCAAACCTGCAGTGATTTTATTGAAGGCGAGGGCAGAAAAATAGAACTGAAAGCTGATATGGTCCAAAAAAATCCACCTTCTCCAATCTTTCCTGACTGGAGATCATCACATTCAGAAATTCTCACCACTGTTATAAGAACTCCTGCTAAATTCATTCGCTCTTCCTGTACTGTGGGCCTTCTCCTGTTTTGCTTTTCTGTATTTGGTTTCCCCACAGTCCTTTCTTTTGCTCGCTCATTTCATTCCCTCCGCCAGGGCGGATATGTGGTTGGTCATGTTTGTTGGTTTTTTCTTTTTTCGTTTGTTGGTTAGTGAGCAGGATTATGCAAAAATACTGGATGGATTTGCTTTTGAATTTTTTCCAGAGGTGGATCTTGGCCTGACTTAGAAGTAAATTACATTTTGGGAGTGATCTTCTTGATCTGTAACCGGATCCGGGATTTTTTTTTTTTTGAAGGATTTCTCACCATAGCAAAAGGGCTAAATTTGACATTTTGAGTCGCATCTTCACAGACAAATAACGATTTAAAAAAAACTGGGTGGCTCTATCTCAATTATGAAAACTGATCTGGATTCAGATATCTTATTGAATCTAGGGACTCATTACATGCAAAACCGGGGTGTGACCACATACAGTATGTCTCTATTTGAATAAATACTGGCTGGTATGATTTGAAAGTCATTGTGTTTTGATTTTATTCACAATTTACACTTTGTCCCAACTATTTCGGAATTGGGGTTGCAAAATAAATAAGAGACTTCCAACAACCACTGCATTACTGATGGCATAATGTTGATTAATTTTACATTAAAAGAGAAATACAGAGGATCTGTTGCAGGGGTGCTGACAAATAGGGGATTGTTCAGCATTGGCAGAGGTTTGCAATCTCTGGTCGCTCTTTCTACTCATTTATTCTTCCATCTTATGTCCTACGGTGTGTGCCCTGTGAAATCTTGCAGTTCTCCATGTCCATGGGGCAGGTGCTGTGACAGTTATCATAATTAAGTGCACTGCTTGTCAATGGAATCTGCAGAATGTAGATGTAAAATCCTGCCTGGTCCTGCAATGTCTGACATTACAATGTGCTCATTGGAGGAATATCAGAGGTGATGCTGGCAATTCCAGGTCTTGAGTTGTGCGGCCATGTGTACTATTTATGTGCATTGTAATATGTGCGGTTCAGCAGTGTGCAAATTCTGCTTAAACTTTTCACTTCTTAGCCCAACTAGGTGTTTCTCCACAAATGAGGTCCAAGTTTTGGGGCTTAAACGGCTCAGAAACCTTACGTGTACCATTTGATAACCTCTAACCAAGATACCATACATATGCATTGTACATAATTGCAAGTAATATTTCTCTGTAGATTGGGCTGGCATATAGCATAAGGGCTGCGATGTTTGCCTTTGATTCAGATGGTTAGTGGTGTAAGCGCCAGTGTAGCCTCTATAAATTCAGCGTAGCTGTTAGGCCCCTGTGTAGCCTACGTCTTTTTAGACAAAAGCATTAGCAGAATACCGTAACTCTAATGCAATGCACTTACCGGTGAACAACCGTCCGATAAAAAAGTTTCTGAAGTGCTCCCACTGGTGAGACGCAGCAGTCCTGCAGCAGCTACTGCAATTTCTCTGTGGGTTCCTAGTCATTATTCGATATTAACATGCATCTGCAGATGGAAGCTCTGGTGCTCGTCTCCTCTCCGTTCTCAGAAAGGCACACACTCATCTAGGAAGTGATTTCAGGCAGTGGAGTTAAGGAGTTAAGTATGCCTCCTCAGTGCTTATTAGCTTCCAGTCACCATTCATTTCTTATGCTGTGAAAGACAACCGATCAGCCAGAGTCTGGTCTTCATCAGAATCTTTTCACAATGTCAACTCTTTTACAGAGCGCAGGAATAAATCATAACTGGGAGCTAAAAAGCTTTGTGTGGCTATTCTTTGCCCCCATGCATTTCTTTTCAAATAAAGGTTAAATATAGGAGAAATAAATAAAATAATCCAACCCTCCCCCCAGTCAGCTTTCAATATCACTCCACTCCCTCTCTCACTGGAAGGACCAATCACCTTCATTCTTGCTCTTCCTCTGCGGAAACGCCAATCTCCCTCCGCATTCTACCTTACCTCACAAACAGGTGCATTAATTCTGAAACTATTTTCAGAGCTTCAAAAGAGCAGTCAGATTTGAAATATCCCCTGTGCAGTGTTTCGGAAAAAATGTTATTGCCTTGTGTTAAATCAGAAGTCAGAATAATGCATGCTGCAGTTGGGCCTTCATAACACAGCACAGGCCGAGTTCCCCTCGGGAAAATGGAACCGGTCTCACTTTGCACAGACCTGTACTAAATATTTCTCTTATTCCTCCTCCCCCTGTGGAATGTATGGCCGTCCCGGTGACATAAAGGCAAGTGTGTAAATAATGACCCGAGGTGCATTATTCTTATGTTTTTACATTTTTTTCCTCTCCAATGATTCTCCCCTGCATTCTTGCGGTTCTCTGTGACATGGAGAGAACGACCTCAGACCTGCAGCCAGCCACACGGAGGGCCTTGAGAAGTTCTATCGAGACAGCGGTAATGTATGGCGATGTCACGCCAGTATATCACGTGAATTCATCATAAAGAAGACTGCTCGCATGCAGGGAAAAAATCTGGATGGGGGTTGGAAGTTAAGGGGGTTCTCCCCTCCAAAGTGTCATACTAGCCTGTGGGACGTACAGCCTGCTTAGCAAGCAGAGGAGGCCTCACCTGATCTCCAATTGGAGATGCGGCTCCTGTTGGCTAGCGGCTGCACCGCTGCACTCTGTGAAAGAGCAGGCGGAAGGAGGCTCGGCTGTCCTTTGGCTAACGCTATGGTGACCTTCAGCTGGAGTGCTGCTGTGAAATGCTGCTCCTGTAAAGAACGGTGAGAAGTGGGATAGAATGCTTTGCCTTTCTGAGTAACACTGAGCATCTTATAATGCAGAGTGGAAAAAGAGCCATCTTTACTTGTGTCTAAAACCTCTAGGGGATTTCTGACAAACAATATAGTAAATAAGCCTGAGGGATCTCTCTCTCTCTCTCTCTCTCTCTCTCTCTCTCTCTCTCTCTCTCATGCTCACTCACTTCCAGTTAAGCAAGCCATAATTGGGGCTCTGACTCACTCACTGTCTTCCAGGAAAGCAAGCCACAATTAAGCTGAAAAAACAAACTCATCCAAAAAATTTCACAAGCATTAAATGTGGCCAAATCAACTGCTTGGTACATTCTTTAAAATAAATGAAACACTGGTGATCTCAGACACACCCAACTGGTCTGGAGGACCATGGATAGCAACTCCAGTGGGTGAAAGAGGGAAAATTCCTTGGTCTAGAAAAACCCCTCTACAGCAGTTGGCCACACCTGTTGCCCTGTCAATGTCAAATTATACAACATATACAGGGTGTTTTAAAAAAAGTATACCCAAATAAAATCATAATTTTTTATGAAAAAAAGCTAAAAAAAATATAAAGTGTAATATGTTGAGGTCATGTTGAGGGGGCCAGGGGCATGAATTTACTCTAGTGAACATTTCACTGGATAAATGAGTAATCTTCATCAATCTTTTTGTTTGATTTCTCTTCCCAATTCTTCATAATGGAGAACATTTGGTACAGTAAGGATCTGGGTGCCCTTCAAAAGATACATTGCTGCTCATTCACCCGTGGAAATGAATGCTTGTTCTAGGCATCATTGGAAAGAGCTCAATCAGCCCTTTCCAATGACATATTACACTTAAAAAATATATAAAGTTTTTTTCATAAAAAATGATGATTTTATTTGGGTATACTTTTTTTTTAAACACCCTGTATAGAGAAGTCCAGGAGCTGCTCATGATCCAAAGTACACCTGCTATTCTGTAAAGCTTGGTGGAGAGGGTGTAATGGGAGGAACTGGCTCGCTTGAGTTGAATGATCATGGCAAAAGCAGCCAAATTCTGAGTTGAATAGGGATTCAGTCAAGCACTTCAAAACCCTTTAGATGGTGCCTCACTCTGTGGATGGGCAGAGAGCAGAGGCATACTGAGGAAGAAATATAAGACCTTTTTTGAAGGAAATGGTGTAGAATGTTCTGCCATGACCTAGTCGAGGATGCGTTTCACTTGAAGTGGAAGCTGAAAGCAAAACACCCAAAGGACGAGCAAGAACTGAAGACTGGTTCGGTGAAGGCCAGCCACTGTCCAAATACTTATGGACCGGACTGTATATCTGTTATATGACAGAAACCAATATATGCATGTCAGTAATTAACAAGTACGTACGGGTCTCAATGACATTTTTGGATAAACATACGTAACTAACATTCTAAAGAATAACTACAAATATTTCAATGCTGTCATGATGTAAAACTGGTCAGTACCTTCAAGCCCTGAGAATTTTAATTTGACAAGCTAAATGACCATTTTCTTTTGTTTTTGCTAATCTTGATTGGAAGCCCATTACTTTGCTCTCAGTGCATGCCAGTTTAAGCCAGTGCTTGGAATCCATTGACTTTTTGGAAACACAACCATTGTTCCCATCACTCAGCAACCCACCAGCTGAGTTGTGCAGTTAGCATGCTGATCAAATCAAAATGTTTAGAGCAACATAATGCTCTACTTGTGGATGTATGATTCCCATTGGACTCATTAGAACCTCTAATTACTACTGCAGCAGGTGGACGCAGGCTGGGGTCTCTAACACACCGAGAGTGAGGCAACACTCAAACCAAGAGAGGGCCTTCCTCACTGAGTGACATGGCCCAATAACAAGCACCCTGCCGTTCCTCACGCTAAGTCCAGCATTGATATGGCCTGGATTTGATCGCACATTGTCAGGCTAGTGGGAGTTCTAATGATTACCATGTTTGCAGCACAAAAAGGGCAGTTAAATACTGCCCTGCAGGTCTCTCAGTCAGAGCTTGCAGTAAAATGGGCAAAATTCAGTGATTTCATTCGGGGTGTATGGGATCACCTAGCGGCATAGCCTACTGTTCTCCTAACTGGACTACAAGTAAAGATTGATTAGGTAGTGCACTGCTGAGTTTGTCAATAATTCAAAACTGGATTTAAAATGGAGAGAAATTGAAATTGCACTGCATAGGAAAGCACAAGAGTCTGTTAGTTAGACCCTCTCTCCTTTTGGCAAGCATTTCACCTCTGACTCTGTTGGTGGGGTGGAGAAGGGTAGCTCTGTCTTCCTGAGTGGGGGTTTTGAAGTGCAGGATGGGGGACGGTTAATGAGGCATATTTGTCACCCCTGGGGTACATCTCAAACCTCTTAAATTGCATCCATGTTTCTCTCCCTTCTGCCTTTCTCTTGTGCCTTACTCCCTCGCACCGGGGATGCATGTAGAGACGCAAGGAAATCAAGCGAAGAGAGACAAAATGAGAAAATATGTGTTTAGATAAATGAAAAATCCTTTCCTCTGAAGCGATGGATGAAGCGACGAACAATGCACTGCTTGATCTACTGCCAGCGCCTGTCAGTTCAGATTGACCTCATGACGTTCAGCTGACAGTCTTCTGGGAAGGCTGCTCTCGGATATCCTCACTCATGGCTCCTCAGAGCTCCCTCCTCAATCCTCGCAACAGAAATGAGGGTTCTTCACAGTCTGCGAGATGGAAGGTTCAGAACAACTTCAAGGTTAAGCGAGGATTGAGGTGCAAGGAAATATCAAGTAGGAGAACTGAGATGTAACCAGACTTTCTGGCAGGGTGAGATGGGCAGTATGGGAAGTATCGTCATTACGAAGACTAAATCTGTAATGGCAGGATTAATGTAGTGGCAAGCATCGCCTCTGTGACATTAGGGTCAAGAGAGGAAGCTGAATCCAGATGAAAATGAAATCACTCAGACAGGTTTCATCGCCGGCTTGCCATCCTTTGTGTCAAAACTCATGAATTGAAGACACTGTGTATACACACACACACACACACACACACACACACACACACACACAAAGTGCATTAGTTCATGCATGTAGTCCATAAAAAGCTTCAGAGTAAAGTTTAACCAAACTCAGAAGCTATTCTGTATCCTTCAGGCTTCTCCATCATATGTTGCACAACCCAAGGTCAGGAAAACATATCCTCCTACTAATTCAAACACACAACTATAACTTGCCCTATAATCCTGTAGAAATAGACCTACCCGTTGAAAGTCGGGCCTAGTTAGATGTCTGCAGCCAGGAGGATCACCGAGGTCATCAAGTTCCACCCCCCACCCACCCCCCCCCCCCCCACCCCCCAAAAAATTTGTCTTTTGTAAAGTTTAAGGCCCACAACACCGAAAATGTTTTAACAGGGCTTCTGACGTCAAAGTAATGCACCCCTCTCTTCTCCCAACAGCAGAAACCCAACTGCTTATAACTTACGAAAGCCTTCTAAACACCTATTTTATAGGCATCGTCACCCTCGCCGAACAATAACTTTGCCTGCCTTATATTGTGCCTCATCATAAATATCTCATTTCAATGGCATGAATTACACAATTCACGACAAATGAGTGTATATTGATTTTCAGAGGCTTAGGAGATGAAAGGAGGGTCTTCAACAGCATTCACTGATATAATCAAAAATATCGTATGCGACTGTCAATCAGGGGTGTTTCACTCCAGTCAGTGGTGTGTAATTGCAAGCTATATGGGCGGGCCAGTTAGATTCTCTGCTAAAAGTAATTTTTTTTTTCCAGGAGCAATGGTACTAAACTTGCTGTTTGAGCTCATTGGGATTCATTAGGTGACAGAAGATTTAACTTCACACCAGTCAGTAGTATGATTATGTGTTTATAGTCTCAACTGTGGGAAGCCCAGTTTAGATATCAAACAGAACAAAGACTGTAATGTTTGTATGTACCAGCATGTGTGTCAAGCTCTAGTTAATTGCCTGTGGCAATCCAATTCATGACTTAATAACAATTAACCAGTCCAGGATTAAAACACTATTTTTAAAAACACATGGCGTGCAATATAACGGCTGACTATTTCATTTGAAAAGTAATCTTTTGTCCGCACAGAGAAATCAATACTTTGAATTGATCTTTCTGAATGGATCAATTGCTTTGCACTACTAAAAGATTGGAATGGAGAAATTGAACAGCTGCTCTGAAAAATTATGTTTGCTTGAAATAACATGTCATGAAAATATTCCCCCCTCTTCTTCTCAACACTGTCACTAGAAACATTGACAAAACTGAAAGTTGCGAATTTCAACTCAAGATAAAAAGATATCATAAGGCTGCGTGGGTGGACTGCACCCGCGCAGTCCGTGGGCCCCCGCAACCAATGGCCCCCACGGGCCACCCACCAAAAAAGTATGCGGGTGCGGGGCGGTTGTGGGGGCAAGCATAAATTCACTGCAGTTGCGGGTGCAGGTGTGGGTACAAAAAAAATGTACGGGTTAAGTGCGGATTTTAAAAAAATATATGCGGGCCCATGGCAAATTTGCAACCCGCAAGACGCGCGTTCATTATATCTCAAGCTCAAGTATGTCACATTCACAACAATAAATGTCATTCTATTCAATAAATGAGCACAACAAAATAACCACTATGAGAAGCATATTAGCCCATATTGTGTGTTTAACTATTTTGTATACAGATAAACTAAAAAAAGATTCAGGTGATTATGAAGAGTTCCATTTTGGTTGTCAGATGACAATAACAAAAAGAACAGGGTATATAGCCCAACTATAAATGTCATTTTTATGCAAACTAGAGAATTTTCAGCGCCCATCACTGACCATGCAAAGATGTAACACAGCATCAGGTCTGTGTTTGAAAAGCACTTGTTTCTCTCCCTCTACATGGCCTGTTTGGCTCCTGCTAAGTAGATTATATCAAATGTCAACATGTATTAAAAACATAGGTCAATGGCCAGTATCCATTTTACCCACAATGAAGCAAAATCTTCTGCAGCAGATGTATTTAATGTAATGTCACTACAAACATTCGTCAAGAACTGAATTATTAACTTGACTCGAGAAAATGCTTTTTAAGGATGGTAGCTTTTGACTTTATGGTGTTGGCTGGCATGTAAAAGTGTTTGTTTATATCCATGCATTTAATCTCGTCCAATTATATAGTGGCATGTCGAATTTTGTTGGAATGAAGCAAGAGCATGCCTCTTGTCATGATCATTACTCATCCTACTCCAGTAAAGCACACAGCTTAAGTGCCTGCTTAAGAAATTGCATCTTGTCGATGCCGAGGTTACTTACTGTCCTATTAAGTATTTACTCATTAACCAAAGTGTTAATCGTGGAGCTTGGAACACACAGCTAATCTCTTTCTGCAGGTGCCTTACAGTGAGCCCGGGACATATGTATACTGACTGGAATTTTTGCCAATGCAATCCCTGATGTCTAGGACAGTGGCGTAAAGATAGACTGCAATGTTGTTTCATTTAAAATTCATTTAAATAAATTGAAAAGTCTGGTTTCCAGGGTACCACTCAATATATTTGGCAATGTTGTATATTGGTTGGGCAACTGTGTATCTGGGTTCCCTGATATGACACAGTTGTAAATCAAACTTAAGCAATGCGTCCTTTTTTGCTTATCCCTGAGTAATCCTTTATATTTTTTAACCAGAAGCTTGCACATTAGGCCCTATTTATTTATGTATGTATTTATTTTATGTATTTTTGAGTGTGTGCAGGACATGAATAACACGCATGGAAAGAAAGCATAGGGGAGTGTTCCAGTGTTTTTCTTTCCGCGTTTCTTTTTATTTATTTATATTATAGAGGGTTTGCTAAGTACGAAAAGAGATCAACCAGGGAAATCATTTACCTCCACAGAGTGGAAAATGAGCTTTTTATGGCAGAGCGAGCATTACATTAAAGCCGTAAAAGTAGAATGAATAGCTGAGGTCCACAGCTTATTTAACAGTCGATGACATGCAGCCACACCATTTTCTGCAGGCAGGGTATCTCATTTGGAGAATGTAAAGCTCCCCATTGCGATGTGGGAGATGTAATCGCGCGCCGTGCGCCGCAGATGAGCGGTGTTATCCGGCCCGTAGGACTCTGGAAAGGCGCGGTGATTCAAGACCTCAACTGGTGTCTGTACGTGGTGGATGGGAGGCGGAGGCGACAGATCGCGTCGTTGCTGTTCCATAAAATTAGACTGTGGTCCGCGGAAGTCTTTGGGCGAATACAGTATTTGCGAGCATGCCCGCGCACTAAAACACCAGAGCACGTAACGCACCAACTCACAGAATCACGGGCACATACGCGCAATCAGTGACATAGACATACACATATACAGCATGTTCGTCTTGAAATTAAATGCATCTGATTAAAGCGGTTGAAATCCATTCAAGCTGTCCGATTAATTTGAATCTGTCCGTAGGCCCACCAAGTCGATGCGCTGGTTGAACATGCACGTATAATTTCTCAAACCTAGTCCTTTGCTGGCTCTATATTAGCCAGCAGATTTAATTTTTAAAATCTCATTTGCGGCGTGTACTGACAGGGTTGAACCTTGAACGTGCTCTGTGGAAGACTTGCTTTAAAACAGGGGTTTTCAATCCTGAAAGGTGTGGGTACAGGTATTCAGTCCAACCAATAAGAAACACAAACAATTATTTTTATCATGGTCTTCAGCAAGATCACAGGGGGTATTATGTGGAATTGCATGTCTGGAACGAAACCTGCATCCACTTTAGCCCGGTCAGGTTTAGGTTGAGAACCTCTGTTCTGCTGGACGTCAGTTTCAAAAGAACTATTTTAAATGTGCAGTTAAAATTCTTCACCGGCAGATGGCACTGACACACCGCAAGCCACGCCAACAACGAGGAGGTCCTGCAAAATACGATATAGAAGCAGGGCATCATTCTGAACAAGAGCCAAGGCTGAAGCGTTGCCAAGGAGATTACAGTCCACCGTCAATAACGGAGAGCGTCTTGGAATGCTGATCCGGGATCAGGTTTCCACACTCCATATCCTAACCTTATCAATTATTAGACGCAAGGCAGCACTGATCCTAGATTAGCACTCCTTCTCTGTGATGTGAATGCGTAATCTGGACAGCAGTGTCGCCACTGATGGGAAAGAGACTGTTCATGCACGTAGTAGACAACTGCTTTGAATTCAAAGGGTTCTTGGATATTTCTTTGACGGGTTCAAATGCAACATCTGTCCAACTTCAAAGTCAGAAAGACAAGGGGGAATGTTGCTGTGAAGCTGCTTGTGTGGTTCTCTTATCCCGACAGCCTTTGAAATGAGGAAGTTAAGTGAGAACACTCTGTAGCACTGATCTGTGTGAATAATTCTTGTTTTGTGTGTGTGTTCTGCCTCTTCAAACAAAAATAAAGAGCCCTCTAAAAGGTTTTATAAAATGCTCTGAGGGAGTATTTGTAAGTCTAATGGCGGCAGCTCGGAAGTAAATGTTTTCTAATTTTTTTTTTTCCATCAAAATATGTACGTAGAGAATTCTTTATTTTCCCTGTTTGTTTTTCCACCTGTTATTTTGGTTAAGCTTAATGAGATAATGGAGGGGATCCTGTTATTCCCATGAATGCCAAGCCCATTTCATTTCATACAAGCCATTGTAGTAATCAAAGCAAATTGCTGAGATCTGATTGGAATGAAAGGAGAAAATAACTTCTGCCTGGACGACTTTGACCCTGAAAAATGAAAAAAAGTATTGTGATTAAATGGCTGGGGAAGACTCATATGCACATGAATCTGTATACGACAGATATGATCAACTCAAAAGGTTAAATATTTGTGTTTTACCTCAGTAAATACAGTTTGGATTTTGGACGTAACTTTGGCTTAATAAGTATTGTTAGATTTGCCTGGAGTGTAATTCATTTTCACAAGCCTTGCTTAGCCCAAAACAAATAAGCGTTATCAATGTTCGCAGGTATCCACGGCATTTAAAACACAGAAGCACAGCTGTCTATCTTAAGCCCTTGTAGCGGGTGAGTAGGCTTTAAGATTGCATGGTGGAATTGACGGCTATTGCTATTACGGGAGAAAAGGTTTGTTCTGCAAATGTGTCTCTGCTCCCCAGGGGAACACTGTGACTTTTAAGCAAGAACCAGATGAGATTGTCTCCCACTTGTCTTTTAAATGTAAGCATTCATGTTTATTGGGCGCGCAACGTCAAAATAGGGATAGGAGTCAGTGACCAAAGTTCAGCAGCGATTAATCAAGCGAGCAGCAGGGCGACGAGCACCATTAATCTTATGGCCGTGAGGAGTTCATTAATTACCTGAGCCAAAGACAAATAACCTGCACCTTCCTTACTTCAGATAGGCCCAAGTCTTGCAGATTTGTGCCTCCTCTTGCGAGTTACTTCATTTGTGTATTCAATTAACTGTTTTACCGTTGTGTTGTCTCGCTCCGGGCTGTGCTCCCCCATCGACACATCCTTGTGCTCTTAATAAAGGAAGACTGCCAGAGAAGTTTTCAATTCTTAAGGGAGAGCTTGCATTCTGGAATACAACACTTATGTGGCTAGAAGTATGGGGACACATCCAGCATCTCATCCAAAACGCATGTATTCATGAGAAACAATATGGAGTTTGGCCTCCATTTTGGTGCTGAAACAGCTTCCAATTTACTGAAAAGCCTTTCTGCTGGCCAAGTAGGGTCCGCGAGCTTTTGGCAGTCAGTGTATATTGTGTTATTGTCGACACAATCAGATTGTGGGGGTTGGGGGGGGGGGGGGCACTGTTTTGAGTGAGGTGTGTTAAATTCACTCCGTTTTGCAGAATGAAGCCACGGGCTATTTTAAAGGGGATGCCTAATGGCCCAATTTACGGGACTGTTATTTCCCATTGCAGTCTGTAAGTGTTCAGGCTACGCAATCTTTTCAACAGTGAAAATTACCAGCCTTTTCGTTCACATGTGAATCAACCCCCCTTTGTGCAAAGGGTATCAATTTGGACCTTTTCAAAACTAATGAGCAATGAGCTCTCATGCATGTGGTTCTGACGCAACACCAGACCACTGGGGCTGCTCGAGCCAGAACCGCGAAAGTTTATGCGTAGGCTATTAAAATCTATTTCTTCATTCTGTTCAAACTTATTAGTGCTACCAATACTACATCAACTTCAGCAGCTTAGTACAACAATATCTGCGTATGCTGCTTCTGCTACAGCTACTCTGGGAAGTATGAGCTGTGCAACTGGGACACTTTTTCATAGGGAAACTGTTTTCAGTTTGATACAAAACATGCGCGACTGGAGGGGTGAGGGGGGTGGGTGGAAGCAGTTTCAAATCTATGCTGTCCTGGGGCTGAGAATCCATTGCTGTGTTATGACTTGTTACTGTAGACCTACCTACATGCTTCTGCTAGTAATAATACTACCTCTTCCAGTACTAATGCTGCTGTTTGCTACTATTACTTAGAACAACTTCTACAACAGCATGGTTGGCTGCTATTATTGCTACTGCTAGTTATCTTGATGTATACATTATTGTGTACAGAAAGTAGAAATAAACTTTTTTTTTTAACTGTAAAATTGCTGTTCTTCAGCATCCAGATGAATTACGGTGCACTTAAGATCAGACGGTCACTGGCTGCGTGTCAGTTGCTGAGTCCACCGTCATTGGGCAGGCAGTAGTCTTAAACAGAGGCAGCAGTAAACTTTGGTGACAGTTGCTGTCAAACAGATACATTCCGATCTTAAGCGATAATCAATTTCTTAACTGTCTCCGGACGTCCAATAACTACCATCACACAGCTAACAAATGATGGGACCCACGCCTTGGCTTAAGAGGCATGAAAAATGAACCTCTGTCGCCACGCGCGTCAAACATAGCCTTGTCAGTATGGTGCAATTATTTTATTGTAATGAAAATCTGAGAGTGATACTGCCGACAAAGTGCATGGTTAGTCAGGAGTGAGCTCATTTCCCTGCGGAGACGGGGGACCCCGGGGCTGATTGCAATATTTTGAAAAATAAGTGAACAAACTGCACCGCCGGGGTGTCACTTTAATAAATGCATTCAGCGAAGAAATCAATTACAATTGATCCCACATTTATGAGGCTTGACAGCAACATTTATTAAGTCCTGTGGGGATCAAGGCTTGATTAAATGGGCGGGGGTGGGGTGAGATATGTGTTGACGAGTAATTTCAGGCGTATTTTGTCTTGTCAGTTCGGCGATTCCTTTTTAGCGCTTATATAACAAACTGTCATATGCCATGTATGCTACAGTTGCCGTGTTCTGACAGTCTATCAGCCAATCACGTTCGCCGTTGTGACAGCTGAAGCGATGCTCGTTTGAGAGCTGTTTACGGATGGTCGCGGGTGGCGAGCGATGCCGAGTCCAGCATTAAACACGGGACAGACAAGTTTCAGAGCATGCCACAGAAATGCTTTTACTTTTCCTAATTACTTGGCCTAATTTGTGTTCGTAAACCTTCTTTCCCCTGCAAACAGAATTTGAAATATTAATTTATTAAATTCTGAGAGATTCCCACAGGGTGAAACAGTTCATCCTTTGGTTTCTTAAACCGAGCTGAATTCACCATTATCGTAATGCGTTTATGTTTAATTAACTGCCTGTTCAAACGGGGTAAGGTTTAAATGATTCCTTGATAACATCAGGTCTGACACTGAAGTGGGCGAAGAAGAAAACAAACGCGAGTAATGAAAGGCCAGGGGAAGTAGAAATCTGGATGTCTGCCAGTCAAGTTTTATTTAGACTCATTTGCTCTTAATTAAATACCAGTCTCTGGGGACAGCCAATTTGAGTAGTGAGCACCTTTTTGTCTTGGCTGATAAAACATATTGAAGGAAAGGTCAATGTGTTTTCTGCCTTTTGCAGGATTATTGCTTTAAAATGACATTATATAGTGCCACAATTACTTTGATGTCGCTCTTATCTAAAACATATGAGTTAATCGCAGGCATACAAAGCTGCGCTATCATCAAGAAGGCACAGAAGCCCATTAATTATAAGTGTAACGTTATTACGAGCAAACGTTTGTATTAAAATTAAGGAGGTAGCACTAGACAGTTTAGCCCATACACAGATTTAATGATAATCTATAAGAGAGCCTGCAAAGACTGAAGTCAGTAGTGGTTCCTTGGTTATTTTAAGGAGAGTCAGAGAACAGTCCTTGAATACTTGGAGTCCTCATGCTTCTGAAAATTGAATGACGGCCTCTAATTTTTTTTTTTTTTTTGAGCCTTGCTTCAAAAGAAAAGAAAAAGATTGTAATCGTCAGCCAATGCCTTTTGGTTCAACACTGATGCTGGTTAATCAATGTAAGAAAATGTAGCGAGCACCTCCGCTCCAGATCTGCGCCGGCTTTGTCCCGACTCCAGCTGATCCAGCACAAAGCCGCCACAGATCCGGAGCGGAGGTGCCTGCTATCTGGGTAACAATTCAACTGGAAGGTTTTAAAGCCTGGCATTGCTGAACTGCACCCTGGTCAAAGTGCTAAACCAGGGCTGGTGGGCCACCGTCACTGATCGCAGAGGCGAAAGGCACAGCCGAAATGAAACCTTCCTTAATTTGGTCATTGCTTCGCCCCTATCCTATCCACCTGAGCTCGGTTGTGTTTACTCCACTGAGAGCTTGTTCCTCAGGGACATTATGGGTACCAAATCACTGCTGCCATCTCAGTCGGGTGCTAAGAGAGGGCAAAGAGTTTCAGGGAATTTGCCTGCGGAGCATTATTTTATTTATTTTTTACATGCAATTTTGCTTCTCGAAATCAACATTCCACTCACCGAAGCTCTAAGAATCTCCTCAATGAGAAGAGCTCCCTTTTCATCATATACAGATTGATAGTATTTCGAGGAAAGCCCTCTCTCCAGACTACCTGAAAAGCACTATGCCTACAGTGCTTTGCCCCTCTACAGGACTCTGTGACTTTTGGTGGTTGAGCTACAAGGCTACATTTATAAAGCATTTTAGAGCAAGAATGATGGGGTTTTTTTTATTATTTTGACCAATTTAGTCATTGACAACAAAATAAAGATGAGGCTTTGGACTCTAGGAAAGT
Source organism: Gymnothorax reevesii (assembly GCA_029721435.1). Classification (NCBI taxonomy): domain Eukaryota; kingdom Metazoa; phylum Chordata; class Actinopteri; order Anguilliformes; family Muraenidae; genus Gymnothorax; species Gymnothorax reevesii. The sequence goes on from CM056578.1 coordinate 35,493,230, forward strand.
AATCCATGACCACCTCTCCTCTGAAGAAATGATATGAATCTGGCCCAGGTCTCTGAACTTACCTTTGCAATAACCAAACCCCTAGTGGTAACACAAGACATTGCAATTGATCCATATTCTTCATTGCCAAATTTAGATAGTCTGTGAAGATTTGAACATTCGTTTTTTTTTCAAATCACCATACAATTGATGAACAGATGATACATCGGTGCAGTATCCACTGCAATAGCAGTGTTTAATGCTGTGATTCTCAAATTGGGAGTGGGCCTCATTGGGGAGGGCGTGGTGCCACTGTGGCAGGGTGGGGGCAGAGGGGAATGAAGAGTATATCCAAAGCTGCATTAACATGATTCCTGTGGTGACATAAAGAAACAAGAGTGCTCTGATGGTGAAAAGGCTGTTTTGCTCGCCTGAATATTTTGTTCACTTCAATCGCCTGAATGGATGATGATTGATAAATATGAAATTCTGGGGAGGGGGCCATGAACTTTTTTTGGCTTCTGAAGTGGCATGTGCTGGAAAGGTTTGAGAGCCACTGAACAGTTTAACAGGAGATTTGAAAACACAAATTGGAGAACGTTACTGAAACACTCATAGACTGGTACAGCTGCTTCAGAATGAAACGAAAGGCTCTCGTAATTTACTATTTACCATCTCTTTAAATGCTCTGGGACTGCTTACGTTTTCAGCGCTCTCTCCCATTACAAACGTTCGTAATTGAAGAGTCCAATGACACGGCACAATCTGATTTATCGCCTCAGCCAAATGGTCGCCTGAGTCAAAGGACGAGTGTTGCAGAAATAGCCCTTTAAATTAATGTTAGGTGAGTGGTTCGGAAATGCACGACCTGATGCAGCAGACGCAGTAGAAGGTACATCAGTCACGAAAATTAAAACAGGGAGTGCTTACTCCATGAAATGGAGAAAAATTTTTGATCTTTTGGGAATACAGTTTGGTAGTGGAAAGTTTTCCTACTTGGATTGCGCATCACTGAATGAACTTACCCGAATTGTATGAATAGGGGGTAGCGCAAACACTCAAAGTAGCGCGAGTATGGCCTCGGGTAGCATTTCATTAGTGATGTTATATGACTGCTTTGATCATTTTGTGTATCCTGCCCACTCAAATACAGAAGAAGAGTTGAATGAGAACAATTAGTGACAACAGGGACAATAGTCGAACATTTTGCTTTGGGCTACTTGTTTCAAAAGAATAATATATCAGTGATTTACCCATTTTGTCGCGGTTTGAATGGCAAATTGTAAATTCAAAGGCTATTTTTTTTGTATTCAAATTTTGAACCGTGTATAATAGGCAGTGGTTTCTCCTTGGAGGCTCCGGTCCTTGTATGGAATGTATGGACTGTGTGATGAATGGAGTTTAGAATCCATTAAGATTGAACTCAAAATCTTTGTTGTCTTGGCAGTGAGAATTGATTACATTTATTTTGGCTTCACAGGTTTTGCCAGGTAAAACAAGGTGTTTGGTACTGGTAGTGCTGTTGTTGTTTGTACCCTCTATGTAGCAAATACTAGTTTATTATAGGTAAAACTTTGTATGTTAGACATTGGACTCTAGAGACTTGAATACATGAAAGATGAAAATATTGGATTTTTTTTTTGTTATTGTAATTAGACATAACAGCAGTCATTCTGACTGTGATATATTTAATGTAGCTGGTGAATCCATTTACTTTAATTTGGCATCTGGCCTAGATGAAATGCAGATCCAGCCCACATTAACGCTGAAAAAAAAAAAAAGATTAAAAAGTCTTCCTATTTTCTGTGGGCGGTAGAGAAGCGTCATTCCTAATGACATTTTCAAAAGGCTTACCTGCTTTAATACTGGAGGATGCATGTTTGTGGACTTATTGCTACATTGCTACATCTCTGTGAAATTGATCTTTGGGGCCCTGACTTTTCCCTCTCCGCTTTTTATCTAGCAAATATTTGAAATACTGTGGTGTCCCACTAGGTTTTCAATCCTCAGGTACAGTGCCCTCCAAATTTATTGGCATCCCTGGTTAAGATGTGTCAAAAGCCTTAAAATAAATTAAATTTTTATTGCTAAAGCATACTTTCACACTGAAAATTGAAGAGAAATGTAACCTTCAACTCAAGTGAATTTTAAGAGAGAAAAAAAATCCCTGACCAAGAAATAATTATTTTTCATAAAATCACCTGTTCTCCAATTATTGGCACCCCTAACAATTCCTAGGAATTAAATGTAATTGAAGTATTTCTGTCAGTTCTACAGCAGTTTAAAAAGTTGATCAGAGTATCTAGGAACATTTAATTAGTAAATCATCACTTCCTGTTTCCCTGAGGTATAAATATGACGTGACACAGAGGCCATTTCTCTTATCCACTCTTCAACATGGGAAAGACAATGGAACACACCATTCAAGTAAGCCAGATGTGTGTCGATCTTCACAAGTCAGGCAATGGCTACAAGAGAATAGCCACTCGCCTGCACCTGCATAATGTCAGAGGAATCATTAAGAAGTTTAAAACAACTGGAACAGTGGTAAACAAGCCTGGACGAGGACGCAAGGTTATTTTGCCACCACGCACAGTGAGGAGGATGATAAGAGAAATAAAATGTTCTCCAAAGCGCACTGTTAAAGAATTGCAACAAATGGTAGCATTTTGGGGTTACAAAGTCTACAAAAGGCAATATCTACATGCCAACAAGCTGTTTGGGAGGCATGCACGGAAAAAAGCTTTTCTCACTCACAATCATAAATGCAAAACATCTGGAGTTCGCTAATTGGTACTGGGACTTCAGCTGGGACCGTGTGCTTTGGTCAGATGAGACCCAGATAGAGCTTTTTGGCAACAAACACTCTAGGTGGGTCTGGCGGAACATAAAAGATGAGTATGCAGAGAAGAGCCTCATACCCACTGTGAAGTATGGGGGAGGATCGGTGATGCTGTGGGCCTGTTTCTCTTCCAGAGGCCCTGGGAACCTTGTTAGGGTGCATGGCATCATGAACGCTTTGAAATACCAGGACATTTTAAAATCAAAATCTGGTGGCCTCTACCCGAAAAGCTGAAGATGGGTCGTCACTGGGTCTTTCAGCAAGATAATGATCCTAAACATGTGGCCAAATCTACACAGAAATAGATCACCAGACACAGAATCAAGCTCCTCCCATGGCAATCTCAGTTCCAGACCTCAACTCAATTGAAAACCTGTGGAGTGAGCTGAAGAGGAGAGGGCAGAAGAGAGGAACCAGGTCGCTGGTTGATTTAGAGCAGGGGTCACCAACTCCGTTCATGGAGGGCCACTATCCTGTAGGTTTCTGCTCTACCTGCTGTTCAGCACACCTGATTCAACTAATTAGCTAAATTAGCTAAACAAGATCACGAGCTGGGCAACTGGGTGGCTAATTAGTTGAATCAGGCGTGCTGAACTGCAGGTAGAGCAGAAACCTACAGGATAGTGGCCCTCCAGGAACGGAGTTGGTGACCCCTGATTTAGAGAGATTGTGAAAAGAGGAATGGTCGTAGATCCCTCTTTCTGTATTCTCCCATTCTGTGAAACATTATAGGGGAAGATTAGGTGCTGTTTTGTTGGCAAAAGGGGGTTGTACAAAGTATTAACATCAGGGGTGCTAATAATTGTGGCACACATGATTTGATGTAAAAGAATTATTTATCGATGTGGGTTTTTTCCCGCTGAATAAATGCACTTGAATTAAAGGTTGGATTTTCCTCTTTTTTTCATTGTGGTCCCATATTATCTAGAAAAATAACTGAATTTATTAGAGGCTAAAGAACAAATTTTAACCATATGCCAATAATTATGGAGGGCGCTGTAATAACTACACCCTCATGGTCAAACTTAAAATCCATAAACCTGGGCCCTGTATCACACAACTTTGGTCAACAGCCGCCAGAAACAAGTCAGGCGACCCCTGAACATACATTTGAGAACTATCTCTATTTTACATGATATGTTTTAATCAGTTATACAGGTAAAAAAAAAAAAAAGTTAATAAAGAAAAAAAAAGCAATTTTTTTTAACTCTTAGCAAAATGGAATATTTAAATCTGGAGCCGAAACTGAAAGAAGCTCCATCTAACCTATCACAAATTAGAAAAGTCTACTTGAATGGTTTGGGGCAATGCCTTTTCCTTGGACCATCTGAAAAAGGCCATTTAATCAGATCTCAAAATCAAGTTTAAGCTCTATATTATGTTGAGGCTGTTCAATTCATTTAGGGTGGAATTCTCCCATGCGCTCAAGACCAAAAAATAAAATAAAAACGTTCAGTTGTATGCTTTTCAGCCAATGCGCATTCTCTCCCTTGACTTAAAGGCTGCCCCCTAAGCAGTTTAGGCCATCTGACGCGCCACATTTCTTACTTACTGGGTTGAAAACAAAAAAAAAGGTGAGTCCATTCTTTTGTGTTGCTTTAATAATGCTCTCTCGTGCACTCTTTTTCTTTCAAAAACTGTCTGCTTTATGGCTGGAGTGGATTTCAAATCCATCCAAATGGTTCATGTGAAAATCCATGCTCCAGGTTTTCATGATTACTGAAATCCTGAAAGGTGGGATTTCAGTTTCATAAATCATGAATCAATCATAAATCCTAAATCATACCTCTTTACTGAGATCACCTTCATTCAAAGTTTAAGTGTGTGTGACAAAGGTGTTGAGGAGAGAATACACGCAACTCAAAAGCGCGTCGCTTGTGGCGCGTAAATATCGACTAAAGTACAAATGGGAGAATTCCGCCCTTACTGCAGTTGCATTTTGTGTTTTGAGGTCTCTTCCTTCAGTGGACTTCAGAAAGTGTTCAGGAATATATTTCACTATTTCTCATCATATTAATCAGTAAATCAATAACCATATTTAGTAACCATAATCAATAATCATTATCAGTAACCATATTATGTAAGCAGCTGATACACATGCAAGCAGTTCATACACACAGACACGCGGACACATGTACATAAAACCCACACACATGCAAGCGGTTCAATTCACACATGCATAGGGTAGGGGATTGGGCCCCCTGAACCCTGTGCGTCACAGGCAACGGCAGGACTGCAAAGTTCCGAGGGCACGTTAAAGGTTCCCTGACATTAAATAGGCCGAAATTGACATTTAGAATTTGGTGTTGTATTTTTTCGCAATGAAAACAAAGATGCAAATGCTTTTCCGTGAAAAAAACCCCATTTGTAGTCCATAGTAGTCTCTGCCTGAAACGCCTCATTGAGGCGGCTCTTCCGCTATGGCCCCCACTCCTTGTGTGCCCACTCATGACTGGCCAGCTCTGTGGAGAGCGGATCTAGATGGGACAAGGCAGCAGAACGCAGTTAACCTGGTGAAGAGTGAAACTGGAAACGACAGGCATATTCTGCAATCTAACACAGTACATGTGTATAGATCTAATGAAACTAGCTTGTTCTAATAAACGCAACAACGAACGTGGAGGACTGGCAGCTCAAGCACGAATTTACTATCGGCTACAGTTTGCTACGGCAACAGTTGGTGAGTGCAGCGGTTTTAATACTTCATAGCAGGGAAAGCTAGAATCTACCCCATATAGACACATTTGTAGAACGGGTCAACATGCCTAAGTGTAGACCGGAGACCGTAGAAATCCGGTGGGTCTGAGTTTAGAGGGAAACATGGACAGTGAGGAGTGGCTAAAAGTGGACCAACAGCTTATGGACTGCTTCAGTGTGTATTAGGACCTGCTGGTTCATGTGCATAGCTGTGGTGTGTTGTTAGCGTGGAGAAACTAACAGCTTCCGGACTGGTACATGACGGAGGGGAGAAAGCTCCAAGCTAAATGGCCTTTTCAGAAACTGCCCCTGGTAATGGTTTACTTATTGCTTCGGAATAACCAGCTTTTCCTCGCGGAAAATGGGCGCATTATGGTGGGCGAGAGCTAGACAAAACTCTGGTTATGTCATGGACATAATACAGGTTTTACAGACCATAAGTTCTGTCTGTGTGAACCGTTTCTTATGTGGAGCTAGCGAATCAATCACTTTTACAGGAAAGAATTTAATATTCAATAGATGGCAATGCAGCGTTCGTGATACCGGACGCGCTATAGCTTCCCTATTGCTTTCACTGGTAGAATCAGTGAGCTTGCCCAGACATTGGAGATGTATCAGGCTGACCCTGGTCATGGATAAGTAAAGCAATCATTTCATAAGCACCCAAAAACGCACCCCAAGCTCTGCAAAATCTACATCTGGTCTAACTGCAGCCCAACTCAGCAAACACATACAGCACCTCTCCGTTTAGCTTCAACTGTAGTGGGTACAATCAGACAAAGTTATGATGAAACTGTCACATTGATGCTTACCGAAGTAACAAGCATACCGATTATAATTGCTGCAAATAAGTTAACCAGAAGCATTTTTAATTTGCAGAACAGGCGAGCTAACATGCAGTCACTGATAAGTAGTCTTAACTTTGAGTGTAATCTGTTGCGCGAAAAATTCGTTTTGCGTCCGGTGTGAAATCTGCTTAACGCGCCTATAATGCCTGTATTCACGTCTTTGCATTGACTTTGAATGTAGCTAATCTGTTGCGCGAAAAATTCATTTTGTATCTGATGTGAAAGCAGCTTCATGGATAGTATGACAGTATGCATATAACTGCACTAGTGGGAACATTTAAGTGTATTGTAAGTTAATGTTATTATCTAAAGCTTTCAGGCAACATTATCTCCCCTAAAAACAGGCGACTATATGTATTGGTGAGCAATGAACGAGGAGGAAAAAATTACGTGTTCACGGTTATTGATTTTTCTGAACGGTTATGATTTGTTATCCATGTAACCGTTTACACGTGTAGATGTTGACACCCCTAGTTCACACACCTTCTGTGGAATTTCCCCTCATATCACTCTTGCATATTTAGGACACAAACATTAGCAACAGTGACTTGGCTAAGTTAGCCGCTGTGCTACAGCCACAATCAACTGGCTATCACATCAGGTTGGCTTATGCAGTAAAAGCAACTTACAGCTTCTGTGTCTGTGAGTCACGGACAGTCGCGACCGATACAGGCTTTATCTTCTTATATATTACAAAGCCTGCATTTGAGGCCAGTTGTTAGTGCTAACTATCGCTAGTGGTCATGCTAGCCACACGTAACACGTTAGCTTTACTAACATTATTTGCGGTTATATGGTTACTTACAGCTTGTGGCTCCGAGCGCTTGATCGATGCAACTGCTTCAGGTTTGAGAAGCAGCTGAAATGCTTATCTGTGTTGAATTATCCTTTATTGACAAAGCTGTCTTTGGTGAAATGCTGAGCACAAACAGGTAACGTTCACTTTGGCTGTGGCTGTTTGCCAACAAAAAAAGCTACCCACTGATTTCTGGTGGCATCGTCTTTTGGAAGAGAAATATTTGTTTTTTTTCGCGTCCAAAAGTAAATGGACAAGCAGCTTTGGGAGAGATACTGACAAAATTGCACGTCAAATGATCTGCGGGTCTTCTTATGTATTTCCAAAAGTGTTGACGCTACTAAGGCATAGTATGATCTGCCGTTGTTAGTGCCTGCTAGAATAGTTTCCGGTGTGGGCAGGTCCAGCGCAGTGGTTGGCTCTGGCTAGGTCTGTACTAATTGGATGGCACAACCTGATGTCAGGTTTTACCCAGATCGAGTGAAGATCTTAGGAGGAGCTGTTCAGAGAGGAAATCACGCTCGCAAAATCACGTTCTTGGATTACAGCAAAAGCCCTCTATCTTATGTTTAGAGCATGGACAACCAACATTATAACATTACTAATATGTATTAAAAAAAGGATCAGCATGTTAGGTCCCCTTTAAACTATTTCGGATTAATCAAACTGATCGGGAACGCCCCCCTTCAAAATGTCCGGAACTGCCTTATATGGCAACTGATGTCCCGCAAGGAAGCCAGCTGGTCAGATCTCGCTCGCTCTACAATAAAATGTACATGCACTACGGTTTATTTACCATAGCCAGCTATTTATCACCAAAAAACTATAGTATTACTGTTGTAATTGTATTTTTTTTGGAATGCATGATATAGATTTGAGTGTTTATATTGAAATATTGTAGGGCTACCATAGCAAATGAAATAACAGTATAGGAAAAAAGCTATTGCGATACTATAAACTTCAGGATTATTTGCCAGGGCATTTGCCAGAAAAGGTGGCGTTGAGCCACTTTAACACCGAATGCGAGGCAGGTTTTTCACACAACAGATTACATTCAAAGACGTGTGTATTCGCGTCTACACATTGACTTAGGGTGTGATCTGTCGTGCAAAAGGATTGAACTCTCAGCCGGATCAGCGGGAGTCAGCAGAGCCGGGGCAGATCCGGAGCGGAGGAGCTTGCTATCTGGGTAGCCAGCTAAATTAAGTTCGACATAACATTGCCACAAACTCGCAACAGTTGGCCCAGAGGAACACACACTGCATCTGAGTAGATCCCCCTCTTTGACGGCTGGATGAGTTGGGTGGCAGCCAGGTAGCAAGTGCATTAGCGAGGTAGGCCAATACACACTCCAAGCCCAATGGAGTAGCTGGCTGTGGGCCACTCAGACAGCAAACATGAGGGGGAGGGAGCAAGACGAGGGAGTTAACATCAGACAGGCTACAGGATTTAGTCAAAGGAGGGAGCAGGCTTCCTGTCGCACTTCCAGCTACAAATTCTAGCCGTGAGCTTGGCTTGCAGGCAGGCAAAGAGCACCAAAATACTAAGCTTAGCAATTAATCAACGTAAGGGCATGACCAAGTTCCGTACGTCCAACATTCAGCGTCCTGGAGTGATGGCGGGCTTCGGGTTTTGGCTGAGAACCGGTCCCGCGGTAAATCCATCTGTCTCGGCTTAGCTGGGTAAGCTACGAAAGTGTGTCCTCTCTCCCGTGCGCTGTCCCCAGTTCTGTTCCCCAGAAGTATATAAAAGGCTCCAAAACACCATAACAACCAATCACATGCAGCAAGCAATTAAACTAGACAGCTGTTTCCCATTTGCTGGTATCATGAATAATGAGATGATTGAATGTACAATTTCACTTTCCCTTGAACACAGCCATCTTTGTTTTGAGTTCCCCCAAACCCATTCTCCCCGGAAACAATGACCTAACGGGGCGTTCTCTCCCCCACTAAATATAGTCACCCCGTGACATCCTCCTCTAGTCTCTAGAACCTGTGCCAAGCCCAGCTGCCATACCTCTCAGGGGGGTCAGCCTCGGTTATCCCTTTGGGAATGTCTGGGCTATGATGGGGAGTCCGCACTGGTTGTGCGTCCAGGGTTAGCAGGGACGACGGCCCATCCCAACGGGGGGCATATGGGGAATCTTAGTTGATCTTTCTGTTCTTCTCCAACAGCTGGGTAGTTGGGGCAGGGTCGGAACAGGCTGGTTGCAATACTCTTTTGGGGCCTGGTCTTCCCTCTGGGCATATGGTGACGATTGTCTCGAACCAGCACTAACTATCCTGGCAACAGGGGGGCATTTCGGGCTGTCCGATCATACAGACGCATGTTCTTAACAGCAGCCACATCCAAGCGCTCTGTGACCCGTCGGTAGGGGTAGTGCAGCCATTGATGGTGCTGGCTTAACCAGTCGGTGGCACTTTGGGTCTCTTCTGTTGGTAGAGTCCCTTGGAGCAAGTCAATAGGTAGGCGCACATGCCTCCCAAACATCAGATAAGACGGGGTATAACCTGTGATGCTATGTACACAGTTGTTGTATGCGTGCACTAAAGAGGGGAGAAAGTCCACCCATCTCCTCTCTTGTTCAGCTTCCAGGGTTCCCAGTAGACTCAGCAGAGTCTGATTAAATCTCTCGCACCCTCCGTTGCCCTGGGGTAGGTAGAGCATGGTATGGGTCTCCCGACACCCGTAGAGATGGCAGAGTTCTCTGATGATGGTGGATTCAAAATTTGGACCCTGGTCGGAGTTTAAGACCTCTGCGCAGCTGAAAGGTTGGAGCACTACACCCCATAGAGCCTGGGCAGTGGTGGAAGCAGTCTGGTAGATGGTGGGGATAGCCCAGGCATATTTGGTAAACAGGTCAGTCACTACTAGGATATTCTGGTAGCGACTGTTTGGTCGGCCCAGTGTGGGAAATCCCATAGCAATCATTTGTAGAGGGGCTTTGGGACGATAGGGACTAGCGGGGCTTTGGCTTCCTGTCTTGACTTAAGCAGTGTGCAACGGGGACAACGGTTAATAAAGGTACTCACAGCCGCCTCCATCTTCGCCTAATAGAACTGCCTTCTCAGCAACGACACAGTCCTCTCCTTTGCCTGGTGGCCCATATGAGCGTGGTAGGCCTGTAAAATGGATTAGCCAGGGCCTTGGGGCACTACTACCTGAAACATAGTCTCATGAGTCAGTGGGTCACACACAAAACAGCAGATCACTTTGGCCCGCAAGGAGATTACCCCAATGGCTCAGCAGTTGTCGTACCGTTAGTGTTTGTGCCTTCCTCTCTGCGGCCGGTGATTTGGAGCCCCTGGTAAGGTAAGACCGGATTCCCACCAGACTAGGGTCTTGGCCTTGCAGCTCTTCCCAGCGGTTGGGGTCCCAGCCCCAGGTGGCAGGTACCATCTCCTCGCTGGATCCAGGCGCTTCAACCACCCCTTCAAGGAGTCCCCCCTCCGGTGTCGCTGCTGCAGGTTAGACCGGGCTGGGCATGCCTGCTGTGGGGACCCTCGACAGCACATCAGCATTCTTGTGTTCTCGACCTGGCCGATATTGAATTTCGTAATTGTAATTAGTCAATTGGGCCTCCCACTGCTGCTCTACCACTCCGAGCTTAGCTGTTTACAATTGGACAAGTGGGTTGTTATCCATCACCACCGTAATCTTGGCCCCCCACAGGGACTCTTAAAACTTTTCAGTCATGGCCCACTTCATGGCCAGGAGTTCAAGCTTAAAGGAACTATAAATTGCACCATTTGGCTCTTCTGGATGAAGGCTCCGACTTGCATATGCAATTACTTTTTCCACCCCCTGCTGCTGCTGGGCTAAAACTGCAGCCAGCCCCAAATTGCTTGCATAGGTCACACTTTATTTGAAGTGTTGCTCATAAAGGCTTTATAGAGCATGTATAATGCCTTCATAAATGAGACATAATGTCTTTATAAATCATACATAAGCAAACGTCATGCTTTGTAAAGGGTGAAATAACATCCTTCTTCAGCCAGATGTGATATAACTGACAATGTCACTTAGCTAGAGGCTAATTGCAATAAAGGATGACATTGTCAGCTAAGTGACATTGTCATTGTCACATCTGGCATCACATGTTGAAGATGGATGTGTTATTTCACCCTTTACAAAGCATGACATTCGCTTGTGTATGATTTATGCCAACTCAAGTCAGTGTGTCAAGTTTGCTCATGCAAAAAGAAAACTCTAAAATGGTCTACAACCATTGACATTGCCATAATGCAGGTTAACTCTCAACATGTTGGGTTAACTCTCCACGTTTCCAATTAAGAATCAGATCTGGTTTCAAAAAGACAAGATGGCATTGGTTAAAAATGCCTAAATAAACCAATAGGTGACATCACGGTGGCTTTGTCCATATTTTGTCATAGTCAAAGTTCAGGATGTTAATTCTTACCTGTAAGTTGGGACCTCCTGGAGGGCGGACCCGTTTCAGTTGAAACGGTTGAAACAAAGGTAAGGCCACTACTGCTTGTCAGTACTAATAGATTATCATCAGCTAAAGTGACTTCTTTTAATGTTTGATCTAACTAGTTAAGTGGATGATTGTTTTAAGCTTGTCTCGTGGGACATTTCAACAATATTTTGATGAAAAGTGTAGGAACGACTCAGCAAACCAATTAACTTTATAACTGAGTTCTTAAAGGCTGTGAAGCTTTTTTAAACATCATGAGTACCAACCCATTTGAAAGTGCAACATTTTATGAACCGCATATTTGAGGAAAAAGCTCTCAATCACCACACCCACATCACGTATTCCTTCTTTTGCCCCAACTTTGAATCAAGGATAAACAGTGCATTTGGTTTCATCCAATGCCGAAAATCACAATTGCTCATCACCTTTGTGTACCACTGTGAAAGGGTCCCTCGACCTTATTCTGGCTGTAAATTTCTTCTCGTCTTGCTTAAATTCTGCAAGAAAAAGTCAGTGGACTTCATTTCTCCCCCTCAAGTCATTTTCATGCAAGTGGAATCTAATTGTGCACCTCCAAGTGATTTCTTCCTTTGATTGACATGAGGCATCGCGAAGAACATTAAATTATTCAAACCATGAAATCTTAGGTGGCAGAAAATACAACAAAGGGGGCAAAGCTCCCTTTAGCACCCGCAATATTTTTGATGCATGAGCTTTTTAAACCACCAGTGTTGGTCGTTAAGAAACACCGTTTTTTTTTTTTTTTTTGATGCACTGGTGGACTGCAACAGCCTAGTGACCACCTCCATAAAATCAGAGGTTTTAGCACTTTGCTGTTTTGGTGCATTTAAGTGTGTGTTAACACAATGCCAAGAGGGAGAGACATCAGCAATCATCTAAAAGAAGCAATTGTTGTTGCCCATCAATCTGGGAAGGGTTATAACGCCATTTCCAAACAATGTGAAGTCCATCATTCTACAGTGAGGAAGACTATTCATGTTACGTCTTGGGATGATGTTCAAAAAAGTAGAACTTTTAATTTATGAATATAGCGCTCGGTGGAATTAAAAGGCAGGGAACACGGAAATCGGGTGCAAAAAGTGTATTTACAATAAGCCGTACAAAGGTGAAGGACAGGTGAACAATAATTAATTGATTTACAAAAGTATTTACAAAACAAAGTTAGGGGAAAATAAAGAGGTCTAAAGCACTGCCAAATAAACGAAAGGAATAAAACAAAACTCTTCTAGAAAAACAAAAGTGCAGTACTAACTAAAATATTAACAAAATAAAATAACTAACTACCCTAACATATGCGCCGAAAACCAAAATACAGAGGGTGGCAGCTGCCGCTAAACTAGTGGACTAGACAACGAAAAAAGAATACCTACGTGCGTGTGGAGAGTATAAGGGCCCCCGTCTACCCTTGACCAAGTTATTTCCCCGACACACACACTGAACAGACAGACCACAAAACATCGAACGAGCAAACATAGCTGGGGCACGGGCTGGACTTCGTAATATTTAAACATTATCCCACGAACGGGGCAGCACCGGACTGGCTGACGGAGAATCAGCTGACGGAGGAGGAATAAGTGATGCAAATGATGGACGGCTTGATGGACGAAGAATGGGATAGTCGGAGACGAACCTGGCAACAAACAAACAGCAACAGAAATGCACACACAATACATCCAAAAGGGAAAACGATTTACAGAAGGGAGAAAAAAAAAGTTTTTCCGTAACACTCCCACCACTAAAACAAACCTAAGGGGTTTGCATAACACGTCCCAAAATTTTTTTTTTTTTTTTGCATTACACACGGGACAAAGCATCCGCCACTAAATTCTGAACCCCCTTTTTATGCCTTATGTCCAGACTGTAATTTTGGAGAATGAGGGACCAGCGCATTAAACGCTGGTTATGGTTATACATACGGTTTAAAAAAGTTAATGGGTTATGATCCGTAAAGACCGTGATTGGAGTTGAGCTGGATCCTAGATACACCTCGAAGTGTTGGAGGGCAAGAAGCAGGGCTAGCGCTTCTTTCTCAATGGTGGAATAGGCAAGCTGGTGTTTGAGAAACTTGCGGGAGAAAAAACAGATGGGGTGATCAATTCCATCCGTGTCCTCCTGGAGAAGCACGGCCCCGGCTCCCAGGGCGCTTGCATCAACTTCCAGCTTAAAAGGGATGGAAAACTCAGGAGCTGCAAGGACAGGGGTACAACACAAAAGGGCTTTGACACTCTCAAATGCATTTTGACAAGCACTAGACCATAAAAAGGGACTGCAGGGCTTCAAGAGGTCAGTAAGAGGGGCGGCAACTGTAGAAAAGTTTCTGCAGAAACTCCGGTAATAGCTCGCCATCCCGAGAAACCTACGGAGTTCACGCCTCGTGCTGGGCACAGGATAGGCAATGATGGCAGCAATTTTAATTTCGACCGGTCGAACTTGACCTTGGCCAACCGTCATCCCTAGGTAAGTGAGTGTCGCCTTCCCAAACTCACACTTCGCCAAATTCAAAGTCAGAGAAGCCTGTGCAAGTCTTTCGAAAACATCAGAGAGAATGGCTATGTGTTCTGGCCAGCTTTTAGAAAAGACCACAACGTCATCCAGATACGCCTTACAGTTCGGAAGACCAGCTAGAACAGTGTTTATCAACCGTTGGAACGTGGACGGCGCATTACACATGCCGAATGCCATTACAGAATACTGTAGGAAATCATCTGGGGTTACGAAAGCGGATATTTCAGACGCTCGGGATGTCAAGGGCACTTGCCAGTAACCCTTCAGTAAATCAAGTTTGCTTACAAACTGAGCAGACCCAAGGCAGTCAATACAATCCTCCATACGAGGAAGCGGGTAAGAGTCGGGAACAGTGACTGAATTTACTTTTCTGAAGTCCGTACAAAATCTAAATGTACCATCTGGCTTCGGGACTAACAAGCAAGGAGAGCTCCAGGGACTGGCGCTAGGCTTAGCTAACCCATTCTCGCACAGGTACTGTACCTCTTTTTTCATAATCTCCCGCTTGAAAGCATTCGCTCTGTAAGGATGTTGTCGAATCGGGGTAGCATCCTTCACATTTATGTCATGCTGTACAACGGTGGTCTGGGAAGGAGTGTCACTAAACAAGGAGGGATGCTTTAGAATCAGCTGAGTGATATCGTCCCTATGGGAGTCTGGCAAATAGTGGAGATGTGTTGGCAAGGCGGCTAAAACTTCGGAATTAATCAGACGGGCACATTGCTGGGGCGCGTTTCTTAACACTAAGCCATCCTCATCTGGGCCGGACAGAGACAGCTTTGAAACGGTGACACATGAAGTGACTGGATCAGGTTGGGTAGCGGTCTGTGAACTGTACAATTTCAGCATGTTGACATGACATACCCGAGTTTTCCGTTTACGGTCGGGTGTGCGTATCACATAATCAACCTCACCAAGCTTCTTTTCGATCTCATAGGGACCAGCGAATCGAGCCGACAGGGACGAACCAGGGACGGGCAACAACACCAACACTTGGTCCCCAGGGAGAAATGAACGGGCAACAGCTTTGGAATCAAACTGCCGTTTCATCGTGTCTTGTGCCAACGAGAGATGTTGTTTAGCCAGAGCCCAAGCTTGGTGTAACCGCTCCCTAAACTGTGAAACATAGTCTAGAACAGAGGTCTTTGGGGAAGGTGCATTTAAGAACTGTTCTTTCAGCATTTTTAGCGGACCCCTCATAGTGTGGCCAAACACAAGTTCCGCAGGACTAAACCCAAGGGACTCCTGTCTAGATTCTCTTAACGCGAATAGTGCGAAAGGGACACCCTCATCCCAGCTTTTACCTGTCTCCAAACAGTATTTGCGCAGCACCGACTTGAGCGTTTGGTGCCAGCGCTCGAGCGCTCCCTGTGACTCCGGATGGTAGGCACTGGACACCTTATGGGTAACAGCAAGAGACTGCAGCACCTGTTTGAACAATCTGGAAAGAAAGTTAGTTCCTTGATCCGTTTGGACACTTCTAGGAAAACCAAAAGTAGCGAAAAATTTTGTAAGGGCCTTTACAACTGCTTTGGTCGTTATGTTTCGTAAAGGAACAGCCTCTGGGAAACGCGTAGCAGTACACATAATGGTCAACAAAAACTGGTTACCAGATTTAGTTCTCGGAAGGGGGCCCACGCAATCAACAATAATATTTTCAAAGGGTTCTCCCATAACTGGGATTGGACGAAGTGGGGCCGGCGGAACAACTTGATTTGGCTTTCCCGCAACCTGGCAAACGTGACATAATTTGCAAAACTGGGCAACCGAGGACTTTAACCCAGGCCAAAAGAAATGCTGAAGCACTCGGTCATATGTCTTATTTATGCCTAGATGACCGGACCAGGAATTGTCATGTGCGAGGGCCAACACTTGGTGGCGGAACACGTCAGGTAAAACAATTTGGTACACTGTACTCCACTCAGAAGCACTTGAAGTAACAGGTGACCACTTCCTCAACAATAACCCATCTTCCAAAAAATAAGTGACAGATTTTTCTTCACCTTTTTCAGGAGAACCGACCGCGGAAAACAATTTTTTCAGAGTAGGATCTCTACGCTGCGCACTAATCAGCTGTTCACGGGTGGCAGGGATTTGCAACGCAGAGTCAAACACAGACTTAACCCCTTTCACTTTAGTCTCAACCAGAGTATCACTAGAAGTAACAGAACCCGTGTCCGACAACAACAACGGTGCCAGAACCGTGTCGGACAGCACAACTTGTTCTCCCCTCTTACGAGCTTGAGCCCGAGTCAAAGCACATACTGGGAAAACCTCTGAGCACACCGGATCCGACAATTGAGGGCGATTAAGAACCTCTAATACAGGGTGCACTTTCTCCCCAGCGATGTCATTCCCCAAAATAAACGAGACTCCAGCCACTGGTAACGCATCCCGTACAGCTACCTTGTAAAAACCAGACACCAGGTCAGACTGAAGGTGAACCGTATGTAAGGGTACAGTTACAAAGCCCATTTCAATTCCTTGAACGATAATACTGGATCCGCAAGAGGAATGGCGAGAGAAAGGTAACACATCGGCAAGAATAAAGGACTGCGCGGCGCCAGTATCTCGTAAAATACGCACAGGCTTTTGGCCGTCTGGCTCACCGGTTAAAGAAACGAACCCATCGCAAAGGAAGGGTTGATAACTAGACTGAGTTTCGTCCTCATTCAACAATCCTCCAAAAAGGGTTCTCACAAAATTTACTGATTTAGTTTGACTGGCAGCTTGTTTCCGCTTAAGCATCAAACAATCAGCAATAACATGACCCATTTTATGACAATAGAAACATTCTCGGGAATCTCTGGATTTTCCGACAGAAACAGTTCTCACTGCACCTGGACCAACAGCCATACAATTCTCCGCAGCAGGCTTTTCAATACGAGAAACGAATAAAGGTTTGTGTGTTAACGAAAACTCGTCTGCCAAGACGGCTGCCTCAGAATAGCTAGCGGTCTTCTGCTCATTCAAATATACCAGCACCCGTTCAGGCAGACATTTCTTAAATTCCTCCAGCAATAACAATTCACGCAAAGAACCAAAGTCCACAGTGCCTGTAGCTGAACACCATTTATCAAAAAGAATAGCTTTCTCGCGAGCAAATTCTACATAAGTCTGTGACGAAATTTTCTTGTAATTGCGAAATTTTTGTCTATATGCTTCTGGAACCAACTCATA
Organism: Gymnothorax reevesii; assembly: GCA_029721435.1. Taxonomy (NCBI): domain Eukaryota; kingdom Metazoa; phylum Chordata; class Actinopteri; order Anguilliformes; family Muraenidae; genus Gymnothorax; species Gymnothorax reevesii. Next base: position 35,510,539 of record CM056578.1, read on the forward strand.
AGCACGCAATACTGCGGCTTTCACTTTTTCATATTGCATGCTGTCCTCCAGGGAAAGAGCCGAAACCACTGTTTGTGCTTTGCCACATAATTTGCTCTGCAGAAGGGTAGACCAGACGTCTATAGGCCACTGAAGTGCTATAGCAACGCGCTCAAAAGCAGTGAAGTATGCGTCCACCTCGGTCTCTCTGAAAGGGGGAACCAGGGCTACTTGCCGACTTATGTCAATAGAGCCGGAACGGGACATAGATGGAAGTGTGTCTGTATTGCCCGAGGACGGCAGAGAAGTCACGTTGGCGCTGGAGTTCTCCAACTCCAGCTGCCTCAACTTGACCTTCGTCTCCGCCTCAAGCTCAAGCTTACGCACTGCCAGTTGAAACTCAAACTCCTGCGCCTTTGCCTTCTCATCCGCCTCCATTTTAAGGCGAGCCAAACGGATTTTAAGTTGCGCAGCGGTTGGGGATGACGTCGGCGAAACAGGCGAAAATGGATCAAACCTGGGCAGCGTAGGGGGCGGCCTTTGCGCAGTCCCCGTAGGAACAGGCTCACCTCCAGCTTGCGGTGACCCAGGCAGGTCTACAGCCGCACGGTCCGCACCACTGGGTGTAACTACCCTATGCACCAAATCACCACCAACAGAATCAGGCTCTTGTTCCAACAGACCAGACTCCACCAACACAGCAAGCACTGCTAAACGGATCTCTTTCTTGACCATAGATCCAGACAAGGACAGCCCAAAATGCTCAGCTATAGCAAGCAAGTCTGCCTTACGACAGAGCTCCAATTCGTGAATGGAAGGAGACGCCAAAAACTTACGAAGAACAAATGCCATTTTAAATGAACGAAAAACTACCTTACCTGCAGAACACACTAACAACGCAATTCCCACTTTTCCCCGCAAGGTGGCGCTATACTCCCGGACGAGCCCCCATTCCTGTTACGTCTTGGGATGATGTTCAAAAAAGTAGAACTTTTAATTTATGAATATAGCGCTCGGTGGAATTAAAAGGCAGGGAACACGGAAATCGGGTGCAAAAAGTGTATTTACAATAAGCCGTACAAAGGTGAAGGACAGGTGAACAATAATTAATCGATTTACAAAAGTATTTACAAAACAAAGTTAGGGGAAAATAAAGAGGTCTAAAGCACTGCCAAATAAACGAAAGGAATAAAACAAAACTCTTCTAGAAAAACAAAAGTGCAGTACTAACTAAAATATTAACAAAATAAAATAACTAACTACCCTAACATATGCGCCGAAAACCAAAATACAGAGGGTGGCAGCTGCCGCTAAACTAGTGGACTAGACAACGAAAAAAGAATACCTACGTGCGTGTGGAGAGTATAAGGGCCCCCGTCTACCCTTGACCAAGTTATTTCCCCGACACACACACTGAACAGACAGACCACAAAACATCGAACGAGCAAACATAGCTGGGGCACGGGCTGGACTTCGTAATATTTAAACATTATCCCACGAACGGGGCAGCACCGGACTGGCTGACGGAGAATCAGCTGACGGAGGAGGAATAAGTGATGCAAATGATGGACGGCTTGATGGACGAAGAATGGGATAGTCGGAGACGAACCTGGCAACAAACAAACAGCAACAGAAATGCACACACAATACATCCAAAAGGGAAAACGATTTACAGAAGGGAGAAAAAAAAAGTTTTTCCGTAACAATTCACAAGTGGAAAACATTCACGACAGTAGCCAATCCTCCCAGGAGTGGATGTGCCAGAAAATTCACCCCAAGGTTAGACTGTGCAATACTCAGAGAAATCACACAAAATCCAAGAACTACATCTTGGACTTTTCAGGACTCAATTGGCATGTGTGGCACCTTGGGCTTAGCTCAAAGGTGTAGGGCTAGGTCGTAGCTGAAAACCAGACACTTGGAGTCAGTAATACACAGAACCACAGGTTTTATTAAGTCCTTTGGTTGCCTGCGGTTGGGAGTGGGGGGAAAACGGGATAAAGAAAAGGGCCGTTTCAGGCAAAATCAAACTAGAATTCCTCCCGGTTCAGGGTATTAGGTCGGGGGTCTCCTTTTCCCTTTCCCTTTGTGTTGCCTCTGCGGGGGGAGAAGACAAGAACAGGTAATTAGGTGGGTGTTGCTGAGGTGCAATGCTCACATCTCTGGGTGGGCTCCAGGCACTCCTGGGGCCAGAGTCAGCTTAGAACAGGTGGCTGTTGTGGTTGCCGTGGCTACTGGTACAGGCCAGCGCCTTTTTCTCTCAGTCCTGCCCAAGCCAAGTTTGTCTACTTTACAGCTTTGCTGCAGTTGCCCCTTCTCCTCCAGCTCAGCCACACATTCTGTCTGCTGGGGCAGTGGGCGCGCCTTAGGCCCGTATTCAGAAACGACACTCACACTAATTCAGTGTGAGTGGATACTATACCTTCGTCAGAGTCAGGTTGTATTAAATGAGTCAGAGGTTGCCCTAACACTCATTTTCTTTCAGAGACCTCACTCACACTGAAATCAGTATCCCTTTCTGAGTGAAGGTTGAGTGCAGGGAACACCGCCCTTGAGCCGCACTAACTTGCGCCGGTATTTCATTGTCAGGGCTTTCAGGTGGTTACAAACATTGGAAACTCCGAATCATTTACAGCCACGTGCTAGACGCAATCGCAACTCAGCAAATTTTAACTGTAATGGTGATAACGATGACGGTAACTTGTGGACTGACCACCTGGTTTCAGTGTTTACGAACTGCACTGTGATGAACTCGAGTTTAGCATTTGTGTACCCACCAGTACCTACTGGTGAACTGGCAATAGGGGAAGCTCAAAACCATCCCTTAAAAATATTATTGGACATGACCTTTTTTCAATCTTTTAAAAAAAATTTATTTACTTGAACTCCAAAACAGCTAAGGATTACCATGTGTCGCCAATTCTACTTGTTAAGTTAGAATGTGCATTGATAATTTTTGCCCTGTTTTCAATTCATTTAAATGACCAATGCAGAAACTCTGAAAACTCTCAACAGCATCAGGTGTGGCCAGTTTTCATTAATGACGCATATCTGTCCACTCTCACGCATTCGAATTTCTCGTGCTTTTCTTTACTCATGGGTTGGAAAATTCTGCGCTCAGGTGGCTCGTGGGGGCGTGTGGATTGGTCTGCTTGGCTCATGTAGCTGTAAGTCACGAGAATCCATTCTTTTCTACATTTTTAATAGCTGAATGTAGAAGGCAATGTTTGGCTCGTTTCACAGGTTATTGCTTAGTGAGCCTCGCGGGCTGTCCTGCGCCTTTCGCAAGCCACTCGACCGCAGAATTTATGAAGACATGGTGATGTTTTACATTGTCATTTATGTGCAAAGGAAACGCCTCAGTTTTGTGAAGCAATGTATGACAATACTATAAGAAATAAATTTGATTGTCGTCTTACCAATTAGTCGGAGAAACTTTCTAATCAAGAAAAGTAAACTGCGACAGGTTTAGGTCATTCAGGACCGAAGGGTGAGGATTGAGCGTCCCTTTGCAGCAGCTGACGCAGTGCCTGTGGTACCCAGTGCCCACTACTGTCAGGTATGCTCGAGTGGCGTTTGTGAATAGCAACGGGTGAGGAGTGGGACCGCTCCTTCAGTAAGTGGTAGGTCGATCTCTTCCTCACACTCCAGTTACATTTCAATCGTACTCACTATATGGTGAGTGGAGGGTGAGTGTGAGTGTTGTTTCTGAACACGGGCCTTAAATTCTGGCCTAGCTCATCAGAGGGAAAAGGTACAGGTGCGTCAGTCACATTCCACTTACGTGCCTTGTCCAAGGTGCTGAAGGCCAGGTAGAGGGGTCTAGTCTGACACGGAGAGCTGCCGCTCTCCAGGGTGCTGAATGGCCCGTCACTTCTCCCAAGGGGTAGTACTTGCATGGTTGCGTGGGGCAGCCCCCTCCAGGGTTCCCCACCCAAGTGGCGCAGGCTGTTGGGGCAGGGGCACCACACATGCTAAATGTTAAAGTTCAAAACAGGACAATTCAAAAAAGACAGAACAAGTATGGCTTGTTTGGACGGGTTGAAGGAGAAAAACTTGTCTCTCCAGAAAGAACAAAGTAGCACAGCTTAAGTTGCATCTGAATAAACCACAAGCCCTCTGGAACAATGTCCTTTGGTGAGGCAAAACCAAAGTGGAGTTGTTAGGCCTTTATGTACAGCGACACGTTTGGCACAAACCAAACACAGCATCCCAACACAAACACCTCATACCAACTGTCAAGTATGGTGGGGGGGGGGAGGTAATGATTTAGGCTTGTTTTAAAGCCACAGGACCTGGGCACCTTGCAGTCATTTAGTCAATCATGAACTCCTCTGTGTACCAAAGTATTCTCGAGTCAAATGTGACACCATCTGTATGACAGCTAAAGCTTGGCCGCAAATGGGTCATTCAACAGGACAATGATCCCAAGCACACCAGAAAATCTGCGACAATGGCTGGAAAAGAAAAAAAATCAAGGTATTACAATGGCTAAGTCAAAGTCCAAACCTTAACCTGATTGAGATGCTGTGGTAGGACCTTAGAGAGCTGTGCGTAAAGAAATGCCCACAAACATCAATGAACTGAAGCAATGAAGAATGGGCTAAAATTCCTCAAACATGATGTAACAGACTGGTAAAATCGTGTAGAAAATGATCAGTTCAAGATACTGCTGATAAAGGAGGTTCTACAAGCTGTTGAATCTTGCGGTTTACTTAGTTTTTCACAGATAACTTCCGCATTTCGGCTAGTTTTAGTTTAATAAATAACGGCAGAGTGGAATATGTTGTGTCTTGTTTTACATCTGAGGTTGGATTTATCTAATTTTAGGACCTGATAAGGACCAGCTGATTTTTTTAATGTCCAGATATGTAAAACTATAGCTCTGAAACAGGGTGCACTTTCTTTCTCTCATGAATGCAGGTAATTGCAGTCATAGTTAAGGCCAGGGCTACTCAATCCTGTCCCAAGGGATCTAATTTCATGTATGTTTTCACTAATATTAGCAATAAACGCCTCATTGAACAGGAGGAGGTATTGTTGAGCGGCTGATTAGTCGGGTGAGGTATGCTAAATTAAATGCAAACCTACAAGATCGTACAAATCATATTGAATGTTGTGCAAGTGTGCCTTGTCCACAGCTCGAGAAACGTATTTCTTATCTGCCATTCTGCCACTATTCCAGCTACCCTTTGTTTGAATTTTTTATCTCAGTGGCCACTATACCTGCACATTAAAGAAAATATCCAATATTGCATCAGAAACTTGAAGCATAGATATATGAGGACATTGTCAATAAGTTCAGTTGCTCTTCAGATGAAATACTAGCATGTGTAAAAGATGTGATCCAACCGAGTGTGGAATGATTGTTGGTGCCAGACAGTGTGGTTTGAGTATCTCTGAAACTGTTCATCTCATGAGATTTTCAGGCACCACCGTTTAAAGCGTTTATAGAGCATGATGCAAAATGCAATTAAGATTCAGAGTGCGGCAGATCTGTAAGTAAAAGCACCACGCTAATGAAAACGATCAAAGGAGAGTAACCAGACTGGTTCAAGTTCATGGGAAGTGACAGCAGTTCAACTAATCAAGTGTTCGCACACAGAAAGAATCTACATATACATATAGGCTTTAATATAGGGCCACATATAGATTTTGCATATTGGCCACATACATAAAATTGACCATTTTGCTCCAAAGCTCGCGCCCATTAGCAGTGGCTTTTTATACATTAGCTGAGCGACACTCTGTAAGCTTAGAATGAGGGCAGAGATGATTCAGATGTTTATCAGGTCAGCATCTCCTTTATGAGCGCCCCTCTGGCCAACAGGATGCGCCTTGGGGGACTCTAATCTACATAACCCTTCCCAGCAGGCCCTTCACTATTAGCATCCCTGTAGCACATTGGCCAGTTGCGCGCAACTTCTGAAAAAAGCTGCCGACCACTGTTGGTTGATACGAGGCGGGGGTTATGGGAATTTGAGAATCCTTGTTATTTCATCCCTGTAGGAAAAAGTCTGGGACCTTTAGTTGCTATACAAGCATCTAAAAAAAAAGACAAGTGTCTGTTCATTAAAACTGTGAACAGAAATGTAGACTTTGTCTTCAAATTCATTAACCACAATGAAATGCTCATATAGATGTGGGAATGAAAATGACTTTTGAAAGGCATGTTTACTTGAATGTATGTTATTCTGTGTACTTTTGTTTTATTTTTATTTTTTTATTTTGCTACATTTAGACTAAGGACCTCTGAGCCATATTCATCAAGAAACTGCATTACAGGCAAGATAGAAAACATTGCATTTGGTGGATATAACAGTGTAGTGTATTACCTTTCAGTGGATGTGTACGAGCTGTAATGATGTGAATCCAATTTTATCTAATGTGGTGAATCTGGCAGTGATTTAAACTTGAAAAATGCTTAATTGATGAAATAAACATAATCCAACCATTTTAATACATTTCCTTCTCCTCCACAATACACAACTCAGTCTTCAAAGAATGGAAAAAAGCATGGTCAAGAAGAAATTGATGACCTTGTTATTGTTAATGTTTCAGGAAAAGAATGTAACAAATAGTATTAGATATTTGTGTTGATATCATAGTTATGACTGGTTTTCACATAACATGCTGTTGTCACGTCAACATGTATTTAGGATCAAATGTGATGCCAATTTCTCGTGTTCACATGCGATTAATTAGTTATTGCGTGAAATTCTTGTTATTTCTGTAAGGGACTTTGGACTACTATGCAGATATTATCGTCAGAATAAAAATGTGAGCTAGGCATCATGTATGACAGCTGCAAAAGTGAGATATGAGCTATACAATAGGTATGACAAACAGAACCTGCCACTGGGTATATGAGCTATATAGGAGACATGTACCTTGTATGTACATATAGGTCCTATATGTGGAAATAAAGGGGCAATATAGGAGACTAATATGCCCACTATAAGCACATATATGCACCTGAATTTGGCCTATTTGTGGCAAATATGTTGCATACAGGATGCATATATATGTTCATATACTGTAGATTCTTTCCATGTGGGTTATAACAATCCCATGCAGAAGAGTATCAGAACACATCAAAACTTGAAGTGGATGGACCACAACAGAGAAAGATCATACCAGGTTCCACTCATATGAATTAAGAACAGATAAATGAGACTACACGGTGCAAAGGTTCACCAGAACTGGACGGAAGAAAATTTAAATTTGAAAACTCATGTCCTGGTTGAGTAATCTCAATTTCTGCTCAGACATGCCTATGATTGGGCAAGAATTTGATGCGAACATGTATATGGATCCCTCTTGCCATAGATCCATCCTGCCAGGCTGACAGTGGGAAGTGTCATGCTGTGCAAAAATTTATTTTGTCACACATCGGAATAAAATACCACTTGAGCCTCATTTACATGCCACAACCTATTTTTGTATTGTTACACACCATGGCCACTGTCTAGCCATTTACTATTGGCTCACTCCAAGCAGGATCTGCTAAGGAATGGGGTCAGGTGGACATCAGGTGCAGGATCCAAGAGGGTTTTATTTATTTATTTATTCATTTATTTAGGAGCCCCAGACACGGGGAAGAAGTGGCACACAGGCCGAAAAAAAAAAAAAAAAAAGAAACACCGTGCACACGCACTGAAACAGTGAGAACCTACGTACTCTGCCAAGGGCAGGAGAAAAACTAAAGTACACACTTCCACGAGTGGCTAGGGATAGTAACAGAAACATGCTAGCAAAGATTTGGCACTAAGACAAAGGACACTGGACATAAAAGGCAACGGAAATGCTTAGGATGCTCGGGAACAAAAATTCTCAAAGTAGCTCAGATTCAGGTAACCGTGTGCGGGTAAGCGTGAGTGTGCGAAGCGTGCGTGTGCGAAGCGTGCGTGTGCGGGTAAGCGTGAGTGTGCGAAGCGTGCGTGTGCGGGTAAGCGTGAGTGTGCGAAGCGTGCGTGCGGCGCGAAGCAAAGTCCAGTCTCACATCTCTTCCTTCTTCCCGGATTAAATACACCAGGGAGGAGGCGGGGATAAGGCAGGCAATCTCAAAGGGAACAGAAACACATGGGATTAATAAACAAATTCAAGAGGACCGGGTAGACAATAATGACTCGAGACAAGACGCCAAGACGATCAATCAAACTATACAGTTTAGATTAAGGTGATCTAAACGTGACGAGTTAAAAGCACCACGAGAACAGCAAAGACAGTTAAACACAGTTAATCAGGGAAAGCTTTAGGGGGGAATTTACAGAAGTTAGAAACGTTCGTACTCGCTAATGAGTTAATTAGGTAAGTAACTACGTGATGAAATATTTACACACCCTTAAGTGCTGGTTAGTACGGTAAGTAATGGCCCTATCAGAGAAAGCATTCACTCAGAGTTTTCAGAGAACACATTCACTCAGAGTTTTGCAAGACCCAGAATTAAGCACAGGTGGAAGTAATGAATGAAATACCAAAGCCGAAACCAAAAGAGGAAACGTGATTGGACAACGAGACTCAGGCATGCAGGCTGTCTCACGACATCACAGGAGCCAGGCGAGGGGGAATAGGTGGTCAGGACGCGGGAATGGAGCTGCAACACAAATCAAGAGAGACACGGGGAAAAATGCACAAACACAAACAAGCACCCAGGGCAGAATCATAACAGGATAATGCAAAGCTTTCAAAATGTCAAGCTGGTTCGACAAATAATACAAGTACTTTATTGTATTCCAATGACCTTCAGCTACCAAATTTTGATTTAAGGCAGTGCCATTGGGATGTCATGGAATGGGAGACCTGGATCATGAATACAGTATGTAGGGGAAAAATCTGCAGCTTCTATGTGATGCAATCATGTAAACTTGATCAGAATCTAATCTTACCAGCACCTTAATGAATCCATGCCACAAAGAATTCAAACTGTTCTAAGGGCATATAAGGGTCCTACCCAGTTTTAGAGAGGTGTACCAAATAAAGTGACCACAAAGTGTACGTAGTTTCCACTAATACCTTCTCCCAGCCGAATGTAATGTAGCTGAATAGCTCTGGCACAAGTTAAATGAAGCCCAGTGGTTTAGCTGTGATTCTCACCAAGTGTATAGGCTACAGTCCCTACAGGCTAATAATACTAGAAAGAATCTAATTATCGGTTTATATACTGCATGTATCTCAAGCCTTGTTGATATCTTTAAGTTAACAGACATTAACTGTGGGAACCTTCCCTTTGTTCTCTCATTTGACTTATTCAGAGCCAGCTAAGAGAGAAAATAATCATCCTAATCATTAACCAAATTGTATCCTCAGACAAAATGGTTTGTGAGCGATAAAGAGTCGTGTTAAATTAAATTGAAAAAGGGCTTGTTTAATTGACAAAACTTTCAGGATTAATTTGCTCTGGGCGACCCTTATTTCTGCCTCGGAATGAAAGTATATGTGGTGCAGATTAAAATAGCCGACTGATTGGTTATTTGTGAAATGTTTTCATCCCATCCCTTGTACTTTTTAATTTTGATGGTTTCAATTGCGTAAGCAGATAGGGGTTGGACTGCATCCATACGGACGTAGGTCAGAGTGTAATACCCTTATTAAAAGCAGTGTGAAGCCATGTGTGCCATCAAACAGGCTTATGTTTTATTGACCTCTGAACTGGCCTTAGCCGCATTTCCATATTGTCATAAGTCCAGGGTAATTGTTGGTCCAGAAGCAAAGCTGTATTACCATAATCCTGTTGAACATCAGAAAAGAGGATTGGAAAAAATTTCATTTTTTATTTCTATTCATAAATTTGTGAGTTTTGGGTGAGATGTTTTACTATGAATTTATACAGAAATTGGCAAAATTACTTGCATCAGGACTAATATTCATTACTAGATTAACATTATCTTGACTAGTGTGCCATTTAAATATAACAGGCAGACCATATCTATACCTTGCTAATATGGCGATCATAACATTGATGCTGAATAAACATGCTGAACCACAACATTGATAATCTCTACCTGCCACACTGCCTGATATGGTGGTGGATGGTGCTTGTTCAGCCCTTTGTTGCTTAGTGACAAATGGAGTCTGAGTTATTTCTGACATGCAACTCTGAAGAAATGACATCAGCTGCAAAAGGAAACAGTGGGCGGAGCCATGTGCTATGGCACAAGACAAAAAAGGTGTGCATATGCAAGGCAGTTTTGGAGAGTAATGTCAGATTTTTGAAAGGACCTAACTGAGGGAGATTGCCTTCATCACCTGCTATGGAAAATTTGTTGAATAAAAAAAAATTATGAAATCAAATTAACGTCATAGCTGGGTTAGTCCATTTATTAATGAAGCAATTTAGTGACACTTTTTGGTTACTATCTGCACTGAATGGATTATTTTGCCTTGAAACCTATTGAAGGTTTGAGTCTTTTGAAAATTTCTGAAAATCTTAAATCAAAGTGTTATTTCCCTTGGACATGATTGGCAGGTTAAGTTCTCAAGACATAAACAAAAAAAGACATTGCGGGGAACTGAATAAACTGCAGCACTCAATAATACTCACATTTATTTCTCCTTAAGCAATATGACATTTCACCACAGGAGAGACATTGCATTGCTCAACCTTCTCCAGTTCGGTTTTACTACACTGAGTTTACAGATGACCATGAGATTTTGGAGTTGCAAATCCTCTGGCAAATCCTCTGGCCGTGAGACTCTAACCTGACATGTTAGAATTTCAGGTTAAGAGAGCAGAGTCCCTCCTGAGTTTAGCGTGATATAACTTGGCAGGACTGTGTGCAATGAATGTGGGAAGATAAGGCCACGCGCTCCCACTCACCTGCCTATTAAGACCCGGACTGCATTCCTCAGTCCGTGATCATTACCTGTATCTGTTACCTATTGCCATTGTGTGATAGTGTTTCCTATTTAAGTCACTCATTTGGTGCGAAGTCTCGTAAGCCTCATAAGCCCGTATTAACTCTCTAGTCTTGTGTAGACTTTACTGTCGTATTTGCGTGTAAAACTTGAACTCTTAATCTTAGTGCTGTTAATGTTTATTTTCAGCACTTTAATACCCAGGAACCTTGATTCCTTAATCTTTTTTATTTGTAATACATAGTACTGTTGCTAATGTCCAACTTGTATGTAATTCTATTATTGTTATTCAGGAAGCTCGATTCCTTGTTCTTTTCTAATGTGTTCCACTGTGCCTTCCTGCTCAGCAGCGAAGGCATAACAAATACAAACCAGATCCATCTTCGCACCTGAGTCCAGTCCACTATTCCTGTTCTCTGTGCACAGCAACAGTGCTCACCGTCAAACCCTTACACCAACTCTGCTCACTCTGGTCCTGTGCAAACTCTTTTATTTCCCCCGTTGGGCACATTGATTAATTATTTCTGCTGATTAATATTAATTCCCAAGTTCACTTGGCGTGTACCGCGTGGATTTTCTGTTCTGGTGAGGGAATTGAACAGTTGGGGAGTTAATGATGCATCTTTTGTCATGAATCACTTTTCTGAGGTCTGCAGAATACTAGTCAAATCTCAGCAAAATGTCTATTGAGAATCAAAGTAAACTGCCTACTTTCGTTCTCTATTATGTTACCAAAAGTTCAGTATGCTCCATTATGTTTGGAACAATGACTTTGAAAGTTCAGATTCTTTGCTTTTAGTAATCTGCAGTTAAATTCATGTTGTTATCACCCTATGGAAATGACATCTCAGCTCATCGATTTCCCCTTTTCAGAAGACCAAATCTATTTGAGCAAATGATTATGCAGGTGTTATCGATTAATCAGCCATATTTAGTTGATTTTTGTTGTACGCATGAGAGGTTAGTTCAAGTATTGAGTCCTGGTTGTATAAAAAAGTCTGAAACATTATGGAGCATACTGTAGGCCTACACTGGTAGGGGAAAACCTTTAATAACTCCTTTTTCCCTGAAATATTTGCTAAGCTAAGGATTACATTAAGCTATGGGCAAACTTGCTGCAGTCAGGGCTGAACAGGAAGCCCTAGTAGTGTGTTCTTTCAGGGCTAACCGCATGCTATTTGTGACTTCAGATAGCATCTTTCCATGTAGTTCTCTCCCTCACTGCTTCTGTTAATACATTGCTTCTTGCACAGACTTATCTTTTCACAGTGGTGGATTTAGCTCATGGAGAAGCATCAGAAGCCTGAGGCAGTGTGTTCATTTTACAGTTCATCGCACACATAAATAGAAGACAAAGCGCAACCATACCGATAGCCTGCGATAGGGAATTAGACCAGTGTGTAGATGTCTCATTTGGGCCGCATTTTGGCTGGGAGAAAGTTCCCTGAAAATTTTCCAATCTAAGGGAGATGAAAACCAAATGAGAGAAAAACCTTGCTTCAAATGATTTTAATACTTGTGTCACGTAATTACCGCTAAAACAAATGGAGGTCCACTGTGAAAGATGCCTGCGGATCAAGAAAGTAATGAGTTTGAATGAACACTTTTAATTCATTTATGCATAAGTTATTTTGCTTTCAAGTTTTGGCAGGGCAATAAAAGCATGCTGTCTTAATGAGGTGTCCTAGTTCATTCCCGTTGTAATGAATCAGAAGACGTCATTGTGGTAGTTGATTTAATTTGACCCTTGAATAAATATGGGTAATAGCTGTTCATTACAACATCTCCAGTTTAGGAAGATGCATTATATATATTTATACCATGGTCTGGGTGAATACTCTTTTCTGATTGGCTGGCAGGTATTGATTAAAACTGTGGAACCGCACAGGTAGTTCGACCTACAGTAGTTTCACCTTTCAAAATTCATCCGCTAGCCAACCTATAACCGTAGCAAAGTTAGAGCACTGGCATTTGGCTGGGTATGACAGAAACCTAGCTGCTCATTTATCTCCAGTAAATTATCAGTAAATTTGGCAGAGTCAGATAAGTTACATCCTGCAGGGTGGTTAACTATAGGTGCTCCAGCGATAATGACCGTAAATATTAAAGCAGTGCAGTAACAAAGGAATCTAATGTGTCCACTTCATGTATCAGCAACTGTTGACAGTTCACTAGCTACGTGCTGTGACAACAGACTGATTTCAGCTCGCTGGCTCTACGGAAACCATCATGAGTTGATTGTAATTGCGGGTAGCAAGTTAGCTACAGTCTGCATAATTGCACATAATGTTGTGTTATTTATAATCTCTGTTTCAGCAGGAATCCGTAACCAAAGTATTTGCTGGTAAAAGGATGTTTGGTGCGCTAAAATATCTTTCTCCATGAAGGTAAACTGAAGTTAGCTGGTTCAGTTTAGCTTGGCCTATAATATTGGCTATGAGAAAGCGTGTCGCCTGTTTAATGATTACCAGCTCGTTTTTTTTTTTTTTGAAGTGCAAAACTTTAACCAAAAATTTCTGGATGCTTTTGATTTGATGGCAAATGACTATGGTATAAGCGGACCATTCGCTTCGCATCGGGTGTTTATTTGCCTCCACCTCATGCCTGAAGTGGTGATCTGGGGTTAAATGAAAAATGACACCAGGAAACAACTCAGAATTAATCTCAAGAGGTATATGTAATAACCACCAAAAAAGATACAAGTTGACATTTTTCTGTTTATGCGGTTGCCGTGGTAACCGAGCAAGCTCATTAAATATGGAGAGAACTTCTGGCACCAATTCCTCTTTAACTCTATGATAGAATTCAGTTTATCTTTCATCATTTCAAAATCATTGCTTATCCAAGTTTATCAGTTTTGTGATTTTGAGGCATTTTACTCAAATTTTGAAATTATTTTGTGCAGAATCTGATGAATATTCAAGATAATCAAAGTATGCAACAGATAGGCAAAATTTCATTATGTCATTGCGTTTCTAATGAAGTTAAGTACCTGCAGCCCAATTTAATAGATTTTCAATGAAAAATAAAAAAGTTATGGCTGCCACAAAGATGGGAAACATGGAAAAAGTAAGACCTTAGGAAATCAATGGAAAATGCATTAGACTGCATTGAAAAGTTGAGTTCAGTTTTTAACCCCTCTAGCAATTAGTGATTATTAAAGGTGGGTTATTATAGAATATTTTTATTCAAAAAAAATTTTGGAAAAATAATCAAATTTTGCCCATTTAACCCCAGATCACCCCTGTATCCATGTAATGCACACCTACGGGTTGTTTATCCTTTACAAACACATACACACACGTATATATATATACAGGAACTTGCGGGTTTTTAATATGTGATGACTGTAATTGATAGTAGAATGACATAGTGTCAATACCATGGCTAATTTTTGACTGATTTTTTTTAACTACTTGGAATACCATTGGGTCACTGTAACTGAAGTGGTTGCTACAGAGGACAATGATTTTTTCTGTCGCAAGAGATCATTTTTTTAAACTGCTGGATAGATACTATGGGCAAGGATATTGAGCAGTTTGCACATCAGGTTTAGCTGAGGAGTTTAATTCATGCAACTCCTGAAAAATAGGGATAAGAGTGAACTCGTCAATATTCTGCTTGCTTGTGAATATTCAATAACTGATCCGGGGTGCCATTTAGTGATAGAGTAGTGCAACTGCTTCCATAAAGAGTTGCTCTATGTCCGCATGTGTCTACTTCTGCAGAAAGGCATTCATACAGGCTTCCAGCTGCTGGAGAGTTTTGGGTCTCCTTTGACGGACTTTTTTTTTTAAATTATGCACCAAATGTTCGCAAACGGTGAAAGATCAGGACTGCAGCCAGGCCAGTTCAGCACACAGACTCTTCTACTACGAAGCCATGCTGTTGTAATAGCTACAGTATTTGGTTTTGCATTGACCTGCTGAAATACACAAGGCCTGCCCTGGAAGAGATTTCTTCTGGAGGGGAGCATACGTTGCTCTAAAACCTTTATATACCTTTTAGCATTCACAGTGCTTTTTAAAACATGCAAGTGTCCCACACCGTATGCACTAATGCATCCCCATACCATCAGAAATTCTGGCTTTTGAACTCAACGCAGATAACAGAATGGGCAGATGTGGGATGTGGAATGTTGTGACACAATCGGCACCAAACTGTACACAATACAAGCAGCTAGACCCTGTTGTTAGCCGTTAGCTTGAACTACGTTTCAGTCCTTCATCTTCATTTTCAGTCCTTCATTCAGACGATCATCTAACATTAAATTATACCACACAGATGGATCACTTACCGCTTATATGTGACATGAACCTCATCAACGACAATTCCCACCACATTCTCCAAGTAAACTTCTGAGGAGAGCAGATTTCTCCAGGTATCGTTGAGTAACCATGACTACGGGCTACCATAGACTAACTGGCATTGTCCATGGAGGATTTCCGCGTTCTCTCCCAGTTTCCCAGCTTCTCTGATTTGATCGTCCATGAGGGCAACTAGCGGAGACACGATTATCACAATGGGGTTTAGAGTCTTTCCCATCTTTTTCACGACCAGAGGAGCCAGTTGGTAGATCAAACTCTTACCGAAACCGGTCAGGAGAGGAGCAAAAACATTGTTTCCGGTCAGAAAAGCTTTTCGTGACGTTCTTTGCTCCTCTTTTAATTAAGAAAATGAGTCTATTTCAGATAAAACTGCTGATATTGACCCATCCACAAGAACTGCTTCGCACGCGCCATTGTATTCAAATAAAAAGTTGCTTCCTGGTGATGTCATGTCTGCAGCTCCTGCCTCTCTTTCCCCTGATTAGGCCATAAAAAATTTAGCCTTGAAATTGTTGGACGATGGTAGTTGGCAAGACGGACCTGCAGGATTTCAGACAAGGAATCAGGCAGGGTCGTCTGCTCTGCAAGGCTAGTAACATTCCATAATGTAAAGCATTTCACTTGCACCTCTTATCCAGAATTTACGTTAACTGGCAGAACAGCATATTACACAGTAATTAACTAGCAACTTTTATCGCAGTGCATTGCATACGCATCTGTAGCGTGGTAGCACAGAATCACACAGTGATTACACGGGCAGACAATACGGTCCCAGCCATACAGAATCACTGGTGAAATATACAATCAAAAGGAAAAGCGTTTTCACAATCATTTTCAGCAAGTTCAGTAATTAGAGAGCAAGGCAAACAGTTGCAAGCATTATCCTTTGAAAATAGTGAGCTACATAACAGTTACCCTTGAGATTTTTCAGTAAAACGTGTACAAGGTAAACAGAATTGTAAAAATATTAGCGCCCAATGTGTTCTAACTTATAATCCAGAGGAGAAAACTTTCACCAACCTGTCCATTCAGTCGTGTTGTTCAAACTGAAAGGACAGGCTGCGGAACACTCAAAAATATGCGGAGAGTAAGGGGAGCGCATCCTAAAGTCCACTCATTGCCTTATTCCCACTCCACAGGTTCAATATATTCAACACATCAATATATTTATCACACTTCGTAAACAAGTTAACTCTTGGCTGAGTTCCCAATCACTATGAAAAACAGAACTGACCCCAGCCTGTCTAGTTGACTTTGTTTTTGGATTTCGTTTTGTGGCTTGGCAAATGTAGTGTCTATTGGTCTTGACACAACATTCATTAAAAGCATACGTTTTTTGGATTTCTCTCTCTCGCGTGTGGTTCCTGAATGCACCGTCACGCTGACATTCTCATAATCAAAGTTGTTTATAGAGTTGGTCATTACGCAAACCATGCCAATGAGAACTGTAGACCATTCAGACTTAAAAAACTAATAATAATAACTTTAAGTAATTCCACAATTCCACAAGGTTATGCAGTAGACTATCCACATTAGTTCTGCTGATATGTCTATTTGCGCAAACTCATTTTCTCCATCAGGAATGGAGAAGGACAGCTTACACTCAAAATACCTTTGCAAATATGCAAATAAAAAAAATAAAACGCTTCCTTGAGTTGCCATAGCATCTGATTTCCCTGGTGCGAGTGTAGCGATTTAGAATCATACCATTGGGTCTCTTTACACTACTAGCCAATGAAAATTAATGCCAATAAGCTTCCTCTTCTCCTACACCGGGGATGAGTTGATCTTTGTGAGGAATCATAGCAGTGTGTCAGTACTGTAATTGGAAGTTGAAGGAATGAGTCCCTGGGTTTCTCATAATTGCTCTTGGTCATCTTATTTACCTTTGAGATACGTCTTACGACCATGGCATTGCAAGGCCGCCCCCATATTTGTGCTGTAAGAGTGTTTCGATCGGGGGCTGGCTTGGGACGGGGGTGGTCAATCAGTGATGGATGGGGAAATCAAGGGAACATTTGTGCAGTATTCAACTCAGTGGAATGTTTAGCTTGGCAAATAACCTCAGCTAATATAGCATTACCTCTGGATTAATCAGACCAGTAATCTTTTGTTTGTTTCCTCTTTGGCTAAGTAACTGCGGTGAAGCAATTTCACATTTACCGGTTGCAAATTTTGGGGAATGTTTTGGATCGAGCCATGCAACTATATTTTATCTGGATTACATCCCATCGCTCAGCATTCGCTCATTTAACTGTGGAATTGTTTTGTTTAATTGCTCTGAATAATCTGAATCATCAGAGGAGGTATCATAACCATGTGGGGACTGAGGCTCCACTGTTTCTGCAGATCAGATGCACAAAGGAGAGAGAGAGTGTTTATGTTAGAGGATACCATATATCTGCGTTCAAGAACTAGATGGGGCTCAATTTGCGTCTCAAGCAAAGATCATTTTTATGGTCAGGTGTTCAAATCTGAGCCACGCCATTTCTGGCCATAGCTGGTGCAGCCTAACCAGAGGTAACAGGGTTAAGCCAGTTAAAATATGTTAGTTCATTGTTCTGTAGCGACCACTTCCGGTCAGCCAGGCATATGCAACTGTACAAACTAAATTGTAGGCAGACTATGTGATCCTTGGCTTCATATCACCAGCTGGCAGTAATCAACACTGGCTGCATATTTTTGAGTTTCTTTTTCTCCTAAAAAAGTCAATAATTTATTTCTGATCTTAGTTTTTCAGTAAAATCACCAGCATTTTCTTTACTCTGCTGTCGAGGAAGAGAAGTGGCGTGCCCTTCAGGGTTTGAGATGATCCCTTCATTCTAAATGGATCGGTTAAACAGACTTGATAGCAGCCATCTTTCATTGGTTCTCCTTGGGGATTTTCCCTAAGGGAATGAAGTGAGATTAGGACATCTACAGCACTGCGCAAATGGATAAATATTAGTCACAAGTCTGTCATTGCAAATTCTTGTTTAATTTATCATGCATTTTTGTGGCTTTTCCAGTTTTCCTGGGTAAAATTATCAGTGCCGTTTGAGCAAGGAGAACATTTTTCACTGACTGAGTGCCTCTGATCTCCTAAGAGCACAAAGTTTAAAACTGAATACTTTAATGATTCTGCTTTCTACTTTGCTGCACCATGAAATAACTGATACCAAAAGGCAAAATCTGTAAGCATTTTCATAGTGAGAAAATTATATTGTTGTATTGAGTCTGGTTTCCAACAGATAATGAACAATGTCAATATAATAACTATTGAATATGGTTATCTTGAATTTTCACTGGTTTTCTGAAATAGAGTCAGTTTGAGTTAATTGCTATGGAGGATGTAAGTCTGAGACCCGTGGTCAAGCTCAAAGATGCGATGGTAATAATCACCTGAAGTAATTCCATAAATTGAACTTTTACCATCAAAGGCCCAACTGGTGTCCCCCTGAAATACACCAGCGCAGGGTGCAGTTGGAGACGCAGAAGCATGTCCCCCTGAAATACACCAGCGCAGGGTGCAGTTGGAGAAGCAGAAGCATGTCCCCCTGAAATACACCAGCGCAGGGTGCAGTTGGAGAAGCAGAAGCATGTCCCCCTGAAATACACCAGCGCAGCGTGCAGTTGGAGAAGCAGAAGCATGTCCCCCTGAAATACACCAGCGCAGGGTGGAGTTGGAGAAACAGAAGCATGTCCCCCTGAAATACACCAGCGCAGCGTGCAGTAGGAGAAGCAGAAGCATGTCCCCCTGAAATACACCAGCGCAGCGTGCAGTAGGAGAAGCAGAAGCATGTCCCCCTGAAATACACCAGCGCAGGGTGCAGTTGGAAAAGCAGAAGCATGTCCCCCTCAAATACACCAGCGCAGGGTGCAGTTGGAGACGCAGAAGCATGTCCCCCTGAAATACACCAGCGCAGGGTGCAGTTGGAGATGCAGAAGCATGTCCCCCTTGAAATACACCAGCGCAGGGTGCAGTTGGAGATGCAGAAGCATGTCCCCCTGAAATACACCAGCGCAGCGTGCAGTAGGAGAAGCAGAAGCATGTCTCCCTGAAATACACCAGCGCAGGGTGCAGTTGGACACGCAGAAGCATGTCCCCCTGAAATACACCAGCGCAGGGTGCAGTTGGAGAAGCAGAAGCATGTCCCCCTGAAATACACCAGCGCAGGGTGCAGTTGGAAACGTAGAAGCATGTACCCCTGAAATACACCAGCGCAGGGTGCAGTTGGAGATGCAGAAGCATGTCCCCCTGAAATACACCAGCGCAGGGTGCAGTTGGAAACGTAGAAGCATGTACCCCTGAAATACACCAGCGCAGGGTGCAGTTGGAGATGCAGAAGCATGTCCCCCTGAAATACACCAGCGCAGCATGCAGTAGGAGAAGCAGAAGCATGTCCCCTTGAAATACACCAGCGCAGGGTGCAGTTGGAGAAGCAGAAGCATGTCCCCTTGAAATACACCAGCGCAGGGTGCAGTTGGAGAAGCAGAAGCATGTCCCCTTGAAATACACCAGCGCAGCGTGCAGTTGGAGAAGCAGAAGCATGTCCCCCTGAAATACACCAGCGCAGGGTGCAGTTGGAGAAGCAGAAGCATGTCCCCCTGAAATACACCAGCGCAGCGTGCAGTTGGAGAAGCAGAAGCATGTCCCCCTGAAATACACCAGCGCAGCGTGCAGTTGGAGAATAGCTCAGGCATGTACAGCAACCAGCAGAAATGCTCAGTTGTCTTTATTCATGATGCGCTGACAGCAGCAGGAGAATGAATTCTGAAGAGCACTGCAGCGTGTTATTCACTGGAGTCTAACGGAATTCCTCAAAGCTCACTGGACAGTGCTTCACCTTGCAGCCTCAATAACACTAAGGCTAAAGCAACAAGGGAGGATTTTCAATGCCAAAATATGGAATATTTCTCACTGGTCAAGTCAATCACCTGAACCATATTCAATTGAACACTTCTCTTGTTGAATATAAGATTGAAGATAAAAAGCTTTCAAAATGCACAGGAACCAAAGATTGCTGCAGTACAGGCCAGGCTGGGCATCAGAGTCTCCAGCTTCAGGAAAATGCAAAGTATCCGTTACTAACTCTGAGAACATCATGTTAATTTGTTCATTAACCTTCCACATTTTATATAAAAATTGCTGTATTATATTTGGTTTTTGGATAATATCGAGTCGGCCATTCCAACCACGTTTTTAATCTCACTACATGAAGGGATAAATGCTTTAGATTTTTCTGCCCATTTCTATGCAAACAGTTTTGCTGACTTTGTGCACAGAGCTCTAAACTCTGCCAATCATTTCCCGATTTACTGCATTTTTATTGGCTGAACAAACGCATGTTTGCTTAATGACGCATTCAGAAAGGAAATGCCTTCTATTAGCTCCGAGGGAGCGTGTAACAAAACATCACATTGTGGTGCTAATTTGTTGGCTGCTTCCCAAATGTGAGGAAGAACGTTTTTAAATTGAGCAAAAAAGAGCACAGTGGGCTTTTGGTGGAGTAGATCAGAGTTCTCATCAGGAGTGTGCCTCCAGTTTAGATTTGATGGCAAAGTGCAGATTTCTGTGTCAAATAGTGATGACTGCTTGGCGTCAGGGAAACATTTTGACAGCAGTTGGTGCCCCTGACAGGAAAATCGCTAAGGCAGGTGGGAACGGATGGAAAATCTGCCTTCATCAATCACGAGCGCTCGTTCAACCACTGGGACATCACAGGAATTGATTTTGCTGCTTTTGCAGAGCTTCTGCAACTGCAGTGCATTTTGGAACAAGATGGAAGTTTACTGAAAGGACCAAGTAGTGCAAGGAATGATACAACAGTAATGCAGCAGAATTGTAGAAATACAGCAGTATTTATGTTTCGTGAGCTGCATGAGGGCTCCCCAACCCTCCTCTGTCCTGCAGAATTTGTTACCCGGATCCAAAAAAAGCACGCCTCATTCACCAATTACAAATTTGTTTGCCCGAGAGATATTCTGTGGTTCTAACAAGGGCACAAAATTTGAGTTTAAATGCAAACTGGAAGAGTGGTAGTTCTCTAGCAAATGGTTTGAATTGCCTTGAGAATCCCAGCTAGCCCAGCAATGCCGATACAGTATAATTTACAAAACACTGTGGGAGTATTTTATGCCTGAGATGAAACAGTGATTCGGACGTCATTGAGAGTGCAATGGCATTGTGATATAAAGTTTGCGCTTTGTGAATTTATCGTAAGTAGCACTGGAATAAGTGCACAAAGACCTCCACCCAAGCTTTGTGAAGCATCCAGTGTCCCAAAAGCCTGGCCTCGATTGTTCAAACTGGCCATTAGTTAGTTTGTTAGTTGGGCTTATTTGCTCCCTGCCGAGCATAGACAACTGACAAACTCTTTCAATCTCTTCTGGTGGAGCTAGCTGTTTTTTGCGATCCCACAGCTCAGTGAATGTTGGCCATCTTATTCTCAAAATGCAATGAAGGCAACCATTGACAAAGGACTGCCATTTTTGTTTCAGTGCTTTGGTGGTCTTCCAGGTCTCTGTACCAAAGAGGCGTACAGATTTTACATTAGAGTCAAAGATCTTCAGTTTAGTGGCAGTTTTGATCTCACTGGACTTCCATACTCCTCCCAGAAGGTTATAAACTGGCCAACAGGAATGCACTTATTGATACTAAACCCTGTTTCCTGTCAGACTATCTCTGATGTGTCCAAATAGATTTGTCATGCAATCACATCAGTCCAATCAGATTGTATTCAAATCTGTACTCAGTTGTCAGCTTATGAGGTCACTGCCCATCTTGTGGATACATGTGCGAAGAACTGAACTTGATTTATATGGACTAATTTAACACTTACCAGAATAATTCTTACTCGTTTCTATAAACCTATTGGACATAATTGATGAAAGTGAGAATCAATATCAGACTGTTATTTATTGTCTGCATCTATGTCCTAGCGACATATTAATTGCCTTAGAAACAACAATATCAGAATGTAGCCTCACGTAGAAACACAGGTTTCTTTCTGCATGAATGAGATATGAGAATCAAAGACATAAACAGTGTTCTTTAAGGGGGATTTCTCATTTGGAATGTTTATAAATCACTCCGTCTAAAGAAGTTATAGTCTGTGCATTTTAATTGCTTGAAAGATAATCCCAAGGAGAGCTTCTGATCTCAAAATGAAATGCTAATGCTCGAGTCAACATTATTGAAGATTGAAGCAATGAATAACAAAGCTCTTAAAATGCAACAAATTCAAATGCGTTCTAGTTAATTTTATTCATTAATTATCCTGCAACATCAATATCAATTACACTACTGCACCAGTCCCTAAAAGAATTTGGTTTACTTAATGGAGCATCTAGCGAGCCAAAAATATAAAGAACATTCCGCAGATGTGACAAGTCACCCTTGGAAGTGTGAACTTGGGGAGAAATGTGTGGGGAGTTTTTTTCCCCTCCTTTTTTGAGCTATCTTATCTTGTTGTGACAGCAACCTTAAATTAATCTGCATGCAGTGCATGCTGATTGAAAATAAAATGTTAAGCTGACATTGCACACCCTAGGATACTGCTTACTGGATTTACCCTGACAAGCCAAATTTTCAAGCAAAAAAAAAAGAAAAAAAACTCATTCAAACGTCCTCCCTTTAAAAAGCGTAAAGCAGTGCTTTTGACACGGTTTTCAAATGGCCTGATGCCTGAAGGATGCGGGAGGCCAAGGCTGATATTGCAGAAGCCATGACTGAAGTGGATTTCTTGCTGCTGGTTGGATGTAAGCATCCATCCATCATTTTATGAAGATTACGACCGTTTTCAATGGATGTGAAGGTGATAATATTTTGCTGTGTAAACCACTACACTAAAAGAATATCTGTGTAATGTGTATGAGGATATTTAGTTATGAAATCGGAGCATAAACTGTGATTTTAGCCTTTTTAACCGTGCTATGCTATACGGGAGTTGACCACTGCTTTAACAAAGTATACCCCGGACAGAAAGGAAATATTTGAGTCCTCCATCCTTTGACTATAACTGGAGCCCTTATGTTTGTTGAAAATTGTTTTTTGTCATAGGGATGTAAGCAGGGTTTGGAAGAAAAAATAAAATACTAAAGGGGTCTGGGCATGCCCCCAAGAAAATATTTTTTTTTTTTTTTTAGTTTGGATTGCATTTCATGCAATCTGGTGCATTTTCACACCATTAAAACAACAAATTGTCAAAAAAAAAAAAAAAAAAATTACCAAGGCTTGTCAGGGTGCTGACCATACAAGTACTGTATGTGCAATTACTGGCGGGGATGGAAAAATTTTAATGTGTCTCTTACAACATTTTACAATCTCAAGCACATTCTGAGGATCACACAACACACATCAGCACTTTCATCATGTTCACAGAAATATTTTACTCATAGAAATTGTTGTTCAGTTTTCCATGAAGGACACTAACCTAGTTATATACAAGAACTAAGTGGTAGTTAAGCCACTATCAATCATAGCCCAAAGTTATTCTTTTGAAAATAATAATAATAGTCACCATTTATAGTCATTTTTAATATCTAATATATTAACATTTGTGTTGCTAAAATTAACAGCAAAATTTGATTTAATGTCTGTAACAAATGGACTGAATGGAGACTACAGCTCTTGGGCCAGTAAACTCCCACTGCAAAAATGGCTTTGTATTTGAATGTTAGGTCTGTTTATGTGACCTTCTCATTGTAAAAGGAGCTGAGGACTGGGTACTCAGAGGATTGACTCAAACAATACTATGGATGGCAGCAAAATTTCATTCTCGCGCTCAAAATTCCTAAGTTCTATTAAGGAGAGCACAAGCAAGCCGTTCACTTTAATCGCTTTTTTTAAGGAGTTGCCTGAATTCAACTCCTCAGCTAAGCCTGATGTGCAAACTGGTCAATATACTTGCCCATAGTATTTATCCAGCAGTTTAAAAAAAAAAATCTCATACTATTGTTGTCCTCAGTAGCAACCACTTCAGCCACAGTGAGCCGATGGCATCCCAATTAGTTGTTAAGAAAAATCAGTTTTCTGAAGCAAAAATTCGACATGTTATTGATCCTATGTCATTCTAATATTAATTATAGTGAATTATAGTGGTTTTTTAAACCACCAGTGAACTCAAAGAAGAAGAGGTTAAAGTATATAAAGCAGAGACTGGCTGTTTGTTTTTTGAATACTTTCATTCACCTGAAAGTTGATTAAAAAGAACAAGGAGAGGACAATGTGTGGTAGTTATGCTTCCTTCTATGCATACTATGAAAAATATTTTGTACTTGTACTCGCTCTTTTTATACTTAAGAATATTTTTTCATGAGATACTTTTGGTACTTAACTACATTTAAAGTGAGCTGCTTTAAGAGTTTTACTCAAGTAATTTTCTTATGGGTGACTTCAACTTTTACCAAAGTAACTTTCAGTTATGGTACTTCTACTTTTACTTAGTTATTTTTTTTGAGTACTTTATACACCTCTGTCCAAATGTTCATTCATCAAGCTGCTGCAGTCCTCGATACGTGAGATTGTCGTTTTACGCGTGCAATGATCGACTCACTGACAGATCTGCAGTGCACTTGCACATTGCTGACACAATGTCAAGACAGCTCTCTTTTCTGAGTTCCTTTTTCTCAGCTTCTGCTCGGCTTATTATGAGTCACACTGTTCCCCAGACTACTGCTTGGATAGCCAATGTTGCAGTCGACAACCCAGACCCACTTCGGCAGTTTTTTATTAAACCATATTTTTTGGCTACTTTAAGGCCGTTAAGTGAACTGAGTGAGTATCTGATGCTTGAACACGAGATGGACTGACATCATGCATGAGACAGGTAGCAAGTTATGTTGTTACTTTGACCATCGCGATTTTTTGCAAAATTAGATTTATTGAGCGTAATGAAACCAATACAGGCAAGTGACAATGAAGTAATCCGTTCTCAAGAATGTTACCGTTATTGACTGAATTTATAAAATACGTCGGCATGAGCCATCTTCAGTAATTGCTGCTTGCCAAACATTGACCTTAGCTTTCCGCAATAGACTCTACAATGTTGGAGCATAGTTATATTTCTGGATGATAACCCCAGCGGTTTGTGCCTTTGACGGAATATTATAAATAAGATGTGTTGTCGTACTTTTACTGACGTGATGGCGCGCAACTGCCCCACTTCTTAAAATAATATTTGAAACAATATTTCTATTCCTGCCTGTTTAAGGGCTAAATTTCATACGTCGCCAATGTATTTCTGAGAATCCTTCTCTTTTAAAAGCCAGATTTCAATCATAAACCAAACTGAATTGAACAAGGAATGTTTTCTGTAATTGCATTAGTTTTCTTTAGGAGATTCAGATCTGTTCTCCGCAGAATTTAGCATAAGACACATTATAAGAACGGTGCTCTTATCAGGATGCTGCCGCCGGAAATGCTGTCACACCCGGCAGCCCTTAATATCGGTTCCACAGTCATAAATATTACTGATAAATACTGTTGCTCTCCATCTGCATAAAACTCAAGACTGGTAATAATTGTGAATAATGTGTTCCCTCATGTTGCTGCTAGGATAAGGACAGGAGGATCTAAATATCTGCACTTATTAGCAGCTGTTGGAATCCCTTTTGGTTTTAACTCATTAAGTTTTAATACATACCTCTGTCATGTCTGCTGCATGTATTTTGTCTGCACTATATTCACATGGAGGCAGGGAAATTATGAACTAGACAGCTGACTGACTGCAGGCAGATGAAATTTTTTTTTTCTGCCTCTCTTCCATAATACCAGAAGCAGCAATGACATTAACAGAAGCAGCAATGACATTAACAGCTCCACTGTGGCAGAGGACTCGTAACACAGATTAACAGCCCCACTGTGGCAGAGGACCCCTAACACAGATGGATGGAGGATATGTAAGGTGAGTCACACCAAGCCGGTGTCATAGATTATTTTCAGCACAGTAATAGGGATGGAGACTCTGTTCCACTCTTCGCTACGGTGGCTCACATTCAGCCTTGAGATACGCCCCTTCAGGAGAGTCATCAGGCCCAGGCAGCTCAAATGTTCTGAACTGATTCAGAGTCGAATTTCAGTGAAATGTCTGATGCACCCTCATCCTCACAGACATGAATGCAGAGCACAGTGAAATTTCATCAGAAAGAGAGTTTTTATGCACTCAAACAACAAATATTGACACACCATCACCAAAACATTGAAGATTTATACATAGAAATCTTTTTCATATGCATACATTTGCAGTGTGATTCTGTTTGAAATCATTCAGCTGGTAATGGGCAGGACTGCTTCAAACCGAAGATGTCTGCTCCCCTCTATATCAAACTTGTGTCATTTACTTCAAAATGGTTTGTGGTGGGCTATTCGGAGAGAGTCTTACAGTCACAATTCTTTCTTCCAATGATGGAGTCACCTCTGCCAACCCCTTCATTTATCATATATTCACATCCAGAGCCACTTCCAAACCAGCCCATTCAGTCAGCTGACTATTTGCTGAGGGCATTCATGTTTGGTGTGATGCTTGGCAAACGAACTCAATTTCGAGCCTGCATGCTCTGAGTTACAAGTCCAGTCCCATGACCATCATCCCATGCAGTATTGTGCACCATGGAAAAGATACTACTTTAAGGCAGAGTAAGGACAGTTGTTGAAAATAATGGTTTTTCAGCTTGGTTTAAAACATGAAGTCTCCAGGTTCAGTTTCCAGGTAGGGCAATGCTGTTGTACATTTCAGTCATGTACTTGGCCTAATCTTCTGCATTATATTTTCAGCTGAATAAGATGGGTATTATATGAAAATATGTCTTTACAAACTGCTTTAGATAAGAATAGCTTACTCGTTGAAGGCTAGGGTCAGTGATGTTCAAATATTTCAAACCACAACATGTGACAAAAACATCCCCTCCCCTCATAGTTTCTTTCGAGGCCTTTCCTCCTAATTTTTTTTGCATGCTGAGCAGCTTGTCATTATCTCTCTGGAAAATGGCAGAGCTGGCAGCAGAGAAATCCAGGTTGTTAAGTTACTGTCTTGTCAAAAATGGGTAGCGGATTTACCATTGCCATGAACTTACACGAAGAAACTGCCGTGAAGAAAGTAATATCAACCAGCATACTGTTCAGTCATTATTTTTATAGGACCTAATGTTGCCGACCTAAGCTAAAGTTTGGTATGGCTTCATGATGTAGGCCAGCATCAGTTCTAGCAAACGTTACTGTGTAGTTTGTTTTCTGGTTAAAAAAATACCTCTATCGTCATTGCATGCTTAGTTATGATCCTGAATGCACTACACAACAGCTCTTCTCCCTCATATTTTTGAAAACTCGGCTTAAGTTTTACTGTTGTCATTTTAAAAAGTGCTGGAATCAGCACTTCAGTTACCTTCCAGAATATTGAATGCCATAGATGTGTTTTCTGCTGTGATCCCTTCAAGTCGACGAGAGCAGACCCTTGAAATGCCCCCCTTGTTGGTAATTGGCTCTTAGAATCCCATGTCCTGATTGACTGAGTTCGTCCTGGCCGGGATACAATTTCTATTTCTTTATTTTTTTGTTTGATATGACATTGTTATTCACAGTCTGAACCCAGAACTAGTTAATGACTGTGGCACTTCAAGCACATTCTGGGCCTTTTGCTGTGGCTGTATTTGTTCTTCAGTTTAAGATAACTGTTTGTCTTGAGCAAAAATACCAATCAGGCTGTTACTGAAAAAATTGTTTTTTTTCCCCGTTTTAGTGTATTTTACGACATAACATTTTTGTTTTCTGTCATTTATTTGACACTTTTGCAGTCATCAATTTTGCACTGGCAATCGATAAGGGCTTGAATCGTGTATTCATCATGTATTCTTACTGGCTGTTCATGTTATGAGTGTTCAGAATACATGTTATGAACACTGAGAGGCAGCTTTTGTAAATGATCATCATTCAGGGCAAACTCTAATGCTACATCCCTGTCATTCAACATGGCATAGGCGGCTATAAACACCACCACTTATATTAAAGCAAAAGTGAAGGTGTAGGTTTAGAATATATGTGTAAGGGTTGTGCTTCTTACACAGTTCAGGTGCACGGAGGACAGGAAGTTGAGTACTGGACTCAGATGCAAGGATGGACTTGGTCATATTTATTATGCTGCCGGCGCAGCAGCAGGCACGAACAAAGCAATACAAAACAGAGTGGAAATGAGGTTCCTTAATGAACACTATCTGAATACAGACTGAACTTTAGCTGCAGAAACAATGTATAACAAATGGGAAAACAAACAGAAACAAGGTTCCTTAATATAAAGTGCTGGAATGAACATTAACGGCACTGAGTATAAAGAGTTTTAGCATATATTTACGCGATAAGTGGAGAATACGCCTATACAAGACTAGGAATGCCATACATACATGTATTTACGAGACTTCACAATGAGAGAGTGTGAGACTCGGTCTTAAATTCACGCTGCTATCACCCAGTGGCAATTACACACAGATGCAATGATGAGTGACGCTAAGAATGCAGCCCGGGTTTTTATAGCCCAGTGAACTGGATGGCTGGGGGCGTGGCATGACAATATGATCTGATATAGCTTACTAAATGTACTTTGTCTGTGTTAAGCTTTTCCTTTGGTGTCACATGGTGTAGGTCGTTTATTATAGAATCACAGGAATTTTTTTTTTTTTAGTGACAAAGCTGCCTTATGTAATGAAGGCACATCCTACAAACTAGCCTGAGAAACACAGTTATCATTCCTTTAGCAATGACAAGAAAAGGAATGAGCCACATTGAAGGCCCACTGATTGAGACATTGGGATGCCCACACTCTGGGTGTTTTGTTTTTTTTGTTAGGGTTTTAGGGGGGAAAATACTAGGAACACTGGGAAACTTGGAAAACACAGAACACTGGACTCGGAGCACACTGGAACTGGAGGACAAAAGGGGAGAGACGCCAGATGCGGGGATCCAAAAATAATTTATTAAATAAACAGAAAACCAGAAAAGGGCGGAAAAAAGGGGCACTCCGGCCAACAGATACACCGGGCTACAGCACTGAAGGAGGGAGAACTAAGGAATCCAAAAACCAGACACACTAGGGGGCAGACTCGGAACAGGAGCTAGGGAACACTCGGAAGGGGCAGAGGGCAGGCACAAGACAAGACTGTGGGCCCAGCTGGCAGATGGCTAACTCGGATGGCACAGCTGGCCATTGAGAATAAAGATATGACCCTTGGAATTCACACCAACTATAAAGGCACAAAAACACCTAAATGAACTTTCTTTTTTTCGGATATTTTGTTTTGTCCTGTCAGATGGTAGTCTCTATTCTGTCCCTTGTTCTTGTTTTATACTGTACTTTTTTTTTTTTTTCAATATTGTCTTGAACTGTGTGGTGTTTATGTTATACTTGTTCATGACTTGCTGCATATTGCCAGATCACCAGTGAAAAAGAAACTTTGGTCTCAACTAGTTTTATCTGGTTAAATAAAGGATTTGATTGATTCATTGAAATGAGTTGAATTCCACTATACTGATTTCACTCGCTTTGTTTGCATTTTATGAAGAGGTTTGGTCTGTTTGACGCATGAGATTGTGAGCGAATGTCCGATATTTGGACAAGTGTTGTAGTTTGCTGGATATCTATATGAAATTATTATAGTAGTGGTCACAAACTGCAGTGTAGAATGCATGGAAAATCGACTACCTCCACTGAGGGCGGGAAGAAATAAGTTCTTTGTGCCATTTGTCATACCGAGTATATGTTGTGCGGCACTATTGTTTTTGCAAAGAGTTACCGCACTTTTGTGATTTATGCAATGGGAAAGCAACATGTACGGTACTTCTGTTGCGCAGGGATGTGGTGACTTCTGTTTTTCGGTCTGCATAAATAGTTGGACTCAACTAAAGTAGTTTTTCTGGTACATTGGCGTGGAAGTATTTTACTGTATTTTCCATATTTTTCTTCTGAAGACATGTTTTGAAATGAGTGTGGATTGCTGGGGCTTTATTTGTGGTGTGTATCCCCTGGCAGAAGACTGTACAGAGGAGTCTGTGTGAGGCAGTGCATGGTCTGGAGCAGCAGTGTGGCAGCTAGGTTAGAAGGCCTGTCCTTTCCTCAGTAGGACCCCCTCCCAGGGAAAATGTTGTGAAGTGGACCCAGAGGGACGCACTCCACTCCCAGTATATCTGCAACCCGATTCTTTTTGGACCTCCTGGTTGTGCTCTCGAGTAATAGATCTCAGGCAGAGGTTTCCGTATCTGAATAATGTACACACCTGCCAGGTTATTACCAAAATAAAAGGGTGATGGACAGCTGAGGATTATGATGCTGGTTAAGGAAATGAGACATGCAGTATTTAGCAAAAAGTCTACGGCACCCTACTGGTTTTTGATTGAAATCTACTCTAGATGTTTATTTTTTGTTTTCCAAAGTAGTCTTGCTGAAGATAAAAAGCATACATAAAATTCCAAATGCTAAATTAAACAATGGTTTCATAAATAAATGTTTGTATTTCATGAGAAAAGTTGATACAGATGATATGGCTTTGACAGAGCCATGATCTGAACATCATCATGACTGTCTGGAATTACATGGAGAGAGGGAAGTGAGTGAGATACTTAGTCTGCAAAATAACCATGACAAGCTCTCCAGTATGCCTAAAAAACAAGCAAAAAGCCAATTTTATGATGAAACTATTACACCGCAGTAGTGTACCTAATATTTAGGAAAAGGATAGTCAGTTGACTGTCAGATGCACAGCAGTTATGAAAATCAATGGTTATGCGACTGAACATTAGTTTAGTAATTTAAAGTGAAGTTGAAAAAAACTGTTGACTCTGCTATTTTTTAACAGATTAATATTCCTTTTCATTGCCTCCTGTAAAAGAATAATGTAGACGTTATCAAATTTGTTAATGCTTTGATTTGGAATTGAATGTGTAATGTTTCCACTACATTTCAAATATGGAACTGAACGCTATTAAAAATATTTGGACTCAATTCACATTTTTAACAGACTATTTTTTAACACAACTGATATATGGCTTTCGCTTTGCATGGTAGAATTTTAACTTGCACTTGTAAATGAAGCAACGAACTGTGTTTACCGACAATGGTTTTCCGAAGTGTTCCTGAGCCTTTCAGGGATGCTCCTTTTATACCTAATCATGACACTCACCTGTTTCCAATGAACCAGTTCACCTGTGGAATGTTCCAAGCAGGTGTTTTTTGAGCATGCCTCAACTTTCCCTGTCTTTTGTCGCCCCTGTCCCGGCTTTTTTGGAAGGCGTCAAATTCAAATTGAGTGAATATTTCCCAAAAAAATGAGGATAGTTTATCAGTTAGAACATTGAATATCCTGTCTTTGTTGTGTACTCAATTGAATATTAGTCATAAAATACTTTGTATTTGCAAATCATTGTATTCTGTTTTTATTCTACATATAAGCATAAAAATAACAAGAAATCTAAATTGCCAAAACACAAAACACAATCCTAAGAATAGTCCTAAGGCAGGCAGTGGTCACTATACACAAAAAGCATACATGGCTGAGCCAGGCACAGAACTTAAACATGACAGCAGAATCAGAATCCCAACAGGTTTATATACAGTATTCATTTTGGTATGCAATCAATGGGTTAAACTTATTTACTGATCTAATCAAGTGGTTAACTTAATGAATTGGGAGGGAAAATCACCCTTTTTTTTGTCTTTTGGCTGCCCTCGTATCTAAACATCATATGTACTGCTAGTATTTATTTATTTTTGTAACGATAGAAGGAAAAAACGATCGTATAGCCTGCAGCTGCTTGCTTGGCAGTGCTTGATTTGTAATCCTGATGATTTTTTTATTGTGAACATTCATGCCTCATTCAGTTTTAATTAATCCACTTGCATTGAACTTATTGTTTAGGAAGAGATTAATTTATGCCGCATGCAGAATTAAATCCTAACACAAGTATTCCGCTGGTGCTGCCTATTTTAAAATGTGATAATTTTTGTGAACAACTGAGGAACCTGCACTGCAAAAATACCCTTTCTAAAACTAACTGGGCAGAGTGGTTTCCCATAATGCATGCACTTAAAGGATGTTTTAAACACTTCTCACCGTTTAAGGGCCTTGATTTTAGGAACAGGACACTGAAGTTTTTGGGAAGACAGAACAGCACAACCCTTCCACTTTATATTCTGTCAACTCAATGAAATGATTGTGTATTATGTCAGCTTATGGGTTCCTAAATTCATTCATTGATCAAGTGGCAAGAATTATAAAGTAAATTTCTCTGCTCATATGCTGCCCACCATATAGATTGCTTATCTGCCTGGAGATTTCTGTCTGCTTGCAGATGTAGGCTAGCAGGTAGAAAATTCCTGTCAACACCTGGAAGTTTCCAAGAGAGGGATGTCTGACAGTTACCTGATGGATGATTTGATTCTTATATGCCCCAATGTCTAGTGCCACAAGCTGCTCTTATTCTGCACTTCTGCTCAGTGCACACTGTGCTAAATGTACTGAAACTCAGTTTATGTTCCCTGGTGTTACACTTAATCAAGTCGAGTGGCAGATGGAGGGTTCCATCTTTAAATGACTGGGATGGCGGGTACTGCATTGGGCTGGAGTGTTACATAACCATTAGTCAGCTGGGCATGCAGTTATTCTTAGGCTTGATTTCCTAGTGAGGCTCTGGCTCTGCTATTGCTCCCTTGTGCAAAGTGCTCAACCTGACCCACTTTAGTGAATATCTGGCTGTTTACACTGCTTTTGTCTGAAGTTGTTGAGCTAAATGTAGAATTGTACAGATGGCTGGGAATAATACACAGTGCGTCCAGGTACAGAATCATTGTGTATATAAGAAGAACTATACTTCTGTATTTTTTTCTTTCACCAGCCATGAATGGGAATTTCAAAGTCTGACATGAAATTTATCAATATTGGAAAGCCAGTCAATCCCATATACCACCGCAAGATGCAGACACACACATACACACTCATGTACACATGCGCACACACACACGCACATTGCAAGCATGCATTAAAGTCATTGCAGCATTTCAAAGGTAGAGGCAAGATATCAACCTTAGACAGCGAAAAACCAAAGAATACGATCTTCAGGAGATCATCAGACCCTGCACACCTGCCAGACCTCTTCATTCTGCCACTGCTGGTCAGCTGGGTCCTTCTCTTCATTATGGTGCTATCCGGTCACATCTCTGGTCTGTTCTGGTGCCCATGTAGTGGAATGAGCTTCCCACAGAGGTCAGGACAGCAGAGATACTGACGCCTTTAAACGTAGTCTGATGACTCACCTGTTCAGACTTTATCTCTCCCCACTGACCTAACACTGCATTTGGTACAAGGCTCAGATAATGGTAGAATGGTGTTTGGGTTGTTGTACTGATTATTTTCCTTCATTGAGCAATGTCCTTTCTATGTATTGTCACTTCTAGAATTTAGAAATGGTACTACCCTCTGCACTCCTCGTCTGTTCAAAACACTTTGTTGTATGTTGCTCTAAATAATGCAATGTAACTAGTACTGGTTCCAAAGCAGTGATCACAAATAAAATACAAAGAATTGACAAAATACAAAGAATTGAACAATTAAAATGAGATTTTACTAATATTGGTACTTGACAGGCGCTCAATTCTGTGTTTATGTTGTTGTTTATTTTTAATCATTTCCACAAAGGCATTGGTGCCATGAAGACCTTAGAATGACAGATAGTAAATTTTCTGACGTTTAAAATTAGATCAGTTGTTGCATTAAAGGCAGAACCTTACAGCGTACAGTAACATTTAAAAAATGCCAATCTATCACATAATGCTTCTGGACTGGCACAACTTCTTCCATTATCATCCATCTCTGTCAAACTAAAGCATTCATTGATGCTTGAGCCACCATGCAACGAAAATTTACTGTCATCTATCTCTGTTATATTAAATCATTTATTAATGCTAGAACTGCCATGGAGAGAAAACTTACCATCATCTATGAGTGTAATTCTTTATTAATGCTAGAACAGCCACAGAGGGAAAACTAAACATCATCTATGAGTGTTACTCCACAGCATTTATTAATGCTAGAGCCGCCAAGCAGGGGAAACTTACTATCATCTATCACTGTTCTACAAAAGCATTTATTAATGCTGGAATCCCCACGTGAGGAAATGTACCATCATCTATCACTGTTACACCGAAGCATTTATGAATGCTAGAGCTTTTACAATGGAAAGAATTACCATCATCTATCAGTGTTATACTAAAGCATTTATTAATGCTAGATTCCCCACGTGAGGAAATGTACCATCATCTATCACTGTTACACCGAAGCATTTATGAATGCTTGAGCTTTTACAATGGAAAGAATTACCATCATCTATCACTGTTATACTTAAGCATTTCTTAATGCTGGAGTCACCATGCTGTGAAACTTACCATCAACTATCCGTTAGAGTAAAGCATTTGGGCCAGGTCACGAGAAGTTTATTTATTTTGTAAATGGAGTTTCAAAATTGTTGTATTTTGTATCTCAGCTCCAAAACTAAGTAAGATAGAGTTCCAAAAAAATTGGCTTTGTATCGGTCTTCCTTAGTACGTCAAACAACAAAATAGCTAATTTTGTTCATTTGATTTAATTTGGGTGAAACGGCAAAAAACTGGGGCCTCATTTATCGAAAAGGATGTAAAAGTGCTACTAAATTTTCACGTACGACGAAAAGCCAAAAATGGCGTACACCCAAAATATTTACACCCTTTTCAGATCTATCAAACTGTGCATAGGCACAGCTCTCCACAATTTCCATTGATATATCCCACCGGACCCAAGAAAAGTGCGGACATGAACGCGCCTCATATCCTGACCTCTACACGCCCAGACACAGCCATATATGGTCAATGCAAATGAGCACCTGCATATAAAGTAGCCATGTGCGCTCTGGGGATTTGTGGAGTGACGTCTGTGGAAGACGGTGAAGCATGGATGGGAAATGCAGAAAGAAGCCAAACTTCTCAGATAGTGAGATAAACGTGCTTGTTAGTGAGGTGCAGGTGAGGAAAAATGAGGTCCTTGCATGGGCACGGACCTCATTATCCTGGGTTTCCTGGCCACCCTGTGGGTCCGGGATGGGAACAAGCAGCCACTCCCTCAGGAAGTAGCCAGTATCACCTGTAAGTCACAACAAAGGGGTGAGTATCAGCCTTTAATTGATGATTATAAGTAGCAGCTTTCAATGAATGAGTATACTGTCGAGCCTACATGCCCTCGCCAACCAGCCAGCCGTCACGCGCAGCGCCTGCCCCCAGTCTCGCCCCCACTCTGCTGTGCCTCAGGATGAATGAATCATGTTTAGACCCAGGCCACCGTGCCACTACATTTGTTATGAGCATGTCGGCATCACTTATGATTTGGGTATTGATCATATGCACATTTTTGCGATTCACATACACAAATTCATTCACCGATGGTGCCCTAATCATGTTGTGAGTGCAGTCAATGGCTCCAATTACATTAGAAAAACCGCACATTGTTGTGGCTTTGATTGTTCTTCTAAATAGGCAAAAATCCGCGCTCCTCTCTCCCTCGCACCCTGCAATTCTCTGACTCAGCAGCTGCGTCGCCAATTCCTCCTGTTCTTCAAAAAGTGTGTAAATCACGGCACGCCATGGTCAAAATGGGTGTAAATGTCCACACTTTTTCCCCTCAGGTTTGGGTTTGATAGATCCCAAATTTGGCAGAGAAAAATGCGTATGCACAAAACGGGGGAAAGGGTGTAAAAAAAAATGTTATCCACAATGATAAATGAGGCCCCTGGTCAGTAACCAAGTTACAAAATTGGTGTTTTTTTATGGCAAATACATGAACTGTGTGTATGAACTATGAAAACCTCCTGCACAAGCTCCAGCTCTTTCCCCACAAACAAAAAGATATTCAAAATCCAAGAGCCAGTTTCCATAACTGGGGCACAGAGCAGGGGCCTCTGCCTTGGTTTTCCACCCAGTTTACACTGAACCTGACCGATAATTTTATCCCTGTGGGTGGTGGGTTCACAGGGGTAACTCCGCATCTTCTCTTTGGGATCAGCCTGGCCAGGGTCCGGGAAAAACGCAGCCACCAGGTGCTCGCCTACAATCTCCCCTCACAGCAGTGACCCAGGGGGCCCAGGTGTCTCTATTCTGGGCCTCTCACCTAGCCATGGGAGACCCTACAGGAGCTAATGCTCCAGGCACCCCAGTTCCCTAGATCCCAGGGGTATACAAAGTCATCCGCCACTAAAAAGTAGCAATTCTCCAAGGAGGTATCGATTTTCTTCCCCAATGTATACCTGTAGAACATAAGGATCCAAAAATGGATCTTCCTTTCACAGTTAAAGGCAAGCAGCAACATATGTCTGGAGAGTAATTGGTGAGAACGATCACATTTTCAAACCTCAGTTTGAAAGGTTTGGGTAGCTTTTCAGGTAAGAATACCACATTCGGTTTATGTGAATAAAGAAGACATCTGCATACCTTTTCTCCCCCAAATTATAACCCTTATTCTGATGGCAGCTTCTCTTTTTGTCTGCAGGATCTGATGGATGCCCCAAAAGATGCACACCCACACCACTGTTATTTTTGTCATTTGCTATTTACAGGATATTTCAGGTTTGTATTTCAGCCTTTCTCTTTCAGTTTATTTATTTATTTATTTATTATTCTGGCCATTCATCAATCTGTGCTTTATCAGGAATACTGCCACAATTGAAAGTAGTTGGCAGTGGCCATGGATGGAGAAAACCCATTTAGCTACAGTCCCCTGTGTCATTGCAAACTCCCTCTTGTGCAGTGATATGGCTGTATGGCAGCCATTTTGTGTTCAATATTTACTGTGCGCCTCAATGTTGGGCTGTAACTTGATTTAATTGCTCTCTGTACTCCCAACTCTTAGTTTACTGGTACTTTTTCAGACCAAAAGTCTGTTTCCATCAAATTAATTCTGGATCAGCCTCACTAATTTTCTAAGAGTTCTCAGATTAGACGATTTAAGTGCTAGAGAGATGATCATCTTCTTTTATTCTCGGCATAGCTTGCAAAGGAATGAAATGCGGTGTCAAAAAGTGGATAAATGAAGCGATGAAATTGATGACAAATATAACATTAAAAGCAGGCACACCACTGTGAAATATTATAAAATACCAGGAAAGTGCATTGAGCTGTATATGATTTAAGGCCAGGGAGACTGATCTGACAGAGCAAGAAAATATACCTAAAGTCAACACAGGATACTGCACATTTAGTTTGCAGACAGTTACAACAGTAAACTTGTTTCATCATTGTAGAAGATGTACTGCATTTTGAAAATTTTCATGGGAACATTTTCTCGTAATAAGAATAGATGCCTCATGGGTAGGTCCTGGGACTAAAGACTGCACATAAGTTTATATCATCACAAAATAATGGTAAAGCATTAACAGGGTTACTGGATCAAATTAAGTGTAGCTAATGTATTAAATGTCAAGAGAAGTTCTTATTTTTTAACAATGAAACATTTTCAGATGAAAATGAGGAATGCCATATGTATTTTTTTCATGCTATATGTATTATTTTCAAGGTATGGTTTTTTTCAGCTTAAAAAGTAAAACTTCTGGCCTTTTCTCTGCCAGGAATCTCTTGAATGTCTGAGCAAAGGTTCCTTGGGATTGCAGTAATTTTGTATTTGTTCTGAATAATAAGAGTATACTTTATTTGTAATTATAATTCAAGCTTTAAGAGGAGAAAAATAAACTATGTGTTCTGCTAACAAAAAGCTCATTCCCCTAATGCTCCTGTTAATACCATATGTAAACACTTCTTTCTTTAATGATCCATTTTACATGCTGATAAATAGAAAGCCACTGAGCTGTCACCTCATTGTAATAAGTTGGCCCCCACTGACTACATCAGCACGAATTAAATATCCTTAGGTTTTCTTTTTCTTTTTTTTCTCAAAACTGTTATAAATTGAAGACAGCAATTAAATGGTACTTCTTTAAAACACAATCTTAATTATGCCTCTCAGGTAAGGCCCTTTGTGGAGTTGAATCACACAAAAATAGTCGGCAGAATACAGCAGCTGTGTTGGGATTTTTTTCTTTTGCCTTTTTTTTGTCAGTGCATTTACATTCTTCAGACAGTTTTTTTTTTTTTTTTTTGCTTTCATTTAGCAACCAATGACATAGCTATACAGTATATACTGAAACAAATCCAGATTAGTACTTTTCCCTAGAGTACAATGCAGGTGTTGGTCAGAGGAATCTAACTCCTGGGTAACAGGCTAAATTTTCTGCCCATTATCCTACACTTCATTAAGTGGGGTTCCCACTTTGATGATCTATAAGCCGACCAAGACTAATCTGAACCACAATCAAAGTCTTCGTAATTCTAACTGATTAATGTCCCGTGACCACATCTGGAGTCATCGGTACAAATCGGACGGTGTCATTAAACATGCCACCAAATTTCAAAATTTTAAAAATTTCAGCTGGTCTTGTTAGTGCCTTTAGACGTCGTGACACATCATAATGACGTTATGTTGATGTCCTGATGACATCTTGATCAATCTTACTAAGCTGTGAGCGCAGAAATTGACCCCGAATCAGGAAGATCCTTCACTACCTGTCACAATGCGTCACAATAAGTCACAACATCGACAAGATGTACACAAGACATTTACAAGAAGCTATCGAGAATCCATCAAGACCTCCTTAAAAGTTCCATTCCCATGCAACACTGACATTGTGTG
Source organism: Gymnothorax reevesii (assembly GCA_029721435.1). Classification (NCBI taxonomy): domain Eukaryota; kingdom Metazoa; phylum Chordata; class Actinopteri; order Anguilliformes; family Muraenidae; genus Gymnothorax; species Gymnothorax reevesii. The sequence goes on from CM056578.1 coordinate 35,549,424, forward strand.
CATATCTTTTATGCATTTCATTAACGTCTTGGTGATATTGCAACCCTGTCTTACTGATTTTTTATCGATGTTGTAAGATATCTTGATAGTTCTTGAAGAGTACTGACACATTGTGGTCGGGTATTGGTTATGTCTCAGTGGTGTCTGTATGTCATGTTAGTGTCCAGATGGTGTCTTGTGCATGTGCACAGCGAGAGCCCTTCAGAGCGGAGGCATCTCGATCTCTATAACATGTCAGATTGGCCCAGGTCAGCTTATAGGTCGTCAAAGTGGGCACCCTGCTTTACATTTCATTGGCTTACCAGAAACTCCTGCTTTGAGCCATTCAGAAAAGAGAGCATCAATGCTTGTCCTACAGATGCATAGACGGGAATGAAAGCCAACGGTCTTGCGACAGACCTTGGGGACCATTTTTTAAAATGTCTCTGTCGCTAATGATATAAAAGTATACATTTCATCAACCTGCCCAACAGCTAATATTAATTGCTGTAAAGTTAGTCTACTAAATCGGAACAGGTATAACTTTAGCAGTCTAAGGTTTTTTGAGCCTGTCAATAGATTAGTTTTAATGTGTTGGCTGTTCATGTCAGGAGTCAGCAGAGGTAGATGAGATGGTTTGCAACATAGCAAAGACCATTATGTTTGGAGTTCAGAGGAATAACATTCCTCAGTTGTGCTGCTGTGGTCAGATTGCAGACGCGGCCAGACTGCAGACCCACAACCACTTCTGATCCCGTGGATCGTTGCCTGTACTGCAGATGCACAATTGTTACAAAAAGCGGCTGAAATATATGATACTAAGCTGCCAGGAGTCTTTGAATAGTGCACATCATGTCAGTATGACCAAGTTGGTGCATTTTGCCAAATGCCTCTCTCACATATCTCTTGATAAATATTTTGCTGTCATTTTTTGCCCCCTCTACAATTATGAAATAAAAGCATGCTGTCACAGAATTTCCAAAAGCAATTTGGTGGGTGTATTAAGATCTTATTTTCTCCTCTGTCTGGGCCGTAGTCTGCCATTTTTCACTGTTCTTGATGTATTACAGAACTTGAATTTATTCCCTCTGAAACACCTGTGAACACCTCACTAAATGTGTATTGATGGGACTGTCTCTGCTTCTCTCAAGCTATTGGTGCATCATCATATTTCAAACAACAAACATAGTCGCTGATATTGAATGCACAACTGAGAGCTCCGTCGTCTGCCTCCTTTTAATTCACATTTGGGTGTCAGACAGCTAAAAGCTTGAGTCGAGGTGGAAATCAATTTATGATGAGATACTAGTCCATTCTGATTGGCCCATATCTCAGGTAATTCAGATAATTGCATCCTGTGTGAGAATAATTTGCACAATGCTCAGTTGTTTAATTTGTATGAATGGCGATACTGTAAGCTATTTTTTCCTTCATTAGGTTACTGCAGTGTCCTCCCCTTTCACTGGAACATTATTGTACCTCTGTTGACCTGAATTACACATTTAGTTGCTGAGTTAATAATGCTTCAAAGTTTGAGAGGTGTGGTGGAGTCAGCAGCTGTATGTAGACAGCACTGTACATCCAATTTTATGTATACAGTGCTGTGAAAAAGTATTGGGCCCCTTCTTGATTTCTTTTTTTTTTCCGCATATTTGTCACACTTAAATTTTTCAGATCATCAAAGTAATTGCACCTAAACGTAATAACTGGTTGTGCCACCCTCGGCGACAACAACTACAATCAAGCATTTACAATAACTGGCAATGAGTCGTTCTCATCGCTGTGCAGGAATTTATGCCTACTCTTCTTTTTAGGATTGTTTTAATTAAGCCACACTGGAGGGTTTTCATGCATGAATGGCCTGTTGAAGGTCATGCTACTGCATCTCGGATTTAAGTCCGGACATTGAGTAGACCTCTCCAACACCTTCATCTTGTTTTTTATGCCATTCAGAAATGGACTTGCTGGTGTGTTTTGGATCATTGTCCTGCTGCATGAATCAAGAGTGCTTAAGCTTGAGGTCATGAACTGATGGTAGGACATTCTCCTTCAGGATTTCCTGGTAGAGAGCAGAATTTATGGTTCCATCAATTATGGCAAGTTGTCCAGGTCTTGAAGCAGCAAAGCAGCCCCAGACCATCACACTACCACCACCATGTTTTAGTGTTGGTATGATGTTCTTTTTATGAAATGCAGATACAGATACAGAGCCAGGTAGACTTGGATAGTTTTTTTCCCTCAATAAATGACATCATCATTTAAAAACTGCATTTTGCATTTACTTGGGTTATCTTTGTGTAATATTATAATTTGTTTGGTGATTTGAGTGTGACAAATATGCAAAAAAAATAAATAAAAAAAAATCAGGAAAGGGGCAAATACTTTTTCATGTCAGCATTGTGTGTGTGTGTGTGTGTGTGTGTGTAAATATATATATATATATATATATACACACACACACACACACACACATATAGCACCCTACATAATATTGCCACCCCTGGTTAAGATGTGTTAAAAGCCTTACAAAAATTCAATTTTTATTGCAGAAGCGTACTCTCACACTGAAAATTGTAGAAAACTGTAACCTTCAACTGAAGTGAATTTTAAGGGAAAAAAAATCCATCACTAGAAAAGAATCATTTTTCATAAAATCACCTGTTTCACAATTATTGGCACCCCTAACAATTCCTTGGAATTAAATGTAATTGAAGTATTTCTGTCATTTCTACAGTAGTTTACAAAGTTGATCAGAGTATCTAGAAACATTTAATTAGTAAATCATCACTTCCTGTTTCCCTGGGGGTATAAATATGATGTGACACAGAGGCCATTTCTCTTATCCACTCTTCAACATGGGAAAGACAAAGGAACACACCATTCAAGCAAGGCAGATGTGTGTCGACCTTCACAAGTCAGGCAATGGCTACAAGAGAATAGCCACTCGCCTGCACCTGCCTAAATCTACAGTCAGAGAAATCATTAAGAAGTTTAAAACAACTGGAACAGTGGTAAACAAGCCAGGACGAGGACACAAGGTTATTTTGCCACCACGCACAGTGAGGAGAATGTTAAGAGAAATAAAAAGTTCTCCAAAGCTCACTATTAAATAATTGCAACAAATGGAAGCATATTGGGGTCACAAAGTCTCCAAAACAACCCTCAGGTGCTATCTACATGTCAACAATCTGTTTGGGAGGCATGCACGGAAAAAACCTTTTCTCACTCACAATCATAAGATCCAAATGTCTGGAGTTCACTAAGCGGTATTGGGACTTCAACTGGGACTGTGTGCTTTGGTCAGATGAGACCAAGAGAGCTTTTTGGCAACAAACACTCTAAGTGGGTTTGGCAGAACACAAAAGATGTTTATGTTTTATGTTTTATATATTTGACATGGAAATCACAAATTACATTGGACGAACCAGATGCGTTGCTTACTGTGTATATAGCACAAGTGCTAGTTTTCAACACCTGTCCACAGGAGACTTTTTTAAAAGTATAGTCTAAAACCTAAGTACAAAAGGAATATACATATACATACATACTTGTAAATTTGGCATCATCAACCCATTACCCAAGACATTAACAAATGAAGAGGGAAAAAAAAAAAAACACGAGCAGAAAACAAAAGCACACGTAATCATTCAAGTTACTGGTCAAAAGCTATACATGTGAGCACTGTTGATATGATTTCAGCCATATTTTGAGTCCTCTGTTAAACACATTACCCTCTGTCTCTAGTTTTTTCAGATGAGTATTCAGAAAAGCACCTCATGCCCACTGTGAAGTATGGGGGAGGATCGGTGATGCTGTGGGCCTGTTTCTCTTCCAGAGGTCCTGGGAACCTTGTTAGGGTGCATGGCATCATGAACGCTTTGAAATACCAGGACATTTTAAAATCAAAATCTGGTGGCCTCTACCCGAAAAGCTGAAGATGGGTCGTCACTGGGTCTTTCAGCAAGATAATGATCCTAAACATGTGGCCAAATGTACACAGAAATGGTTCACCAGACACAGAATCAAGCTCCTCCCATGGCAATCTCAGTCCCAGACCTCAACCCCATTGAAAACCTGTGGAGTGAGCTGAAGAGGAGAGTGCAGAGGAGAGGACCAGGTCGCTGGATGATTTAGAGAGATTGTGCAAAGAGGAATGGTCTAAGATCCCTCTTTCTGTATTCTCCCATCTTGTGGAACATTATAGAAGATTAGGTGCTGTTTTGTTGGCAAAAGGGGGTTGTACAAAGTATTAACATCAGGGGGGCTAATAATTGTGGCACACATGATTTGATGTAAAAGAATTATTTCTTAAAGTGGGATTTTTTTCCCCACTGAATCAATGCACTTGAATTAAAGGTTGAATTTTCCTCCTTTTTTCATTGTGGTCCTATATTTCTTTGAAAAAAAATGCTAAAGAACACATCTTAACCATAATTATGGAGGGCGCTGTATATACACACATTACAGGCAAAAAGTTTGGGGCCACCCTCAGATTTAAAAAAAAAATCACATATCAAATGTTCTTTCCTTATTTTTTGCACATGGAATGACTTCAGTGCATAAAATATTGGAAACCAATAGGTTTTGGGTGAATTCCAGACCTCAGACGACATTTTAAAGCTGTCTTGACTGATTGATCACTGACCACAATGTTTTATGAAGTTCCAATGCCTTTGTGTTACATGATTTTATGTCACTAGGACCTGAACAAATTTATGTAACAAGGAGGCATGCTGTATAAATGCCTTCCCCAAAACCAAGGGGTCACATTGCACTTGGTGCACCATTAAAAATCTGAGGGTGGCCTCAAACTTTTGGCCTGTAGTGTATATTTTTATATATATTTTTTTATTTTTTGGAGGGGATTGTGTTGCAGGCATCAAATTCAAAATGAGTGAATGTTTCAAAAAAAAAATTTAAGTTTTCCAGTTTCAACATAAAGCACCTGATCTACTAAGAAACACAAATAAAGAGCGCTAAATTGCGTGCTCGTGGTAACATTTTGCCTGTTTAGTTTGTTTACATTTTGCAGGTGATCTACTAAGAGTTCTGGTTCAAACAGCATTATTTAAATGAGGACTTTGCGTGCAGCAGCCATTTCCCCCATGGACAGTTTGGAGGAAAAGGATGAATGCAAATGCAAAATGAAATGCGACTCGATAGAGTTGGAGGTGCTTGTGGAGGAAGCAAATACACTGTTATAAATGGACTGAATTTTACAGTTGTATTAATGCTTTGTCTCCTAGCTATTTTTACTGTAAGTGGACTCCTGCGCGCATTCAATAGTTAACATACACAGAACCCATGTTATAAACTTGTAACAGGAATAGCACTAGGACCCAGCAGGGACACAGCAGGGCTGGACAGTTGATATAGAGGGGGTGGTTCCAGGCAGTCTCCCTTTGGTTCTGTGGGAGAGCACATGTTTCTCTGCCAAACAACTGGTTCACACTCAGCTACCCAGAATAAGTTGTTTGTGCTGAAGGGCTGGTGAATGGGCCTAGACATTGGCTAATCTAATCACTTGGCCAGCTTCTAGTCACCCATAACATCAGAGATTGCTTGGGTCCAGTGTGAAGAGGTTGAGTGTGATACAAGCCAGCAGAAATTGTGGGCTTTGAAGCTGCAAAGAAAAGAAAGAGGATACTGGTCCCCTTTAGCTTAGCCACTGTCTTTTTCCTACCCTTTTTGTATTATCAGCCTGTTCATGCTTGGGAAACGTTTGTTTTTTTTTTTCTTTTGCCTTAGGACTGTGCCTTCCGGAGCTTAGGCTGAGGTGTTTCCGTACTCCCCCAGTTTGCTGTGTTTGCCACCAGTGTGAATTGCCATGCTGCAATGTTTAAAGGTGAACCATAGAGTCGCCACTGTTCACAATTCTGTTGGCTGTGACAAACCCTTTACTACGTGTGCCACTTGAAGTGTTGCACTGCACTGTGTTGTAGTAGTGATGGCAAAGTGAAGCTTTCTGAACCAGTGAAGCTTTCCAGCCACTTGTATCGGAAAATGGTTCATTCATTCAATGCTTCAAACTCTACGATGTACTCTGCTGTTTAAAACTTGTAGTGCAGTATGTTTGAAATAGCCTACCGGTATATTTTGGCCCAGTCTCTGTGGGTTGAACATGGTTATGAGAACTTGAACCAATAAATAATCTAATGAATACGAGGATTCCTATATGAATAAAACTGTTGTTTTTCCTGTTTGAATTGTGTTCATATTTGCGTAATAAAAATTATAGCTTGTGTATTGCCAACCTTGTTAGGGGAAATCAAATTAAAGTGCTCCCACATCTCAGAACGACCTCTCTTTGCTCCAGGTTCCATTTGAATTCGCTCTTTACCACCTCTAACACCTCTAATCACCTCCTGACTCGCAACACCACTTTTGGCTACTTCAAACCCACAAGCGCGCGCCCTGTTTCGCGCACCTTTGAATCAAATTAAAGCAGTCACGCGAATGTGAGCTGGAATGGAGCTTTGGACATCACAGATTACGTGATCCGCAGCAAACGAACCAAGCACCGATACATTTGCTTTTCCTTGCACTGGTTCATACTTTGACACAAGCTTCAAAGCAGGAGGGTCGGAGGTAACAACACCATGTTGTAAAGCCCTTAGCTCTTGGTGTTCTTAAACTGTGGTTCACATCTAGTCTGCACTCTAGGGCGCAGTCCAGTTCTTCCCCTTGTTGTTTTGTTGTCTTTTTTTGGGTTTCCATTAGGCCCTGGCCTAGCTACATGGACAACCCCTTAGAGGGTTAAGTATTTTATTGTATTGCTGTTCATACTGCCTGATGGAATTTGTGAAATAAAAAGTCTTGTTCAGCCTTGGCTCCAGTTAATTCTGGCCTGCCTCAGTGGGGAACATTGCATTGGTAACTTTGGGGGGGGGGGGGGGGGGGGGGGGGCTAGTTTTGAAGTTATTACCTCTAGCCCTCTCTTTTACAAACTGATAGTAAAATTACAGTTAAAATAACTGGCAAAAAGGTGCAAGTTTAAAACAGTGCACGCTCAGTGTTTGAGGGCGGAATAATTTGCACTGGAACAGTCACTTGCTCCGATTACTCTTGGGAAGTGAGCAACTGCATAAAGCTCTAGTTTGGTTTCATTTAGTGCTTCCTGTGTGGGTGGAGACTTTATATACCGGCCCAACCTGCCATAGGCGTCAGTTTTTGGGGGACGTGTCCCCACAACTTTTTGTCAGGACCTTTGTGAGGACAAGAAAGAGCTGAGTCGCCAATAGGCATGTTCTCTTCAGACCGAAGTTTTAAACTACCGTTCTATTTTGCGGTTTTGAAATTAGCCCGATGTCAAATTAGCCAGCTATTCTTTCTGTTTGAAGACACGAATAGCGCACTATTTGATCGGGAAAATTTCCCCCAAAGTCTTCGCCTAGTTCCCAACATAGTCTGCGAATTCAAGAACTCATCAATCAATTAGTCTGTGTTCCAGTTTCCTTAGAAGGGAGATAACTCGTCACCATACATGCTGACTTTAGGGCCATTTAGAATTTTTCAATAAGACCATTGAACTATTTGGATTGACTCATACATAACCTTTTTAAAATAATGTCACATATCTTAATTACAGACTTTGAAGGGCATAGAATAGCTCACTAGCTTCAGAACCACAGTACTAGCTGGTTACAAGTTTAACAAGAGGCTCCTCAGAGCCTGTGCTCAGGCCAGGTCTAGGCCTGGGCCAATCGCAAAACTGCGCACGCGCATGAGCAGGCGTAACCCCTAAAAAAAGAAGAAGAACGGAGCCGAAACTTAGACTTGTGGCCTACTGGCCCGAATAATGGCGAATGATTCTGAATGTCAAGACGTGGTTTTGGAATGGAAAATCTGGAAAGTCTTCCAGTATTCCAGGACAAATTTTATTTGGCACCATAAAACAACAAATCAAAATGCATCAAATAGTAGGCTATGAACAACTGGTCATCAGTGGGGTCCTTTTGTAAGCTCAAGCAAATTTTAACCGAATGCATACTTGCGATATCCTATCAATTTAACGTCATTCTTACCACTTCCACGTCTCCCTGCAAATGAAAACTGCTTGCTACGACCATCATCATGGCCAAACAGCAGGTCATTTTTTTGCATTTGAAATGCTGAGCCTCAAATGTCGGTTTGCTATATTCTCCAAGCTTTTCCGCCTTTCCATTGCTTTCTGACATTTTTTAGTCGTTGAAACGCGTTTTTAGACTGTTACCACAACAGGGAATGAGGGAGGCCAATAGTCGAACAAATTTCCCAGCAAGCCTGCCTTCTTAAACTTTAGGATGAAACCAAAAAAATTAAGTAAGTTGTACATGGCTTAAGTCCATGTATCATTTTTTTATTTGCAAGAAAAGAGTTTCTCTGTCATTCCTATCGCATAAAGCAAATATATACAATTGGATCCAAATAAATTTGCCATGATGCAAAACAACCGGAATAGTGAAGTTGAACCATTAAAAGTGGTACATAAGCCATGAGGACTGCTTGTCCACTTGTGGTTACAAAATGGGAGATTATCAGAGATGTCAATAGGTGAATGTATTTACGTATGTATGAATTGGATATGGGCTTCTTCATAAAATTATGCTCGCATAATTTTTTCACTTCCTGCGAAAAAAGGCCAACCGCCCCTCCTTGGATCCACCACTGGAGTTGTACAAGAGGACCTTAACCTTAACCTTAACTAATCCTGATACGTAGGCATAACTGAGGTTTTAGCAGAATTGTGCAGCCAAGCAATGCTGCATCCAGTATGCTACAGAATGTTTACTTTAATGACCCTCTTAGCATCTCAGTTCATATTTGAAGCCTAAATCAGGCCTTTTCTACATAAGTGATGGGGGTGATTCGAGTTTCATGAGAAGTAATTAGAGCAAAAAGGAGGGAAAATGTCCAAAATGAGTATCAGCAGGAGGAGAACCAGAAATGGAGAGGAAGCAAAATGTGGTGATAAAAGTATAGACGCAAAATCTGTAATTAAATACAGAAAAGTAATGATTTCTTTGAGGAGTCGCATTTAAAAACATGAAGAGCTTTTACTGAGAAAAGAACTACATAAAGCTGGAATTAAACTGCGTTCAAAGGGGAATTAGCACTGCGCTATGCTCTGAAATGCTTTTCCAAAACATTTTTTTTTCTTGTAAAGCCATGTTTCAGAGTCAATGGGCATAAAAGGCTATATCTGCATGAAAGAGGTAAGCAAATTCAGTTAAGAAGGAAATGACTGCCGTGACTACATTTTTCTGGGAGGCACTGAGATTTCTTGGGAAGCTCGATACAAAAGTTCAGGTGATATTTAAAGATTCTGAAAACTGCAGGAGGGCTTAGAGCAAAATGGTATCTGAGAATCAGCATGCAGTAGATGACCTTTGAAGAACTATAGGTTCCACTGACTGAAGAAAGAATGCAGCAACAAGCACCACATTGAGGTTCATTTTTTGAATGCATTTAATAGAATGTCTCAAGATACTCCTTTCAAAGTTACAAAGTCTACCACCCATGAATGCATGAAAGGAACTGCATATTATAATGCTAAAACAGGTGAGAAACTGACTGAGAGGTGAATTACAGCGTGCAAGGAAAGGGTTTGATGATGTTGCTGAAACAGATAAGTTTACACAGCTAATATAATGGCAAAGATTGGAAAATCATAGGTTATATAGTAAATGGGTTATGTCGGAAGTAATACAAACTATATGAACTGGCAAAATACAAATAGGCCTTTAAATAAAATTAATGACATTGATTATCTCATTACTGTGCCACATTTCAAGGTCTCCAAACAGACTTTGAATGATAAACACATAACCTGTTCTCGTCGTCGACATTTTGGATGCTGCAGAGATGGCACATGAGCAGTTTTGATGGGCCAAATCTGTATAGTCAGGTGACTAGATCGGAGCATCTTAAAAGTGGAAAGCCGATAGGGTGCTCGCGATAAACAGTGGGGAGTTCCCACCAACCGAGGCCGGATGATGGTCACACGACAAACAACAGGTTTGAAAAGGGTCAAGACAAAGATCACAAAGACTATCAATAAGCTTTGTCATGCTGCCGTTGCCCAGATTGTCGTTCTTACCATACAGGTATATTTCAGTTTTCAGTCACAGCTCACTGAAAGTCTCTGGAGTTCTGTTAGCTTGGCGGAACCTGTGGGATGTTCCAAATAAGTGTTAGATGAGCATTCCTCAACTCTCTGTCTTCTTTGCCACTTGTGCCAGCTTTTTTGAAACATGTTGTAGGCCTCAAATTCCAAATGAGCTAATATTTGCAAAAAATTACAAAGTTTACCTGTTCGAACATTAAGTAACTTGTCTTTGCAGTGTATTCAATCAAATATAGGTTGAAAAGGATTTGCAAATCATTGTATTCAATTTTAATTTACGATTTACACAACGTGCCAACTTCACTGGTTTTGGGTTTTGTATTTATACTTTATTTATATTTTAATTGCCTCATTTATTTATTACAAGGTTTATTTCCTTTTTTTCCATAGGCACATTTATTATTTATTGCTTTTAATGACATCCCATACGTGTGGATGGTTTAGAGGGGACCACAATGCACTGGGGGGAGAAGACAAACTCGTGCTCTGGGAAATGCTTTGCTGCTGGGTAGCCCTGGGTTCCAGCATTCATGTGGATGGTTTTGCGGAATGCAGGGGATTTACAGCGTATTCAGCAAATGGTCAGACTGTTTTGGCTAATCGGTGTATGTAATTTCTCAAAAATGTCTTATTATCAAATTGCCACTGTTTGCAGAGTTAATTCTAAAGGGTAGCAAAAGCCAATACTTGGAGAAGCACATAGCAAACTAAAACAACATAGATTTAGGCTCCGTATAAGTCTCAAGGAATGAAGACTTCAATTTGGAACTGGATGATGGGACATGGGAGAAAATTTGGCTCCAGTGAAATCTCAACACGCCATAGAACACTGGAGACTCAATTCAGGGTTATACATCTTTTACAGATCTCCCCCCTAATGTGACACAAGATGAACCCCAAGTACGCTCAAATTAATTTTTTAACAAACAGATTAAAAAGGTTACTCACAGGCATTCAAAATATATATATATATTTATTTTAAAAAGGCATTTAAATATTTATTACATACTACATAGGCAAAAAAAATTCAATTTAAATGGATTGACAAAACACTCCCTTCAGTATCAGGATGGCACAAACTAAGATAAGATGCCAATAGAATATGTGACTTGTTGACCAAAATATGTGGTGATAAGGTAAGATGACTGCAGCAAGATCTATCCACCCGTATAATTGTAAGGGTAAAACACTGACAAATACAATCTTGAATGGGTTAATATATTGTTTAAAGAAAAAAAAAAGAATTTACTTATTCCAGTACAGTGATCTCTCCCTTCTGCTCTTATTTGCAGAACTATTTGCATATCAAGTTGTTCATCTTTTTTGTTCATTCCTGCAGAGATGCACCAACCAAGTTGAACTTAACCCTTCAAATTGTGAATTTCTTGAATCAGTGTCAAAATGTTGGATTATTTTTCTCATTGTACAATATATATTTGCTGAGTCCTCTTGCAAAAATACAAAGAAAGTCTTAGCTGTTTCCTTCAGTTTTTGTGATAATCCCACAAGATCTGTGCTTTTGTGCAATAAAAGCAGAGAGATGTCATACGGCTTTAATGTAGAAGCGTGTTTATTTGTACAGATAATGCAATGCATTAACTTATATGCCCCTCTATGGTGGCTTGAATTTATGGTTACTATTATAGATAATATTGCTTTTTCATGAGAAGCCATTGAGATAATGTACTTCTGTGCTGCTGAATACATTATATCACAGACCTGCACTAATTCAGTGTTTCATAAGGCATTCCATTTAATTTTCAAAGAACGCTTGCTGGAAAATAGACATATTTTGAAGGCAATTTAATCCAAAGAAATCTCTTTGAGGATCCATAAATGTACTCTTTACATTTTATATATTTCAGAGATTTGTTTGCAGCTGTGATTTTTTTGTGAATTGGACTTCTATTTGTGGCTTTTCTAACTGTTTTAGTGAGATATTGTTTGATGAAAGTGGCTTTAGTGGTTGACTCATAATTTTTGAATTTGGATTGAAGGTATTTTTTTCAAGTTATCGACCTCTACGGGGGCACATCTTCTTAGTCATTGAATTATGCATTTGAGAACAGATCTTGTTCAGGCACCTATTCAGTTCATCTCTTTTACTCTCTTTAACACATCTATCAAAGCCTTGCTCCCTTGGAATCCATCTGGATTAAGTGGTTGAAAAGAAACTTCACATAAGATGCAAAATTACAGAAACCTATGAAATCGTAAGACCTCTGAGCGTAGGCTGAAAAGTGTTTTGTTCAGAGGGAATAATATATACTGTATTTGTACTGTGTACTGATCAGAAATATCCCCTTCATATCCGGCAATTCATATTTTGTCATTTGCTGGGGAAATGAGTCTGAGGTCTTTAATTCTATCACCATGCACGCACTTAAAGTGATTCCAAAGGCACTGTGAAATGCACATCCTGAGCTTTCTAGTCATATAAGACACATGGGTATGTATCCAACAGAGATACAGAGATTCTTTCTTTCCAAAATGGCAGGAATTGCTGCAAACACATTTCAGTACAGTATGGAACATATGTGATTAAATTAAAACACGCACGCGCACAGACACACACACACACGTTTATAAATAACAGTGTGCAGTGATGATCATAAATCACTACCACAAAGGGGTCCTAATATATTGCTTTTCTATACTTTTTTGGTTATGTATTGAAAAATGCTGTTTTAGGAAATGCGAACAGAAAAAAATTAATTCCCACAAGCGTATGTTTTTTTTATTTATGAGAGTCCTCAGTATAATATTTTAAGATTTCACATTTCTGTTCATTCTAAGCCTTTCAAAAGCATTTAAACCCATGTCCTTAGTGGGAGGCAATGGGACTTGCTTCTACAGATTTTCAACCATTTTATATACTGTAGCAAACAGAGCACTGAGTGAGGCAAGAAAGATTTCTTTGGAAATTATTGAGGGAGAGTCACACATTGAGTTGTGAGGTGATAGAGAGGGGAGCCAGGATGTCAAATGCGGAAATGCGGACATACTGGCTGAGGAAGAAGTTATTGATACCTGGTGTTCGTTAAGGATTAGAAGCAACACATTCACTAGGCTTCAGAAATTTTAGTTATCTCTGCCAGACCTAGAGAGGATCAAGCATTTGGTTGTCTGCTCTTGCCCACGCATGCAGGTGTGTGTGTGTGTGGGCCCATGTGGGCCTGTATTTCATACCACTAGACCCTCAAGACCCTCATGTACTTTTCCTGATTTGCAATATTTGGAAAACCAGTTTCACTGATGTCAAACCATACTTCTGCGTATATTTGGAAGCAAAATTGTAATAGCGTGTTTGGAATCCAGTTTGGGGCGGATTTATGGAAGTTGACATTGAAAAAAAAAAGGTTTTTGGTTTTTTGGTGAGTCTTCACACTTTTGAGTGAAAAGCACACTTTTCCTAAAAATTTGATTAAGCCCTTTTTGTGCTGCTGACTGAGACACAGACAATTAATCGAACAAACAAACAAATGTCACTCACCCTATGTTGGGCAGTGTAATTACATTTCAGCCCAGGCCTTGAGAATCCCAGACAGTTTTATACGTATTTGTTTATAATATTTAGGAAATGAATGAGAATGAAATAGAAATGCAGAGCGAATAAAAATTCTTCATTAGCAAATTGATGCCTTGAAACGGTCATGCCCCTCTCTCCCCTGGGCATTCAGGACTTTTGGCTACCTGCCTTCACCCAATTATTCAATTATCCCTTCTGCTCTTTTAATTATCCCAGCTGTTTATCCTTACTTAGTTATCATCTCCTTGTTTATGTAAACCTCAGTTCTCCCCCTCACAGGCAGGTGGCCTTAATGTCAAACACCCTTTGGTTTAGTGCTCTCCCTTTTCTCATTGTCCCAGGAATTTTTGTATTAGTTTTATGACACCTTTCTTCATTTAATAAAATGTCACAACACTGCACTTGGGTCCTTATATTCCACCACTTTTCTGGCACCTTCGTAACACCTTTGGGCGCCAGGACATCACCAAAATGTACTTTCTATGGCAAAGATTGACCCAATGTCCACTGCAAGGGATATGTTATAAAAATATTTTTGAAAAAAAAATGTTTTTGAGCTGTTTCTTAAATCCCAAGTATATTACGTGAAAAAAAAAAACATTTTTCCTCTGGGTCTTTGGAGGATTTGTGCTTTTATTTATTTATTTATTTATTTTGCTTCAACCAGGGGCCTTTTGCACGAAGGCGGGATACGGGATTAGCCTGATCTCAAGCCCCATTTTGGTTGCACAGAGCGTGTGCATCCAAATAACTTTTACACCGTGGTGTAACGGATAGATGCACTATCTGTCTTTTGTTATTACATTTCTTGTCTCTGATGTTAAGACCATTAAGTAATATATCTGATTGTAGAGTCGCTTGGTTTAAAGACGTTGTAGGCACAAGAAGCCTCAAAAAACCGCCAGGAAGAGCATCAAATACAATACTGTATTCTTTGGGGTGTATTGGGATGGCAAATTTATTTTAAAATTCACCGTGAGAAATTGGCCGTCTGCATTAATTAATTGAGAGACAAAATAATAGTGTTGTTACCTCCGACCCTCCTGCTTCGAAGCTTGTGTCAAAGTATGAACCAGTTCAAGGCGAAGCAAATGGTTGGTTCTTTTGCCGCTGATCACGTGATCAGCGACTTCCGAAGCTTCGCCCCAGCTCACATTCACGTGACCGCTTCGATTTGATTCAAAGGTGCGCGAAATAGGGCGCGCGCTTGTGGGTTTGAAGTAGTCGAAAGCGATGTTGCGAGTCAGGAGAGTTCATAGCGAGTTAGTCGCAGCAAAGAGCAAAAAATTATATTGGAACCTGTAGCAAAGAGAGGTCGCTCTGAGATGTGGGAGCACTTTAATTTGATTTCCCCTAACAAGGTTGGCCATAATTTTTATTACGCAAATATGGACACAATTCAAACAGGAAAAACAACTGTTTTATTTATACAGGAATCTGTGTATTTATGAGATAATTTATTGGTTCAAGCTTTCATAACCATGTTCATCCCACAGAGACTGGGCCAAAATATACCAGTAGGCTATTTCAAACATACTGCACTACAAGTTTTGAACAGCAGAGGTGATCAGAGCTTGAGGCATTGAATGAATTAACCTTTTTCCGATACAATTGGCTGGAAAGCTTCACTGGTTCAGAAAGCTTCACTTTGCCATCACTAGCGTTTGCACTCCGCATGTGTTCAGTGTGATTACACTTTCGATTTGTCTAATCTACGAGCTGAATGTAGACGCAATGCATTGGCTTTTGAAGAAGGAAATGACGTCAACACCAAAGCTGCCTGCTGATTGGTTCAGCCCGAAAATTTCAGGCGAAGCGCCGCAAGGTAGCTTTCCTTTAACGCCCTGATGGGAGCGATCATCAAAGCCATCTAGCGGACACAAGAGCGTTAATCATTGACGTTATACTGTAGCCAGCAGATCTGCGCTCATCAATACTAACACAGCTGGACGTCTGGCTCAATGGCTCCTTGGTCATCATCAGCTGCTCAGCTTATTTCTGTCCTTAATATTAACAAACGATACCACTGCGACATGCAACGTTTTTATCGCATCGTAAAATTGATGTTACTTTCAGGGAAAAAGCCTTTACTCCTAGCAACAGCTCATTTAGCCAAACGTAGCTGGTTAGTAGCACTTTTTCATTGCCGTCTGGCTTATTAGTGACCTTAATGTGGTTAGCTAGTTTGTGGATGATGAACTTTTAGTGACAGCTAACTAGCTTGCTAGACAACGTGAGATATGTTAAATTAGCTATATAGCTAGCTAGCTAGCTAGCTAGCCTTTCTATTCACTATGATACCGTTCAGTAATCGCACTGAAAATTGAGCGAGTTGGTGGCATCCATTGGTGGCAAATGCAGTTCTATAAGATACTGCTGGGTGAGTGTATAAGAACGGTAATCTCCGGTCAAGCCTTCCAAATACCCTGGGGAATCAGCTAAGGAGCCCTGTCATTTGATAGTGTGCTATGGTGATTCTAATGTTGTATCTGAACAGCTGTTGGGGAATCTGTTGATGGTTTTCCTACCCCTGACTGACTGCTTTTGTTCAAAAATATGTTAACCCTAAATTCAAACACTTTTATGTTTCGCTATTACTTCGCTGCTTGCCTGCATAATAACTGTGGCTGGTGTAGGGTAGGTCGGGGTGAGATGTCCCAGGGGTAAAAAGTCACCTACAATTAAATGCATCTTTTTGTGCCAACCTTTTTGTTTAAGTCCATATTAGGAGTGAGCTGGGGTTAACAGATCAGACAGAAGGGTCAGGAAGTAACCAGCACCATTCTGTTGAGACATTCAGTGATGCCACATCAAAAACCAAGCTGAAAGTGATTTTGAAGAAATATGAGATTTTGTGAGTATAACTCAATTCCTTTTTAAATGCACTTGAAAGTTTGTTAATTATGGTGTGTCCATACTAAATTTTGGAATCAGTATATATTGATAAACCCCTTTCCATGAAGATGATCAAAAGTCACACTAATTGGGGTGAAAAGTCTCAGATTTGAAACATGAGACTTTTCACCCCAGGTACAAACTGATGGACTTGAAGGAGGAGATTATGAGGTGGAGTTTTTGAAAAGAAGTGAAAAAGTTAGAAATAAATTTGTCAGCTCCCAAAATGAACAAATCTGGTCTGTGGCAAAAGAGCAAATAACATGCCGATTAACAAAAACAGAACTTACTGGAACCAAGAGAACCAAGGATGGATATATGTTCAAGGAAAATGTTTTGTTTGTTATCTG
The DNA here is from genome assembly GCA_029721435.1 of Gymnothorax reevesii. Taxonomy (NCBI): domain Eukaryota; kingdom Metazoa; phylum Chordata; class Actinopteri; order Anguilliformes; family Muraenidae; genus Gymnothorax; species Gymnothorax reevesii. The sequence continues at coordinate 35,566,282 of CM056578.1, forward strand.
AATTCTCAGAAACTTTTAAATGGTCCATTGAGTTATGATTACAGTTGGTTTATATTGTTTGTCAAATACACTGAAACAAAGTACTTCTTTGTTCTGCAGTGTCATTTTCATAATTTCATCAGCAGAAGAAATAATTGACTTTAAAAGTGTCAGAAAATAATTTAGAAAAGCTGGTCATATAAGTGACATTTCACCCCAGTGCCTGGGACATTTGACACTGGGCTGGAGTGATATGTCTCAAAAAATCTGACTGTCTTTAGAGTGAATATTCATGTAGTAGAAAACATGACACATATTGCATCATTTGACTTATCATAATGAAGCAGGAGTACATTCCACATAACAATTTTCAGCTGTCTGTCTGAATACATATGCAATATAGAGGCATTTAAACAAATTGTGACAATTCACCGCGGCCTCCCCTACACTCCCGCTGGCACAGCTGGACATCTTGGGCAAAAATTAACCGGGGGGTTACTATATTGATTCTCTGGCTAGTTGGCTAGAGAACGAACTAACGTTACTTCGTGTTGACATATAATATTAGATGAAATAATATTATAATTTCATCATCTTAGAAAATAGACCACAGACTCCTGACCACACTGCAAGACATTATCATCCTGATATTTCGATAAAAATCTCAGTCAGAAACACGGCCAATCAAGTTACGTGACTTGAGTGAGCCTAGGTAGGATAACAGCCCAGAGGCGACTAGAAAAGGCCAAGGATTAGCGGCTAGGCTAGCTGAGCTGTAGTAACCCCCCAACCTCAGACAGCCAGGCTAGGGCCGTGTTTTGCCGCAGGACTTGGCGTTCCTACTCTTAGGCCTGGGGCCGTGTAGGCCTGTGCTCTAGCCCAGGCACGACATAACCAGATGAGACGACTCCTGCCCAGAGACTGTGTAATTCCATATTCTTTCACTCAAAGTCACAGAAAATTTAAGCCTTTATATAATGTAAATAGTAGAGTAACAAAAAAATTCACTCCCCCCACAGTTTTCACAGAGAGAAAAATTAGCCATAGAGACCAAAACCGTACTTTGAACCAGGCTGTAAACATGTTTATTTTTCTGTAAAATTGGCCTTCTTAACATGGGGGTCAATGGGGGTTTACTCGTTTCTGCAGTCAGCCTCAAGTGGCCATTCGAGGTACTGCAGCTTTTGGCACTTCCGTGTTTGCTTCACTTTCCATCCCCGCAGGTTTCTTCTTGGTCTGAACGCAGTCTGTAGCTGCGTTCAAAATCGTTCACTCATTACTCACTCCCGATTCCCTACATCGTGTAACGTTACATGATATAGTGCACTACGTAGGGAATGACCAAAGGAGATTTCGGACACTTACACTGGATTTTTCTGAACATGGCTGCGTCAGCAAATGCGCTGGATATTCCTGTGATGTAGGCGGACAAGCCAAGCATCATGCAAACAAACCGGACACAATACGAATTTTTCGCATGACGGATTACATTTAAAGTCAATGCAAAGACGCGAATAAACGCTTGCGTCTTTGCATTGACTTTGAATGTAATCCATCATGCGAAAAATTCGTATTGCGTCCGGTTTGTTTGCATGATGCACAAATTTTTCGCATGACGGATTACATTCAAAGTCAATGCAAAGGCGCAAGCGTTTATTCGCGTCTTTGCATTGACTCTGAGTGTAATCTATCGTGCGAAAAATTAGTTTAGCGTCTGGTGTGAAAGCAGCTTTACGGCAACATTGGAGAATGTATCTCTGGAGGGCGTGCCATCACGCTCTTTACATTCTTCTTCTGTTGGATGTAGTCGACCGCAGTGCATTATGGTATACGGCACTGCAATGTAGTGTACATTGCATGGTCCCTCGATTCCGCTGTGCATTAGGGGAATTTTATAGTCCACTATATATTGCACATGTGTCAAACTGGTGCCATGGAGGGCCAAGAGGCTGCAGGTTTTCATTCTACTGAAGAACTCCACCAGGTGATTTCACTGATTACTTCACCTTCAAGCAGAGAGAAGGGACTAATCAGTGAGATCACCTGCTGGAGTTTTTGGGTGAAATTAAATCTGCAGCCGCTTGGCCCTTCATGGCACCAGTTTGACACCCCTAGTGGATGAAAAGAATTTAAACAACACTACAAAATGGCGGACATACTATACAGTGCACTACATCCGTGATAGGGCTGCGATTTCGAACACAGCTTCTGAGTGTAGCTTTCGCGTGCGTCTGCTGCAGCTACTTAGTGTCCACGGCGATGATCAGCGATTCTGTGATCGATCTCCGGGTCTATTTGAGGTAGCCGAGTGCGCGCACTCAGCAGGATCAGCGGCACCAGGCTCCTCACTTTAGCGTTGATCCAGGATTTCAGGATCCTACTTTTGTGCAATAAGCCCCTGGCTATCAAGCTGTAAGATTAAAGCGGAGTTAATGCTGATTGACTCATTGAGCAAAATACAGTTGCTTTGTACACAGAAATGAAAAGAAACGACTGATACCCCCGTGAGCTCATATTTGTGCAGTTTTAGTTTGTTCTACATTTTTGAATGATCTAACGGCATTAGATATTTTGAAATCCTACCAGGTACTATGAAAGCACTCTGTTTTTACATGAGTACTAAGCATGTAAACTGGAGGTGATAAATATCAGTCGTAGCATTTGTTGTTAGAAGTATCGACTGTACTACTAGCAGAAGCAGCAGTAACCTTGGTAGTAACAATAGCTTCAGACTGAGGCTTCTATTCATACTTTAAATTTAATTGCTGTTTGGAGAGAGGCAAATAGTTACCAAAACCCTTTGAAAGTTTTGTTGAGGATTGTGAAGTGTAGGACTCTATTTGCCCAAAATCGTGCAAGATTTGCCTGTCAGTAAGATGCAGGTTTGGCCAGGCAAAATGAAAAGAGCGCATTGAGCGGCTAACTTGGAAGGAAAAAACAAAGATTTCAAGCACAGTGCATACAGTGGCTGGGCTTCCCGTTGCAACTAATCCGTTCAGAAACTGTCCATCGAATATTGTCATGTCAATAGAGTGCATTGCACTAGACCTGCACGTGTGAAATAAAGCATGCATCATCATGACTGATCTCTGAATTATGGAAGCTGTGTCAAGGGCAGCTTGATAAGCGCACTTGTCTGTAGCTAGTGACTGCTAGAATCGCTCGTCAAAGAACCAAGGATTATCCACAATGTGGAATCTTCCAAAAAAATGCTGCTCTCTCCTGCTTGACCAAGTCCCAGCCATTGTCAATGGGACAAGGCCACTACCACAAAAATGACAGAAATAATAAATACAATATCTGCTTTCCGAGACCATTGCCCTCTGAGGCTACAAGAGGCAGTAAATTGCAAGATGGATGCAAACAGGCTATATCAGATGAGATGCAAGGGGAGGTTTTAACTTCCGCTTTGGAATTTGCTGTGTATTTTTAGCTCTTTGCTTGCCTTGCTTGTCCTAAAGCCACTGTCTGACGCCCAAAAATTTCTCAAAGAGAAATAGGAAAATACAGGCTGACGGCTGGGACTCTGTAGATACGGATAAAACCACACACTCATGGGTCATGAGCGTTGGTTGAAAGGGATTATTTTTGAATAAGTCTTTTTTTTTTTTTTTGGAAAATCCTACTCCGTATACCTGTAAGTTAAATGTACTATACATCATTTAGCTTTTGAAAGAAACTAAACAAGAATTTGACCAGAAGTGATCATAAATTCTGCAAGCAAACGAGATAATAATGTGTTTATATGCAAAACGTATGACAAACTAAATTCAACTGTACATTGGTGATATTTATAATAGTTTTTATTGTATCATCCAATGCATATCCTGTTAGCTGTATTCTAACCCCTCTAATAGAAGGCTTGCCCAGTTCAGCATCAATTGGGTTGGGCCACATAGGGTCCTAGTCAAGTTGCAGGGTTCTACGACAATGTAAATATTTTTACAAGATTAACTAGTTGTTGTTACGGAATATTTAATGATATATTAATTTGGTATTGTTGTACTGGGCACCAGTTTGTGCAGAATACTGGAGAGACAGTATTTACTGAGACCGGACAAGGTGAGAAATGTGAAATATCAGCGCTATAAGTATGTTAATCACAAATGATGAGATTTAAGACTGAGTTTACGATTAAAAGGCCATTTTAACAAATGTATTTGTTAATACATTTCACGTAACTATTCACATAGTTTAAATCAGTCAGAGAAAAGGCCTTGGAGCATATATCTTTAGAGAATTTCACAATACTGCAAAAGCATCTGCGTCAAAAAAGGGACCATGCCAAAAGGAGCTGAAGGCATTATTTTGACCTCTCATTCTGTCTAAATTAGAATGGTTCCTGCCATTTCAGTGTTGATGTAAACAGTTTTGCTTAAGTGTAGATATTTATATTTGCTTGACTTCACAGTGAGTCTATATAAACAACAGTGATAACATTGAATTTGCACCTTTGCACTTTACACCCTTTGAGACTGTTTATCACTGCTTATTTAATTTGTGGCAGGTTGCTGGTGTATTTGTGTACAGTGAAGAAATTTAGGCCAAGAACCCCTCTCAAGAAAAATGTATTATGCCAGCTGGGAGTCAAACCCAGTGCCTTCCATAGTTACAAGACCTCTTCTTTAATCATTATGCAATGCTGTCGAATAGTCTCTTTTTCTCAACTTCTGAACCAGTGCAAGCTAATCTTCAAGACAGCAGACTCATGGGAAATCAGTGAAAAGCCAATCTCCAAGGCCTAACGAGTGTCCTTAAAGGCAATGACAGGATCTATCATTCCTCTAAACATCTGGCTGCAGATCAGTGGATGGTGTCAGAAGGAGAACGCACTCTTGAGCACGTGGCAATCAAGCGCTACAAATGCTACGCTTTTGAAGTTGAACAGCGCCTTTGCTTACTTATGGTTGAGCTTGAGCAGAGATATTTTTGAGAGGTTTAGCTTCATTACCATAATCCTACATCTGTGGAAGTGGGCTTCTGGTTCTGAGGGTGCTGCAGCAACCCCTCCTGGTCATGTGATGAATTGGGTTCGTGATCTGATCAGAAGACTTTCGATCAGTGACATTGTCAATTAGTTCATTCTTCCCAAAAACATGATGGGTGTGTTTGGTGAATTCTCTCTCCCTCTCCCCTTTTAAGTTATAGAAACGTGTTAACTGAACTGCATGCAGTTTTTACTTAATTTATCAGGATCAAGGTGGAATTATGCATATGTGTATAATGTCATCAATTGTGCGTGTTTTTTAATGTCAGATTTATTTTTGTCGATCCGAAATCCACCAAGAAAAAGGCCTGTGCATATTTAAATTAGGCCCCAGAGTAGCATAGATATCAGTGTATTGGGTTGTTTAGAGGTTAGCTAGTTAGCAATATACAAGGAGGGATGTGATCCTGTGCTGAGTAACATGAACAATACATTTTGTCCTATTTTGGCAAATCTCTGGTTTAGTAAAGGCTGGAGGATGGCAATTAGACTATTGATTTTTTTCAGAATAGAATTAAACGAAAGTAACTGAGCAGAGGGCCCTGGGCATCCTACTCAATGCAGCCCACAATTGCAGCAAAGTACCATGTGTAATGTTGGTAGCTGGCAGCAGCCAGAATAGACTGTCAACCGATAAAATCCTTTTTCTTTACTTCTGGAAATTTGGGTGCGCACATGTCAGCCATACATTTTATTTTACACCAGGAAGAGTCTGAACATGTATACTGTTTTCACATAATATTGCACACAATGTGGACCAGATGACATTTTCATGTTTTAGTTCTTCAATTACATTAGAACATATTACACATTTGGACTGGTCTAATGCAGCGACTTATCATTCGGAAAAGGAAAGTCTTGGATAGGAAAGAATTTGATGGTGTGTGGGAGTGGTGACCACTGTTATCTGAACGGTAGATGACTGGGAAAGAAGAAAAGCGACATGGCGGTAGCAGTGGTCCTAGGAGGAGGAAATGCTATGGATGCCTTAACCACCAGGAAGGAGTAGAATATGAGATATAAAATTAATACTTTTCAGCTACAGGGAAGTCAATAAGTACTCGGACTGTGATGTGTTATTAGTTCACAATAATGCACGATCCTGGGTCCAGTGCACAGCTACGTGGAGTGGAGAGTTGGTTCTCAAGGGTGTAGTTCTATGATGGTGGGGGCAGTCGGGTTGTTCCTTTGTCAATCTCTAAAATGTAATGTGTTCTCTTAAATATGACACCATATGTATGACTTGTGGGAGCCATGTCTATACTGAAAAGTAATATATTTAGTGATTCCAGTGCTCTGTCACATTTTCATGTTCTCAAGGTCAAACAAAGCCATCTCAAAGCCTCAACCATCCCATCAATGCAAATGCCTGTAAATGTACTTTATTCATCCAGGGGCACCATATTTGTTTTTTGTTGTGGGGTGAACAGAAGCAGTCATAAGAAACCCACGCAAACACGGGGGAGAACATTCAAACTGTGCACAGAAAGGATCCGGGACTGACAGGACTCGAACCGAGCACCTTTTTATTGCGGGACATTAAAGCTATCCATTTCATGCATCACTCATAAACAAGAAAAAATGCTGCAAATGCTATCACATGCTCTATTTCTCATTCAGCATCAACTCGTCTCTTAGACATTGCGCTTTGACTGTCTGCTTATTGAATTTTCTGTTGTTGTACTCAAAAAATCGTGATGTCTTTCTCAGGAAGACAAGTCGTCCAAGCTATGATTTGTACTCTGATGCAATTTGTGAAGATAAAGTAAGAAATTTCAATTGGATCACTAGTTTTTGTTTATAAGTCTGGATTGACAGGATGCAAACGTCTTTTCAAAAAAACACACTGCCAAGCTCATAGCTCTCTGGCAATGAAATCTGCTCGATTGCTCATTTGTAATTATGTATTCTATTGATCATCTCTTAAATAACATTTAGTCCCTCTGACCACAAACCAACCAGCTGTGGAATTCGCCCCAGAGAGTTTGTGGCTGTGCTGGTGGGGCTATTTTCTGCCCACCAGACTTTGTTATTCTTTCACGGACAGGTGCACTGTCACATTTTCGGCACTATAGTGCATGATAAATACATTACAAGGTGGTCTCCCCTCCCAAGAGTTCGAAATGCAATCAAATAATGGCCAGGGAGTCCATGTTTTTCCAGGCTATCAGCCACTTAATTTTGTGCTTGGGAACGCTTGCCCAGGCACACATCTTTAATATTGATTTCCCGTCAAATTGATTTGTGGTGTGAGAAGATGCTTCTGGTGGTTACGTGAGGGAAAAAAAAATCAGATAAAGAACAGGGTTGGATATACAGTAGGAAGAAATTAGCCTGGACCTCATGCACTCAAGATTCCGTGACCATTTATGTTGGGTCCAGAAGAGTAACACACAAGGTACTTTGAACAGTAGAGCATCGTCCTGATTTGCTAATGATTCAAAAGCAGTGAACGGTTTCCATGCCACCCAAGATTGCATTTTTTGCTCTCGTCGAGAGACATTCAAAAGGGCCAGACCATATGGGAATTCACTCATTCCCAGTCTGTCTCAAAAAAATGCCCACTGGCAGGTCTAGGACAGCATTGTCAGAGAAAATACAGGACAATAAAGAATCCACAATGCCTCTGTTGCAATATTAAAACTCACCATTCCTTATACCAATATTGAACAAGTAAACCAACACTGACTTGACTATTAATGAGCTGCAATTTTCATCCAGTAAATCGCATCAAGGCTCTCACTATTGGAAAGCTATACCACTGATATCAAGATCTAAAATTTTCTTTTCCTTTTTTCAATCTGAAATTATGAAAATAAATGTTGCTTGGGAACTGACATTACTGGCATAGGTTAGCACAGAATATGCATACATAATTTTATCTCTCTCAGAGATATTTATTCGTGTCATTTCAATGGTTGATACTCTGAGGCCTCGGAGAAGCAGTATTAATAACAATCAGTCACTCCCACTGTACTGCACAAGTAAGCCAGTGCTTGGGGTGCTATTCCTTGCTGAGCTACGACTCCCCCTGGGTAAATGCAATCCTGGCCCTAAGCATTTGAAGGCTGTACCATTGATACCGAGATCAGAAATAGCAGATCTTCCCTTCTTTTTCATTTTTTTTTAATGACAAATGTTTCAAACCTTGCTTAGGGAGCTGACATTACTGGCACACGTTTGCGCATAATATGCATACTTAATTTCATCTCTTTGAGAGCTAGTTGGTGGTGTCATTTCTACGTCTGGTACACTGAGGCCTCAGGGAAGACGGCTTCTGTGCTGCACTACGCTCTGTCTGCACCCATTAAGCTTGAGATCGAGCAGCAAAACTAGGCTGTCATCTGCTGTTAGCCACCCTTCCCTGTTTCCCTTTTCCCTCCCTCTATCTCCCATACCAGGGAATTATCATTTGAACAGGAAGATTAACGGCTCCCTGGAGAAATCTGCAGCCTGTGTGACCACACTGTATTGCAGAGTTTGCTGGCTAACCACGCTGAGTGGAACCCAAAACCCAGCCTAATCTGGAACACTGACTGAGGTAAAAAAAAAAAAAAAACTCTATTCTAGGTTTGGTTTAGTGCTCTTATCCAGATAAGACGATTATCCTGCTTCACGATACAGGACTGTGGGTTTATGTCGGCAGATTCTGAGGGCGTATCAACTATTTTTGAGTGACCTTTGTCACTTAAAAATATTGCACCCAGTGCTTGGTTTTACTTATAGTGCAGTCCAATCTTTGGGATAGTGATTTATTGTACTCCAGCTAACTGAAATTGCATGATGGCAACAGAGAGTCACAGGGTGATATAATTTTGTATGCAGCTTCATTGGCATTATTTTAGTCCCGGCTGCCACAGTCCAGTGTGAACTGGACTGACAGAAGAAATGTATGGGGTTGGCCGACAGGTGGCTCACAACTAAGAGGAACGTCCATGATTAAATTAAAGCATGGAAAGCATTGCAATTTGGTTATTGTGATAATGTGGTTGAGTACTCCAAATCTTTTCAAGGGGACCTATTATGCTGATCCTTCTTTTAATACATATTAGTAATGTTATAATGTTGGTTGTCCATACTCGACCTCTGTAAAGTCTCTAAACATAAGATACAGTGGTTTTGCTGTAATCCAAGAACGTGATTTTGTGAACGTGATTTCCTCTCTGAACAGCTCCTCCCGAGATCTTCGCGAGATCTGGGCAAAACCTGACGTTAGGTTGTGCCATCCAATTAGTACAGACCTAGCCAGAGCCAATCACCGCGCTGGACCTGCCCACACTGGAAACTATTCTAGCAGGCACTTACAACGGCAGATCATACTATGCCTTAGTAGCATCTACACTTCCAGAAATACAAAAGAACACTTGAGGTGCAGTTTTGTCAGTATCTCTCCCAATGCTGCTTGTCCGTTTACTTTTAGACGCGAAGAAAAGCATCTATTTCTCTTCCAAAAGACGATGCCTCCAGAAATCAATGGGTAGATTTTTTTGTTTGCTGGCGGCAAACAGCCACGGCCAAAGGGTATGTTAGCTGTTTGTGCTCAGCATTTTGTCTAAGATAGCTTTGTCAATAAAGGAAAATTCGACACAGGATAAACATTTCAGCTGCTTCTCAAACCTGAAGCAGTTGCATCAATAAAATGCTCAGAGCCGCAAGCTGTAAGTAACAATATAACAGCAAATAATGGAGGTGAAGCTAACGTGTTACAGGAGGCTAGCAGGACCGCTAACAATAGCACTAACAACTGGTCTCAAGCACAGGCTTTGTAAAATATCTGAAGATAAAGCCTGTATGGGTTGCGACTGTCTGCAACTCACAAGCTATGTTTCCATCTACTTGTAAATCGAATTATCTTAAGTTCGCCAAAAATATTCATGCGAATAAAGCTGGTGAAAATTCGTTTCCATCTAACGGCATTAAAGCGAATAAAAAGTAGCGCGTAATGATGCCACATGCTGTTATGCGATCAAATTGGTGTATCCTCTGACATTTTAAGCTGTTTCCATTCATTTTCGCACTGAATTGCAGAAGTGAACAAAAGTAGTTTGTGAGCCACCTAATTTAGCTGGTTTGGCAAAATGGATCGCACTTGCCAACAAATGACGATAATTGCACAAGTTGTAATAGAGCTTAGGTGCCAGCTATTAGCAGTATAGCAGACCATCATCAGAAGCCAACGACGGCATCAAAACACCGCCAAGATTCAGTAGCAGATTTATTGGGCAAATAACATTTACCTCAGTATTTATAGCATAAGCCTTTAACCAATAAAGAGAAAATCTGAGGAGATGGACCGTAGAAACTTTGAGTTGATTATCTTGAAATCAAGTCGAAGGCATTTCGTGAGGCATTTTGAATTCTATATTTCTTAATTTGTATAAGAACGTGTGGATGGAAACATGGCTACAGATGCGGAAGCAGTTGCTTCACTGCATAAGCCTACCCAACTGATGGCCTGTTGAATGTGGCTGTAGCACTGTGGCTAACGTAGCCAAGTTACTGTTGCGAATATTTGTGTTCTAAATATGCAAGAGTAATATCATGACACATTCAACAGAGGGTGTGTAAACATAAACCTCATTTGAAGCAAACTTTTTATACTTGTTTGTAATTTGGATGCTTAGTACAATTGCCCTCCAGGTAACGGAACTTACTGTTTGTAAAATCTGTATTGCAGGGTAACGTTTGTCTCTGTAGTTGTTATGACCGCTTTTCAGCTACTGCATGTTAGTTTACGTGCTCTGCTAATTAAAAATGCTCCTGGTTAACTTATATGTAGTAATTGTGATTGGTATGCTTGTGTTACTTCGGTAAGCATCAATGTGGCAGTTTCATTATGACGTTGCCTGATTGTAGCCCCTACAGTTGAAGCTAACTGGAGAGGTGATGTATGTGTCTGCAAAGTTGGGCTGCGAAGGCTGCAGTTAGACCAGACGTCGGTTTTGCAAAGCTTGGGGTGCGTTTTTGGGTGCTTTTGAAATGATCGCTTTACTTATCCATGACTGGGGTCATCCTGATACTTCTCCAATATTTGGGCAAGCTCTCTTATGCTACCGATGAAAGCAATAGGGAAACGCACAGGCTATAACCTGTCTGGTATAACAAACAATTTCTCTGCATTGCCGATTGAATATGAAATCGGCGATTGAATATTAAATTATTTCCTGTAGAGGTGATCAATTCGCTAGCTCCACATAAGCAACTGTTCATGCAAACGGAATTTACGGTCTCTAAAACCTGTATCATGTTCATGCCATATCCGGAGCTCTATCTAGCTCTCGTGCACTATCCATAACGCGCCCATTTTACACGAGTAAATGCTGCAATAAGTAAACCAATTTCCGAAGAGGCTGTTTAGCCAAGAGCTTTCGCCCCCTCCGTCATATACCAGCGCAGAAACTGTTCATTACTCCATGCTAACGACCCACCCCAGTTATGCACACACACCAGCAGGTCCTTATAACGCACACATAAGCAGTCCATAAGCTGTTGGTCCACTTTTAGCTGCTCCTCACTGTCCATGTTTCCCTCCAAACTCAGACCCGTTCTACCAATGTGTCTTCATGGCGTGGATTCTAGCTTTCCCTGCATCCTAGCAATAGAGTAGAAAAACCGCTGTACTCACCACTGTTGCCATAGGTAAATAGCAAATTCGTGCTAGAGCTGCCAGACTTTCGCACTGCGTCCTCCACTTTCGTCGCTGCATTTATTAGAACAAGTTCAGTTCATTAGATCTATACATATGCACTGCGTTAGATTGCTGAATTTCCCCACCGATTCTTTATCAGACGACAGACTTGTCTCATGTTTCACTCTGGGGAAGTGGACCCGGAAAACAGCATTCCGCAGCCTCGTCCCGCCCAACTCCGCCCTCCGCAGAGCTGGCCAGTCAGAAGAAGGTGGGGACATGGGAAGTGGGGGCCATAGCGGAAGAGCCGCCCCAATGAGGCATTTCAGGCAGAGAATACAATGGACTACAGGTGGGGTTTTTTGAGGATGGCAGTATGAGCTAAATAAGGACTTTGTTTTGGACTTTGAATAATCCGGAGTATTCTAGGGGAATCCAAGATCAAAATATAACCTTGGAAATATAGCAAAATAGGTCTCCTTTAAAAAAAAACAAAAGGCTTTGAGAACATAAAAGGAGAATGTTACTATCGATGTGCTTAAGTTGAAGTAATATGGGACTACTGTACATGATCGTCTGGCCTAATCATCAGCTTATTCAAATTGTCTTTGGTTTTATTTCAATTACTGTTCATGATAGAATTTCATTAGCAATATGCGCATTTCAATGGACACCGAGTGTTGCATTTTCACTTGTTTGTGAGGTAATGCATATATCATCTTTCTAAACAAAATGTACATGATCTCGGGTGACAAATTCACTCATGTAAATCCTGTTCATTTTTCCCTATAGACACTGGACCACTGGAACTGGAAATGGAAAAATTCTAATGAAGTAGCATGCAAAATGACAACAAGCTGCGACTCTCCATGAGGTACAAGTGTAAGGGGTCTGCTTTCATTCGATTGTGTCTATATGCATACTATATGACTGAAAGAATACAGCTATTTTAATTTGGCATTACTTCCTGAATATTTACTGACAACATAGTATATGTAATCTTGCAGATTGGTAAAGAATTGTTGGTGCACAATGTACTGCTAATTATCAACAGGTGCCTGGTCTCATCCCGACTTGTCATGGAGTGATGCTTCCTGACCAAATGCCGATATAGGATGAAAAAAGAGACTTTTGGAATCCTTATTTGACACTTGTTAAAACAAACCCTACCTCCAAACCCTAACCTTAAACCGTACCTTAAGTGTAAATGTCAAATAAGGACACCAAAAGTCTACTTTTTAATCCCATGTCAATGTTTTGTCAGGCAGTGTCACTATATGACAGGTTGGGATGAGATTATGTTGAAAGGAAGATATGCATTCATGGCAGTGAGCTGCATAGCACGGAGAAGACTTTCATTGTGCTGGCTGTAGCAGTAAATCTCAGGAACTCTGTAAGGTTGCGGAAAAAAATTAAAACAGAATTTCTTCCTTATTGCCTAGAGTGTGGAAGCTGTCATCTCATTAGACATGTAGTGCAGGAACAGCTGAAGAGTAACTGAGCTCTGCACTGAAATATTCTCCAGAAGTTATTCTCCAGTTATGTTATTCCCCTCATGAACATGGATGAGGAAGTGGACAGACAACATGATACCAATATCCAACAGACAACAGCCCCATGTGACATTTGACCTATGTCCGTGACCTTGACCTTGGAGAGAGGGCCGTAAACATGGTACGCGACACTCCACTCAGTGATCGTACACGTGTGTGTGAAATGTCATGGATGTATCTCAAGCGGTTGTGAAGTTATGCTCTGGACAAGCCCCATCTGGGCCCCATGTGACCTTTGACCTTTGCCAGTGACCTTGACCTTGGAGGGAGGGCCGTAAACATGGTACGCGACACTCCGCTGAGTGATGGTACACGTGTGTATGAAATGTCATGGATGTATCTCAAGCAGTTGAGAAGTTATGCTCCGGACAAGCCCCATCTGGGCCCCATGTGACGCAGTGACCTTGACCTTGACCGGGTGAACGAAATCATGGTGCGCGACACAGCACCTGGTGATGGTGCACATGTATGTGAAGTATCATGAATGTAGCTCAAGCGGCTCAGGAGTTATGCCCCGGACAAGAAATTGCTAACAGACAACAGACAGACAAACGGACGGACGGACGCGTATAACCGGGCGTATACTACTAATAATAATAATAAAAAGGCTATAAAAGCATCTGGTTGCTTTAATTCCTCAGAATGGTTTATTTATCATTTCAAGAAATGATTGAAGGTTGACTATTCATACCTTGAAATGAACATTTTTCCAAAAAAAAAGTATGCCACAATCATTTGAAGCCCCTGGAAAACTATCAAGTCTTTACTGGTCACAATATGAGCGTTTGGCTTCAGGAAACCTGATTTATGCTGCTGAAGCTATATGGAGAAATTTTAGTCATTTTTGGCCATGTTTGGTACTAATATCTGAAATAAATAGGTTGCCTTAGTCTTTTGTCTTCTTGGAGAAGGCAGCTCCAGTTGTGTTGGCATCCTCCCATTGTGTTGAAGGGAATAACAAACTTCACTCTTGTTTCAGCCGGCGCGGGGGTGAGTAGATAATGGCTGCCATTTTTTGGTGAACTGCTCTTCTAATTGATACCTAACTTTCCTCACCAGCGATAGCAATGTTAGTGAGGGGCATTTTACAATGGTGTCCAGATGTCATCTGTAAAGTCATACCAGGTTACTCATACTTCCATCATTCTAACATTTTAAGTATTTTATTGTTATTTTATTTCTATCATAACATTATATTGAGTGTGCAATTACATGCATCTATGTGTGTATGCGTGTGTCTGTGATGAAGAGAGAGAGAGAGAGTGACTGCAGATATCGTGCATTAGAGCTGGAATCCATTTACAGCAGAGATTTTATGAAGAGCAATTGTTTCTTGAGCTTTTCTAATACAATTCTCCTGATACCATTTCAGATAATTCAATTTCATTGTGTGTGCTATTGTCGGAGTAAAAATGTTTAAGAATTTTGTTTGCATTCTCTGGACGATTTAGTCTGTTATTTCCTCGCGAGGGCATATTGCCATTCAGTGTCTTGACTTCAGTGGCTGACTTTGTGTCAAGTACTGCATAGTTTTTCTTCCAAAGGAAACTTGTGTTAAATGTTTTAAATCTTTTTCCTCAGAATTCAGTTTGCATGTATGTGTGGACTGGCTGTAAGACGTTGCCTTAGCTTTGCATCAGGTCAGATGACATCAGACAATCTTAACAGCTTTGACTGAAATCTCATTTTGAGAAAGAGGAACTGAAGGGGATGGGGCCAGACCTTAGTGCTTTTGCATGGATGATGAGGCATTCCTTTATATCCTCCGTGGTCCGCACTAGCATTTCCAAGTTACAATGTGTGTTTCAAACGCATTCCACAATAGTTTTGGTTTTAAAATGTGAAAGTTTCTGTCGAAAAAAAACAAAAAAAAAACTGTTTGAACTGTTGAAACTGTTGAAAAACTGTTGAATTGTTTCCCTTTGAAACAATTCAAACATGAAATAACACTCATTCATTCAAAGAAACACGGTTGGATTGGGCATGACATTAATGCAGATTGGTTTTATTTTTGTATGGTAAAGACTTTTGAGATCACCTCAGAGACCTTCCCTTTGTTCCATTTCTCATCATAGAAACGGCAAAACAATAAACTGACCTTATGAATGAATTGAGACTTCAGCCCAATTGTACCTAAGTGTCATAGTTAGGTTGTCTTGACCCAGTACCCCTAATCAGATCCCAGTTCTTGCAAAGACATTCTGGCGAATCACTTCTGTCCAGGAATTGGACACTTGGCGATGATTGCAGGGATTGACCTTCTCAAATATCTAATTAATCACTGAGGCTGACATGACCCTGTCTCAGAATCGTCCTGACAATGGAGGCCATTTATCATCTCAAAGCACAAGAGGAAAACTGAGATGTTCCTGGTAAATAGAATTTTGTCAGGCTGTGATGATTGGGGAAAAGACAAAAATTGACAGCGGAAGACAACCAGCCAATAAGAGTGAACTGGGGGTTGCCCCGCTGAACAAGCTCACCACACCTTTCTGTCAAGCGGATTTTTATTATTTTTTTTTTTTGCCAGATTTGACCTTGCAGCTCAGCTTGTTCATGGCAATTAATGAACAATTAATACTTCTTGGAAGAGTGGTAGATTTGACTTGTTTTACCAAAAGTCCCTGTTGTGGGACTGTAGTTGTGATTGTTACATCATCGTCATCATTGTCATCTTCACGATAGTATCTTTAACTGAGAGAATTCTAATCTCATTGTGACCACCATGACACCTGTTATTGCATGTACTTATGTGAAATAGCATAGACTTCAGATCAGTCTGTCTGAGCAGACCTAAACCACCCGCATCCTTCCCAACCATATCTGTCTCTGCCTGTGCTTACCCTCACAAATCTCAGGATCTCAGACTGCCAACGGAAGAAACCAGAGTCCATTATGTTCGTCGTCAAAGCGTGTCGGTTATAAGAGCGTGGGTCGATGAAAGGTTCCACTGGGATGTGGAATGGTTTTTCAAAGCTGACTGTACAGGTTAATACTGTCCCCAGGTATCTGGAAACAAATGCATTGTTTTTACTGAGGACTCTGCATTTGGTTGGATTTTGCTGAGAGAGCAGTTTGTTCTGTCTCCATGGTTCAGGCTTTGTTGCTTGATTGGCTTAGTCCCCTCGGGATTGGTTGCATACGCAAAGTGTGAATTTTTTTAAAAATTATTATTACTCCCTGTCTCCACCCTTCTGCTTCAAGGTACAACTTTTATTTATATTACCATTGTATCATACACAAAGAATATGAACATACTGCATGTGAAACACCATATAGCAGAAACTTGCTAGGAAGTACAATTTAGCACTCTAAATCACGGCAATAAGCTTGGCGATAAGAATGAGATGTACCCTTGACGCAAAAAACATTGCAACATAAATTTTGATTGAACCTTTATTTAACCAGGCAAGACAGATTAAGAACAAGTTCTTATTTACAACTGCGGCCTGGCAAAGGCACAGCCTCTTGAGGGAAAGGGGAGAAGGATTATATTACAAAAAAAAAAACAAAAAAAAATAACAAGCAAACAGTATAAACACTACACTAGGGGCTTTCTGGACATCTTTAAAAGGTTCAAAATTCAAATGCGAAATGGCAGGCCGCTTGCAGAACTACTGCTATATTTCAATTAAAACTGCATCTTCTAGACTGCATTTTTTCTTACTACCGCTTAGGAAGTGAAGTTAATTTCAAATTCCCCATGGTTAAAGAAACCCTGCTTTACGAATACTTTCGTCTTTCTATCTCCTGTATGATGGGCCCAATACAGCTTATGATAAAACTCTTTATTTGTCAAGCTATTTTAATTTAACTGAAGTCATTATTAATTTTACTTTATAGTCCTCCTCAAATGCAGTTGATTTCCCACAGGCATTTTCTATTCATCAAGAATTGCTGCACGCAACTTCACCTCATTATAGTCTCGCTTCATGATTATTTCCTAATGCTGCATGTATCCAACACAGTTTTAATAGTGCCTTTTGATTGCTACCTTAACTAAGATTTTTATTGAAGTGGGGAAATGGATGAAATAATGAAAAAAAGCCATTAAGCCAGATATGTGAGAATACTATTCCCAATCAGAACATCAAGACACACACACAAATGCTCACACATTCAAAAGTCACGTGCTTAGGGATCACAACAGTCCTGATGATCAACAGCAGATTGCATTGACCAAGTCCATCAGCCCAGTTATTCCCATTACACTTGTACAACTGAGAATAAAGTACATTGTTCATTCTTTCTTCAGGATTTGTCATTAGGGGAAAACACACAGGCCTCAAAGCACATGTCAACTGATGCAGTCCAAAGATTAGTTCAGCCAGCCTGCTATTTCACATCGATTTTATGTCGTCTTGTCGATTGTCTGAAGTAAACATTATCAAGGGGTGAATGCTCTGAAGTGCCTCGTTGGCTTCCTATGGACCGCAGAAAAACTGCCCTGCTTAGCCTGGTACGACAGAATGAATGAAATGTCCAGAGCAATGCATGCTGGGTTCATATTCCCTGGATGAATATTAGAGTGAAATGCACCAAACACTGACATTTTTAGATGATTGGAAAAATCAATGCTGGCTGATGAGCATTGGTCTGGAGGAATATCAGTTGCAAGTCCCTCCGCTTTAGTAAACTGTCAACCCTATTATCTTCACCAAACCATATCTGCACTAGATATTAGATGGTACCGCACTGATAATATTAGTATTGTAAGGGGTAGGGGGCATATCTCAAACCCTTTTTTCTTGAGGCCAAATGCGATAATTTAAGTACTCATAAAAAGAAAAGTATGATATTTAATTTCGGTACTGTGCCTCTTACCCTGTATTGTTACGAACAGTACTTTTCTGTTACCTGCCGAAGATGCCTTCATGGTAAATGAGATTCTTACTACCTGATTATAGGTATTTTTTAATGCAAGTTATGTATTGCTTTAAGCTGGTGCACAAACCTATTACTTTATATGCTTTTGTCAGATTTTCTTCAAAGGTTCAAATCATTCATAAGTGCCTATATGTGCTTACAGTACAATATTAGATAGTAATAGGAGCGTTTTTGTCATTTGCTCTCAAGATGCTGTTCTAAAAGAATACTCTCCGTGATTATTTAAATGACATGAATGTCAATTTTGTGTATTTTATTTATTTTCCTTAGTGAAGTGAAGTTTGAAGTCTGCTAAATGACTTAAAAAAAGGAGATGTAGCATTTATTCTCGGAAACCTATAATTTTAGCCATTAGGAAGACTGCAGAAGAGCCTATTCATCCAGAAACTGTAAATTCAGCACAAGGAGTGTTTAATCCACCTCCCCTGCTGATAGCTCAATGCTAATGAATACATTGGACCTCATCATGTTACTGTGTCATTAGTATTTTGTCTTCCTAACCCACTTATATAGAGAGTGAGGGCTTCACCAAGTGCAGGTAAGGCTATTGTGGACAACTTCATTGACTGGAGGATGGGGGAATACTGCTTTGTGAAATTCAGTTTGCAAACCTGAAGCCACAGAAATTCATTGTGGACAAGGTAAAGAGAGATTTAGCCTGCCTTGTACATCCAAGAACATATTTTTTCCAGGAGCAGTCAACCAGAAAAATCATCTCCGAAACCACCAAGCTTCATAGTGTGTTGAAGCATATATAACAACCAAGGAGTCCCCTAGAAATCAAAATGCTTCACTTTGTGTTTACATTATTCTTGTACAATATAACTCTTATGCTTGATTCCATAGTGTGCTCAGTGTTTTGACATGTTTATGTATTTTTGTAGTTGCTGTATGCAGACACTGTGCTCTTCAAAACTGCACTGACATAATGTGCTGGAGACGTTAGCATGCCAGCTGTTAGACATTGTTTTTGCAATAGTTTTTCTACCACACTTTGTTTCTCTCAGTAAACGTGAAAGAACTAACAACATCTAAATTGAGCCATTGCAGTAATCCATTACAGAAATTCACCTTGATGCGCTTCAAAGATTTATCTACTCACAAAATTTTAGAATCTCCTCTAAAACAGGGTGAAATGATGAGGCTATGAAATTAAGGAGTCCTTAAGGAAATGAAAGCAAACTACAATTCAGTATCATCAGTGTACATTCATTACGCTCTGGCTGTATCTGAAGTTTGAAAGGAACGGCACATTAAATGCACTTTTATTCCTGGCAGACGGGAGGAATGTTCCACAGCCCATCTGTCAGAAGCCAGCATGGAGATGCAATCACACTTATGCGGAGAATAACAGACGGCCGGGCTGAATGAAACAGTGTCAGAATGCATTAAGATGACAAACTAAACGGCAGGTGCGAAGCACAAAACAATGATATAAATAACATAAAAATAAATGAAAAGAAAGGATGAAAATAACAAAATTCTGATGAATCTGTCTGCCGGTAATCAGTCGTGCAGTGCTGGCGCCTCAAAGTAAAAATACCTTATCTGTGTCACACCGAGTTAGTCAGCCTAACTGGATATCATCTTGCTTTTTCTGTGGACAACTTGTATCTACATTTCCAGCAGAGGCAGAAAAATAGAATTCTACAAGTGTGTTTATGCTCTTGGACTTCCAAACATGCTGGCAAGCACCTGTCTGACCACTGTAGGCTGTCATTTTCAGCCTGCTAGCACTTGTTTTGAACCTGTGCGAGACTTGCCTGCAAGCAGTTAAACAGGCCACCAAGTGTTTTGAATACCTTGAACAGCACTTAGAATATTTGACTCACGCCAGCTGTCCTCTAGTGAACCGTTGTTGTGCCAGTTTGTGCAATGAATGCCAGCCACCAGCTGTGATGATGGCAAGCTACTGGGTAGGGGCTACCGCACACACGAACACACACACGCGCACACACGAACACACACACACACACACACACACACACACAACACCCCTACTATCCCACCCATCAACCCCTTAATTGACTGAAGGTATATAACTGCCAGTGAGCACCATGAGAAAACAGACAAATAAAACTTAATTAGATCATTAAGCACTGGCTGCCCCTGAGAGATTCATGGCTTCTCGTCCTCTGCTCCTCCGATCGGTAAATCAATTGTTTACTCTGGGTTATGGATTGGATGGGAAGTTCAGTCGCCTGATGTTCTAGGAGCTTAATCACCAGCTGGGTGGAGTCTTTGGAACTAGCTGGATCAAGGAAATTATGTTTTACCATGACCTTTTGATTTTGATGAGTGCTGTTCTTAACAGTGTCTGTCAACCCTGTGGTAAAACCAAATAGAACCTACCAGATTGCCAGCACGCAGTTAAATATTTAACATAGTCAAACCCACGTACATTATGGGCATGCAGCACATGTATCGATCGGTTAGACTCATGTGTATTGAACAAATGAGCTGATTTTACAGGAAAAAAATAGCATCAAGAGAATGTTTTTCCCTAATTTACAGGTTTTATAATGGTGGGTTTGAAGGATACTATGACATGGGCAAAGGTGGAGGAAAATCCATGCTGGTTCTTCAGGACAGTCATGTTGACATGTTGAGACATGTTGAGAGGCATACTGATTCTGCTGACTGCAGATTCTGAAGGTGGAAACAAACATTTTTTTAATAACAATTGTCTCCACAGCAGAACATTTTAAAAACCTTTCACCTGCAATTGAAAAATCTGGTCAAAATGCTGAAGGTTCTATTTTCTCATGGAAGGCAAGCACTGTGCAAAGCTTACTCATCGTAACAAGTGTACTGCATTTCCTTTGGAGTGTTCGGCTTTCTGTTTGTCTTTGCACATTGTTTATGATTGTTGTTTACACCAATTGCACAATCAAGGTTGATGTAGAGCACATAGCATTGCGGGGTACTCGCACCACAGCCTACAGTTCGCTAGCTGGCTACAGTATGCCTTCCTGCACTTCCTGAAAATGCACATTCCCTGGATGTTAGAATTTGTAGAACAGCTTGATCGCCCAATTTGTATGTATCAAAAATGATTACATCTTAAAATGAGGTAAATTCTAGCGTTTTTGGTGTGAACAAACTTACGCCAGGCCCGAGTTTGGAGGTGACTGGAGCAATGGTTTGCCTTGCAACCATGGACTGACAGACTGACACAGAGGTGCCACCAATTAGAGAAGTAGGATTGCTGCTCTTTGTCTGGTTTGATTATGCTCCATTTTACATTTATTTCCAATACCCAGCTTTAAGGCCTCCCAAGATTTTGAACCGCGAGGCCAGGGAATCTCAGACATTTTGATTATGGGCCAAGCAAGTCAGAAATTAAAGCTCAAAAAAGGTAAGATGGAAAAAGTATAATGTTGCACCCTTCAACAGACCGATTCGGACCAAGTTTTGCTTGGTAACACAGAGTGAGAGAGAGTGCAGAAGTTCTTAGTTCATCTCACGTTGATGATGTCTGTCTTTACTCTGCTGACGATTGGTGGACATGCTTTTGGACGACTGATGCTGATTATAATGTTATTCGTATCATGAATTATGGCAGCTTTGCTTTGGAAAAAGAAAAGTGACTTTCATTTTATTGTGATTATCCACCCTCACATTCTTTGAAAATGATGGGTCAACTTCAAGCAATGCCAAAGAAGCAACATAGCCGTAGATTGACATTGTACAGCCCCAGCTCAGAAAAAATTTGGGACAGAATGTTAAAATAAAAATGAAAGCTGTGATTACTGGATTATCTTCGACCTGTATTACAAAAGCAAATTATTTGATGCTTTACCATGTGAATTGTATTGTTTTTCAAAATAAGCATATTTAATTTCAGTTTTGATCTTTGTAACGTAGTTTTAAAAAAGTTGAGACAGTTAATAATTAAATGCTTGGTAACATTGACATTTTTCAAAGCACTTTGTGATTTAACGTTTCATGTAATTCACGTCATTTCACATATAATCTGACTTTATTAACCTTTCAAACAGGGCTTAAAGTGTGCCACCGTACATGGTCCTCACCGTCAAATTTTGAGTTTCAGAATGTGCCTCGTGTTCTCTGCTAGGGTCAAATTGGAATTAGAGGCAAGTTAACTGATTACCCATGCACCAAGCTAGCACTTTTGAGCTATCGACTTGAGTCATCGATGAGTCAATCCAGGAGAGAGAAGAGAACCGCCCACCCGAGCCTCAGACTTGGACCTTGGAGCAGTTGAAGAAGGAAGCCTGGTCCAAAGAGTCCCATTTTCTTTTGCATCATCTGCTTCAGGTGGGTACGTGTGCACCTGTGAAGAGATGGCATCAGGATGCACTGTGGGAGGAAGACAGGCTGGTGGAGGAAGTGTGATACTCTGGGAAAGGTTCTGAAGGGAAACGCCTAATTTGGGAATCCAATTGACTTTAGTTTGATGGAGCTGTTTTGGCAGCCCAAGGGGGACCTTGACTATATTAGGCAGGTGGTTTTAATCTTGCAGCTGATAGGAGTATGTCGCTCCAAAACCTCCATGTACTTTTCAGCATTAACATTACCTTTACAGAAGAGCAATGAAACCTTGTTAAGGACGTTGAAACAACCTCATGTCATGACAAAGCATGGCTTTTGGATGTGTTGCTGATAACAGTCTGTAAGGTCCCTCGCTTTTTTGGCCTGGCGCACAATGTGTCCATATTTTCCAAAAAAAAAAAAAAGAAAGAAACATCTTAAACGTCGATTCATTGGACGACAAAACATGCTTCAAAATGTGACAACTAAAACCTGCTTCCTCTGTGTGATAGTCCATTGCAGATGCCTCTGAGCTCAGAGAAGTCAACGGCACTTATGGATACTGTTAACGCAAGGCTTTCCTTTTACACAGTGAAGAATGGCATTAGCTGGCACCTGTGGATGTAGCCATGAATTGTAGTACTTCACAAAGATTTGCCAGAGTAATCTTGAGCCCATGATAGAATGAAGTTGAGCAGAAAAAATACACTGAAAACTTAAAATTTTATATCTTGTTTTCATACTGTCTGCAATGAAGTACAAGTTCAATAAAATTTAGAAATCACTGCTTGTTTTAATATGCATTTTCCATTCCACCATTTTTCAAGCACTAGTTTTTCTAACCGGGACCCAGGACTCTAGGGCCTCCGGCTTCTGCTACCTAGTCTGCATGGCACCCCACCCCGATAGTCTTTTCCTTGCGGGCAGTGGGTCCACAAGGATGTGGCTCCACATCGCCACTTTGGGCTGAGCCTGGCCAATTCCTAGGAAAAACCTGGCCACCAGGCACTTGCCTGAGAGCTCCCATCCCTGGCAATGCTCAAGGAGGTGGCCCTGGTGACCAGGACAGGGCCCAGGTTTGGCTATTCCAATCTCTCAGCCTTTTTTCATAGTGCTAATAGTTTCCACAGTAAAAGCAGATAAAATGCTACAAAAATATTTATAGGAAGGACCTCTAAGTGGTGGTGTTAAATTATGTTTTCTGAAGAAGAATGGGGTGTGGAACAAAAACTTAGCTCAGCTGGTCGATTCCATTGATGGCACTCTGATTTTACCCCTTCATTTGTGTCTTGCTTTGGAGATTTGAATCTTTTTATTGCTTAAGACACACCTGTGCTTTAAAGGGAAGTGTTGCTTGAGCCACAGTGGTTTTCAAGAACTCACTCTCCCTTCTGCAACAAAGGTGATGCTAGGAGGAAACAAGCCAGAAATGCACTTTTCAGGAACTGAAGGTACTTGTACAGATTCGTTTTTCATTATGAAGTTCAGGGGAGTTTGGCAGGCAATCTGGAAGTGGGACTGACATTTCCATAGTTAGCTGCTTAGTCTTAGACAATTGCAATCTGTCACTCTTGAGGAGTGTTCCACCTTTGGGGGATAACGGTTGGCAGTTTTATCAGCAGACCTTCATTTTGTGAAAGAAAAGTTCAGCTGTCAGACGATGATTTCACAGAATCACAATGAGTCTCTTCCCCCCAACTCAACCTCTATTTTCTCATCCAAATGAAATGTTTTTCTTAATTGAAGTCTTGCAAAATACCATACCAAAACAAAACCATTGACAAACTTGAATTTTTAAAATCCTTTTTGGGTCACACACATTAAAAATAAATTCGTTTTATAACATTAACACTGGTTATGTTATTTCATTGGGGAAAAAAACTTGTATTGCCATGTCACATGTATTTGACATTTGATATGTCATAAATGTAATATATTAAGGAAATTTAAATGTGACTCCATTTCCAAAAACGTTTGGATGCTGTGTAAAGTGTAAATAAAAACAGAATCCAATGTTTTTCAAATCATTTGAACCTGATATTTTATGAAAATAGTACAAAGACAATACATCAGATGTTGTTAACTGAGATTTTTTTTTGTTTTGTTTTTTGAAAAATATTTGCTCATTTTGAATTTGATTCCAGCGACATGTTTCATAAAAGTTGGCACAGGGGCATGTTGACCACTGTTACATCACGTCCTCTTCAATCAACACTCCGTAAATGTTTGGAAATTGAGGAGACCAAATACTGCAGTTTTGAAAGTAAAATGTTTTCCCAGTCTTGCTTAATGTAGAATTTTAGGTACTTAATACTTTGCAAACTCCTTAGTCATATTTTTCGTTTCATCATGCGCCAAATTTTGTCAGGGGGTGACAGATTTGAACTACAAGCAGACCACTTTAGCACCCAGACTCTTTTCCTACAGAGCCATGTTGTTTTAATACATGCAGAGTATGGTGTTGCTGAAACAAGCAAGGCCGACCCTTAACAAAAGCATTTGGATGGCGGTAAATGTTGCACCAAAATTGTTCACCATTAATGGTGATTCACTGATGTCCAGGTTACCCATGCCATGTGTATTAATGCACCCCCATACTGGATGCTGGCTTTTGAGTTGTTTGCGGAATACACTCAAGTTGGCCCCTCTCCCCTGAGGAGGTGACATCCATATTTCCAAAAAGAATTCCACATTTTGATTAGTCGAAACACGGGGCAGTTTTCCACTTCACCTCAGAACATGTTAAATGAGCTTGGGCCCAGAGAGGAAGGTAGTATTTCTGGATCTTGTTTATACAGCGCCCTCCATAATTATTTGCACCCCTGGTTAAGATGTGTTCTTTAGCTTCAAATAAATTCAGTTTTTTTTTTCGAAATAATATAGGACCACAATGAAAAAAAGAGGAAAATCCAACCTTTAATTCAAGTGCATTTATTCAGAGGGAAAAAAAATCCCACATTAAGAAATAATTATTTTACATCAAATCATTTGTGCCACAATTATTAGCACCCCTGATGTTAATACTTCGTACAACCCCCCTTTTGCCAGCAAAACAGCACCTAATCTTCTCCTATAAGGTTTCACAAGATGGAAGAATACAGAAAGAGGGATCTTCGACCATTCCTCTTTGCACAATCATCCAGCAACCTGGGTCCTCTCCTCTGCACTCTCCTCTTCAGCTCACT
Source organism: Gymnothorax reevesii (assembly GCA_029721435.1). NCBI lineage: Eukaryota > Metazoa > Chordata > Actinopteri > Anguilliformes > Muraenidae > Gymnothorax > Gymnothorax reevesii. The sequence continues at coordinate 35,591,776 of CM056578.1, forward strand.
CTACAGGTTTTCAATGGGGTTGAGGTCTGGGGACTGAGATGGCCATGGGACGAGCTTGATTCTGTGTCTGGTGAACTATTTCTGTGTAGATTTGGCCACATATTTAGAGTCATTATCTGGCTGAAGGACCCAGTGACGACCCATCTTCAGCTTTCGGGCAGAGGCCACCAGATTTTGTTTTGAAATGTCCTAGTATTTCAAAGTGATCGTGATGCCATGATCTACCACCCTAACAAGGTTCCCAGGGCCTCTGGAAGAGAAACAGGTCCACAGCATCACCGATCCTCCCCCATACTTCACAGTGGGCATGAGGTGCTTTTCTGCATACTCATCTTATGTGTTCCGCCAGACCCACTTAGAGTATTTTTTGCTAAAAAGCTCTATCTTGGTCTCATCTGACCAAAGCACACGGTCCCAGTTGAAGTCCCAGTATGACTTAGTGACTCCAGACGTTTGCGTTTATGATTGTGAGTGAAAAAAGGTTTTTTCCGTTCATGCCTCCCAAACAGCTTGTTGGCATATAGATAGCGCCTGATGGTTCTTTTGGAGACTTTGTGACCTCGAGATGCTACCATTTGTTGCAATTCTTTAACAGTGAGCTTTGGAGAACTTTTTATTTCTCTTACCATCCTCCTCACTGTGCGTGGTGGCAAAATAACCTTGCATCCTCGTCCAGGCTTGTTTACCACTGTTACAGTTGTTTTAAACTTCTTAATGATTTCTCCGACAGTAGATATGGGCAGGTGCAGGCGAGTGGCTATTTTCTTGCAGCCATTGCCTGACGGTCGACACACATCTGGCTTACTAGAATGGTGTGTTCCTTTGTCTTTCCCACATTGAAGAGTGGATAAGAGAAATGGCCTCTGTGTCACGTCATATTTATACCCCAGGGAAACAGGAAGTGATGATTTACTAATTAAATGTTCCTAGATACTCTTATCAACTTTATAAACTACTGTAGAAATGACAGAAATACTTCAATTACATTTAATTCCTAGGAATTGTTAGCAGTGCCAATAATTGTGGAACAAGTGATTTTATGAAAAATAATAATTTCTTAGTCAGGGATTTTTTCCCCCCTAAAAATTCACTTGAGTTGAAAGTTACATTTTTCTACAATTTTCAGTGTGAGAGTATGCTTCTGCAGTAAAAATTTAATTTATTTTAAGGCTTTTAACACATCTTAACCAGGGGTGCCAATAATTATTGAGGGCGCTGTATATGGTTTAATCTCTATACAGCAGAGTTTTAACTTACATTTGTGGCTGCAGTGACAAAGTGTGTTTACTGACAATGGTTTACAGAGGTGTTCCTGAGTCCATGCAGCGATTTCCACTACAGAATACAAGAGCCGCTTGAGGACCTGAAACTCACAGCCATTCAGAATTGGATTTTGCTGATATGTATCTGGATTCTTGGAATCTCTTAATGATATTGTAAATAATAGAGGATGCATTCTACAAATTTATTTCAATTTAATTTGAAAACGTTATACTTTTTTTAACTGTCTCCCCGTGCAGTCTTTCGTGGACTGGTTAAGCCCTCGCCATATTTACTTATCTATTTATGAAAGATGTTTCATACCCAATCATGTTGCTGACCTGTTTCTCAATAATCTGATTAGCTCTGAGATGTTTTGCCAGTTGTCTCTTTTTTTTAGCATCATGCAACTTTTCCAATCTTTTATTGTCAAGTCCCAACTTTTTAAAAACATGTTGCTGTCATCAAATTGAAAATAAGCAGGTATTTTTGAAAAAACAATAAAATGTATCAGTTTAAACATTTGATACATTGTCTTTGTCCAATTTTCAATGAAACATAGGATTTAATCCGTTTGCAAATCATTGCATTCTATTTTACCAACATTTAACACAGTGTCCCAACCTTTTCAGAAAAAGGGTTGTATCATTAATCTACTTTGTTGTCTGATGTAGGAAGAATCAGTCAGGAAGCCTAAAAGAGTGTGACGGACTCTTCCATTGTTTGCTGCTGCATTGCAACATGTCGATCTTATGAAGTTTTTTCCCTTTTAAGAGAAACAGTTCCCAGTTTTAGCAGTTGATTTTCTTTTTCTTTAAAGAAAGAATTGTATAACTGATCATGAGGTCAAAGAGTCAGTGAATCCTGTTCATTTTTGTTTTGCTTCCTTTACTCCTACACAACGTCCTTTTTCTTCTTCACGTGAACTTTAATAAAAGGACTCGCCTGAAAAGCTGGTAATGCGTGTCTGCTTTTACACTTTTTTGAGTTTACAATTTCTTGGCTCAAAATGAAATGCTTTTGTAGTGACATAGAAAAGACTGACTTTTTGACTCATAAAACATAAAGAAAATAACACATTTTGGAAGGTTAGTGACGGCTAAGCAGTCCCTCTTCCTGGATTGAAGTTAATACCAGACATGATACTCACATGCGTGAAAAAAGAACGGGTGCAGGACAGCTATGTCAGGAAAGTGGTGAAAATAGCCAGGGAAGGGAGGCTGGGAGAATATGAGAAAGTCAAAAGTGTCTTACTTTCTTCTGGGGTGTCAAAGCAGAAGCTTGGCTCTTCTCTCCTGCAGTCATAAGTCTCTCGCTGGCTGTCCTGGAATTGCCCTTTTAAGTCTATAATCTTTTTATTCTATTAAAGTGTAAGATTATTCGTGTCTTTGATGAGGGAAAACGGAGGAGTGAACCTTTTGCGAGAAGTGGATATCAGCCTGCTGTTATTTACCCTCTCCCAATAATGCATTGCCGTTCGTGTCCTGCATTTCAGTCTGACACTGTTAGTTTTTTTTTCTTTTTTACCCCGGAGGGTTTTTTTATATTTCATATTTCCGAGGATTGTCCCGTATGGAGGATCATTCTGCGGGGTATTTTTGCACGGAACTTTGACACGCTCCATATCTCTGTGGGGACAGACTTCAGCTCAGTCCCCTAATTTATGTCAATTTTTTTGGCCCTTTGGCTGCACATCGGGCCCCCTTTGTTGTTTGATCTTTTCCATCCTAACTAATTGGGGACGAACTGGGCCACGATGATAGGCTATTTCAGAAAAGAGGTATTGAAAACTTTCTTTTTATTTAAGAATAAGTGGATCCTAAATAAATTATTTAAAAATTTGGGAAGAATTGCACTCTGCTTGTTTATTTGAGTATGACATTTGAGGCCTGCAGTACCAGATGTTGTTCAGTCCGAAATGCCAATGCCTGAAAACCTTTCCAACAGATGATCCTCCAAGTATTGAATGTGGAGAACACTGATTGACAGTGACAAGAGAGATATGGCCAAGATAAATTCAGTTCACATTTTTCGCTTTATATTACCTTCCAACAATAAAAATAGTTTTTTTAGTAGTTTTCTTCAGCAAATAAAACAAATATCAGTTTTCTTCAGCAAATAAAACATAACTATTTTTCAGAGGGTACTAACTAATTGCTAAATAGTTGGAATGGTATGTAAAATGCGTTTGCAAGAAAAATAGATCAATAATTTGTCAATAATTTTGACCTTTATAAAACGAAATGAATGGAAAATGAATAAAAAATGAATGTAGTGAATTGAATAAAGTGAAGATATATAGTGACTTACCTGTTCAATGTTATTGCGTCTTTGTAAAAAAAATACTTTATCTGAATTTGATGCCTACAACTGCTTCAAAAAAAGTTTGGACAGGTGAACAGTTGATGCAAAGATGACACTGGCTGTGGTTACACTTGTCTCTGTCTTCAAACTTGTCTTTCTGTCATCTGATCATGCGAGGATACATTAACTATCAAATCTGTATGCTTCGAGATCGGATCTTGCTGACATTGAGATCTGATCAGACAGACATGCTGACCTGGCTTGTGTTGAGCTCGATTCTCAGTGAGGTGTGGACAGCACGTGGGCACAATCTGAAAAATTTACCTGACATACAGTAGCTCTTGTGACATCTTCCCACAACACCCTAAGTAAAAGCAAATGGAGAGGCAAAGATATTCAGAGCTGGAGCAGGGCTAAAATCTGCTCTCTTCTTGCACCATCGTCTAACACCACTGTATAAAACTTTACACAGCCAAAATAAAAACTTCACACTCGTTTGGAGGTTGATACGTTGAACATACAATAAATGAGGTTTTAAATAATGATTTTATTTAATTCTGTACTCATTTAATGTCCATAATGTAACCAGTACAAAACTTAACAAAAAGTCCGCACACTGTTTTGATAGCTCCCCAAGTGAGTTTAATATTCACAACGTTTCGGCCGACGTGGCCTTCGTCAGGTGCACTTCCAAACAAGTGTTTGGAAGTGCACCTAACAAAGCCCACGTCGGCCGAAACGTTGTGAATATTAAACTCACTTGGGGAGCTATCAAAACAGTGTGCGGACTTTTTGTTAATTTTAGTACATTGTCCTATTGAGTCGAGCACCTGTTAAATTTTTTGTGTGGATGTGCGTACATTTTTCTGCCTCTAATGTAACCAGTACCACCGGAAATGCTACGGAAATGTCCAAGAGTAAAAATAGTAAGTTACAACTTGAGTAAGAGCAGTGCGCAGGCCATTACATATGGTTTGGGCAGTCACACGACCTCTAAACAATTCATTCCTAGTGGACGTTGCAGTGACAAATCGATTATGCAAATGACGTAGGACAATTTGTCGGTCTTCTGCTTTTGACGTCACTCGTGGGCTACCAGAACAAGGTCAGTCAGCTGTGGCGGCAGTTTGTTGGAGACGTGTCCGAAGATCATGGATAGTCCGTCGACTGCATCCCATAACCCTTGCAACGTCAGTGACGGACGTTTCTGTATTCAGCATGCCAATGGCACGTTCACGCTGAATGTTTGACAGCCATGGCATTGAAAATCAACTAATAATTAACTGTAAAAACTTGTTTTTTCTGAGATGTCTCTCTAACGTGCTAACGTGAGCTCAGTTGCACATCTCTCATATGGTCACGTGACTAGGAACACGAGAGAACATGGTTTTAGCACGTGCTACATACCTGTGCACGTCGGAGTTGATGTGCGTCATGATGTCTTTGACAACGCATTTACCCCTAGTGACAATAAAAACACTTTTATTAAATGTTTCAAGAAAATATTTACAAATTTATGAGTGTGAAGTTTCTTTTTTGACTCAGTATACATTTAGCATTTTCTCAAATATAGCAATATTTGAGAAAAATAGCTGGTGTTGCAACACTGAGGAAAACAACCACTGCATTAATTAGTCATTTTTGTTGCTCTTCCCTCATCAACGAGCGTCTCGTACTGGCCTTGCCACCATTACAAAGTATTATGAAAAGAAGTGGGCGCTTTCTTGCACTAAGAGCCATTTTGGATGTTCCTATTGCATGGGAGTATACTCACACGGGAATATATATGATCAGGCAGGTAGTATTGTAGTGCCAAATGTAGAAGCATACACACAAACACAGGTGAATTCCGATCTGGTGCATCTGATTACAAAATTCGCTTTGAAAAGACTAGCTTAACCGCAGCCAAAGTGCTTTGGAATGAAGCACATGGAGCCACCTAATTATTTTAATACTTGCTGCTGTGAGTAGGCACAAAGATGATATGCATTGTGAAATGCTGGCCTATATCTCAGTAAAATACCGAAGTTTGGTGCCACTATCAATACAGTATCACACAAGAAACTATCACAATGCTGGTTGCATTGCTCATTGGTTTTTTTAATATCTTTTTTGCCCCTGTTCTCTGGAACTGTTTGACAAATGATCAATTTTTAGCTATTTGCTTAATGTTTAAGTAGATACAGTTTCATCAACACATATCTGCTCCATGTTTTATTCAGAGAATATGAGAGGTGTATAAGAGGCAAAATGGCATTTGCTCTTTGTTTGGATTTTATCATATAATGATGTATTGGCTGCGGCTTTTCTTTTTCTCCCTGGCACACATGAGCAATATCAATGTAAACTAGATACCAGGGACAATTATAGAGACAGAAGTAAAATGAAAAGCAATAAGGAGCGTAAGAAAAATTATTTTAATATGTTTTCTGTGGTAATGGAGGAAAATGTCTCTACTAATACATTTACACACATATGAAATGTATCACTTTCAATAAAAAAAATGAAGTTGCACACAGACAACTGACAAGGAAACGGTTTGAAAAAGTAATGGCTAGAATCACTCCAATCTTGTTGAATACATGAAAGCTTTTTCCTCATTCCATTACCTTGAGGGCCAATCATCAGAACATGTCAAAGGCCTCAGAGCGGGATTTACATACTAATACAGACATGTGCGTAATGTGTCATTATGTCACCACACGCACACCAGATTGCCTTGTGGTCTTGTGTAATCTATTTCTGAGCTGTACTGTTAGAGCCTGTGGGATGCTATTTTTACAGCATTGACGATTGGCAAAAAACTAATTCCGCTTATGTCAGTAAATCAACTCAACGCGTCGTCCTCATGTTGATGGACGTGTGTATCACCTCTGCTGGTCATTTTTTAGTCCTTGGACCTGGGTGCCAGGCGGAGCCTTAAAAGAATTCAGCAATCAAATGATGTAGAAGGGACCTTTATCACCAGGCAGTTCACAAAAGTTCACCTCTCATCAGATCGTGAAACAGAAACAGATTGTTTACTCTGGTAACAGGGATGGAGCAAAGCTTGATGAACAGGGTCTGAGTTGCAGTCATTCTGCTGACTCTTTCGACTCACATTTACGACTGTTCACTTTTCAATGGATTTCCGAGGTGTTCATCTAACAACCATTATACAAAACCATCAATGACAACAACTTGATCTCCATGGCATCGACTTTCCATCAACACTGAACATGATTACACTTCATATGAAGAACCTAAGGTTCTCACAATGGTACGTCAATTCAACAGCTGTGGAAGCATCTGCTGAGGCAGCAGAATGCCGGCAGTGCTTTGTCTCTTTATCAGATCTTGAGGACTCCCTGTCAGTACCATAAAAACACAGTGTTTTCTCTTTTGAGGGTTGAAACCACCCAGCCAAACCGGTGAGACATGAGTCACGGTGACAGGAGACATGTAGGCAGCCCCCTGTTAGCAGCAAATGTGGATTTTCCTCTGACGCAGAGAGTCAAGCTCAACCAGAATAAGGCGGCAGACAGGAACATATTTAGCATCGCCTTGGTTGGTGAGATCCTTCTAGCTCCTCTGGGGCCTTTGTGACTCTGCTAACTGCTGGGAACAGCTGCTACAACACCGCCTACATCGCACCATGTTCTGGACTACAAGCCCGGTGGGACAACTGAAGGGAGAGGGAACTGGAACATTTCCAAAAAAAGGAGAGGCTTTCACCATATGCTAACAGTTTTTCATGCACTGGGAAGAAGCATCTGGCACTCTTAAAAACTATTCATTACAGAGGGGATAGTGGGCTTGGGGAGAGTGTGCTGTTGGTGAGATGTTGAGGGGATGTTATTTATCTGCTACAGTATTTAAGGGTGGAAAAAGAGGCAAACACAGTGCTGAAATATGGGTAGCAAGAAGGTGAGACAACTAGGTGGGCCAAGGAATGTGTGGTGTAACTGTGGTTAATACAGTGCAAAATACTTGTCTAGATCACTGCAACTCCTTGCTTGCTAGTCTACCATCCTGTGCCTATCAAACCCCGCAGCTCATCTAGGATGCAGCTGCTAGTATTTGCTTCAACCTCCCCCAAGTTCTCCCATATGTCTCCACTGCTGAAATACCTGCACTGGCTGCCAGTTGCAGCCAGGGTCACATTCAAAATCCTGGCTGTGGCTTTATGCGGCAGCAAATAAGATGGCCCCTTCCGACCTACATGAGATAACTGCTGCTCTGCAGAAACAGAATGACTTTAACATAATATGACCATGAATGGCGAGAACAGGCCGTTAAGCCCAAATGACTTTGTCAACTTTGTCAACCTGCCCTCCATTTAAATGGCAGTTGCTCATTCAGACCACAAAGCTTCTCCACCCTAGGTCTCCAGTGGTAGAATGACCTACCCAAATCCCTACAAACTGCTCAGTCTCCAAAGATCTTTCTATGGTGGCATAAAGACTGATCTGTTGAGACACTACCTGACTCAGAGCCCTCCCCCCAGGGGAAAAAGCCTGCATTGCTCCATAGAATCTTTTTTTGTATTTGCAATTTTCTGCTTGTTTAATTCCCAATACTTCTATTTTGTAATGTTTACATTTTGTTGACACACTGTATGTCTACTCTCTAGTGCACGCATTACTTGTTCATCACTGAAGTCTACAATACTCTTTACAGATTGTACCTTGTCTGATCTGCTGTGTAATTTTTTAATGACCTGTTTCCATGCACTTACTTTGCACTGCTTTGGATAACATAAATGTAAAAAAAAGTTTTGTAAACCCATAGGTTTTTTGGATAGACCGGAATTCCAACACAGGTCACAATATGGATGCCAATTAAGGGAGTCAGTCTCAGCTGTTGGGTTCACAGACTCAGCTCTGGGAATGTCACAGTCCCCCCTCTTCCATCAGCAGCTAACTGAAGCTTTGGAAAACAGATGGGCGCAATATTTAGCCAATCAGTGACTTAAATGTTGTATTTTAAAGCAAAAACACACAAACACCAAACCGTGCCAATCCAGGAGCCAAAAAGCAAGGATTATGTCACTGTATAAGTAATGACAAACTGCTCTGTATATTGGGGGAGTCCATAAAATACATTCAGTCTCTGGCCTAAGGAAGCATAACTGTAACCTTGGTGGCAGCACACTGAAGTTTGATTAAATGACTTGGTTAGTGTTATTTACTGGTAGGGTTTAAAGGTCATATCAGATGCTTCATTTCTCTGTCTCGAATTCAATATGGCAATGCCTGCAGCTTGCTGTGTTAACAGACAGGGAGGTGAATCAATTCAGACATGTCCAAGTACTCTGTTTCGAGTACGCCACAATACACTATTAAATATGATACCATCACTCACTAAGAATTCTATACTTAGAGAGGTCTTGACTCTTATCGATTTTATCAACAGTGCACTATAAATAACAAGATCCTACGTGGAAGCATATTTTATTATTGAGCGCTGAACAAAAGAAAGGGCTATGTAAGTAAGAAAATGTATAGTCAAGCCAGTTAGATTACATACAAAGGCAATTGTGCAGCTTTGTTAACACAAAATTTACAGTTGGTAGATTTTAATGGCATTGCTGATTGACCAAAGCAAGACAGCAGAGTTCTATTTAACCAAGATCTGACCCCTGCAGAAATGACTGTTTTGCTTTAATGATAGAGCTGTAATTGAGAAAGTAAAATAAAATGAACAAATTCTTTCTTCTGTCATTACCATTCCATTTAGGCAGTAGCGATAATGTTAGCTTGGTGATGCATGACTCGTAATTACACTCAGTTTCGTAGATTAGAATGTGAATAGGTCCTTGTGCATATGTGTGTAGAGTATATACAGTCCAGACCTTGAGTACAACCCCCTTTCCAAAAAAAAGTTGGAATGATATGGAAATTGTAATGGAGAATAGAAAATAATAATTTGTAAATAGTCTATGACCTACATTGAATTCAAAATGGTGCAAAAAGCAGATATTTGATATTTTTGATTCTCAACATTATGTTTTTATTACTTTTTTTTGTTTTGAAGTAAATGCTCAGTCTGAATTTTATGCCTGCTATACACTCTTTGAACCAGGGGTGTGCTTACCTCTGTGTTACATCTCCATTGTTTTTAATGCCCCTTCAAGTAATCCTTTAGAGAGTTAATATCTCTGTGTTCATAACTCAATGATACTCAGTTGGCTGTTAACAAAGTGTGACCACTTCTAATAAACAGCAGTCTGCAGTGATGATCATACACCACCACAAACAGGGGTCCTAATATACGACTTCTCTTTAATTCTTTCGTGAGAATGTATTGAAAAATACAACCCCAATTCTGAAATAGTTGGGACAAAGTGAAAATTGTGAATGAAATCAAAATGCAATGACTTTCAGATCACAAGGCAATATGTTATTTACAATAGTACACAGATAACATTTAAAAACTGAGACATTTTCCATTTTTATCCACAAAATGAGCTTATTTTAAATTTTATGGCTGCAACATGTCTCAAAAAAGTTGGGACACAGGCAAATAAGGGCTGAAAAAGCTATTAATATATAAGACAATCAGCTGAAAGAACATTTAGCAAGTAATTAAGTTAAGTGGCACTAGTTGTGTCTTAGAGATGGGGGATGTCTTAGAGAGACTGAGTCTCTCTGACGTAAACATGGCTAGAGGGTTATACCCCATATCGCAGAGACAGAGGTGACAAATGAGGCGCCGGATTTTTTCTTGGTATTCATATTAATATTATCTCCTGCCGTCGACGTGATTTGGATCCCAGTATTTGTGAGGTTATAATTTGCAACTTGTGCCTAGTAAATCATTGAAAGTAAATCATTGCATTATTTTGTGCTACAGACCCCCAGAGAGTGATCCTGTATCTTTTAATGATTTTTTGTCCAATGTGTTTACTAAATGTAGTGTTGAGCACAAAATTATACTCGCACTTGGCGATTTTAGTCTCCCAGATATACCCTGGTGGGATGAATCGGCGAACACTGGACACATGCTGTGTGACTTGGCTGACAGCTTTTCCCTTACCCAGATCATTGACCAACCTACTCATATTAAAGGAAATGTGCTGGATTTAGATTTCACCAAAATCCCTGAACGCTGCTCCGAGCCTGGAGTAACATTTGGTCAGTTTGACAGTGATCATGCTGCAATCGAGTTTAATTTTCAAATTCGTGTCAACAGACTCCGTACATGCGCGAGATGCCCATGATCCTTTACTGGATGCCCATGATCTTCGGGGTCACAGACGTCACCGCATCACTCACAGGCATAATTCTGTCATTGACATGACTAAATGGGCCCAGGAATATTTTGAGAAACCACTGTCTGTAATCACAGTCCATCCTGCCATCCACAGATATCACCTAAAACTCTATCATGCAAAAACAAAGCCATTGCTAAGCATGATCCAGAAGCACCACCGTGTTCTGTAGTCAGAGGAGTCCAAATTTGACATTCTTGTTGGAAATCATGGGCGTTGTATCCTCCGGACTAAAGAGGAGAAAGACCACCCCTCTTGTTATCAGTGTTCAGTTCAAAAGCCAGCATCTCTGATTGTATGGGGATGCATTAGTGCATATGGTGTGGGATGCTTGCATGTTTCAAAAAGCACCATGAATGCTGAAAGGTATATAAAGGTTTTAGAGCAACATATGCTCCCCTCCAGATGACATCTATTCCAGGTAAGGCCTTGTCTATTTCAGCAGGACAATGCCAAACCATATACTGCAGCTTTTACAACAGTATGGCTTCATAGTAGTAGAGTCTGTGTGCTGAACTGGCCTGCCTGCAGTCCTGATCTTTCACTGATTGAGAACATTTGGCGCATAATTAAACGAAAACTCCATCAAAGGAGACCCAAAACTCTCCAGCAGCTGGAAGCCTGTATTAAGCAAGAGTGGGATCAAATTTCAATGGCTAAACTCAAGAAACTTGTCTCCTCAATGCCCAGACGCCTCCACTGTGTGTTAACAAGAAGAGGGGATGTTACACTATGGTAAACAGGCCTCTGTCCCAACTTTTTTGAGACCTGTAGCCGCTATCAAATTGGAAATTAGCTCATTTTGTGGATAAAATTGCAAAATTTCTCAGTTTCAACATTTGCTATGTCATCTCAGTTCTGTGGTGTATAATATACTGGCTGGTGTGATTTGAAAGTCTTTGTGTTTTAATTTTTTTCACAATTTACACTTTGTCCCAACTATGTCAGTATGTACCAATGAGAACAAAAGGAGAATTCCCACAAGTATATTGAGGTAAAAAAAAAAAAAATATGGGTCATAAAAAAACACTGAAAACTTTCATTTTTTTATAAAATTGAAATGTGTCACAAATTTAATTTATTTTTGACTCTTGCCTATCATTAATGCCTGTTAGGCGTTAAATGCTACCATGACACTGTAAGAAACACGATCAAACGTTTCAGTGAGACCGGTTTACTGACAACTAGTGGTAATAGAGGTGCAAAATGGAAGTTAAGTGCCTCAAAAGTTTGTTATCTGTGTTTTACAAGTAAAAAACATCAGCAGTTGACAGCACGACAATACTGTGAACAGCACAATATTAAAAGCACCAGAGGTGAGGAGATGGAAGTATAAAGATCTATTTCCAGATGCTTGTGTGAAAACGGTCTGCTGCCAAAAAAAAAAAAAAAAAACACTTCTTTGAGCTGGCAGTATCAAAAAAAGACTTGAGTTTCCCTAGATATTCATGGATTGAACACCAACGGACTGGGAGCATGTCTTTTAGAATGATGAATCAAAAAAAGACCTTAGTATGTGCGCCGTAGATTTGGAGTACATTTCAATAATAATTATTTAACTCCTTCAATAAAGCATAGAGGTGGTAACACTATGGTTTGGCCTTCAGGCTGCTTGAAATGAGGCAGTGATCTCATAAAAAAATGACGGAATCGATTCATGAATCAAAAGCAGTATCACCGCATCTTTGTGAGGTACACAATTTCATCTGGAAAGAGACTGATTGAGGATTTTATTTACAACAAGATAATGACCCTAAACACAGTTCTATGTAGTGCAAGAAGTATTTCTGTCAGAGTGAATCAACTATTCCCCCTTATCACTGATACTGGGAAGGTTGACTTAACTTACAGTGGAAATGCCCATTTTGCTTTGTCATTTCACTTGAGAATGCTGTTTCTGATAAATGACATTTCTTTGTGAGTGAAAATTCACAAGAGCTAAGAGAATGTCACTGTACAGTGCTGAAACTTCAATTCTAGATATAACACGAGAAAGAGCTATTTTTTTTGTTTGAATCATTGTGTTTTGAAGAATGGGAACTTATCTACCATTCAAATTGTGCTGAGACATGAGCAGAAGGCAGCAGTACACCTAGGATTCAGGAGTGCATGCAGTTAGAAGACCTGGCTGTCTGCATTAACCTGAACTGGGAAAATGGACGGCTCTCTTGGTCTCTGGCCCCTACGTGTATGACTGTATAACTCTGCTGATGCACCATCTACTGCACCAGAGAGCCTGTCGGCCTCTTTGAAAGTACCATCATTGAAGTCAATGTTTCTAGATGTTTGGGTGAGTTTACTTGCTCACTCCGTGAGTGAGAGACCTTTTGCAGTCTCAGCTAATGTAGCCTGTGGAGAGACAGCCAGTGCATATGCTCTTGGTCTCTAAAAAGCTGAACTTGTTTCTTGCGTTTTCTTTCATAATTTTTTACACAACTGCAATGTATGTCTGAAGCTACAAAAGGGAAAGTAGGGTTCAGGCTTAGTAGGACTTGTAGTAAAAGTACAGCCAGACCTACTTGGAGATCTTTAACTTGACAGGGGCTCTAGCTTTCCCTTTACTGGCTTACTGGTCTTAAAACTTTTTGAGGAGAGGGCCAGCGACACAAGCTTGTTTTTCAAGAAGACTGACAATGGCTGAAATACTAACTCTACATTATGGTGTTCTGGCTGTTTCAGCCTTGCTGTGCCGTTTCTTCATGAGCTTGTACGGTAACGTAATTACAAGGCTTAATATGTTGGACACTGTGCCAAGTACCCCCATATAGTCCATTTCTTCAAAAGCACTGCCGCAGCACTCAAGGAACATAGTATTGTTCCACAACTGATCTTCAATGTTCTGATTAAAGTGGGACCCAAATAGAGCCTTTGACAAGTAAGTATAAAAGAACTTGTATTTTTTTTAAATGTTTTCCTTGAGTAACCCTCTTTCCTTTAGCTTTCCGGTAGCCTCTGTTTGGAGGCGTGTACTCACAGCTTTTAACTAGCCTTTGAGTTTTGTAAACTGAATAAGAACCTGTAGGCTGTCTGTCTCGGCCATTTTATTTTCAGTCATATTTTCAATCTGCCCATCAAAGAGTGGAACGCGTCCTTCTGGTAGTTTAGACAGAAGTCGCTGTTTCACCTGAATCCTTATCAAATACTTTAGTTTTATTTCTTCAGAAATTTGATCATGTGGTTTTCCTGTGCTGAGCTGGGTATGAAGGGGATTTGCCATTATGGCAGATTTGACTGTGTCTTGGGCTGATCTGGCGATAGACTAGACTAGGGAATCCCAGGGGGTTTGACTGAGGGAATACTGTTCGGTGACGTCTGATGTAGTTGTTGCTAGGCATTACTGCTGGCCCTGGGGTGGACAACAGACTGACTATGATGGTTATCTGCTGCGAAATCGAAAAGGGTAAATTGAACCCGAGCAGTTGTTTTTCTCCTAACTACTAGAACATTCTTATCAAAAAGATAAAATGAACCCACCAGCTTTTCATGAAGTTGTGCGTCTGAAGCTGCTGAGGCACCAGCAATGACACTTGTTGCCTCTGCACCTAATACAGGTCTCTGATCTGGACTGTATTAGACTATACAGGGTTAAGCACTGCTATTTCAGCGTCTTTTAGACAGTCAATTTCGGTTGTACTGGCTGCAATTTCTGTACATTATCCCAATGTCTCTTTTCTTTTTCTTATCATTTACACCAGCTCTTCAATGGTATACATTTCTCGCAACATTTTAGCTTTGGCTATAAAGCTCTCTTGGGCTCTGCATGAATGCGTTAGGATCGAGATGATGCATTGATCCTTCCTGACCAACAGTGGGCTCCAAAATTGCTGGCACCCCTGACTGGCAATGCACAAACTAAGCCAAAAATATTAACAATAAAACATAACATCAGTGGTAAGAACAGGCTGTTCAGCCCAACTAGTTTCTTATACAACATGATATATTAAGAAATATACATAAATATAATAACAAATAAACAGAATATACCTGCATGTGTGAAATACTTTTAGTGTTTCAGTGGAAACAACCAAAATCATAACAATCATTAAATACAAAATAAATTTCAACAAAATCAAAGTTTCATAAATATTTGCAATCTTCATTAGTACTTAATGCAACTACCTCTGGCAGGAATAACAGCATTGTGACTTTTCCTGCCATTTTTGACAAGGTTAAGGCTCACATTTGGCAAGATTTTTGACCATTTGTCTGAGCAAATTGTGAGTTTGCATTCAGGAACCAGTCGTGAGAATCCAGGAATGCAGGGAAAGTGATTTTATTAAGCGAGGGGGAAAACTCCTGCTGGGCCGAAGGCAACAGTACAAAGTCCACAATCCAAAAATCACAATCCACAGGGCAGAATCCGAATCGAAAAACCAGGGCAGCAAACACAGTAATTGTAGTCAGGCAGAAAAAGGGTTCGTAAACAGATGCAGACAAAAGCACCAAATCAGAGCCAAAAACCAAAATCGAGGACGGTCCAGTCAGAAGAGCAACACTATGAGTGCAAGCCGAAGACGAGAGCAGCACAGGTAAACTTAGAGAAACGTTCTGACAGGGCACTGCTGTGAGAAGACTCCTAATATATACATACGGGAGGTCACATGCTAAACAGAGAACAGGTGCAGGAAGTCAGACTAATTACAAAGGAAGCAAACATGAGGGAGAACTTAATCACATGAAATAGGCAAAAGCCAAAACACGGACAGCGATCACAAGACAGCCTATCAACAGATATACGGCTCTGGTTAGGGAGTTCTAGCGTGCATAGATAATGAGAGAAGGACAGAGTGAGCAGAACAGGGTGAGTGCTGAGTGCTTGTTAATCAATTAGGAAGGTGCAGCTATACAATCCCTAGTTAGTAAGTTAGTATTATATACAATGTTAGTCTAGGTTAGTAGTTTTAACAAAACAACAAACTGTTTGTACTGGTTAGTAGAATAGCAAAGCAAGGTGAAGGAAGTAAATGAGATTGGAAGGAATGGTTGAAATCCAGAAACCATTAAATCACCCGAAAGAGTGGCACGCATTACCAGGGCTGTGAGCAGAGCAAGACAAGAGACCAGACAGGGGGAGAAAAAGTGCAATGCATGGGTGAAAGCAAAACATGGACCGGAATAATAACAGCAATATGGATACTGGTAAAAACAAAAACATAGCAATAATGAAAAAACGACACGTGAACGTATCCAAGTAACCAAATCACAATACACATTACAAGGCAAGGTCAGGCAATGCAGAGATCAGAAACCATATCAGACCGAATGTAACCAAAACATGGCAAACAGATCAGGACTCATGGAAAACATGGCAAGCGAATCAGGAACATGAAAAACATGGCAATGCAGAGCAGAATCATAACACAGATTCTTTCAAGATCCTTCACATTCTTGGGTTTGCATTTATCAACTTCAATTCAGCCTGCAGATTTTCTACTGGATTCAGGTCTGGCGACTGAGATGGCCGTTGCAGAATGTTGATTTTGTTGTCACAGAACCATTTCTGTGTAGAGCTTGAGGTATGTTTGGGGTCACTGTCTTTTTGGAAAGTCCACCTATGGCCAAGTCCCAATTTTCTAATTGATGCAACCAGATTATCAGCCAAAATATCCTGATGCTTGGTGGAATTCATTATACCATTAATCTTAACCAGTGTCCCTGGACCTCATGAACAAACAGTCCAAAACACGACTGACCCACCATCATATTTCATATTTTTCAAGTGCTTCTCCTTATTTCTTAATTTATGTATGTTAAGTTTATTTATTGCAAAATAAATAACATTCAGTTGTTTCAGTATCCTTAAATTTCAACTTTAGCTCTGCAGACGCCAGTCACCTTCTCAGACTGAGGTTAACTCTGAGGTCAGTGACTGCATCTGCTGTAACCCGTCCGCAACTTTTAGAACACTGCCCTCAACACCTGTAGCAGGATGCGCACTTTTAAAAAATCGATAAATTATGTAAATGGAAATAAACTCAAATGTTGCTCCTATCATGTAAAATCTGCTTTCAGCATTCCTGTTTCATTGAGGAGTGTTTGCAGTGGCTCTGCATTGTTTCCTGCCACGCTACCACTCTGCGAAATTAACAGTTCCAAATGCAATAACTCAAATATTTTTAATGGGAATCCTGCCAAATCTGCTGCCACCATTCCTGGCACATAAAGAAGGAACTGTTTTGAGTTTGAGGGCTCCTTAACTTTCCTTTTGTGCCACCATTAGGTGAGACTGTTATGATCCAGACCAGGAACTGAGTGTGCAGTCAGAATATAATTCAATAGTGGGGTTTATTTATAGCAATACAATAATACAACCCCAATTCTGAAATAGTTGGGACAAAGTGTAAATTGTGAATAAAATCAAAATGCAATGACTTTCAAATCACATCAGCCAGTATTATTCACAATAGAACAGAGATAACATAGGAAATGTTGAACCTGAGAAATTTTCCAATTTTCTCCACAAAATGAGCTCATTTCAAATTTGATGGCTGCTACATGTCTAAAAAAAAAGTTGGGACAGGGGCCTATTTACTATGGTGTAGCATCCCCTGTTCTTTTTGAAACAGAGTGGAGGCGCCTGGGCATTTAGGAGTCAAGTTTCTTTTCAGCCATTGGAATTTGATCCCACTCTTGTTTCAAACAGGCTTCCAGGTGCTGGAGAGTTTTGGGTCCCCTTTGACGGACTTTTTGTGTAATTATGCACCAAATATTCTCAATCGGTGAAAGATCAGGACTGCAGGCAGGCCAGTTCAGCACACAGACTCTTCTACTACGAAGCCATGCTGTTGTAATAGCTGCACTGTGTGGTTTTGCATTGTCCTGCTGAAATACAGAAGACCTTCCCTTGAATAGATGTCATCTGGTGAGGAGCATATGTTGCTCTAAAACCTTTATTTGCCTCTCAGTATTCATGGTGCTTTTTAGAACATGCAAATATCCCACACCATATGCACTAATGCATCCCCATACAGTCAGAGATGCTGGTTTTTGAAATGAACACTTATAACAGGAGGGGTGGTCTTTCCGTTCTTTAGCCCGGAGAACACGACGCTAATGATTTCCAACAAGAGAGTCAAATTTTGACTCTGACCACAGGACACTTTGCCACTTTAGAACAGTCCATTTTAACCCATTTAAACCGGGACAGCATGTGTGCATTTTAACCTTTAAAACCGGGGACGCTGTTACGCATTTCTACCCTTCAGGCCGGGAAAGCGGTTAAGTCATTTTGTTGTTTTCATTACTTTTCCGACCATTTCCGGGCTCATAGCTGTTCTTTTACTGGCACTTTATACTAGGGGAGGTGCAATGGTAACATTTCAAGACACTATATTTTTTATATTTTTATGTTTATTTTTATTTCATTTGAACGGACAGTTTATCATGCCTGCCACCCAGTAGCGGAGCTATGGGGGGGTGTAGTGTGGGGGGGGTCAAAGACACGTCCCTTTTATTCCTGGCTAGATCTCAATCATTTTCCTTCATTGATGTCTTTCCAATTATCGTAATTGGCAACTGAAGACACGGTTTCTCACCGTATGCAATCTAACAGCGATGAAATCATGGGCTAAATTCAGTGCAGAAAAATGATTTACTTATTAATTGGCCAATGCTTCGCGTGATTGAACTGGGACTTTCACTCTAGGTATTTCGTGGGTTGATTTAAAAAAAAAAAACAAAAAAAAAACAGTGGCACTCGGCAGTTAAATAGCCTAGGTTATAGCAAGCGTGCAGCTCAAGCCATTTGCGTGAGAGTCACCAGGTAGGCTATGCAATTTTGTATAACGTAGATTTAAATACAGCAAATACGCGTCCAGAGGAATGATTGTCTCAGTATTTTGGAGCAACATATGTTGCCATCCTTTTCATGGACGCCCCTGCTTATTTCAGGAAGACAATGCCAAGCCACATTCTGCATGTGTGTGGCGCATTATGAAGCGTAAATTACGACAGCGGAGACCCCGGACTGTTGAACAACTTAAGCTTTACATCAAGCAAGAATGGGAAAGAGTTCCACCTAAAAAGCTTCTAAAATTGGTCTCCTCAGTTCCCAAACGTTTACTGAGTGTCATTAAAAGGAAAAGCTATGTAACACAGTGGTAAAAAGGCCCCTGTGCCAACGTTTTTGCAATGTTTTGCTGCCTTTAAATTCTAAGTTAATGATTATTTGCAAAAAAAAATAAAGTTTCTCAGTTTGATCATTAAACATCTTGTCTTTGCAGGGTATTCAATTGAATATAAGCTGAAATGGTTTTGCAAATCATTGTATTCTGTTTTTATCTTCGATTAACATAACGTGCCGACTTCACTGGTTTTGTAGTTTCCTGGAGTCCTAAAGTCTTAAAATAGCTTTGTGACCCATTCCAGACTGATAAATATGAATGACTTTGTTTCCCTCAAGTTAGTGAATCTCTGTAGTTCACAGCATCGTGTGTTGCTTTTTGCATCACATCACATTGCCAGACATATTCTTTTAAAATGATTTTTAGGTCCAGCAGGGCTGGTAGTTATTATGCCAGGGTGTGTCTCGTGATATTGAGCCCAATTAGCAATTGAATGTGTTTAATTAGTTGATTTAGTAACTTAAGCAGTAACTACTTTTTTCTCATTAGGCCATGTAGGGTTGGATCTTTTTTCCTTCATGAAGATAAATTATCATTTTAAACTTCATGTTGTGTGGAGTTGGGTTATTAATATGAATTTTAGATGGATGATCTGAAACTTTTACGTGCGCAAATTATGCAAATTTGGAGGAAATCGGGAAGGGAGCTAGTACTTTTAAAATGTACTGTGCAGTGTTTGCCAACCCACTACTGTTATTCTTGATTGTTGTTTACTTCTACAATTACTGTAATGCAGCATAAACTGCCTAATTTTTACTTTTATTTGTTTATTTTTTTTTTTGCTTTTTTAACGTGATTGATGTCCAGTGTAGTGCCACTCTCAAAGGAATACTGGTTTGGTATTTTTCAGAAACTTGCATTGCCTTTGGTAAGGAAAGTTTTTCTTAACTGAAGCTCAGTGTTACGTACCTCAGGTCATGACTGGTACAAGAATGGGTAAGCAGCTTGATTTGCAGCTCCCATGTGATGACCTTCTGTTCAACTTTGCCTCAAGAAATTGTGGTTGTGTGCCTTTTTAAAATGCACGGCTCACAGAGAGAAAGTTCTCAACAGAGTTTCAGAACGAAACTGTTTTTATTCATTTGCAGCCTGTAGTTTACTGCTTTTTGTGTTATTATTTATTTTCTGCTTTAATTATTTTTATGGTGGTTTGATTTTTCTATTTGCTATTGTTAACTGTGGTTGGTGGCCCTTAAAACTTTGAACACTGAGGGAAAATCAACTGGCACGACTGGTGAATCCAAATTTTTCGTAAAAAATAAGAATATGCAAAATGGATCAACAGGCCATGCCTGTATTCTAGTATGCTGTACAGAGTGAAGTTGAAGCAGAATTGAAAGCTTTACGATTCATACAAGGATGTCACATTGTTCAAATAACTTCATTCAGTTTTGAATCGTTGTTTTATATCTGCCATTCCAGTGAAGCCCAATGGGGAATCCACTGCAAGTCAGTAAATGTTTACGTACACAAATCGTGCTCCATTGTTGTGCGAGCAACAATCCATATCACTTTTATGGCACCCCAACGTCAGGTTTAGATGCCCTTACATTTGCTCGCATTCTTGTTTCAGGGGGTTGGCTTGAAAAAATGAAATGCGAAGAGCATCTCCAGGGAAACAGTGGTGCCGTGAGGCAATCGAGAGGAGACGTGAGGCTAGTCCGGAGGAGGCTCCTCCATCATGGAGCTGGGGCTAGCCACAGGCCCAGAAAACATTTACATCACCTCTACGTCAGCATAACCCCAGCTCCTGTCTCCAAATCTGACTGCACGCACTGGTCTGATGAGAGGAGGCGACTGGCTTGGAGAAAAAGACGCCAAAGATCATTTTCTCCCCAGTTCTGGCAATGTATCACCTCTGGCTGCTGGGAAATATTTTCATTCACACTGTCTGGATGGGCAACTCATGGCAGCACACAGGCACAAACAAAACAATATGAGAGGAAAAAAAGCCACTGAACTCAGAATCATACCCCCAGCTACAACAGGCATAACCTCATTTAAAAACAGCATTTTTCATGTCACGACCTTATGTCAGCTCAAATACTGTTGTTTAGTGTCTACAGAAATGTTTTTTATATTTTACATGTTCACTGCATTTGGAAATATTTCACTTACATATAGCTAAAACTGTGGTGAGGAATGCTTCCTCTTCAGTTTGACGCCTCTTATAAAACCTTGTGCAGTTGGACAGCCTCTAAAGCTCTTTCAAAGAAAATGTGTGTTCACATAGCGTATTTTAGCTTTGGATAAAGGTGTGGAAAATAATACGCCAAAAGCCAGAGTGTACAACAGTATTACAAACAAAGTCTAGCTGTTTTGACTTAGCGGACATATGTGATGTGTACTGCAGGCGTAATACTGCTGTCCCGGGGACCTGAATTATAGAGAGCCAAAAAATAAAGAAGCTCATGCAATAGACAGGGGAGGAGGGGAAAACGTATCGGCAGTGGATGTGTCATTATGGCTTCATGCATTTCAATGCGCCACAGTACAATAATACAATAATAAAAATGCACACACGTTCCCTCAGTGAAGGCGTGCCAGTCCCTTTCCATTAAGGATTTCTTTATTTTTCACTGAGAGCATCTTTTCGGGCAAGCCAAAATAGGGGCCGCACAATAAACTTGAGTGATTGAAATGACCAAATACAAAGCACAGTACACGTACACTTCAAAACAACAGTCCAAAAATAGTCCAAAGCAATTTTAGTCTTACATTTTCATCTTATTTTTTGAAATGATAAAAATGATTGGAGACAGTGTCATGCATTTTAAGATTTACCAGAGGGGAGAGTAAATTTGACAAATCAACAAAAATGACCAAAAACAAACATATATATATATATATATACACATACAAAATCATGATAATTGTGCCTTTTTTTCACAACCAACTCCTTTTTCCAGTAAACGCACACAATGTACACAGTATACAGTGTATACAGATGAAAAAAAACCCCTCTGAACAAGGGATGGTGGTATATTGCAAATCCATGGCTCAGATACCACCTCTGCCTCGGAGTTTAACTAATTGGCAGTATAAGCCCAGCATCTGGCCAGTACAGGTGGTATTGCCCAGATTGTCAATAAAGGGAAATGTTGTCAAAATGTTATTAATCAGTCCACTCACCCGTGATGCTGTTCACTTGCCGTTCCCAAATTGGGGTTCATTTGACAGCAGGACTTATGGCTTCTCCAAGAGTTCTATTGTTGTAATATGGCCATGTAAGTGATGCTAAATAATAAAACTGAAATCTGATTATCCAAGTGGCTGTTAAGGCAATAGGCATGTGTACTATACCTGGCACATCATGCCATCCATACTGTAAACTGGTGCACACCTGCGGCCTCTGTTGCATGCCCACCCTGCGTGTGCTGAACTTTTATTTAATTTAATCAATTAGGCTCCTGTTCGGGCTATTTTGATTTGATTTATTTATTTGTCTCAAACATAAAACAGAAAACATTTTTAAAACAAAAAAAAAAAAGGTAAATAGTCTAAGACTATTTCCATAGTTCGATAACCGTTCGAGAAGGGACAGGAAGAAGTAAAAAACTTATAAAGCCCTGCCCCTTCCTTACCATGTTTTACATGTTCTTTTTGTAGTTAAAGAAAATCATTGCAACAGATAATAAAAAAATAAAAGTACAGTTCTTATATATGCATTCATATACGTACACACATAAATTCATATATATATACGTACATATATATCTATCCATATATATATAAATATATATATATATTTTCACACACATATACATACATTCATACCTATATACATATACACATACCTATACATATACACACATATATACATACCCATTCACACATATTCATGCATACATACACACCATCATCCAAGCCATGTAACATTACTGCTCAAGATCCTCTCTCCGGTATGTATCCATAAATGCTTTTTTATATCTAAATTTGAATTGACTAATGTTATTACTGAACTTTATATTCACATCCAGACCATTCCAGAGTAATATCAGTTTTGGCACTGCTGCTCTTCCTCATCTTCATAAATGACCTTGATAGGAATATTGAAATCCAATTAGTTTGCTAATTTGTGGATGATACTGAATTGGGTGGTCTGATGAACAGTTTGGAGTCCACTACAGCGATTCAGAATGATTTAGATAGAATTCAAAATAGGGCAGAAACTGACCAATGAAATCCAATGTACCTATATGTAAAGTTCTACTTGTCAAAAATAAAAGAAAACATTAGACAGGATTACTTCAAGGGAGGTTCAAAAATGGAATGTGCTCTACATGAAAAAGATACTAAAGTGATTGTTGGCCAAACCCTTTCAGGTTCTAACCACTGTGGTGTAGCCATTATAAAGGCTAACAGGATGCTGGGATATAAAGCCAGAAGTATTGAGTATAAATCTTAGGTGGTTGTACTTCTCTTGTACAACACCTTCCTCAGACCACACTTTGAGTATTGTGTGCAGTTAAGGGACCATACTTTGAGAAAGATATAGTGGCTTTAGAAAAAGTCCAAAGAAGAGCCATTAAGTGAATTCCTAGTTCAAAAGATGAAAGCTATGGGGAGAGGCTGATGGTTTTTAATCTTTTCAGTCTTAGTAATTGGAGACTTCATGGTGATCTAACTGAGGTCTTTAAATATGTTCAAGTGTTTAACAAAATGAATTACACCAGATTACTGGGGCCTGTTAGTAGAACTTGGGTAAAAAATGCAGGCTAGCCAAGGGTAAATTTAGCACTGATATAATGAAATATTTTTTCCATGAGCGTAATTTCAAGGTGGTATAGCTTGTCTGGCCATTTTGTTGAGGCAGAAACTCAAGAACTCAAGTTTTCAAGAACAGGCTTGATTTTCAGTGCGAGACAACATTTCCTCCTCGAGAATCTGAAGTATAGGCTTGCTTTAGCGACTGGAAAATGGCAAGCCTGGTTTGGCTAAATGGTCTGTCGTCGCCACTCCTATTACATTATGCTATGTTGTGACTGTCAGATCTGTTTTAGTACTATATATTTTTGTTTATTGTAATGGCCTGTAGCTGCACCTTGTTTGATGCAAGCAAACTATACTTCAGCCATGAGGTCATAAAAAATATAGCTACCATTGTGATATCACTGAGCTGTAAACTCCCAGAGTAGAGGATATCTGATAACCACAGGGCTGCTGATCTAAACTCTAGACAGAAAAAATTAAGACTGTTCTGAAAAAACCTTGGCATTTAATAAAAAACAGATGCACAGAGCTGGGTGTCTGAGAATATGCAGATATCTGTAAGCACATTAAAGCATAATAATGTGAAATGCCCCAAAAGAGCAAATAAGAAAACACAACAAAGCGGGTAGGAACAATTCCTCTGAAGAGTGGAAACATAATTTTCATATTTTCTCAGCTGTGCTGTGTCAGCATTAGAGCTTTTGTTGCCTGTTCAGCCCCTCCCCAAGTCATTAGATCAGCAGTAAAAGTTGATGTTTATTGCACCAATTAAATATATACTGCATAAAGACATTAACGAGGCATCAGAGGGGGATTACAATGCACTAATACCGCTTTATTATCACATTTGAGTAGCAACAAACATACATATCTCGCTGCCCTGCATCTCCCATGATATCAACTTATTTTATTACATCTCTGTGGTACATTTCTCTTTTTTATCCATTAATGGTTTTCGCACAGTCGCCTAATGCTAACAGGTCCAGATTTATTTTGTTCAGTCAGTTTTTCCCTCGCCAACTTGCTGAGAGAAATTGGAGAGACAGATGGATGATAGTTAGACTGGTACATAGATTAACTGCATAGACCAGATTTTGTTAGCTGTATTCCACAACGTTAATCTCAACAGTGGCCACATAAAAAACTAGCGGGCACTCAGGGAGGCGCATATATGCAACAAATCAACAATCAAGAGAGGATTCAAATACAGAGGGCGCATAGGAAGATATAATCCATTGATAAGCTCAAAAGCAGGCAGACCAGATCAGAGTTTGCTGTAATACACCTAAAGTCTGTAAAGTACAGTTGTGTGCAGTGATGATTATACATGAAACAAAATGAAGATAAATTGGGAACCAAATACTATTCAAGTATTTGTTTCATGTAATATTGGATCGTATAGATGAAAATACATTAACAGATAAAAATATATAGTAGAAACAGGAAAAAAAATCAATATCTAGTGTGGCCACCCAATGCTTTGATTATAGCATTTAATCTTTCAGGCATAGTTTTTGCATACTTCTTACTTCCTCACATGCTAAACCATTCCATACAGTTTGAAGTTCATTCCAAAGAGATTTTTTCAATGTCACAACAGAAGTGCTCAATCAGCCATCAGTGATAACTTTTTTGTCACCAGATGTTTATTTCCTACCGAGATAATTCTTGCACAATGTAGAAGAGTGTTTAGGGTCATTATCCTGTTGAAAATGAAATCAGTCTTTTTCCAGATGGCCTCACAAGGATGCTGTGATCTTTAGATGAAATCCCCGGCTCCTTTCGAGCAGACAACGCCAGACATAATAGTACTACCTCCATGTTTTACTGAAGGGGTTAAACAGTCATTTTTGAAATTTTCTCCAACTCTACGTTGCACATAAGTTCTGTGTTTGGGTGAGAAAATTTTTGCATTCTCATTCATTGGTCCAAAGGATTGGTTCCCAGTCCATCATGTAAGGCCACAATGCAGCTACGAACAGAGAGCTCCTTCCATCGTGCCATTGTGTTTAACACTGTGATACTGCTAAAAGTTAATTTCACCTCATATATGTACTGGCGCAACTGACCATCCAAGGTAATTTTGTAGAATAGTGTTGCTTCAGTTTTAACAATTTTTTTAGCATCAATAATCATGGAATGAGCCTTAAAATATGCATTCAGGCTACGCAAGAGTCAAAAAAAATAATAATTTGCGACACCTTTCAATTGTTATAAAAATGTATTTTTTCAGTGTTTTTGTTTATTACCTTTATTTTTACCACAAGAAACTTGTGGAAATGTTTTTTTGTTTTTGTTTTCATTGTCTACAATAGTTTTTTTCAATACATTGTCACCAAAAAATTACAGAGAAGTAATATATTTGGACCCCTTGTAAACAAAAGTGGTGGTGTAGCATCACTGAACGCTACTGTATATATTGATGATGTGCCAGCTGACAGAAGTAGCGGGCTGAATCCTGCATTGCACACAGCTATTTTGTCTGTTAAAATTCAGGCAAATATTTAAAATCTAGAGCAGTGTTTCCCAACTCAGTCCTCGGGGCTCACCAGTCAGATCCAGGTCTTTGTTGTGTGCCACCTTCAGCATTTCTGAGGTGACAAATCATGGGCTGCATCATTTGCATCAGGTGTGCTTAAGGTGGAACACAAAAAATACATGGATCTGACTGGTGTACCTCAAGGACTGGTTTTGGAAACACTGATCTAGAGGGTGCTTCAGAGTGCAGATGGACAACGACCATCTGTGACCATTCAAAGCATATGCAAAAGAAACCCAAGAATTCCTTAAAACAAACAATGGAAATGTTGTGCAGTGATCAAGTAAATCACCTGTCCGTAATCCTAATGAGCATGCATTTCACTTGCTTAAGACAAAACTAAAAGCACAACATTACAGTCGTAGGTCAAGCAAAAGCAGGGTGATGTCTGAGGGCTCTTCACTTCAAGCCACACATTGACCACAAAGGATTTGCCACCAGTATTAAAAATCACAATATGTTTGTCATAATATTAAGGTCGTCAAATTCATTCTTTTCATGCCCACCAATGACAGAATCCTTAATTAAAGCTGAATGTCTACTTTACTTTTCAATTACATTTTCATTGTTTCATTTCAAGTGTACAGAACCCAAGTGATGATCACTGTGTCACTGTCCAAATACTACAGTATATGCGGAAAGCACGTAAGGACTTACAGTGAAATTCAGCATGTGAAGACTTTCAATTCTGCTATTGCCTGAATATTCCACTTGTTAAAATAAAACTATAACACATAGAAGATGAGATTTACCATGACCGTGAATGTAGATCCTGTGTGGTGACCGGTTTCTTGCTACCTCCTATTTTGTGGGGACGTAAATTTAATTCTCCCCAAAGGTATAGGGCAGGGGTGGCCAACCCTGGTCCTGGAGAGCCGCAGTGCCTGCTGATTTTTGGTGTTACTTTGCACTCGACTGATGGATTAAATTAGTTGATATCTCACTTAACTGATCTCACCTGGTGTCTCAGGCTTAATTAGGCAATCAAGCAATTAATTTGGTACTTGAGCCAATCAAGCAATTAGCAGGAACAACCCATAAGACTCCTAGAGCCAATTAAGCAGACTTGCAGGTTGTTAAAGATTTGTCAAAGTGGTTGGATATTTAGTGTAGTTGTAATGCAGGCAAAGTAGAAGTACAGAGTACAGATAAAAGTTTATAGAGCAGGGGTGGATAACGCAAGTCCTGTAGAGCCAGAGGGCGTGCTGAGTTTGGTTTTAATCGGGTGGAGAAAACCAAAGACACCAGGTGATATAAGTGAAGGGTGTAATCAACTGCTTTAATTTATCAATCAAGTAACACTAAAAACCATCAGAAACTGCGGCTCTCCAGGACCAGGGGTGGCCACCCCTGGTATAGGGTGAAACTGTCAATGTCACCAATGTTTGTCCACTCCAAAGTTGAAATGAGACCTTTGTACATGACAATAGTTTTCCACAGCATCCTTATAGAAAAACTCCTTCCGTTTGCTGCGGTGTTGCTGAATGAGAATTAAATAAGGCTGATGCACACAGTTTCATTACTTTTTTGGGGAGTGGAACTTTTTGAAAGAATTGCTATTGTAAAATGAGTGCCATTTAAAAATGACTTCATCTTTGTTTTCTCTGTATTCAGCTCTTGTTTTATGAGCTATTGTCTGTTGAATTCAGTTTATGGTTTGATGGGTGTGGAATCAAACCGAACAATGCAAAAACAGGCACTCAAAACCGTAAATCAATCAGATCACATTACCTGGAAAAATTATCCTTCATTCAGCTATGGAGAGTTGATGCATTTGACACTCTTTTCATTTATAAACAAATTTCGAAAAGCATTTGTTATCGCCATTAGCGACAAATTAGCATGTCAATGAAAAGCCTGGACCACAATGGGGTATTCGCTTCTCCTCAAAGACGCACAAACACGCGTTAACACAAAAAAGGCTGTCACGGCTTTCAGTCACTGTGATTGAGGTGCCGTTTAAAATTCGGCAGCCAACAAAGGAGCGCTCCTCTCTACTAATTTGCTATAACTGTCGGCAGGATGATATGACAAGGATGCAGTCATTTTGAAGGAGACACTTTTTAATGAAAGTGACAGGCTGTAAACCTCAATCATTCTTTTCTTTCATTTGCTCAGAATGTCTGCAAAGATCATTTAGTTTCACACTATTATCCTGAAGCAGCCATTATGTCGCATATGAGTGGCTTTGTATGTATGTTCTTCAAAGTGCATACTTGTCCTAGCGATGCCCAAAGACACTAAGAATGCTTTAAAATCAGGAAAACAATTGCTATGATGCTTTTTTTTTGTTTGGAAGATGGCATGCGAATGATACTAAATCAACCTGGTATTTTATCCAAAAAAAGTGATGATTAAAATGCTGCTAGATAACCGAAAGATCTCAGAAGTTGCAAGGAAGCAGAATATGCTTGCCCCCTCTCTACTTTCAACCTCATAATCCGGCAGAGACCACTGTCATGTTTCGATCAAGGGTGATGGATGAATCATGCAAACCGTGTGGGAACTGCTACTGAATGTCCCCCATTACCTTGTAATGCTTTGTTCCGCTGAAGAATTACGGCAAACATTGAATATCTCTCGATTAACTGTAAAAACCCATTTCCAGAAAAGTTGAGACGCTATGTAAAATGTAAATAAAAACACAATGCGATGATTTGCACATCTATTTAAATCCTAAATTAAATGAAAATGGTTCAAAGACAATATATAAAATGTTGAAACTGGGAAGTTTATTGTATTTAGAGAAATGTTTGATCATTCTGAATTTGATGCCAGCAACATGTTTCAAAAAAAAAGTTGGGACAGGGGAAACAAAAGATTGGAAATGTTTTATGATGCGAAAGAAAAATGCACCTGGTGAAACATCTCATGGATAAATAGATTAATTGGCAACAGGTCGGTGACATAAATGGGTATGAAAAGTGCATCTCAGAGAGGCTTTCACCACTTTGTGACAGACTGCATGGGAAAACTGTAGAACAATTTAAGAAATAAATAGTAAAGAAACCATGGATTTAATCATCTTTGGTATGTAATATCATGCAATTATTCAGAGAATCCAGAATTCAGAGTTTCACTGGCAGCAAAACAGGCCCAGAGCATAATACTACCTCCGCCATGCTTGATGATGAGAATGGTGTTCTTGTGGTTAAAGGCTTCACCTGTTCTCCTCCAAACATATTGTAGGGCGCTAAGGCTGAGCAGCTCAATTTTTGTTTCATCTGACCACATCATTTTCCTCCAGAAGGTCTTATCTTTGTCCATGTGATCAGCAGCAAACTTCAGTCGAGCCTTAAGGTGCCGCCTCTGGAGCAAGGGCTTCCTTCCTGCACGGCAGCCTCTCAGTCCATGGCGAAATAAAACACGCTTGACTGTGGACACTGACACCTGTGTTCTAGCAGCTTCTAATTCATTACAGACCTGCTTTTTTGTGTTTCTCAGTTGACTCTTGACCATCCTGACCAATTTTCTCTCAGCGGCAGGTGATATTTTGCATTTTCTTACTGATCATGGCAGTGACAAAACTGTGCCATATACTTTACACTGACAAACAATTGTTTGCACAGTTGCTCTTGGGACCTATAGCTGCTTTGAAATGGCTCCAAGTGACTTCCCTGCCTTGTGCAGATTCGTGCTGAGCTCCTTTGACTTTTTCATTGTAGCGTTTGTGGCCGAGTCTAATGGTTGCATCAAATGAGCCCTATTTCAATGGGCTCAGAGAAGTCACCAGCTGTAGTCAATCATTATCACTCACAAAAAGTTAAGAGGCCATACCACGAAGCTAATTTGATTGACACAACTTCGTACATCACCAAAATTGATAATTCATGTTGCTGTATGTATATTTTTGACCCAGCAGATTTGGTCACATTTTCAGTTGACCCATAGTAAATTCATAAAAGAACCTAACTTCATGAAAGTTTTTTGTGACAACGAGGTTTGTGTTCCAATCACTCTATCACAGAAAAATAAGAGTTGTAGAAATTATTGGAAACTCAAGATGGTCATGACATTATGTTATTTACAAGTGTGTGTAAACTTCTGACCACGACTGTAACTATAATAGACACATCCAGGTTTGATGACTGTCAACCTGGTTTAATCAAAACAGAAATAGAACCAATAATGTAAATTCAGCAAAAAGGTTTCAACCAGCAGCTCATTATGCCAGGATTGCAAGAAATTCTGCAAGGGTTTAAATGAAATTTACTATGATATATTACACTGGAAGGATACAAAACCATATCTAAAGTTCAGGGCATACTGTGATCTACAGTGAGAGCCATTCGTCTCCAAATTGAGTAAACTTGGTTGATCCTCCAATGAGTGGCCAGCCTAAATTCCTCCAAGAGCTATCCACGATGCATCTGTTAGGAGACACTTAGGGATGAGGTCGTGGAACAGGAACTTAGAGAATGGAGCAGGAGATTTAATGTCAGAATAGTTGTAACCACAGAACATGCACTGGGAAATGGTTAAACAAAACAAGACTATGCCCTTAGACTCTGTACAATGCAGGATAAAAAATACAAGACAGAATCACTATAACAGAAATGCACAAACCAAGGGATTCATATAACAAAGGAGTACTCAGAAAAAAACAAACACTACGAAGTAACCAATTGAAACCCCAAAGTATCAACAAAAGCACAAAGTAACAAAGGAATAAACAGAAAAGGCTAAAAAAGACAAAATGCAAAAACCCACAAAATGCAAAGTAACGTCAGACAAAGTTTGGAAATTACTATCAATATACTAATCGCGAGAGAAATACCTTAACCAGGATATGCTGGAGGTAACATTACAAGAATTCAAATTACGTGAGAGCAAAAAGGACTAGGAAACACTGGGAGCTAGGAGAAACCAGGGTGAAAATAATGACACCCGGTGACCACTGAGCTGAAACTGGTAGTTTAAATAGATACAGACACAAGGGAATACAATCAGAATTCTAATGAGTTTGAACAAGGAAGTGGAGACTTGATTGCAGATGGGGGCGTGGTCACCGAGCTGTCAGGCATGGACGTGACAGAATCCCAAAAGTCACAACAGAAGAAATAAGACAGAAATCAGTGGAATTGCTGGTCTTGTTTGCCTTCGATAAGGTTACTGTTCATAAAAATATAGTTACGAGAGAGGGGCATGTGAAAAACAACTGGTTGACAATTTGTTTGAAACACGCTGATGATCCCTAAGTCCAGAGGCGGTCCATCGACAGTAAAGAAGGCCTTCAGATACCTCACCTTTCAAATAATAATAAAAATAATAACCTAAACCTCTCAAAGTTTACTTTTCCCGCTTAGCAACAGATGCTCAGACTAATTGCTTGAATGACAGTCAAATTTATTCTTGATAGCATTGTAATACATTGCACCACAAAGTTGTTTAGTGTTTTCTTCTGCACAGAAATGGCGACTTAAAATTTCAATACGCCTTTATATATTCTGCTCTCACTTAGTTCATGAAGCGGCTCATATTTGCGTAAATTGGTTTGCGAGGCTCATTAAGCAATACGCCAAGAGAATCCATTCTGCATATTCTGAATGTAGCGACGGCTAAAGGGAGTTGTTAGGCACGATGCAGAGCTGAGTGATAATTGTATGGCAAAAATAAATGTTGCGAAGTCAGCATTTATTTATATTATATATTTCATTTATATTCTTTATATATATTTCCATCCTTCCAACGCCACATCAATTGTATAAATATAGGCAATAGGCATTCACTTTTTCATTATCATTTCTTATTTTAAGTCACGTTTTGGTCTTGGTTGTTCAGTCGATAAATTGTTTGATTGTTAACCAGGCAAACTTAAACGAGAACAGTTCGAGGGCAATCGAGCGGAAGAGGGCGTAGTTACTGAAGGCCCTCAGAACACCCGACGGGACGCCACTGCCTAAGTCAATTGAGAACGTGATCTTTGGACTTCCGAATCCAAAGTGGGACTTTTTGGAGGAGAAGTGGGTCAGTGCATCTCTGAAGTGGTGTGGCTTCTTGGGTGCTCCCAGTCAGCATTAGTTAGAACCCACTGACAGTGGCCCAAGGAAGGACAAACCATGAATTGGCGACAAAGGGTTGGGTGTCCGAACTCATCAATGCAGAAGGGCAACAAAGGCATCCCTTCTGGTCCAAATAGACAAAGGGCTACTGTGGTACAAGTCGAAGAGAATGTTAATGATAAATCAGAAATGTGTCACAACACATAGTGGTATATCCCACCCAGCATATACAAAAGGTAGCATTTTGTAGCTGAAGACCAGTTGGGGTGTCCATGCTAACCTCGGTCCACCTCTGAGAGCGTCGGCAATGGATATGAAAGTCAGAACTCAGCCTTGGAGCAACTGAAAAAAGTTGCCTGGTCTACTGAATCCTGTTTTCTTTTAAATTATGTGCTTTGGTTGGGTACCTGTGCACCCTTTAGCTGTGCACCCGGATGCACTGTGGGAAGAAGACAAGCTGTCAAAGGGAGTGTGGTACTCCAGGAAATGTTTTGCTGGGAAACCCCGGGGCTGGGAATTCAAGAGGACGTCAGTTTGATGGAGCTATTTAGGCAGCATGGGGGGTACCTACGCAAGATACAGCAGGTGGCTGTAATTTCGTGGCTGATAAGTGGACCCTGACACATGGGTTACTGAATGGTGACAGAATTGTATTAATACATCTTAACCATTCAGAGATAAAAAATATTGTTGCTCAGAGTTAGGTTATTTTTAAATGATATACTCAGTGGAAATCAATTATTCTTCCAAACAGCATTCTGTTACAAAAGAGCTTATTTGAGATCTGCTTTGAAGTCAAATTTTGGGGTGTAATCACGAAATTACCATTATCATAATTGTCTTTTTACAGTGCAATCTTTTCATTCATTTATCCTCACAATTATACAGTAGTTCACAGAAATAGTGACATCTTCTGAATATGTACAACATAATTAATATATTACTTGTATTTTCAGTTTGTCAGGGTAAATTTAAAATCCTTAATTTTCCCTTGAAACATTCACATATTGAAATACATATCCATAATTTCTATGGCATGCAAATCATCATCGCAACACTTGACTATCACAGACTTGGGTTTAACTCTGGTGATAATAGGCTCTGTTTTACAATGCTGGATGTCTGAGTTACCTGGATTACAAGCGCACAGAGTAAAAAGGGAGATCTTTTTAAACTGGAATGTGAGCTGCAAAAAAAGAATGACTATTTTGGCTTTTGCCACCTATGGTCATTCAGTAAATTAATTCATCCTGCAATTAGGAATTCCCTCCAGATTTGGCATGTTTAGACACAGGTCACTTAACTCATTCCCTACGGCAAGCCGCTGCCAACGGTGCAGCGAATTCTACCATTCCCTACGGTAAGCCGGTGCCAGCGCCGTGTATGACCATTCGCAGTCCGATGCAAATGGTCATAATGGTCAAAATGCAAAATCAGTTGACGATCGGGGTCATGGGCCACCTGAACTACAATACTGTATATTGTGTAATTTTAGAGAAAAGTATTCCGTACAAACGTAACAATTTAATATAAAAGTATTCCGTAGGGAATGAGTTAACATTCACAGACATCTACCTTCTGTTCTTGGAAGTGCATACTTTTTTCTTGCTTTGCAGCTGTAGTTCCAAGGTGCAACTGAGTGAGGCCATTACATTCTCACAAAAAGTCCTCAAAGTAATGCTCTTCTGCAGCAGAATAAGGGTGCAGACAGAAAAGTATAGTCACAGATATTCAGAAAAAAAAATCTCAAAAACTGTGATCTTTGCTGTGTATTACGTTCACAGGTTTTGCAGTATTTTAATGAGTCCCACATTCTGACTTATCCAATAATCCTCGAAGTAAATTATTAAAAACGAACACTTCGTAGTTTACACTATATCGCATAATCTATCCCCTCACCTACTGTGCTTACCTACATACAGGGTTTAGTCTGCTGTCTCTAATATTGATCGATCACAGTCACAACCCTCGTGTGTGAAAGCCTTCTGTTACTCCTACAATTTAGGAACTTGCCCATTTATTAAAAGTATTGCTCCTTTGATTAGTTTATATCTTGCATGTATTCCCCTCCTTGGCTGTGTCTGGTTTCATAGTTACCTCCTAATGGTTCTGTGACCTGAATTAAAATTTGTAATTTGCTTATTTCTGCTTAGAACCAGTCAGTATTCCAAGTAAAAAAAATTTTGTCTTTATTAAATGTAACGTGATCTTGAATGAAAGAATAATGCGGAAGCCGTCCTCTTCACTTAGTTAACTTGAACAAGTTTCCAAGCCTACTTGCGCGTTCAAGTTAACCCCCTTCAAGTCAATTCCTCTGTCCAGTTAAATATGAGCTAGCTCCCAAGCTGGATCAGGGTCCAGGATTGGGACTGCATTCTTATTAACCCTTCCAAGTCTGTTCCTCTGTCCAGTTTGCTAGGAACAAGCTCCCAATTCTTCTATGGTCATAGTAAAGTGTCATGTTGGCCACAGATTGCATGACTTTAGGAAATGTCCTTCTTTGAAGAATATCAATATCCACACTTCTACCGTGAAGAAGCAACTAATACCTATGATGAAAATCACAGTTGATCCATAAAGTGAATCAAACTGAAGACTAATACAAATTCCGAGGTAATGAAACATTTTCTTGCTAAAGGACGGTTTTTAAATTAAAACTTTTAAGGCAGAATGGGCTGTATACCAGCACATATACACATTAGGTGTTCCCGAAGGAAACTCAGGTTTTAGGAATGTGTGTGAATTATTTACGTTTCCGAAATGAACTCTACAGTAGATTCTATTTCCTTTTCAATGGTGGCTATGGACTCATTTTTATTTTATTATCTGCCTCAACTTACGTTTCAGTAATGCTGCAAGGTCCAAAAGAGATCTTTTCCTCTTTGATTAAACTGGTAAGAATGACATATTTGGTGAAACATAACTTGATCGAACCTTTTCCGTTTTCATTTGTTCATTAATAGCTCAGCTTTGGTATCTGCCATTGAATTGAAATAATTTGCAGCTCAATCATGTTGTGATACTGGTCATATGGTGAACAATTTTTCTGTTGTCTAGAGCGACAGAGCCTGGGGGTTGTTTATCCAGCACAATATCATATCTTACGTGTTACGGATTTAGGATTCTCTCAACTGGAGTATATGTGAATTAAAGTGAAGTGAGACATTTAACTTTTGTTCTCAGTCTGTGGAGGCTTCAGAGTTTGTGTTTGTCTGCATTGTTTAGTCCAAGAATGCACGCTGCATTGACCTCCCATCAAACATCGAGTGGAAACAATATCCCTCCGCAAGAAAAGTCGCAATCAATACGCATTAACTTTTATGGGGCTGTGTGAATATTGAGAAAACAGCATTATTAAACTCAATTACTGTCTTAAAAGGCTATTTTTTGTGCTCCACAAAGTTATTAAATTGACTGTGACTGAACTGGAATGTAATTCATAGGCCTGTCCAGACTCTATACGGACAACAGCATCCATAAACACAAGCATGATTCAGATCAAGAGCCAGATTGTAGAAAAGGTCCATTAACCAAACTTTAGTTGTTGATTTTTATCTGAACCTGATTGCTCCATATCTTTTTAACTTATCATACACATTATAAGACTTGTCACTGTGCTGGGGGTGGCCTCAGCCCAAACTGCCTGCAGAGCTATAATTTTATGATGCCACATGGGTATTACGAGCACATTGTGATACCTTCGGCCCGTGGCATTCGCTGGGAGCAAGGTACATACATCACTAGGTGGTTGTAAATCAAGCCAGTCTGATTCACAGCTGCAACCAAAGGAACACCACTGCACTGCATTAGGGAGAAAAGCTGGGAATTATCCAGTGACAAGTGAGATGCTGGAGGTGATGAATGGATGTGTATCAGGAGGATGACACTTGAGGGCAGAGAATCCATCCATCAGTGTAAATCACCTCCTCATAGGTTCTGCAGTCTGTCTTATGGGAGGGACTCTTTGGCTGGGGTCGTGTGGGAATGCTGCCATTGTTAGGACTGGGAGGGAATGCCACCATTAATGGGGTTTGCTTTGCGTATTTTTAAGTACTACTGCCAGTTAAGGCTGCATTTGGACGGAGGAACAACATTACAGTGCCAAAAAAAGCAATGAATCAACTCATATATTCTTTGAAGCATTGTTTTCATGATTTATTACATTCGTGTGAAATACTTTATATAATATAGATAATAAATAATATGAAAACAAGAAAAGAAAAAGCACTAACGCTGCGGGTATGTCTCGCCCCGGCTGCCCCCGAAAACCTTAACCAAAAACTTTAACCTTGGCTCTCGTTTCTCTCAAGATAATAGGAAGCTTTTAATTCGATCAACCTTCTTGTCAGTGTTAGATTATGGTGACATCATGTATATGCATGCTATCCCAATGACCTTGAAAAAACTTGACTCGGTCTGTCACGCTGCACTTTGTTTTATTACTAGAGATCCTTTTAAAACGCATCATTGTTCTTTGTATAAAGCTGTAGGTTGGCCATCATTGGCTACCAGGAGAAGGCAGTACTGGCTGACCTCTATTTATAAAGCAGTCTCACACAGATTACCATTACCATGTTACCATACTGCTTTTATCTCGAGTCGCAGTAGCAATTATCAGGCGAGATCTCAGGACTGGTTGGTCCTAGAAGTCCCCAGAGTTAAAACAGAACTTGGTAAAACTGCTTTTAGTTACTGTGCTCCTAGGAAGTGGAACAATTTTCAAGAAACATTTAAACTGGGTAAATTGATATCATTAGAAAATTTCAAAAAAGTGATAAAGGATTTAGAAGTTGGGGACTGTACGTGTTTAGAATAATATTACAGCAATTTTCTTAGCCACATGTATTGTATGCGCTCCTGTATGATAATTTTGTCATTTATTGTTCATTTTTTTATGATAATGTATTGCATTGAATTCTGTCTTGTGTTTTGTGTTATTAACAGGGCACCATCGCAAATGAGACGGAGGTCTCAATGCGTTCCCCTGAATAAATTAAGGTTAAATACTTTGTAAATAAATAGTGTAAAACGGTGATGGCTAGTCGTCACGTAATTTTTTAGAATAAGAATTTGAACGTCCGCATTATGAAGAAAGCTTCCTCCCATTCTGTATAGCCCCCCCTACTGGCAATTATTGAGAAGAAAGTGGAGCAATTTTATTTGAAATATTTTTCACAAAATTAAGATTATAACAGGAACTATATTCTATAATTCCATTATCTGTTTGACAATAAAAAATGAAGGAAAAAAACGAAGAATCAGTGTCATCCATCCAATGAGTTTTGAAGCATTGTGGTAAATCTCAGCTGGGTAAAATATCCCAATGCAAATCAGAAATTTTTCTTTTATCTTTGTAGCTGTCTACTTTGTAGAAGGCACTCATAGAGCGCCATACCTCTGCCGTCTTGAAATTTTTTGGTGGAGGAAGTAGTATTCGGACTGCCTTATCAGTGATCATGGACGTTCAATGAGTCTAGATAGTGTCATCTACATGCTTAGAAATTATTTCGGATCCTGGATCGAGAATATGAGTCTCCAGCAACCAGATAGCTCACTTGGTTAAAGCATCGCACTGCGAAGCAGAAGTGACTATCACAACGCGGGTTCGAGCCCCAATTGTACCAACCGGCAGTGGTCGGCAGCTTTTTCAGTGTAGTGCACAATTGGCCATTGCATTACAGGGATGCAAATTTTGAAGGGTCTGCCGGGAAGGGTAATATCACATTGTTCCATTGTTCGTTGCTTAGTGGCCTCCTGTTGGCCAAGAGGGGCGCTGGTCAGGAAGATTCTAAGCTTGTTCATGTTCGGGTATCCTCTGCCCTCGCTCTGAACATGCGATGATTCAACTAATGAGTCTATGTGAAGCGGTGGCTGATGGGCGCGTGCTTCCGAAGAGAGCCGCAGACTGTCTGCTCGTTCCTGAATTGGCAACAACGGGTTGCATACGAGCAAGTGTTGTACATAGTTCCCCAAATTGGCATTCCAGATTCAGGAGGGATTGGAGATGCCAAATAAAAAAAAAAAAAAAAGAATGAGTCTCCACCAAAATTTGATCAGTGCAGAGCACAATGAACACACAAATTTCATTGCCATCCACAACTTTTGAGATATTCTGATAGCTGACAAACACATACACAAACAAACAAATAAAAACTGGTGAAAAACATTTCCTTTTTTGGGAAGTAAAATCAATATGAGAGAATCAGTTTAATTGGTTGTCTTACATGCCCACGCCATGACACTACCTGCACCATGCTTCAGAGGCAAGGTAGTATGCTTCGGGTCATAAGTAATTCCTTCTCAAGGATCTTCTTTTCCCTTCATTCTGGTACATTAGTCTTTGTCTCTATTTAACGGATGTTGTCCCAAAACTCCAAAGAATTTTTAAATGTTTTATAGAAAACTCTGATCTGTGACTTTATTTGGCTTACTACTGGTATACATCATGTGGTAAAATGTCTGTATTTGCTATGATAAAGTCTATACTACATATTTGACTTTAATTAAAATATCCAGGACAGTGTTCAGGCCAACTTATCTGGGATGTGTTTTCCAAAATCGCAGATGCTAACTTATATAGTTGGACCAATTGACTGTGAAAGGACAAACTATGTGAGTTGCTAACTTAGTTAGCCACTATGCTTTTTGGAAACGCACCCTTGGCCAGTTAAATTGTGAAAGGTTTCCTCCACACACGGGAAAAATGTGCCTTTCAGTTATCAATTTGTCACAGTAATCCATGGACTCCTGGGACATTTTGCAGTTCCTGAGCTGACCATGGTGCTTTGACCTTTTAAGAATGTACAAAATAAATTACCAGATTTTTGTAATTTCTCTGATCGGTTTGTTTTGATTTTTCTGCCAAGTGATGCTTTAACCGCAATATTTCAAAAGCAAATGCCATACTTCAAATATGAAATAATGGAATCATACGCATGGCCATATGAAAGCCACCAGGCAATTAGGTCTCCAATTGGGTTTTTTTTGTTAGTGTTTTTGGGGGGGGTGTAGCTCATCTATATGGCTCATCCCATTTTGAATGTAAATGCTCACAAATTATACATGAAAGTCTACACATTGAACTTGTATTCATTATTTAATTTCACTCACAGAGTGGTGCAGTCAGCAGTTAAAATAATGATACATTTTTCAACGACCAATAGTTCTCAAATGCAGGAACACAATCTGGGCAGTCTGCCGATCAATCCCAGGCATCATACATCATTTGCTCATAATGATGGGCAATTTACCATCTCTAACTAGCCAAGCATTCATAGCTTTGGAATGTGGGAGGAAACTGGAGTACCTAGAATAAATAAAGGGAACATGCAAGGTCGATTTTCAAAACCACAGTCTTAATGCTGTGATGCAACAGAGCTACTAACAGCATCGTCATGCCACTCTTCATAAAAAATGAGATGAGTCAATGACAAACTTTTTCACCAGTGAAATGCACAAAAGGACATGCCCCATGTTTTTAAACTTAACAGATTAAATTACAAAAATTGTCCAATTCTTCCATGTTTAACTAGGGTGCCAGTAAATCTGGACCTGACAGTATTTGATTCAAATGCATATGTACACCCAGATTGAATGCATGGAAACAATTGAAACTGGGTTTATCTTATAGATCAGTTAAGCATTGCAACTCACTGCATCTTGCAGTTATTTCCTTGTTTTCTTTTTTTTACTCATTATTAAACATGGTCATTTTCTGATCACACATACAGCTTAGCTTTGGTTATCCATTAAAAATAATTTTACTAAGATGCACCTCTTCCAAACATGGAATGTATGTCCCCTGGGTGTGGAAAAGTAGCTCGGGAGACAAGAAATGCATGATTGGACTGAAGGGGCTTTTGTCTGAGAATTACCCTCTAGTGTATGTCTTGTTCCATTTTTCCCTAATCTTTATTGAAAGGAGATCCTTGTAAAGGAGAAATGTGTAGTTCTAAGGTGCAAAGGCAAGCAATTGATTATCGGGCCATTGTCAGAGGGTATACATCTACCCCAGACACATTTGGTGTGTTAGGGAGAAACCCATTAAAAACAATGTAATTCTTATGACAGCGATTTCAATCAGGACAGATCAATGAATTGCATGAAGGCAATCATTTATTACAGAACGAGGAGATTAATAGCTGTGATGATAGCCTTGAAGTCTTTGGCGCTTGGACTTAACAGGGAGATTTTACAATTGAGGGGCCTCTGTCCTGAGGCGCAGCAGGATAAATCCCCCCATGGAGTCCAGAGACTGGTGGTGGTGGCGGCTGGTGACTGATAAGCTGATGAAGGCTATGAAGCAGATCAACGTGCAAAGGCTGGCAGTGATGTGGAGGTGGAGGGTGTGCACAACTTCAGCCTGCATGTACTAAAAACAGACAGAATCATATTTAAAAAGACAGCGGTTAGAGCAGTGTTTCTCAAACCTCTCCTGGAGGACCACCTGCCCTGCCTGTTTTAGATCTTTCCCTGCCCCAACACAGGTGATTCAAATAATCAGGATGTTATCAATCAGCTTTAGAGGGTCAATAACGAGCTGATCATTTTAATCACCTGTGCTAAAACAGGGAAAGATCTAAAACATGCAAGACAGGTGGTCCTCCAGGAGAGGTTTGAGAAGCACTGGGTTAGAGGATAGGGCAACAATGTAGGAGTGTCGCAGTGGTATTGGACGGATGTGATCAGCTGAAAACTCATTTGACAGCTCCACATGATCACAGGTGGAATTATGAGAGCATGCATTAGAGGACTGGAAGCAGATTAAATGGAAATGGACTGGCTAAAGCATGCGAAAGGACAGTCTTCCTAACTGAACTCCCACTAGAACTTCATTTGTTGTAATGTTTTAAACATTACTTTAAATTAAAAAAATAAATAAATTCAACATAAACACCTTAGTCATGATGCAATAGTATTCTTCAGTGAAAAGAACAGATTTTTATCTTTTCAATAATTTCACCACTCTGTGTCTTTTTTTTGCTGACTAAAATCCAAGACTTGTTTTGTGCTAATTTTGGGTTGGTGATTCTAAAAATTGTCTGTTTTACCCTAGCATGTCATTTCCTCACAATGTATTATGTGCATTTTATAGCACTGTCACTTTTGACAACCACTGTGAAGATTATGAAGACTTGTATCGTCCTTTAAAGTTGGGATTCAAAGGAAAAACTGAAATATGGAAATTTCAACATCAATGGAAAGCTTGAAACAGAAAGAATGCAATGTAATGTCATTCCGTCACATTATCGATAGGAGAAAACGGAAACACGTAGAAACGACAGTACTTTATTGAGAGTGAATACATCTGTCATGCTAGGAATGACGCCCATTTTGGGTGATGTCACATACCGGTTTTGCAAGCTCTGCTCTTTGAGTTTACGTGCAGTGTACGTCTCTCTCCAAGCTTTATATTTTGTTATTGAAGGTTCAAATTGTGTCGGACTTTACTTGAGATGGATAAATTATAATGGAGAAACATTCACCTGTCCTTTTTTTTAATTTAAACTCATATTTTTCTATATAGTACATTGAAGATTAACATGGATGTAGCCTAAATGATTTGACGGAAATCATGTGTCAATATGGGGAAGTTGAAACCTTAATTTATTATGATATTTTTTCGATGATTAGACTTGATAAGAGTGATGACAAAACAATAAAGGAAGATTTTTGGAATGTATTCTCTCTCTTAACTTGCGCAGGAATACATTTTGTTCATGCACTTGCAGCTGCCTGTTGTCAGGTCTTCCTATTGCGTATACTGTAACTATTAACGTTATTACATTTGCGAGGTTTTGTTTCTATGGTGGATGGTGAGTTTGAGATGCCAAACGCAGTGGCCAGAAATAAAGGAGGAGACACAGAAGGGAGAGAGAAACAAACAAAATAGGAGAGCGAGAATCACACTTCCAATGGACCAAGATGTAGTCCGAGGCAAAGAAGCAAAGCGAGCTTAACAGGATGAACAGATAGAGGAACACACCTCAAATATGCAGCTAAACCCTAAGAGCTCTCTTATTAGACACCTTACTGGCTAAAGTGCGAAACATAGCACTGGCACTCTAGCAAGGGAATTGAGGCGGAACTAGGGCTTAAATAGAATCCGGGCGACACCCCCAATTAATGCCAGCTGGCCCAAGAATTCGACTGAGAGCAAAACGATGTCATCCCGGACGAGAGCAGCAAAGAAAACTCTCAAAGCCATCGTGACAGTTTTGTTTTGGCCATCATGGAAGAGGAAGGATCAGAAGTTGAAGAAAGAACCATGGGAAGAGATAAAGCTATAAAAAAGCAATTAAAATTGAACTTCAGTGCATGAGAAGTACAGGCAGAAAATTCAGGCTGCTTTTGAGGTATTGGGTGGAAATATTTTAAGGGTACGATTGTGTTTTAAATGGCATCGACCTCGTCACTCCATATTTCTATGTCAGTCAATCACTGTCATGAGAATCAACTTGATCGTGTTCATAAAATACTTTCTTTTCTGTAGCCCAGAGCATTGGCTTATCCAACCTTCCTCAGAATGGTAACATGATGATTCCAAAAAAAACACAATTTTCTTTCTAAACTATACAACGTGTACGTGTATAGCTTATAGCCACCATGGAGACTGGACTTTTTGCAGCACGGAACGAACCAAAATAAGCAGCAAAACTAATATGTATCGATGAAAGAAATCACCTTTATGCGACATTAGCTTTAAAAACTATATCCTACTGAGAGATCTGGAAGAAATCTATTATGAGTTTTGACTCATCAGGCTTTAAAAATAAAATTCAAAACAATTTTCACAGTGTTCACTGTATTATAGCTGTGGAACATCTTGGAACTTTCAGAGCACACAGCCCGAACGTGACGACACGGAAAATCAGAGTGTCAGCAGACTGGTTACGGTCGAAAAAGAACAACATATGGCAAGCGAATATCAAGTAGCATGAAACTTTTTTCTCTTTTTATATGGGTTATTACCTTCAACATATCATGAAATTATCATAATGGACCAATTTTATGGGTACTTATTTTCTTTGAATCTCTTCTTTAATAACTAGATAAACTGCTCTTAGACATGATTTCCATCTTCCTCTCAGCGAGGTGAAAACTGTCCAATAATCAGCTGATTTCCACATGTCCAAATGATTCTAAAGACATTATTTTATGCCTACTCCTGATTTCAGGCTTAGTAATATGGTCACCGACAAAGGAAAATGCAAACAATATCTGGATGTTTTCTGTTACAGCTGTGGGTGTTTCACTACACCCAAACAGCACTTGATCCGTGCATAAAAGTCGATAGATTATACAGTATATACTACAATAAGGGAAATCTTCATTCATATTTTGTCAGAAAAAAAAACTTTTCATGATTGACATTGTTTTTCTTGCATGTTTTGACTCAACATCCTCAAATTAGGTAGTATGAAGCCTTTTTGGGAAATCAGCAGAAATTTGTTTTCAACATGCAGGGTGGTGTTTCATTCAACTGCCTTTTCTGTTGATTGGATCCTGTTTTCCCTCAGGTTCTTAATATACAGGCATGGTAAAACTATGATTGAAGAAATTTACAGTGTACGAAAGTTGTTCTTTTATTGGCTATTGGGGGTGAACTACAGAGTCTGAATAGCCTGAGGTTTCCTGGATCTGTTGTTTCCTTTAGCTTGTTCATCAGATACTGTACTGTCTTTGTGTTGGGCTTTCATATAGTGAAATGGGAATCAATGAGGCTGGTGAGCAGGTTTTTTCCTGCCTGGTGGGATATAACCCCCAAAAATACGAACAAGGCCTCAGAACAAGACGGGACAGACATCACACAGAAGAGCAGGAACAATGACTGCAGATAAATGAGGCTACATACTTGAATAATATGGGCTGTGTGTTCTTGCTGCCAATCAATTGCCACCACTGAATTGTCAGATTTTTTTTTTCCCCCCCCATTGCACACACTTTACATGCCCACAAATGCCTTTGTGATTTATTCAGTTCAGAGCATTGTCTACTGCAATGAATTATGTATGAACCTGTCTGGAAAATTGTCAGAGTCTTGATCTTGAATGTAGGGAGGCCATCTTGACTTCCATTTCTGGCACAAAAGTTGTGATGAATAGACTCCTTGTTGGATACAGTGTTAAGTAATGTAATTATTCATATTCCTAGAGCTTATATCAGACATTCTTTCATGTGATTAACCTGCCCGAAATGGGAGTTATTTTAAAACTTCATTGTATGTCGCAAACTGAAGCTGGTGGCTTGTTAAAAACAAGAGTCATCAGAAGATGACATAATACCCCGCCCCCCGCAATCTAGTCAAAAATCCCAAAATATCAAAAGGCACCAGTGTAGGCCCTGATTAGTACGGACAGCAAGGTCTGTTAAAAACATATTGAATGGTATTTAAGTTCTGCTCCGGAAATGAAATGTCAACGGACGAACAGACAGACGGATGGACAGACTGCCCCACTGATGACTATATTCCCCCACATTATATGCTGGGGGGAC
Organism: Gymnothorax reevesii; assembly: GCA_029721435.1. Taxonomy (NCBI): domain Eukaryota; kingdom Metazoa; phylum Chordata; class Actinopteri; order Anguilliformes; family Muraenidae; genus Gymnothorax; species Gymnothorax reevesii. The sequence goes on from CM056578.1 coordinate 35,636,464, forward strand.
AAAAAGTGGCGCACAGTATGTTTCAGAGTTAAGTCATACTGATATTTGTCTTACTCAAACATCCTTTCAGTTTTGTTAAATCACTTTTTAGGCAACAAATATGAAACTTTATCAGCAATGTAGACTCACTAGGATTTGTATAAATTGAACAAAGCATAAATAAAACTATATAGTGCAGTCAAAGCATCTGCATGAAATCGTGACATTTCTGCAATAGGAATAAGTTATCATTTACAGTGGCTTCATCATCTAGCAAGTCACCAAGCCTGATCTGTGCTATATTGGTTCTAAAGAAAGCACCACAGTTGGCATGAATCTGGCTCTGAGTTGCTTATCATCTCGAATAACTCAAATAGTAAAAGTTAGCCACAAGGCTAGTATGTCAACACATTTCACAGCACTTACCACTATGTACTAAATTCCCAAGTATATACAAAACAATAAACAATGATTTCATATTGTTTCATCACAAGATGGTAGGTCTCATGGCACAAATGGACACAAATTCATGAAGCTGATGCTGCAGATTATATCTACAGCCCTCCTGTGAATTTAGTGTCCTCTAACAGCATTGCCAAAAGTGAGCTCCGGTATTTATTAATTCCAACTTTACTACCAACAACAAACAAGCAAGTATTTTAGTCGTCAATATAGCTCCTTTAAACCTACAGACCTAACTGCAAATCTATGAAATGCAGCTGCATTTTACTTGTGAAATTTCAGGCCTATTTTAAATCCCAAATATCGAGGGTTTGGAGCACAGTGGTTATATGTCCATTCAAGAGGTTTTGAGAAAAATTGATTTTTAGGTTTGCAAATGTTCTATTAAATCAGGTACATCATTTATATAATTTATATGTCAGTCACTCTTTTACTGCATGGTTCAGAAGTCTTCTGAACATGTAAGTTTTCATAAGTGTGTTATTGCGACATTATGGCCAAAATTGCCAAAATGGACTTCACCTCCGTGCAACAATTCTAGCACTTGATATAATATAACACATTGGTGATAGATTGAAGTTAAGTTTGTTTGCAATGGAAGACTGATGATTCTGTCATACTATTCATGTTTATTCATCAAAATATCAATGTTTAATTCATTTAAGCAGATTTTGTTGGACATACCACTTAATGAAATAACTGAGGTAATGTGTAGAAAATGATGTGCAAGATGTAGATATTTTCCAGTTGATGTCATGCTGTGGCATGATATATAACCATATATTTCATGGTGCCCTGGGTTTGAACATTTTCTCAATATAAGTGTGATGCCACTTCAGTGAAGCACTGCCACAAAAAAACACAGAATCTGTAAGTGAATTTGTCCTACAGTTGGAAAAAATGCTTTTTCTGACCTCAACTCAAGGGAAAAATTAAGTGAAAAGTTAGAGTTTAAGGAGTTAAACATTATAATTAAAGGTCTCCAGGTTTGTCCTTCGAAAGTACTTCAGCATGTTTTGTCATTGTTGACATTTACTAAAAATGTTTGTTTGTTTTGATGAACACGCAAATGACTTGACAAGCCGATCTGAGCCTGTGATGGTCGGATTTTTGAGACTCCAAATTCTGTGGCCGGAACGAAATGAAAGATGGAAAAATAAGAGAAGCACTGACAGAAATCAGAGAGGGAGACTCGTGCTTCCCAAAGGACCTAGCTCCAGTCTGTGAAACAATAAACAATAAGGAAGTTGCGACACCATATAGAATTCTAGATAGTTGGGAAAATTTGTTAGACACACCAATTCCATGGAATAAAGTCTTAAAAATTCTTTACAATACATCACTTGATCCGAAGATAAGATATTTTCAATATAAGCTAATATATAAGTTTCCAGCAACAAAAAAGATGCTAAATATCTGGGGAATTGAGCCGTCACCCCTCTGTCGATTCTGTCAAGAGGAAGCGGAGTCAGTAGTCCATTTGTTTTGGTACTGTCCTGTGACAGCCCTTTTTTGGATAAAGGTGCAAAATTGGATATCTCAGTATAATAGTATACAACTAGATTTATTTAAGGTATTACTGGGTGATGTAACTAAAGAAAAACACCAAATATGTAATATCATTGTCTATCTTGCAAAAATATTTATTTTCAGGTCGACATCTGTTGGGGAGTTAAGACTTGAGAGATTCAAGAATTTTGTCATGTATTACAGTAGAATTGAGTGTGCGATGGCCTATGAGACGGGTCTTGTAATTTATGCCAAAAGATGGGATAAAATTCGGGAGGCTGAAGGTTGGGAATAATAAAGAGATCGAATGGATGAGCTAATGGTTACAAATGCCAAAAATATAAAACTCTGAGAATGTAATCCTTATTGTATTGTATTTTATTTTAGTTTTTTTTTTTTTTTGTTTTTTGTGGGTGTGTGTTTTGTTGGGTGATGGTAGGAAGATTCATACTTAATTATATAACTGATTAAATTAATAAAGTTGTCCTCCAAAGTGGGGGGGTGGTGGCGGGATAGAAAAAAAAAAAAAAAAAAAAAAAACAATAAGGAAGCAAAGCGAGTTTGACAGAACGAATTGAAAGGGAAAAAATCTCGGAAACCGAGATAAAAAGAATAAGCACCTGACGGTGCCCAGAAAGAGGAAAAACAGAAGGATTCCCTTGCTATCTAGCACTTTCCTCTTTTGTAGCTAATACCTCAACAACTTCCTCACTAGAGACCTTACCATCTAAAGTGCAAACAAAACACTGACACTCTAGCAGCGGCAGCGAGGCGGAACTTGGGCTTAAATAGAATCCGGGCGACGCCCCCAATTTATGCCAGCTGGCCCAAGAATCCGATTGTAGGCAAACTGATATCGTCCCGGACAAGAGCAACCAAGAAAGCTCTCAAAGCCACCACCAGCCTCCAAAGTCATGACAGGACCCCTCCCTCTAAGGGACAGCTCCAGAAGTCCATAGGAAACCACGTGCACGGAACTCAGAAATGAGTGTGGGATCCAGAATATCTATTGACGGAACGCAGTAGCACTCCTCAGGGCCATATCCCTCCCAGTCGACAAGAAACTGGACCCCAAGACTAACACGCCTCTCGGCCAGAATACGGCGCATGGTGTAAACTATACTCCCCAGGAATCTGCGGAGAAAAAATGTTGATTCCGCGGAGAACAATCCTGATTCTGCGGAGAGCAGTTCTTGATTCCGCTGCTTGAAAGTTGATTTTCCGCGGGCATTAAAAAAACCTAAAATGACCAGTTATAAGGCAAATTTATGTAATAATGAAGCAAGAATTCTCTTATGAATTTATTTGCAATACCAAAATACTGTGAAACATTGTGGTTATAAAATAATCAACATCAATATTCGCTTTGTCCCTCTTGAGCAGATTTATTTACATAACTTATAAAGTGCAAAACATTTCATCAAACTATGGGTGAACGAGGCTTAGTAACACAACAAGTGCCAAAGATTAAACTAAAGATTTAAACAAAGTGTAAACTATTCACTGTATCCACTGGATATTTTAAACGTTATCTAGAGTATCTAGAAATCTGATTTTGATGTCTTGGCTTTAACTCACAATTGGTTGCCCCCACTTCAAAAATATTTCCTGCACCTCTGATTATATGTGATTGTAATATAATATGCAAGACTCATTCTCCTGTGTCGGTTATTGATTCACAATGGAAGTGTTGACAAGGAAAGAATTTGAATGAATGAAATGTAATTAATTTCTGTATTTCACTAACTGGTTTAATCACAGGATGCTACCAAATACCTGCGAAAATTACGGAGTACACTCACAAAGATTTATTATTATTATTATTATTGACAGAACTGTGAAGATAATCTCTGAAACAAATACTTTCATGTCTGACATTTGCTGTAGAGTTCTTCATCAACAGAGCTTTTTAAATTGAGAAACAGTTGGAAGCAAAATACACATTTTGATTTTTTTTTTCTGCGATGGTTCATCTATCATATAAGAATGAATATTCATATTTTTAAAAATCAAATGAAAATGAATTTGTCCTCTGTACCAGGGCAATGTGTATTCTCTTTTCTCAAAAGGAAGTCTTGCCAGGCTTTTATCTTCAGTCAAGAGAAGATTTGATGCATATGCTTTGCATTGTACTGACTTGTTTCAACGTGCAAGATTCTACAAAGGCTCGTCTTGGGGACTGTAAATTGGAAATCTCCAGGGTTAAGTCTTATAACTCTATGCGCTACCTACACCATGCAGCAGTTTAACTGGACTATGTATGAGTCATCTTTTGCTGAACCGCCGAGGCTGACTGTATAATTGACTGTGAACATTATACTTAAAGTCAAATCCATTACATTAAAATCTAATATGAAATATTCTGTTCTAACATGGAAAAACAAAGCCTTTTTAATCATTTGCAGTAGCACTGTCCAAATGTTATTGCACATGGCTCTCAGGGAGAAAAACCTCCTGTCATATTTTAAAACACCCAGCCTCCCTCCCCCGTGACTCAAGCCCATACAGGTAAGGTCCAAAATACGAGCTTTGCTGTGTATATTTTTGTACAAAGGCCCAACAGGGGCAGCAAGGGGGCTACTCAGATCAGGAGCTTATGGGGAAGCAGTACGGAATGTACTGACAGCATGGTGTCACCTTCCACTCAGGACTTTTCTTTGTTCAACACATTTACTTTGCCTGATGGGTGGTTCTCACATTCGTTGTTCGTGTCCTGTCTCGCTCCAGAGGTGCAAACAGGTGTGACTGCCTCACCAGCATGTGTCATACTGTGTGGGATTCAACTGTTATTTTCTGTCTACGCAAACTCTCTGCAGCTCTCACACCATTACATGGCATTACTTTGCCTTCATTTCTTCTTTTTATTTCACAATGCCACTATGAACTAGGAAATGTGGATTTACATTAAGTGACCGCTTATTGGAGCAAAAATAATTTCACCCTATGCTTGGGATTTTGCCAGAGCTATGGCATATTGTTCTTGTCACCAAGTTAAGAAAATAGCAAAGTACTTATTTCATTTGGGCCAGCGGATGCCGAGATATGCAGTAAGTGTTTGACTTCTGTTCTCTTGATCTCTTTTCTCTTTTTATGCCCACGAAATCGAAGATTCGGGGGCATATTGTATTGCACCTGTCCGTCCGTCCATCCATCTGTCTGTCTTTTTGTCTGCAGCAGCAAAAAAACCTTAACCTTGGCCATAACTTTTGGTTGGTCAGAGATAGGCCTTTGTTACTTGACACGTGCTTCTCTTGTTTCGAGACCTTTCGGATGAGGTCATCATTTTTGACCTAGTGGCCCTGACCTTGGCGTAGGACGTATTTTCCATAAACTTTAACCTTAGCCGCAACTTTTGAATGGTCAGAGATAGGCCTTTGATACTTGATACGTGTATCTCATGTCACAAGACCTTTCGGATGAGGTGATCATTTTTGATCTTGTGACCTTGACCTTGGCGTAGGACGCATTTTCCAAAAAAAAAGTTAACCTTGGCCATAACTTATCATTGGTCAGAGATAGGCCTTTGATACTTGACATGTGTATCCCTTGTCACATGACTTTTCGGATGAGGTCATCGTTTTTGACCCTGTGACCTTGGCATAGAACATTTTCAAAAAACATTAACCTTGCCCAAAACTTATCATTGGTCAATGATAGACCTTTGATGTATCCCTTGACACGAGACCTTTCGGATGAGGTCATCATTTTTGACCTTGTCATCTTGGCCTTGGCATAGGATACATTTTTCAAAAAGATTAAACTTGGCCATAACTTACCATTGGTCAGTGATAGACCTTTGATACTTCACATGTTTATCCCTTGACATAAAACCTTTCAGATGAGGTCATCGTTTTTGATCTTGTGACCTTGACGTTTTTGACCTTGTGACCTTGACCTTGGTGTAGGACGTATTTTCTGAAAACGTTAATCTTGGCCATCGTTGGTCAGTGATAGACGTTTGTTACTTAACATGTGTCTCCCTTGACACAAGACCTTTTGGATAAGGTCATAATTTTTCACTTCATCACTTTTATTTCACAATAGTTTCCTGGAAAAGTTTTAAAAATTTTATTCATTTATTTTACCCTTTGCAAGTCCAAGCAATTCCATCCGGTCCTTTTCCATATTATAAATCCAAACTATGCTTACATCCTTGGGTTGTTTTCAATAAAATTTTAACAAATTATTTTGTACCTTAAGGTTTTATCACTTTTTGAGGGGAGTAAGATAATCTTATGACTATTTTACCTTCAGGGTCACACTTTGCCGTAATCAAAAAACGGGGGAAAACAAATCAGTGCAGAGTGTCTATAAAACACTGCATTTCAGTAGATCTTCACAAATTTTATAGTCTTTATCAATTTTATGGCGAAAATTATGAGCAAACATAGTCTAAATTATAGCTGCTGTGCAGCAATGGTCGGGGCCGGGCAATTTTAAGCAAAATTAGGCAATTCTGTGCAACAAGCAGAGTGTAGGAAGATGAAAAAAGGGGCCATTCTAATGTGCATTTTACATCAGTTGAGACTATGCTCTACCTCACTGAACGTATTAGTGAGAGACAACTCTGTGGTATACATGTTTAAAACTTCTTCTAGCTCATTATAGGAATGCTGCAGCCGCAATGATTAGTCAATAAATCAATAAGTCAAACACATAATTAATCCACAACTATTTCATGATGGATTGATTGTTTCAGGCATCAATGCTGAAGTTACCTCCGCAGATTTGAGGATATCCTCCTAAAATCTTGCTTTATCATGGTTTTGGACCTTTAGTCAAACAAAGTGAGATGTTTTTGGATGCCACATTGGAATTGGGGAAAGGTAATATGAATTTTACATAATTTTATAGACAAACATTTAATATAGAAAATAACTGGAATGCTAATCAATAATGAAATGATTCGTAGCAGAAATAGGCCTATTGGTAAAAATTTCCAAATTTCCATTTTAAAAGGAAATCAACATTACCTTTCAGCAGCAAAACTGCTGTATATAGTGTACATATGTTTTCAAGACAGGGGTATATCTTTGATCCAAAGTTAAAACCTTTTTTTTTTTTAATGTCCAACTGAGGAACTATGAAGATTGAGACTTTTAATCTGCCATTGCACTACTGTAAACCCTGATAGTGTGGTGAACTCAAATGTTTTGTGGAAACCGATAACCTCAAAAAATTGTGTAGGCCAACTTAATTGCTTTGTGCAGAAAGAACTTAAGAGAACAGAAGATCATTAAGTTGGCATACTCAATTTTTTTGAGGTAATTGGTTTCCATAAAATATTTGAGTTCACCACACTATCAGGGTTTACAGTGTACCTTAGGAAAAACTTGTATAAGAAAATAACTGAGAAAAAGCCAGTTTTAGAGCATTGAACTCCTAGGTGGAATTCATTGATAAAACTGTTTTTAGGACAGGAAGTTCTTTTCAGAATGGATTGGTGAGACTTGCCAAATTACTATTTCTAAATCCTATACTCATGTTTCTTTTTTATAAATATGTTTGTAATTCTGTTCCCTGTAGCTTCAATAACATTGTTTAACACTAATGTCTGACCCAGCACAAAACCAGCAGCTCAATGGTCCCTGTATTAAGAAGTCATAATCTATTTCATCATAAAACACTGTATGTGTGTTATATGTAAAAGCCCATGTGAAAAATGTAATACAAACACACTAAAACAAAGCATATCACAACATAGAAGTTACATCATATAATTACGTATGGCATGGATGAGTGGCTGAAATTGTGGATGAGTGGCTGAAGTGATTAGAGACTCATAACATACAAAGGAAAGAGAAAAATCAAGAAAAAGAAAGTGAGAATAACATTAACTTACTGCTCGCAATTATGAACAAACTGGCCTGATCAAGCTTAAAGCTGAACATCATCCATGATGACAAAGATGAAAACATTTTTAAAAAATGTAAAAGTAGCTATTGGATAGACTCTGCATATTTATGGATAGCTAAGCCAAATAAACAGGGAAAAGAGACAAGGGATAACATGGAAAAGTGTTGATAAAGAGTATTTGTCTCTCTGCGAAACTGCCTGGATCAAAATGAGTAGTAGTCTGAGTGGTCTCTCATCCATATGGCATGATGCCTGAACATAGGACTTTCACATTAGAATGTCTATTCTGCCTTGGCTAAGGCTTGAACTCACAATTCTGAGACAGAGGTTTGTCTTCCATTTCTCTGAGCTAATTAGCACTGGACAGTTCATGTGTGGCTTCACAAATTGACCAAGCCAAGCTTCAGAGTTCTGCTGATTGTCCTGGGCCGTCATAACCCCCCCCAGTCTTCCACAGACACAACCATGAGCACTCCACTTCCTTTGACATCAAATGTTTAAATGTACGAAAGTTTCTTCAGTATTGGGGCTACATTTTGATGAAGGTTACAAATCTGTAGCACATATGGTTGATTTGTTGTAAATTTTCAAAATTTTGAACTTTAGAGGCTTGCTGTAGTGCCATCGTCAGGACTATTGACCTGTTTTTGCAGCTGAGGCAATCTGGCTTGGGACTGGACCTTTGTGCAAAGTTTGTTGATTCTTGCGCATGGGAAGTAGGATTTCCTCGGAACAAGAAGAAGAAAGAAGAACATGCAGGATAACAATACGGTCCTGGCAGCTTAGGCTGCCTGGCCCCTAATTATCCTTAAGTGCAAAATTTGATAGCCTGTATATAGTATGTTAGAAGTATAGCCCTGGTAGACAACCAACATTTCTTTCAAATGGAAGTGAATTGTAACCATATTGCTATCATTAGCTAAGGCACCTGAGCTTTGTTTCTATGTAGGGCTAAAGGGGCTGGATGTTACTAGGTAATGGATATAAATTTGTATGTTCTAAATATAGGATTAGGTTATGTTTCTGTCATAGTGGGCAAGAGGAGTTTATGAAAAGAAGTCAATTATGGATAACTAAATATACTGCTCAAAAAAATAACGGGAACACTTAAACAACACAATTTAACTCCAAGTGTTCCCTTTATTTTTTGAGCAGTACATTAAGCTCCTCCAAGGAGGTTATGTTTTTGCCTGGGTTTGTTTGTTTATCTGTTGGTTTCTGAAATAACTCAAAAAGTTACATACAGATTTTGATGAAATTTTCAGAGAAGGTGGGTATTAAGTCAAGGGACAGGTGATAAAATTTTGGCATAACTATGCCAAAGTACTGCTGAGATATACACCAAAGTTCAAGATTTCAAGTCTTTCCAATGGGCCGGAGTTACAATCGCCGTTCTTTTGGGTTTTGCTGCCCCCTGGCGGAGGTCTGCCCTCTCTGAGTGCTTTTCTAGTTATAGATGAGGAGCGAAGATACAGGTAGGGAACAAGTCAAAGAAAACAAATGTATAATTACACAACAGAGTTAAAATGTAGGGAGACACAGTAACAAAAAGGTTTGCTTCACACAAAGCCAAAGACTGTGAGGAGAGTTGTGGCTTACATAGGGAAGTCCACTGGGTGCAGATGCCAGGGAATCAACAATCAGGTGAGGAAGGACGAAAACATGGAACGGAAATCCAAGTCAGGAAGGGCAGTTAGAACACCCGGTCCAGATGTGACATTACCCACCTCCACACAAAAGCCACTGGTGGGGAGGTCCCGTCTGGGGCTGGGGACCAGGGACCACTGGTGGGGAGGATCCCATTCGGGGCTGGGGACCAGGAGCTGCTGGAGGCTCCATTGGGTCCGGGGTCAGAGGCTGAGCGGCAGACTGCCCTCTGAGTCACAGGAGCGGGCGGCTGAATGCCCTTAGGAACTGAATCTACAGATTAAGAGCCGGCCTTGCAACAGGACTGGGAGCCAGACTTGTGGCTGAAGTGGGAGATAGACTGGAGGGCTGTTCCATTTGACTGTTTTTGGTCTGGCTTTTTGTCATGGTGGGCTCTGGTACAGAGAATAGAACTGGAATGAAGAACTCTAAAGAAGAGTGTATTAACCGGAGTGGAAGACAATCATGGATACACAAATGTAAATATTTATAAATTTGGAGCACGAAAGATACACGTAGGAGCTGGAAAGACAAAGGAACCTGACTAAGGAATAATCACAAAACTAAATTAGGAAGTTGGGGCACAGTAACAAAATGGTCTGCTAAGCACAAAGCCAGACAAAGACTGAGGGGAGAGTGGTGGCTTACATAGGGAAGTCCACTGGATGCAGGTGCCAGGAAACCAACAATCAGGTGAGGAAAACCAACAAACATGGAGCGGAATACTGAGTCCAGAGGGGGCATGTCAGTTACAAAACCCTGTCCGCACCTGGCAGTTTCACTCTGCTTGAAACAATTCCATGGGAAGGGTAACAAAAAATATAATGCATCTCAAAGACAGGTGAGTGAAAACACAAAGAAAACTTCAAGTCCCATGGTGCTTATCAGTTTTTTTTAAGATAATTGTTTAAACCGAATAAATTCTTAATTGATATAATTCAATTAAATATAATAGTTTTTTGATTTATTTTGAATTCATTTTTCAGTATTAAATAATCCACAGTGCTGAGGACAACTCGTAAAGTCTGACACTGTTAGTGGCTGTTGACAGTTATAAATCTCGCAGCATCTGTTTTATAGTCGTTGTGGTAGGGCTTTTTATGGCAGGAAATAAAAGTAAACACCGACTAGCCTGCAACCAGCATTCTATCCTGTTATTCAAACATAACAGGGCTTATGTTGGAGCGCGGTGAGGTGCTCTGTGGAAGGTGTTTCTGAAATGGAACTGAAGGAGAATAAATAAGCTAATAAAAAGGAACATTGTCAGCATTGTGTTGCAGGTTTGACGGCATCCTGCGATATCCAGAGGGCTCTGTTGAGTTTTACAGCAACACTTTTCCCATAGATTTTAATCTGGTCATTTCTCAAGTATAACTGCAACATGAGCTGACAAAATGGGTTGTGAGTTGCTATGATTTACTGTACAGTGCAAATTTAGTGAGAAATAAATAAGAAGATTCTATACTCAGCAACAAAAGTTTCTGTGACACCAATATTGTTAATTATTTTTCATAACACAATTATGAAATTGTCATACATGGTGATATCAGACTAAAACAGTACACGTAAACACAACATTGAAATGGAAATCATGAAAATGCGAGAAAATGACTTTGCACGTGAGAATGTGCGTAAATCATGCTTGTGGATGGCAATAAAAGAGGAGAATTTTTGGAATGTTCACATTGTGCCTGATGAACGACGGAAGCATCACTTATCGAAAACACAGCCATTTCGGATCAGGAACTCTACCCTCTAAATGCCAAGACTGTCTGAAAATGATCGGTGGAGGGCCATTGGGATGATTGAATCCGGAACCTCGCAGAGGGAAGTTGCTCATCGCCTGAATGTCCACCGAAACACCATTTGGAACTTATGGCAGCGTCATCAGCAGACAAGACATGTCAGAGACCGTCCTCGCAGCGGCCGTCCACGAGTAACCACTCCCAGACAGGACAACTGGATTCGAACAACCCATCTCCGAAATCGATTCCAACCTGCAACCATAACTGCAAGAACGATACCTGGTTTGAGGCGACTGTCTGCACAGACAATCCGTTGCCGTCTCCGTCATTTTGGCATTGTCCCACGTCGGCCAGCAAGACGTCCAATACTCACAGTACAACACCGACGACTGCGTCTACAGTGGGCACAACAACATCGACGGTGGATCCAACGTCAGTGGGATCTTGTACTCTTCACTGATGAATCAAGATTCATGCTTAACCGATGTGATGGTTGTTTACGTGTATACCGTCGACGTGGAGAACGTTATGCCAACAACTGTGTTCAGGAATTTGATCGTTTTGGAGGTGGTAGTGTCATGATTTGGGGAGGGATCACGGCTAGAAACAGAACAGATTTGCTTGTTATTGATGGAAATCTGACAGGTCAAAGATATCGCGATGAAGTGCTACGGCCATTGGTGGTACCGTTTTTGATGCAACATGGTCCCGGAATAACGCTGCAACATGATAACGCCAGACCACACGTTGCAAGGATTGTACAGCAGTATCTGATGCAACAACATGTCAATGTCCTGCCATGGCCAGCCAGATCCCCAGACATGTCCCCAATCGAGCATCTTTGGGACGAGATGGATTGACGTTTGCGGTGGTTGGATAACCGGCCAGCTACACTCCAGGAATTGCGACAACGTCTACGTCAGATTTGGAATGACATCCCACAGCAATTTCTGGCACATCTGATTCGGTCCATGCGCCGGAGATGCGTTGCTTGCATCATGGCACGAGGAAGTCACACCCGGTATTGAAGTGTGAAGGTCACAATTGGTTAGACGTCAGACAAGTGCTTCATGACGCATGAAAATGACATTTTTCGTTTTGAGTGACGTTGGCACTGAAAAGTCAGTGTTTCTCCTGTTAAATAAACATATTGATTGCATTGAGATCTTTGCGTGTCATTTATAACATACACATAAATGGTGTCACAGAAACTTTTGTTGCTGAGTATATTAAAAATATTGCATACATTTTTGAAGTTACTACATATATAGCAGTGGTAAACAAACTCTGCTCCTGGAGATCTACCATCCTGTAGGTTTTCATTTCAGAACCTAGTTGGAACACCTGACACATCTAGCTGCTGAATGAGGTCCCTAGCAGTTGAATAAGGAGTGCACAGTCATGGTTCGAATGAAAACGTACAGGGGCCTCATTTATCATTGTGGATACACCTATTTTTTTACCCTTTTCCCCCCGTTTTGAGTGTACACACTTTTCTCCGCCAAATTTGGGATCTATGAAATCCAAACCTGACAGGAAAAAGTGTGGATTTAACACCCATTTTGACCATGGCGTTCCATGATTTACACCTTTTCTGAAGAACAGGAGGAATTGGCGACGCAGCTGCTGAGTCAGAGAATTTCAGTATGCAAGGGAGAGAGGAGCGCTGATTAAAGCCTATTTAAAAGAACAATCAAAGCCGTTAAGGAAATATTCAGAAATATATCAGTCATGTGTGATTGTCATGCCCCTTACACACACACACACACACACACACACACACACACAGTATATACATATATATATATATATATACACGGTGGTGCTTGAAAGTTTGTGAACCCTTTGGAATTGTCTATATTTCTACATAAATATGACCTAAAACATCATCAGATTTTCACACAAGTCCTAACAGTTGATAAAGAGAACCCAGATAAACAAATGAGACAAAAATATTATACTCGGTCATTTATTTATTGAGAAAAATGATCCAATATTACATATCTGTGAGTGGCAAAAGTATGTGAATCTCTAGGATTAGCAGTTAATTTGAAGGTCAAGTGCATTCAATCAATGGGATGACAATCAGGTGGGAGTGGGCACCCTGTTTTATTTAAAGAACAGTGATTTCACAAGGCATGTTTGTGGAAGTGTATCATGGCGCACACAGCTCTCCAACGGAAACTGCGGACAGCTGTGTGTACGCACAGTTTGATAGATCTGAAAAGGGTGTAAATATTTTGGGTGTACGCTATTTTTGGCTTTTCGCCATACATGAAAATTTAGTAGCACTTTTACACCCTTTTTGATTAATGAGGCCCCAGGATGGTAAATCCTCCGGAACAGGATTGGTTTCAACTGCTTTATGTAATGATCCATTAAATTTAGATGCAGAATTATGGGCAACCCCTGATAAAAATGGAAAAAAGCTAAAAAAAAAAAAAAGATAATGCGATTTAAAATGCATCTAAAATTCAAATACATGGGCAATATATGTCCCTTTATTGTCCCTTGCCGCCGCGGTAGCGAGGGGAGCGGGGGACATAGTATTCAGCTTCGTCCGTCTGTCCATCACGTCCCGTTTGTTGTGAACGCGATATCTCAAGAACGGTTTGACCGATTTCATTCTTCTTTGACTTGAATGTGTCTGATACGCCGACCCCAGTCAATTTCCGTGATCTGGCAGGGGACATGGCCTCAATTAGTGGCAACACTTGTTTCAGTAGATTTACCCTCATTGGTCAGTGTTTTTCAAAAACTGAGCCTATCTGTCTTAAAACCAGTGTTGTCTATCTCATTGCCATCACTTTTAATTAATTGATGTCACTCTTTGCCCAAACACCAATGCTTCACCATGAGTGTTTTTCTCCAAATTTGGGGAGGGTTAAAGGGATTTTTGGCCATTGTTCTCTGCAGAAATTTTCCAAATTACTGATATACTTGGGTTTGCATTCATGAACTGCGCATATTCTGTTCGGGCATTCTTGTGCGTATACTTAAAAATGAGGCATATGCCTAAACATCAGATGTTGAAGTTGATGCCTGGTTGATTTCAGGCCTTTTGCATCCTCAGATTTATCGAGACCTTTCATTTTAGGAGACTCTTGGAATTCCTCACAGTGGGAGCAATTCACAAAAAACTTTTTCATATGTTGTGTAAAGGCTGCTTATTGCTAATCATTTCATTTTCAAATCTGTGTAGCGCACTCACAATATATACGCATCTGCCAGTGGAGAATTTAGAATTGACTTTTTTGTGTAATATTACTGTGTAATACCCTAATATTAATGTTATAGATGGTAGCGTAACGTGATCCACGTGGGCCCGAGTGCAGACCTGACGACACAGCCCCCCCCATTTTCCAAAAAGAAATCGAAATTATTTCATGTTATAACGACTTTTATTCAATTAAAATGATGAAATAATGTAGCATGATGACATCGACTTGCCAGCACCATGACTGAGAAATGAATGCAGCTGCAGTGGTATAAATATTCAGTAGCATATCCATGTGTACAATCACTTGTAGGTTCAGGTCAGTATGAAAGTTTTAACATTGAAAGACACCTATGCTGACGTCTTTGGGGGCCCGGGGGTGCCCATCAACCAGCCCCCCCTGCCACCGGGCCCCAGTGCCGTTGCACTCCCTGCACCCCCTATTGTTTCACCACTGATTATAGACCATCCTTATTATTCTGTATTCTGGGAGCCTTATGAGAAATCTGTCCGCTAGAAAAAGATTTCTCTTTCTTGTTTGACGTCATATCATTTTCAAACCGCCAAGCTGTAACAGGAAGAATATGAATTGGATTTAATATTTGAAAGAATTATGTGGTTAATCCCTGAGTCATTTTCTCAAAAGTACTGTGAGCTGCTGAGATTCAAATGTCACCTCACTTCTTTGATGACACGCTCCAGCTGAAAGGCTTTTTTTTCCTCAAAAAATTAAGCAAATATTGATAAAATACTGACATTTTCAAATGTCTCCAAGCATATTAATGTTTGCATTAATGCTTTGCTTTTATTTAGCCTTCAAACTTTTTTGTGACACATTTTATCATTGGAAATATTTTTCTGCACTTGTGTTTGAATTATTAGACACGTAAAATGATGAAAATTTCTCCAGCAATAGAAATATACTAACAATAAAGGCAATAACTGCTCATTGATAGGGCTGATTATTGATTATTTTGTTTTCATGTGACTGGTAACTGTATCCTTAAAAGTGAGTTTTGGGGGATATTAAAGATTCAATGAAGAAGGAAAAGTCCGCGCTCAAAAAAAGGGAGCCATTTAAAAAAGCAAATTTACTGTCAGACAGACATGTTTTGCCTACTGCCGTTCTCACCTTACATTTCCAAATGCAGTCACTCAAACATTTTGATGGGAATCATGTCACTCTTATTCTGATTGTTTCTGGCGTGCAAAGATGGGCTGGTCAAGATGGTCATCCAATTACTGTAGCTGTAGTGTCATCACTAGGCCATAAATTAAATAATTAAAAACTGCAATAATCCAACCAGCTTTCATGGGAATCATGTTAAATCTGCTTTGAACGTTCCTGGTTCATGGAGTTTTTTATTATGGTGGCTGTTTCCTGCAGCGCCACCACACGACCAAAATTTAACATTTCAAAATGCAATCACTTGGTTTTGAGGGGAGTCATGTCAAACCTTCTTTGATTGTTCCTGGTGTTTGAGGTGATGTTGGTAGCCCAGTGACCTTCCTTGTTGCACCGCCATCAGGCCAAATTTTTCCTCAAACAATTTATTGATGAGAAACTGGTGATATCAGCTGTTAACATTCCTGGTGCACAGTGGTGGAACTTCATTGATTCTGATGGCTTTATTACGGTTACTATTTCTATTTCACCACCATAAAGTCAACCACATGCAATAAGTCAAACCTTTTAATGGGAGTCAGATTAATTTTGCAGTGAAGGTCTTTGTGCATAAGAGCAATCATTTTTTTGGTGGTCATACCTTGACCTTGTCGCCTCCTGTTGCACCACCCATAGGCCAAACTGAACTTTTTCAAAAATGCAATAAGTCAACCCGTTCTTATGGATATTAGATAAAATTTGCTGTGAGCATTTCTTGAGCAAAGAGTAGTTCCCTTGTTAATTTTCTGGACCCAACATATTTTTTAGCAGTCAGCATTTGGCTGAACTGAGCATTTCGCCAGTAGGGAGAATGCCATAGTTTCAGGGATGTACCCTGCTATCGTTCGCTGACAGCATTTGTCCAGTTTCTTTGTAAAGTCTAGCACCTTACTTGGAGTCTAGACCAGAAAGCCAAATAAAACTGATAAGAACCTCAACTTTCTGTGAAGTTTTACAGTTACACAGCAGGTAGCTGTTTTGTTTGTGAGGTTTTACGAAATGAACCAAATGCAAACACCAGTAAAACGCAAAAAGGAGGCTTAATTTCTGAAGGGGAAACCCCCCAACAGAGCTGGCGACAGTACAAAGTCCGCAATCCAAGAGTCCAAGGGGCGAAATCCAGAATTATAAACAGGGCACCAATCACAAAAATCGTAGTCAGACAAAATGGGTCAAAAAAACAAGAATGTGGCAAAGTACAGGGAGAAGGCAAAGCTCAAAGTCTAGGACGGTCCAGTCAGAAAGATAATCGCAATGATACAAGGCGAGAGAAGCGTGGCACAGGTAGCTGGGGAAGTTAATGATCTGACGAAGGAATTGTAACAAACAAACATCTAATACACATTTCTGGGAAACTACATGACTAGGGAACACAGGTGCAATCAATGGAAACAATAATCATGGAGAGACACATTAGGAACAAACTAATTACATGAATTTGGCCGGAACCAAAACGCAGACAGGGATCACAAGACAAACCTATGGACAGACTAACAGCTCCAGTCACCGAGTACTAAAATTGCATAGATTAGAAAAAGGAAAGCACAAAGCAGTTTGTGGAGACCCACAGAAACTGCAGCAGAGACAATTAGGGAATGACAAGAGGCGGAGACTAGAATAGGGCGAATGCTGAGAGATCGTTAGTCAATTAGTAAGTGCAGCTATACAATCCCGAGTGCTTGTAAGTAAGTTAGTCAAAGTATACAACATTAGTGTAGGTTAGTAATTATCAAAATAACAAACTGTTAGTATGTGTTAGCAAGATAGCAAAAGTAAGAGGAAGGAAGAACAGGAGATGATGAAAGAAGATTGAAACCCAGAAACCAATAAATCACCCGAATGAGTGGCACGCTAAACAAGGGACTGTGAGCAAATATAACACTCAAGACAAGACGGGGGAGACGAAATGCAATGCATGGAAATGAAACATGGCATAGAAATGAAACATGGCATGGAAACTATGAATAAACTAAAACATGAAAAATAATAAAACATGAAATCTAAGTTACCGAAACACAATACATTATCTAGAAACGGTCAAACATAAGCAGAGGTCACTAAACACATGGGTCAATCAAAACATGGCTTTAGGCCAGGCACAGAACTTGAGGCCACTAGGCCAGGCACAGAACATGGGCATGGGCATAAATCATGGGACATGGCATGGCCAAGACAGATTCACAACATTGTTAGGGTAAGAATTATTTATCAGCTCTTCAAAGAATACCATGGCAGCTATAATTACAGAATATTTACACTTTTTACAGTTGCTGTTGTGATCCACACCATGTGTGCCAAACTGAGACAAATAGATTGAAGGTAAGAACTTAGACTCTTAGTCTAATTTTACCTCTAACTCTGATCTCTGGATGCATAATGTCATATTTTGGCAAGCTTTGTTAAAACTAACTGGATTGATTTTTGCTGCTTAGATGCAATTTTTATACCATGAATTAATTAAACTAATGCGGCTTCTTTGCCTTGATGGGCTCAGAAGCTGAAAGTATGGGTAATACTTGGGATAGAGATTAAAAGATAAACAAAATATGGTCTATTTCCGTCAGCTGAAATAGAATTTAACCACTTGTCCTTTAGTATTGGAAATCTCTGAAGTGAGTTCTGTATCTTCTCCGCTCTTCCATTCTAAGTACTCTGGTCAGACATGGCCATTATATCTGTGAAGGCAGCTGTGTCTCTAATACATTCACTAAATTGTGAGTGCCCCCTCCCCCATCTTCCATTTCTCCTCTGCTCTGGTCTGACGGACAGCTGCAAATAGCTCCGAAATGGAATGTCCTCCCTCATATTCCATGCTAACGGCTTTCGAGAGCTTTCAACTCTTTCACAAATAACTTCATCGCGACTCAAGGACGGCCGCACGCCCGGCCGCACACACACTCCCTCCTCCCAGGTTCATTCGGCCCGCCATGTATGATTGCGCCTGGTGAAAAGAGGTCCCGAGAATGAGTTTGATTGAGGGCAGCGGGTTTTGTGGGTATTGATGTGGTGAGAGGATTGTGATGTGGAGGTTGGTGACAGCTGACTGATGATTTATTTAAGACTGCTCAAGAAGAGGTGTAAGGTCAGGATCAACGAAAACTAATATAAAATCAAGCTCCCTGACAAGTCGTCAATAGACTTTTTCAACCCCTTTACAAGTGCCGTATTTTTTCTTTTTTATGCATTTTGGATAAAGGGCAATCTCTGCGCATCACATAGTCATAGCTTTATCAATACTACAATAACTGTCATAAACTGACCATGTTTCCCACAAACACCGTATTAGTTAATTATTGATGTTGGGTTTACAGATTCACTTATGAAATGCCTGAATTGAGTGGCTACTGTATGGATACAAGAATCAAACATGAGATTCCTAAAGTAATTAGAACTGTCATAATTAATGACGCTTCCCTGCCAAATGTTTCAGAGTCTAGTTCTTCATTTGATACAACTGATCCACAGTGCACTTCATTGAATCTTTTTCCAACGCACTTTTGTGGGGCGGAGGTCCTAAAATGGTCCAGTTGATGGTACCCTGGCCAGTGCTAATAAGACAGAAAATAGATGCGCACACGCACACAGGTGCACACATACACACACGTGTGTATATAAATATACTAGCTGCTACCCGCTACCCGGAGTGAAATTGCCATTTTTTTAGCGTGCATGACTGTTTTTCAAAAATCGGGCGAAGTCAAGACACCTTCCTGGTGTCCAAGTGGATATTCACACCAAATTTGGAGATAATCGGTTGAGAAATGTAGGAGAAAAACGTGTACATACACACAGACAGACAGACATCGACATACATATATATATATATATATATATATATATATATATATAAAAGCACAGGGTGTTAATTTGTCCCTTAGGAGTACCACCAAACAATTAAAATCATTACTAACATTCAGTAATGTAAAACTGATCACGAACTGTCACATTTAATCTAACTGTTTTCTGACAACTTCATTACATTTCTGAAGTAGAGCAGAAAATTATGAAATAACACAAAGAACAGACCCTGGAGACATACTTCACACTGATGAATGTACAACATTGTTTGAGCCAGAAGCCTTCTCATTCCCCTGTACAGTCTGAAGTGTCGTGAAGTTTAAAGACATTGTGTGCAAGGAGAATTTTTGGCATTTTATCTTCAAAAAAGCACAGTATAAAACTTTACCCAGAATCTTAAAATTGTAGCACAGAAGACAAGGTATGAAAGAAATAGAACAAGAGAAATTCAGCATAAAGGAACTTGGCAGCACTTGGAATTTTGATGAGAGTTGGCCTGAAAAAACGTTTACGACCTGTCCACAGCAACCAGTAGCGGCTGGTGAAAAACATTCTTGGTGGGGCTGTGCTGTGCCATACTCTGTTTTCAGTGACTATCCCATTAGGATTCAACACAAACGACAGGATACTAGTGCTTTCTGGAATAGTCGGTAATTATTTAATTCCATAAGAGACATCTTATTAAACAAAAACAGACAGCTAAAAATGTATTGCATACAGCACAAACTAAAGCTTTCCATTTGAAAATGAACTTGAAACAATGAATTGACTTTCTGTATTTTTAATGATAATGTGTTGGGAAAATGTATTTTGAAAAAAACCTAAATCAAAACAATGTAATTGATTTAATTTTGCTGGGAGACCATTTCTCCTCTCTGAACACATCTGTGTAACTTTCTATATTTCGCTATTATCCTTTTCTTCTTTTTAGTGGTCTAGCTTGTTTGAACACGTAAGTTAGAGTGCGCTTTTCATAAAGGGTATTGCTTGGCAACGACCTGTGCTTGGTGCGCAATTATGCAAACAAACATGTTGTATTATGCAGTAGATTCAATCATCTGATGCATTTACATTGCATTTACAAATTACATTGTTTATACTAATTATCAAGCAGGTTTTCAGCCATGTTGGGGCACCTTCAATATTCAAAAGACACACATCACTGTGAGAGAGAATCTCCCATTCACCATAACTTTTTATGTTTTCTAGTAAATCACTGTGCTGTCTTTCTGCAATGCTCATGAATTCAGAAAAGAAATTGTGGTTATGGATACTGTTCAATACATCAATGGCAAATAGCAGGTCCTGTTTCATTTGCACACTTGTGGAACTGAATTACAACTGATACATTTTATGCGCATTAAAGCATATAATACAACACTGCAGATCACAGACTTTAACCAAGTGTTTCTTTAATTGCAATGGAGTGCCGAATTATTGCAGTCTTGGCACCGTTGTAAACCAGTGAAGAGGTGAATATTTGAGAAGTCTCTGAGATTGCATCAGTTTCTTCACTTTGATAATGCCATTAACGCCGTGCGGAGTTTATTTTGACTCCCTTTCAAAGCCTGCTTACTGACAGCTTGCGTATTCTTTGTTTCACTTCAGTTCTTCCTTTTGATTTAATTCTATGTTTCACAAGCCGTTAGTAATTCAGAAATGATATTTCTTCGCGGATATTTTCATACGATTATTTTTTTATCTGCCTCTGTCCGTTCGGCTAAGCACATCAGGGTGATGGATTAGACTAAATGAATGAGAGGTTGTTTTGCGTGATTTTCTGTGTCAGGAATGAATCATTTCTAATCATTGCAGTCTTTTAATTCCTTGGCTGGCAGCTCTTTCACATTTCATTATTCTCGAGAGCTGCTTGAAAATCACTCTTTTCCACCCAAGTAAATGGCTTCCTCTCTATGGAGACTTAGCACCCAATGCAGGGATGTGGCATTAAACTTCTGTTTTGCATGTATTAATCTTGCTCTCCATGCCTTTGTACCTCTGGTACTGCTTACATTTTTCTAACATGATTTTTAATGGCAAGCAAATCAGATTTTCCTGTTTTTATTGACCTTTCATTCTCTTTTACCTTACTTATTATGTTGGCATTTCACAGTACTACCAGATATTAGATCCGCAAAATTTGAAATTATGTGCTCAGAATAACATCACCGATTGCATACAAATAAAATAGCTGTGATATTTATAAGGTAATTTTGTGCAATCATTTTGCTGCCTGTAACATTTTTCCTTATGACGTGTGTGGCCGGCTGAAGGAGGGCCCAGGCAGGGAAATGAACCCCAGACTCCCAGGTGAGAGTCTAACGTGCTGACCACAATGAGCCAGGCTCATTGGTAAGGCAGCCAGGGCGCATACTTATTGGGAGGCATTTCTCGTGACAGGACCCTTCAAATGTCACATATACATTGAGTAGACAAGTGAAACTGGCTGCCATGGAGAGGTATACTATAAATCTGTCCATCATGTGCAATCCAAACACTGATAAATATATCCAAACAGAGGCCTCAATGCTGATGTGGCAAATCCTGTGATTAAGGAGGTGACCCTGTTCCCCACAGTTTATTTCAATCATTCTGTGCTTCTCCGTAGTCAATATTTTTTGCCAAGTTTGGCTTCAAAAGAAGATTTTGGTTGAAAAGCTATTGTGGTGCTTTGCTGTCTATATCTGGGATGTCAAAGTGAAGTCCCGGAGGTCTGCTACGGCTGCCTGTTGTTGATGCGTTCCAGCACATCAGTGGTTAAATTAAGTTGCTGACTGGCTGAAGAGACGAAACCCAATCTCAAGGCAAATAACTGCACTTTCTATCCTCTTTTCAGCCAATTAAATTTTCTGAAGATGAAAATTTGTTGTTAGCTGGCCTTAAGTGCAGTGGTAATGAGTCTAATGGTATTCCTTGAACGCCAAGACAGCTCGATACACTGAGTTACGGCAGTGGAGACAGTTGTAGATTTAAGGAGAACACTTAGCACTCCGTTGATGTCATTTGCTCCACAATTGGCTACGGCGTCAGTCAAGTACCTCGCCAGCACGTTTTCAGGACCTTAAATGGCTAAATTACAATTATGAGAACAGCCCTGCAGGCATTGTGTTCCTTCAGACAGCTGGTGAAATTTAAGCTACCACAGACATTGATGGCTCAATTCTCTACAGTCCTCAAAATGCTCCGCTCTGTCTCAACTGCCTAGTTTGGGTTATCCGCTAGAGATATGGACCAGGCTATGTATCACTGTGTGGAGAAAACCATGGGCTTCAGCAGAGGCTCAGATGGCTGCTCATGTTTTCTAAGGCTTCACTGATTTCCTGGCCACTAAAGTTTGACTCATTGTTGAACTCTGAGGCATAGGCAGGGACTGGAGAATGTTCCTGCCACCAGCTATTTACCAGCTAGTATTGACTGGTGAGGAAAAGAGGATATCTGTGCCTGATCATCCACTGCTGCAATCATTGGGAATTTTGTTCATGGACTGCAGTGCAGGATTTTAAGAAGAGCGAAAATGGCTGGGAGCCAGATCATCTTACAGGAAGATTCTGGGCCCTCTCCAAGAGCAGTCTCTGAATTTTGCCTTCTTTGTCCTATATCACACATTTTTACAAATAAAACTTGGCACATTAATCAAACCATTACAATAATTGATTGTGAACAGTGTATAAAACCAGCAGTACTCAACAGTAATGTTTGTTTTAGTCTGTAGTGTTTGAACTGTCACATTTCTGCCATACTTTTACAGTATATCCTCATCCTGCCTCATTTATATTCTTTTGTATTTATTATTTCCTCTCTCTTTCTAATCTTCTGCAAATTGCATTACAAAACAGCCAAGAACCACTCTTAAACATTATTGCTGTGACTGAAGTTAGATAATTATAATTACAGGCCACAAACTGACGGAAAGTAGCATGCATTCCACAAATGTGGATATTGTTGAATCATACAGCCTCATTTATTGAAGCATGATCAGTGGGGAAAATGTTTTTCAGTTATGGCAAACCTGGTTTTTTTTTTTTTTAAACCTTACTCTATACTGGGGCTTTGGAAAGGTTGTTGGGGAAGTGAAGTGTCATTGGTGCGATTCCTGAATCCAGCAGCGGCGGCTCGTCGGCCGTAACAAAGGGAAGCCAAAACCTCCCCTTCAAAGCTTAATGACTTCAACATTTCGCATTTCACTTTTCTTTATCAGCAGTTGCTCATACGAATTGGTAGAAGGACAATCAAATTTATTCTCGATAGCAAATGACGACGCAAATTATCAATACGTCTTTATAAATTAGTTTGCGAGGCTTCTTTCGCAAGAAGCCACGACAGTCCATTTTCTACAATCTTAATATAGAAGAAAAGAATGCGATCTTGCACAGCTTATTCCTTATTGAGCCTCACTAATCAATTTGCGAATCTATGCCGTTTTATGAGCTTCTTGAGCGCGGAATTTATTGCGTAGGCCTTTGGTAATTTACGTCGTAACCTAAGTGTGAAAGAAAACCCCTCATAATTTCGTTGTGCAATGTATAACAATGCTATCGAAAAGAAATTAGTAAACTGCGAAAGGTTTAAGTCATTAAGCTTTGAAGAGCGAGGTTTTGGCTTCTCTTTGTTACCGCCGACGACCCGCCACTGTTGAAATGAATGATTGAAAACAGGTCATGAACAATCATTAACATTAAAGGATTGTTTGGGCTTCCCCTGTTGCCAATTCACGAGCCGCCACTGGAATCCAGTAGTTTTCATACTTGACAGCCTCACTTAACGTCAGGTGCTCTTTATACTGAACACCGGTGAATGAATTGTTAAAAGCTCTCACTTCTCCAAAAAGTTTGATTCAATTCAAATGTATTAATTAGTTTGAAATTTATCAATTCATACATAAACCAGACTGTCCGCATGGGTGCAGCCCCCAAAAGCCTGCTACTCCCCTTTTTGGGACATTATTTGGCCAATACTGTCACCATGGCAACCAAAATCAATAGGTGTCATAACTGAAGTATGAAACATGTCCATACCAAATATGAAAGCAATCGGTCAAAAATTACAGCCTGTACAGCGTCCACAAAGAGGTGTCTATGGACCACGACGCGGTGGCAGAGACGACAAGCATGATTCCATAGTAGCCGCCCAACTTAATCCGGGGGCTACAATGATCAAATTTGTTGATAGGTGGTGCCATTGGATCAACCTTTTTCATAAAGGTAAATTGAGTTGCAACAGAGTATACCACTTCTATTTCCACAGATTCTCATGCTTAGCTAATTTAGCAACACACCATCTTCCACATTCATCAATCAAACATATTTTAAGTCACTACCCTAGCATGTGTGTTTCTTGTTATTTAGCTAATACTTAGCTAGACATGGGCTTGCATATTGCTAGCCAGCAATGCCGTTGGCCTCTGCTAGCCATCTAAATAAGGTGGCACCAACTGACACAAGGCTGACCAAGAGTACCAGTGGTTACCTTTCCTCCGAAAGTAATTAGGGATAAGTTTAAGGTGGACTGAACTATTTGTGATCATAGAAAGAAGGAAAAAGCCATGGAGACCATGCAAGTTCAGTCTCTCAGCCAATTAATTCAGCCATTACTGGTAATGTTTTTTTTTTTTTTTTTTTGATGTTGTGATGATTTTTTTAATTGCAGAGAAAACCATGTATTTCCTTGTTTTAGTAGGCTCAGCAGCACCATTGGCAGTGGTATACTTTTTACTGTCTTCCCCCTAGTCGGACACCCCTAACACAGTCTGCAACCATTCTAAAGTAATCATCCTATCCTTGCGTTTGCCATTTGACATGCACCAATCAGCCACAAAACTAAAAAACCACCTCCCTAATACTGTGTTTGTGTCCTCTGCGCCTGAGTTGCTGAAGCATCGAGTCCACAAGACCTCTGAAGGCGGGCTATTTGTACCTGGTAGCAAGATGTTAGAAGCACATCCTATAAGTCCAGGAAGTTGCGGTGAGGGGCCTCCACAGATCAGACCTGTTTTTCCTGCACATCCCACAGATGCTTGATTGGATTGAGACCAGGGGAATTTGGAGGCCAAGTCAACCTTTATTTTTTCTCACGTTCAAAATTTTGTCCCTAAAGCCATTCCTGAGCAATTATATGCCGTGGGGATATAGTCATGGGTGCGGTTCTCTGTTCGTCCGTCTGTGACCATTTAGTTGCCGAAGCATTACTGGTGAACTATTCAATATTTCTTCACAAAACGGTGTGCATATTAATCATGGCCTGACCTGGTGCCTTTTGCTAATCTGAAGTTGATGACGTGGGGCCGGGGGGATATGCCCTTTCCTGATGGCTCTTGTTGCAGTGAGACAGGGTACATTATTTTGCTGAAATAGGCTGCTGCTATCCGGTAATATCCTTGCATTGAAGAGACGTACTTGGTCAACAGTAATATCAAGGTGGTACGTGTCAAAGTTACGTCAACATGAATGTCAGGACCGGAGGTTTCCCACCAGAACACTGCTCAGAGTATCTCACTGCCTCAGCTGACTTGCCCTCTTCTCCTTTACCCTGTTGTAATTTTTTCTCCAGATTAATGACGCAAATGCACCTGCCCATCCATATGATGTCAAAAAATATATGATACATCGGACCAGGCAACATATCAGCTTCAAGAACTGAATGTTCACTCGCAGCCTCATTTAGCCCATTCTTTGAGAGGTGTTATAGTAATGACATAATCATTGTTATTCACTTCATCTGCCTTTAATGTTGAAGCTGATTGGTGTATTGAAAATAACCACGCATAATGCGCAGTTTTTAAATATGTCAGAACAACTTATATATATATAATATGTCAGACATATGTCAAATATAAATATGTCAGAACAACCGTGCTTATTGTCTTATTTCTGGGGTCAGTTTTGATGCTGGAAGTTGTGCTTTCATTCGCTGCTGCCACATTCTCACAAATACTTGAGGGTGGCAGAGGGTAGAAACCTTCTCCTTCTTTGGAGTTTTACATGGTAAAGTGGCACTGGTTTGGTCTCTTTTAAGCAGACACATGCTGCTAATTAGAATTCAAAATAAAGGGTAATGACCAGAGAATGTGTAGATGCTCTTGTAATTGCAAAATTAAAGATATTTTTCAAGGGTCCTTCCAGTGGTGACTCTGCTCCCTGTCACTGAATGCCTGAATGTTGAGTTCAGTGAAGCGGATTTGATGGCTAGGGTATATCACTGCATATGTTACTACAAGGAATCAAGTTTCACTCTCTTTTTCTAATATTGTTTTTTTTTTTTTGGTACTTTGTCAACAATTGGTGTCACCATTGAAGGAAATCTTCCTTGCGGTGCACAGAGCCAAATTAGGCATCAGTGCCTATTACTATGAAGCTTACTGTTGAAAACTGACTGTCACTGTTGAGAAAGTCAAAATTCCCAGCTGTCAGCTTTGAAATAAGCAATAAAAAAGAAAGATAAGGCTTCATTTGAGTCCTGTCATGATTGCTTTGATTATTACTGAAGAGAGGAAAAATGTCATTATTTAAGAAAAAAAAAAGATCAGAAAAAAATGTTTCAAGGAAAAAAAAATGTTTTCATCGACCACAATATTTATCAAGGTTATTTAAAGTCAAATTTGATTTCAGCTTTGAGCTTTATAAAAATCCTTAATTAAAACTGTACTGAAGGTGGTACTTTCTGCGCATTATCTTTGCCGTCAGACGTCATAAAGCGTAAACTAAAACAGGACCTTTCTTTTTCCACATCCACATTCCACATGTATTGTTTTGCAGCCTCTTGCTTTTGGAGCCTTAAGTACTCCTTGCCATTTCAAAGTGCATGTGTGTCCAGGATGATTTTTTTTGTGCAGATACCACCAACATCTCCTCGATCCATCTGGAATCACTGCTAACATTTATTCTTTGCCTCTAAGTCATAAAGGCTCGTGATTGAATAATGGCTCTCATTTAATAATTTTTTTTCCATTACCTCCATGCCGAGTGAGATAAACTGAATAGTGATTCACTGGAAAGTTTGGCGACAGTTTCCCCTAATTTGACAGCTCATAATGTGCCCAATTATTGAATGGCTATTACATGTGTTATGATGGCCTACACATGGTGCTTTTACCTTTATTTTCTTTCTGTAAAATCTGAGAGAAGGCTTTTAAAGAGAAAAATCAATTTCATCAAATAAACCTGACCAGCATGTAACTTTAAATATGTTGATTAATGGGAGCCTGGCAAAGCTGAGGGTAAATTATCTAATTTGGCAGCACATACTGGTGCCACTGACTGAGTGTCCTTTAATCCCTTGAACTCTAACTTTTCACTTAGGTTTTCCCTTAAGCAGGTTGAAGTTAAAAAAACAACTTTTTTTCATATTGCTGGACAATGTTATACATATTCTGTGTCTGCTGGTTGCAGCACATCACTGAAGCTGCATCATACTTCCATTGTGAAAAATATTCAAACCCAGAATGCCATGCTTTTATGGCCACAGCATTTTATCAAATGGAAAATATCTAGATCTAGTTGTTGTCCCCAGTTCTGTATTTGCAGGCAAAGAGTGAAAGATGAGGAAAAATGGAGTAAAGTGCTGCAAGCTTTGGCTTTTTGGTAACCCATGCACCTGGGGACAAAAATGTCGACATTATTATCATGACTAGTCCTCTTTGTTATCATGTGAATGATGCTTTAATGACTGCTGTATGTTGCTGATCAATACAAGGCTGAAGGCACTTGGAGTTGTGAGGAAGCGCCATGCATTGGGGCAGTAGTTGTCTTTACAGAAAATGTATTGGGAAGCCATGTGGGTGATAGATATCTTGAGCTGCTGTTTGAAAAAGTGTATAGTTTGTGTGCAGCTTATTAGTTTAGAGTATACACTTTAGAACTACTGCACATATGCTTTAATCACCTTCAAAATGCCCTTTAAATATTTAGATTAGTGGGGGCACGGAAGCTGAGAACAAATAAATACTTGTGACAAAATGCCTTTCCAGTTGACAAAAAATGTTCTGACAATATTGCTGGAATGGTATATACAATATTGCACAGTAATATTGGCAGCATGTGGCTGGAACATCGTGGAGACATTTTTGTGTTAGCTGAGTTAATGATTTTTTCTAATGACTCTAGGTGTAGAAATGTTGTAATCGATCAGTGATGTACTTTAATGTGGAAAGGCGGGGAGTGAGTGCCCATTATGCTCCAGTGAGGTCAGTGGTCAAGCTGCATTCTTGGTTAAATTGCAAGGGAGGAGACCATTGGTCCTGCCAGCTGTTTTTTGGCCCTCTGCTCAGTAACTCCCCAGTCTGCGGAGTCTTAAACTTCTCCCAGACCCGGATGGAGGACTCTCAGGGAAGTTGATAAAAGGTGCCGGCGAGGGAAGGGACAGAAAATTGAAAAGAAAAAAACCGCTTCTTTACTTCCAAAAGGGTCATGCCTCTGATTAGTGGGGCCTTAGTATAACTGAACAAATTCCAGGGTGTTCCTGTCCTTCTTCTGCCCTTTTGGCGAGCCTTCTTGCATTTTCCAGGTGGATTACTGGAGTCTAGTGGGTAACCCGCGCAGCTAGCTGAATTGTCTGAATATATCATGCTCAATCTAAGCTTACAAGTATGGCTTGCACAAAATATGCTTACATTGATACTGCCCTGGCCTCCAATAGCAATGTTGCATCACTGACCAAATGTAACAGAAATATTGTGAGAGCATTTTCTGTCAGCTTGCTGCCTCATGTCCGAGTAATCAAGAATCAACCGAGGGTCAAGTGGCTAATCATCTGCGAAATGAGCCTCGTACAGCAATGGCCAATCAGTTTTCATCTCATGCATATGCATTATTGACAGGGTTGAAAAGGGTATTATTCTTGTATCAAATCAGCATTCCACCCAGGGGATTCTTGCTAACCTGTTTTACAAATTGAACATGCTGCCAGTACTCAAATGGGCACAAACAGGGAAATGAACGCATGCTTCCATATTCCAATGTGTAACTGCTGCATTGTTTCTAAAATACAAATTTCATTACAAATTCATTTTTTCTCCAATCAAAGTACAAAATCAGTCTGTGTTGTCTACCTAAGAACAATATATTGAATGTTCATCAATGTGTTTTTCATGAATCTGATTTTAATTTCAGTCTTGTACTAAAAAATTCAATTCATTTACGACATGAATTCAGCCAATTGTATCAAGGCTGCTGTGGACAATAGTTTTTTACTGCATTAGTTCAATATGCAAAAAAATAGATATGTCTGGTCCTTAAATAAAAATCCGTTTCCATTAAAGTTGGGACACTGTGTAAAATACAAATAAAAAGAGACAGCAATGATTTGTAAATCATTTAAACCCTACATTTAATTGAAAATTGTGCAAAAAAAACATATCAGATGTTGAAACTGAGAAATTTTATTTATTTATTTATTTTTAATATTTGCTCTTTTTGAATTTTATGACAGCAATATGTTTCAAGAAAGTTGGGACAGGGGCAATGTTTATCACAGTGTTGCATCGCCTTTTCTTTCAACAAAACTCTGAAAATGTTTTGGAACTGAGGTGACCAACTGCCATAGTTTTGGAATCTCAACTGATCAACATTGCCAAGACTTCTTTTCATTTCCCTTGATTTTTTTTTTTCATAATGCGCCAAATGTTTTCAGTTGGTAATAGGTCTGGCCTGCAGGCAGGCCGGTTTAGCACCCAGCTTCTTTTATTACGCAGTGATGTTGTTGCCATATGTGCATAATGTTGTTTTTGACATTGTTTTGCCGAAATGAGCAAGACCTTCCCTGTCATAGATGTCTGAATGGCAGCATACGAAACCCCAAAACCAGAATATATTTTTTTGCCTTAATGATATCTTCACTTGGATCTTGGTTAAATGTTTTCACGGCAGGGTTTTTATTTGTATTTGTGGATACAGCAAGAAATGGTGTTCACTAACAGTGGTTTACAGAAGTGTTACTGAGCCAATGCAGCGATATCCACTTCAGAATCCCGCCTGTTTTTAAGGCAGTGCTGCCTGAGGGCCTGAAGATCATGGCCATTCAGTATTGGTTTTTGGTCTTGTCCCTTGTGTAGAGAGATTTTTCTGGATGCTCTGAATCTTTTGATAGTATTATGTACTGTAAAGGATGAAATCCCCAAATTCTTTGCAATTTTACATTGAGAAATTATATTTTAAATTGTTGAACAACAAGTATTTTCTCATTCAGTCTTTTCCTGAGTGGTGGAACCATTGCCATCTTTATGTCTGAAAGACTTTTTATGCCTAATCATGTTACTGACCTGTTGCCAATTCAGCTTACTTGCAGTGAGATGTTCCACCGGGTGAATTTTTTGGCATCATTCAGTCTTTTGTGGCCCTTGTTCCAACTTTTTTGAAATAGGTTGCTGGCATCAAGTTAAGAATGAGCAGATTGGAATTTCTCAATTTCAACATCTGATATGTTGTCTTTGCACTATTTTTAATTAAAATATGGTTGAAATGATTTGCAAATCATTGCATTCTGTTTGAAATAACATTTTACACGCCGTCCCAATTTTTCTGGAAATGGGGTTGTATGTCAACATTTTCAGTGCTACTGTTATTTTAGCTTTCTACCGAAGCTTTGAAACTGAAATAATGCATTTGAGCCATAAGTGAAGACTATCAGCTTTATCGTGAGGGTCTTTTCTGTCCAAAATAAGTAAATAGTGTAGAAATGACAGCATTTTAATATGTGGTCCCTCCTTAGCGACTAAAATTAATTGGATGTTTAGCTGCTCCGCATTTCCATAAGCTATTCTGTCATTTTTTAATTTCATAATGAAAATGCCAGAACATGTATTGAGTTGATTTCAAGTTCGGAATTTGCATTGGAATCTCTTGCTGTTATAACTCAATATTGAGTCCAAAGAGCTTCCACTGCCCCTGAAATAAGCCAACGTTAAGCTGAAAAATCAAAGCAAAAGCTTCAGAGAAATGACAAAAACATCAGGTGTGGCCAGATCTACTAAATGGTGCATTCTCAAAAAAAGAATGCACTAGTGCCCTCTGGAGCTCCAAAAAGCCCTACCAAACCGCAGTAAAAACTGAGGTGGATGACCGACTAATTCTTCCCCTGGTGATAAAAACCCCATAACAACAGCTGGTCTGATCAAAAACATTTTCCAAGAGGTAAGCATATCTGTGTCAATCCAACAATCAATGGAAGAGTTCAACAAACTAGATAAAGGGGGTTTACCACAAAATATAAAACAAAGGTGAATCTCAAAATCATGTTTGCGCAAAAAACATCTTTAAAAACTACGCTGGTCTGAAACAACATATGGGCCATTGAGACAAAACTCGAATTGTACCAGAATGTTGGGAAGAGAACCATATGGAGCAGGGAAACTGCATGATTCAAAGCATACCAGCTTTCCTGTTGAGCATGGTCATTTGTCGACATGCACTGCAGCCAATTGAACCAGTTGTGTTGTATTTATTGATAAGGTAACTGCTGTAAAAATGAAAATGATGAATTTTGAATTCTATCAAGTTACATTACCCACTCAGATTTGGCTCAGTACTTCAAAATTCCAAGGTGCTTCATAGTGCAGATGACTCGAGGCACACGTTTTAAAGCAATACGGCTGAATTTTTTTTAACAACGGGCAAGTCAGTCATCTGTACTGAATCCAGCATTTGTTTCACTTGTTGAAGGTGCAGATGAAGGCAAGATGCCTTAACTGCAAGCAAGGCCTGAGGAAAGTTGCTGTGAAGGCCTGGCAGACCATCACCAGGGAAGAAACCAAGCATCTGGTTATGGTTATGGTTTACAGACTTTAGGCAATCATGGACTGCTAAGATTTTGTGACCATGTATGAAAAATGACAATTTAATTTATGATTATGTAAGGATGTCCAAAATGCTTTTGAGCCCCTGGTCCTCCAAATACTTTCAATACTTTCAACTGGGCTACGAGGAAAAATGGTTGTAATTCCCCGTTTCCTGCTGATCTGGACCGGGAGAAAATGGGGGCTCTGCGGGATTGCGAGTCTGTGTGTGTGTTTGTGTGTGTGCGCACGCGTGCATGTGCATGTGCATGCACGCTTGCTTTTCTTGTGTGTCCTGTTTGACAGACCGGAAAAGGGGTGTATTTGAATGGTTCATAGACAGAACGTGGTCACAGCTTTTTTACCCTACCTGCTGATAATTTCTTTTTGTGAAATACTCATTTAATTTAATTAAACACATTTTATTTCAACTCTCTATTATGACAGTCTCTGTGTACATTTCTTAAGCCAGAGTACTGAAATAACTTTTCTGCCAACAGTTGAGAACAATTAACAGTACATTACTTTTATGATGGCTTGACTAATGCTGTTTTTCATTACCTGTTTTAAAATAGCCATTTACCATACAGTAGATCCTGTAAAAGTATACATAAAAACCAGAAGGGATATGGGTAATTGGTCTCATTCCACAGACTCTCAGTTCATCTGTATTTATTCATCAACTATAACAAATGCACAGGGGCGCTAATGGCATTTTTTTGGGCCATATGACTGGAATTCGATTAGGGCCCCCCATATATATAGCACACACACACACACGCACGCACACACCTGCATATATATATATACGTACATACAAAACCCAAAACCAGTGAAGTTGGCACGTTGTGTAAATCGTAAATGAAAACAGAATACAATGATTTGCAAATCCTTTTCAACCTATATTCAATTGAATACACTGCAAATACAAGTTACTTAATGTTCAAACAGGTAAACTTTGTAATTTTTTGCAAATGTTTGCTCATTTGCAATTTGATGCCTGCAACATGTTTCAAAAAAGCTGGCACAAGTGGCAAAAAGACTGAGAGAGTTGAGGAATGCTCATCAAACACTTATTTGAAACATCCCACAGGTGAACGGGCTAATTGGGAACAGATGGGTGCCATGATTGGGTATAAAAGCAGCTTCCCTGAAATGCTCAGTCATTCACAAACAAGGGTGGGGCGAGGGTCACCACTTAGTGAACAAATGCGTGAGCTGATTGTCGAACAGTTTAAAAACAACATTCCTCAACGAGCTATTGCAAGAAATTTAGGGATTTCATCATCTACGGTCCGTAATATCGTCAAAAGGTTCAGAGAATCTAGAGAAATCACTGCACGTAAGCGACAAGGCCGAAAACCAACATTGAATGCCCGTGACCTTCGATCCCTCAGGCGGTACTGCATCAAAAACCGACATCAGTGTGTAAAGGACATCACCACATGGGCTCAGGAACGCTTCAGAAAACCACTGTCAGTAACTACAGTTCGTCGCTACATCTGCAAGTGGAAGTTAAAACTCTACAATGCAAAGCGAAAGCCATTTATCAACAGCACCCAGAAACGCTGCGGGCTTTGCTGGGCCCAAGCTCATCTAAGATAGACTGATGCAAAGTGGAAAAGTGTACTGTGGTCTGACGAGTCCACATTTCAAATTGTTTTTGGAAACTGTGGACGTTGTGTCCTCTGGACCAAATAGGAAAAGAACCATCCGGACTGTTAGAGGCGCAAAGTTCAAAAGCCACCATCTGTGATGGTATGGGGGTGTATTAGTGCCCAAGGCATGGGCAACTTACACATATTTGAAGGCACCATTAATGCTGAAAGGTACATACAGGTTTTGGAGCAACACATGCTGCTATCCAAGCAACGTCTTTTTCATGGACCCCCCTGCTTATTTCAGCAAGACAATGCCAAGCCACATTCTGCACGCGTTACAACAGCATGGCTCCGTAGTAAAAGAGTGCAGGTACTAGACTGGCCTTCCTGTAGTCCAGACCTGTCTCCCATTGAAAATTCGTGGCGCATTATGAAGCGTAAAATACAACAAAGGAGACCCCGGACTCTTGACTGTCCTCAGTTCCCAAACGTTTACTGTCATTTAAAGGAAAGACGATGTAACACAGTGGTGAAAAGGCCCCTGTGCCAACTTTTTTGCAATGTGTTGCTGCCTTTTAATTCTAAGTCAATGATTATTTGCAAAAAAAAAAAAGTTTCTCAGTTTGAACATTAAACATCTTGTCTTTGCAGTGTATTCAATTGAATATAAGTTGAGAAGGATTTGCAAATCATTGTTTTCTGTTTTTATCTACGATTTACATAACGTGCCAATTTATTTACAAAGTATTACAATATTTTATTTTTAGTGTACAAAAAAATCAAAAACTCGGGTTGAAAATTTATTTTGAATTATGAGTCATCAAATATGTATTGTAAACCAATAGTTGGTGTTTTCTGCAATCTGATTGGTTAATTACCTTTGTCGAATAGTGTTCGACATCCCTGAAATGACAGGACCTTTTCATCGCTCATGAATACATTAGCATGCAGAGGTGTATAATCCAGGGGTCAGAAAGTAAAAATCCTACCATGTTTTCATTCCAACCGTAAACTCCTGTCAGCAGATTTGACTTGTTAGTTTTACCACCCAGCTGAAGAATAGAGTCAGCTGCCAGGTCTTTTGTGGCTGGAACAATATCCTGGGATGGACTTTTACTTTCTGAACCTGGATTATACACCTCTGTTAGCATGAAAACGGACCTACTTTCGCTCATTCAGCTCATCAGTTCAACTTGACAGGTTGCAGAATTCTAGCGCGTGACTCGATGACCTAATTGTGACAGATCACGTCGCCATACGAAAGAGTCCGTGCAAAAATGTTTCTTTCTCGCTTATGGTTTACAATATCGTTAACTACACTCAACAAAAATATAAACGCAACACTTTTGTTTTTGCTCCCATTTGTCATGAGATGGACTCAAAGATCTAAATTTCATTCCAGATACACAATATTACCATTTCTCTCGAACATTGTTCACAAATCTGTCTAAATGTGTGATAGTGAGCACTTTTGTTTTGCTGAGACAATCCATCCCACCTCACAGGTGTGCCACATCAAGATGCTCATCAGACACCATGATTAGTGCACAGGTGTACCTTAGACTGTCCACAATAAAAGGCCACCCTGAAATGTGCAGTTTTGTCTCACAGCAAAATGCGACAGATGGCGCAAGCATTGAGGGAGCGTGCAATTGGCATGCTGACAGCAGGAATGTCAACCAGATCTGTTGCTCGGGCATTGAATGTTCATTTCTCCACCATAAGCCGTCTCCAAAGGCGTTTCAGAGAATATGATAGTACATCCAACCGGCCTCACAACCGCAGACCACGTGTAACCACACCAGCTCAGGACCTCCACATCCAGCAGGTTCACCTCTAAGATCGTCTGAGACCAGCTACTCAGACAGGTGCTGAAACAATTGGTTTGCATAACCAAAGAATTTCTGCACAAACTGTCAGAAACTGTCTCAGGGAAGCTCAACTGCATGCTCGTCGTCCTCATCGGGGTCTTATCCTGACTCCAGATCGTGGCCGTAACAGACTTGAGTGGGCAAATGCTCACATTCGATGGCGTCTGGCACGTTGGAGAGGTGTTCTCTTCACGGGTGAATCTCGGTTTACATTGTTCAGGGCAGATGGCAGACAGCGTGTGTGGCGTCGTGTGGGTGAGCACTTTGCTGATGTCGATGTTGTGGATCGAGTGGCCCATGGTGGTGGTGGGGTTATGGTATGGGCAGGCATCTGTTATGGACGAAGAACACAGATGCATTTTATTGATGGCATTTTGAATGCACAGAGATACCGTGATGAGATCCTGAGGCCCATTGTTGTGCCATTCATCCATGAACATCACCTCATGTTTCAGCGAGATAATGCACGGCCCCATGTTGCAAGGATCTGTACACAATTCTTGTGTATCTGGAATGAATTTTAGATCTTTGAGTCCATCTCATGACAAATGGGAGCAAAAACAAAAGTGTTGCGTTTATATTTTTGTTGAGTGTAGTTACGTTTGTGAAATTTCCTGGGATTCATTGGAATTCAACGCCCGCAAATGTAAACGTTTAAAACCTCCGACTAACGTCGTCGGTTTTAAACTAAATTTGCGGTCGTTGAATTCCAATGAATCCTGGAAATTTCAAAACGTAACTATTTATCGTCATAGTCTTAACTTTACCCTCATTTCCTCAAAACTCATCAGTACATCACTGTACTTTGCCTACAGTGTGTCTATTATACAAAACAGTTACCCTTTGCCAGCCATAAATTAAACAGCTCAGTCAGGCCCTGCATTGACCCCCGGAAAACCTCTCGTTCGTCACTTGCATCTCACGTCTGACAACATATTCTAAAGTCCACCTCAGCACCACTATACATCATTGGATTGTATCCATATCACTCCTTAATACACAAAACATGTTCTACTATTAAATTAACGACATAAATACACATATCTGTGTTTCTACACATCTAGGGCTTCTACCATGCCTTTGAAAATAAAATGTAACTCTTTTTGGCGACATCAGCGACTGCGCGGGCCAGCTGTTAACATGAACAAGTGTGGTCAGTTTTCATTTACAACGCAAACTGATTACGACTCCAGACTTCACACGCTTTTCTTTACTCAGTGGTTGGAAGCAATGCATGTGTTTTGCGATCGTTTAAATGAAATAAGATAATTTGAAACGTCTTAAAACAATTGCATTGCTTCCAACTCCTCTGTGCACAAGGACTTCAGTCACACGCCAGAATCTACATACTCATTGATTGAATAATTGCTGACTACAGCAGAGGAATTAAAATATGCCACTAAAACTAACACCGAATGTGTTAGAGTTGACAGGTATACGTTTTAAATGATTGAATGGTTTAAACTGGCCACACTTGATAATGTTGAGATTTTATTCAATGAATCTGAAGCTGAGATGTCCCCCTTCAATATTTATGTAATGAAAACAGCCAATCATGGTCTGCCCACTGACAGGACACCAAGCAATACAGCCAATATTTTGTATCTTTCCCATTTCTGAAAAGTGTATAAACTTGATGACACAAAAGACACAACCATGCATTACAGTTGTAATGTACCTATAGATGTTACATATGTATGAAAACAGTGGAATTTGGCCATTTTATTGATATATATATATTTCATATGTGGCTTAATACTATCATTCTCTATCCTGCTGTAAAAATGATGTAAATTCGACCACATTGAGAGGCCACACTGGCTGAATTTAGCCCTTTTTTGACAAAGCCCGTTTCCATGTCAACCAAAATTAATATTGTTGAAACAACTGCTGTATTTGTATTTTTCATCATAATAAGCGTGTGTGAAAAGTTTCATTAAGATCTGCTGACCCCGACTTTCCAACACATTGCTGATTCTCTCAGTCTGCTGCTCTTAAGGAGGCTCCCGAAGGATTATTAATTAATCTGCTCCAACGTCAAATCTTAATGTGGACCGCCTTAACCCCCTCAGCTGACAAAGTACCATTTCATGTCCAGTGTTGGAGGAGTGAAAGAGCCGATGCGAAAGTTTATTGAAGTGGATCTCCATACACTTTTGCCAATTCGCTGAGGAAGACATATCTACCTGATGCTCAAAAGAGGCAAAAAAAAAAAAAAAATCATTGACAGGTCAGGAAAAGAAAACACGAAAGTGATTGGTGGTATAGATAAAGACTAATTAATTTAGCATGATTAGCCCAATACAACGTAGCTCAGCCCCTTACTGGACAGCTCAGCAGGCATATGGCAGACAGCTGGCTAGCTTACTAAAGGAATTGGCGGACGGTTGACTTTTTACAAAATGAAAAAGTTGGTCTTCAATCCTAATTATCTTTCCGTTGAATTTGTTTTGCCAGCAAATATCTAGATTGCCCCAGCTTTTGAAGTATATGCAGATTGTTGTTGCTGAAAGATAAAATTAACAGGCAAAACTAATTTTTGGAAGCTCTTGTCTTAGCTAATTAGCTGGTCAGCTTGAATCTGAATAATGAATATATTTTGTTTAATGTAACAAGAATGTAATGTACAATTTATGTTTCTTCACAGTTGATGAACATTGAATGTTTCTATTCTTAACGTAATTTTTAAAATTGAAAATACATTTTGCCATTCTATAAAATGCTTTTTGATTGATTTTGTGACTGTCTGCCTTGATGGCAACCAGGCCTTTGTTGCCTTATATACTTAGCTCCATTAAAAACGCACGGGTGAGGTAT
The DNA here is from genome assembly GCA_029721435.1 of Gymnothorax reevesii. Classification (NCBI taxonomy): domain Eukaryota; kingdom Metazoa; phylum Chordata; class Actinopteri; order Anguilliformes; family Muraenidae; genus Gymnothorax; species Gymnothorax reevesii. The sequence continues at coordinate 35,674,894 of CM056578.1, forward strand.
GTACTGTATTTGCGGCAAATTGAAGAATTGATTGATTTTTATTGCTTTTCAGCTAAGTCCTTCAAATTTTTCAGGGGTGAAAATATGCTACTATAACTTGAGGAATATGGACTTATAAAGGTGTCCCTGTAGTTCATCATGTATTTCTGGGTGCTTAAAGTTGCTCGAAAATTTTCCAGAACGCTCCTTGTTAGCATATTAGAAGGTCAAAAGCCTAATTTCAAAGAAGGGATTTGGTCTTGACCATACAGCTTCCCATATATGTTGCCTATTTTGTATTCTAATTCTGGCCCTCTCTTATGTATAATCTAGAAAATAATCTAGAAAATATTTATTTTTTGTGTTTCCAGGGCCACAATTTGGACTTAGTCTCTGGGGAGGGTTTGGTTTGTTTCCGGAGTGTAACTCAATAACCATTTAATACAAAAGTATTGTATTTCTTCACCAAATTTGGTGTGTGCATTTGATATACAATGTAGATGTGCCTTTTGGTATTTTAAGAATTTTTTATTTTTCTTGGTTTCTTTTTCATGGTAGAAAGTTGAAGCGAGTGTCACTGGTTCCAGAGCAATACATGATAATTGTTCAATGTTTATCTATGAAATTAGCATGTTGATGTAATTAGCATGTACCCTGCAGATGCGCCTTTTCCTATTTAGGAATTGCTGAGATTTTGATTTTTTTGTGTCTTTCTATAGCCACAAATTACAGTCAGTTTCTGGTTAGGGTGTAGCTCATTTCTGAGGCATAACTCAGTAACAAAACTTTCAACATACCTGTGAATTAAAATGGGTGTGTTTTGCTATTTGAGCTTTGCAGCTTCATGATAACAAATGGAACAGGCTCAGAAAGATGTGGAAAGTTACATTCCCGTAGCAGAACTTGAAAGTATCTTCATGAAACTTTGAGAAGATATTTATTAGTACACCGTACCTGAGGCCTCCCTGATTTTGCGGGGGCCGGGGGGATATGCCATCTTCTGATGGCTCTTGTTTTAATTAGTCCTTAAAACTATAGTTTGGCAATGTGCGAACAAATGTTTTTTAACTTAGTTCTAGCTCTATACGCGCAGAGAGAAGCGCTCACCGACAAGGACTTCGCAGTCAAGCTGATCGCAAGTGACGTTATGCCATGGGGGGGTAAAAGGAAATTATTTCACAAGGAACAATTGAAAAAGACACTCTAATAGATACACAAATAATTTTAATCACTACCGCAAATCATTAATAGATAATGTGTTGATTTTTCTCTGATAAATTGTCGGTGCCTTTTTCCACGGCACCGGACAATTTAATATTATTTTAATATTTAATATCAATTCAGGCTACGCGAACACCAAGGGGACCTTGTCTCTAAGAGCGTTCTCGTAAGCTGCTCTGTTGCGGTTCCTTGCGAGTAGCACTGACCAGGAGATTCCGTGCTGTCCGCTTATGTCATTTCCAAGTAGGTAAAGTGAGCAGGTGTAACGACAGCAGTGTTTTCAGCTATTGTATTTGATGAATGGCTTTGTTATGTCGCGACTCGACTGCTTCACCTGTCTTTTGTAATTTTACAGAATAAACAGTGAGGTTGCAAAGGCTGTTGTTGGTTAACTTGGGTTCGATGACGGGTATGTATTCGGTAACTATTGAAAGTCACATCCTATAAGCGTGCATGTAGCTAACACTTGCATTGCTTTTTCGTTCAAGATGCACCTAAGCTGAGTTGTTTGTTTATTACCGTTACTTTTAATATCTTACACCGATTCACAGTACTGTGTTTTGTTGCTTCATGTTTTATATCGAGGGCTGACTGCAATAAACATTTATATCTGGATCTTAAGTATTGGGCATATTGCAGTCAGCCCTCGATATGCTGGCTTTCGGTTCAGTAATACCAGTTCTATTAATACGTCCATGGTTTCATCAGCGTTGACAAGGCTTTTTGATACACGGTAGCTGCCATAGTTGCAATATGTGTTTAAAAAAGTGAGGCGCTAGAGTGCATTGTTCGTTTGAATGTAATACACGATTCCAACGCTGGATGGGAGTAATTCCTACACAATGTCCCTTTTAGTTCCAGGTTTCCATTTTGCTTTAATGTTGTCCTTATCTTTGGTGCTTAAATTCTTGGGGCAGAGTATATTTATTAGGGAAGGCATCCCCAGTGCCCGTGGTCCTGGCATGCGGCACTTTTCCTAGTCCGAATCCAGGAGTTATCGTCTGTCCTGATCCGTTTGGCCAGACACCCTGGCTATTGTTCTCTGACCAGTCCTTCCTACTGTGCTGACCTCCAGCGTTCCTGATTGCTGCCACCTGATATCGGACCATCTTCTGACAATCTTCTTAGTTCGTGTACATTGAAACGCTTATCTTCTATTTATTAATGATGCCTAAACAGCTAGTCTCTGCTCTGCATGTGGCGCTTGTTTTCTGAATTTGTGATTAAATCAGTCTGAAATGATTTAATAGACTGAAGTACCCGGAGAAAACTCACTCGAACTCAGGAGTAGCTTGCATCCTTTAAAAAACAACAGGCCCAGAGGCATGCAAACCCAAGACTGTCTTGCTGAGAAGAGGCAGCATAACCCACTATGGCACCGCGCTGCTTGTTTTTGGTTATTTCCCTTGTATAAGAGACAGGCTCGAATGAACTGCGAAATGGCAACTTCTATTACAACTGAAAACAACAAGTGAATTATGTTTTTCCCTGCCCTTTAAAAATATGAAGTCATTCTTTGCTTGAATTATTTTTCGATAAAACTACCCCCATTTATTTATATTGTTTTCTTTGATTAAAAAATAAAAAACAATAAAACAAAAATTCTTTCACTGTCTGAAAAATAAATGGTTCAAATTGAAAGGCATTGTTTGAAAACTTTCTTAAAGGTGTTTCTATTTATTCATTTATGTATTAAATAAATTTAAACACAAATATGATTTCATTTCCCAACTCATCCTTGGAGTAAAATGGCTTGTCAGTTAACAAAATCAAGCTTATAAATATTGCTGTGACATTAAATGTAAGATGGCCATTTAAAGCTGGATATATCTTATATCTGACGCTATGATTATATTCACTGTATTCATGAAAATAAGATTCCCTGTTTGAGATTTTTGACAAAGTTCAGCTGTTTTCAGCACTTGCAGATGAAATTATAATGTGAGGCAAACAAACCAGCTCTAAAGCCTTACATTTGCTACGAACACACAAAGGAACACATTCTTTCAGAGTGACAGTTTGCTTTTTATTACTTTCTCTCGCTCTTTGAATACTGTAATTAAATTTCGGCCATTGTTTTACATTTCATTACATTATTTAGTTCCACTATTGCTGGATTTTCTGCCAGAATCCCTCTCTGGCCTTATTAGCAGCAACAGTGTTGCTTTTTGCTGTTTTTTTATAGATTTACATTCTTCATAGCTGTCCATAATCACGACTTACTACTCCTAGGAGAGGAGTTTTTCAAGATTTTATTAATCACCCAGCAAGGACTTACATTACATCTAACAAACAAGTGCATACGTCAACCAACATGCGCTAACATAAATCTCAATTATAATTCCGCAAGTGTCCACATGAGTACGCGCATGCGTAAATGCAGTCTTTCAAGTGACCAATTATAAAACTTCATATGGGTCTCCCATTAAGCAGCTGGCGGCGCCCCCCGGTGGCCCGGGGGAGATAACCCGCAGTGCAACTACTTCCTTGGAGAAAGATACAGAACACAATCAGTCATTTTATGAACGGAAATAGGGTCAATTGTTGCATGGAACGCTCTTTTGTTGAGAGCGCGTACGATGTTGAAAACACAAAACCGACATTAACCAAAAAAAGATTACAACCACCATTGTGGTACCAATTATCTCTGCGAGTTCAGGGTTTCCCTTACAAAAAACCAGTATAGGAATACCATAAAAAATAACCACAAAAAACTATGAGTGTTACTGTAGTTATTGTATAGTTTTTTGGAACGCACTATTGAGTTTTTATAATGATGATCTTAAAGTGAAATTGTAGTTATGCCATAATGTTTATATAGTGTCATTATAGTGTTCTCTCTGGTGTTCTCATGGTTTTTCAGGCACTATAGCAGATTATAAAACTCAATAGTATGACGAAAGTAAAGTATACCATTGTGTGCCATAATATTTCAATGGTTTTTGAAGGCACCTAAGGAAATTACTATAATACTATACCCTTGCCTATTGTGTTTTTATTGTGAAATGATAGTTAAACTGTAGTGTATATAAATCATTACTCTACTGTTTCCTTTAATTATTACCTCCGCCATGGATGTTATGTTTTTGGTGGCGTTTGTGTGTTGGTTTGTTTGTGTACAACATCACTCAAAAAGCAATGGACAGATTTTGATGAAATTTTCAGAGAAGGTGGGTATTAAGTCAAGGAACAGTTGATGAAATTTTTGTGGCCATATCTAGGCCAAAGTACTGCTGAGATATACGCCAAAGTTCAAGATTTCAAGTCTTTCCAATGGGCCGGAGTTCCAATCGCCGTGCTTCTGGGTTTTGCTGCCCCCTGGCGGAGGTCTGTGCTCTCTGAGTGCTTTTCTAGTATTTCCATGTTTTTGAGGCACTATAGGAAATTACTATAGCCACACTATATAATTTTCTAAAGTGTGTTCCAAAAAAATCATAGAAATAAAATAGAGGACAATAGCTAAAAATACTACAGGAAACACTAAAGTACTGATAAATAAACACTGCAGTACAACTACAATTTTACTATAAAATTAACATTGCAAACTTTACGACATTACTATAAATTTCTACGATGCATTTTAAAAAACAATACAAATTAAAACCGCAAGCGTTGTAATGGCCCTCGCCCGCCCGTCCGATCACCTCCCTTGCGACCTGCCCATATCTACTGTCAGAGGAATCATTAAGAAGTTTAAAACAACTGGGACAGTGGTTAACAAGCCTGGATGAGGATGCACATTACACACACGCACATTAAGGAGGATGGTAAGAGAAAAAAAAAGTTCTCCAAAGCTCACTGTTAAAGAATTGCAACAAAAGGTAGCATCTTGGGGTCACAAAGTCTCCAAAACAACCATCAGGCGCTCTCTACATGCCAACAAGCTGTTTGGGAGGCAATGCACGGAAAAAACTTTTTCTCACTCACAGTCATAAACGCAAACGTCTGGAGTTCGCTAAGCGGTACTGGGCCTTCACCTGGGACCGTGTGTTTTGGTCAGATGAGACCAAGATTTTTGGCAACAAACACTCCAATGGGTTTGGCAGAACACAAAAGATGAGTATGCAGAAAAGCACCTCATGCCCACTGTGAAGTATGGGGGAGGATTGGTGATGCTGTGGGCCTGTTCCTCTTCCAGAGGCCCTGGGAACCTTGTTAGGGTGCATGACATAGTGAACGCTTTGAAATACTAGGACATTTTAAATCAAAATCTGGTGGCCTCTGCACAAAAGCTGAAGATGGGTCGTCACAGGGTCTTTCAGCAAGATAATGACCCCAAAAATGTGGCCAAATCTACACAGAAATGGTTCAAGAGACACAGAATTAAGTTCCTCCCATGGCCATCTCAGTCCCCAGACCTCAACCCCATTGAAAACCTGTGGAGTGAGCCGAAGAGGAGAGTGCAAAGGAGAGGACCCAGATCGCTGGATGATTTAGAGAGATTGTACAAAGAGGAATGGTCAAAGATCCCTCTTTCTGTATTCTCCCATCTGGTGAAACACTATAGGAGAAGATTAGGTGCTGTTTTGTAGGCAAAAAGGGGCTGTACAAAGTATTAACATCAGGGTTGCTAATAATTGTGGCACACATGATTTGATGTAAAAGAATTATTTCTTAATGCGGGATTTTGTTCCCACTGAATAAAGGCACTTGATTTAAAGCTTGGATTTCCTCTTTTTTTCCATTGTGGTCCTATATTATTTAGAAAAAAACTTAATTTATTAGAAGCTAAAGAACACATCTTAACTAGCAGTGCCAATAATTATTGAGGGCGCTGTACATACATTTATACTTGTGAAAATGGCCGCTTTGTTGTAAGCTCATCACAGCCACGCCCAACCTTTTATCAAAAATGTAAATAGTAACTTTTGACCACAAATGTGTATAGGTGATTTTCACCAAGTTTGGTGCAAATTGGATGAAAACCCAAGGAGGAGATGTTGAAAGTATGAGGGGTATGATTTTTTATGTCCACGCTTATGCTCAATATGGCCGACTTCCTGTTGGGATTAGAGAGGGGCCATAATGTAATTTTTAATTTGTCCCAACATGTCTCAACCATGTTTCATTTTTCTACGTGTAAAAAAGTTTGGGGTGGGCTCCCATTAGCATAATGTATTTTGATTTTTGACAGGGCGGGGCCAAGTTGTTTTTCAATATTTTTTCTTGGGGACTTCAAATAAGAAAATTTTTACCCGGCATTTCGGTCGAATAAAATTGACCTTTTTGTTCATGTTTAAGGGGTCAAAGCCAAAAACCCATTCATTTTAATTGCACATTTTAGTTGTTGCCATGGGAACATGATAAAAAATAGGGGTGTGTCCTCATTTGCTTTTTGTTCAGTTTCTTATGATAGATTTGTGTACCCAATTTCTTTTAAGTATTTTAAAATTCTTTTTATTTCTCGGTATCTTCTGCTGAAATAACAGCATCCAGATTGGCTTCTACTAGCAAAAAAGAAAGGGAATAATCAGTTAAACTTTTGGTTGCTCCAACACGACTGATCAGGGTGAGAAATTGCACAAATTCCTTAAGCCTTGGTGTCTGTGACTAATAGAGAGCTAATTCTGTGATATCAGAAAGTGAGGACGATTTTCAACATTATCAGCCCAAAAACACAGTCTGCTTAGTGAGAGGCTCTTAGTTGAGGCATTGAGCTGATGAGCATATGCTCTTCACTAGAGTACATTGGTTAGATGTTACCAGTTAGTTTCAGACACAGTGGTTAGCACTACTGCCTCACACCAAGAAGTTTGTGGGTTCGAATCCGGCCTGGGGCCTTTCTGTGTGGACTTTGCATGTTCTCCCTGTGTTCGCGTGGGTTTCCTCCGGGAACTTTGGCTTCCCCACCCACAAAAACATGCAATATAGGAACACTCCCGTATCGCTGTGCGCGAATGTTTGGTTGTGGTCGGAGGGGCCGTAGGCGCATACTGGCAGCCATGCTTCCGTCAGCCTGCCCAAGGGCAGCTGTGGCTACAAAAACGTAGTTTACCACCATCAGAGCATGAATGAGTGAGTGAATGAATAATGTATCCATTGTGAAGCGTCTTTGAGTGCCCAGAAAAGCGCTATATAAAACCGATGCATCATTATTATTATTATTATTATTATTATTACTATGCCTAATTCTCTCCAGTCCTTTGATCTTCTTCTGGGTCCTCTTTGTCTTGTCTCAGCTACTTCCCGCAGCTTAGAAACAAAGAACTTTCTGCATTATGTGAGCTGTTCCAAGGATGGCTCACAACTGTGCACTTCCAACGATGTCAGGTATATTTAACTTCCCATGCCAGGTCTTAGTTCTTTGAGATTGTTCCGAGTGCACCGATCACGATTGGTATCACTGTCACTTTCGATGCTCTATGGATTCTCTTAATTTCGAATGCTAGTTCTTGATATTTAGCCACTTTCACTTCCTCAGTATTGATTATGTTCTGGTCCGCTAGTAAAGCTATGTCAATTAGTGTCCACTCCTGTGTTTCTTTTTGTAATAGAGTAATATCCGGCCGATTATGACTCAGCTTCTTATCTGTGTAAACAGTCATGTCCCATATATTTCGAACATCTGTTCTCTGCGACTGCCAATGGCTGATGGTCATACCACTTCTCCGTACATTCTATGCCGTACTTTCTGCAAATCTCCCAGTGCACCCGCAGGGCCACCTTGTCATGGCGTTTTCTGTACTCTCCCTGGGTAAGCTTCCTGCATCCACTGATAATGTGTCCTACAGTTTCAGTAGAGTCTCCACACAATCTACACAGAGGTGTCTCTGAAGTCTTATCTATGCTGTGCTTGATCGAGTTTGTTCTTAAAGCTTGTTCTTGAGCAGCTAAGATCAGACCTTCTGTCTCCTTTTTCAAAAAACCATTCCTAAGCCATCTCCAGGAATCTTCTCCAGCTACATCTGCTGTTTGTCGAACAAACTCTCCATGCAGGTCTTTCTCCTTCCAGTTCCTGATTTTCTCCTCATGCCTCCTCTTCTGGTAGTCCTGGAGGTTCTCTTCTTCATCTAACACCTTCTCCTTTAAAGCAGCTTGGTCTCTCTGTGGTCTCTCTGAGATAGCCATGTAAGGACTTACTCTCCTTGTTTACACACTCCTCAATGCTTATCAATCCTCTTCCTCCTTATTATTATTATTATTATTATTGTTGTTATAAATCTGAGAACTACAGCTTTTTTCATCTTTATTGTACTCTAATGGAAATAAATCATCTTGCACCTGGACCAACCAGTGACCAATTTCATATATGCTGTGGGAATAATCATGTACATGCAGGACTTCTGATTAGAGTGGAAGAGGGCATCCTGTTTAATCCATCAGAACAGAAGGTTAGCAATTGATTTTGATACAAGCAACCTTGATTTGCCACTAGACACATGCATCCATAACTGGTAATGCCTCCCCAGTGTACTCCAGTGATGAGCTTATCAGCTCAATACCTCAAATATGAGCCTGTCACAAACAGTCTACAGTCACAAAGCACACGTGTTTTTGGGGCAATAACTTTGGACTTCGCTGCGTCCATCTTTTTATAAAGTCAGTGCTGATACACACTGGGTTGCGAGGGCATGGCAGCATATGCATTGGGGATATAAAATTTGAATTAAATATTAATATTATAAACCCCCTTGTCACTGATAAAACCCCCCAAAATATATTGACGCTCCTTCTAAAATCATTCAGGAAAAAAAAAAAGAAAGCTAGAAGAAGTTGAAGTTGGACATGGAATTCTACCCCACTAATAAGATCAATTATTTTGCTGCAAAAGCAATTAACCATGTGCAATACCGATAAATGGTTCCAACCATGTCAGTTTAAGCAATAAGTTAATAAAACACTGATTTACTTATACTATGTAGCAATTCTAAGGTTACCAACGTTACTGTTAGCTGTGGTTCACACAGCCGTTCGGCTACAAATGTGTAATCCACTAGACGTCCCCGACCATAACTTACTGATTAATTTTAAGCTTCAGAGAAGTGATATCTAGGGACCAAATGCAGTAAAGTATGTTCACAAGATTTACTGTATAAGACATCATTTTATCCTTGTTCATGCAAAAGCAGCAGACTAGCCAGTTAGCCACAGATCACAGTATGACCCATGGGTAGCTAGCATGCTACTACTCTTACGTTCTAACGATAATGTTGATTGTTGATGTTGTGATATTGTGTTAATTGGCCAGGAACCCCACAATTTACTAACTGTTGTGATTCTGCCCCTGCCTTGCCTTGTACCATGTTTCATGCCTATGCTCATGTTTCAAGTTCTGTGCCTGGCCTTGTGCCATGATTGTCTCACTCATGTGTGCAGTGACCTCTGCTCATGTCTGACCTTTCCTTGATTATATATTGTGTATTGGTAAATTAGATTTTGTGTTTTATTATTTTCATGTTTTAGTACTTCATAGTAATCCATGCCATGTTTCATTTCATAGCCATGTTTCCTTTTTCATGCATTGCACTTTGACTCCCCCGTCTTGTCTTGAGTGTTGTCTTTGCTCACAGTCCCTAGTCTAGCGTGCCACTCATTCGGGTGATTTATTGGTTTTTGGGCTTCGTCTTTCATTATCTTGTGATCTAACTTCCGCTTACTTTTGCTATCTTACTAACACTTACTAACAGTTTGTTGTTTTTGTTAATTACTAACCAAAACTAACCTTGTATATTTTGATTAACTTACTAACGAGCACTCGGGATTGTATAGCTGCACTAACTAATTGACTAACGATCTCTCAGCATTCGCCCTATTCTAGTCTCCGCCTCTTGCCTTTCCCTAATTATCTCTGCTGCAATTTCTGTGGGTCTTCCACAAACTGCTTTGTGCTTTCCTTTCTCTAATCTATGCAGTTTAGTACTCCGTGACTGGAGCTGTTTGTCTGTCTATAGGTTTGTCTTGTGATCCTTGTCTGTGTTTTGGCTACGGCCAATTTCTTGTAATTAGTTTGTTCCCAATGTGTCTCTCCTTGATTATCAGCTCCATTGATTGCACCTGTGTTCCTTGTCATGTGGTAACCCGGAAATGTATATTAGATGTCTGTTTGTTACACTTCCTTGTCAGATCGTTCTTCCATTGCTTACCTGTGCCACATTTCTCTCGCCTTGTATCATTGTGATTTATCTTTCTGAGTGGACTGTCCTAGACTTCGAGCTTTGCCTGATCCCTGTACTGTGCTGCATTCTTTGTTACTGACCCATTTTTGTCTGACGAAGATTTTTGGGATTGGTGCCCTGTTTACGATTCTGGATTTCGCCCATTGGACTCTGATTTTGGATTGCGGACTTTGTACTGTCGCCAGCTCTATTGGGGGGTTTCCCCCTTCAGAAATAAAGCCTCCATTTTGCATTTTACTGGTGTTAGCTCTTGGTGCTTTTCTTAAAACCTCACACTAACTGGCTTTACAGATCCTGTTATAGGCATAGGGCCACTAATCTTAAATGGCAACATTAAAGTAAGCAATGTGATTGACATTCTGGACACATACGCATGCACACACTGATGTGACGTCACGCATGCCAGCGAGTACAAAGTGGAACTTGGCCTCAGGAAATATGAAACCAATCCATGGGAGGCAAACTACACGGAATAAAAAAGCTTATAATAACCAACTCGCTGAACGGAATTTTGAGTATTTGGTATCAAATGACAGGAAAAATATCCGGACACATAAAAAGTATTGTCTTTTATGGGTTTAAAATTCATGTCGGTGACACCATTTTCTTCTGAGTCAATGTCAGGTGAAGTATGAAGAAATCAGAGATGGACGAGCTGGAACTCTTTGCCAGACACGACATGAAATACTCCAGATGTATCATGATTGTGAAACATGGCAATACTTTTGTTCATTGCTGTCTCTCGCCGGCGCCAGTCGATTTTGGTGACCTTCACGTCACTCTCAAGGTCACACCGAGAGATTGCTCATTTTGACACGATTTCACATCTTGTGGCGGGGGACAAAGACACGTTAGCGGCAAATACTTGTTTTTTTTTAAAGCAATTTGGCGTATAATTTGAGTAATTCTTGTTTTATGAGCTACATGAGTTACCTTTGCAACATTTCCACTATTGTCAGTTTGAAGTAATTAGTGGTACTGCACCGTGGAAACCAGCAGGCTACATTCACATTCAGAGTACTCTTGATTTTCCTTTTGCTTTACTCACTAGCAGACTTGCAGGTGCCATGGAATATTTTTTATGGATTACTTTAATGCAGAAGTTAACTTCAAAATGGGAATAAAAACATGGAATGACATCATTATCTGCCCTATTTTGGGGAAGGAACCGGTAGTTATTCCCGCACATATTTTTGGTCAGATAACACTAATTCAAGATCATCATGGAGTCCACACACTCGGATAATAAAATCATGGTAGATGGGGGATCAATGCAGAGGTCGATGCTGAGGGGAGAGCCACTGATAAGCTGCCTTCATCAAAAGGCAAACTGACCAGTGGAGCGAACACTAATCTTTAGAAGGTCATCAAAAGGTGGCAGGCCACCAATGCGATCCTTAAAAAAATAAATATTTATTGACAGCTAGAAACAAATTATCTGAACTTAGGCATGTAATATTGTATTACTCACAAATGTTTGAGAGCAGAACTTAAATAACCTCAGCCTTTTTCCTTCAGCCATTGCCAAAATCGATGTAAATCGATTTTGCCAGCACTCAAAACAATGAGTTTCAATGAATTACAATCTGGCAAAGAATGTAGGTTTGTTTTATATAAGATGTTTTGCTGCAACAGACTGAAGATGTTTCAATCTAAGCTTTCTTTGGTTGCTATGACTGCAGATAGTCTACTTGTTCCAGCACCGAATAAAAACTCTCTTCTTCAATCCGCAGAATGCACCATAACTCCCCTTTCTGTTTTCCTCCTAGAATAGCGATTGTCATTGGAGAGCTGCGGTGTAAAGACAGGTTATTTGGATAGTTTGTTAATTGTTTGTTTGATCTGCTATTTTCACTTATTCGTTATACATTTTGTACTTTAAATAGGCCTAATGTACCTTCTAAGTGAACTTACCCATTGGCATTTCAGCAAAAAAACTGACACCTGACATTTTTCTGAGTTCCTCTATAAAGCAGTGTCTGTAAAAATAAAAATGAAGTTCTCTGCTAACTGTGATTGGTAATAAATCACTGAACGAATGAAGAGGTGGCTTTGTCATGTATAAATGTTGAAATCAACTGATTGAACTAAATAAATTTTTTTTTTTAAAAATCATGCTGGGAGGGGCGTCTCATGATTCACGAATCCTCAGTTTTTTATTTTTTTATTTTAATCGGAAGAGATGCATATGCATATTATGAACAAATTCAAACTTAACTGTTGATATGAAAGGAGAATATTTAAAAAAAGAACACAAATAAAAAACTGAGATTGGGAACTGCCCTGCCAAAGTTATAAAAAGACCAAACTGGTCCCAGATCAGTGTTGCAAGCGGAGCTGGAATCCAGCCACTTAGAAACTGAATGAGCACGTGATCAACAACTGATTAGAGATCAAACAATGTGCCTTCGTTCTGATATCACATGCTACAACACACTGAGCCATAGACGCCAATTTTTGTGTATGCTGGTGGGTGCTCAAAACCTAAAATAACTTGCGACTATTAAAAAAATTAACAATAAATAAATAAATAAGCAATAAAATGCAAGTTTTTTTGCAAGCTTTGACTGACATGAACACTGCACCCGCCCGCGCGCACACGCACGCACACACACACCGATGATACACATCACACAGAAAGAAATAATCAGTACCACCCAATCAGTTCCAGAGGCCTGTCTTAATAAACAGCGTCGATCAAATCCACAATCCGGCACCGAAACTGGTCATACAATATGCCTAGCCAGAAACTATGGATGCATCTCAAAGCGAAGGCTTCATCCTTTGAAGGCTGCATTTTTAGGGGTCGTCACTTAATTCCACCTGCCGAACTGACGTGACGTCATTTCGTCTCCGTTAAACAGCTTTGGTTTAAATGAGTTGTCACTGGTTCACCTAACCTTAACCTTAACTCTAACCATTAACCCAACCTACCGCTAAATTTCACCTTTTCCCTTACCCTAAATGTCAGTTTAGCTGATGGAAGAAAGTGATGACCCCTAAAAATGCAGCCTTCAAAGGATGCAGCCTAGGCTTTGTGAAACGGCCTATCTGCAAACGCAGGAATCCCCGAAGTGTAGGAAGTAATTGAACCATGACGTACTTTTCAGCACCTTTCCAGCTCCATTCTGCTGTCAACGATCAGCAGTGCTTCGAAGCTTAGATGAGACAGATATGATTATCAATTAAAAGTTCAACGACACACACCTACAAAGTAATAACCATAGCCACCAAGATTGCATTCGTAAAAAGATTCACATGAGCACAAATCCTATAGCAAATCCTCCATCCAAAACAAATCCGACATCTCCTCATTTGCACAGTGCTACAGTACACCCACCAAAACACTGCATAACTGTTATGGTTAAGAGGCCAAAATATTAACACGTAAACAAAAAATTGCGTGGTAGACTATTGAACAATGTCACCCTATATCATAGCACATGCAGTCAAATGCATTTGATTGATAATCAATGCATAGGCCCACACAGCTACTACATGTTAAAAAAAACGTTTTTGTTTGTTCACCGTTGATGTTACTTCTTGATAAGGAAAGCGTTGCTCCTAGTAACCGTGCACTTAGTGAAATAATTTGCGACTTCATCTAAACGTTGGCTAACGTTAGTTAGCGCAAAAACTCCGTAGCTAGCGAACAAGCTAACCAGTCTCTCTGATGTTTTAACTGACTTAGCTACGCGGCTAATTCATGACCACTTGCTAATACGCGAAATAATCGCGATTCACTATTTTATTGTTTTATATGTACCGAAATTAGCTAGCTAAGCAGGCGAGCTAGCTTGCAAGCCTAGGGTGTGAGCTAGTTTGTTGATTTCTTTAGTCTTCGTCAACGTGGGCTTGTTGCACTGCCTTTGCCCCCGTCAACCACCATAAACCAGTGATTCTTTATTTAAGACGGAGCATGTTCAGGGCAGCCCTGTTGGAAAACTCGCAAGAATTCAGGAGTTGTTCAAAACTTCAGAGTCTTCCCTCGCAGGACCTAAGCATGAAAGTCGCGAGAGAGACTACGCCGTAATGTGTACACGCTAGGGGTGTCAACGTCTACACGTGTAAACGGTTACACGGATAACAAATCATGACCATTTAGAAAAATCGATAATCGAGTAAACGTCATTTTTTCCTCCTCATTCATTTCTCACCACTACATATAGTCGCCTATTTTTAGGGGTGATAATGTTGCCTGAAAGCTTCAGATAATAACATTAACTAACTATACACTTAAATGTTTCCACTTGCGCATACAGATGCATGGGGCGCAATGTTGCCTTGATATTTAAAAAAAAAACACCTAGCAGCCACAGCCAGTGTCGCGCCACATCAAGAATAGGTTGCGGAGGACTTGAGAGGAGCACTGCGCTCATCATCTTCTCCATGTGCAAATGTCGTGCAGCTGAAAACAAAAACTGTTAATGGCTTGTTATTTTAGCCTATATTGTTGTGTGTTGTTTTGCATTATATTGTTGGTTGGTGTTCTGTCGGCTTTTCTGACCTGATCACACATCCTCGCGTCGAAAGAGGAAGAAGAAAACATTTTTTTGCCAATTTTAGTGAATAATTGTGAGAGTCCCCCTCTACTTTTTTAACTTTGAGGATATAAAGGTGAAGTTTTTTCCTCTCACTTCAGCTTACTTTGGCTTCTTTTTGAGTTGCTTTCTCTCGCCAATTCCACATTACTTTTACTATGAGACGTATATTAAAATTCAGACGCAGATCCCGTTGCGAGAGAGGGATGCAGTTTGCACTTTAAGTAAAAAAACAAAAAAAAACAAAAGTGAGCCATAGTTAAAACAATGACTAAAAAAGGTTAACCCTTTTTCAGCTTTCACTTGTAACTTACGTTTTGTCAGTGGCGTAGCCAGCGGGGGTGCGGAGACACGTCCTTTTTTGACTGCAATCAGTAGTTCTCAATCATGGGATTAGCAGATACAGGCAACTGCAGGCAATGCACTCTGGACACTACAGACAATTATTTTCATGCCACTTGGGTTTGCCAACCGGTTCACTCCTTCTGGACAACAATAACTGGATAGCTTTCCATGATATTTGGCGGCAGAATTCCAATGGACCCATCACTTAGCCTACTAGGAAATAATACAGAAATAACTCTTCCACCAAAATTTAAAAACCCATGACTTATTTCTCTAACCATTGGCAAAAAAGTAATTTTTCAAAACTGGAAATCAAAAAAATCTTGTCATGTTACTCACTGGATCAACCTCCTCAAAGAACACATTTCAATAATCAGAACAACAGCCTACAAACAAAACACTGTATCAGCCTTTAATGAAACATGGAACCCTTTCATAACCCGCTTTGAACTCAACAAACTGCCAAACCCACCTCCATGACCTCAGACCCCAGTCACAATAATCATCACACATATCACACTACGACTCTTTAATCTTTATACCCCATTTCTAGTTTTTTTTTTTTTTTAATTATTATTAGTTTTGTTGCTTATTGGGTAATTTAACAATTTTGCTCATTCTTTTTTCCTCTTTCTTTCCCCTTCCCCTCTTTTTTCTTTTCTTTCTTTTTTCGCCCTGTCTCCCAATTCATGTTGTCTCCTGTCCATGTCTGTCCATATCTCTTCTTTCCTACTGCAATATGTATCTTGGTTTTTTTGTTATACCCTTCCCTCATTTTGGGTTCACTTATTAAAATAAAAAGGAAAATAAAGCTGACCTCCCAAGAGGGGGAGGGGGGGGGGGGGGGGGGTGGCGGGTGGAAAAAAAAAAAAGTAGTTCTCAATCATTTTCATTTATCGACGCGTTTTCTAATTATAGTAATTGTCAACCGAAGACACGGTTTCTCACCGTATGCGATCTAACAGCAATTAAATCATGGGCTGAATTCAGTCCAGTTGTGGAACAAGAACAGCGAATTGGGTTGCACAAAACTCCCGTTTAGAACAATTATTAGTCCTGACCTGTTCCTAATCGAGGAGAACAAGCCACACCTGTTAACTGTGGAGTGCTCTCGGAGTGAAACTTCTGTTAATTATGAAAATGACTGAGAACAGGTCGGGACTGATACTTGTTTTAAAGGAAAGTTTTGTGCAACCCAATTCTCTGTTCGTGTTCCGCAACTGGACTGAATTGACCCCATGATTTAATTGCTGTTAGATCGCATACGGAGAAAAACCATGTCTTCGGTTGCCAATTACGATAATTGGAAAACGCGTCAATAAATGAAAATGATTGAGAACTACTAATTGCAGTCAAAAAGGGATGTATCTCAGCGCCCCCGCTGGCTACGCCACTGCCGTTTTCTTATCTGTCGAAATAATAGAGGATTTTGTTTTCAACTCATTTTACTTTCTGTGATTATATAGCACAACTGCAATAGAAAAAGCTTATAAATCCCCAATGTGTAACCGGGTATATGTCGGTTAGAAGTCCCGTGTACACGTGTAGAAAAAATTGTAAACGTTGACACCCCTAGTACACGCACAGAGCTGTAATGATTTTAATTGGATCATACAATTCAAATAGACGCAGTTAATTTTAAAGATGTAAGTTTACCATGAGTTTTATTCATTCTCTCTTTTTTCTTTTTTGAACAGCCATCCCGAAGTCTTTGCACTACTCCAATTCCAAAAAAGTTGGGATAATATTTAAAATGTAAATAAAAGAATGCAGTGATTTCCAGTACTGACATTTTATTCACAATAGAACGAAGACAACATATCAGATGTTGAAAGTAAGACATTTTACCGTTTCATGAAATATATTACCTCATTTTGAATTTGATGGCAGCAACACACATTGAAATACTTGCTTTAGGGCCATGATTACCATTGTTTAGGATCCCCTCTTCTTTAACAATAGTCTGAGAACTGAGGAGACCAGCTGCTGAGGTTTTGGGCAAGGAGTGTTGTCCCAGTTTTGTCAGATGTAGGATTCTAGCTACACAACAGTCTTGGGTCTTCTATGCCAGATTTTTAATTTTATAATCTGCCAAAGTTGTTTAGTAGTGAATTTTATTTTTTTATTTCTTTCTTTATAAGGGACAGTGTGCAAGTGAGATTAATCATATATACCAAGATACATGAAAAGATGGTTGCAGATTGTAGCGAATCTCTAATTTCCTTCTGCTGTCCCACATAGAAGTGATACAAACACCCTATACAACAGCAACCATTAAAGACAAAAATCTGACATTACTGGATACAGGAGGAAAAAAATATTATCCACAATAAATAAGAGGCATTGAATAGACATCACCAAATACAGAATTGCATTAGAGAAAATACCCATTAAATAAAGTGACCATATTATAATATTGTAAAAATTCCCTGCTCAAATGGAGGGCTAATCAAAGGACGAGGTGTGGTCAGTGCTGACAAAGTTGGTTATTTTAACAGCCAGGTTTTCGCCCTTCGAGAGAAGCAATATACATTTGAAATAAACATAGGAAAAATAGAGAGGAAGGGTGAGTGTTATATGGGGTCAAAAAATCAAATACTGTGTCGTCAGGATCAGGTGCTCATCAACTAAATTCAACTGTCAACTAGATTGACCAGGTCAGTCTCTAGATGTGACTGCAGTGTTCCAAAGCGAAGCTCTGCTTTCACTCAGTCAGCCTTCTCCATTAAGTCTATCATGAAATGGAACAGGCTTCCTGTCAATTTAAAGGGTATTTCAAAGGTATGCAAAGAAAAGGGTGAGCAATGACTTGCCTGTAAACCTATTAATTGACGTCCATAATCTAAATGGCAGTCAGAACTGAAAATCTGAGGCACTCTGATGTAAATAAAAATCCTTTATTAAACAGGGTCATCTATGCATTTCAACTCCGAAGAGTCTTCATCAGGGCGTAATGAGCAGATACACAACACATGTTTATGTGAGAGAAGGAGCATCACGTGACAAAATCACGTGACCTAGGTCACCACAACATAAAAACACAGAAAACACACAAATAGATGGAGGTCAAGAAGCACAATTTGATTTTTTGACACCATGTAGCACTCACTCTTCTTCTCTTTTTTTCCTACGTTTATCTGTGACTTTGGACAAAGTCTGATGAGTTGCTCCGTTTGTTTGAACTGACAACGTTTTTGGGGCTTTTTACTGGCGATGTCACAAACATCCAGCAACACGGTTTTTTTCTCCACCGAACAAGGCAATGACATCATTTTCAAAGACTCTCTGTTCAATTATGCCTCATCGCAAAATCTGGAATATCACTCCTCCTATAATGACCTCAAGAAACTTCTGGAGAAAGATCACACTCCTGGATTATTGGGGGGAGGAAATGATCCTGAGAGGCCTAAGGATCACCAAATTCCCCTAATTTGGAAAAGTCAACCAGGTTTAAAAGCAAATGGGAGGAAATTCTTAACAAATGCTCACTTGATTTGATGCTGCAATTAATTGAGGAGGTAAAACAACAAAGGGCGGAACTACGTCATGAAATAAAGGAAGTCAAAACGACGCTTGCGCAAAAGGCAGCACCCGAACACAGAGAACAAACAGAGACAGCGGAAACAAAACTCTGCTAGGACACAGTTTTTGTCAGGGTCTTAGAAGGTCTTTCTAAGATGGAAAAGTTTAAACGTGACAAGCAAGACTACAAAGATGGGGACACGCCGCTTACCCCAGAGAATAAGATGAGCTTGTTCAGTATCATTTAGCCTACCCAGCAGTGCTACAGCTAGCGAGGATGAAGATACGAGGCCCTCAACTTCAACCTCATCTTTTTCAGACAACACTCCAGTCCAAGCACACAGAAAAGGAAAACACGAGGAGGAAGACGCGCTCCGCACTACCACCTACGGCCATGCAAATTTTATCGAACTCTAACAAAGAAACTGTGATTAATATATCAGGTACACCCTTTTTGTCTGACTGCATTAAAGTACTGTCTGAGGGCCTGTCATATGCCCCCATTCATCATGCAGTTAAATTTCAAACAAAAGTAGACTTGTACAGATTCTACCATAACTTGCATATAAAAGCCTGGTGTCATAACAAACATGCTAATGCTAGTGTGCCCTCTGCCAACAACCTCAATGAGCCATTTAGTCCTTTTAGACCTAAATCCACTTTCTTTCCATTAAACAACAATGCATGTTGAAATGCCTTCATGAAAAAAGTGGATCATGATGTGGTCAAACTTTTCAAAACCAACAGGAGGACTCACTCCAGTATAACCCCTGGGGAGAAACACGCTTTACAATGGCTAAAAAACAACAGTGACATCATAGTGAGATCAGCGGACAAGGGAGGAGCCACAGTGGTTTGGGGTAAGAGACTATACATTGATGAAGCCTTGAAGCAGCTGAGTGACCCATCGACACCATCAAAAAAGAACTTTAAACTATTTTGGACATTGTGTTGAAAACAAATGGATTACAAACAGTGAACTCGACTTTCTTTTCCCCCAAAATTACACATTAGCCACATTTTACTTACTTCCTAAAATCGATAAAAATCTTGACTCTCCTCCGGGCAGACCCATCATTAATGGCATCGATAGCATAACTGAACCAACATCCAAATATACTGACTTTTTTATCAAGCCACTCACTTGCTCACTAAGGGGTCTATTCTCCCATTAGCGCGTAAGTCCTTTTTTACACGCTTCGAGTTACGCGCATTCTCCCCGACGCGCTTTGATCACGCCCACAGCGCTTAACTTCAGAATGTAGGCGACCTTATGAAAGAGGTGTGACTAATGCAAAAGAGAGGCAGACTCTGTACAAAGCTTATTGATTATGGCTGTCAGGAAAACATGGAAAAAGGATTTTCTGATTAACTATGAAAATGCAGTTGTGGTCCATGGAAAACGCAAACCAGACTTTAAATTTGAATATCGTCGGCCTGCTGATAAAACCTCTTATCTCCAAACTGATAAGGAACGAAAACTCGTATATCTATTATTCTTACATGAAGAATTAAACATTTTTTATTTTAGACTATATTTATTCGTTTATATTATTTTATTCCTATTAAATTTTTTATTTATTTTTTATTTTGCTGTGAAGTTTGTCATTTTGAAGATATGAGGTTTTATATGCCGCTGTAATAGTAGGCCTGTACCAATTACAAGAAGTAATTCAGTCATCTCTTTTTTTTTTCCCCGCCGCGCAATTAGCGTTGGTTATAGCATTGGGCTCCGTCCATCTGACACATAAAATTGAGGCGGCGGGGGATATTGCCATGTTTTTGGCAAACACTTGTTATTTCTTTTTCTAGCCACCATAGGATTAAAGCTATGCAAACAAACAAATTGCCGCAATAATGAAATAATAAAGAATTAAGCGTTTCTCAACCAGAGCAATCAAATCATTGAAAATGTGCCCCTCCTACACCAGCCTGTTTGTTCCGTGGAAGACAGGGAAGAAGAAAAAGGGAACATTCTAGTCACACAAAAAGTTCAAACTACTCCGATGTCAGCTTTGCAACTAAAGGACATAGAAACGCTTTAACAAGGATTCTTACCCCGCACGCGATCATCTCCTCGCCCCGAAACCGCCTCAGCAATCACACAATTCCATATCCATAGCCTATCATATCCTATTTGATTTGAGCGACACATTCACTTGAACTTGTGCCTAATACTTTATCATAATCAATTATCCCTTTCCCATTTACTGATAATGATTCTTTCCATGTCGGCTATTCTTTGTAGGCTAAAATTGATTAGCAAATCGGTAGTGCTTTGGTATTGGCCAGGGTAGGGTTTCATCTAGAGTAGCCTGTTTAATAATATCTTTATTCACATATGAAAATACACAGTATAATCAATGGTAAAAAAAAAAAATTACAAAGACATGGGTTAGATAATACAGATATCCTCAATTAGAAAATCAATCTCCTCACTCTTGAGAATCTCACAACTTTTTAAATTATCACGAACATATAGGGCAGTCGCATTTGTTAAAAGAACATGAAGACAATGATGGCGACGTCGAGCCAAAGCCGAAAACCAAATTTCACAGATGTTGGTGTTGTATGGCAAGCGAGCACTGAAGGCTGATCCCAGGAATTAAGCTGCGAATCGTTATGGATGTGGCTTCGATGGGGAGATGTAAGCGCAGTATCCCCCATTTAAAGCACAAATGGAGAGATCTGCGGGGCGCTGTAAAAGCCAGGCTCTCTGCAAACCGGAGAAGTGTACCCGCAGCAGGTGGTTTGCAACCATCATCCCCTGTGCATTTCACTGCACCGGAGGAGGGGATGGCATCCACTCCTTCTGCAGTGTAAGTGCATGGAGAAGAACTGTGTCAGACACCTTGACACAGACGCCTGTGATGTGTATGACATCACCAGCCACTCTCTGAAACGACCCAGATGCCAGGAGCGACAGCACAGTTCTCACGTTGATGACCACGAGTATGTTTTGTGGATAATTGCTGCGGCTGGATAGCTGTTCATCCAGAAGTCGGCAAAGATAGATGATTGCCTCATGCACGGTCCAGACGAAAGCGCTGGATGCCCTCGATTTTTGTTAGTCCCAGGATGTCTAAGCGAATATATGCGTGTTCGTCTTCGAGCTCTGCGCGCTCCTCTTACTCTTTCCCAATCACGCAAGAGTGCAAGCAAATGCAGGACTGGCATTTCGGTTTTAGATTTTGAGGGCATGGTAGAATGATGGTCTTTCGTATACTCAAATTAATTGTTTTGCACTTGTAATTGAACTGATTGGAGAATTGGCTGATGCGTAATATCATGTGACGATTTCGTTTGACAAATTATTATGGCTTTGAGAAATGTAGTTTAGAAATAAGGAAGAACAATCGAATATTAAATGTCTCAACCTTTACCATGTTAAATAAAATAAAATTAATGTTAAAATTCATGGTCATCAAGGTTAAAATTTGTGCTATATGTGACAGCAAACAATGGGGGACAGGCAGGTACACATTGGCTGGTTGCCAGTTCATGCCACGGATAACACCAGATTCATTCCTATAGGCTGTTTGTTGTCTCCAACTGCATGGCAAGCATGTCTTTGGACTGTGGAAGGGAACTAAAGTACCAGGAAAAAACCTCAACAAACACGTTTGGGACTTCCACACAGAAAGAGCCCTGGCTGGATATAAAGCTTCTTCTTGTGTGGCAACAGGACTGACCACTATGCCACCATCCCTTCGCTAATGCTGCTACCTGTTTATGCAGCATTTTTTCTGCTGAAATTAAGAGCACATAGCTGGTCGATTCATTGAGTTTGAATGAATCGTGAACATTCATTAGCATCGATATATTAGAAAAGAATCTGCACATAACTGGTACATAGCTTGCTTTCTTTTGTTTACTCATTCATTTTACTAATTACTTATTTTTGCAATAATGCCTATGGCCATTCATGCAAACCTGCAGTTCAACTGCTCTGGTTATTAACATAAAGCCAGCAGAACCTCTGCTGCAGGAGAGATCTTCCACCTTATCTCTATCCTGCATTGACCTGTTATGGCTGTCTAATTGGATCTCCTTGCCGCAAGCTGAATCCCACTGATGCTGATTTCCAGCAAGCAGAGCGACAGGTTTGTGTACCCAGCAATGCTTCACTCAAAGGCCGCTACAGTGGCAGTTGGGGTGGAATCAGAGCTGATCCAGACTGCTCTGGTTATCTCAGTCCACTAGTTAATGCAGTGTTTTGGGCCACGCTTTAAAGCCAGCCGTCACACGGAAGGAGTTTTAAACTTTCGCTGGGTAAAAAAAAAACCTCACAATCTTAGATTCTCATCACGAACCTTGCAGTGGTTTGATCAATTGCAGGGCGTACATGGCCTGTGAGAGCCCCCCTGGCGTACGGCGGGGGGGTGGGGGCATTAGGTGGGGTGGTGAGGGTGGCACAGTGCATGACAGAGCGTTCGCTGAAATGAAAGCCGTGTCAGCGGGAATTAGAGTTCACAGGCCGCCTCCTGCTGCCTTGTCATAGCGCTGTCGTTCTGGCAACGCCAACCACTCTATTCTGAAGAAGTAGAACAATACACTTGACAAAGAAAAAGAAAAAAAGTCCCTTTTTCTGCACTCACTTGTTCTTTAATGGAGACTGAGAGGAATGGCAATCATTATAATTTGCAATAATCACAATAATTGTCATACTTGGGCATTTGTGAGCATATATATTACTTATGTCTTAATTGTAAAACAAGGGCCTAATAACTTTTTTTGTATGCTGCATGACAAAAAAAATAATGAAATATATCTCAGAATAAATACAGTGCATAGAAATACTGTGGTGACTTCAGATTACATACATTATTAACTACCTGATGATCCTAAGCTTTCTTCTTGGCTCCAACAATCTGTTTTTCTGATGTGCAAATGCATTAGTCACACTCCAGTGAAAAAGTACTAAAGATTTGTGGTGTTGAGAAATACAAAGTGAGAGGGCTCGCTCGTGAAGAAATGAGTACTTATCCGGGGAGGTGATTTGCCTCATTCTACCTCATAGAGCGAGTGAAGCAATCCCAGGGTGCTTTCAGACTGTGGTACAAGGAGATGTGTCTGTAAAATGGACTGTGGAACACTTGAGCTTATGTATGGAAGCAGAGTAGGAGGTGAGAAGAAATGGACTTCAGACTGCAGTGTTACCGTTTTCATTACGAAATCTCTGGCATGACATTGAAGCAGCCGAGAAGCGATATTATTGTTAAGTGGGCCTTTGTGCAGAGTAGTGCTTTTGATTTTTGAGTCTTCAAATTTGCTGAGCACTTACTTACATGCTTAGATCCTATTTATGAGGAAGAGAGAGAGATTGAGGGAGAAGAATGAAGCAAAGCAACATGTATCTCAGGTAGCAGAAATATTGCGACTGCGAAGTTTCAGTCACTCAGGGCCTTTCTTTGCTTCAGTGCTGCTTTGATTATAGCAGGAAGGAAAATGTTCCATAGAAACACGTATTAACCCTTTCATGCATAGAGGTCACTACAGTGTTCAACTGTTAAATGTGTTTTTTTCTCTATATATGCCCGCAATTTTGGGCACTGCTGCATATAGTCCACTCTAGTGGAAGCTATTGCATCATCCCATACAAAAAATCCCATTGGCAGGTCATTGCAATGGGAAAACTGGTCATTAAAAGAATAAAGAGACTTTTTTTTTTTCAAATCTTGTTCTACATCCCTAAGGATGTATAAAACCACTTAGTAAAAAAATCCTGACTGAGTTCATCATAACTCATGCATGAGAGGGTTAATATTTTTTATGTGTATATGTCACTGAGTGTTTTTTATTTATGATGTGCAGAAAAACAACTCATTAAATACTTCTAATGAAAGTAATAATTTGTTATTGTGATGATTGTAGAAAACTTAAAAGTCTGAAATCAATAAAGTTATTTGTTGTTTTTGCACTCCAATCTGAATTTCTAAGATCGACAAAATGACACTATATGCCTGTCAAGGATGAACAAAGAGTGTTGCCGTCATATAAGCACAACTGAACTCTCATAAAATAGGATTAATGATAGAAGTTAATTAGTTTTGGCTTTTTTTACATATCTTATTTCTTAGAATTTGAATGGGATTTCACATTTAAATCAATAAGACTTAATATTCAGTGCACTATGAATACTGGATAAATGTGCAGTCTGCAACAGTAAATTGGCACCCTACCGACAGCTACTGAGAAGTTGGTCTAAGAAGCATATTCACTTGTCAAGAAATACTCTGTGATTTAGATTTTATCCACCACACAACCCAGACTTTCTCTTTGATGTGTAGGCGTCTTCATTCATTTTCTAAATCTGTTTTAGTATTAAAAGGCATCCTGTTGACTCTTGATAATGTAATTTTTTATATTCCATGCTCAGAGGCTGTTATCAGGCTATTTCAGATTATATTAATTTGTGTCTAGAAAACCAAGTCCGATAGCATTAGCATTGCACGGAGAAATACAAATGTATTTTTAGCACAGATCTCAAGATTAGTTGTAGTTTCTGCATATTTCTCTATCTTTGTATTTATTTCAGGATTATATGGTTTGTTCATATTCTTTTTGTCATGCAAGATTAATGTGCCAGTATTACTTAACTGCTCAGTATTTAGGACATGAGTGGATGCCCAGAGCATGACCCACAACTGCAACATTATATTTCCTGCTCTTATAGACAGCAAATATAAAAGGCTGAAATCTGCAGCACTGTTGAGTTTTTTCTTTTTTTTTTCATGAAATGAACTGCTCATTAACCAAAAGTTTGATGCTATTTTCTTGACTATTTATGAGTGAAATGCTTAATTCTTTCTGGTGTTTAAAGTTCAAGAGAATTAAATTCCTTTAATGTTCTGCATTACCTGAGCATTGAAATGAAACAATGTAAATACTTGGACTTGCTTTTCAATTCTACCTAGAATCGCAAGTTAATAGAAAAAAATAATGTGCTGGGGTTAGGGTACTTCGCAAGGGAAAATAATGAAGGGTTTGTTTCCAAAACTTAATATATCCATGTTAGTCATTTGGAGTAAATCCGCTTTTTCTATTTTGGGGCCTATTGCATTTTATAGAAAAACACAAACTTTTACAATGAAAAAAATATACCTTCTAATATGAATTTCTAAAAATGTATTAATTTTTTGGCACCATCTTTAAGAACCAAAGAGCTATTGCTCTATGGTATTATCTCAATTTTTTTAAATTATGGCACTTATTGCATTCTGGAAACAAACTCTTGAAATATTTAGCAGCGCTTGTTCACACAGGGGTCTATTCTCCCATGCGCGTAAGTTGAAAAAAGCGCACAGCTACGCGCTTCTCCGCCTACGCGTATTCTCCTCTTGACTTAAGTCTGTGCATTACGCACCCCGAAGGAAGTTACGCACTTGAGGCAGAGCAAGGCCAAAATAGGGGCATTTCCGAGCGTTTCTCAAGCAAAAAACACGCGAATTCTCCCCCTGGCTTACGCGCTTTTTCTGTTAAGCGCTTTTGAGGGCTGTATTGAGGTCAAGCGCCAACATAAGGCAAACTAGGATATTGCGTTTGATGTTGGTTATAGGCTAAATTTTGACATTAATTTTATTTTATTTAACATGGTAAAGGTTGAGACATTCAATATTCGATTGTTCTTCCCTTTTTCTTAACTATATTTCTCCGAGCCATAATAAATGATAAAACAAAATCATCACATGATCTTACGCAACAGCCTCTTCTTCAATTAGTTCAATTACAAACGCTTAGCAATTAATTAATACGAGCATACATAAGACCATCATTCTACCATGCCCACAAAATCTAAAACCAAAATGCCAGTCCTGCATTTGCTTGCACTCTTGCATGATTGGGAAAGAGTAAGAGGAACGCACTGAGCTCGAAGATGACCAAGCATATAATGGCTTTGTTTGGACATCCTGGGACTAAGAAAACATCGAGTGTATCCAGCGCTTTCGTCTGGACCGTGTATGAGGCAATCATATATCTTTATTTATTTATTTATTTAACCTTTATTTAACCAGGAAAAATCCCATTGATCTTTGCCAACTTCTGGATGAACAGCTATCCAGCTGCAGTAATTATCCAGAAAACATACCCCTGGTCATCAATGTCACAACTACGCTGTCGCTCCTGGCATCTGGGTCTTTCCAGAGAGTGGCTGGTGATGTCATACACATATCACAGGCGTCTGTGTCAAGGTGTCTGACACAGCTTTTTGATGCTCCAAGTTCTTCTCAATGCACTTCCACTGCAGAAAGAGTGGATGCCACCTCCTCCTCCAGTGCAGTGAAATGCACAGGGGACGATGGTTGCCCACCATCTGTTGCGTGTACACTTCTCTGGTGTGCAGAGAGCCTGGCTTTTACAGTGCCCCGTAGATCTCTCCATATATGCTTTAAATCGGGGATAATGCGCTTACATCTCCCCACCAAAGCCACATCCAGAACAGTACGCAGCTTTCTTCCTCGGATTAGCATTCAGTGCCCACTTTGCCATACAACACCAACATCTGTGAACTTTGGTTTTCGGCTTTGGCTCAACGTCGCCATCATTGTCTTCATGTTCTATTAACAAATGCGACTGCCTTATATGTTCGTGATAATCTAAAAACTTGTGATATTCTCACGAGTGAGGAGATCGATTTCCTAATTGAGGATATCTGTATTAACTAACTTGTGTCTTTGTAATTTTTTGCCAATTGAAAATACTGTGTATTTTAATGTGTGAATAAAGATATTATTAAATAGGCTACTCTAGATTGAGCCCTACCCTGGCCAATACCAAAGCACGACCTATTTGTTAATCAATTTTAGCCAATAAAGAATAGCCGACATGGGAAGAATCATTATGAGTAAATGGGATAATTGATTATAATAAAGTATTAGGCACAAGTTCAAGTGAATGTGTCGCTCAAATCAAATGAGACATAATAGGCTATGGATATGGAATTGCATCATTGCTGAGGCGGTTTCGGCGCGGGGGGGATGACAGCGTGCGGGGCAAGAATCCTTGTTAAAGCGTTTCAATGTCCTTTAGTTGCAAAACTGACATCGGATTAGTTAGGGTTAGATTTCAAATGCGCAATTTCTAAATGAGATCATATAAACTGTCTTTATTTGTCTTCTTCCCTGTCTTCCACGGAACAAACAGGCTGGTGTATGAGGGGCACATTTTCAATGCTCTGATTGCGCTGGTTGGAAATTCACTAAATTCTTTATTTTTTATGTGATTAACGCAGCAATTTCTTTGTTTGCATAGCTTTAATGCCATCGTGGCTAGAGTAAGAAATAAAAAAGAGATGTCGGCATTACTTCTTGTAATTGGCACAGACATACATAGGCCTACTTTACAGCGGCATAGCGTCGGCCTGCTGATAAAACCTTGCATCTTCAAAATGACAAACTTCACAGGAAAATAAAGAATAAATATAAAATTCAATAATATTAATAAAATAATATAAATGGATAAAAATAGTTTAAAATAGAAATGTTTAATTTGGCATGTAAGAATAGCGGACATACGAGTTTTTGCTTCTTATCAGTTTGGAGATTCAAGGTTTTATCAGCAGGCCGACGATATTCAAATTTAAAGTCTGGTTTGCGTTTTCCATGGACTACAACTGCATTTTCATGGGTAATCAGAAAATCCTTGTTCCATTTTTTCCTGATAGCCATAATCAATGAGCTTGGTGCAGAGTCTGCCACACTTTTGCATTAATAACACCTCTTTCATAAGGCCACCTACATTTTGAAATTAAGCGCTGTGGGCGTGATCAAAGCGAGTAGGGGAGAATACGTGTAACTCATTAGCGCTTAACTCGAATTGGGTAAAAAAGGACTTAAGCGCAAACGGGAAAATAGACCTCTTAGACTTTGTGGAATTAGCCTCAGTAATCATTACTTATGTCTGCTTGCATTGCTGTGGATTTGGAGATGTTACATGTTTGCTGACTAGACCCAGTAATCCAACTGTGATGGTCTTGCCATGTTTGAATAGGATCCCATGCAGTGATCAGATTAGGCAGATTCGCATCGCAAAATGCAAATCAAATTTCAGCAGTTTTGAAGAAATGCTAATCATCACAAATCCCTTCGCAAAAAATGTGATTCAAAAAGTCTTAATGATATTTCATGGATCCCTACTCACTGGCCTGCGAACTTCCGAATTCCTGCGGCACATAACAATAGTAAAAGTTCTAATGACTTTGATTGGCTGGAAAATTGTGTTCCTCATTTGCATACCAACAAATCCAGATTTGGGGAACATATGCTGCACTTGGGGCTCGGGAGGCTTTTGCTCTGTCATCTTTGGTCGTGATGGCAAGACTCAGCTGCATGAGCCATCCGGAGCCATCGCGTACGTGGGTATATCCACCTAGTTGGTTACCTAAGGAGCAAACAGTTTGGGCCTGAGACGTGGTATAATCGTAGCTAGCTTTAGCTGAATTATCTTGTTATGCGTGTAATCGCGTAATTCATTACTCTTCAGATTATAAAAATACCCATCTTCCAATCTAGCTGGCAATAGTTAAGAGGAATCTTTGTAATCATTGCAATACTAATACGATGTGATTTGGTTTTTGCCCTAATGCAAAGAATTTCGAATCGGACCTCCCGTCTTGGCTTAAGCTCTGAATCGCCTTGACTGGATGTACGCTTTAGGTTTTTACTCACTCGAATGTTCCTCCAGCCACCCAAACATCACGGTAAGCTGATCAAAGTAATCAAAACCTATCCGATTGCTATGTGGTTTAGGGAACCGCAAGTTCGCCGGCCTCTTCTGAAACATGCACAATGATTTCTGATCATTCAAATGCATGATGTTGAGATTCGAAAATGTGACTAAGTTGGAGAGTGCCAACTCAATCTTTTAATGTTAATGGATTCTTTCACATCTCTGATCAGGTGTTAAAGAAGCTTATGCTACAGTAAGGTGTAGATAAGACGGCTGCACTGCAGGTTACAAGTAGTTCACAGAAATTTCATTGTGAAACGGAAGTGTGCTGTATTAAATTATGCAGTTGCTACATGTACAGCAATTTTTCAATGCATTTCAATGTGGAGAGGTACGGCAGTCCACTTTTCAAGCCCTGCCTTAACCTAACCCTAACCCTAACCCTTCCCCTAACTATAATCCCGAATCCTTATCCTAATCCCTTGAAATAGACTGCCGTACCAATAAAAACTGCCGAGTCTTGAGACACTGCGATTAAATTATGATTGTTCGGGGTAAAATTGATGCCTTCTGGAAATGTTGTTTGTTTTGCTTTTGGAGTGGAGTTGTATTTCTATTGTACAAAGTGAAGTTGGCACGTTGTGTAAATCGTAAATAAAAACAGAATACGATGATTTGCAAATCCTTTTCGACCTATATTCAATTGAATACACTGCAAAGACAAGTTACTTAATGTTCAAACAGGTAAACTTTGAAATTTTTTGCAAATATTAGCTCATTTGGAATTCGATGCCTGCAATATGTTTCAAAAAAGCTGGTGCAAGTGGCAAAAAAGACTGAGAGAGTTGAGGAATGCTCATCAAACACTTATTTAGAACATCCTACAGGTGAACGGGCTAATTGGGAACAGGTGGGTGCCACGATCGGGTATGAAAGCAGCTTCCCTGAAATGCTCAGTCATTCACAAACAAGGATGGGGCGAGGGTCACCACTTAGTGAACAAATGCGTGAGCTGATTGTCGAACAGTTTAAAAACAACATTCTTCGACGAGCTATTGCAAGATATTTAGGGATTTCATCATCTACGGTCCGTAATATCGTCAAAAGGTTCAGAGAATCTGGAGAAATCACTGCACGTAAGCGACAAGGTCGAAAACCAACATTGAATGCCCCTGACCTTCGATCCCTCAGGCGGTACTGCATCAAAAACCGACATCAGGGTGTAAAGGACATCACCACATGGGCTCAGGAACACTTCAGAAAGCCACTGTCAGTAACTACAGTTGGTCGCTACATCTGCAAGTGCAAGTTAAAACTCTACAATGTAAGCGAAATCCATTTATCAACAGCACCCTGAAACGCCGCCGGCTTCGCTGGGCCCAAGCTCATCTAAGATGGACTGATGCAAAGTGGAAAAGTGTTCAGTGGTCTGACGAGTCCACATTTCAAATTGTTTTTTGAAACTGTGGACGTCGTGTCCTCCGGACCAAAGAGGAAAAGAACCATCCGGACTGTTATAGGCGCAAAGTTCAAAAGCCAGCATCTGTGATGGTATGGGGGTGTATTAGTGCCCAAGGCATGGGCAACTAACACATATGTGAAGGCACCATTAATTCTGAAAAGAACATACAGGTTTTGGAGCAACATATGTTGCCATCCAGGCAATGTCTTTTTCATGGACGCCCCTGCTTATTTCAGCAAGACAATGCCAAGCCACATTCTGCACGTGTTACAACAGCATGGCTCCGTAGTAAAAGAGTGCGGGTACGAGACTGGCCTGCCTGTAGTCCAGACCTGTCTCCCATTGAAAATGCGTGGCGCATTATGAAGCGTAAAATACGACAACGGAGACCCCGGACTGTTGAACAACTTAAGCTGTACATCAAGCAAGAATGGGAAAGAGTTCCACCTGAAAAGCTTCAAAAATTGGTCTCCTCAGTTCCCAAACGTTTACTGAGTGTCGTTAAAAGGAAAGGCGATGTTACACAGTGGTAAAAAGGCCCCTGCGCCAACTTTTTTGCAATGTGCTGCTGCCTTTTAAATTCTAAGTTAATGATTATTTGCAAAAAAAAAAAAGTTTCTCAGTTTGAACATTAAACATCTTGTCTTTGCAGTGTATTCAATTGAATATAAGTTGAAAAGGATTTGCAAATCATTGTATTTATCTACGTTTATCTACTCGTAATTTGGTTTTGTACTCGTAATTTGTCATTAGGAAAGAATTTTTAAAAATTCATTTTGTTTTTTGAAATCTTATTTACTGCTTTCTAATTTTTGCTAATCATTTTTCAGATGTGCTAAACAATTGCTAATCAATTGATATAGTGATTCGCAAGAAATGCTAATCAAAAATGTTTCCTTTATCTGATTACTGCCATGTATTACCATTTTCCTACTACTGAAGATTTCCTAATGCATGCAACACTACATTCAAGTGTCAGGCATTGTATCAGTCTGGTCTTGAAAACTCCAGAAACTCCCCAGTTTCTGCTTTCACAACACAACCCGACAAGATATTCGATACTGTAACTGCCCTTTGAGTGGGTAATTGGTTTCTAAAGTCTTCTTTAATTTACCTTTGACTAATTTCCATTTAGAATCCCTAGTTCTGCAAACGAAATTTATGTTAAACTGAATATTAAACTTCTTATTCCCTATTTCAAAGCCTCATTCAGATCACCCCACCCCTCCTTTCCTCAGGGCTGTAGAGATTCTATTTCTATAATCTTTCCACATAACTTTAATTTTTCATACCAAAAATTAATGGTGGCTCTTCTTCAAACTTTCTCCAGAGCTTATATGGTTTTCTTGTTGTATGATTCTCAGACCGCGAACTATACTCAAAGCGTAGTCAGACAAAGGAGTTATACTTGATAGGTAGAACATCCTTTTATTGATATTTGGTAATATATTCCAGCATCCTGCTGTTTTTTTTTATTGTTACAGCTCAGTGACTAGAACCTGAAAGACTTTGATTAACAGTTACTCCAAGGTCTTCGTCAAGTTGAGTACATTCCTGTTTTGAACCTTCCCAAAGATAATCCGGTCCAATGTCTTTACAGTCTCAGTTCCACAAGAATTGGCACACAGACATAAAATGCAATTCACACAGGATGAAGTGATTTGTAAATTCTGTTTTACTTACATTTGGTTGAAAATGCACAAAGATTCCAGATTCCAAATTTTATGGCTGAAACCCATTCCAAACTATTGGGAAATGGGAAAGACTGGAAGGTGGAATCATCAGGAAAAACAGCCTTTTGGAATATTCGTCTTGTAAACAGATCAACAGGTAATGTATTCAGTTATGATCAGGCATCCCAGATAGCAAAATTGTTCTGGTCCATATCCAGCCCACACCTGACACGTTCATCCGGCCCACATACAGCATGGAATGATGGCACTTAGGCGCTCCACTCCTGTTTGCCAGAACTTGGCCAAAACCAAGCCATCACAGTGCCAGATGTCAGTCAAGCAAAATTTGGGTCAGTTTTGGTTCACATACAGACTGACCATTGTCACTCTGCCAAATATTTGCCAGCTGTGGGCCAAACTTGTTTTTTAATATTTGGGCCAAATTCAGCATTTACCACATGGGCCACTTTAGGCTCACATCTATTTGTCCGGGCTAAAAGAATGCCAAAAGTGCCGGATCATTGCCCGATGTGGCCCACATCCGTATGCTACCTGGGATTGAATGAGCAGTCACAATCGTTACTGTCGTTTGCCAACATGATGGTTTGAGGATCGCTTCCTCCCGAAAATCTGTATGAGCAAATTATGAAACAGTTTGAAAATATTTTTGCGACAATTTTCAATATTTGATCATGCAGAATGTACAGATTTGACCGTCTACAGTCCATAGCGAAAAGGGAATATTCCAAGAATCGAGAGAAACTGGAACAATCTCAATGTATAAAAGACAGTATTAGATGTGCATGACCTTTGATCCCTCAGACTGTGTCAGGCCCGGTGATAGAACAGGGAATTGGGGGGGCACAGACACATCCCTTTATGACAAGAATTAGTCTTGGCAAGTTCTCAATCATTTTCCTTTATTGACGCGTTTTCCAATTATTGTACTTGGCATCTGAAGACACGGTATCTCTCCATATGTGATCTAACAGCAATGTAATCGTGGGATAAATTCAGTACAGTGGCAGAACCAGAACTGATTATTGGGGTGCACAAAACATCTGTTTAAAACAATTATTAGTCCTGACCTGTTCTCAGTCATTTTCATGATTGACAAACAGATTCACTCTGAGAGCACTCCACACTCCAAGTGCTGCTTGCTCTCCCCCGATAAGGTAAGACGACAATCATTCATCTGCACGCGCATTTGCAGTATTTAAATCAGTGTTATTCAAAATTGCATACCTGCACAAATAACTTGAGCCAGATGTTTTTATAGCCAATATAACTGCTGAGTGCCACATTTTTTTTTGTATCAACCCACGCAAATCCGAGAGTGAAAGGCGATATTTCATTGGAATGTGTACCAGTTTAATCAACGCAAAGCATTGGCCTATTAAGAAGTAAATTATTTAGAATTTAGTCCATGATTTCATTGCTGTTAGATTGCATTTGGAGAGAAACCGTGTCTTCACTTGACAATTACGATAATTGGAAAACGTGTCAATAAAGGAAAATGATTGAGAACTTGCCAGCACTAATTCTTGTCGTAAAGGGACGTGTCTGTGCCCCCCCAATTCCCTGTTCTAGCGCAGGGCTTGGACTGCGTTGCATTAAAAACTGACGTGCTTCTGTAATGGACATAACCATGTTGTTGATTCCTTAGAAGACCAGAGTTAGTAAACAAGGTTCTGGCATCAAGAAATTTGAGTCAAGTCTCTATTGTACAAAGAGGAAGCAGTGTATGTACACTAAACAAAAGCACTGCTGACTAATCTGGGCCCAAGTCCTGAAACGAGTGCTGACAGGTCCATCTTTCAAATGGTTTGGAAATTATGGATTTATTTATTTATCCAGGAAGGTCCCATTGAGATACAAGATCTCTTCCTCCTGGGAGTCCTGGTCCTAGATGTTGCGTTCTCTGGGCTAAAGAGGACAAGTTCTATCCCAACTTTTTTCAGCAACATGATCAGACGCAAGAGTCTGTCATGCTTTGGGGGCCGATTAGTGCCATTTGAATGTGAGCAACTTGCGCATCTGTGAGAGCACAGTTGACACAGTAGGGTACACGTGCATTTTGGAACTCCATGTGCTGCGTCTGAGACATCATCTTTATCTGGGTGCTCTTTCTTGTTCCAGCAGGATAACACCAAGCCATACTCTTCACAAATTACAACTGTGGGGCTTTGTAATCACTGAGTGAAGTTAGTAGACTGATCAACCAGCAGCCTGGATCTGTCTTCCATTGCAGAATTTAAAACATAGTGCATGTTAAGGCATAAAAATATGACAAAGGAGACCCATGACTGTTGACAGACTGAAGTCATAAATCAAGTAGTAATCATAAATAATTCCACTTTCCAAACTGCAATTATTGTCTGTAGCTCCAAAACAACCACTGAGTGTTATGAAAGCGAGAGGTGATGTACCACAGCTATGAACATGAGGCAGTCCCACTTCCATTAAAATATGTTGCAGCCACCACATTTGCAAATAGCAATTATTTTTTTAAAATTAGTTGACGAATGAAAAATTAATTGCTCACTTCCATTTTGTGTTTTTGAAATAAAAAACAGTCCTTTCTCAATTAAAAACTAGAAAAGCACTCAGAGAGCGCAGACCTCCGCCGGGGGGTAGCAAAACCCAAAAGCACGGCGATTGGAACTCTGGCCCATTGGAAAAACTTGAAATCTTGAACTTTGGCGTATATCTCAGCAGTACTTTGGCCAAGGTATACCTATATTAAATCACCTGTTCCTTGACTTAATACCCACCTTCTCTGAAAATTTAATCAAAATCTGTCCATAACTTTTTGAGTTATTTTGGAAACCAACAGACAAACTAACAAACAAATCCAGGCAAAAACATAACCTCCTTGGCGGAGGTAATAAGTTCAGTTAGCAGTATTCAATTTCATTTTCCTGGCTCCTGCCCACCTCTTTTACACATTAATAAACTCTAAACTGGTAGCTAAACCTCCCAATTTAGCATCATCAACAAATTTGGCCACTTTCAATGTTCCTGGTCATCTTATTTACAACTTTCACAGCATCCCAACCTTCTTGGAATGGTTGTAGTATAAAGTGAGAAAACGTACTCATTCATGGAAATGAGGAGCAGCAGCCCAAGCACTGATCACTGTTGGACACAATTTTCCACAGTGCCAGTTCAGATGAGATCCCTCTGACGACGAATCTTTGAAGTTTATCTCGTAAGAGAATTTTAAATACACTCTGAAATAACTCTACAGTTGCAAT
Organism: Gymnothorax reevesii; assembly: GCA_029721435.1. NCBI lineage: Eukaryota > Metazoa > Chordata > Actinopteri > Anguilliformes > Muraenidae > Gymnothorax > Gymnothorax reevesii. The sequence goes on from CM056578.1 coordinate 35,710,678, forward strand.
CAAAATTATTCATTAATTATTCATTTATTCATATAAACTTTCAGCTGTTTGAAATGAGCAAATCAAACAAGAACAATTAACATGGCTCAATACAAGAAATATTACAAGCGTCTTCTCCAAATTTAACACCAAATGTCACTTTTAATGACTACTGCAGGTTAAAAATTATTCAGCCCCTTCATGACAAGCATCTTTCATACTTAATAGAGCACTCTTTCGCTGCTATGACCTGCTGGAAATGTGATGCATAGGCAGACAACAGCTTCTGGCAGCATTCCAAAGGAATCTTAGCCCAGTCCTCATGGACAATGGCCACCAGTTCACTAATATTCTAGAGTTTGCGTGCTGCAACTTCTCTCTTCAAATCCCAGCAGAGATTTTTTTATGGGGTAGAAGGGAGGCGATAGTGATGGGTTCTCTACAATCTTCCAAGACCTCTTCTGAAACCAAGCCTTGGTGGATGTTGAGGTATGCTTAGGATCATTGTCCTGTTGGAAGGTCCAATGATGCCCAAGCATCAGCTTCCCTGTAGACAGCATGACATTTTCTCCTTAGATATCCAGGTACTTGACTGAATCTATCTTGTCCTCCACACTTTGCAGGTTTCCAGTGCCAGAGGAAGCAAGGCAGCTGCAGAGTATTAAACAGCCCCCACAATTCTTCTTAGTGGGCAGGGTGTACTTTTCAGCATATGCTTCTCTATTCCTCCTGCTGACATACCACTAATTCATAATGCCAAAAAGTTCCAGTTTTGTTTAATCTCTCCACAGAACAGTACCCTAAAATTTCTGGGGCTTATTTATATGGTTTTGAGCATATTGCAGCTTGTGCTTTTGAATCAGTCGTGGTGTGTGTCTTGGAGACCTTCGACATTTAGAATGTGCCCTGCTGTGCAACCTGAAACCTCAGTGCCTCCTGCCTCCAAGCTTTGCTGCGGGTCTCCTGTAGTCTCCTGAGGGTTTTTGACCACCTGTCTCGTCAGTTATACTGCAAAAAACGATAGCACCTGGTCTTCACCAATTTACACATATTTGTGCGTAAATGTGTGAAAAAGAGACGGTTTAAAATGGCAACAATCTTTAGTCTGGGTTTTTGATGCTAAATGGGCAAAAACTGTACGGTATAAAACAACACACCCTATTTTACAAACAGCGCCCCATCTGAATAGCATAACTATAACGATAACTTTACGGTTTCATCGTCATTCATGAAATATAACAAGCTAACCTATAGGAAGCTTCATTATAACCTAGCTGGTTTCCTACTACATTTGCCAACAATAATAAACGACAGTCACAAAGTTAGCCAGCTGGGTAACATAACCTTAGATTTCGTCACGTAACCATATTCTTCAGTCACTCCCAAAAGACTTTCAGTTTGCCCAGACGACTTACTTTCCTCCGGAAAAGCAAGGGAAAACCTATCCCATACTAAATTGAATACTAGTTATGTATAATACATGTGATTATGTGCTAGATTGCTGGATATTCCCTCCGTGTTTGTAAGAATAAAAGAATATTCAGAAAAGTAGTGTCAACCCCATTTTTTTGCCCAGGATATATTCGAGTGCGTACGTGCATGTGTGCGTGCATACTCTTACATGATAGTTTAATTCTAAACCCAGGCTATTTCCCTGAGTTGATAGTTATCATAGCTTACCTGAATACACTAGATGAGTAAAACATAGCTGCATCGTGTGTGGAGCCTGGTGAACCTACACACACATCACAAATGAGCAACTGGTTGTCCACAAACGCCATAAGCACAATAGATGGCCATCCCTTTCAATTTATAGTCTCTGTACCCAGCTGCTGCAGGAAGTATAGGGACATGCATGCCATCTAGTGCACCATATACTTGTGGTTCATGGTGTAATGAGTAATTACGTCCCGCCATTTCCAGACCTGCCAACATATACGCATTTTGACATCAAAATACGCTGGTACAAGTTGATGCTATTTAAGTACGCATATCGCTTGATCTTGCATTTCCCTGGTTTCAGTTTATGCGTCAGTTTAAGTTGACTCTCTCATCAGATGATATCCAGTGAGCACAGGCGAGTATGCAGAACAGACATTTTTTTTTTTTTGGTTCCAAAACAAGGTCTTTACCCCATTTTTATTATTGGTGTTTTTTTTTTTTTTTACCTTTATTCACCAATAAGTGCAAACAGACAAATATGTGACCAGACAAATAAATGGGTAGCAAGTTGTGGAGTTGATTTACAGAGTAATATACATACAATAATATTAGACAAAGACATCAACAAAAGGAATCGAAAAGAAGAGAAAATAAAACAAACAAAAAAAGGTGGGGAAAAAAAGGAGGGAAAAAACCACAAAGGAAGAAAAAAGGAGAGAAAACAAATGAATAATAACAATGAAACAATGAAATAGAGACATAAGAGCCGAAAGAAAAGGGAAAAAGGGAAACAAGCTAAAACAGTGTAACAATCAAATGATCCGAAATGAAGCAGAGTTGTATTTTGGCAGTTATTTCACGATGTGTTTGTTATAGAAGTTTCCTTAAAGATTTATACAGATTAACAGATTCCAATTCCCCAAGTTCTTTTTTTTTTAAATATCCCTTCTCCTCTCTGTGAACAAGCCTTTGTATATCCATGCTGTGGCATTAACTCACCGGCAGTGAGAGTTGTGGAGTAGATGTTGTTGAATTCTTGTAATTGATTCTTGTGGGTTGCTGATTGTTGTTCCATTGATATATGTTGAGTATAGAGATCTAACCATTGTGCTGTTGTAATGTTTTTTCTGTTTTTCCAGTTGAGCAGTATTGTTTTCTTGACGATAGTTAGGGCCACAAGCAGGGGGATTGTGATTTGTTTTGAGTTAGTGTTGAGTTCTTCTAAATTTCCAAGTATGCAGACGGTGAGGGATAGTGGGATTTTGTGGTCGAGGAATCGGGATAGGGCGGTGGTTATTTTTTTCCAGAAGTTATGAATTGGTGGGCAGAGCCAGAGAGCGTGCAGGTGGTCGTCGATAGTGTTGAGTGTGCAGTGGGTGCAAATGTCTGTGTCTGTGAGTCCCATGATGTGCATCTTGTGCTGTGTGAGGTGTGTTCTATGGATGATTTTATACTTTATTGACTGAATTTTGGTGTTGTTAGACATGGAAAATATGTTGTTGCAGACTGTGTTCCAGAATTGACTGTTGGTGTGGATGATGAGGTCTCGTTCCCATTTGTTTATTGGTATGTGATGTGGGTCATTATTGGATGATATAAGTTTATATAGCTTTGTGAGTAGTTTTTTCTTTGACTGTGTTATTTTATTGATGCTATATAATAGTGGTGGATGTTCTAGGTGGAAATTTGTGATATTTATTTTTGTTTTTATTGACTCTTTGAGTTGGATGTATTGAAGGAATTGTTTCTTGTCGATATCGTACATTTCAGACAGCTGTTGGAATGTTAGTAAAGTGTTGATGTAGAAGATGTGGTGGATGTGTGTGATTCCTTTTCCTATTTTGACCAATCAGAGAGTGCATATGCCCCACCTGCCCTCCCATCTACGGCCCTCTCAGAAAAAAGCTTACTTGGAATTCAGTTTAGTCTCATTCCCAAGTTATAGGCTGCAAACCATAGACTGTATAAAAAGATGGACCCAGCACCCTGGTCTGAAAAATGAAGCCCATGCGGAAGAACCGTAGAATGGCATTCCATTTAATGGCCAGCAGATGGCAACGTTGGTGGTTGCATTAAGAAGTTCAATGCTATAGATGCTATGCTATGAGATACTATGAGAAAATGACCCTACGTTCCCACCTGATTTTTCATTAAAATAATGATTTTTCACATTATTTTATCGTAGCTGAAGCAAGTTTCAAGTCTCCTTGGATATCAAATTATGGTCCCATATAGACTAGAATAAAGGATAAAGCCAGAATATGCTTTTGAGGTGTGGCTATCCTCTGGTCCTCGTCCAATGCGGCCAGATCCAGAGCCACGTTCCTCCCTGGATCTTCAATTCATGCTCTTGGCCAATAGAAATCACATTCGGTTTCAAAATGACAACATGGCGCAATTCGAATTGCCAAAATCGAGGCTCTCTTAATGGTATGCTGAAACCAATGGGTGACGTCATGGTAGTTTCCTTCATCTTTTTATGCGGTCTGTGCTGCAAACCCTCTTCACCACACCTCTGGGTAGTCATCATATGTTGAAAATGCACCCAATTCAAAGATCGGTGAAATGGTAAATTCTTCCATGAATGCAGCTAATCCTGTATTTTGATTAGTTGATACTAGGTATCAATCCTACGGTAGACTACCTGGCACTGCTTGAAGAGCTGATTTTTGATTATAAGGCCGTTTCACTGCGCATTAATCTCACTGTCACGAAAAGCAAACGCCATTTACTTTGGATTGAGATAATTTCACTATTATTGGGGTTTTTGATTGTACTGCAGAAATACTGTGAAACAGCCTAATACAATGAAATGTATCTAACGAAGTTCACAAAAGGCTTTCTGACATTCTGTGTAATCTTCCACATGATTGCCTCCAAAGTTTCAAATGCACCACTAATGGCATTTTTCAGCTACGTGGTACCAGCTCTATGCTACTCTACTCAGTACCAGATACTTTTCTGAGAGGTTGTTTGGCATGAGTGGAGAGTACTGTTATGGCCCCAATTTGTTATTACATTTATAACACAACAGCAACAGCAAGGGATGACAAACACAGTTTTAACAACTAAAACACATTTAATTTTTAACAAAGACAAAGACTAATAACAACCTACCACTAAAGACCAAGATTGATAAATAAGAAAAAACAGAAATAATTACAGTCCCTTTTTGGTGGGGTGGCTTGGTGATGTCCTGGATGAAGAAAATGCTCAAACACAGGCAAAGAAATCCACAAAAGAAACGTCACAGGTCTTGAACAGAATGGCAGGTCTGGTCATCTTCTTGCAATTTCTCCTACTACTTTACTGTCTCAATTCTTTTCCCTATATACTCCTTTGCAGACCCCACCCACATTTAGACCTCTTTTTTTTAATTTTCTGAGACTTGCCCCAGACATGTCCAGGACATGTCTAAACATGACTCCAGTCTGAGCTTAACAAAAAAAGGTAAATACTGCCATCTAGTGGCCTATATTCACATTACACCTCCATTCCAAAAGGGAAAAATTTTGACTCATAAAGGCAAAATTTTTTCTTTTCAATACAAAATGGTTAAGTGAACACTTGTCTATATATACATATCATACAATATTCAAACACATGATATACACATTCAAACACGGGATAAGCAATCAGCAATTACATTGTCTGTACCCTTCACATGCTTAATTTCCAAGTCAAACTCCTGTAAAATCAAACTCCAATTCAACAATCTCCGATTCTTGTTTTTCATCTTACTCAAAAACATTAACGGATTGTGGTCAGTGTACACAATCATTGGCTTTTGTCCTGTACAAACATAAACCTCAAAGTGTTGTAAAGAAAGGACCAGAGCCAACAGTTCCTTCTCTATTGTGGAATAGTTCCTTTGGTGGCGATTGAACTTCCTGGAGAAGTATGCCACGGGATGCTCAATGTCATCAGAGTCACTTCTCTGTAGGAGCACAGATCCACAAGCTTGGTCGCCAGCATCGACCGCAACGGAGAACGGTTTGTTGAAGTCAGGAGACTTGAGCACGGGGAAGTGACACAGCAGAGACTTCAGGCGATCGAAGGCTCTCTGGCATGCATCATCCCAGGTGAACTTTACGCCTTTCTTCAGTTGGTTAGTTAGACTGAGAGCAATCTCAGCAAAGTTCTTGCAGAACTTGCGGTAGTACCCGATCATTCCAAGGAAGCGGCGCAAAGCTTTTTTGTTGTCAGGAACTGGAAAGTCCATGATGGCTTGGACTTTAGCATTCATGGGTGCCACCTTACCCTGGCCTATGACGTAGCCAAGATAGGTGACAGTAGCACAACCAAAGTCACTCTTGTTCAGGTTAACAGTCAGGTTAGCCTGGGTCAGGCGCTGGAACAACGTCTCTACATCTTTTAGATGTTCTTCCCAGGAGTCACTCCATGTGATCAGGTCATCGATGTATGCACCCGTGTGTGGCAATCCGGCGATTGTAGACTGTATCATCCTTTGGAACGTGGCTGGGGCATTTTTCATGCCAAAGGGTAGGACTTCATACTGGTACAATCCAGATGGTGTGGCAAAAGCAGAGATGCTCTTGGCCCTCTCAGTTAAAGGCACACACCAATAACCCTTCAATAAATCAATCTTGGTCAGAAACTTTGCTTGCCCTACACTATCAATACAATCATCAATCCTAGGTATTGGAAACACATCAGTTCTAGTTACAGCATTGACTTTGCGATAATCTGTACAGAATCTAGTACTTCCATCAGGTTTTGGAACTAGCACACAGGGTGAACTCCAATCGGAGTTGGAGGGTCTGATAATATCATGTTTTAACATGTACTCAACCTCTTTCTCAGCAATCTTTCTCTTTTCAGGATTCATCCGGTATGGATGCTGTTTTATTGGTTTGGCATCACCAACATCTACATCATGAGAGGCTATAGTAACTCTCTTTGGAACATCAGGAAACAAATCCTCATATTTCTTGATCAACCTTTCAAACTGATCTCTCTGTGAGGGTTCTAAGTGCTGGAATTTTACATCAAGATTTTGCAACACTTCAGTGTTTGACAATTTACATGAAAGAACTTCAGCTTTAATTCTTGGTTCATCATCTTGAAACTCCCCCTCATCTTCACACGTTTCGGCCATAGGAGAATCTGAAATGACAGCTGCAACCCCAGCATTTCTGTCATGATAAGGCTTGAGCATGTTAATATGACACAATTGTTTTGGTTTTCTCCTATCTGGAGTCTTCACAATGTAATTGAGATCATTGAGTTTTGTCAGAATTTCATAAGGACCATGAAATCTAGCCTGCAATGGATTGGACTGCAAGGGAAAAAACACAAGGACCTTGTCTCCTGGTTTAAACTCACGGCTTCTAGCCTTATGATCATACCAAGTTTTCATTTTTCCCTGACTTGATTTCAAGTTCTCTTTGGCAAGGTCACAAGCTGCACGCAATCTTTCCTTGAACTTGCTAACATAGTCTAACAGACTGATTTGCGGCTCTTCCTCTTGCCATTGTTCACTCAATAATAGCAAAGGTCCTCTCACTTCATGACCAAACACTAGCTCAAATGGACTGAATCCAGTAGACTCCTGCACTGCTTCTCTAGCTGCAAACAACAGCAAATGAACCCCTTCATCCCAGTCTTTCTCATGGTCATAACAATAAGTCCTCATCATTGTCTTGAGAGTGGAATGAAACCGCTCTAAGGCACCCTGACTTTCTGGATGATAGGCACTAGAAAGAATCTGTTTTGCACCTAGTTCATACACAACCTGCTGAAACAATCCTGAAGTGAAATTGCTACCCTGGTCTGACTGAATTTCCCTGGGAAGACCAAACAACGTGAAGAACTTTATCAAAGCCTTCGAGATTGCAGTTGCCTTGATGTTACGTAGAGGTATGGCTTCGGGGAATCTGGTAGATGCACACATGATTGTCAACAAGTACTGATTTCCAGATCTAGTCTTGGGTAATGGACCAACGCAATCAACAATGACCCTAGAGAATGGCTCCCCAAATGCTGGGATAGGCTGCAATGGAGCTACAGGTGGGTCTAACTGGTGTTTTCCAACTACCTGACAAGTGTGACAGGTTTTGCAAAAGTTGGAAACGTCTTTCCGAAGCCCAGGCCAAAAGAAGTGTTTCATGATCTTATCAACAGTCTTGTTAACACCAAGATGACCTCCTAAAGGTAAACTATGAGCCATTGTTAAGATCTCATTCCTATAGACCTTCGGAACAACAATTTGCCTGACCACTGCCCAATCTGCATTGGCAGGGATATCAGGAGGGCGCAACTTCCGCATCAACACACCATCCTTGAGATAATACCCAACTGGAACTGCGTCTATTTCTTTATCAGGAAGGGCTCTCCTCTTTAGTACACAAATTTCAGGATCATTAGTTTGCTCTTCAATCAACCGCTTTCTGGACAGAGACAAGTCTCCAGACACATCAGAATCACCAGACCCTTCCGGCTGGCTGAATAGAGAACTGATAAAAGTATCTGATAAGTCCTCAAACGGAGAAACCATAGTAGGCCAATCAGAGTCATGAGGCGAACCACCTGAGTCCTGACTATTCAATGTACTGGACGGCACCACATCATCTTCTTCTTAAGCCTTCTTGGCCATAGCACGAGTCACTGCGCAAGAAGGATACAGAGATGGGTCCTCATCCCCATCTTCAGTGCTCGGCTGTGAAGTAAGATGTACAGGGGGAACTACTTTGCCCCCAGCCAGGTCATTGCCTAGCAACAGAGAAACACCCTTTATAGGTAGACTTGACATAAGTCCCACCTTTACCTGTCCTGTAACTAAATCTGACTTCAAGAATATAGAGCGCAGGGGTACAGATACAGTCCTCCCTTCAATACCTTGTACAAGTATGAAATCCCCTGAAGCGGTCTCATCACGTAACTCCAAGGAGTCCATCAACAAAAGTGACTGAGAAGCTCCGGTATCCCTTAGGATATATATGGGGACAGGAGTAGTATGCTCATTCAGAGCCACAAATCCCTCTGACACAAATGGAAGAAATTCCTCCCTCACGAAGTCAGCTGTATTAGGCTTTTTAGCCCCACAAGAAGCAGGCAATTTAGCAGATTGGTTATCTACTACAGGGGTTTCTAACCTTGTTTTCACAAAGGCATTTGGTTTGGTATCCTTTTCTTTTTCTTTATTAGCTTTAAGGAACCAACAGTTAGTTGTAACATGACCAGATTTCTTGCAATAACTGCAAACTAGACCACTTTTGTCACTGTCAGCTTTCACACTTTGATCAGACCTGTTTCTGGATTTCTGAGCACCATCACCAGATTTGTCTTTGTCTTTGGGTGAGGAATCTTGGGTATCACCGTAACCCTTTTTCTGAAATTGGGACCATGTATTGTTACTGCTAGACTGAAATTTGGACTTATGAGTGAGAACACATTCATCTGCAAATTTGGCAGCTGATTGCAAATTCAGTGCTTGCTTCTCATTAAGGTAGGTCTTAACATTATCTTTAACACAGTTCTTGAATTCTTCAACTAACACCATCTCTTTTAGTGAGTTGAAATCATCCTTGACCTCCATAGAAGTACACCAGCGCTCAAAGCAAACCTGCTTCTCATTAGCAAATTCAACATAAGTCTGATTTTCAGATTTCTTCAGACCTCTGAATTTCTGTCGGTAAGCCTCTGGAACCAACTCATAAGCTCTCAAAATAACATTTTTGACAACCTCTGATCAGAGGAATCATCTGCAGACAAAGCCGAATAGGCTTGTTGAGCTTTACCCTTGAGGACAGTTTGCAACATCAGAGGCCAGTGTTCCTTTGGCCACTGGCAACTCTTTGCTACCTTTTCAAAACACTGGAAATAGTTGTCAACATCCTTTTCTGAAAATGGAGGCACCAGTTTTACCTCCTGACTGGCACAAAATTTATTTTTAGTTTCAATTTTAATTTTTAGTTGCTCTATTTGGAGTCTTTCTTCTCTATCCAATTTTTCTAATTCAAAATCTCTCTGTCTCTGTCTCTCTCTTTCTGCTCTTTCCTCTTTCTCTCTCTCAAATTCTCTTTGTTTTTCTTCTCTTGCTAATTTTTCTAACTCAAACTGCCTTTGTTTTTCTTTTTCTTCCCTCTCAAATTCTCTTTGTTTTTCTTTTTCCTCCCTTTCTTTTTCTCTTTCCTCCCTTTCAATCTCTAGCATTTTTAATTTAAGTTCCATTTCTATATTTGGATTTTCCACTGGAAACTGTTCCAGATCTCCTGGTGCAAACACATTTTCATCAATGTAATATTCAACTATCTCTCGAGCCAGTCTTGCTTTTCGCATGGCTGGTTTTACCTCTGTCAGCTCCAACTGTCTGCAAATTTCTAGCAGTTCTGTCTTTTTAAAAGACTTCAAAACCCCTACGGTTGGTGATGCCAAGAAATCATCCATTGCTGTTGTCAATATATATCTAGGAAAATTCACAAAAACAATTTCACAATTTGGAATGTTAGATTTTCAATAAATTACTCACACAATGGTCTATCCCGGACCTTGAGCCCCCAATTTGTGATGGCCCCAATTTGTTATTACATTTAAAACAACACAACAGCAACAGCAAGGGATGACAAACACAGTTTTAACAACTAAAACACATTTAATTTTTTACAAAGACAAAGACTAATAACAACCTACAACTAAAGACCAAGATTGATAAATAAGAAAAAACAGAAATAATTACAGTCCCTTTTTGGTGGGGTGGCTTGGTGATGTCCTGGATGAATAAAATGCGCAAACACAGGCAAAGAAATCCACAAAAGAAACGTCACAGGTCTTGAACAGAATGGCAGGTCTGGTCATCTTCTTGCAATTTCTCCTACTACTTTACTGTCTCAATTCTTTTCCCTATATACTCCTTTGCAGACCCCACCCACATTTAGACCTCTTTTTTTTAATTTTCTGAGACTTGCCCCTGACATGTCCAGGACATGTCTAAACATGACTCCAGTCTGAGCTTAACAAAAAAAGGTAAATACTGCCATCTAGTGGCCTATATTCACATTACAGTACTGCTTCTGTGAAGCTGGTCATCAAAGTGGCGCAGCACGAAACTTCTGCGACGTCATCCATCATACGACACACAATGTAGCTATTCAGTTATATCAAGTTCATATTTATTCCATCAATTTTGTTCAAGATTTTTGTGTTCAAATTAGGGGACGCGCACGACCGTATTGTATTTTCTGAATTGAATTGTATTTACTATCTGACATTGTCGTGTCCAATTCAGTTGCACAAAAAAATTGCGTACCACCTAACAATGCAAAGCAGTGAAATCCGTAAAAGGCAGCAAATGGAGAGCAAATGTATATTTCACTCTGAATTTCATGACAAAACAAACAAATTGTTAAAGTATGGGATAATTAAGTGATTATTGGCCTGCAGCCATACCAAAATTTGATTGGCTCCAGCCGCGTGGTTGAAGCTAAGCAGGTGTGGGCTTGGTTAGTACTTGGAAGGGAGACCACCTGGGAAAACCAAGTTACTACTGGAAGAGGTATTGGTGGGCTAGTAGGCTGCAGTCTTCCCTCTGGTGGAATAATCCCCAATGCCCCAGTGCAGTGACAGGGACACTGTACTGAAGGAGATGCCGTCTTTCGGATGAGACATAAAACCAAGGTCCTGACTCACTGTGGTCACTAAAAATCCTATGACACTTATCGATAAGAGTAGGGGGTTCCCTGGAGTCACGGCTATAGTCATGGCCCTTTCGACCTGCCACCTAATCATCTTCTGATCTAATTAGCTGGGCAAATTGCCCTTTCCCTCCCCACTTCAACCCCCAGGGCTCCCTTGAAAAAGAGATTTGAAGCTCAACGGGACTTCCCTGTTTATGAAGGGTAAATAAACTGCAGAGCAGTTACTGCAGGAACTGCAGAGTTCCTCGTCGCAAATCGCAGGAGATGGCAGACCATCAGAATGAATCGCTTATGACGCGTCATCTCATTTGTGATAACTTGACGAATCATTTTTCTCTTGAACACCCGTCAAGGTATATTTCTGTACAATTTTATTAAAACGAGGCTGGATAACAGAACTTTGTCAAGGGGAATTACTCAGGGAACATAACTGGACACAATACTGTCACTTAATTTCGCCATGAACGGGGTCACAGGCACAGTGAAATGCATTTCATGAATGTAGCTTTGATGAATAAGCGAAACCGTGTTTGAAGGGTCAAGCAACACAGTGTATCGAACAATTTGCCTAAAACAATATAATTCGATCATTATAATAACAACGCTAATCTTAAAACTCATCAATCTAACTTGAATGAGATGTCCAGAGGTGGACTAAGAAATCGTCTTTCGCAGTTACGATCCACTCTGACCAATCAGTGGGCTGCGGTGTGTCACGCCACATTTTAGTACCTGTCGGTTTTTTTGGAACCCCAGGAGAGCAGGTACCAGAAAAGATGGTACCAAGTAGTCAGTCTTTTTCCTAATGGAAAAGCAAAAAAAGGGAGTAGAGCCGGTACCGCGTAGTGGAAAAGCGCCATAAGACTAGAATTTTGGAAAGTTAATGCAAAGTGTTTAAATGCATGGCAAATTTTATTTGTTTTTGTATTTTTGCACAATTATTTAATTTTTTGATTTATTTACAGTATGTACTGTGAATGTCCTCAGTTTACGTTTTTTTCTGGTAAACAGTTGTTTAATGTTTTATTTATTTACAATGAATGTCCTCTGTTGACTTGCATTTCCAGCAACATTTTCAGTTATTATGAACTATGGATTACGCATTTATTTTCTGTGTAACTAAGAAAAGCAAAGCACTACATTTCAAATTAATTTTTACTACTGTTCTGACAATAAATCCGCTGGCTGTTTGAAGTAAATTGTATCTCTATGCAATTTTATTTGGCAGTACTTGTACCAGTTGGGTGGGAAGTGATGGGTCTGTATTTCGGGAGCCTCCGTCACTTCAGGGAGTTTGATGTACTGGCACATCAGTTTTTATTTTGTTGCTTTGCAGATTGAGTATATATAACGATGTTTTACTAACACTAAATGTTTACTACCCACATAGCTGGCTGAACGTGCCTCTTGACATTCTGAAATGCTTCACCCAAAGCTAATGTGTGGAGTGCCTCTGGACAACTTCCCAAAACTGCTTATTCCGCCTTCGTTCACAGATGTAAGGAGGACGACGTGGAGGTGGCTGCATAACCATTTGTGCCGCCATTGCATAGGCCACTGCAAACTCTCTTCGTCTCTGAGTGGCTTTCAATACGATGATGAACGCGCGTAGCGCTGTTTTGAGGTTTGAAAGATGCGCCTGTTCGTACATCATCACATTGCGCCCTCTTCTTCTGCAGTGGTATGCTGTCACGCGGCTTTAGAATTAGCACCACCTATTGCTTATCTTGATGGACCGACCCCAAATATTTGCATAACAGTAGTGGATGGAATAGTGCAAAAATTTGCATTTTGTTTTGCCGAATTTCCGAAAATTCGGTCAAAATTTGCGATATATTTGGATGGAAACCCAACTATAGTGAAGTATGCTTGTTCAAAATCCGAAAGTTTGTTATCATACCTCTTCCAAAAGATTTTTCAGGCATGACTTTCTTGTAAAAACACCAAGTTGGCTATCCCATTATTTCAAGAAATAATTGTAACTTGACTGTGATGACAGACTCAAGTATTTTCTAAAGACTGTATAGAAATAGCTGCCAATGGTTTAAAGATGATATCACCTTGTTTTTCGTCTGTAGTTCATGTAATTTATCAATACCCTTAGTATTCCACATTTCAATATCAGCCAAAACATTTTGTGCTCTGAATATGTCTACATGCTTCTAAGACTTCTGCTCAATGGGAAAACAAACTATTATGTAACTCCAGTATTTATATATATATATATATATATTTATTTATTTTTTGACACCATGTTCAATCTCTATCCTCAATTCACTTAACCCCCTCTTTAACTTTACTTTTTCCAATACAGCTCTAACAAAAGAAGTTTTTTAGCCCTAGTGGAAAAGAAAAACCTAGTCAGTCTAATTTTGGTCAAAACTGAGTTAGGACCATTCTTGAACCGACTACACTTTGCCTCATTACATAGTGAAAATACAACCCCAATTCCAAAATTGTTGGGAGAAAGTGTAAATTGTGAATAAAATCAAAAGGCAATGACTTTCAAATCACACCAGCCAGTGTTTTATTCACAATAGAACAGAGATAACAAAGCAAAGGATGAAACAAAGAAATTTGACGATTTTTTCCACCAAATGAGCTCATTTCAAATTTGATGGCTGCTACAGGTCTAAAAAAAGTTGGGATAAGGGCCTGTTTCCCATGGTGTAGCATCCCCTCTCCTTTTTTTCTTGAGTTTAGTCATTTGAATTTGATCCCACTCTTGTTTAATGCAGGCCTGCAGCTGCTGGAGAGTTTTAGGTCTCCTTTGAAGGACTTTTCGTTTAATTATGTCCCAAATGTTCTCAATCGGTGAAAGATCTGGACTGCAGGCAGGCCAGTTCAGCACACGGACTCTTCTACAATGAAGCCATGCTGTTTAAATAGCTGCAGTATGTGGTTTTGCATTGTCATGCTGTAATACACAAGGCCTTCCATGGAATAGATGTTGTCTGGTGGGGTGCTCTAAAACTTATGTCTATGTCTATGTTGCTCTAAAACCTTTATATACCTTTCAGCATTCATGGTTCTTTTTAAAACATGCAAGTGTCCCACACCATTTGCACTAATGCATCCCCATACCATCAGAGATGCTGGTTTTTGAACTGAACGCTGATAACGGGAAGGGTGGGCTTTCTCCTCTTTAGTCCAGAGGACACAGTGCCCATGATTTCCAACAAGAATGTCAAATTTGGACTCGTCTAGCCACAGGATACTTTGCCATTTTGTTACAATCCATTTTAAATGAGCCTTGGTCCTCAGAACACGGCACTTCAGAGCACTTCTGGATCATGCTCAACAATGGCTTCCTTTTTGCATGATGGAGTTTTAGGAGGCATCTTTGGATGGCAAGGTGGACTGTGTTTACAGACAGTGGTTTCTTGAAGTATTCCTGGGCCCATTTAGTAATATCAAGACAGAATCATGCCAGTGAGTGATGCAGTGGCGTCTGAAGGCTGGAAGATCACAGGCATCCAGTAAAGGTCTTTGGCCTTGTCCCTTACGCATAGAGATTTTTCCTGTTTCTCTGAATGTTTTGATGATGTTATGCACTGTCGATGATGAGACCTTCAAAGCCTTTGCAATTTGACGTTGAGGTACACTGATTTTAAAGTATTCCACAATTTTTTTGTGCAAGCCTTCTGGCCATCTATACTTCTGAGAGACTCAGCCTCTCTAAGAGATCCCTTTTAAGGCGAATCATGTTACACACCTCATGCCAGTTAACTTAATTACGTGCTAAATGTTCTTTCAGCTGATTTTCTTATATATTAATTGCATTTTTAAGCCCTTTTTTTTTTACTGTGTCCCAACTTTTTTGAGACCTGTTGCAGGCAGAAATTTGAAATAAGCTCATTTTTTGGATAAAAATGTAAAATGTCTCAGTTTCAGCATTTGAATGTTATCTATGTTCTATTGTAAATAGTATTGTGGGCTCTAAATTGATAGACCAGGCGCGGCAAATGGGGGGAGCGCCACGCCAATGTTCAGGCGTATGTTGCAATTTCGTACCCTGTGCAGTCTGGCGCAAGTACTCCTCTGTCCCGCCTTGGTCCCTCCTGCCAGTGCAAGTGGCAAAGAGGGAGGAGAGAAGGCATGTTTGGGTATTACACAGCCGAGTCAAATCTTCACCAATCAAATGAGTTCCTCTCCTCACCTTTGTGTGTTGGAATATAGAAGCCTCTGCCTTATATCTGCGTGATGCGTTAATGTTGCATTTTACTATGCTGCGTCAGGCATGTTTTCTGCACCGATTACGTCGATATCAAGCATTACGAATATGAGTTAGCTGGCTAGCTAGTGTATTCCCGAGTTATTACCATAGGCAAACTTGAATGGAGTCTGATCATTCAAACTTATGAAGTTGGAATGTAATACGACGGTTGCTCATTGATTTCTTCTGCCTGCATCATTGGGAGGAGAAACGATGGATAGTGTGTTTCTTATTATTACACCCTGTTGCTGCTTAAAATTTTGGGATTAACATGCATAGACAACAATGCAACATACGTTCCACTTTTATTTTCAATATGTGATCTTAACTCAGTACGAGATCATAGCAA
The DNA here is from genome assembly GCA_029721435.1 of Gymnothorax reevesii. NCBI lineage: Eukaryota > Metazoa > Chordata > Actinopteri > Anguilliformes > Muraenidae > Gymnothorax > Gymnothorax reevesii. The sequence continues at coordinate 35,726,540 of CM056578.1, forward strand.
TCAGGCTGTATTATTTCCCCCCACTAAAAACGATAAAACTTAAGTGAAAATAATAATATTAAGCCGCTAGCACACTGGACGCGAAACAAATTTTTCACACGACAGATTACATTCAAAGTCAATGCAAAGACACGAATACACGCGTGTATTCGCATCTTTACATGGACTTTCAATGTATTTAGTCGTGCAAAATATTCATTTTGTGTCCGTGTGAAAGCAGCTGAAGGGCACATACCCACATACCCTACACATGCACCAACGCGCCCACATGTGCAAATCTCTCTCTCTCTCTCTCTTTGATCTGACATCAGGACAATTGATATAGATACTATAATTTATGTGCTGATTCAGATAGTTACATTTAATAGTGGTTGCTGTAATTATTTATTGCATTGAAATGTGCCTGACATTCTGGAAACCTGCCTGTGAGGTTTCAGTGATGTGTGCGCACTGTGCGCCGGTCTGCCAAATTACCACTGCACAGAAAGTAAACCAGGTTGGAACTGGCTAGCTTTCTGCGCAACTTTTGACTTTTGACATAAACTTTTGCTACAAAATTGTCACTGTGTCTTGATGAATATGTGACACCTCCCCCTACTATGCCGCCACACCCATCTCGGAGCACGTCCGTCTACAAAATTGCCAAAGTGGCGGTGCACGGTGTTGCACTGCACTAAATTACCACTATGCGGGCTGCACCGGACGAAATTACCACTGCATGGGCTGCACCATGCTACGCCACCCTGCACTGCGCCAAGAAATTAGAGCCCCTTGTCTTGTGATCTGAAAGTCATTGCATTTTGATTATATTCTCAATTTACACTTTGTTCCAACTATTTCAGAATTGGGGTGTACATAAAAATAATCCCAGGTCCCCCATATTTTGATGTGGCAAAACCAGTCATCAGAATTTAATCCTCTGTGAGGCAAACGCCTAGAAAGTTGATCTTACTATCTTTTTTCCCAATTTTCCCAATTTTTTTTTTGTGATGGAAACACCTAGTAACTCAAATTAATTATGAAGCAGCTGCTGTATCACATGATCTGTGAAGTCAGTCCCCATGCTGAGCATTGGTTGCAAAGGACATTCATGAAAAATAAAATGCTGTCGCAAATTATTGACTAACCTATTCTCTTTGGAATTTAATTGGTTTGGATTGTTACACTGTGTGTATGGCTACAGTTTGAACACCGAAATCACTGCATAATTGCCAGGTTTTTGTCCATCATTGGGACAATTGCCATTTTACATTTTTGGATGGAAAAACTTATCAAGTGAAAAAGCTATCATATAGCTGTAGATTCTGATGAAAGATAAAAATAAAATCCTCCCCAAATATTGCTTATTACGTTTCAGATATATAACTGCCAAGTCAGTTCCTTTATTGGACATGAGCTCAACCCAAGAGGGATACGGTTTTCTTTTTCTCCACATCTGCTTTTTGTTACTACATTTTTCGATGACACTCAGTAGCTACTTTCAGCTCTTTTTTTTAACCTTTGCACACATTTTACAAATTCAGCCTTAATACTCTCATTACTGTTTAACTTATGAAGTATATTCTTTTCTCTTGAACTCCTCAAAATAGTCTTCGTCATTCACTGTGGAGTCTGATTTTCTTCTCATTTTTGGAGACATTTATGAACCATTTACATTGTTAGTACAACCCTCTTGAACCTGCCTTGCACTCGATTTACAGATTCGTAATCAAGAAGTTTCGCCCAGTAAGTTGTACTTAAATTTGCGCTTATCCTATAAAACTTTGCATGCCTAAAATTTACAATACTATTCTTTATGGAGGCCCACTCAATTTGCAAAGCGACATCAAAACTAACAGTGGAATGACCATTACTCCCTATTGGCTTCATTACCTTAATATAGCAAATTTTGACAGAGTATTTTCACTGCACCAGATCGAGAAAAGATTTTTTTGTAATCACCTTGAGAGCAACACCCCATCTTTTTTAAGGTTTTTTTTTTTTTTTTTTGGATTTTTCCCACCCTGAACACAGCCAAATGGTTTAGTCCACCGCAAAGCGACCTGCTCCCATCGACTCAGGCGGAAGATGCCGTGGCACGATTCCACCGACTCACGAGCCCTCCCTTTTTTACACTGTCGCACCACCAATTATGCTCTACCTATGCCATCAGAGGATCATGTAGTCAGCCTACAGTTTGGTTCGTGCTGCTACTGTACATACACCTGGCTGACCTGAAGTGGTTGCAACAGAGCGATGAAGTCACAAATTTTAACCTGCTTAACCCTTATTATCCCTGGCGCAGCTGCGCCAATAGTTGCCTCGCCCATCCGGACCTTCAGGCATACAGTAGAGGGTAATGGCATGGCTGGGATTCATGCACTTGATCACAGGGCTCACAGATGAAAGTTTTCACCGTGAGCTACCAAGAGGCCTAGTATTCTTCTTTATAAGCTTGTAACCTTCTAAATTATATTCATCCCCAACATCTCCCCCAAGCCACTCCTCTGTAATCCCAACTAATCCTCTGTCACTCCTACCATTCATAATAGACACAAATTTTGAGAAATTATTGTTAATATTTTTTAATATATTTTTAAAAAGGCTTTTGAGATGGCTACCGGTGCATATCATGCTTTCCCATGCTGCCTGCTCCTCTCAGCTCCTCACTATTATGTGTCCCCCTGCTGGCTGCCATATAGGCCATTCTTTTCACTCTCTAACTTCCCTGTCCCCCAAGTCCTCAGGTTAGATAAGCCTGTGCAATCCATAGCTTTCAAACTTTGCGAAGGTGCTCTTCTGGTTCAGATACAACTTGTCAGGCTTGAACATGTCACCCTCTCCCAAAAACAGTTCCAGGGCCGCATGAACCTTTACCTGTGACAACCCTCATGCAAATCCCTTACTTGTCTCCTCCTATTCAGCACCTAACACGTCTCTTCGATATATTCTCTCCAGTGATTGGTTTATTTCCTGTGTGCGGTTTCTGTCAGCTGTTCTGCACTTCGGGTCTTTATTTCCTGTCGTATGGGTAGGTGTATATATACCCCTCTCCGTGAGTTTGCAAGTTGCTGGACTGTCGCATTAGCTTTATGGCCATTAACATCCAGTCCATTTCTCCCTTTAAATTTAATGGCTTCGGTAGTTAAATTATAATCCTTAATGATGGTAATATACGGGTGCACTCATCTTTGTTTAGCTAATAGGAATAAGCTTCCAAGCCTTTATTGCAGTGGCCAGGATTGGGGACTCCATTTTGTTAATCTATCCCAAGTATTTTCCTCTTTGTCCAGTTTGTTAGGAACAAGCTTCCAACGTCCATGACCGGGACTGCATTCCCCTAAAGCATGCTCCTCATCCTCTAGCCTGTTTGGTGCTGGCAATGTCTGCACTACATTTGGCTGCGCCCCGGAAGCCACTCACCAGCGACAGTCAGCCCAGCCTAGCCAGTGACATCCGTACTGAACCGTGCTATTATTATCAGGGGTCCTGTCCCCTTTCTGTACCGTATTGCTGTCAATAAACTTCCAGTCGGATTGCACACCTGCCTCTGCACTTGAATCCTGCTCTGTGTCGTAACAATACCCCTCTTAACCCTGCATGAAAAGTTCTACTTACAAACTTACAAAAGTTTGCTTTTGCTTGTGGTAGAGGTAGAATTCCATCGATCACCTCCATGGAGGTTCTGCCATTTTCATTTCTGTTAATTTTTATTTCTGTTTCAGCGTCGTCAAAAAGGAGTAGCTTATGCACTTTGGCATTACCTTGAACGAGAACGAGCCGTCGCTGTCTGACAGATATAACATCGAGCGAGGGCAGAATGAATGAGCTCATTTGTGTTATGCGCATAATATCTAAGAAGTTATACTTGAAAGTAATAGGGTTTTAGGAGTGTACTTATGTACCATATATGCCTCACAATTTTGCTAAATGCCCTTTTTTTCCTACACAGACTGTATTGATAATCTGATCTAGAAGTTTTAAGATTACTTGAGTTTACTTTCTGCTTTTAATCACTTCTGATGGAGGCATACTCAAATGAAAAAGTAAAGTGTTAACGTCCGAAAATTACGTTGAGAAGCCCCCTGAAAATGTTTGATTCCAGTATCACAAAGCAAGCGACCTTGCATGTGTCCAGCACTAAGGCAACGACTCTACCTTACCCGTCGCAGTCTGAATAATGACGGAGAAAAGTAGCAGCAGTGCTGTATGTAGGGGTTACCGCAGTGATTTAAGGGAAGGGGGACTGATTGAACTGTGATGGTCACTGTCACATGAATGCTCGATTATAATGATCGAATATTGGCTAGTTTACTGACATCAATGTTCACAAGTTTCTAAAATAATTACTGTGGACTGGGCCTACTATAATTGAGATAGCAATGTGAAGTGGATAATTCAGAATGACTGTAAAGGACGTTGATTTTCAATTTGGGTGACTGCTGACAGAGGTGAGGTGAAATTGGCTGGAGGCAGGAATTTAGCTAGTTCGTAAGCCTGCTCCAGAGCTGGCTAGCTCCAGAGACTTTATGTCTATAGTAACTAGTGCCACGGCTTAGCTCACACGCTCTGTGCAACCGAAAAGGGGCTTGAAATCAGGTTAATCCCGTGTCGATCTTTGGCTAATTCCTTATCTCCTTATCTAGATGAATTTACTTATTTTAAGACTTAAATCACTTATTTCGTTGACCATTTTTCTTAGTAAGACAAAACAAATGTCTTGCTTTGAGACATTTTTTAGTAGCTTGTCCACGGGGTAAGTAAATTTCACTTGTCAAGTCAAATAGTAACTTGTTTTAAGTAAATTTCACTTGTCAAGTCAAATAGTAACTTGTTTTAAGTTTTTTTTTCTTAAAACAAGTTACTATTTGACTTGACAAGTGAAATTTACTTACCCCATGGACAAGCTACTAAAAATTGCCTCAAAGCAAGACATTTGTTTTGTCTTACTAAGAAAAATGGTCAACGAAATAAGTGATTTAAGTCTTAAAATTAGTAAATTCATCTTACCTAGTTTTTTTATCTTATCATTTTTTGCCGTGAAGGGATTAGTATACCGTAAAATTACCAGAACTGACTAAGCTGCCTAGCGGTTAATTAATATGGTAATTTCAGAAAAGCGGGAAGGAAGGAAAAAATGAGACTTGAAGGAAGATCCTGAAAAACCGGAAAACTTCCGAAATCACCCGAAGCGTGTCTGCACGCAGACAGAGGAGTGCACTGGCATGATTACACAGATCACATCAGACACAGGGGAGACAATGTGCAATGCTATAATGGAGTGGATGAATATCCCTGAAAAATAATAAATACAAAATCAGACAGATGCAGATCATAAGAAATAAAAACAGAAATTAAGATGACACAAGGAAGAGAAATAGATGAGCAAATTGCCACTGTGAAGAGATTAATGCTGAATTGAATTCCTTTCAGTGTTTGCATGTGAGTGTGCGTATGTGTATAATCTGCTAATTAAATGCAGAGATAAACAAGTGTGAAGTTTTCTTGGAACATTGTTGCACGGTCTTAACATTGACAGTGTCAGAGAAGAATATGAAATGCCCCTGATAGCAATGACAGCGCCAAATTGGATTTTTCCCTACTCACATCTCATGAGGACATCTTTACAGATCTGACAAAATCCCCCGCAAATGCTGTACGGGGAACTGTCTGTGTGGGAAACTGTCTGTACGGGGAACTGTCTGTACGGGGAACTGTCTCTGTGGGGAACTGTCTGTATGGGGAACTGTCTTTGCGGGGATCTGTCTGTGCGGGGAACTGTCTGTACGGGGAACTGTCTGTGCATGGAACTGTCTGTGAGGGGAACTGTCTTTGCGAGGACCTGTCTGTGCATGGAACTGTGTACGGGGAACTGTCTCTGTGGGGAACTGTCTGTACGGGGAACTGTCTTTGCGGGGATCTGTCTGTGCGTGGAATTGTCTGTGGGGAACTTTCTGTGCGGGGAACTGTCTTTACGGGGACCTGTCTGTGCATGGAACTGTCTGTGTGGGGAATTGTCTGTGCGGGGAACTGTCTGTATGGGGAACGGTCTTTGTGGGGACCTGTCTGTGTGGGGAACTGTCTGTGCGGGGAACTGGCTGTGCAGGGAACTGTTTGTATGGGGAACTGTCTTTGCAGGGACCTGTCTGTGCGGGGAACTGCCTGTGCAGGGACCTGTCTGTGCAGGGAATTGTCTCTACGGGGAACTGTCTGTGCAGGGAGTTCACCAAAGGAAGAAAGTGCAAGGGGCCAAACTTCACTCATTAGTTTTCCCCCCAGCTGAATAATTAGCGAAGAGCTAATTAGCAAATCCAGGCAGTTGGTACGAAAGAGCTGCATGGGAATTGGGACACAGATAATACAGCAGATATCCGTGGGTATGTGGACAAAATGTTAAAGAGTCTTTCATGGACAGCAGGACATGATGTGAATCAGGTTGCATCCCGGAGATCCCATTACTATGGTCTCATTGGAGTATCATCTCGCAAGTTAGAAGAGAAATTTGCAGGTCACTTACATCTCCTGCAAAACAAAGATCATGAAAAAACTCAAAAATAATATGAAAAATTATGTTAGGCAGTTGGTCCATGTTTTCTGCCTGTCCTCTCTACCATCATTGACAGAACGAAACACATTGAAGCCCAAAATCTAATACACAGTTAGTGTGGGTCACAATCATCTCCCCGAGAGATATCTTTTTTGGGTGGTGGGGCAGCCTGTGAGTGTGCTAGACTGATGCTTACGTGAATGGGGCAGAGAGAGCATTGGGACATGAAGGGATAGGGTTTAGGACGTTTTAGGACGCATAGGAGCAGGATATTGTCCACCGGGTAGTCCTCTAATTCATACACAAAAAAATGCGCAAGATTCTCACTTTCAGCAGCATTTTCCACTGCTGGCATTTACATACTGCATATAGTCTCAAACCATTCTGACACAATTATTTTTCTGGAACCTACTGATTACTTGTGAAGCGAAATTAGTGGGAAAACACATTCCATGTGAAAATGAGGCGGGCTTCACAGAGAGCAGGCGGAACAAAAGCCATGTAATGAACTGTTAATTATAACGTGTACGCTCGAGCAGTCAGTTCAGATACACGCTGCTGGAATTAGGGTTATGATTATGGCTGAGGTAAGGGCGACTGGTAAGGTTAAGTAAATGTAATTGAAGGAAAGTGGAATTCAATAAATGATTGTGTAAAGTCAAAAACTGTTTTGTTGTCAGAACACTTGTACGGACCAATTACCAGAAGAACAACGTTATAATATAAGAGTATGTATCTACAGGAGATGCAAAGACCTTATTTAAACTCATCATAATTAAATATTCTTGATTGGTCTTGAACTATATATAAATTACCACTATTTTCTTTTTTTCTTTTCTTTCTTAGTTATGCATTGTTAAATTAGTCAACGTATATTGTTTTAAAATGAGTTCTCTCCATTTTGTCCAGTTTGGTATGTTCAGGCAGTGAATTTCTGAAATGTAGGGTGGCAGGGAAGACTTCTTAACATTTATGAAAGAACTGCAACTTGATTGGCTGATAAAGAGAGCCATGTCCAACACTGTCATCTGCTATTTTTTTTTTTTTTTAATTTTCGTCAGGCATTCCGAAGCACTTAAAGTAAGCCAGTCAAGTAGCGGTTCTTTTATGAATATAAATGGGTCTTTCCCTTGCCACCCAGCATTTAGGAAACTAGTAAATTACCCGTGGCAAGAATAATTTCAACTGTGCGAGCATCGAGACGGAAATACAGCAGTTACATTTGTAAAGGACCTTTGACCTTCGTGACCTTGACCTTTGACGGAACGGACCTCTCGCGGTCATTTCTTGTGACGACCTACGTCCACGTACCAACTTTCATGAAAATCTGTCCAGGGAGATGGGAGATGTGAAAATTTGACCTTTGACCCCAGTGACCTTGACCTTTCAAAAAACTAACCCCTCAAGGACAATTCCAGGGACAACCTACATAGACCCACCAAGTTTGGTGAAGATCCGTCAGAGGACCTTGGAGGAGTAGAGGAACAAACAGACAGACAAACAGACAGACAGACAAACGTTCCTCAAATTATGATTTGCCGACAGGCATATGGATCTGCATATACATATCCTTATGTGCAATGTGGGACAGTGTAGTCACGTACCCACTCTACTCCTATGCATGTGAAGTCAGTGTCTGCTTTTTTGCATACTTAGCTTGTACAGAAATGCGCCAGATGAAAACCATTCATTTGCAGATTTAGTAAAAAGTGTGCACTTATGAATTCAACCTCCCAAGATGGACAGAGAGCAAGAGAATGAGCATACTTGGCAACTGACTGTGATGAAAACGATATACATAACTATATACACCAATGAGCCGAAAAATTTAAACCACTCACAGATGAAGCAAATGACATTGATTATCATGTTACAATGGCACATGTCAAGGTCTGCAGACAAGCCTTAAATGGTAAGCGAACAGTCAGTTCTTGTGTTGAATATGGGAGAAATGGGGCCTACACACTGTTGACAAAGGACTAATTGTTATGGGCAGATGACTTGGTCAAACCATTTCCACAGTGGCAAGGCTTCTTTGGTGCTCCCAGACAGCAGTGGTGAGTGACTACTGATAGTGGCCCAAGGAGAAACAAACCATGAACTGATGAAAGGATGCTGGGCGGTGAAGGCTCATCGATACACAAAGGCAACAAAGACTATCCTGTCTGGTTCAAACAAACAGACAAACTTCTGTGGCACAAGTCGCAGAGTTTTAACGATGCCAACGTGAAGAATGTGTCTCTACAGGCAGTGCATCACACTTTGCTGCGTAGAGCTTTGTCGATGCAGATGAGTTGGGAGTGCCTATTCTGACCTCAGTACTCTGCCGCAAGGACCTACCATGGGCATGTGAGTGTATGAACTGGACCCTGAAGCAATTCAAAATGGTCACCTGGTCCAATGAGTCCTGTTTTCTTTTACAACGTGTGTCGGCCGGGCACATGTGCACCATTTATCTGGGGAAGAGATGGCACCAGGATACACTGAGGTGTAAAGACGAGTTAGTAGAAATAGAATGGTGTGCTGGGAAATTTGCTGCTGGGAAACCCCTGTTCTAGGAATTCAAGTGGACAAGCTGTTTTTTGTTTTTTTTTTTGGCATAAGGGCGACCTATTGTTCATCATTTGATAGCCAAAGTTTCCACATAGTTGATTCTATCTCAGATTATCATGCTGTGCTGTAGGTTCAGCCTTAATCCAGCAGCCTCTGTGGAGAAAATGCATTATTTAACTTTGGTTCATTGTATAAAGGTCATTTTTATGCAGTGCAGAACTCCATTGGCTAAAGTTAGTTCAGCAGAGTGTTAAAACCCTTTCCTTTTTTGTGTTGCTCTTTTTTTCTGTTATTTGTTAGTATTTGGCTGTTCAGACCTGTGGCTATAATCAATTTGCTCAGTGAAGCAGTTTTATTTTCCTTTAAATCTCAGTTATGTGTATCTCTCTAATGAACCCATTGCAGTCGTGCAGCAAGATACATTTGCAAAGTCATTCAGAGGCTGGGAGTTGAGAAAATCAGATCTCAGAAGATTCGTTCATCCTGAGGCTGTTGACTGGCTCATTGAGGGCACCATTGCAGTGTGTGAGAAGGTTTGGTTTCTTGGCACCAAATTGCTCTGCTATTTGTAGTCAGAGGCCTTACCAGGCAGCTGTAAATTGGATGTCCTGACATGTGGACATGGTAGGACTTACAGTCAGTACGAGGCCAGCTTGCCATTGCCCACGAGTCAACCTGGCACTGACCATCCACCTGTACAAGTGCCATGTTTGTGTTTCAGAGACTCGGCAGAAACTCCTTGCCAGGATGCAACCAGATAGGGCACTGTAGAGTTGAGCAGCCTGTTTAAAGTAAAATGTCATTGAGCTCATTATAAATTTCACTTTAAGCAACCCACTAGGAGTCAACATAAATTAGGCTATAATAGTTATAACCTAGCTGATTCACATGGACTGACATGAATGTGAATGTTTGTGACTGCACATAAAGGCACTAACCTCACAAAGAAATGATGACAAGGTCGGGTGCCATCCTTTCTGGCAGACTTTAATCGCCCACTCTTTTCTACTCTGGATTATTAGGGAACCTGCATATTTTGTATCCTTTGTATTTCTGCAGTTATAGGCGCGGCAACACATCATATTGATCGATTTGAAGATATATCTTGGAAACTGTGCAGTGGGTTTGAACTCATTCACCTTGAAACAACAGTGATGGAAATATGATGGAAATAACATGGGTCCTTATGTCAAGTAGCCACATTTTTCTGTGGTGGATGTCACACTTAAGGAAGAGGTGGACTCTTTCTATGAAGAGATTCTACATGTATACATATCAGGCGTCCCAAGGAGAAGAGGAAATAAGGTTAAAATGGGGAATCAATGTAAGAAATGAAGCTGGAGCGAAAATTCAGTCAGGAGGACCCTCCTTTTGCATGCTTCGGCCATTAGTTTATTTTTCATTCAGTCTGCTTTTATTCATGCTCACTCATTATTCCAGCTATTCGTTGTGTGGATCTGTCAACTGAGACATCAGCTGTCCCATCAGCTGATCAAATCAATTCAATACCACTGTGACACACCAACAATGTATATCGTTATCCCATCATCTTGCTGCTGTCCCTTTATATATGATTCTTTCTCTACCTTCGGTACATTCATGCTGCTGTTATCCATGCCCTCTGCCTCCCCATCCCAGCCTGACCTCACAGATTCATCATTCATCATTCATCATCCTCATATCAGTCAGCAGTGTCATCAGCCGCCAGCACCAGTATCCAGACTCCATGGGGGGATTTATCCTGCTGCAGCTCGGGGCAGAAGCTCTCCAATCACAAAATCTCTCTGTTGAGTTCAAGCACCAAGGCCTTTGTTAAGGGCATCATCACATCCGTTTGTCTTTTCACTCTGTAATCAGTAATAAATGATGCTCTTCGTGCAATTTGCAGGGCTCTCCTGATTGAGATATAAGTTTTTGACATGAAATACCCTAACTTTAACTAGAATTTTTGCATGAATATGCACCATTAGCAGCTGTACAAATGAAATACAACCCCAATTCCAAAATAGTTGGTATGAAGTGTAAATTGTGAATAAAATCAAAAAGCAATTACTTTCAGATCACATGAGCCAATGTGTTATTTAAAATAGAACATTGATAACATTTAAAATGTTGAAACTGAAACATTTTACATTTTTATCCACAAAATGAGCTTATTTCTATTTTTTTGGCTGCAACATTTCAAAAAAGTTGCGACACAGGCAAAAAAAGGCTGAAAAAGCTATTAATATACAAGCGAATCAGCTGAAATAACATGTTGCAAGTAACTAAATTAACTGACATCAGATGTGTAACATGATTGGCTATGAAAGGGATGTCTTAAGAGGGATTTACATTTGAACGTACGGGCGTCTACGTGCAACTTACGTGCGAAATTTGGGAAAAATGACTGCGTGCTCGACGTGGCCAGTACGTGACAAGTGCGTGTTTTGCTGGCCGCAGGGCACGTAGAACCGCCAGTAGCAAAGAATTGGTCTGCAAATTAATTCCACGGTGCACGCAGCGATCAGTCGAAAATAGTCCACGCCAAGTACATGGCAAGTACGTCACAAGTGTGTGTGCTGTAGATATATATAGGGTTTTATGGGGAAAATTCCATTAAAATTTATTCAAAATGAATCATATATCAAGAATTTTAAAATATTTTTAATATTGTAAGCATATGAATATACACCCACGCAAGTGCCACGCACGTGGTAAGCACTTCTGTCCGGGTAGCGCAAAACTGACTTACTTTCCATGCACGACACTGGCGGAGCAAGCAGGTCGGACGTACGTCTCACGCAGCGCACGCACGTGGCAAGTACTTGCACGTGCGGGTTATTTAAACCTGGTCATTTGCCAGTTCTTGAACAGTTGTGAAAATGCCGCCCAGGAGATCCAAGAAATCACCAGCTTCCAGTCAGCTTTCTGCTTCCACTGCCTCCACTTCCAAGGATACCAGCAGGGATGAAGATGACAAATGATGCTGAGTCCTGTTAGATCAGCATTTTTAAATAGTATCCCAACCCGCACTGGCCACGTAGAACACATACTCCACACTCACTTGCGCCTTTTCGTCGACGTGCATGCCACTCAAGTGGCAATCACGTTACACGTGCGTGAACCCCTCCCGTACGTCTGCATTACTTGCCACTTGAATCGCGCGTGCATGTTAAGTACTCTCCACTTGCGAGCATCACGTCCCACGTGCGTGTGAAAAGGTCCCTGATCGTCACGGATTTCTCAGATCACGCCAGCTTCATGTAAGTGGCAGGTATTGAACAAGTACTTACCCTGTACGACCAGAAAAATTGGCTGCGTGCGCCACGATCGGTCTGCGGGTCAGTTTTGGCCGTAGAATTCGGGTCGCCCGTAGAACATGCAGTTCACGTAGACATGCACGATCAATTGTAGATAGCCGCTTAGAGAGGCTGAATCTCTCAGAAGTAAAGATGGCCAGAGGCTCTCCAACCTGTGAAAGTTTGCGTGAAAAAATGTGGAAAAGTTTAGAAACAATGTTCCTCAATGTGAAATTGCAAAGGCTTTGAACTGGAAAAATCTCTGTGTAGCCGAAGACCTTTGCTGGATGCCCGTGATCTTCAGCATCACTCACCCGCATGATTCTGTCAATGACATTACTAAATGGGCTCAGGAATACTTCAAGAAACCACTGTCTGCAAACACAGTCCGACGTGTCATCCACAGATGCCACCTGAAACTATCATGCAAAAAGGAAGCCATTGTTGAGCATGATCCAGAAGTGCCGGCGTATTCTGTGGGCCAAGGCTCATTTAAAATGGACAGCAGCAAAGTGGCAAAGTGTCCTGTGGTCAGACGAGTCCAAATTTGACATTCTTGTTGAAAATCATGGGCGTTGTGTCCTCCGGGCTGAAGAGGAGCAAGACCACCCCTCCTGTTATCATCGTTCAGTTCAAAAGCAAGCATCTTTGATGGTATGGGGATGCATTAGTGCATATGGGGTGGGACACTTGCATGTTATAAGAAGCACCATGAATGCTGAAAGGTATATAAAGGTTTTAGAGCAAAATATGCTCCCCTCCACACAACATCTATTCCAGGGAAGGCCTTGTGTATTTTAGCAGGATAATGCAAAACTACATACTGCAGCTTTTGTAACAGCATGGCTTCGTAGTAGACGAGTCTGTGTGGTAAACTTTCACCGATTGAGAACATTTGGCACATAATTAAACAAAAAGTCCGTCAAAGGAGACTCAAAACTCTCTAGCAGCTGGAAGCCTGTATTAAACAAGAGTAGGATCAGATTCCAATGACTAAACTCAAAGGAACTTGTCTCCTCAATGCCCAGACGCCTCCACTCTGTGTTAAATAGAAGAGGGGATGCTACATCATCGTAAACAGGCCCCAGTCCAAATTTTTTTTGAAAAGACCTGTTAGTACGGGATGCTGCTGTTCCTTGTTCAGTGGGGATACAATTGGGAAGCCTTTGTAAGTTCATGTGGAACGTTATCTTACCACAGCAATGAACGAGCTCTTGGCTTTTGAATCGTGTTCATGGTTTACGCCTTACGGAGTCTACAAATGATCACTTTGGCTTTCTAGCTGCATCCAATTCACTTGGCTACGAATATTTGGAACGGCAAATTCATTTTTGCAGCAACCTCTGGGTCGGATACCACTTGGTCCAGTGATTTAAGTTTTTAACTTTTCAGTTTAGTTTGAATTGTTAACTCTTTTTCCCGGGTTCTCAGTTGTGACATTACATGGATTGACTGTGCACGTGTAATCAGTTTCGCTCGAACTGGTTCTGAGGTCTCCTGGATTGCGACTTAACTTTTGCCTTGTATCAAGCCGTTAATGGCAATTTACAGGCTGAAATACGACACTTTGCCAATTATTCCCTTTGTCTCAGTGCCCATGATGGTCATAAGAGGAGTGTCTATCGAGAAATGTCCTATGGCTCAGATTTGTCTTCAAATGATGATTTATTTGGAAAGAAAGCATTGTCTCAATCATGTTCATCTAAAGCAATTGGCTCTTCATAAATGCTTCAACAACAGTATTTTTGGCACAGTAATCGTAGTCAATTCAGTAATTCATATATCCGTGACCAAAACGAAAGCGTTATTCTCATTATTGCTCTAATGCTGTTCAAATGACTGCACCAAATCGTAATCCACATTCATGTTAAAATCGGTTGCCGATATGCTGCTTGGATCCAATAGTCTTGCTGCAATTACTTCCCAGTTGGTTTTATTCATCTGCTCCTAGCAGGTGCTGCTAATGTAAGTGTCAAGTTGTGTTAACTGTTTGGAAATCGCATGGCATTCACCTCGCACCAGTAAACTGATGGGAAATGCCAACTCTGGCGTGCTCAGTGAATCTTATTAATAAATAAAAAAATAAAGAAAACCTAAATGCTGTGGAATCAGAGTGGGTACAGCCATTCCAGTCAGCATCAGTTTCTGAAATCAATCTGGTATTGCTCCTCCTTGTCAGTAATTGACAAATTTTCGTTATTTTCCCAAATTAGGGGAAACGGCTAAAACTGGTGGTATCTACCTCCGCAAAGTGAGCTGGCTGGAGGTTATGTGATCTGTGCATTTGTCTGTTTTGTTTGTGCTTAACGCAAATGTAATGAACAGATATTTCTGAAATTTTTTGGGTGGGTCACAATTACATCAAGGATTGACCCTGCTGATATTGACCACTATCAGAAGCACAGTATGGCAGCCACCTTGAAATCCTATGACACTCGATGATTGAATTTGCTCCACTTCAGCAAGATTTGGACTGTACTGCTTTGGCGAAGGTTTGCCACTAGTGTTCCTGTATAATTATACACTAGCACCCAAGTTGGTTAAAAAATTTTTGATTGCCATGTTCTGCTTCGCAAGAAAACCTCGAAGTGCTTGCCAACATCAAGCTCACATAGTGAAGCTGTGGCTTATCTTGAGCATGCTCAGCAATGCCATGATGCAGCATGTTGCCATCCTTCACTAATATCTACCCCTTGTCTGCATCTAGCTAGTGCTTGTGGTCTGCTGCTCATTTAATTCAAACTGATTTTGCTCTGCCTGCTCAGTATGTCCTACAGCCTATAACTGCCAGTTGCTGGATTGGCCCAAAGGTCACAGCTCCAGTGCTCACAGCAACACCATTGTTCTTTGGGGAATTCTAGTAGCTTTCTCAGCTTTCAGATTCAACAAGGTTTTTACAATTTTCATTCATGAAGCGTGCGTACATACATGTATGTGTATTTATTTATTTTCTCCTTTTTATATCAACTTTATTGAGTTGGCAGTATTATTTCATGGTACATTCCTAGCATTGTCTCCACTAATTGCCAGCATTTTGTTCTCCACATGTCCACGGTGGATCCTGCCCTGAGAATGCTGCGGCTGGCCTTTGCCATCAAGGCCACCTGGCCTCTGCACAAGCTCTGCTCCACCATCATGGTCTGGATCATGGCATCAGCAAACCACAAATCCTGGGCTGCTTGTCAACTTTCCTTTTGCATTGCGGCAACCATGAACTTAACGACGGTAAGAGGAGGATGGACCTTCCCTCTTAAGCCTAGTTCCTCCTAAGGTTTCCTCCTATATTTTAACACATAGGGAGTTTTTCCTTGCCACTGTCGCCAGTGGCTTGCTTTTGAGGGGTTCAGACCAGGGTTTTTTTTAAAAACGCATCATGACCAATTGAGTTCCCTTGATCATCTTGGAGGCTGGGAAACCTATTCCTAGTTTGCTGCTCAGCTCTGCCTCATTTCTATATTTAAACAGCGCATCGACCTCCTTCATGGCCTAATGAAGATATTAAAGGCCTCAGGACATTGGACACGCAGCCAAGAACATTACCTTTGCCCAGGAATTAAGGGCATTGTGGAAGCTCAAAATGAATGAGTAAGCCAGTCTCAATTGTCACCATGTTTTGTATGTTAAATGAAATCCTCTCGTACTTATATCTGTTTCACGCGTCGTTTAGGATATTTCTATACACAGTCAGGGCATGAAGCGTCACTCCTCAGCATGCATGCCATGTCATTCACCACAACATACACTTCAATATTAAAGTTACCTGCCTTCATGTTATTCTCTTCAAATTATATAGTATAATTCTCATGAATCTCCATTGAGAGGACTATCACTACATTTAGAATATTTCTCTTGTATTTGGCTTCAAGAGAAATAGTGCCAGCCACCGGGCTGTCATGACACACACTACACTTCACATAGATTATTTCATTGTACACGGCTTCAAGAATTGTGCCAGCCACTGGGCTGTCTCAGTACACTTTACATGGAATATTTCTCTTGTGTTTGGCTTCAAGAGAAATCGTTCCAGCCACAGGCTGTAACTACACATAGTACACTCACATAGGATATTTCTCTTGTGTTTGGCTTCAAGAGAAATTGTACCAGTTGCCGGGCTGTCACAACACTTAGTACGCTTCACATAGGATGTTTCTCTTGTATTTGGCTCAAGAGTAATTGTGCCAGCCGCCGGGCTGTCATGACAAATAATACCCTTTGGATAGAATATTTGGTTACACTTTACTTGAAGGTACCGTCATGAGAGTGACATGACACTATCATAATTGTTACATGTGTCATGTAACATTTATGACAGTGTCATGTCACTCTTATGACAAAGTTGTCATAATCCAGACAACCCAAACAATGTCAACTTCTCATCTCAAAAACCGAATGACACTTAATGACAACGTTTACAGTATGACATTGACATAATGTTTATGACACGTTCATGACTGTGTCATGTCACTCTTATGGCGATACTTTCAAGTAAAGTGTGACCGAATATTTCTCTTGTGTTTGGCTTCAATAGAAATTGTGCCAGCCGCCGGGCTGTCACGTCACATAGTACACTCACATAGAATATTTCTCGTGTTTGGCTTCAAGAGAAATTGTGCCAGCCGCCGGGCTGTCACAACACTTAGTACACTTCACATAGGATATTTCTCTTGTATTTGGCTCAAGAGAAATTGTGCCAGCCGCCGGGCTGTCATGACACATAATACCCTCTGCATAGAATATTTATCTTGTATTTGGCTTCAAGAGATATTGTGCCAGCCGTCGGGCTGTCATGTCACATAGTTGTGTTTGGCTCAAGAGAAACTGTGCGAGCCGCCGGGCTGACATGTGGTTCGAATAACATAGAATATTTCTCTTGCATTCAACTTCAAGAGAAATTGCGCCAGCGGCCAGGCTGTCACTACACATAGTACACTTCACATGGAGAATTTCTCGTACTTGGCTTCAAGAGAAATTCTGAAAGCCGCCAGGCTGCCTGTAAACCTATGGAAGCACCACATTCCATTGCTGGCGTGCATCAGTATGGTTCTGTTTTGGGGGGTTAATTGCAGCTCCCTGCCTTCGGTTCACGCTGGGCGGGCAGGGATCTCTCGAACAGAGCCATACCGCCAAACTCAATGTTTGCTTGTATGCTTTTAATAAATATTCTCTTTGACAAAGTGTCTGATCAGAAATTGTAAAATTTCTCAATTTCAACATGCTATGTTATCTCTGTTCTATTGTGAATAAAATACTGGCTGGTGTGATTTGACAGTCATTGCATTTTGATATTATTCACAATTTACACTTTTTCCCAACTATTTCGGAATTGGGGTTGTACTACAAATTCAATTTAAATGTAATTGAAGTCCTGAAACAGCTGTTGTAGCTGTGAATTTTCTGTGCCAAACTGGGAGAAACATAAAAAAATAAAATAAATCATTGCATCCGCACTATGGGTAGCACTGTTGCATAAAGGTTACAGAAGTGGGTTCAGCTTGCAGAACTCATAGGCAGCTTGTTTAATTCCGAGGTTGAGCACTGCGGTCAAACTATAAAGTAAAAAACTTAACCTGATATCTTTCAGTTATAGCCCTGTTGCATAAATGGGTTGTATGTTTTTAAAAAGGCTGTGTGAGTAGCTCTGGGTAGCAATGCCAGCACTGAATGTAAATTATACTATTTTAGGGGCCATGTAGACACTCGAAAGGCAGTACTACAGAATGAAAATGGCTTTATTAGTACATGCAATATATGGTAATGCAGATCTCCCTCGCTGGGATGAGAAAAAAACAGTGCCCCACATCTGAAATAAATGCAATATAATAAATTAATGAAATTGCAAGATAGGCTTTATGGAAAGTTTTATTGGTCAATTGGAGTGGGAGAACTTTTATTTCTACAATTCTCTGAGATTGTGTTGGGAATGGATGTTGTTTTATTTTGTTTCTTTAATGTGTTTTTGTTTTTGTGTTATAGCATTTGCAGAGAAAGCCATTTCCTTCCCTTCATAAATCTGAGAAACAACTAAACAAAACTGTTCCCATCCTCCTCGACTCTGACTAACCCAGTGCTTCTCCTATCCCTTGAGTCTCCATGGGAAATGGGAAAGGGAGGGTGGGGGTTTTTGGAGGTTAGGAGATATGACAAACGCAATATGCCAGCATCCTCCCTATCAGTTACACTGTGTAGATGAAATGTTTGATCACAAAACAGAAGAAATATAAATTAATCCCTGCGGCAGTCCTCATTTGACAGACAAGTTTCCCAGCAAATCTAGATACAATTTATCAGTGTTCCCTGGAAGGCAGGGGGAAAAAATACACCTGTGAAGATTTTCCCCACTATATCCATGTTGATTTTATTTCTTGTGTTTGTATCAGTGAATACCTCATATTCACAAGCTGTCATCAACACCTGCCAAAATGCCTTCCCTGCCAGACGGATAAGAGGTAGTAATTTATACTTCAGTTGTAATTCAGAAAGCTTGTGCAGCCAGTTGCCCGGGCACTTTATGAATTTAACAGAATAAATGTGAAATGTCAGTGGCATTCTCTGTGGTGTAAGATTGGGACCTTATGATACAGGGAGGGTTACGGCTCATGTGATTGCATGACCTCATGATAGAGAGGAGCTTGGAGTTTGGTAACTTCAGCAGTGGCTGGCTCCAAGAAAAAGGAGGCTCTATCGCAGTAGGCAGTAACTTCACCTTTTAATACAGGATTAGACTCGACCGCTTATCGTGTACTGCACCTAATTAGCAATCAAACAGTTTACTTACTGAATAAAAAAGACTCGTACATAACCTACAATGACTAAGAAGTGGCGATGACAAAGACATAACTTGGCCTCAGTGTGAGATCGTTTGAATGGCAGTAATTTGGCAAATCAACAGGAAATCAATGCTTTCTCTGAGTTCCATCTCTTGTACATTTTCCATACAAGATATGGAAAAATATAATTAAATATTAATTTTATGATGCCAATTTCAGCATTAAATGTTAAAAAAAGTATAAATATAAAATGTAGAAAATCTTGTGAAGCATATCCAACCAGAATTGACACAAGTTGGTACAGAGCAGCTTTATAATAAATAAGACCTGCAAATGTAATGCAAATCTGTGCTGAAAGACATAATCAACATTATGCTATCTAATTAAAAATTAGCCAGTCATTCTACCGATTAGTTGCTATTGAGCAAATCAATTGTCTGATTGCTAATCAAGCAAAGTGAATGGGATCAGGTTGAGAGTAATCATGAATTAAAAGGTGATTGTTTACTTCAATTGGTAAATCTTTTCATACAAGAGTAACATCCTTTGCCCTTTATGGCTTATGCGATTAATTAGACACAAAGAACACTGCAGGGTCTGTTCAGAGTCATCAAGGATTTTCAGGCTCTTATTGTCCCAGCTAAAGGAGTACAGCAATGTAGCATAACAGTTATGGACTTGGGCCTGTAAGTCGGCTCCACTCCTGCTGTTTGTACCCTTGAGCTAAATGCTAAAACCATACTGCTTCAGTAAAAATATCCCACTTTGTAAATGGGATCTGTGTATGCTGCTGAGAAAGACAGAAAGCCCTAAGAGCTGAAATACAACACAAGGCATTTTTCATGACCAGCCACAAAAGCTGCTGGTTTGATATAAACTGATGAATGAGATTGAAGAGGCCACCCAAGCAGGACAAAAAGCATGTAGTCTTGCGCTGGGTGAATGGACGAGTGCCCGTCACCGCTCCTCTAAATGCCAAGGAGGAGAGGCCAGTAGATTTATCACTGTATTCACCTGTCCGTGATCTGCCATCTTGGAGCAAAGTGCCTCAATTCGTCAGAGATCCTATCTGTCACCTTCCAATCGGAATAATAAAGCAGTTCCCTCAGCACATAAATCAGATAGACCAGGGAAAAAGATAACGGCTGGGAAATGAACATTAAGATCACGTGAAGTCAGAGTCTTTTTATCAAAAAAAAACGAGCCGCATGTGACTTGGCTCTCAGAATTTTGTGGAAATTGTATTCTGTGAACAGTCAGGCAGTGATTTATATTAAGGAGAGGAGATGTGAGGAGATTTTAAGTATAACAGTGCCAAAGTAAAATCAATAGGAATTAATAATAATAATAATAAGAAGAAGAATTTTGGAAGTGACCAAATCAGAATATTTCATCTCTTTAATGATTCCACTTCAGTCGTAACTGGATTCGCTCATATTTTGAAATGAGAAGCCCTCTATAATAATGTTTTTGCTAATTCCTCATTTAGTCAATTCCACTATTTATCAAATTCTCATAATGAAAAAATCCACTTTGAGTATAATTTTCTGTTTTGTTATATAATTATGTGATTAAGGAAAATGCAATATCATTGTTTCACAGTGAAATGCATTAGACTCATCAAAATATATGTCTCTCAAATAAATTAGATAATTTATTTCTATTTCTGAATAAATATGTTCCAAAGCGGTTTGTTCATCCATTAGCTCTGGATACACTATATCTTATCGATCACTGCATGACAAATATCATCGCCCCGTCAGCAGTCCCTTCTGATAAGTGTCCTGTTGGACAAGGGAAAACTCCCAAGAACACACATTTAGAATTAGCTTTGGCTTGTAGTTAGAAATGAGCCATTTCATATGTCACGCTGCAGTAATTTTATTATTCAGCTACCACGGTCTGTAGAATTTACAGCACTGAATAATTAGAGATTTTATGGATGATTTTATGATGAATGCCAGGAGGTTTTGAAATGTTACACTGTCCCTGGGATTTTGTTACCCCCAGATAACAATGGCTGCAGTTCTGTGGGCCTGAAGCATAAGTGATATATCGTTGATGCATAATGCTGTGCTTTCTGACTAAAAACTATAAGTTAATATTATATTAGAGGCAAATGTCACTGAATCTCTCTCAGCCCCGTTATACTGATTGTGCCCCAGCGACTGCTGGAATGTTCTTCTCTTTAACATTGCATGAAGCAGGAAGCTTCTATTTGTGTCTGAGGTTAAAAGTCCAGGTTCGTAAAGTTGAAGTCTTCCCCAGGAATTGTTTAAATCACTTGGATTTGCTAATGAGCACAATTCCTCAGCCATGAGTTGGACCAGTTGGAGAAATAAGTTGCTTGACTTCCAGGGAGGAGGAAACTCATGCCAGGGCTTCTAATTGCTGAACCCTGATTTTTCACTTGTTACAGGGGTGGGCTACATTATTTAATGACTCAAAGGAAGTTTCATTTTATGGGTGACCTTTCGAAATGGGCAAATCCTGAACTATTTGATTAACTAGGCCATAAGAAAGGACTTAATGTCTGTATTATTATACCAAATTCAATTTTTACAGCTCTAATGACTTCAGCAAGGAAGATATTGTAAAATGCGAGGTCAGAAGTGATTAGCGTAATGATTAACAACTTCTGGACAGTAAAATTTAAATTTTTAGGGACTCCCCACTAAATTGTATTGTTGAAATGCTTTACCTTTGTCACACAGTTTGTTTTGTCCAGTCCTTGGAAATCATTGTGTCTGCCTGGGGAATGGATTAACTGAGATAATCTGTCTACACTACAAAAGAATGGTTATGCACCTTACTCGGTAATTCTGCTGCATGGTACAAGCACCAAGAAATCTTCAGAATTGCCTAAGGCAAAAACACTGAAAATGTGACTAAGACAGGCGAGAAACTTTTTGATTCAAGATTTAGTTTGAATGATCATTTATTGAAAATATGATTCCCTAATCTAATCTCATTGGCAATTCACCAGGCTGGAGCTCACCATTATATTTTCTGTTTCATGTCAGGATTACATTTAGCTATGTTTTTAATGGCTTGCCATCCAGATACACACGTCACACCACATACAACCACGTACAGGTATAGTGTTATCCATCCAACCATCCATCCATCCATTACCTAACTTGAGTCGGGTTGCAGGAAGCCTATCCAAGTACCCAATGGGTCAGAGGCAATAATCCTCCCTTGACAGCTCGCCAATCCATAATTGGGCACTCACCGCGCCCTCACCCACTTATATATATGGGTGATTTTGTGTTAAAAAAAAAAACATTATTATGCCTAATTCAATTTCTGCACCAAAATGGCTCCAGTTCCAGATAAGTGAGAGATCTTGAAATGTAAAGATTGCAATGTTGAGTACCATTTATGGGATGAGTGTCATCTGGTGTGAAATATACAAGGTTTTGTGAATTACCAATGTCTGGTGAGTTGACAACAAAATAAGTAAATAAAGAAAATAAATAAAGAAGACCCAGAGGTCTGCACAATCATTTTGAAAAGTTGGGCAATTTCTTTTCGGAAATTGTACAGAGGTAAAAACAATCAAGATTCACAAACATCCAGATTTAAAGAACAGAAGATGAAATATGCAGAAGTACAATATTTGCCAACATACTGGAGACAGTGAATAATTTCATGGTTGTGAGCAGCCATAATGCTATCACTAACCATGTTAGTGCTATTGGCAAAGGGTAAATCTGCCTCAAACCTTTCAAAATCTGTATTTACATTTTTATAACAAGGTGTCATCTCTTTCTCTTCAAATGATTTTGCCTGCTACACAACGCAAGGTTATTTGAAAAGTAACAGACTTGATGACAAGCCAGAACAAATTTGTTTGTGTGCTGACCTGAAAAGTGACCGGATTAGCAAAGCATAATACATTTTCCCCAATATTTTTCGCTTACATTCCTATTTCATCAGATTGCCCAATGCATCCTATTATTTTTATCCTCAGCAGAAAAATGTCCATCGCTGGTTAAGTTCAGTGCATGTAACAATAATTCATGTTTAGTGTCATGGAAATTATTTGCCCCCTTCCTGATTTATTGTTTATGCATACTTGTCAAATTTATCTTTCAGATAAAACTAAATCTCGTAATGTAGGACAGAAAATAAAACCCATCGTGAACTAATTCTACAGTTAATAAACTATTGTTTTAATTACTGAAAGAGGAGGCTGCCCAAAATAAACAGGCAGCGTGTGAAAAAGCAACTACCCCTATTGTAATTTAAAATTTAATTGGGTTGAATTAGGCTGGAAATACCTACCTTTGAATACTGCCAACCGTGCACAACCTAAGGCATTTAGCCTTGAGAAATAGGCTAAAGGTCTCAACAAGCCCCATACTGTGCCACAATTTAAATATTTTCTGGAAGAAAGAAGAAGGAAATTGAAATATTATCGTCTGGAAAGGGCTGCAAAGCCATTACTAAGGCTCTGTGACCTCAGTAAATCATTGCGAGGGCAGTCGTCCCAAAATAGAGCAATGGTGAATCTTTCCAGGAGTGGATAGCCAACTAAGTTCCACCAAGTTTGCATCCAGTCACCCTAAAAGTCAGAAAAGAACAGCATGTAAGGAACTGTGGGCCTCACTCACCTCAGATGAGATCAGTATTCATGCTCCCACCATTGATTGAAAGAGAAAAAATGGTACCAATGGGAGAGTTGTGAGGCAAAATACTCTGCTAACCAAGAAAAAATAAGGCTTTTTGTCCCAAAAGACCCTGATGGCCAGCAATCCTTTTTACATAATGTTCTGTGATCTGTAGTTGGATTCGTTAGTGTCGTGGTTTTCATTCAGATATATTTTCATATTATGAGCTTCCCCCATCCGCAAGCAATTGGAGAGAGACAGATTCTTCAGACAATTAGGCTTTATTGAGCCATATTGATTAATATAAAGCCAAGTTCTTTTTGCACGAGAAGAACTGACATTTTGCTTTTTACACCCAGTTTTTATACCTTCGTCACAGGAAATATCTTCCAAATATGGTCTTTTCGCCTTCTCATTCTCACGCAACAAAAGGTTTTCCCTCAGACAGGCAAACCAAAACACTGCCAACTTGTCTTGAAATCTGCAGCCAAAAGATAAGCATGGAAACACAAAAAAGAGAGGAAAATTAAAGTCAAGAGTGGAAAAATACAGTCAAAGGAACAGGATACAAGTAGATGCATAAATGATTCAATCTGTTATCAGTAACAATTAATGATTTTACTGAACAAATATTGATCAAATCTACAGAAATCAAATGAATTTAAATATCTCACCTGATTATGTTTTCAAATCAACTAAACAGAAGCCTGCTTACTAGGCAAAGCTACAGAAGCCAGCTGCTTATGCGTGTGAGCTGCTCATGCATGTGTGAATTGAATTGCTAGTATGTGTGTGTGTCTGTGTGAACTGCTTGTATGTGCGTGTGTGTGTGTGTGTGTGTGTTTGAGCATGTGTACGTGTTGCTTGTGCCAGTACATGTGTATGTGTGTGTGTGCATGTGTTGGTGTGCACTGCTCGTGTGTGAACTGCTTGGATGTGTGTGTGTGTGTGTGTGTGTGTGTGTGTGTGTGTTACTGCCGCATATATAATCTGGTAATTGATTTACTGATGAATATGATGAGAAATATTGAAAAATATAATCCTCAACATTAGCAGTGTTGCTGTAGATATCACAACCAGTTATGTTAGAGAGCACATACTTGCTGCACATGGGTGATGATGGTGCTGGATAATCTTTCCCCTCATTTAATGAAATGATTATTTCAAACATTATGTTTTTTCCCTATGTCCCCATGTCTTATATTACATTATGAAGGATGATTTAATGTAATAAATATCCAAAGATGCTTTTAATGAGAAAATTAAAATGCCTTTTAGTCTGTGGTGGATTAAATAGTTGATTTTGAACTGAGTATGTCATGATGGGTCAAGAGTATTTATGTTTATATACTGTTTATGTACTTTCTGTATATAAATTCAAGGGAACAGTGCCCACAACAAGCTGTTTTGCTGTTGAATCTGTTGCTCAGATCTGAAAAATATAAGGTGAAAGTCAATGTGGCCGAAGCAATAAAATCACTGCAGTTGTGAGAAACAGCAGTGTGTTCCTTTTTAATTTTGCCTCGTCAATTCATTATTTATTCTGCTACTTCTTTTCAGGGTCAAGAGGGGCTGGATTCTATCCACAACATTCAATGGATGAGAGCATGGACAGTATCCCAATCCTTTTCGAGGCATACACATCGTTCTCTAATGCCGTAACACTTATTGGTAGTTTAAAGGCACACTATGTCGTTTTTTCACTCTCAAATTATATTTCCAAGATAATTCTGGTGATAGATTAACTCACAATAAGTTGAATGACACCTTTGTCATGGCTCGATCGCACATGCATCTCCTTCACTGGCACTATGTAACTTCGGATTTCGGGTAGGAACCCAGGCCCAACAAGAACTACAAAACTTACTTACTGCTTTACGGCATAAGTCACACAATCCCCCTCCCTCTTGTCTGTCAAGACCAGCGAGCGAATGTAGAATGAAGCTGATTACTACTCCAGAGTGTCTTGAACCACTCAGTGCTCCTTCAAGTTTCAGTCGCGATAAACGTAGGGTAAAGAGAAATCTTCCAGCATCACCAGAAAGCATGCCAAAATCATCCTCTCCTGGGCTGCTGCGCTCAATGTCAGCATACAGAACAACAATACACATCCCACCAAGCTTCCTGATGATACCAAACCGAGGGTCCGTGACTTTTACCAATGCCAGGATATCTGCTGGGCGGCGCCAGGCCACAGAGACTCCATCCCTGTCGCCCATGATGATGTCACCAAGGTGAAGGAGCTGAAGAGATTCCTCATCACTTCCCTGAAGGAGACCTGTGCCATGTATGCCAAGGAGTGCACAGAGGACAAGATCCATCTGTCATCCTTCAAAACCTCCATTTGTTCTGTGTAAGGACAAAATGCCACACAATGTCTGTGTATGTGTGTACCATGAAAAACGTGAATCTTCTGCTGACCAGCCTCAAGGATTATCCAGGGATACCCATCAACCAAAAGGAACTTCTCCAGCTTTTGACCGGTGACACATCAGTTGAGGAGTGCACGTTTGGGGACTGTCCAGTCTGCAGTGACAACATCACCACTGACCACCTGTCCAGTTACTTAGATGAGTAGCAACTTTCAGATCCTATTACCTGGTATCAGTGGGTCAAGACTGAGGATGGCACGGATAAGGTACAGAGATCTGGGACTGTCTTAGATGTCATCACCCTCCTGAGTGAGAAACTACCTGCGTTCCAACTACACAGCTTTATAAAGAACCAGCAAGCTCAGTACTTCCAGATAACTCTCTCATCTTCGAGAACAAGCCATGTGGTTCTCCAGATTGACTTTTCAGAGAACGCCACTCTGTTTCACCAGGACGAGACACAGAGTGGTCACTGGTCCCACACCCAAGCTGCACTATTCACTGCTGTTGCCTGGACCAAGAATGGTACCCACTCCTTTGTTATCATCTTGGATTACTTGAGCCATGATAAATATGCCGCAACCATATTTATAGAGACTGTGATTGACACTTTACAGCTGAAGCTTCCCTTTCTTATAAGGGACCTAGACATCTTTTCTGATGGTGCTGCAATGCATTTCAAACAGAAATGCATTTTTGCCTTCATTACCAGCCTGCTTGAATCAATGAACATTCATGTGAACTGGCACTTTTTTGGCACATCTCACGGCAAAGGTGCTGTAGATGGCGCCTGCGGCACAGTGAAGAGGACAGTCTACAGTCCCATTAAGTCTTGCACAGCCCATATTGAGAATTTCAAGGCCTATGCTGAGTGTGCTGCCAAGGTTAACTCAACCATCAACATCAGACATGTATCCGCTGAGGAGGTAAACCAGAAGTCACCTGCCCTCCACAACCTGTGATATTCAGCTGTTCTAGTTCCCGCCACCCAGAAGGTTCACTGTGTCAGAACTGTTGCTCCCGGCAGAATCTCCACATCTCCACACCCTACTCCCAGAAGGATGGTGTTGAGTTTGATGTCCTCCCCCAGGCTTCTGCATCCAGTTCCACCATTTCAGCTTCTAAATGGTTTGCCTGCTGCAGACCAAACAGCTCCAAGTGGTCTATTAGACAAGCTCAAGAACCAGCTGATGCCAGTGCCTGGAGGTTCAACTTCTTGAGGTAAGCCAGACATTCTAACTGCTTCCATGTGGCAGATGACCAGGATACCATCTCTGCAGACTGCATCCTTTGTGAGATTGAGCCACCAGCACAAACCTCTTCTACCTGATTTTTTAAAATAGATTACATCTTGTGTATTACCGTCAGTATAGAGTGACAGTTTCAGGAAAGCATCTTTAGACAGTTGACAGTTGCCTACAGCATCTTCAAAGGAGCAGTATGTGAGAAATGTATGTTGATTAATTATGAAATAGCACCGATATATCACCAGACATTAGGGAATGATGTTCATTTCAAATACTTGTATCACTGACAACAGTGGTCCAGCCAGAATATTCTCATTACAAAAGCAAAGATGCAGCCCACAACTGTTGTATTGAAACTGTTCCAACATTAGCACAGCCATTATGGCAATATGAAATGTAATTGAGACAGTACATTGGTCAAGCGAGTCCTCATTCATTCTTTCTGCATATTATAGTATGGACTTTGGTGGGCTATCCACACAGAAGAGTGATGAGCAAGTTGACCAATATCACCATTGCTAAAGTTAGTTAGTCATTCGTCTCGATCTTTACTGAACTGAACTGAATTGAACTGAACACAACCCTTTGAGAGCAGATCATTGGTGATATTGAAACATAGCCATGGTAGCTCCGTGTAGTAGACGTTCTTGGTGGATTCGGAAACCTAGCTGGCAACCTCTCGTCTGGGGGAGAGAAGGAGGGGATACTGCACTCTGCACTATTTTGAATGTGACTGCACTACTAGTTTTGGCCACAAACTTACATACAGCTCCTTTAAAGATTTGACAAAGTAACAAACTCTTCATGCATTTGTTGTGTTATTCTTCTGTGTTCCTATTTTAAATAAGAAAATAAAAGCTTCAGCTGTAGTTTCGACTTTTTTTAGACTAGGCCCTGTTTGGGGGACAGTGCTTTATTGATTTAAAATTGCAGTGGTTTCAAACCTCAGATGGGGTGTGCGGGGGTGGGGAGGTGGAGGGGGGATGGAAGAAGGTTCAGAAATGTTACCTCATTCAACAATCATCTACCATGTCAGTAGACAATTCTGGCCCCCTTCACTATGAAATGATGTTTAAGATGAAAGAAAATAGGAAAATCTTGTCCGGCTCCAGTATAACTTTTACATATTCTTATCAACAAAAATGTCACAGGCCAGAGTATAAGGGAAGTTGGATGTCAATGTGGATGTTATCTGCTGTTTTGCATAGCTCAAAATGGACATGAATGAGGGTTCCTTTGCAGAGACCCCTCACGCCAAGCAAAGTGACATCTCCGTTTATTCCAGTTTAAGATTTTATTTTTGAGTTATACATGATATGCAACTAACAAGTGCTCTTGCTCGGTGTGTCAAAAGGTGAATTTTAAGTATTTACCATTATGTTGTGTGGGCGAAAACACTTGTGGACCAACTGTTCCCCTCACCCTTTGTGATGCCCCCTTGTGGCACATCAAGGAGTTTTGTCTGCAGCAACCTGTGTTCTTGCTTACCCTCAGTTTGATTGCATCGATGGAGGGCACCTGGGCCAGTGAACTGAGGCTGTATAAGAACAGCTGCAATCACTCTGTTCCTGCTCTTTTCCAGTTCCAGTCTTTGGCATGACTCCTGTGCTCTTTATACAGTTACTTATTCTGTCTGCAACTCTAAAGTTTATGTTGTTAAGCATATTTGGATGTAATTATTACAACCTCTGTAAACCCAAATCTACAAAAACCTTTGAATTACGTTTTTTAGGGTTGTATGTGCAAAATTGTAAGCATACTAAAATATTAGAAATTATGTTCAATTCAAATCCGTGATTTTGTCATAAAAATTTTAGCACCTATCCTCTTACTGAGGTTGAACTGGGCAAGGTTTTCTTCGATTCTTATTACGTAATAAGACAAACTAATAATAAAAAAACTCCATCATTTGTCCCACCCCTAATTGAAATTATAAAAGCTTTCTGCTCCTATTAGTCGGCCTGAGCCTGAGAAACATCGTCTCAAAGTAGCCTGTCTTGCGATTGATTACACAACTATATTTGGTTCCATTTATCTATTTGTCCGTGTATTTATCTGTCCCCCGCTATTACCCCTATCGTGTAAGTTTGTATTAGTTCCATTCAAAATGCACCGGTAAATGATTTTCTGAATGGGACGTGTGGTCGTGGAATGGTACGTCCACTCTGGCTCGAATGTCTTACGCTACGTTCAAGCCAGCTTGTGAAAATGATGTTTCTCAGAACACAAGCAGTGACTTCAGCTCATATCAGTCTACAACCTGTGATCACACTGGTGGTTAATTCAGCAGATCAATCTTCACCACTAGTGAGCAAAACGAGGCCAGACTAGCACATTGTAAGCTAAACAGAAAAGTATGTTTATTTTCATGTTTGCTTTATTAAATTTTAAAAGGAGCAACTTGTTATAAACCTTTATGTCCCAGAGTTTGCTGTATTTCCATATCACAATGTTTCTGTCGTTTTGCATACACAGGGCATCCAAACACAGAAGACATGGTCATACAAAAATTACAAAGGAAGGTACACGTGGGGGAATCCAAAACCACTAGAACAGGCGAAAGCCAAGACACGGACAGGATTCATGCAGACATCCTATGACAGTTAAACAGCTCCAGTCAGGGAGTCCTTTTTTTCTTTTTAAATATAAATTTGGCATCTCCAATCCCCCCCAAATCTGGAATGCCCAATTGGTGAACTATGTACAAAGCTTGCTCGTATGCGACTCCTTGGTGCCAACTCAGGAGAGAGAAGACAGTTCACGGCTCTCCTACGAAGCACGTGCGTGTCAGCCACTGCTTCTTATACACTCATTGGTTGAATCTTCATAAGTTCAAAGCGAGGGCGGAGGAAACCCGGACATGAACAGACTGAGAATCTTCCTCACGAGCGGCTGTCTGGCCAACAGGAGGTGCTTGAGCAAGGAACGAAGCTATTCATTTATTTCCCTTCCCTTCCCAATTCATTTATTTCCCTTCCCTTCCCAATTTGAAACCCTGTAGCGCGATGGCCAATTGTGCGCTACTCTGAGAAAGCTGACCGGGGCTCGAACCCGCGACGTGATAGTCACTTCTGCCTTAACCAAGTGAGCTATTCGGCAGCACCCAGTCAGGGAAATCTTAGTGCACAGACAATGAGTGCAGGAAAGCAATTAAGCACGTGCGAGAGATCTCGCTGAAACATAGAGAGAGACAGGGAAAGCCAAGCAAGAGGCGGAGACTAGAACAGGGTGATTGCTGAGTCTGAATTAGTACCAATTAGTAGCAGTGCAACTTTACAGAGTAACTAAAGTGCTCGCTAGTGAGTTAGTGATATATCCATGGATTAGTTGGGTTAGTAGACTATGATACAGAATACAAATGTTAGTCTTGTTAGTAATCAAGAACAGCAAGGCGAAGTAAGTAAAAGAGAATTGAAGTAATAATATGAAACACCAGAAACCGTTGAATCCACCCGAAGCAGGTGAGCACACAGACTGGGGAGACGGACTGAACCAACTAGATCACGAGACGGGTGACAAGTGCAATGAAACTGCAAAATGGCAAGAACGGAAAACCGAGTAGTACAATAACCAAAAAGAATAAAGAAAAGACATAACCATGAGCATAAAACATGAACACAAAAACCAGAACCATGTCAAGGTCATGATGAGCTGTCAAAACAAATGGCTGCACTCTGACCCTTTCACTTTATTTGATAATTTACTATTCATGTTAAGAAGAACATATGAGGAAATCTGTTTGTATAATTGAATATTGTATGAAAAGAGGAGGTTTGCCCTGCAATGTATTGTTCTCTTCTAATACACCAATCGAGTGAGAATGAATTATTTATTCATATGCTGTTATTACATGTTATTCATCTAAAGTCTAACCTTCAGCCATGAATTGATTAATATTTAATTACAATATAATAAAATCACATCTTGGGGCAGCTAAGCTGCCTGTTTATGTGACACCCTTGGAAGCATCCCTTCTAGCTGTAAAATAAAGTAATGGACCCCATTTTCTGGTATTGCTTGGCAGTTAATTTCAAGCAGTTGTGCCTTTTTCCCGACTGATGAGAATCTTATATGAACAGAAATCAAGTTCACAAATGCATTGGATGTTAATTGGAAAGCGAGATAACATGGTGTTTCCAATAGCAGTCCATCAGTGGTATCGAAGGCCTTTGGTAACCTCACCTTTCAACGGTTAATTACCTAATCCTGTCACAATTTACTTTGCGTAATCAGCAACATTTGCTAAGACTAATTGATTGAATGAATGTTAAAGTTATTTCTGATAGCACTATTGAACAATGCAACATGACATTATGAGGCAATTTATTTTGTGCAGCACAAACAGTAAATGAAGATGTGTCTTTCAGAAATTCAAACCTCACGTAGCTCATTAGAACACCACTGATTTTCGTGTATTTTTCTGCAGGGCTTATTTAGCAATAAGGTACAAGAGGCCATGCTATACTGTGAATTACAGATAAAGGATGTTGTTAGACATGACAAGCAGCAGAGTGACATTGAAAGGATGATGATAATCCAAATTAATGCACTGTAAAAGAAATTCTAATGCACTTTAACTTTAAAAAGTAAATTATCTGGCTGCCTTACACATTTCACCTGTACTGACTTGAAATAATTTGCCTTTTCAACTTATTGATAATCTTGAAAATAATGAGAAAGACAAATTGTTATTTTCTGCTTCAAGTCAGGCATGTTAGTTAAGACAATGAATAGAAATACTGAACATTAGTTGTGCGACTGCTTATTATTTGTCATTTCAACTTACTGATTTGAATCAAATGAACTTTTTGTTGGGGCTTTTTTAACTTATTCATTGTTTTCACTAATATAATTATCATAATCATTATTTTTTCTCTCATTCTATAAACCAAAGTTACCTGGCTGCCTGAAAATGGTAAGCCAACTCAACTTCAACAAAGTCTTTAAAGCAAAGATGTGAAGTTAGGAAAATGTTTTGGTTCAGATTGAAACCAGTTAACAATTTGCATTATTGAACGTGTTAAATATTTCTTACTAACAACATTGACTGAAATTCTTATGAACATCGAAAAAAAAAAAAAGCTGACACAACTGTGTAAAATCTTTTGAACTTTGTTAGTGTTAGGGAATCGGGTGGGAATTGAAAACCGATTTCGACTAAGAACCGGTTCCAATTGATCGATTCCATCGGTATTGTACACCTCCAATGTAATCAATTCTACTTAATGATTCTGTCATTTCCCAGCACGGGGATGAAAAGTGAAGCAAATACAGAAGTGCCAAAAACTGCAGTTCCTCAAATGGCCATTTGAGGCTGACTGCAGAAAGGAGTCAATCCCTGTTGACCTCCATGTTAAAAAAATAGACATGTTTACAGCCTGGTTCAAAATACGGTTTTGGTCTCTATGGCTAATTTTCCCCTCCATGAAAACTGGGGGAGTGCATTTTTTGTCACTCCACTGTTTACATTATACAAAGGCTTTAATTTCTGCATAATTAAGGGCGTCTTATCATCCAGTTAGGTCGTGGCTAAGCTGGAGGACAAGCCTACATGGCCTCATGCTGTAGAGTAGGAACGCCAATCCCTGCCGCCAACCAGGCCTAGCCTGGCTGTCTGTGGGAGGGGGGTTACTACAGCTCGGCTAGCCTAGCCTGGCCTCTAACCCTTGGCCTTTTCTAGTCATCTGTGAGCCGTTATCTTACCTAGGCTGGAGTCACGGAACTTGATCCATTGGCCGCGTTTCTGACTGGAAATTTTTTAACCGAAAAATCAGGATGATAATGTCTTGCTGTGTGGTTAGGAGTCTGTGGCCTATTTTCTAAGGTGATGAAATTTCAATATTATTTCAAATAACACTACTATGTGTAGACATATAATATTAATTCATTCACAAGCCAGCTAGCCAGAGAATGAATACAGTAATACCTCCAGTTAGTTTTTGCCCAAGATGTCCAGCTGTCCCAGCAGGAGTGTACGCTTGCCACAGTTATTCTACTGGCATGTGGGGAAATAATGGCGTAACAGAAAATTGTCTGAATTCAGGGTTAACATACTTTTGAACACAAGCTGTCAGTCAGGGGTAGGAAACCCTTCATGGTTTCCCTAACAGGTGGCCAATTTCCATCATCCACAAGCTAGCTAACAACATTGACCTAACTAATAAGTCAGACAGCAACTAAAAAGTGTCAATAACTTGCAAAGTTTTGCTATATTTGCTGTTGCTAAGAGTAAAGGCTTTTTTTCAAAAAGTTACATCAATTTTATGATGCAATAAAATCGCAGTGGTATCATTAACTAATATAAAGGTCAGAGATTAGCTGCACTATAATATGCGCATTGTGTTAATTGTGGGTGGAACTATGGGCCGGATGGACCTTACATTCCTGTATAAATATTATTTTATTATTTTATTATTTTATTGTTTATTATGTCTCCCCCTCCCCGGGGGGGGGACATATTGTTTTTGCCTGAATTCCCCTTGGCGTTGGCGTTGACGTTCCCATTTGTTTCCGGAGCATAACTCCGAAACTGTTCGACCGATTCTCCCCAAATTTGACATAGTGTCTCTCCATAACATGTAGATGTGCCTTTTGAGGGTTTGAACTGCTTTTGAATTTTATTTTTTCTGTTTCCATGGCAACAATTTTGACTTAGGCATATTGAAGGGTGGGACTCGTTTCCGGACCATAACTCTAAAATGTGAAATGGGGGAAGGGGGAGACATCTGCTTTTAAGTGTAAAGACCATTTCTAGTTTATTATCGTTATCAAAGCGAAGAGATGAAAGTATCATCTAGTATTTACAGACACCTGTATGAAAATAATCTGATTGGTCGTGTTGCTTCCAGTAGCTGGCAACTTCAAAAAAAGAAATTCAAACATGAGACACCAATGGTCTGGGAACAAGTCCTTTTGGACCGATGAATCAAAATAAGACATTTTCTCATCCAAACTTATGTGCAACGTTCAGTCAGAGAACATTTCAAAATGACTGTTTTACCCCTTCAGAAAAATATGGACGAGGTAATATTATGGTTTGGGGTTCAGTCGGCTTGAAAGGAGTCAGTATCTCGTAAAAGGTGAAGAAAAAGAAGTATCAAAGCATCCTTGTGAGGCAGGCATTGCCTCCTGGAAAGAGACTGACTGGTTGAGACTTTTGTTTCAACATAATGACCATAAACACAATTCTAAGTTGTGCAAAAATGATCTCAGTCAGAGAGGCACTGGTGACTTGAAATTATGACTAGGCCTGATCAAAGTCCAGACTTAACCCTATTGAGCAAATCTGTTTTAACGTCAAAAGAATCTCTGCGAAATGAAATTCAAATTTAACAAGTTTGGAAATTTAAAAAAAATAAAAAATATATATATATATATATATAAATACACACACACACACACACACACAGCGCCCTCAATAATTATTGACACCCCTAGTTATGGTGTGTTAAAAGCCTTAAATTAAATGTTTATTGCATAAGCATACTCTTATACTGAAAATTGTAGAAAAATGTAACCTTCAACTCAAGTGAATTTTAAGGGAAAGAAATAATCCCTGACTAAGAAATAAGTATTTTTCATAAAATCACCTGTTCCACAATTATTGGCACCCCTAACAATTCCTAGGAATTAAATGTAATTGAAGTATTTCTGTCATTTCTGCAGTAGTTTACAAAGTTGATCAGAGTATCTAGGAACATTTAATTAGTAAATCATCACTTCCTGTTTCCCCCGGGTATAAATATGACGTGACACCGAGGCCATTTCTCTTATCCACTCTTCAACATAGGAAAGACAAAGGAACACACCATTCAAGTAAGGCAGATGTGTGTCGACCTTCAAAAGTCAGGCAATGGCTACAAGAAAATAGCCACTCGCCTGCACCTGCCCATATCTACTGTCAGACGAATCATTGAGAAGTTTAAAACAACTGGAACAGTGGAAAACAAGTCTGGACGAGGATGCAAGGTTATTTTGCCACCACCCACAGTGAGGAGGATGGTTAGAGAAATAAAAAGTTCTCCAAAGCTCACTGTTAAAGACTTGCAACAAACGGTAGCATCTTGGGGTCACAAAGTCTCCAAAACAACCATCAAGCGCTATCTACATGCCAACAAGCTGTTTGCGAGGCATGCATGGAAAAAACCTTTTCTCACTCACAATCATAAACGCAAACATCTGGAGTTCGCTAAGCGGTACTGGGACTTCAACTGGGACCATGTGCTTTCGTCAGATGAGACCAAGATGGAGCTTTTTGGCAACAAAAACTCTAAGTGGGTCTGGCGGAACACAAAAGATGAGTATGCAGAAAAGCACCTCATGCCCACTTTGAAGTATGGGGGAGGATTGGTGATGCTGAGGGCCTGTTTCTGTTCCAGAGGCCCTGGGAACCTTGTTAGGGTGCATGGCATCATGAACGCTTTGAAATACTAGGACATTTTAAATCAAAATCTGGTGGCCTCTGCCCGAAAGCTGAAGATGGGTCGTCACTGAGTCTTTCAGCAAGATAATGACCCTAAACATGTGGCCAAATCTACACAGAAATGGTTCACCAGACACAGAATCAAGCTCCTCCCATAAGCATCTCACTCCCCAGACCTCAACCCCATTGAAAACCTGTGGAGTGAGCTGAAGAGGAGAGTGGAGAGGAGAGGACCCAGATCGCTGGAAGATTTAGAGAGATTGTGCAAAGAGGAATGGTCTTACATCTTGTGAAACATTATAGGAGAACATTGGGTGCTGTTTTGCTGGCAAAAGGGGGTTGTACAAAGTATTAACATCAGGGGTGCTAATAATTGTGGCACATATGATTTGATGTAAAAGAATTATTTCTGAATGTGGGATTTTTTTTCCTACTGAATAAATGCACTTGAATTAAAGGTTGGATTTTCCTTTTTTTTCATTGTGGTCCTATATTATTTCAAAAGAAACTGAATTTATTAGAAGCCAAAGAACACTTAACCAGGGATGCCAATAATTATGGAGGGCGCTGTATATACATATACATATATATATGTGGAAACTATGCCTGAAAGATTAAATGCTGTAATCAAAGCAAAGGGTGGCCACACTATATATTGACTTCTTATCTCAAAAAGACATTGGTCTTCATTTATCAAACTTGCGTAGGATCTGGTGTAGATTCTGGTGTAAATACCAGCATTCGCCGGGTGTCAAGTCTGATTTACTAAAAGTGTGTACGTCGCATATTTTGGTGTAGAACTGCCATGGCGTTGATAAATCTGGCGGCTGAAACCATTGTAATTTACATGACACGCCCCTATAAATGCACATTTCTCCATTGCCCTCACTTACTTTAAGTGTATCAAAAACTAAAATTTTTTTCTTGGCCACACTTGTTTTATGTGGTAGGCCTACTTTCTATAAGCTGCACTGGAATGGTCATCAACTGGCGCATAAGTGCGGCCAAGAAAAAAATTCAGCACTGGCCACACGTAGGCTATAAGTGCAAATAACATCAGCCTTCGTAAATTCAATTCATAGATCCATGATATTTCATGTTGTATAGCCTAACTGACAATCCAAATGCTTTACATGTTGGTTAAAAAAGTGGTCTGATTTTAAGATCGCAACCTAAAAACGGGTTGCGGCCACTGATCTATATAGAATTATATATAGATCAGTGGTTGCAGCGCCCAGGCGCAGCAGCGCACGGACCGGTGAAGGCCAACCAGACTCAAACCTCCAGCTGTCACCGTTCGCGGAGCAGGGCTCCCCCTCCATCGTGGGAATACGAGGCGGTGGGGAGACGGATGAGTCCCCACAGCCTCGATCGGAGCTGCATGAGGGTGACTGTTAAAATACAGTCTGCAGAGATCACTCTTCATTGTACTTTTATTAGTAGGCTATTACTCCATGACATTTAATTGGGTGCCACGCAAAACAAACAGCCACTCGTCACTTTCCCGGAGGTGATCTTCTCTGTTCTGAAAGTTCAACTCATATCGGACAGAAGCTTATTCCTCTTACAACAGCAGATCTGCCATTGTCAAAATGTTATCATGCTCAAAGTGCCCGTAGGCCTGTATATACTGAGCAAAAGAAACGCTAGTTAGCTATTTAGTTAATGTACTCTTATGGTTACTCAGTCAGCGTGACCGCAAAATAATGAAAAGTTTGATGAAATGAGTGGAAATGTACACTCGCTAGTAATAAATTTGATTGTCTAAAAATAACTTATTTTCCAGTCTCCCTTTAATTAACTTGCGTTTCTTTTGTTGTTCAGCATATATCTGACTGGATGAGCATCTGACATACCACTCTGCATATCTGCCAAGCCACGCATTGCGCTTAATCAAATTGATTGTTATTGTCAGCTGTCTGTTTGGCCTGACAAGCAGGTTGTCTCAAAATATAAGTTCCATTTATTTCTCAATACAGGTGTCTTATTTATTTATTTATTCATTCATTTATTTATTAATTTAGCCTATTTAGCTTATTCATTTTACTAATAAGAGCAACAACAGCATGACGTCTGCATCGCTGCATATAGTTTATAACTCATTTTGACAACTGCACTCGTTCCTGCATGTTGTTCGCTGGTTTCAAAGCTGCATACACCTGGTCAGACCTGGCGTGAGATTTTTGCAGACCGCTCGCTCGGTTCAGATTGATAAATGCCGATTCTTGCAGGAGATTTGGCGCACACCCATTTTTTTGGTGTATGCACATTTGATAAATGAGGGGCATTATGATTTTTGTTTCCTCCATATATTATCTATTTACTTATCTATATAATCCAATATTACATGTACTTGAATAGTACTTAATTTCTGATTTATCTTCATTTTGTTAAGAGTATAATCATCACTGCACACTACTGCACATACAGACCACACTCCCACTAAGAGCCACGTTGGTCTCACCTAATAAAAGAAAATGACTTAGAACTAGCTCGGACTAATTGTTGTCATAAAGGAATGTGTCTTTGCCCCCCCAGTTTTCAGTTCTGGCACTCACCCTGCTACAACTGCTTCCATATTTTCATCCGTGCTACACACCATAAATTTCAAGATATTAGCTCTTGCTCTTGCTCCATGTTCTCACCTTGTTCACATGCCTTTCATTTAGCTTCTCCTGTTTCCTCCAGGAGTCCAAAGGCATGGTTGTTGGGCAAAGGCAAGACTGAACATTACCATTCGGTATGAGTGCTTGAGTGAATGGCTTGTGACCCTTGCTTTCTTTCTTCTATCCCAGAGAAAGAATCCAGCCCTCCGCTACCGTAACCAGGAACGAGTGGATTTGATGATGGATAGCTGGACATTATCTGCAGTTGGTGCTGGTTTGTCCAATCTGTTCAAGTTTCTTTTTGGATGCATGCTTGGCACCTTCACAGACCACTGCTGTGAAACAAATGCTCATGGGAAACACATCCTCAACTTTAAAAGTTTCCAATAATGTAACGGCCCTGTGGCGCTAGCATGGTGCGACTGCTGCCAGGGTTAATGGTACTGACTGTGAGAAACAATCACTTGAAATCCACCACTCCCCTCATGCATTTCTTCCAATATTTCCTCATGCTGGCCTCCATTTGCTGCCTCTGGGGCCTGGGTTAAAACATTGAGGCATATGGCATTCTCATCTAGAGAGAGTGAAGCACCGCTCTTTTCAGTTTAATGGTACCTGACACTGTAATCCCACAGTGTTATCGGGGTAAACGTGCTGTGCTGTGCCTTATAAGGTCAAATAATGGTGTGTTTTGCGTTAAATAGTGAGGCTGTCTCAGGTG
This sequence comes from Gymnothorax reevesii, assembly GCA_029721435.1. Lineage (NCBI taxonomy): Eukaryota > Metazoa > Chordata > Actinopteri > Anguilliformes > Muraenidae > Gymnothorax > Gymnothorax reevesii. The sequence continues at coordinate 35,765,651 of CM056578.1, forward strand.
CCTAGGCAGATGCTCTGAGTGAAGCTCTAACAAACCCCTTGAACTAACTGCTGTTGAATGCTATTCATTTCTTTGATTTTTTCTTTGACTTCACACTGTCGTTTTCCTGAATCTTTCACTCGTCCTGTCTTCTTGGAGAATTTCAACAGATTACTACAATACTGAACATAGAAATCTTTTTGTGCAGTCCATACAGTAAGTGCAGATTTTGGACTGTGACATTTCATGTGTCCGCTACTTCTTACGTCTTTCACGCAGTATGGAGGTAAATATTTGCACATTTGAACTGAAAATCTGGATATGAAAGTAAAGCTGATATAAAGTTTAAATGAATGTGTTGGAGTACACAACCATGCAGCAAAATCTTTTTGTCCAAATACTTAGGGACTGCAACGCAAGTAAAAAGTTTCAACTTTCAATGGTTTGAGTTCAGCGGCTGACCATTAATGGGGTGAGTTCCTCCTTTGAACTAATAAGGACACACATACTAAAGTAGTTCAGCCTTATAAAAATTATTACCTGTAATTTAATCCTGCATGGAAAAAAAACTGGGCATCATGACAGCCTGAATCTGTTTAGATTATGTTCCTGTTTGTTTACAGAAATCAAGCCAGAGGGTCTTATTGACATTCCTGCTTTGTCACAGATTATGTGAAATTGATTACAGTATGTGGGATATTCTAGCCGGTATGGCTGAGGCCCAAATATAAAAAGTTCAGGACAAAGACCCAGTTGCGCAACACATAGAAATCTGAGACCACAAGCCGTCTTAAAACTGCCTTGGAAGCAGGCATTGCATCTCTTTGGAAATGCAGCACAATCTGTTTCGTTGTCGAAGGCTTCAATACTGATGGCAATTTGCTGGTTCATCTTGAATATCACCCCATGTATCAATACAGTGATGTACATGTTTAGAAGAAAGAATGATCATAAAATGAAGGTGATTGAAAGCCCATTGCCCTCATGACAGAGCATGTAATTTCAACAGAAAAGTGGTGCAGATTCTTGTTTGGCTTGATCAGAGGCTCATAGTAATCAACTGATGATGTTCTGCCTTGCACATTATATCACAAAATCAAAGTGTGGTTCTGTAGGAATGAATCAAAAGCCCAAAGCCTGATTTAGAGACAGCTTATTTTAATGATCACTTTGCTGATAAGATAAATCTGTTGAGGGCTTTTTAAAGAAACAAGTCATTACGTTTCCACCTCTGTACACCCTTTATACCCAAAAATGAGTGTATTTTTGTGGGATTTTTAAATGCATATAAACCCACTAAAAATAGGTGATTGACTCTTTTCCTGTCACCAGAGGATGACTTTTTTCCCCCTTTGTACCACGTTCAATGCCTCAAACATGCCACAACAGGGTTAGCGAACAGAACGCAGTACCAGGAGAAGCTCTCTCACATTGTTTCACTGTCTTACCAATGTTGCATCTTGCAGAATATGGGGACAAAAAATCACCACTGCACATTTCTCTCAAAAAATCAATTATCTTCCTGCCTGAATATTTACGTGTCAACGTGGTATTTCAACGCGCATCATAGTATAGCAGCAGAAAAAGAGAAAAGCGCCAACACTGAGGTCTTATATGGACATCACTGCTGATTGGAGCTGGAGCTGATAAATATCCGCAACAACTGCAAAGTCATGTGACCCGGGAACGAATGCTCATTGTACCTGCTCACACTGAAGACAAAAGGCAGATTTTAGCAGGTTTTAGTTGGTTTTTTGACCAGTGTTAGATGGGCTTTATTTTTACAAAGACTGTCAGGGAGGTCTGAAGCATCTGTTTCCGAAAGAGACCAGTCAATCATATCACGCCACTCACGTGAGGAAGATCATGTCTTTGAAGTCAATGCGGTCAAAGATATTGCAGTATTAGCATGCGAACTTTGCAGAGGTTTCAGTCTGTTGGTCTTTCTTGAAGTAAGCTTCACTATCACTGAGTTAATACCACCACTGTTGACTTTGTACCTCATTTGTGAAATTTGATTTCCCCAGCCATCTTTCTGAAAACAGAAATGTTTGGTGATTTGCATATTGTATATTACACTGATGGGAGTTGACTTTGTGGCAGAATAACGATTAGTAACTGTGTGACTTCAGTCACTCCATATATCTTCATACTCTGAGTAAAACAGGATGATTATGCGCAGTTCAGTCATGGAATCTCAACCCTATTGCGAGCGCTGACCTGAGGCCGGGCCGCTAGGCATAATTTCATTTTCATACCGTCAATCGTTTTGCTACATTGTGGAACAAATTCTAGCAGCATAAACCATTTTACAATGCAAATACGACTGCAATTGAAATTGTATAATAACAACCCTCTGCCTTATTTGTAGTCCCATCGATTCAATCATGAAGCATTGTTCAGATTTATCAAAATATATTGAAATTGATGTTTTTACCTTGGTAGAGGACCAAACATAAAAACCTGTCATAGTTTTTAATCCACAGAACAAGCAAGCATGGACAAACAAGACTAATCTACTTTGACATAAAGATAGTAAAAAACCAGCATAGACCAGCACCAAAACACAACAAATGCTGGTATGCTGGTCATAGGTGTATATGGGCGTCATACCAGCATATGTTGTTTTGGTGCTGGTCCATGCTGGTTTTTCCAGCAGGGTTAAATGGTACAGTAGAATGCACCCTCTGGCTATTTGCTGATCTAAAAGAACAGGAAGTGTTTTTGCCTATCAGCCCTCACTCCATTTAATGGCAAAATCAAATTATGTGGTATAAAGCGTGGCCATGGCTAGGAACGCAGGGAAATTTGGACTCACCAAAGTTGTTTGTTGAAATACGCAAAATTAACCAAGAAAAAAAATCTGTAAAATATTAATTTATTTTTAGCTGCACAATCATTTTATTTGAACCCGCAGTTGTTTAGGCCTCTGGCTGTGGCTGTATTATTTTTCTAGGCTGATGAGGCTTGGGCGCAGCGCCAAAGGGGTAGAAGAAAACATAAAAACTTTTGCTGACTGACTGTAAACCTTATATTTCCAGTTCTGTGAGTCAATTTGGGTATCAGACTATTATCTATTATACTATTATCCGACTACATGCGCTACAGCACTATCTCCAGCTCAGACCAGGCGATGCTGTGCCCCCTACTGACTTTGTTGTGCAATTGACTGAGTGGACATTAAAAAATAATGTGTTTCTTTTCCAGGACAAGCTTTATCGCCAACAGAAAGGCACTGCTATGGGTGCATGTTTTGCTCCCAACTATGCCAATTTGTATTTGGGTTTGTGGGAAGAAATGTATATAATCTGTTCTGACAACCCTTTTTACGGGATGATAAAATGGTATGGGAGATATATAGATGACATTTTGATGTTTTTTTCAGGTTCTGAAGAGGAACTTCTACATTTTCATGCATATGTCAATTCCCTTAATCAGAATCTAAGGTTGAGCATAGAGTATAGCAGAACTAATATAAATTTCCTGGATTTAATAATTTCATTAACTGAAAATGGTCAACTCCACACTACTATTTTTAGAAAGAGCACAGACCGTAATACTATTCTTAGGGCAGACAGTTTTCATCCCCCTGGTTTGATTAAAAGCATACCTTTTGGACAATTTCAAAGGCTTCGTCGTATATGTGATGAAGAGGATGATTTTGACGAAAAGGCTTCACAGATGCATGCTCGTTTTCAGCAAAGGGGATATAAGCCTAGTCTGTTAAATCGGTCTCTTACAAATGCTAAATTGTTGGAGAGAGATAGTCTTTTAAAACAGTCACGTAAGCTCAAAAAATCCAAACAAGTTTATTTTGTTACACAATATAGTCGAGAGGCAGCTCAAATTAGGGACATTATAAAACGCAACTGGAGTATTATTGAGAGTGACTCCACTTTAAACACTGTTTTCGAAGAGCCCCCAGCCTTTTCTTTCAGACGGGCTCCCTCTCTGAAAGATAAATTGGTACATAGTGATTTGGTACCCAAAACCAAAATCAAACCTACTTGGCTTTTCAAACCCTTCGGCAACTACCCGTGTGGGAACTGCAATCAATGCCAATACATGGTTAAATCCAAAACCTTTACGGATCCTAGTGTTCCCCGTACTTACTCGTTAAACTCATTTGCGAATTGCAACACCACTTTTGTAGTGTACAGGTTGGAATGTGTATGTGGGTAGGCCGTACTAAACGGAGACTGAGGGATAGGTTATCCGAACATGTTTATGCCATCAGAACAGCGAACGACAAATATCCCATGGCTAAACATTATAGGTTGGCCGGCCATGAAGACCCAAATTCATTGAAAGCTATGGTTATTGATGTGGTCCATAGATCTCGAAGGGGGGGTGATCATCTTAAACGTCTCCTACAACGGGAGACGTTTTGGATTTTCCAGCTCAAGGCTATGGAATTTCCAGGTTTAAATGAAGAAATAGACTATTCTCCATTTTTATGATTTATGTTTGTGTGTCTGGGTTGGACACGTCTTATGTGAGTTTTTTCTGATTTGTTATTTTTTCTGATTTGTTATTTCTCCTTGCCCTTAATATGAGCGATATTGCGTCTTTTATTGTTGTTTATCAGGTTTTATATATCCTGTTTTACCTGTTTTTTCATGATGTCATTTCTTTTCCTAATCTATTTGAATGGTGCTTTGATTCACAAATGGTTTAGTCACCCTGATCTGAGGCCTTGTATGGCCGTAATGCGTAGGTGCGCTTTTTAATCTTGCCGATGCATTAGCCATTTAATTAAGGCTTTTTACTTTTTTCACTACCAGAGTGCCTTAGACTCTTTTTTTGTATTTTATGGAATAGCTATTTTCATGTTTCCATGCTTTTCAATATGCAATCTAATATTTAATGAAACCTATTGGGGTCAAAATTATTTTCACAGCTGGTTTACTACTTTGTGCCAACACCCCTGGGAGCAATGTCAGCAGCGAGTCTTTTCCGGAAATTTATGTGCAACCATTTGATTTCAGCTTTGCGTATCCATTTTTACTGTTTAATCATTTAGTCTATGTTTTTTCTCAATAATTAAAAAAAGTTTCCTCCTCTCTGCTTCAAGGATGGTTGGGTTTCTCCCTGCCACACACCTGACATGGAGCACGTTCCCTGTTTCAGTAAAGGGAGTAAAGTTGTCTTAAATCCCACATTGAAACTAGTTAGATTTAAACCAAGGCAATATATTTGTTCTGTTGCATCATTAACACTTTCCCTACAGCTGAACTAAGTCCATCAAAGCCAAAAAATGCTACAAGGTTTCTGTGTCTTGTTACTTTCATGTAAAATGGGTGTAATAATGGTGTGTTTCTTTTTTTTAACAAGAGTCTCTTCTGTATAATAGCATCAGCATACCTTGCTCTGACTGGAGACTTTGCCATTGTTGCATAATGCAAACATAGCTTGTGAAATTAGAAGTGTCAGCAAAAGACACATTTTTTGTTAAAACTTGATAAGTGGGTCTGTTTAGGTGAAAGGTTTTGGTGACACATTCTTAACTGAGTACGGTTTGCTTTGGTTCTTGCACACCTCATACCTTATAGCCCCACCTAAATTAATATTTCTGGTTAAGCTATTGACATAAATTACAAATACCTATATAACATAAGTTTTCACATAAATTGAAATACGCTCTTGTCAGCAGTCGTTTACTCCTAGAAGTGAACGACGGTAACTTGGATTGGCAACCTGCAGCTGAGCATAACATATGATGTGACGACTGATCACATGATCTGTGCGGTAAATTCACAAAATCTGTCATATTGTGCAGAGAAGCCCACCCCAGGAGAAATTTGTTCATTGTTGGTAATTTCCGACAGCTTCATTAACATAAAACACACTGAATTGTGGGAGATAAATTTATACTTGTTTGCTTTAGCAAAACTCCCATGATTCCATGCACCGTATAGCTGGTCTGGTTTGTGGACAGCCTGCACTGCCTTTGCGGAGGGCTGTGGTGATTTAGTTCGGACATGATTGCCTCCCCTGACAGTTTCAGGATTCATCACTGGAGGTGCCCAAACTCACCTGATATGACATTAATGGACAAATGCCATCTACGACACTCAGTGAGTCCTTGCATTTTAATGCTATTGGCCTGCTACATGACTTATTTATTTATTTCATATGACTTTGTGCCTCTTGCTTGTCTTGTGCTGAGTTCATATGCAATCTATCGTAGAGAATGCACAGCCGGCATAAAAACGCAAGAAACACTGTATATTCGGATCACAAAATAACAGTCTCTCTTATCTATGAAGTTCAGCCATTTTAACATTTTTAACATTTTAACTTGTATGGCTGATGATACCATGATGAAACCATGTATCCTAACAAGGTGTCCAGGACCTTTGGAAGAAAAACAGCCCCTTAGCCCTTGAAGATCTCGACAACATTTGGCAAACTGAAGGTACTCTTGCTTGTGGTTGATTGACAGCAGAGGCTTTTTATTACAATCCTCCAAAACAACCTGTGGTAATGTCGGTGGTGCCTGATGGTAGTTTCTGAGACTTTGTGACCCTAAGACTCTGCTAACCTCTGCCATTCTCCAGCTGTGATCCTTATAGATTCTTATACTTGTCGAACTATCCTTATTACAGTGCGTGGGGTCAATGTACACAAATGTCCTCTGTCAGGTTGGTTCTGAACATATCCCGTCACTTTAAACTTCATTGTTGTCCTAAGTTTTATTGGTTCCTGTTTCCCCCAGTCACTACACTTTAGCCATGCCCACTTTCTAACTCATGAACCATTTGTCATAAACTCTTGTGGGAGGCATAATTGCACTCAGCAGAGTTTGTTTTTCAATGGTGCAAGTTAGTCCTGCGCTCCTATATTTTAGTTATGTCTCCTTTCCTAACTAACTTACTGTCTGTTTTTGGCACTTGTGGGAGTAGCATTAATTCTCGATACAGTTCCTTTTCCACTGGAGCTCGCCAACCCCCTACACTTTAGCCATGCCCTTTTATAACTCATTCACCATTTGTTACAGAGCCTTGCAGGGGGTGTCAGTTTTATTTAGATAAGGTGTACGCATGTGCATACTAGTCACAGCAATTTAAAATCTGCGCTTTAAATGGGCAGTTCTGACTTTGAACATGATTAAACAAAAAGAAAACCTACCCTTCAAATATCTGATGTGTCATCACTTGCTCTTCCATCCTTGACCTCACCCCCATAAAATTCAAAATATTGTTTTCAAATTTCCAAGTTTAGATGGAGCCTAATGAAAGATGCCATTGAATAAAACATCATGTGCTACATAAAGCAGAAAGAACTGCATTGTCCCGATAATAATGCCAATTTTACACTTTCGCTGACAGCTTTATGGGTGCACATTTTCTCTGCCTGCTTTTTCGGATGGGAGGTCTGATTATAATTCTACTTGCATGGTAATAAATTGGACTAAAATGCGTGGCCTGTCAGTTAGCCTCTGTGGCAATGCTGCTTCCTCTTCTCATAACGTACATCCCAACTTTAGAGACCCAATTTTATTTACAGCCCCTTTTATTTAACACCGTCTCTCCCTTGTTTTCAGCATTTCGCCATCCTCTCCCTGTTCTTTAAAACTCATGTTATAAGCTGCGAGACCCACACGTATTTGGATAGTTACTTTTTTTCAGCACTAGGGATTTGAGTGAAAAGTTGCAGTAGCTGGCTCTAGTTTCCTTACTATTCATAGCCATACGGAGTGGACCATGCTGGAATTTTCACCCATTTTATTCAGTGCCACTTAATGGACCTATAGGTGTGTTTGTGTGTCCCATTTGAATTTTTACCATTGCTTGCTCCAAAGAAATGGCTGTGATGGAGGGTTGATAATTTAAGAGCCAATTTTTGAGAACTTCAGGCAGTCAGAGTTGTTGACCCCCCTAGATTTGGCTGATCTTTTATTTTTGAGATGGGTATGGTACCCAAACCTTTCCTCTGTTGACCCCCTCTGTCCCGAGCTACAGCGGCCCATTTTTTGGACCTTTTTGTCCAGTTGAACAAAATTGCAAGTTCCCACCTCTCTAATTCTGAACTTAACCCTATCTCGCCCCCCGTTAACTTGTAAACAACATGGCGTATGACTAAATGCCGGGGATGATGTACAAGTAAAACTAAATCACTAAATTACCTATTATGACATCATTATGACATCTGTCATAATAGGGTAATCTATTACAAATTTAAATTATGTAAGATGTTATAAATATAGTGGAATAAGTAAATGTTCAAAAGAAAATCTGGAAACTATATATATTGATGAAACCGAAATCTGCAATTTTTTTGTCAGGCATACCTTTTAGAAAACCATTGCCATGGAAATGGCAAATATGGTGGACTTGACTTATTGGTGTAAAATTGTACCCAGACAAGTTTTAGGAAAAGTCACCAAGTTTGGTGGTCCTAGCTCAAGCCGCTCAGAAATCTGAAGTCGATTGGACAAAATCCCTTGGACAAGTTCGTAAAAACACAACATGTGGAAATCATGCCAAAATGACGTGAAAATCAAAATGCTCGACTTCCTGTTTGGAGTAGACCATTGGTGCCAGAAACTTTTTTGTGCGTCTGGACAAGATACACGTGTACCAATTTTTATCTTCCAACTCCAAAAAAAAACCCTATGGGGAGGGGTTTTTGAAAATTTCAAGGGGGCGCTATAGAGGTATTTTACTCCCCCCATGGGCGATGCGCCTATCAGATGTAACAGCTGGCCACCCTTGACTTGTATATCAATTTTCATGACTATAGGAGTTATTAAAGACATCAAAAACCCAAACGTATTTTCATGGCGAGGGATCAATAGTCGCCGTGTTGCAACACGGACAGCATTACTCGTAGTTTCACAGCATTCATAATGAGGCTTGACCAAATTGCTCTGCATGTTTCAGAAGTGGAATGAAGATGATGGGGTCAACTATGTTGGATCAATACATGGTAGAGTGAAAAAAGATCACATCCTGTTACCACTGGGGGGGCGCTATGACAATTATGGGATATTGTCATGTAGCAGTGTTAAGAGCACGACTCTCATCAAACATGTGCAGTTTTAGGCAGATTGGACGATAAACATTGAAGTTACAGCAACTTCCTGTTTCATAGCAAATAATGAACAGCGTGGCCGTGGCGTGGCATCGATTTTCAACGCTGACTGGGTATTTTAATTACTTTTGGTCAGGAAGTAGTGTGAATGACACACACTGATTTTTGAGTTGATCTAATAAATTCTGTAGGAGGACTTCCTCAAAATGCAAAGCGCGCAATACAGCGAAAATGGCCTCTTAATTCAAAATGACGACATCCTGTCGGGTTTAAGCTATGGCTCCAAGAGACTTTTTTGTGCATTTGGGTGTGATACCTGTGTTTACTGATTTTTGTGCATGTCGGTGATATGGGCAGTGGGGGCTGCTGTTTTAGGGGCTGCCAAACGGTTTGGCCATGCCCACTTACAAAATTAATATCATATCCTCATGGCAGGACCAATGACAAACGTAAAGTTTCAGTAAGATTCTACAAAGTGCACTGAAGTTACAGCCACTTCCTGTGTTTTGGTGAAGCATCAACCTTCACCGCACCATCAGCGCAACAGTGTTTGACAAGCCATTATGGTCTTCACAAAATGGCATGACTAAGGTTTAAAGGCTTTTCTGACCAAATTTGAGTTGGGTATGGTGAAAAAACTCAGGGCAGCACATCAAAGTCTTGATACATGGCATTTCCTGCCCCCAGCCGGAGCCGCTATGACATCGACTACATTTATGCATGTAGACATGTTCAGGGTGGGACTCTCATCAAAGCTGAAGTTTGGAGCAGACTGGGCAAAATACATTGAAGTTACAGCAACTTCCGGTTTCATAGCAAATACTGGAAGTGCGACGCCATGCCACCGCCACGTCATGAAACGATGACTGGAGCTTTTGATAACTTTTGGTCAGGAAATAGTCTGCATGACACACACCGATTTTGCAGTCGATCTGATAAATCTTGTTGGAGGAGATTGTTAAAATACACAGCGCGCATAACACCAAAAATGGCCACTGAATTCAAAATTGCCAACTTCCCATCGGGTATAGGTCATGGCTCCAAGAGACTTTTTTGTGCGTTTGGGTGTGATACATGTGTGTACCAATTTTTGTGCATGTCGGTGGAATGAGCAACGGGGGTTGCAGTTAAAAAGGGAGTGGTCAAACTGTTTAAGGCCTACAAATGATGTGCCTAAAGGTGACCTTAGCCTATTTTTTCAAGGTCACTGGCCTAAAAATATCACCTAAAACTTTAACATTTTGCTTTATCTCATCAACTATTCCAGTTACAGGCTCCTAATTTTTACTGGACATGCATCTCATAAAGCCGTACATTTGACATGCCTAAAGGTGACCTTGGCCTACTTTCTTAAGATCACTGGCAACTTATCGCCAAAATTTTTGACATTTTGCTGTATCTCATTTCCTATTTCAGGGACAGGCTCCTAATTTTTACTGGACATGTATCTCATTAAAGCCTACAAATGACATGCCTAAAGGTGACCTTGGCCTATTTTTTCAAGGTCACTGGCCTAAAAATATCACCTAAAACTTTAACATTTTGCTTTATCTCATCAACTATTTCAGTTACAGGCTCCTAATTTTGTCTGGACATGCATCTCATAAAGCCCTACATTTGACATCTCTAAAGGTGACCTTGGCCTACTTTTTCAAGGTCACTGGCAACTTATCACCAAAAATTTTGACATTTTGCTGTATCTCATCTCCTATTTCAGGGACAGGCTCCTAATTTTTACTGGACATGTGTCTTATTAAAGCCTACAAATGACATGTCTAAAGGTGACCTTGGCCTATTTTTTCAAGGTCACTAGCCTATAAATATTACCAAACACTTTGACCATTTGCTTTATCTTATCAACATTTTCAGTTACAGGCTCCAAATTAGCTCCTGCCACCCCAAGTGGCACGGTAGCTATGGTATCGGGCTCCATCCGTGTGTGCGTCCGTCCATGCGCGCTAACGTCAACAAAAACTTTGACATTTTGTTTCTCATAAAGGCAGGAGCTTCTGAGGCCGCCAGTGCCCCATATTTTTACTTGCTCATGCATTTATACATAATTGGAAAAATGTGGCTAAACCACTGGCTTTCTTTCTGCCTGTGTCAGAATGCCTGGTGCCTTGGGGCCAAGGTAGATTGCCTATAACTGTCCATCATACTGACACAAAGGCTTGTGTTTTTGTGAAATCCTCTTGTTTATTCCCCATACACTGGGTATTCATATGCGGCAGGTTATCCTTGGCTTTGGAAAATTAAATGTAAAGCACCTTTCATTTTCTCCCTGTGCGCTTTGTGCATATGCATTATTATAATTACCTGACTTCAAATTCAGTTGTTTTGCAAAATGTAAAACAGAACCAAAGGCTGAAAATGGAACTGCAGGAGTCAACAAGAGTGTGTCGTACGTAAGAAGCATCACGCAACCAAAAATAAAAAAACAACTATGATGGATTGATTGATTTTGATCGCTGTGCACCAAGAAAACAAATTCGCCGCCACATACCATTTTGGAAGAGCATCAAGGACTGTCGCGCGATGATCCTAAACCTTCTCTTTCTTACATGAGCTGTCAGAAGAGCATCTTCCCCATGTGCTTTTTTCAAATTATCTGTCTTCAGGGAAGAAAAGAGCCTGACATGCATTTTCAAATAACTGTCTTCCCGGTTTATGCTTTCAGTCTTTTATTTAACCCAAGGTAATATTGATGGGATAGATATTACTTGGCTAAAAAAAAAAACTTTTCCTCACTCCTTCAAATAAATTATGATAGACTCTTCAGTCATTTACTGCCAGACACTAATTGATTCTTCTTTTTTGTATAGCTAACTGCCCTGCCCCTATTCCAACTGTCCAAATGAGAAAAATGACAAGGTCTCTTTGTTTTTCACTACTGCGCAATCTTATTAACTAACAGGTTTTAATTTTTGTGGGGCTGAGCTGAGGCAATTATTGATTTACCATGATATCAATTACCTTTGATAAGTTTGTATTATCATAATGGACAGTTTGTTTGAAACTGCAGTGTTCCACCAAAGGACATACTGATTTGGAGGCACTCGCTTGAGCTTCTCCACTGATAATGGTTTTCAATAACTAAAAATGCAAAGTTTTCTTTGTTTTAGTCCCATAAATATGTACACATGCATCTGGTGGCCATGTATTAGCTGGCATTCACTGATGAAGGGATTACAAAACATTTTAGTTACGAGGCATTTTGAATGGTCGTACTATAGTGTGCAAACTATTTTATTAAAACAGTTTCAAAGTCCATGTACTTTGAAAATACTCCAAATATTTTATTTTATACGTGCAAATTAGGCCCAAATACCCAAATGTTTTGAGGTCACATTTTGTGAATGGTCTGGGCTATTTGTTACTTTGGGTGATCTGATCAAGTAAGCATGCACTCCCATGAATGAAACGTTGTAAGATGGTAAATGATGCCAACTATCAGCAAAATCAGCTAGAGTAGAGAGCAACAGCACTGTTCACCGGCAACGGTGTTGACATGCAAAATGTTGGCTTAATTGCATTTGCACCAATAGTTCATAGTCCGCATTACAGTTATTTACAGTTTTGCATACTCCTTTTCTTCAGCAGGGCTTTTCTATGTTATGTCTGTTTGTGTGCTGATGTGTTGTTTTCTCCAAGAATGAAAACTATTTATGATTCGAGTAATTATCTTCAGAGTCATATGATGGCTACAGCTTTAGTTTCTCCTCACCTTACATCATTACTTTGACTTAATTATAATTACATGACTGTGATTTTTAGAGAGGGAACAAGTAGTGGGGTGTCAAATACAAGTGTAGACCAGCTTCAGTGAAACACAGCAAGTAAATGCTGGAGCAGCGTGTATGTTAGAATACTGTGGTTGCCTTTGGAATGAATAAATTTCAAGGTTGAGAGGGGAGTTTTCTATGAGGAACTGCTTGAAAATCGCTGGAGGGGACTGTTAAAGTGTGAAGGTGTGCAATCATGTTAAGGCCTCTGAATTATGATTGTTTGTTTTTTCCTCTTACGGTATAAGATTTCATCTTTAAGTGCCTTGGGATACAGAGTATCCACATAAATACATCAATTTACATTTACTATCTTAAATTGGAACCTAATTTGCGTTTGTCAGTTTTGAGACTTTATACTGTAAATTCAGAGTATTAACTCAAAATTAAAATAAAATTATCCTCAAGTTGGTTGTTTCGTGGCTCTTATCAAAAAGTGTAAGCCCCTATCCATGTAGAAATTTCAGACTCAAGTCACAAAATTCAAGTATACACTTTCACTTGGCACCCTTTGAGTGGCTTGGTATTTTTAGAAGTGACCCATTGGGTTTAAAGTTATAAGAAATTCTAGATTCAACCCACATGGGGCCCAATTTTCAGGCCAAGTTTAAATTTTATTGTTTTATGTAACCTCGCTTTCATATTATAGTGAACAATCTTTCTTGAGATTATACATGCTGTATAAAGCCTTTATGAGCAACACTTCATCTACAGTGTGACCCAAAGTCCAATAGCTGAGCTGCACTGTAGATTATGCAGCCATAGGAATGTATTGCATTCTACAAAACAGGGCAATTATTGGTTTCATATTTTCAAGATGGCATCTCATACTTTTTTATTTAGAAAAGATTTTTTTTGTTTTAATTATGGCCATTACATGGAGGGAATTCCTCCCCTTCAGTGAATGATTATGAAGAAGAAATTATCGCATTAAATTTGAATTCAAACAAGAATGTAGTTAAATAAATTCTTTTTTTTTTTTTTTTTACAAATGAATTTGTTTAAGAGAGAGAAACTGGAATTGTGCTATGGCTGCAATATTTGGAGATAATGTATTTTGCTCTAGATTTCAAGAGACAAATATTCTGTGAGACTCATCAAAATATGTATATGCATTCACCCTGTGGCCTTCATGGGCCAGGGTCATACATCATTACTGATGGGACAAAATGTAGCTTGCCAAAGGATTGCATTGTGGCAGCGCTTAAATTGGTTGTGATCTAACCTGTGGAAAATTACTGGGCTGAATATGGAGGAGTGAAGGGTATGGTGACATATTAATGGCAAAAATTCGTGAGAAAACAGACCCTACTTACATGGAAAATGGGAAAAAAAATTATCTCAGGTCTTATTTCAGCACTTGCGTGAGAGGAGAAGTTGTTTATGAGTGCAATTTTCCACAATAGGTTTTCAGCATGCACGTTATCTGAAGGTGCGCGCACACAGCTTTTTTCTTTGCTCTTGAATGGGTAGCAGGGTACCCTACTAGGGCAGCAGGGGTAGCCTAATGGTAGGTTGTTTGACTGATAAATGAAGGGTCACTGGGTCAAGCCCCTGGCGAAGTTTAGGCTTCTGACCTGATTTACAGAGGAAGAACTCTGTCATTGGGCCTCAGAGGACAGCCGTTCACCTAAAAATAGTTCCCAAGGCTTCCCCCCATGTTCTTTTACTACCCCTCCTCACTTGTGACTTTTCTGTCAGGTGTTTCTCCCAGGACGTCCCTGAAAAAGAGACACATTCTCAGCTGAACTTCCCTGGGTAAATAAAGGTCTAAAAAGTCTAATTCTATGCAGATTATTTTTATTTTAGTTATTTTATCTTATCGGTTTTGTTATTTTGCTTTTTACAGTTTTGAAAGCCTACCTCTGAGACTCATTCAGTCATGGACAATATGTCTCCAGTCAATCCAACTGCAGAGAGCCGAAACAAACTGAAATCATTGAAATTCCTTGCTTCAAACAATCAGATGCAACTGGGTTTATCCAAGAGAATCAGGGTCTAATCAAGAGTCCAGCATCAAAACATCCCAATATAGATAGACCTGAACCAAATACGATGGCGCAGTTCCCACATTATAACAGTAAGAAAACTTTAGACAGAATTTAAATGAGTGCATTTAATTGGTTGGATGTACAAAGCACGGTGGAGTATGTTTGAATGGTTCGGCCATCGAAAAACAAGACGTAAAATGATCGGCTAAAATGATTGGCTCACTCTGCTAAAGTAGCTCACAGTAATGTCTTGTTTACCTTGTATGTTAATCTTGAATAATTAATTTGCCATGATTAATAAACATTGGTATTCAAGAATCCTGGTGGAGAGGGTGCATTCCAATCCCTGTTTCTAGACCCCAAACTTCCACCATATCTTGCCAGATGCCTGCACACCAAGTCCTGGATTCCAAAAATTGGAATGGAAATACACTAACATGCAGAAATTGATAATTCACTTGGCACAGACAGTCACGGAACGAGAGCTCTCAAACACCTGCATGATATATCGGCGGATTTTATGGCGTGCCATCTTTCGTCATGTCTGTTTCCAGATGCTATAGAATGTGTTGGAAGACAGTTCTTCCTGGCCTCACTAGGCGTCTCAGGCACTGTTAATTCAGCTTGCTGTTTTTATGCTGCTACCTTTGCCCAAACACCTGCCCAAAATACTATTCTCCTTGCCGTATATAACGCACACAAACAAATGCTGTTTTGTGATATGTAAAACAATCTGAATGTCTACCAGTTATGTTCCATAACTGCCCAGAATGGGGAGATCACAGCATATGACAATATTTTAATTGGTATGTGCTTCTTCAGACAGAGAGATGCTACCCCCAAGCAACACAAGTTAGCAGGGGAACTGAGGTCATTCAAATCGTTTTTTATTCTGTCTTGTCCTTCCTTGCTTTCTTGCCTGTACTCTGCAAATCAACCCAGGTGTACCATCATTAAGGACGAAGGTGCAGGGATTTTCCGGTGGTGACTTCAGTTAAGAAACAAGGAGCTCGTTCTATTATTTTCTGACCTGTGGGTCTGTCTCTCCCCATTTCTCACATATTTGCTGCACTTATTACTGTCTGTATACGACATCCCTTAAAAATTTGTTTGAAGGAGCTAGAACATTCCTTTTCAATTTTCCTTGAACCCCCCAATCCCTTTTTGGTTTCATTCTTTTCTTAAATAATAGGAATTGACCTCCACATTCTTTTCACCAGCACAGAGGGTAGAACTTTTACTATACATTTATTTTCAATTTCACCAGCTTCGACAGAACAGACAAGCAATATATGCTGAGAGACATTAAAAATGCATAATAAAATATACTGTTGTAAGTAGAGGTAAATGGTTTCTTTCGTAGTTGCAAAACACGGTCTCGGAAAACTGTGCTCTTGGTAGTGAGACTTGCCATCATTACATTGGCAGTCAATTCAGCAGTTCTCATGCATTATCTGACCTGGCAGAAGACGTTTTATGGAATGTGTTTTTGTGGCATCACAAATGACGCACTTTGTCGGGGACGACAGCTGACACATCTGGTCATTCTGTGTCATCCCTGCAGTCTGGACACAGGCAATAAATGGACATTAATGGGCCCAGAGTCTTTTCTTTGAGACTGGCCATTATTCAACATTCAAAATGTTTGATTCTTCTGAGATTCATTTGTTTGTGGCATTTGAAGTGGGAATGGTGTGACTTTGTTTATGTGTGTTTTTATTGGCCCTTATCTTCAACTTTTCATGTGCAAAATAATTTCTCCCTATGTGATTCAAACCATGATCCAGGGAACTGTGCTGCATTTAGATAATCATAATGAGGTGTTAAGCCAAGAAAAGGATTCGAACCCAGACACTTGACATTTTGTAGTGCTTTCCATACCTGATGGTCATCGTGTCAATCAGCAAAAGGAAAAACTACCAGTTATTAGATGATAAAGACCATTTTGCGCTTTCAGTATATATACCAACTTTCAAGCTATTCAGATGATACAACTAAGATTCATAAGTATGTGGTCAGCTGCGATTTTACTGGCTGGTAATTTCTTTGTGTGATTCAGTTTGTATGGATGCAAATGCCCCCAAAACACAATGTGAACTGTTAAGTGAATTATGCAGGATTCAATTATGCAACAGAATAGTTTCACTGTCCAAATACTTACTGACCTCCTCGTAAGTTCAATGTGATGGTAACTCTTGACCTGTCGTCCTTGCAACGAGTAGATGGTAGATGGAATTTTTACA
Source organism: Gymnothorax reevesii (assembly GCA_029721435.1). Classification (NCBI taxonomy): domain Eukaryota; kingdom Metazoa; phylum Chordata; class Actinopteri; order Anguilliformes; family Muraenidae; genus Gymnothorax; species Gymnothorax reevesii. Next base: position 35,782,682 of record CM056578.1, read on the forward strand.
ATTCCATTCCCGTACAGTAGCCTCGAAAATTGAAACCCCATGCTATTTTATGACATCTAATCAATAATCTTGTCTTTGCTAAATTCACCTTGCATTGAACGACTGCGGTTTAGCCTGGAGGCAGTCTAACTACAGTACTGCATGGGAATGAACCGGATTCATTAGTAGACCTGCTGGTTATTTGAGCATCACTGATGATGGTGAAAAAAAAAAAACAAGCCCAAGGCACGATAAAACAAAAAATATAAAGATACATGGAGTAATCAATTAATCAACCATCATGTCTTAATATTCACATCTGTGTAGACATGACGAATGCAGGTATAATTGTGCTCGGGGAAAAAATATTTCAGAGCTCATTACTAACTATTCATAAAATTGCTGTGTAAGCTCAGGAATACACTAAGATCTCTATTCCTGCTACATTGGCTGATTGAGCACACATAATAATTTACAGCTTCACACCATGCACCTCCGCCAATGTAGCCAAATCTGCAGTATATGTCCCCTGCTAGCACTGGGAAAACACACTAATCCCACGCAGAATCTGCAGTATATGTCCCACAGTAGCACTGGCAGAACACACTATCCCCACACAGAATCTGCAGTATATGTCCCACACTAGCACTGGGAAAACACACTTACCCCACGCAGAATCTGCAGTATATGTCCTACAATAGCACTGGCAGAACACACTAACCCCACACAGAATCTCTAGTGTATGTCCCACACTAGCACTGGCAGAACACACATGCCCGCCACAGAATCTGCAGTATACGTCCCACACTAGCCCTAAGAGAACACACTAACCCCACTCAGAATCTGCAGTATATGTCCCACATTAACCCCACACAGAATGGCCTCCTTTGGATTCACTTCTTGACTTTCTTAATATGCAGTGTTGTACATACGAAGAGTTGGAGTGCAAAACCCACAAAGTCCACTCAACCTCTTTTTTTTTAAACTGCGTTTTTTTTTTATATATAAAATATGTTATCCAACTCTTCATATACTGTAGTTGCTTTGTTAATTTTTAGAATTGAACAATTATTATGAAGTAATAATAATTCATGCCCCCCAACCCACCAACAGTGAATTTAATTTTTGACTGTTGCTATTCTTACGTGACCAGAATCCATTGCAGGCAGGCTATTCTTATGTGACTTTCGGTCAGGCATGCACAGATTGAAATTTTCAGACTCGGATAATTTTCTTACCTCTCTTGTTCTCCCGTAAGAATAGCTAGACCCATGTTGATGGTTTGTGTGACTGATGCTCACGTAATGTGGATATGTATGACTATTTTTTACGGGATTTCGATCTAGAAAACAGCCTAGTTCTAGATGCTGCTACGAGATTGCGCAACCTAAGTGAAGCAAGTATACTGAGCATCAAAAGAAACGCAAGTTAATTCAAGGCAGAGCAGAAAATAAGTTTGCGCATAATTATTATCGAAAATCAAATTTATTACTTGCGCGTGCACATTTACACTCGTTTCATCAAATATTTCTTTGTTTTGCGGTCACATTGATTGAGTTATCATAAAATTACATTAACTAACTAGCTAACTTTTGAGTTTTTTTTTGTTGCTCCGTATAGGAGCTCCGGAGACAAGATATCAATTTACCGGTGCCATAGTTACGGGCTCAACCCTTCGGCTCCTTGTGCAAACTCGGCCGCCAAATTGACATGATTGACTAAAATTGCACCATCGTGCAATTTCAATCTGCGCATGCCCGAGCGGGAGTTGCGTAAGAATAGCCTGCCTGCAATGGATTACAGTCACGTAAGAATAGCCAATGAGTTAATTTTTATCAACAATTAACCATTTGGGCGACTAACGTAGACAAAATTCAGTTTGGCAAAATCTTTCTAGCATCAAGCATTTTGTTTGTTTACGTCACCACAGTGGCTGTACCCCCGCCCCCCGCCCCCACCACCCTCTTTGAGAACCACTGCTCTCATGTGAGGACAATTCTTTGTGACTGTTGCAAGCAACAGAGGCCAGTTGTAAGAAACTGAAAACTTTTTTAATTTGTTAAGAAAGTCTTGTTTATTACAGTATCTTCACTTCATTAAAAAAATACAATACTTCTTGCATAGGCTGTTAAACATTGACATTGACTGATGCACAGGACAGCTTGTTATGGCCCAGCTCTTTCCTACAGTCTGATCTCAGTGAGTTTTTGCAGCTTGCGTTGGCGTACAAACATTCAGAACAATTACACAAAAGCCTGCATTGTTCAATTATGATTTTCTTAGGTTAACAATGCCTTTAATTTGGAAGCTATTATTTTGAAGGATTGAATGAACAAGCCGCAGGCTGACTAAATTAAGACATGCTGAACACTGTTAAAAATAAATTGAATTCAATGCATTGATGGCTATTTCAGCCTACTTTTTGTTTATATGTAGCCTTTAGCGGTTGGGTTCAAAACTGGTTTTGTCTATGCCTAATCAACGCAAGCTAGGCGTGCTCTTACATTCCAGCATTATTTTAATACATCAGTTATAATGAAAAGATTAGAAGTGCTGTTAATGATTTAGTTTCAAGGACTTTTTCCAAACGTGAATGGACAGGTGGAAGTGAAGAGTAGATGATAAAAGGAAAGTTTAATCCTCATTTCATTCACCTATTTTGATTTTGCGTGCTGAGTGCTGACAGTTGTAATTTAACCCAGGTCCTAATTGTACAAAGATTACTGAAATGAAAAGAACCCGGACAACACTGATGGCATAAGCTCTTCTTGACATGCTTCGCCAAAAATGCTGCTGTTATTGTTGATCTCTTTGTTCATTAAACCTCCCGGAAAATCAGTAACACAGCCCTATCAGGCATGCAGTCTCTAAAACCTCTACTTCCCCCTTCTCTTGACCAATCCTCCTAGTTATCCTGTCTTTCATTATTTTTTGGGGAGCAAGGTGTCTTTAATGTCTGCAGTCTTGTAGGTTGTGGTCTTCACATACACATACAGGGCTGTTTCTGACTATTTTAGTGCCCAAGCTTAGATACTCCATTCCAAAGAAAAAATACATCAATTTTATGTCTTTATAAAATTCGCTGGCAATGTGAGTAAATAAATAAATAAATAAAACCAAAAGAACATTGCAATAAATATTTAATACAGAAATCAGTCGATAAGTGTAACTGTACCTGAGAGCAGCTCAAGAAATGTACTTTTGCAAAAAACTAAATAACAGAGGGAGAAAAAACATCAACTTACACGGTTTATTTTGTTCAAGACCATGCTGGGGCAAACGTGAATCACTAATGATGTTAATGTAGTGCAGTGTAATTACAAAGATCTTGTTCCTCTGACCGTGATAATACAAAGCCTGAGACAATAGAGAATGTAGACAGACGCAGCAAAATTTCCTACAATATGAGGAAAATATTCCTTTTGAAAAATTTGACAAGGAGGTCAGTGACCAGGGAATTTTGAAAATGAGCATGTGTTGACTTTAATAGTATATTCCCTGTATGCTGTATCATCAGCCAGGGTAGGTCATAGCACTGCGGGTCACCATGTTTCTTTTTGTGCGTTGTGTGTTAGCGGCACCAGTGACTGGAAATGCTAATTGAACTGACTTGGCAGTCGACTAGTTATAAATAAGGATGTTTATGTGTGTGTGTGTGTGTGTGTGTGTGTGTGTGTGTGCGTGCGCGTGTGTGTGTCTTTTGTGCATGTGAGCAATTTCCATTTCTCCATCTCTCTCACTCATACACAAATGTGTTTTTTACACTCATATTGAATGCTTGTTATCAGGTGAATATGACCTCCAATCATGTTGCGTCCAAATTATTATTTTGTTTGCAAATGTCAGACAATGAAGAGAAACACCTTATAATGAAAAAAAGCTGCACATAAAAATTGGGAGCAAAGTAAATGAGTGTTCATTACCCTCCATATTTAGAGCCCACCACTGACAACATAAATTTACAGCTCCTGGAAACAACCCCCCCGCATCACCAAATCACACAGCAGTTTGGCAAAAAAAAAGAAAGAAAGAAAGAAAGAAAGCCTGGGAACAGTAGCCATATTTCAGATTTTTTTTCTCGGCCTATCCTTGCTGTCAATGGTGGGGACATACTCTTCATCAGAATTGCGTCAGTAGAGGTTGACGGCTCCAGTGTCCCTCATTATGAAGTGTGTTGAAAAGACAATCGGAGAAAATGCATTCTGCTGCATCAGATGTCTCACTCAGCTGCTAGAGAAACTCCTGGAACATTTCCAGGAATGGGGTCTAATCTGATAGTGTCACGTCAGCTGTCAGCTTTTCTTTGCTGTTCCACACTGTTTAACCCCATGAGTGTTAAAACATAATCACTATACCCCACAGTCCCCCGAGTGGGTGTGGAGCGCATGAGGAAATGGCCGTCCGAACAGATGATTAGCTTTGAAAAAGAAGACAGCCTTCTAATTCAGTGTATGCCACTAGAACATCTTTTATGCAGTATTTCCAAAAAAATGGCCTGAATATGGGAATTTATTTCCAAATCCATGATCCTGTTAAAATAATTTTAGTCACGAAATCTTTTGTATTAAAATGAAAAGCCATTTATTGTGTATAATGTCCAAGACATAACTTTACATTTGGTGTTGAATATAACATATGTTTTGGTAACACAGAGAACGTAATCATGCACGACCCTGAATATAGGGAAAATTCATGAACAACTTCACTTCATGAACAAGAGACATCAAATCCCCATAGTTCACACAGCAGATTTAAACAAGCAGTTCTAAGCTGAGGTGGCCATGGGTGAACAGCAAAATGAAAAGCAACATAGAGAGCAAAAACAAAGGGTCAGCAATGACAGTGATTAGGTACAAATGGAAAACAGGGCACACCAAGCCATTAGTGCTGCACGCTAGCGCAAGTGTGAACATCTGCATAGCATTAGCTTGATTGGTAATTTTTAAACAGTGCGCTACATTACTGATGTGATGTGTGCAGATGTGATTGGTCGGTGAAAGAACACCTGTTTTGTAAATTCAATGATGCAGCAGTAGCAAGAGTTCCCTGACTGAACTGCGGCTGGAGTTCCATGTACATTACTCATGTTTGAAATAATTTTCAAGCAGTGCCAGTTTTTGTATAAAATCAAGATGCGTCAAGATGTTTGAAGTAAAAGGCTTTGAATTGTAATAATAAAATATTGCTTCTCAATGGCATCACTCAATTATGTGACTTAGAAGAAACAACACTGAAATAAATAAACTACAAACATATGAAATTGAAAGTGTGCGCCATGATTACCTTTGTGTGATAAGTGTATAATGAATTAGATTGCACAGAGAGTGTAAAATAAATGAAATACACTGCTTGGCCAAAAGATGTACTGTAATATTTCGTAGGACTGCCTTTAGTTTTGATCACGGCGAGCATTCGCTGTGGCACTGTTTCCACAATCTTATTCAATTTATTTCTGACCAGAGATACATTCATTTTTGGTTGCGATCTTGTACTGACAATGTCAGAGTCAAAATACTCCACAAAACTTTTTTGCCAGAATGTCCCAAAGACTTTCAAGTGCTAAAGGTCAGGACCCTTAAGTAGACAGTTCACGTGTGAAAATGATTCCTCTTAATCACTGAACTACTCTGTCACTGTTCAGCCCTAACAATTTTGGCATCAGCATTCTGACTTGTGCTGTCAGGGATTAAAAAACCCACCAAAAAACTGGTCATTAAGTATAGTCACACTGTAAAACCAAATGTTTACGTTCCAAACATACTGAATGTCTGAATACTTTTTTGTAACACTTTTTGAACATGTCACAGTGTTTAGATCCAGTTTTAAAGTGTATTCAACAAATCTGAAAAACCTTGATCACAACATCCAATAAACATCAGAGTTTTGAATCGGAACACCTATTTACAAAAATAATCACCAGGCATTTATCTTTTACACTTTGGTGTTTAGATTATAAAAATGTCACAAGTTCCATAGTTTTACAGTGCAGGTAGTCAGCTGACTTCATTTTGCTGCTGCATAAAATTGCTGAGCCCAGGCATGTCCAATTGAAGCAACACCAGATCATAACACTGCCTCCAGGCTAGTGCAGTGGCCTCTGTGCATGACGGGTGCATCACTTCACAGGCCTCCTTTCTTACCTTGAGGCGCTCATCATTCTGGAATGAGGTAAATCTGGACTCATCAGCCCACGTGACCTTCTTCTATTGTATCACAATCTAATGTTCATGCTCCATAACAAATTGAAGTAATTCTCTCCCAATTATCCTCTCTAAAAAGTGGCTTTCTGGTAAGGATGCAGCTGTTTAGTCCCAATCCTGCAAGGTCTTGTCACATGTGCACGTGGAAATGCTCTTACATTCACTATTAAATACAGCCATGCATTATTCTTTCATTTTTTTTATGATGAGATTCCACCAAGTGTTTTAGTGATCTCTGATCACGATCATTTATAATTTTTTTGAACCTATTTCTTCCGCAAAGTTGACAACTCACCACGATCCTTTCAGGTTTCAATAATAACTCAATTCAGTGATTACAGCCATTTCCTTAGTTATTTCCTTTGCTCATTGCCAATAATTCTCCCCTCTTGAAACACAGTAGGATCTTTTCCACAACCATGAGATATGTCTTCTGACATGGTTGTTCAATAAATTAGAAGCTATGCACTGCATCAGTCAGGTTTGAAAGAATTATTGCCAGCTGAAACATAATAATAACTGAAATAAAAACTCAATCATGTGTTGCTGTATGTTTGCTTATTTAAATTTAAGGGCGACGTTTTTTGGCCAGACATCGTATTTAAAAATATAAAATCTAGTGAGGATAATACTTAGGCATTATGAGTAATATTACCAAATTGACTCAGTGGAACCCTTTTAAACTATTTTGATTGAGAGGAGGAGGTTAATCTGATCACATAAAATGTAGATCACTGTATTGAGTGAACGTGCATCATTTCTCAACATATTTACATCATATCCCTGTATTTGATTTATCTCAACCAATAAATGAAATTGTACTCGTTGGTCTTCATAACCCTAAAAAAAAAATCCAATAAAAGTACAGTGATTACAATGGTGCTGATGATTTCTTGGAGGTTTAAGTTGGCTGCCAGTAAAATTTGGTAATGTTTATAGTAGTATTTCATTTCATAGCTTTTGGGTAAGAATTTGCTTAAAGAGTCAAGAATGTTTTAATTAATATCCTGAGTAAGATGCTGGAGGCACAGTAAGGGATTGTAGCATTTCAATCAAGGGTCGGATCATTTTACAATCATATTAGATATAAGAAAGGTGTTAGACGCATGTAATATTTACTCAAGCAATGCAAGGAAACCCAATGGGAGCACACTGTTTTAAGTAATTGCCAGGTAGCGACAAGGAAATGAAATACTGAAAGGCTGACCAGTGTACATCACAGATGACATTTGAGTGTTGTAATGCAAAACATGTAAACCTTAATGAGAAAACACAGCTCAACCATTTACAGCCCCTGAATGGTGTGGTTACAGTGGAGGTCAGCAGTGTCTGCTCACCTCCGCCCGTCATAAAAACAGTTAGACCATTCTGGGCACCATTTTCTCATTTTCCTCTGCATTCCATTACATCACTGACATTTGGCTGGCTCTGCTATCAAGAGAGACTTACTGCATAAGCAAATGTGCTTAGATCAGGAACCGTGGTTCGATATTGAGCAATTACAACTGCCACTGGACCTTTCCGTGAATATCATAAAATAATAAATAAATAAATTCAGTCCATTACGTACGGTTGTCACCGGTGCAGTAACAACAGATTGGTATTGGAGAAATTAATGGAGAACATAGGGGGCAGTTGATCTAAAGATTTAAAATGCTGCATAATAGGGGCCATTGGCACTGCTTCTCAAGTGGCTTTAAGACCACAGTCAATTAAATAATACAAGTGATTTTTTTCTCAGCAGAACTGCGGTGCCTTATTTTATTTTTTTTAAGCTGAGCAAAGACACCAACTGAATACCGGCAATAACTGGGGTGGTAGGACATCTGCCATTCCGGTACTCTGTAAAGCGCCTTTGTGACAATTCTCCAGTAAACTGCACTCTACAAATAAAATTGTTATGAGCTGAAATTGAATTAATATCCTGAGTCTGTAACATTTTGGGAGAGAGGTGAAAAGTTGCAGCGGGAGGAAACGGGTTTGCTGGAAAAGACGCATTCGCGGCTGTTATCGGCCATTACGCTTATGAGGCATAAACAAAACCATCTGCTAGCCTTCAAATATTCAATTACTGCTCCACCTTAATGTCAGCCTTGCCTGTGATGCTGCAGGTTCGCAGGGTGGGGATGGTAAAAGACATCATTATGCAGATGTTCTTGATATTTAGCTGTGCTAGGGAGCATTCAGCCAGTGACTGTGGCCATTAAGGGTGCATTTATGGTATCTACCAATACACTGTGATAGCAAAGTATACTGAAACTGGTGGAAGTGCATATAGGTCATTAGACCATTAAGGCTAGTTACTAGTATAAATGATCCCAACAGTCATTTTACGACCACTACTGTAGATGAGCCTCACAATTCAGGCTAAAAATGTTCTTTCTTTTCTTTTTTTTTTTTTTTTGGAAAGAGAGTGTAACTGTGTAATGTTCTGTGGATGCAAAATGGCTTTCTTGGTTTTTTTTTCTTGATAGCTATTTTTCTCATCCTGATTCCCTGAGCTATGATCTCCAAAAATTGACATTTTGTTTATAGCAAAATCCTAGACCAATGCAACTGATCCCAAAGTGTTGGCATCTTTCCAGTGTTGCCATGAGAAAATGCAGCTTCTTTTTTTGCAGTTCTCTCCATGGTCCCTATACTCTCCAGTAATCCAGTCTCTTGTGTTACTTTTGCTTTGTCAGTAAGCCTTGAAACTTGTTTAACTATGCAGCAACAGCGGTGCGAGGATTGACAGCCCTATCGCACATCTCTTCAATTAACGCGCCAGAGAAGAGCGTGAGCAACAGACACAAAAAAAATTTGCCTTGATAATATCCGCCAAGATATAAAAAAAAAGTGTCCCCGACTGCAAATAGGCTTACGTGACAGACCTATTAAATCAGGGGAGGGAAACAGATGGATCGCACTTATGCACAATGCAGACGGAGACTTGAAGGCAGCGACAATATGCAAAATATTGATTTCTGCCTTACGAGCCTGTGATAAGGAAAATTAGCTTTTCTTTTATTCCCTCTTTTTGTAATCAGAATCAAGGAGGTCACAATTGCTTTGTGAGCTACAGATGTAGTGTCTCATTATCTGGCATGTGTTTCTTTTCATCAGACTTCTTTCTCTGTTTTGAAACTGAGCCCTTCAGGCTGATTAATCCTTTAACTCATTGTGATTGTTAAATCACAGTCCTTGAGAGCCAGGAACTTCAGGTTTTCCATATTGCCTTTACCAGGGAGCCATGCGTGGAGAGATTCTGCCCAATCATAGCACTAATTGCCAAGCTAATGACTCAGGAGGAAAAAAAAAACTAGGGCTGGATTTGGATCTGAGGCCCAGAATTTACAATCGCATCTAAAAGCTGTGAGATCGGATATATTCATGAATGAATTCTATTAGAGTACTTTTCCATTTTCGTTTTATCACATTGTACCATGGAGCTGTTTATGAGCCGCAAAATGAGGTATTGCAAAGATTTACCCAATACTTTGGCCATAATGCAACATAAAACATACTTTGGTAAATGGCGGTTCAAAGAAATCAGTTTTTTTCCCCAGTTTTGCACACATTCACAGCAAAAAAAAAAAAAAACCAGCTAAAAAAAACTGATGCTTTAAAATGATGGATTCAATGAGTGCTTTACTGTATGAGTAAGATTATGTGAATGTGCGGCACTGAACTAAAAATTAATTCATTTATCGTGATTTCACAAACCGTACTCCAGGATGAAATATCAATTAATTGGTACTGTAAGATATTTTTTACTCATCTCATCTGAAGATTATGTTCATTCATCATTCTCTGAATTCAGTGCGTTAACGTTGCTTTACCCATAATTTTTTTTCGGAGTTTAGCATCAATGATGTGCTCAGTGTCCTTGCACCCATTATTACATGCTGAATTGTTGCATTTAAGCTATCTCAAATGGTGATTGTATCAGAAAGGCTCAAGAACTAAGACCAGAAAAATATGAACTTGAAGGGTTGGAGGGCTGACTAGGACCACTGAATACAGGAAGGGAATGGGGTTCTCAGCCCATGTGAATTTATTGGCATATAGAGGAGGAGTAAGTATTGACAGTGAGAGAACATCTTAAGTGATGAGAAATTTTAATAAAATATATGTATAAATAAAAATGCATAGACCTTTGATTTAAAAAAAGAGGATTGATCTTTTGAAAGAAGTTTGTCTGTCTGGTAAATGCAATATAATGTTTGTCAACAAGATTGCATAAACATATTTAATGATAGGGAATGCTGACTTTGTACATTGGTGTCTAGGCTCTGATCAGATCATGTCCTGCAAGTAAATTCCTCAGGAGCAGTGAAATTAACAGTAAGCAGCAACAGTGTAGACGAATCAAGGGGGAATAAGTGTACTTTTTGCATTGAATAGACTGACACATTAGGATTGAGCATAGATGTGGCTGACTTGAGTACGTGATAAAGGTAATGTTATGGCAGCATGACTCCAGTTGGCTGCCTGATTTAGCTCACTGGTTGACTTTTTGGTTTATTTTTATGAGTAGTGATATCAACAGTATTCATAGACTTCCTTCTATCAATGTATTGTTGTAGTCTAACAGGCCCAGAACGATTAAGGTAACTTGTGAAAAATTTCTTAAGGTATGTTATGAAATTACTAAAAAAAAAAAACACAGCTTGCAGACCCAAAAACGTTTAGCACTGGGTACTGGACCAAAACGCAAAGGCAAGAAAGAGAAATGAAGAATGCACGGCAGAAGCTTGTTGAGAAATTATCAATAACCTTTGAATGAATTTTTTTTTTTTTTGACAAACATGAACACTTCTACTGCTCTCAAAATGCTTTGTCCACTGATGCTTACTCCAGGTATGAATTGAATTTTCATTGTTTAATGTATTATGTTGTTTATAGCGTTATTGAAAAGTTGTCACTCTCCTGCACAACTCTTGGCATAGTCCATGATGATAATGACAAAGAAATAAATGTTTCTTCTTGCAAAAGTTAATAAACACCATTCTGTTCAGGGCTTTAAAAAGGAAGTCATCAAACTGTTTGCAAGTAGCACAACTGCATTGACCATCGCCGCTGGAAGGGGGAAATAATGAACCTCATGAGTGTCTGGCAAAAAAGTTCACTACGACAACAGCGGAGCAGTTGAACATGCAGAAATGTGCATTATATTGGAAAACAATACGAGCTACAATTATTACATGATCATTTTTAATGATCAGTAGTTTTCATCATAATTATTTTGTGTGCTGAGTTGGCATCTCAGAAAATTTGAAGGGGAAATCTTAAACTGCATGATTGCGTCACAAGAAAGATGCATATTTGAAGTAAGAGCATAGTTAGATACTTGTTTCTTCCTGATTGAGGGCCAACTATCGTATTTATAAATCACAGTCAGTTTCAAAACTAAAGAGGGTGATGGATAATCACTTCAACTATTTAAGTCAACCAATATCTCATTTTTCACCTTGTTACTGCTGTATTATGTCTGCTCCCCTCCAAATTGGACATTGCTGCAGTGTGGGAGGTTTTATTGTGCCTGATACGTATGTATGTGATCAGATTGTTCCTTACTGAACAGCAAATGCTGACGTAACACTCACTATTAGTCATTCAGTAGTAGATTTGCAGTCATTTGCAGTAAGAAAAAAGAGTTTGGGAATTTTGTGGGGAAAAAAATACATTGAATATCGACTTTCCCTTTCCTCTCGGCATGTTTTGGCTCCACTGGCTCTGCCTTATTACAGACAGAGCCGGTATGTCCTGGGCTTTGTCAATCATGTTATAAACAGAATTATGCCATGTTGTCTATGGCATGGCTTCACAGCAAATTGGCCATCATCAACCATCAAGTATCCACGATCTTAATTGGGCATTATGTCCAAGTAGATGCCCCTAAAAATAGCCGTGTGGACCAGAATTAACGCTGTCGAATAGTGACCCCCCACCCCTCCCTGCCAACACCCACTTCCCAGTCGTTTACAGTGACTCAAATAATCTGCGGAAAAAATGAAAACCCTTCCTTTTTTATTACAGCCACAAAAGGGACCAGAAATTTGGAACAATCCACTTCCCGTTATTTTCTACCAGGTCTTATTTTCCTTCTTTTCCTCCTGGTGTGTCACTAGAGAGAGGTGTTGACTGAGAAACTCCAATTAATCCATAAACCCACCTGAATGTGGGCAACTCGTGTACTAGTGACTGTAGGCTACCGATCATAAGACCCAGCCTCAAATGAGCTGCAATCTATTCACTACGCAAAAAAAAAACAAGCTTTTAACAATGAGATTCCTCATAGGCGCCAAATTTCATTCAAGGAGTCTTTGTAAAGGGAACTGTTCCAATCCCTCATCCATCTCCCATCTGTATTAGAATTCATGTACTTTTGTAGAACGAAAATGGGCATCTCAATGGAGACAATCCAAATAACCTTAAAGCCTCATTTGCGCTCATTTTTACATCTATATCGATTAATTATTTTTTTTGCATGTATCGTCTGTGAATGTGACCGTGCGTTCAGGAACCACTTGGATAAGTTCTTGGATAAGAACTAATTGCAAAGGTAAGCACACATGGGGAGGTCCTTAACCACAAACAATTGGCAAAAGCCAAGAGACGGACAGGATCCACGCAGACATCCTATAACAGATAAACAGCTCCAGTCAAGGAGTTTTAAGTTGTAAGGCCAAGGCCCGCTCCAAAACAAAGAACAGCCATTTTAACTACATTTCCCAGAACTCCAGAAACATTATCTCTAATGCAATTAAGCCTAATGACGTCAAACCCCCTATAAGAGCATCAAGCAACCTGCCACAGCGAGGTTAAAGGAGATCAAGGGGTGCACATCCATCTGACTGAAAAGTTTCCTTGGAACAGAACAAAGAACAAAGTTTTTTGGACCTCTCCAGTTGGCCACGGTAGAGTTAAAGATTAACTAAGTTTGGTTCCGTAATTACTTTTCTTGCCTATAGGCGCATTTATTCAAGAACCGGCAAAAAAATTCACACTGGGAGACAACCGTGGAATTTCTTTTGTATCTTTAACTTTTGGAAGAAACTAAAAGGCGACCAGCTTCCCTTTTTGCTATTTTTCCCAATTGACGAAGTTTCCGCATTTATCTCGTGCATCATTGTGCCTTGAAAAGCAGACACCGTTTCCTGTCCGCTGACGAGCACTGGAAACAAAGGGACCGACGCCGGAAGCCTTCACTCGGACACAGTCACTGACACTGGAGAACTGGGTCTCTCACTCGGTAGTGATCCCATGGAAGTGTGACAATTGAAGGGTCCCGTCACTGGAAGTGTCTCCTAATAAGTACATGACACGGCTACCTTGCCAAGGAGCCTGGGTCTTTGGCGATGGGGTCAGCGCGCATGACTCTTACCCGGGAGTCTGGAGGTTCAAGTCCTCGCCCGGGCCCTCCTTTGGCCTGCTACATAAGCTATTTTGCATCTGGGCAGGCTCTTTGGCGATGTGGTCAGCGCGCATGACTCATACCCGGGAGTCTGGAGGTTCAAGTCCTCAAGTCCTCGTTCAAGTATGCGTCAAGCATGGAGTGTGAGGACACGCTCACGAAAGAGGGGGAGAGATGTGACAGTTGAAGGGTCCTGTCACTAGAAGTGTCTTCTAATAAGTACATGCCCTGGCTACCTTGCCAAGGAGCCTGGGTCTTTGGCGATGGGGTCAGCGCGCATGACTCTTACCCGGGAATCTGGAGGTTCAAGTCCTCGCCCGGGCCCTCCTTCGGCCTGCTACATAAGCTATTTTGCATCTGGGCAGGTTTAGCTAGAATATGAAACACGCGATTCTATGCTAATTGTTGATGTTTGACTGTAATTATTACTGTGTACTTTGAGCTGTGTTTTTCTTTGCTTACTGTTTTAATGTACTGGATCTTTTTATGTACTGGATCTTACTGTTGTACTTGTTTAACACTTCGGCATGTAAGAGAATTTGTCTGGAAATCGCGGATGTTTACTCTATATTGCTGCATTGCTGAGCCGTTAAATATCCAATCTTTGAATGAGTTCAGTTAATCTGCGATTTGTTTGTTTTACATTGTTGCTGTGCTCCTTGTTATTCATTGGAACTCTTGAGAGTGTAAACTGAATTGGGATGTTTGGCTTGTCTGTTTGATTGTTCAGCCCGCTGTGGCTTGCTACTTAATCTCATTAGACTTTGCCTGCACAATGGGAAACACTGACTCTGGCTAACTCTTGCAGGAGTCTTTTTCTAATTCTACCGCCTATGCCATCCAGTTCTTTGTTCCCCTCTCACTTCCTCAACTCTCAAGCACACGTGGTTCTCAGACTGCCACATCATCAGTCTGCCATTTTAGATCTGAGTCCGCCGTCTTAGATCTGAGTCCACAATTTTAGATCTGAGTCCGCCCTCTTAGATTCAAGCCCTCCATTTTATATCTGAGTCCAAGCTGCTATTTTGAGCCCTCAATTTTGTGTGCCCAGACTTACTCACCTACTCATATCCACACACACACACACACACACACACACACATCCTATTTTTAGTCTATTTGTATACGCTGTTTCACGAAAAACCGCTGTTTAATCCTTCCTGTGAATTTATTGTTTCATCAAGTAGTATTGATTGCCTGTTCATTGCTACTGAAACATAATAAACCTTTTTACATGTTTTCAAAAAGTGTTTCTGGTTGTCTAAATATTGCCTGAATATTAGCTTGAATCTAACTTCTGGCAGGTCAAGAGCTCCCCTTTCCTTCAGTGTGTGGCTATATTATTGATGCTGGATGTTGATGGTAGTTATATTGCCATTGAATTTTAGCATTGATAATTAAGCCGGTTTCCCCATTTTTGTTGAATAATGTAATCATTCATTTATAACATAAATTGTGATTATACCTGTAGTAATTTGGCATTTATGGTGAAACATTAATGAGACTTAGTCAATTCAATTGCTATTAATTTTCCCTTTTCTAGAAGGGTGGTGCCCCAAGGAATTTTAATTATTAAATTAAAGTCTAATTTATTAGTGAATAATTACATTTAATAGCCATTGTAATGCTCTTTTAAGCCGTTGCACCTACAAAGTGCTCAGACAAAGATTGCAGGATAGCAATTAAGCACGTGCGAGAGGTCTTTCGGAAACGCAGAAAGATGCAGAGAAAGCAAAGCCAGAGGTGGAGACTAGAACAGGGCGAGAGCTGAGATTGCATTGGTAGTAATTAGGAGCGGTGCAACTTTAACCCAAATTAACCCAAGAGTTTATTAGTAGTTAGTAATATAAACATGGATTAGTTAGGTTAGTAAACTATGATACAAAATATCAATGTTAGTATTATTAGTAGCCAAGGAAAGCAAGGCGAAGAAAGTAAACAAGAATTGAAGTAATAATATGAAACACCAGAAACCACTGAAATCACCTGAAGCATGTGAGCACACTGACTGGGGACGACAGACTAAACCAAACAGATCACAAGACAGGGGTGACAAGTGTAATGAATACTGAAATGGCAAGAACAGAAAACCGGAATGTTTAAAAAGGAAAAAAAAAAAAACAATGAAGAAAAGTCATGGCAACAAACACAGAAACAAGGCAGCAAAACAAAACCATAACAGTGAAGTCACCGCTTTGAGAAATAAACAAAAATTTCTATCCAGTTTTTGTGCACTTTTTAATTTCCTGAGCCCTGCCCCTTGAAAAAGTTTGCTTAGCACAAATGTGAGTTTTGTCACTGTATATTCATCTTGAGAGGGGAAGTTTACCGGTGGAAAGTCAGAATATTGAAAAAGTGCATCTAGATATAGATTTTTTCATTTTTTGTTGAACACAAAAGGTAGCCATTTCATGTTAACTTGCTGCATAGAATATAGCGTGAAACTAACATCTCATTGCTGCATGCTGTACTTGCTCTTTTGTTTTACATGACTGATAAGTGAGAGTCAGCATAGCATGTAATTGCTGAGGTTCAAGCAACATTGCGAGTCAAAATATGCAGCATCACATGTCAGTCTGCAAGAATAAACAATGTCTAATGTCAATAATGCAACCTTGTAGATCTAAGCAAGCTGCAGCTAGCTAAGCCGCAAACACGGCCATGGTCATACGAGTACTGTACATCAGAGATGGATGGTGAAATGAAAATTGGTGAAGCACTGAACATCGTTTGAAAATAATAATTGGTCTTAAACTGTTTTCAATCATTAATTTATTTTAACATTACGTAATCTCCAAAAACTCTTAACATCATCAGATTCAATGAGTTTTCCTCAGTAATTTAACACAAAGAAAACAAATCATTTTGACATGAAATTCCATTTCATTCAACACTATTAATTTGCAGATTTTTGTGGTTTTTACTTTCTTTATTGCTATTAAACAACCATTAAGCTAAGATTTGATAGAGCAGGATGTGCTTAAAAATACATGAAAGTTAGCACTGTTGTTTATCTTTTTTTGTAGAGAAAATAACACATTTTTTCTTTAATCACTGAAACATTGCATAAGGAAGTAAGCAGTGTATTTAACCCATTTAACTGCCGATGGCTTTTTTTATCCCTTGAAAACGTGTATATCAAAGAAAAAGACTGAAAATAGATGGAGACTTAAGAGCGATTGTCTTATCTTAGCGAGCAGAACTGGCTACAACTGATGGTCCCGACTGTTTTCGGAGTTCATGTAAAGCCAATTTAAATAAATGATTGAAAAAATGTCAAATCAAATAATTATTTTCAAGGAATGGTCTGTGCGTCTGTCACGCCCGGACTCTCCAAGATGTGGAAGAGGGCGCCAAGGCAAAGAGAGCAGAGGAGGACCCAGTTGCAGGGAATAACTAAACAAATACAAAAAACTAGTGAACATAAAGGGGAGGGCACCAAACACAAAGGGGGAAACCAGATGAAGACTACCTGCCCCAATGGGAAAACTACGCGATGGTAATAAAATTTACTCAAAGGAAACAAATAGGCATAATCAAGCTATAGAGAAACAAATAGAGTAATTGGATAATTGGTGCGAGACAGGTAGCCGGGGGAATGAATTACCAGAAGGGAGGGGCATTAAGGTTTCTCAAATTTTCAGTTCACCCAGCACCATTGGTAAATAAGCCCCGACGTTTTGTAAACTTTATAGCACCAAAAATGACTTTAAGATTACTTATTTTGCACCGTATTGTCATTACATTGAGTTTCTAAGACCTGCGTCGACCTCGGGCTCATAGCGATACGGCCCACCTGTTGCAGCTGTGTAAATTCCAGCTTGAATTTCACAATCTTCTGAAAAGTCTGACTCTGAAAACAAAGCATTTTCTCTCTCACCCTTCCTCACCATTGTAGTCAGAATTGTTGCAAATTATTTGTATTGAATTTGGGAGTGAAAATTGCAAATGCTCAGCTGTAGGCCTAAATGTACGGTACTGCTGACAAAACTCATTTCCCATGACTCTGCTCAGAGCATTCCTCTAGAGTTGACTTCTCATGGAAGCAATTTAGCAATTTGAACTGGTCGTTCCAAAGCCTGCTTTTTATTTGCCTTTTACACTTCTCATGGATAAAATAACAACAACAAAAAAAAAAAACAGCTTCAGATTCAAATTCACATGAAGGAAGTACTGTAGGGTGGCTTGAAAGTTTTTTTTTTTTTTTAATGTTAGGTGTCATGGGGTTTTTAATTCTTGAGAGTAAAAAAAAAAGAGAAAGAAAAAATTCAGGGCTGAATTGACTCCAGGGCTCAACCAGAAACCTTGACATGCCCTTGCAGAAAAAAATAAAGCACAATTAGTGTGCACCTAAAGTTTCATTTAAGTCTTAAGACCACATGCACTCCATTGGAACAATGTTTCGTAGAGCCCCGTTATTACTACTGCCTGCCCTGAAGCGTGTTTGTATGAGCATTTGAGAGAAACAACAGTTTTTATAGCACAAGTCTTACAGCTCTTTTAGGTCTATCAAAGTGGTGATATCTTTATCGTTCAGTTATTTGTACATTGATGTCATTTCTTTTTTATTTCTTTATTGCAATTCTTATTGGTCTTGTTGACTTGAACTTTATTCATCACCTAGTCTATAAACTGAATGATACTTCATGTGAATTGCACCTTATTTTCAGATACACTTTGGAATACATTTATTGTTAGCCTATTTAGATGAAAGAATCTTTCAAATACGTTCTAGATTAAATGTACCATTGCATGATGTTAAAACAGTTTTTCCATGTTTTCCATAATGTTTCTCCTGACATATAAACAGTTTGACTGTATGAAAATAATCTGGAATGGCACAAGGTAAATAATTTGAAATAATTTACGTGAATGTAGCCTACATTTTGGAATAGAATAGAAGCTGTATTTGGAAAATGACAAGGTACACTAATTATTTCAATTTTCCAATGTTCCGGGAAGTAAAATGAAGTTATTTTGGGCCAAATTTGACAGATATAGGAAAGAAGCAACTGACAAGTGCAGTATATCCACAAACATTCACGGTAGCATTGGGTGTAAAGCTTCATTCATGCTAGGCCCTGAATCCGCTCAGGGGCGCGGACCGAATTCGGTAATAAATTTGTTACAAATGGCTCTAGTGTTAAACTGCACAGCTGTTCCCATTTACCGTGACGGATTATGAACCGGACACCGAATCTGATAGGTCGTGGGCCCATTTTGTCAGGTCCGGTGAGAAAATCTGTGGATGCATTTCTACTATTGACCAATCAGCGTCGCTAACCCAAACAAACATGGATGGCGGAAAGCATCAAACAACTTATCATTGAGATGGAAAAAAACAGCGTATGACCTCCGGAATAAAGATTACAAAGATGTGAAGAAAAAAAGGATATTTGGAAGCAGATTGCGCATCGCGTTGGATTTGACCGTGGTAAGTTCATTTTTCCGGCAAACTATTTTGCCCTTTGCTCGCATTGAAAACTGATCATGTTATGGTATTTCATATACACATATCTTCGTCAGTCAAGTTTTCCTGTTTCGAAGATCATTTTTTTTCTTTTGGGATAGGCATATTTTCTGTGAGTATACAAGTTCACAACTTATGAGACTTCACTTCAATTTGCTTTTGCACTGAGTTGTTGGCATTGTTGCAACATCGTGCAGCTTAAATTGTTCTGCAACGTGCAGGTAAAAACTAGATATTTTTGGCTTTAGATGCTCATATTGGGGGAGGCATATGTACAGCTTTTGTTAAGTTCTGCACTGTGCATATAAAAAGCACATATTATTTTTGGCTTCAATTTTAATGAAAGCATTATGATGCTTAAACTCGAGAAGGTACCTAGCTATTTTTATATCATGGTGCTTAAGTACATTTCTGAAGTTTATTAGTGTTTGATCTGCTTGATCATTCGCATGGGTCTGTTAGCCATATTGCTACTGATTTTAAAAATGTACTGCTTTTTTTTAAGGTGAATCTGCTTGTAAAAGTGGACCAAAATAAAGGACAATTATGTCCTGTACACCAGAAAACTCAAGACAAGGACCAGACAGGGGCTGCAGGGAAAAGTGTCTAAGAACAAGTGGGCTGGCCAGTTGCAGTTCCTAAATGACTACACAATGGCGCGGAGGTGAATTTCCCAAGGTCATGGTTCCCTTATGGAATTTAAGGTCATGTTAGAATGAAGAAAATTATGCCACGCCGATTCATTCAGAGACACCCGTAAGGCCTGTAGTTGCGGAAATACACTATCATTACCAAGGATCTATAAATTTACTTTTTCAGAGCAGCAGTAGTCTTGATTCTGAGGAGGAACAACATCAACCTGGCGATGATACTGCAGAGATGGTGCTGTCCCTCCTGGAGGACACCTCAGCCAGAATAGTGGACTGCGGGGGATGTGGAGGACCCCATCCCGGCGGCTGAGATACCCAGCAGTTCCAGTAAAGATCAAGGATGTGGACGTGAACAAGCAAATTATGGATTACCTAACATGTAGGAGGATGAAGCAGAGTCCAAAGGACTCTCTGGGGTTATTTTTCCAGTCAACATTAGAAACTGTGAGATCATTCCCCCCAGCCAAACAGATTGAAGTGAGACGAAAAATGACAGAAATGATTTTTCATTTGGAAGAAGAATAGTTGGGGAATCATTAAGCTTATTAATTGATAATATAATAATTACAATTCCATTTCAATTTTTTTGCATTTACATTGTTGAAAGTATGGAGATACTTTCATTGAATTCTTAACATTATTAATTCATGTTTCATATACAAAATAAAGAATCTTTTGTAGTATTATTCCCAAAAACGTAATTTAATTTTGTTATGATTCCGCCTCATGTGTGTTGTCTCGTGCTTAATTGTGCTTGTTCCTTACTTTCGTTTTATTTTTTAGCTTTCATTTCTGCCATCTGATGATCCACTCCCTCTCTGCCAAACTCCAGTGATGTCGCGTGACAGCCTTCAGCATGCCTGCGTCTGGTTGTCCAATCACGTTTCCTCTTTCGGTTTCGGCTCTGGTATTCCATTCATTGCTTCCACCTGTGTTTAATTCTGGGTCTCGCAAAACTCTGAGAGAATGCATTCTCTGATAGGATCATTACTAACCCGTACTAACCAGCACTTATTTGAGGGTGATTGTAAATATTTTGTCACGTTGTATTAACCTTAATGAACTTATTAGCAAGTGCGAGCATTCCTAGCTTTAGTATTTCTGCCTAAGCTTTCGCTGATTAACTGCGTTTTAAAGCTGTGCTTTACTTCGCTTCTCTCCTGGTGTTTTTTACTTGTCACGTTTAGATTTCCTTAATTTAAACTGTCTAGTTTGATTGGTCTCAGCGTCTTTTCTCGAGTCATTATTGCTAACTCGGTTCTTGTGTAATTGTTTATTAATCCCATGTCTTTCTGTTACCAGTCGAGATTGCATTCCAAGTCCCCGCCTCCTCTCGTGACTATTTATGTGGCAGAGATGGGAGGGGCCATCAGACAGAACCTTGTTAAGACTCAGATCTGCATGGTGAAATCTCAGCTCCTTGTGCCTTCCAAGTATTTCCGTGGTTTGATTCCCGAGTCTTGTATTTTGCTGCGCCCACGTCTTGTCTGCCCCTTGTCTAAATCTCCCAGTGTCTCTGTCAGTCTAGTTAGGTCCACTTTTTTTTTTCTAGTTTAGCCACTCTTGGAGTGAGTACTTCTGTTCTTCCCTGCCTCTGGCAGTGTACCTTAGTTTTCCCATTTGTTCAGTGGATATGCACAGTGTTTTATTTCTGGCGTGTCTGCCAATTTTCTCCTAGTGTTTTGTGTTCAATAAACACTTCTGGATCCTACATCTGGTGTTCCCTTGGTCTCCCTGTTCTTACACATTTATAATGTAGGCCAAATTTTGGCAGGATCAGTTTAACAAGACTGGTGAATAAAGTGTGAAAATTATCCTACTATCCAATTTTACTCTGACAAATAGAGAGAGAACAGGTTAAAAGGTTTTCCGCAAATATTTATTTACATTTGCAAATAACACAAGGTAAGTCTGCCTTAAAATTGCACAACAGGTTTCTGTGTCAAAAAACTATATGTTTTGAAAATATGCAAATTGTGTATATGTATTGAAACATGTTGAAACATTCCAAATATATATATGGAAATAGAGTTTGAACAGAATTGGTTATCGTATTCTTCTTGATTATTTACTTATCGTTTGAGGGTGTCATTTTCAGCCATATCTAAACCATTATAAACAAAACTTTAGCCATTTCCTGGCATATATTTTGAAAACACTGTCTGGATATTGGTAGAATAGTGCATATATAACTTAATCCTTGAAAATGCTAATCTCGTAAGCTAGTTACTGGGCATGACCAAAGCACACTTGGTCCTGCCAAGAGACAGACCCAGATGAACTGTTCACATAGTCGGTAAGGGCCTCTCTAACTTCCACACCATCTTTGCCAGTGTGGTGACCGGTCCATTCCAGGTCCAGAACGGCCTCCTCCGGTCTATCTGGTTTTCCTGATGAAATTGTGCAGGACACAAGTTGCAAGCACGACATTGTTGGGACATAATTCCAGCTTTCGGTGGTACATTCTGAATTTGCTGGCCAGTTTGGCAAAGACGTTTTCAGAAATCCTCCTCGCCCTACTGTGACGGTAGTTGAAGAGTTGCTTTCTCTTGTCTAGGTGTTTACCTACAACAACAAAAAAACTGAACCCATTTGGCGATGAAGATAAATTTTGGCATTTCTGTGGATGAGGGTGAAATATATTGCTGAAAGTGACATTGATTTTTATCCCTCATTGCTAATCTTTTACTCATCCCATGACAACATTTCCGTAAATGTAGCTATGTAATTAATATGCGAAAGTATATATCTATGCTATTAACATTATTTTTTGGCTAGCATTTTAGTTTGCAGAGACATGACTGTACATACCAATGTCAACCGGAATTAAATAACAAGTGGGGCAGAATAATACATGAGGTAGTGCTTATTCAACAGGGACGTAAGGGCCTCATCAAATAAGGCTTCAGTGGGAATGCCTCATCACCGACAACGAAGTGAGGCAGTGGTTCTAGGTCTGGCATGTTCGGCTATTCCCTTGATGGTGGTATGTTTAGCCTGTCTTCAGCCAGCAAACTGCTCAACTTCATATGTCCAAATACATATCCCTCCATCGCTGTTCAACCCATATCCTCCCACACCAATAACAGTGAAGCTGTAGTTAGAGTCAGCCAGAGCCATCAGCACAAGTGAGTGAGTTCATTTGTAATTATGGTAAAGAGAACTACTTTTCAGGAGCCTACAAACGCATGATAAACAATTTCATTTTATACATAAAACCAATTTTTTTTCATGAAAATACAACTGCTAAACATTTTTTATTTTATTTTTAATTATAACTTACCCTTGGTACGACCATTCACAGGTATGCTGCAATCTGTTTCACATACCTTTATAGGACGTGCTTTCCGTCAATGGCGCCAATGCAGTTGGGCAAATTCCAGCATGTATGGGAGACATGCTATTTCTTCCCACTGTTCTCTTGTAGGTTGTGCCAGATAAATAGGTATGAGACTCTTACGGATAATATCAAAGACATCAGCTACCAATTGGCTGATGGTACTTTTACCAATTCTGTAGTTTTAATGAAGCGATGCATTTGAATCGTCTGTAGCTAGAAATCTGAAAGGTAAAATTTAGACTGATTTAGTTCACAAGCTTAAAGTAACGGCATTACTGCACGCATAGATAATTCAAAATTTTGACTGGTCCTAACAACGAGTTTATTAGCATGGGACTTATTTAATTCTAAGATATACAGACCTTTTCAAATAATATTAGAGCTATTATTGGTGTAAATAATATATGTCTAGTTCTGGCTGCATACATGTAGGTCCATTAGGGCTGTCAATTCAGCTGAGAACTTATAATCAAATTTCTCACTTACATATTGTCAGAAAATCAACTATAGTCGATTAAGGCTATTATTATATTTTACATAGAAAATGACGCATATTATGTTTGCCATGTCAGAACTGGTAATTACGTTACATCCACAAAAGGGCACTCGCCGCCTAATGTCAAGAACAAGCACAACGGTAACGTGAAATAGGCCTATTTATTTTTTGACTTCAGAAAGTGCATTGAGTGCCAAACAGTATGTTCGATTGTGCAATTCTGTGATCGATTTTGCATTTTTTTCTTCAAAGTCGATTTTTAAGGTCAATTTCGAATATTTATATGACAGCCCTAAGGCCAATTGGACCTACCATAAATGAATTGAAAGCCGCTCTTGTGCGCTGATGCTCTCCCTAAAGTTCAAGTTTGCTTTGGCCATGTCACCTTAAAGGAGCAGTGTGTGGAATTTAGATTGATATTTTGGCAGAAATGGAATATAACATTCATAATTATTTTTTTCGTAGAGTATAATCACATGAAAACAATAATCTTTGAGTTTCATTTCGCTTAGAATAAGCTCTTTAAACCTGCATGGGAGCGGGTTCACCTCCATGGAGGCTGGTATGTTGCCCTGCCATTTTTTCTACAGTAGCCCAGAACGGGAAAAAAAGTAAATAAATAATGCACAGACACAAGAGAGCGCCTTACACGTTTTCACAAGTTTTGCGGCGACCGGAGGTTTTCTGAGAAAAGGAATGGTCAGTTGGTTGCAATCTATAATCTGACCACTAGATGACTCTATATCTCATACACTGATCCTTTAATGAGATGAAGAAGATCTTTGAATTGACCCTGCGTCATTCTGGAAATGAATGGAGGTAATGAAGGAAATGCTGGATCTTTCATCTACACAGGCTATGACATTTACCTGAAGTAATTGAAAAATTTATCGGCATCAGAGATAAGTTCCCCTTTCACTAATGCGTTAAACTGGCCTATTGATTTTCTTTCCTGATTTATGCAATTTACCCACTGTCGCCTTCTCTTTCTGACATTTCGTGTCGCAATTCATAAAAGCAGCAGTTCCTCCTCGCTACCGCTTGCATCTGCCATGTTGTTGTCGCTATCCAAGCTTTCTGACATGTGACGTCTACGGAACGTTCCGATTGATTATCCATCTTGACCTAGACACCAGATTCTGTCACGGAAAACCATAGTGTGAACACAGCGCATCCGATCAGTTATCTGTGACGAATTCGGTCCGGGCCCCTGAGCGGATTCAGGGCCTAGTGTGAACTTAAACCTGCAGAACCAGTTGACAGTCCTAGTTCTATCAGGACAGACCAATGAATTGTGTGAAGGTAACTATTTATCACGGATTACAGAATGAACAGATTAATAGCTGTGATGTTAGCCTTAATGTCTCTGGCGCTTGGATTCGGATGGGAGATTTTGCAATTGAGGGGCCTCTGTCCTGAGGCGCAGCAGGATAAATCCCCCCATGGAGTCCACACACTGGTGGTGGTGGCGGCTGGTGACTGATAAGCTGATGAAGCAGATGAACGTGCAAAGGCTGGGCAGTGATGGGGAGGTGGAGGGTGTGCACAACTTCAGCCTGCATGTACTAAAAGCAGACAGAATCATATTTAAAAAGACTGGGGTTAGAGGATAGGGCAACAATGTAGGAGTGTTGCAGTGGTATCAGACGGATGTGATCAGCTGGTGACTCAGTTGACAGCTCCACATGATCCCAGCTGGAATTATGAGAGTATGCCTAAGAGGACTGAAAGCACATTGAATGAAAATAAACTGGCTGAAGCATGCAAAAGGAGAGTCTTCCTGACTGAACTTCCTGACTGAGCTAGAGCTTCTTTAGGAGAAATTTAATGCCACGAATCCGCTCAGCAGTTCAAGTAAGAACAGTGTGTGTGTATGCAAAATGGCTGTGTAGTTTGAGGTTTCGAGTAAAAGTTATTCAAGTGGAGATTTTGTTCAGATTTTAAGCACCTACTAGGTTTGAGAAATACTTGTTGTGCCTTGCAGAAATCACTATCGATAAAAGCTTGAGGGAAAGCTTTGGACTGCATTTTCAAAAACAAAGACTTTTCAGCTTCTTTCCCTATATGCATAGTAATCTAATAATGCATGAAAATGTGAAATTTTGTGAATGCTGCAAGTAAGTGGCAGAATTCATTGTTTTTACCTTGGTTGATTTCATATTGGGTTTTGTCTGGGAAATGTACCGTATTACATTTGGCATGTTTATATACTCTGGTAAGAAGCAGTAGATGCACATATTCACATGGGTGCACACACTGATCGATTTGTACTCAAGTGAAATCAGCTGTCTTAGGTACTTGAGAAAAACCTGCCTGATTTGCATGCTTATGGCCTGCACTCATAAAGTTTCTATTCACTGGAAACTAAAAAAAAAAAAACCTGACCTTATCTCAGCAGTACAACCCCCTATCTCCAATTCAAAATGACAGAAAAGTGCTCTGAAATAAACACCTTGTTACAGAGTCAGCATCATGATCAGTCTAACACCAGTGATTTTGCTTTGTAAAAAGCACCCCAAACACTCAAAAAATCATAGAAAGTCCCAATGAGAAAATTTTTTCACCCCAAGCTGTTTTGCAGTATCAGTACATTTCCACATTTAAAATTTCACAAAATAGAAGAAAACAAAAATGTGCAAACCAAGGTGGGTTGCAATGAAAACTGTCTGACAATGTGTAATAAGAGTTGAAGATGTTCCCCTCAGTCAGGCAGTATAACACTGATGAACGATTGACAAATCATGACCTATGATCTCATTTATTCTTGGAATTGAATGCACTCTTCTCTAAATGAGACAGTTGCTGATTTGATGCATCAGAGGTCCAGTTTTCAAGGGAGGGAGCACTGTTCTCACTATCATTTGTACACACTATGCTGCATATTCAGGAATTATAGATGTAGATCTTATTCTGGGATTATAGATGGAGAGATGATGGATGGATA
This sequence comes from Gymnothorax reevesii, assembly GCA_029721435.1. Classification (NCBI taxonomy): domain Eukaryota; kingdom Metazoa; phylum Chordata; class Actinopteri; order Anguilliformes; family Muraenidae; genus Gymnothorax; species Gymnothorax reevesii. The sequence goes on from CM056578.1 coordinate 35,809,160, forward strand.
GATAGATAGATGTTGAGATTCAACTTTAGGGGCGTGGGTTGCCTTCATTTTGGCTGCCTTGGCGACAATCCACTGTAGTTTTTTTCCAAGTTGGAATGAAGTAAAGTCATACTGAGCTTTACTTTTTTAAATATGCTTTTGCAAAGATGCGCTCAGTGTTAGTTTTCCAGTTCAGATTGTTACTAATGTGCGTCCCAAAAAATTTTATGGTGATGGGGCCTTGGATGGGTATTTTGGAATTTGCCATTTATTGGAAATCACTAATGAGTTCCTTGATTTTGGCTTTATTTGGCAGATCAATAGCTATGTTTACATGCACAAAATTTCTCCAATCCGATCCGAACCTCGGTTGATCAGAAATTTCAAATCCAAATTCACATGGGCACTAAATGAAATGATCCGATCATGACTTCCCAGTACATCACCATGCGTTTAATCAAAATGAATCATTTGGACATGCGCGGAGTTGTCTAATTTTCTGGAAATATTAGAAGAAGTAGAAGACGAAAAAGCTATACTTCCGCCTCTGTTGTAAACAAACGCCGCGTTGTCTGCACGTCCTCGTTCGCTCTTAGTTACACACCTGTGCAGTGAAGACAATTTTACCCTAACCGCGAAGACAGGATCTGAACGGGTGTGTACATGGATGTTGTTCGGAATGATGATCGGCATAAACCTCTTCTCTCATTCGGAATGAAATTTCCGAATGGACTGAATTGGACCAGAATCTTCTGATTGACGGGTTTACATAAGGGTCATTCCATGTCAATTTAAAAAATTTCTGAAAATTTCCCCACCTGACCATCACAGATTTATTTAAAAAAGTTCTCACACCAAGGCCATGTACTTAATAGGCTATGTGCAGCAGTTTGCAACGTCAAATAAAAGTGGATTTTTAGGAGGCAATATCTCGAGTTATCTCAATGCCATGGGCTCAAAAATTTCCACAGTGTAGCATCTATGCCCAGTACACTTGTGAAACACATTTTCAATGGCAAATATGTTTTATTGGGGAGCTGTGGCTGTTTGAAATTGCGAATTTATTTGACAAAGTTGTCTGTGACACCAACTTTGAAGGCCAATTATGACCAAAGTTATGGAGATAGAGAGCTGTTTTTTTCTGGGCAAGCTCTCCTAACATAGTGCTATTGGTGCAATAAACAGCAAGCATGTCAATTTTATGGTTGCTCAGAAAATACACAGCAAAATCCGAAAAAAAAAGCCAAAATTTCCTGCAATTGGACATCATATTGCTGAGATGTGACAACCTGTAAATTCTTGAAATCTTCACCATCTTAAAGCTTACATTCTTAGCTATCTTTTTTTCAAAAGTGGTTGTGATGCAACTCTTCATTAAATAGTTATGAATTTTTTAGTAACGCCTAGTAAACGCTTGTTTTTCATTGTTTCTATGTGATTCCTTGCATATTGCAGGAGTTTCTGAGGCTATAATCATAACACCAGATAACAGAAAGTCACTTAAAGATCTGCAATATTTAGATACATTGGTTATAGTACATATATAGGTCAGGAAATGCCATATCAATCTTGTATATATGAAATTTATTAAGCAAAACTGATGAACCATTGGATGGCATTGGAGGACTTACAAAATGTTTATTTCCTCAAATTGACATTTATCATTGTGCATACAATAGCAGTTTAATTAAAGTATTCCTAATTTTGATAAATTACCTGCTATGTAATAGAAATAGCCAAGGATGTAAAAAGGTTGATATTTGTAGGTACCTATTTCTTTGCCAGATTCACATAATTATTAAATAGGAAAATTTATGTTTGTGCACAACATATCTTTTGACAGAGAAATACATATGCAGATTTGAATCCCCTCAGCAGTTTTTGTTATCCCATGGGACATGAAATTGAGGCACATTGTATCCAGTGTTCCACAATGGAAAAAGACAGAGAAACCTCAAAGGAACAGGGAACACCTTGGCGTTTGAGGATCAGATCTCAAATTTGTATTTACATTAAATAACTGTTGAAAATCAAGGGTTTATAAGGTGTTACTAAAGAATTAATAACTATTTAATAAAGAGTTGCACCACAAGCACCCTTAAACCAAAGATAGCCAAAAATGTAAGCTTTAAAATGGTGAAGATTTCAAGAATTTACAGGTTGTCACACCTCGGGAATTTGATGTCAAATTTCATGAAATTTTTTTAGGATTTAGCTGTGTAATTGACATGCTTGCTGTTTATTGTACCAATAGCACTATGTGAGGAGAGCTTGCCCAGAAAAAAATCAGTTCTCTACCTGCATAAGTTTGGTCATAAATGGCCTTCAAAGTTAGTGTCACAGACAACTTCATCAAATAAATTAGCATTTTCAAACTGCCATAGCTCCCTAAGAAAAAGATAAAAGCTATTGAAAATGTGCTTGCCTAGTTTACTGGGCCTAGATGCTACACTGTGGACGATTTTGAGGAAATGGCATAAGTATAACAGGAAATATTGCCTCCTAAAAACCTTTTATTTGACATTGCAAAAACGAGAGTGAAAATTCGCAAAACACTACCATCTTTATTTTTTTTCTGCCAAAACTAATAGACATATTTAACTGAAATTTGGCACACATCCAATTAAGTATATTACCTTTCTGCAATATTTTTTTAGACAAACCTGAGATGGTCAGGTGGGAGGCATTTGTTGAATTGACATGGAATGACCCACAAAGCATTTTTAATCTGATTGGGCCTTTATTCCCATTATGTGTGTCCATGTCAACATAGCTATTGTTCATAGGCGTGCACAGATAGACGCTAGGTGGTGCTACAGCACTTGCCTCTTTGCCTTTTATCAATGAAAGTGCCCTTTTGAAACTTCGTTTTTTTTTTTTTTAATTATTATTATTAACACTTTCGTGGGGCCAATGTTGAAATGATCTTTTAGAAAAGCTGTCTGATTAAAAACTACAGAAAAAAATGCCCCGAAATGGGCCACCTCCTCACGAGCTTCCGATCTCTCTTCCTTTTTCACATGAACACGCGCGCAGTGTATATGCGCTCAGAGAGATGTAAGAAAACTAGAGTGGAAGCCGCGTGGGCTGGGCCAAAGCGCTGACGGCAGAATAGCCGCCTCAGAAGTGACAGGATTGTCCACTCTAGTTTTCTTATATCTCTGTGGATGCGCTGCAGGAGCATATCAGCTGAGCGACTGGAAGCCACAGTCTTGTGCCCCGCCGGCCAGGTAACACACAGATCAAGTGAAATCGTAGAGCCCAACCTGTAATCATTTTGTTGTGCAGTAGCATGTCTCATACACAGTGACTGTCCGTCGGCAGAAACACAGGGCCAGCAATAACCTCACCTTTCACTTCTTAATGACAGACACCTCTCGCAGTTTACCTCCCCGATTAGCAACCGTTGCTCAGACTGATTGGAGGAACCGACGAGAATAAAACTTGTTTTTGAAAGCCTTGCTATACATTGCAGTACGAAATTATACGGCGTTTAACTTACTTCCGCACACCAATGGCTACGGAAAAAATATCAATAGCCTACGTCTTTATAATTTCCGAATTTGCGTAAATTAATTTGCGACGTTCATTGAGCAATTAGCCATGAGAAACCGTTCTATATACTCTGAATGTGACAGCTAAAGTGCTTTGTTAGGTAAGAAGCACAGCTGAGTGAAGAGGAAAATAATTGAGAAAGTATAAGTCCGCGAAAGGATTTTTTGCAGATTGTCATCCTTGCGGATTCACATCAGTTATATCAACATAGCCAACAGGCAATGGCTTTGTAATTAGCATTTCTTAATCATTACGTGTCACGCATTGGTGGTGGCTATTCTGTTAATTAACTGTTTGATTGTTAATCAATCAAACCTGAACGCAAAGCAATTATCCGGGAAAGGGTGATGTTACTGAAGGCCTTCTTGGCATCTGACGGCACGCCACTGCTCATACAGCACCAAACAACTGAGGATTTTGATTGATTAGCTAGTTTAATGCTATATCCCAAATCAATGATAGATATCGTGAGGATGACCACCACAAACAATGTCGGTCGACTTTGCAAATCTATCTGTTAAGCCGTTTTGTGTAGGTTTTGTTAGGCAACATAAATGAACACATAAAGAAGAATCAGGCAGTTCCCCATTGCCTGAGAGAAATATCCCTATAAAGGCTACCCATGTGCCTTCTTGTAATGAATGACAGTAGTCATGAATTGCATTGAACATGTGGGTGTAATGTTTATTTTATTTTTTTAATCTCACACTATAATAACATGTTCCACGAGTGCAAAAAAGTGCCCTCCCCCTCCCCCCTGAGCACTTGCCCCCATAATGTCTGTGCACGCCACTGCTATTGTTTGACATAAAGCGACAGTTTGGGCCACCTCAGTGTGGTATAGGGTTTCATCAATATCAGGCCAGATATTAGGGCATAATCTTCGTATTTGATTGGTTTTACAAAATTGCTTCTCTAGGCAAAGTGGATGGTGTACGTAGAAGAGCCACAGGGAGAGAACACAACCCTGAGGAGCTCCAGTGCTGAGGGTAAGAGGGAGTGAGGTGAGATTATTTGCCTTCACTCTCTGTAGCCTGTTCCACCGGGAGTTCCGAATCCAGCAGCATATGACTGGATCCACAGAATGATAAGAGTTCAAGTGGATTGATAAAATATGAGCAGAATGTTTGCGTGGGCGTTCGGTGAAGACAGGTGTTGCCGGGTGCGGTGGACCGCTATGCTGACTGTATCCTTAACAGATCAGTTGGCCTGCGTAGAAAATTGATATGGCTCCAACAGGGCAAATGTGCTGGATTTAAAGTATTACAGAATGATGCACTCATATGCGTTCACGGCCACAGATGTTAGGGCAACTGGTCTGAGGTCACTAAGGCCAGTGGCCATTGAAGACTTTGGTAGAGGAATGAGAAAGGACAGTTTGAAGCACTGAGGGACTGGTTGCAGAGGTGTTAAATATGCTGGGTAAAACTGGGGAAGCTTGACGTACACAGTGGCTTGGCAGACTGTGATTGTTCCAGGCCCTGCTGCTTTCGTCAAGTTCAGCTCCTTGAACAGAGCTCTCACCTCATCCTCCTGGAATTGGAAAGGTCGCATTGGTTGGAGGCTAGTGATGGCTAGTGAATTAGATTTTTCAAACCTTGTGCAAAAGTCATTTAATTTATCTGAGAGGTTGGAGTTATGATCTGGATGGGAACAAGGGCATTTTATTTCTAACCTGTCATGTCCTTAAGGCATTTCCGTATTGATTTGATTTTGCTGGGTGAGAATTGCTGTTCCAATTTGGTTGCATTGTTGGACTCAGCTTTTCTTGTTGCAGCGTGCAACTTGTTCGACTGCTTTGTATTCATCTTTGTATTTGTTGTCACAGTTATTTTCTGTCATAGGAGGAGGAATTCTTTGGAGAACCAGGGTTTTTTACTGCCACAAAGTGTCACTGTTTTGGAGGAAATTTCTTCACAGAATTTGATGTATGACTTAACTGTGTCAGTGAGTTCATCAAGGGAGCAGCACTAAATATATTCCAGTAGGTTCAAAGCACACTTGTAGCATATACAAAAGTAGATGGCGTCCATGGACCTGGACCTGAAAGTTTGGATGAACTTCAGGCAAGGAACCAGATGCAGATCGTCTGAGAAAGTCACTCGGCACTGTGATACCAAACACTTTTAAAGCTGCAGTTGGCACTCACAGAAGAAAAAGAACTGAAAACAAAACTAAACTGAGAAGTGGTTTGGGGCAGTCTGAGAAAGGTGATGAGCAAACTGGATTCAGGGGGTGTGGTCAAGCCATGATCAGAGATAGATCCAAGGAAGGCAATCTGTGGGTAACTGAGCTGTGCACTCTCAAACTCCAAGGCTTGGAGGAACAGGTGAATACGCCACTCTGAAAGCCACTTAATACAGGGAGAACAATCCCAAAATAGTTACTAGTTGAAGTTTACTTTTCATTTGTGCCAAAAATTAGGGTTCAGACCAGTATGACTGAACAAGCTTGGAACATAATGAGAAGCTAAAATCTAGCAAATGGGAAATGAAGTGCAGGAACTTAAATAAACAGAACAGTTACCACAAATGGGAAAGGGGGCTTGTGAGCCTATGGAGACATACGGACTGTGGGGAGTAAAATTAGAAAATATTTAATCAGTGAAGGGAAAAAGAACCAACACTGATGGTTGGATCATGAGGAAAAAAAAATTATAAACAAGTGAAAAAGTGTGCACAGCTCACTAATACCCCCAAACCTTGTTCAATGAAGAGATTATGGCATATTTTCAAGTAACTTGGCACTGCCCCTCTGCACAAAGTATAGAATGCATGACTGAAATTAGAAAACAATCTGATAAGCAGTTTTGAGAAATTGATTGGACAACACTTGCAGTGGTAAATTTTCTAAGTTCAAAATATGGAAAGCAAAAGTCATTTTTGAACAATCATCACAATTTCAAATAACTTGGCTCTGCACCTCTCCATGAAGTATAGAATGCATGACTGAAATTTAAAAACAATCTGAGCATTATTTGACGAAAATGGCAGAATGCAGAGGCACCCTGAAAGGTCAAGCAGAAGGGAAGTTTACAGGCAGCAAGGGCAACAGCAACTGAGGAGTTGCTTTACATGAAGCGTAGGTGAAAAATTTGTGATACCAAAGAATCTCTTAAGCTGTTGAGGCCTGCCAATTTTGGACAATCTATGATAGCCTTCACTTTTTACCAATGCCTCTTAGTCTCACCCAGGGAGCTAGTGAAGCCAAGGAACTGGATGCCTAATGGAATTCACCCCTCTCAGGGATTAACCCCTTTGCAGAGAATACAAATAGTGCCAAATTTTTCCTGCCATGCATGAGCCTACCTAGGCTTTATAACTCATTATTTGTGTCACAAACATTTTGGAAAATTATTCCAGTGAAGCAAGGCATTTGGAAATTTAATTACAGAATTATTTAGGAATTAAATTTCGGAATTAACGGACGCAGGTTTCTATAGCCCAGTTTACACGAAGACGCTTGCGAGTAAAGACGACAAAATATTTTAACGGAAGTGCCTTTTGATTATATGGTGACGGCGTTTTTGGGGCTTGAAGACGCAAAAATCTCAAACCATCCTCGAAAGTGGAAAACTTGAATACGCTCCGGCGTAGCGTTTCCGTCTAAACTGGCCAAGACGTAAAACTGGCTCAGATCTGCTGTTCAGCTCACGTCGCGTAGGCGTTTACGTCACGCTGTAAACAAACATGTCGGATTACATCCATGCTTCGGACCTTCAGGCTACTCTGGCAGTCATAATAAATGTACAGGAATCGTTACTACAAATGTACATAATCTGTACACATGCTATTGGCGAACAGAGGAGGATCTATCTGACCAGACGAAGTTCTTCTTGTTACCGGTAGCTATATTTTGTGATTTCGCGGCACAGTGACGAGAAGAAGGAAGATTCTACGCATGCGCATAGGCATGGCGGCGTTTGTGTTAGTGTATCACAGCACCACCTAGCCGTCTGGCATGCATACCCAATCGATTTCTACACACTTTTTGCGTCACCGTATGCACACAGATTTCCTCCCGAGAACGCTCGTCTGAACGCGAAATGAAAAGTTAAGACGCGACGCCACTTTTGCTTCTTCTGTTCACACCGTCATCATGTAAACCTAGCCTATATCTGCGTAAGTGGTAGGGCTGCTTTTCAAGCAAGTGCTGGGTAACATGGCAGATTTGCCAGATATGTTCCCCCTGGGTGTGGGAGAACACAAGGGTATCACCAAGGTAGATGTACACAAAGTGGGAGCTGAGGTCATGCAGGACATTGTTGATGACGTCTTGGAACACCAAGGGGGCATTAGTGCACCAAGCACTCATAGTGGCTGGAGGGAGCGTTGAACACTATCCTTCCCTCATCGTGTACCTTGATGTCGACCATGTGGAAGGCATTGCACAGGTCTAACTTAAAGAAGTAGTTGCACCCTTCGAGGCTTAAGAAGGCTGAATGCATTAGCTGCAGAGGGTAGCAATTCTCGACTGTGATGGAGTTTGGGCCCCTGTAGTCGATCCATCATTTTTAGTCTCACGGATGAAGCTGGCACTGGCAGGTGAAATAAAGCTTAGATGGTGGTGGAAGCTAAGGCCTCAAAGATATATTTTTCCATAGCTTTGGATTCAAGTGTTGAGCGTGGATCCAACCAGCCCTGAGGTGGCCAGTTTTCTAGGAGGAAATCGATGGCATAGTCATATGGGCAGTTTAGTGGAAGTGATGTGGCTCAGGACTTGCAGAAGGCCTGACGTAGACTGTGGTAGATGGAGGGAACCCTCTTCTGGACAGACAGCTCCTTTTTGTGGCCAGGAGGAAGATATGCGACTGGGTTCAAAGCAAAGCGCGAACAGGTCTTTGAGCAGGATTCATTCCATTTGATTATGGTGCCTAAGGCTCAGTTAATATGGGGGTTCTGACATTCTTGCCGAGGCATTCCTAACACTGTCTCTTTATGGCAGCGATTAGTCCTGGCTAGTTCTCAATCATTTTCCTTCATTGACTTGTTTTCCAGTTATCGTAATTGGCAACTGAAGACAGGTTTCTTTCCATGTGCGATCTAACAACTATGAAATAATGGGCTACAGAAACATAATTTACTTTACTAATAGACCAACGCTTTAAGAAAGACAATCTGCTCTGAACCTTCCACACTACCTTTTCCGCACATCAGGTGATTTAACTTGCGCTTCATGATCGTTTAAATTAGTCGTTTAAAAACAGAAAAACTTACATACATAAACTGTTCAATTCTGCCCAAAGCTAAATATTCTCTCATCCTAGAACAAAAGTAAGAATTATTTTACCCCACGATTCAGAGCCATTCCAAAATATAACAGGTTGTTGCTTAATCCATGCAATATTTTTCAAACCAAGTTTTCTGAAAATTGTGGTTTTTTTCCTGCTCAGAAACAGAGAAATAAATTTACCATCAGTGCTGCTAGTTGTTTTATGTTTCATTAATGTATTTTTCATTCTTCTGTTTTTTTCATTTAATATCCTTTGTGTTTCCTCATTCCTTCTTTCTTGCCATCCCGACTGTTTTTTTTTTTGTTCCCTACAGAGTTGTATAGTCAGGGTTCAGAAAGTAAATATTCTTTCTAGAACTTTATTCCAACCACCAGGGTTTACCTTGGACAGGCGAAACAGCCAATATGAGTGATCAGCTCATTCTGTGGCAGGGAGAAAAACTTGGCTGGACTTTTACTTTCTGACCCCTGGATTTTACACCTCTGGTTTCCTATTCTCCCATTTGTTGCCATGCCCTCTTTTACGCTTTACCCCAATGTCTCACCTGTTTTAGTTTCCATCATTAACTCTCTGCCAGCCCCCTCACCTGCCCTGCATGTTTATATTGTTCATGTCTGTGTACAGTGAATCCAATCTTTTTTTTTTTTGTTTTGTTGTTTTTCATCCATAGACTTTGCTGTTATCGTGTTAGTTTTTCATGTCTCTGCTTCTGCTCACTCTTCCCACCAACTGTCCCCACTCTGTTTGTTAATTACTTAGTTCAATAGCTATGTTGACATGGACACACATAATCGTGATAAAGGCCCAATCAGGTTAAAAATGCTTAATGTAAACATGCCAATCGGAAGATTCTGATCTCTGATCTGATTCTGATTCGGTTCATTCGGAAAGAAATTTCAATCTGAATGAGAGAGTTGGTTTATGCCGATCATCATTCCAAACAACGTCCATGAAAACACCAATTCGGATGCTGTCTTTGCAGTTGGGTTAAAATTGTCTTCACTGCGCATGACTGCTACAAAGAGCGAACGAGAATATTTCCGGAAAATTAGCCAGCTCTGCACATGCCCAAATTAATCATTCTGTTTAAACGCGTGGTGATGTAAAGGCACATCATGTTCGGATCATTTCATTTAGTGTCCATGTGAATTTGGAATTTATGATCAACCGAGGTTCGGCTAGGATTGGAGAAATTTTGCACATGTAAACATAGCTATTGTCTCATTTGCAACCACGCCCCTAGTCATGCTTCCTTGTTCTTCCCCACAACTGTTTTGAATTCTCTGCAATTTTTTGTCTGCTTCATAGTTCCCAGTTTTCTCATACCCCCCAAGTGACCCGCAAATTAATTGCACAACCTTCGGAGCCGGGAGAGAGTGAAATAAACCTGCCATCGGCACAAAAGATCAAAAGTTGATTTACTAGTGCCCCTGACTTCTGACTTACAAATCTAAACCATGACATTGCATTATGTGGAAGTCAAGACCTATACGCATGCATGCAGGGGTTAAATTGGGCCAGTGCTTTCTGGGAATCAGCCTGGCACATGGGTCAACATTTTTCTGTGTCGAGGATTCACTATGTGTTATCACATCAGATCAGTTTCTCGTTGTCAGTCTATCAGATATCGTAGGTGGATAGTGATCAGCGGATGACAAGGCTGGGAGAAATAGGTTAGAATCTGACATGTTTGACATCAGGATGTGCAAATGCTCAGATATTCTGCTTAAACAATGTTTTGATTACAAATTGTAACAACTTAAATTGAAACCTACAGTTGAACTGCCTAAATTGATTCACGATTTTCATAACTGGTAAATGTAGCTAGCTAGCTAGTGCAGCAAATTGTCAAGCTATGGCACCTAAGTCAGGACATTCTTGGTTTGAGTAGAATATTGAAGCGGCTCAAATGACAGCATGGCTATAGGAAATGCAGGCTATGTTTACCATTTCCTAGTAATGAAATTGATTGAGGTTGCTGTTTTTGTCTGACCTCTCAAGAGCAACGCTACATTAAATGTGAGCTCATTGCAGGGTTGCCAATTTTCATGTATTTGATGTGAGATTTCATAATTTCCGGTGTCACGTCAGTGTGAGAAATAAATTTTGTTTACTTTAATGCATCCTACTTCCAAAATTACACTGGCTTTGGCCAATCTTTCTTAATTTTACCGAAAGTTTCCCTCAAAATTTGGCAGCTCTGATAGAGAGGACATACTGTACATTTATGCAAAATATATTTCAAAGTTTCAGAGGTCGGCAAAAAGAACAAAATGAATGAAGCAAAGAGAAGGAAGCTGACATGTTTTCAAAAGGTAGGCGCCATCAGACAGCTCAGGAATCATGTCCATTGATGCACTGGTATTCACTTTCAATGTTCATTATTACCTTGCATCTTTTGGTCACTATGTATCCAAGTTAATCATGATTTCATTAATTTATAGGATTATCAAGTTGAATGGCAAGGGTAGTTCAAGTTTATTTGTTGGTATATTTTCAATTTGTTATTAGTGTTATCATGCCATGCCACACCTGCTCTCAGTCTCTGATTAGTTTTTCTTTTATACTTTGTCAATTTTCTTAATTTAAATGCAGGACTGAGTCCTTCATTTATTTGTTGTTTTGGGCATTTGCATACCTGCACTTGGTTAATTAGTTGTCACATTTTGTTTTCTTTGTGCACACGTGTGTCAACCCTGAAGCCACAGGCCCCCCCATCCCCCCCCCCCCCCCCCCCCCCCGCTTAGCAAATCCCAAATTAACAACTACGTACATGTACATTCAATATAAGAAGTTTTTTTTCCAAAATGCAATAAGTGCCAAAATGGCAAAAATTGGGATAAAACCATAGAGCGAAAGCCCTGTGCTTCTGTCACATGGTGCAAAAATCAGTTTCTAGAAAGTATAGAAATACTGTAAGGAGTATTTTTTCATGGTCAACATGGATATATTGCATTTTGGAAACAAACTTTTCATATATACATACAAGTAGATTTATATGGTGCAGGTTATGTGCGTGTGTGTGTGTTTGTGTAACAACCCAAGTAATCCACAAATACAAATAAATCAAAACAAATAAGTCCATAAATTATGTGCAATAAAATGGAATGATACAGGAAGTGAGTATTGAACACATGAAGAGAAGGAGGTGAAAAAAGGCATGGAAAACCAAGCGAGAAACATCTCACGATGGCTAAAAGCAAAGAGCTCTCTCGACCTTCACAACCTTATTATTGCAAAAATACTGATGGCATTGGTAGCCGAAGTATTTCTAAACTTCTGAATGTTCCAGTGAGCACTGTTAGGGCCATAATCCGGAAGTAAAAAGAACATAATTTCACCATAAACCAGCCACGACAGGATTGCAAGATTCTCTAACAGATGAGTCAAAAGAATAATCAGAGGAGTTGTCCAAGAACCAAGGACCACACGTGGAGAGCTTCAGAAAGACCTGGAATCGCTAATTCTATGGCAATGAACATCTTGCAAGGAGCACCTGGTCGTGGCCGGTTTGTGTCAAAGAATACAATAAGTAATGCACTCAACCGCCATGGCCTCTATGCATGCTCACTGCGCAAGACTCCATTGGTGAAGAAAAAGCATGTTGAAGCTCATTTAAAGTTGCCGCACAACATTAGGACAAGCCTATGAAATACAGGGAGAATACGGTCTGGTCAGATGAGACCAAAATTAAACTATTTGGATGTCAAAGCCCCATACCATGTTTGGAGTGCAAACGGCACTACACATCACCCCCAAAACACTATACCAGCAGTAAAGTTTGGAGGTGGGAACATCATGGTGTGCGGCTTTTTTTTTCCGCATATGGTATTGGCAGACCGGATAATTTAAGGAGGGATGAATGGAGAAATGTACCAGGAAATTCTTGATAAAAATCTACTGCCATCTACTAGGATGTTGAGGATGAAATGAGGGTGGAAATATCAGCAAGACAATGAATGAACTGAGTGAAAAAAAGAAGAGGAAGATGACATATTTTCAAAAGGTATGTGCCATCAGACATATTAGGAATCATGTGCATGGCTGCCAGGTTACCTCACTCAAGGCGCCGCATTTGCAGAGCAGTAGTGACTATTACGGCGTGGGTTCAATCCCTGGGTCGTACCAACCAGCAGTTGTTGGCAGCTTTCTCAGAACAGTGCAGGATTGGCTAAAGCGTTGTGGGAATGTGAATTGGGAAGGGACTGCTGGGAATTGGGAAGGGACCGGACTCTTACTCGGAAACAGGTTGAGAATTGACCTGCATTATAGTAATGTCTGGAGAGAGTTTTATTTTTACATGAGCAGCCTTAACACACGGACCTGAGTTGGCAAAACCGCCTTTTTAGAAACGTTTTATTTGGTGTATCAAGCATATTGGACGCAGATGCAGAAAAAAAAATGTTATATAGCTGCAGGAATTCAGAAGCGGTTTGTAAGAAATTTACTTTTTATGTTATGCCAACCGTTAATGTGAATTGGGAAATGCTTGATAATCATGACAATGAACAATTATACAAGCTGAGGGGAAACTGACACAGTGATTCTTGCAACTGAACAAATAAATACTCACTTGGTAATTAAGAAACCTAAATGGGAATAGGTTTGAAGATGTAATGCGCTTTTGAGGCGAGGTGAGGGCAGAGCCATAATCCCTCCGATGGCAACTCCAGAGTTGAAGACGCTCCTATTAGCCACAGGGACACCCCCAGGAATGCAAGTATTCTTTCAAACAAAATGATGTACAAGTCCATTTATCAATCACTGCTTTTTAATTTGCACTTTCTATACCATCCCAACTTTTTCCAAGTTGTAGTTTTACTTTTATTGTTGTTGATGTTGTTTCCTGCAGCAGGAATATGAGTTAATATGATACTAACAGACAGATGTTAGAAGATAGTTAAAATACCTCTATACTGCACTCCCAGTTTGTCATGCCAGAAACCTTAGAGTTTCATCTTGCATAGATTTGTAGGATTCAACTGCATGAAAGTAAATTGAAAAAGAAATATAAATGTGGATACTCTGTCATATTACAGCTTAGATCTCTACTTGCCTGATGTTTTCATCAGTTGTTGGATGGATATCACTTGGCAAGAGCAGTGCAGCTGATACGAAAATAGCATCACAGGTATAAAATATATTTTAAAAATATGCACAAAATGAGAGTGCAGGAGAGATTAAAGTCGGGACAGATTTGAAAGCAATTTTTGCCAGTTTCCGAGAACCCAGTCTGCAGTCGCAGCTGTCAGCTGCGTTCTTGATTGAGTCGTGAGTGCACTCAGCATATTTTCAAAACTTCTTATTCTGAAGGGAACATAAAAAGGGCAAAAATAAACAAATAAATAAGAAACCCAATTCCACCGCCTTGAATCTGTCTCGGCTGATAAGAGTGCAGTCTTTATTTATTTATCTGTGTTCAAATGCAGTTTTCCTGAAGGAGGTTTCTCTGGGGGGTTGAAACCGATAACCTCCTATGCTGTTTAAAGGTTATTGTTCAGGCTAGCACTGGGCTAGGCACGCTCAATGCAAGATGGACGGAACATTACTCTAGGAGAGTCCTTTGACTGAAGCGGAGAAGGAAACCCGTTCGGTTGACGAGCACGTTGATTTATTCAAAATCAGGATGGCGGGCGTGGGTTTTGTTTCTCCTTAAATGGATCCTGTCTAATTCGGGCCAGTGGCCCACTTTCATTGAATCAGATTGCCCCTTATCTGCAGGAACAGATGGACACGAGTTATCTGGAGATACAGGGGAGCAGGCTGGCTTGTCCTCCCACATGTGGTGTGATGGGGTAGATTAGCCATCTCATTACTGCTCGTTTTCTGGCTCAATTGGCGCTTCCAGGTTCCCCCATTGCCTCCCCTCCCTTCGAACTCAGGGGCTACCCGTGCCATTGGAATAATGTGGAGTCCCTGTTTCATCTCATATTTCTGACAGCAAGTTTTCAGTTGGCTCATTATTTTTTTTTCAAAGGGTAGGGAATGTCCCCATTTCTGCAGGGAAGTCCTAAAGCGATGAAATATTCTTAAACACGTGCAAGCAGCTTCTGTTCTGCCGTTATGACGGTAACAGTGACTACAGAAAAAGTCTCTGAATAAGACCGGCTTCGATGTATTCTTTCGAAGATTTTTCATGTGATGTTGAAGTGCAATAGGTCACAGCGACTGGCTGTATCCAGAAATGATGGCACTGGCTGTAGCAACTGAAGGCACGAACAGCTGAGATTCTGAGAGACACACCAGCCTGCTGCAGGTAGAATTTGTATAGAGGATTAAAAAAGGTCATTTTACGATGAAGCAGGTCATTGGAATCTTTACAGTCAGGCCTCTTCTCCGGGCTTGTGATTGGCCGTCCCAGTGAGTTCTGTTTTCCCTGGCCTGCAGTTCGCCGATGGCTCCCACTGGTCACTCACCAGCACCATCCCCTGGAAATGCAGTCTTCTCCCTGTAGTCCTTTGAAGCTGAAATTTTAAATTAAAGATCTGCAGATATAATCCCTTACTGCACCGGGACTTCTTTCATTCCTGCTTCAGCACTTTGGCTTCTGAAAGCCTGCTGAGCTTGGAGAAAAAAAAAGGTCTTTGGCACAAGAGAGAAACTTTTCTCTTTTTTATGGAATCACACAAGCCTTATGATATGATCAGGAACCTTGGGTTTGCAATGGGACACAATGAAAGCAGATTCACTGATATGCAGTAGGAGGTAAAGCCTGTGAGACAGCAGTAATTGACCCCGACACAATGAAAGCAGATTCACTGATATGCAGTGGGAAGTAACGCCTGTGAGACAGCAGTAATTGACCCTGTAGTTAAGATCTATCATTCTGTGGGTTTTCATTTCAAATATAAATTGCAACTCATGATTCAGGCAATTATCAGCCCACTGACATCTCTAAATTTTGAATGAGATTAGTTTTTGGGTTTAGGATTGGAGTACAAAACACCAGGATGGTAGATCTCCAGGACCGGGGTTGGTTACCAGAGATGTAGGATATTTGGCATGGAAATAGCAGTACTGAATTAAATTTCTGTGACATGTTGATGGATGACTAACTCAAAAACAGATTTTTTTGTTTGTTTTTGCAAGACATTGCATTGCATTCAGTAGAAGTTTTCTAGAGTCTGTCACAGTGTCAGAGAACATACAGCTCCTTTCAAAGATGTGAGAGGTTAATTTCATTATCTTTATTTTTATTATCACCTGTTTGTTTTTGAAGGAATATGACCTGTCTATTAAATTTTTTCTACTTCGATTCATTCAGACCAGAGTTACATTGATCACAAAATAAAGCAAAGGCAAAGAATATAAAAAAATTAGCAATTACGGGTCAAAATACTTGTTTTTAAAGCAGCTTTTGCATCTCATTGAAATCTTTGAATGTAAGTTATTGAAACAATTCAATTCAAGCTGTTTTGCATAATACTGTATATTTTATTTATTGTTATTGAACTATTTACCAGATGGCCTCATTCTGAGCACTTCGCATTGTTTACATAGTTCACATACAGGCCATTCAGCTGGGTATTTCCCTGATGTAATGCAAGCTATACACCTTGCTTAAAGGCACAACAGCTGTCTGATGCCTGAAAATTAATGAGCAATCATGGAGACCATTGTGCACACGCTGTACTACACAGCTTCCTTTCTGTCTAAGCAGATGTTTTTCTATGCTAGCATTACTGTACAGCCATTTAAACACGATATTTCACGCATGCGCATGAGTGAATGGACTTATCAATGGCCACACAGGTGATGTCGCCCATTGAACATAATGTTCAAATTTATTTTCCTCCTTTTTTATACCCTGAAAGAACGGAGGTTCAGAAGCATTAGATGGAAAGAATTGAAAGTGTTTGATTTCAGACGAACACAGTCACAGATAAGCCAAACTTCAAGTGAAACGCTTTGTACACCAACACATCAGTGCAGATAAAATGCAATTGCGGCCTGCTGTCAAACTGATAAGGACATGTGGCACTGGGGCTTCATATCCTCGCAAGGGGCTCATATTAGAAGAGAACAAAATATGCGTGGATTTATGAATATTGCAGAGATTTGCTGAGTTGCATTGACAGTCCCAGTATGGGGCTCCGAAGCAGTAAGAGCAGTAATACTTCAGATAGCTTCAATTATTCAATTAAAATAGCAGTGAATGATCATATCCTTGTAATTGTGTCATTAAGTCTCAAATTTACTGTCTGAAACTTTTATGTCTTTTAATATTATGCATGTAGAGTTGTGTGCTTGTTTCCTCTTTATAGCCACCTTTTTTCTTTTTTTTTTCAATTTTTCCACCAAATCTGATTCCCAAAAACCACATAATGCTTAAGAAGTAGGTTGCTGAAAAAAAGTTTTTTGGATAAATGAACACAAGATTGCAGCAGCGATCCTGGTATTGTTTTCATTATAACGGGTCATTATAACATGGTCAGTGAGTGTGTATTCAGACTACACCCTGTTCTATGAGTGTGTATTCAAACCTCTTCAAACTCGGCCTTCCTTTAACGGAGGAGACTGCTTTCAAAGTGTATCTCAGCGGAAAGTAGAATTCTTGCAGTGTCCAAAACGCATAGTTTAATACATTTTAATTCGGTAATGACCCAGTGCGATGCATTATAAAACCAGCGATCGTCAAATCTGCGTTAATATCAGAGGGCAGACATTTTTACAGAGGAAATCTAAGGCTGCGTTCAGACGAACATTCAATACATAGTGCCCTATATAGTGAGCTTGTGTTGTCAGTTATTCTATTTTGTGACATCATTTGTTCTCTTTCCTTTCATCTGGGCCATGGCCTTCAGCAAGCTCTCCCTTTACAGCTCGACTGCCCACAAGCTGTTTTTTTGTAAGCTGGCCTGATTAACGATCAAACAATCTGAGCGACCAAGACATGACTAAAATTAGAAATGGTAATGAAAAAGTGAATACCTATTGTCTACAATTATATTATTGATATGGAATTGTAAAGATGGCAGTATAATTGTAAATATCCAAAAATTTTGCAGACTTTGCAGTATTCATTTTTGCCATCCTTACGATTGTCACTCATCTGTGCAACGTGCCTTCAATGCCCTTTACTGGCAAAAACATTCAGAATATAGAAAGGATTCTCGTGGCTTATTGATTAATGAGCCACGCAAACTAATTTCCACAAATCTGTGCTGCTACACGAGCGCAGAAATTATGAAGACATATTCCATATGTTGTCCTTTATCCGCAGAAGAACACGCCCCATAATTTTGTGGAGCAATGCATAACAATGCCATCGAAAATAAATTAGACGGTGGTCGGTTTTTACCAATTAGCCTGAGCAACTGTGGCTGTGAGGTTTAGTTTATTATGCATTTAAGAGAGGTTTCCGAAGATCAAATTCAAAATTAGAAGATTCCCCAAGTAAAAATGTCTGCCCCCTGATATTGAAATCAATTTGAAGACTTGCTGGTTTAAAAATGCATCGTACTGGATTCAAATTAAACTAGGCTTATGCTGTCGGAGGCGACGGCGGGGGGTATATCCCCAAACGCCCCCAATCCTCCAATTCCCCAATCCTTGTATAGACCTTGAATATACTTTCATTTGAGCTTAATTTCAGGTCAATCAGTCAAATGGTTCTGAAGATATGGCCAAAATGGTAATTTTCCATCACAAAGTGCCACCTGGTGGCAAAATATTGAACCATCCAGGTATGATGTCATCATGTGACACGTTGTGAGGTCATGACCTTTCAGTTGCACATAGTTTCATGTCAATTGGAGAAATAGTTCCAAAGATATAGCAAAAATGCTGTATTTAATGTGACAAAGCTCCTGATTGTGTCAAAATTTTGAACCAAACAAGTATAATGTCATCGTGGGACTCATCCTCTGGTCATGACCTTTCATTTGCACTTGATTAGAGGTCAATCAGAGAAATATTTCCAGAGATAAGATAAAAACAGTGATTTTTTTTCAGTTTTTGGCCCCTGGTGGCCAATATAGAAATTGTAAATAGTCCAAAATCGAATCAGTACTTCCTCTTTATGGTACTTACTTATATGTAAAACTTGGAATTTCTAATTGAAATATTACTGCAGTTATCGCGTTAACATGTAAATCAGTTTTTGGCCCCTGATGGCCAATCTGGAGATCGTAAATTGTCCAAAATCTAATCAGTTCTTTTTCTTTATGATACTTACTTATATGCAAAACTTGGAATTTCTAATTGAAATATTACTGCAGTTATCGCGTTTACACTGAAATCAGTTTTTGGCCCCTGGTCGTCAATCTAGACATGGTAAATTGTCCAAAATCGAATCTGTTCTTCCTCTTTATGATACTTACTTATGTGCAAAATTTGTAATTTGTAATTGAAATATTACTGAAGTTATCGCGTTAATGCCCGGCCGGACCAAAAACATAATATCCCCCGGAACGCCATCCGATATAAATATTCGTTTTAGACACTTCAAGAATTCTTCTTTCCGCTGAAATATACTTTGCCGATGTGTGTTCTCCTCCTTTAAATCCCAGCTGCTCACCTGGAATGTTTCATGAATGCATCTTTAATGGTCGCCATGGTATTGTGTTCACAAGAATAGTCCATGAACAGCAACACACACAAACAGACAGAGAGACAAAGAAAATTGCTCAGAGTGAAGACATGCCAAAATCTTCAAGGTCAAAGGTCATGGTACCATTATTTGGTGACCTTGACCTTGCCTTTGAGGCTTGAGTCCTCATTTTCAGTAAGCCTAAACTAGATGACAGTGCCAACAGTACGAGCTACTTAGAATGACATGTGGCCAGTAGTTTTTGCCAGAAATTGCAAACTAACAGACAGACAAACAGACAAACCAAACCAATCATTTGACTTGCATGTAATGAACACCTGAAAAAATACCGGAAAAAAAATTCCATAGCAGTGTGAACAGTGGTTTCAGAATCGTCCAGTCAAGTTGAATTGTGCCCAGATGCCACACACAAAGAGCAACTGAAATTAATACCAGCATTGCTATTGCGGCTGTTGAAAAAAGAAAAGTGGACTGCACTTGTAATTACTGCAATCATAACAAAAATACAATTACCAAAATTTTCCCAAAAACTGCAGTCCTAGGATGGAATTCATAAATTTCTGAATTTCAGGGTTTATCATGATGTGTTTAGGAATCATTGATTCAAACCATTCATATTTTTTTCCCTGAAGAGATAAATAATTTGGTGTGAACAGTTAATCATACTCACCCTGCCATGTTATGATACCTTCTCATAAAAGTGTCATTTAAAGTTTTTTTTTTAAATTTAGAAACAGTACACATATATGAAGCCTATCAAAACATGGATTTTTTAAAAACCTTTTTTGTCACAGTAGACAGCCAATATTGTCCTTGAAATTGGCTCAGATGTTGCAAGAATGCAAACTTCTGAAGTGTAGTTGGCAATGCCAGCTGATAAAATCTTCTGGAAGTGGCTTCGGGCCAAGAATCAATCAAACCCAATGCTCATCTACCCAATGTCAGGCAGACAATCTTCTATCCGGCTATCCCAACTTGATAGAAGATTACCTCAGAAGATTTTTTCTTCTGAGCTCCTATGTGTTTCAGAAGTAGTAATGATATCTTAGCCCTTGTGACCCTCGGGTAGGTTGGAGGAGAAGGGGGAGGGCGGTTTCTCCTCTTGCAGATGCCGTTAACTATGCTTAATTCCCTCCCACATCTAAAACCTTCAGCTCAAGTGTTGGCCATTACCTTTATTAGGTCAGAAATTAAGGCACAAATTCCTATGATCAGGGAAATCGCTGCATATGTTTATTTGCCACAACCTTTATTTGCTTCCTTCCTTTCACATTTTCTTTTTTTTTCCTGTCTTTGTATTTTTCCGTACTGCGTGCTTCGACTCCAGGATCTTTATTCTTTTGATGAACGGCATTTTTTGTTTCTCTTGAAATAAGCTGCCTGAAGGTTTGAATTGAGGTAGTTTTAGTGATTTGTTTTCCTGCTCATTGGCCACAGGGCAGCTTTATTGACACCTGAGGACTATGAAAGAGACAGTAAGTCATTTAAAATGGCTTCCAGCTATTGCTGGTTTTTGTAATGCCATTTTTCAGAAATGAAAATAATATTGAGCTTATGCTTCCTACAATATACTGAACAAATATTCTCAAAAAAAGTATTTTCTTAACGTTGTTAGCTTTTTTCCCCAAACCGTGTGCACCAAAATTGCCAGTTCTGCACCAGTTGATAACCATTCTAATGAAATATTGGGAGGTACTGGATGAGAGATTTTAGTTTTAAGATGAGCAAGAGGTTTCCAATAAATTTGCAGTGGCTCTCTATCAGTTTGAAAGGAGCAAACTGCTTTATCAAAATGTAAATGGGTTCAATCAGAATACCAGTGGTAACCAAAGTGGTGTTAAATGCACACCTATCTTGAAGGCGCTCTGTCATGTTGGATTGTATATTATCTGTGAATTTAAATCTTCTCAGACTAGGACAAGGGTCTCGCAGCATGGTTATAAATGATATGGGCAGTTAATAGAGGTTACAATATAACCATCACATCTGTCTTTCTGAAAGCGAAGGGGTGGCTGAGGTGTTCTAAATGCTGACATGTTCACTCTTTGAGATAGCTGGCCTGTGGTATCAAAGTGATTATTTATCAGCAAATTTTCCCTGAGGGTGAGCTGTGCGGGCTTTGACCCTTATAATACGCAGTGCATTATGTGCTGTATTTACTGACAATTTTATGATGGAGTCCTTCTCTTTGCAGTTTATTCTGTGAATGTTTAAGATGTTGAAATACACTAAGTGGCATTAAAAACACAACAAGCAACAATCTACAACATTTTGTGCAAATAATGTATGAAGGGAAAAAAATAAATTCAAGGTTATTTAAAGTAGAGTATTAGCGCACAAATAGTGAATTCTAACAAATGGGTGAGTCAGCAGACCACGTGCTGAGAACAACAGTCCGATGCATGAGCCACTCCCTAAACGATCCACAAAAAGGAGAGTGAGCAAAGAATTGTTGTATGCACTGCTCAACATTAACCCTGGCTACAAAAATCCTGGCTTAAAAACCTGAAGTCATGAAGCCACAACAAAGCAGGGATCAGGGGATTGGAAAGCCGATGGCTGGAATGAGCACAGCCAGAGTTGTGGTACACTTTGGAGTGCATTTTGCGACTGTTTTTCATATGCAAATGTGATATGGGCAGACAAGAATCGCCCAAGATTGACCACGGTTTGGGCAACCACGTATGACCATGCGTGCACAGGACCATGGGATTCATGTGATGTATCAACACCTTGCTGGACGAAAGCGGTTTGTGAGATGCATCACATGAATGCTAGTCGATCTCGGGGGCTTCCTGTCTGTCTATATTGCATTTTCAGACTTGAAACAGTCGCAAAACGCACTCCAAAGTGTGCCGCAACTCTGGCCGCACTCTTTTCTCCCATCAGCATTTCAAATGTCTGTTTGGTTGAGTCAATCGTGGCATCCTGACTTTTCGCAAAAGTAAAGTTTTTGAAGTGGGATTTTTATAGCCAAGGTTAATGTTGAGCAATTCATGCATTTCTTTTCTCACTCTCCTTTTTGTGGATCATGTAGGGAGCGGCTCATGTATCGGCCTGTTGCCGTCAGCACGTAGTCTGCCGGCATGCTCATTTGTTAGAATTCAACATTTGTAAGCTAATACTCTTCTTTCAATATCCTTGTATATTCACTAACGAAAATTTAGCAACACCCAAATTTTAAGCATTGTGGAAAATAGGAAATATAATGAAATAATTAACTAAATATTCTTCCTTATCAGAACACATTACACCTGCACACCAAGTTACGCTGAATCCTGGTCACATGCTCATTTACACTTGCTTCACTCATGATTTTTCAAACACCTGAATCCTGTCACTCAAATCCCATTAAAACCTGGTTGAAAGGTTTAGGGATGCTCTTCAAAACACTGCAAAGCGCGATGGGAAATCGTAGAGGAATGTCTTAAAATGGCAGACATGAAGCCATTGGCATATTAAGGACAGGAATGAGTTTGCAACAAGTTGGGCAGCACTTTCTGTCATCCACTACTGCACCATTTTGTATCTTCAGACATGTATGGCTCAGGCTGGGACAGTCAAAGACGGACCTCGCAGCTGTAGATCACGTAAAACAACGGCACTTGAAGATTGCTCATCATGATGTCATCATGGTGTAACAGAATGGCACGTGAAGATTGCTCATTATGATATCATGACATAACGGAATGGCACGTGAAGATCACTTCATCGTGACATCATCACAAGGTAATTGAGTGACATGCAGTTCAGCAGGCTGGTGGGTGTCACATTCACTACTGAGGGATAGGAACAGTCTTGTGGGAAACTGGTCAACCCACCCCCATGCATTCTGAGTGACATAAATTCATCTCACTGATTTAAGTCACAATTGTATCAGGTGATTATGGATGTGCAATTGTTCCCTGAAATGGTCAAGACAATTATGTACCGATTTCACTGTTGTTCATTTGTTTGTTATGTATTTACATCAGGTGTTCCTCAACTTTCCTTAAAGAGTATATTTATTTTTCTCCTTATTCCATAAATTGTGCAAATTTTGCGACATTCTTGCTTGTTGTGTTTTTAATGCCTCAGTATATATGATGAAAACATCTGAAGCTGATATGGAATCAGGTAGACACCAGATGCGTGGAGATGGGAATGAGGATTTTATTCAAAACAAAAAACAAAACAGGCACGAGGGCCAACGAAAAACTTGGCCCAAAGGGTTGCAAAAGACAAACTAAGGTACGCTACACAGAGCTGGGAAACTAAATAGCAAAAAAAGGCAAGAACAAAAAACCACTGGAAACTCCAGGTAGAAATTCAAGAACGAAAATAAACAACAAGACTAGGGCTATATACACAGGGACTATGAACAAAACTTGGAACCATGAACGAGGACTTGAAAGCATGAACATGAGCGACAAAACTTGCAAACATGAGCTAGAACTTGAGACACTGTCTGCCAGCCAACTTCCACCGCATCCAGATAAAGGCTTGGAAATCAAGGACACATGAGGGGCAACACCTGGAGAAGCAGAAACAAGAGGCATGGCAAGATCAAGACATGGACAGAGATTGGATGACAAGACTTGCTCATTAAGAGAATGAGCGTGCTCAGCTTAAGTACCAATTAAGTATGCAGTTTGGTAGCAAGCATGAATGTTAAGAACAGAAAAGCACAGCAAGATCTTGAAATAGCAAAGCAGGAATCATGACAATAAACTCCCTGTCTAAATTAGTAATATTAGTAATGTGCCTGTCTAAGAATTACACCACCCAGTGAATGTTAGTAAATGTTAGTAACTTAAAAACAGTTAATTGTCAATTAAGCTTAGAGAGCCCCGAATCAGCACAGCACAGAAGGAAGAGGGAAATACCAAAGCCAACCCGAGCTCTGAAATGTGCAACAATGAAGGCACGGGGCGGAACGCAGACAAGCGATGGAGTGGCATGGCAGACCTGGCAAAAAAAAAAACATGGAAAAGAAAAAACATGGACATGGAATGTGAAACATGAAATGTGTAATCCTAATACAAGAAACTGTTAAAACTGTGACATGAACATAAACTATGAAACTCAAATCTTGAACATGAAACTGTTAAAACCATAAATGCTGTCCTGGCCAAAGGCCAGGACCCCAGAACACAACAGAAGCAGTTTTCAGCTTACCGGCCCATAAGTTCATGCCTATTACAGCTGGCAAAGTTAGTCAAGTTGGGGCAAGAAACTAATCATATCGCCGTAAAATGATGATCACTCTCAAAGAGTTTACTTTGTTAATGTTTGTTAGTTTACTAGCACACAGGGTGGCTGTATCCAAAGAGCAACGCAATTTGATACACGACGGCTCGCATAGACGTCTAGCCATCCATGACTTACAAGAAACTTTCTGACAGAGAGCCTCTCTAATGCATGCACTAATACCAGCACGCACTCCCAGAAGCTGATTAGTTGGTATGTAAATGAGGAACATCATTTTCCAGCCAATCAAAGTTGTTAAAGCCTTTCATGTTGCTATGTGGCTCGGGAATTGGAAGTTCTCAGGCCAGTAAGGCAACTCACATTTTCGTCTCGTCTCCTCTTGTCTATGACAACAACAGATACATCTCGTCATATTTTCGTCATCAAAGAGCAATGTTTAGCTCGTCACCGTCTCGTTTTAGTCATGATAAAAAGTTGTGTAAATGAAATCATTTAGTCATCGGCATCATTAACGAAAACAACTCTGACACTAACAATGTAGCTGAAACTATCTTTTGTCCTGGAACATTCCCTCTGGTGTCAGTGGATAGCCAAAATTTCTTTTCAGCTTAACACAGGAAGGCTTGGTGGAAGCAAGTAGATTTCAATGTGCTGGCTTTCATAGCTGGCTTTCCCTCAATACACTGTGGTGATAAAGTCTAATACCCATAAACCCAAAACAACATTAAATAATACTCAATTTCCTGAGACAAAATTTGAAGTGTAAAAAAAAAAAACAACACACTATCTCCAGAGGCCTTGCATGCCGAAGGGCACAAATAATCAGGTTTAATCTCAGATCGTGCATATGTCTTATTATTTTGTACACCCAAAAGCATGTCCCTGTTTTAACATTATATTTTAACTCCTTCATTCTATTTCTAGTTAGTAGAAGACTCATTTCTTTGTCCCAAATTCCCATTTGATTCTGTGTATACTAATATGAATTTTAAAAATGTTTATTGAGAATTTGTCAGTGAGATGGTGTTTACATGCATTTTTTCATCCACCCATCATTATGAGATAAGAATGAACAACTCCTCAGTTTCTGGGTGACAAAACAGTTGGGCGCAGTGTACTCCTCAACATTTTTGGAATAACTTAATTTTCTGCCGGCGGAGTTTTGGCAGTGAGTGAAGGATATTGAATGGAAAAGGGAGCGAGGATGCAGCAGATACAGATCCCACCGCGGGCACCTGACCCCCTACCACCAAAAGCTCACGTGACATGAAACAGCCTGAGGAGAATTAAAAAATTGTCATCGTAGAAGCTGCTTGCTTTTAGTTACGCTTCACTCCCAAAATCAGAGGCAATGGGTGCAAGATTAAGCAATGACAAACAGTTCCAGTCTCACAAAAAACCCTTGGTTTTGCGCAAAAAGGCATAGAGCCAAGGTAC
Source organism: Gymnothorax reevesii (assembly GCA_029721435.1). Taxonomy (NCBI): domain Eukaryota; kingdom Metazoa; phylum Chordata; class Actinopteri; order Anguilliformes; family Muraenidae; genus Gymnothorax; species Gymnothorax reevesii. Next base: position 35,835,106 of record CM056578.1, read on the forward strand.
ACTGCTTGGCCAACAAATTATTTACACACTCAAATATTTAGTTGGAACCCCTGTCGCTTTAATTACAGTGCATATGCATTGTGTCTTTGTTTTGACAACCGTGTACAGCGTCAGAAAATTCATTTTCAGCATTGTATTCATTTTTGGCTCAAGATCCTGTCTTGACAACACAATAGTTGAAACCACTCTGTAGTCTTCCCAGCGCATCCCAATAACTTTAAATCTGGTCAAGGTCAGGACTTTGTGGTGGCTGATTTGTGTATGAAAATGATTATTCAGGCTTGTTTCCCTCAGTCATTGTGTGATGATCCCTCCCCTCTGCCACTAGCTGTCCCTGTTCCTTGTTGCTGCTGTTCTTCTTTGTCTTGCAGGAGGTTTGGTATGGGGATGAGCCACTCCTGGGCCCAGTTTTCTATAAAGAACCTTTTTGTCTAGCCACAAAGAACCATTGGGGAACTTTGTGGCCAAACAAAGCGGTTCTATATAAAACCTTTTAAAGGTTCAATCAATATCCCAAACCTTGTATTCCCTTACTGCTTTGGTTGGCCACATTTTTGCTCAATAATTCTGCATAATTACCAGGATATGAGCTTAATTTACAAACTATCCCCCGCTGCGCAATTAGCTCGAAGCGGGGGATAAAACATTAGGCTCCGTCCGTACGTATGTACATACGGACACATAAAATTGAGGCTGGGGGGGATATTGCCATGTTAGTGGCAAACACTTTTTAAAATAAAATAACCAATGACCTTTCATATTTAAAACTTAAATAACATACAGTCAGCCCATTGCCAATACCAACCTATTGCAGGTTGAAGAAAAAGAAAAGAGAGAGATGGGTTCAAATTGACTGTATTGAACATCAAAAAGTAGTTGCACCATATAAAAACATTTCAATACACAATATAAATTGTAGGCTACATTACGAAGTATAAAATATTACAGTGATGAACCAGGCAAAATCATATAACAGCTGCGGAAATAGATAGTTTTACCATGAGAGTCAATGAGTGAATCATTTTGGCTTTTGCAGAACTTTCTTTGTGAGAACCACTCCACTTTAAACTGGCACTTGAAAACTTAGGTTCCTCCAAAATAAACATAAAGAAGGTAAAGTATCCAACAAAAACTGATTCTACAAAAAAGTTGTATAATTTAATATGGTATATGGGATGTACATTCCAAGCACACAGTAATGAAAATATATTAGCACCACATATAAATACACAATTTCAGATAAAATAGATTAGATAGATTTAAATATTAAAATATCACTGGGCAAACCTCAGCATTTGGAATTACCAATAAATGTTATTAGTGTTATTAGTTATTAGTAATAGTGAGGAATTAAATTTAAGCAGCAAAAACAAAAGAACAGTAGGCTAAAGATTTTAATCTCAGCAAAAACAACTATTTACATCAATTTTATCATTCACTGTGAAAGCTGATTGTACATTTTGAGAACTGGGATAGACAGTCTTTTCTTACCATTTCTTATTTTAAAGAAATAATGTTCTACAAATGACAACGTGTGTTTCATCTGTTTGAGGTACTCCACGTGAAACAGGAAATACACCTCAAGCTGACACTGCAGAGCCTGTGGCACATCCAGTTCCCCACTTGTGATGGTGACTCCATCCATCTTTATTGAAGCTTTCACGGCAAGACGGGGATTCCCTGCATCATGGAAGATGATGGTTGGGAATGAGCTTGCTGGTTCCTAAGGAAAAGAAACATATGTAAGGAACCTCCGGGTAGAATTTAAGATATAGGAAATTGACAACGGTTAAAATGTCAATGACAATGTGAACATTCAACACATACCTCATCTAAACAGTAAAGGAACTTGGAGCTCTCCTTGAATAGGGCAGGCAGAATCAGTAGTACTGCACTCTTTTCCAGGTCTGAAATTTCAGAAGAAATAAATGATCTCTGCATAAAACCATGTAGTTTGTGAGAGTGCAAATGCATGTATGCATGTAACATACCGTCTTTGTTAGCCTCGGTTCCCAGCAGGCGTGTCAGGAGGCCCCTCTGACTCCCACTATAAGCCACCCTTATGATGTTGGGTCTCATAACATTAACAGCATTGAAGATTTAGCTCCAAGTCCTGGCCAAAACGCAACGTCATTTCATGATGCATCTGCAACAAACGCAAACAATTAGTAAACCTTAAAAAACGATGGTGACCAAGGTTATTTTAAGTGAACTAACATTAGACTAAAACTAAGCACGATAATACATTTTGGTAAACTTAAAAACAAAAAGTAAACTTATAGATTAGAAAAAAGTGGACTTGTAAAATAAACCAAATTAATTGGACATAAAATGTCTGGCCCCAAACGTAACTTACATACAAAAAAGGAAAACAAAATCAAAATTAACCTGAAGACTGAAGTTTGATCTCTTAACAATGGCCACTCAACACCTCAGACACCTTTCATTGTCATCAAATCAAAAGCTTTTCTGTTAGTAAGTATACAGTAAAAGTACTGTAGCATACTCCAAAAGGGCATGACAATTTGAAAAAGAATGGCAATTACAATATAAAATTTGGAAAGTATATGTAATTATAAATTCAAATACTAAATATTCCCAAAAAGAGAAGGGAAGCAATGACTTGCCTATAATCTTAGTCAATAAAAGTCCATGAGTAAAATGGCAGTCAAAACTGAAGGTCCGAGGCACTCTGATAAGTTAAAAATCTTTTATTGGCAGGGATATCTATGCGTTTCGACTCCAACGAGTCTTCATCAGGATATAATGAGCAATTACAAAACACGTGTTTAAATAGAAATAGAGCATCATATGACGCAATCACGTTACCTAGTTCATCACCACACACAAATTGGACCAAAGTTATAAACGTCTAACTTAACTTAAACGTCTCTTGCAGCGAGAGACTTTTTGGATCTATACACTAGGGGCCACCTCTTTCCCTGGCCTAAATGAGGAGATTGATCTTCCCCCCTTTCGGTAATATTTTATGCCAACATTATGGCAAATTTGTTGTATTTTGAATTGTTATGGATGTGTACTCTAGCTTTATTCAGTCGAAGGCCTATCATTGCTCCTCTTCAGAATGATTCTTGATTTCTCTTAACTTCACTACTTCTTGTGATTTTTTCATATGCTCTCGCTCATATTTTATGTCTAAATGTTTTTGTGGTGACCTTTTCCCACCTATAAATGCTATATTTATGAGTTATTTATAGCATTATAGGAATGTAAGCTCTGTGTTTTATAAATTTGGTCCAATTTGTGAGTGGTGATGAACTAGGTAACGTGATTGCGTCATATGATGCTCTTTTTCTATTTAAACACGTGTTTTGTAATTGCTCATTATGTCGTGATGAAGACTCGTTGGAGTCGAAACGCGTAGATATCCCTGTCAATAAAGGATTTTTAACTTATCAGAGTGCCTCGGACCTTCAGTTTTGACTGCCATTTTACTCATGGACTTTTATTGACTAAGATTATACGCAAGTCATTGCTTCCCGTCTCTTTTTGAAAATTATTTTGTCCATTTTCTGAAGAGCACCTGATTTTGAGGACACATTGTTGGATTCTCTGATCCCACGTAGCACTCACCAACCTTCTCTTTTTTTGCACTAAATATTGCCATTTAAAAACTAAACAAAGCTGGAATGGAATTAAAATTTGAACATAAAATACAAAAACAAAAAAAAAAAAGAAAAAGAAATGATCTACCTGTAATGGCTACTCACAAGCAGTGGCACCTGCAGAAAGGGGAACATCTCCATCATCTGCTCAGTCGGTTTGCTCATGTGTTCAACTCTCTTATATAGCGAGCGCTTCATTCTGTCCTTAATGTTGGGGAAGTCTGGCTGTCGACGACGCAGCTCATTATTGATAGCATTTATGTGCTCCCTGAAACTCAATTTATCCTCCCCAACAACTTCTAGGTTCAGGCAAATAAATATGACCATTTTACGAAACCCTCCTTCATCCGTATCCACTCAAAGTAATTCTCCATGCACAGCCACTACAGAAAGAGTGGATGCCATCTCCTCCTTAGTACAGTGAAATGCGCCGGGGATGATGGTTGGTCAACACCTGTGGAGTGCACACTTCTCCGGTGTACAGAGAGCCTGGCTTCTACCGTGCCCTGCAGATTTTTCCGCGTGTGGGGTAAGAATCCTTTGTATGTTAAAGCGTTGCCTTGTCCTTTAGTTGCAAACCAGACATCGGAGTTGTTTGAAATTTCCAGCGTGCAATTTCTAAATGAGATCAAATAAACTGTCATTGATCGTTATTTTTGTGTGACTAGAATGTTCTCTTTGTCTTCTTCCCTGTCTTCCATGGAACAAACAGGCTAGTGTAGGAGGGGCACATTTTCAATGCTCTGATTACGCTAGTTGAGAAGCGCTAAATTCTGTATTATTTCATTATCATGGCAATTAGTTTGTTTCCATAGCTTTAATGCCATGGTGGAAAGAAATAAAAAAGAGATGTCAGTATTACTTCTTGTAATTGGCACAGACATACATAGGCCTACTATTACAGCTGCATATCGTGGGCCTGTCGATATAGCCTCGTATCTTCAAAATGATAAACTTCACAGGAAAATAAATAAATATAAAAAAATATAAATTGATAAATATAATTCAAAATGTAAATAAAATAAAATGTTTCTGCGTGTAAGAATAGTGGACATAGGAGTTTTTGTTTCTTACCAATTTGGAGATACGAGGTTTTATCAGCAGGCCCACGATAATCAAATTTAAAGTCTGGCTCTCTTTTGGATCAGTCACACCTCTTTCATAAGGCCGCCTACATTCTGAAGTTAAGCGCTGTGGGAGTGATCGAAGCGAGTAGGGGAGAATACGCGTAACTCAAAAGTGCTTAACTCGAATCACGTAAAAAAGAACTTATGCGCTAATGGGAGAATAGACCTCAGTGTGAACAGTTTAAGAGTTACATGGCTACTTACTAAAGAAATAAATAATTTGACACTAAATATTTATTTTAAAAGGATTTTATTGATTTAAATAAAAACTGGCAAGAGTTGATAACTCTGAGATGTTTACACTGTCAAGCAGTATGGCTCGCAGATAGACAAAGACAGACAGACAGCTAAACTGACAGGAAATCGGGCAAAAATGTCAGACAGGCACCTGTCCAGCTAGGTCCTCTAAAGGCACGTGGTCCCCACTTCTCTGTCTTTTGGCACCAAACTTTTTTTCATCTCCTGGACTGTTTTTAAGTGCAATAAAGGAGACCTCTCTTTCTTGAACTTATTTCTCAGGCACTCCAGTAAGGTTTCCTGTAGGTATAGACATATTTTATAATGCTCACACAAAGAAAACACTGATAAAAATACAACTGAGGAAGAATGCTTTCCATACACAGCCAGAAGAGCTGTCATCCATCAGAAATGGAAACCTGGTGATCAGATATCCCAGGACATCAGCATATATTCCTTTCCTCCACTAAAGACGATAAAACCTAAGTGACAATAACAGTAGCCTAGTATTAACCCGCTTGCACACTGGACGCGAAACGAATTTTTCGCTCGACAGATTGCGTCTTGTGTCCGAAAGTCTGACAGGGTTTTAATAAATCTCTGTGTCCAACAGTCTATTATTGTTTTTAATTTCTTCAAATCTACCAACTCTTTTAGATATTAAACGTGAATGTTTTGATGAGAGGGCTCAGTTCTTCAAGATGACTACTGACCCAGATAGCAAGCTCCTCCGCTCCGGATCTGCCGCGGATCTGCCCAGGATCAGCTGGAGCCGGGGCAGATCCGCAGCAGATCCGGAGCGGGGGAGCTTGCTATCTGGGGAGAATTTCAATCAATGTTTCTGTTTAAGCTCTGCTCAATAAAGCGAGTCGACACTGGAGCGAGACAATGTGCAATGCCTCCGTGCCTGACAGCCAAAAAAAAAAAAAAAAAGAGGACGATTAGAACAGATTGATAACGAAATATAGAATAAAAAGAAACATTTTAACAACAGAACATCCAATGAACACTGCGATTTATTTATTGGCGGGTCATCTTTGTTGGATATCCCGTTTGTTGGTGATATGTTTTTATTCTTCATTTCGTTATAAATCTGTTCTCATATGAATACTTTTACTTTTTGCTGGCTGGTGAACATGGATTATTTTGCATTTCGCATCGGACAGTCTTGATCGTGCATGCGACAATTTATTCACACTGTCAATGGTCATGGAATTGATTTGCTCTCTGATTGCAAGCACTATTTTATCTCTGCTGTGGAAATAAAGCGTGAATCTGTTCGATCCATCTGACTAATTTTCAAAAGAAAGACCGAATAAAGACTGCTGTCTATCTTCAACGGAAGAAAAGAAAACAGACGAATAGGCTAAAAAGACCAAGAAAAGTCGACAGCTATCAATTTGCATTTTGTGAGGGTCGAACACAAACATAAGTTTGCACGTCTAATAATTCCTGGAATACTCGGAAAAAATAGAACTTTTATGACTTTCGGACACGGAGCTTATTCAGATAGTTACATTAAATAGTGCTTCCTGTAATTATTTCTTGCATTGAAACGTACCTGACATTCTGGAAACCTGCCTGTGAGGTTTCGGTGATGTGTGCGCACTCTGCGCCGGTCAGCCAAATTACCACTACACAGAAATTAAACCAGTTAGCTTTCTGCCCAACTCCAGCGGAGACTTTTTCTACGAAATTGTCACTGCGTCTTGAAGAATATGTGACACCTCTCCCTACTACGCCGCCACACCCATCTCGGCGCACGTTCGTCTACCAAAGGCTGCGCACCTCACAAAATTACCACTGCGCGGGCTACGCCACGCTACGCCACCTGCGCTGCGCCAGGAAAGTGACAATTCCATACTCGACTTTCATGTCAACAAAAATTCCTTTTTGATAATAAATATGATATACTTACTGGGCCAGAGATGAGGTGCTCCGCAACTTCTCCAAATCTCTCAAAAACATGACCTGGTGTTTCATGACAGGGAAAAGTTTTTCCACCATCCCCTCTGTTAATCCCAGCAGAGTTTCACCATCAATTTGCTGTTCTGTTGAGGTAAGTATTACATGAAATTGTAATCCTAAACAGAAGGTTGGTTACCTAATTCAGAAAGACAAAAAAAAAAAAATTTCATCAAGACAATTGCAGGAATACATAAGGCTTTCACCTCTGGACATATATACTATGATGAAGTGTAAGGAACATATTGTCATCATGAACATAGGTGTCCAAAGCATGGTAGTCTTTCTCATCCCCTGGCTGAACCACAATCCACTTTTTCTGGTCCTCCAAAGAAAAGGCATAGTAGTGGCTGTTGAACTTCTTGGGAGTCAGTAGCTTTCCAAAAATCATCCAGAGAGCCCTGAACTGTATAATCTTAGCTATTTTCATAATGATGGGAATGTCCTCCTCTACCACGTCAATTATGATGGTGTCATATACTTGGAATTTGATGGTATTAGTCAAGAGAGAGCTGACAACTCCTACTTTCTCCTCATTTGGGATGTCTTGAACTCCACCCTTGACAACAATACCTTCCCGAATATCAAGAGGAAGAGACCGGAATTGGACTTGGTGTTCACCTTCAGTGTATGAGCGCTGGCGAAGGATATCCAAAGACGTTTAGCTCCCAACACTGCCACTACTAGTGTCTCTTGGAGAGGGTGTAACAAAGATTCTTGAAGTTACAGGTGTTGTGGGATAATCTCTTGAAGTACTGTTTCCCCTCAAATCGCATGCACCACAAATGTTTCAGAGGGCCAAACTCCAAAGTCAGGCGTGGATAGTGAATGAGATAGTGCAATTTAGGTGTGAAGGTCTCTGGAAACAAAGTCAGGAAGGGGGAAAGGAATTCACCAATCTGGAAGCTGAGGACAGGAATGATGCTTTTTCTGATGGAGTATGAGAGGATGATATCTCTAATCTCTCTGCACTTGAGATAAACGTCCTTGTAAATCTCGCCTTCTGTTTCGCCTTCAGTAGGGGCCAATAATGACCGGTAAGATCCTGAATAAACACCAGTTTTGTGTCGCTGATCCAGTCCACTTGTTTTGCTTCAGTATACTTGGTGATAATATCGGCGGGATATCACCTCTATCGTTTTTTCCGATATTAAATGCTCCCAGGTCTGAATTGATGTCACTCAGTTGTTACAATTTTCAGCAAGTGAAGCACAGTGACGACTTTACAGACAACAACTGGTATAATGCCCTCCAAGAAATGCATTAGATCTGGGGGAAATGCTCTGGTGACATCAAAGTATTCAAGCTCAGTGAATGGACACTGCTTACCCACACCGTAAGTCTGTTTTGACACTTGCCTGTTCTCATTGAGTGCATTCAGATGGTAGTTCCGCACATTTGAGGATCTAATATGCACATTGTCTTCATTTACATGTGCCTTTAAGTCGCTATATGTAGTCATACAGAACCTGCACTCCCGTCCACTGCTATAACAGCTTGTAAATCCGGTCAAGTTGTGTGCAAATTGTCGGCTGAAATGGTTGCCAGAGCCCCCCTCAGATGGTGAAGTCTTTCATTCACACAAACCGCAATCCCTTCGGTGTAGAAGTCTTTGCGGTCAAGAATGGGAGGACGTAGAATTTCTCTGAAAGGGCTGATGCCGTATAAGAAGACACAAGTCTATGGGTCTTAACTGGGAGTTGTACTTGGCCTCTAGGTTTCCAAGAGTAAAATAGAGGGCAGTTACTTTATGAATGGATTTTTTAGAACCTAATGGGTTCACAACTTCAAATTCAGCCGTGTATAAATGTATACACAGAATACTTGGATCTCCGAGAAATGGACAGGCTTGGAAAATATTTCCATCCGTGAAGTCTTCCAAAAGAGCACTTGGGACTTTCTCGCAGCTTCTTTGAAAAGAATCAAAAATGTCCTGTTTCACCAAAAACACATTCGAAACATGTTTTATTGGCATTACTGGAAAGTGTCTTCCTTCACCTTGCTGTTAACTCCAAGTACATGTTGGACTGGCTCCACCAGATGCAGATTCTCTTTGCTAAATTGCATTAATTTGTATTCAGACTTCACAAACTCAAAGGCACAATCAAAAACAGTTTCCTTTGAAAGTAGATGGTCCAATTCCTCGTGATCCTTTAGTCTGAACCCTGACTGGTCTAGGTGGAATTTGATTATGTCAGTATAGCACTGTTGAAAAAACTGTAAAACAAATTGAAGATTTTCAGCAATAGCTTCCTGAGTAACTTTGGGGAGTAGATGTTTCTCTTGAAGATTTACGATGAAAACTGCCACATGCTTTTGGAGCCCTGACAACTGGGTATTTAAGTCAGGCAAACTGTTTTCATGGACTGACTGTGAGTCCTCTGAGTCTCCAAATCGTTCACCTCATCCTCTTTATTTTCCTCTGAGCGAGTTACATTCTGAAAATGGTCATCTGTAGGCCTCCTGAGAGCAGCCCTTTGTTCTTTGTTCATTATTATCTTACTATTATCTTGACTTGTATCGTTGCTATTGTTTCATTGTTATCATTTGTAAAATGGACAAGGATGGTTGGGATAATGACATCAGGCTGAGAGGGTACAGGGAGGTAGGAGTCGAAGAGCTATGTGTACCTTGTGTGTATTTATGTTTTTTTGTGTTTTGAAACCTCTTGTTGTATGAATGTACTTGCATTGTATTGTATTGTATTTCATGTGTTTTAGGACCCCCTCGAAAATGAGATGGTTAATCTCAAGGGGCTATCCTTAATAAATAAATTTAAATTCAAATTCAAAATTCTCTATAGATGTGGGTTCTAAAATTAAGAACAGTTTTATAAATCCTCTTGCATCCCTTTATATTGCAGACAATGCTAAAATTGGGCTGCTAATGATGCAATAGCTGTAGGTGCTGCAAGTATTTTGACAATTGAAATTTCACAACATCACAGACTGGACATTTATATGTTTCCATTACCTCTGAAGGCCTCTTTTGCATTGAATAAGTAAATTTTTTGGAGCCATTTGCATACATCATCAATATTCCAGCGGTCCGTCATCTGAAATGAAAAGAAAGAAAAAACATTGTTATTTTCTAAAATCCTGACCATCACAAACTAGTAAAGACATACAAAATAACACAATGAAAGCACATATGCATATATAGGCTATGTATGTGTAGCCTATAGGCTACTTATCGCCTATATATAGCAGTTATAGTAAATCCATTGCTGTATGTATTCTACAGCGCCCTCCATAATTATTGGCTTAAGATGTGGTTAAAAGCCTTAAAATAAATTCAATTTTTATTGCAGAAGCATACTCTCACACTGAAAATTGTAGAAAAATGTAACCTTCAACTCAAGTGAATTTTAAGGGGAAAAAAAATCCCTGATTAAGAAATTATTATTTTTCTTAAAATCACCTGTTCCACAATTATTGGCATCCCTAACAATTCCTAGGAATTAAATGTACTTGAAGTATTTCAGTAATTTCTACAGTAGTTTACAAAGTTGATCAGCGTATCTAGGAACATTTAATTAGTAAATCATCACTTCCTGTTTTTCCCTGGGGTATACATATGACGTGACACAGAGGTCATTTCTCTTATCCCCTCTTCAATATGAGAAAGAAAGAAACCAAGAAACACACCATTCAAGTAAGGCAGATGTGTGTCGACCTTCACAATTCAGGCAATGGCTACAAGAAAATAGCCACTCGCCTGCACCTGCCCATATCTACTGTCAGAGGAATTATTAATAAGCTTAAAACAACTGGAACAGTGGTAAACAAGCCTGGATGAGGACGCAAGGTTATTTTGCCACCATGCACAGTGAGGAGGATGGTAAGAGAAAATAAAAGTTCTCCATAGCTCACTGTAAAAGAATTGCAAGAAATGGTAGCATCTTGGGGTCACTAAGTCTCCAAAACAACCATCAGGCGCTATCGACATGCCTACAAGCTGTTTGGGAGGCATGCACGGAAAATACCTTTTCTCACTCACAATCATAAACGCAAACATATGGAGTTTGCTTAATGGTACTGGGTCTTCAACTGGGACCATGTGCTTTGGTCAGATGAGACCAAGATAGAGCTTTTTGGCAACGAACACTCTAAGTAGGTCTGGCGGAACACAAAAGATGAGTATGCAGAAAAGCACCTCATGCCCACTGTGAAGTATGGGGGAGGATCGGTGATGCTGTGGGCCCGTTTCTCTTCCAGAGGCCTAGGGAACCTTGTTAGGGTGCATGGCATCATGAACGCTTTGAAATACCAGGACATTTTAAATCAAACTCTGGTAGCCTCTGCCCGAAAGCTGAAGATGGGCCGTCACTGGATCTTTCAGCAAGATAATGACCCTAAACATGTGGCCAAATCTACACGGAAATGGTTCACCAGATATAGAGTCAATCTCCTCCCATGGCAATCTCAGTCCCCAGACCTCAATCCCATTGAAAACTTGTGTAGTGAGCTGAAGAGGAGAGTGCAGAGGAGAGGACCTGGGTCGCTGGATGATTTAGAGAGATTGTACAAAGAGGAATGGTCAAAGATCCCTTTTTCTGTATTCTCCCATCTTGTGAAACGTTATAGGAGAACATAAGGTGCTGTTTTGTTGGCAAAAGGGGGTTGTACAAAGTATGAACATCAGGGGTGCTAATAATTGTGGCACACATGATTTGATGTATCAAGGATGGTACGCCTGCTTTACAGAAGTAACGAACAACCTCACGACAGTCGTTTCTCTCAAAATGAAGTAAGTGCCCTTCGAGTCAGAGTCACAGAGCTCAGATTGTCCATTGCATTTCAGCTCTTCCTGGGCTAATAAAGGAGCTCTTTCTTGACTATCACTAACAGAATGGTGAGCTAAAAGGATTGATGCCTCCAGAGGCCTCAAATAGCTTTCAATTACAGCATGCTTTTCACACACACGGGAAAGGTTAGCTTCATCTGTGGAGAAAATGACACCAATTATTAATGGGCAAGATCAAGATATAATGATATAAGAGATTTTCCTAGCTCTATAAGAGTGCACCCAAAACCTACATTTTATTATAGATAACAGACATGGCATATTGTTAAAGATAGCCTCTTAACAGCAAATAGCATGCATTTTATATTCTTGTATTCTTTTTTTTTTTGAGAAAGTACATTAGAACGAACATGCATCAATTAAAGGTGTTTTACTTCTATGTCATGGTATATGAGGGAGAAGGAAGGCAAGAAAAAGAGGAGGGCGAAAAGAAGTAGGGTATGAAAGAGGGGTGGGTGTATTGGCAGATAGAGGGAAGGACTTAAGTTCAGGTCGATGGACAGATAGGCAGACAGATCACCTGTGGGGCACAATCTCTGTAGGCCTCGGCCCTGCCAGCTATCGCAGTGGTCTCAATGCTAAACAAATAGCTCCTCTCTGTTAGATTTCATGATCCTTCAGCACTGCCACCATTCAGACTTTCCCATAGTGCTCTTTCACATTGCCTTAATGAATTTATTCTTCTTTTTATTATGAAACAACAAAAAGTAATTTACGGATACTTGAAAAAAGGTAGCAAAATAGTGAACATTTTGTTTACTTTGTTTCCCAAGTTAATTGAAAAGCCCATCAAGGTAGGATTGAATTAGAGCAGAGGGCGTGAGCCATGGCTTTATCTCGATCACTGTGATTAATTCTATGTTTGTTTCCAAGGTAATGCCCTCTCCTTCTCTCTATACAGTTGACATCTATTTTTTTAATTGATTTACAAGGCCTTTCTATCCTCTCCTGTTAATGTAATTAACTTAAAGCAAAATGACAATTCTCAGTAACCTTTGCATTATTTTTAATGTGAAAGCCCACTCCTGAATGAGTCAATCTTCTATTCTCAAGGCGGTAATAGCCTGTCTGATAGCTTTTAATTCCCCCCTTTCAATAATTTAGTGTGAAAAAGTGGCTTCATGCATTGGAAGTTAAAATCACTCTTCAACAAAATTGAAGTTTAAATACTGAAATTGGTCCCGTCGGGGGTGGGATGTGGGCAGGGTGGAGGGGGAGGGAATGAGGATGGGTTATGTTAGGGTCAGACGACAGTTTGATTTTTTTCTCTGGATTTTCCATTGACTGAGTGAGAGCAACGATGCCATTGAATCGCAGATAAATTCCAAATGGCTCATCGGCACCTCCCCTCTACATTGAATGTATTTTGATAGGTACAGCCTTACCACATGTATGTACAGTGCCAAGCCTACCTTACAATCCCTCCAAATTATCTCTAGATTCCAATTAAATTAATTATTTAGAATTTGAATGAATATCGACCTTTATTTCTATATATGAAAATGAACAGTGTTCACTAACTCAGAACTTCAGGCTATTCTTAATCTATAGCAATATATGACTTTAAAAACCCCTGCCAATTAATTTATCACTCTGAAGGACACAAGAGTCTCTCATCTTTCTCAAAAAAGATAATATTCTGTGATACAGAACCAAAACTACTGAAAACATTTGATCAAGACACAATTATATTTTTATAATAAATGTTTTTTTGAAAATATTTCATTTGCAAACAGTTTGCTTCACCCATGAGACATCTACTATGTTTAAAAAATGATGACAATTGGCTTAGTTCCAAAAGAAAATACATATTCAAATTCACATTCACAGTTTAAAAATATTTGTATTGACGTGCTATATTTTAAAATGTGTGTGGATTTTTTTTTTTTTCTTGCTTTGCTTTTTTGCTTTTTTGAGTTGGTGGAGTATTAGGGGGCCTATGCCTGGTGCCAGTTTTTATGTGTTGGCTTCTCACACATGCAACAGATAGTGGGCAAAAATTTGACTGTCCATCCATGAACTCAGAATGACTGATTATTTGGGATGTTGGCGCCCTGACCACAAGGGGGCAGAGATGATTAAAGCAGTGTTACCACTCTGTCCTTGCAGTTCTTTGAATCTCTAATTTAATATTATATGCAGTACAATTTGCATGTAGCCCAAGGGCAGTAAAGTGCAGATATTGTACGTCTTCAAGGTAAGCAGATAGACACTGGGTTGACTTATCAAAAAATAAAAAGGAAAAACCTAAATTAATCTGGGAATATTACTGTCCCGAAAAGATAAGGAAATAACAAACGTAAAAAAATGAATGAGTTCCTGAATAACAACAATAGTAACAATGTTAACAAGATATTCACAGGAGTTACATTGCAAAAGTGCAACAGTGTCACTGGTGAATGCAAACCCTCATCAGCATAAATACCAGCTGCAGAGAATGCCAGCTAAAGTGTAGATACATATCAGTTCGCTAAAACAAAGACAATAACCTATGGACCAGCCCTACAAATGCACAAATCAGGAACCACATTGACTGTCATATATAAAACACACTCCTCACTATACAAATAAGGGAAGTTAATGAAGATAATCAGTGCATGGCATTTACACAGTTTATGAACATTTCCTTGCTCACAGGGTAAAATGTACGCAAAATTAAAGAAGTGCCATTGTAAATGTGTTACTCTTGGAATATGATACAGAAATATGATAATTAATGCACACATGAGGCAAAACTTCTGAAGACTGTAAGATATGTTTCACACTCCAGCAGTGGTAAATAAGTATGTTATTTTTCTGATCGCATCACAAGGGCTAGGACATGAAGCCTTTTGGAATGAACTTATTACAGCTGGGTAGACACAGCAAGTTCTGAGATCACGTGCTATAGTTGATGAAGGGTATTCCACTTGTTCACAAGCTCTAAAAATATTTACCTTCATAAGAAAAAGAATATCTTAGAATATGCTTCTTCTGAAATTATTTTGTGAAGTCTATATCTGATCTGCAATTTACTGATGCTGCATTTTTACAGTGGAAGGGCTGTTATTGTCATTGTTTTTCAGGCGTGCGTGTTTGGACTTTTCTTTGCAGGTCTCGTCTCGGGAAGATATCGAATTCCTGGACTACTGAATTCTTTGCCCAGCTGACTGATTGAGCTGGTGCGGCGCTTTCCCAGAATCTATATAAGCAGGAAGTCCGGCGCGCCTCTTTTGCTAGACTGTCTGTGTTTAGCTTCGCACTGTAGCCAAAGAAATCTGTAGTCAGGTTTTTTTATGACTTTCTACCTTCTAATTATTGGAGTTTCTTCTCTCTTTTTCTATCTCACTTTGTTTCCGTGGTTCGGACTATTATACGTCCTTTGGAAGTGCGAGTACATGCGTTTGGTCCATATTATTCTCTGTGTTTCTACTGTGTGCGTGCTACTCTCTTTCTCTTTGTCATTGCGCTTGGCCTCCGGATAATACCGGCCATTACAGTTATTGATGTTGGTCACCCTTTGATGTAGCGCCACATCCAGCCCAAACATTTAATTTGTAAAAATTGCAACAACTCAAACAGCTTTACTGGGAATTATGTCATATCTGCTCAATAATTCATCATTGCTCATCATTCTTAGGAAGTCAAAGCACCCAAACCACCATCAGAATCATTTGTTCCCTCCTCTGATACGACTCATTGAAGTGTTTTTGATATAATGGGAGGAGCATTACCTGTGTTATCCTAAGTAATTGTGGCATTGAGGGATAGAAAAACATCATGACTTTAACCAAAGTTACAACTTTCAAGAGGTAAAGGTTAGGTCAAGGTGAGGGTTAGGTCAGGGTTCAAGCTAAGGTTTGGGTAAGGTAATTGTTTTTGATTAAAGAAAAAACAGTTGTGACTCGTAGTAGCGAATGTTCAATTGACAGTTTGAAATGGGAATTGAGCATGGGTCTCCGGTTGGAAGTCTGCATTTTTATTGTCCCAACAGTTCACCCCAACTGCCTCAGGATGCGGACTCACTCGTTATATATGAGGACATCATCTGATTTCCTCGTTTGGTGTGGTCATAATTACTATGGCTGCTAGAGGGCATTCGTCACTAAAAACGTAAATATAGGCCATTGTGACCACTCATATTTGCAACCTATCTGGATGTTTTCCTTGAGGGTACAGTCTCAACTTTCCTGGTACATAGAGATGGAGGTTATTCATTGTGGTCTAATGTTGTGAGTAACATCAACAGAGATGCCAAGGCTTACGTCTTAGGCATGAGTTTCTCCACTTAGTGGCATTCACGTTTCTGTGCCGTAGTCAGCAATTATTCAATCAATGCGAACTGAAGAAATTCACTCGAGGAATTCAAGTCATTGTGCATCAAGTTAATCAGTTTCACGTGCATCACGGTGGATTTCCCCACTAATGACACGGAAATCGATTATGGCTCGGGAATTCTTAGGCTTGTCCTTACTGGGGGACTAAAAGTAATAGAATTGCATAACAATGTTTCAAATGGTTTTATTTCATTAAAACAATTTAAAGGATCATGAAACACATGCATTGTTTCCAAACCCTGAGTAAAGAGAAGCGCAGGAAGTCTGGAGTCATAACCGCTTTCCATGTTACTTGTGATGAGGTGCATCTTTACGCAAGTGAAATGGAAACTTCAATGCACAAGTATTTTAATTCCGCATGAGAATCTCATTAAGCATTCAATGAATAATTACGGACTGCGGTGAATAAGCCAAAAAAATACGTAAGGCCTACGCCGAATGCGTGAGACTTGGCTTTTCTGCATCACCTCTTCACCAAATTTAACATTTCCATATGCAATAATAGATATTTTTGGTGGCAATCCAATCAAACCCTCCATGATAGTTAACCAACAAAAAATATAGGTAATCCGGGCACTCAGAAAATTGTTGTCAGAAAGGAGTAAGATGAATGAAAAGCCTATATCATGGCTTGACAGTTGAAAAAAGCTGACACGTTTTTACCTATATGGTCTACATCACGGTGTTTTCTTTGTGTTGTTTCTTTTTGATTTAAAAATCTTCTGAGTGCCAGGAATACTTACATCTTTCTCTGTTATTCTGTTCTCCCACATTTCCAAGACCACCAGCTTTGCATTTTCAAAATAAGTTTTCATCCCATGAGCACCTTACATCTTCATTCCCTTTGTGATAATTCCTGGTATATCTAGGTGATGTTGGTGACCTTGTGACCTTCCCTGTAGCACCAGGAAAAGGACAAACCTCACTTTTTCATAAATAAAATGACTAGGTTTTAATAAGAATCTGTCAAATCCAGTCAAATCTGTTGTTAACATTCCTGATGCATAGAGGAAGAACCTTATTGATTTTGATAACTTCTTTACTGCAGCACTGCAATTACAAGAAACTGTATCTCCTAATGCGCTAGAACAGACTGTTTTAAAAGGAATTATACAAGTTTGGCTTTGAACATCTCGGTGCATAAAAGAGCAATCCTTTTGTTCCTTTGAAACTATGACCATTCCAGTAGCTCTATCCCGAGGTCAAACTTATCTTTTCCAGAAATGCAACAAGTCAAACAGTTGTCATGGGAATTGGCTAATATTTGCTGTGATATTCCTGGAGCCTTGAGTAGTTCCCTGGTTGATGGTGCTGGGTCCTGTAGCCTCTCCCTGCCAGGTCAAATTGTGAATTTTGCATATGAGGAGAAAATAATAGTTTCGGGGATGTCATGCTGTCATCCACTGGTAGTATTTCACTAGTTTCAATTGAAAACAGGTTCAATTGGATTTGAAGATTACTGCTAGCAGTTTTTACACTTTGTGCTCTGTCCCAGTTCCTCTGGAATTCAGGTTGTACAATTTATTTATGAATGCAGTGTTTTCACTGTGCCGCACATGGAGTGGCATTCATCTGCAGACACTCAGAATCTGTCTAAAATCTGGGAAAATATCCCCTCATAGTTCTGGAAAGTCAGTGACGAGTCAGTGTGGTGTCAGTATTGATTACAGTTCACTGGTAATTATCAGAGTACGTGCAATGGTGAGTGTGTCTTTGTATGTTATTATTCACCATATGAAGCTATATTTGTGAATTGGACATCTAAATGCGGGGAGGATTGGTGATACCAATATAAGCAACATAAAATACTGTAACTAAATCATTAATTTCCAAATGAAATAACCCAGCTATCAGTCTGCATAAAAAAATAACCTGAGTTAACTTTGATTTCAGATAAATTGAAGTCTCCTGAACATGGTAGAAAATCTTGTTTTTGGCTGCAGCCCACAATCACTTGATTGGAGTCAGACTTTTAAAGTGGTCACTCTGGGCTTTGAACACGAGTGGGCTGGAAAATTTGAGGCCCAGTCCTGTAATTTTCCTGTACACGGTGTTCCAGGAAAAAAGAAAGAAATGGCATTCTTTTGACGTACTTGACCAGAAAGAAGTTTAATGATGTACGTGAAAATGGTCTGACACTGAATGCACTGTAATTGCCTGTAACGCAGTCTTTACTTACAAAGGCAAGCCAGGATAAGAGTTCACCCTTCAGTGACTGCCAATAAGGTTTACCTGGAAAACAGTGCCCTCCTAGTGAATGACTGATGAGACCTGTAATGCATAGCCCTGATACAGCAACTGCTCTTAATTATAGAAGGTGCCATTGATTCTCAGTGTCAGTCCACTTAGGGTCTTTATCTAAGATTGGGTGAAAGGATCGAAGGAAGACAGCTTTGCTAGCATTAGTTGTTTCATGGTTATATGCGTTTGGTTGGGGTTGCAAGTAAGGAAACTAAACCAAAACCAAGCGCAAGTTGCCTATAAAAGAGGATGCTGCATATGTAGGAAGTGTATGCCACCAGAGTCCTGTCTCATGCCTTAATACATCTTCTGCGTGGTTCCGGGTGCGTTGCGAGTGCTTTGTTTGTCTATATTTAAAATTAAATAAAAGAAATAATAAAATCTGGATTTAGTTTTCACTGGTTAAGTTTTTCACCTGCTTTAAAGAAGAAAACAGAAGATTAAGAAGAGATTTCTGACCTGATATCAGTTGTGTTTTTTTCCTTGCGAGGACAGATCTGACTGAGAGTGCTTGGCATCAGATTATTGTCTATAAAGTAATATTATAATTCATCCAGCATAGTGACTTTGGTGCTTGCCCTGTCTTGTAAGTAGAATCTGTTTTTGAATAAAATACATTAATATACACCTGGGCCCGTATTCACAAAGCGTCTTATCTCATCACTAGGAGTACTCTTAAGTCACGCTAAAACATTTTATGTAGGAGTAAAATCTTACTCTCTGTGGTAACAGGAAGTGACCACTTGTTACTTTCACTTGTACTGATGACACATTGTTGAACCCATAAACTTTATATTACTTCTAAAACATGCAGAACAAGTTGATGAAGCTGCTTTATGAATGCTGTGACGCTACGAGTAAAGGCGTCCGTGTGGCGACGTGGTGACTTTGGATGCCTCGCCATGAAAGTACGTTTGGGGTTCACGATGCTCTCACGGCCACATACTTAATTGTAGCAGCTTCAAACTTGCTGGACAAGATGACTGCTCCGCCCTGAACGTCCAAATGTATTAACTTCCCAATTTGCTAATAGCGCCCCCCTGTGGTAGCAGGAAGTGACAAGTTATTACTTTCACTTGTACTGATGACACATAGTTGAACCCATCAACCTCATCCCACCTCTATTACATGCAGAATATATTGATGAAGCTCCATTATGAAAACTGTGAAGCTAAGAGTAATGGCGTGTGTGTGGCAACGCGGTGACTATGGATCCCTCACCATGAAAATACGTTTGGGTTTTTGATGTCTTTACTGAACTTGTATCATCATGATTGATATGCCGATCAAGGGTGGCGAGCTCTTACATCTGACTGCGGCTTTGCCCATGAGGGCAGCAAAATGCCTCGATAGCGCCCCCTTGAAATATTCAAAAGCCCTTCCCCGTAGGGTTTTTTTTGGAGTAGGAAGATGAAAATTGGTACACATGTGTACTTTAGTATTTGGCCAAGCCGCACAAAAAAAGTCTCAGGCACCATTGGTCTACTCCAAACAGGAAGTCGGCCATTTTGATTTTAACATGTCATTTTAGCCTGATTTCCACAAATTGTATTTTAACTCCTCCTCCGAGAGGTTTCATCCAATCAAAACCAAATTTATTAGCAATCATCGAAAGACTATGCTGATCATAATTTATGCTCTGCATGTCTCTAGGTCAGTGGGCGTGGCCACTTACAGGAAGTGACTGGTTTTTACTTTCACTTATACTGATGACAAAAAGTTGAACCCATCAACTTCATTCCACTTTTACAACATGTACAACAAGTTGTTGAAGCTACGTTATGAATGCTGTGAAGCTAGGAGTAATGGTGTGTGTGTGGCAACGCGGCGACTATGGATCCCTCGCCATGAAAATATGTTTGGGTTTTTGATGTTTTCACTGAAGTCGTATCATCATGAAAATTAATATGCCGGTCAAGGATGGTGAGCTCAAACATCTGATAGGGGCGTTGCCTATAAGGGCAGCAAACTGTCTCGATAGCGCCCCCTTGAAATTTTCAAAAACCCCTCCCCATAGGGTTTTTTTTAGAATAGGACAATGAAAATTGGTACACATGTTAATGTTACCAAGACGAACAAAAAAGTCACTGGCACCATTGGTCAACTCCAAACAGGAAGTCAGCCATTTTGATTTTAATGGGTCATTTTGGCCCGATTTCCACACGTTGTATTTTAACTAACTACTCCTAGCGATTCCATTCATTCAACTTCAAATTTATTACAGATCATTAAGAAACCATGCTGATCAAAAGTTGTGTTCTGCATGTCTGTTGCTCAATGGGCGTGGCTGCTATGGCGTCCCCATTTCTGATGCCTCGGCATGCACATTCGAGCAGATCTCTCTCCCTCAAAGTTCGTCCAAATGGATTCAAAATTCCTGTACATGATAAGAGCCCCACTGTGAATGCCTCCATATACTCGCAGGCCATCTTGATCATGGCGCCCACCTTGTGAAAACAGGGAATACCATATTTTACATTGAAATTGGCTGATATCCTTGACACTTCATATTTGTACTGAGGGTCTGCCCCTGAATGCACCTGCCCATGTTTGGTTACGCTCTGAGTGGCCCCTGGTGGTTGAAGTATCAACTTATCATCACTCCTTCAGCTTTGTCTGATTTGCTCAACACTTTCTCACAGGTTGGGGCCTGCACTTGACCTGTCCAATGGGTGCACAGCTGCACCCGTCAGGATCTCACCACTACCCCCAACCTGCGCAAGATGGCGAGGGCCCGTTAAACGCTGCTTGCAGCTTTAATTAGCAACTTATTACCCAATGAGAATATGTTGCGATCACTTAAAAGTCGGACCGTTCAAGTTTGTTTGCCCTAAACTGTCATTGATGAAAGTTGAAAAAGGATGGGAAAGCCCAACTGGAGCCACGACCAGTTACTGCTGCTGGCCCAGTTGGTGCTCAGTTGGTGCTGGCCCAGTTCCCATTAAAATGCGAGTCGTGCATAGACCCTGGCCATTTTGCAACAATGTCCAAAATATTGTATTCAAATACTATCTGGGTGTTGATGGAATGAAATTTTTTTCTATTTACAAATATCTCTTATTTACCCAATATTCCCAATATCTTGGGTCGGAGAAATAATTTGAGTATGGGTTTTGTCAATAGCACGATCATACCGGGCATACCTGAGATGTGCATGAATTCAAATTTGCTTCTGTGTTCTTGGCAAATGTCCATTGGAAACTGGATAAACTGTCGGATGATATGGGGCTCACAGAGCGCATTGATTGTTTGTTGAATTGAGCGACTGACTGATGATTGTGAAATGCCTAAATTATCCGCGTTGCAAAGTTGCATTTTTACCGGTGGCCAAGTAGCAAAGTGTTTCCAAACATTTTATTTCGGGGCTTTTTGGGTTGTTTCTCATGGTTAGAGACGTAATTCTCTCCCTCACCAAGTCAACAACAAATAAAATCCCTTCACGGCCAATCCGATATCTTTTCAATAACTGTGCATCATTCAGAATTTCCAAGTCACTCCGTCTTTCAACAGCAGCAGCCATTTTCTGATTCTTTGTGAATAGGTTTTAGGAGTTCGGAGTCCTCTTGACCACGTTTAAGCTCTCCCAGACTTAGGAGCTACTAAGTATCTGCCATACTGTATCTGTCTGTTGAAGAAAGTATTCATTATTCAGTATTGTTTGTTTACTTGAACAAACTTCACTTTTTTGAAGCAAGAGTATCACACCATATTACTTATGCCGATGAGGTGTAATGAACACTTACAACCAATTTCCTGTTAGCTATATGGAAAGGAAACTGGCCATAACAACCTAAAAAGTTGCAAGCAGTGTTAATCGGGCCCTCGCCCCCTTGTGCACATCGGGGGTGGAGGTTGGGATTCCAATGGGTGCTGTTGCACATTTTGCTGCCATTAGACGCAGCAAGATGCTCTAACATGTAATTTCTTGCATGGAGTGTGTGTATTACTTGTGTCCACCTTGGGTTCTATAGAACTACTATACATGCCTTATGTTGCTACATATCAACTGCAGACCAAAGCATGAAAATTTCATGTAAATAAACTGTTGTTTGCACAGGAGTGTTACGTCTATATCCAGTTGGTGGCGCAATGGCAAAGACTTGATATTCCAGCATGAGCCATTTGGAGCAGATCGGGCAACATTTGTTTAAGTTTCAACAAGTACCTCTCTCATGGCAAAACATTGAAAGTCATTGAGCCACTATTGAATGAGACCAGTTCTTAAGTCAGGTTTCTGTGACAATTTGCTGGTGCCCAAATATACATTATAATACATTGCAAATGTTAGCTGGCTGCAGGACTACTCACCTAGTTCCGTAACTCCTGGCCCATTGCTGGGACTGAGCTGCTAACAATTCAAGCTCCGGACATTAACCCATGCTACGATTGTAACATTAAATTTCATTGAATCGACATGTGCCTAATGTTACTGTAACACTAATTAAACCAGACATTTGACTTTGTTGTCACTTACGTGTCCAGGAGAAGAAGAGCTAGCTCTGAGTCAAATTGTAGCCCCTTTTGCTCTTGCAGTGCTCTCCACCTTGGAAATGCAAGGCCAATTGACCCCTCCGCATATTTGTAAACAAACCGGCCGTTGCTAGGATGCGCGCACAGCTTGGACTCAAAAACAATGGCGCTGCCCCTAGACCAGCATGAGCTGTCAGATTATGCAAAATCGTTGTCGTTACAAGATCGGGAATGCTACATTAATAAATTAACACTGAAAAGTGGACATCGCCTACCAGATCCTTATTCAATTAAAGAGTGGACAGACGATGTCAGTAAGTTCCCTGCGATACAATGGCCAGATATATACTCATACCTCATTGAGAAGACTTCTGTGTATACCCACGAAAAACTTCGCGCCTACAAGTCTTTGGACGCATATGATTATGGGTCACACTTTATTTGAAGTGTTGCTTATGAAGGCTTTGTAAAGGGTGAAATAACACATCCTTCTTCAGCTTGTGCAGCCAGATTTGATGTAACTGACAAATTCACTTAGCTAGTGGCTAATTGCGATAAAGGGTGACATTGTCAGCTAAGTGACATCGTCATTGTCACATCTGGCATCACATGTTGAATAAGGAAGTGTTTTTTTCACCCTTTACAAAGCATGACATTCGCTTATGAATGATTTATGAAGACATTATGTCTCATTTATGAAGGCATTATACCTGCTATATAAAGCCTTTATGAGCAACACTTCAAATAAAGTGTGACCTGATTATGTAATGTGCGGGCATGCACAGAATGTGTTTTACACAGAAATTGACGACAAATTCTGTGCTCTGAAGTCAAAAATCTTACCAAGTCAGCGTCAAGGTCAGAAGGCTGCTAAGTAAGAAGCCTGGGTGGTGTACAACAAGCTGGATGGCTACATTTTGGCAGCTAATTGCACATGTATAGCAGGGTAAGTCAGTCTACTGTATTGAGTAAGTTGTTGTTGTTTGCCCTTGGAGATATTCGTTTTTATTTCTAATGTTTATTTTATTGTAGGCTTGGATCATGCTGTAGCCATGCAGCTGCAATTTTATTCAAAGTCGAGGTTGTTGTAAGAATGGGAATGACAGAGAAAGCAGCAGTCACGTCTGCTTGAGTCAAGCGAGACCTCTCCTACAAACCAAAAAGGCATGCATTTGTTTACAATGGAAGTTAACTGCAAAGCTAGGTTAACATGCTAACAATATTTATATTGTGTAACTATGACACAGCTTATCAGACAAACGTTACCAAACTATTTTGCTACATCAGTAAATTTCCACAAAGACTAGAACGAATAAAAAATAAAGATATAATTATAAATCGCCTGATCTTACTTGTGATTAAGTGGGCGCTGCAAACCCGGGCATTCCTGATAGTGCTCTCATCCCAGTCTACACATTTGATGGCTTGTAGCCATAGACGTCGGAGATTTTTTTGGAATGGGTGAGATCCAGCCGGAATCCTGTACATTTTAACCCCGTCATTGCTATGATTCTGACACCCGACAACACAACAACTAGGCATTTTTCTCCAAAATACTACATCGTGTCTCTGTACCGTCGCTAGCAGCTAAGTGTTTATTGAGTCCAATCTGCGCGCGCATCTTCCGCTTACGTATGAATGACGTTTACTGCAAAGGGGTCTATATTAATCCAGGTTCTGTCCCTTTCTTTATCTGACAACTTCTTCACCAACGACCGTTGTTTCTTTAGAAGTAATTTCATATCCTGCTCATCTTCAGGTGAACGTTTCGTTCCGCTTATACCGGCTGCCACTGCTCACTGGCTGTATGAATGCATTCTCGGGAAGGAGGAGGCGGCGATTCACATGAACGGACATAAACGTACATGAATGCGCGGCCGGACTGGCCTTGTAAACAATGGGCTGGAGATCAACACAAAGAGCAGGTGTGTGACGTCCTGCTATACTCCAGATGAAATTACACCTCTCATTCTTCGCATAGTGATGTTTAATTCCTTCAATCTAGAAATGATGCATTTCCGCTTATTTCCCCTTTAATGCTCGTAATTCATGAACTGTTCCTCCTACTTCAGTTTATCAGAACAAGCTCTCAAGCCTTACTCTCGGTCTCCAGGATTGGGGCTGTCTTCCTGTTAATCTACTCTCATTCTGTTCCACTGCTCAGTTTTTAAGCAACAAGCTCTCAAGCCTTCTATGGTCATCAGGACTGTGACTGCATTCCTGCAAACTTCTTCATCCTGCCTTGTGATAGTTCGGCTCCGGTAATATGTGCACTCCATCTGACAGTCGTCGTGGGAAGCCACTGGTTGGGCTCTGGCTACATCCACACAACCTTGCCTGTTACATCTGAACTGAACTGTTCCAGTTTCCTCTGGACTCAGTCCTGCTGTCTAACCTATAACTCAATAATCCCTGCCATTGATTAGCACTCTGGTCCCACATTTGATTCCTGATCTGAATCATAACACTTCAATCTATAATTATGGCCTCAACTTTTCTGTATTGTTTATTCAAACTGACTCCAGATATTTCTGAGAGAAACTGCAGGTAAATGCTAGTCATTTTAAATGTAAACTGGTTTATGGCTGGGTGACTTACACACACACACACACACACACACACACGCGCGAGCGCACACACACACACACACACACACACACACGCATAGATTCAATAATACAAACATGGATGCTAGCACTTGTAGAAATATGCATCATTCCCTTCGAACAATCAGCCTTTCTCGCTCACCCCCTCCCCACC
Organism: Gymnothorax reevesii; assembly: GCA_029721435.1. Classification (NCBI taxonomy): domain Eukaryota; kingdom Metazoa; phylum Chordata; class Actinopteri; order Anguilliformes; family Muraenidae; genus Gymnothorax; species Gymnothorax reevesii. The sequence continues at coordinate 35,860,654 of CM056578.1, forward strand.
ACTATGGACAGACTACTTGACTATTTCTGTGGGGCTGTCTTGCAAAGGTCTGTCCACTGTCCATTAGGTACTACACAGGCTTACACTACAGTTGCCCCCTATTGTGTGTACAACCAAGGGTTACATGACCATTAACCCCAGCTTTGGCGCATCATTCTGAAGCATCTCACACTTCATATGTAGCTACTTCAGGCAGCCGGAGCAACCCAACATTCTGTTAGAGATGCGTCAAAAAGAGCGGATGCAATGGATGATAGCAATATGACATTTATTAGAGCTAGCGTGCTGGGGATAGAACACAGATGGACTTCATTGTGGTCTCCTGTTGTGCAATATTTCAGAGCCAAAAGTGGATCATGTAAAAGTGGCTTTCTGTTGATGGATAAATATTTGTTGTCTTATCTCAGGATTCACCATTCAATGCAGAGAAGAAGTTACTTTTCTTGGTCTGAAAAATGGGAATAAAGTATTTGCAATCATAAGTTGCACCCATAATGAAGTTTTTTCCCTGAAGTAAAAGCACTGTTTCGAGAAGGCAGTGAGTCAGTAAAAATTAATCTGGAAATGAACAATGTCTCTTCTGACACTGAAATGCCTCCAGGGGGCTGTACTGACCTAAGGACTCTCTTGACGTTAAACGGAGCACTGTACAGCAGTCTGAATCGATCAATTTCTTCAATAGGGCATGACATTAAGAACACTGAGACAATTCGGTTTTGGATTTTGTAAGATTTTATCTGTGGTAAGACTGGAAAATTGTAGGCTATGAAGGTCTTGCTGTATGGTGAGCAAAGCTTAGGTATTAGAAATGTTGGAGGACAGATGCTCAGATATGTGGAAGCCTCAGAAAGGTGTCTCAAGAAGATTGGCTGTGACACCAATTGCGAGGAAACCAAAGTCAAATATTGTCAGATATGGCAAAGAAGCATGCAAGACAGTAGAAGGAAAAAACACAGGAACAGGACTCACCAATAGGCTGCTTCAGTTGGATATTACATATGGTCGCTTTGGGAGAAAAAAAAAAACATTATTGCAATGCTGTAAAAGCTGCACATTTAAGAGTGAACAATGTTTCACAGTAAAAGTCCTCATCTCATTTGCTGCACTACTGACTAACGAAAGCTAGATTATTTACAGAGAGTATAAAATCCCATATGGCACTGTTTTGCCATTATACCCTGTATGCAATATGACATATGATCCGCCTAGAATTCTGTTGGAGAAACACAACAGCAGTCTTCCGCATCCAATCACCCAATTTGCATTCACCAATTTATTGATTGGATTTGAAACAATGCTCTCTCAGGGGTTTCCAGTAAGGCACAATGATAAACTGAGTGTCTGTCTCCTCAAACCATTCAGTAGTATGGATGCTCTGCAGCGTTAACTCTCCACAGTTATTTCAACTTTGATGAGTAAGTATAAATCTAAAGCCCAAGGCACACCAAACAAATTTTCTAACACACACTAACACAGATGTTTGATTTGTGTCTCATGGCTGTCCGTCCTTGTTCAGAATTGTATGTGCCATGGAAGTTAGATAAACAACATCATAAAACGAGTGCTTCCCATCCTTAAATGTGATTGGCTGAGCTGTGTTCCATGCCATTATAAAATCACTGTATTCTGAGGCAGACCGCAGCACAAAATATCCCTGCACACCTGGCCTAGCAACCAACTACTCTGCGCTTATTCGGTTACGTTTGTTTCAAGATTTTTAGCTCGCTATTTCAGTGTTAGCAAAGTTCAGCGTTTTAACCCGCTAACCAGTTGGCTATATACCTAGCTAACTATAGAATTATAGAGTTCAATATCACTTTAGCTTGCTAGTGACGTTGCTAACTGGCTCGCTATTTCAGTATTAGCAATAAATTGTTGATTTTTTTCTTGTGTGTTTATTTTATGGGATTTTAGGGTAACCACATCCATTATAGTGGACACCGGCAAGTGTGGAGAACAAAAGTCAATCTTGTTTCCTACTCTCGCCGCTGGTTGTAATGATATGGCCAATCGGCGCAAGGAAACTCTGAAACCGAAACGAATGTAAAATTATTTAACGGGGCCTTCAGGAAACCGAAGGAGATTTTCCAAATAGCCTGCTTTCATAGTATATCTATATTAACGAGCCCAAATAGCCTGATGTGACATGATAATGGTACTAGATAAAAAAGCAATCTTAGCGTCTGGGTTGCTTGCCAACAATTCAATCCACTCGATCTTGTTTAGTGGAAGAACAAATAGTTCTCAATTTTATTATTGCATTATTACCAATAAATTGTTGATTTTTTTATTGTGTGTTTATTTAATGGGCTATCTGTAGGGTAACTGTTTTATAAAAGCAATAAGCCCCTTGAGGCAGTGGGTTACAGTGATTTTATAATGGCAGAGGGGCACTAAGGCAATCCGCTGCGTGTCATGAACGCCCCTCCGCCATTATAAAATCACTATAACCCACTGCTTCTCGGGGCTTATTCCTTTATTCTTGGACATTATAAAGCAACTTTCAACATTAGAATGTTCCCTATTGTGGGAGAATGTTTGCTTTGTGTGCCATGGAGTTCATTGGTCCCATTATACAAACTGAATCAACACTTAACATTGCACTGTGTATGGAACACGTGGGCGCAAGAAATAAATTAATGCTCTAACAGAGGACTAGTGTGATCCTTTGCCTTTAGTCACAAACCGCATTCACCATGCCCACTGATGCTATACTTCAATGGTAACCAACCTGCTATATCCTATACCTTCAGTGAAGTTTTCACACCAACTCTGTCAAAGGAAAACTCATTTAGAATCTCAATATCTGGAAAGTTTTGTGTGCCAAAATGAGTTTGAAAAGTAAACATACAATTCAATTTTATTTCTTTAGTGCTTTTCTCTAGGGATGTCCGATATTGGCTTTTTTGACAATATCCAATATGCCAATATTGGCCGACTCTTAATTTCCGATTCTGATATCCACCAATACTGATATATGCCGGCTATATTTCCCCCCAAACTAATTTTAGGTAACATGATGTGTTAATTCCATGACCGGACATAGGTCATGTCAACTTTCCTCTTGATGCCCCACTGGATGCTTTCACAAATGCAAAGAGGGTTTCCAAATATAAACAATAAATAAGAAATAAATAAAACAAATTAAACTTAAGTTATGGGAAAAGTTCAATATTTATTTATTTTTATTTTGTTTCAAAAATTTGGATCACATTCTTCCTGAGATAATCCTGCAACTCCCCCTACACCTAGGCAATTTGACAACTTCACAAATTGGACCAGTACAACTGTGTGCAGCAAGTAAGGCCGACTAAAAGAACATGCAAGTGATCAAATTTTAGCATATCTAGGCCAAAGTGCTGCTGAGATACAAGCCAAAGTTCAAATCCAGCTATGCTTGCAGAGATTTAGTTTTCCCAATGGGCCAGATTTCCAATTGGCATGCTTTGGGTTTTGCTGCCACCTGGCGGTGGAATGCAACAATACACTACATCACCCATCGAAAATAACTAATGCATAGAGTTGCCTTGGCGTGGAGGAGTTGCTGCCTCTCTGAGTGCTGTTGTTTTATGGATTTTTATTATTGGCAAAAAATCCGATAAGTCTTTTCCGATCTTACATTTTTATGCAAATATCGACCGATAATCATCCCAACTTTTCACAACTGATATTGACCCAGAGAAATTTACATACAGGACCTGAGTCCCCAAGGACCAAGTCAAAGGTGAAAGTGGCAAGTGTAATGTGAATATAGGCCACTAGATGGCAGTATTTACTTTTTTTTTGTTAAGCTCAGACTGGAGTCATGTTTAGACATGTCCTGGACATGTCTGGGGCAAGTCTCAAAAAAAAAAAAAAATTGGTCTAAATGTGGGTGGGGTCTGCAAAAGAGTATATAAGGAAAAGAATTGAGACAGTAAAGTAGAAGGAGAAATTGCAAGAAGATGACCAGACCTGCCATTCTGTTCAAGGCCTGTGACGTTTCTTTTGTGGATTTCTTTGCCTGTGTTTGAGCATTTTCATCATCCAGGACATCACCAAGCTACCCCCACGAAAAGGGATTGTAAATATTTATGTTTTGTACATAATTCAATCTTGGTCTTTAGGTTAGTTAGTTGTTATTGTCTTTGATAATTAAATGTGTTTGAGTTTTTAAAACTGTGTCTGTCATCCCTTGCTGTTGCTGTTGCTGTTGTGTTATAAATGTAATAACAAATTGGGGCCATAACAAATTGGGGGCTCAAGGTCTGGGATAGACCATTTTGTGAGTAATTTATTGAAAATCTAACATTTCAAATTGTAAAATTGATTTTTTTTAATTGAATACATATATATTGACAACAGCAATGGATGATTTCTTGGCATCACCAACCGTAGGGGTTTTGAAGTCTTTTAAAAAGACAGAACTGCTAGAAATTTGCAGACATTTAGAGCTGACAGAGGTGAAACCAGCCATGCGAAAAGCAAGACTGGCTCGAGAGATAGTTGAATATTACATTGATGAAAATGTGTTTGCACCCAGAGATCTGGAACAGTTTCCAGTGGAAAATCCAAATATAGAAATGGAACTTAAATTAAAAATGCTAGAGATTGAAAGGGAGGAAAAAGAAAAGCAAAGAGAATTTGAGTGGGAAGAAAGAGAGAAAGAAAGGGAAGAAAAAGAAAAACAAAGGCAGTTTGAGTTAGAAAAATAAGCAAGAGAAGAGAAAATAGAAAGGAAAGAAAAAGAAAAACAAAGAGAATTTGAGTTAGAAAAATTTGCAAGACAGAGAGATTTTGAATTAGAGAAATTCGATAGAGAAGAAAGACTCCAAATGGAGCAACTAAAAATTAAAATTGAAACTAAAAATAAATTTTGTGCCAGTCAGGAGGTAAAACTGGTGCCTCCATTTTCGGAAAAGGATGTTGACAACTATTTCCAGTGTTTTGAAAAGGGAGCAAAGAGTTGCCAGTGGCCAAAGGAACACTGGCCTCTGATGTTGCAAACTGTCCTCAAGGGTAAAGCTCAACAAGCCTATTCGGCTTTGTCTGCAGAAGATTCCTCTGATTATGAGGTTGTCAAAAAGGTTATTTTGAGAGCTTATGAGTTGGTTCCAGAGGCTTACCGACAGAAATTCAGAGGTCTGAAGAAATCTGAAAATCAGACTTATGTTGAATTTGCCAATGAAAAGCAGGTTTGCTTTGAGCGCTGGTGTACTTCTATGGAGGTCAAGGATGATTTCAACTCACTAAAAGAGATGGTGTTAGTTGAAGAATTCAAGAACTGTGTTAAAGATGATGTTAAGACCTACCTTAATGAGAAGCAAGCACTGAATTTGCAATCAGCTGCCAAATTTGCAGATGAATATGTTCTCACACATAAGTCCAAATTTCAGTCTAGCAGTAATAATAGATGGTCCCAATTTCAGAAAAAGGGTTATGGTGATACCCAAGATTCCTCACCCAAAGACAAAGACAAATCTGGTGATGGTGCTCAGAAATCCAGTAACAGGTCTGATCAAAGTGTGAAAGCTGACAATGACAAAAGTGGTCTAGTTTGCAGTTATTGCAAGAAATCTGGTCATGTTACAACTAACTGTTGGTTCCTTAAAGCTAAGAAAGAAAAAGAAAAGGATACCAAACCAAATGCCTTTGTGAAAACAAGGTTAGAAACCCCTGTAGTAGATAACCAATCTGCTAAATTGCCTGCTTCTTGTGGAGCTAAAAAGCCTGATACAGCTGACTTCGTGAGGGAGGAATTTCTTCCATTTGTGTCAGAGGGATTTGTGGCTCTGAATGAGCATACTACTCCTGTCCCCATATATATCCTAAGGGATACCGGAGCTTCTCAGTCACTTTTGTTGATGGACTCCTTGGAGTTACGTGATGAGACCGCTTCAGGGGATTTCATACTTGTACAAGGTATTGAAGGGAGCACTGTATCTGTACCCCTGCGCTCTATATTCTTGAAGTCAGATTTAGTTACAGGACAGGTAAAGGTGGGACTTATGTCAAGTCTACCTATAAAGGGTGTTTCTCTGTTGCTAGGCAATGACCTGGCTGGGGGCAAAGTAGTTCCCCCTGTACATCTTACTTCACAGCCGAGCACTGAAGATGGGGATGAGGACCCATCTCTGTATCCTTCTTGCGCAGTGACTCGTGCTATGGCCAAGAAGGCTAAAGAAGAAGATGTTGTGGTGCCGTCCAGTACATTGAATAGTCAGGACTCAGGTGGTTCGCCTCATGACTCTGATTAGCCTACTATGGTTTCTCCGTTTGAGGACTTATCAGATACTTTTATCAGTTCTCTATTCAGCCAACCGGATGGGTCTGGTGATTCTGATGTGTCTGGAGACTTGTCTCTGTCCAGAAAGCGGTTGATTGAGGAGCAAACTAATGATCCTGAAATTTGTGTACTAAAGAGGAGAGCCCTTCCTGATAAAGAAATAGACGCAGTTCCAGTTGGGTATTATCTCAAGGATGGTGTGTTGATGCGGAAGTGGCGCCCTCCTGATATCCCTGCCAATGCAGATTGGGCAGTGGTCAGGCAAATTGTTGTTCCTAAGGTCTACAGGAATGAGATCTTAACAATGGCTCATAGTTTACCTTTAGGAGGTCATCTTGGTGATAACAAGACTGTTGATAAGATCATGAAACACTTCTTTTGGCCTGGGCTTCGGAAAGACGTTTCCAACTTTTGCAAAACCTGTCACACTTGTCAGGTAGTTGGAAAACACCAGTTAGACCCACCTGTAGCTCCATTGCAGCCTATCCCAGCATTTGGGGAGCCATTCTCTAGGGTCATTGTTGATTGCGTTGGTCCATTACCCAAGACTAGATCTGGAAATCAGTACTTGTTGACAATCATGTGTGCATCTACCAGATTCCCCGAAGCCATACCTCTACGTAACATCAAGGCAACTGCAATCTCAAAGGCTTTGATAAAGTTCTTCACGTTGTTTGGCCTTCCCAGGGAAATTCAGTCAGACCAGGGTAGCAATTTCACTTCAGGATTGTTTCAGCAGGTTGTGTATGAACTAGGTGCAAAGCAGATTCTTTCTAGTGCCTATCATCCAGAAAGTCAGGGTGCCTTAGAGCGGTTTCATTCCACTCTCAAGACAATGATGAGGACTTATTGTTATGACCATGAGAAAGACTGGGATGAAGGGGTTCATTTGCTGTTGTTTGCAGCTAGAGAAGCAGTGCAGGAGTCTACTGGATTGTAAATGAGCTGTTAAACGTGATCTAAACCAGCTCAGTGCCTCGCCTTTCATCCCAACAAAGTCCTCAAGTCTTTCAAGTAAGATATGGTAGTCAATGGTATCAAAAGCTGCACTCAGTTCGAGGAGCACAAGTATGGATGCATTTTCGTTATCAGGAGCAGTGAGGAATCCATTGATATCCTTATCTAGGACTGTTGCCATACTATGATGTGACCTAAAACCTGATCGATAATTTTCAAGGATTTTACTGCTATGTAAGAAATCACAAAGTTGTTTTGAAATAGTTGTGTGTAAATTTTTGATGACATTGAGCATCCCGTGGCATACTTCTCCAGGAAGTTCAATCGCCACCAAAGGAACTATTCCTCAATAGAGGAGGAACTGTTGGCTCTGGTCCTTTCTTTACAACACTTTGAGGTTTATGTTTGTACAGGACAAAAGCCAATGATTGTGTACACTAACCACAATCCGTTAATGTTTTTGAGTAAGATGAAAAACAAGAATCGGAGATTGTTGAATTGGAGTTTGATTTTACAGGAGTTTGACTTGGAAATTAAGCATGTGAAGGGTACAGACAATGTCATTGCTGATCGCTTATCTCGTGTTTGAATGTGTATATTTATATCATGTGTTTGAATATTATATGATATGTATATATAGACAAGTGTTCACTTAACCATTTTGTATTGAAAAGAAAAATTTTGCCTTTATGAGTCAAAATTTTTCCCTTTTGGAATGGAGGTGTAATGTGAATATAGGCCACTAGATGGCAGTATTTACCTTTTTTTGTTAAGCTCAGACTGGAGTCATGTTTAGACATGTCCTGGACATGTCTGGGGCAAGTCTCAGAAAATTAAAAAAAAAAATAGGTCTAAATGTGGGTGGGGTCTGCAAAAGAGTATATAAGGAAAAGAATTGAGACAGTAAAGTAGTAGGAGAAATTGCAAGAAGATGACCAGACCTGCCATTCTGTTCAAGACCTGTGACGTGTCTTTTGTGGATTTCTTTGCCTGTGTTTGAGCATTTTCATCATCCAGGACATCACCAAGCTACCCCCACGAAAAGGGATTGTAAATATTTATGTTTTGTACATAATTCAATCTTGGTCTTTAGGTTAGTTAGTTGTTATTGTCTTTGATAATTAAATGTGTTGAGGTTTTCAAAACTGTGTCTGTCATCCCTTGCTGTTGCTGTTGCTGTTGTGTTATAAATGTAATAACAAATTGGGGCCATAACACAAGGAAGACACCTTGGGCAGAACCCCGCTCCAAAAAATAGGGAACCTGACTCTCTGACATTAGCCCCGGACAAATGAGGGAAGAAGCAGGAGAAGGCTGGAGAATGGAAAGGACAAATGGGAATGGAGAACCTCCAAATTATTATTGCTTACATGACTGAATTGTAAATGAGCTGTTAAACGTGATCTAAACCAGCTCAGTGCCTCGCCTTTCATCCCAACAAAGTCCTCAAGTCTTTCAAGTAAGATATGGTAGTCAATGGTATCAAAAGCTGCACTCAGTTCGAGGAGCACAAGTATGGATGCATTTTCGTTATCAGGAGCAGTGAGGAATCCATTGATATCCTTATCTAGGACTGTTGCCATACTATGATGTGACCTAAAACCTGATCGATAATTTTCAAGGATTTTACTGCTATGTCAGAAATCACAAAGTTGTTTTGAAATAGTTGTGTGTAAATTTTTTTGGGAAAAAAAGGGGGAAGTTTGATAAAGGTGTATAGCAAGTGAGAATTTTTGCATCAAGGTGGGGCTTCTTGGGAGGAGGCATGACTACTGCAACATTGAAGGACTTTGGTATGCATCCCGACAGCAGTGAGTCATTAATAAACTGTAGTTGGGGCCAGTTCAGTAATGGAATAGAATCCTTGAGAAGTTTTGTTTGGATTGGGCCAAAAGATATGGAAGATTTTAAGGAGTAAATTAACAAATAGAATTCAGAGAGGAATTCAAATAGAATTCAAATAGAATTCAGACTATATATATAGTCCCCAAGTTCATCTAAAATATTTATTTCCTATTCAACTCTCTGAATTCTATTTGCTAATTTACTCCTTAAAATCTTCCATCCTTTGGCCCAATCCAAACAGTATATATGGGTGTATATATATATATAGTCCCCAAAAAATTTCAAAAAAGTTGGGATGCTGTGTAAAATATAAATAAAAACAGAATGGAATAATTTGCAAATCTTATGAATAAACCCACATTTTATTCCCAATAAACCATAGATAGCATATCTGATGTTGAAAGTAAGACATTCTACCAATTCATGAAAAATATTAACTCATTTTGAATTTGATGGCAGCAACAAATTTCAAAATAGTTGGGACAGGGGCAACTAAAGGCTGGAAAAGTAAGTGCAATTCATAAACAAGCCGACATGGTCAACAACATCCCCCGCCAATCGTGTGCTTCTTATTTTTGAACTCCATCAAGGCCTTTATGGTCTGAAGCTACACACCAAATTTGTTTACTGTACCTGAAGTAGTTTTTAAGTAAACCTGTCCCCTTTATCTCGGACGGACGGACGCACGGAAGGGCAGACGGACGGACGAAGGTCAAACCTATATCCCCCTCCCACTTTGTGTTGGCGGGGGATAAAAACAGCTGGAGGAGCATTTTGCAACTAATTTGGTGAATTGGCAACATTAACATTACTGGGTATAAAAAGGGCATTTTAGAGGAGCAAAGTCTCTCAGAAGTAAAAATGCGCAGAGGTTCACCAATCTGTGAAAACCTTTGTCTAAAAATTGCGGAACAATTTCAGAAAAATGTTTCTCAATGTAAAATTGCGAAGACTTTGAATATCCCACCATCCACAGTACATCATATAACCAAAAGAATCAGAGAATCTGGAGAAGTCTCTGTTCCCAAGGGACTGGGCCGAAGGGGAATATTGGATGTGTATGATCTTCGGGCCCTGAGGTGGAACCGCATTAAAAACAGGCATGATTTCTGCGCTGGAATGCACTGTATGGGCTCGGGAACACATTCAGAAATCATTGTCAGTGAACATGAACACATTCTGCCGTGCAATCCACAAATGCAAATTAAAGCTGTATCATACAAAGAAGAAGCCATATATGAACACTATTCAGAAATTTCACCATCTTATCTGGGCCAAAGCACATTTAAAATGGAATGAAGCAAACTGGAAAACTGTTCTGTGCTCAGACGAATCAAAATTTGAAATTCTTTTTGGAATCCAGGGATGTAGTGTCATGCAGATTAAAGAGGAACAGGACCATCCAGCTTGTCAACAGTGCACTGTTCAAAAGCCTGCATCTCTGATGGTATGGGGTTTCGTTCGTGCCTATGGCTTGGGGAGCTTACAAATCTGGAAAGGCACTATCAACGCTGAAAAGTATAAAGAGATTTTACAACAACATACGCTCCCATCCAGATGTCTCTTTCAAGGAAGGCCTTGCATGTTTAAGCAAGACAATGCTAAACCACATACTGCATCCATCCCAACAGCGCGGCTTTGCTGTAGAAGAATCCAGGTGTTTATGTGGCCTGCCTGCAGTCCAGACCTTTCATCAGTAGAAAACATTTGGGGCATCATACAGTGTTGTGCAAATGAATTGGATAAAGCAGGCTGTAGTGAGAAAAACCAGACAACAAAGGTTTTTTGTTACTTTAATAGCAACTACATTCAGCACTCAGTATGAGATGTGTCCTCCACGGTTCTTGATAAGCTGTTCCACGTGTTTTGGCATGGAGCTGTCCAGGTTTTTGCAGGTTACCTTGAATTCTTCGTTGTGATGCCACTCCTGGCTAACTGCATCATGACTTTGGCTTTTGTGGTGCATTCCTTTTGCTACAGCCTTGACTTTATGATGCACCAGAGGTTCTCAATTGGACTGAGGTCTGGTGAATTACCAGGCCCATCCAACAGTTACGGTACTGTGCTGATGATGCAATCACATTAGTTGCATCACACAAGTCAAGAAAATTAATGAAATGTGGCTAAAGAGTACAATGCAGTGATCTTTGACGTGGTTGTGTAAAATGTAATGTAAAATGTCCATCACTTGGCACAGCTATTTGCACTCAATTCAATTGACAAGCACCTTTATCCAAATACACTGAACAAAAATATGAATGTAACAGTTACATTTTTTCAATATTCCGCATAATAAGGTTGGCTTAGTCGGGTTTATTTATGTGACCGAGGCTGTGTGCCACTGGTCTGTGTGCATTTCAGCCACATCCATATCATTCTCAAGTTCAATGCCTTTGTCAGAATTAGCCTGTCAGACAGGGGCGGGGCCTGATCCAGAGCTATTGAAATCAGGTACAGTCAGCCCAAGCACATACTGTACGCTGGTTAATAAATGGCCACCTAAAAAGTCCCAGTTCTTCCATTACTCAAAATGCCATAGATGACTTGAGCCATCAGGGAGCGTGGCATTGGCATGCTCAATGCAGGGATGTTTCTCAGGGCTGTCACCAGGGATCTTAATGTCCATGTTTTAACAGTAAGTCGCACATGACACCTTTTTGAGGAATTAGGCACAACAGCAGATCGCCCACATGCATGACCACCATGTGTGACGTCCCCCGGCTAAGACCGACATATCCGGTCTCTCCATCTCTGTGACCGTCTGAGACCAGCAACTGCCACTGCAGATGAGACAGCTGGTCCCCACAATTGCGGCATTTTTGCGTAAACCGTTTAAAAATCTTCTCCAGGAAGTCCGAATCTCTACGCGTTTGGCTCTTTGTGACTGAACTTCACCTCAGATTGACAAAGAAATTGGTTCCACAGAGTGAATAGACACGTTTGATGGCCAATGGCACAATGGAGGACTGTTTTCTTTACAGACGAGTCATGTTTCCAACTTCACAGAACAGACGGATGGGGGATTGTCATGCTGACATCATGGTAGTGCACATGGTGGTAGAGTGCTGATTTGGGTGGAAATATCACATGGACATTGCATCCAACTGCATTTCATTAACAGCAACTTGAATGCAGTGTGGTATCACAGTGAGATACTGTGGATTATCTCCCTACCATGCACCCATCAAAACAATGACTACCCAGCATGAACATGCCAGACCCACGTCACCCATGTGTGCATGAAGTTCCTTGAGCCTGAAAACATTTGTATGCGTGAATGGCCTGCTTATTTCCCCCATCCAGCATCTTTGGGATGTCCTCAACCAATGAGTTTGTCACTGCTTCAAATTTCCGGCCAATATCCATCAACTCTGCACAGCTCTTGAGGAGAAGTGGGAACATGTCCCCCAAGTCACCATTGACCATTTGTTACAGTCCATGTAGCAGAGATGTGTAGCAGTGCAGCAGGTCAAAGGCAGACATACACATTATTGATTTGTGAAATTTGGACAACAGACCCCATCCCCTTGATCAAGACACCATCATGAAACTCTAATTTATCTGTTTCAATCAATGATCAAAATGTATTGCAATATGGTCATAAAATCTGTCAACAGTAAATAAAAGTGCAATGAGTTTCTGAACATGGACATATTTCTCACAATAAGAAGTGTTGTGTTTATATTTTTGTTCAGAGTAATTACAAGACTGTAAAACAAAAAATCCAGCAAAGAAGACACAGGACTGTTGTGCAGCTAGAATCCTACATCAGACAACAGTCAGAAAACATTCCTCTCCCAAAACTCCAGCAATTGAAGCACTGATTACTAAAACCCCACAAGTCAAGTCAAGTCAAGTGTGACAAGGGGTCAAGGGGTTTTAGTAATAGGTGCTTCAATTAGTTTCCTCAATTCCCAGACATTTATAGACTGTTGTTAAAAGAAGAGGAAATGTTACACAATGGTAAATATGGCCCTGTCCCAACTTTTTTGAGATGTGTTGTTGCCAGCAAATTCAAAATGACCTAATATTTTTCTTGAAATGGTAAAATGTCTCCCTTTCAACATCTGATTTGTTGTCTATGTTCCATTGTAAATAATAGGTTATTGATAATAATAGGTTGGTGACTCCTGTAGAGTATTGCGGTCTTTACTAAATCATTCTTTCTTAGCAGCATTAAAAACATTTCCTCATCACTCGATGAAATATTATGTTTTCACAAGCCCAGCATTTGACCCCAATATTTCTACTGGCCTATACAAACTTAACCTCAATTGAATTCCAACCTTCAACATTTCAGAAATTACAGTTCAACTTTACTGATAATCCCTTCATACCCTGACAAAAAGGTTTGAGGCTCAACCAAAGTGGGTTTGCAGCTTCCCTAAAGTGCTATTGCTGTGGTCCATTTACTGTAGCTTATATAAGCCTTGGTACAATAGGTTTGAATCAGCTACAACACAAAGAAGTTGGCTCAATCTTGCTTCATACTCTGTATCCAGGGAGTTGCATAGCTTTTTACAGTCAGTTAAGTATGAGAAAAAGGTCGTTCCACTTTCTTGGCAGCTTTTGCTGAATCTTTGCCAGTGTACAAAGTGAAATAAGTTTCAAATGGCAAAAGAACATTAAAAGGTGCATCGAAAAACAATCTGTGAAGGTTCCGTTTTTCGTCACCGTCCCACTGGCAGCAAGGACCTAGAGGATGATTTCCACAACATACATTGAGAAAAAGAGTATGAGAACCTTTGACAGACGCCCACGCTATAATTAGCTTTGTAAGAAATGAAACTCCCAACAGCTAATTTTCTGCGTTACATAAGAACAATTAGATGGTCATCGAAACATTTCAATGGTAAATCAAAGGGTTTTATTTCGTCAGATATATTCCTGCTCCTCTGTACACAGAGCTATAGCGTAGGCACTGAATAAGTTGAAAAAAAAATTCAAACAACAAATGCAGGAAGAGAACATTGACGCAAAAAAAAAAAAACCAGGCAGGCAGGCAAGAGATTTTACATTAAATTTTACTACAATAATTAGTCAGTTCAGATACCGTTGCTCCTGTATCTCAGAGAACAAATTGTATGAATGAATCATATCAATCCATCATCCAAGAAATCGCAAATACGCACACACACCTGATCCACTTTTCAAGTCACATTTCAAGGCCAGAAAACAAACAGTGGGGTACAGATGCCCAGAACTGGGTCGAATGAGCACGGTTTTGAGCGATGGCACGTGCGAAGTGACAGCCGCTGCTGAAAGCTGTCAAAGCATGGCGGCAACTGGGGCCCCTGCGATGCCTCTCCAGGTGGAGTCAGCTCGAAAGCGGGGCGTGCAGTTGCCTCAACTCAACTCACACGTGTTCTTGTTCATCTGCATTGATCATATGGAGAGGCTCTGGGCTGATGTGACGGTCGTGAAAATTCTCTCCCTCACAAAGTGACGCTTAGCCTTGCAAATGACTTCAATCTCAATCATGCACACAATTCTGACACGGAATATGAAACATTTTGCCACATCGCCAAGTAATTCTCAAAAGCTTTCTTTTTGAATGGGCTGGAATAGATTTTCAGTCAACTCCACAAAAGCAATAAAAGGAAAAATTACTATCAAGCAGCTTATCTGTCTGTGCGCGCTCAATGTCTAATGTGTTACATCAAAAAATATACAGTCAATGAATCGATAGATAATGTCGATGTAACCATCATTCAGTGTAAAGGCCTGTTCTGTAACATCCGAATTTCAGTTTCACTGATTATTCTGTCTGGAGGCCAAACACCTGCTTGTTGTGACAGTTCCAGAAATGCAAGCTGTGTTTTTTTTCTTCAGCCAAAATTGCTCTGTGTCCTGATGGAGTTTCTGTCTAGGGTTGGTGAACATCGATGCCTGCTGTCTAAAAACTGAATGCGTGCCCAGCAATGCAGAAGGGACCGCAGGCCTCCAATTTGGGTGGTGCAACAGGTGTAGTTTAAATACTTAGTCTGGCCCAAATGTCTGTTCTGCGTGGGACAGCTTTCAGTCTAGTGTATAGCCACCTGTAAAAATTGTAGTCCTGGAAGGTACGTGGAATTACTGATGGGCTGGAGGGGACATTTAACTGGCTCGGTAATGTAAGACTTGACGAACCTATCAAGGAGGGGAAAGGCATTACAATCAGGTCTTTGCTATTATCCTAACTCAACTCATATAGTCACACTTTTCTCTCTGTCCTTTGATTGCAGGGCACAGCTTTGTGAGGCTCAGGCGGTGACATGTCTGCATGCATTGCCTGTGGGCACAGGGAGTCACTTTCTGTTTGTGCATGTTAGGCTAATGAATTATGCATCCTTGACTGAGCTGAAATGTTCAAAGTGGCAGGGTGTACGAATGATACTTCTCAAGGCCTGTCAGGAGGAAATAAGGGGAGGATAGCTGCATTCAGCGTTTCAAACCAAAACAAAAGACAGGCTCAGAGCCCTGGTGTGTGGACTGCTGGATTTTAAGGCCTTTCAGGCCAATGACTGAAAAGTTGCCATTTTATCTGTTGATCCAACTTCTGTTTATATCAGTTTAGAAGTATGGAAATTTAAAAATCACTCTTCAAAAGCCTTTGTGTAGAAAACCATTTTCATTGTTCGTCTTTTTGTCCAACAATGACCTTTTTTTCAGGACAATGGCAAGAATTCTCAGGATCATGACAGCAACTTGTTTGATGTTCTGCAGAAACCACAAATATCAACCCTTTTGTGATCCAATGACAGTCCAAATACACGTGTCTTTGTATTACATACTACTGTATGTCATAATTGATACCCTGATCAAAGATATAAAAGTATTGACAGTTGTAAGTTTCCTAAATTATATGAAATTATACAGTAGAACGCCAGTCTACAGGCTACATGTGGTAAACTACATGTCCAAAATTATATGAACAATCCATTGTCAAGGGCTGTTTTTTAAGACCTCTCTGTTCCAATGTGGGCTAGATTTAGTTGAGGCAGAGGAGGGAATTGCTCGCTGAAATTTTATCTCTGCCCACTCATTCGGTTTGTTGTGTTTTGCATGTTTTGCATCTCGCAATCACGTTTGCCCCTCTGTATTCGGTCCCTAATAAGAGCATCAACGATTCTGACAGTATAAAAGTCAGAGATAACGTTGGGTGTTCGCCCTTCCGCAGTTCATTCCTCATGGTATATTACACCTGGCCAGAGAGATTAGCTTGTAGAGAATTATGCGTTCCTGAATGTAGCGCACAACCATCAATGCTATTACAGCCGCTGTTATCTCTCATTCAGGGGCTCTGCAAACAGCTACTTTGAATCAGGGGTGGGGCCCTGTTCATGTGATGCACTTTCTTCACCTGCTTCCCCTGCACAACAGGCAGAGGTGTATCTAATTTGTGATTCCAATATTGTGCATCATCTCCACTCATTAAAGATTATTTCCTGAGCGATTATTTAGCTGAACAGCTCATTCGTTTCCTCCAAGCTGGTGTCAGTCACAGCTGTGATTGAAATTCTGTACTGAACTCCTGGGCGAATGATAGACATAAATACAGGAGCCACTAACCCTATTTCAGATTAATTCACAATGGGGTCTATTCTCCCATGCGCGTAAGTTGGAAAAAGCACGTAGCTACGCGCTTTTCAGCCTACGCGTATTCTCCCCTCGACTTAAGTCTGTGCATTACGTGCCCCGAAGGCAGTTACACACTTGGGGCGGAGTAAGGCCAAAATCGAGGCGTTTCCGGGCGTTTCTCATGCAAATAACACTTACGTGTATTCTCCCCCTGGCTTACGCGCTTTTTCTGTTAAGCGCTTTTGAGGGCTGTATTAAGGTCAAGCGGCAACATAAGGCGAAATGGAATATGTTTGATGTCGGTTATTGGCCGAATTTTAACATTAATTTTATTTTATTTAACATGGTAAAGGTTGAGACATTTAATATTTGATTGTTCATCCTTATTTCTAAACTACATTTCTAATAATGATAATAAATTATCAAACGAAATCATCATATGATATTACGCAACAGCCTGTTCTCCAATTAGTTCAATTACAAACGCATTACAAACATACTGGTGGTCATCAAGGTCAAAACTGCGTTGTCGGTCCTGCATCTGGGTCGTTCCAGAGAGTGGCTGGTGATAGGCGTCTGTGTCAAGGTGTCTCACACAGTTGCTTGACGCTATGCTGCACCAAATCAGCCACTTTAAAGTTCCCCAAAACACCAGCTGAAAGATGGAGAGTTAAGGAGGTCTTCTACAGGGTCGCCAGGTTCCCCAGTGTTGTGGAAGCCATTGATTGTACTCATGTTGCAATCAGAACCCCTTCCACTAATAAGAATATGTACAGAGACCGAAGACGCCGGCACAGCATTAATGTTCAGGTTGTGTGCGATCATGATACGCGCATATAAAGCATCTGCGCTAAATTCCCTGGCTCGGCCCACGACGCCCATATACTGTACTTGAAAAGCCAAAAAATACAATAAATATTTGAAACCATACTAAGCTTGTTTCCAGTATTTATCGCAGCGACACTTTGAGTATAGGAAAATAAATATGACCGTTTTACGTAACCCTCCTTCATCCGTATCCACTCCAAGTTATTCTCCATGCACTTTTACTGCATAAAGAGTGGATGCCACCTTCTCCTCAGTGCAGTGAAAAGCACCAGAGATGATGGTTGCTCGCCACTGTTTGAGTGCACACTTCTCCGGTGTGCAGAGGGCCCGGCTTTTACAGTGCCCTGCAGATTTTTCCACGTGCGGGGTAAGAATCCTTTGTTTGTTAAAGCGTTGGCTTGACCTTTAGTTGCAAACCGGACATTGGAGTGGTTTGAAATTTCAAGCGCGCAATTTCTAAATGAGATCATATAAACTGTCATTGATTGTTATTTTTGTGTGACTAGAATGTTCTCTTTGTCTTCTTCCCTTTCTTCCACAGAACAAACAGGCTAGTGTAGGAGGGGCACATTTTCAATGCTCTGATTACGCTGGTTGAGAAGCGCTAAATTCTGTATTATTTCATTATTGCGGCAATTAGTTTGTTTGCATAGCTTTAATGTCATGGTGGCTAGAGTAAGAAATAAAAAAGAGATGTCTGCATTACTTCTTGTAACTGGCACAGACATACATAGGCCTATGACAGCCGCATATCGTGGGCCTGATGATAAAACCTTGATCTTCAAAATTATAAACTTCACAGGAAAATAAATAAATAAAATAAAGAATATATATATATAAATTGATAAATATAATTTAAAATATAAATAAAATAAAACATGTTTAATTCTGCATGTAAGAATAGTGGAAATACAAGTTTTTGTATCTCATCAGTTTGGAGATACAAGGTTTTATCAGCAGGCCCACAATATTCAAATTTAAAGTCTGGTTAGTGTTTTCCATGGACCACAACTGCATTTTCATGGTTAATCAGAAAATCCTTGTTCCATGTTTTCCTGATAGCCATAATCAATGAGCTTTGTACAGAGTCTGCCTCTCTTTTGTATCAGTCACACCTCTTTCATAAGGCCGCCTACATTCTGAAATTAAGTGCTGTGGGCGTGATCAAAGCAAGTTGGGGAGAATACGCATAACTCAAAAGCGCTTAACTCGAATCGTGTAAAAAAGGACTTACGCGCTAATGGGAGGATAGTCCCCAATGTGACTGCATTGATGATTGGGGTATCCTCAACATCGCGTAAAGTTCTTTCTCCATACACTGTGTCATGTACTGTACCTTCACCCCTTACCTTTGCTCGATACAATATGAGGGGAAAAGAAATTTAGACACGTTGGATCATGACAAATCAATGACCAAGTGCATAGATATGGATGAGTTTGTCTTGGTTTTGGCACAAAGGCAAGAGGGTGGTTAATGGTTACTTTGTTTGTGAAATAGGAAAAACAC
Source organism: Gymnothorax reevesii (assembly GCA_029721435.1). Taxonomy (NCBI): domain Eukaryota; kingdom Metazoa; phylum Chordata; class Actinopteri; order Anguilliformes; family Muraenidae; genus Gymnothorax; species Gymnothorax reevesii. Next base: position 35,879,616 of record CM056578.1, read on the forward strand.
TAGCATTTCGACAATTTCATGGGAAAGTATTAGTTCACAAGAGGTTCATGATTCATTAATTAATGTATGCACCTAGATATATTGGCGTCATCCCAGATAGATGTGTCCCAGTGAGACGAGTGGGTAATTTATGCAGAGTTTACTTCATAGATGCGTCCCAGATAGACAAGTCCCAGTTAGACGCATCCCGATTAGAAGTGACTGTTCAGCGCTTGTAAGGATAATGGCGACCCTTATGCTGGACCGGATGGGAGGTGAGGGAGGAACTTCAGGGACAAAACAGGATAAGGGCACAAGAAGTCAGGACAGGGCGCTAGCAGACACAACATTAGGAAACAGGACAGGACAAGATTTGGAACTGCATGGGCTGGCCTAGAGCAGGACAGGAGCAGCAGGTGCTGGCATGGACTGGACAGGGTGCAGGGAGGCCGGGAAGGGACTATGCATTCTTTGAAGCGGTCAGCACTGGACTGGACTAGACTCAAGGTGGCCGGTACTAGACTTCCCTGGGCAGAGCTGGAGGAACTGACACTGGACTGGAGTGGCACTCCAACGGCCGGCGTGGGACTGGTTAAAGGTACTGCTGATTTACATTATTAACACACATGTAGAGTTTATGAACCATGGTACAATACTGAATTAGGCCCATGGGAGAGTTTATAATCTAGGCTATGTCATGTCTAACTGGGATGTGTCTATCTAGGATGCATCCATTGGGGCGCATCTAATTGGGACACGTCTATCAGAGACAAAATTACTATATAATATGTAATATCAAGTCTACCTGTCTGACATTTTAACAAGGAAAACAGTGTGTAGACTTTACTATTGCACAGGAATGAAATGTTGCCCACCCGAAATCAGAGCAGTCCAGAACTGGGGCTGGTTCAAATTAAGGAAAATCTCAACACTGTGGCACACAAACATATTCCAGATGATTCAATGCCTCCTACAGTTTGTGGATGGACCTTTCCTTCTTTGACTTAATGATGATCTCATGCTCAGAGCAGGGGACCATATCTGCTGAGATCTATGAGGAAGAACTTGAATGGCCTGCACACAACCTTGACTGACCCCATTGAGAAAGCTGACTTCATGTGAACCCTTATTATCCTACATTGACACTCACCGCAATCATTTATTTGTTTTATCAGGTGGCAAATCCCTTCAGTAATATTCTATCATCCAGCAGAAAGCCTTCCAAGAGGATTGGAGGCTGTTATAGCAACAAAAGGAGGGTGGGGTGTGGCTAACTCCATAGCCTTTGTTCAAGAGATAAAATCGGTGTCTAGGTCTATAACCTATTGACTGTGTAGTAAATGTTGTTCTTTTCCTATATTTGCATGGTTTACAATTGATGGGCTACACATAATTTAGGATTGCACCAAGTCTGTAGGCCAAATATTTATTCAAATAACCTAAATAACACTTCGGCCTATGCTTACTTTAGTGGAATAAGACAAGGTGAAGTTGAGAATTTTGTTGCAGTTATTGTTGCAACATCCTGTTGACTGAGTCATCCACCCTTGACTAATTTTCAGAGTTAGTTGCTGATGGTTTCATGAAAATCTTTGCTCCTGCGGTCAGAGTTCATTAAATGTATGCTGGAGTTTAAATTGGTGCAAGCAGTCAGTAGTTGAGAAATTTTCTTGTAGTTCATGATAAAGGTCTTTTAAGTCATTTTCCCCAAATCTGTTCTTTGCGCTGAGAGGCACCTTGCTCTATGGCTGTATCCCAATTCTTGATATCGCCAATACAGGAAAAGAAAAATACCCAGATGTTGCAATCAAGCTTCACAAAAAGCATCCAAATTTTCTATTTCATGAGGGAAAGGAAGCAGTTAGCTCTTAAGTTGCTTCCTTTCAGCAAGAAAACACAGGACCAACCTTGGAAGAGAGGAAAGATTGAATATGGACCACAATCCTTCGCAGCAGCTGCAGCGATTCGAAACTTCATTCGATACTGAGGTTTTCCAATAAATTGCAGAGCTATCTTTGCTGTTGAGTGCATGATGTATTGACAGAAAGGAAATTGATTTCTCGCAAACATACGCAAGGTAGTTTTAAAATTTCGGTCCAACATTTACTTCACCTATGTGACTTGTTTTGCCAGGTCAAGATAAAATGGAGAGGAAAGGAAAAAGCTATCTATTTACGAGAATTCAGAAAGCAGCCTTGATTTCCATATTGACTTCCAACAACCTAAATGAAAAATGGCATGACTGAGCCTCACCGTTGCACCCATGAGCTCTGGTTGGCAAACTGCAATTATTTCATGGCAAAAAAGAGGAAATGAATCAATCACCATTGCTATCTCATGCAAATAGAATCAGAATCAGATTCATGTTTTTTGTCGCATATCATTATTTGTGCAGCAGCTTCTTTGAAAACAGCCGTGGCCATTTTAAAAACTTTTCCTGAATCCTCTTAGTTTGCCTGATAACACTGGTAAGCACATATTACCTAAAGTTGTTATTCACAACTGACCCATATTCAATATTTTGCCTCAAGGCCTTATTCTTTATTATTGTTATTTTTCTGATAATCAAAAGAAATAGCTGAAATAATGAGCAATAATGTTGAGACTGGTGGGCCATCATAATGAGATGTTGCACTTGAACTTAGTGTAACAGAAAAGGTATTATTTATTTTTCTAAACCATGTTTTTAATTGTGCAGTCCTCGGAATATCAGTCAAAATGGTGATAGGTTGTTTTAGTAAGACATTTTTTTAATTTAATTTTTTTATTTTTTATTTTTCCTCAGATTAGTTTTTTTATTGTGCAGTCCAAGCAATATCAATAAAACTGATGTTGGATTATTCATTTTGAGCGGCTTTTATCTGTTTTTTTTTTTTTTTTTGGCAAATGCATTCTTCACATACTGGCTTAATCCCAAATTATCCAGTACACCGTTGTCCTATCCACTGCCCCTCCATTTGTATACTTGCACGATGGGATGGCCATTCTGAAGTCCGTCCCAATTCAATTTGCAGTGGGCGGGGACCACTATTAAACCCTGAGACAGTGAGTGTACATCAGTGCTGACTTAACAATCTCACTCTCCCTTGCTGGAAACCGGACATTTCTATCTACAGGATGCATCATTAGCCACAGTGGCAATTCTTTCCTTTTGCATGTGGATTTAGGGCAAAGGCGTCCCAAAGTTCACATGTGTATTTATACCTGGCCCCTTAATGAGGGGTGTTCTCCACTCAAAATGTCCTCCCCTTATTATTACAAACACTATACAGGTGGACAGGCTTCTAACGGGCCACTTAAATATTACACCTTCGTAACAGAAGAATTGAATAGTTCTTAGTTTGCATTCTGATTCAGAAAAGTCTTCATTATATTAAATCCATAAACATTTTGAACAATGTCACTTCTGTGCTTGCTCAGGCTGGATTTAGCCTCTGATACAAACAGTGGCACCTGCCATGGCTAATGAAGCAAGTGTCCTGTTCTGCAGCTGTAAGAGGCTCAAGAATTTCATGCACTTAAGAGTAAAAGCTTCCCCGAATGTCACATTAATTGAAATAAACCCCAGTGTTAGACCCTGAGTCTGTCTCTGTTTTTCTCTGCAATCCATCAACTCTTGTCGGTTTTTCCTTCTGCGTTCCCAAATCAGTTTCCATTATTTAATCATTGTCTTGTGCATCGCCTTTCCCTCTCTGCTCCTACTTCCACCTGTTTCCGATTGTTAACTGCTTCTATGGGTATTTATGTTCCAGGTGTGTGTTCCTTCCTTCTTGGATTGTTTCTCTTTTTTGTCCTAACCAGCTCTGCCTTAAGCTCCTTACCCACCATCTTCGGTATGGGTATTTTAAGAAACATCACAACCTTTTTTTAGAGATATCTCCCTGCACAGTCTTGCTCTAAGCGGCAAGTTGGCTGTGCTTTCCTCAGAATTCCAGAGTGGGCATCACCAATTGTGCCCTGTACACCCCAACTGCCTCCCTGATACTGACCTTAGACCTGTCTCTGACCACGCCTTGTTTGTCCCAATAGCTCCTTTTTTCCCCTCATCTGACCCGACCTGTTTCTGGCATTTCTTTTGCCGAGAGCTGTTAAAGTTCTCATCTTTTGTTTGTGCCATTTTCTGCTGAATTACTCATTAAATATAGCCCTAGTGGCTTTTTGTGGATCTGAGTATGGTTCCTTCACTGCTGCACAGAGCACCACAGAGCAGCTGTGAAGGGATGGGGGAAGCTGTGATTCCTCTGTGCACAGAAACTGCACTTGGCTCCATCCCGTAGTCCTTGAACTACAGTATAATACAGTCAACATTGGAAAGTGTTGTTTATTAACCCTTTACCCCGATCAATTTTGGTCTTCTAAGCACTGCAAGATACGGGCTCTGCTAGCAAATCCTATTTCATGGTTGGATCGTGGCTCAGTTTACATTGCAGTTCTCTTACGATGAGCACTTTGCTACAGTGAGATTGAGAACATGGTTTAATCCTTGTTTAAATTTTGCGTTACCTTCCTTCAGATGCAGCCCAAAGTCCCGAAACTCATCTGATCAAAATTTAATGTAAAGGCAAGTAAACTATGCCTTCTGTTGCGTCAGTGCAGAGAATTAAAAGATGTTGGACATAACTGAATTTAATACCGAATCTACTTTAATGTCAAACTTGATGTCTGACTGATTTTTAAGTCCGCGTAGGAGGAACCCAGGTTTGTGACAAGTATATTAAATTACAGTCATTGCATCAATCACAACTTCAGCGTAGCTCAATAAATGTCTTTAAAAATTAATTTGAAATGCCTTCTGAGATAGGCAGCATGTCTTTAATAAAGCATGGATTTATTTTATTTTTCATTTTTCTTTTGATATAATTTACAGAAACAGTCATAAAACGATTATTCAACACTCAGTCGGACCTTCTCAAGTTTTATTCTCAACCTGTTCTTTCTGTGCAAGGATACAGTAATGTCTTCCCCTCCTACCATAAATCAGAAGTTCATAAACTTTGTCGTGGGGCTCCCCTGCGTATGATGGTTTTTGTTCTAACCACAATTGCAATCGTAGGATTTTAACAAGCTGCTAATTTGTCTCAATTACTGTGAGTGCTCATTTCATGAGCGGTTATTTACCACATAAACCACATTTTAACAGAAATATCCATGTATTCACGAAGAGTAAAAATTTGATCTCCACATTGCAATATTTCAGAAACAACTGCATAAGAACAGGGAAAGAAATGTACTTACTACATTTAAATGAAACCAAAAGGTTCCTAATTGGAGAAATCGTGCGCAGATGGTCGCAGAAACAAATAATTTATTGGGCCAACAAATTTTTCAATTTTTATTTCAATTTATTTGTATAGCGCTTTTCACAGATAAACTGTCACAAAGACGCTTTACAGTCAGAGATGAGTTACTGAAAGGGCAGTGCCCAGCCTATTCCTCACTACAGCAAATGAGGCAAAAAAAACTCTAAGTAGGGAGAAAAATCCTCAAACAGCGGTGAGAAAAAACTCCCCAGTGAGAAGAAATCTCAGGAGGAACCCAGCTAGAGTGGGGAAGCCCATCCTCCGCGGGCTAGCTAGTTAATAACAAGATACAGCAAAATAGGATAATGACAATACAGTTCCATTAAAGTCCATCTAAACAGTGGCATCAGTTGCTCGAGGAAGTGGCATGCAGAGGATGGCGCAGAACTGGATCAGGACCGCATAAGGACAGCAGGACAGATGAGTCAAGCGTGTTTGGTGTCATGTTTATTTTATTAAGTTCAAGCAAATTAAGCTCAAAACACTTAAGCTATAAATACTTGCATTCAGCAGTCTAACTTGGAGCTTTTAAATTTTTTAAGTGCCCAATTTGATCTGCATAAAGCTGCTGTTACCTGAAATTACTTGCAATATAGATAAATAAACGCTATATTCCAGGCCCTTTTATTCTTCAAGGCAAGTTTAAAAATTTCTGTGAATATGTGGCTTAAGAGGGTAAATAACAGCTATTCACCTGAAGACAAATGAACAACTTGTTAAAATCCTATGATTGCAACTGTTGTGGGAGCAAAACCCACCATACACAGGGAAGCCTCAGGACTGAGGGAACCACTGCCATAAAGCACCCATTTTGTTTTAGTTAACATGGCCGCCCATGTCCAAAGATCCATCACTTTTTAGCCATGAGATAGAGAATAAAGTAGAATTGCTTTTCTGTAGGGCAGAACTAGACATAATTACAGGATTTTGCTTAGAATAACACCAAAGGCAAAGTGAGTTCATTTCAAAAGGTATTTTGAATTCCAAAGTCTACTCTGATTGCAGAATATAATTTTCATTCAAATGTCAATGTCTTTCATGAAAGTGAAACTGTTTCTCACACTGGAAACTAATTCACTGGATGAAATCAATTAAATTGAGGACAGGATTCCCATCCAATACCTATAACTTGTACCAACTCAAACCAAGTGTCAATTATGAAATGGATTCATGTTCGCCTAAACTAAGACAAATGCATACCATTCCAAATCAGATGTATTTGACAGAGGCAAACACTGTGAAAGAGTTACGCCCTCTTCAAACCACCACTTCCAACAGTGTTTGGGAAGCAATGCAACAAACTCAGCAGCTCAGCAAGGTTGTTGCTTTAGCTGCTTAGCTGTCACAAAGATCACTCACATCTTGAAAGTTACGTCAATAGATTTGGCCACCTTTCTCTGAACATGAAGAACCCAACAAGCCATATGACCCAACCTTCAGACTAGCCCAGATGCCTTCTATTTCAGTGAGAGAGCAATTACTTTGGACCTTACCCCCCACGTTGTCACTTTGGAGGTGCTGGTACATTACCCGCAGAAATCCTCTGGTTCTCCCCTTTTGTTCTGAAAGAGGCTCTGTGTTGTGGTACCAGAGTAATCTCATCTGTACACTGACCCCAGTTTGTGAGGGTGACAGAGATTTTGCCAGGACAAGCATTTTTATGTGGTAACTTCAACAAAAGGTGCATATAGCACGACAATGTCACCCAGCTGGATTGAACATATACAAGGGTGAAACAGGCAGTAACTATGAACCATAGAATGGAGTACACAAAATTATGTTGCAGTGAGTTCAAATTCAACTTCCACTAGACCAGTGTGATACTTAACGTCAGTACATAAAAGGCAGGTAGTAAGTCATACTTTTTTTTTTAATGAAGCTAAATTAAAAGGCCCCAGGGATGCAGGCAGAAAACCGACCCAGATGAAATGACATGACTTTGGGCCCTTGAAAATACATATTGATGACATTGGATAATGTTCTACCCAATCAATCCAGAATTGTTTTGCGCTTCATACCAGCTAGGGGCAATATAGTTCATTATAACATTTCACCGCATTAGAATGCGGATACCAATTGCTGTGTGACCTCATATCAGAATAATTTGTGCTGTCCCCGACCACTAGAGGGACCTGTTTTACAGTTAACTTTTACTATCTTCAAAACGCTCTACACCTTTGTTCATACCATTTTATGACTTATTTTCCGTGTTGCAATTTATCACAGTCTGATCCGCAGGTTTTGTTTGATGAGCAACACTGGTCTTGAAGAAAATCACTTAATCAAAGCACTGTGCCTCGTTACCTACAATTTAATTGTACAACTGAAGAAGTGGATTACCATTTTTATGTACAGCTGCTGCTAGAACTAATATGCACAATAACTTTCTAATGCACAGTTTAAATAAAAGTTTAATTTGCTTATTGCAGCACATATGAGTTATTACAACACTGGCTATAAGCAGTTTTATTTCTTCTGTGGACATATGGTCACAAATGACAGTCAATGTACCTTGAAACTATCATTTTGCATAGATTGCATTGCATGCCTCAAAATCACAGACATTCCTTGATCTGTAATAAGCTAAACAGATGATAGTATCCCAATGCGTTATTTTGATTTAATGTATCTAACATCTGCTGTTCTGTTCTTTTAAGTAGCCAAGGGTGTACCTCTTGACTTTAGGCATGTTAAAGCATTCAACCACCATCTAACACCCCCCCCCGAACGGACAGACACAGACACAAAAGCAGCATTTACAATTCTATAGGAAGAATGAGTTATTCCAGCCTATCATGTTCCTCTTCAATTAAATTCCAGTTCATAGCCCAGTTCACCAGAAGGTGCTTGAAATTCAGCTAATGTCCTCCAATACTTCTTCCACAACTAAATTTTGCAGAATAATGCAATAAATAGGGCTGACAACACAAATCTCAGAAGACGGGGCCTTCCACAAAAGGGCATGAGGATGGCTTTTAGCTCACAAATCTCATCAAATTTTTAATGATAAAAATTTTAAAAAGATCTGCAAACTGTAAAGAACAATTTAGCAGTGCCATTCATGCCGTTGTGATAAATACATATTCGGTGTTCGCCGATCACAGTAAATTCCGTTTTTTTGAGAGCCGTTTTTTTATTTCACGAACTTTTGTTTTAAATTCGCATCCCTCCAAGTTGAATACTGGCCATCCGCTGCGTAACGTCTTGGAATCATGGATTGAAATCGCCTATATTTATTCCCCAAACAGATATCCAGGACAACTAATGATAAAATACTGTCGACAGACGTTGATATACACATTGTATCCTTCCCTGGAGAAAACAACTTTTACAGTGTTCCAGTCACTGCATAAAGCCATCCAATAGCCTCTACGTACCAATATCTTTTTTGACAGACTTCTTTGGGCAAAGCGTTTCATCCGGGGAAACAAAATTGCCTTGGCCATTGGCGAACCCAGCACTTAAAAGTTCACCGCTTCTCGCTGACAATAATTTTTAGACGTTGTTACTAAGTCGATTTTCACTTTTAGAGACGCCCAACCCCCGAAACACAATGTTGTGTTACAGGCGAACTGTCAGAATGCGGCCTGCTGCAAAAATGGCATTACGTAAAGAAATAATGGAAACGTTCTTGTTGGCGAGGAAATTATTGCAAAGTCTGACACAATCGTCTCCTAACTTCGCACCTTGGCTCCATACCTATGCGGCACAAGATGGTCACGAACGTTTTCAGCCAGCCGCGAAAATGCATTACCGCAGCACAAGAAGCAGGCACTGAGTATCGGAATAGTTCAAAGATTTTGGAAGCCATGAAAGGCGCCCGAAAATTAAACAAAGCCGCATCCACGAAAAACTATAAGTTGATTATGAGTACGTAGGCACCACGACTCTGAGAAATATTTCCGCCTTGCCTTTTGCGCAAACTTACTATTTGCCTCCTGCAATTATCCGGGCTACGTACTTTTCAGCAAACCGTAAGCTCCTCCTTTTCTGACGTCACGATTCTGATCTCCCCTCCGCTGTTGTCAGATACATTGAGCATTTCTGGGTGAGAGAGTCCTATAGCTGGACACCATCTACCATCTGGGATTGCATCTGGAAAAGCTAAACTCAATTTCTCACAAGGGAAAATACCGATGTGAACTACCGAGATAGAGGGCACCGTATCCGTCATTCAACCAGCTTGAATCTGACAGATTATGCCAAGATTTTTAAATTAGGGGTGGACGCTCACATTTGGGAACTTTGAGCATCCAGGAACATTTAGTGCTACGCGCAAGACTTTAATAGCCGCGCATTTCGGATGTTTCGAGCATGTATTGAATAGACTTCTATTTGACACGCCGTGATCTCGAAAGCACCAGGACAGAGCAGTTCGTGTGTTTTGGGAACTTGGCAAGCGGCAGAAGCATCGACCACCCCCACCTTCCTCCCTCATCCAAAAAAAGAGCTGGGGTAAAAGACGCGGGTAGCACTGCCGCACTGCTGTGAACAATCTGGATATTACTGATTGAGCGGAATCTTTCTCCTCGGGAAACAATGGATTGCTAAACTTGATGTGTCTATGCATAACGTAGATTTACTGTGGCATCCTGTATCTGCGCTGCGTTTCTGCATAGGGGACTGCGAGCGTTCCGCGTCGCACGCAGCGAGAGGGATAGACAGACGTAGCAGCAAACTCATTTAACTGCACAACTCGGAGTCACTGTGCCGTGGGCTAGTTGTTCACATTAGAGATTACAGGAGAAATAGTTTTAATCTCTGGGGCTCCGTTAGCGCGCACCCTCCAACTCCGAGCCCAGCGGAGTATCCGCATATCCTCATTGCGCCGGATAGGAATTTGGACTGTCTTGTTCTCTTAAGTTGAGTACCTGAAAAAAAAAATCCGCTTCATTTGACTACGTCTTGCAGTCCAGGAGCTCCAGTGCGGGGAAGTCCGAACGTCTGTGGGAAGGTTGTTTACAAGGCGATGGCGATGCTGCCGAGTTTGTGGATATTCCTGCTGGCTGTCTACGTGCCAGGTAAGACACTTCTGCACCACTCCGTATATTATGGCGATAGCTTCGTTAAAACTCGGGCGCTTTTTTCGGATAAGATGCGGTAGGGACCTTTCAGTCATGCTAAATAGCACTTTCCAATATCTTCAACTTTCGGTATTTTGACTGAAGATACTGTGTACCATGACACAGTGCCGGGTAAGTTGTTTAAAATACTTCTCATGGGGCTGCCGTGGTACATCCACGCAGCCCCGCTTATAAATGCATGAACTTCAACGAATGATTAAAATTGCATACTGAATGAACTCGGGCAGAAGATGGCGGTGTCAGGGATGAGATCAACGATAACGTCGGTACCATATCTGAATCATAGCCTACGTGCGGCCAAAATGCGGTAGTTACTTATCCCAGGTGAGTTTAATGACAGATTGCCTTAATAAAAACTTAATTCACAAACTAATTGATTAGTGTCATTTCAAATCTGTTTGTTTAAATAGGCTACTTCGTTCATGGCCCGCGATCTATTTCTATGAAATACTTCCATGAAATGACTGACGTGAAATTTAGATTCCGACCTCAAATCGGGCGTATTATTAGTCAAGTGAAAAAAAGGGGATTTTGACCCCTGGCTCCATAGAGCACTGCTGATTCTCTCTCAAATGTAAAATATATTGTCATTCATCAAGCCAAATAAGAATAGCCTCCATATCCAGACATATTTTTCATAATTCTGTATGGGAATATTGATTATCCTTATGCCTGAGTTTATTATCAACAGGGGACTTTGAAGGTAAATGTATTTTTCTTGATCAATGCAACGTGGCTATTACTATAGCTGCAACATATATATCCAATTCACAATATTTATTGATAATCAATTTTTATTGATGACCGAGAAGTATTAATAAATTGCTGCACCATCTTCTAATAGTTTGGTCATTTGATCCATCTCCATATTTCACAAATGTTCTAAATAAATGAAAGTGCTTTTGGTATCATCAAAGAGAAACCGCCAACATCACAAAATTTGATGCTGGGTTACTTGTCCTATTCTTGTTCACCACCCCCAAACCGCCTTACACAACCTTGATGCTGTTGTTCATTTTCTAGATGAAAATCACATTTCTTATATCATGTGACCATACCATCAGAGTTATCTGGTCTGATTGAACTTATGGATTATTGCTTTATCTCTGACTTGTTTCTGCCATTGTTGTCCAGTTGGTTGACGATTCACTGTGTTCATTTAATTATAAACACAAATTGCTGAGGACTTAAGTTTTTCTGATGTAATGTGCATATGCAGTATACGAGGTGAATGTTCAAAGGGTGCTCAGGTCTTTTGCTGACATTGTGTTCAGTGGTGCCACTTAGTAACTTTTAAGGAAAAGGTCATTAGTGTTTAAAGGTCATAATTACTAATGGTCTTGTTAACCTGAGTGAATGATGCGCAAAAACTTTAAAGTTAAAGTATCACAGTATGCATCTGTGATGTAATAATTGTCTTATGGTGAATTATCAGTCATCATAAAGCAAGGTGTAGGAAAAAAAATGTAATTATTTATTCATATAGTTTATCTGTGTGTTATTCCTCTATCACAGGTTTCCTAAATGACTGGTCATTAAATAATGTTGTATAATTTTTGAGTACTTTGTCATGAGTTAATGCCAGATCATATGAAGCTTTCTGGAAAACATCATCCATCACTTAGTAGAGGTTTAATTGCATGTTCTTATGGTTCTACTCAGAGTTCCAGTAATTTCACACTGACTAGAGACCTGCCTTCACATTACATACACAGTTCATTTAGATTTTCTGAAGGAAAGCTGCCATTGCATACCAAGGTCACGACAAAAACAGCTCCTATGTTGTCCTTCATCATATCTCTTTTTATCTGGCTGCACTCCCAGCTGAAGACTCGGTGACTTTGCCAATATTTTTGTGAATCATCAGTATGTGATGTCTATGTTGTAATCTGCTGCCATTTTATGGGGATAAAATTGTAAAACAGTATTTGGTCCAGCCCACTTTGTCATGTATTTTGAGAAAGAATGAGAATTAACTGTTTGATGTCTGCTTTCAAAATGAATGTGTATCTGACAGTTGTTACTCTAGCAAGGCAGTGAGCATTAGTTACATAGTAATTACAATGTAATTTACTGCTGAGGTTCCACTCCTGCATCTGATCTGTTTTTGCACACCCTAAGATCTTGACATGTCTTTATCTTACATGCATGTTTACAACAAATAAATCACCAGAACCCAATACTTGTACAATAAAAATCCACAAGGAATCCAGCACTGAACCCCCTGAAGCTGCTTGATCATGAGTAGATGATTTGAATCACCTGTGTGGGAGCAGGGAGAGATGTAACACATGCTGGACAGGTGGTCCTCCAGGAGAGGTCTGAGAAGCACTGGATTAGACCATCGTTACTGATCTGCTTAAATATTGACAAAATGACTGATCCTGGTTTTATTCATTTGTTTTGTTATATACATGGTTTATACATTGGACTTCAGTTACCTAACTTTTGTTATACAACCAATATGAGACTATTACACAAGAACAAAATATAAAAAATTGTATCAATTACAGAAAATATTGGGGTTTGAAAAAACTTTTCACTGGTAGTGTGTATTGTCTGACAAATATCTTTAACTCTTTTCCCCCTAGACTCCCACATCCCTTTCCCCATAATGACTGCAAACGTTGACAAATGTGGTGGCTAGGGAGAGGGTCTATTGATATTCAGGCGTCAAATGTAGCCATTATGAGGAAAAGAGTTAATGGAGGTGTTTGAGAACATGCTTACCTTTAAAAGAGGATGTCATGGGATGCATTTCTGTTTAGATATACAGCTTTTCTCTTCTTTGATGAACTGAATGTGAAGCAGTGATGTGATTCTATTCTACATTTGTAAATTTAGGACTTTAGGTCATTTATTATTCATTTCAAACTTGCCCATCAGTTCATAAATCCATTATAGGGCTATCCATCCAGTTTTTGCCTTAGTTACATGGTAAATAATACAGTCAGCCAAAACAGCTGACCCTATGGAGCTCAGCAGAAAGATGGCATAAGTTAAGATGAACATATTCCCTGTTCCTTACCACAGTTTGTTTGCTCACAGATAATGCACTCTGTGACAACTTTAAATTCAGTCAATTGACTGCTTTGCCTTAATCACATTCCTTTGTTAAAGCCTTTATGAAATTAAATCAGGCAGTTCGCATTTTCTGCATTGAGCAGTTTTGCTGAAAAAGGAAAAGTACGTGCTTCATGCCACAATGAAAAATGGCAGGGCGAGATGATGTTTAAACACTGAGCTGTTACAGAGGGTGGGTGTTATTAGTATTTTTCTTAATTTCACGCCATGTCATTGTGTTTGAAAAGGGATCTGCTTAGGAACGTACATCTTCTCTGTACCATGGGGCGGAAATCCCTGCTATAAGCCTGGCTTGGCCTCACCCCTATCAGGCTTGCTGTAATTTCAAGCTAAAGCACCACTTTTTTGTACAGTCACACCTGTGCAGAATATTAGATATTAGGCATGAGCGGTGTTAAAAATCGACTCTGCAGCATTTGAGCCTGACAGAATGTGTTTGGCATCTTATACAAACACATTATAGCATGTCAGATTTGGTTTATAGAGACCACTCTGCCCAGAAAGAATTCTCCATTCCCTGGGATAGACCTTCTATTTTCTTTTTGTGGTCCACCGGTCAACAAGAAAATTATATGCAAACTGACAGTTTACTGAACGGGGCCTTTGTGGAGTGGTTTTCTCCTTGCTCATCTGTAGTGTATATTTTTCCATACCGGCAATTCTCAGGACCTGCAAAGAGGTAATCCAGAAAATAACAATTTTGATATGCATGGGGGATTGAGGTTCAGGCTTTTAGTGCTTAGGCAGGTTATGAATCAGACCATGCAGAATTTGTCTTTTTTAGGTTATTTGGTTGATAAAACCCTGCCCTAGATCTTGAGGGGGGCATGACCGTGGAACATCTGGTGTTAGAATGGCTTTTTCATGAATACTAAGGCAAAGCTGTATGAGGTGGGGAAGACGAGTGTAACGTGGTTCAGAGACAGTGTCTCAAAGTGCATTGAGGGGTCTATCATTACGTGGTTTTCATCTGTAACTACCGTATACATATGCCTCTGTACACAGGATTCTGTTGACAGTGTATTATACAAGGGCAGGATGCTCGGGGAGTCAATGTTCTGAACTGTGTTCCCTTGTCCGCCAGCCCTTTTTGTCCTTATCACAAATCACAAATAAGTGATTACAGTATTATTAAGGGAACATTGTAGTTGAGCTGATGGAACAGTCTCTAGCATTAATGGAAGGAAATAGGATTCTGGGACACCACCTTAAAATTTTGAAAAAAGAAAAATATTCTGACATGCCTCAAGTTTGAGTGAGTTATACTCTGATATCTCATTATTTCAATTAAGAATGATATTTGATAAGAAAATAAGTATGCCTTATCTGTTCTGGTGGTATTATAAGATCAATTCAGTTTAACCCTTTACCCCAGAAGAAACAGCAAAAGATGAAGCATTACTCATGTAACAGTATAGTCATGCTGCATATCAAATTCATCAGAAGAAGCTCAGCTACAAGAATATACAGACTATTTTTACATGCAATTTCGACACCAACAAAATGAATTACCAAACACCAAAATCCCTACAGCGCCACCTAGTTAACCCACCCGCCACAATTTCGATGCTATCGGTCTGCTGCTTCCTGCCACATGCACAACCAATAGCTCAAATGAAACCAGAGACTCCAGATTCCAATGATTAGCCCCCTTTACTCTATTCCAAAGCATCTGCAAGATATCAGCAAAAGAAGACCAACAACAGAAACAGAAACATAGAAAAACAAGAGTATTTACACATCTGAACAAATCTCACAATTGTCCCCTTCATTTTGAGACCAAAATTATCCAAATAGACCTTATGGTTGCAGGGATATGCCCTTTTTAATTTGGCAATGCAATTTTTGGTCTAAAAAACAGGCTAGGGTTTAAAGGGTTGAATTCATGGATTTCAAACTGTGTACTTATTGAAAAATCCTCATAGAATGGGGACCCACCTGGTATCTAAAAATACCCTGTACGGAAGGTTAACGTCACTCTCCGAACCCGGAATTCGGGCAAGCGAACAACAGGAGGCAATATGCCTTCTTTGAAAAAGTAGGGTTTTTAGGCGATTTTATCAACTTTTATTTTAGAACCAACTTGTGTTGATAATGGGGACCAAGGATGTGTTTCCCAAAAGCATAGTTTTTTTTTAAACTACACTAGCAACTTGGGTAGTTCGTCCATTCACTGTCAATGGCTTCAACTATGTAAGTTCGCTCCTGTTCTTTCGAGAAACGCATTCCTGGCTGGGCAGAGCAGACCAAGCAATATCAAAAATAGCTCTGAAAAATTCACTTCACCATCGACAGCTAACGGGGAAACACATAAGAGGCAGTCCAGATAACACAAACCGCGACAATATAGCAACCTTTTTGCACATTTGCGCCTAGCCAGCTACAGAAATGCAAAAGCAATGGGTTCAATGCTCGAATCACGGCAGGATAACGGGAGACTTCGTATTCATACTTTAATTTGTAATGCCTCTAACGGCAAGCTGGCTTGGTAACAGTTCATTAACCGACTTGATAATGCACTCATTGTATGATTCTTTGCTAGAATTTGAAATTATTCCCCCTTGGTTTTAGGATCTTCTTTCGCAGCGGCTGCGATCCATTTGTCCGTTATTATTCATTTTGGTTCTTAAGTAGGCATTTTTAGATCGCAAATGTGATGCGATACTGCGTATTTCAAACCTCGCAGTGTATGCTATGTTGATGTTCAAGAATAATGCTAGGTGAGGGAACAAGGCTTGTGAAGACTACTAAAGGAGTTTTGTACACCTATCGCTGCTGGTGGGTCTGCATAAGTATCAGAAGGTAGCAGGAGAACCAGGTTACCTGGGAGTTAGGCTTCGGCCGATTGACGATTGAATCGGAAATTGCCGATGGTTGGGCTCCACGGCGATTGCCAGTTTACCTGCCGATGCCCCGCCCCCCATTCACTGTCACTTTTCCCATGCTTCTAAAATAGCAGCGCTATGTTCCAGAGCCACGGCAAGCCTTGTTCCGTTCAGTGGCCCTGGCCTAACACTCACACTCAGGCGCAAAGAATTTCTTGCACTCGATGCACGGGAGCTTTGCAATCGATTCATATTTTGGCCCACAAATTGAGCTTGTAAGTGAGATAGTCGCCAAGCCACGCCCCTTATCTTACCGTCTATTATTAAAGGAATAAGTCCCGAGAAGCAGTGGGTTACAGTGATTTTATAATGGCGGAGGGGCGTTCGTCATTTACCCATTCATTTTGTGTAATCAGTTAAAATTCATTGATATATGCCTCGGGAGGAGTAATTCCATTTTTAAACTACCTTTGAGCACACATTTGCGCTTCATGCCATGGAGAAAAAACGAATAACAAGCGGATTAGTGCATCTCATTTTCAATGGTTCTCTATGGCAGACGCCCGATGCTTGCCCGACATCCGCATCATGTGACGATTATTTACGTTTTTCGTGATGTCATCCGGGCGGATCCCCATTATAAGGTTTTGTTGATCAATGCAATTACAGTTTGGGGTCTGAAATGACCGACTTGAAATTGACTTGTTACGCTTCCTGGTTAAAAAGGGTGTCTAGTTTTATTGCATTCATTGCAATGATTGGATGGGAATTAGAATCAACTATTCTTCCGGCGTTTGGCTCGATATTTGTTGACAGTCGGCTCCTAAACTCCAAAGCCTCCCAAACAAGAAGAGGAAATCACTTTTCCAGCCCATTATTTCCAGTTTGCTGACCCACAGCTGAAACTGAATAGACAGCCCACAGAAGAAGTGCGGAATCAGACTGGCATGTCATGTACAATGATGCTGAGAGTTACCGCTGAGAATGCCCCAGAACCTGGGCCAAATGAGCGTCAATATATAGGCAGTGGCCAGGGATTTCAAGGATACATTTCAACAAATGTAATCAGTAAACTCAGCAGATGGTTTTTTTTTATCCTGGGTGGTAGAGTGAATAGGAAGCCGCCGCATTTGTAGTGTAGCATATGCTGAATTTGAATCCCAGCTCAGGAATCTTCTGTAAGGAGTCCTCCCGCATGTGCACATGGGGCATTTCATGGGTACTCGGTCATCCTTCCACAATCAGAGTACATGCAGTTGACTAATTGGAGAGTATAAATTGGCCCCTGATAATGTATACCTGCCTTCTGTATTCTGCATGCTGGTGTAGTCTCCATCTTGCCCATTTGGGCCCTAATCAGGAGTATTTTTTTAATAGGAGATGGATGGGTCTTATGGGGATTATCATTATTTGGTGTTAAACAAAACCCAAAATATGCATCATTTTTAATATCACCTGAAGTTTATCTATACTTCGTCATCTTTTGCTCCCTAGATTTTGATATCAACTATACTTTTCTCTCAGCATTAAGTGGAAATGAATCTGTCTTATACTCGTAATTAGTAATTCAGGCAAAACAAAATACTGCTTCTATAGGACGTGAAATCTTCCACACCAAAGAATGGAGAAAAAATGTTTGTCTTATTTAATTGAAGAATAAAATGATATGCAAGTGTCGAAAATGATATTGCATTTCATCTTTGTTCCCAGATTGTATGTACACATTCTTCTCTACTAATGTACACTAAAGCTGTGGAAATGAAGTAACTGGTTTTCTGTCGGAGTGTATAATCTTACCCAAAATGGGTGGAATGGGTGCAGGTTTTTCTTCTAGCCCAGCACTAAGACCAGGGTCTGCATATCAAAGCCATGATTGAAGACCATGATTCAGTGATCAGTTGACCTAGGTGTCTTAGGGTTGAGCTAAAATATAAATCTGCCAGCACACTGGCACTTTTCAGATAAGATTGGACATCCCTGGTTTAGAATTTGTGTGGGATGCATGTTAGCAAACAGTGTGAGTCTAAAACTGACAGCTGTGAATGATTATCATGGACCACAGGACAGCAAAAAATCTCTTTCATGTTGGCTTGAATCAAGGAACTAACTTGTGAATTATCCTCAATTTACAATTGAACTAAAATTTCTGCAGCTGGTTGTTCTGTGCGTTTCTCTAGTGCTAGCACTTCACACACTTTTTGACATGTTGACGTGTGCACAGTCCGTGGGCAAATCAGTGTGGGTTTTCTCAATGTCCAGTTGCAAGATAATATGAAGGAATTGAGGATATTTGAGGTGGAATAATATGGGCAAGTTTCTGTGTTTTGAAGCTAACATTTCTTGGAAATGTACTGGATTTCTACTGTGGTGAGATTCAGTCTTTGTGAGCAAAGGGGTTTCCCATCCAGGGGAATATCATATACAGGTTTGTCCAGAAATATTTTGTCATTGACAACATTATTATTATTTTAGCTGTTGATTGTAGAATATTGGAATTATGATTAAACAATAAATATGACTTCAAAGAGTGGACATTCTCTTTTAGTTTGAGGGATATAACATCATAAATTGTGTGATCGGTGTAGGAGTTCCAGCATTTTTTTAAAGAGGTCCACCCTTTTTTAGGGACCAAGAGCATTAGGACAAATTGGATGCTCAGCTGGCCCATGGCCAGGTCTGTTTTATTCCCTAAAAATTTCACTTAAAACTGAACACATTAAAGGTCTACTGTTGATATCCAGAGTTATATTTTCATTTGGAATTTGCTGCTGTTAGCCTTCAAAATGAAATCCAAAGTGCTTTCAGTGCCAGTAATGAAAGCCATTATTAGGTTGAAAAATCAGAACAAACCCATCAGAAAAAAGAGAAACCATTACAACAAGGGTAGCAAGACCACAGATAACAACTGAGATGGATGACTGGAGAATTATTTTTCCAGTTGAAAAAACCCTTCACTACAGTTGGCCAGATCAAGAACATTCTCTTGGAGCTAGGTTTATCAATGCCAAAGTCAGCAATCAAGAGAAAACTTCACCAGAGTGAATACATTGGATTTGTTTTTGCCTGTAAACTATTAGTACGGCTCAAAAACAGGAAACTTGCTCAAAAAATCTTACAATCTCTGTATCATTTTGGAACAAGATCGTATGGACATTTGAGACAAAGATCAACATATACAAGAAAGATGGGAAAAGATGGATATTGAGAAGGAAAGGAGCTTCTCACGCCCTGAGACATACCACCTCACCACCTCATCTGTGGTAAAGCAGCTAATTGAGCTGGTTTTCTAGTATCTACTGGTGATGAGACTGTTGGAAAATAATGTTGCCTGGAGGATGAATTCTGAATTTTATAAGTCTATGTTACATGTTTACATTCAGCCAAATGCTTCAGAACTACTTGCAAAATGCTTTACAGTGCAAATGGATGGTGACTTGGGAGCATCCTGCAAAATCAACCCAATTTTTTTATGGGTAAGAAGTGGAATGTTCTCCCATTGAAGAGTCAGTTATATGGCCTGGATCCAACTGAGCATGAATTTTACTTCCTGAAGGCAAAACATCTCAATGATATGGCAGGAACTGAAGACAGCTGCTGTGAAGGCCAGGCAGAGCAACACCAGGGAGCAAACCCAGTGTCTGGTGACGTCCATGAGTTCCAGACTTCTAACAGCCTCCCTTACATGTTTATGCCATGGACCACACTGGGTTATGTGTTTGTCCAATTACTTTTGAGCATGTGCTACTGAGGGGGCTGTGCATAAAATGGGTGCAATTCATACACGATTCAGATGATGATATTTTTGTGGGGGGGGGGGGGGGGGGGGGGGACTGTTTTCTTTTCTAATCTATTGTGGTAATCCAGGGTTCGAAATACTTTTTCAAGCCAGGTTGCCCAGGGGGCGACTTAGGCCAACAGCTGTGCTGCCCATCAATATTTCAGGTTGCCCCAGTTTTAAAGCCATAATTTCTGCATATGTTCACCAGTTGACAAGGAATATATAAAAAGCTAAATTAAACTATTAAACACACAAGCGCCTCACAGCAAGAAGGTTGTGGGTTCGAATCTGGCCTGGGGCCTTTCTGTGTGGAGTTTGCATGTTCTCCCTGCGTTCGCGTTGGTTTTCTTCAGGTACTCCGGTTTCCTCCCACAGTCCAAAGACATGCATATCAGGTTAATTGGAGACAATAAATTGCCCAAAGGTATGATTGTGAGAGTGAATGGTCTGTGAATGGTGTGTGTGCCCTGGGATGGATTGGCAAGCTGTCCAGGGTGGGTCCCTGCCTTTGCCTTTAGTCAGCTGGGATAGGCTCCAGCTCGCCCCGGGACCCTAGTGACGAATAAGCGGGTACAGAAAATGAATGAACACACAAGCCCTCAGGTAGAAGCAAACATTTATTGCAAACAATAAGACTATTGATAATCACATTCTTGGTTGTACTGAGCTTACCAATCAGCAAAATAGCCTGGAACATGGGAGAAACGTCCATGAAGCTTCCTACTGTCTGACACAAAGGTAGATTTAATTCTCTACATGAACATGAGTCTGTCTCCAGAAACAACAAAATTGTCCACACCCCTCGTAAATTTTCATAGATTTTGTTATGTGAAAAGCTGTTGTATTCTTCATTAAAATACTGGAGCAAGTTAAGCCCAATGCCCACTGGAGGTGTGAGGCGCGCGTCAAAAAATTGGTTAAATTAATTTCAATGGAGCAACGCCCAATGGCAGCCTGAGACACGTGTCAGACGCGCATCAGATTTTTACTTTTCGCCACTGCTCAATTTCTGAAGCCGTCAACACAATAAAAACGCATTCGTCTTTTAAATTATTTAAGTATTTCCCCTTGTCATGGTTAGTGGCATACATTTAGCGGCAACCTCACATGCAGTTGTCAACCTCCTTTTTAACCAAGTCACAGTTTTGAAAGGAAATCCGTTATTTTGCGGGCATTTAAGTTATCAAGCGATCTACACTTAGTACCTAACTCGAGGTACACTGAGAAGAACTTAACACTGCTAAGTTTGCTAGCTAGTTAATTCGTTGCTGGGTAAAGTGAATCATAATCTTAATTTACTAGACCGCTAAATTTAGGAGGAAAATTATGCCTGTATAAAATGTTAGTGCATAGTAACCTGACTGTCGCACTTTGCCATCACCTAAAATAAGCTTTATCGGTTGTCTTGTTTATTATTTGAGAGTGACACCCATGGCTTGCTTCTCGGTCCTGTTGTCATCCGTTAATATTGATGCAACTGACGCTTCTAGTCAAGCGAGGGTTGGAGTCTGTCCCGTACAAGGGAACAGACTGACCGCTCACGTGAGGCATGTGCCCAAAACTAACTTGCGCACTGCGCTACCTGAGTTTGTGAACAAGTTTTCCCAAACAAAATATGGTCTTACGGCGAGATAACACAACCTATATTTTGAACCCTGTTATCAAGAAAAAGGAAAACAATGAAAATTGTGTCTTTTTTCTTATATTTATGAACCTAACTGTACTTCACCTCTGGCCTCCTATTCCATATTCCATTGGAATTGCTTTGTAGAACTACTGGTCCCTATGTCTCATTTATAAATAAATTATAGATGCTTTTTTTGCACAATGATCCTCCTTCGGTAAAAAATATTAATTCCCTCTAGGTGAGCTTCCTGACATTAACAAAGGAGAGTAATGTAAGTGTGTGAGTGAGTGTGTGTCGTGCTTTATAGGGTATGGACAAACCTTGTGACACTGACAGTCTTTTTTTGGTATCAAGTCAAATGAGCATGGGTTGAAAAATATCATTTGACACGGGTGCTGCTTGGTGATTCTGAGCTTTTGTGAAGATTTTTCACAAGCCCTCTCTTCGCAAATCAAGTGTACTACTAAGGAATATAGCATGCCTGCTTATTGATTGTTCCCGCATCGATGAACTCGCTGTTTCTGCCAGAGGTTCCTTTAAGGCATGCTCACTTGATATTCTGAACTGTGCTGCCTTTCTTCCCCAAGCAGCCTCGTGTGATCCCTTATGAGTTCTCTGCTTTTCTTTGGTCGATGCTGAGGATTTCAAAAAGCTGCAACCACTACTGTAGTTTGTGGTGTTTATCTGGGAAAATTTAGCATTGAGTCGCATAAAATCATTTGAAATTACGGGTCTGTCAGTGGGGACATAAGCGAATTGATGTGCTTTTTAAGTTCCACGGTAATTGTTTTGGATTTCTGCAGTGTACGATTGCTCATCTAAATTTTAATGAACTATTAGAGCTGTTTGGCCCCGGCAGGATTGGGAAAGGGGGAGTTTTTTTGTTCTGTCAATGCATCATTATTATAAAAAATGCACTGATGCATGGTTTTATGTATGAAAGGTGTGGAAAGCAATCAAGTCATCCCTTCAACCATTACATTCCTTTGTGCTCTGGAAACATTTTCACACAGTCACGCTACATAGAGAACCCAGCAGTCTGTCCTTTGCAATATATGGATTATTTTATTTGGACATACTATGTGATGGCAAGTAAGGAGGCAATGCATTGCCTTGAAAAAAAACAACACGCAATGTAACTACACCGAATAACAGTCATGGTTCTATAGTATATGAACAAAGATTCTTTCTGAATAACTAGTATGATATGTGATCAATGTATTATTTTCACCGCATACTGAGTTTAGATTGTGAGGTTTAAACTGTTTGTGGCTGACAGGAGATTTTCCTTTTTTTTTTTTTTTTCCTCTGGCCAGTACATCAGTCAATCCTTCGAAGGTTAAAAGGGTATGCCGTAAAATGTCTGAAACTCTTTTGATCTTCCGTGTAATTTATGTGGCTATTTTGAGTAATGATGTTTGTTGTACAAGCATAGAAAAAAGCAAGGATAAGATGAGCACTGTGGGGCTTTTTGATGAAGAAGGGGTTTGAATAATTCTGAATATAATTAAGTGCTTTTGCTCATGAGCCAAATTCAGAATTTTTGTAAAATGCTGCACATTGATATGAATCTCTGCTGTGATGTGCTCAGATTTAGATTTTGACTCACAATCGTTTGCTCCTACTATTTGTGGCTACTATCTTGAAATACATAAGGTTTTATACACAAGTAATATGCAGTATAAACGAAGATGAATATAGATCCAGGCACAATTATTTGGAGACCTTTTCCATCTCTGTGGTAATACATTTCCATTGAGGCTTCATTTACAGACATGATCTTCCAGTTTTATTGTAAAACTAACTGGGAATCAATTCTCTGATCACTCTTTAATTAAAATCCTTTCTATTTCTGTCTGAATTCTTCCCCTGTAGTAAAAATTGCGAATACTAAAAATACTCAATGTGATCAATCCGGGACTAGGTTACCCAAGGTATTAGTTAACTGTGTTAGCAACTTACGTAGTTTGACCATATCAAGGGTTTGGAGCACAATGGTTATATGTCCAAAATTTTTCGAATTTGAGAAAAAGCATCAGAAACCACTTGTTTTCGAAATTCGAAATTTTGGACATGTAACCATTGTGCTCCAAACCCTCAATACACAGAAAATTGTTCCAACAATGCAAGTTAGGATCTGTGCTTTTGGGAAACTTACCCCAGTTTGGAGTAAAGCTCACTATGAATAGTATAATGATTTAGAATGGAACAGCATATCTTCAAGCATATGTTCCTAATTACACTTCATATGCTGGTGACACTCCCTCTGAGAAGTAAAAAGCACGCTAATTGAATCTTGAAATTGCTTTGATTTTCAAGATTTTATTTGATTGTATGATATTTGTAGTAAAGTATAAGTGTAAGGACAGCAGGCATATTAACCTATTATTGAATATTAGCTGAGATTTCCTGATGAGTTAACTTGGCAAATCCTGCCAAAGTTCTGTTAAAGTTGAAAATTTTGCCAAGAACCACACCGTGCCACCATTTGAGTTGAATTCCAACATGTTGGGAAATAGGTTTTTGACAAAAGAACATTAGGTCTATCCACAATTATTACTTTTGAATTAAATAATATAGCTAACAGTTGTCAGCTTAGGGATGGGAATGATTCGCCCCCAGTGACTTGCATTAAATAAACTGCTTCCAAAACAGCCTCTTGCTGGATATAATGAATACTAGCTATCCACTGTAGGGATTTTCACTGCTAAGTATCATGCAGTAAGACCCAAGATTCCATCTATTATCCTTGATATACTATCAGTTAATTATTATTAATTATTATTATTATTCAAAATTGTGTTATTAGTAAATATTTAAGTGTCCTTTCTATGCCTCGTTTCTTCAGTTAATTATTAAACAAACTTCATATCACTGGCTCAGTATTTAACAGCGTTCTGTATAAGAATACAATAGAATTATGGATGAAATGCAAAATTTGATTGCCAAAATTACTTTTAGATATCATCTAATTGTCTGATAGTCTGTTGTGTTGAAGGCCTGACGTTGTTGAAATAATTCGTATTAGCTATTTGTCAAGAGATATCTAAATTGCTTTTCCCCAAATTGCTCATTGTGAAATAATGGGGATGTAAAATCATGTCTTGATTAAATATGTCTACTCGTTCTTTTTTGTTCTGCTTTCAACACAATCATGAATGTGTATTCTGAAAATGGCCTGTCAAAAGGAGCCATTTTTTTTGCGCTGTGCTTGCTGCTGCTTGTGACAGCTTCATTTGTCTTTGTATCTTTAAAACGGAAGAGTTCCTTGCTTGTGAATGATCTCAGTATGCTGACTATAGAGTCACTGTGTTTCCCTATGGCAAATATATTTATTTTCTCTATGTGTGGTCTGCTCATCTTTTCACGGTAGCAATGACATTAGGCAAAAATGCAGTGTACTCTAAGGTACTAGTTTCATTCTGCTGTGGTGAAGAATGGTACTTATTATTGTAAGAGAGGACTTAGCTAATTTGAAATACTTAGGGAGAATAGCATAAATATCCCAGCATAACAGATCTCTAAATTTGTTCACCTGGGAGCTGTCTTATTTTCAGTAAGAGTTCTGAGTTAGCTGCATAGTAGTTTGAAGTGAAACAAAGAATTGCTCTTTTACCTCAGTTAAGGTTCCATGTTCTGGGCAGCTCCAGGTTTTACTTTGTG
Source organism: Gymnothorax reevesii (assembly GCA_029721435.1). Taxonomy (NCBI): domain Eukaryota; kingdom Metazoa; phylum Chordata; class Actinopteri; order Anguilliformes; family Muraenidae; genus Gymnothorax; species Gymnothorax reevesii. Next base: position 35,904,956 of record CM056578.1, read on the forward strand.
CAGTAATGCATTTGACACATCAAACTTGCCTCAGGAGCATGAGCCCAGCAGCTCAGAGGGGTATATCTGTGAGCTGAAATGTTAACAATCATTGCAAACACGTCCAAATGTCTTAGCAAGAAATGGACTCTGTGTTGAAGCAAGCCAACTATTTTGGGAGTCTTAGATCAGTGGGATCCCCTCTTGATCCCTGTCCGTCTGATTATGGTCCAAAAGTTTTGGAGCTGCTGGTTGTCCATCCTCTTTTTACCTGAGAGTCAGGTGTCATGACAGTCTGGCCAATCGACTGTGCTGATTGTTTTGTAACTTTCTGAGGAGGAAAGAAGACCAGTGACGGATTTGAATTCAAGGGCCACATTTGATGAGTCCTGCTCTCAATCCTTAGGGAGTTGCGACGTTTTATGATTTCTTCATCAACCGAAAACAGTCTTCGATCGGGCTTTTCCTCCATAAACTGTGGCTGAAAATATTAGCATGAACTATCTTCCCAAGAGATTGAACAGAACCACCTTAGAACTAGAGTGGAACAGCAAAGGTTCTGACTACTTTGAAGAGGACTGGACTTCTTCCTGGGCATACTGATCTGAGTTGGTACTGAGACTACAAAAACATGACCTCTGTCCCCCTTTATTTGCAGTCGACCTGCGCATTGTTGTTGTTTTTATTGTTTTCTTTTTTTAATTCGTGGATTTTGCATGCACGGCACAGACAGGTCACGATAAAATGCCAGGGCTCTCTACTCTTCCATCAGTGCTCCAGAGTGAATGACTATAATGCACAAGTGCACCCGCAGGGTGAGGCCTAGGCTGAAATAGAGTGAGAGATTGTGTGTGCGTGCGGGAGAGAGAGAGAGAGAGTCCAGTGAAAACTAGGGAATTCATGTGATGCGCTGTCCCACCATGATCGTTGCATTGTTTAGTTTACAAAGACATTTGGTTCCCATTCAACTGTGTGGAAAGTCACTGATAGACCCTGCAGTTTTCAGCTTTTGTTCCAAACCTTGGTTGTTAAAAGACAAAACAGCTAATAGCTCGGGTAGCATCCCGTCAAGAAATAATGGTTCCTGTTATAAGCTGTGCCCACAGGTCATCAAGTTGTTTCTGAGCCAACACAGAATTATCTCACAACATTGACACTTTTTGTGGCCGTTATAACATTGTTATAACATTCCCAAGTTTTTATTGCTCCACACGTAATTTCAATGCCTATGATCGATCAAATGGTCCTAGTGCCTGCAAGTGTAATTTTCTTAACCTCCATAGGTGGCCCTTTGTGTTGTAGCACCCGCAGTGACAGGTTAAGTAGATTTACCAGGATTGAATCCGCATGTTTTTGGGGGGATTAAACATTTGGGCAATGCAACGCCGGAATGATGGGTGAGCGTCAGGCATAAAAATGTAATTACTTTGGATTGGAATTTTGTCAAATGTACAAATCTAATCCAAAAGGTTTGGGGTACGGCACCATCTCGTCACATGTTGGTGGCTGGCATGCACACCTTGTAATTTCCTCTCTGCTTCGCTCTGCGATTTGCCAGTGATGGGAATTAATTTCTTGGCGGGGGGCTGGAGGATTGCGGCTGGGTGTAAACCACTCTGTTACCTGAGCCTCTCAGTAACCTGCGTTGGCCAAACATATAAGAAAAATCTAAAGTGTGCTTTGGATTCACAGGGATGCAGGCACTGATATTGCCAGGTTACATCCAGTGAATTTACACTCTTCTATTCCATCTATCACCCAGGTGGTCCCAGCATTACATTTGCCTGAGGGGACCACGGGTGAGATTATTAAGTGATAAAACTTTGGGCAAATTTGTCCTTGAATGGTTTAAATCTACAGATGAGGTTATATCTCCTATTCTACCTCTGCACAGTATTTTCCATCCATCCATTATCTATGCCCCTCAGCCAGTGTCTGTGAGTCAGGAGGGGCTGGTGGCCTATCTCAGAATACAACGGGCAAGATGCAGCCATTCAGTGTGGAAATGTAGCTATTTTATCCAATCAATCGCATGGATATGAACATTTTAAATACTAAGGTTATTTTACCATCCTCGGATTTTGATGTTTGAAGTGGCTACCGTTTAACTTTTAATAATGGCCGAGAAATTTTTTCGTTTAAATATGATGAGTGCCTCAGCTAGACTGCCTACTACTGGATTCTGTGCCATTGTTCGGAGTTTTACGGTAGTTATCCATGTTAGCAAGGCAATGAATATACGCTATTCATTCTTGTAGAGGTTTTTTCATTATCAAGGTGGACCGTGAGAGCAGTGGACAGTGACAACATGTTTTTGTGTGAGTATAGCTTATCATTTGTTCAGTTATGGCATTTGAGATCATATACTTTTAGACACTGGTTTTAGCCGTGACAGTTTATAGGTGTTCCCTTCTCTCCTTGTTGCTGTCAAACCCTCATTAGGTGCCCAGTATATAAGATCAAGATCCTGCTATTGATTAGGTTTATCACAGAGGTTGGAAAGGAATTTAACAAGACGTTTTCATGCAGCATAGCGATTGAATGTCTGATAAATACGCAAAATTATTATATTATGCATGATTCATGCAATCTTGTCGAGTTCAGCTTAGGTGGATTTCATTTTATCCGTCATCTGTATTTAAGTATGTGCATCTAAAACAATTCAGGTTTAGTACCTTGCAAGGGTGCAAGTTACTGCAGCAGTGTTTCATGAGTCATGACAAAGGCTTTACCACCACTGTCCTGTACTGTCTTCTGGCAGGGTCGTCATGGGCCATCCAAGCCTAATTATCTGACATTTGTGACGTGTCAGACATTTTATATTGGATATTTTTACTGAAAACCAGTTTGGATAGGCTTTAACTTGGTGTGATAAGTATGAAAAACAATTGAGTGTTTATTGCAAATGTCAGTCTCTGAAAAGTGTTTAGATTTTTTCATGGTTTTTGATCTTAAAATGTGCATGAAAAGGTTTTTGTAAATGAATTATAATACCTTTTAGCTGATTTAGCAATATTTTGCATGGGTCTGCATGTGTCTGCCTTTGCCAGGTATGTAATGGGGTTATTCCTTGTGAGTAAGAATAATTTCAAGGTGCGGAAATGTATTTTTCCTTCCCCCTTACCCGCCTGATGTAGATGCAGGTAAGGTCGGTTAAAGAAGTGTGGAGTAATGTCTGCTATGCTTTCAATTTGACTTGCTGAGCTCATGGAGCACCTGTATCATATCATGTCACCAAGACAGTTTTATTTATTTTGCTATCATATTCACTAGCGCTGTATATCCACCAGTAATGACCTGTGGACTCGCTGATAGAGTTGCACCGCCCTTAAATTTTTTTTGTCTAAATCAGTCAAGATCCAGAATTTCAAGACTGGTTTTGGCAGCCAGTGTGTGAAAGATATTGTGGCCCCCGGCTATAGTTATCCTGGATGAAAGCATTACTAGTGCTCGCAGGATCGTCCTACCGTTGATAATTACATTCAGTTGGAATGCATGAGTTCAGCTGTTCAGAATTGTTTCAATGCAAAATTAGTAGGGAGCTACAAAGTTCTCAAAATTCGTCAGTTGACTGTTTCTCCTTTTGTTTAAATGCTAAATTAATTTGCCATGCTCCACTCCAGCATTTTGCCATTTTGCAGGTTGACACATGGTTTTCTTTGGCTTTGGCGAGCAGTCGGATTTTAGCGCTTTTCACACGGTATCTTTCATCGCTTCCTCCCAAAGGAAACATCTTTGGCTGGGGCTCCCCAGCGTTCGGCCCTGATTGGCTTGCGTTCTGTCGAGGCTGTTGAGCGACATCAGCTGTTTTCAACATCATCCATGTGCAGTAACCTCAAACAAACTCTTCCAGTCCTTTTTTATCATAAACTGGATCACACTATTGGGGGAAATGGTCCAGAAATGTGATAACATTGGTGACATAATGATTTGTTTGAGTATGTCTGCACCTAGACATCCCTGAACACTATTACGGCATATTCTGTCATAAGGAGGCACATCACAGCTTTTTACAAATGCTACTGTGGTAGGGTTTTGGTTTAGTTTGTTCAGAATTATTTCCCAAGTTTCCCAAAGAAAGTGAAAACAATCATTTCTACCTTCCAAAGGTGTTTTTTTCGTAAGCTCATTCAAGGCTTCTCCTGCTCAATGGCAAGATCAGGTTTGGCTTTTGTCGGTTGAATTGTTTTTCTTTTTATTTTTTTTCACCTTGAGCAAGGTGGCTGCTGTGACTAAGAAAACAAATCATCCTGTGGCCAGGTCAAGAGGTCAGATGTGATTGTCCTTCGCAGGTGCAACTTCAGAGGGCAGGTCTGGTCAGCTATCTGTTCAGTGCATCAGGAAATCCAGGAAGTCTGCAGCTGGCTGCTTTCAGTAGGCTTGCTGAAAAAGTGGGATTGGGGGATTGAGTTTTGGCTGGAAAGCTTGCAGGTTCCTCTCTTACAGACATGGAGTGTGGCTCTACAGCCACACGGGAGCTCTTCGTAAATAAGAAGATGGATGACAGGAACAATGCACAGGAACAGACTTGGCAAAAACTGGGAAGTTAATGTGGAAACGTTACTTCCCCGCACCATCAATGTTTTTTCCTCTTCGTTTGAGGGATTTGTGTGTGTGACACTTCCAGTGTTTTTTTTTTTTTTTGTTCTTTTTCCTTTTGAAGGATGTGTGAGCAGTGGAGCAGTGTTTCCGCGAGTGTATATGTGCCTGTGCGTGTGCAAGCGCGTGTATGCACATATATCTGTGTGTTTCTGCTGGTGACACTCAGTATGTGTTTGCTTATGCGCTCGTGTTTGTGTTTATGAATGCATATGTATGTGTGTGTGTGTGTGTGTACGTGTACGTGTACTTGTGCCTCCCCACTTTCCGCTGAGAAAATCCCCTATCGGTGCCAGACGGTGACAAATTGTCTTTGGCTTCACGGGCCGCTGTCTCGCTGTAGTTAAAGTGAGGGAGCGATTATGCTGTTGTTAGAGTTGATGACTAGAGTGTGAATGCAAAAAAAAAGCCCCCCATCCCCTCCCTCCTCCCCGAGATTTTGTGCCCCCGGTGAGTCAGTTTGATTCCCTGTTGAGGTGATGAATGGGGCGGTGCTCCCAGACCGGGAGAGGGCGGCCTGCGGAACAAATTACAGCTCCGACTGCGAGTCTGGAGTGCCCTTCAGGGAGGAAACTCGCATTATTTTTACGCGCCGATGCACTGTCCTTCCAACTCCCCATGCAAGTTCTCTGGGGGGGGGGAGTGCTGGCCGTGTGTCTCCTGCTTTTGGATGAAAAACCCTGGATTAGGGGCTCAGCATGACAAATACACGACCGCCTCTTCAGATATAAAATTCAGACTGAGCAGAAGCGGCCGTTGGAAGGAATTACAGTTTTGAATTTAGCCTGGCACGTTCCTCTTGGGCAGGACATGTTCTTAAGTTACACGCGCTTTAGCTTAGCTCACAGGAAAAAAACATTGAAAAAAGTCATAACAATAGGATGTGCTGACTCCTGGGTTTCTCTTTAAGTTCTCTGTAAAACTCATAAGATGCAGTTTGCTCTGTATGAGGATGTGTTTCACTGCTACGGAGGGGCTAAACAAACACAAAAGTCCCCCTGCAATCGCCCTCTTTGATTACTCTGCCTGAATACAATGATGCTCCTCCCTCCGCAAACCCAGTCCATTTGAGCACTTCCTCTGCCCACATGTGCAATCATGTGACTTCCCTCCCATGTGGCTCTTTTCTACCATTGTCTGAAGTAGCAAACCTAAAGTCAATCTTATTCAATGACTCAGTCAGGATATTATACACCCCCGTTCCCCCGCCGACCAGGGTTTACGGCGGCCAAGCAAAAATCAACCCTCCTGGAGTCCCATTCTCACGCTGAACTGAAATCGCATAATCGCTGAAGCAAGGAGAAAAGGAAATCAATGAGCGGAATCCAATCTTGTTTGTGCCTCTCCGATTGGCTGTTAATGTGATTCAGAGTCGGTCTCTTGGTTTTAGAGATTACATGGTTAAGCCTTCTCTCTACTGGCCCTCAAGGCTCGCGCCCACTGCAGTCCCACCTTAACTTCCTTTAAGAAACACCCCCCTGCCCTTTAAAGACCACATCATTGTGAGTCTGGCTTTAAATCCCACCTAGGCTCGGGTAGGGGGGGGGGGTTAGGGGGTCAAGAAGTTCAAAAGAAAGCTGGAAGAAAAACGTTCCTCCTACTTTGCAACCCAGGCATGATGCTCTATCACTCAAGCTCACGGTGTGGGAAAGACAACTAGAAAAACATCATTTATTAAAGCAACGTGTGATTCATGGGTCTGACGGAGATGAGTGTCAGCATTTTTTGTTGCTGGGGCAGTGGTTTATCTGAGGAAGATCTGGCAGCCGCTGCCAAACCCGTTTGGCTTGCATGCTGTGGCAGATCACCGCAGTGAGAAAACATCAGTAACTTCTGGAGCTTGCATCCATCGCTCACTGGCTCATTAGAATATGATCACGTAAACATGCGGTGCGACGGGTCAGGTACCGTGCATCTTCCGCCTCCGGCTGAAGTCAATAAACCATGACATGTCTCTTCACTAAGTTTTATACTTGGGTTAATTGCTTTTGGACATGCTGTCGATATTTTTAACACTATGCCTTCAAATCCATTTCACTTCTTTGCACTATAGTGCCACATTCCCTATTACGCACATTTCGGCACTTAACATTATGCTGGGTCTTCTAATTAACACTTGCTTGGCAGCTGTGGCACGAACTAATTAGCATGATTAGTTTCTGTGTGTATTTTCTGATTGTTACATTGTCTTCTAAATTACTGTGTCTGTTTTCGGATTGAATCATAAATATGTCAACATATCACAAATGTACTGGTGGGCAGTCAAAATGCTCTAGTGTTGAGGGATTGAATTGACTACGTAAGTACACATGCCTCATTGCTCAGATGCGCTGTTGGCAATGTAGGATAGCATTTGCAGTTATTGGCAGGCAGAAAGAAATTATACACTCTTTCCATCCAGATGCATACTGAAGATGAGCGTATTAGCGCTAAATGCTCTGAATTAAAGTAAGAAAAATGGTTCTTGTTATTTAATTTTCACTTAGGTGCAGAAATCGCATGCTGAACAAATCCAGGGTTTCAGGCTCTAATTTAGAAACTAGCATTTGGGTCTCTTAACATTCCTAGATGTGAACTCAGATATTCAGAGGTAAGTGTCGCCTACTACCTCAAGGAGTAAATCTTGCCGAGGAAAAGCAGGATTACGGTTGTCACATTCCCCCTGATAAATGGCTTGGGGGTTGATAAAACTCTCCCGACATGTTCTGACTGGCCTGTGCAGTTCGGACATTTGCTTGCCCTAGGCCTCTTCTGGTGTGGGGGTTCATTTTGGGCAAACGCGGCACCTGTCATATCCCTTCTCGCACTAGTGCAATGGAAAGTGAGACAGACTTGCATTTGCATGAAACGGTGGCTATGGCCCAGTCTAAGTCTGGGTTATTCTGTGGCAAAAATTGTGTCAACAGAGTCTCATTTCCGCCGTGTGAAGTACCGAGCGTTCAAACGTCAGCGCTTTGTAAGTAATAAAATGTAATTACGCTAGAGTAAAAACTAAATGACGGTATACTGAAAAGACAATGAAACATCTGAAACATTCTGAATGCATTTTCAATAAGGAACACGAATTGATAGCAAGGTGCCTCCGGCAAAAGGAAAAACAAGAGAAAATGGCAGGTGAAGATGGCGTCGGCTTTGAGATTGCAGCCAAATTCAAGCTGTGAGCCTCTTGATTGAGGCCACGCTCTTCAGGCTCGCTAGGCGCTCACAGAGCGCGGTGGGTGTTGAGTGCGACTCGTTTCGGGTGGATTTTTGATGGATGAAATTTCGCCGGGTGGGTGTAGAGACTTTGGGCGAGGAGAGAAAGACAAATAGCCTATCCTTCCTCCGCCTCGCCACGCAGAGAGCGACGACCTCTCCTTAACCCCAGAAGGGAGGTGAATTACTGGATTTGAATGTGTGTGTGGTGGAAGGCTGCTGTCGCTTCAGGCTCCTAACCCTGACGGACAGACGGATGGGTTGATGGACAGGGAGATGAGCGGTGGTTGGCCTGTCGTTGGGTATCGATCCCTCAGCTTTCACCGCAGGAGCTAATGCCAAAGTAACTAAAGCAGGCCACTATTGATTCACCCGTTTCAGGCTCGACTGAGCTTCAGTGTAAAGCAAGTCCGTTCTCTGCAGGATATCGCTGAGCACCCCCACGCTGCTTTTCTGTGTTTGGGGTGATTTGTGTGGGAAGGCATGCGCATGTGTACATGAGTGTTCAAGTTTGTGTGTGTGTGTGTATGTGTAAGGGAGAGAGTGTTGGGGTGCTTACTTGTCAATCTTTGTGTCTGTGTGGGGAACGCATGTGGGGTTGTGTGACGTGTGTAAACAATTAGTGAAGGTGTTTTGTCTCTCCACATTGCGAAGATGGAATGCAAACCGTGTGTGTGCGTGTGTGTGTGTGTGTGTGTGTGTGTGTGTGTGTGTGAAAGAGAGAAACGGAAGGAGAGAGAGTGTCAGAGTGCTCGTTTGTAGATTTGAGTGCATGTGTGGAGACTGCAAGGTACTGTGCTCCCTTCCTTATTTCTGTGTTAACTTACAGTACTTGTCACATTCAATTGTTTCAGATCACCGAGCTGATTTTAATGTAAAACGAAGACAATGTGAGTAAACACAGAATACAACATTTAAATGTTTCATTAATTGAAGATGGAGTGTCATTCAAAACCGCTATTGCTCATGTAAGAAAATAATTGCCCCCTAAAGCTTTAGTGGTAACAGCTACAATCAAATGTCTGTGATAACTGGCAGTGTATGTCCTTCATCGCTGTGGAGGAATTTAGGCTCTTTCTTCAACACAGAATTGTTTCAATTCGACTGGACACAGATCGCTGTTGCAGCCAGCGGGTGTGCTTACAGGCAGGGCTTTTCAAACTCACTCGTCAGCATGACCACTTCCATTAATTGGTTCCGGTGAATTTCCCGCCTTGCAGGTGACATCTCTCATGAAGGGATATCGGTGAAGTTTCTTTGCTTTATCTGTATAGGATATGCAATCTGCAGCATTCAGCATTCAGTCCTTATACGTGCAATATAACCGGTATCTGGTTTAACCCTCTATTAACCAGCGTAGCATATCTGCTACATGAAGTATAAAGGGTTAACAGCCTGGACACCCTGCTGGTTTTGTTTCTTATTGCCATATAAACATTTGAGAATAACTTGAATGGTATGTCACTTTAATTTTTTCAGTAGCATTATTACCCAATGAAGCAGATTTGCTACAATTTGGAAAGGTGGGCCAAATGTGTCAACATTTTTTTGTCTGCTGTTTTTCAAATAAACATTTGAAAATGTTTGAAACATTTGAAATGCCCAAAATAAACATTTTTGCATTGGGATATAATTTCAACACAATTCGAAATGGGTTTGATTAATAGAGGGTTAAATCTACATGAAACTGTTCAGGAAACAGCCCTCGCCATTAATAACATGCATTTATAACCCGCCAACTGGAGGTGTGCTTGCTGCCAGGTTACCCATAGTGCAAAGCAAATTTGATTGGGAGGACCTCTGACTGAATTTGATGTCGGGATCTTGAACCGCTTCTATGCTGCCGCATTGCGTCACGCCACAGCGTCTCAATCAGATTCAAGTCAAGACTTTTTCTTGGCCACTCCAGAATATTTATTCTGTTTTTTTTTTTGATTCAGCAGTGGATCTGCATGTGTGCTTTGGATTATTATTCGGCTGGATAACACGACTGCTTGAGCTTTTGGTCCCAAACTGATAGCCAGATGTTCTCCTTCAGGATTTTCTGGTAAAGATCAGAATTCATGATTCCATCAGTTATGGGAAATAACCCAGGTTCTGAAGCTGCTGAGCGGTTTCAGACCATCACACTACCACTTCCACGCCTATTGGTCTGTTGGTTGACCGTTGATTTTATGATCTTATCGTGAAATGCTGTGTACAGTCATAACGTCCGTCAGATGTAAAGGGACCCATACACACCCGTACCTTTTTGACTCATCAGTCCCCAGAACATTATGCCAGTAGTCACGGGGGCCATCAATGCGGTTTTTTTTTTGGTTATGTATTTATTTGTTTGCTTGTTTGTTTATTCATTATTTCACATTGCCAGATAGGTTATAGTTAAGTGATGTTTAGTACAACTAAGCTGGCAGTAACCTCGCCGGGGTGTCTCTAGTAAAATTGAACCCAGTTCTCGATGAAATTTTTTAATTAAAAACTGCCTTTTTTGTTTCCTCAATTAACCTTTGTCTGATATTAAAGTTGGCTTGATGATGTGAAACATTTAAGTGCCATGAATATGCAAACCTCGAAAAAATTGGGAAGGGGCAATACTTGTTTACAGCACTGTAGGGGATTTGTTTCCCCACATTGTAGAGAGGCTGTGCAGAGCTTGTGTATGCATGCGTGTATGTGCGTGTATGTGCACGTGTGTGTGTGTGTGTGGGTGTGGTTATGAAGTGCGTGTGAAGTGAGCCGAGAGGCTTGGATAGCGGCTTGACGCAAAAGTGTAGAAGTTGTGGGGCTGGCACAGATTAAGTGTGGTGATCATCCTGAGTGACTGTGAGTCTTTGGGGAATGGTGTGAAAAGAGAGTGTGTGTGTATGTGTGTGTCTCAGTGTAAGTGGTGTCTATCGGCTCTACGTGGGGAACATTTAATAAAAGTGAGCTTGTAAGCAAAGAGTGGTTCAGCGGTTACATCAATAAGTAAAGAATTTTTAACATGAGGAGAAAGAGTTTAAATTATTCTCTGCATGGATATTGTTAATAATGCAGTTGGCCCTACACGAGGAGCGTGCTCATTACACGCAGGTCTTGACTGTAATCATTACCACCGGGGCCTGATCTATAAAGACTGTTTTGTTATTCCGTGTTTGACAAAACAGTCTCTGGTAATTCAAAAAATTTATGAAGTTACTTCGAGGCGGCAAGACTAGTGTTGATCTGTTTGAGTATGCCTAGTGTGTCTTTCATCATGCGGATTGATTTATTTAAAGGGCAGAAGATATCGACCAGATCTCATTTTCCGCCAAAAGAGAAAGCTTTTATTAAGCTCATGCTTTTTTCCTCTCATACCCACAGGGGTCAATGCAGGCCACTTTCATCAGTGTTAGGGATGTATTGGGGATGGAAATTTGGGAGGGTCAGTGATAAGCACCCTGTGAATGGGTGGCATGCAGTGTAGGCTTGTGTTTCTGAGAATTGAAGGCACCACTCCTGTACAGTTCAAATCCAGTTCACCTGAATGCTTGTAATGCTCCTGCTAAAGGTTCTCATCACTGGCTTCAAAGCAGGGCACGACTGATTTGGGGTTTTTGAACCTGATACACATCCCAGTTTCAGAGGGGAGAACATTATAGGTCGCCGCTACGGCATCGGCTGCCGATAGGGTGAATTCTTGAGCTGGAATGAAAATGTCTTTCTGTCTGTGTATTTATTCTACTCTCGTCATACGCACGTGCAGTGCCCTCCATAATGTTTGGGATAGCCATAGCTTTCCTTAATTTGTCTCTGTTATCCACAATTTTATCTTTGCAATCAATGAACTTGTGGTCGGCTTTCAATAAAATGTGCTTATATCAAGAAATAGCGTTCAGAGCATAACAGACTGGTATACCAGTCATTATAGTTATATGGGCCGAAATATATGTCTGAAATATTGGCTGCATAAATGAATATTGTTTGTCTGAAATGTTGGTCAGGCCATTACTTCAGTGGGCTGAGGAAAGCTTCATTGAAGATGATCTGAGTCTGATACATTTGAAGACCATTACAAATAGCAACAGTGAGCGGGACTCTGAGGCGTGTTAAGGCCGTGATACTGCTTTTTCTGGGCAGAGCCTCTTGTGGGAGTGTGGTCTGGAAAAATTAAAGAAAGCCATTTCTAGAGCATTGCCGCAGACGCGCATTGACCGTCTCCAGTCCGTTTCGTTGTTCAAAGTATGCCATGGAACATCTCAGCTGGCGATGCTCTGCGAGGGACGATTGAAGGATTTACTGTGCGATGGGGCCTTCAGAGAGCTTGATGACGGTTATGAGCGAGGGAGGAGGTCAATGGGGACAGCATGTGAGTTGAGCCAGGCCTCAGTCTGTGTCTGTCAGTGTGAGCGAGGGAAGGTGGAGAGGTGGGTGGCTAAAGAGTAGTTTTTTATGAATTTGAATGACATATAAATAACCATGAGATTCTGTAGAAGCCCTCATTCAACAATGGCTTAATGGTCTCAAAAGCCTCGAGAAACACACTCAAACACGAACACAAGCTAAATGATCTTGAAAACCCTGAGAAACGCGCCCGCTTACACGCAGGCAAACACGCATACACAAAGCTAAATGATTTTGAAAACCCTGAGAAATGCACACAAGCAGACCCATGCACACAAAGTTAAATGATCTCAAAAGCCCTGAGCAGTGTGTGCACTCACACACTCGCACACGCTTGAGCTCAAAGGTAGATGATCCCAAAAGCCCTAAATAGTGCACACACACACAAGCATCTTCGTGCTTCCATTCTTGTGAAGACATTACAGTGACTTTCATATGTTCTTTGTGTGGCTCTACAGCCTTTCCCTAATCTTAACTGTATCCAGAACATGCCTAACCCAAACCCTTACCCTAACCTTAACCAATAAGTCTCAATTTGCCTTTGTTGTTGTGAGGACAAAATGTTCTCTCTCCCACTCTGTTGGTGAACCTCTTAAAATCTTTCTGTCACTGTTTTTCCTTAAGTGGGTTCACAAACAGAAAAAAATTTTTTGAATATTTTGTAGTACATCGTCACATACGTATGTTGCATCTGATGGTTGCAGCGCTTCACTGAAGCTTCATCACACTTACATTGTGATGAATATTCACACCCAAGATGCCATATTTTTATGGCCACAGCATTACATAGAAAATAGTTTGCCTCTTTTACTAAAAGAAACTACAGAAATAGGCCAAAAATTCCACAGGTTTGAATACAGCAGCTGCATTTGATGCACTATATCACGGGTCTGTAGGTTTTATGGGGTTAAAATATGTTCTGGAAGTCAGTATGTAGCAAGTACTATAGAGCACACACACACACACACACACACTCGCAATCAAAGCTAAATGATCTCAAACACTGTAAGAAATATGCACACTAACACAAAAATACATGTACGTAGAAGCAAAATAAGAGGCTGTGAGAAACCACGTGCAGAAGCAGTTGAGATTCATCACAAAACAACATATCCATTCAAAGCATTTTTGGAAAAATGCTCATGTTTGTAGGTAATCATCAAAGAGCTTCCTTATTTGTTAATATTTCTTGCTTAACAAGTTGAAATGGTGTACCATGATGACTTTTAAAAATCAAGGAATAATGATTTTTTTGAAAAGTGAACTTTCCGATGATGATTTGGCAAAATATAATAAATCCATAGAAGTGTTTTGTCAGGGTTTTACATCCCACCGCATTGTAATATTAATGAATATTAAATGGATTCCATTTACCATTTTTACCATCTGTGAAAAGCGCTATACAAATAAATTGAAATTGAAAACTACAGAAATTCTGCCCTAAAACACAAGTGGACTAGCTTCCCTTCTGTGTTTGGCAAACGTCTGTGCGGAGAGGTCATCAGAAGAAACAGCATCGATGAAGTCAACACCCCACAGTATGAGAAAGTCACTCTAAACTGTGGACATAAAAATGACATTCAGTGAAAGAAAAGAGACACAACGCTGCAGTCTTCTCTGATCATCTGCAGAATGTGTTTGTCATCAGCTGTCCAGACTTCAGAGACTTTTATTATGTTCACATATTCATTGCAGTATTCTGGATGAGTAAGAATGTTGAGTGTACCTGTCATTTGTGATTTGAAGTCAAAAGCCTGCCAGTTAATATCATGGAAGTAAACATTTCTATGCTTCCGGAATAATTAGTATCCTCCGTGTGTAGTACACACATAGTCCTTTTTACTAACCTGCTTGTCAATGCGGCCAAAAGACTGTGTCCACTGATGACAAACACATGCTATATGGATATGGATAAATTATGGTCAACTGAATGGTCAACTGGTTTTCTGGTGAACTTGCAGCACAGGAATGGAACTTTTATTTCTGCTTTTGCCCAAAACAAATGTCGCGAAGCAATCATAGGCTGCTGGCAGTGTGGGCTTCTCCATAACTGATTGGCTGTGTGGCTGTATCGCAAACATTGGAAAAACTGGCTTGGTGCTTAATGTGCTTTGGTATGAAGGCTAATGAATTAGCATGCTAAACACTGGGATATATGTTGTGTGGTGAAGGACTGAACGTGGCATGACCCCCGGCCCACCAATGATGATCTTATTGGTCCTTTAAAAATTTTTTAACTGACGTTAATTGCGTTTTGCTGTTAGTCTTCAGTTAAATAACCCAGAAAAGCCATGAGGCATACACACACACACATGCACACGCACTCACACCAAACAGTACAACTTTTGAATCAGCTCTCCATATGAGCAAAACCTACAACATTTACAATCCTTCAAGTGTTTTGGCACAAGGAGGTACGTTTATATGAAAAAGTCCCTGAGCTTGAAGTTTCTGCAGACTGCAAATGACTGGCGGGAAGTACAGCACTTGATTAAACAGTGCGGGACTAGAATTTAAATGGCACGCTTGGCTAATGGAAGATGTCTATTTCTGTTCAACAGTTGACTTGATACTGATTCAACTGTAATGGGGGGTGAAACTCGGGCTGCCAACAAAAAGTTCAGTGTTTGACCCCCCCATTGTTAAAGCAAGCATGGCCACACTTCAGCAAAAACGAGACGAGAACAGACCTTTCTTTAGCATGCGGACACTGCAGTTTGCCAAGTTTCCGTGTGTTGGTAATGATTCATTGAGGAGGGGGAAAAAAGGAAAAAAAAAAGATCGAATTGCCAGACGAGTACTACTCCAGCCTCCCCTGCACTCAACAAAGAAGCACAGGCCACACTTCAGCAGAATGGAGAACAGACCCTCTTGTGCAAGGAATGGGAAATCTTATACATGCCAAGATTTTTTATGGAACGAGATACACTGTAAAAGACTAACGGGACTTGGCTTCCTACTGAAAAGTTTTTCCTTCCTTCGTTTTTTTATTGGGGAGGGGTTCAGAGGGGGACAAGGTTTTTGTTGACTTGCTTACAGTCGCTAAGCGAAATGCAAGAACCAGCTCTGCTGCAAGAGACAACCGAGGCCTTTCCGTCCGGAACTCTGGCTGAGGATGATACTTCCTGAAGCTATCAGAATGCACCGTGGGGAAGGTGTCTGCTGGAAAGACTGTTCTAGGGGGGGAAGAAAGAGCTGATTCTGCTGTTTAAACTCCTTTTTTTCCTTTCCCTGCCGAGTGGCGGATGGGCTCTCGAGCCCAAATCCTCAATCTGCGTATCCTGTCCCAGGAGCGCCGTCGTAAAAACACGAGACGCAACGTTTCTCAACTCCTTCCTTTCCCTCACATGTTGCCTAAATAAATAACCACACTAATACAGCTCATTAAACATATCATGATGCGATATGTCACGGTAGTGAAAATGTCTGTTATGGTGCGGTCCGTTAGTATTTGGCGACGCTGTGCAAAATGGGCTGAAATTCATATTTGGTTCCCTGGAAATGAATGTAAATACCGTCAAATTAAAGCTGACATTTTCTTATTTAAGCTCAAATTCATTGTTTTCAGTGGTAAGTGCTGAACTTTAGAGCTAAAGAGCAAGAAATGTGTAGCTGTCTTAGTGCTAAGAGAATGTAGCACCGCTGTGGATGAATTGTACTTGATGGAAAAAACATTCTATGGTGCCAGACAGTGTGTGCTGTAGACTGTTGGTGGAATTCACAGATGCTGGCTCAATATTAATGTGGGAAATTGCATTTGAATGTACAATATTGGAGACAGAAACCAATCAGAGAATTGCATAGCAGTGGAAGGGACAGTTATTCCCCAGTGACAATGGATTAATGGGGAGTCGGAGAGGAGAATGCAATCTTTGCAAGAGCTGTGCCTTGGTTGGAGTAATCCTTCAGACCAGGGGGGCTGACTCCCTCGGAAGGGTTTAGATGGGTTTAAGGGGTTAATCTTGTTTATAGTGCTGAGATGTGTCACTTGTGTCGCTGTAAATGCACAGAACCCCCCCCCCCCAATTTATTCAGAGATTAATTTATAGGCCAGGCATAAATGCTCGTACCAGAGCGCTCACTCATACACTCACACACACACATACACACACACACACACACACACAAACGCACAGCAAACTGTATTTGTTGTTTGTTGAATAGAGAGGTTGCCTCTTCTGCAGGGGACTGATGCTTCAGTAGGTGGGGCTGAGAGTAGTGGAGCATGAGGGTGTGTGTGTGTGCGCGCACGCGTGTGTGTGTGTGTGTATATATATGCGTGTGTTAGAGAGGTATTCATGCCTGCAGTGTGAATGACTCTGCATTCCTTAGCCTCACTGAATCTGACCCAATTACCTACTCCCCCCAACACCCACCCCCTACGCCCTGCCCAGAACCCACTACCAAAATCCTTCCCCCCCTACCCTGCTTCATGGGTCCCTCTTTAATAGAAACCCCGCTACACTCAGGCCATCTGTTCGTCTTGGGCCTGTCGCCATGGAGACGCTGGGAGACTTTTCTGATTTAGCGAGGCCAGGCTGGCCACATTGCGCAGGATAGTGTCAGGTTTGGGGTCACTAGGGCAGGTCTATCTGGATACAGGGCACAGTAAGTCACTGGATTTCCCATTAACACAAATCCGACTCAAAACAAATACCTCTCCATATGTTTCTGTGTGGACAGTCACACTGCAGCCGTTGTATGGCTTCAGATCTCATAAGCACTTTTTTTCATGAGTTACATGCAGTCCTGCGGAAAAAGGCATAAACTTTTCAACCTTACACTGAAAAAGTTTGACTTCGCTCTCATCCTAAATGTTGGCAACATATTATTGTAACTTGGAAACTAAGTTTTTGAAACTATTTTTTATAGCATGTGTAGTAAAAGAGGCAAACTTTATTCCCTGCTGAAGTTCTGTTTCATGACATACCATACAAGTTTTATCCCTTTATTTAAAATTTTGGACTGCATAAACACCATCATCACTGCACATTTTAGTTCAAAAAAAGGGGGATTAAAAAGTTACCGACAAGAACATCCAGGTCACGTGCTTCATTAAAAAAAAAAATATATACATATATATGGGTTATTCTGCTATTTCTTTGTTTATTGTCCATTCACCTATTTGCTTGAATAAAAAATAAAATAAAAAGTAACTGGACCGGCACATGGCTGGCTGGATGTGGCTGTCATCTGAGACGGTGGCACAAAGCAAGCTCTGCAGTAATGAGACTGTTAGTGCACGGCCGAAAGCCATTGCTGCTTGTATTTACCCCATAACACAGTGTTATCTGGATCTCGTCCACAGTGTTATCTGAGCAGGTTCAACTAGTTGGAGTTTCCACCTCCATCTCAGTAGCTACGGTGCTGTGCTTCACCCATTAGGTCGAGCTTTAGGCATCTATTTATCATTCCAGGTGGAGCAGGGGTGCCTCTTGGCAGGGTGTATGTGTATGTGTTTGTGTGTGTGTCTGTGCATTTGCATGTGTGCGTGTGTGTGTGTGTTTGTGGGGGGTTGGTTAGGATACAGTCGTGGCTAGTGGTTCTTGTTCAATGTTACCATTTTAAAAATACAGATTTCTTAAATGCAACATTAAAAAACCCTATTACTAGAGATCCAGAATCTTGATGAATTTCATTTTAACCCTGATTTTGCATGCCTATTAATATGCTTCTCAATAATATACTGAGTCATAGAATGATGTAATATGCCTTACCGGGGTGGGAGGAGAAACCTGTAGGATGGTGGACCTACAGGGATGGCCATGGTTGCTGCTACTTTCAAAGTTCACAGGCTCTTTAAAGGGTATGACGTCTTTGTCAAATGCAGGTTGTTTTCCTGTTTTTCTTCATTTGACCCCAGGAAAAAGGAGGAACTAGCAGAACAGAGTTGTTTCTGTGTGGGATATTGACCTTTGGAATTGGAGGCTTAATATGCGGAGGAAGGTTGCGCATCAGTCAGGCTAACCAATCATGCTGTGATTGTCCTCAATTGTTACTTAACAAGCAGTTCTGCTGCAAGTGCTTCTCTTTTCTGGAGCAAGCATAATGTTTTTCATTCAGTCTTATGGTGATGTTTTTGTGAGGAAACCAATTTGCACTTGCGATTGGAAAACACGCATGAATTTTTCGGTAGCCAAAGGTCAGGAAAATATTGATTGTACTCGTGATAGTCCTCCACATAGGAGCTGAATATTGTGACTGCATGCAATTTTGCTTTTTGTGCTGTATTCTCTCTTGTCCGCTAATGCTATATTTTTTGATAGCTATTTGGTCTTTTGATTTTTGGGATTTATTCTTCATCGGTTGTTCGTGCTCTTACACTGATTAAAGGTATTCGCTGAGACTGAATAGATTTTTTTATGGCGCATACTGGCTTCACCTGTGTTCCTGATATTCACACACACATCAAGCTTCCTGCAGATGACCTCTCGCTTTGATTGGTTCTGTTTTTAAATGGTTATTGTCAACACCCAATGAAGAGAGCATGTGGAACAAAGAAACCAATTCTGAAAGCCAGGTTACCCTGGATTCTGTCAGTGCCGAGGCTTTGGGGTTATTAATGCCGAGGTCGAACAGCTTGCTGTTGGCTATTTTACTTGTCAAGGCCTAATGGTTTACTTTTTTTTAACTAAGCAGAAAGGCATATGCTATTGGGCTTTGTTGATATTGGTCATTCAGCTGATACTTATCCAAAGCAGTACAATTGGTTAGATTAGGCATAGGGCAGGTGGGCGTGCAGTTAAGGGCCTTGCTTAAGGGCCAAACAGCGACAAAATCGTATTGTAGGTACTCAGGGACTTGAAAAACCAACCTTTCAGCTCCTAGCCGTGTACCTTACAAGCCCTTTACTGTATGAAGTCTGATAGTTATTTTTTTGTTTCTTCTGGTTTTCTCCTCTATTGTTTGGAAGAATTCCTCCAATTTATGTGGCTTCAATGGTTATTTTCTTTATAAAAAAATCAATAAAGAACAAAAGATGGGAGCAGGGAAATGCTTCACCACACGTTTGCTTGCAGCTTGCTGATATTGTGAGCTATCTCCTCATCTACTGTGCCTAATATGGAGTCCAGGCCTTTACTTTACTGTGAGAACCACTGACGAGACGTTTTGAAAGTTTGCATGTTCTGTGCTTGCCGTAGGGGCCCTTTCTATCCAAATACACATCCTTCCACTTAATTTTTGGGAGCCCTGCACTCTCGCGCTGAATCCTGCTACTTCTTGGCACCTGTTTTTTTTTTTTTTTTTCCACCCCACCTTTTGTGACTGGTAAGTAAAGTCTGGAGGGATGTTTCGGTTTTGGGGTGAACCACCACGACGAGATTAGTTGATCGACTTTGCCATTCACAATCAAGTGTATTTTTTTCTTTCTCACACTCTATTTCCTTCTGTCACGATGGCGTACATTCTCTTTGCACGATCGATCCATGACAGGCTGAAAAGAGGAATATTACTGCTAACTTTTATGTAAGCTTAGCAATTTTACTATTTTTCTTGCTTAAAATGTGATTTTGGGGTCAGGTCTTTCTGTCCGTTACGCTAAGGTTTATCGACCTTGAGATCTGACTGCAGGCCTACCTTTTGTAAAGGAAACACAATTATAGCTTGAGAAAAGAGAGGCGGAGAGGCTGTAAACTGGCCGTCAGACAGGCTACCTGTCAGGCTGTCGGACTATCGTATCTTTTTGCCAGCCTTGGCTAATTGGGACAGGTTGGGACTCGCCTTCAGATTGGGGGGGGCTCGCTCTCTCGTGTTCTCTCCCAAGGGTGTGCTGGTCTTTCAGAAATTCCATTGCTGCCCCTCCCAGCTGTTCTGCCCCCGTCCCTGTGCTGACGGCGTCTGGGGCGAGCCCCAGCGTGCCTGCTGGGAGGGCAGCTGTAAGAACACTGGGATCTTTCAGATGATTAGATAGACAATAGGATCTGTAGTTGGGAGAAAGTGCACAAGCAGGTGTTTCCAACATTAATGCAAGTCTTTTGTGATGGCTGACCTAATTTGTGTGTTTGGTGTGTGTGTGTATGCGTGTGTGCGGCGTGTGAGCGCCTGTGCGCTCTTTGACTCAGTTTTTGCTTTGTGAGCAGCAGTTTAAAGTGTAATCAAGTGCCTGTTTGAGGCCTCAGAAGTCCCATTGTAAAAGCTGTGCTCGATGATTGAAAGCAAATTGCCACTGATGTAGGCTTAATGACAAACTGTTGACCGTAACATAGCAGACCATGTCTTCGCTCGATCAAAGAAACCCAGCCATGGATCGTGTGGTTGCTCTGTAGGCGCCGTAATGAATAACTGGGTGATAACAGGATGAAGGTTGGAGCTGTTGTTGGAGGCCTCTCTGGAGTAAGGCTGTGTTTAGTCCTGCTGGAAAAGGCCGTCTTGATTGTGCACCTCTTTCACCTTGTAGGGGGTGTGTTGTAGGGGGGGTGGATTTTTTTATGGTTGTTTTGCAAACTGAACATATTTTCTTTATTCCTCTGTCTCTCTGTGCCTCTCTTCCCCTCTCCGTCTGTCTCCCCTGTCTTACCCTCTGTCTTCCAATACGTCTGTGTCACCCCATCGCTCTTCTTACTCCTTCTTCCTCTCTATTTCTCTCTCTATGCTCTTATTCAGGTATTCTTCCTCTTTTGTTTTTCTTGCTCCCTCTCTCTTCTGCTATCCCTTTTTCCCCTCTCTTCATTCTCTCTTTCTCCCTCTCTCTCCCTCCCTCTACCTGTTTCCTGGGGATAGCATTACACAAGGAATCAATCACCGAGAGAGAAAAAAAAGAAAACAGCAGAGTGATGTCATCAGGTTATTGGGAGCCCTGAGTCGCCACTGCTCTTGTTTCACTCATTTGTTCCTTTCTTTATTCATTTACTCCAATCAGCTTTGGGCCGCGTGTCCTCTGCTGTCGCTTACCGCATTTGCGCGCGTCAAATTGGCAGCGATTTGCGAGAATGAGCCCCGGGACGCGGGACAGGAAATTGATCATCAGCGAGAGAGCGTCCGCCGAGGCTGCAGCGCACCTCAGCGAGGAGACGTGCCGGAGCCGTCCGGTCCGGGAGGCTGTCGCTCAGGCCGATCGGTGCCGTAGGACTGGCTGCCTCTGCTGCCGCCGGCCGGCCGCTCCTCCCCTCCCATTCCAATCTGTGTGTTCATTTTCTCTGGGCAAAACACAACTCGTGTTCACTGCTGTGCAGGCAAGAAAAACCAAGACAGCTTCTTCATGACTCATTTTGAAGGAAATGCCATCTGTTGTGTGTTTTGAATGTATAACCCATTGAAGAGTTGATGCTCGAGAATGCTTTCAAATTCTAGGACAGTTTTCAAGAACTTCTAAGCTTTCTGTCACCATTGTTTATTCGGCATCAGAGCTTAAAGGCTCCAGAAAGGTTGTGCTTGTAGGACTCCACTGCTTCAGAACTGATTATATCATCAGCATTGGAATATAAAGATTTCAGGAAATATAAGTTGCTTGCTCTGTCCAGTTGTGCTTGACGGCACGTCCTCTACCTCTAATGCAAAACGGCAAAAAAAAAAAAAAATGTGACTTTACTCATGCAACTGCACTGTCTCCAGTGGAAGCCCTGGAGTATCTTAAAGTGCTTGAAACAAACTACAGGTCTGGTTTGTGTGCGCCGCTCCTGTGGCTTTATGAACAAAGCCCAGGGTTTAAGATTTCCCATTACGCCGAGCTGAGGAGACTGGAGGAAGGGAGCGGGCCAGATGTTGAAGGAATCGGCGGAGGAGCAGAGGGGGAGCGTGTCGGGGTGGGCAGAGAAAGAGGTCTAATGGAGGAAGGAGGAGGGGGTGCTGAGTCCATGGATTTGTGAGGGTGAAGGGCGAGATGGAAGGGGCGGGTAGTGTGGGTAGGGTAATGCATTTTTGAAAAGTACAGCAAGGGGCCCCTCTGGCTTCAACTCCTATGCATTTAATGAAATTGTATGATCCCATTTCACCAGCAAAACTGCTTGGTGAAAGTCGATACAGTTTATCAAGAGGGGCTGGCTGGAATTCTCTGTTGCTGCGTACAATAGGGATTAAGGAATAGGGCTAGGATATTAAACTGGGATTTTGTAAGGTTATTCTCTGTTTATTGGGTTGTAGGGTTGCATTGGACATATTTTTGGAATAAATTTGCACCTCAAGGACTGCTTGATAATTGCTGGATACTCTAAGGGTTCGTTATTTATCCCCCCCCCATTAGATGTGTGTTTCTTTTGCGTGGTCTGCAATAAAATTTATGTGATTTAGCTGTCCAGAGCAAAGAATAGTGTTTCTTAAATTCGATGACGAGCATTCTAGCAGTGCTCTTTGATCAGGAAGCTATGCTATTCTGAGCTTTGAGACGAAGGTTGTTGGATTTTGTTCAGCTTGTTGTTGCAATTCAAAATTATTTCAAGAGTGGGCATGTTACGAAGAATACGATGAATTAAAATGCTGTTTTTATGTGCTATATTTTCAAGGCATCTACTTTCCAAAGATAGATAAGGGCAATCAAGATAGTGAGGATATCGACTTTGGATGGTCTTCTTTAAAAGACGACAAGACAACTGCAGAAAAACCTTGTCATTACGTGCTATCCATTATCCAAATGGATTGTGTGTTTATTGAGCTTTTTAACATTGTTGTGCTGTGTTTCTTTTTGCTTTTTTGGCCGTAAGGGACCCCCATGATTGTGTAATTTTTGTTATTTAATTTATTTGCAAAGAATTTGTCCAGGAAAATTACACAAATATGTTTGCCTGATTATTATTTCATGATTTTATGAGCAGTGTCTCTCCTGCTTTGTTTCTGCTATTCTGTTCATTCTTTTAAATTTCTCTCAGGACTTTACCTGGAAGTTAAATGCCTCTGTTACACTGTGAATAGACTCCTGAGAGTTAATTAAATGCCCATGATCTCTGTTTATTTAATTCACTGTCCATAATGATCTCCTTTGGTTTTCAGAGCATAGGCATGGGGCTTTTCTGAGATGGCCGTGCTCAATTGCAGTTTCTCAGCACCATTTTTCTACACTCTTTTTTTACATATGAAATGCAATGCCTATCGGCTGAAAATGCATTCTTTGTTATTGAAAATACTTTCAACCCCTTGACTCAGAACCAAAGATATTTATAATGAAGCAATCCTGCAAGTGACTTCAGGCAGTACATGAATCAAGTTCTCTCACAGGACGATGTTGGTTATATGCGTGTCGGTTGAAGTTATGCTAGTATTTGACCACTTCTTACCAGGAAGCATAACTGGAATCCTTCAGGGCATAGAGGGACCTGTTTGCAAACTGAAAAAAAATTTGACCTGAATCATCAAAACGAAGGGAACAAATAGTACTTTGGAATACGGCCATGTTTGTGCTTGCGGTTACAAGTAGAATCCAGATTTTTAGCATTATTTCGGAGCAAACCCTTGGCTTGGTAATGCGGATTTAAACTACTTGCAGCTGTCGATGGCTGATGTTTTGAGAAGCAAGCTGGAGCCGAGGGCTTGAAATTGTGCCTGTTCATTTGCAAAAAGTGACATTCGATTTGTTGCCAGAGAGAGCAGCAGGTTGGGGGTTTATTTTACTGTTGTGCAATTAGGCTTCGACCTCACACAACACCTAACTCAGAGATGATGTTAGCATTTGGAAGCAAGAATAAGTTTGATTCCAATCTGTGTACATCATTATACTGCAGAGGACCACTTATAATCATTTGGCATTGAGCACGTAAGCTTATGAGGCAAGGGTAAAGGGCAGAGTGTAAGGTGCGAGCTGGCTGACATGGCTCTTTGAAAGGCAGAATAAAGATTAAACGTTTGCTCGCTCCACTGCAAACTGAAGTAATTCACTCCTGGCCCCCTCCAGCTGTGTTTCTCCATCTCTGGGTCTAGTAGAGCCAGGTGGGAGGACTACGTTAGCCATGTGGCCATGCGGGAAAATGGCGGTCGGCACCAGAGATTTTCACCTTTATCGCCCCATATGTGTAGAACCGTGAAGGCCAATAGTCTCTTATTAATGCTTATGCAAATGCTAAGGTTATGTAAAAAAAAAACAAACACCTGCAGCATTAAGTGATTTGTCGTAAATTTATTCATACAAAAATGCAGTTACATCTGGCAGCTCACACATAAACCGAACAAATAGATGCAAGTTAGCAAATAGTTTGTATTAACAAATAGTTTGGCGTCTAGGCTCTGACCCTGACACAACTTGCAGTCAGCTGAGCTGAGGAGAGCAGGGGCGCTGAGTACTCGTCCCATTGCATCAAAGAGTTCTTGAGCATTCATTTTATAGTTTTTTTTTTTTTAAGTTCACATAAGTTGTGCATTGAAATCAATGTGGGCAGTATCAGGCAGTTGTTTACTGTGCCATCTGTAAGACTATTCTGAAATTAGGGCTGCACTGAATAGTTCAAAGCTTCATTCATAATGGTTGACAAATGCTACATAAACATGGGAATGTGTTAGCTTCTTTTGTTGGATGTGTTCGTTCTGTTTAAACTGGGTATTTCTCTTTAAGCCTCATATTTCTGTACACATTCAGACAAAGCTTAGGCTGTACTAATATTATTAGCATTATACTTTTTGTAAAATTAGATTCCAGTGGTGGCTCTGCAGTATTTTTTCTGGTTGAGATCGAAAAATTTTATGTCACTAATTTCAAAAAGTAAAAATAATTCCAAAAAAAGAAGATTGATGTAGTCATTTCCAAAATTCACATCATTTTTATCTAATGATATATTCTGCTTTAGTCCATATATTATGGTGATTAACTGATGTTTCAAGGCAGATTTTTTTTTGCATCATCAATAACTGCGCCTCACGCATGCAGATGTTGTGACTGGATTAGCCTGCTGCCTGCATGTATTTACATTGATGAAAATGACAAGCTACAGTCATGAGAGACAGTTGATTTAATCAAAAAAGTCAGTCCTTTGATGCGATGAATCGCGTTATGCAAATTGAGGATTTCGTTTTCTTTTTTTTTTTTGGAGCAATTACGTCCTTTTGCTCATAAAATGGTACATAACACAGAAACTTGCTTGGATAAATTGTAGAAAAAACATAAGAAAACAATAATCAATACAGCAAGTACGTCTTTATTCAAGTACTCGTATGTACCCCTCGTTAGCCCCCCCCCGCCAGCAGCAGGCAGAGACATGTATGCCATTGTAGTGGAGCAAAATATCAATGTAAATAACCCACCTACTGGAGGATGGAGCTGTGTTTGCCATGCATGGGTTGTGGGCATATGGCCTGTTATCTGCTAGAACTAGATCCACAACCTACACCCCATTCATTGAGAGTGTGAATCGTTCAGAGTGCTGAAAAAACCTTGGGGTAAGGAGAGCATTTTTTTGTCTACAGTAGTATGGGACCAGTATGGACATTAATAGACCCAAATCCCCTCTTTACCTGAACCTATTAAGTAAGATTTTGTTTTCAGAAGATTCTGCAGCAGTATTATTGAACTTCCTTGCTATCTTTTAGGTGTAGTGATTGGAACATCAGCAATAGAATTACAATGTTCAGCTAAGACCATTTTAATCTCAATTTTGTGTTGCCACATCTGAAATGTTTGAATTAATTTAACTTAAAAGGCTCTTTCAAAATGATTTGGTTTAATGAAATACCTTTATACTCCTCAACTCCAGGCAGAATAACTCTTCAAGTTTAATCATTGAAACGTTTCTTTTGAACAGTGAGGCATTTCACATGTGTGATGCAGGTCTGAGTAGTTAAGCTAGTCCAGGTCATGACCCTATAGCCTTCTACATGAAGCTTGGAGTTAGTAGCTGAAATGGGGCTATGGGTTTTACAGGAGTTTGTGGAGATCAATTCTATCGTTGGAAAACAGAACCTCAATCCCTCAGGGAGATGAAATAAATAAGAGAGAAGTCTGCAAGGGAGACTTTTTTTTTGAGTGTTTGGTGCCATCGAATGGATCATCTCACTGGAAATCGTCAAAGCTGGCGACATTTTTAATCACATCTCGCTGTATTAAAGGCACACCAGGAAAAGAAAGCAATCTCCACAGGGGAAAAGATTCTTCTTTTTTCCACTCTCTGCACTAAAAAAATTCTGAGATTTTTCTTTTTATATTTTCTTTCTAGACTGTTGCCATTAATGGTACATTTTCCATTGCCTCAGCCAGGTAGCGGAAAGCTCGGGGAAGTGAAAGATTACAAATGTGCATGAATGCCATGCACCCCGAGATGATGGAGGAGATTTTGTTCATTATGAGTGAGCCAAAAGACAGGCAGCATTTCAATATGGGGGTTTTCAAGTACAACAGTGTCCTGATGGGTCGTGAGGATTCCAATCGTGAAACCAGGTGGTCTGGGTCTGGAAAGATCTAGAAGGCCTCATTTCAGCCTCTGTTTTTTTCACAGCCTACCTCTTGACCTTTCGGTCGTGTTGGAGATTCATCACCTCCTTTTTCAGTGCTAACTGTGAGTGCAGCTGGCCAGCCCTGTCCTCTAGCAGACGGCCGCCTGCGGTCCACATCTGCACTATAAAGGGTGACTCGCGTACAGGAGGTTAACAGGAGCTGAATATGCAAGCAGACCCCTGCTGAAGCTGTTCTTTGCGATCAATGAGCACGTCACAGTGCTCCGCTAGTACATTAGCCTCGCCCCTCATTACCTCTCTCGAGCTGTGAACCCTGCTGTCACGTCACTCAGCAAAGAGAGAGGATGAAGGTGCTGTTTTCTTGCCAGACTGCTAATATAAATTGTGATCTATACCGGCCGGTGATTTGGCATAAGGCGCTCCAAAAGCTAGCCGTGGATCCTAAGAGGGTGAGTGTTGATACTGGCATCACTCGGAGAATCAAGGAGGTATATAAAATGTGCTGTCCGAGACCATGGAGGCATGGGTGACATTCAGTGATGTATCTACCAAGGTCAGCGATAAGACGCATTAGTCGGACTCTCTACTTTTTATTTTCAGTGAAGGCTGGAAAGTCTGGGCGCCATTCTGCCATGTTTTTTCTTTATTGGACGTGATGTTGTATAACGTTGGACAGGCCTAATGGAAACAACTTGGCAAGCAATCTTTCCTGCTGTCCTTGAGTGTGGCAAGTCAGCCCTGGCCAATTGTATCGCTCCGACATTTTTCCATGTCTTATTTGCGGAATTAAGTCAGTCTACTGGTTCTCCATCAGTTATTTGCCTGTCTAGAAAAGAATGCATAATGAAAGAGTAGAGTTTGCTGAAGCGGAACTGTTTATAGAGAGTCTGATTAGAATGGAAACTGTCCTGGGCTATTAGTGCTGATTTGTAACCTGTCCCTTTTCTTTGGTGTTTGACAGAGGCAAGCATTCTTCAGTTGACGACTGATAGGTAGACAATCCGGTCCAGTCCAGACCCGCGGTTTGTGAATGAGGGAGCTCTGGTCAACATTTTGAGACACTCGATGCTCTGTTCTCCATCTCCCCAACCCCGCCCCCTTCTTGCTGACCTGGAAGTGAACCCTCCCTCAGAAAGGAAGTGTTCACCAGTAAAAGAAGTGGGAGAAAAATGGCAGTTTCTTAGGAGAAAATGGCCTTATTGAATGGCAGTGTGAGAGCAGAGCAGAGTGTAAGAATTCACTGAACAAAGAGCCACTATTGCCAGAGAGCACACAGACTGCATTCTGGAATGATCTCTGTGTTTATTTCATTATTCTATCTCTCTGATTTTCTGAGAGAAGAGGGCATAAAAAGAAGAAAAAAAATATTTCCATCTCTTATATTTTAACACTGTTCGCCCGTTCCATCCAATCAAAGCAATTCTACAGTGGAATGGTGCCTCTGGGCCCTTTGTGATGCTGCTTGCGTTGTAATTACCATGCATTTAAATCACTCTGGGCCTCTTAGAGACTGAGAAGCTTTGTCAATGTCAGTTTCCTCCTGGCTGTCGTCATAAACAACTTAGTATATGGACTGAAATCCTTCATGGTGGGAGTCGCATCCATCAATTATGTCGTCCGGAAGCCCTTCCTTAACACGGTAACACAATTGGGGTGACGTGGTGTCATTCATCATGATTCTGGCTATTGTTCACCATCAAGCTGTGCAAGGGCCGTAAGTTTCCCGGACCGGTGTGGTATTCATCGTGAATGGGGTAGGATTTCTGAGCCATCCCTCGACAGGGGCTTGTATTCACTGGTGACCGAGTCTTTAAAACGGGGCAGGAGGGTGGGTGGAGCGTGGGTGGAGTGTGGGTGGGGCCTCAGCAGCTCCAGTGAAATGCTGTTGTCTGTTTTTATTACGCAAAGACAGTAACTCAGGGTGACGAGTTCACATTATACGTCCTGTTCTCCTTGGGTTTGCAAATGGGACCCGACAAGAACAAGAAAATCTCGCAAGTTCCTTTTGCTCTGCTCACCCTCAAGACGTGAAGCTCAGCAGTTATGTGGCAGACAAAAAATAATAATAGTAATAATACTAATATATCATTCCATTCTCTGTGTTTTAACTGGAAACTGGGGCTCGGGTTGTGTTCCTAGAAGAGATTTAATTAAAAACAAAAGGGTGCTGGAAGGGCCTCCTCATTGTTCTGCTGCCTTCC
Source organism: Gymnothorax reevesii (assembly GCA_029721435.1). Classification (NCBI taxonomy): domain Eukaryota; kingdom Metazoa; phylum Chordata; class Actinopteri; order Anguilliformes; family Muraenidae; genus Gymnothorax; species Gymnothorax reevesii. The sequence goes on from CM056578.1 coordinate 35,933,599, forward strand.
CTCATCTGGGTCGCATTGCGCTGGGCCTCTGAATGGGGCCTCAGCCTCAGAGGGGTTTTGCGGGCTAACGCAGTGTTTAGCATTTTTCAGAAATTACACATCGGCCAGAACCGCAGTACTGGCTGCCTCAGAAAGACATGTCACAGCGAGCCCGACTCACGGCAAAAGGATTTGCTTGCGCTGACTAACTTCATCCAGATGGCTTTGATCACGGGGCAGTTCTGGACTCGACTGCCGCACGCCTGCAGATTTGAACAGCCATCAAAATGAGCAAAGGGTGGGGGGGGGGGGATTTTTGGTGATGGATTATATTGCATAATTATGTTATTTGTGGTTGATTCTGCAACATACTTGCAATACTTGGACTTCTTTGAAAGCAATCTGGAATGGCAAGATAGGAAAGTGTTATTGTTGATTAAATTTATGGTACATTTGGGAAAGGTATGTCAGCAGCGTAATTGGCGGGGCTCTTGAATTGTCTTTGGTAATGTACGATGAAAACAGTGTATGATAAATTACGGTTATGTATACTAGCAAATCCAATTACGCTTGCTTATCTAATTGCAACATAAAGTGGTCCACGTTCAAAGTATGAATGTTGTGTTTAGTTAGCTCCTCTGTAATATGCCTTGTCTCCTGCATTGAATGGCAAAAAACATTGCTTAAATTAGCATCATCTTAAATTAGCTGCAGCAGGGGAAATAACTGCTATCTCAGCCTTAATCGTGCATCAAAGGAAATCGCTGTTATCTTGCTAACTGATGTGCCCCAAAATAAAACAGCCAGCTCAATTTGTGTTCTCATTTCAAACAATTAGTTTTAAGTTTGTCATGACAAGTAGAAGCAACTATACCTTGTTATTGTATAGAAAAAGATAGGAAAACAAGTTTTTTCTGTCCTGTTAAAAAAGGATGAGTGATGATTGAAGAAATCTGACACTGTCCGTAAGTATTTGAAATACAATACTGGCTGCTGTCATAAATTTTGGGAGCTTATATTACAGTATATTGTTTGGCTCCAGGTTATATGGTGCAACTGTCCTAATCATTATGGAACTGTAATTTTTAAATGAGAGCCATTGGATGGTGTAGTGTAGAGTATTCCAACTATGGTATGGTCTCAGTATCAAATGCTTATACTGTGAGTGGTTATTGCAAGGGAGATTCACATTGGCTGTTTTAGGTTTGTTTTCTATCCCGCAATTGGGTACCTCTTGTATGATCTGTCCAGGATTTTCTCACAAGGTTCCCACCGTGTATTTACCACAAAACATAGCTTTTCACAAAGAAAAATAAACTATACTTAAAGTCAATTCCAAGTGAATGTCCCCGTTGTAGTATGAAGTGACTTTTTACTGGGGGTGGGAAGGGGGTGTGAGTTTATGTGGATAATTTGCAGCCTGCATTTTTTAAAGACCTTGTGCTTTGCCATAGATATTGCTAGCTGTGAGAGATGCTTCAGCTGTCTGTGCTAACAGTGTAAAAGTGCTGAATGACACTCTCAAACAATTTACAGAACAGTCATGTGGGAGTCCATGGTTTTTCAGTGACCAAAACAAAAGCCCAGCATAAATACTGGCTTTACTGCGGGACTCGGTATACCCTTATTTTATAAATTAGTCATTATTAGCACTTTATTTCTGCTTAATTGGATGGAACTATGTACTGTACGTATTTTATGTACGCCCATAGACAGCAGCTTGGTTGAAAGGCACTCGCAACACTCTGAGGCAAATCATTCAAGATAGTCTTTTGTCACATTTTAGGCAAGACTCCATTAGTAATTTGTCCTGAAGGATGAGTCAGAAATAAAAGTACCTTTCTAAGATGCATTTTGATAAATTCTAGAACCTGAAAACAGTTAGGCCCTTGAAAAAAAATCTAATATCAGCAAGAAAACTAATAAACTTTAGCTGTGAGGAAAAACTGAATCCAGGCCTGTGTTTCAAGAGCTTTCCAAGGACTTCAATTTGAGCTGCCATCTTTAATCTGTTTCTGCTAAAAACAGTTTCACAATTGCTGCGTGTCGGATTGTTGACTTGAATGTGACCCCATTCGCAGCGTGCCCCCCTCTCTGTTCCATTTCTGTCACGACAGACTGTGAAAGAACTCAAATTTTGCCACAACTCTGTTTTTGTTTATCATAAAGTCTTTTTTTCATGAGTAGGGGGTAAAATAAGAGTATGTCCTATTTTAACTCCAAGGCTTTCCATGCAAATTTATTTGCATAGTGTGATAATAGCATGAAATGCCCTGTGCTGCCAGCAAGAAGCCTTCTAAGCTTATAAAATCTTGCTCTAACATGCCAGCCTTCTCTTTAGTGGGAGAAAGTGAGTGTTGGAATTGGATTGTATGTCATGGGGAAAGGGCACTGGGTCTTTCATGCTTTCATCTTTGTTCTCTTGGCATACTTCTTCAAACCAATGCCTGGATTTAAAGAAGGTATCCTCTCTCTACACTAAATTCGTCATAGCTGAGACGGTCTCAGGTGTACAGGGGGTCAATTAGCCCTCCTGGCTTAATTAGTTGATTAAAACGGGACTGGGAAAATGGGAAATGGGGTCACGGAGGACAGCATTCAGCTAATAATTACACTTCAAAAACCATATGGACTTTTTTCTTCTCCCTGAAAAATGGCTGAGCCCAGATGTTTTCCGTCGCTTCTGTACTAAGGAGGAAAGTTGGCGGGTCATGCTAATGCTGTTATTCAGCACCGTTTTGCCACTATGAGATTTATGATGTCAGAAGGAGAGCTACTCAGGGTGTTCAATCAATAGACCTGTGACCCCCAGTTATAACACTATTAGTTTTTGCCAGTTTTGAGCTTTTTTACATACAAGGTAATGCTACTTAATCTGGGAATGAGTCCATCAATTGACTGCTGATTGATATAAAAATAAAAAAATTAAATTAGTTAAAATTTTAATTTACTGGGCATGATGTAAAATTTAAAAATACTAATTTTTTGCATGCTATAACAATTTTTTTTGCATACTACTTTTGTATAACAAATAAGCCATCTCTTTCTTTTCCCCTTGTAAACATTTGTCAGAGTGTTCCTCATTGAATACCCTGGCAGTAGAGGCGTGAATTAGAATATTTTTACTATGTGTTAACACTATCAAAGAAGACTTTCTTGAGCTTGTCTCTTAAAATAAAACCACCCTGGAACCAAATTTTGCTGAAGGAGGAACCTCTGAGCTAGATTTAGGGTTCCTTTTTGGACTCTCAGGATTCCTCCTGTTTTTGGAGTGCACACAGTGTAGAGCTTCAGGGGGGTAAAACAGTTTCTGTATAAATCTTTTGACCTTCCAAAAATAGAGCAGTGAAGCATAAAATGAGTTCCCCTGCAGCTAAGATCTCTCTCTATCCTGTCCGCCTGTTGTTTTGCTTTGTGGAGAATCCTCTTCCTATCCTGCTTGGCCGTTCTCTACCGAAGAGTTGAACTTCCACTTGGATTACATTCAATTCCCTGGCTGCGTTTTACTGCCTGGGCATTGCAATTTTTTCCTGCACCAGGGCTGAGACAGAGAAGCGGCTTCTTCCCTGCAAATCAAAAGCCTCATTATGAAGTTATCGCTAACACCCTCGGCTTGTCTTATCACATGTACCTAGCACAGTTGCAGGAAAATAAATTGAAATGATTAAAGGCTTTGTGCATGTCTTTAACACAACCTGCGCCTGGTTTTTTTCCCCCCGGCAGCGGATCTGTGAAGCTTCAAGTACTGTAAATTGCCTTTCCAGATGCTGGTTACTGAGGCTGTAAGATTTTATCGGTGGAGTAAGCCTGCTACGCTGAAAGTTACAAAAGGTTAGAGAGCAATGAGTTCAGTTTTGCAGGTAATAATATAGCATACCGCCTAAGCGGAAAATTCTGTCCACCCTTCTATACCTTGCACAGACTTTGTTCTGAAATTAGTCAAGTCATTAACATTTGCTTTCTCCATTGTACATATGGATGAGATTTTTCTCTGCTTGCAAATCTATACAATGTCCTATTTTTAAATTTAAATATAGATGAGTCATTTTTGTTGATGTTGTCTCTTGTCTCACTGTGCAGGCTGAGAACAAGTCGAGTTCTGAGCACGTCAAAACTTGAAAAGGATGTTGGAAGATCACTCCAATTCATGCAGATTTTTTCGAAAATTCCATTTTAGGATTCATTATTTATTTCTTATTTGTTTGAAATGAATATATAACAGTAGGGGAGCGCTCTCGCAACCGTAATTTATTAGAAATAGATAAATATATAACAGTAGGGGTGTGCTATAAGCAGCATGGTTGGGGAATTTGCTGCAGGCCTCAGAAGTGTTGGGTACACAGGCTTGTGTGTGTGACAGCTCAGTCTTTGAGATCTTCATCTGACTGGCTTTGTGGCTGTCTGTGGTCTGTGAAGGTTTATGAGTAGGTGTTTACGGTCATGAGGGGGTGTAATTGGCTGGCTGACCTCCATAGCTCCCCCCTTACCCATCTCTGACACCTCAGGGTGACAAGGACAGCGAACCGCCTCCAACAACAATCAGACCTAATGCAGTCAGGGCCTTTTGAGCCTGATGCGCTGATATCGTGCCTCAGTTCCTGACACAATCTTGTTGTCAGCCAATGAGTCTGCACCATTTCAGACTCAAAGTCTACACAGCTCGGCTAGAATTTGTGCAGATCCGGTTCAGAGTAGCCAGTTATTGCGTGAGCATGTTCCGAAAAAGTTTGGCATTTCCTCGGTCGAAAAACCGTGATAAACTGTCTACTGGCCATGGTGGCGGAAAGCCGGGAGCTGGCTTGGAAGAAACTGGAAAGGGTGAGGGGTGGTTGGCATTTTGCGCCAGGAGTCATTTAATAGGAGTCAGTTTCCAGTGACAAAGGAGGAGGAGAAAGAGAACGTCTTTGGGAAGGTCTGAGGAGAGGCAGAAAGTGGTTCAGATGTGTTCCAGATGGTAAGGTTTTGAGAGGCTAACTATTGCACAGAGGGATGGTCTGTACTGATTAATGACTGATTTATTTTGATGGAGAGGAGACTGCTGACAGCTCCTAAAGACTCGTGCCTTTGCCTGAGAGAAGGGTTGGCGCCTAACTAGAAAATATCCTCTTAAACCTCCGCAGTGTGTGCCTCCTGGCTGAAATTAGTGCAGATTTGTCCATGTTGGGGATTTTTTAAAACAGTATCCCTCCATGATTTTTATCGCAGTCTTGGTCGCTGCTGAGTATTAGTTTATTAAGAGAGGGATGTTAAATATACTCCTCTTTTGTGACTACCTTAATTAAGAATTTCGTTTCAACGTAAACCCCTTGGTAGTCTTCTGGCCCAGTTTCAACAGTTTGAGTAAACAGTGGGTAGTCTTATTAAACACAACCTGCTCATGGACCCTTCAAGGTTTATCCTAGTCATAATATCAGTTATCAACTGGCTGTTTGCTCTGGGGCGACATGACTGTGTAAATGGCACTGATATGAAAGAGGTTTTTTTCCATTTAAGTGAAATGCAAATGTCAGGGTAAAACTTCTTAAACTAATTATAAAAGAAAATGTAAATGAAGCTTCACAAGTTATGGCCCAAAGGGAAAATTCTTGTCAAAATGATAAGATGTACTGTATTTCAGGAGACAAAGGTAACAGCTTAGCTGTTGCGGAAATCATAACTATTGTCGATGGTAATAAGTAATGCATTACTTGGATGCATTGTTAACCAATCAAAATGTTACTACCTGGGTCAATGAAAATATAGAGTCTGAAATGTTAGAATGGAGCTCTGCGTAAAAGATGAAAAATATTCAGAAAAATAAAAGCTGATTTAACACATGAGTTCTTTGCTATTGTTTAGTGCAGTCTTTTCCCATTAACCTCATGGAGAGTAAAGCATTAATTTTTGTTTTTATTTATTAGAAAACTCATTTTTTACCACTTGAGCATTTGAACACTGTTTGTGCATGGCCGCGGTGGTTTTAAAAGCTGTTTTGTGCATTGTTTCACGAGTGGGAAGATGCAATGAGACAAGACTTTAAGTCCTCTTGAGTTGAGCCATAAACATCAGGATATTCGCTTTCCTATAATTAGCACTTATATACAGCACTAAGTATAATTATTTTACACAATGGAGCTGTTTTCAGGTAAAGCTTCTCAAAACTGCGCTAGCTGCTGACGCAGTATCCGCCACTATGAGCAGAACTCTTAACCGGAGTCACATTGTTTTGAGCTACTTAGCGTTCCACACAAACAAAGGGAAAGACAGCCAGGCTGCATTAGCAAAAACACTCTGACTAACTTGAGGGGTGTGTGCAGGCAGAAAATATGTGCTCTGTTTCTGCAAGTTGAGACCGGAGCACAAATGGGGTATCCAAAGATGGAGTGTAGTTTCCAGATGAATGACCTAAGGGAGAAGTGTGTTGTTCTGGTCTTCTCAGCATCATTCTTTTAGAAAGAGACGGAAAGCTAAGACCCTCACATGACAGGTGTGCGTGATGGAGCAGTAGAATGAAAAAAATCCAGCTTAAGAAAATGGAACAGTGCTGCCATTCCACCGAGATGATGTTTTTCTTCATCAACATCAGAATGAAGGCAGTGTCAGAAGTACTCACGGGTTGACATGAAACACAACGCATAAATAATTGGTAAATTGTAGATTTATTTGTGCCAAAAAAAACTTTTAAGCGAGTTTTAGGGTGTTTTTTCATGAACAGTATCAAACAACAGTCAGGCATATTTATCACTGACGGAAACCAAATTGTATTTTGCTGTTAGAAATTGATGAAATAAATTCAAGTCCCTTTTTTCATATGATCCCCTTCTTGTATGATTTCTCCAGACTGATTTATGGGTTGTAATTAAAAGTCAGAGAAATGCAGACTCGAGAACATGTTTGTGATCATAATTGGGCAGAAGGTGTGGAGGATTGGAGTCTATCCCAGAACACAATCAGCAGGAGGGAGAAATACACCTTGGACAGTTCATCATTCAGTCTAGCGCTGAAATCACATGCCCATTACTCGCACCCTCTGGAAATTTGGAGTTGGCAATTGCCCTGCCATGTATGTCTTTTGACTGTGGATAAAAGTCTACAGACCTAAGATTCCTGGACTTTTTCTTCTACTTTGCTGTCTTTAAAACCTAGAATGCTTAAAAGCTGCAGACTGAATTCCCTTTGTGTTATATCCCTCTACCAATTCCTCATGGACACGTTTTGGTTCACAGATACACTCATAAAAGTCATTTGGAACAGAAATTAAACCCATGCAATTTTCTTTAATTGCTGATGTTATGCCACGGTTATCGACAAGAACTGCCAAAAAAAGGGACCAATTCTCATAAATGCATCGCATCACCGATTAAGAGCATATAATCAATCTTTACCAGGGATAAGCTGTTTTACAGCAACCAATAAAATGGTGCTCTATGCCATTAAAAACCACAAATTCAATGGCGAAAGATCTTTTTTGTTCTCAGTCCTGTGCGCGATGGTCAATCCATTATTAAATGCAGGAATGAAACCTTTATTTCATAAAAATCCGTAGGGAGTCTGCATAGTGGGTTCTAGTGGGTATTTGGATCAAATATTAACAAAGTCATGCACATGGCAGGACTTCACTGATGTGCAGAAACGTAAATGGCGTTTGACTGGAAAATGAGGATAGTGATTTTAGCCTCAACTAAATCACTGACCTTTGACAAAACATTGGCTATAATGTGGTTGAATGCCATTGGATTACAGGAAGCTGAACTTAAGAAACTGTAACTTTCCCATTCCCAATGGTGTCGAGCGAAAGTGTTTGGTAGTTGAAAAAAGTCCCACTGTTGCGGTTCCGAAATTGACAGTTACAGTATGGGACCCTCCCTCATTCATCGCGCGGTGAGCTGTTTCGTACACCTTTCGAGTAGCGAAGGCAGTTTGCTCAGCTTTTGGTTTCAAGGGCATATCATTTTGAAATGAGCTGGCAGTACACAATGCGATGCTCTGAGGTGTTATGACTGCTTCAAACGCTCATTGTGAAAGTGTTTTATGTGATAAAGGAGAGTCTCCTCTTCCTTATTTACAGGAGGAGATATAAAACATCCGCTAACCCAGAACCTCAACAAGCCTCTCAGTGTGTGCGATAAAAAGGGGACTGATTAGGACTGTAGAGGAAAGGAAATAAACCTGTCTTTGTGTATTTGTGTTTACCTTTGCGTTTCCTCGCAGCCTCTGGGAAACCCTTTGATAAATATTTCCACATCCAGCGTTCTCGCCCGGAAAACCTCAGACGCCTCTTCTGGAGAACACAGCCATGCAAACAGTCCCCTCAGCCCTGCCAGGCTTGAGATTTTTCATTTCTGCATGTAGTTTACAGTTCAGGAGTTGAGATTATTTATTGCACTGTCAATCAGCTTTCCTGTGGTCCAGTCACTTTTATTCGTGTGGTGCCTTTCACAGAAACAGAGTATCTATGGACCAAAACCAGTCCTCATAAAACAAGCACGTGATAAAAATGTCCCTTGCGGGGAGAAAAAAAAACCCTGAAATGATGGGGGGGGGGGATTTAAATTTCCCAAATGGGAAGAAGCCTTGGAGGTACCAGTCTGTAGCGGGGTAAAGATTGCTGGAATGGTGTTTTACAGGGGTTCTCAAATGAGCTGGTATTGTACTCATCAACCCCAAGAGTCTTTGCTAAAGACCTTGACTTGTAGAATCATGTGTAAAATTGCTTGGTTAGAACAAAAGTCTTCTCCCAAATTGGCCTTTTCTGGCTCAGTGCAAAATCCGCCGATGTAGAATAGATGTGTGACTTAGCACCTGCTTCACACGCTACTCTACTTGTAGACCACAATGGAAAAATGATCAGAGAAAAATTTTCACGTTGTGGAGAAATGATGAATCAAATATTCAAAACGATCTGAGAAACGAAGCTGAAAAAATATGCATAAAATATATAAAACATAATTATAACATACAGAATTATAATATATTATTATAGATAGTATAATATTATTTAATATTTGAAATATTCAAAAATGCGAATTTTGGACTTTGATCGTTTTTCCATTGTGGTCTTCACTTGCCTTTGTAGGTATGGATATGACATCAAAGAGTAATGTCAATACATTTTGGACAGTGATACAATTTATAATGGAAACTTAATTCCTTCTTGGTTCATTCTGTGAATGCAAAAACCCTTAAATTTATGTGTATACAGTCAGCTGTAATTTAAGTGCATCCAAAGGAAGTGAACTGTATGGGAATTATAGCCCTGTACAATAGTGTCTCAGTTGAGACACTATGAGACAGCCCTGTATTTTAAGGGGACGAGGGTTAGGGTAAATTTATTGTCGTTAAAGGGGCCTGCTCCTATATACTTTGGAGAATCACTGTTCTGGAGGTCATCGGTGTCGAGCCGGGTCTTGAGCATCCCTGAGGTTTTTTGTTTGGTCTACATCATTTGATGAACTGGAGGTCTCAAGCTGTGGGTGGAAGGAGGCAGTGCACAGGCCACAAAATGGTCGCCCGCCGCCACCGCTGTCACTTCCGAGGTTTTACTGAAGGCTCTCATATCAGCCGTGTTGTGGTCGGCGGATAGGTGCGGTAATTACGGGGGGAGCTCCATCTGAAGCGGGACTGTGGCTCGCCAGACCACGCCCGCTGCCCACGCTAGCGCTAGCAGCTGTTTATGTCCTGCCGAGACAAAAAAAAATACGGGTTCAGCCAGGTTTTAGGCTTGAGGAGACATTACTGCCTGTTGCCAGGCCTGTTAGGGATGTGTGTGTGTGTGTGTGTGTGTGTGTGTGTGTGTATGTGCATGTGTGTGTCTGGGTGTGAGTGTGTGGGGGAGTCAAAACAGCGATTACTGCCAAGGTTTTCTAACAGTCGCAGCTGCGTGATTGTGGATTTGCTGATGATGCCACAGGGCTAGACAAGAACAGAGGCAAGGTTTTCATCTCAGTTATACGCTGTTAACACTCATTTTTTTCGTTATTTTTTTCCCTATACTTTTTCGTCCTGTTTTGTTTATCGCTTGGAGGACAGAAGTGTCAAAGTGATGACCTTTCAGCTGCATTGTTATTCAGAGGCAGTCGAGTTGTCTGTTGACCGCGGAGTTCAACGTCTGTGGATTTGGTCCGGTCGTAAAGGCGCATATTCTCAGCTCAGAGGTGCCTCCTCAGTTTGGCTCGCCTGGAGTGATATTGAGCTTGGTGGGATTTGTATGGCAAGCGCTGTGCCAGGGTCTTTTGCTGGTGACCCAGTTTGCGATTCCAGGGATCAGCGGGCCTTTCTCATTATTCAGATGAGCACCCTGTTTAGCCAGCTTTTATTGCGCTAGCATTGCTCCGGACTCGACATCTTCGGAGAGCATGGCTGCATTCAGAAAAAGGAAAAGCTTTTTTTTCCTGCTCCTTCAATCCAATTTACTGCCTGAGTAGCTTGTTGTGGGTGTCCTATTATCAGCTGTTAGATTTGATTTAACTGCTCGTTATAATCATGTTTAGATGGTTGCATACAGTATGTCACACAGCAAGGCATTTATGTGAAATTTTGGATCCCCCTACAAGAATTTGAGTCAGCCGCCCCCCTCCTTCTAAAATAAAAAAATAGCATTTTTGTGGGCTCTCTGTCATTTCTTGACCCGAGGCATGTCATAACCTTTGCGCACTCATGATGGCCCTGAGCGCAGCACTGCATGAGCATTATCTGTGCAGTTCTCAAGTCAGCAGGAAAACACTGGGGCCTGATACACTTGCAATGTAGCAAATTTTTGTCCACAATTTTGTCGTCTTCACATGGGGATTTCCATTCAGTTTCCTGCTTGTCAGAGGGTTTAATAAAGAAGACTGCGGATCATTATCTGCATTAAAGCTATATGCCTGTCCAGGACAATCAACAGGGAAACTTCTGCAAAGGATGCATATACTGACAAGTCATTTTTATCGCAAAATTTTATAGCCACTGTGTTGAAACTCATACTGGGTATAGCTAATGGGTTGAAACTCACACGGGGTATAACCACTGGGTTGAAAAGCATACTTTTTATTTGCAGGGCATGCAGTGGCACTGGTTCACCATTTTTCAAGCACATTGTATAATGTGAATTTATATTCTCTCACACCATGTACCATGATTAGATGTTTAGGTTGCGTTGTGTTACTGAGAATCATTCACTTGTACCTGCAAATTGTTATTGGTGTTTTGCGCCTAGATCTTCTTAGCTGTCTGACACCTGCCAGCAAGAAGACACAATGAGCATTGTCGCTTAGATATTGTTTGTTGAAACAAGCTTCAAAATCGAATGGAATGGAAAAGAACTGAAGCCATTTCAGTTAGGCTAACATTTCTTGGCCATTAATCTCTTTAAGAACTTATTATCCAGTCCAATGTTCCACTATTACCAGGTCTAGTGATTATATTATATTCATATTTCATAACAGTTTTTTTATATTGGACATCCCTTGCATTTTCTATCTCATTTGGATTTATTGTTCATTTTTTACTTTGTCTTGATTTTTTTTTTAATCTAAATTGCTCATTGATCTTTGTTGGGAGAATATTCCTGGAATGGCTGTGATGTTTCATCTGAAATTTGGTTTAGATCTGAAATGAAGATAAATACCCCCGTGATAACATTAGGTTTTTTCACACTAGTGTGAGCATGAGCAGAAGTCTGTGCACCTTTTCTCCTTACCTTCCATTTCTGTCACTGATATTGTATCTTTCATTTCAAAAGTACATTTTCATGGGAAATCTTATGTCCCTAAATGAAAATTGAATAACTGTGTTATGGAGTGGGGTTGGCACAATTTATGTCACATTTAGCCATATCCAGTGGTTAAAGTGGAAATTGACATGTGGAGAAACCCTAAAATTTGGTATTGCAGTGAAGTAAAGAAAAATGACACAAATGATTGCAAATAACTGTATTTGCTTTATTTTTGGCCCATTGGGACTATGACATTGAATTTTTGTATTCACATAATCAGGAAGTGGGCATAACAAGAGAAAAGCAGTGATGGATTTGGCTGAAAATTTGCAGAATAATGGGAAGTATGAAGATATTCTACTGTTACAGTATATTCACTTCCTGAAACAGTAAATCTAAACTATTACATAATTAACAAAATGAACAAGTAACAGAAATCTGTGAATCTTTCTGTGATTTCAAGACACTTTCCTTACACTGCACACATAAACCAAATTGAAAAACTAGGCTTGTTGAAACTCGCCATCAAAAACTGATGTTTGCCAAAAGCACTGGGGCTAACTTACATGGCTGGAACCACTGACTGTGAATGGACAAACTACCTAAGTAGGCAGGCTTCGATTGGATCTCTAATAATTTTTTGCACTAATGCAGTTAGCGACTATGCTTTTGGGAAACGCGTCCCTGGATAGTACAGGACGCTGTGATGCTGCCAGCATAATATAGCTTGCTTGCCAGCTACATAAACAACATGCTGCTCAATGCACTGATTTTCAAGTAATTCCGCCGCTAAATAGCTGGCGACTATAGATGTCTAAAAAGATATGGACAAGTAACGTTACTGCTGAGCCAGAAACACAAACCAACATTGCTCGCATAACTATCGGTGCAACTGTGCCTTTGTCAGGCTTTTACTGAATCGCTGATAATTTTATTAATGCACTAGCTAGCTGGTAAGCAGCCTGGTTAGCATTTTCCACATAGCCTGAACCAGCTAATGTTAACCCTTGCTAAGTTCTTTTAGATGGCCGGTTTGAATTGTTGAATATTACGAAACTTCACCATCGACTTAAACTTAAGTGGATCTACTTACTTTGGCTAAAAATGCCGTTTTTTATGCTGGTACGTGACCGATGCATTCATTCAGATGAAATACAGCATTTTTTGAGCATCTTGCTGGTTTTGAGAGAGTGCCAGGTAAGCTGTAATTGAAAGCAGCATGCGAAAATGATCTGTAGTTTGCGGCGCTACTGTTAGTCAAATAAATATTTCAATTCAAACTAAGGTGGCGGAACACTCCGGCCTACTTTAACCCCTGGCCATATCCCTTTCGTTGTTGAAGTAGTCCTTAACTTGCTTGTTTGCACCCATCGGCTTTTCGGCCCCTGCTATTGGAGGGAAATGAAATGAAATCCTGTGATCAGCAGGACGACCTGAGGTGGGTGTAGTTTTGTGGGATGAAAACAGTTTCAGCGGCTTTGCTGCAGCCCTGGTCAGATAGGGCAGGAATTACACGGAGCTTTTGACACCACAGAAGCATGAGATATGGATGACCCTGGCCTTGAGCAAGCCTGACTGAAAACCTCCATCCACTCAGTGTCATAATCCACAACAGCCATAGATCATGAGTTTGCAGTTATTTATTTATTTAGTTTTTTTTTTTTTTTGGCTGGAGCAGCATTGGATCTCTGCCTATATCCTGCTCGTCCTCTCTAGTCCACTGCACACCGTTGCCACCAGGCAGGACTTGGCAGAGCTTCAGTATTTATGGAGCATTAGCTACATGACCTCTTCCAGAGGGCAGCAGTAGCAGTCCTTTAGTGTATTTACACATGTATTTATGCCAAGCCGTTTTAATTGGACGTAATTCAATTAACCGGCACAATGCCTCAACATAAATGAGCCTGGCATTTACGTTCCTCTCGTTCCCAAGGGGCATTTCTGGCTGTGCTTTGTTTCCGTAGATTTGGTTTGCAGAAACAAGAATCTCGTATAAAAAAGGACAGAAAAGTAAAACATTGTGAAAAAATTGAAATAATTTCAGCGGTTCACCACCTAAGTTTGGTGTTTCTTCTATTTCATTGATGCTGGGATTCAACTGCTGTAGATGCCACATTCTGTAAGACTGACATATATCCAGGAATATACACCCCAACCCTACCCCTCACATCTCATCACCAAGTGCCGCAGCAGGAACCATGTTCCAGCAAACTCAGCAGTGATGCATTTGGTAACATGAACAAGATACACACTTAATGTATTTCTTTTCTCTCCCAGCTGTATAAGTTTATGAGGCATTTGCTGTTGGGATTGGCAGACGTGTACTTTATATAAACAATGGCAGTGCACCATGACGGAGACGCTTTTATTGGTTAACAGTCAATTTTAGTGGAAAAATATTTAAAGTTGCATCAAAACTACCCTGAATACTTACCACCGCTAAGGAGGTTATGTTTTCACCCCTGTTTGTATTTTACTTGCAGAAACTGGCTAGTATATCAGTTCGTTGCATTAGACGTTTGTTTACCAGTTGGATTGTTAGTTCCGCACCGTTTAGCCATTTACCCTGCACCAATCTTAACAAAACTTGGAACCATGTTAGCGTATGTTACTCGCCACAAACCTATACTTTTTTAAAGTTTCTGTGTCAAAGGTCAAGGTCACACAAAAGGTGAAAAACACATTTTCATCTAAAACTTGGTCTCTATTTAAGCTTGAGACGTCAAACACCATTCTTTTTGTCAACACAGTGGGGTTCTAGCGATTAGGGGTCGCAATGACGTCACTATATCTTTTCACCTTTTTAGATTCCAACTTCAGCAAGTCTGTGTGAGAATGACCTTTTATTTGTTTGTTTGTTTTTTTGTCTATTTACAGGATAATTTTTTTATTCTGTTCATTAGAAAATATAATGTATCTTTTCACCTTTTTCCAATTCGGCAAGTCAGGATTTTATTGTTGAAAGCAGAATTCATGGTTCAGTCAACAAGAGTTGTCAGAAAGACGACAAAGCTCGCCGGGGCAAGGTTAAAGTTTTTCTGCACGCGGACGGACGCGGACGCTGGGGGTATGACAATAACTCTCCGGACGTTACTCGTCCCGGCGAGCTAATTAGGGCAAGTTGCCCTGATCATGAGGCAGCAGAGCAGCCCTGGACCATCACACTAACGCGAGTGTTTGACTGCTCAAATAATGGGCTTGGGGAACATTGTGTAAGCATTATTCCTTATGTAACAGGGCCCATGTTTTCCAAAAAGTTCTAGTTTTTACTTGTCAGTCCACAGAATATTATCCCAGATGTCTTGAGGGTCATCGAGGTGTTTTTTTCTTTGCAAATGTGAGATGAGTCTTTGTGTTCTGTTTGGTCGGTAGTGGTTTTTGCCTTGCAGCCTTCCCATGGATGCCATTCTTTCCCAGTCTCTCTCTTACTGTGGAATCATGAACACTGACCTTGACAACTGTCAATATGATATGCTATCACAAATATTTTATCTATTATGATGAAGGAGTATGATTTTTTTTTTCCTTGGAATGGCATCTAAAATGTTGGCCGTTTCAAATATTTGGCATTGAAGTCATCTGATGTACAGTTTTAATTGGATGACTTATAATATATGGCGTGTGGCATGTGATGTAGCACGTCCTCAGAATTCACCTGGAAGATGATTTGCTTGTTGTGTGGGAAAAGGCACCCTTCTTTTGGGGCTCTTTTACTTCATTATTCACATACAAACCCATATCCTGAACTGTTCATCACACGTTTCCATTGTTATCTTTATGTCTAATTTGTAATATCAGTCCATATATTTACATCAGCTGCTTGGTTGAAATGAGAGGAGGCACAAAAACCCCTCTAAACTTTAACTTTTCCTTGATTAACAAGTTTTCGAATGATTAGAATTATCTGTTGATATTTCAACACTCTGCTTCCTACTTAATGCAGTGTTGCAGGGATTAAACAGAAAATTCAATTCAATTTGCTTATATCACATCCTGCAATTCAGGCTATGTGCCTCGTGGCTTTCAAGTTACAACTAAGGAAAAAAGGTAAGATTCTTGGAATTGATGAAATATTAATTCAAATAAATGATTGGAAACAGGTCAAGAGGTATATCAGTAGTGCAAAGGGATGTACTGTGCCTTCTCTCACAATCAGTCACCTCTTGAAGTTGATGCTGCGGAAGCATCTGAGTGGCTTCGATTGTGATGGCTCCAAGACTGGGTCAGAGTATCTCCAAAATGGCAGGTCTTGTGGAGTGTTCTTGGTATGCATTGGTTTGTACCTACCAAAAAAGGTACAAAGAAGGATTAGCGATGAACCGCCTACAGGGTCATAGATGCCCGTTGATGCATGTGGTGATCAATCGCTGGTCTATCTGATCTGATCCCACTGAAGAACAACTTTATCTCACAGTTCTAACAAAGTTAAAGCTAGCTATAGCAGAAAGGTATCAGGACACACGATGAATCTCATCTCGCTGTATCTGGGGGCGACAATGGCACGCATGATTGTCACAGGACACTAGAGGTCATTGAATGGATTTATTAGCATTAAATTGATCCTAAACACATGCCACCATCCTTGCAGTGACTAGATCTCAAACCTGCTAAACCCATATGGGTAAAAAAGGTACTTCATCCCTCCGGCATAGCTTTACAATTTTTGACTCTATACCAAGGCTTTATGAAGCTGATCTAGCAGCTTTTGGGGGCCCAACACCTTACTAAGACTTTTATGTTGATTTTTCCATTAATTTCTCACCTGTTTGTATATAGTTGCTCAGTCAGATGCGCACATATAAATCGAGGGCAAATCAAGCAGTTATTAAACCACAGATGTTTCTCCCTAATTCCTCTCTTCCATTATTCTCATTTTTAATGGGAAAGCGAGAGCTGCTCTGTAAACAAACCTGGGAAATGAGCCAGGGCCTGAAATACTGGCCCTCGATGCTGAATTGCTTCCTTGCCTTCAGCCTGCTGCTCATCTACAATTCACCACTAAAGTTGAGGCTGGGAAAGTTGCAGAAGACACAAACATGTAAGGCCCGTCGCCGTGGACCGCGGGGGGGAGGGGGGTCAACTGTGGTCAGGAGGTAAAACGAAGCTTGATAATGAACAGGTGCTGGAGCAGTGGCCTTCGAGCTTGTGTTGTCTCCGTTGACTATCTTTGTTGGCTCAATTGATGTAGGCATGTTCCAGGGCAGCAGGGAAAACCTTGATGTGGCCCTGAGCACAGATATACCTCCATGTTAATTCAGCTTCTTAACTAAGCAAGGCCAGGTTTGAGGTTACTGTCAGACCTCGCCTGAAGGCAGAACAGAACCAGGTCACATTAGAGCAGTAGGGTGTGTGCTTTGTTTTTTTGCTGGCTTGGTGTATCTCCAGACTGACAAAGGTTACGTAATCAACCTCATGTACTTGTTGGTCCATCTGTTCGTGTTTACCCATGAATCAAATTTCTTTGATTGATCGATTGATCAGTTGATCACAGTATGGTAATGGATGTAACCTCTTCTGAACTGTGTTATGGTGAATGACATAATAATATGTGTAATTGTTAATATTTTTTTTTCTTTCCCCCTTGAAAGATGTATGCTATTTGTGTAATCACTGATCATGTGTGTAGGTGTGTCTATGTGTAAATTTATCGGTAAATATATTGACTGGAATGTGCTACGAGCACAAATATATATATATATATATATATATATAGTTGAGATTTCTCATACATATGTTTTTGTGTTGCTCCAGTATGAAAGTTCATCTGAATAATGCATTGACACAATGTAACTTCTCTGTCCATATGCCCTTTGTGCACACTTCAAGTCAATTCAATTTTCGAGAAAAATTTCCTCTTTGCGTTCTTACTGTTTGTGATGTTAAACCAAGGTTAAAAAGTAAGTGTAACAGTTGCATAAGCTACAGTGATGTATTATTTAAAAATCAACATAGAACATTGCGTGTGTTTCATATTTATATCCCCGAAATAGGAGTTTTGGGGATATCATGGTTTCGCCCCACCCGCTGCCGCCGCCGCCACATCCGCAGATTTTAGTCGATAGCGCGATAACTCACAAAATACTTTACATAGGCTATTTATTTTTAGCATATGGGTAGATATGTTAGAGAGGATGAATTGATTAGATTTTAGGCAAGTGAGCACTCCTAGGTCTGCCACCAGGCGGCGCTATATATTGAAAAAAAATCAGTTTTTTAACCATATCTCTGGAACAATTACACATACCTCAAATTTGCCTCGTATTGTAGGTCTAGCAACGGAGAATCTAATAAAGGGGGCTTCTAGGATTGGGGAATTTCGGGGATATAGCCCTTGCTGTCGTCACTGACAGCATAGGCCTAGTTTATGTGTAAATTTGCGATTTCCAAAAATTCTGATTGATAGTTAACTCTTGGTTACATAGCCATTTGAGTACTGATTAATACTTCCCTGTGAGCATCTGCTTAGTCTTTTTTGTATTATAAAGTAGGATACTAATGCTGTGTATAGCCTGTGTGGGATGATGCCACAGATAAAACGGACAGTTTGATCCCTGTGTGCCTCCTAGCTTTCTAATGCCTGTCCGTTATTGTTATAGTTGCTTTATAGTGTTATGGGTCAATTCTCTCTGGAAAAACCTACAAAGATTTTGCCTGTTATGATTGCAATCTATTTTGGGTGATACTTCAGGGGTAAAAGAGAATAGTGAACAGGAACAGATGGTAAGCTTGTGTTGTAGGCTCTGTAAATTGGCCAATGACCTATTGCAGTCTTTTTGGTTTCAGTTTAGCATGCTATTATTTTAGGGTAAGCAGGTTGCGCTACTAATGTTTGCAAGCTGAGGTCGAGGTGGACAGAGTTAAAAATGCATTTTGGTTTGCGCACTTGCGGTGAGAGTGTTTAATATGCCATGTTACAAACTGGTCCTTGATCAGCCTCACCAAAAGAAACTTTTTTTTGTTTGCACCCATGAGACAAACAGTTTGCGCTGTTTGTCTCATAAGTGACTCCTACTGGCCATTCGGGCCCGGGTCAATGGCTTTCTGGGCCAGTTCCTTTTTGGGTTTCCTCGACCCTTGCTCTGTTTATGTTTGGTCTGAGAACACGAGTGAAAGGAAGACCAAGTTTTTGGTCGAAAACCGCAAACAGTCTGAGCTCTTCCGAGATGCATCATGCCAGTACATAGTTTGTTCTTTGGAAATGCTTGATTTGAGTGGGATTATAGATGACAAACTTTCAAAAAGTTGAAGAGCCTTCACCCTTTGCTTATCAGGATATTCCCCAGCTTTGGTTTGAGCCACCTGAGTGCAAAAAATGAACCAGGGTTCAGGAAGCGAAACACACAGTGAAGAGGAAGACTGACTGTACACACTGCAGGTGATAAGCGTACCGCAAAGCCCAAGCTTCCTATCGCACTAATTAGTGATCATCACATCACGCTCCAAGAGGGCCAATAAGTGCTTGTTTTCACCCTGATTTTACCTGGGAGTTCGGTGTTAAGGCAGGCAGAAGCCCTAATGATACAATTAATTAACTTAAAAGAGGACCGGGGCTGGGTAGGAATTTGAGGGCCGGATTTGATTATTCCTTCTCTAATCCTTACAGGAAAGTTTAGACTGAAGTCGGGGTTTGTGATAATTCTTACCCTCCAGAACATTGCTTTTTACTTGGTTTATTTATTGGTTCTTCTGTATCGTCTTTGCTCTACATGTTCATGACTTCAGGTGACTAATTGTACCTTTTCCAGTCTGTTGGGCTACAGGGTCAGTGACCTTACTGTATGCACTTACTGTAAGTCACTTTGGATAAAAGCGTCTGCTAAATAAATGTAATGTAATGTAATGGTTCGGTATAGCAGTACCCTCAGCAGAAGCTAGGCCATGTTGCAACACCTCGACCTCGATCGCATTTGCAAGCGATTACCGCAGCTCGGCGGTAATGGAATCCTCTCGGCTTAAGGTAAATCCATGTTCCTCTGGATCAGGGGAGTTGTTTTCCCTCTTGAAGATGGGTCATTTGTATTCCGATGTCAAGTCCCGAGCTTTGTTCATTTACAGTGCTGCCCATAAAAATTGAGATATTTAGTATTTATAAATACTGTAATTCATTTGAATAGTGCCTAAAATTCCTTCTCGACAAAGCGGAAAGTTTGTACATTAACTTCATATTAGTTGTTTTCACTGCAGAAAATTTTTTTTAACTATTGTTTTTTAGCCTCAAGACTTAAAATATTTTTTCCTCCTTTTGTCGAGAGTATGACACTGTTTTGAGGTACCGATGGCTTGAGAAGCGATTTGTCCTAAGTAGTAAATATTGAAATCTTGAGTCGACATATCTCTCCTCTATGCAATTATATTTGCAAAAATTTTGCTATTTTTCGGTGTTTATATACCGAATATCAATTTAATGTACCGAAAAAATTTGAAACACATTTTTTAATGTATCAATACTTATGTTTTGTGAAGTATTTGTGGGGTTTTCTCTTTTTTAGTTGTCATTTCTGATGGGTCCCACTCTATTTTTCAAATGTTATAGTAACCGATTGTTATGCCAGAGCTGTAAGGCGAGACAGTTATTATCTGTCCTAGCGCCAAGTAGACCATATTGTCTCTCTGCGGCGCACCTCATGCAGCGGGGCCTGACCTTGGAGCCTCTTGCCCAGTTGCGGGACGGTGGAGTCAGGCGAGAAATGGAGAGTGAACTATAGCTTCCCCGTCCCCTTTTGCTTGTGCAGACTCTCCCAGCTTGGGGCCTATTACTCGGCTCAGTGTCGGGAAGAGGCCAGAATTCCTGCCTTGTTGTCCTTCGCAGGGTATCAGCCAGTCATTATTTTATGCATGATCTAAGGCTGAACTATTTGGGAAAATAACTGACCTGCAATTTTTAACCTGCAATCCAATATTGCGATTGCTATTTAATATCCAAAATTTTTAAAAAGTCCCTTCTAGAGTCACTATATGTAAGTCAGTGTAAACTATTCTACTGTATAACCACCACGAGATTGGGCACTATTAACATATTACCTAGGCTATAGGCTTTGATGTTGAGTTTAAAGGATATGAATTGATGTGTCAACAACATATGAATTGGGATGAAAGCTCGTCCTTATTCAGCTTTTGACCTGAAAAACAAACTACACCATGAAAGTCTGATGACTTCAAGCTTTACATGTGACATGCAGACAGCTAATAAATTCATTGAAAAACAGCATAAACCGTCTTAGTATGGTATTTAGCTTCCGCTAGCAGCTAGATCTGCTTCAACATGCCTTTGCATGGTCGCCAAGTGAAAAAACTTCACTCAAAAAATGGAGTACCTTTCTTCGAAGAGATATTCTCTCATTCTGTGTTTTGATGGTAGTGATTGAAAACACTGTCTAACACTTTGTTCCAAAATCAACCATCTGGCTTCTTTTGGTTTGAGATCTGGTGCCTGTGAAGGTGGTGGCCTATGCTTGGATAATTTTCATTCTTGTGAAACAATTCAGTGACTCCCTATGCCCTGTGGGGCTTGGGCCATTGTCGTCCTGTAGGAGACCCCTCCCATCCCATCATCGGATATAAACGTGATCACACAAAAAGACACTGCATTAATTTGCAGTGACTTTGCTACCTTTTCATGGCCAAGTGGACCCAAACCATGCCAGGGAATGAACAGAAGGGTCTGCATTTTTTATGTTTGTCCATACATGTTTTTATTAATTTGTTCAAGTTTTATTTTCCTGCAATTTCTTCACCTGTCTGTCGTGATTTGATTTGAAGTATGATAAAAAAATACTACTCATGTTTTGGTTATTGTTTTTACTGTATGAAGACATGCCTCTCTGAAAGAGAACGAAAAAGTGCTTGCAACTGTTAGTGATGGACATGCTTGAAAATATCTCACTGGCACTGAAAACTGATCAATACCGAGTCCTAATGAGCAGCCAGTGAAATTCTTTTGAAATTACCCCCTCAGGTGATATTGGCAGAGCATGGAGCTAAAATTCTACCTGCGCAAGTGATGTGCTGTTAAAAAAGTTGGCAAAAAGTAATGAAAGAAGTTATTGGACTGGCTGAACTTTTCCTCTTTGATATGAAAATTCAGCGGGGGTATACTGTAGTGGAGTAAGCTTGAATTGCAGCACTAGACCTTGGTTTGGAATATTTTGGTCTTT
This sequence comes from Gymnothorax reevesii, assembly GCA_029721435.1. Classification (NCBI taxonomy): domain Eukaryota; kingdom Metazoa; phylum Chordata; class Actinopteri; order Anguilliformes; family Muraenidae; genus Gymnothorax; species Gymnothorax reevesii. The sequence continues at coordinate 35,955,406 of CM056578.1, forward strand.
AACCGTTCCCTTAAAGGGAAATGCTGACATGTTCTCTTCTCTTCTCTTTTTGCTGTATAATTGTCCTGGAAAGCTGTGATCTTAAAATATGCACATAAATATTTATTCCCCTTTAAATCATTCGCATAAATAACGGGATTGCAGCTGAAGCAGTTTGCTTGGGCTATATGTGTTAACAGGTAGAAAAATTGCAGACAGTCATTTTTGTTTTGGAAATGCATATTAGAGTATTATTTCTTAAGAACAAATTATTCCCATGGTCTTTAGAAAAGTAGTGCCTTTGATCATGTTTTGAGTATACTTATTGAAAAATAAATGCATGCATTATGTGAAACTTCTGTTTGCAAAGTGCTTAATAAGCTGTGTGCTGACTTGGATAATCATGATGTATATGTTTGGAATGACACAGCGGTGGAAATGTAAGTGTTAGTGTAATTTGGATTTGTTTGCCTTGGAAACAAACACAGACCAGAGAAAGCCCTTGTTACCGATGGTATCGTGCCTGGCTGAGGTGGGTATTCCAAAAGTGTTGGTGTACCATACTAGAACTTGCATTGTTTCTGGAACAAAACGATGTGTTATCTGGTTTTTTGTTTGTTTTTTTGTTTCCTTGACAATGCATTTTCATTGAGGATTTATTTGGTGGGAAATGAGAAGAGGCTTCTTCGGTAATCCTCCACCATGTCTGTTCTCGCTGGAGCTGTTAGAACTTTAAACCTGATCATTAACAATGTATTGAAATGTTGCAAAACCGTGACCCTCGATCAGCAAAGTGAGTAATCTCAGACGTCAGCAGCAATTTTGTGAGCCAGACATCTTCTTGTGACCACTTGCAGCTCGCTGCTTTCCTAGGGTTCGCAGGTGATTTTAATTCATGCCAAGCGTTAGAAACATTTTTAGGGTCAACTGCAGGTTTGAGATATCTGATTTATATAGCCTATTTTTGATTGCCAGACATGGGGAGTCATATACATGACACTGGTGAGAGAGCCGCTCTTTTCTCCTCAGCTGCTATTTCATGGGGCTTTCATGAATACCAATCAACCCCATCTTTCTCACAGCTACCATATTAACATTTGGAGTATGCCATGTGCTAATGGAAATGAAGCTCTCTAGAATCAAAGCCACCCTTCCCTGCTTGAAACATTTGTTTGTTAACAAATGAGCGTGTAACATGGACTGCTCATCCAGAGTTAATGCTCATGGTTGAGCAGACCGTTGTATCGATGGCTGACATGGAATCATATTTCAGACCTGTATATTTTGACAAACTCAACAAAACTATCTCAAGCTACTTTGAGTTCTCAGAACATTTTTTGAAAGCTTTATATTGTATAAGTTTCTTTGTGAATCCTAAATTAGATTGCTTAATTGAGATATTAAACACAATGTCCTGTATTTCTCTATGGAAGATGGAAAGCAATTGAGCGGGCATATAACGAAGGTGTGCGTTACTCTACAGGTTGTCTCAGAAAAAAGTATACCCCACTTAACTCATCGGTTACATCAAAACTACTAAATTTTATTTTAAGTGTAATATGTCATTAGAAAGAGAAGGATTTACTCTATTAAATGATACCCTAAATATGCGTTTATTTTCATGGGTGAATCAGTAACAATGCATTTTTTGAATGGCGGCCAGATCCTTGCTGAGACGAGTGTTCTGCTCTTCGTAACTGTGGAAAAGGGAAATCACAAACAAAAAGATTTATGAGGAGACTCATTTATTCAGATCTTACACAGTGTCAAATTATGGCACTGGCCCATCCACGTGATCCCTTGCCCTATCAATGCACAGCTGGCATCGTCTGACCATGTCTCCGACAGCCCATCGGATCATTTGGTGATCATGTGGAGGGGGTCATGAGGAGGGACCAGTGCCATAATTTGACACTGTGTAACATTTGAATAAATTAGATCTGTAGTTTGGTCAAAGCCCTGCATTGGTCTGTAAATGGTTTGACATTGGGGTCCTTGCAATTAGTACACAACTAGGCATCCTTTTTGAAAAAATGTTTATATCTGAAACTTTGAAGTTCTGGGCCAACCATGTCCTTCACCAGTCAGCCATTAGTTTTTGATACATGAGGTGTCAGCCGCATGTGTTTTAAATCCTTCCTGAATCCTGGGAATTTTGTTGACGAGCATGCTTGTCTTTTCAAGCTGTGGCATTCCCTGGAATCTACCAGTTAGCTTTTTTTTAGCTGATTTCCAGGGAATGGGGTGGGAGGTATGTGCAGGTACCTGCAGGGAAAAGGGCTGGTCGTAAACGCCGGAAGAGTTGGGTTGGCTTGGTGCCCACTCACCGCTTCAGTTCTTGCTTCAACGTCCTCCATGCTGTGTCTGTTGAGCTTATGCCATACCTTTGGCTGTGTGCTATGTAGTTTCCTCACATTTTATTGCATGCTTTGATAGCAGCTTGTCACTGGCAGTGACATAATGCATCGGTCTCTGCACGCTTCCATTCGTAACACCTTCTTTAGCGCTTAGCAGAATTGTGCTGTGTCTGAGCTGTGATGGAAGCAGCGTTGAAAGCGTGCAGTCAACTGAAATGGGGCGAGGATGTGTAGGCGCGTGCCAACAATGCTCCTATCTTAATAGCCCAGCTATGCAACATAGCAAGGCTGACGTCTGGATGGGCTGGAGCATTGTGCGACAGAAGAGGTGGTGTGCTCTTTGGAAGAGAGAGGGCGAACAGCGAGTGACGAAGGTGGAATGAGTGCGGGAAAGAGAAGGAGAGTGAGAAAGAGCAAGAGCGAAAGAGGCTCCAGCACTGCTTGATGGCTTCAGTTGAGGAGGGACAGACAAGATGAAACTCAGTCTGACTTGGTTTCTAAACTATGAGAACTAACGGTAAAATACGCACATTAACTGCAAGCTGGCTACAAGGGTATCTGTAAACCCATTACTCCTATTGTCACATGTGCACACTGCACACACACGCTCTATTAACGGCGTTCTCAAGCACTGTGGTTATAGAGGAGAATCATTTCACCCTGCTCTGCCTATTTCACACAAGTTGGGATTCACAACCATTAGAGCTTTTGGGTTTTTAGCCAATCAAAATTCCCAACTAGCAATGCAGGAACAATAGGCTGAATACGTGATAATCCTTTGGCACGTCCCCCTTCCACTTTCATGGCACAACAGTTGGAAAGTTGAGTCTGTCAGCTTTTTTTGCCTTCAGAGGTTCCTTTGTTTGTTTTCAGTTGATCTTGTTTTGTCTACTTTGCGAGACATGAACCTATTTTCCCGCCTCAGTGCACCTAGCCCGCGTCTGCCTTGCTTGAGTTGGAATGGTGAGAGCAGGTGTTGACGCGGTAATTGACAATAAGTACTGATGCCGAGCCAGAGGGGGCCTTCAAACTGCTAATATCGTGCCACCGTGGCTTGTCTGGGGAAAAGCAATACCATTGCAACAGGTGTGCGCACTGTATACACTGCTTAATAATGCAGTAAGCAGACTGTTCTCTTGTATTAAGCTTCTTTATAGTATAGTGAGACAACATTTCGATACCTTAACACTCAGTAAATTTCCTCTTGTCAAATTTTCACTTGAAACGCATGAATTTCAAAAAATATAATTATGATGAATGCCAAGTGGTGAATTTTGCTGAAATCTCTAGAAGAGGTCCTTTCAGTGTGAAGGTAGGAATTCATTCAAATGCACTTTGCACTTTCCCCATTCAAAACTGCTGCATGACCAAAATATCTGCATGGAATAAAAGTGGTAGCACTTTACTGCTCTCTGATGCTACTTAATTTTTGTACGGTTGTTACTTCTGTAGCGATGAAATATGTGACAAGCTCTCTACAAGGAGTTCAGGCGACAGTAATTTAATGTAAGTGGCGCTGCATTTTCCTTGCACTGTATATTGTCAAAAAATAGGCTAAATCAGTGTTACCAAACTCTTGTCTCTAGACATCCAGCTCCCACCCGTTCGCTCCAGTGCGAACAAAGAATATGTCATTCAGCAGCCTTACTTTATCTTTTGGAACAGACTAATTTGTAGAATTGGGCCTGGCCAATTAGTGTTGGAGTGAATTCCTGTAGGATGACAAATCTTCAGTGAGCAGGGTTGGCTACCTTCGGAAGCAGCTTACCTTCAGGAAGGGTTTTGTATTGTGGCATTCCCGTCTGTGTACTGTGGCCCCTTCATTGGCGGGTCAAATGGGGATATCGATCCCGCACTGATGGAGGGGGTGAACACCTGGCTGCAGGCTGGGGGCCGAAGATCCGGCTGAGAGGTGCAGTGGGGGCCCGGTTTTTCCTGCTGCCGTCTCGCTCCTCTGAAATAAGAGCCTTTAATGAGCTCAGCCGGGAGCCTTGTCAGTTTTGTCAAAGGATGCAGTTCTCTGCCCCCAGACCGAGGTGACAGGGCCGAAGGAGGAAGGAAGAGCGCAAAGAGGGGTCTGCGGCACCCGTCCCAGCCCTTTTAGTCACCTCCTGCCAAAAAATGGGGGGGTGGGGGAGAGACGGTGTGGTGTAGGGGAAGAAAGAGAGGCAGTGTTCGCCGCTTCTGCGGTTTTGGCAGGGTCTACTGTTCGCTGCTGTCGTTTTTTTCTGTTTGGGCCCTTGGCCCAGGTTTGCCCCAAAAACCCCTTATGATCCACTTATTTTTTGGGAACTTTGTGTCTTAAGTGTCAATTAATTAGTGCTGGAGTGCTCACCAACTCTTTTTTTTTTTTTTAGCATTGATTCTCAAGAGGCATCTTTTTTTTTGTCGTTGCTCAAGAGGTAAGCAGAATTGGGATTCATACCCAGCAACCACACACTGCTGGTAAAAAAAAAAAAAAAGACGGATGGCCGCGATCCCGTGAGACGACTTGCGGCTTGGAGTGTGGGCGCTGAATTTTAATCGCTTTGTTTTGCACAAACAGAGCTCTTCTTTAATGGTAATGCAATTGAATGAGTGACGGTATTTTCGATGCTGCCTAATTGAGTTGTGGTGCAACTCCGCAGCTCCCTCACCGAATGCTCAAAAAATGCCTCTGATCAATAGTAATACAGAAGTATGATCCATACACCTGCTGCATATATTTATATATTGACTTCTTCCTCACCAAAGCCCATCTTTCCATTCTTGCTGGCCCTTCCTCCACTGAAATAAGACTGTGTCTGTGTTAGTCTGCTCCACTGGCACTCTGGATCTACTGTCTTTTATCTGGATCTACTAACTTTAAAACATCGGGATTAAATTAAATGCCAAGTGTCTCTTGGACTAAAAGGTACAATTATATATACCTACAGGGTACACAACACATCTGCCGCCAGATCAACTCCAAATAAACTCATTTAACTTTGGACATTTATAGTGGAAACAGAGGACTTAGTGTGTATGCCCCACTCTCACCAAGAACATTGAGGTTTAGGTAATCTTACGAAGCATCCATTTAACAGGCACTGGGCCCATTCAAACCTGCGGAGTGCTGTTGTCACGAGTGTCATAAACTTGAAGTGTTTTGGTTTTCATTCTTGATGCAGTCTGAAATTTGACAGTTCATGTTAATGTCTTCGCTGCAGAAGCGCATGGATGGTTTTGTATATTGACGTGAATAATGCGTATGAAAACCGTAGCCCAGCATTAGCCTTCATTCGCATGAAATAGAAAAACATCAACTCGCATTCACATTCCGTACCAAAGACGGCTTGTGGGAGACAGTACGGGGAGGAATAAAGAATTTGAAACATTTTATCATTGTTTATTCCCCAATGTCACCTACATAAGACGACAGGTAGCAAGCGAACAAGACTGTGGATCAGTATCTGTGAATTCCAGGGGGAAGGGCTATGCTTTGAGGCCTGACTTGTTTTTACCTGCTCTTCGACAGATCAATGTTAAGTGTACATTTCCATTCTTGTCTCAGTGGTGCGGCATTTCTTTTCACTGAATGATATTGTTGCGTTTCCATGAGCTTTTGCAAGGGCCGACGGATGTCCGGGCGGTGAAAGATGACAGTCCTTTCGGAATCCTAGAAGGGAGTGCATTAGCTGGCTGGCGGATGCATCAGTGATGGGTTCTTCAATGCGCTGAATCGCAGTCGCTAAAAGCCTTGCCTTTAGCTCCTGAAACAGTGTTCAATCTCACTGATCCTTCTTTTCCGTTCGTACACTGTGACAGCAGGTATTTTAGCTTTGGGATTTGAGGGAAATGATGCAAGGGCATCAGGGCCAATACACAAACGGGCTGGGCTTCAGTCCAGTTTAATTTAGTGTTCAATTTTTTTTTTTGTTTGCACTGCCTGAAGAGGGAGGGGTATTTTTTCCTGTGGCAATAGTAGTAGTGTCTGTGTCCCTCAGCAGTGTAGCGGAGAAAGGTGTTGATAAAATTATGCAAGTAGTTTTCTGGAAAGGTGTGCAAAGGATTACCTGATTAAATTACAGTCCTTATCGCATCACAGTCAAGGTCACAATAAAACCGAAAATTGTTGGGTGGGATATTTTTTGTCTGGCGTCACTTTTTCTTTTTTTTTAATTTATCAATGTAAGCACAGATGCTGCAAGTCTACAAACAGGGTCTGTCTTATTAACTCATGTAATTATTACTTTACATGACATTATTCTGGTAATGAGCATGAAAATCTTTTTGCTTTGTCCTCCTTCTTGGTATTGAAATCAGTGTTTACTTGTAAGGTGTAATAGACTTGATTATAAGATGGAAACGCCTGCTGATACTTAATTTTGGTTTTTGCTGTGAGTCACAAGGCAAGATAAGGTGAAGAAAATGTTGGCGTAAGTGACTGAACAGTAAAGGTTTACTTATGCAAAATTTGGTTTTCCCATTAGCATGTTTCCAAGTAATAAATGAGCATGGGAAAGATAAAGAATTACCTTAGAGGGCAAAGCTTTATTAATCTCAAATTCTGCTTAGCTTTGGGCATTTTATTAATCCTGACGTGGTTTTTATGTCAGCTTTACTTTATATGGGCTTGTTTCCTGTTCGTCTTGTGTCAGGACATGATGCATGAGTTCAGTGTTCCATAAACATCAGAGCAATGCTTGGTGACTCTTCTTACCCATCCAACTCAGCACAGTCGACAGTTTCCATCTCCATCCCTGCGGCTTTGCGGTTTTCCTATCCACATCTGTCCGCCAGATGTTGCATCGTTCATCTGGAAGAGCATCACACGCTACAAAAACAGTTATAACATTTTTTAAACTGTTGTAACATTTCAAATTTCCGCCACTTCCCTTCATGGTAGGGTCAGAGTTCGTTTAATTGTACTGCTGAATGAGAGCAAGTATTTCTGAACTAGATTTAGTCAGTAAGCATGGCTTACAGGATACCCCCCGCAACAACAAGTAGTCGGGCAGTACCACAGTCAATAGACCTTCCAGCAAGAAAAAAATTTTTCAAAATCGGAGATCTAGGTTCGGACGCACAGACGCACACACACACACACACACAGACACACGCACAGACACACGCACACACGGACGGACAAAGCAAATCCAGTATACCCCCCTAAACTTCATTGCGGGGGGTATAATAAGACGGTTCCTCATCCAGGTCATTGGAGATATATGCATGACTCCTCTCAGCTTTTTGCTTTGTCATCATCTTGGAGGATCAGGTCATAAGCACAGTGAGAGTGTCAAATTCTCCTGCCGTAATGACAAACCTTTAAAAAATGTAATCGATTCTTCTTCCTCCCTGCTCATGAAAGAGTATCTCTTCTACGTTCTTCATATCACATGTCCTATTGGCTCAGTTATGTATCACAGCAGAGCTTCCGTTCTTGGGGTTTTTAAAGGACTCTAAGTGTCCTTTGGAGGAAAAAACTGTGTGATTTACAGCTCGTTGGTCTTAAGGGGGGAATAGCAGAGGTCTGGATCGTTCCCCATTGGGGAAAATTTAAAATTTTATCGAGGAACTGTTTTTGAGGAATACATGGGTGCACCAGTGTGCGAGTTCATGCTTGATATGACTGAGATGTACCCACCACTAAGGAAGTTTTCTCATGCTGAATTTGGCTTATTAACTTAACTCTTGAATCTTCTGGAAATTATGTGCGATAGCGGCAGTTTTAGCTGTGTCTGAGCCCCCCTCTAAGTACCCCCTCAAGCCTCAATTGAATATTCAGCCTGCATGCCTGTTAATAGGACTCATTTCAGTAATGGCTTGATTTTGATTCCAAGCAGTATATGTATTAGTGAGGTCTATGCTCTTTGTTTTTCAGCTCCAGACTCATTATTGGACAAGGTGCAATGAAACAGTACGCCCCACCAATTCATAACGATAACCAATTACGTTCTTCTTTGAAGAAAATGAGTTTTTGAATGTCTTTTATGCAAAAGCCAGCCCTTGGGAGAGGGTAGTTGCAGAGAGAGATAGTTTTTCTAAAAAATAAAGAAATAAAAATTGGCTAATATTTGAGGCTGAACTGGGATTTTGCTTAAGAAGCCCTCATCCAGTATTGATGAGCTCTCTTTGCGTCTGTCTTCTCATTTTTTTCCACCCATTGTGTTCTTTGCCATGATTGACATCTCAGCAGGTAATAAACATATGAAACTATCACACAGTTTCTGTAATCTGGCATAATCTGTCACTTTGAGTTAATAATGTCCAAAGCTTTGGCTCTCAATGACTTCTTGGGGATTCTCTGCTTGTAAGAAAAAAATCCATAATGCAGCAGAAAGAACTCCAATAACTTATAGTCGCATTGACTCCCTCACAATGGCTTCTTTGTACCTCATAGGTACCTCCGATAATATGAATTACATTGAATGTTAGCGTTCTGTACTCTCTCAGTATGCGCAAGGCACAGTTCTCCACGCAGTTTCACAATAATTACTTTATAGACAATTGCCACATATAATATTTATACTTGTCTCATTGCCATAAGTCATTCATTTCATTGACCATTTAGAGAGTGATCCACACTTAAAAGCTCTTGAATGACTGTAAATGACCGTAGCTACTGTGACCATGGTGACCATAGGAAGAACAATTTATGCTTATAAGATGGGGTGGAGAAAAATTTCTTGACTTATTTAAGCGTGTTTTGCCACATTTTAACCTAATATTTTCTGCTTGGATGAACAGTAGGTATGGCATGTTTAAAGACATGATCAAAATCAAATCAGTAATTTTATATTTTGCATTTACAAATCACTGGACTTCAATTTTGACCAATCAAAAAATAAATTGTTAGATTTCCAACAGCTACACCAATGAAAAATGCCTGTGCAGACTGAAAGCACTGTCATACCTGCATTTTATACCAAAAAACAAACTTAGATTGTGGATTACAAAGGCTCTACATTATATGAACAACAAAGATGATTTTATTGTGCAAATCCAATGTGAACTTGCAACGAAGATGGCTTGTTGGTAACTCTGAAACTGTTGGGGAAAACCAGACCTGCAAACTGAATTGTCCCATCAGATATAATAAAGTGTGCCTGTTAGAAGTTAAGTGCTGACCAGTTCCTCCTGTCGGATAAAAGTTTGGTTAGTTTTGTAGGTGCTATAAACGTGTGATTCAGGCAAAGGGACATAGCTAGGAATTGTGGGTCCCCAGAATGAAAATTGCACTGAGCTTTCTTTTTCAATGGATTGTGACCTCTTTCTACCGGCTGCCTTCTTTAACCACTAGAATCGTCCGTCACCTCCTTTCATGCCAATAGCAACAGCACTACCCTTATGGGTAAGTGGCCCAGTGATGCATTTATGTGGTCAAAAATGCGACAATAATACGGTCAGTTCACCGTGGATCCATAATATGGTCCACTAACTGTTCACAGTGGATCACACAGCACGAACGATGTGCTCCTATATGGTGAATTCTTACTGTTTTTGTGTGGATAAGTGGAGGGATATTTTTCTGGGCCTTGATGAAACAAAGCTGCTTGAAATTGATTGTGTACGACAGCAGGCCGGACCACCCGCATCGGGCTGGTACCTCGGACAAAGCTGAGAGGACAATGACACGGTCGCTAAATCGTGACTGCTCGCCCGTTTATGAAAAAAACCAGGGTCGATGGAAAAGGGTTATAAATTCGCAGCTGACCACAATTTTTAGTTTGGCCGGTGACATCCGTTCGCCTGAGCGGGAAAAACCGCACTCGGTTTATTCCGTTCTCGTGCCTGCCTTGTAAATTCTCTGTGCGTCGTCCAATGACTAATCTCCCATTTTAAACAACATACGCCGTGACAGAGGTTAGGATTTGTCATGCATGGCTGCTCGCTCTCAATTTTATCCCCCCTTCTTTTTGAACCATCCCTCATGTTCAAAGGTTTCAGCGGGCTTCTTCCAGATGTGCAGCAGGCCTGAAACTCGTCCGTCGTAGCTGAGAGGAGAGGGCTATCAGCAGTTTCCCTAGCTTTAGCTCCAGGAAGTGGAACAGAAGATGATGTCCTGATGTAGCCAGACTGAACCCTGGGCATCTCTGCCACTCATTGCTGTAATAATTCGCTCTTGTGACTAGCCTACTGCATGGTAAACTGTCACAAAACACAGCACAGCATAACAGCTCCCCCACCACACGCACACAGACACGCGCGCATAAATCCCCGTAACTCCTCTAATACCCTCAAAATCCTTGACTACCTTCACCTGGATGGATCATAACCCCCCTGTACATGTATTTGTTTTAATTTCTTTTTAATTTACCATATTTAAAGCGATTGGGGGGTGTGCTTTCTCGGTTCCACGGGATCGGAAAAGCGGGTATTGAATGAAACGCCTTTCATCCCTCTGCCAGTGTTTCTGGAGGGGTCATTATTTCAATGAGATGAAACTGCCCTTTAATCTCTCTCTCTCTCTCACACACACACTTGGGTATGGACACATGCGCCCATGTGCACACAGACGCATTCGTGTTCACAGTGAAGTTACCCACATTAAATAGGAAGCATATGTATTGTAGGAGCATTGTGCTGCATACAGATTGCGTTGAGGATGTGTTTCTTGTCTTTCTTTTATGTGATACACAAACACATCGCACTCAGTATGCTGCTCCGTGTGTGTAGCTAAGCCGTCAGCATAAAGAAAAAAAGGTTGGCTGAGTTCCATGTTCTGTGTCATCCACCATTTCCTCTCTTACGTCCTTTACCAGCACAGTGGTTTTTACTCCTCAGGCAGTCTTCATTCGTGCTGGACAACTCCAGTGTGTATTAGATCGGCCAGTCAGCTAGCACGTATTACGTAATGACTCATCATTTGGCCCTTGGTCTGCTGCTAACTGCAAACAGCTGGATTCTACACACAGCCACTCTCTCCCTCTCTAATGATTGACAGATATGAAACCCGTGGTCTATTTCCAAGCCCCGCAGTTTCACTGCTTCACGCCAAGTGACCTGTTATCTGGTATCAGGAATGAGGTCATGCGAATGACATTGTAGCCGTTACTGCTCAACCGAAACCACTCAACCTGTGTGTCCTTGTTTAAGGATTTTTTTTTGACAGTTCCTGAGACTGGAAATAAATTCTCAGTTTAAGTCCCCTATCAAGTTGTTTGTTAAATTTGACCTACAGATTTTTGTCAGTCTGTATCCCGCCTCACCCCGCCTGATTGTAGACATCCGGCGAAGGACAGTTTTGGAAAAAGTAGGTTTTTCCAAGTTTAAAATTGGCCATGTTGGCTCAGTTGGCTGAATTGCTGAAATACTTGTCAGTGAATGTCCCTGCTGAGCAGGCCTGCCCTAAGTTGGCTTGTGAATCTGAATCCAGCCCTGGTTTTCTTACCTTCCAGGAAATTAAGTAAACAATTATTGCCACCGATTGGCCCGACTGTGAGAGCACCTGGCTCCCAGGTAAAGGGAGGATGGAAAACCAGTCGCTCTCGGCTGTCAAAGACCATGACTCAAGGAGCCCTGCTGTGGAGCTTAACTGAATTAAGCAAAGTAATGGAATCACTAATGTTGTTTTATTTCAGAATGATTGCAAGATCTTTTTTGAGGCTGCACATCTCCTTTTTCCGCATGGTCTTCCCGTGGGAAAACGAGCAGATCTTGAACAGGGTTAGCTCAGGGCGCTGCAAAGGCAGTTCGTGTGATACGTTAGCATGCATAGCGCCAGTTCCTAAAGCCATTGTCTCCATTTATTTTTCCATGTTGATGGGCGAAGTCAACGTGCATTATGCTTGTGTACCGATGCCACGACTAATTAATAACGGAGTTCTAGAGCGATGGATTGCCCTGGCGGTTGCCCTGGGGTTGCCTTGGGATTTAACAGAGAAATGATGGATTGCAGCGCTATGAAGGAAGTCAGCCGGCGTGCACATTTTGTGGTGGTTGCTGAGCTGACAGTGGAACCTGCAGGGGAATTCAAACAGATCCCGCTGTCCTTCACTAATTAACGTCAGACAGATATACGCGACAGTGCGGCCGGACAGTGAAGACGAGGGAGTGTTGGCCGGTATGGGCCCTAGCCTTCCTGTTCCCTAATGAGGGTATTCTTTTTCAGTGACTCAGCGAATCTATGGGAAACAAACACATACAAGCATGCTGTGGTGTTGCTGTGAATCAGTGCATGGGCAGATGTTCCTCGAGCAGGAATCCAGCGAGAGGGACTGGTGTTACATGCTGTATAGTACAGACTCCGAGTATTTTGCTAGTGACACAGTACAAAATGGATTTGTCCCATTCACTCAATATGAAAGTAAATACCATATAATTAAGTCTGCCAGTCTACTTTAACCTCACATTTATTGTTTCCAAATCCCATCTGATGGAGGATTGAGTCAAAGAGCAAAAAAACTGTGTCAGCGTCCACTGGCTTAATCTGCTCTGTGAATCTGAGCAAACGGATCACAAACAGCAATAGGATCATAACAAATGTAACCATGGCATTGTTCCATGATAATGGAATTGGTCAGTAAATGATTACTGTAATTTAATAAAATGCCACAGAGCATTTCTCCTTTTTCGTTGCAGCCCACATGAAAAGAGCTACATATTAGCATATTAGCAGCCTGCATTTGTGCTGGTGAACTCTTTGACCTTCTTTGATAATCTGCAATATCTTTCCTTTTGAGAATAGATAAGCCGCTGGTTTTTTTTTTTTTTGGGTCGCTCTGTTTGTGGGTATTTGTCTTATTGCAGTATCGCCAAAACGGTGACCTCTGCTTTCTGTGGTGAATTGCAGCTTGCTTCCAGGGAGATATTATCCTGGCGAATGGTGCACTGCCCTGGTATTGCTGCCAGAGGTCAAGCCTGCTGTGACAGGAGGGTAGGGGTGGTGGTGGTTGAGCAGAAATCGGTCAGGTTTTGGCTCAGCGAATGGGATTTACTCCCAGTTTCTATTTGTCTTCAAAACACTGACTCTCAGGCACATATTTCCCTTATTTGTTCACACTGCTCACTAGCTTCCCCTGAGGTGACGTGCCCCTGCTAGGCCCTCGGATTACTGCTGACAATATTCCCTCCTGACACACTGCTCATTTAAAATGCCTTTCCTTTTTTTGCAGTAAGATTGCTCAAAGGTTATCAGAAGGTTCTTAACCGGACTTTCTAATACTGATGGATCAATCGGTAGGCTACTGGTGTTTGAGAGTTGCATTTCTAGAACACTCACAATTAGAAAAATAATAATTCCAGAAAAGGCAACTGTTCAAAGAGTAGCACATGCAGATAAAATGTTAAATTCGCTTTTCCCCCAGAATTTTTCCTTTTTTTTTCTCGATTCAGTGTCCTTAACTCACCGGCACTTGAAAGCGTACAAACTTTGTTCTGAGTACTGTATATGCGAGAGAGGATTTTTTTTTCTCTTTATCTGCCAGAACTGGTCCCTCAAAGGTAAAGTACTTAAAATGAAGTGTTTGACCTAGGTCTGATGTCATTACCAAAGTGAGATAAAGGGTTATGGGAATATTAACCTTCTGGAAATGACATACTGTGCCGCTTTAACCATTTAATCTGCGAGGTCACAAATATGTGATTAAAATGTTCAAACGCTGATATCGCAGTCACTACAGGTAACTGAACGCAGAGGAGCTCAAGAGAACTGACTTCAAAATAAGCCTTTGAGGTCACAAATACTGCATGCAGTTGGAGTGTCCTCAGCTGAACGTTCTCGTGTTGATGTCGCAGTCACTACTAGAAACTAACGTCAGGATTTTCTGACTTCAAAACTGTCATAGAAACTATCCTAGAGAAGAAAAAACTCACGCTGCGGCTTTAATGAGTTTTCTCTTCCTGGGCAGACTTTGAGCGGGAGAGTCAAAAAACCCTGGCGGGTCTGATCTTGGCCGCCACGCATTCGTGACCAGAACTGTCTTTATTTTCCTCACCTTCTTGAGAATGTGACCGTAGCTGGCTCAGGAGCCAGACATTTTTTACTTTTTCTTCTTTGGTTTTGTGGAGCGAGGAGCCCGAGGATTAAATCAATAGCTGAAATACTCCTGAAGGATGAGTTCATGTGTCCTGTATCCGGTAATGAAGGCTGCTTGCCAGTGAGGCAGACTTTTTCAAAGGCCTTTGGGGTCAAGAGAGCCCAGGAAAGACCAATTGCACATAATGAGTCACTTGAGATGGGCGGCCATGTTGGCAGCAGTTGTGCCGGGTTTGTGATTACGGAGCAGATGTTTTGGTAATGGGCCACTGGGCAGAAATATTCTCTCTGAATATCAGGAGGTTTTCCCTTTTTTATACAACGACATCCACCTTATTTCTGCACAGCAGGAAAAAACGGAGAGGCGTGTCATTTTCTCATCCGCATCATTTACCGTAATTACCACATATTCTACGCTACCTGGACAAGATGTTTACTGATATTTCCTGATGAGGTCTGCCTGAACTTGTTACTCTGCCAAAAGTATGACCTTAGCCGTTCCACAAGTTTTTCTGGTGTCTGGTCCGTATGCTCATGGGTAGCTCCACAGGCTATTGCTAACTCAACCTAAGTTCTGGTCCAAACACACAACTTCTGAGGCGATAGGCAGAATTTAAGGAACAAAAAAGATCTTGACTGCTGTGAACGTGTGTGTCCTTCAGATTCAAATGAGTGGTAATTGATTTGAACGAAACTTTCAAGCCGCTGGTTGCAAGGATAAGCGGGTTTGAAGTGATACGCTAGTCACAACTCTCTCTCGCAGTCTCCATGAATGCTCAAGGTCATTTTTATCATTCGTAGGGGTCCTCACTCACGAGTCTTTCTGTAGTTGTGTTGCGTGTAGAAGGAGCACGCATACTGCTGTGTGCTAACTCTGAAGTCTGAGAAACTAAAGCCGGGCTGTGGTCCAAACTCTCCCGCTAACTCAGGTAAAGGTCAGTTTGCTACCAACCCACATATTGAGTGCATCACGGCGCTATTTTTGAATGTGGATGAAAGGTGGTGGGTAAATCCTGCAGACCCTACATTCACAAGCAATATCCCCTGCTGTAAATACTGTATTAAACCAGCCCTATCCTGGAGAAGCTGGTTTAAGCTGTATATTTTTCACCCTTTCAAGCTGATTGACAACTAGCTAATTTGACCATTTTGGACTAGCCAGAAGCGCTAAAAATGCAGTTATATTCATCTTTGAATCCCACCTGGTTTTGGCCATTTTATCAGCTGGGCCATTTCCATCTCCCTCGCACTGGCTTCTTCCGCCGTCTCACTGTTTTTGCCCCTGTGTGAGTCTCCGGGGTGTGTTAGCACTGGCGTGGCGGGCCAGACAATTTCCATCTCATTTCCTCTCCTGACAAATTAAGAACTCCCCCTCCCGAGTAGCTGCTCGATGTGAATGAGTGAATGAATGAGCCAACCCCTGGGAGTCTCCTCCCCCTGAGTTAAGGGCCGTGCCCTCTTCCCCGCCCCTCTATCTACGCCATCCACCATCAGTGCTGATCTCCCCTCCCCCTAATTCTCAGAGGGACCCCGACTGAGTCACAGTGCGGGGAGCAGAGGGCTGTGTAATTATAATCCCGTCCCCAGCCTTGTGTTTCTGTGTGGGCTGCTGTTTGCGTTCACCTGCAGGGTGCCACGTGGACACGGGGGAGGGGCAGAAGGGAAATTCTGCAGCCCCTGTTGTTTCTGCAGGACACTGCCCTGCTGCTGGTGTTCTCAGGGGGGGGCAGCACTCACTCTATTGTGAGAAACGCTGCAGGTCTGAGTATCAGCATTGCCTTCGGTGAGGTTCTGACCCACAGGTTTGGGTACTCAGTTATAATAATGGAAGCCTCAGGGCAATGTTCCCAATGGTGTTAATCGCTCCCTTAAGCCCTCGCGTGAACATGCAGACATGTACTAGCATGCGCGCTAGAGTGTGTGCATGGTTCTCACACTGGTGTGCCCTGTGAGCTGGACGTTAATCGCTCCCATAAGCTGACATAATCACGCAGACTGGCACACTGGTGCACACATATACGCTCGGAATAGCATGCATGCACTTGAGCGTGTATATGCAGACACACACACAGACACGTAAATGCACACCCTGCCACAAAACATACATGCACATAGGATCACAAGCAATATGCTGTATTGGCTCATTCGCACACATACACAAGCACATGTGCAAACACCACAGACATGCATATGCAAAGACAAACGCATTCACACATGCACCGACCTACGTGTATGCACACACAGGCATGCGCAAATATACGTAAATACTCACATGTAAACAAGCCCACAGAACAAGCACATATACCCACCCACCAACACACACACACACACAGTTACCTGCTGTCGGCACCTAGAGACATTGGCGTATCCCCGAGGCACAGTAGACAAACCCCGCCAGTTCCTGTCTGATGGAGTCAAACCGTCTGTCACTCAGCTATTGCTGAAATAACTGTACCAACTGCAAATTGCTGCAGACTCCAAACACAGCGCTGCTAACATGGTTAGAAAAGGCTAGGCTTTGTTAGGCCTGTCGAAGAGATCAATTTAAAAGCGTCTCGAATCTCACTCGCCTAAGAAACAGGTGTCACTGAAATATACTGGAATGCAGTTTAGAGGCAGGGAGGATTACTGGAAGAAAATGTACTGCATCGTTCTGTGTCTGCAGCGTGTTCTCATAACACAGAAGTGAATTACAGAAACGCTATAGGTGTGTAATATATTAAAGAATTTGTGGGAACTGCGAAGCCTTTTGACCTTCCATGGTGAGGCTGTTCAATGTGTTTCAGATTTTTCGCGTTTTCACAGTGGAAATCCTACCCTGTGCACCTGAGTCTCATACCCATTTGTTATATCGCCTGGTCGTTAAGAAGTATTTCCAAATCCACTTCCACATTCGCGCATGTACATGCACAGATCTTCAAGTGTATGCTCTCATGGGCATTTACATTCGCACGCAAGTGCATAAACACACTCGACTCACGTGTGTTCTCACTCTTGCTTACACACACACGGACACACTCTGGTACACATGTGTATAAAGTAAACACACAAAAAGCGAACCACACGCACTCATAAGCACTCTCACGCGCACAATACAGGCCATTGTAGGTTGTCACCCTCACACACATTTTCAGCTAGCTGGCTAAAGCAATGTCTATGTGTTCAGTGTCCTAGCAGAGCCTGCCATCACAAATCTCCCCCCCCTATTTTTAGAGTGCTCCCTGTAAGCTTAATCTGAGTGTAAACTGGGTGGCTGTGCTAAGCAGTCTGCTGTACTGGATTGTGCCAAGGCCTAATCCTATTACTGAGCAGCACTCAGCCGAGATTCGCAACGGAGGTGCAGATAGCTTTCTGTCCGCTGTTCAATGCAGGACTGAGCACAGAGTAAAGAACAGCAAGCGACACAGGCCAGTCATAAAAGCAAAAATTTATTTCGACTTTGCGCACGTCATTTTTGTTTAAAATAAAGAACTTACATGCTTAGATGCAGTCAGATATGATGACAATTGTACATCAGGCATTTCTTGAAAATACAAAATTTTTTAACAAGTGTTTTTGTTTGTTCGTTTGTTTGTTTGTGTATTTATTTCATTAATTATTTAAATACTTACTGTGACCTGGCCACTGAAATGCTGGGCTGTATGTAAATTACAGGGCTTTATAGGCCAGGCTTCTTTAACCCCGAAGTTGGTCTGTTAGCGGCGCGTGAAGAACGTGCCTGAGCATAGCGGAAGGCTGTTCACACGAGTCTGCTCTCACGGCTATCTTTGTGAGAATTCGCTCCAGGGTGCCTCCGCTGTGTGCGCGAGAGACATGACCAGTCACAGAGAATTTTTTATGATCGTACAGAAGAGCGTATGAGCAACATAAACAAGGGCGAGACTCACAAAACTGAGATTGCTCTTGATTGGTTACATCCTGTATTTACCTGATGAAAGGAGAGCCAAGGCTTTTGATGAGCATAACTGTGAAAAAGGATCGATCCCAATGGATTTTGGGGAAGTCTGAGGCGGGAGACTATGAGCTATGACTCTGACCCTGTTCAAACCTGTGCAGCCTGAGAAGAGAAGCAGTGGGGGGGGGACTGAATCGGTGACTAAATGACCGTTGGTATGTTGGAGAGATAGTGAAAGACGATGGATGAAAGCAGTGTGAGTGCCCCAGGTGGTATGGCTGTACGCTTCAACATCAGCACAGAGTCTTCATAGGACATTAAAGGGCTGGAAAATCGTTACACAATACTGCAATATTGTCCTCCGTTGTTTTATCTTCTACACTATTTTAGACACTCATATCATTTTATTCTGAAAAAATAATCTAATTAATATTTTTTTCCAACCAAATGTCTACTAAATTCAACCAAATTTCAGATTACAATACCCCATATAAATACTTCAAGGACTGAAGTAAGTGGATGTAGGAAAGTATGCAACATAAGTAATATCACTGACATTAACAGTCAGTAACATTCCACTTTTATATACTACTTTCAGACTCTAGATGGATACATTAAATTGATAGATAATTTACATGGGAAATTCTCCATTCAGACCACCTTGACTATCGACCATTTCCTGTGCGGTAAAGCATGCTTAGACTGCAAGCAGAAGAAAAAGTGCCGGGGGCTAATTGACCAGGGCCGTTGTGGGAACACTTTGCAGCACCGCAAAAGTGTGGTAATTCCAAAGCAAATGTGACCGTCCTCGCTGCCGCTGCCTTCACCCGATCATGCGCTCCATTTAACCCCTGTGCGCAGAATACAAATAATGCCAATTTTTCCTGTTGTGCATTAGCCTATTTAAGTCTTTATAACTCATTATTTGTGTCATAGAGACAGTGGAAAATTATTATTCTATTATAATAATAAATATATTACATAATTATGAGGCAAGACATTTGGAAATTCAATCACAAAATTATTTAGCAAATGAATTTCAGCATTTACCGACGCTGGCATCTAAATCTGCGCAGAGGGGTTAAATACATGCTCACAGCTCTCTGGTTGAGATGGGGAGGCTCAGTGGTCATTAAAATTACTAAGGACCTGTACACAATGGCTTGGAGTTTGGTGTTCTCCGCTGACCTGTGCTGCTCCAGCATCTGCTTCAGTTGAAGTGTTGGGCAGGTGTAGTATGTGTGGAGCATGTGTGCGGAGGGATATTCATTGTAAAGCTGTTCTTGTAAACTGTTGACATGGTGGCCTTTGATCGCCCTTTCACCTTCTTTCTCTGGCTGTGCCTGTAGGTGTGTTTTTAGGTGGTTCTCTGTACTCCGGCTGGCACAATTGTTTATGTTTGTAATCATCTTTGTTATCTGTATGTAAACACATGAAAAAAAAGAGAATGAGTTATGCTGTCTACTAGAAGTATCAGGAATTTTGTGAAGAATGAGATCTGTGCTCGAATCATATTTGTTGGATTCGTATATTAAAAATGACAAAGTTTGGCTGGTGCTTTGGAACAAATTAAATGAATTACATAAAATATAAATCCCACCCACCTGGTCCTCCTTGCTGGTTCGAAGAATAAACAGAGTGGAGAAAAGTAGTTTAATCCAGAACTATTTGTATTTTTGCCCATGTCTGCTTATTACACAATTCTACTCATAGAAAGTTCTGTTTTAGCTCTCGCTATTGGCATGCTGCATCTGACAGCTGCAGTTAGCACTCTCAGCTCCTGTTCCATACTGTTGACCTTTGACCTCTTTCCATTGCAGGCGGAGAGGCGCAGACGGTACAAATGGATGCCAGTAAGTGGGGCTTCGTGGGCTCGCAGGTGGAGCTCAGCTGCATGTTTGTCAACAGCAACCCCCCAGTGAAGATCTCCCAGGTTACCTGGCAGAAGTACCTCAACGGCACCAAGCAGAATGTGGCCATCGCCAACCCCAGCCTGGGAGTGTCAGTGCTGCCGCTGTTTAAGGACCGCGTGAGCTTCAAGCAGCCAGCCGTGCGCTACCGCCCCCCGTCCCTGGAGGACACCACCATCACCTTTTCTAACCTGCGGCTCTCGGACGAGGCCGCCTACATCTGCGAGTACACCACATTCCCTGCGGGGAACCGCGAGAACATGGTCAACCTCACAGTCCTGGGTAAGGTAGCCGTGGGCTGGCATGAGTCTGAATGTGGGCTCATTGACAAGTGCAGTACATTAGCAGATTAATGTTAAAATAATTTGCAATCACATGTACAGTGCTTAACAAATTTATTAGACCACCTGTCATAAAAATTAGGAAACACAAGATATTTCAGAAATTTGTCAAAAACTTGCTTAAAACTAAACATTATATTGTTATTTATTTGGCAAACAACAAACTGAAACAACCAAATAGTCACACATAAAACGAAAAAAACTTAATATTTTGTATGGCCTCCTTTGGCCTTGATAACAGCTTGGATTCTGGCATTGAACCACTAAATTATTATTATTGTTATTTGGTATCATTATCAAAAAAATAATAATGTGCTTAACTATTTTTCTGTGCTTTTTTTTTAAACAGTACATTTGAAAATTCATGAACAACAATAATTACATTTTAGCATTAAAAATATTTTTTCAATTAAAGAGCTTGCGCATACTGGTGAATTAACCATTACAGAAGCGTAAAACAACAATGCTGTTGATTTAGGGCAGCTGTGGCATAAACCTATTATTGGGTGGTGGTCTAATAAATTTGTTAATCACATATATACACATATCACATATATATACAGGCTCAGCCTCTCTTCACATGCACTGTTACTTCTTCACACACACGAACAAAGAAACACGCACAGAAACTTCCCCTGACAAATGTACACATGCCACACGTACACAGACACAGTGATACACGTGTTCTCGCAGTTTAATGAAAATTTAAAGGAGTCATATTATGTCGATTTCTCAGTTTAATATTTCCACTATTGCTGTTTATTTACAAACATTTGCATAATTTTATGGTCGAAAAGCACCTAGTTACAGCTTTAGAGGTTGTGTGTGCAGCTCCTCGGACACACAGAATCCGCCACGGGCTGTTTTGGCTCCTGTCTTTTTAAGGCTCCCTTCTTTGCAAGCCTCTATTGTGATAATTTTTGGAAAAATGGAGGGAACAAAAAACTGGGGTTATAGTGATGTGTCATAGTGGTAAAAAAATGAACTTAACCACTGATTTTTCAGTTTGTTTTCCTTTGGAAGTCCATACAAAAAGGGAATTTGTACTGAAGAAAACTGCACCTTCTCAATGTGGTGATATGTACAAAGTAAACTCTTCCTTGCTTCCACTCCATTAGCTTTGTTCGACTGCGTGCCAAACCAGCCACTAGTTGGGCTGTATGCTGTTGTGTTGCATCGTAACGTTGACATGTTATGGAAATAAAGGCACAACTACAAACAATGCGTTCAGGCAATTCAGGGGCTGTGTTTTCTGTTGGAGAGAATAACTCATGTACTTTGGGCTTTGTAACTTTGCATACATTTTCATACAAAAAAATAAATAATTCTCTAAAGGACCAAGAAACAAGAAAAAACAAAAAAGCAAAAAACAGTCTTCAAACAATTAGTAGAGAAAGGAACATGCCAAGCATTTGGCATTTCTTGATGCAGAACGTTGGAACTATTCTCTTTAGCTGATGCTGCAATACAGCAGTTAGTAGACTGGACTCGTCAAATGGACCTCTGTACTCATACCCTTGAGAAAAGCGCTTCACATGGATTGTTTTTGTACACATCCCCTGCACAAGTGGATAATGCACTTTATGAAATCACTAAGCGTGGATAATGGGCCCTGTTAAAAAAATAAAGTAGGGTAGCCAAAAAAAGTGTCATTTCTTTGTGGACTGTGTCATTGCAGTTAATATACATGACGCCTACACACATAGTATCTATAGTATATCTTTCAATGGCATTATTTTTTCTGACATCCATTGTTTTCAAAGTGCATAGGCGAAGTGGCGTTCCCAGTGAAGTGTTCCAACACGGCCAGAGAGACAACACAAATTAACCCAACTGCTCTACGAGAGCACTGGGCCCAGATGAAATTTAAATCAATAAAATCCCCTACATTTTGTTTTTCCAGCATGATTCTTATCAGGCTGGTCCTTTAGAGCACGTACTCCCATTGCTTAGGAGAGCGTTGCGCCTGCATAGTAACTAACTAAGAGCCAGATTATCGAAAAGGTCGCGTGTTGCTTCTGATTTGAGATCTAATTAGAAATCATGGCTAGTGTGCTTCCAATAAGGCAGCAAGCCAAAGAGTGAGCACTTGGAATGCGCAGCTCTGTTTTCTGAGACCTCTAGTAAACGTGAAGCACAGTTTCCTGTGTGAAAGCCCTTGTACGCACATGTGCCCAGCTCTGATAAAGCCACACAGGCTAGCCAGATCATGAAAAACTGGCACGCGAAATGTCAAACAGCACATTGTGAAGCTAATGACATTAAAAAAAAAAAACTTTGCGAGTTAAATGGCAACGTACAGTATATCTTGGGTAATATATTTGTTGCAAGATTTTGCAAGCAAGAGCAGGCCTACTTGTTTATAGTATGCGCAAGTTGGAGGCTAATTAGCTACCCACAAAGAATTGTGGTTGAATGAAGTTGGGAAAATCTGTAGCCAAACCACTCTTGGATCTTAGCTAAGCTTTGTGAAGATTAGCATTTGATCTTTGACCTAACCCTTATATTTAACACACCTTCATAAGAATTGATCTGAAGGCATAAACTTGGACTTCAGTTGATAAAGTAAAACTGCTGTTTGAGGTTTTTTTTTGGCAAGCTTATTCTCCCAGTTATTGGGAGCGGGTTTGAAAATTGATGATGATTAACTCATATTTGGAAGCCAGTTGCTTAGCTATTTCATCTAAATTCATGACCTGGACATGTAGCAGCAGAAACATAATGATCCATGCCAGAGAACTGTAGCATTTTCTCCCCCTTCATTTATCTAGCAGCTGTGAGTAAGGTGACCTGAGGGATGGGTGGGATGAGGTCCAGCTCAATTATATTCTGTTATTATACATATGAATAACCGAGCAGAACGATACAACTGAGAAACAGGATCAGGAAAGCATGTGGGCATCTGAAATAGCACGGTGCTTCAGTGCATAACACTGTCGCCTCATGCAAAGTCATGGGTTTGAATCCCTGCTGGGGCCTGTCTGTATGTAGTTTGCATCTCATCTCCGTGTCCAAATGACTTTCATGAGAGTTTTTGGATCCCTCCCACAATTTAAAGACAGGTTAAAGGGATAGTTCACTTTTTTTGAATTTGGGTTGTATGAGCTACAAATTGCCACTACTTACATTAGATGCAGTAGAAAGCTCTCTGATCTCCTTCAGGTAGCCGCACCAGCGCATAGTGCTGGGTGGAAATTTAGGCGATACACTGTTGTGAACGGGACAAGGGAAACAGTATATTTTTGCGGCCTAAATGAGGTCCTACTTGAAAATAATACAACATTTCAGTTGTACGCCATATTAAAAATAATTACAGGGCTTTACCTGCTTGGAAAAAAAACACAGTTGCCTTTGAACTAACCAACTGACATATTCCATCTGAGTAAACTGTGCGCTGTAGTGATCGGCTGTTTCGGTCAAACTCTGAGCGGTTTGTGGCAGAGGCAGCATTTCAATGACATAGAATTAAGTCTCAAATTAAAAAAAAAATCCCTATAATGACCAGCACAGCAGATACACAGTGTGTGGCTGCGTAGACCCTTTGCAATATCAATTGGTGCTGCAATGTTACTTTAGACTTTTTCACAGGTGTTTCACACTCTTACCTGATGCTTGGGTACAGCAGTGCTCTTCAGCGTGCACCGTTGAGATTTTCCTAAATGTAGCGTCACAAAATCCTCTTTGGAAAAATGAATACTGCTCTTTTAGGGTGGCGTATCAATATTCATGTTGAGCGCAGCTAGCCACAGCTGCCAAAGTCCATCCCGCAGAGGAATGCAGTGGAAGCTGTAGGTGCACCAGGATACAGCTTTGCTTTCACGTCCAGGAAAGCAACACACACGTACCATTTTCAAATATTTGCACATGTTTAACAACCGTCCGACCTCGCATACACAGTTAAGCCGCTTGCACACCGGATGCGAAACAAATTTTTCGCAAGACAGATTACATTCAAAGTCAATGCGAAGATTCGAATACACACACATCGCGCGTATTTGCGTTTTTGCATTGACTTTGAATGTAATCTGTCTTGCGAAAAATTTGTTTTGTGTCCAGTGTGCAAGCAGCTTTATTGTGACCCAAACAGCCGATCGCTACAGTGCGCAGTTAACTAAGATGCGCCGCACGAGGACTACGTCAGTTGGTTAGTTCAAGAGCAACTGTGTTTTTTTCTGAGCAGGTGAAGTGCTGTAATTGTTTTTAATATGGCGTACAACTGAAATGGTGTATTATTTTCAATTAGGACCTTTTTTAGGCCACAAAAATACACTGTTTCCCTGGTCCCGTTCACAACAGTGTATCGCCTAAATTTCCACCCAGCACTATGCGCTGGTGCGGCTACCTGAAGGAGATCAGAGAGCTTTCTACTGCATCTAATGTAAGTAGTGGCAATTTGTAGCTCATACAACCCCAATTAAAAAAAAGTGAACTGTCCCTTGAAGTAGGGGTGGGCGATACTGACTGAAAGTCATATCTCGATATTTTTTAGCTGAATGGCAATACTCGAAATATATAAATTTTTTTGGGGCATGAACTGGGTTTACAGTTCTAAGGCTATTTGACCATGACTTCCAGTACGCATGCGCGGTTGTATTATTTTCTGACTTGATTATGCGTGTGCAGGACTAGGAAAAGGGGTCACTTGGGATTTTTTTCCATTCTGAGATTAACAGGGCATCTCAGTGATATCCCAGTGATAGTGATATCTTAGCATTACTGTACTGTCAATTTAAAACACTTTGCTGTGTATAAATTCACCCAAATTTTTATTCTCAAAATGAAAAACTTGGATCACTCTTTGATTTTGTTGGAAAATCTCAATTTTCATAAAATTACCCAAGTGACCCATTTTCCTAGTCCTGCACTCATGTCGGTAGGCTTGCTGCTCTCATTTCTTGGTGAATGTTGTTATTTAGCTAACTAGCTCCATTTGGTTATGGAGAGGTACTGAATGAATATTTGTGAATATAGTTTGTTTGCAAATGAGCCACCGGTGGTCAACTACTCGATTTTCTGTGGATTTAAAATCCACAAAAGTTCGTTCAAACGCGAATGTGTGGCGAAGTCACTGCGTAAGCTTTAAGCAATAAAATCGCTGGCTATTTACGCTTGAGCTCATCAACTATAAACTCTTGAGCATATGCTTCTCAAGCTCAGGCTGGGACGCACGCCAGTTGCAGAATAGACTCTTGATTTGGGGAGGTTCGCGGTTCTCAACAGCTTTGTTTACTACCAAACAAATTTAATTTCCGTTTGCACCTGAGTGGTTGCAGATTCCCATTTGCTATATCTGAGCATTGAGCTAACTCCATGACACTGTCTCTCATTCGCGTTAGAACCAACTTTTACGGATTTTAAATCCACAGAAAACTGAGTAGTTAATTCTCGGTAACTGCAAACGATTGCAAACAAGAGCAGAAAGGTTGTGTGTGAGACAGGGAGAGGGAGAGGAGAAACAGGTGCGAACTTGTGGCCCATGTATTGTCATTTTAATGCAAAGTGAACTATATCGATACAAGCGATTTTGCACCATGTTATATCTCGTTTAGAAATACATGAATATATATTGAAATGCCGAGATATCGCCCAGCCCTTTGGTTAAGGTACTTTGGGAGGGTCATTAGCAGGTCAGAAGAAGTCAAAATACCACAATACAATATCAAAAACAGTGCTATCAGAGAAACTTCCTGAAATCGTCCTCAGTGTCCCTCACAGGGAGACCCCCAAATGTCATGGAAAAAAAAAGCTGAAAGAAATTAATCACATTCTTGCCATAAACATCAGTATGTCCCTATTGCACTTTCTTCACTGTGTTGCCTTGTGCTTGCCTCCAGAAATGACGAAACACTTTCTGTTTTTCCCCTGTCTAGTTCGGCCGATGATCGTCATGACTTTGTCCGCACCCACTATTGTGGCTCGCTCGTCCAACCACAAGATGACGGTGGCGAGCTGCCTGGCATCCAATGGGAAGCCCCCCAGCACAATCACATGGGACACCAGGCTGAAGGGGGAGTCCAGCAACCAGGAAACACTGAACGAAAACGGCACGGTCACAGTCGTCAGTAACTACGTGGTGGTGCCCAGCCGGGCTACTCACAAGCAGAAGCTCACCTGCATCGTCACGTACCGCAATGAAAGGATCACTGATAGTGTCATCCTCAATGTGCTATGTAAGAGCTAGCCCCCCACAGATAGTTCCAGTCCTTTTCCCTCCAGTCATCATGAGGGTTAGGTATGGAAACCAGGTACCACTCTCAGGCCTTCCAATGAAAACGACCAAACTTTAACAAAAGTTTGTCAGATGTCTACCTTTTTCAAAGAACCAGCAACACACAATTGAGAACTCATTTGGTTTGTCTCTGGGTTTGTTACAGGCTGTGCGATTTTTTGAGTTTGGTTCTAGTGAAAATGTTTATTTAAAGTGTTATAGTGTTACAGTGCAAAGTTTTGCGGGAATATGGCATGTTTTCGATTTGTGTTTCTGGTTATTTGAAAAGGGTGGACATCTGACAAACTTTTGTTACAGCTTGGCCATTTTCTTTGGTAAGCCTGACTCTGGCACTGGTTCTTATGCGACTGGAAGTCAGCATAATTAATACAGTGATAATTTTGGTACTATACCCTATACCAGAGGTTGCGTTACACCTTCTAATTGTCCGTCATTGTGACTGACAGGGGCATAAAAATTCCATCATAATCAATTATTGTCCATCATTGTAATTTTATTTTTTAAAATGATAATTGTTTGTTTTTTTATAAAATCAGAATAATTTATACATTACGCATTAACTGATGCCGACAGTGATTCATGTAGACACACATTGCGTACTGTGTTAAATACAGCACTGCGTGGATTTTCAAACTTACTGCTGTATGAACTTTATGAAATATAACAAAACAAATAATTTCTCCCCCCACACAGTAATAGTGCACAAATGAACAATGCTTTCAGTTATTGCTGGGCTTCACTAAGCCTAACAACTGCAGTCTCGCTAAGCGGTCCTACGACGCTGCGTATCAACTCGTTATGTCAACCAGGGCTTATCTATCTATCTGTCTACTCATTAGCCATTTACACCAGCAGGGACCTGGTTCGGTTCTCGTTCGCAAAACCTATTTTGAATCGTTCTAAGCATTTATACCAAAAATGAATTGGAATTGAACCCCACAATTTGGTTCAGAACGGGAACCGTGATGATATCAGGCATTTTGCAGTGCTGCCAACGCATTGGTTCTGCTTGAAACTATTGGGAATGCGGGCCAGTTCAATAGAGCCAAGGTTCAAAGAATCTGTCATGGATCTGGTTCAAGAATCAGAAGTGTTTTGGTTGGAAAACTGTATCAATGAAGACCAGCCCTGGCACCATGTAGATTCCAGAAGATTCTCCCCCCATCCTTACTGGGGCAGGAAAGAGATGCCGTCTCAAAGAAATGTTTTAAATGCTCTTTCTACTCAGCCAGTGACTGGAGGTACCATTGGCTCACCATAAATTCAGTGAAAGTGGTTTAATTTTGTCACCTTTCCAAGAAAGAGAGCATTTTTTAATCTCATGGTCTTCATACAGTACTGGTTCTAGCACCATTTTGGCATTAATCCCATTTTGAAAGCTGATCCTCCTCTTGCCACACAGTGACATAGGAAATCCTGCTGCCCTTAGCTATTCAGTATCAGTTCTATGTGGCTTATTGTTAACGGTCACCTGGAATAACACTGTGTTAGTGTTATCCCCTGAACCGGGCTCTACCAGGCTGGCATTGTTTCATTTCCGCACATTGACAAAAGCAGGGACACGCACTTTAGAGGACTTATGGGGCCTGATTTACTAAGGCGTTTTGTATAGCAAAACCTGTCAGCTCGCACTAGACTAATTAACGGTTATGGTCATGTTATTGGCTCTCCCCATTCTATCGGATTTTGCATGTGTAACGGTTTTAGGATTCCCTTTGAGGTAGAATGCGCTGTAAAATATTTAGTGTTAAATCTTTATGAGTACTTATGGTCAAGTGGACTTACAAGTAACACCTTAGTGTTGATTTAACACAGGAAATTTTACTATTTATGGCTCTGAGATGATGCAGTGTCTTGATTCCCCCAGACGAGCCGGAGGTGACAGTTGATGGCTTTGATGGGAACTGGTATCTGAACCGGCAGGACGTGCAGCTCATCTGCAAGGCTGATGCTAACCCACCAGTCACTGTGTACCATTGGAAGCTGTAAGTCCTCTGTGTGTTTGTATGTGTGTGTTTGTACTGTATGTGCTTATGTGTGTTTGCGTGCATGTGTGTGTTCCAGTTAGTGCATTCGTTTATCTGTGCATTCACAATGTAGGCGTCATCGAAACATGACACCTTCGAACACCTGTTCAGTATTCTATGTCGAGTGAGACTGAACGCAATATTTGATAACGAGTGCAAGTTTATTTAACTACTATGTGTAACCTTGTATCTTTTATCTTGAGTGCGTACGTGCGTGCAGTATAAACACTGAAACATGACTCCCTTAAATAAGCACTCCATTTTTACTTTAGACGGGGGCTGATCAGCATTGTTATTTAATTGAAAGCCTTTGTATAACTGCCCTGCATCTTAGTAACCTGTGCCTGCATGTGCATAATTGCGTGGGCACTTTTGTACGCACTCTCTGAAAGGAGGCTTACTTTTTGAGTTCACAAAACCATTGGAAATAAACTGAGGATTTTAATATTAGCTCAGTTTCTCAGTCCCCAGAAGCCCAGGTATTGGACCTCATGGATTCAGAAGGGTGGAGAGTTTTATTTATATTGTCTTCAGAGAGCCAAGTACGCGCACAGAGGTAGCCGGGTAACCTACACTCTTGAATGGCTGGGGTGGATTTTGCTGCGAATAGCGCAAGAAAGGAGCCTTAGGCAATGTTTTGTCACGCCAAGTCTCAGTTGTATCAACAACGTTATTATTTTCTCTTTATTATTCTCAACCTATCCGCCCGGCCATCCCTGTAGCTCAGCTGTCGAGTGTTTACCCAGGACCGAGACCACGCAGCTCCCTGCTGCAGAGAAGCGATTACGCGGCTTGCATCTCAAACTGTCCGTGCAGCACGGACAAAATGGGAAAAGAGAGGCAATATTTTTCTTTCGGTCGAGCTGCCGCACCCTACTGGCAGCAGCTCGGGCTTCACCTTTGGGGAAAGTTTATCTCTTGCACACGAACCACGGTGTTATAAGAAAGTGCTCTGCTGCTGAGCTTAAAAAATAATACTGCTGATATCGGTCGCACCTGGCCTGCGAACATCAGGTGCAGCACCGCTGCATTCATTTCATTGCTCTCTCCTCATTAGCTGTGTTTGCATGCTCATGTCTATGATGAATTGGGAAATGTGTATTTAAAAAAAGTAAAAAATGGCAGTCTACTTTCACCTCACATTCATCCTTTTTGAATAAAATCTACTGGAGTCGAGATCCAAAAACTAAAAAGTGTCTCTCAGTTACAAGTGCCACTGTAACGAATAATCAAGGCAGGAGCTAGACGCAGTTCACAGGATGGCAAATTGGCAGCTTTATTTTCTGAGGTGGACTTAAATGCACACAAATATTCAATAGCTTGGCCGGGAGACAGTCTGCTGTCAGGCTTCAGCAGACTGGGTATTGGTGGGAACGGCGAGGGCTAGTTAAAGGTACTGGTCAGAGGTCAGAAACCGTAATGGCAATCGGAATAACCAGGACCAAAGGCCACGGGCAAACCTTCGAACTGGGATGTAGGAGACTTTAGAAGAAGCCTCTCGACTGCAATGTAGGATGAGAATCCCCTTTAAATTGCTACTTTCTTAGTAAGAGGACTTAACCCAGAGGATGGAAGAGGTAAAACACTAGACAATGCACCAATGCAGAGAGGGGAAGACAGACCAGGTATTGCATTTACACAGGATAATAATTAACAATAGGTAACAGGAGAGAATCACAGCGCAGAAGGAGGGTGAAGCATGACACTATAATAAAATTACAAAAAATCTATTAACTAAAAGAGACTGAAACTGACACGGACGACTGGATTGCGGGGAAAAAAAATTAACATGGGGAACGGCTTGGGACACTGTCTGTACTGTATGTAGAGCAGAGGAGAGTACATTTAATTGTCCTTGAGGGGAACTTTTTCTTGGGCAAATGAAAATCACAAAAAAATTGGGCATTCGGCTACATATTTAAAACTGACCAGTACACGGCCGCTTAAAGAGAAACCGTAAGTATTAAAGTGCAAAAATTCTAATTGATTGAGTGCTTGTGTATTTATTGTGCATTGCTCAATTGCACTAAGATTTAGCATGAGAGTTCAGCAGCTTGATGAAGGCTTAGAGTAAGTGACAGCTTCACGAGGTTTGATTTGCTCTTTGGCACACGGAGTACTATCCTGATGGCAGAGGTATATTGGCAGAGAGGACATTGAAAGTCTTTAATGATTTTTTGTTGCTTGTTTCCTGACTGCCTGCTCATATAAGCCCTGTATGGGCTCATATTCTTCCTTCCCTGTTAGCTTTATCACTGTTTTGTGCCTGCTGCCAAGCCTACTTTTCAGTTCAGGGCTTGACAAGTTTTGAAAAATTCACTGTCCCTATAGAGCCAGTGACTGGTCATTTCCACTGGCCTGAACCAACTTTTCACTGGCCCGAATTTTTGATGACCCTTTTCTATGGATTTTTACTTGCAGCAAGGAAATCTTTTTGTTTTTCAATAAAGAAAACACTTTTTTTCTGTAGATTTTACACAATTTGCCATGAGGAACATTCAAAGCTTATTGTTCATAAATTAACCCAATGGCACTTGGACCGACCGATACCGCCTGAAACTTCTGCTCCCTAGACCGCCTCAAACCACCCATGTCACATGATTGCCAGGGGAACCAGAGGCGGCTCGAGAAATGGCTGCAGGGGAGGATGAAACCCATCCCTTAAAAAGAATGATTGATCACGGTCTGTTTCCAAACATTCGTTTGAATTACTAGTCTCTGAAAACTCAACATTATCTGGTGGGTCAATGTGTATTTGCATCTTTGCAGTGACCTATATATATCTGTCTATATCAGATATAGATATAGATATATATATCTTATATATATCTGAATATAATGTGTCGTGCGAAAAACTCGTTTCGTGTCCGGTGTGAAAGCGGCTTAAAACTCACAACGAATGCGTGAGAGTTGACAGGTAAGCGTTATAAATGAAAACTGGCCACACCTGATAATGTTGAGAGTTTTCAGAGATTCTGTAATGGTAATTAAAATGACTGATTGAAAACAGGTTGTGACCAATCATTCATTTTAAGGGATTGTTTCCTCCTCCCCTGTTGGCAGTTCACGAGCCTGCAGGTAACAGAGGTAATCTATATATAATGAGACTAAGTGCTATTGGGTTAATCACAGTGAAACATTCATATCGTCACGATGGCTCATTTTACAGAATTGAGTTAAGCAGACGGGCGATAAGCAGAGCTCAACTCTCGGTTACACATAAGCACCACGAATACGATGTCTTATAACCACTGAGGACCATGCCGAGACCGCCCCTAAGGAAATGTCCCATTAGTGTTCACGTAGCATGCATAAAAACACAACTTCTTGTCGCACTAGAGGATAACAGTACCAATGATTTAAAAGTGAAATCTTCACGCGTTGTTAATAAATTATGTGCAGTTGTTCGAAAATTTAATTCTCGATTTAACGGAGCCCTGTTTCTGAGTGTAGGCTTTCGCCCGTCAAAAGCGGCCCATTCTCAGTTAGCGCAGATCAGCCAGAACATTACGACTACCGTAATTTTTGCGTCTTTTGGCCACTGGTGTAACTTGAAGATGAAGTAACTTGATAACTTGATCTGGTGTAACTTGAAGAATAAGTTACACCAGTGGATTTCTTACAGCAACAATGTGCATAGGTCTGGAGATAACATTCTCCTTTAAATTAGAGATGGAAGAAATGGCGAACCACACGAGAATCCATCCAATGCCCCATTAGCCTGGACTTATAATAGGTAAAATTAGCATGCTTCACAAAAGTGCTGTACACAATAAAATAAAAATGTATTAACTCCAATCGAAGCAATAATGAACAAAATCTTTGACTTCTACAAGGAAGTATCTTCGCCTCCGTTTAGCATTTTACTGCGTTTTACAAAACCACTGAAGAGCACTTATTTCATCTTACCTCCCCTCAGCAGAGCTTAATACTGAGGAGAATTCGAAGGAAGTTAGCTCGTCAAAATTTCCAAGATCAAACAGCACATAAAAATTCTACTGAACTAAAGAAAACTCCCCAAAACAATATATGCATAGATAAGAGGAACAGTATAATAGCCTAATGTGCAAACAGAAATAGATTTTTGGTGAAATGTAACAATGCATGTTCACGCAGGTAACACTAAACATACCTAGAACAAAACCTGAATGATGAAGACGTAGAATTTTTTTTCTCTCTTTTTTACTGAGGTCCAAGATTACTTGTTACGGATATGATGATGGGTCCGACATGCCAAACTGAATATGAGTAGCTTCCTCACAGCTGGCACTGGTTGCCTTGATCTGAGAGAATGTTGCGATTGCTAGTTTTGATTATGACATTGTCGTCATCGTCGTGGTCTACCAGGGTAGGTGAAATGGGCTAACGCTTGTATTAAATAGTGGCACGCCCGTGAAGTGACAGATGGGCGTGTTGAATCGCGCCGTGAGGAGGACTTGAGGTGGGTTGTCTTGTGGCATGCACTGGCCCGATTGGACAAGCACAAGACGAGGTGCGCTGGCCCGTTCGGCACTTCCACAAGTCCGAGGCCATCGGGCCAGTGTACTTTTCAAGCCCTGCAGTCGCACCGTTAGGTCACCAAACTATGCTATAATTCCACATGGTTGCCTATTTCATACAACGTCGGTCACCTTAGAAAGTTAAGTTTCTGCTGCAGTCTACAGCATAGGTTATCTATCTGTGTGTATGTCTTCTTGGTAAAGAAGTTTGTCTGTGTGGACACCTACATGTTTATAAAGGACACCTCTATGAAAGCTTTTGATGTTCCCTGGGTCATTGTCAATCACTTGCCTTGAGCCAACTGTCTCCTGAGCTTTGGTGACATTTGAAATGAAATGGTTGGTCTCACACCACTTGATATAATATACGGCTATTCAGATGGGACCATGCCCTTGTGAAGTAATAATCACAGTACCATCAGCCAACAATATAATTATATATTTACAGTATAATTATTGAGGTATCCTTTCCTGCAGTCATTAGTGTTCAGACTGGAGTATAAATGATACTGCGCACCCCTGACCCTGTGGGAACCCTGACTTGCTATGTTTGGTCTCTGGTAGTAGCCTGTCGACCTTCACTTTCTTCGTAATATAAGTTACAAAAAATAAAACCATCTAATCTGGGTAGTGCTAACACTCATGTCCTTCAGCTTCTCTAAAGGTAGGTTAGGTTGCTCAGTATTAAAAACAGCTTAAATCAATACATAAAATAAATGTGCACCTCATGTCTAAAATTGTATGTAATCCTTGAAGTTACAGTACGCTCAGTTGGTTTTAACCACAAATGAGTAAAAATGTTAAAAACCCCAGTGGAGGAGGAAAGGTACTAAGACACCTGCAATTCCTCTTGAAATTGCTCGGCGGGCGGCACGTGAGCGCATCATGCACCGCGCGACTGAACAGGAGTAGGTGTGCAATACAGCACATGTCGGATGAGCCCCTTTTGTTCACTTCTTCACAGAGGCACAAACCATTTTTGCGCTAACTATTTCTACACAGTGTAATTTGTATTTTTGTAATGTTGAGGCAGATCGTTCTAATCGCATGTTTGTGATCTCAAACCAAATTAAAAGCAAGTGAAAGGGGGACAATTGCCAGAAGTTGAGAGAAAGAGCTCTCTCCTATCTCCTATCGGAGAAACAGAGAGAGGCGAAGTGGGGAGACGTGTGACAAACATGCAGAGAAGGGTCCTAAAGTGAGGTAGGCGTTGATGAAAACAGAGAACAGAGAACTGTGTGAGATGGTCATTGAGGCAGTGGAAGCCAGGCTGTTAATAGGCTATGTGGGCTTTGTATTGGTGGTAATTACAGGGCCCTATTGTGAGAAGGCAACACAGTTTTACAAACACTTGCAAAATATGTTTGCACTTGTGTACACACGCAGACACACACATCTATACCATTCCGCAAACGTAGCATAGAAGCCACTTATTAACTTCGATACCTATTTACTTGCCGATGGCGTTCATGTACTGTGACAGCAGTGTGCATACTTTGCTGTTATAAGCCAAAACACATTCTGTGTCCTGTCGCCTCCCTCCCAAGTATGCACAAACATATAAATGTGTATCTTCCTCCTACGTCCCATAGACAGACACACAAAATTGAGGGAAAAAATGAAACAAGTCAAACAGATGGAACAAAGCAATGTTGGCAGCTGGTTGTGTGCTGTTCCCATCAGTCTGAATGGACAGCTGACTGACTGCATGCAGAATGCAAAGATTGGATTATGCTGGGTGGTGACATTTCATTTTATTGCGCAGATATGTGTGCTAAAACACAACTGTGTGGAATGGAGAATTTCATTTTTCATTCCATGCTCAAGTAGAAAGTGCCAGAAAATGCTCAGAATGGAATCAATTTGAACTGGAAAGGCATATTTGGCTTGCTTACTCTGGCCACAGATCCTCCAGTTGTGCTGCAGTTTATCGCTACAATAGATGGACATCCTGAGTAAATATATTTTTCTGATACCATTGGACTAATGGGGAAAAAAAGTTCTGTCTAGCTAATGTACTGTGTTCCGAACATGCAACAGGTTTTTTCTTACGCAAACCTCATTTAAGCATCATAATTGCCTCATAACTGCCCTTTTTCAACTTGCAAAAATATCCATTCCTTGATATATGTTCTATTTATTTGTTTTAATTTATTAATTTTTTTGGATCCATTCATCCGCAACCTAATTGTCTGACAATCTGCCAAGTCTAAGGCAAACCGAATTTCGCTAGCAAAAACTCTTTGGTACATTCTCAGTGAGGGAACTGAAATTTTTAATCCTTAGTTGCATCACATATTAAGAGTGAAGTATTTGTGAAATATGCTGTTTGTCTGTTTTATGCTGATTGGAGTAATTTTGCCTTTGTTTTTTGCCAGGTCTCTTTTGAATAGAGATTTCTAACCTGGGGTGAATTTCCCACAAGTGTAGTTGCTAATGAAGTTAGAAACTTGCATAGTTTTCCATTCACAGTCAATGGACCCAACCATGTAAATTAGCATGTCTGATTTTGGGAAATGCACCCCTGAATGATTCAGTGTGTTCTCTTGAGTGTTACTCAGCTCTAGCAGTGCAGTTTGCATTTTTT
This sequence comes from Gymnothorax reevesii, assembly GCA_029721435.1. Classification (NCBI taxonomy): domain Eukaryota; kingdom Metazoa; phylum Chordata; class Actinopteri; order Anguilliformes; family Muraenidae; genus Gymnothorax; species Gymnothorax reevesii. The sequence continues at coordinate 35,991,171 of CM056578.1, forward strand.
TTCTCTGAATCAGGGATAAGGGTTAAAGTCGTACATTTGCGGCCTTTAACTGATGCTGAGAAATTAATAACGGATCATTGTGGGGCTTAAGTGTGACAGCTGGCATGCAAAGCGCAATAATTCAGTCAAACAGCTGACTTTGCTACAACTGTTGAAGCGCTTGGCCTTTACTCTTATCTGCTTAAGCTGAATCAGGCCGAGCTTAATGTCAAACAGAGACTGTGCCGCATTGCCAACACTGAGCAAGAGTATGCACAGAAATGAATGAAATAAAGATCTGCGGATGACAAATAAAGAGATTGCAGTTATATTGATTGATGGGAGCACCTATATATGAACACGTTGGTAGATTTGATTAGTTGAGTGATTGATGGAGTCGGCAGAGAGGTCGACAGATGGACAGTTGAGGTGATGGATGGATAGGTGGACGGATAATTCGATGCTTTTAAATCTGTCATCCACAAAAGCAACAAGGAAGGGATATGAAGCCGCTGCCAAAAGAAATGAATCATACTGGATTTCATGGCCTCCTAGGATCTATCATAAAATCACAAACAGCTGGGGTTTAGGGGGAAAAGATCACAGATGAGATCATTAGCTCGAGACAGCTGTAGATGCAGCTTTTCTCACACAGTACGCTGGCACAGTACAGTGAACCACTGAGAGAGATTCGGAGTGCATTGAATCAGAAGATTCAGATCATTTCCCATGGCCAAACTGTATAAGTTGTATCCTAGCTCTGTAAAGCTGTATATCAGTGATCTTCACTCCTGCTCTATTGGGCTACAAGGTCATCTGTTTTTTATTCTCGGGTTGATATCAGCAACTGTATCTGGCTTAAAAGCCTGAGTGAGATGTGTTCACTGAGTAACTTTCAAATGTTTTTAGCTTTCAACTGATCAATCTAGTGCAAAGCGACAACAAAAAACAATGGATTCTGTGGCCAGTCCAGACCAGGAATCTGTACTCCTCTCAAAATTTGATGACTGGTTAGTTTCGTGATGTCACTCTCCCGTTACTTTTCAACCTATTTTTCTATTTATACTTTATTTTTGAATGTGTCATACCCCCGACACAAAAGTTGAGACAGCATGGGAAATGATCATAATAACTGAGAGCAGTGATATCTATATTTACATTGACGTGTATTCTATTGCAGACACTATGGTTAAAAGATATTTATATAGGTTACAGTGCAATTGTTTGTAGCGGATTGGAATTTCAGAACCAGTTGGGCCGCGGAGGGATTTTTTCGGTCTCGTGCGGTAAACATCCCTCCGTGGCCCAACGAGTTCCGAAATTCCCCAGACGCTACAAACACAAGCACGGTAAACTATGTATTGTATGCGCCTTTTTTGTATTCACTTGTGAGACAAAATAAGTTCTAATTCAACATTTCATATAGATTTATTTGGTTCGTTAAAAAAAAAAACAAAAAGGGAACTGTTTGATGTAGTATGAGTGTACTGGTACTGTAAGCGAGATGCGCATATTATAGGCTATTGAGGATTTCAACTATGGAGTTAAATCACTGCCAAAACCAAGTATACAAACCGAGCATGTTTTACAAATGCACAACGATTCACAAACAAATACAATGTGATTTGCAAATATAAAAATGTTTCACGTGCAAACAATGTGTGGTTTGCAAATATAAAAACGATTTGCAAACAAATACAGTGTGGTTTGCAAATATAAAAAACGATTTGCAAACAAATACAGTGTGGTTTGGAAATACTAAACACCATTAACAAACGAATGTATTCAGTTTTACAAACGCAAAACGTACCGATTACAAGTATACGACGAGAACCATTTCCTACAAGTACAAATCACTTTTGGCAGTTTTCTACCGCTGACATGGCGTAAAGGATTTTCTCACAAATGTCCTCACTGTTATTGTCCCTGTTAAACAGCAGGTGGGGCTATGACTCAATATCCTAGATCTCTACACCGTGAAGTTGAACAGAATAGAGAACGGCCGCCAGCGACAACTGTGGACATGAGGATGATGGCTGAGGTTTAATAAAAACGCAGTATCTACGTATTCGAAATAACTCTGTGTCCGACAGTGGGATGGTGTCAATATAACTCTGTGTCCGACAGTCGATTATTGTTTTTAATCTCTTGAAGTCTACTGAATCTAGGCCTATTAGATAGCCTATTAAATGTGAATGTTTTGATAAGAGGGCTCAGTTCTTCAAGATGGGTACCGAGAATTTCAATCAATGTTTCTGTTAAGCTCTGCTCAATAAAGTGTTCTGATTGTTAGTGATATATTTTTATTTTCCATTTCGTTATAAATCTGGGCCCGTATTCACAAAGCATCTTATCTTAGCGTTAGGAGTACTACTCCGAAGACGCACTAAAACATTTTTAGGAGTAAAATATTAACAGTAATTCACAAAACCGCTGAGAGCAACTTTTAGCCATCTGAGACACCGAGGGTAACGCTGCAACGATTTGTAGGCTGATATTATCCCACGCATACCGCTTGGATTTGCTGTTCACCCCCGAGCCAATTTTCCCTCTGATTAGGCTACATGCTTTCGCTCCAGCACCAACTGTTCCAGCAGCAGTAACTGGTCTTGGCTCCAGCTGGGCTTTCGCGTCATTTTTGAACTTACATCCATGACAGTTTAGGGCAAACAAACTTGGACGGCTCGACATTTAAATGATCGCAACAAATTCTCATTCTCATCGGGTAACAAGTAGCTATTGGGGCAAGTGACGAGTTTCATTAATAACTCGTTTAATGCTATTAATGTTTTTACAATGATCTCTTTCCTATGTACGTTTATTTGCCTGGAGCGTGATATGCGGGGATCGTGCATTGCAATTTTCAAAAGTGCTCAATATGTTATTATCTTAAGCCGAATCTAAAAGAGCCGACACAATGCAATTTAACAATAGCTTGCTTAAAAGTACCTGGGTTTTGAATTAGGTCGCAATGGAGGGGAGAGGGTTATTTAAATGTCAGTGTTAAGGCTAAGGTTAGGCTTCGGGTTAGAGCAGTGTTTAAATTGGGGATCTTCGTACCTCTCTAATTTGAAATGCATTGGAAAACTGCCGTACCCGTAACAACTGCCATTATTTTATGGGACAAACTAGACCCTTGGACTATTTTCTCATTTTTTCCTCCATGGGTTGTATGTGGGATATTTTTTTCAATGGGCTACCCTGCCACCAAACAACCAATCACCGTGCTCATTGTCCCAAGACTCGTGCATGATAATTAATCAGCCATAGCAACGGAGATTACTCCCGCCTATCTCAGAGCTACCCCTATTCTAGGAGTTACCAGTTTTCTTAACTAAAAGCTGCTCTCTGCGGTTTAGTGAATTTTAAGATTTTACTCCTACATAAAATGTTTTAGCGCGTCTTAGGAGCAGTACTCCTAGCGCTAAGATAAGATTCTATGTGAATACGGGCCCATATTTATAACGAAATGGAAAATAAAAATATATCACTAACAATCAGAACACTTTATTGAGCAGAGCTTAAACAGAAACATTGACTGAAATTCTCGGTACTCATCTTGAAGAACTGAGCCATCTGATCAAACATTCACGTTTAATGGGCTATCTAAAAGATTCAGTAGACTTCAAGAGATTAAAAACAATAATCAACTGCCGGACACGGAGTTATATTGACACCATCCCACTGTCGGACACGGAGTTATTTCAAACACGTAGATACTGCGTTTTTATTAAGCCTCAGCCATCATCCTCATGTCCACGGTTGTCGCTGGCGGCCGTTCTCTATTCTGTTCAACTTCACGGTGTAGAGATCTAGGATATTGAGTCATAGCCCCACCTGCTGTTTAACAGGGACAATAACAGTGAGGACATTTGTGAGAAAATCCTTTTCGCCATGTCAGCGGTAAAAAACTGCCAAAAGTGATTTGTACGTGTAGGAAATGGTTCTCGTCGTATACTTGTAATCGGTACGTTTTGTAATTGTAAAACTGAATACATTCGTCTGTTAATTGTGTTTTGTATTTGCAAACCACACTGTATTTGTTTGCAAATCGTTTTTTATATTTGCAAATCACACTTTGTTTGTACGTGAATCGTTTTTATATTTGCAAACCACACTGTATTTGTTTGCAAATCGTTTTTATATTTGCAAACCACACTTTGTTTGCACGTGAATCATTTTTATATTTGCAAATCACATTGTATTTGTTTGTGAATCGTTGTGCATTTGTTAAACATGTTCGGTTTGTATACTAGGTTTTGGCAGTAATTTAACTCCATATTCAACGATCACAGTCATTTTACATTCGCATGTATGATGAAAAATGGCAATACCTGTCCAACAAGAAATGTCTACATAGCTAGTAAAAACAATGCAAAACAGATGTGGGACACAAAATCCATAATATCAGCATTTAATAATCTGTCACATTTGGCAATGATCGTATGCATAGCCACTGACTCTCCATTGCTCGCTATCGGCGCGACCGCACTCATACTGCATCATCACTTTAAAATGAAGTTATATTAGCACTTGCCGCTGAAATGATATTTGGATCTTCCGAAATTGTCTAATTCAATGGTCCTAGTCGAACAAGTCATCTCGAACACAACGGAAGCCATACCTGATAGAAATGTTGACTGATAATCCGTTATAGCTCCTTCAAAAAAGCAACCGATCTGGAAAGAACTCTAAATGGGAACTTGTTTCTACCGGCCGAGGCTTAGGTGCCACGGAAACGTTGGACTTGAAAGTAGTTCAGACCATTTCAGCCCCGTATGGCACGGGTGTACTGCTACTGTCAGCGAGACGCGCGTATAATACAATCTTTTATGCCATCATCTTTTTTTTTCACATTTGTATGCATCTATTCTTGTTATTTAGACCTGCAAAATATTCTCTAAAACACTGGGATGGGGGTCGATTGATGAGTTTAATTTATTTTTTATTTAGCAAAAATTTTACAATGATGTGATTTGAAACAGCTGATGTAAGCAGGTGATTATGATTTTGATTTGGTTAAAAAAAAAAAAAGCAGCATCCAGGAAAGGCCTTGGCTTGTCTCTCAGAGGCAAAGATGGACAGGGTATTGTCAATTTGCCTGCAAATTAACTGGTATTACCTCATGGGCTCAGGATTACTTTGGCAAACTTCGTTGAATGCTATAGTATGCAGTTACATCCAACAAATGGCAGTTAAAACTTTACAGTGGAAAAAGGAAGCCTTATGTTAACAGAACCCAGATGCGCCATTGGCTTCTTTGGGCTAGGAGGCATCTGCGATGGACCTGCACACACTGAAAAGCTGTGTTGTGGTCAATATTTCACATTTTTTTTCTTGGAAGACAATATGCTGTGTGCGCCAGACTAAAGAAGAAAAGGAGCATCCAAATTGTTGCCAGCCAAAACTCAAAAAGCCAAGGAATTCTGTTGGGGTCTGGAGTTATGCCCATGCCCTTGGTAAGGGTAACTTACACCTAATGCTGAAAAGTAACTGAGATTTTGGAGCAACATATGCTGCCTATGAGACAACATCTTTTCCGAGGACCCCCATGCATATTTTAACAGGAAAATGCGAAACAACATTCTACACGCATTATGAAAGCATAGCTGCGTAAGAGGAGGGTGCTGGTGCTAAATTGGCCCACCTGCAGTTCAGTTTGTCCCCAAAAGAGAATGTTTGGCATATTTTGAAATGCAATAATGAAGACTCCATACTAATGTACACCTTAAGACTTTTTTTCAAGAAGAATAGGAAAAATGATTTCGGAAACACTCAATCAGTTGTTGTCCTCAGTCCTAAAAGGTTCATGTTTTGGAAAGGAATGGCAACATAGCAAAGTGATAAATATTTTATTGTCCTGACTTTTTTGAAATATGTTGTCAGGAATCAAAATTGAAATGTGATAATTTTGATAAATGAAGGAGAAGTCATATGGTGAAACATCAAAGAATGTGCCGCTGTTTTGTTTTCAACATAATACAGGTCAAGGATAGTTTACAAATCATTGCTTTCAGTTTTAATTTTAATTTAATGTTGCAACTTTAAAAAATGTTGTTTTGTTATACGGCTGTCTCCGTGGATAATTCTGTGCCAATATCGTTATCGATATCGTTGGTTATATCTCCCTTGTTTTGCTGCTTACCACTCACCTTGTTACTGCATCATGGGCTGTGGTAATTTCATTATCTATTCTCCCTGACAAGCAGGGTAATGCAGTTTATCAATGTATTTTCTCTGGCCTTTCACAGGTTAAATGGCACGATGCCCTCCAACGCGGAGATCCGCAACAACACCCTGTTTTTCAAGGGGCCCGTCCGGAACGATGTGGCTGGAACGTATGTGTGCGACGCTACCAACAGCATTGGGACGCGCTCGGGGCTGGTGGAGGTCAATGTGACAGGTAGGTTGTACGTCAAAAGGCGGGTGTTTTAACCTCTGCTGCTGCTGGAGCTTATGGCCTGTGTCTAGAGCCCTGGAACCTAACGTGATGAGCACTGTTAATCTAGACGGCTAACAGCTGCGCGCCACGTGATATAGCCATCAACACTTCCTGCATGCCTGTATTTCACTAGGTTTGTGTTATATCAGCACATCTATGGATGAGATCCGCCTTCGCCTCTGTGAAAGAAGACTCGCACAATTGATTTGATGCTCGTTATAATGCCCGGATTAAGGCTTTAATCCATTGTCAGAGTAAGCATTTTTGCTATATGTGGCTTTCATCAGAAAAAATGTGTATGGAGCTCATCAACTCATTTAAAATGATTAGCTCAATGCATTCAATCTGACTGGTATTCTATATGACGTATTATATTCAGTATGAGAGGCGTCGTTCTACTCTTACCTCTCTCATGCGTCCCCTTTTCATGCTGTGAGTGATGTTCTCCACTAGTTTGGAGACACGTGTACACAGTGATAACCCCAGAATGACACGCCTGGAGAGATCAGTCCCTTTAAATTTTTTCTTTCGAATACCAACCCCCCACTGTGTTCTTTTCTCACACTCTGAACAGGGCAGGTGTATAGGCGGAGAACAATGCTGTCTGGTCACCAAATCCCAAAAATAGTCCGGAACAGAAAAAAACGCCTCTATTTCAGGAGCTGGAATCATAATTTTTTGCAACGTGGCCACATTTCTCCGGTATTATCAGAGCCTTTTGTAAGCGAATTCCGTTAGCTTGTTCTTGTTTTCCTCCATTAATAACCCAGGAAGAAAATACATCAAAAGCAATTCAGATCCCTGACTTTGCTTTCCAGAATTACCACGTTCGTGTTCTTGTGATCTTTTACGTTTTGGTAAAATGTATAATGAAAGCGCAGCTCCTGTTCTTTTCTTTTGTCAAATCGGCAGTCAGGACGATAGCGACTGCGGGGATTATGCCAGGCTTTCTTGCAGGGTGTCTTCATGCTCGCTGCTTTGAGTGCAGCGTCACGCAGAGTTGTGCGTGGGGCCGTGTGATGTTATGCTTTAGTGGTGGCAGGAAAATTCCACCAGGCGTCAAACTAAGTTACGTTCTGTTCTCTATTCATTCCCATCGTCCTGCTGCCATTGCCTGGTCTGTTGGACCTCTCCCTCTGTCCACAGCAGGGATGAGCAGAGTGATCAGGCAAACTTTTCATCAGAAAACCTGTTTTCCTCTTTCTAAACCGGTGACTGCATTTATTTAATTAATCACAGTTCACCCTTGAAAATCCATATAATCCCATTCATGGTCACGGCAGCAATATAAAGTTGAACGAAGAAATAATTAGTGTATTGGGTAATAGCTTGTTGTAATTCTGAGAAATGGTTGCCTTTCAGGTCCTGCATTGTGTAGAGTTTCATCCACAACCTAGACTTTGGATTGGATCTCTAACCAGACTGTTTATGGATTTCAACGATGTAATGAACCATAGTTATTACTGATACCACTTTAAGGGAATGGTCCTTGCCGTAGAGTTGTGAAAGTGATGCTAAAGGATGGACGCCTACAGCGTGATCTGCATGAAAACAAAGGATCTTGTGTCCATGAGCACAGTACTTGCTTATTGCAGATTCATTTTGCTCAGGGTTTTGTGTATTTGGCCACTTGTGTGTGTGCTTGGACTAATGTCGCACGATTAATCTAACCACAATTGCAATTGCAATGTCAAGCTGTGCGATTGCATAACCACAAAAAAGGCAGCGATTTGCGATTTAATCTAAATAATCGTGTGCGTGTCAGTGAACAAGCCTACCTCTCCTTTAATCGTATGGAGTCTGCTGACGTTATGCCCACAAGCTATCCTGGGCTGTATCGGAATAGTCAAAAAATTACAGTGTCCACTAATTCCAAACTACTTTTCTTTAACCTATGCGGAAAATGTCTGAAGATTAAGGATAGATGTAAAAAGGGGATTCCTACCGCTAAGGAAGACAACTGTGCTAATTAGAAAATCTGAATGCGCTTAAAGCAGGCAACGTGAACATGAGTCCCCTGACCATCATATACGTTGCTTAACGCGATTTTGCCGGATGAATGGTCGCCGCTTTAAATACTGCTGCTGCGCAGGATCGTGGAATGGTGTTATTTCCTTTCCTTTCAAAAAGGATGTTTCTGTGTACCCTGTGCTAAAGGAGGTAAATTAGGAAGCACTGAGACACCTTTCCTTAACATTTAAAGAATTCGAAGGCACTTATGGTTGCCACATAATCATTTCCAGATCATTTTTTTGGAGTTAGGAACTTCCCTCGGCGAAAAAACTTTTCAGACACCGCCCTGGTCTGTGCAGCAGGTATGGTCACGTGACTACACGCTACGATTCACAGTGACCAATATCGACGCCGAAGAAAATCAGGAGCAAGAGCGTAAGCAAGCCCAGGCATAGAGCTTGTAGCGAAAAAAATGCAACATCTATCATATGGTGCTAGTTCGATTTCAGGTATGGCAACGTTGAACAGAAAGACGTTTTGTGTAAAACTTGCAAAGTTAAAATCTCCACATCCTGCGGCAACACTATCAATCTGTATCAACTCTTGAGAGAAAAAGCATGAAGAATGCATGTCAGTGAAAGCCCAGCAAAGTTAAGACAAAGAGACAACTGAAAGCTGCTAAAGCCCAATGGTGCTACTGCTTTTGTACTTTGCAGAAATGCCTTTATTTTTAACAGTACTCTACCAACTTTTAGGTTTTTGTAGTAGTACTTAATAGGTTTACAAAAATGCCTGCAGAAAAGCATCTAAGTTTACAATAGTGCCACTGCATTTGCACTTATATCCTTATTATTCAAAAAAGGAAAAATCTCTTCAAAATAACATTTTCCAAAAAACAGTGCTATTTACTTCTTTTGTATTTGTTATGCGCCTTAATATTTGCATGTTTTGAGTTGAGAAATGTACACATTAAAACTATCATTATTCTCTGCGTTTCCCTTGATAACAACGCAAGTAGCCTCAAGATACCTTTTTATGCCCCCGTAAACTAAGTTTCGGGGGCATATAGTTTTTAACCTGTCCGTCTGTCTGTCTGTTTGTCCGCACTTTGCCATGGCTATAACTTTTGATCGGCTCATGATAGGACTTTGATACTTGGCATATGTATTGCTTGTGAGAAGGAATTTCAGATGGGGTCATGACTTTTGACCTTGTGACCTTGACCTTGGCGCATGACATTTGGTGACAAAAACTTTAACATTGGCCTTAACTTTTCATTAGCTAGTAATAGGCCTTTCTGATGAGGTCATGAATGTTGACCTTGTGACCTTGACCTTTAACCTTTGATTGACTCATGATAGGCCTTTAGTATCTGTAGTATACTATATATAGTATACTATATATTGAGAACTGAGAACCAACTGTGAAGAAATCACCGATGTTGTGAGGACAACTGTGGTTTGGAAGAAATTTGGGGTATTTCTCATGGAGGATTAGAGCTAATTGGTTATACTTAGAGTTATGGTTACAGGTAAGGTTAAGTTAAGGGTAAGGATCTGAGTTAGTTAGACAAAATTACGTCACAGTCAGGGTCTGGGAAAGGCTACATAGAATGCTTGTAGCTCAGTTCAATGCCCTCTCAAGAATAGCTTAATTAACACGCTCATGTGTTCGTGTTTGTGTGTCTGTGTGTGTGTGTGTGTGTGTGTGTGTGTGCGCGTGTGTTTTTGAGTGCATGTGTCCAGGACCGGGTGTTCAGTATTCAGTTATTTGCTGAGACAGAGAGACGGATATGAGTCAGTCAATTTTTTTCTCCTTTCCTCACCATCTCATCTGCCCCAGAGCTGCACTTCAACTCAGCTTGGACAGATAATTCACTGTGAATCACACTTGTTCGGTGAGCATCACATTTAGTTAACAAGTTTTATAGTCACGGATGTAACACACTGAAAAGATTTTATTTGTTCACATCTCGCACTATTTCTGCCTTCACATCACCTGTCCCTGTGTGAACTGTCACTCAGCCCAAAATTATTGCACTATGAAGAGACAGGATATGTAAAATTGGCTGTAATTCTGTCATCAAAGGTCATGAAACATGGATGATACTAATGCACCCTGATAATAATGTGACAGTTTTTTTTGTAACCTACCTCATATTGATTTTTTTTTTTCATTTCAGTTTTGAGGAGTGTAGAGAAAGACAAAAAATAGTGCCATGGACACTTAGCTCACTTGGTTTATTTCAGGCTTTAATGTAATGTAAGCTCACAATGGTAGTATTTTTTATGCTGGGTCCAACAATGAGAATGTGAAGACACCTTTAGGGTGAACCATATTAGCTCGACTTTAAAGGTTTTTTTACTTGTCAAGGTCATTATAAGGTCAAATAAAAAAACATCAAATTGCCAATGCAGTAGTGATCACCAAGGTCTCCAGCAACTATGAAGTAAATCTCAACATTCCAAATGCTTTCAAACACTCTGAAGCATGATGCAGAGCAATTTGAGGTTCAAGGTCACTGAAAGGTCAAATCTGAATATATGTTCAAATCTGCAATATATATTTAATTATTTGCACAAAAAGAATCTAAGTCCAAAGTTTCAGCCTTTTAATTACAGTTGGAACCTTATTTACCATGTTTCAAAGGTTCTTTCCTGGTCAAGGTCACTGAACGCTCAAATGACGATAAACGTCAAAATTTTCACCACAGCATAGATTGCCTGCCTCAAACGTACATTTTTACGAAGTTTCTGCTTTCTTGCTGCTTTCAAACACTCTCCAGCATGATACAGTGCAATTTAAAATATGGCCGACTGGTGGCCACGTTTGATGTTGAGTTTCAACGCCTCGAACAAACTTTAATCACAGACTTTACTCTGGACATTCGATTGTACCTTTGCACCAAAATTCACATCGATCCTTTCAGTGGTTTGCATGGGAAGATCAAAGTTAACGCAGATGCCGTCACCAATGCCAATGCGCCTCGTGATTCCATAAGCTCCCTTTGGTCCGTTGGACCAAGTGAGCTAAAAATGTGGCTCTGCCAAAATACTTATGATGTGCCTTTTATGTCTCTGTGAAATGAGAGTGCTTCAAGGGAGCAGTCTGCAGCCATTGTCTTGAACTCAATCAAGATGAATGGCAGTACCAATAATAGATACATTATGGTACAGGGCACAATGAAACATGTCTTGAATGTCTATAGCACAATTGTTTGTGCTTATTTTATTTATATCAATGCTTTCATTGGTGTTTGTTCAGGAAATGTGAGATAAGCCCTTTGGAAGTGGAAAAATTGAAGCAGATTGGGCTGTATTGCTCTGGCATGTCTTGTTCTCCTTTGTGATAATCATAAAGCAGCACGTTACAAAAGGCACCAGGCTTAATGTGGCTGCCTGATGTCAACTGTCAGCCTTGCCCCCTTTAGTTGAGCCACAAAGAATGAATGCACTGCTCTTAACTTTTGGTATGTATCCGTTTGTGTAGCTCAAACCAAACTGAGGTGCAGTGATTCAGTTTCACATTCTTTTTGATGACTGAAATCATTCATCAACTTGACACCTTAGATGACCTTGTTTGATGTACATATGAGTGGTTTCGAGGATGTACACATTGCAAATGTTAATTAAGAATGCAATGTCCCATACTTTCCAGTTTCTCAATAGGAGAAGCAAGAGGAGTCAAGCTGGGCTAAGACCAAATATATACAATAGTTTTTTTTTTTACAATATTTGAAAGATTTCAAGGATAGTTGTTGTTCATTGTTTTATTATCAGCAGATAATGATTGATGTATTTAATTCATGTTCATTTTGTTTTGCACATATAAGAGATATAGTGAGGATAAACCTACCACTTGAATCTCAGTCGTTTTTTTTTTACATTAAATTAATTAAAATGATTCTTTGGCTCAAAGAGGACACCAAAATATTGCATCAAAAATAAGTGTTTATCAGAAAGAATGAGGGATATACTGCAGTTCTAAGTGAACGGACCAAGGACAATTGCTCGCATGAGGTGGAATACTGTTCTTTTCATTATTATTACTTTTTACATTATTTTCTTTGATTTTATCTGATGGTAGTTATCTACCATTGAAAGGCATGCTGAAATACAGCTGTTATCCATTGGCTTGAAAGCTTTGCTTGTGTGGATTCTCTGATGAGGAGAATACAGCCCATCAGGATCAAGGCCTTGCAGCCTTCATGTAATTAGCTAAAACACTTCACAGGGAGGCTCTATGACTTGCTGTGAATTGGCTGTTTTATCTGCACCCAAAAGATTTGTATGCATTTTTCTTGAGATGCCAAGACTAAAGTTTTGTTCCCGTTCGACTCTGAGGAAGAGACTGTGCGTCGAAACGTTAGTCTTTGCATCTCAATAAACTGATGCAAGTGATTTGAGTGCTCCAGTCTGTTCCTTCATTTGTTCTTAATTTGTCCTTTTCTGTGAGCACCGACCTCTGGCAAGAGAGGGGCCAAAGCGCAAGGGGTTCCTTTATTTTGATTTACGTATTTTTCTTGTAACCATTTCCCATGGCTTCTTGCATTTCGGTTTTTTATGACCACATCAGTTTCATAGAGAAAAACATAAAAAAAAGCAAGACACCATATGGTGTTGAGGACTTTTACTCTATTCTGTAATTATCTTTGACATATATCGCCCAGTCCTGCTCATCTGTGATGCTCATCAAAATTCTAGCGGTTGAATCTTGCAGACTAGCCTAAGATGTCAGCCATAGCTTCTTATCAGAGCAGCCTTTGTAGTATGTCAGACACCCACAGGCTCTCCAGAATAAGATCCTTCATGCATTGCTCGGCAGATCAGGTGGCAAGGATTGCTGGTATGCAATGAAGCCCCATCCCAGTCGAATGAAAGCCTCCCATCTCTGAGTAACGCTAAACCTGCTTGTGCAATGAGCATTCATCTTTATTATTTCTCCATTGACACCTATTGTGATAAACAGCAGACAAGTGAGGCGTGTAAAAAACAGTTGGTCAGCACAGTAACTTGACAGAAACAGTTGGTGGGTTTGTTTATCTTGTATGTATAATCAGTGTTGCGTGACTCAATTTGGCTGCCTTACTGACCAGTTGGAGGCACAGTTGTTAAGACCTGACTTTGTGACTTTTAATTTGTCATTCTGGGTTTTCAAAAACCTTTTTAGTGTCAGTTTGGGCTCGTTTTTTATCCCCCCGGCATATGTGCGGGGGGATATAGGGATCAGTCCGTCTGTCTGTCTGTGTGTATAATCGTTTCCGGAGCATAACTCAAAAACCGTTCAATATTTCTTCATGAAATTTGGTGTGTACATCTGATATGCCATGTAGACTAGATGTGCCTTTTGGCATTTAGGAATTTTTGAAATTTTAATTTTTTGTGTTTCCATGGCAACAAGTTGGACTTAGTCTCTGTGGAGGGTAGGGCTCGTTTCCGGAGCATAACTCAAAAATCGTTCAATATTTCTTCACAAAATTTGGTGTGTACATCTGATAGGCCATGTAGATGTGCCTTTTGGCATTTAGGAATTTCTGAAATTTTTATTTTTTGTGTTTCCCTGGCAACTAGTTGGACTTAGTCTCTGGGGAGGGTGGGGCTCGTTTCCGGAGCATAACTCAAAAACCGTTCAATATTTTTTCACAAGATTTGGTGTGTACATCTGATATGACATGTAGATGTGCCTTTTGGCATTTAGGAATTTCTGAAATTTTTATTTTTTGTGTTTCCATGGCAACAAGTTGGACTTAGTCTCAGGGGAGGGTAGGGCTTGTTTCCGGACAATAACTCAATAACCATTTAATATTTCCTCACGAAATTCGGTGTGTACATCTGATATGCCTTGTAGATGTGCCTTTTGGTATTTAGGAATTTCTGAAATTTTTATTTCTTATGTTTCCATGGCAACAAGTCCCATCACACTGGTGTGTGAAGTTGAAACTTCTGCTTGTTTTCTGAGGGTGTTATGAATCTTTGATGCATGCACAGTCAGGAAGTTTTCTTGGCATGCACCTTTTTATCCCCCCGGCATATAATGCGTGGGGATATAACTATCGCTCTGTCCGTCCCTCTGTAAACATGACTTTGTCCAGGTCATATCTCGGAAAATATATGTGCTAGCTTCTCCAAACTAGACACACATGTCAATCATGATGTGTAGATGTGCCTTTTGCTGTCACTCTGTCCATCCGTTTGTCTGTCTGTCTGTAAACATGAGTTTGTCCGGCCCATATCTCGGACACTATATGTGCTAGCTTCACCAAACTTGACACACATGTCCTGTGCCTTTTGCTAGCGCTCTGTCTGTCCGTCTGTCTGTCCATCTGTAAACATGACTTTGTCCGGGCCATATCTCGGAAACTATATGTGCTAGCTTCACCAAACTTGACGCATATGTCAATCATGATGTATAGATGTGCCTTTCACTATCGCTCTGTCCATCCGTCTGTCCATCTGTCTGTTCGTCTGTAAACATGAGATTGTCCGGCCCATATCTCGGAAACTATACGTGCTAGCTTCACCAAACTTGACACACATGTCAATCATGATGTGTAGATGTGCCTTTTGCAATCACTCTGTCCGTCCGTCTGTCTCTCCCGTCTGTAAACATGACTTTGTCCAGGGCATATCTCGGAAACTATATGTGCTAGCTTCACCAAACTTGACACACGTCAGTCATGATGTGTAGATATGCCTTTTGCTATCGCTCTGTCCGTCCTTCTATCTGGCCATCTGTAAACATGACTTTGTCCGGGCCATATCTTGGAAACTATATGTGCTACCTTCACCAAACTTGACACTCATATCAATCCTGATGTGTAGATGTGCCTTTTAAAGGTTGTTACACAACCTACAGCCGGGGGGATCCGCCATTGCCAGATGGCGCTTGTTTATTTTTCGGCAGTGTATTAGTATTGCAAATGATTAGTTATAACGGTAACACTTTAAGGATACAAATAATGTGCTAAAGCAATGCTGAACTAATGCATGAGTCCTGATGGTTTAATGCATGAATTAATGCAAGACGTATCAAGAATTTCTGTTGCTTATCATTTGCAAACATATCATTTACAAAGTCACTATGCCTTTTTGTGATGAGTTTGCAGTTAATGAATCATCAGTTTCAATAAATAAAAGTGAATTAACATCCCATAACTGATGATCTATTAAGTGTAAACGAATCACAAAAAGTCATAGTGACTTCATCATTTCTTAAAGCAACTCTCAATTACCGGGTACTTTGACACTAATTCCTCAGCTCTGTACTTGTAAACTATATATGCGCCAAAAATTCCCATGAAAATACACACAGTAAGAATTTTAGGCTTGTTTTCTGATGGCAGACCTTGATTTTCAGCCAGTTTCTGCCCCACCCACAATTAGGCTCAAAATCTGCAGGATTGACACATCAACCTGCTGACGTCATCCAAAGAACGAGACGAGCTCATTTTTCTGTACTGCCTATGGGACTCGAACTGCAGAAGGTTTATAAAATCGCAATTTTCTCACAAAATTTCGTGAAACAGCGGAGCAAATGCCTTCCAGATGCACTGTAGCAGGTTATAGTTACGTATCTCTTGCTCCTAAGGGACCTTAAGGAGAAGTAACTCAGAAACAAATGATCACAGAATGATACAAATATGAGAAGCTCAAACTCATCTCAAGAGACGAGATTGAGCAACAGATGAGCAAGACACTTTTCCTATGACTCTTGTCTCGTCTTCTAATCTTTTTCTCTTTGTCAGATCACATTGTTGTTTTACTCTAGCCTGACCAAATGCCATACATAATCTAACAAGCTTGTTGAATGTCCGCTATTAAACTCAGGAGAACATAATGAACATAATGAAGTCAAATCGACATCAAAGTGTAGCACTCAGTTTGGCAAACTCGCGAACAGCTGACGGAGGAATTAGATTTTCATAACAGAAATCTGGGTCATACGCTTTAAAAACGCAGTTCTTATGTTGCAGAACCAAACACCCGGATAATGCGTTTAGCAGTAGCTTTCGCAGACGGCGAATGCGAGTGAACCACGGCGCTCTAGCCCATTTAGCGCGTCTCTGCTTGCCCGTTAAGAAAACCAGTAGTTTAAATAAAAAAATATAGATATTGCCAATTTTTCTTTTGCGCATAATGTCAATCATATCGGATTTGAAGTTACTAAGCACTGGGGCGACAAAAACATGTAATGAAGTGATCAAAATGATATTTTTACTTGCAGTTGTACTTACCGGGTATGCAGCGAATTGGTCCTGAATTCTTTAGATGATGCCACGCTAAGAAAGGGCGGCATCATCAATTGTAGCGATTAAAAGGGGCATTTCCAGGGAAAGTAGAACGTTACTAATTACTCCAAAACGGCTTGATATGATGGAAAATGACCGCTATATATTTTCTTTCTGGATGAAAAATCACATGATGAGAGCCTGTTTGTGAAATTTCGCCCTCTAGACGCTTTATTACCTTTAATGATGAGCAACAGAAATTCATGACACTTCCTGCATTAATTCATGCATTAAGTCATTATGAGTCATGAATTAGTTCAGCATTACTTAAGCACATTATATATTAATTGTAAAATGTTGCAGAAATCCAGCTAATTTTGCTGCATGTCAATTAATATATGAAGTAATGATGTATTAACATTCCTGAACTAGTGATGTATTGAGTGTAAACTAACCACACAAGGTCATGATGACAGGAACAGGAATTCATTCAAATCATCATGAGTCATGCATTAGTTCAGCATTACTTACGCATACAAGATGTATTCTTGTTGTAAACTGTGGCCATTGTAACAATGCAATAGTCAAAAGATCTTTCTCAGGAAAAGAATAGTGGCATGTACACTCTCTTATGCAGTGTCTCTAAGTTTTAAAACCAGATCATGTTATCTGTACATTGGATTTCAAAATATGTCTTTACGGATTCATTGAGTCTGTAACGACAGTTTCAGCTATCTCATGTGAGCATACAACTCATTCATACCAATGGGCAATTTAGAGTCTCCAGTTAGCCAAGCATGCATGTCTTTGGACTGTGGGAGGAAACCGGAGTACACGGAGGAAACCCACGTGAACATGGGGAGAACATGCAAAGGCATGATTCCAATCCACAACCTTCTTGCTGTGAGGCAGCAGTGCTACCTACTGAGCACTGTGCCGCCCTACCTTCTCAGAGTTGCTGTAAACCAATATACATTGACTTCATGCTGGACCATTGAAGGCTAAAACGTGATGTGCAAAAAATGGAGTGTCTTTGGTGCATAATTGAATAAATCTCATCTTTTGATGTCAGCATAAACATTTTCCATTCGTTGAACATAAGTAAACTTAATTTCAAAGAAAAAGAACAAAGGGAGAGTCTTTGGAACAGAACAAGAATTGCCCACAAGCAAGGCTGATGAAGAAAAGCTTGAAGAAGAAAGCAATACAGCATATTCTGTTGAAGCAGCAGTTTGCACAAACACAAAAAAGAATTTGAAAATTAATTTACATTTATTCAATGATGGATGCCATTATTATTATTATTATTATTATTATTACTGGTAGTGGTGGTAGAAGTTGAACAGTCACAACAACAACCAGTAGTACTGATTGTTTTACAGGTATAGCAGGTATAGCAGAATTAATTGTGGCATGAATTGAGCGCCATTAGGTAATACTATGCTTCTCAGATATATAGAGTGCATGAGTGCATACAGTGCATGTCCACCATCGATTGATATCTACATTGAACTTGAAAAAGCACTGAGGCCAGCCATCTATTAACGAGACAGGCCTCATCCCAATCATTTTGATTTCCCTAAACTGAATAAATACCGCACATAGCAACACAAAGCTGCTTTGTTAGTCTTGTTATAACATGATTGAACTATCCGCTGGAAAAAAAAAATATTTCATGGACTGATAGTTATCGCTACTTCTGCTGACATCTCAGTCATTTTTAAGCTGACAGGTGCCCTGGCAATGACAAAGCTGATCTTTATCGAACGTACTTATATTAACAGTTATATTTAAATATAGGCAACGACTTTCCAGTGATGGCGCCTGAGAAAAAATCTGTCTTTTAAGAAACTCACCAGCTGATGTTTCATTTCAGCTGGGGTGTGCCACTCCAATTTAACGTTCGCTCTGATTAATGTGGCTAAGCAGTAAAAGTAACCAGTAACATTAAGGCTGAGCAGAGTTACATAATTTCAACCCCATCTTTCCAGGGCTTTTGCTAATCACCTTTTCAGGCCATAATCAATTTACCTCTGAAGTAAGAGGTAACAGTGGCACAATGGTTAGCACTACTGTCTCACAGCAAGAAGGTTGTGGGTTTGAAGCTAAGTAAGTTACAATGTTGAATCTTCCCTGCAGTTTGGTTCCCTTTCATATGGCAACATTTGTGAGCAGACCCAAATGACTAAACTGATGCTTTTTGCTAGTGGACTATCGCTTCATTGGTCAGAATGTTTTTGCTGTGTCTGTGTATTGGGACAACATAGTTGGTGTGACCGGGAGGAGGATACCTTTAATGGATCAGCAACTCTTTTCAAAAAAGTTGGCACAGGGTCACGTTTACCACTGTGTTGCATCATGTCATCTTCAATTATCACTCGGTAAGCTATTGGGAACAAAGGAGACCAACTGCTGAAGTTTTGAAAGCAAAATGTTTTCCCATTCTTGCTTTATGTAGGATCTTAATACTTCATACAATACTTTGCAGCCTCCTTGGTCATATTTTTCATTTCCTAATGTGCTAAATATTTTCAGTGGGTGACAGGTCTGGACTGCAGGCAAACCACTTCAGCGCTTAGACTATAGAGCCATGTTGTTGTAGTATATGCAAAGTATGGTGTATAGCATGGTGTTGCTGAAATGAGTAAGGCCTTCCCTTGGCGTCTGGATGGCAGTAAATATTGCACCAAAACCTGTATATATTGTTCACCATTAATGGTGTCTTCACGGATGCGCAAGTAACCTATGCCATGCGTACAAATGAACCCCATACTATCATGGATGCTGGCTTTTGAACTATTTGCTGATTACAAGCCGGATAGCCCCTCTCCTCTTTAGCCCAGAGCACGTGGTATCCATGATTTCCAAAAAGAATTACACATTTTGATATGTCAAACTACAGGGCAGTTTTCCACTTCGGCTCAGTACATTTTAAATGAGCTCACGCCCAGAGATGAGGGAGGCTTTTTATGGATCTTCTTTACATATGGTTTAATCTCTGCATAGCAGAGTTTTAACTTACATTTCTGGATGCAGTGACAAACTGTGTGGTTTACAGAAGTATTCCTGAGTCCATGTAGTGATTTCCACCACAAAATCCTGTCTGTTTTTCATGGAGAGTCCCTTGAGGACCTCAAAATCACAGCCATTCAAAATTGGATTTTTCTGGATTTTTGGAATCCATCCATTTTCTATACCCGCTTATTCCTCACTAGGGTCACGGGGCGAGCTGGAGCCTATCCCAGCTGACTACAGGCAAAGGCAGGGACCCACCCTGAACAGCTTGCCAATCCATCGCAGGGCGCACACACCATTCACACACCATTCACTCTCACACTCAAATTTTTGGAATCTTTTAATGATATTTTTTTTACCATAGATTATAAAATCTCCAAATTCTTTTGCAATTTTTTGTTAAAAACATTGTTCTTAAATTGTTGAACTATTTCCCCATGCAGTCTTTCATAGAGTGGTTAAACCCTCATCATATTTACTTATGAAAGACTTTTTATACCCATTCATGCCACTGACATGTTGTTAAATAATCTAATTACCTGTGAAATGTTCTGCCTGTCTGTCTTTTTTAAGCGTCATACAACTTTTACAGTCTTTTATTGTTCAGTCCCAACTTTTCAAAAACATGTTACTGTCATTAAATTCAAAATGTGCAGATATTTTTCAAAAAAACAATACAATTTTTCAGTTTCAACATTTGATATGTTGTCTTTGTCCGATTTTCAATTAAGTGTAGGGTCTTAATTGATTAGCCAATCACTGCATTCTGGTTTATTTACATTTCACACCGCGTCCCAACTTTTTAAACTTATTTTAACGTAATCTTGAAAGGGAGGGTATGTAGTCTTTTCTGTTATCCCCAAGTATCTAGTTTAAAACAAAGAATTTGTAATTTAGACAAGGGAAGCATGTATCTGTGTGTTTTGGTATGTGCATATTTGTTCAACCATTTAGCAGAGGACATTGGTTTCTTTCAACATTAGCAAAGAACAAGACCTTATAACTATGAGAGGATGTTGGTATTGTGTGTGTGTGTCATCTTTTGTTGGTGTGCTAGAGACCTCATAGTTGCCCTCATAGGGATGATGTGCCGCTGTTAATTAAGCTTTGAGGTTTTCTATTTTCCTCGTTTGTCAAATAAGTCTGCTATGAATTCCATTAATGTATGAATTACAACAGACACTGCTACTGACAGCTTCACTGCTTGCCTGAAACAACGGGATGTAATATTATGACAAACGCACAGCATGTGAGAGTGAGTAATCGAAATAATAAACCATGGTGATGCATCTGATAGAAAAGAATGAACCCACACAATGACAGTTTTTAAAAAGCCTGGACATTTAAAAAGGCACTGTACATGGAGCACGCCTTTAATAATGAGGCATACTCATTTTAATGACAAATCTGCACATACTGTAGTCCATGTTTTTCTTGATTAAAAATGAGTCATGATTATATGAACGATACAAAGTATCTTGAAAACTGGTGTTTCCTTACAAATCTGGTTCCTTAGTTAATTAAATATGCTGTTTTCGTGTTTGAGGGATTGGGGGTGGATGGGGTTGGGGGCGGTTTGGACATCATGTTAGTTTCGACTTCTGGTATTTTATTTTGTGATTGATATTAAATTATCAGTAAAAAATATAGATAGCTCACTTGGTAAAGCATTGCGTTGCGAAGCAGAAGTGACTATCCTGTCGCAGGCTCGAGCCCCGCCTTGGCAGCCTCACAGTAGCGCACAATTGCCATTAGCGCTACAGGGATGCAGATTGGGAAGGGACTGCCTGGAAGGGAATATAATAGTTGCCTTGTTCGTTGCTGAAGCGCCTCCTGTTGGCCAGACAGGAGCTCATCAGGAAGATTCTAAGTCTGTTCATGTCCGGGTATCCTCCGCCCTCGATCTGAATTTGCGAAGATTCAACCAATGAGTGTATAAGACGCGGTGACTGACAGAAGGTGCTTCGAAGGACAGCCGCAAACTGTCCACATTCTTATGAGTTGGCAGCAAGTGGTTGCATACGAGCAAGACTTGTACATAGTTCACCAATTGGGCATTCCAGAGTCGGACGGGATTGGAGATGCCAAATTTAAAAAAAAAAAAAAATCACCCTTAACACAATGAAAGCCAGTGGAGATCTCTTAGCATTGGAATACTGCAGTCTCAAATGTGTCTTTTTGTCACTTGGATTATGCTGACTTGCTGTGATCATGTAGTTACACGCTCTGTACGGCAGACATGCAAACACACTGTATGTATTGTAGCAGTGGCAGACTCGGCGGGGGGGGGGGGGGGGGGGGGGGGGGGCGTTCGGCCCCAAATGACGTCACCCATAGATTACAGAATATCCAGTCTGAAGCTCATTTGGTCACTGTTCACTCTGCCTACCTACCGTCTAATCCAAAAATGGCAAAAAAGCAGACCTTTGCTGGAGCTGAAAACGCCCAGCTCGCTCGAAGCTTTCAACCTGGCTACGGCTGACTCACGGCCAAGAAACTAGATCAGCTTGATGCCTCATAGTTCGCTACAACGAGATGCTGGATCATATCCGTCCTAGTAAGGGAATGCAGCTGACAATTTGCTTGCGGTGGCGGGTCGAACTCTGTACATATGCGCGAAGCAGAAGTGGGACAAATGCTGAACACCGCTCGCCTTAGCTCATTGACGCACCTTAGCCAGGTCCCATTAACGGCACTATGGTCAGTCAAACGGCAACATTGCATTATGTATGCTTTTTTACAAACCTGGTCGACTTGAATTTTCCTATCTCATACTTGCACATTTTGATATGAAGCATTATCACCCTACATTTTGACTTTGGTGAATGCTGAATTAAATGGCTACTGTGGCCAGCATACGCATGGGTTATCAATGCTAACGCAGCTTGGCTGCCCAGCTAATCTATGACCTTTATATTAGCGAACAATACCACTGCGACGCGGAGCTTTTCTGTCTCGTCATGTAATTAAAAGTGCCTTTGGACCTTGACGAGGAGCCCTTGCTCTTATTATTTTTTTTCTCGTATAAATGAAGAGTCACTGGACACGGAATATGTACATAATAATCAGTTATCGCACTGAAAATACTGCGAATCCATTTGCGGCAATCGTCGCACTATTAGCTCTTGCTGTGCATATCTATTTACTGTATAATTACAGCAATATACGGAGGGCTCTCCAATGCTCTGGGGGATCAGCTGAAGGACCCCGTCATTGGTTAGTGTGCGTTGGTAGTTGGAATGCTGTAGCTAACTAGCCAGCTGATAACTGTGGCAGTTGTGCACTCCCTTTGGCATAGCTGAACATCTTGAGCAAAAGCTAACTGAGTGATTATTGTATTCATTCTCTAGCTAGTTGACAAGCTTATTCTGAGACTTGCTACTACGTGCCAACATGAAATAATATTAGAATTTCATTCACCTCACAAAATGGACCACAGACTCCTAACCAAATAGCAAGACATTATTTCCCAGATATTTTGATGAAAACTTATTCAGTCGCAAACGCAGCCCAAGGGTCAAGTTTTGTGACTCCAATTAGCCTGTGGATAGGCAGCTTTGGCTAATATAAATAGAGTCTTGGCAATGAGCCACTCTTATTAATTGGATTGACTTGTCAAAGTGGTCACATTCTCATTCTCTCCCGCTGTGCATTATGTTATTGGTGTAAATACACGTAACTTTACAAATCCCGCCCCCTGTCTGGTTATCTCTGAATCCGCCTCCTTTGTAGTTCTGTTATGCATGAAATAGCCGCATAGCAGTCATACTAATTGCAACGTGTGTATATATTTATTTCCCTACCGATTTCCCAGTATGTTTAACTTCATAATTCACCGCAGACTAACTTACAGTGTATTACTTCTCTGCAAGGGTCACTGCACTCTGAGCTTTCAGATTGCCACTTCATTAGAGTCTGTAGTCAATGGATGCATTTCTCAACTGAGTGGCTTCATCTGCTAATTAATTACAGTGCAGAAAGGTCAGCATATAGGAGAGGCAATGAGAGGTCCTGTTAATGTTATTTTAGCCAATTAATTTTCCAATCGAATGTTCTTTTCTTCTTTGTAAGTGATTAGTCCAGTACCATCTTGCATTTTTGTGAAAAACTATGTTTTGACTTTCATTAGCCAGAATGTGGTGATTTTCTAAAAATCACAGCCTTGGAGACCTTACGATGACTGCAGTACAGCTGACATAAAAGTACACCATTCATCTTCATTTTTTTCATTGTGTTGTTTTTCATTTAACATCGCCAATTAATGTAAAGTGCTTTTGATTCAGTTTCACGCAGGGATTAACTTGACGGAGCAGGTCCAGCAAGCTAAGTTTGAAAAGATGAATATTGGCTTCAGTTTAACTACTAGCCGATTATAACACTCTGATGTAATCAACTCAGAGCCCCTAGTCCCACCAGTCTGGGTCTTTTGTGGCCGTGTCTTCTGAAAAAAACTCTACCAGTTTCTTCAGATACGTTGAAAGATTTTTTTGGAACACTTCCTTGAATTTATATTTGTAGGTTGAAATGTTGCAATCAAGCAGGGCAGAGTACCATTCAATGGGACTCAAATTTTATCCAGCCGTCTGTATTGAGAGATATCTGATGTAAAGCATATCCTGGAGAGACCAGGCGGACTTTTGTTCAGTTTCCAGAGGCTGTACCCAGCAAAACCTGTTCAGTTAAACCCAATTACAGAATATGTGAATTACCCTGACAAGTCATACCAGGCGCAATAAAATGCACCACGATTTGCTTATCTTCCTAATATTGTTTGAAAGACTCTTGCCTTTGATTACTTGTGTACTTTTTCTTTGTAGAATTAGATGTGCAATGACTTGTCCTGCAAGACGTCTGTGATTAATTTACATTGCTCTCATTTAGCCACTCTTATCGGGAGCCAGTCGGAAGGGAACGGATGTGCACCCACCTGAACTAACACTACATTCAGACAGCAGGTCTTGATGCACAATTCAGATTTTTTGGAGAAATCCGATTTTTTTTGTATGCTCGTTCATATTTCACATTATATTGAGGGCTGACTGCAATAAACAGTTATGTCCAGATGCGATATATTAGACATAACTGTTTATTGCAGTCAGCCCTCGATATGCGACTTGTATCAGTTTTGAGTATGAACTGAATGCGATCCTGAAGTGACCTGCATGTGCAAAAGATGTCCTGAGGTAATACGTGACCACGTAGGCACGCACTATTTGTTTACAGAAGTAAAAATATGGAGGCATCTCGTCTCGGCATGTGTGTGGCACAGATAAAGTTTATCTATAACCAAAGTCAGTACCATTACAGACAAATAATGACGTAAAGATCGAATAAATTCGACTTGGCTGTTCAGACAGCAGTCGTATTGCAAAATATCAGATACGTATCGGGTTTAGGACCACATATGAAAGTGGCCTGGGTTGGATTTTAAAAGAATCGGATTTGTGCTGTTCAAACCGTCTTTAACAGATTGGATACAGCTCACATATGGGCAAAAAAATCGGATTTAGACCACATTTGACGGCTGTCTCAACGTAGCCTAAACTAATAAACACTGTAGCTTCACTGAATATTATTTGCAAATTTGTTTAGTCTCTTAAAGCTTGTCCTGTTGCATAATATCTCTTTTTATGCAACAGTTAGTTCTGACCAAGTACTTTTATTGTACAAGAGGCATTCTATGAGTGCTGGTGATAGAGTGCAACATCACTGTGGCATATAACAGCAAAATCACTCCGGAGTTTTAATAACCTTTTATTACACTAACTGCTAATCACAAACTAAGCACTACATTGTTAGCACCAGTCAAGTAACAATCCATTTGTGGAACTATTTGCGCTGGTGAAGCAACGTACCTGATTAAATAAACAAAGAAATCATAATCTGTTGTTGCTTATTGCCTTCAACTAATAAGTGACGTTTATAGAACTGCTGTCCAACGGCAATATCACATTCGACCTCGCCATATTGTTGCTGAATATTATCATGGCTGCGATATCTTCGGCACTCAGCCTCCTACGACCGTATCAGAGTCGTGATGATATTCAGTGACAACATCACTCCTGCTCGTGTGATATTGCTTAATTAGATACCAGTGGATTGTGGCATCTTAGTATGAGGAAATAAAGCTGTGGGGCTCTATTTTCAGACCAACTGCCTCAGAATGTCTTTATTAACCCTTTTAGGAGTAGTTTTTCTCAGATCCCATCAGGCCACCATCAAATAGACATTCTATCTGACTGGTTGACTAATTGACTAACCATGATGAAGGAAGCTGTTCAAGCTCCACTGACAGCAATGGAAGTAAAAAAACAGAATGCAGAGCTGGCTTTCATCATTAGGGGGCGTGGGGGAGAATTTGTAAACGGGGAGGAATACCGTATTCAGCTGTAAACCTCTGCCAAGTATATGGCGGAGGTTATGTTACTGTATCCTTGGACAGGGTCCAGGATGCGTTGGGTTTACCATCATTCTGCTACCGCCATATCCACTGCCGCTATTACCATAGAGGTTTTTTGTTGAAATGTGTTATTAATTAATGTAATAATTAACTAATTTAGGGTATATACACAAACCCATGCAAAATGGCCCAATTTTCATTTACTGTCACATTTAATCTTTAGGTTTGTAAACGTATGATAGGAAGTGATATATTGCACATTTGATTTGATTTGATTTCACCTGGAACCTTAGGTATCCCTAATGACTTTTAAAAAATCATTTAGGTCTATAAATGCACAGCACTATAAAAAATGGCCCATATCACATTTAGGGCTTAAGTTTGTATGAGGAGTTGATCAGAAGTCATACATTCCAAAGCTGTTTGTGACCTTGTATTTGAACTTTGACCTTGAGTTTCATTGTCGATCTTAATTAATTTGATCAGTTTGTTATATTTTACTCAAGCTTTGACCCTCGGATCAAGGCCAAATTCAGATCTTTCAACATTGTGTGGTGTCTGACTCTGAACAAAATTTCCTCAATAGTTGTTTACTGATTTGAAACTTTTTTGACAGTTAAACATTATGAATGTCACAATTAATTGTATGAAATGACATACAAATAAACGGCTTACGATAAAACTAAACAATACAATGATAATGAGAAAACCTAGCTCAGCCATGCAAAATGATTTATTGTAGCCGCTGAGATTGTTTCCACCTGTCACTGTGATTAATCCTACCCTTGAAATAGTATTCCTACTGCAGTTTTAATATTGGCGTCAATGGCATTTGCATGTCTCATCCCCCTCATGATGTCAGTTGACCCAACATTTCCTCGTTTCAAAACTTTTCGCTTGACTGGAATATTATAGTCATTTTGAATTGACGTAGCATTAACAATTAAAATTGATTTATGAGTTATTATGCAGTCGATGGTTGTTTTCATCCAGGACAACTAATTGAATGGTGCAGTGCAGCCCTTAGAATTGTTGCATCCAACTAATGTACGTAGAAGAGTGTGGAACTCGGGAAAAAAGTGGAGGGCACCACAATGTAGCAAGTGCTGTACATGTTGAAGCCTTTGGAACTGTTATTCTCCTAAATGTGATTTTTTGAACACTCAACTTGATCATAATTCCCATCATATCTGGAATTGATAGATGCATGTGAAATGATTATATGCTTGGATTCTCTTTAGAATAGTATACAAAACACAAAATGTGCATTGAGGTCAATCTGACTGATTTTGGTTTAGCAGATTGCATATGTAGCTCACTTAACAGTCAATGTGGGAAAAGTTTTATTAGTATTATTTGCACATGCTGTTGTTAATATTTCCTGACCAGCCTGCTTAGTCGGTTCTGTGTAAGAAATCCTTGAACATAACGTGAGGTGATCAAATCTTCTCCAGCTTTGTTTGCTGGTTTGGATAACATGTTACATGTTACCCACAGATAGACTCAGCTCAACTGTTTTTGCTCATGGCAGATTTTTTTGAATGCCCAGATGAGGCCATTATAATCACACAATTACACTTTCACTCCTTCACTCCTACAAGGGTTAAATGGGCCCAGCAGGGAGGCACAGGCACTGTCGCTCTGTTTGTCAGCCTCAGCTATGAGCGGCTCCAGCCTTTGGGGTTAAACGATGCTGGAGCAACAGAGCACGCTCCTCGATTACCGGAGAGATGGCAGGTTCACCACCTCAGTGAGAGTGTTGGCTGACGCCGTCAACATCCGTTCACACTCTCCTGAGTCTGCAGCCACGCAGGACCATGAGGAGAAAATGAATTGGAGGGTTGACTCCCTGCCACTAGGTGAAAATGAAATCAATAAGAGTGAGCTACCCTGAGTAATATAAATAAATAAAGAGGTCCACACAAGTGTGGGGGAAGGGGGGGGGGAATAAACACTCGATCACGTTTGATTTTGGAATTTAACGGATGGCACAGAATGAAGTGAGACCCAGGGGAGAGAAAAAGAGAAACTGCTGCACCTTTTTTCCAGTTTTGCGGTCAGATTTCTTAGTTATGTTTTCGCTCCTGTCTGTCTGTAAACTAGATAACTCAAAAAGCAATGTGTGGATTTGTCTGAAATTTTGTGGGTGCATTGCTATTACATGAAGGATGGACCCTATTGATTTTCACCGCGCTCAGTGAAAAAATATGGCTGCCATCTTGAAATCGTATGACACGCAATCACTGAACTTTGCTCCCACTCACAAAGATTTGAATTGTGCTGCCTTGCCGGAGGTTTGTACTCTACAAGTGCCTCTAGTTTTGTTTGTGTTACATCTTTTATTTGTTTCCAGGAGTAACTCTTTCATATTTGTGAATACCTGGGCAGAAAGGCAGGAAATGGAGTCCAAACTTAGGTTTCAAATACGGAACAGTGAGTGTATGTATCAATGTTCTGCCTTTTATTAATACAAGTCTTTTTGTGGTGCATGCTGTGCGAAAGTTGTATCACTTTCTTAATTCAGTTGGACTTGACAATACAAAAGATTAAGGTTTAGAGTGGAAGGAAGGAATGAAGGGAGGAAGAAAGTTAAAACAGGTCGTGTTTGGCCTGCCGGGTTCGCTCACTCGGTTAAGGCACTGTATTTGCGGAGCAGTAGCGCTTACCGCGGCGCAAATTCGATCCCCGGTCATACAAATTTGCAGTGGTCGGCAGCTTTTTCAGGGCCGCGCACGATTGGCTGTAGCGCTGTGGATATGCAAATTGGGAAGGGACTGCCAGGAGGCATATTAAAATTGCTTGCCTTGTTTGTTGCTCAGGCGCCTCCTGTTAGCCAGCCAGGCGCTCATCAGTGAGATTCTAAGCTTGCTCATGTTCGGGTATCCTCCGCCCTCATTCTGAACTTTCAAAAGTTTCGACCAATGAGTGTAAAACTGCAGGGGCTGACAGGTGCGTGCTTCGGATGGAGAGCCATGAACTGTCTCTTTATCCTGAGCTGGCAACAGTGGATCGCATACAAGGAAGGCTTGTACATAGTTCTCAAATTGGACATTCTACATTCGGGTGGGATTGGAGATGCCAAATTTATTTTAAAAAAAAAGAAAGAAAAGAAAATGAACAGGTGGTGTTACCAGTGAGCAAATTGAAGCAAACTATTGACTGAAGAATCTAGTTGCTTTTTGAAGTATCCTAGACTGCCATTTGGAGACTTAAAGTATATTACTACTTCTTATATCAATACTTATGTTTATAAGTCTTAGATAATTGTTGTGTCAAATTGCGAATACTATATGTGATTATAAAATGTTCTTAAATCAA
Source organism: Gymnothorax reevesii (assembly GCA_029721435.1). Taxonomy (NCBI): domain Eukaryota; kingdom Metazoa; phylum Chordata; class Actinopteri; order Anguilliformes; family Muraenidae; genus Gymnothorax; species Gymnothorax reevesii. The sequence continues at coordinate 36,020,505 of CM056578.1, forward strand.
CATTCTAATCTAATTCATCATTCAAATTAACTGTCACTTAACTGACATTTCTTGTAATTTAAATGAAAGTTGTTTGAAAATACTGAACTCCTGAAATGGATGAAAAAAACTGACTCATTAAAGCAAGGGGAATTGAAAGAGGAAGAAAACCCTTCTGTTCCTCTTTCTGATAACTATCCTGGGAACAGAAATGCTCACGGTCTCGCCATCTCTTTTTAAATGTTTTCTGAATTCAGTTGAATTGTGGCAATCACGGCCGTCAATTGCAATTACTCGCAGAGAAGACAGTGATGGTTTTAATAGTTCTGGCACAGGTCAGCCATTATAAGAGGTCGGTTTTCATTAAGGTTGAGAGCGCATGGCTGTCTTTTTTCCTGTGACAACACTGCCAAGCCACCATGATTGACTTTGTCACCCGGCGCCAAAAAGATTTTCATGAATGTCATTTTTAATTTATTCACCGTAATATTTGTATTTACCTCCACTGCAGTCACATATTTGATTATGAAACTGATGCTTGGATATTAACTTTTGAAGCCACATTATAACCGTCGGCCGTATTGCGCCATCTCATGGAAAGTTTGCTTTACCCTTCCAGTCAGGTGTTTTAGTTGTTTTAGCTCTGTTGCGTGATGCTGTTAATAATAATAATAATAATAATAATAATAATAGTAATAATAAAATATTTTTAGCAGGGCTTGAACGCCCACTCTCCTGGGGCCCCTGTGACAGTAGCAGACAGATTTTTTTCTGCAGTGTGCATGCCAAGGTTAATGAATGACATCAGCATGAATGGAAGAGAATGACTGGGCATCGTTTGGATATGGGCGCTTCCAGAGAACGAGACACACAGTCTGCCTGAGAGATGCAGTAAGGTCTAAAAGTATTTGGACAGCAATACAGTTTGGAAGGGCTTTAAGTCCTACATGGTTCAGTCCGTGTGGATGTGCGTTATGCTGCGTACTATTATAGATCGTAAACTTGTGTTTACCTCAAATCAACTGCGCAGGAAGTTCATCCCGAGAAAATTGTGCCACTGTCCAGATACTTTTGAAACTCGCATTAACTGCACCGGCTCATGCAAGCATTCAAATTAGGTTGGATCGGTTGGCGTTGGTGAGGCTTGGGGGGGGGGGGGGCGGAGTTAGTGTATCTGTTGTTATGGAAAGGAGAGTACATGTGGTAGTGGAGGCATTGTATTTGTGACTCACTCCTTGCACAAAAATAACCAGTTCAGAAGAGCGAGCAAACAGAGAATCAAGCACCCGTGGTGAAAGCAGCTGCGCGCTTACAGAGCGGAGCGGAACACTCTCCTTCGCGGCGCCCGATGGCCCTGCCGCGTACATACACCATTCCTCTTCTTAATGGCTAATGGCAGCATTGCTGCGCTTTCGCTCACCGGCGAGGCTTTAATCTTCGAGCCAGTGCTGCTCTTCTCCAGCGGGCCAAGAGCCGCCGGCTTATCTGAGAATATGAAGAAAATGGGAATTACCGTCTCACCTTGGTCCCCACTATCACTCGCTCTGTTATTTTTGCTTTTCATTTTTTGCATGCCACTCCGCTCGTTTCCCAGCGGTGTCACAGATTTGTCATTTTCTCTATTGTTTGTGCACTCATTTCAGCCCATTAGCAGGTTTTGGTCATCAGCTGAGAAGCCTCCCCTTTTGTGAAGCTGGAAGTCTTCACTGGATTTAATGAAGAAGGTTCCACTGTGTTGAATTCAGCTTCAACAGATGCATATGTGTATGTTACATGTTACATAGCTTCCGTATGTGTGAAAGTGAGTGAGAAATTGCAAGTGCAGGCTGTGATACAAACCATCTGCTATGGCCATCTCCTACATGTATGTAAACACTCACTCACATACGCTTTATGCATGCAGTTACTCCCAAAAAAGCACCAAGATTAACATACAATCTTTCAAGCATACCCAGACTTACACTCGCAAAATACACTCATGATTTCAGTTAGTGGACGCTTTTAAACTAGGTCTCTTGCGCACACGCCACACACATACACAGACACTCTTGCAGCTATAATATTTTGGTAATCAATTGTGTTTGTTTTAACATTGAATATGTCCAAATTGTGCTATTATTTTTTTTTTTTGGCAGGCACATGGTATTTACTGTTGCCTGTAATGCCAATAGCATGATAGGAAAACATCTCATCTCCACTACTTTTTTTCATGAATGAAGTACATTGAATATGCTATCAAAAAAAAAATGCAACAGTAAACACACAGCAGCACAAGGTCTAATGAATCTGAAGTCATTTCTGACAGGAATATTGAATAACGGCCATTTCTCCTGTCACGTCATTTATGGTTTTATCATGGCCTTGGTGTGGAAACCTTTTTCCTGAGAGCGCATGCCACCTATTAATCTCAATGGGCCGTTGGTGCTGAGGGTTCCCTTGCCGTCTGCAAATTCCCAATGGCCAGCTGACAAGTAACTACTGCTTTAGTGGATGATAATCAGGCCTCCTTTAGACTTTTGATCTGGGCCCAGGCAGGTGTTGCCATTGATACGGCAGATTCTATAAAACTGCCCCAGCCGTTTCCAAATGCTTTCAACTTCGTAAAGTATTTATGGCATCTTAGGACTGAACAGGCATTTATGAGTCTTTGTCCAACCTTATCGACCGCACGCATAGCGACACGCCCACGGAGGGTAGGGGATCAAAGCCTATAGGCCTCGTCCTGCACTCGAAATCTCCCAGTGTGTCTCATGTTCATTCCATGGTTCCATGCCTGTTAATCCAAACAGCAATTTCTGAGTGAGAACTGGTGGTTTGCAGTAGCAATGAAAGCGAGGTTGCCTCTTCTTCAGAAACTGACAAACATGGGCTCGCTAGCCGACGGAAGCCAGCTGTTTCCATGTAAATACTATCTTCAACTGCCTCACCCGGTTAGCCATAAAGCAATTTCAGTAAACTTCCCCTCAGTAAAATCCAAAATCTCCTCATTGAAATGCAGCACTCAGCTTCATACCTGCATGCCAATACAAACATGAGAGCATATCTGCGTCCATGTTTGTTTCAGTTAGTCGTTTGCTCCTTGTTGGTTTATGGCGGAGTCACCGTAGCAGTCCGCACTGATGAAGACGTCAATGCGGCACATAAAGTGCATTCCTTACTGCCCATGATTCTCCTCTACTGTCTGCCACTCACTGTATCCATTGCTTGAATTGAAGCCACAGGAAGCAACTAAACGGGTCTTCCCCAGGAACCCCCTGTGCATTCCATGTGCCGGCTGCTGAGGGCAGATCTTGCATTTAAGACGCTGATCTCCCAGTCTGGGTGAAGCGGCCTGCAATCTCAACCCTCTCAGTAATCTTCTGAGTCAGTCTTTCACTGTTCCCTTCGGGTCAGTGTGTGTGAAAGAAATCGCTTGCTCGCTGGCAGAAAATCTTTCGGCAAATGTGTTTTGAGTCATATGAGAATTTAACTGTTTTGAGATGTATCGTTTTTTTTGTTTGTTTGTTTGTTTTTGGCTCTTTTTTTGGCACCATTGTGAATCATCCCAAGTATTTCACTCTATCTCACAGGCACATTTTCAATACTTTGCCTAATAGTCGAGACTAACAATGTGCTGGTCATTAGATTTCTTTGCAAACACATTGCAGATGCACAACACAGAGCAGATTGCATGATATATTTGTTTGCCACTTAATTATCACTTTTAACGCATTAATTGATAAGTAAGATGATATACTGTACATTTGAAGTGTTAATGTTCGGAAAAATAGCTTGAAGAACCAATCCCAACCCTCAATTGCTAAAATACACAACTGTATGCAAGGCTCTTTTGTCAAGATTGACCCCTGCTACTTGTTTGATTTAGACTTAAATTGGAACAAAAAAGTTCGAGAAATTGCTGTAAGTTTTTCTTGTGGAGCATTTCATGGCCTTTTCTGATTTGTTTAGCTCTTATGGGCATCTCTGTTGCACACGTGGTCAGCAAGGTCCCATGTAATTGACAGAAACTTCAGGCTATCTCAGTAAAGGAGAGAGAACTGAGAGGACCACTAAGAAGCTCCAGAAAGTAAACTGTTGTACACTTTAAGTATTGAATTTCTAGAGCTGTTCTTAGCTAAAGGTGACCCACGCTCTGCATACTCATTGCTGTGTGTAATGCATCCCCACCAAATGCATAATCCCATTAAGACCTGGATTAGGACCAAAGAGTCCTATTTACCCAGCTTCACCAAGGGGAAATTAAAGAGAGGGCAAAAGAGGGTGAGAATATGGAGGAAAAGAAGGAAGTAAAAGGGTGACAGCGACAGAGAAATGGAGAGGAGAATCAACTCATTATTATTAATTAACTCATCCAAGTCAACTGACTGAAAATACCACCTTCTTTGCTATATACACATCCATTTGTACACAGTTGTATACCAAAGCAGAACCACCAGACATACAAATTCTTTATGGAATTCAATAAGTCATAAAGAACCATTCATTTACAATTATTAATTTCCCTTGATGCCAAAGAAATCTTTGAACAGTTTTGTATTCTCAATTTGTAATACTGAATTTGTCTGAGATGCTGCCTGAAATTGGCTGCATTAATCTCTTCTGTCATTTTTTCTTTTTGGAAGTTTAAATTTATTTTAAGTGGTATTGTTTGACAAATTAGTGTAAAACCTTAAATAAACCTGGTGGAAACAGCTCTTCTGCCAACCCCTGAATTTCATGAATTTTTTTGATATGGGCTTTGTGGTATTTCATTGCTCCAACTAAGTTGCCATTTGGTCTGCAAAAAGCACCCAGCATTGACTAAAGGCAGATTTTTTGGTGTAAAGTTTCAATAACGAAAAAAAAAAATATTTGAATTGAGTTTCATTTTATTGAAACACAGCAATTGGGAGGCTTTGTGCAGGAAAAGAATGAAGTTTAGAGAAGTTTTTGTGGTTGGTTCGTAAAGACTGCATGACATGAATTGTGGATTATTCTGTCTTCTTTAGGGTATCTGTGGCTTAGCAACTCAGATATAGTAAAACATATGTTTTTACAAGTACGTTGTACTATTTGTTGGCTATACTATATAGTTAATTGACGATGCTTACTTCTATTGAGAGAGTTTTGCATTGCCAATCCACAGGGAACATTTGTTGTAACTAAAAAGTTATCCTGACTGTTTTTATTACTGGACCACACTCTCCAAGCAATAAGCTGCCATTTCTGTTTATGGCTTATTGCTGTGGTCCTGATAATAAAGTAAATTATTTATGAAGTATCTATTACAATTTAAGGCTGCAGTACTATAGCTGCAGTGATAAGGCAAAGTGAAAGTATCAAATGTCATATCCTCTGGTGAGTCACCAATTCTGTGCCCTGATGCTTAAAGAAAAAAATCTGGTTGGCTACTATGCATAAATCTCTTGTTTGTCCAAAGGGCTTCTTAAAAAAGATATATGGTACGGGAGAAATATGCAAATCAGTGAACTAGCTCGCCAAAATGTAACTGTCTCTGTTGGTGAAATTCACTCTGGATCTGTTTTGAAGAATACTGTACTATGAGCCTGTTGATTTTCGGAGGAAGAAAGCTTAAATCATCTACATTAAAGTGCAAACCCTGCCTGCCACCATTATTATTGGAAAAGGTCAGTGTTCAAGCATGAGACAGCTGCTCATTGTTGAGGACACGTAAATTGGTTACCATTTTGTTTGTGGTCCCATAGTCGTCTTTTTACAACCCCAATCAGATTAAGTTGGAATGGTGTGGTAAATCGAATTCAAAACTGAAAGCAGTCATTCATAAATTATGTTTCACCTTTATAATATTAAGAAAGACACAACTGCACATTATCTGCTTCCTTACAGGTATTTTATTGATTAAAAAAAATTAAAATTTAGAATCATATGACATATTTTTGAAAAGTTGGGAGTGTAAAGCATGCATCACTGTAATGTTGGTGTTCTTTTTCACAAGATGTTTTCCAAACTATCTATTTTAGTACTTGACAGAGGTTTGCCAAAGTAGTCCTGAACCCATGCGGTTATATCGCTCAAAGGAAAATGACGGCTCTTGATGCAGTGCCATCTGAGTGATTGGGAATCTCAGGTATTTAGCTTTGGCTTGTGCCTTCTGCTTAGAAATTCTTCCAGATTCCTTGAATCTTCTAATTCTGTATTGCTCCATGGAGAGTTGAAATATCTTCTGATCATTTTTGAGTATCATTTTTAACTGTTGAATGGTTTTCTCATGCAGTGATGGGGAATTAGCCGCCCTCTCCCCTTCTTTGCTCCTGAAAGCCTTTCCTGGAGGTCGTTTTTTTACCTAATCATGATTACAATCACCTGACGACAGCCGTTTCAAATCACATCATTGTCCAAATTTTTACCTCATTACTATTTTTAATTAGCCCCTGTCCAAACTTGAAGGCCTAAATGTAGGAATGGATGTATATTTACAAGTGAAATGAAGTTGACCCAGACAAAGCATTGAGCATCTTGTCTTCATACTGTCTGCAATAAAATACAAGTCAAAATAAATGTATAAATTACTGCTTTCTGTTTCTATGCGCATTCCTCATTCTGTCCCGAATTTCTCTGAGTGGGGTTGTACCATCATCACACAAAACCAAGCAATATGCAGAGGGGTGATACATCTGCTGGAAAGCATGTCGGCAGAATTGAAAAAATTGTTGGAAAGTGTTTTTTGAACTGTCAAGAGCCGGCTGCTCTGCCTTTCACTGTTCCGACAAAAAGTATTTTCCTTGACAAAATGGACAGCTGTTTGTACTGTTAAATTTAATTAAAATGTGCTTTCTTTTTTATTTTTACTTTTTTCTTTTACTCCTGTAGAGGTTTCTGGTAATTTAAGTTGTCCGGATGACAAATAATTCACAGTAATGTGCCTAATAATAGCCTTCACAGAGTTTTTGGGGGTGGGCAGTCCTGTTCCCTTTCCCTCTTCCCTACTCCTTCCTTGTTCCCTTCCCTCAAACATGAACCACCCCCTTCCCTCCACCTATACCTCTACCCAACAGAATAAATGATAATGCTTTCTTTACTAGCCGTCGATTACAGTATTTACAAGGCAGATCCCAGTTTCTTGGGATATAAGGCAAATAATTTGATTTCAAAGGTACTGTAAGTGCTGTGAAACAAGTCAGTGAGTACCCTGAAACTAACTTGTTCAGTTCTATGAGAATACATTTTACTTCCTGTTTTATAGTACTTACCTTTGAAATAGCGGTACTTGCCTATGAACTCCAAATGAGCATCTGGCACAAAACTCGATAGATACTTTTATGAAAAACTTGTAAAATAAAGCATTGTCAAAAATTTCCTAATTCCTTGCACCAGAGCACTGATACTTTTCCCCTCCGTCTGTCTTTTCCTACCCAGAATTCCCTAACCTCCATCCATCTGGGGGCCACGAGATCCCGCAGGAGCAGCACAGTTCAGGGGCGGCCATAGGGGGCGCTGTAGGGGGAGTTGTCCTGCTGGCGGTGGCGGGGGCGCTCCTCTTTATCTTTCTTCGTCGACGCCAGCGCACCTTCAAGGGTGATTATAGCACCAAGAAGCATGTGTTTGGCAACGGCTACAGCAAGGCTGGGGGCTTGCCAGCCCACCCTCCCATACCCAAAAACCTGCAGTACCCTGAGGACTCGGACGATGAGAAGAAGCCCGCCCAAATCGGGGGGCCTGGGGGGTTCGAGGGCAGTGATCGAGATTTCGACACCGAAGCGGATGACCTGAAGAGGCCCTATTTCACGGTGGATGAGGGCGAGAGCCGCGAGTACGATGAACGGACTCTGGCCTTCCAGTACGACCCCGAGCCCGAAATGGCGGATGACATGGTGTCCCAAACCGATGGCTCTGTCATTTCAAAGAAAGAGTGGTATGTTTAGAGGCATGCAAAAATTAAAAAACCAAACGAACGCCCTCGTCCCTCATTCCAACCGCACCTATGCCTCAGTGTCACTTCCCCTCCTAATTCCCTAATCTCACCCGTGCCACAATCCCTGCCTGGTGCCTCCAGTTTAATCCAACCCCACCACCAGCCCAGCCCCCCCCTCCCCATCCCACTGGGCTATCAGAACTCATTCAAACGTCCAGTCCACATCATCAAATTCTCTAAGGTTCTTGTTAAATTAGTAATTCTCTTCGGGGGAGAACTAATCCTAATCACCATAGACACTCAAGGTCGCAAGGTTCATCACTTGATAGCAAAGCTGAGCTGCATTCCTTTTAGAATGTTTTCATTATTTTTTATGTTATAACAAATGCATCAAGTATGTACAAAGAAAAAGAGACATTTTTGTGTTATTCCTGGGTATATATTGTAAAAGTCTTACACTGGCTGTACGATGTTATTTTTTTTCTTTATTTTTTTATGTTCGTTTATTAGCAATGATGTTATTATATCTATAATGGCTTTGTTTTTGTTTGGGGGTGGGATGGTTAGATCGCTGAGAGGTCACTCATGATTAGAGGGAGGGGGTGTATTGAGAGGGCACAACCTTATGGTGCATGTGTTGGGGCATTTTGTGGAAATAGCTGCTGGTCAACAGTCACATGACCCCACAGTCCTGGGTCAGTCCCGCCATCTCCTTCCCTCTCTTCCCTGATCAGATTTAAGGAGGGTTCCCATTGACAGACATTACTGTGATGTCCTGTGCGCTAGTAGGTACCGCAGTGGCCCTGCCCTTAATGATGGCTGCAGAGCCATGACTTCACATACACCAATGGCACTTGGGCTAGCATCATTTCATTGGAGCATAAGAGTGGCATCACGCTTGACTAATTGGCTCATTTGTTGAAATGCCATGCATACAATACAGCTCTATGCCCAAGGGCTTTCCTCAGAAATGGGAGAGCCCAGAAGAAAACCATGGTGGTAAGCATGTCATCAGATCACATTAGAACACATGAATGTGGTCAAGGGACTAAGCCTGAGGTTGGTGCACAAAAGGCCTTGGAGTTTCAGTCATTTCTAATCCCCGCCCCCTTTATTTTGTAATATTGGAAACAGAATACTGTCAATATTGCTTCAATATTGCTTTTAGAATATATATTTTTTTATTTCTTTTTTTTTGTTTTTATTCAACCTAAACTTGAAAGAAAGATAATCTCAGTAATCATGTCTCGCCTTCGTTCACGTTGTTGAAAGTAACAATTTTTTCAGAATTTCTTCTTGGTCTTTTTTGCCTTTTTCTTCAGTATGTGTTTAATTGCTTTGAAAATTTTTGAACTGTCATTTTACTTGTTTAAAAAAAATGTACAGAGAGTGTTACCGTGCACTTGGGACAAATTATAAGTGACTGTCATTTCTGTTTGGATTCTTGGGGTGCGGACACTACCTTGCCAAAACGTGACTCCTCCCCCAATATCACAATTTTAACTAATGTCCTCCCTGCCCTCTGCGTTGGAAAGCACAAAACCATCTTATTAGCTCTGGTGTGACCTTTTTGAAGATACATTAGCACAGCACGGGCCTGTGTATGGCATCAAACTGTCAAAAAGGGCCTTTGGAAAACTCTTGGGACGAAAGGGAACAAGAACCAAAATGGCTCCAAAGCAAACCTCCTCAACAGTTTTACAGAAAAAGGATCTGGGAGGAACAGAGAGCATGTCTGACTGTCATTTGCCAGCAGGTTGAGCCTTGCATCTGGATATGCTTTGATATCAATATTTTTGTTCTTTCTTTCCATTTTTAAAAAATTCACTCTCTCTCAAATCCCAAAGGGAAAGTGGGACACTTTCTCACCAAAATGTCTGACAGCTGTTTCTGTGTGTGGGCAAGCTTTAGCTCATGTAGAGAGAAAAAAAGGTTTATGTCTGATTTTTGGATCCCTGCTTTCTCTTGTCAGCAATCATGGCAGCACACTGCAGTATTTTTTTTCTCTCAAAGACTGCAGCACCTCTGCGTGAGTACTTACTTTGAAAAAAATTAGTGTAAAATATCATGGCGAAAGACAGAAAGGTAACCAGGCATTAGGCGCCAACGGCCTGCCTGACTGTATGACGATATGTATAAAATAAGCCTTATTTCAGTGTGTGTGTGCGCACGTGCGCGTGTGTCTGTTTGTCTGTGTATGTATTATCAGTGTGTTTGTGCGTTTGAAAAAAACTGAGACAGAGAGAGAAAAAGAACAAGAATTATCATACTGTATTGATGTCTTCTTTTCAACACATCTCCAGAGGTCGGGAGATGTAATGTGGCTAGTTTTCGGCAGATGCTCCAGCCTGAGTGTGTGGTTGCATGCACGGCTGTGTTATAGCTTACAGGGGTTCAGCATGTCCTGTGTTGTTTCATTTTTTTGCCGGGGTGTTATTTGGCCTTTGTTATATCATGCTGCTGCGTGCTGTTTAATTTATTTATCTTATTTTAGGTTGGGATTTGATGTTTGATCTGAGGTGTTATTCCGGCTAGCATTTGTTGTAACGATTCAGATTAGTTGGCAGAATCCATGGCCACACATATCAGTTAGCTCACACTTTGGTACCGCAGCTAAAGGACGACGTGTTACGCATGTGGTGTCGTACGATTGTGGCGGATCTTACTCATTTATGACAGCTGTTATCAATCTATTGGAGCGCACAGCTCCCACTTAACCAGCCTGCTCCAGAACCTTGGCCTATTCATATTCCTGTGATTTTTCTAACTCCTCACTTGCCACAAACATCTGATTTTTTATGGAACGGAAGGCTACCCATTCAGATGTGCTCCCAGTACGTTTTTATGCTCAAAGTGATTGCGCTCAGCCGCTGTGTTCAGTATTTTTGATGACAGCAGCGCTCGGTCAACAAAGTCAAAATCCAATTATCTCTGTCTCTGACTAGGAGAACATGATAATAGTAATGAAACATGAACACACCGATGAGCCAAAACTCCCTGCACTCAGTCCACAAGCTTGTTGTCTTGCCACTGTTTATGCTGGTGCCATCTTGGTGAGGTACATGATACAAAAGAAAATGGGACTCTGGGCAACCTTCCATTGTTCCAAGGTCCAACTTTGACAGTGGACTGGAGCTATATCTGACACACTGACCAGTCAGTGGCTACAAAGCCCTGTACACAGCAGAGCGTGATGAACTGTGTCGTGACATATTCCTATTTAAACCATCTTTAAAATTCTCTGCAAATTGTTCCACTGGCTCGGTTTGAACCAGAATAGATATCCTTCTTTGGTTCTGTTTGCCGATGAGCCTTGGCCGCTGTACATTCTCTCTCTGGTTCATGGATTTTCCCTCCTCGTACCACTGTGGGTATTCACCACTTCATCAGTTTCGCCACACAAACTTTGTTTGGCGATGCTCTGACCCACTCGTTTCCCGGTAAAGATTTGGCCCGTTTCAGAGTGCCTGAGGTCACATTTTTCCTGCATTCAACACGTCGACTACAAGAGCTGAATGTTCGCTATTCTCACACCTTGTTATGTGAATTCCACCTCTCATTTTGGAATTTTTGCATATTATGAAATGCTCATTCAAATTAAAGAAATTCATTTCAAGATGGCTCTGGATTTTAGGTGCTTAATAATATACCCAAGATGGAAAAACAATTTGTTAAGGTATCAAATGTGCCATATTAATTGTTTTCGCATTTGCTCGAAGTGGTGATATGTAAGCCTTAACGTTTCTCAGTTCAGCACGTCGCTGATAAATACTTAAGTCAGTGAAGTCCTTCCCCAGAAGCATCTAATGGCCTCTGATGTTTGGCAGCTGTTTGTTCAAGACCATATCAGGCATGATACCTGGAAAACAAAAGGAGCAAAATTATCTGTTCACCTCACGGCAAAAGTTATTCTTATTGTGCTTAAAATTATTGTGATTCTATTCATCCACCCACCCACCCATTATTTTCTTCATCTGAAGGTGGTCATTCTTCTGCTCATCTGCGTATTTACAATTCCCTCAACTAATACTGGCACTCATGATAAGTATTCCCACAAATGTGTGCTATAATCATTGGCAGCCCAAGACAATTTCATAATTAAAATTTACCAGAAGTATATACCCATTCATATTTTACTTTTTCATGTTGAATATAATGTGAAGGAAAAATAAACCGCTCATAAACCGCTCCCTTGCCACAAGCACTTCACTGCTGAGTGTCACTCTGTGTGAAGTCTCCCTTGAAGCTATGAAGAGCACTACTAATTAAGGAGGAGAGTTTAAATATCTTTGGGAAGCGCATGCCTCCATCCACTGGTAAACAGAAGGAGCCAGCACCATAGCAACAGATAGACATATTGCTTCATATTCACCTTCTCTTCCGTCGCCTTGCTTCTGGCGTGGGATCGTGGCATTGGAAAGCCGGCAACGAATCAGACTCCCTGTTGGAGGGTTTAATAGTCCACTCCCACTCTGTACTAATTGGAAAGGGACAGACTTCAACATTGAAGTCCTTCCACAAGAACGGGCAATATGAGGGGTAGTAGGTAGGGCTAGGGTGTATTGGGTGATTTTGGATTGAGTAAAATAACCACCTGCTTCCATTGGGTATTTCCCTTAGTCAACTATCTCTGTGGTTAAGACAAAAGAATGCAGCAGTGATGTGCATTAGAATGTCGTTGAGCTTGTTAAATGAGGAAATGGTTGAAAGAAAATAGCTTAAAAAAACTATTCAACTATCATAGCAATAATTCAGAACTTTAAGTGTATAAAATCTGCGTTGAAGAGGATCTTTGCCAATTTTGAAAGCACTCACTGTGAGGAGGTTGGTTCAAGTGGTAAAGGCAACTCCAAAGCTCACAGGTGGGGAATTGCATACATTAACCTACCATAGAAAGAAAGTTTTATAATGGCCATTCCCTGACCTAAATCCAAAAGAAATCCTGTGGTATGAGCTGGAGGAGCGTTCATAACTGTGGGCGTTGGAATTGGATGGATCTTCAGAGACTCCGCGTTGAGGAATGGCTTAAGATCCCTTGCCATGACGTTTCCAGCCTCATGAAAAGGGAGGCTGCAGAAAGTATTAAATGCAAGGGATCCAATCATTTTGTCACCCACATGTTTTTGGGGGAAAAAAATTTGTTTCAACATCATCTTATTTTTCTTTCAATCACTGTATTTGAGTCAGAGGTCAGATTTTTGCTTATATTTAAAAAAAAACACCAAAAAGGATACACAATAGGGGAATTCATTATAAACGCTTGTAATGATTTGTCTTGACCTGTTTTCAGTCAATTTCCTTGACTAAAACATTTCCAGTTATTAAACTAATTCATCCGCAGTTAAGCACACAGCTTCTTAATGCAGTCTGTAAATACACAATGCCATTGATAAATTTTTTTAATTTTCTAAGTAGGCTTGGCAACTTCCTTGTTACAAAGACAGCAATTCTGGCTGTCTAACCTGTGCTTTATGATTGATTCAATGAAAATAAAACTGAGGTTAGGAACCTGTGTGTGTGATTTTGATTAGGGTTGATTGAAATGCATATTCGCATTAAATTGAACTTTTTTATTTGGCGTTACCTTAATGAGGGAAACTGGCCTCACTTGATGATTGTGTTGATGGTTTTGGAGTGTTTTTTGAGTTTTCTCGTAAATTTTCAATCAAAAAAAAAACAGAAAACAGGTCACGACTAATCAGCAGTTTGAAGGGATATTTTGTGCCTATTTTGGCTCAGCAGCCACGACTTAAGTAGACAAGAGGTGGAGGGAACTATTGACTTTGACGCAAATGTATCTTGCATGTGAGTGGACAGTTAATTTTTTTTTTTTTTTTGAATAACAGTTTGTGCTTTGATCCTCTGAAAACAAAATTATTTTATAGATTGAGTGACCAGCTATGGCTGAGTATTCTGGATGCCTGTTCTTGATGCCTCTAACTCGCATGCATTCTGTTTTTAAGCATGAGATGCCCAATCCTATTTGAATTCTACCTAGCCAGGGTTTGCCTATATTTCACAGTTCCTGAAACCTGTAACCTCAGCTCACAGTCAGCCGCAGGTATCATTCCCATAATTAATGTATTCTGGCTAATCAATTTTTACTACAGACTCCACAAGGAAAATTCACAGCTAAGCTAGAGATGAATAAATCAAATGGATTCTTAGAGCAGACCTGAATGCCAAGTATGAAGATACACTTAAGCAGGCATAATCTGCACTGCCTGTTACCTTTTATTTTGGTTTACTTGTGCATGTGTGTGTGTGTTTGGGTATGTTAGTGTGTGTGTGTGTATGCGTACCAATGTACAGTATGTGCTTATGGGTTTTTTTTTGTTTTTTGTTTTTTTTTCTTGTAGTTTTTTTGGCCTTGCCGTCCAACTTTCAGACTGCATTCAAAAGATCACACCACAGGGCTGAACATTCCACTGTAAATAATGTATATGTCATAAAATGATAAAAACATTTATTTTTCCCCATGTTGTGAATATTGCAGTAGGGGCCCTATTATTGTACAGTAGTCCTACAGTATATTGACTGCGGAATCTTATAGAAAGCGAAATTGCAGGTTGGAGCAACTATTTGGATTTTGCCCACCAAGACCCCTTCATTCCATGAGTAGATTTTGATATGTTGTTTAGGAATTGAATTGAGCAAAGATGGCAGTACATGTCTACATATATATGAACTGGAATAAATGATAAGCATAGGCGACCCTGTGAATGTACTGTATTATGTGATGTGGGTGCCAATAATTTGATGAAAACTTATTCACTTGATGAACCAGTGACTGCTTCATATTATTAAATGTTTTGCTGTCAACCATGTCTGATGCCAATTTACTGGGTTGCAAGTTACAATTTTTTTTTTTTTTTTACTTCTCCTCTTCAGCACAGGAGTACAATCATTGGCTCACTTTTTGTCATCTTCTCTTAAAATGTCAAAAACCCGTCTGTTGTTTGGTTTTTTCCATTACTGCATGGTTTTCTGAGTATTTAAGTTGGTGTAGATTAGGTCCAGAGAATTATATACCAGAGAACCCCAACAAGCCTCTGCTTATTTTCACTTTGAAGCTCGCCATTTGAGTTGGGTGGCCAGAGCTGCCTTATGCATACAGCACACAGCATAAGACTGCAAATGCCCAGGAGTCAGTGTTGTATGATGAAGTTTGTTCACCCCCATCCTGCGTAACACTATGATCAATCAGGAAGTAATATGGATCTCCTTGCCATGGTATCTGCTCGGTATTCAGACTCATGCATCACTTCCTCATGCGGTCCTCTTTTAATAGTATTGTACACTGATTTTTGCCACAAGTAACCTGTTTTTCTTAATCGAGTTTACTAAATTATTTTCGTTAAATTCCACACACGATGATTTATGTTTAATTCATAGTGCCATTAACCTTTTACCACGGCATTAATTTTTTTTATTTCATTTATGTATTTTTATGCTGCTTTTAGTGTATCATATGTATTGTTTAGATTTTGCCTTGGGCCTGAAGTATAAACGCAGTTGAAAAGTAAATGAAAAAATCCCTATCTCATTACAACATTTGATCAAAAATAACAAAATTGCTGTTTACCCCAAAGGGGAATTAAAAAAAATAATGAACCCAGTGGTATTGAAAACAAGAAGGGAGCGGGGCAATGACCACAATCTTCAAGAAAGGTCTGCTTTACTTTGGCTGTACCACGAAAGGACAATAAATGCTCCACACACGATGGAGCTGCATTCTACTGTAATTTTCTGACAATTCAATATGTATGTTAAGTATGATACAGACTGGGCCTTCACACTGTAATGCTGCTGCCTTGATTGTGGGCTCAGCCATTTTTCATGAAAAAATAGGAGTGGCTTAACCCGAACTAATCAGTCAAAGATTAGTGTGTGAAACAAAGACATCTGCACTCAGCTCGTTAAGGCAATGTCAGGGCTTTAGAACAGCTGTTGCCATCATTCCTTTCTAAGAGCCTTTTTTTTCTGCCCCCAAAGAAATAACCAGTGTAGGAGTTGAGTTTTCCCTCAGAAGACTGCTGTTTGTTTGAAGCAAATCTGACAATGACTTTCAAATGTGTTGTGCTAAAGTTGCCAGTATGCCTCCCAGCCGAGGACTGGTGCATTTTTCTTTAAGTCAAGTGGTGTTGTAATTTTGATAGGTGAGTATGTCAGTGCTTTGTTTGGACTGAAGTGAGAGCAGAAAGGAAACGATGCCAGAACCTTTGTTACTGCTTGATTTTTGCTTATTTAGCTGTCAAATCCTGGCCATATATTCAAGTACATTGGTACTGTCCTTAATGGAGAGCTTATTTGGTTGTACTTCAATCAGTCAGTAAGGCATGACCCCTCAATGGTGCTTTGGTCAATTCACCTCGTATCCTGTGTTAATGAAGTGTTAAGAAAATCTAACACACAATATGTTTGTTTAGTGACAGCATACTGTTTACACTTCGCACAGTTGTTCCACGGAGATGGTTAATTGATTAATGTCTTTAAACTCCGTTTCAGGGTTGCACTGCCGCTGTTCATTGCTCTTGTGATGGTAGGGTATCTAGAATTCCCCATTAATAATACTGCAACTTTTAAATACCAATTTTTTGCAGTCCGATTCCAACTTCTGCATGTTTCTCCTGAGCAGATAACATGGCTGCTGATGCCAGTTCTTGGAAACCTGCTGGTCGTCTATGCCCATAAATTGAAGTAAAATTTTCAAAACCCATTTTGAAAGAACAGGCGCGTTGGATAATATCTGTAATTCTAATGTCAAATAAAGTATTATCAACTCTTTAATTCCAATATTGAGGAAATTACAATAAAAAACTTCATAGAGGGGTATATTTGTGATGCATGTGCCAAAACTGACACTTCTATTGATCTTAGAACATATTCAGAATGGTATTTATTAATATGGAACTGTCTTCAAAGTTGAGTCTTTGCTGCATTGCAGAGGTAAGTTTTCAGCAAGGTAGCTGAACACAAACAGCTTTTACCCAGCTTGAGCGAAGTTAAAAAAAAGAAAATTAAATACTTACAATTAGCAGCATATATGAAATAGAAATGAAATAGCAGCAAATCATCAAATAGATTTTGGGTATGCTGCAATAAGACATGAAAATAAATTGAAAAGGGACTGATCTGAAAAGTCAAGTCACCCTCGCTTATATTGAAAACAGTCCAGCAACACATTATCTGGTGTTCTAACATCAGTTTAATTGCTTACTGTGATTACTGCATGTTCTCCTGTAACTTGTGTCATTTATATTTGGGGAAAGTAAAACCCTAATTCTCACCCTGCTTACTCAAATACAGCACCCAATTTTGCCACGATACCCAAATTTTCATGAGAAGAATTGGAGGCATACTGGTATTTTGGTTATTTAAACATACTTAATAATTCATTTGAAGTATTAAAAAATATGAAGCATAAAATCTGACAGACGCAACTCCCGTTTTTGAAACCCCGTTGAAATCCTATTGTTGCTATTGTCATCTTTGGTAGGCAGATGCTATGGCGATAGCAACACTGCCAATTCTGTGCATAAATTAAACTATTTAATGCTAAATATGCCATGCGTTTCATTACCAAAAAGTTTTTTTTCTTAAAAAAATATTTTCTAAGCATATTTTTCCTAGGAGCGGGAAGTTTTGTTAAGATTCTTATAGCAATTGTCTACTTGTCAGACCACAATCTGTGATAATTGCATTTCCCCACCAGCTGTAGTGACATCATATTGCTCAAGACTACATTCCACAGCCCAACTGCCCATGCATAAAAGTTGTTTACATCCGTTTTCCAGGAGGGTGGAGGACGTTCATCAATTTTCATGAGGATTTCGAAAAAATAAAAAAGAAAGTAAATATACAATGATGGTAGACACAGATGACAATAGCAACATGTAGAATGTATTTTCGAACTGATAAAGTGTTTTCATATCGAAAAGATGAGAAAATTAGCTAAAAAATGTAGCCAATTTCATGAGAATGCAGCAGCCAACCTGCCTTGTTTTGACTTGCAGGGCAATACCCCGCAAATTTGGACCCATCGTCATGAATCTGATGGACCCTTTTTGGTTCTATCGTTGCACCTGACAGTCACTCTGCAAGTCTACCGTCATTTCTTACAGATTTTTTTGTGTACTGTCATTTTCTGATGCTGGCGTTTGGTTCTATTGTCACTTCTGACAGATTCTTCTGTGTGTGTGTGTCTACTGTCATTCTCTCTAACGCACTATAGGTCTATCATCACACTCATGCTCAAGAATCAGTCTTTTTCAAAGGTTCTGGGCTAGTTAACCTCTTCCATTCGGGACTTGCAATCTGAGGGATTATGACCTGGCTCTCACCTCGCCTTAAAGCATATTACTTCTCCAAACCTGTACCCATTAACGCTTCCAAATGAGTAATTTAGCGTCAATTTGTTTAATTGCGACCCAGATAGTACGCACCTCTGCTCTGGCTCTGCCCCGGCTCTGTGCCGACTCCAGCTGATCCGGCAGAGAGGCTTGCTATCTGGGGAGGATCACTCAGTCGAATCACTGTCCTTTTCTCCTCAGCTTACAATATTGTTCATTGCAATAGCAATTTAGCATTGTCCTACCCACATTAATGGTGCCATATAAGTTCAATGTCTTTCAAAGCAGCTGAATTCCCGTAGCTCACAAAAAAGTATATCTGTGTTTTTGTCCGATCGGCTTGATAGGCCCAAGAAAACATTTTTTTTCAAAAAATGCGGTATTGCCGACTGCGGTCAGTATGTCAAGTTTGCTTATGTAAAAATAAATCTCTGTCTGCAACCAGTGACAGCACCATAATACAGGTTAACTCTCAACCTGTTTACAATGAAGAATCCGAGAATTAACTGAATTAATTTACTGAGCAAATAGGCAATCAATAAGCTAAATTATCATTAGAGGCCTGAACATTCCGGATGTGTAACGAATAAATGATATGAAAATGCAAAATGTTCGTATGCTAAATTTTCAGAATTTTCAAAGCTCTTCACACCGGTTCCGACACACGTGCAACAGAAACGCAGGAAAACAAATTTACAAAGATCTAACTGCTCACTCCGAAGACCATATGCTCAGATAGGTGAAAAGCTAGACATTTTACGCATACACAAGCAGAAAAATGCAGGGACTTTTTGTGATGGCTATGCTTTCACTGATAAAGTCGGATGACGATTCTCAAGACTGTAGTCTGACGGATTGGTCGCGCAAATTTTGCAGTGGTTTTTGAGCTTGCCATTTACACGCTGAGATTCTAATTGGTTCCTTCCATCTTTCAATTCTACATCACACAGTGCAGGGCTGTCGTGTTTTCACCTTAGTAGAGGCTGAATGGACATTTGCATTTACCATAATTTGCCAACATTTTCAGAAAAGGGGTTTTATAATAGCAAGATGCAGTATTCATTAGGTAAAGACTGGGCCCACAGAAAGTGAAGGGAATGTTCCTCAGCTTGGCAGTATTTTAAACCTCCCTCTGATCTCAAGAAATTAATAGCTATTGCTCAGCAGTCGATGACAAGATCCTGCTGTCAGCAGAAAATACTGACATCGCTGCTGCATTGGATTACTTCTGCTTTTTGAGCTTATTACATGAAAGCCTATTTTAAAGAATAGATTTTTTTGCATAATAGTCCTTTTTGCAAGAATCACCAGATTCTTTATTTAGTCACCAAATACGCCTGAATCCCCTGAACCACACGGCAGTTACTTTCTTGACTTTCAGATGAAGAGATTTTTGAAAAACTGAACTGTCCAGACAAGCCATCCCGTAATGAAATCACTCCAAGGCTTCCTGTTTTTTTTGCTACGACCGATAAGATTTATAATCTGAAAACTTACTATGTATGAAAATGGCTGTAATTACTATGAAGATCACCCAGATTTAGTAGAACATCTCCCAATTACAGTGCCAAAAAAGGGCAAGATTGTTCTATCACTGTTCAAATACTTTCTGGCCACAGAGTATAAATACCATCTTTTTTAACATTTCTGGGGTGAAGAGTTCAATGTTGCAAAGTATAGGTTAAAAAAAATTGCAGATCTATGTAAGCATCAAAAAAATGGCAAAGGGATGTCAAACTAATTGCTTGTCTCAATTTTTGGAATAAATTTCACCTATTGTTCCATTGTGCTCTGTGCTCTGTAACAATAAAACTAGACATACTGTGTACCTTGTAGAATACTCAACAATCTTTTAAGCGCAAAATGCCGCAAAACTTGTTAAAACAATCCACTGTACAGAGACTACCTTCAGGTATGGCATCTGTGACAAATATGAACAAAAGTAGCTATAAATCTGTAATGTTATTCTTTATTATCATCATCATGGAACAGATATTTTTTTCTCTCAACTGGGCATGCCACAATTATTGGATCCCCTTCAATTAACCCTTAAACCCGGAGGTTTAAAAACCCTCTGGTTCAAAAATGGAATGCCCAAAATGAAATAAGTATATCTCTGTAGCTACCCAGTGCATTTCAATTACCTTGGTATCATAGTAAAGGTAACATCATTTTGGATTTCTGTCGTAGTTCAAAAATCAGTATATATGTCACTGAGTTGGAATAAATGAAGATGGAACATGGCATAAATGAAAGATCTCATTTTGCACCTATCCCTTGCGAACTTATTTAGTTGCAGTCTGAAACCTCAAAAAAAAAATTACAGCACAAAATCTCATCATTATCTATGCCAAAGATTATTCTAATCAAGTAAATCAGAGCAAAATTAGAGAGGAATGTCTAGGTGGCTTCTCCAAATTGGCAGTTCAGGCACCTTGTGAGCCATTTCAGATTTCATTGGTAGCAGACAGTAAAACTCATTTAATTTTACTTATACTGTATGTCGCTACTGGCATACATTCCATTCAAATACAATCTTTTCAATTTTTAGAATTTGTAATTTTTTTATTATTATTATTTCTGCCAATCCTATAACCTATTCAATTTCCCATTCAAAGACAATAAATACAAAAAAATGAAGTTTGGCTCCACTGGAGCAGATTCATTTAAAAAAATAAAAAAAAACAAGCAAATGAACAAAATTATAAATACAAATGACAAAAGCCCCAGATACAAGAATAATGCTTTTACTGTCAAAACAGGAACATGCTATTATGGGACTTGAACCCTGGTATCCCATATCACAGCACTTTGCTTGTACATAATGGCACAAGGATTCTGTCAGAACAGACTTTGAAAATGACTGTTTAATATTCTGCAGATAATAATATGAAAAATACTACAAGCAAACCAGTAAAGCATTTATATTGTTGCACTCTTTAACCCTCAAGCGACCGAGTATTTTTAGCAACTGAAATGACCCCGCTGTGTTTTATGCAAAAATACTTATTTTTAATGACTATTTTTATGTTCATCACATCCAGACAGCTTCATTTATGTATGGCAGATATAACTAAATGATCAAATGCTAAAAATTAAGCATTTTGATCAATTTTTTTGAATGCCAAGAAAAATGCATAGTTAAAAATATACAAGTTTTTTGACCGTATTATCATAGATTTATGGCAATGGTCAATTTTTATTCACCAACCTTGCCTCTCAGAACTAGAATAACATGGCTTGCAGCTGTAGGTACCCTTGCCAAGGAAGATATAAATATGTTTATATAGATATATTTAATTTGTGTGTGTATCTATCTGTTCATCACAAACTTCACCCAAAACCTAATGGTGCAATCTGCACCAAAATTTACATAGGGGTCATTATTGGTCCAAGGACAAAATTGCTAAAATTTGATCTCATCTGAGCAGAGTACCATAAAACTAAAAATAATTTTTGGATTAAAAATTGACCCATTTACCAGATGAACGGATTGACTGTTTTTTGTCATTTGATGGATGGTTTGTGGCCGCTCAGAGTACACATTTTCTGCCTCAATAAAATGTAATCATAATAAAAATAATAACATTTGCTTTGAATGAGGTGTGACGCCTTGGAGTGCTTCTTGTCAACAAAACTATCTCTGGGGTCATAAATGACCCCATATATCTTTCAGTTATCTTTAACACAGCAATAGGCCAATTCCTCTGAAAATCCATGAAAATTTGTTGGAGGAACAGCTTGACAAACTCATTAAAGGAAACATTTTTCTGATATGAAATTTTAAAACAGCACATAAAAATGTACGTCTGGGGTCATAAATGACCCCACTAGGTCGCTTGAGGTTTAAGTGCATGTACGAAACCCAAAACCAGTGAAGTTGGCAGAGTAAATCGTAAATAAAAACAGAATACAATGATTCGCAAATCCTTTTCAACCCATATTCAATTGAATACACTGCAAAGACAAGTTACTTAATGTTCGAACAGGTAAACTTTGTAATTTTTTGCAAATATTAGCTCATTTGGAATTTGATGCCTGCAACATGATTCAAAAAAGCTGGCACAAGTGGCAAAAAAGACTGAGGGAGTTGAGGAATGCTTATCAAACACTTATTTGGAACATCCCACAGGTGAATGGGCTAATTGGGAACAGGTGGGTGCCATGATTGGGTATAAAAGCAGCTTCCCTGAAATGCTCAGTCATTCACAAACAAGGATGGGGCGGGGGTCACCACTTTGTGAACAATTCCGTGAGCAAATAGTCTATCAGTTTAAGAAAAATGTTTCTCAGTATGCAATTGCAAGGAATTTAGGGATTTCATCATCTACAGTCCATAATATCATCAAAAGATTCAGAGAATCCAGAGAAATCTCTACACATAAGCAGCAAATAATTATATTTAGTTTTTATTCATGTTTTACACCATGTCCCAACTTCACTGGAATTGGGATTTGAAGATGGGGCAGAAGAACAGACTGAAGAGGCATGTCCCCATCCTGGAAACAGGTGTAACAGGCCAGATTAATCCCCGTCTGTGAGGTAGCGATCTGGAACCAAATGCGAGGACAAAGGATTGCAAAAATGAGGAGCTTTATTGCGTAAGGGGGTAACCCCCGCAGAGCAGAGAGCAACAGTACAGAGTCCGCAATCCAAAACTCAAATTCCAATGGGACAGAGCAGAGTTCGTAACCAGGGCACCAATCACAAAAATCGTAGTCAGCAGAAACAGAGCCGGTACACAGGCAAAGGTTTGTGGGAGAAGCAAACTCATAAGCCAAAAGACAGTCCGAATCAGTAACAGGGCAGCAATCCACAAAATCGAGGTCGGGCCGAAAAAGGTCAAAACACACAGATGCAACAGAAATACAAAAGGGCAAACCAAAAATCAGTAGTCGGGCAATCCAGTCAGAAAGATAACACTGAGTAATCGAGGCGAAGAAACGTGGCACAAGAGGACTAGGAAAACGATCTGACAGAGACTGGCTTTGAGAAGACACCTAAAATACACCTCTGGGAAGATCAAATGGGGAGAATCACAGGTGCAGGAAGTCAGACTGATTACAAGGGGAAGGCACATGAGGGAGAACCTAATCACATGGAATTGGCCAAAGCCAAAACGTGGACAGGGAACACGAGACATTCCTATAAACAAACATACGGCTCCAGTTACGGAGTTACTAACGAGCATAGATAATGAGAAACAGGACAGCGCAATCAGGTGTGAGCTTTCACAGAAAATGCAACAAAGGTAATCAGGGAGAGCAAAGAGGCGGAGACTAGAACAGGGCGAGTGCTGAGAACTTAATTAATTAGTTAATTAGTTAATCAATTAGTAAGTGCAACTATACAAATCCTTGCTGCTCATTTGTAAGTTAGTATTATATACAAGGTTAGTTGTTGATAGTAATCTCAGGAGAAAATAATAAACTATTAGCACTGTTAGTAGATAGAAAAGAAGAGTGAAGCCAGCAAACGAGATTGGAAGGAAGTTTGAAAACCAGAATGCAATAAATCACCCGAAGAGTGAAATACAAGACTGGGGTTGTGTGGAATGACTAGACATGAGACCAGACGGGGGAGACAAAGTGCAAAGCAAAATGGAAAACATGAACCGGAATGAGAAATGGCAAAATGTAAAACATGGAAAAGTAAACTACGACTAAACATGACAAATCAAAGTAACCAAATCATAATACATTATACAAAGAATAGTCAGACATAAGCAGAGATGCAGAAACACTGATTGTCAGTCAGAATCATGGCATAAGGCCAGGCACAAAACTTGATTCATTGCATGGGCAAGGCAAGCATGGCAGAATCATTACACCGTCAGACTATACACAGGTATTGGAAAGTATATCGCGGGGTATAAAATAGCCTTGGCTGGTTTATGTCTTGGGGTATATTTTCGGCCAGGCTAGACTACACTCCTCCAGTCTAGGTTTACTTACCTCCAGACTATACTTATACACCCTTTACTGAGGGTGCTACTTCCAAGAGTTACATATGTAACTCTGTGTTACATATGTGATATTTAACTTATGAGAGTCATTGTGCTCTTGACACGCAGTAATTTCAGCAAGCATGGTGAGTAGACATCTTTCTCTCGACCTTCTGATAACCTATTGATTAAACTTGGTTAATTCATGTAAATGTTTCAGCTAAAATATTTTCTAGCTGAGCTTAAAAGACTAAAACAGTTGCTAAGCATCCAAAGCTTGGAAGGTGACAATCAAGGGTGTGTAAAAACCAGAAAGACTATGTTCACATATCATCTGACAGCTATTCCACAAAAATGGATTGTTTTCCGTTTTTGACCTGCTAAAGGGGAAGAGTAATCAGACAAACCATTCCGCTTTCTTATTCATGCTTTACATAGATTTTCTTTCAGTGTTTTAACCCGTACATTGACAATGACAGCTCTGTTCCGGTGGTTTTTTAAACAGAGAGGGACAAATATATTTGAGTGCAAGTCACAGATGCATGGATATTTAAACAAAAAATAACACACAGTTAAACCTGTGCAGATGTTACAATATTATGACTTTACCCTTACATCTCCACTTGATCATGCCCTTTAATACTGCATTACTAGGTGCTGCTATGAAATAAAGGAGTACGAAATACCCTAGCCTAAATAATAAAATACTACCCCAGGGTATAAACTACTAAGAAGATACTGACTGGCTTGTTTAGGGCATATAGCTCGAAACAATTCAGCAACTTGCCAGACTCAACGTAATGGCCACAAAGACGTGAAGATTTCAGGAGACACAAATGCACACACCTGTCAGAGGAGGCAAACCAGGAGTTACACCAAGCAATGAAGACAATAGAAGCATTGTTCATATTTAAAGCTCAGGGAACCAAAGGTCATGGGGACCTTTTTTAAGTTTTTAAGTGGGCTAAAATATACTATGGTAGTATATTACAGTTTAGTGTGTGTATATCATATATATATATATATATATATATATATGTGTGTGTGTGTGTGTGTGTGTGTGTGCTTGTTTGTGTGTGTATGTGCCTCTTCACGATACTGGGCGCCAAAAGCGTGACCATGAAAGAAGCAAGAAAATGCAGATTCATATTGAATTTCAAATGTCAACACCACTACTTAACGTAAACTGTAACATTACAAGTAATTCATCAGATATTTTATGGGACAACATTATTCTGAAGCATACCTTACATCACGATGGATTACGGTGGACAAGAAATGGGTGGGAATGACTGTGTCGCTGCCAGGTAAGAATTCGGGCTATAATCCTAAAACATGAAATCAGTCGCGCAAATTATGAGGAAAGTCATGAAAATAGCAGACAGTAACGTCTTACCATGATCAAGAGTGAGGATGGATTCAAATGATGTTTATCATAATTCCCTTTTCACTTAACAGTTGCTGCTGCATGCAAAATTGTGGACACGAAAGGTATGGTTGTGGAAATCAGCCGACTCACTGCAGCGCACAGGAAAACTTTTATTGCCGATAAAATGCAAACACAGAGTCATTCCATTGGACATGAATAATCAATAAATTGATCCGTATGATCAAAGAATAAAAATCAAAATTTGTCTTTGGTAACGGTCGTGATATGAGGGATATCAAAAGGTTTTGATCCTCACACAGAAAGAGCAAGATATTTAGATTAATACTGCTTTATTTTTCAACATAGTCCCCTTCCATCTCCCCACACTTGTTCCATCTAGTTTGCCAATCATTGATACCCGATTGATAGAACTCAACATCTTAGTCCCCTTTAACCAGCCCTCCACAGCAGCAGTCAGCTCATCATCATCCTCAAATCTCTGGCCCCAAAGATGTTTTTTCATCCTGAGAAAGAGGTGGAAGACGCTGGGGGCAAGGGCTGGAGAATAGGGTGGGTGAGGGAGGAGTTCGTAGCCACACTCACACACAGCTTCCATCACAACTCGGCTGGTGTGGACTGACGCGTTGTCCAGGTGAAGCAGAATCCCACAACAGATTTTTCCGCAGCGTTTCTCCTTGATGGATTGGCACACCTGCTTCAGTAGGTTAGCGTAATATTCCCGATTCATTGTGGTTCCATGGGGCAGGTAGTCGATGCGGACCTCTCCTTTGCTGTCTCAGAAAATGGTCACCAAAACCTTCTTGGTAGACCTGATGGCTCTGAAGTTCTTTATCTTTGGAGATGTGGCGTGTTTCCATTCCATCGATCCCTGTTTGCTCTCTGGATCATAATGATTAAGCGAGGTTTCATCACAGGTTTCAACCCTAAAATAAAAATCATCTGGGTTGGCGTTGTACCGAGTTAGCAAGCCTTTACTGATGGTGACCCTCGATCAGAAGTGTAAAATCCAGGGCACAGAAAGTAAAAGTCCTGCCAAGTTTTCCTCCCTCCCACAGAATAGTCTGATGATTCATATTGGCTCTATCTCCTGTTCAAAGTAAATCCAGGTGCTTGGAATAAAGTTCTGGGGAGGTTTTTTACTTTCTGAACCCAGACTCTGCCCACGATTGCTTCATGTCATCCGAAAACATTCTCGAGACCCATCTTGCACATACCTCAAACATGTGGAGTTTGTCATGAAGTATGGCTTGTATGGATCCATATGTAAGGCCTGTCGCTGATTCTAACTCATGGAGAGTGATATGGGGGTTTTCCATCACTAGTTTGTGCACAGTATCAATGTTTTCCGGGCTGGTACTGGTTGATGGCCGTCCTGAACAGGGGTCATCTGCTAAACTCTCTCTGCCATACTGGAATTCCTTCACCCAGCATTTGATAGTTGCAGAAGAAGGGGAAAACTCCCCATAAACGGCAGTCAATCACTCTTCAACTTCTTTAGCAGATTGAAGCTCCAGAAGTAGAAACTTTATCACCACTCTATACTCAAGTTTGTCCATTTTGCCAACTCACTGGGGGGTATGTCTCTTCCACAAAGGGACTAGACAATTGCAGCCGGCAATATGATCCTAATAGCAATCAGTTGATAAGACCTTGAAGTACAGATGCGGCGCATTGTACTATGAGACTGCTCTTTCTGTGTGGCACAAAACGTTTTGATATCCCTCTCGTATATGAAACGAGTCAGTTCATCTGTGGAGTAGCGGTACATTAGAGCAGTGCCACTCACTCAAGACCTGCCTGCTATTGTGACAGTCCTTGGCAAAGCGGACACGTCAGGCAACGACCGTAACCCTATAATTTCAGTCTGATCCGTAACCCTTTCATTTCAGTCTGATACCGTCCTGTGCTCTGACCAGAGAAGTTTGGTTACAAAGTGGAATTTATTCACTGGACTGTGAGTAAAAACCTTGTAACTTATGGGCAAATGCACATAATACTTCCTACTATTCATTTCCCACATCCTTTTTGATAAAAACTTATTTTGAGTCGCATTTTGGTGTCCTTATTTGCGCCAAAAAATCATGTCAATTTAATAAAAAGAACCTACTTGGGTTCAAGGGCTAGTTTTATCCTCACTGTATCTCTTAGGTGTGCTGAACAAAATTAACATAAATTAAATCCATCATTCATTATATGCTGATAACAAAACGATGAACCACAACTATCCCTGAAATCTCTCCACTAGTGAAAAGACACACACTTATACACACACACACACACACACACAAGCATATATATATATATATATATATATATATATATATATATATATATATATATATATATAATTTTAAATCATGCGATCATCCAAATTATGTCAAATAAAATTTTTTTTATTCTAAACACTTTTGTTCTTGAGCAGCAGTCCTATGAAAGGAACAAGATGTGAAAGAAATACTGTGTGGCTTTGTACAGACTCGACTGTTTGGTATAAGACATGTCTACACACGCTTACAAGCTGACAGAACTGGGACCTGTATTACAAAGCAGGATGACTGGGCTACCTGGAAAACAGCACTGAGTAAAACGTGGAGGTACATGGGCTGAAGTAAAAAGAGGCATCATGAATTTTACTTTGTGCTGTTGTCCCACTATCTCAGAATCCCAGCTCCAAGATACAGGCTGTTTTCAAAGCCAGAATATTCTAGATGTTTCACAGAGCTATTATCAAGGTTAAAAGCTAGGATTAACCCATGTTAGCAAGTATAAGAGTGGTAATAACAGTAAAAACACTGTGTTCATGGTATGTATGCAGCGATATACCCTGTGTAAGCTGCAAGAAAGATAGACCTGCTTATTGTTATGGAGTAGAACTACAAATTGTTAGTAAATAAGTATTCCAGATGCTTCTTTGTAAGTATGTGAAGTTAAGAACAGTTTTATTTTTATTTTTTGATATTGCATGTATATTTGAACCTAAGATGTCATATATTCAACGTAAAAACAAGAACCATGGAACACCTGGCTGGAGCCAGGCCCTTTGGGTCAGATAAATCAAGAAGCATGGAAAAATTAATGGCTATGAAATTTTGTGTTGCGCATTTGCAAATGCAAAATTTTTCCGTTTACATTTGGAGAAAGGTGTATTCTCAGAAGGCTGAGTTCATAAATTGTAGTCTATGACGGAAGACACTTGGGTGAAGTACTTTAGGACAGTCTCAAAGAGGTTCAAACCAACACTCAGTTGAGCTTTCTGAAGAACTCTGGCAGCCATGCCCTCCTGCTTGAAGATGGCTGGGACAGAGGACTCGGGTGAGTCGTTGTCCATTTACCAAGTGGATGTCGCTGAGGTGGTCAAAAAGCTCCACCATGGCAAGTCACCAGGGATGGACGAGATGCACTCTAACATGCTGAAGGCTCTGGATTTCGTTGGGCTGCCATGATTGAGAAGCCTAATACCGCATGGATCTTGGGTACTGTGCCCTTTAACTAGTAGGCTGGAGTGATAGTTACTATTTTCAAAAAAGCAGGCTGGAGGGTGTGTTCCGACTATATGGGGAACACACCGCTCAGCCTACCGGGGAATCCTTATGCCAGGGGGCTGGAAGGGAGAATTCGTCCGATTGTTGATTGTGGGATCCAGGATGAGCAATTTGGGTTCTGTTTTGGCTGTTGAACGCTTGCTTGGATACTGAAGGAGTTTCTTTATCTAGTCTACCAGTCTCCAATTTTGTGAAATTGGAGAAGGCTTATGACTGTGTACCATGGGGTGCCCTGTGGGGGATGCTATGGGAGAATGGGACTTCGGGGCAGTTACTTTGTAATATCCAATCCCCGTAGAACCAAAGCCGGAGTTGTGTCCGCATTCATAGTTGGACCTAACTAGTTAAACTCGTTTCTAGTTGGTGTTGGACTACGCAGACAATGTGCCTTGTCACCTACTTCGTTCCATGGACAGAATATCAGGATGTAGCTAAGGCTTGGAAGGTGTCCAGTTTTGTGGCCTCAGAGTTTGGCGATTATATGGTCCTGTTGGCTTCAATGAACTTTGACCTTCGGCATGCACTACAGCATTTCGTAGAGTAGCCATATGGGAAGCAATAGGAATGAGGATCGGCACCTCGATATCTGAGGATATTGTTTTCTGGCAGAGAAAGCTGGGTTGTCCTCTGCTAGTGGGGAGCGAGTGGCTACCCCAGGTAAAAGAGTTTAAATGTCTTGAGGTTTTGTTCATGCTTAAGGTTAGGATAGAGCGAGGGATTGATGGGCAGTTTGGTGTGGCCTCTGCAGTGCAGCACCAGTTACTGAAGTTTCTGCGTCATGTGCAAACATTAATTTAGGGTGGGCAGGGCTTATTTTCATCAGGGTAATAAACTAGTATCAAACAAAAGTCTTTGTTTTGTGTTTTCTGTTCTTGAGCCATCAGAGAATAATTTTGTCATTAGTCATTACCATTTAAGCCGTTAGCTTATATCTATATGCACAAATATTTTTGATCCTAAACTACTTCTGAGTAGTATATCAGGACTATTGTCCACTACCAGTCCAGCTGCAGGCTAGATAATCAGAGTAATCCTGTGTGGAAAAGGTAGCGCAGAAATTGTTTAGGTGTTTGTCTTTTGTAAAGTATGGGCCTATTTTTGAGGAAATTATTTTCCTGTACTGAATTTAGCTCATTATTTTGTCATAGTCAGATCGCCTGGGAAGAGTATTCACAGTTTTCATCATTAATTGAATTGACCAATGTCATTTTCCTTGATTGATGTTTATAAGTTGTACACTGCAGTACAGTAATATTTTGTACTTGTAACAATGCAGCCTTGGTGGACAGGGCTATAATGCAGTAGTAACGACCTGGTTTACCTTGGCGCCCGAAATAACCAATTTGAGCGATCATCAATACAAAAAAAATTTCCGGATGTTACAATCAAGCCTCATTTCTGATGCTTTATTGGATAGTTTGGTGGCCAACTTGCCTCCGGTGTCGCGCAGCTGTGCAGGAAAAAGTTGCGTTGGCATGCATGGTTATGGATACTTGGGCAAACGATACCGAGCAAAGAGGCAACATTAATTCTTCATGCAACCAGTACTTTTTCTTGGCTTGATTTTAGCATTTACGAATATCATTTACAATTTCTAAAGAATAGCTGAATTGTTGTTGCCTTGCAATACCTGAAGTGTGGCAGTCCCAGGAGTGTATGAAATTTCAGCAAAAAAGCCACATCTCGGTATTTATTGATTTTATTTTTTTTTGTATTGGAGATTGCTTGAATTGCCTGTTCTTGTGGTTCACTCTGTCACTGACTCAGACATGAGTAAAATGTATTTTTTAAATTAGTGGCTTCAATGAGTGTGCCACTCCCCGACCACCCCACTCTGCCTCAAAAAAAAAAAAAAAAACATGACAGCAATCTCATTCAAGGTACAAACAAAGAGTCTGCTTGTGGGCAAGAAAATGTGAGCCACTATAGAGATTGTGCCTTTACCACTCTGTCTTTGAGCTGTAGACTAACGTCCACATACTATTTGAAGACCACAGTGGAAAAATGATCAGTCGTATTTTCACTCTGTGGAGAAATGATTAATTAAAAACGACCTAAGAAATATAACACAGAAAAAAATGGAAAATATTATAATAATATACAATATATGAAATATACAAAGCAAAGTGAGATAGACAGAGGGAGAGCTAGTCCCTTAACCATTCGCTGTACTAGTTCATCACTGATGCTTTCTATGTGAGGCAGAAGTGTTCTTGACATCAAATAATGGAAGATGGAACAATAACTGTACCGGCCTGTAAAACCCCACAAAACAATACCAAATACGGACATTGCAGGGGGTGAAGGTTTTTACGTGTTCTTTTGGCTGGCATTAACTCGCACGAACTCCTGGCTGTTGTGGATCACAATAAAATGGATATATTTTCTCCGTTCAAAGAACGAGGCACAAAAGCACAACGGTTATTGTTAATCTGACTCCGTAATATATTTAGAATTCCAAATTTAGTTATACCTACGTTAAATATCTGACTCCAAATTAGAATTAAAATGAATAATCTAGGGAAAACATGCGTGGATCTCTAAGTTGATTATATCTCGAACTTCCAGTAATGTTCCCGGGTTTTAACACCATGTCCGGATCCTAGGTTTGTTGGTTAGATTAGGGGTTGGAAGTCAGTCATCACTGCAACAGTATCTTTTGGTGTGAATACAGCGAACCCAGATTTATGCACGCCCATGGGTTCCGTCAGGGAATTTTAAAGGATAACCGACTTTTCGTACGAGGGTTTCCTTAAAGGAGAATTCCGGTGTGAAATTGACTTGGGGTGTATTGAAACATTATCATGAGTACTAACTTTTGTCGAATACCCCACCTCCGTACGCATGCAATATTTCGAAATACATGGCTTTTTAGCCAAAGCTCCCAACAGGCTTACAAAAGTAATGAATCGGGCATAGCGTTGCCATGCAAAGAAATCACAATTTTTTTCATCATTAACAAAGCTCAAAGTAGCTCCACACTTCAACGATAGAATTCTGAGGGCCCTGACATTTAAAACGAGGCACTGAGAACTTTGAAAATGCACAGGTAGTTTATTAAAAATGGCGATTTATGCAAACAGTACCTTCAGGTAATTTCCAGTAGCCTCCATCTTGAAAGTCACGACAAGTCCATTGACGAGCACGAACGAATACATTGCAATCTGTTCCCCTATCCTTCCTTTTCATTCGTGCTCATCAAACGACTTATCGTGACTTTCAAGATGGAAGCGACTGGAAACTCCCTCAAGCAACTGTTTGCATAAATAGTAGATTATTTTAAACAGATTAATATAACTGGACTTTAACTTCATTGGGGACAGACTCCCACCGGGGAGTGGTGTCAACTACCCCCCCTGTACAGAGTAAAACCAGGGACAGCCTCCACATGCAGGCTGAGCGAGCATCCTGGGGGGAAGTCCACAAAAGTTTCATTGCTATTTGGCCTGGCTCTGGGCCGAGCTTATCAGCCATTTGTCACTTATATTTCCATCCTGCTTCTGTTTTACAAGTGTTTTGCATTGGATGGATTTCTTGCTTTCAACCAATTAAACCCCAAGGCCCCCACATCCATTGAAACATTCCAAGCCCCGCCCCATCCCACCCCTCAAAGGAGACAGGACAGGCTGTCAATCTCTCATCATTGCAACTCCAACTGACAAATCAACGCAGTTAATAAAGTTTATTCCAATTAATACCCAAAAATTTTCCATTCCAGTAATGCTCAAATCTTTACAAAGCCAAAATTCCTCTTCCCATCCACTGCAAACATAGGAATGTGATGTTTACAGAAAAAGAAGATTATTATATTTTACACACCACTAATTGCTTGTCTTTTGTTGTTAATCTGACTGAGTCATTATTTTTGCCCTGAAGTTTTCACATGAGCACACATTCACAAGCGAGCACACGTCTATTCATCACTGGAGTAGATTACAGATGCTGTAGGGGCACTTAAAGAGGGGACAGATCGAGCACCAAATTAATCTGCTTGAAAGTGAGATTGGCATGGAAGGTTCGAAGGCAGTTAGAGTTTCCCCATCTGCCAGCTGTTCCTCCCCATGCCAGGCTGGGCAGAGATGTGGGAAAAAAAACATCAATTTCACACCCTGGCTCATGACCTCCAATCTCAGTGCCTTTCCAAGAAGTTTCTCACCAGCACACCCTGTAAACCACGAACTCAGCAGTGCCCTTAACCATTTGAAGAGTAGGTTACTTTTACAGCAATCTACCAGTGTTCTTGATCTCCATTGCTGTCAAATCCCCATTTTATTTCCTCTATCCCTATTAGAACATCCAGTCAAGAAGACACAACTGACATAATCAAGGTGCGTTTAATTGAAGGAGTTTTCTATGGAAATTCAAGGATTTAAAGTGCTGTTTTGGTGCTTTAGCTGAAGGATTTTTTTTTTTTTCCCTCCGGGTACTCCGGTTTCCTCCACCCACAAAACATGCAATATATAGGAATACTGTATGGCTGTGTGTGAATGTTTGATGGTGGTTGGAGGGGCCGTAGGCGCATAATGGCAGCCACGCTTCCGTCAGTCTGCCCCAGGGCAGCTGTGGCTACAAAAACGTAGTTTACTACCATCAGAGTGCGAATGTGTGAGTGAATGAATAATGTATCCTTGTGAAGCGTCTTTGAGTGCCCAGAAAGCAGAAAAGCGCGATATAAAATTGATGCATTATTATTATTATTATTATTATTATTTGAAAATGTCAACTGTTTGCCAATTGCAATAATCATAGAAGAAGATATTCTTCTATGATGTTTATTGACGATTGGAAAGCCAGCTTGCATTCTGCATACCCTTCAGCTAGAGCACCTTAACAGTGCTTTTCCATATAATACTCTTTCATATAAAAAGGATAGTCCTTGAGCAATTAAAATATATAAATGCAATCCCCTATTCCAATGAAGTTGGGACATTAAGCAAAACGTGAATAAAAAACATAAAAGAATGATTTGCAAATCCTTTTTAACCTATATTCAATTGAATGCACTACAAAGACAAAATATTTAATGTTCAAACTGATAAACTTCAATGTTTTTTGGAAATATTGACCCATTTTGAATTTGATGCTTATCACTGTGATACAGCTCTTTTAAGTGACCACTGAATTCTACAAGGAATGAATTCACCCATTAGCCAATTGCAGAGTACCATGCGTGTTTAATATCTGATGACTATAATGGAGAGTATAATGACATTGTATGAATTAGTGTTGTAGTACTCGAGACCAGTCTCGAGACCATTCTTTACGGTCTCGGTCTCGTCTCGGAATCGACTGCATTTTTACTCAGTCTTGTTTTGGTCTTGGACAAAGCGGACTCTGAATTTTTTTTTTCTCCAAGACCGGTCAAGATATGCCCACAGCAGCGGGCATATCACTAAATTGCCTGTGAATTGTTTGATTTATTTTTGACATCATAGCTGTGATTGGATGTAAAACTTCCTGCTTCAAATGTGACCAATAACGTTAACTTGACCAATGTGCATACTGTGTGTTTCAAGGCACTAGTTTCAGGTGCTTGCCAGCTATTTGCAACCAAATGTTAGCGTTGGCTAGTGGCTGCATACCACTCTAGCCAGAAACATAGTTACAGGTCGTAGTGCCGCTCCCTCACTTGGATGAGTGAGCTACAGATGTGACAGCAGAGTGGAAACAGAAGCTACCTTGATGGAGACAGAAGGCCACCTTGCTTGGCCTTAAGCACACCGCATTTTACTTCAATGGGGTGGTCGCACATACATTAAATAAGGAATTTAAGCATAGTGGAAGCCTCTTTAGCTTAATGTAGCCTAACGTGGCCCACCGTAGCGATCCACAGCCATCCGTGGCTATCTGTGGAAATAATTTGGCCATGAACATGAGAAAACCGTGCGCGAGGAGGTTTATCTGTTGGGCATGTTCAAAAGATAGCCACAGTAGTGGGCATTTTTATTAACGTAGTAGTAACTTAGTGAAATGTTACAAGTAGTTTACCATAGTAACAACCGTAGCCTTTGTAGCTTACCCTGTAATCAACCAATTTGGCGTGAATCTACAAGCAACTAAGAGCTCCTACGTTACATTATGGTTGTCAGTACATCTAACTACAGTGTACTATGCTAGCCTGTATGTCAATCAAGTAGGCTAAAGTACGGTAAAGTAAGTAAAAGTACCTCTACATAGTCTGGGCTACGGTAAAAAAAGCAATTTTTTCCTCCACTAAATTACCATATCCTTCAGCTGTTGTGTAATAAGCTTGTTGCTACAATGGAAAGCGATTTTTTTGTAATGAAAGAGATTTTTAATCAACTGCCGGATGGGTGCTATTAGCAAATATTTAGGACAAATTAGGCTGTTTGCAGATCAGGTTTAGATGAGGAGTTTTATTCATACAATTCCGAGGAGGATATACAATATACATTTCATGTCTAGCCGATAACATACGATATTGCATCAGTCTAGCAGTTCAGTAGACACTGGTGTCTGTCAGAGAGGGATTAACTTGAAAGAATGGGATAAAAGGCTTGTTTCAGAAGCACAATTTGAGTAAACTTGACTAAACTTAGTTCTGTCTGCAGAATATCCATTCAGAATTTATCTAAGCCAAGGACTATGATTCATCATTGTAAATGGAACTGCTCCCAAAAATAAACGATTCATCATTGAAGGGTTTGTTCTCTTACAGTTCACTTCATTCATTAAAATATTCTGATATTGTGTTTACTAAGTCAACTGAATATCCATGATGCTCAATAATAATTTGGATCTTGATAATCAGTTAAATTTATTCTGGTTCTACCTCATTCTTTAAAAACAGCTTGAGTTCTTTGGGTGCCTGAAGTCCACAAAAAAGGCGACGAATGCATCCACTTAGGGATTAATGTCATCATCCATAATAAAGAACATAAAGGGTGAATTACAGTGAATCCAGGCAGCAACCTTCCTGCAGATTCATGGCGTCAGTGATGGCTCTACCCTGAACAGGCCTCATGAATTTTCAAAAACACATGGATGTGATATCATCAGATATGCACAGTTCAATCAGGAGAGACTCGAGTGAAATCAAGAAAAATTTTAACATGTCTTGAGCATTAGTGGAATTCAATTCAATTTTATGTATATAGCACTTTACATAGAGACAAGGGCAGAGCCCAGACTAATTCCTAATCCCCAAACAGCAGGCAAAAAACTCCCCGTAGGGAGAAAAAGCCTTGAACGGTGATGAGAAAAATTCCTCATTGAGAAGAAATCTCAGGAGGAACCTGGCTATTCTGGGGAAGCCCATCCTCCGCTGGCTGAAGAATAAATTGAAGGTAAATTAGGGATGAGAAGATCAGGACAGCAGGAAGACAGCAGTCAGAATTAACATGCTTAAAATCAGACAAGTTTTTGGCGCATGGACTCTTCTGGAAGACTCATAGAGCAGGAGCACGGCTCAGAGCAGCAGCTGGAAAAATCCCCCGAAGAGTCCAGACACTGGTGGCGGTGGTGGCTGAAGGCTGACAAAGCTGGACGGCAGTACGGAAGGTCTGATCAAGCAGGGTGGCGTTGAAGAGGAGGAGGGTCAGCGAACAGCAGCATGAACGAGCTAGAGCAGAGAAAAATGACATTTTTTAAAAAGACAGCAACATAACGATTGAATAGCGATGCGACTGAGGCGTGCCACGGTTGGAAAGAAGAGATCAGCTGCTACACCAGCTGACTGCTCAATTGACATCCCTAGACATTGACTGCAAAGGTGTATGGGCGAGTATGCGAGTGAATGAAAATAAAATAAACAGAGTTGACGTGCGCGCAAGAGAGTCTTCCTGACTGAACTTTCGCTGAGCTTCATTAGTGGAGCCGGTATACAGGAGAATTGACCTTTTACTGTTCAAACCTAGTTATTTCAGCAGTTTTTCTGTTCAGATATCAGACTCTTTCACCACGCACTGAGGCAAGAAATGATTGGAGGTGATTAAATTACAGGGTACTGAAAATCTACCTTTCCCTTTTCCGCCCCTGCATTTCATAAAAATGACTCTTTTGCAGGATGCCTCCTGCTTCAAAGCACCGCAGTCTGTCTTCTTTCCTCCTTTCTCCATGATCTCACTGACAGCCACTGTGAAGCAAAGTGGTGCTGTTTTTGCCAATGTTGGCATGGAAAAGACATGCCAGCCAATGGTACTGTCGCTAAAATCTTCCATCGTCTTCAGATTTTGAAAAAAGAAATTGAGGGAATGACTTACACACAGGTAATATATCTCACAGATTTGCACTGTCATCTCAGAGATTCCTCTGTCATGTAATCCTGAGTGAGCAGACCACATTCTGTATGGTTTTAGATATTTCAGATGTGCAGCTCTCCTAGCAGCTGTTGGGAATTTCATGCGCTGTCTCTCTGAATTGAGTTTGTTCTGAGTACCTGGACTAAAGGCTCAAAGTGTTCATTCATTCACTGTCTGGTTCAAACGTGTGCCCTGCATAAAAGCCAGGTAAACCAACTGCTGTGTGAAGTGATGTACAGTTGTGTGAAGTGACGATTACTCACCACTACTTTTGTCTAAAAGGGGTCCCAATATATTAATTCTCCACAATTTTTTGGTGAAAATGTATTAAAAAATACTATTGTAGGCAATGAGGACAAAAAAAAAATCATTCCCACAAGAAAATTGAGGTAAAAATAATGGTAATAAACAAAAACACAGAAAACATCAGTTTGTTTCTTTAGCAATTGAAAGTATAATGTATTTTTGGTGAAAGGTCTTGCGTGCACTGAAATGAAAAGGACGGTGGTTGGATTTAAATGCAAAGAATTTGTTACGTAATCCTAGAACCACACGAGAAAACAGAATGTCCCACATAAGTACAAAGATTTTCAAGTCTAACAGTCTTCCAAATATCAGCCTTTTAGAAGATACATGTAAAACCCTAAAGAAATAGGCATACAAGACTTGGCACCCGAGTGGTGCTAAGCTCAGGCATAGAAAGGCTATATTGATTAATTGAGTAACAGTACACAGCTGCACATATTTGAAGGAGAGAGAGCAGGCCGTTTTCCTCAGAGCTCTGGGCCGGTCGCACCAACTGTCATAAGTGCTGTCCTAAAGTTAGGCATTAAAATGGGTTGCACCAACGATGACTTACGACAAGTCTTGTCTTAAGTGTTGTGTCATAAGACAAATTGGTGCAATGGATATCAACGGCGAAAAGAGCCGTTGCACCAAAAGAAGTTAGGACACAGAATTACAACAGAAACCTACATGTGGTGGGATATGACTTAAGTGTGCTGCGATCTTAAAATAAATCTCTTTCTTTTTAATTTATATGTAATAATCTCCTAAAATTGTGACAGTGAGACCACTTCAAGTAGAAATTGCAGGAGTCTGTCTACATAACCCATGGCGGCAAGTAGTCACGCTTTAAAAAAAATCTTGGTTTAACATTGCCACATCCCAACTCTAAATTTCATATCTCATTGTTTCATTTTTATTACAGATTAACTAAACAAAGAGATTGATTTTAAGATCGCTGTGGATTTTAGGCATATAAAAAATACACAAGGTGGAAAACATTCTGTATCACAAAAGAAACCTGACATTGAGGTACAAGGTACACGAGCGCGAATGCAAGGCAACGCAAGATAGCCATCCTGGGTCCTTGCGTAGCAAAGTGTGTTGTCCAAATTTTTGCAAAGCAACACATCAACGCATGTATTTCCGTGAAATTCCAATAGGGGAGATAAAGCAAAAAATGCACCATACGCTGTGTTCAACACACAAAAAAGAAAAAAGAAAGAGGAGGAGAAGGAGAAGACTTTACTGACCCCTATTGCATGAGCAGTGTACTGCTTTTTAACGAGGCACAGCGCAGCAAGGGACGCGCATTCAGGCTTCTCTGTGAACTGAATGGAACGGACCTGTGCTCGCGCTCGCTCGCGTACCTTGCGTAGAGTATGAACCGGCCTTTAGAGTAGCCTCAGGGCTTCCGCTACATGTAATTGATCGTGGCACGGCAAAATAAAAGCTGCCACGCCTATGTAAAATGACTTCACATAAACTCTAGAAATCCTAAGGACAATCGGGTGTCACCAGTTCTCCTTTTTAAGTTAAAATGATCGCTAATAATTCTTGACCTGTTGTCAATCATTTTGCTTGATGACCACGTTTTCCAATTAATAAAAATTAGCCATCGGCAGTAAAACGGGCTGCTTTCTTCTTAATGTAATGTGTGTAATGATTAGAGAAAAAATATTTTGTTCACTATGCAAAACGATAAACTACGATGTTAACTTGTTTGCTGTGAGCACATCCTGCTCTACCTAACTGTATCTTCATGATTATTTAATTCCAATTCCGGAGTCATAGTCAGTTTTCATATTATATGTGAAATCCACAATCACACACATGAAACTGCTAAATCTCCATGCACATAGACTTCAATTATTACATCGGCCACATTCTGATTAATAAAAACTGGCCACACCTGATAATTCTGAGTTTTGACCCAACACTGAAGCCCTCCGCCACAGTCTCAAAAAATCCTGGAGGTAACCGTGAGCCTAATTGGTTGAACAGAGACAATTTTGTAGCCCTTTGCTGAGCTCCATTCATTCTATGATACTAATGTTTATTTATATATTATTCTATATGTCATATAAAATGCTCATGCATGCGTACATACATAACACCATCCAAATTTGACTATTTTCAACTTTAGGGAGGTCAAATCTGAGTGGCAGACACTTATCAGGACTTCAGGGCCAGGGATGTTTGTGTACGTAATTTAGGACATGTCCTAAGACATATCTTAAGATACAGATTTTACGACACGCATAAGAGTTTTTGGCGAAACGTCAGTTACGACATGTCTTAGAGCGGTCCTAAGTTGGGTATGCTACGATAGTACTTACGATACATTTGGTGCAACCGGCCTCTGGTGATGCGGAGGATGAGGGGTGTGGCATGACAGAAAGGTGTCACAAATGTCATGACTTTATTGACTGAATACATGTTTGAAGGCTCATTCCCTGATTACTGATGCTAAAAATTTGTTTAAACTGGTCTGAGGCAGCATTATTCTGCAAAAATTACCTCTGATGGTCAGTTTTTCCATTATACAATTCTGAAATAAGTGCGACAAAGTATAAATTGTGATAAAATCAAAACTCAATGACTTTCAAATCACACCAGCCAGTATTTTAGTCATTTATATTCATTATTATTTTATTCATTTTATTTAATAGAACAGAGATAACATAGTGAATGTTGTAACTGAGAAATTTTTACATTTCGTCAACAAAATGAGCTCATCTCAAATTTGATGGTAAACAGGGGCCTGTTTACCATGGTGTAGCATACCGTTGTCTTTTTAACACAGAGTGGAAGCATCTGGGCATTGGGGAGACAAGTTTTTGAGTTTAGCCATTGGAATTTGTTTAATATGGGCTTCCAACAGCTGGAGAGTTTTGGGTCTCCTTTGATGGCCTTTTTGTTTAATTATGCACCAAATGTTCTCAATCGGTGAAAGATCAGGGGTGCAGGCAGGTCAGTTCAGCACATGGACTCTTCTACTACGAAGCCAAGCTGCTGTAAGAGCTGCAGTACGTGGTTTTGCATTCTCCTGCTAATATACACAAGGCCTTCCCTGGAATAGATGTCATCTGGAGGGGAGCATACGTTGCTCTAAAACCTTCATACACTGTACTTTTCAGCATTCATGGTGCTTTTTAAAACATGCAAGTTTCCCACACGGTATGCACTAATGCATCCCCATACCATCAGAGATGCTGACTTTTGAACTGAATGCTGATAATGGGAGGGGTGGTCTTTCTCCTCTTTCGCCGGGAGGACACAACGCCCATGATTTCCAACAAGAATGTCAAATTTTGACTCATCTGACCACAGAACACTTTGCCACAGTCCATTTTAAAGAAGCCTTGGCCCACAGAAGACAGTGCACTTCTGGATCATGCTGAACAATGGCTTCCTTTTTGCATGATAGAGTTTTGAGTTTTGGGTGGCATCTGTGGATCGCACAGTCGAACTGTGTTTACAGACAGTGGTTTTTTGAAGTATTCCTAGGCCCATTTAGTAATATCAATGACAGAATCATGCCGTTGAATGATGCAGTGACATCTGAGGGCCCGAAGATCAAGGGCATCCAGGAACGGTCTTCGGCCTTGTCCCTTACACGCAGAGATTTTTCCAGTTTCTCTGAATCTTTTGATGAAGTTATGCACAGTCGATGATGAGCTCTTCAAAGCCTTTGCAATTTGACATTGAGGAAAAATACTTTTAAAGTATTCCACAATTTTTTCATTCAAGCCTTCACAGTTTGGAGAGCCTCTGGCCATCTTTACTTCCGTCTCTCTAAGACATCCGTTTTATAACCAATCATGTTACACACCTGATGCTAGTTAACTTAATTACTTGCTAAATGTTCTTTCAGCTGATTCTCTTATGTATATATTGCTTTTTCGGCCCCTTTTTTGCCTTTATCGCAACTTGTTGACCTGTTGCAGCCAGAAAATTTGAAATGAATAAATTTTGTGGATAAAAATGTAGATCGTCTCAGTTCCAACATTTGAAATGTTATCTAT
This sequence comes from Gymnothorax reevesii, assembly GCA_029721435.1. Taxonomy (NCBI): domain Eukaryota; kingdom Metazoa; phylum Chordata; class Actinopteri; order Anguilliformes; family Muraenidae; genus Gymnothorax; species Gymnothorax reevesii. The sequence continues at coordinate 36,062,159 of CM056578.1, forward strand.
GTTCTATTGTAAATAACATATTGGCTCATATGTTCTGAAAGTCATTGCATTTTATTTTATTCACAATTTACACTTTGTCCCAACTATTTTGGAATTGGGGTTGTATAAGCTTTGAGCAGTGTCACAGTCTTATACACAATGGCAGGACAAAATTAACTCTATGAGATTGTTTGTGGCTGCATTGTGGCCTTACATGATGCTGAAGATGTTAAAAGCTGCCTTGGCATCATAAGAAACGCCATCAAGCGTTTCAAACAGACTAGTTTACTGAAAAGTGATGGCAATAGAGTGCAAAATGGAAGTTAGGTGACTCTATTGTTCGTGATCTGTGTATGATGTTTAAAAATAATCAGTCATTGACAGCATGACAACTCAGTGAAGATATTAATATCGCCAGAAGTGAAGGGATGAAAGTATCAAGATTTACTATTTCCAGACACCAGTGTGAAAATGTTATGATTGGTCGTGTTGCTGCCAAAAGCTGGCTACATCACAAGGGGGTTTAAGTTTTCCAAGAAATTTAAGGATTGGACACCAATGGAGTGGGAACAAGTCCTTTTGACCAATGAGTCGAAATTCAAATTTTCTTGCTGTAGAGTTGGAGCCCGTTTCCAAAATGACTGTCTTACCCCTATTTGTAAAACATGAAGGTGGTAATATTATGGTTTGGGGTTCAGTCTGCTCGAAACGAGCCTGCGATCTCATAAAAATCAACGGAATTATGGATTAAGAGAAGAATCACAGCATCCTTTTGCAGCACCCATTGCTATCTGGAAAGAAACTGATTGATTGGGGATTTTATTTTCAGCAAGATAATGACCATAAAGACACTTCAAACTTGTGCAATAATTTTCTCAGTCGGAAAGGTGAAAAAACATCTGGTGACATAAAAGTTATGAATAGGCCTGCTCAAAGTCCAGACCTTAATCCATTAGAGCAAATTTCTTGTGACATCAAAAGAATTGCTTCAAACCATATGGAATTGTTCAGCAAGAGAGGAAATTAAAAATTATGTTAAAACTATGCCTGAAACATTAAATGCTGTAATCAAAGCAAAGGGTGGCCACACTAGAAATGGACTTTTTCTCTCAAAAAGTCATAATTTTTTTTTTTTTCAGGATATTATTATCTATTTACTTATTTTCATCTATATTACATGAAATAAAACTTGTATAACTCATAGTTTCTTTCAAAGAATTCCCGGGCCTCGTCAATTTATGCCTTCTTGTAAAATCATGCCAGACACTTTTTGCAATAACATCCTACTTTTTTGTGGCATGCAATAGTGGTACAGTGGTCCTACTGCAAGTCGCAAACTGAATCATATGCTCTGTTTTCCAACAGTTTTGTCATCAATGAATTGGGAAATGTTATGATCCAAACCAGGAACGAAGAGTGCAATCAAACAGTAGGGTTTGTTGATAGTAATATGGTAATGACACAAGGACAGAGTCCAGAGCAAAATGTTACTGTTCAATTTAGATGGTGCAGGCTACAGTGAGAGGGCATATCTGTGCCCGCTCAGTGGTGATCAGAGACCGCTGCCAGATGGCGTGGAGAGTTCTTCGCCAGAGCCGAGTTGTCAAGTGGCAGGACTGTAGAGTTTAGCATCAATGCTGTCCCAATCCTGATGACTGCAGAAGGCTTGGGATATGTTCCTAATAAACTGGGCATAGGAACAGACTGAGTTTCGATTAATGGGATTGCAGACCCAATCCTGGAGACTGATACTAAGGATTGGGATCATGTTACTATTAAAAGAATGAGGTAGAGAATTTCTGAAGACAATCAACTATTACAAGGAAAGATTGACTGGTTGCAAGAGGGCACATAGCAAGTGACAATCCAGCAACTTGTAAACTCAAAGTAAGTGGCATGAATACACAAACACACACGTGAGGGAAGGTGTAACACAGATGCAACGCAGCTTAAGAAGAAAACATGAGGGATGTAAACCAATGAAAAGAGAGAATATATCTAAAAGGCATGCCATCTGCTGGATGGGAGGAGACACGAGGGTTTCACACGAGGGTTGTGACACAAAATCGTCAGCTGAATGAACTGCTATTGTGGGATGCAGTAAAGAATGCTTGAACAATGGAATTCAACTCACTAAAGAAATGCAAGGATGAATGTAAGCAAATCAAAGGCATGCCATATTTTGCAAGATGTAATATGTGGTCACATTTAGATTCTGATCATATTAGTGCTCTCAAATGAATCAAATGTGACATTTGTAAGGTTATGGTCGAGCGTAGAATCCTATTCATCTACCGCACTTAAATATACATAAAAATCATTTAAAGGAATTATTATGGAGCCAGGGAAGGAAATACTACATATTTTAGATAGCTGTTTAATGAAGGCTTTATCATGGTAACACAGCTAGAGTGACATTAACAGGGCTGACAGATATACTTTGGACAGTGTTTTGGAAAGCTATGGGCCAACATGTCTGGGTTTTTAAGAGTGGTTGCTATGCTAATTTATTTTTCCGCATGGGCTGTTACACAGAACTTTTTCAGGATATGTGAATTCACTGCCAGTAAAGAGTAAATTATCTCTCAACAAGAAAACTAGTGTTGTACTTTCCTACAACTGAAAATCTTACTGTAAAAATTTCTGGCCTCATTTGAACCAGTTCATGCTTGTTGCTCATCTCCACAAAGTAAACACTGACTTTATTTTCTGTTTAAATGCATTAATGGTGAAGTTAGGAAATCATGCTGTATAAATTTTTTCATCGATATGTCAGTTGAGTACTCAATTTTCTTTGGTTAAAGAACGTCCCAGGCTATAATTGACTAACACTCTGTCACGAAGTAACAAACATCAGAAGGCTAAAACACAGAAAGGCAACATTTCTCTTTCAGTTGACTGATATATTAAAATCCTTGGCATGAATGGTGATAATGACAAATGTGAGAAAGCAATTCAAAAACAACTGAGCAAGTGGAACTATGATCCTGCAGAATTAGTCATCATTGCTTTTTAATAGCCGAGAAACAAAACAGAACTAAGTACTGCACTCCTGAACATAGCACAGGAACTCCAGCTGTTTCAAAGCAACAAAAGTTAGTTGTGGTTGAAGAAAATCGTCCACATATAAAAACAATTTTTGCCTGAAAACAAAAATGAAGTCTTTAGCTGAACGTGTGTGTGTGATAAGAGCGGCATTAGTACAATATTGAGCACAGCGATATTTCAGGCAGGACATGGAGACACGCCTAGCCCGCAAAGCCTGCCTTCATGAGTGATGGTACAGAAAGCAAGCCAAGCCCACATCAGCTGGTTCCCTCCAGACACTCAACTGGCAAATCTTGAACATGGCGCCATTTTTTAAAGATGCTTTGCCTGCCTACTATTGCCGCTTCCTCGGTTCATTTGCAACCCACCACTGTCCACAGCTCCCCCTTTACATGTTTATCTGACTTAATCAATGGCTTACGTCCTCATTGATGCTGCTCTGTTCTGTAGCGCTGGGGGTTTGCTGCTGCTCTGTCCACCAATGGCTTTCGCGCATATGCATAGTAGTGTTGGGAGGTTTTTGGCTTTCCCTGCCCATTGGCTTTTCATGCATGCATGTGATAGGGCGGGGAGGTCCCAGCACAGAGCCATGCCACCAAATTCAAATATTGCCAATAATTTGCTGTGAATAATAATATAATTAGGTTCTGAAAAAGTGGATCTGACTGTAATATTATGAGAAAATTATTAATAATTGCACACCCAAATGGTGAGAGGGTATTCGCCCTTTCCCAATTTCTTCTATTTTTGCTTATTTGTCATATTTGAATGTTCCAGTTTGTCCAACTGATTTTAGTATGAGGCAAACCTAATGAGAGTAAACACAAAATGCAGCCTTTCGGTAAATAGTTATTCATACCTCCCGTCGTCCATGTGAAATATAGAGAGCCCCCCTAAAACCAAATAACTGGTTGTGCCATCCTCAGTGGCAGAAACTGGGATCAAACTGGTAATGGATCTTTTACATCACTTTGGGAGAATCTGGCCCACTATCTTTGCAGGATTGCATTAATTTAGCCACATTGGGGGGAATATAGAGCATGAATGGCCTGTTTAAGGTGATGCTGCAGCATCTCAGACAGATTCAAGTCATGACATTGACTAAAACTCTCCAGAGCTTCCAATTTGTTTCTTTTGAACCATTCAGAAGTGGATTCGCTTGTGAGCTATGAATTATTGTCCTGCTGTGTAACCAAACTGCACTTGAGCTTCAGATCAGAGATTGATGACCAGACATTCCCCTGCTGGATTTTATGGTAGAGAGCAGAATTTGTGGTTCTATCAAATATGGCAAGTCACCCAGGTCCTAAACCAGCAAAGCAGCCCCAGTCCACCACGCTACCACCACCATGTTTGACAGTTAATATGATGTTCTGGAATGCTCTGTTAGCTTTATGCCAGATGTAACAGGACCCATGTCTTCCTAAAAGTTCCACATTTGACTCATTGGTCAACATAATCCCGAAAATCTAGGAGGTCATCATGATGGTTTTTTGTTTAGGTAAATATGAGACAAGGCTTTCTGTGCCTTTTATTCAGCAGAGGTTTCTCGATTTGCAGCTCTCCCATGGACGTCATTTTTGCCTAGCCTCCTTCTTTGTGGAATTAAGAACACTGAGGTCTGAAATTCTCTTGATGTTAGTCTTAGTCCTTTTGTTGCCTCGGGGATGAGTCGTTCATGAACTTTTTGGTAAGCCAGGCACTCCTTAGAAGGTTCATCACTCTTCCAAATTCTCTTTATTAGTAGATTAATGTTCTCATCATGGTTTGCTGGAGTCCCTGAGCCCAATAAATAGCTTTGTAACCTTTTCCAGACTGGTAGCTGCCAACAACTTTGTTTGTAATCTGTTCTTGAATTTATTTAGATCACAGCATCATGCACTGCTTTTTCCCTACCTCACATTGTCAGACAGTTTCTGTTCAAGTGATGCTGAGATTCAGCTGGGCGGCAGTAATCATGCCGAGCCGTGTCTAGTAAAATTGAACCCAGTGATCCATTAAATTCATTTGACCGGTTGATTTACTAACAAAGGGAGCAATTACTCTTACAAACAGGTCATGGATCGTAGGGTTGGATCACTTTCTCTCTTCAATAAATGTAACATTTTAACAATAAAAATAACTGTGAAATTTTGTGCTATTAGGGATGCACCAAAATGAAAAATTTTGGCCGAAACCGAAAATGAGAAACGCTTGGCCGAAAACCAAAAACTGAAACACCGAAAGAAATTATTATGCCAATTTTTAGTACCATTGTATTTATGGCTATGACTGTGTACTTAAAGTTTAGGCCTCGCAATTGTATAAATTAATATTCATGCTTCCAAGAATAAATCCATTACAAAATTATGAAAATATTTATTTAGCACTGACATTCCAACAAAGCACGATAAAAAATAAAATTATAAATAAAGTATTTAACTTGCCCCCTCTCATGAGTTACCTACAAGCCTATAACTGACTGGTCTATTACTGGCTGCTGAAAAATTGAAAGCGGCTGCATTTATGAAATGCGTTTCCTTGTCTGTGATCCTGTTCGTAGCGAAATTAGAATCAACGGCGTTTTGTCCAATTCTGTTTCCCCAATTCCCTTTGACAAAGTTATTATGAAATCAGAAAAATTACTTTGCAGGTGCTAATGAAGCATTTTATTATTTAGGAAGGCATCACAGATGAGATGACGCATCGTAAAGCGATAAATTCTAAAACTCTGCCATCTCCTGGGATTTGCGCATTTGCTACGTGTTTTGCCTTACTTTCAAAGTGAAATGCTTCATGACGCCTGAATGTCAAGCTAATAAACAATAATTGTTTTATCATATGTGTTATTTGCTTCTTTGTTCTGAAGGAGAAAAGGTAAATTAACATCCTCGGTGTGTGGTGATTCCATATTTTTTCCGAGGGGTTGTAGTTACTGATGGTACACTCATGCATTGAGAATATATCGCTTTTTTCTAGGAATACTTTATGACTTTTACGAATATCATTGCTTTGCATTTTTAGGTGGTACATTATTTCATGTGAAACCAAATCGGACCCAACACCTGCTGCTACCCTATGCATCAGGACCGTGTCAAACAGACATTGCAATTCAGCACTCGCGGACTTAAATGCCATAACGTGGTGACGGTAGTGCACGTCTCTCAATTTAAACACATAAATATTTAGCAAAATCGACGGAATAAAAGTCCAGACAGGCGCGAGCTGGCCGTGGTTTTTGCTTGCATCATCTCAGCATCCTGTTTCAGCCGTATTGTTTCGGTGTTAATAGTATTTCGGCCGAAAACTGCAAATGCATTTTTTTTTTTTTTTTTTGACATTTTCGGCCGTAAATGTCCAGTGGCAAAAAATTTGGTGGATCTCTATTATATATACATATGGGGTGTACATAATTGGTGTGCGTACGCGGCTAAAAAAAAAAAAAAAAGTGTGCGGCAGAAAACTTGAAGGGATGATCAGTTGTGTACTAAGATATTTGCCATTTTTCACTGGTTTACTTCAGCCACTGGAATAGGATTTTTCTCCATACATCTCTCGTAGGACAAAAAAACCTTATGCCAAGTGCAACCTGACTTCCAACAATACATTCAAATTGGTCGATTTTTCTTATTTACTCTGATTTATGGCCAGAAGGAGTGTTTCCTAAAATTGCGCCCCTACCGACCTGGTTCCGGAGGCTACCAGACTGTGACCTAGCCCGAATCCAGAAACCTTTATTATGTTCATGGACAATTTATCGCAACAAAAATTACAGGAGTTAGCTAGGTAATGCTTTGAAAATGCCTTTTAGGATTGACGGTGACATATAAGACATCAAAGCACATTGTATATTGAACATTAAATATCTCTGGGATACTACAAGCGAATTACTAACTTTCTTGCTTAGAAGCTAAGCGCTGCCCCATTTCAACGAGAGCACCAATTCATGCACATCCCCTTCAGAAGCTTCGTAATCCTACCTTAATCTCTGGTGTCTTACTGGAAAATTTCTATAATAAATCCGCAATGTTACATCTAACAAGAATTTTACGTATTACAGTGTATCTAATTTACTGTGCTGAAAAAAAAAAAAACTATTCTGGTCAATTAACAATCTACTGTTCCCTTGGATTACGTCCGTGGTCCAAAGGCTGTGTGTTCTTGACAAGAGAGCAATCATACGTTGTCTTTGACTGGCAACCATGCTTGTTTAAAGCATTGCAGTGGGTTTCACGATAGTGCTGGATCTCAGGATTAACGAGTGCATCAAAGAGATTCTTAAGCGACAAAAATTCTCTCATGTTTGTTACGTTGTCGTAACGTGGGTTTCCCAAATACAATCGTTAGACGGGGCCTTAAGAGGAACTTTGCAAAGAGTTTCTTAGCCAAGTGCATCCTCGCTAAAGCACTAGTAGTTGAGAAATTGATGCTTGACATTGGTTAAAACGAAGGAGGTTCAATCAACACTGAAATACAATATTTTAAAAACCCATTGTCGTCATCATTACTATAAATTGATTTCGTGTATTTTAATTAAATTAGCCTACAGAAATATTACAGCCAAAGATTAAAAGAATAGAAATAATTTTTAAAAAGGCTAAATAATGGTGTAAAACTCATCTCACTCTTGTCTGCTCATTTCATTGTTATTCAAGCCAGAGCCTGATTGCTCCAATAAATTGGAATGTGGTAACGTGGTGTCTGACATTTGGTCACGGAGGGGGAAAAGGACACGAAAGTTAGCATTCACAAAGGAAGAAATCCTCCTCTTTCTTGATGAAATTGAACATAAAGATTTACTATTTTCCAAGCCAAAGTATATACAACGTATATTAAGAAATATTTGGTTTTTTTTTTTACTCCCTCTTTTATGGGCTGATTTGCATCGAAAGCGCATGCGTATTGAGTACTCTGCAAGAAAAGATGGCTGCGATGATGACACCCTATAGGATGGGCGCTACGTAAAGAGTGTGCACCAGGCAGCATCCCCAGGTGCTCCCTTGAAAACCACATCACAAAAGTTATGTCCACCCCTGCATGTGTGTGTGTGTGTGTCCCCTGACACTCCATGCTCTGTCCACCTCAAGCTCATAGGCTCATGTACAAGGTGTGTCAGGGTCATATATGCCGGATTATCATCCTTCATTGTATCTTCTTGTTCATTCAAAATGCAACATGGTTTACACATGATTTGGTAGGCAGATATAAATCCACTTACATACATACATATTTATTAAAGAACCCACTTTAGCAGCAATAACTTGAACTAATCAGTTTGTATATCATAATCAGTCTCTCACATCGTGGTGGAAGAATTTTGGACCAATCTTCTTTACAACATTGATTCAGTCATTTGATGTTTGAGAGCATTTGTTTATGCACAGCTTGCTCAAGGTCCTGCCACAGCATTTTGGATTTTTACTTGGCCATTGCATCACCTTGATTTTTTCTTTTCCAGTCATTCTGTTGTAGATTTGCTAGTGCGCTTTGGACCATTGTCCTGTTGCATGACCCACTTGCGGTCAAGCTCTAGCTGTCGTTCAGATGGTTTCACATTTGACTCTAGAATTTTTTGGTACACAGCAGCGGTCATGGTCGACTGAATGACTGCAAGGTGCCCAGGTCCTGTGGCTGTAAAACAAGCCCAAATCATTACCCCTCCCCCACCAAGCTTGACAGTTGGTGTGAGGTGTTTGTGTTAATATGCTGTGTTTGGTTTGCGCCAAATGTGGTGCTGGGCATTATGGCCAAACAATTCCACTTTTGTCTCATCTGCCCAAAGGACATTGTTCCAGAAGGCTTGTGGTTTATTCAGATGCAACTTTGCAAACCTAAACTGTGCTGCTATGTTCTTTTTGGAGAGAAGAGGCTTTCTCCTAGCAGCCCTTCCAAACAAGCCATACTTGTTCCATCTGTCTCTAATTGTAGTGTTGAACTATAGCAATTAACATGCTTTCTGAGGTCTGTAGAGTCCTGGATGTAGTTATTGGGTTTTGTAAAATTTCTCTGAGCATTGCACAGTCTGATCTTGGGGTGAATTTGCTGGGTACTCCACTTCAGGGCAACTGTTGTGAATGTTTACCGCTGTGAATAATCCTCCTCATTGTAGAATGATTAACTTCAAATTGTTTGTCTTCCCAGATTGATGGGCAGCAACAGTTGCTGCTCTAAGATGATTGCTGATGTTTTTCGCTCAGGCATTGTGTTAACACATGCCTAAATGCTCCAAACCAGCAAAGTGCCAAAACCTCTGGCTTTATGGAGGTGGTCACACTTGCTGAAGATCAATTAACCAAGTGCATTTGATCAGCAACACCTGGCTGCTAATTACCCTCTTAATTCATACAGAAGCAGTTAGGGTGTAGTTACTGGCTTCTGCATTTTTCCTGAAATTTTGTAAAAATAAATAAATTTTGTAAATAGCACAGTGTTTTACACCCGAGGTTAGATTTACATAATTTTAGGAGCATCCATAATTAGGAACAGCTGATTTGTTTTATTATGTTGTGATGTGTATAACCATTGAATTGAAAGAGGGTGTACTTTCTTTTTATTATGACTGTATCTGCTAACAGTACATTATGCTATGTTCTGAGAAAAGACATTTTTACCAAATATTTCCATTGTTACCTAACTTATTGTGATCTGTTATAGAGTCTTGCCTAACTAGCTAGCTAGGAGGCGAACAGGTTTTACTTTTTACTTCAGCAATGCATATAGCTGCTAAAAGTGCATAAGGGTATTTTCAGAGAAAAGTCAATTCTGCGGTCAATTTTTTTTGGACTTTCAAAATCTCTTCAGTTTAGGCCTATTCAATCGTACTGAGACCTTGTAATTTATGCATGAGTAATGTTAATCTTCTATCTCTTCTTGACGGTCACATTCCAGCACTGAAGAATTCCTGGAAATAAGCCAACAGGTGTTCCTTCTCTTTGAGTCACTGTCAATAATATCCATCGATCGTGACTTTACAGCCCCTTTTTAGACAACGTAGTATCAAATAACTAAATAAAATAAAACCTCTCAACAAAAAATGAACACTTCAGCATACATCAGCATAGTAAGAAGTATTTAAAATGAAAAAAATTATTTGAAACATAGTTTTATTTTTAATTGTGACCCGTGTCCCTAGTACTGCAGCCAACCACTAGATGGTGATCAAGATATTTTGTCCTCACCTTTGGGGAGCTGTTAGGTTGTCTGTCTTTATATACTGTCAAAGCTGTAAAGTAAAAGAAGTTGATTTTCCTGATATATTGGATTGGAGGCTGATTGGCTTAAACACTTACTGTTCTATTATATCAGCACATAATAGCACCGTGGGTGTCATGATTTTGGAGGTTGGCGTTTGTTTGGGAGCTTTCTTTGTTACCCTCGTCCGGGTCAATATCGTTTTGCCCACAACGGATTCTTTGGCCAGTTGGCATTAACTGTGGGTGGCGCCCGGACACTATTTAAGCCCGAATTCCGCCTCGCCACCTTAGCTAGAGTGTCAGTGTTACTATTGCACTGTAGCCCGTAAGTTCTCCAGCTAGAGAGTTGGTTAGGATTTAGTTAGTTAACTAAAGTTAACTATTTAGTTAGTTAACTTTCCTCTTTAGTTAAGAGGAAAATTGCTAGTTAGTGTGGAAAATTTTCTCTCTCTTTTCCCTCTTCCTTCCTCTGTCTGTGCACCGACTGGGTGCTAATTCTTTTGATCTCGGCCCATGAGATTTTTCCTTTATTTCATTCCGTCAAGCTCGCTTTGCTTCCTGATTATTATTCGGACGAGATTTATGTCCTTTAGAAGCGTGAGCCCCTTTCTCGTTTTATCTGTGTTCGTCATTTTGCTGTGCTTCTGTTCGTTCCGGCCACTGCATTTGGCGTCTCGAAATACCAGCCATCACAGTGGGAGCACTTTTTTGTTCCTAAAGGGCTACTATACAATCTACAGCGCTGCATCATGATGGAAAATGGCTAATTGTAATGAAATTCACGAAAACGCGGAGCAGCTGTCTGTGTCAAAGTAGTTAGTGGGTTGATTGTCCAAACTTGCTTGTTTTGCAGATTAAAAACTAAAGCGAATTTTGATCGAACATTGATATGTGCACATTTTGATAGATCTGCATAATTTTACGAAAGTCAAAGTTATGGGACTGCGCAGTCAGATTGAGGGTTGTTATGCTACTATAGTAATGGAAATAGTATTTCCCCTGCAGAATTTGTATCATAAAGTGGCTCACGCTGTTGGAATGCTGAGTCTTCACACTTTCAAAGGATATGTAGTCCTTCAAATGAACAATATTTGACAGAATAAAAATGTAATTACACCTAGCAACCTGCCTTTGGCTGAAATATGCAGAAGAGGCTAACTCAATAACTCTGTGTTTTGGCAAAATCTCATGTCAAGGTTTCTGCTGTGTTGGAAATTTTTAAGATGCTCAGCATTTGCAACATCATTTCCAAGAGAGCGGAGGTTTAAATGAAAGAGGTCAATGTTGTTGTTGGCTAAAAAAGAATTGTGTCACTGAAGAAAAGAGTCAATTGTTTTTAGCTATTGCGTGCTTGGAAAGTGACATTTTCTTACCAAAATAAGGCAAACCATGAAATGAATCATCTCATTTTAGTTTCAGTGAGCTAAGAAATAAAGAAAAAAAAAGATGAACACTATGTAAAACAAAAATACTTGATGAGATGGACTTCTGTTTTCTCGTTAGACTGCAGTGAGGATTTCCTGTTGATTCTAGCTTGGGGTGTTGCTGACACCAATTTGCTTCTAGTAAAAATCCACCCCATCGCCTTATACAAACCCTGCCTCACAAAAGAAGAGAGGGAAGCACTGCATTGGTTGGCCTAGAACGCAGGGTTTTTAAAGTGCACAATGACCTCAGTAAAAGCTTTACCCAAATGCCAAGTGAGGCAGCCTGATTTGCAGGGGTGACTTAGCACAAAGTAAGTGGTCATTACTCAAAAAAGGGTGGGATTGGTGGCTGCCATTATCTCTGCCTAAAAGCAACACAAGGACAATAGGGTAGCACCAATGGAATGCAAAGCCACACTCGTGACATAGAGTCAGGGGGAAATATCATGGAGATAAAATAAGGGTGACATCCGGGATCGCATTTCCAAAAGCTTTCCTGTGTTTGCACTCTTCCTTATGTCTGAAAAGTGCAATCTTTTGAGTTATTGTAAGCCGGACATGTCACTGCACTGCAATGTCATTGTATAGCTGTCAGAAGGGCACATGAGGTACTTCTATGAGAGAACAAGCCTGGGAAATAATAGCTTGCTATGAGAAAATAAACTTCAAAACCCCCACCCCAGGGAATTGTTTTCCGAAACCAGGCTGTGGCCTATGTGAAATAATAATCATAAGGATTGTTTTGGTCCATCCTGTCAACAAAAAAGGCATCTTGATTGGCTTTTGAAATGGCTTCTTCTTAATTTGAATAAATTATATACACCTTCCTACTTTTCCCTTGGAAACAACCAACACATCTTGATGTTGTCGGGTATTTATTTATTTACTTATTTACTTATTTCAAATGGCCTTTAACTTTTCTGATGTGAGCTCTCCACAGTGTGAGCACAGTGTTCTTAATTGAATTGAACTGAAGTATTGCAAATGTCTCAGTATGTAATGGCAATTGAACGTGAAAAAAATCTGAAAATTATTTATAATATTGAAAAAAAAATGCAGAATGTACAGATGAACTGTTCTATCAGTTAAATATGTAAGCAGTGGGTGGTCAAACAAAATAGCATACAACATTTAGTAGAGACCACAATCTGTGCTCTCTAACAACGTACAAAGTCACTTTTAACCGCAAGAAGTATGTTTTTGATGATCCCAGACAGCGTATGGATTAAACTGACTTTATCGATTGCTGCTGTCTTGTTTGTGATCATCTGCCTTTCATTTTCAGACTTTTTGCTTCACTGTCTCACCACTCAGGATGGAATAAAGTGACACATCTTTAGTAGCATGCTTTGCAGTTTGAACCTTCAACTGATGTATTCCAGGGTTTTTCTTTTTATAAGACAAACACTAGAGTCTTTCCTGGATCTCAAAGGGCCTGTTTTTTCCTGCCGAGGCCCATATGATAGTTTTTCTCAGATTCTAATCAATTAATTGTTTTTCTTTTTAACCTTTGCCAGTGTTTGCTTCGCTCAGTGTATCTTTGCACTGGTCTACTTTTCCCCTGTAAAGTCCCGATTTTTGAGCTTGAATATCCCAACTCTGATCTAGAGGTCATTTTATAGATGGACTATAATCTTCACTGGTGCACAAAACACTGATTTTGGTACAGCTTAGTCATGGCATTACCAGATTCCGGGTACCTTAAAAAAGTTGCCGTGATGACTTATTACCCCTCCCCCGATCATTTGTATCTCAACAATGTCTGTCAAGCTATACGTCGCTCAGTTGCTAGATACAAGACATGCATGCTTTTTGTGTTTTCATGCCTGTACACAGTATTATATTTAAATGAGACCACAAAATGATCGATTTTGAAAATTCATTTTCCAAAGGCCAACATGGAGTTTTACGATGGAGTCAGTGTAGATTTAATAGTCACAAAAAATAAACAAAAGTGATTAAAACTTATACTGTATGTCATGGTTTATATAAACAGAAGTTCACTCACAAACATATTTCTTTTGCACATATTTTTCATGTACACAAATAATATTTTCCTAATACGCACAAGTTTTTTTTTTTGCATTTTTTACATATTTATGTTAATATAAACATCTGAAGTGTATGTGAGAAAAAGTGCATTTATTTAAAGATTCACGTTTTCATGTGCCCTACATTTGAATTTGTGTGTGCATTTTTGAGACTTATATGAGCTGTCAATCAGATGCATTTGTTCACTTCAGCCAATCAAAATACTGGTCCATTTAAGACACTCCCAAAATTGTTTTCTTTACTTTTTTTTGAATAAAGAATAAAAAACAGAATAAAATAAAGAGAATAAAAAAGTTGCAAGTGCATTTTGTAATAATCTTCTCAAAATGTAATAACTTATTACATAATGCGGCAAAATTTATTACAAAATGCGTTGGGGCAGTTTATTACAAAATGCGGCAGTTTATTACAAAACGCGGCTTTATTACAAAATGAAATGAAAAAGTTATTACATTTTGGACGTTTATAACAAAATGCACCGTTAATACAAAATGCGGCTCAACAAGACATTTCGAGCTGGTCTTTGGGGGCACTAGTATGAAGTGCTGTGAGAGCTCAGCTGAATTGAAGTATGAACAGATTGTTTCAAGAAGCGATTCAGTTCAGTTTGTTCAAACAGAGGCTTTGTCTTTTTTTTAACAATATGTGAGCCTCTCACTTTGAACCACATACGTGAGGGGAACTTTAAAAGGAAACCAAGGCCCACATGGGCACGTTGCACACCAGTAAACCAGATATAATTCATCATATTTGGACTATGGTTGTCGATTTTTCCAACATTACATACACAGAGAGGTAAACTGTTTGCGAGTTCAACTGCCCCCAATGATGTCAGTTGTGAGAGAGTTTTCTATGTTCTGTGCACTTCCATTCTGCGGTAAAGTTAGCTTCATATGGAGAAATTTGATATTTGTACCTCAGTTGCTCACAAACAAAACACAGTCAATTACTACCTTTCTGTCAGAAGTACTTGCGTTTATAGAACCACAAATTTCACTGATCTCCGGGGGAACCCTGCATTTTACAGGCATCTTACACCTGGCGCAAAGTGGTGCTAAGTGTGACGCAAGTGTCTTTGCTAGTTTATGACATGCGCAGTTGTCGTTTGTCCATCCAGCACTCAGGTTGCATAAATAGCCAGTGTACTTACGGCAAAATGAGTGCCCATGGGCATGTTGGTCTTAAAATGAGATATGGTCAGGCATACTGGTGGTGTGTTGCTATCGACTGATCAACAAAAACCTGGTCTTAAGTGAATTATCATTTTGTGGAAAGTGAAGCATCTGTTTTACATACAAATTCTATAAAGTTCAGTGTTGACAGCTTTTTATTTATCCACTCCACTCGCGGCACTTTTTGCAAAAGCGCTGGACTCATCATGTCTCTTCTCTCTCACCAAAAAAATCTGAATCAGTAAGAGGGAGGGGACTTACAACATAAACAGCAATGGTGTCTCAAAATCGAGTAGCAACTCTTTAGGTTAGCAATAGTTTTACCACAACAATGTCTGCGAATACAGCCCAACAGCTATCGCTAGGTACACTGTCTTCGCTTTGCAGATCATTTATTTAAACCGAGGTTGCTACGTTTTCGGAAGGATATTGTAAGCTACGTGAACAACTTAGCTACAAAGTTTAAACGATAAACGACTGCACACAGTACCAGTTACTCTTTTGGGAAATGAACATTCATTAGCTCAGTTTCTAAGATGATATGCAATTTCTTTTCATTGTATTAGCTAACATTACTGAAGTAACATTACGCTGAACTACAGAGACTTGACCTTAGTAACGATGGATCACGGAAGTACTAAGAAGACTGTTTTTGTAAATTAGCAACAACAAGCGCTGGAGAGAACCGCTCTACAAATGAGGTTAGAGGCGCTTCCAGCTCAAAAAATGCAGCCTGTGGACACAGGCCCTAAAGCAATCCTAAACCTCAGCCGAGAAAAAAAAAAAGCCAGCTGAATCTGCCAAGTAAGCAGCTTCTGATCTTATAAATCAATCCTAATGCGCTACAGATTGGATGTTTGTTCTGAAGTTTTAGGTGATGCTGGTTAGAGTTGTATCAGCCACCACGGGCATCCGGTCATGGATGGAAAAATATTTTAATTTCCTTTGCCACTTTATTTGATCCACTGAATCTTTAGTTACATTTTGATTAATAAGGAGTGTGGTCTACAACAAATAAATAAATTAACATTAATATCAATTAACTTAAACATCGTATAATATTTCTTGTAATAAACAGTACTATAAACAGTCAAATCTACTAAGTACATGGAATTATCATACATGTCCACAAGGGGGCGGACATCGCAACTGCTGTTCCACCATAATGGCACAATCATGGTCATATGGGCCTAATAAAAATCCTAACAATCTGCCACTAATATTATAAATCCACATCAAACGGCATATAAAAACGTAGATCAAAATACACTCTGAGTATGACTGGACATGTTTGCATAGATATTTCACTGGGCTATACACGAATAAACACGTTTTCTACCTTGTGCCAAACTTCAAAACAATCAATTTAATAATATACATCCAAACTATTAACAAATCCGGCTCGTAGCGTTCAAATGTTTAAAATATTCAATATAAAGGACATAAATTGCTTACTTGTTATAATTAATACACACTTTACTTGACCTATAACTCAGAGCATAAACGAAGTCTGCTATTCTCGGAACTCAGAACAAACTAACATCCCTCTAACTTCAGATATACAGTATGCATTGGCAGACTGGAAGTTTAAAGAGCCAATCAGAAGGCAAATTACACAAAGGTTAAAGGTAATAACTTCTCCTAAAGAGAGAACACCTAATTTCACTGAAGCATTTCAACAATGTTGTCATGACTGTAATTTATTAGTAGATCTAAAGCTGGATTTATGCTTCTGCGTCGACCCGATGCCGTCGCTGTGCAGAGCCTCTGCGGCAACGTGAACCCCACCGCAGAGCCTCTGTATCGCCTGCCGTGCACCTTTAATTGTCTAACTGCACGTCAAAGCGACGCAGACCGCGAGGGCACTGATTGGTCCGACCTGAGCCTAGTGACGTGTGTGATTCAATGTCATTCAGGAAAATGACAACGGTGGCTAAAGGCAACCTAGCGCACAGAAAGCTGACGAACCTAGCTTGATGGATTACTACAGTCAACTGGCTATCGCTAGTTATGCTGCTTTTTATTTTTTTTCAGTGGCTATTAGTCACCTTATGAAAGTGATGTGGTGGCTTATAAAGCTACCGCAAAACCAATAAATGGCGAGTGAAAACAGTTCTCCCGTGAACTGACTGCATCTGTTTATACTTGCTTATGCAGAAAGCATCAGCCGCGAAATATGTCAAAGGACATTCCAAATGACCGTACTCCTTGCTGCCTTTCTGAGTTTTCACTACAAAGGGAAGTGATTTCGCAGGGTTTAGGATATAGTGATTATTGTTATTACCCAATGGAATGAAGTAAAGCCCATAACGTAACCTAAACACTATACCAACGAGTCTCACGTGATTCCTCCACAGGTCCTTCAGAAACCTGATTCCACCAAGCTGTTTGTCGGTGAATTGCTTTGCGGCATAGCACGACGCAAACAACCTTAACACAGAACTTTGAAAGGTCCACGACGGCGTCGAGGCAACGGCGAACCCTTCGCGTAGAGTCAGGGCAGAAGCATAAATCCAGTTTAAGTCTATGACTGTCAGAGTGATTGCAAGTTAGCAAGTTCATTAATGTGCGTGCATGGTCGCTCAGTAAAGTAACAGCAAAACAAAGAAATGTATTAAAAAATTAGTGTAAATATGAATGTGCTAATAATAAGGGAAACTTCTATAGTAATGACACGCATTTTTAGTTTCTTTTCACTCTTCATTTCTTTTGTTGCTCAGTATAGCTAGAATGTTTTGAGTGTTTCAGACATTCGGATGAGACAGGTCAGAGTTTGGCACAGTTTGACCCGCTGCCCACAATTATCTCAAAATCTATTTTGAATCGGAACTGATTCATGAATACTATGTCAGCAACCCCTCCACCCAGCTTCTGCTATCAAATGCACAACTCTGCATTTTGTTTAAAATGTGTTTATCATAATTTTCAGCTTGGCTGACAGATGAAGCAACCTCAAAAGGCGGAACTCTTTCAGCTTTAACCTCTACCACTCCATAGTTGACATTGGAGAGATCCTGGCTGTTCTTACCTCAACTTAAAGCACATTACATCTCTAAACCTTTTCCTATTGAGGCTTCCTGATTACCAACTAAGTGTTAATTTGTTCAGTTGTAAGGATCAATCTGTTTCCATCTCCCCTCAGCTTGCATTATTGTTCAGTGTGACGATTATCAATTATTTTCCTATCCACATTAATGGTAGAGTTAACATAAAACGCCAATGTCTTACAAAGCTTCTGAATTCCTGCAGTTCACAAAAATGGTCTTTTTTTTTGCCCTTTGCGTCCGATCGGCTTGATACGCCAAAGAAAACCTTCCTAAAAATGCAGGTTTGCTGACTCAGGTCTGCATGTTAAGGCTGTTCATGTAAAAATAAGAATGAGTAAGAATGAGGTAATAGACTGAATTAATTCACTGAGCAAATTGGTTTACAATAAGCTGCGTTGTCATTGACGATGAAGACGTACAGCTTTGCATGTACGAGGAGGGCTACAATACGAGATTGCAAAGATGGCAGTTAACTGAAATTTCTTGAAATTCCATCTTGAAGTAAAATGTAATGTGGTATGTGCTGCTGGTATTTTGATAATGTTTAGATTTTGTGTTATTAGATAGTTGCTGTTTCAGAAGCTAGACTGTTAAGACTGTTAAGTGCAATCGTAAAATGAATTAGGTTGCACTGCTGAAAAAAATCGTACAACTAGAGATGAAATTCAGAGAAAGCACTGGGTTAATTGATTATATATTTTTTTTTGCATCCATATAACCTCACTATTAAGTACACTGTCAATGTAACACCTCAGTGTTCTGTCATTTCTTAATGATCACAAGCTTATAAACTGGTCTTGATTATTCAGTGAATAAATAGAGTGATTATTTATCAAGCGATCTTGAACAGGAACACTTGACTGAAATTATGGGTTTAAGAGTCAGAGGCTCCCGGCAAGTCATTTGAATACCCCGTAACACCAGCATTACTGCTAGGAGGATGTTCAGGCCTACCAAAGAAAACGTAGCCTCAGCACACAAAAACTTTGAAATGCCTACATTAATCGCGGAAATAGCAACTGAAAAATAATACCCCGCTACCGAAACTGCAAAAACCGCAACATAAACTGTTGACTCGTAGCATAAGACTATGAAACTGCAACATCTTCTCTCGCATCCGTCTTTGCCATTTACTGCGCTTGCGCGTACCGGCCCAGGCTGCTTTCAGAGATAGCGGAATCAGGCGTGTCTCCTTCGGTTGGTAAGTAAAACTTCCAAATATGACGTTATTGTTAATGCAGATGTTTAACAATTAATTGTAAGACGTAGCTGTTACATCCACATTCTCGTAAATTCGCTTATTTTAGCATGTCACCCTGCCGAAAATGAACGATGCACTGTCGATTTTGCTATAGTCTTAGAGTTGCCAACTTGACGACTTTCTCAAGACGTATACATACGTCTTGAATGGACAAACAATCCCGATCTGGAAAGTCGCCAGATTAAGCGAGAAAGTCGTCAAGTTGGATACTGCTCTGTGGCTGCCCACTTGTCCTAACTATAGGATGGGTCAAATGCAGAGGACAAATTACCCCACGGGGTTCAATAAAGTACATCTCTCTTATCTTATACTAGTTCAGTCTTTGTAAAATTGTACTCTTGTGAACTGTAACATTATCATTTGAGAAAAATCTTCCTCACTGTAGAGTTGTGTACTTAAAATTGTTTGGAAATTGCCTTATAACCCTTGCCAGATTGATGGGCAGCAACAATTGCTTCTCTTAGACTGATGTCATTCCATCTTGGCATTGTGTTAACATACACCTGAATGCTCAAGAACAGCAAAGGGCCAAAACATCTGTTTTTATAGAGGTGGTCACACTCGCTGATGCTCAATTAATCAAGTACTATGATCAGCAATACCTGGCTGCAAATTACCTTCTTAATTCCTATGGAAGCAGTAAGGGTGTATTTAGTTTTTCATGCATGGCTTCTGCATTTTAGCTGAATTTTTGTAAAATAAATATTGGCATGGTGAAACCTGTTGTATGTTGTTTTACACCTGAGGTTAGATTTACATCATTTTAGGATCTGATTGGGACCAGCTGATTTTTTATTACAACTCAATCAATTCAGACTGATACCGTTCAGTTCAGATGGTAAAGGCTGGGGAGTGATGGCGTATCCGTGTCTGGCAAGTGCCTTTCCAGGACAGCTGGCTAGTTCTCAATCATTTTCCTTTACTGACGCATTTTTCAATTATCGTAATTGGCAACTGAAGACACGGTTTCTCTCCATATGCGATGGAACAGCAATGAAATTATGGGCTAAGTTTAGTATGGTGGCAGAACCAGAATTGTGACAAAACATCCGTTTAAAACCGTTATTAGTCCTGACCTATTCTCAGTCATTTTCATGATTAACTAAAGGTTCACTCCAAGAGCACTCCACACTCACTGCTTGTTCTCCCCGATTACGTAAGAAGACAATAATTTCTCTGAACGTGTATTCGCTATATTTAAATCAACGTTATTCAAATTTGCATACCTGTCGACTCTCATGCAAATAGCTTGAGCAGCACGCTGCCTATTTAACTGCTGAGTTCCTCTTCTTTTTTTCTTAATCAACCCACGCAATACCAAGAGTGAAAGGCGATATTTCATTGGAAGCGGACCTCATCAATCAACGCGGACCTGATCAATCAGCGCGAAGCACTGGCAATTAATAAGTAAATGATTTTTCTGTACTGAATTTTGCCTATGATTTTATCACTGTTCGATCGCATGTGGAGAGAAACCGTGTCTTCAGTTGCCAATTACGATAATTGGAAAATGCGTAAGTAAAGGAAAATGATTGAGAACTAGCCAGCTGTCCTGGAAAGGAACTTGCCAGGCACGGATACGCCATCACTCCCCAGCCTCTACCATCTGAACTGAATGGTATCAGTCTGCTCTGGGTCACGTCCCTCTGTCTTACTATACTGTTGTCAGAAAACATTACTATTTGATTGTACTCTGACTCCGCATTTGGTTCCTGGTCTGGGTCATATTAAATGTGTAAAATTTGATCCACATGTAGCGCTTATCCTTGATTACTAACAAAGACAGCACGTTCAGGGCGTCGTCGATACAGGGGGTAGTATATTGGTCTGGAATGGTCCGACTGTTCAGCACCCGGTAATCAATACACATCCTGATAGTTCCGTTTTTCTTCCTCACCACTACTATGGGAGACGCATAGGGACTTCGGGACTCTTTGATGATCCCAGCCTGTAGCAGTCCCTGAAGATGTTTCCTCTCGTCTTCGATGTCAGCAGGTGCCAGGCGATGTGAACGTTCTCTGAAAGGCCGGGAATCAGAGAGGCGAATTTGGTGTTGTACCCCTTTGGCCAATCCAACGTCCCATTCGTGTGGGGAAGTGTTCGCGTAGGTTAAGTGCTAGCTAGCTAGTTCAGCTTGTAGTGTTAGGCGTGAGCTCGCTAGCACAGCGAGGCTAATTGGCTGTAGCCTAAGTGGCGTTTCACTTCGCTATCCAGCACGTGAAGACCCAGACACAGGACTTCACCAGATAGCACCGCTGGCCACGAGGGTTTTGCCAGCGGTACCTCTGGTGTCGAGGGAACCGGTCAGCACCCTAGTCATACCGGGGCGACTTTGGGTACCACCGGCCTCGTGGGAGCACCTGCAATCGGACCGCATTCACCAAGCCCGCGTGCTATTACGCCGACTCCGCATGTTGAGAGGAGAGATCGGTCTCCCCCTAACGCAAGTAAGGTACCGTTCTTTTTGTTTGGCTCAGTTTGAGCGAAGGGGCTATTTGTTTTAAGCCACACCGCCCCCGAATTCAACAGGCCTGCAACGAGGGTGGGTTGGACATCTGGGTTATTTATAATGGACGTTGAGGGGTCTATCTAGACAATGCACTAATGTTTATTTGTTTGCACTTATTTCAATCTTTATATAAGTGCTCATATTTTGTTATTGCTGTGTGAGTGTGTATTCCTTTAGATAGAAAACCATTGACTTTCAATTGCAGTATTGCAAGCCTACCTGTAAAAAAGGGTAAAGTAGCCTACCATATTTAAAGTTAAATTGATTTACTTACCTGGTTAAGGTGTCATTTCTTCGTGATTACTAGTGTGGAGCTGAAAGACAGAAAAGGTTAGTAATTGGCTCATGTATATAATGTACACAGAGAGTCATTGAGTTTCATTGTATTCCCACATTGATCCTTTAAAAATTGTATAGATACTTATCTTCGGAGGAAAAACCCGGGGCGCTGTCTTTGTCAGTAATCAGGGATATGCGCTACACACAAAAATAAGAATTGAGAGACTGTATAGCAGCCTTCATCCTGAGAAAGAAGTAACAGAGTTTACTCTTTCATTTCTGCTTTGATAGACTTCTTCCTGTACTACAGTACAATGCTGTCAGTATACTTTCGCACAATGAATGGAAAATTTAGGAATTTTAGTCTTTTTTTCTTTTCACAGTTCTTTCTGTAGCAAGCTTTCAAGGAAGAGAAATTCAAGGACAGCTTGCAGAGAGCAAACAGAAAAAAATCCAGAAAAGGAGACTTGGTCCTGCAAACTAAATGAGTGACCGTACAGTGTCAGCATTATCATTCTAGTATATTTCATGATGAAACAATAAACTCAAAGAGAACATCTGAATTCATTCAATAGGGACTGCAAAGAATGTTAAATCATTGACACACTGCTGAATGCATTCACTATAATAATCAATATACAGGGTATTTGTATGACATATTTGTTAGCTTGCTTAGTTTTGCCTTTTGGAAACACCACTGTTGTATGCAATGGTTGAAGCCAGGAATGAAAGGGATCCCTGTAGTTTGCGGATCACGCAGTCCTTATTTGTGGCTGTAATTTATGAGTCTGTCCATGCTACCGCCCTAGTGAAGAGATTACCGTTAAGCTCTGCCAGACTGAGACGAACGGGAGTTAGACAGTGAGGGAGGACTTAAATTAAACACATCTACTGCCTCTTATGGATATTAATTGACTGTCATGAATTTGGAAATAACTATTAAGGCCTAGTGGCCACCAATCACAGCCCTGAAAGCAAAGCTCCATATATTTTTTAGAGATATGAGACTTGCAGTTTATACATGATTCATGTAGCAAGGCATTTATAATAAAGGTGTAAACACATTTCGTCTATTTCCCCTGCTCACAAGGAATCCAATATCAATACTTTGTACCTCAGAAAGATGGTAAATAACTAGTCGTGGCAAAATGGAGACATTACCATTAATATCAAAGGTGATGTTTATCCAATATCATTTGTATTCCCTGCCAGTTCTTTTATGAGGAAAAGTCAAGCTGAGCTTTACATTTCTTTCCGGAATTATATGGGTAATGACATGACTTTTGTATTTTTAAAAATCCATTTTTTCAGTTGGACATATTTATTCATGGTTTTTGACTATATCTCATAACACGTACTCATAAGTGTGTTTGTAAAGTTGCATATTTATTTCCAATTACCACGATTAACTTGTACACATTAGAGTTCCTATCGTCTTCCTATCATCGTGTGTGTGTGTGTGTGTGCGCGCGCGTGTGTGCGTGCAAAGGCAACCAAAATGTCTTTTGAAATTAGTATGTTAACACTAAAGGTTTTTAGTCCTTTTTATTTTTTGACAAGTCCGAATGAACATTGCGCTTTAATGCAGAATGGTATCTCTGGTAATGTGTATTGAGTCATTTATTGGTAAAAAGCCACTTGTTTTCAGCCGAAAGGAAAAACAAAAAAAAGTCTCCAAATGTTTTGCTGAATTGTTGCTGGGCCTGTGGTCATGCATATGAAAACACTCATTTTGCTTGCAGGCGTATTAAAACCTGAGAAAGAGCACCTTTTAAATCTTAATCTGCTGCTTTTATCAGTCAGTGGCTGTTTTTTAAGCATTGTTGGCAGAAGATAATCAGTGGTTATCTGTTTTAATGCGGAGAGAATAAGAGAACTCCATTTCTCTCAGTATTTTTCACCACTTACATGAACATTCTTTTTAAAAAACATGATTCTCATTGTGCTTGAGATAAATGCTTCAAAAGAGGGAAGACAAGCTCATTTGGACTAGCTGGCTGTGTGTGCGTGTGAGTGTGTGTGCGCATGTGTGTGCGTGTACGTGTGTGTGTGTGTGTGTGTGTGCGCGCACCTGCGCATGCGTCGTATGCATGTGCTTTATGTGTGTATCTCTTCTTTTGAGCACCCCCACAGTTTTGTGTCCATATGTGTTTAGGCAGATATTTGTAGACTGACAGTGAAAATTAAGTTCTTTTATAATTAGAAACGGCAGGCTTTTGTTGCACTCTCAAGAAGCATCAGTCGTCTTATGGAAATGTGTCATACTAAAAAGCTGGTTATAGAAGGTTTAAATTCCATTTACCATTTTGTGTAATATTAGGAGGACTTTCTGGTTTTAGGGCAGTCCAAAAATTATCTTTGAGTCACATACCTCTGCTTCTCATTTCTTAAATTCTTAATCTGTTTTCATATACGTTCTAATGTATTTACACACTATAGAACATTCTCGCAACCAAAGCTTCAGTAACTGCTGCCTATTTCTCAGTGGTACAACCATAGCTTGAAAATGGTATATTTTTGTTTGATATATTCCAGCTATCAATATCACTGAAGCCAGATTTGTTGAAATGTAATTATTTTTGTATCTGTGCCTGAGTATGTCTTAATATGTGCATATGTGTGTGTGAGTGCGTGCAAGCATGCATGTACGTGTATGAATGGACTGATAAGGAGATGCACAGAGAGAGAACTGAAAGCAAGTGATTATTTTATTGCTAAACCTCAGGGAGGGGGATTACTTGGATATTAATGCATGAATAGATATCTGAATAAATGCCTCATGCAGATCAGAAGAATTTTAAATCAGAAAATACCAATTCACAAATGAATATATAGGAAGATTATGACAGTTGGCACATTTGCAAGGGAAAAAAAAATAACCGTGCATAATTCATGAAAAATGAGACGCAGGGCATTAAAAATAGGAATATTATGTTTTGTGTTCTATGCTGGAGGAAATTTCCATCATGGTCAATGTAAGCATCCCCATGAAAGGTATTGGAAATCCTTGAAGATGAAATTCTAGGTACAACTGCTTGCTAACTTACTGCAAAAAAGTGGTCCTCTTTAAAGGTCTACTAGCATTTAACTTTCGTAATTGTAAGTCATATTGGCAAAAAAAAGGAAGAAACTTGACACTTTGAGACCTTCACTTAAAACTCGCGAGCGGTTGGCTAATCGGCTGAGAAGTAAGTTGCACCAGAGCTAGTGCAGAAAATGGCTTGTTTCACTCCTCATTTCAACATTATTTGGGACGAATATTCTTATCGATACATTTTCTACATACCCAATGAAATGATTTGATACAAACTGTCCAGATTTTGTGGGCTTTTAACTTTTCCGCGAACAAAGCTCTGATTTCATCTGGGATTGCAAAACAAGAAGTTTGCATTGGTCGTAAACACGTGTACAATCGTTTTACGCGTTCTTGCATTGTATACTACACAAAATGAGTGCTAATTTTGGACTTCGAACATAATAAGCGACTGAGAAACACGAGAACTTTATACTCGCATGGACTGGTCGTTTGTCTTTATGTTTGGGTTTCGCTTTCGGATATGTGCCGTACCAAAGTCCTAGTAGTCCTTGGTGACTAGGTTCACAATATGGCCAGTGTTTCAGAAACAAACACAAATGCAAAATTTGAATGTCATCATCAAAAACAACAATAATCAACGATACTAAGTTACTAACAAAGCAACGTAAACACAAGCTCACTAGTCAGCTCATCTTCACAGCACTCTTACATAGACATTTACACCGAAGCCGTACAGCGGGGATGGGCCGTGGGCTACCTGCGGCGGTGTAGCAGCTGAGCCAGTGGGGAGTAAGCATGAGAACGGATCTCAGAGATGCCGAGTCTCACGCATTCGACATAGTCCTACACATTTTTTAGGCTTATTCACCGTAGTCCGCAATTATTCAATGAAAGCTTATTAATGAGATTCTCACACGGAATTAAAATTCTCGTGCATTGAAGTTTCAGTTTCACTTGAGTAAAGGTGGACCTCATCACAAGCAACATGGAAAGCGATCATGACTCCAGAATTCTCGCGCTTCTCTTTGCTCAGGGAAAAGTGTGTTTCTCAGGGAAAGGGCACGTGTTTCATGATCGTTTTAATTGTTTTAATGAAACAAGACCATCTGAAATGTCTTTATACAATTCCATTGCTTTCAATCTCTCAGTAAAGACAAGCGTGAGAATTCCCGAGTCATAATCGACTTCCGTGACAGTAGTGGGGAAATCCACTGTAATACACGTGACACTGATTTACTTAATGCACAGTGACTTCTATTCCGCGAGTGAATTTCTCCCGTGCACGCTGATTGGAGAATTGCGAACTACGCCACAGGAAGGTGAATGCCACTAAGAGGCGAGAGACTCCACTGAATGCGTGAGACTTGGCATGTCTTTTTTGGGAAGTGATGTAAACTCATACCATCGTCTGGAGTCTTGTTACAGCCTACCACTACACACCTGTTTGGCATGTTGATGAATGTTATCTCAAAATCAACAAAATCAAGGATTGATCGAGGCGAAATCAATTATCAGTATAGAACAAACCACTGGTCGATCAGCTGGGAACGTTTGCAACTTACTTTTCACACGTCACAAGTCATATGACTACGAGGTTTGTGTGCAACAACTTTTTGTGGGGGTGGGGCTTAGGGCCGTGCAAACCAGCCAAATTTTAGTTTTCAAATAATGATAAAAAACTTAGGGAAAGCATTTAAAAATGTGTGATGCACATTAATTTGCTACATATTATCCACTTAAAAATAGCCAAAAAATTTTCCAACTGAGTGAACCTTCAATGTTGTCAGCTACATCAAAGACCACTGGTGCCAGGCTTTCCCCAGAATTTTTCAGAATTATAGGCTGCCTTGAAATCCTGCAAATTCTTGAAGTAGTTAGTTGGATTGTTTTAGCAATTTGCAACACGTTGATGCCAGGGCAGTTATTTTACTGTGTCAGCCATGTCTGGAGAATTACTACTTTGTTTCACATTGAGAAGAAGCATATACATCTAAGAGCAGAAGAACAGATTAGTTGTTATATTCACTGTAGAGATCTGAGAACTGAGGCAAGAAAGTTGGAGGAGATCCAGTTGTACGATCTCCAGAAGCTTTGGGAAAATGGCTAGCAGAACACTGTGAGACAACTTTCCCTCAAAACCTCTCTGAAGCTCCTACAGGACTGAGAGTGTGGAGATAGCCATTTATCTCCTGATGCATATTGAAGGAGAAAATCCTCCAAGGAGAAGGCTAACAATTTAATTTTAAAAAATATTGTTTCCCACATTAAACCGCACATTAAGATTTAATGAAGAAAAAAATTCTGAAGAGAAGCAAAAAGCATGGACTCAGAGTATGGCACAAAAAAAAAATAGTACTATGATTCCACATTGCGGTGGATTCTGGGATCACTTGATTTTCTCAGACTGTACAGCCATGCCGAGAAAGAAGGGAGAGGGAAGAGTCTATGTCTTCATCCATCTGTCCAATGCATTTGGCAGACCAAACGGATGGACTCTATTCTATTGTCACCGACTGTGGCACCTTGAGAGCAGGCGGCTGAAGCTGCTAAAACCATGACAGGCTTTGAAAAAGCATCGCTGGCTGGTAAAGTGGCAGTTTTTGACGGTAGTGTGGATTGGGTTCCATGGTCCTCTTCTGGTGCTGCTTTGTCTGTTGGATTCCTTTCCACCTCCTTTCAAATTGTCCCAGGACTTTTGCCAGCCTGGCGCTTTAACTGCCTCGCTCCTGCCATGTCCTGCCAAGAGAGGCAGAGACTGAGAGGGTTGGAGCGAGGGAAAGTTGGTGTGGAATTTCCTTTCGCGCTTGTCACACATGCTGAGAAAATTAAAAACAGATGGACTGGGTGGGAGTAGGGGTGGGGGGGTAAAGAGAATTAAAGAGTGACTGCAAACGGCAGACATATTCCATCCCCTGCATGGATTCTGTCGGCTGCCAGGGCTCATATTTCTCCCTGATCCCTTGGAGAACAGGGAAAGCATCTCGCTCTTATGGACATTTTTTATTCGTTCCATTAGCCATGCTTTTTTGCCCTGGCCCATAAATGTGTACAGTACTGCATGTGGAGCTTCAAGGACAGTATTATAGGGGCCTTTTTCTATATCTAGGGATCAATGGCCTTTGATAATGGAGCACACAGTATTCAAAAAATCAGAGACCTTTCTCGTGCATAAGCTTCATCCAAGCAAACCTCTTTTATCATACAAATAAATAACACAAGTCTTCATGCAAAAATGAGTGTGTACGTGCTTGTGAGAGAGTGGGGGTAAAAGAAAAAAACATGAATGCACACTTACCATTGGAATTCTTGCGCTGTATGTTTTAAAATTATACAGAGCCCGAGGTATGCCTACATATACACTGTGGGATGATGCTTTTGCGCGTGCGTATGTGCCCATGCATGTGTGCGTGGAGGGCGTAACCACATGCTTATAGTTTCCTCTCATTCTGTTGTGCATGCCACCAATATGAGAGTCAGTATGCTTGTTCTCGAACCCCACCTAAACCCTGTGGTATGACCATCCTTTTAAACTATACACACTGCTTTGAGGGAGCGTCTTCTTGTTTCCATGTAGGAGGTCTTATCAAAGCAGTCAGGGTCTTCACTCAGCTGTTCTGAAGTAAAGCTTGTTGTTTCTAAAAGATAAAGAAGGTGATGTAGAAAGTGTCTGACTGGATTAGAAAATAAATTAGTTCTGCTGGTAATGCACACGATAACCTGCACATTGGACAGACTGAAAGAGATAAGAACCAGGACAAAAATTAAAACCCAAAGATAATGCCACAGTTCACTCCTCCCTGCAATAAAAAAAAAAAATTCTTTATTTCAATTGGTTATTGCGGTCGAATGTCTCAACGAATCATGCCAAGCGAGAATACTTTTGTAATGCAAAGCAGTGGAGGTCCAAGCATGAGTCCATTGTCTTTGTTTAGAAAGTCTTGGAAATACATGGATGTGGTGTGCAACCTTTAAAACTAAAAACAAAGTCCACGTTAAAACAAGGTTTTTACCTATGAGGATCGATGTTTTGAGGCAAGCCTCTTGAGGTCACATAATACTGTATGATACAGCTTCCATGCCCTTTTTTACTCAAAAATAATAATATTGTCATTCAAGCAATCATTCCATTGTTATGTGATGGAATGGGATAATTCAAGGTCAGAAAAATCCTTGAGATTTTTTTTTGCTACTGCCAAGGATGCAAGGGGGGGGTGGTAAATGCTTTTTTCTCTTTTTTCGGTTGAGCGGGGGCAAGAGATGCCTTTCCTTTCCTTTCCTGGGGGGCATGGCACTACTATTGCGCAAATTCCGCATCTTCCAGTACTTTTTTTCATTTTTCATCTTTTTTTTTATGGCGGTCCGAGTCGATTCTTTGGCGACCTGCCACATAATGGTCCATGTGTGGGAAACGCTGGTATCTGCCACCACTAAGCCACCTACTCCATTCTTCACCTTCCCTGGTGTCCTGTCCAGTCCTTGGCCTGTAGACTGCCTTTAGCATGTTGCAAAGAGTATAGCCTATTATCCATACATGTATTTTATTTTGATGACCTCTCAACTGTATCAGTCACCATGATTACCAGTATAAGAAACAAGCTTAAAAAGGCAGATTTGCTTTAACTACTGCTTCCAAGCCGATATCCATCCATCCTCACACAGTCCCAAAATGTAGTAAATTTAAAATCACCATAATGTTCACTGAGGACTCTAGAAAACCATTTTGTACAGATATATTGTTATGACTTAAAGAGACCTCAGAATTTTTTTTAATGGTGAAAAGACTTTGTACATACCAAAAAAAAAAAAACAAAAACACACACACACACACATTAATAACATAGTAAATTTGAAAAGTAATGTCATTCTTTATAAGAGATACACGCTTTCATATACTTATTTAGCCGGTCTTATAGCTCAGTGTTGCATGTATATAATAAGGCAAAGACCACTCCTTTCTTGCCAGCCAACAGATTTTTATTCTGCGTGCAACGCATTAATATCAGCAGAGCAACTTTGCATGTCATGTTTCTAAATCGACAGCTCTCCACAGCAGAGCTTCATACTAACTGAGTATACAGCATATCATCAGTTTAGGGGACTGAAAACATAACCTCCTTTTACCTAAGATGACGGAGGTCAATTTGAAACGGGGAGCTTGCGTACCTACGTGCAACGCGTTAATGTCAGTACAGCAACTTCGCATGTCACATTTCTACAAGCACACCTTTAAATTAGAGACGGGAGAAACGGCGAACTACGCGAGAAACCACCTAATGCTCCATTAGCCCGGACTTACAATAGGTAAATTAGCATATTCACAAAAGTGCCGCACACGATAAAATAAAAATGTATAAACTCCAAAGTAATCATCGAAGCAATAATGAGCAAAATCTTTGACCTCTACAGGGAAGTATCTTTGCCTCCGTTTACTGCATTTCACAAAACCACTGAAGAGCACTTCTTTCATCTTACCTCTTCATTGCAGAGCTGAATACTGAGGAGAATAACGCAAATTTGGAGGAAGTTACGTCTCCTAAATGTCAAAGATCAAACTGCATTAATATAAAAATTCCACTGAATGAAAGAAAACTCCCCTAAACAATAAATGCATAGATAAGAGGGAAAGAATAATTATGTGGAAACAGAAATAGATTTTTGGTGAAATGTAACATTGCATGTTCACACGGGTTACACTGAAGATGCATAGAACAAAACCTGAATGAGGTCAAAGATTGCTTGTTACGAATATGATTATGGGTCAGATGTGCCCAACTGAATATGAGTAGCTTCCTCACAGCTGGCACTGGTTGCCTTGATCTGAGAGAATGTTGCGATTGCTAGTTTTGATTATGACATGGTCGTCATAGTCTATCGGGGTAGGTCAATGGGCTAACGTTTGGATTAAATAGTGCCACACCCGTGAAGTGACTGACGGGCGTATTAAATCGCGCTCGTGAGGACGACTTTACGGGCATCAGCACGATCGCACCCGTCTCGTTGCATGCACTCCATAACTATAGCTTTCAGATAGGTGTATTCTTTCTTCAAAACAGCAGGAAGATCACTATGTTGGGCCAGTAACATGTTCCATTCCTATAACAGCAGAAATGATTGAATAAGTTGAGTGGTAAGAATAAGGCAGGTTTTAAACTGTAAAATGTTGTCACACATCAAAATTTCAGCTGAAGTTGGAGTTTATTTTGTCATGTGTAGAATTAGCATATTTATTAATTTCTTTTCCATGTATACTTGAGTTCATGGATTTTATTAGGAGATGCTACATAGGTGGCCCAACCAAGATTCACATAGTGTACGTCCATGTGCCATGTAAAATTCTGCTATATGTTCTTAGACATATGCTCTTAGACCTACATTTACTCGTTGTAAGTTACTCAGATTGTGACGCTAATCACTACAACAGTGATGACTGTAGATGGTGCATTATTTCTTCTGGTCGCTTTCACTTTCACATCAGCCCTTTCTAAACCTGCCATGGGTATGAGAGACAGCCATACATATCCAAAAGCTTACAAGATACATGTAACATGTATGGGTTGTTTCATATTCATCACCAGTTTGCAGATTAATAACCTAATTTGCCAGTGCCAAATGACAAGATGACCAGATGAGAAACAAAAAGAATGCAGTGTGATGGAGTGAGAAAGAGGATTTTGCATTGATGAGCTTACGCCTGATTGTTGTGATTATTTATCATTTGCTTGTAACATTGAAATCAGTCCATTATAAACCAAGACGCAGAAGAAAAGAACTGGCTGTGCTGCCACCATGCTGATTTTGTACACTGTGGCCTTTGTAGGTCTTTCACTTCTCCAAAAAAGCCCCTTTGTTTTGACTGAATTCTTCAGTCTGAAATATTTCTGGGGAGGTTATCTGCACAACCCTTCAGCCCACCTCCAAAGCCTCCATTTTGACTCTTCAACTGGTAAAATAATCAAAAAATAATTAAATTAATAAATCAATTCCATCTTACTTTGCATGGCTTGTTTTTGCCAAGATTTTCAAAAACAGAACATCTGCCAAAAGAATGACTGTATCGCTTTCCAAGAGGGAGTGGTCACATAATGCTAGAGTGACATTTCTTATTGTAATTAATGCTGCAGAACTGAAGGTCAGGGTACACTTTAGGGAGAAATCTGAAGCATGGCATGTCTTTTTTTTTTTGCGAAACAGTTACAGGCAATGCCATGCAAACCCGGAGAGAAAGGCTAAGTTGAACCGTAGCACACTTTCTCAGGCATGAAGAGACTGTGTTCTCTTTGCCACGGAAGGTTCTGGAGCCGCAGCTGGTACACTAATCTACAGGCTAGGCACGGTGAGTTGCTTACGAGTGTTGAAAAAGAGGGGGAGGGAGGTGTACTTGCACAGAGCAAATGTCCCTCTGACACATTTCAGCTACCCCCTGCAGATGCCTCTCATTAGCATATATTTGCACTGCGCTCTCTGGCCCCTGTCCAATGGAAACATACGCGATACTTCGGGTTCTCTAGGCTTTTCCGCATATGTAAACACTGACCATTGAAAGGTATTCATGCGTACGCAGGTATTCAATGTTACTGTCACTCTACTAACTCCCAAGTCGGCTTACACCAGTTTATTTTTCCAGTTCATCTATCCCTCTTCAAAAAATTTTACTTGGCTTGACAGTTTTCTAAGTTGTTAAAAATAAAAAAAGAATGTGACGGACTGTGAAAACAGTGATTTCGCCCATTTCTTCACTGCAACTTAAAAATATCTGAGTCGATTATGACAGCCACACTGAGAAAATTGCTGGTTTTGATATCTGCTTACGTTTAGTTTATTTTATTCAGCTCTGGAAGAGCAACATTACTCTTCGTCTCTAAAAGCAAAATTGTGATGGTCAAATCTAAAGCCTTTTTAGACAACATGACAATGTCCAGATGGAAGATATATCACAAACCAACTTGGCGATATCAAAGTACATTCAGTTAATTCTTACTGATGAAGGAACTCTTTTTCTACCTGAATATGCCTGCTTGAGCACAGAAAACATTTAATGGGTTCCATGTGCTACTCATTTTGCACACTAAATAAATTTCTACAGCTGAATATTCTGGACTCTCACATTGCTCAGGGGTATAGTGGAAATGTCAAATAGTGGATTCAATCCTGAAAACCTCATTATGTTATTCTTCTGCATCACACTAGTAGCATCGGTATCCCCAAGGCCACACCTAAAGTCCAATTTCCTGAAATAAAATTGCACAACGAGGGTATGGACATGCTTTAAAGTAAGTACATTTATATGTCTAAATAATTGTCGTTTCTAAATCTCCACTGTATGACTGTAAAGACACGCCTCCAACCGTCCAGCTCACCGGTCTAAGAAATCCCGGTCTGCACTTCATTCATTATTCAATTATCTCTCGCATCTGTTTCTCATTATCGCTGGGTGGCAGCACTGTGTATTTAAGACCCAGTTTCACTGAGTCTCATTGTGAAGTCTCATAAATCCATGCCTGTGCGGCATTGTTAAGTCTTGTTTAGACTTTTTCCTCCGTATTCGCATGTCAAAACTCTAAACTACTTAAGCTTACTGCTGTTTATGTTTATTTCAGCACTTTAATTAAAGAACCTTGTCTCCTTTTATTTTCCTACTTGTAATACATTGTTACTGCAGCTAAAGCCCAGAGTCTGTATTTCTTATAGTGTTAAAGGGCCCTTGTTTCCACTTTTGTTTTGCATTGTAACGTTTGTGCCTGCTTTTGTGCAGAAGGCAAAACAAATACAATTAAGTCCATCCTTGCACCTGAGTCCAGTCCTTATCTTCTTGTCCTCCGTGCATCTGAACTGTGCACTCAGGGCAACCGTTACAATCAGAAAAGATTTTTACAAATATGTGTGTATTTTCAATGCACTTCATATTTTAGGACTACACATGGCACATTTTTAATAATTCCTGGTTTATAGTGTACGTTGGTTGCTGAACAAGTTGCTGAATAGGTCATGTATTTAGATATTGTGAAAATTTTTATTTTTTTTCATATGTGGGAAAACAAGCTGTCTTAATGTAAAATTTCATACTCCAGCATTTGGCACTGGTCCTCCAAAATCAATGACCGAATGCCAAAACATGCAAAAATACAACTCCTGAAAATGCATGCTGTAATTTGAAATCGTGAGCCATCACCCCCCCCCTTTTGTAAATAATCAATAGACTCAGTCAGGAATGTCTTTGAAGCCTTGGTGCCCATGAAAACCACAAGACTTTCCTGTGCTCGGTTTGCAGTGGGAAGTTGCGGGAGAGAGGCTGAAGGTATGAGCGTGGAATCGCAATTTCCACCCTTGTTATCTCAGGCTCACCACATGTGAGGAACAGCACCAGCCAAAGACAGCGGAGAATCCCATTCGTCTTTCAACCCTTGCACATGCGGATCACGGGGGTTAAGGGGTTCAGGGGTGACCGCGGATACCCTTGATGCTCAGCCCCTCCTTCAATCCCACTCGCAAATCTTGCCCGACAGGTAAACTGTTGGTATGACACAACAGTGCAGCAGCGACGTTTCCCTGCTTAAGTGTTTCTTCGCACCTGCGGTAACAGCTTGTTTGTCCATGAAATGATTCATCCTGCACTCGTATTCCTCTCATAGCCAAAACTAGAAACTGAAGGTGGTCATGAAGCCACCTTTCTGAATTACCAGGCATTCAGAGTGACAAAGTTAGATGCTTACTGTTGAAAGCTGGTTTTGGTGTAGAAAGTCATTGCATGGTATGGGGCCTCCCATTTCATAATGTCAGTTGATTCTTCTGTTGACACACTCTGCTTTCAGAAGTGAGACATATTTTTGTTGGCAAAATACAGCAGTAGTGTCTGTGTAACTAATCATTACCAAAATCAGCCATCTTGACACCATTGCTAGCTTGTATCCTAACTCCAAAAAATTCAGTTGTTTTTCTTGTGATCCATTTAATGGGCTTAACAGCCTTTACTTTCTGCATGTAATTTTAGGCAAACATTTAAAGATTTAATAACAAATTAGATTGTGTCAGAATTACATCTGAAAATTGCTAACTGTACCCACGGATTATATACTGCATACCAGTTTTTAATATCGCATAACAAATAAAAGAAATGGCAATTTCAAAAAAGAGTTTGGGTATTTTCTCAGCTTTATTTGCTCAGTGACTTCCGGAAATATGCAGATTCCAGATTGATCACGTCCACCCATGCCGCCTTGTATTACTCACACTCGAGTCACCCTGCCAATTATCTTTCGGCATTGTGTCAGTCGAAACTCTTATTTCTACAGTCTGGTGTACAGCTGCAAAACTCCATCTTTGGAACTCATTTACAAGTTTTCATTCCAATTTCATTTCTGAATTTTGCATGTTTTGACTCTGCTGAAAGGCATGAAGCTAAAAAGGTTCCAGAGACCATAATCAAAGTGTGTGAGGCACAGCAAGGCTATGTGTTTGTCTGAATAGAAATAGGGAGACTGATTTATTGTCAGTCTACATTCCAGCTTCAAACTGTATCACTTTCTCCGTGTGCTATATTCATCAAGTCTTTATTTTCCCTGGACATGGACGTTACAGCGTGCTGAGACATTTTTCGTTCATTATTTTTTCTTAATGTGCCCGAAACCGTCTTCGAGCAGGTGGGTTTTCTTACACCCCCCCCCCCCAAGATAACAAAATTTTCCTCTTTTCCAACTGAATGTTTATTTGCATGGCGACAAAGAGTGATTTTGATTTATTATTGGGTGCACAGAGTCAAAGCAGATCTACAAAACAGTAGGTATGCTTTGGGCCATATTACAATCTTAGCAGGCACCTAAAATACTTCAGTAATCTCCGAATGCTCCATGTCACTGTAATGTCACTTTCAAACGTGCACTGAAAAGGGGTAGAAGGTTGGCAGGATCCAAATGCAAAGAAGGGTTTGGCTTTATTACTTTTGCACAAAGCCGCCAAGGTTTTTTTTTTTTTTTTTTTTTTTTTTTAAGTTATCTCGAACAACAACAGCAAAAACAGAAGATAAGCTACAGTACATAAAAGATAAAAAATAATATAAATAACACAAAATATAATACAATACATCACTTGGTATTCATCAGAAGACTGAAAGGTTACTTGAGGAATATAACACAATAGGGAACGCAGCTCGCAAAAAGTATTAAAAAAAAAATAAGCTGGACTAAAAAAGTCAGCTAATCAAAGAGTTACGACATGAAGCAAAATGCTATGGCAAAAGCCTATGCTAAACAAGAGCTTTACGAGACTTATATGCTTTACTAATGATAAAGGAATAATTAAACACTGGCGGAGCTGTTTCGTGGTGATGAATAGAGCAGGCCAGTTCCTCAGAGTGCCGGAGATGCGGACCGTTGGGGGCGTGGCATGACAGTCTTCCAGGACAAATTAACCGGGATGCGCATAAATGCACACACTCACACAGCAGGCTACTGCCAACACCCCCACACTGCAATTGTGGCACAATGCGATTTTGTTTCACTTGACTTGGTTTGAGGTAAAAAAAAATGGACGAGATGTAAAGTCTCTTGTTACGATTTCCTTTCCATAGACTGCAATCCATCGCCATCTGTTTCTGTCTGGCAGAGTGAGTTCTGACAGAAAGCTGTGCGCAACTCTGTATATTAGCATGAGTATGGTTCTGTGTTTGAGTGAGTGCTTGTGCACTTGTGTGCGTATTCGCATACATGTGTGCAGGTGTATGTGGGGACCGGTACATGTTTGTGCCTGTGTGACTGTTATGCTGATTTGTTGGCTGCTTTCTCAAATCTCATGAATTCAAGGGAAGCTCCGATTATAACATTTGTATTATTACAGGTCTCAAACATGCACTGCTAGCAGCAACAGATCAACAGGAATTTATGAAAATGCATGGTGAACTTTGCCCTCATTAGCATTACCTGGTGGCTTGCTTTGCTGTGAGTGAGCCCACCTGCTAATATAGGGAGATGATTATTATCACGTTCTCTGAGAGATTGTTTATCAAGTTCAGTCATGTAGTATTTGATCGTTTTAGATGCGAAATGCAGTCACATCCTATAATAAGTCACGTGTGAAGTTGAGAAAGCACAGAAGAAAATGTGATAATGATTCATAAAAATAGAACTCCTCTGAAGCATTGCAATACCATCATAATCAAACAATTTCCTTGAAAAAGGATTAATAAAGTATCTATCTATCTATCTATCTGTCTATCATCACTGTGATTATTGCTGCAGCTTTACCATAATGCTATAAAAATATTGCCATGCAGTTCAGAATATGCCAGCAGTCTTCCAATTTTTATGAGTTTATTTTGATTGAGAAACACAAACCAAACATCATCCTGCTGGCTTAGAATTACATCTTCAAGCTTCTTTGATATCATTAATACTGTATAACTTTTTTCCATGCCTGAAATTGCATTGTCCATTAATGGTGCACTGCAGGGAAGGTTAACAGGATCAGGCATTTTGTACTGGGGATGATGCCTGTGAAAACTACAAAAATCTATAACTATAAAAAATGGAAAAAGGAAGAAAGTATCATATATTTCTATGTAACTTACTTCCTTTTGCCATAGTTGGGCAGCAAACATCCTAAAAATTTCTCCAAATGATACTTCATGCTTACTAAATCAAACACCAAATCTTGAACAATAAATGCATGAACAAATAAATAAAAACCAACAAACATCTGACAACAAAAAAATATGGGGTCTATTCTCCCATTAGCGCGTAAGTCCTTTTTTACGTGCTTCGAGTTAAGCGCTTTTGAGTTACGCATATTCTCCCCGCTTCGATCACACCCACAGCGCTCAAGTTCAGAATGTAGGCGGCCTTATGAAAGAAGTGTGACTGATCCAAAAGAGAGGCAGACTCTGTACAAAGCTCATTGATTATGGAAAACAAGGAACAAGGATTTTCTGATTAACCATGAAAATGCAGTTGTGGTCCATGGGAAACGCAAATCAGGCTTTAAATTTGAATATCGTGGGCCTGCTGATAAAACCTTGTATCTCCAAACTGATAAGAAACAAAAACTCGTAAATCCACTATTCTTACACGCAAAATTAAACATTTTTTATTTTAAACTATATTTATCCATTTATATTATTTTATTATTATTTAACTTTATATTTATTTTTTAGTTTCCTGTGAAGTTTGTCATTTTGAAGTTACGAGGTTTTATATGCTGCTGTAATAGTAGGCCTATGTATGTCTGTACCAATTACAAGAATGAATTCAGACATCTCTTTTTTTATCCCCCGCCGTGCAATTAGCGCGAAGCGGGGGATATGTAGAATTGGGCTCCGTACGTCCGTACAGACACTTAAAATTGAGGCGGCGGGGGATATTGCCATGTTAGTGGCAAACACTTGTTATTTCTTACTCTAGCCACCATGGCATTAAAGCTATGCAAACAAACAAATTGCAGCGATAATGAAATAATATATAAAGAATTAGCGCTTCTCAACCAGCGTAATCAGAGCATTAAAAATGTGCCCCTCCGACACCAGCCTGTTTGTTCTGTGGAAGACAGGGAAGAAGTAAAGAGAACATTCTAGTCACACAAAAATAACGAAAAAAGTTTATATGATCTCATTTAGAAATTGCGCGCTTGAAATTTCAAAATACTCCGATGTCAAGTTGGCAACTACAGGACAAGGCAACGCTTTAACAAACAGAGGATTTTTACCCCGCACGCGGAAAAATCTGTGGGGTGAAAGCCAGGCTCTGCACACCGGAAAGGTGTGCACGCAACAGGTGGTGGGCAACCATCATCCCCGATGCATTTCGCTGCACTGGAGGACGAGGTGGCATCCACTCTTTCTGGAGTGGGAGTGCATAGGGAAGAACTTGGAGTGGATACGGAGGGTTATGTAAAATGGTCATTTTTATTTGCTTTTGCTCGAAGCATCACTGTGATAGATACTGGAAACAAGCTGTGATAGATTCTGGAAGGGGTTCTGATTGCAACGTGAGTACAATCAGTGGCTCCCACAACACTGGGAAACCTGGCGACCCGGTGTCCCAATTTCAGATTACCCCCCCAGCACCATACCCCCCGGTAATCTGTAGTTAACTTCAAATTACACCCCGGTACATTGAAGTTGGTTTCAAAGTACCGGGGGGGGGGGGGGGTGGTAATCTAAAGTTAACTTAATGGGGTCTATGTACCACTTTTTTTTAATGGGGTCTATGTACCACATTTTTTATCCAAAGCTTGTATTAAGTTATTGGAGGAAATAGAGGGGGGTACGCTGAAACTAGGGGGGGTAATTTCAAGTTATCTTCAGATTACCGCGGGGGTAACAGACGCCTGCAGGGAAGAAGTAAAGAGAACATTCTAGTCACACAAAAATAGCAATCAATGACCTGTTCTCAGTCATTTTCATAATTAACAGGAGGTTCACTCCGAGAGCACTCCACAGTTAACAGGTGCGGCTTGTTCTCCCCGATTAAGAACAGGTCAGGACTAATAATTGTTCTAAACAGAAGTTTTGTGCAGCCCAATTCTTTGTTCTTGTTCCGCAACTGGACTGAATTTAGCCCATGATTTAATCGCTGTTAGATCGAATACGGAGAGAAACCGTGTCTTCGGTTGCCAATTATGATAATTGGAAAACGCGTCAATAAATGAAAATGATTGAGAACTACTAATTGCAGTCAAAAAGGGACGTGTCTCATCACCCCCGCTGGCTACGCCACTGTCTTATGCTCAAAGTATCACTGTGATAGATACTGGAAACAAACTTAATATGGTTTCAAATATTTATTGTATTTTTTGGCATTTCAAGCAGTTGCGCAGTACATAGGCGTCATATGCCGAGCCACGAAATTTGGTGCAGATGCTTAATATGCGCGTATCATGATCGCATTAATGCTGTGCCGACTGCGGTCTCTGTACATATTCTTATTAGAGGAAGAGGTTCTGATCGCAACGTGAGTACAATCAATGGCTCCCACAACATGTGCATGACATCACCAGCCACTCTCTGGAACGACCCAGATGCCTGGACCGACAGCGCAGTTGGGACCTTGATGACCACCGGTATGTTTATAATTGTTTTTAATGCGTTTGTAATTGAACTAATTGAAGAACAGGCTGTTGCGTAGCCTAATATCATATGATGATTTCGTTTGATAATTTAT
Source organism: Gymnothorax reevesii (assembly GCA_029721435.1). Taxonomy (NCBI): domain Eukaryota; kingdom Metazoa; phylum Chordata; class Actinopteri; order Anguilliformes; family Muraenidae; genus Gymnothorax; species Gymnothorax reevesii. The sequence goes on from CM056578.1 coordinate 36,102,288, forward strand.
TTTAGTTATGAGAAATGCAGCTTAGAAATAAGGATGAACAATCGAATATTGAATGTCTCAACCTTTACCATGTTAAATTAAATAAAATTAATGTTAAAATTCGGCCTATAACCGACATCAAACGCAATATTCCATTTCGTCTTATGTTGACCTTAATACAGCCCTCAAAAGCGCTTAACAGAAAAAGCACGTAACCCAGGGGGAGAATACGCGTAAGTGTTATTTGCATGAGAAACGCCCGGAAACGCCCCGATTTTGGCCTTGCTCCGCCCCAAGTGCGTAACTGCCTTCAAGGCGCATAATGCACAGACTTAATTGGAGGGGAGAATACGCGTAAGCTGAAAAGCGCGAAACTACGCGCTCTTTTCGACTTAAGCACATGGGAGAATAGACCCCTATATGCATTGATCCTGACTCAAGACCCTGCATGGTAGCCCTGCTGTATTTTTTCCATGTGAAGAATTCCTTATGCAGTCCGCATTTCACTTTCTGGAAGTCTAGCTCTCAAATAAGCAGTTTTATATTACCTGCAGATGAGATGAGCTTCACACTTTCATTCGAGTTTTTTGTAGTCTGTCAGGACTCATGCACACAAACACACACATGTACACGCAGACATAGACACACACAAAAACACGCACATAAATATACTTTTACATTGCGCATCCAACTATGCCTATGGGGTTTTTCATAAGGTATGTATGGACCCCTGTGGGTCTTTGAAGGTCATCACTTGACTTGACGTTGATTTACTATGCACAGATATATGAAAATATAATTGAAAAATATAGAATGCAGTTTAATTATAACATTTGTGAGCTGCCTGCACTTTTGTAAGTCACTGAGTAAACACTCACATTTCATGAAATTTATATTAACAATTTTACCTTGAGGCGAAGATGATAAAGCTTGATTGCAAAAGTCGTATTAGTTTTGATCAATATTCAAAATTCTGATGAATAATCTCTCAAATAATTGCAAATAATAATTTATTTACCCCAGTTTGAAATGCCTGATTGTGTTTGCATGATCATGATCATAGTTGGAGTTTAAATTTAGAAGAGTGCAGGCAAGCACACTGTCTTAAGCTCAATGAAGCAGAATGATTGGAATGGGGGGGGGTGATATGTGTTGACACTGGACATCTCATTGGTCCTCACTTCGGCCAATTGTGCACTGTCCTGCTGGGTTTCTGGCTGCAAGTCATCTCTGGCATGATCTGAATTGATAGCAAATCATGGAGGCCGCACATTAGAGCTTTATTACAAGTGTTTCCACAACCCCAGGCTGACCCATGCAGCTGTAGCACTAATGTGATTTGCACTGCAATAAACAAAATTATTTCCGCTAAATGTGTTTAAAATACCATTCATTATGTGTGATTTAAATGAGAATATGCTGTCAAGATGAAATAATTAAACAAAATATGCCCTTAGTTTTTCATCATCTGATTATGTCTTCCTCAGATATTAATAATTTCCCTTCACTTCACTTGGACACTCTTTTTTGCTAAAATAATTTACTCAAATTTGCTGCCATCAGCGCTGACGTATTTATCTTTATCATAGTTCCACCCTTGTATAATTCTAGTTTGGCACAGAAGTTATTCAGTTGCAGCCAATGCATCTGGCCTGACTCGCTCAGAAATTAGAGCCCACTACGATTGTTACATATGAAGTATGTACATCCCCTTACATCACTCCTTATGCTCCAATTGTTCATAAACTGTACAACAAAGTCCTGTGGTGTTCTAGCAATAAGTCAGTGAATAATTTTGGCACTTTATACATTTTTTTCTCCAAAAAAAAAAAAAAACTACAATTGTTCACAGTTCTCTCTCCATTTGCAGGTATTAGCACCATCGGTCATTTATAAGAACCTCAAGAGATTTGTGAACATATATTGGGAGATTTTCAACCACCAGATTTCATCTTTAAAGATGTATTTGATGTATTTGCCTGTTTAATTCAGTCCACAATGTTCTGATCTGGTTTACATCTGGAGACTTGCATAGCAGCTGAAAAACAATAATTTTATGGATAACCCAACCAACAACTCCAGGGACAAGTCATCTAAAAAAGGCACATATCCACTACCATATTTCACTGTTGGCAGACATTTTTTTTCACCACCACTATCCATTTTTCCAGCTCCATATCCAGCTCCGGCAATCAAGGCCAAAAGCTCAATATTACGTTTATTTAACCTAATGTCCAGTTCAATTCTTTTAGTAATGTTTTCACCCATGTCTAAATTGAAATTTGTTGATCGCTCCTCATTGCTGTTTTTATTACAAAAAATTAATTCTTCAAAAGCAATTTCACACAAAAGGACATCTGATGGTGAAGTAAAAAGAAAGGCAAAAGGTTCAAAGATTTTGTAATTCGAACATTGATTTGACCTTCAAACTGTCGCACTTCAATTTTCATTTGCTTCATAAACTGTTTATATCACTATATGCATGAGGCAAGTGCATGTTCTGTCTTGGCTCTTTGATTCTTAATCATCCCTGCCAAGGAAGTTATGTTTTTGCATTGGTTTTTCTGTCTATCTGTCCATTAGTGTACACGATAATTCAGAAAGTGATGAACAGATATCAGTGATATTTTGTAAGCGGGTTGCTATTACATCAAGGATGAACCCTGTTGATTTTGACCGCGGTCAAACCAAAGACGTTTTAGGAAGGAAGATATTGGTTAGTTAGATATTGGTTACACTTTCTGTCTCCTAAGTGGGCGCAGTCGCAGAAGTGTTTGAAGCATTGTGTTCGCAGTAACTGCTGGAATATATAAGCGTCTGTCTTATATCTGCATGACGCGTTAATATTTCATTTTACTTTGCTACATTAGGCACTTAGCTGCACCACTGATGGCTATATGTAGCATTACAAATACGAGTTAGCTGGCTAGCTTGGTCGTTCGCAAATTTTATTTGACATGAGGTAAAAAATTTGAGTTTGGCTAATGAGCATTAACTCTAGAGTAGTTATGTTAAGTTTTAAACAGGATTATGTGTGTGGAGAATAAACAACGTTGATCCGAATTTTGTTCTGAAAAAAAAAAAAATGTAAGTACATATTCAAAACAGAGTTGATAATGTTGTTTCATTGCATGACACATTGGCAGACCTAAGGAGGGCCCAGGCTGGGATTTGAACCCTGTGCGGCCACATAAGAGTCAAATGTGCTGACCATATCGCAAAAGAGCCAGGCTCCTTGGCAAGTTACCCAGGGTGCATACTTATTAGGAGGCATTTCTAGTGACAAGACCTTTCAACTGTCGCATCGTTACATCAACTCCGGGCCGTAGGCTTAAAGAGTTATCATTGATCCATTCATTCTAACTTGTAAAACATTTAAGTTTCTTTTCGGCTCTCACGTCGTCTATTTGTATTTTGTCGTTTTCCTGCCTTAACTCTGCCCCTGTCCTGAGAAGTGTTAGCCTTCCCTTCTCTGTTCTAACATCTGTCATCATAACATTCCCACAGACTATACTGTATTTCTGTTTTGCAAGATGTTGCACGAGCGCTGCTGAGAGAGACACCGCTCGGGAACAAAGTTAATTTTGTCCTGATCTGTTGATCTTAAAAATATCATTGCAGCGTCAGGATGTTCAAAAAATATTTGGCCTGTGAAAAGTAAGTCCAACACTGACTTAGGAGACAATGGGGCAAAAACATTGGCTTCAATTTGTGCTCAGGTTCGTACTTTTCATTGGAGTGAATACACTCAGGTCCTGCCGCTGGTCTCCTTATGGGGTGGGGCACTCAGATGACTGACAGAGGACATTACTCCTTGATGAAAGGTCTTGCTCTTCAGAGTCTTTGGTCAAACTATATGACCGCCAAGACACCCATCTTGAAATCCTATGACACGCGATACCTTCAGTGATATCACTCAAATTTAGTGGGTTGATTGGCTTTGCATCATGGACAGAACCTATTCATAAATTTTAATTTCTTATGAGCCATGTTCACTCAACAAGATTTCCACTGTGATGCCTTGGCGGAGGTTTGTGCTCTCTGAGTGCCTCTAGTTTGTCTTTGTCTTGGTTTATTTATTAATTTTTTTGAAAGCTTTGTGCTTTCTCATGGATGGCTATAAAAATAGTTAATTTAGATGAAGATAATTTTTTTTATGTATGCCAATGATTTCAAAAATAATTATTAAATATTAGGAACATGAATAGTTCTGAAAAATCGGCACAAAAAAAAGCGAACTAATAAATCATCTTTTTCAGCAAACCATTGCATTTGTATAAGCATTTTTGAGCCAGAGCGATAACTAATAACCCGTGTTGCTTGTTTTATGGAGCCATCAATATTTTTTCAAAGACATGATTAATTTAATAGTATTTGCAGGAAAAGTAAATGACTCAATGCCCTTGAAAATCAGTCTGAACTTCAAGGACAACTGCCATGTTCTGATATGGCTTTCAATCTCTGCTTGAAATTAGGCCTGTCTATTTATTAATTTCCCATCAAATGAGAACAAAACAGGGAAAATTGACACAAGCTAATGAGATTACACCAATTGCATTGGGCAAACAAATCTGCACATATGAATACATCAAAGACACAAATCAGAGTAATTCATTATCATAAAGCAAACAAAATAAATGACTAAACAAGTTGTGTATTTATACAGGCCTCATAACCAAATTAAATTTAATACACTTAAACAAGAAACAAATCAAGCAATGCATGCAGTCAAGAAGAAAAAGCACCAATCTGCCAAGTCCTTCCCTGTCAAGAGAAGGGCAAAATATGTTAATAAATACATATATATACACAACCCCAATTCCTAAATAGTTGGGACAAAGTTTAAATAGTGAATTAAGTCAAAACACAATGACTTTCAAATCACACCAGCCAGTATTTTATTTAACAATTGAACAGAGATAACATAGAAAATGTTGAAACTGAGAAATTTGGCAATTTTATCCACAAAAATGTGCTCATTTCAAATTTGATGGCTGCTACAGGTCTCAAAAAAGTTGTGACATGGGCCTTTTAACCATGGTGTAGCATCCACTCTTCTTTATAACACAGAGTGGAGGCGTCTGGGCATTGAGGAGAAAAGTTTCTTGGGTTCAGCCATTGGAATTTGATCCCACTCTTGTTTAACCCCTTTCTGCAGGTGAAGACGCTTGCGACTATAGACCTGCAAATTTAACCACACTTTGCAGGTTTGCAGTGCCAGAGGAAGCAAGGCAGCTGCAGAGCATCAGAAACCCCCCACAATTCTTCACTGTAGGCAGGGTGTACTTTTCAGCATATGCTTCATTATTCCTCCTGCAGACATACCACTGATTCATAAGCGTGAAATATTCCAGTTTTGATCATCACTCCACCGAACAATATCCTTATTTATATGGTTTTGAGCATACTGGTGCTTTTGAATCAGTCATGGTGTACGTTTTGGAGAACTTGAACGTTTAGTATGCGCCCTTCTGTGCAAACTGAAACCTCAGTGCCTCCTGAATCCAAGTCTTGTTGCGGGTCTCCTGCAGTCACTCAAGGGTTTTGACCATCCGCCTCCTCAGGAATCTGGTGACAGCCATTGATAGCATTCTCTCTCTGCCACATCCTGGTACAGAAGCCACTGTACCTGGGGAGCTATTTAAACAGTGTGCAGACTTTTATTCTTTTTTCTCCAGTTTTCTTCCTTTAACTCTGAACTTGCAAACTATGCTTCGAAATGTATCTCTTTGCAAATTCAGTGCCTGTGCTATCTTTTTGTACCCTTTCCTTGTTTGTGCCAGGCAACGATCTCCTCTATTAGCTTTTTGAACAATTCTTTTGACAGCCAAATTTCTAATATGCAATCAAATGTCACTATACAACAAACCCCTAGTGAGTGCAAGTATTTGATGTGTTGTCTCTCAAGCAAACCTGATGCAACTATTTAAGCCCTTTTTTCGGCCTGTCACGATAACAAATTTTGCTGGATGTTTTGCTGGACGTCATTGAAAATGGCATTTTGTGTTAAATTTGGAGAAAACACTTGTAATATTAGTTGTGTTGAGCTATCTAAAATATTATTGTTGAATCTGTTTATCACGAACAGCTGAAAGTTTGTAAATTTTGCTATTAAACCCTATTTGCGACAGGGGTTGAATAATTTTTATCGCAACTGTGTGTATATATATATATATATATATATATTTATACATACATACATACATATATACATTTGCAATAAAAATTATTCATTATTTTCATTGCAAGAAAAATTATTCAAACCCTGTCGCAAATTGAGTTTAATAGCAAAAAAAAAAAAAAAAAAAAAAATCAACATGGAGTCTATTCTTGTCATTTCTGACAAGGTTAAGGCACAAATGATGATTATACACCACAATTTTAGTCTAAGAGGGGTCCTAATATATTAATTCTCTATTAGTCTTTGGTGAAAATGTATTTAACAAGGCAATCAGAGATGGAGACATCACCCCATTCACGAAATATTGTTATTGGTAACTAGAAAAGCGAGAGAAAAAAAAAAAAAAAAAACTAGGAGAGCGCAGACCTCCGCCAAGCACAACATTTCCCTCCATATTGCAACTTCCACCATAGATATTAGTCTTACATTTATTTTATCTTCATTTTAAGATTCCTTGACCATGAAAAATGGCTAATTGATTCATAATGCTATATCAATTAGTTCCACAGCGTCTTGGCTGTATAAAGATGTCTGTTGCATGTTTCTAGCTTCATTTTTTTTTTTTCTTATGATGCAACATTTCCCCTCATGTTGTGAATTACGCATAAATATTAGTCCTACATTTATTTCATGTATTTTTTAAGATTCCCTGACCAAGAAAACATACCATTAGCAACTGAATTGAAAATTATATCATTAGTTCAGTAGTTATTCACGAGAATCTAATTTTCCGTAATGGTGGTTTTCTTCTGGATCTAGTTCCCTGGCTTTTGAAGATACACTAAATCCGGTGACACCCTCCTAATTCTGCAATATCTTGGCTATATAATGGTGTTTGTCGCATGTTTGTAGCTTCATTTGTTCTCTTCCTATAATGAAAGTTTCAAAGGTCCCCTACTTTCGTATTCTGGATCATAGTATCATAGTATCCGGAATTATTCCATTTTCAGGATCAGTCTTTGATATATTGTAGAACATGTTTGAATCTTGTCCTGTATGTTTTTTCCAAGTGCCCTGACCATTTTTGGTGGAGTTATATGCATAAATGTCAAAAATGGCCCTATCTCCCAATGTTAAAGAATCCTTTAAAACATTCCTGGATCCAGACAGAGATCTGGATCACTTCCAAAATCTAATCATTTCTTCCTTATACCAATCTGTGCAAACCCTGAAAATGTCATCAAAGTCTGTCCATAACCTTCTGAGTTATTTTGGAAACCAACAGACAAACAATCAAACAAACAAACAAACCCAGGCAAAAACATAACCTCCTTGGCGGAGGTAAAAAACACAAACGCTGAAAACATCTTTTTTTATCACAGTTGAAAGCTCATTCCATGACTATTGATGCTCAACTATTTGTTCAAACTGATTTGAGGCAACATTATTTGTATATAAGGTGACATGAACTTTGAGCACTGTTACAGAACTAGATGGCATGACGGAGGGAGATCTCTGAGATTGTTCGTAGCCAAATTGTGGCCATATATGATGCTGGTTGGTCATGTAGAAAAACCTTTGAAGATGTTTAATGCTGCTATGGTACTGTTAGAGACACTATCAAGCGTTTTGCTGAAAACTAGTGGCAACAGAGGTGTGAAACGGAAGTTAAATGCCTTTGATGTTCATTAACTGTGTATGACATGCCAAAAAATTGGAGGTTGATAGCACAGCAACTCTGTGATGATATGAATGCTGCCAGAAGTAAAAAAAATGAAAACATCGAGATCTAAAATATCCAGACGCCTTTGTGAAAGTTGTCTGATTGGTCATGTTGCCGCCAAGAGCTGGAAACATTAAAAAAAAACTTGAGTTAGCCAAGAAATTCAAGAATTGGACATCAGCGGCCCTTTGCACCGATGAATCAAAATTCGGAAATGTATCATCCAAATGCAGAATCTGTATGCACCATGAAATTGGAGAACTTTCTAAAAATGACTGTTTGACCCCTTAAGTAAAACATGGAAATTGTAATTTTATGGTTTGGAGTTCAGTATGCTCAAAAGGAGCCGGTGATGCGATAACAATCGATGGGATCATGAATCAAAAGAATAATCACAGGACCCCTGTGAGGCTTGCATTGCCATCTGGAAAGAGACCGATTGGTCGGAGAACAAGATAATGACCCTAAACACAATTCTAAGTTGTGCAAGAATCATCTCAGTCGAGAAGAATCATCTGATGACATAAAAGTCATGATTCGGTCTCCTCCAAATCCAGACCTTAATCCGATTGAGCAAATCTTGGGTTTGCTTGATTAGAAAATATGTTGTAACATTGAAAGAATCTCTTTGGAATTAACATTAAACCATATGGAATGGTTTAGTAAGAGAGAAAACTGAAAAAATATGTGAAAACTATGCCTAAAAGGTAAAATTCTATAATCAAATCAAAGGGTGGCCAAACTAGATATTGACTTTTTCTTTCATAAAATACATTATTTTTGTATTCATTATATATTTTTTCTGTTGACTTATTTTAATTTAAATGATTCAATATTACATGAAATAAATACTTGAATAGCGCTTGGATTCTGATTTACCTTCAATTTGTTAGGTATATAATCATCAATGCACACAACTGAAAGCAAAACAGCAACTGGGGCCATTCAGCATTCAGATATAAAATACTCCGAGATAGGACTCTTATCTTGAATCCAAATGCAGCCCAGGTTTTCTTTTTTCCTCAGTAACTGAGTCAAATCTGAGAAATCAGTGCTACTGATTGAATATTAAATTGACTGCCCACACTCATGACTCCTACATTAAAAAAAAACAAAAGGGATAGAAAACTTGCAGTTCTTCAGCCTAAAATACTGTGCTTGGATGAGCCATGCATTAAAAATTATCCCAAGGATTCAAAGAAAAAGGCAAGCAGTAATCAGGTGTAGAAAATTCAGAAAGTAAAAGTCCCACCCAGTGATTTGCTCTGAAAACTTGGATTGCAAACCGTTATCACATTTCAACAGCCTGTGCTAGATCTAATTAGATAAACAATCTGGCTGAATTAGAAGATGGCAAAAAATGTGGTTGGATTATTTCTTTCTGTACAAATGAATCTTCCCTTTCAGACTGTGTGTGTTCTGCTCTGTGTTTATTGTGAGGTCCAGGGTTGCTGTACCGGCGAGAGTTCAAATGCTTAGCCGTTGTTGAAACAAATTTACCAAGCTGCCCTAGCTGTTATGAAATTGCTCGCGATTCCTAAGACATGTTCAGCCTCACTACAGCTCAACCTGCTGATAATTCAACCTGAAACAGAGATTAGCACTGACCTCTTTCTGGTTTTGAGCAGATTTCCCGGGAATCAGTCGTCCTTTTGCCTCTAAAATGAGTGACGGGAGAGGCAGGCATATGGCTGTGAATCAATACGCCTTTTATAAGATTACATTTTCACTCAGAGGAGGTCAACCTGGCTATGATTTGGGAACTCTGCAGCGAGAGGCTGCTTTTTGCAGTTTAGTGTGTGAGCGGAAAATTTTCTTCCCTATGAATGGTATGATTAATGTTGATTCATTCATGTTTTTCTTGATCTCAAAAAGCAGAAATGCTTGTGGTTGCCGTTGCAGATAATTGGACATTGTAAACTGGGAATTAGATACATTCAGCCCTGTTTTTACTACTGAATTAATATTTTTTAAATGAAATAAATAGTAGATTAGGATTTGTCTGTGCATATAAACAAAGTTTGGAAGAGAAGATAGCAAAAGAGAAATCATTTTTGTGATTTCCATAATGGGGTGAAAAGTGGTCATTCTTTTTCCAGCCACAGCTTGTGAGGGGCCATAAATTGAGAAGATCATATTAAAAAGGGGGACCAAAAGAAAGGTCTTCGTGTGGGGCCTGGAATTTCAGACTAGAGCCGTGGAAGTGTGTGCGTGTATATGTGTGTTTGTGTGCAGGTTTATATGCGCAGATGAGTTTGTGTCATTTTGTTCCAATATCCCTTCCAGTCAGCTTGTTGGACATCAAGCTTGATGGAGAGTGTTACAAGAGCCGAAAGAACCTGAGCAGTAAATCTGTGCTAATTGTAAAGTCTCGATAGAAGCTCCCCGCTCATGACTGTTGTAGATTGGCTCATTTATAACGCCTGCAGGCGTGGCTGCGCTTTCTTTCCTGGCCCTCAATTTGTGTTCGCAAATCCATCACTTTTTCTGAAAATGTTTGTTGCTCTGTCCCCCTGAGCCAATCAATGTTGTTTTCCGACCTGTCAGCGCAAGCAAGGGCAACAGCATCAGTCTGATGGGTGCGGTGATGAGTCTCCTTATGCTGTGCTGGGATTTTAACTTCGGCAGTAACTCTGGCTTCGTGCCAGTGAAGATGAGCCCATGATACAACCGAAACTGCACAGGTGATTATAGATGTTTGATGTTGACCCAAACAACGCTGGATTTAATAAATGCAGAAAACGCACAGAATTTTACAGGTACAGCGCAAGCCTTCTGATTTGGAGCCACCAAACACCCAACCTTCAAAATCCTTGTTCCTAAAATTACCATCCTCAGGGGATATGAACTTTACTGAAATGCTTTTACGGGATGTGAACTTTACTGAAATGCTTTTACGAGGGGTCAGGAGTCCAGTGCCGCTTTCAGCCAGATTAAGGGCACATCCAAATACATGTACACGTTTACTAACCAGAAGGTAAAAATATGCATGCAAAATAGGAAGTACGTCCAAAACCTCTGTACAGATCAACCTTGATGTGCGCATTACCTGGATGTCTTACAACTTTAGGCTGAATTCTGCTGGACGCAACCGATAAACACTGCGCTATCCCATAAGTCTTCCGGTGCTGAGATGACAAGCTGTTTTCATGATGACAGAGAAAGTCATAGCTCTTTGTAGAGAATGACGCATAGACAATATATACAATTCAAAGGAACTCTGTATTAATGAAAATTTTTATAAATGACAGCAATTTGGAGGTAAAGCTGTCTCTTCAATTTTCGCTTGGGGAAGGTTCTGCTACATTGTGGGTAAGCCGGGTCAGGTGATGCAGGTGATGGGTGAGATGGCGGCCGTACAGTGCAAATGATTTTGCGCATACACTACTCATCCTTACCATAGATATAGAGTCTCCTCACTAGGCTTTGCAATTACATAACAATAAATTTGATGTACAAATACAAATTATAGATTTTTCAGATGAAAATCATGCATAAATTTTAGGGGTTGTGATGTGGAGATGTACGACAGTAAAAGTTGAGAAGGAATGGATAATGCATATAATCAATGACTTGTAATTTTTGCTGACTGTATGAAGACAAAATATTTCATGATTTGCCTGATCAACTTTATGTTACATGTAATTATGCAGGCATTTCTACCGTTCCAGCTAGAAGCGCATTCCTAATAAGTTGGGACAGGGGGAAATTTAGGACAAGCAATGAAGTGAAAAATTTGAATGATACATCGGCTTTTTCAAGTCGATTCGTGTAAGTGATTGCAGTAATAATTTGGTAAAAAAGCAGCATCTAGGACAGGCAAAATCCTTCAGGAGCAAAGATGGCCCAAGAATCGCCACTTTGCCCACAAATGTGCAAAGATCTTGACTCTAAGACAGAAATGAAGGGATTTGGGTTTTTTACCCTCTACAGGGAGTAGCATTATTAAGACTATTGGTATTTCTGTGCACAATGGACAGGGGTGCTAGCTGAAACTTAATACCTGTTATCTCTGATCACCCAGACAGCAATACAAAAAATGCTGTCATTTATTTGTAGTAATATAACCGCTTGGGCTCAGAATGACTTTGACAAACCTTTGGTAAGCACTAAAATATATAGCTACCTCCACAAATGCAAGATAAAACTTCACTGTGGTAAATAGAAGTCTTATGTTTACAATATCCAAAGTGCCTTCACTTTTCCTTTGCTCGAAAGCATCTACAATGGGTTATCGCACATTATACCATGGTCTGGGTGAATACTTTTTTCTGATTGGCTGGCAGGTATGCATTAAAACCGTGGAACCGCACAGGTAGTTCGGCTACGGTCGTTTCACCATTTCAAATTCATCCACTACCCAACTTGTAACCATAGCAATGTTACAGCTGATATTTGACTGGGTACAACAGAAACTTAGCTGGCCGTTTATCTCCAGTAAATTTAGCAGCGTCTTGTAAGTTGCGTTCTGCGGGGCGGTTAACAATAGGCACTCAAGCGATAATGACCGTAAATATTGTAGCAGCGAAGTAATCAGGCTTTATCCATTAAACTATTGTAACTGTTTACAGTTACAAATGAAGCTGACTTGTCCACTTCATGTATCAGCGACTGCTGACAGTTCGCCAGCTATGTGCTACGCCAGCAGACTGATTTCACCTCACTGACTCGTACTCAAGCGATAATGACCGTAAATATTCTAGCAGTGAAATAATCAGCTTTTATCCATTAAAAGATTGTAATTGAGTACGGTTACAAACGAAGCTAAAGTGTCCACTTCATGTATCAGCGACGGCTGACAGTTCGCTAGCTACGTGCTATGCCAGCAGACTGATTTCTGCTCACTGACTCTACCGAAACCGTCATAAGTTTGTGGGTTGCAAGTTAGCTACAGTCAGCATGATCGCGCATAATGTTGGGTTATGCATAATCTCCGTTTCAGATTAATGCTGCGATTTGATATTGCTGGCAAATGACCATGGTATAAGCGGGATAATCAACTCGAAGGTGAGCATTCCACGGTTTTAATGCACTTCGCGGAGGCAACCACCCTCCGCTTCGCGTCGGGTGGTTATTTGCCTCCGCGTCGTGCATTAAAACCGTGGAATGCACACCTTCTCATTAATTATCCCTTACATGAACATACTTATTAAACTATTTTACAGGCTTTTTTTTTTGGAAGAAATGGATGCTGTGTGCTCCAGACCTAAAAAAAAAAGACAAGCAAGGCTTATTGATGACAAATCCAAAAGCTAAGCTCTGTCATGATATGGGGTCCTGTCAGAATCCTTGGCAAGGGTACCTAGCACCTCTGTGCCAGCAACATTCAAGCTGAAAAGTACATTGAGATTTGAGAGCAGCATAATGCTTTCAAGATGACGACTTTTACCAGGATGCATATTTCAACAAGACAATGCAATACTGCATTCTGCACTGATTACATGGCATGGCATGGCTGCATAAGAAGGGTGTGGGTGCTGGACTAGCTTGCCTGCAGTCCTGGCCTGTCTCTAATTGAGAATGTTTGCCGCATTTTGAAACAAAATTTAGACAACTAAGATGCCCAACTGTTGTTCTCCTTAAAACTTTTTGCGGGAATAATGGCACAAAACTACACCTGAAACACTGAGTTACTTGATGGCTTCAGTCCCTCAACATTTATTATTTGTTGTGAAAGAAATGGCAACCTTAAAAAGAGGTAAATATTCTACTGTCCCAATGTTCAAAAAAATATTTGCAATAATCAAAATGGTCATACGTGCTTTTTTTAATCTTATAAATGAATGAGGTGAAACATCAACTAAAATTCAGTAGTATTGCTTCCAAAGTAATACAGGTCAACAATAATTTATGAATCAATGCTTTTAATTTTCATCTCAATTTACAACACATACTGTCAAAACTTTTTCTGATTTGGGGTTGTATGCCCTCTTCGTATAGATTACAACCCATTGACTGTCATGTAATCAATGGGGAAAAAGATTCTCCATGATCACAACCCTAAACTCGGGCTATTGCGAAAGCATATGCACTCATAAACATGAAATTCATGTTTCGCCACAACTTTTTGTAGAGTATATTCAATCATGCGAGCTTATTTTAACTCCCTCCCTCCCTTATTTTAACTCCCTCTAGCCCAACGTCGCCCTAGTTGTAACACCGGCATTACTTGATTGTCAATGGCATGCAGTGAGCCTCTGACCCTTATCCGCATAATTGTTGTCAAGCTGCTCCTGTTTAAGATTGCTTGATTATTCAAGAAATAAATTTAGTGATTATTAATCAAGACCAGTATATAAGCCTGTAATTATTAAGAAATAATTCAAAAATGACTGAGATCACAGATGGGCAACATTGATAGCATACTTGCTCGCGACATTGCCGGGAGGAAAAAAATTAATTTGTCCAATACTTTCTCTGAATTCCATCTCCCGTTGAGTAATTCCATCTCCCATTTTTCGGTCATGAAACCTAATTCATTTAAAGATTTCACTTAATCAAATGTTTTCAGTGTTTAAAAGAATGGGCTACATTTCCGGGGAAGAGCCATTGCATGCTACGTGCTGAGATGCTATAATAATTCATTCATTAAATCATCAATGGCCCTTACGTCAAAGTAACAGTAATTTAATAATTTAGAAAATTTTTTATTTGTGCCTTGTGAAAGTCCGACACATAGCACGCATTTAAAATCATATAAAATGCATGCCATATGTCAAACTTTCATTATCTCAAAATCATTGATGACGTATTTACTGTCCAGCTTCTGGGAAAGCTGTGGGAAGGCTACAATATTAGATTCTAAGAATGGCAGTTATCTAATCAATTAATAAAAAATGAAATCTTAACCTTATCTTCTTCAGCAGCATTCACTACAAAAAATTCTACTTTAAGATGGAATTTCAAGAAATTTCAATCATTGTATGGACAGCAATCTCATATTGGAGACTTCCTCTAATGCAAAGCTATGCATCTTAATCAGCAAAGACTAATGTTTTCTTAGGCATTACAAGCCAATCGGACACCGAGGCAGAAAAAAATATTCAGCTTTGTGAGCAACGGGAATTCAGAAGCTTCGAAAGACATTGATGTTTTATGTCACCATTAATGTGGACAGGAAAAGGCTTGATTACTATTGCAATGAACAGTAATGTAATTAGTAATTAGTAATTATAATAATTGATCCTTGCAACTGTAGGAATGAACACTTAGTTGCTGATTAGGAAGCATATTGGTAACAAGTTGGGGAGAGTACTGCACTTAAAGGCAAGGAGAGAGCCGGACAATAATCCCTCCGTTGACAGGTCCCAAGCGGAAGAGGTTAAAGCAAATTTTTTAAGAGCCTCTGCACTATAAAGCTACTGGCTAAGCACCAAGAGCCACTTTTTAAACAGAGGCAAAAGCATTTCAGTTAACTGGAAGGCCCAATTTTCAAACATCATATCAGGCAATGCTCCTCTCACCCCATTGTTTTAAGTGAGGGAAAATTCAGCCTTAAAAATCCCAGTAGAGATTGAGGGTTACTGGCATTGCTGTTGGGAGATGTTGTTCTTGTTTTTGATGTCATCTTTTCCTTGAATAAATGACCCGCGACTACCGTCGCAGGTGGTTTTCACGACCTCCCGCTGATCCTAGAGCATTAGGACCATAATAGTCCATTTATTGTCTTAATACACACAATCCAGGTGTCGGCAATTTACAGGTAATGAAGTGCTGCACTGCGTGGAACGCTGTAAAACAACAACAATTGAGCCCCAATCATTACTGTCCCTCTCGAGGGCCCAGAGCTAACGGCGAGCCACTATGTCCAAAGAATGGCACTGAGACCAATCAGGGAATGCTCCAATCCGTGAATCAACTGGGTAAAGCAGTCCAGGAATGAGTTTATTTCCAGTAAGCAACTGTGTATTATAAAAATACAAGGAAGCCATTTTCCTGGTGAAAACAACCTAGGGAACTTCCATCTTAATAAGTTTCTGGACCCAGCAGGGGTAAATCGCCAAAGTGCTGCCTGGAGCTGGCATCGTATAACAAGGATTTATGAAGTTCATTAAACCGCTTCCATGTTTATCAGGGTCTGTGTTATTTTGCTCTTATTAAGAAAAATAGGCAGCACATGAAAAAAAGATCTCATCATAGTTAACAGCAAACAGATCTTGCTAGCTTGAAATATCTATAAAACTTAAAATAGTAAGTTTTCCATTCAGGCTATGATTTCATTGCTTTGCTGTCCCAAGTCCAAAAAAAAAGCATCAGTCTGCTTTTCCAGAGGGTTTGGTTCTGCTCGTGGTTCATTCATTTAATCCACTCTGAAATTATACTTTCAGAGCATTAAACACGTGAGAAGTTGCTTGTTTGTGATATAGAGAAGTTGACTTCCCTTATAGACAAACACACGCATGCATGCGTACACACACACAGAAACAAACACGCATGCACACACGCGCACACCCACACACACACACAGAGTTCATTTTCTACACCAGTGTGAATGTTTGTGGGTAAATCCTTTGTTAATTATAGCCTGTAAAGTGTAGCTAATTCATTTCATCTCACTGCGTAAAATCATGGCGGTCTAACCTGTTTAGTTAACTTTAAAAAGTCAACTTCTATTTAGAGATTTGTTGTCATAATCATAGCAGTAAACCCGGGCCGTTCTCTTTAACATGGCACCGTACCCAAAATCTAAATGCGCAAATGTTTAAGATGTGTAAGATCATCTGGTACTTTCAATTCAGATTCAGTCACCTTTATAACTTGATTTCAATATTTCTGCGTCTATTGTATAGAGGGGCTCAGAGCCCAAAATCCAGGGATGGATACTTGTTGTGGATAATGTAAAGATTAGCACTACTTAGGAGGGCTAATTTACCAATTTCTTCCCAATCTCTTGGGCTACGTTTCCAGAATGATATTGGCATGACAAAAAGCGGATAATATTTCTTTCAAATCATTTTGTCTTTTAGTCAATCACTCGAGGGTAATTCGATCGGTGTGCTCCATGAAAATCCATTTTCTCAGGGAAGACCCTTTGCTGACCTCGACAAAGAAACAGCCCGAGCCTCTCATATAAAGGCATTGCCACTCCATTGAAAGGTCTCTGACTTGTCTATTCAGGAAATGGGATATTGGAATTGCTTATCCGTGCCTAATTAAAGATTCGAGCGGGAACATTTGACAAAGTTAGAGGAACGCTGATTTTCATTCAAGGTTTAATGCGCAGTCGAGCTCTGATGGCCAGCTTGATAGAAGTAGATGGGAGTGAACACAGTATTCTTAGTTCACAAGTCTCGTCTTTTCTTCATGTATCAGTCATTTTGCTATGAATGAAGAGATTGAGCAATGCTGCATAGAGGCTGTGCAGGGGATTACTTTGAAAGAGTTTATCTCTCTCCCATACCAGTGTGTCAGTTGTAAAAAAAAAAAAAAAAAGAAACCTAGAGCCTTGGATTGGAAACGTTCAAGGACATTTGAAATGTTAACAGTATAAACACAGCTTGAAATATGGCCATCTGTTCTGTCCAATCATGTTAAATTTTATGCATTTTCTAACGGCACGTGAGTTTTTATTTCAGTTTATTTAACTTTTTGTACCATTTCTTCAATTCTTTCCAAGGCTTTCCCCGCCAATATTCCATTTCATTATCTGCCAACCTCACCTCAAGTTGTGAAATAAACTGAAATAAGTGAAGCATTGTGTTTTGCCTCGAGGGAAAGGTTCGGGCCAGGAAGTCATTTTGGCAGTGTTGTGTCGCTATCATTCACCTGCCTTTGGAGGCAAATGAGGTCTGAATGGCCCAGCCACATGTTTCGATGGCTGTGGCCCAGCACAATGTTTATTTCAGCCGTCTCACTTGGCTAGATCGCCATAACTGACACGACCATAGGGGGCGACGTGTCAGCCACCTCCAAAGAGGTCGTGCCAGGCTGAGGACCCGGGGTCCTGACACGGACGGATTTGAGAAGGCGCCTGTCGTTCTGCCTGTCGGCTGTGATGGAGTGTTTCAGACGTCTGACAGAGGTGACGCTCCCGAGAGGCCGTTAGCCTGGTACTGATTGAAAATCAATGGCAATCTCTCAGTGCTCACAACCCCAGGAGGAGCTGAGTGGAGTCCAGTCCTGATAGGAGAGCCTGAAAGCTCCGTTAACGCCAAAGATAGACCTCAGTCATTTTCACCATAATTCTGCTCTGAACAGTGGCCTTTCTTTTATTTACACTTTCTTTCCTGCATGGATTATCTTTTATCTTTTCAGTTAGCAGATTTTAATAGGCATAGATAAGCACTAAGAACAAAAGATGTTACATACCCTTTTAAGCCTACATACCAATGCACAGACACAAGCTTTTCAAGTGACAGATGCTCAGATAGGAAATATCATACAATGAGATCATACATTGCTGGTATTGCTTTCTGCTGCTTTCTTGAAATCACACTGCGGAATTTGATTTTGTTGCTGACTACTACTAATATATCACTCCGCAGTAGAGACAGTCACAGTCATAGGCAACATTCAGGTGGGTGCTCCGGGCTCGAACACCCACTGACAAGGTTGAGTACCCACTGGCCAATTGGGATGGCCGATCAAAAAAAAAATGAAAAAAGAGAGAATGAATACAACTCATGGTAAAACTGCATTGTTGAAATGAACTGCCTCTATTTGAATCGTATTATCCAATTAAAATCATGACAGCTCTATGCGTGTACACGTTACGGCATAGTGACGTAAGACATAACCAATCAGATTATCGGCCTATTGGGAATCGCTAAACAACGAGCCCGTCACGTACACACACAGCAAAAATGTGAAGGTTGGTTGCATACCGGTGGTTAAAAATGGACAAGTCTGTAAATCAATAAGCGGTATTGAGCTGTCACAAAAACATTACAAGGAGCCGAAACCTGGATGCTATAGCCGATGAGTTCATCACGCGCACAGCTGCCAGAAAAAACACGTTCTTCCTTCGGAAATAGACAGTAGCAGACAGTGGTGAGTGACTGACTCAAATGTTTTCTTTTTTTCCTTAAAGGGATATTTCAACATTTTGGCAAATTGGCCTATTGCCATAATCCCTATAGTCATATGAGTGGGTACATTACCTTTAGTTATCCGTGCCCGTTGTTTTGAGGTTGGGGGGGACGCAAGCTGCTCAGCAAACATAATGAAAGTGAATGGTACAGGTCCCTCCCTCCTTCAAAACTCATGAAATACGCAATCCAGCGGCTCCAAAGCACTCTTGTGGACAACTTGTGACCTACACATTCACCACCCTATAAAATAATCATGTATAACTATGAGACAGAGTCATCAAGACAAATGCATAACCAGAACTACATTCCAGACATACCGGCTGGGCGGAGTGATTTCAAAGCATGTTTTTACTGCAGCTACTCGCAACCAGAGCCGTATATAGAGAGTATCTGGCCAACTCGAATCATGGGCGCCATGTTTGCTACTAAGGGCAGATGATAATACGGCTTAACCCTATGGGCCGGATACTATGGTCTCATCAAAATCACAAATTTTAAAATACTAAGAAGACTGAACATAACATGACACTTTGCTTGTAGTATTATCAGGGTCCCTACACATGAACTCGCACATTGAGAACATTGTTCGTATACAAAGAGTTTGAGACCTAACTCACGTTGTCTTCCGTGTTATTGCCATAGGTGAGTCCAGTGTTATAAGCAGTATTTAAGCAAACTACTTGAACAAAAACAATGTTCACAATGCTCAAGTTAATGCGTAGAGAGCCTGGTGATACTACGAGCAAAGTTTCATGTTGCGTCAAGTCTTGGTGGTTTAAAAATAGCGTTTTTGATGTGATCATAGCAGTCCCCGAGCGCTCCCATTCGAAAAGCCAATTGACGATAGGTTGTGTGTATTCGTGTTTTCGCATTGACTTTGAATGTAATCTGTCGTGCGAAAAATTTGTTTCACGTCCAGTGTGAAAGCGGCTTTATGGTGGCTGATAGTCAGGCAATTTTGGTAATACAGTTGTCACCTTAACCAATGTTGTACTTGATTAAAAAAAGCTGCTCTGCGTTTTGTCACGCTGTTAATAATACCAAGTGTAATGGAGCTAGCAGACAATGCCTGCGAATTAACAAACGGTTCCATCAAGGTGCTGACGGAAATTACATTTGTCTTCTATTAAATTATGCTTCTCTGTTATGTGATAAACAGAACCTTACACTCTTGGTGTACAAGAAATTACAAGAAATTTATGAAACGAGTTGAGTAAATTTTACATTTGTTGAGCTTTAACTTTCATATGACACATCTACTCAAGGAAGATCTCAATGCCGCTACCGTTACAGTAAATGAGCAATGTATTCTCTATTGAGTGTGTTTAGTTACATGGACTTCAGTATCCTGGGTATAATCGGGTTTTTGGAGAATTCCGTTTTTGCGTTTGTGAATGTAAACATCATACCCTTATTTTAGAAACCAGGATAAATAAATAAATGTACAAATAATTGTATAATTGAATAACTTATTGAATTTAATTACCTCATATTCGACACTTCGCTATGGGGATCGCTGGATGAATCATACTATAATTTGAGGAACGTTTGTCTGTCTGTCTGTTTGTTCCCCTACTCCTTCGAGGTCCTCTGACGGATCTTCACCAAACTTGGTGGGTCTATGTAGGTTGTCCCTGGAATTGTCCTTGAGGGGTTAGTTTTTTGAAAGGTCAAGGTCACTGGGGACAAAGGTCAATTTTTTGCGCCGAAATTTTTCTCGCCACGGGTAATTCACTAGTATTGATTAATGGCAGCAAACATGGCATCCATAAAACACGTGACCAGCTCAGAACCAATCAGCATTGCGGGATAGCTCAGACGTTCAAACCCGGAGTTGGCCAGACTCTCTCTATATATGGCTCTGCTCGCAACATCTGAGGTGCGCACTACGCACTGTGTCAATCCGCCCAGTTAGTTGCTCAAGAAAGTAGTTCCAAGTATTTGCTTCATCTGTCATAATGTTTCATAATTATACATTATTATTTCATAGAGTGGTGAATGTGCAGATCGCAACTTGTCCATGAGAGCGTTTTGGAGCTGCTGGATTGCGTATTTGAAGAGTTTTGAAGGAGGGAGGGACCTGTACCGTTCACTTTCATTATGTTCGCGGAGCAGCTCGCGTCTCCCCACCCAGTCTCAAAACAACGGGATAAGTAAAGGTAAAGTACCTTCTCATATTACTTGGGATTATAGTCATAGGCCAATTTGCCAAAATGTTGAAATATTCCTTTCACAGTAAGCTGGAGTTTTCATGTGTCCTAAGTGTGTTTTGCAAATGGATGTAATGTAGATATAGTAAATTAGCTTCATTGTTTCCTTTGTTGTACTGAAAGATACACACTGTGTTATTGTGAATGTGCCGAGTGTAAATTAATACTGTGTAATGAATATTTGTAAATATGGTCAATTTGCATGTAAATATTGCTTGATGAATACCAAGTTGTGTATTTTTTTGCTCAGATGTTGCTATAGGTTGTACAGTTATACATGCAAGCGACGTAGTTTTATGATGCGGCTAGTGTGCATAATACTGCTGCCTTCAGACTGTATGGTGTCGTATTTTGTTGCGGTGGGTGACTATCTATGCAGTAAGAGTCAGTTTGTGACAATCATTTTCTTGGTGGTATTCATTTAATTTGAGCACCCATGGGCAAAAACATAAATCGGCGCCCATTATCACAGTATTGAATTGAATTATTAATGTAGGCGACTAGCAATTTGCCTTGTTACCCACACAGCTGTCATTGCACTCCATGTAGGTGTTGAGAGGAGTGTGCTAATTTGAGTGAACAGTGCTGTGATGCATCAGACTTCGAGTGGGAGGCTACAGAAAACATTTTCATAAGACTGGACACTTTTCTTTATTTGAAGGCATTAGGGAAGTGCTTGGGGACTGGTTTCCTCTGCTGCTTGCATGTGCCTGCCTCGACACAGCTCCTTTCCACTGCCAAAACACACTTCACTCTCCTAGACCCATTCATACTTCACATAGAAAATATTTAATGTATAAAAATCTCGACCTGAATAAATCATGAATTTTAAATTTCACAATGACTGATAAATTTGTTTTCAAAGGGGTAAATGCAGGTAATGAACTTGAATGTGATTAACAAATTGAAAAATGGCTGTACAGTTTCATATGTAAAGCCAATTACAATTCAATTTCCTCAGTCACTTGACTCGGAATAGGATTTACCCCAACCCCGATCACACTGAGAAGTGAAAACATATATGGAAAACGGACTTTAAAGATTGACTTGACTTAGCTACGTTGGTAAAGACTGTTGATCTCCCCTCTGCTATATATTTGAAGTTAACCACGCTCTGCAAAGGCAGTTAAAGATGGTGGCTGGGGCAGAGCACGCTGGGCTTGAGAGGCATATCCAGGCATGGCCATTAGTCATAAAGATCAGTCCTTAGCCTCTCTTTCTGCCTCCCTGGAGTTTAGCGCCCACCGCCGTTCTATTACAGGTCTATTGATCACGACGTGCCGAGCAACTGTGAGCAACAAGCCGCTTTATCTGCATGAACAAAGCAGCAGCCCATAACTCCAGAGAAGCTCTTTGACTGCCATTATTTCATTGAATGACATTCACTGCTGACCCGAGAGCACCAGAGTCCAGCCGCACAAAAACCATTGGCCTTTCTGCACCAGGAGTCTCCACAACAGCTCTACCCTCAGGCCTGAGGCCTGGTGACATCACAGATTCCTCACGTGCCAAGAAAACCAATATGCCATCAGTCTCTGGACTCTGGCTACAGACACTGACTCCCACTCATGTCTCTCTCACAGTCCTTTCAATGAGGTTTTAGGTACTATTGAGCCTGTTCCTCGGAGGCGGGGAGTGCCTCCCGAATCTGACGCCTTAGCAAGAGTCTGGGTTTGTTCTGAAGTCTGAGGGCTAATGAAGATGTCTGAGCCGGGCATATTGCCTTTACTGAGTTTTATTTAGTGGGATGTGTTAGCTGCGAGAGTCACAGTAGCGTTTCTCAGGAATTAATAGAATTTCCTGGCTTTCAATTTCCCCGGCAACACATTCTCAAGATTTAATTTAATCTGCAGGCACACGCCGATCCCACTACAGTAATACCAGCTCTAAAACTAATTGAATTTCTGGCACCTCTATCCGTGGTCCTACCATCCTCGGACTGTATTGATTTCTCCGAATCGTGGATATCTGTGGCTTGGTTTTCCCCCGGACTGACTGGTACAGCTTCATGCAAGGCTTGGGTTTGATAAATAGTGGTGCTGTATTATGGGCCCATTATATTGACATGAATTGCTTTCAGTTTGGGCCGTGACAAATATTGCATCCCCTACACGTGACCCGAGACAGAAAGTTGCTGAAGGTCTGACAATAACCTGGTTCCTGTGACGCGTCATCTGCTGCATTAGGCACATTCACGTTGCATTGCTAGCGTATTTGTGCTAACTAAAACGCATTTGGGTTAATTGGGATAAAAGGCAAGGAAGATTGTCGTTTATCAATTTTCACTTGCTCATGCTAATTGGGGAATTGGGTTGGGCTGAGGGCTGTAGGTGCAAACACTTGAAAATGTCAAGCTTACGCTCAGCCAAAATCCCCGCTCATCTGGCCCATGTTGAGTATAAACATTTATGAATGCTGGAGGATAAGAGAACCGTGTCTGGAAATACCCTGAACAGCTTGCTTGTAAATAGACCTGTCACAGTGGACTGCAACAGCCCTCGGTCAAATATTATGTACTTCAAATGCTTTAACTTTAGAGGGCAGTAAAAAAAAAAAAAAGAATCATAAAATAAAATAAAAAACCACATCTGTAGATCAACAAGACATCAGGCTAAATTAGAAGTATAATCTATTCAGGGGAAAAAAACAGATAGAGCTGTTGGGGAAAAAAAATTTGTTGGAATGTAGTCTGAGTGAGTATACCTTACAAGTTGTGGACCCCAAGGAACTACAGCAAGCACCATAATGATTTGGACAATTACAAATTTTCAGTTCATTTAATGAACTCATTACTAGCAAAGAATATGCAACCAAAGTCTATATAATGGTAAACTGCCTGACAGTTTTTATGAGCTCGAAAATATGGTGAACAATGTAGAAAAGGTGTCGTTTCTTAAGGGCTCATCCGATATGGATGAGAACATCCTCAAACTAGAAAGGCACTTAGCAGAGTGCATATGGGTCACTCAATACAAAACCGTACAATTCACTGTTTTGTATAAGAATGGTCAATAAAATTTTTTATTGGAGATTTAAATGATTTGCATTGTTCATATGTATTCACACCCGTATTGAAGATATACAGAAGAAAAAATCAGAGTCATTGGTCCAGCAACACCGCAGAAAAAGTGGTTTCCTGATTTCAGCCAAGGCAGTGTGAAGGACATATTTTGCGACAAAATCTGGCAGCCAACTTCATGAAATGGTCATGACATGTCTGCTGATACTTCGAAAGTAAGTGAAATGAAATTTTGCAGAGAAATACCCATAATAACGGTTTCAATTGTCTGCACTAAATTAGTGGGACAGATCTGACCAGACATGCAATTTGAAATGACCGTTGTGGGCGTAACCAGTCGTGTTACGTCCATCCCTGTGGGTTAATCTGCATAATGCATGCAAATGGCATGAAGATGACCTTGGCAAAATAAGGTACTCACTTCCTGCATCAAAATTTCATAAGGCGTCAGACAATCATATATACCATGCTTTTAAAAATAATGAAAATTTTTCCATGTTCTAATATTGTATTACGACCATAAAAACATAAACAATCTGTGCACTATCACCATAGACTGTATAAAAAGATGGATGCAGCACCCGGGTCTGAAAAGTGAGGCCAATGCGGAAATTGAATTCCATTTAATGGCCAGCAGATGGTAACATCAGTGGTTGCAGGATTTGAAAAGGTGTATTTGAATTTTCATCACCATTGTAACGTGTGTACAGTTTAGTGAGGAATGAGCCACGTCTTTGCCTGCACTTTTGACCATTTCTGCTAAGTTGACTTTAACTTTTGACCTTGACTTGTGAAAATGTAATTACCTCTTGTTGATGTAATATTACAACACCAATTCCGAAATAGTTGGAACAAAGTGTAAATTGTGAATAAAATCAAAATGCAATGATGTTCAGATCACGAGCCAATTTGGTATTTACAGTAGAACATAGATAACATTTCAAATGTTGAAACTGAGACATTTTATATTTTTTTCCGCAAAATGAGCTTATTTCAAATTTTCTGACTGCATCAGATCTCAAAAAAGTTGGGACACAGGCAAAAATGGCTGAAAAAGCAATTAATATACAAGAGAATCAGCTGAAAGAACATTGAGCAAGATATTAAGTTAACTGGCAGCAGGGGTGTAACATGACTGGCTATAAAAGGGATGTCTTAGGGAGGCTGAGTCTCTCAGAAGTGAAGATGGCCAGAGGCTCTCCAACCTGTGAAGACTTGCGTTAAAAAAATTCTGGAATACTTTATAAACAATGTTCCTCAACATCAAATTCCACAGGCTTTGAAGGTCTCATCATTGAAAGTGCATAACATCATCAAAAGATTCAGAGAAACAGGAAGAATCTCTGTGTGCAAGGGACAAGGCCAAAGACCTTGACTGGATACATCACTCATCGGCATGATTTTGTCATTGACAATACAAAAAGGGCCCAGGAATACTTCAAGAAACCACTGTCAGTTAACACAGTTCGCCATGCCATCCACAGATTCCACCTAAAACTCTATCATGCAAAAAGGAAGCCATTGTTGAGCATGATCCAGAAGCGCCACCGTGTTCTATGGGCCAAGGCTCATTTAAAATGGACTGTAGCAAACTAGCAAAGTGTCCTATGGTCAGATGAGTCAAATTTGACATTGTTGTTGGAAATCATGGGCGTTGTGTCCTCCGGGCTAAAGAGCACAAAGACCCACCCCTCCTGTTATCAGTGTTCAGTTTAAAAGCCAGCATCTCTGATGTCTGATGGTATGGGGATGCATTAGCGCATAGACAGCTAACTGTTCAGTGTTATATCAACACTTAAAGAGTCTATTTGGATCCATGCGGATCCATATGGATCCAAATAGACTCTTTAAGTGTTGATTTAACACTGAACGTTTTATTGTGTATGGTGTGGTACACTTGCATGTTTTAAAAAGCACCATGAATGCTGAAAGGTGTATAAAGGTTATAGAGCACATTATGCTCCCCTTCAGATGAAATCTATTCCAGGGAAGGCCTTGTTTATTTCAGCGGGACAATGCAAAACCACATACTGCAGCTATTGCAACAGCATGGCTTCGAAGTAGAAGAGTCCGTGTGCTGAACTGGCCTGCCTGCAGTCCTGATCTTTCACCAATTGAGAACATTTGCTGCATAATTAGATGAAAAGTTTGTCAAAGGAGACCCAAAACTCCCCAGCAGCTGGAAGCCTGCATTAAACAAGAGTGGGGTCAAATTCCAATGGCTAAACTCAAGAAAATTGTCTCCTCAATACCCAGACGGCTCCACTCTGTAATAAAAAGAAGAGGGGCCCCTGTCCCAACTTTTTTGAGACCTGTAGCAGCCATCAAATTTGAAATGAGCTCATTATGTGGATAAAATTGTACATTTTTTCAGTTTTCACGTGTACTATTTTATCTTTGTTCTATTGTGAATAAAATACTGGCTGGTGTTATTTGAAAGTCATTGCCTTCTGATTTTATTCACAATTTACAATTTCTCCCAACTATTTCGGAATTGGGGCAGTGTCTGACCTGCCCACAAAATTTCACCGAAACCAGCCAGGGGCTTTTTCCATATTCCTGTGTGTAGACAGACAGACAAACAAATAGAGGGAAAAATATATCCCCCGTCCAACTTTGTTGGCAGAGGTAACAAAAGTTGACTGTGCACTTTAACCTCATTGTCATAGTAGGCTTTCAAACTCAAAAGTTCAAAAGTACAGAATCAAAATAAATATGTATTACTGTCTGAGGAATTATGGTCATTGCTGCATTTACCTCCAAATGTTGTCTTTTTTTGACCAAAATTAAGCAAAGTCAACAGAGCAGAGCAGAAGGTGGCTTCAATGCCCCCTGGGACAGGAAGCTTATACTTTAAGTTGCAGCAAAGAAAACTGGACAACAACCCAGGTGCACTGGGAGGCTCATGATATCGGCCGCTCCGTTAAAGAAAAGTGCGCCATTATTACATTGTCACAGGCTCCAGGCCTCACCTCATCACTTTCAGTCTGTAACCCTGGGACTGATGGGCACATCGCCCATGCACATAACTGCTGGCAGTTGCACCCGAGAAATGTTTTCAATTAAGCACTCGGAGACTGCACTGTGCCCTGTATTTCAAAGCTCTTATACAGTAACACATCTCACTCACTTGTAAACAGACATCTCTATTGCTGTCATTTTGGAATATGTATCTGGATAATTTAACTCCTATGATAGATAAGGAACTCAATTCAGCTGTCTCAGCAAAGCTGTAATGTAACTTGAGAAATGTAAGCACCACAGAATAATGGTGTTCACAGCCCCCCCTACTGATGACTTGGTGCAAAGTAGTTGTTTTCTTAGAATGCCACTGAACCACTGCAGTAGTGGCCTAATTATCTCAGCCAGAGTGGCATAGAGATCTGGATCCTAGGTTGGACGCTTATTGCAGGCTACTGGTGTTGTTACATTTAAACAAAGTTGAAATGCTAAATTGCCCCAGTACACACACAGCTGTATTGCAGGATAATATGAAGCACATTGCTTGACTAATGTAATTATATGCCTCCTTAGGAGTTGCAGCTGAAGTTTTGAAAATTCATGAACTGTGCAGTGCCACAAAGCCTTCATCTGTCAGAACAAAGTAGGACAGCAAAGCTGTATAAAGGGTAAGAAACTTGGCTCGCAATGAAAGGCCGGCATCTTCGATTCCCAGGTGGCTGACTGCAGTTGTACCCCTGTGCTTGGTACTTACCCTGGAATTACTGCTTACATACCTAACTGTATGCATGAATATGTAAAAGTCTGTGTCAGCTGCTCTAGATATACTGTAACTGTATATTACTAGGTACACCAACTGCACAGAAGTTTAGCAGATACTGTTTACCAGAGTATAAAACAACACTAAGTGCATAAATGGACTCAAAAGCCTTGATGCGCTAGAAACCCTGGAGTGAAGTAATTTCTAGCGACTCAAAGTGGAATTGGCATTATTTTAAACAATTTGTACCGATTTATTTTACCAAAAATAAATGAAAGTTAAGTAAAAAAACAAAAAACTGCATCCAGTTGATTGTTTTATCCATTACTGAAAATTTATGTCAGGTTCCTGCCCTAAAGTCACCTTTTTAATCCCCCAATATCTACTCCCATCCTTTCTTCGCAATTAAGGCAGTGAGATTTCAAAATCCAAATGATGTGCCTCCATGGTATAATACTGTATAATATGTGCACTTGTTTTAATTTGTGTTCCAGTAAATGTGTGGAAGCTCCTCCACTTTTCTATTAACAGTTAATCCCAACTCATCTCTCTGTTTGTTCATTTACATCCCTTAACATCACCAGGCTGATTATTACTATTTCATTCTTTGAGGTACCTCCCTTCTACTGATGCTGAATGAGTCTTTAAAAAGCAGTTTAAACTGCTAGCAGCACACACTAGAAACTGAACCAATGACCTCTGGGTGAAGTCTGATTGCCGCAACAACAACATTTTGGTATCTCTCTGTGGATAATGGCTCATCCCCACAATAAGAAAAACTCAAACAAGGCTAGTTGTATAAAAATACATTTTGGATTGATGGGGGGCCAATTTCCTCACACAAGGGAGTACATTCAGTCATAGTCAATTTAAGGATGGAGGAAGAACAGCGCTCATTACATTGTAGTGCAATCACAGGGCTCTTATTTTGAGTGAAGTACAGCACTGGGAAACATTAGTGATATTCTCATTCATACAGGAATACACGAAGAGCAATATCAGAAGAATCACGCTTCCAGATGATTCCTTTGAGAATTATTTTGGAGAAACACTGCGTGTATCTCTGTATAATTTTCCCAGTAAGATTAAAACAGTAAGCATGCTTTTAAACTCAGCCCTTTGAAGGGTAGTGTAGTTTTTCAGACTATTTTTTTTTAAATCACACAAAGTGAAACTCTATTACTTTCAGGATCCAGTGGTCTTTGTTACGTCTGCATTAGAATAAACAGGTAATAACATTTTTTTATTACATTTTTTAAGGTCCCATATTATGCTAAATTCACTTTACTATGGTTTTCTAACTGTCATATGTGTCCTATACCCTATCTGTACACCCCCAGACATGAGAAAATTCTGTCCTCTCCCTCTCTTGCTTGCTCCACCTTTACGAAAATGTGTGCTCAAACTGGCAAATAAGAGATTTTCCCTCCATGACATCAAGGAGGGAAATAACTCCTCCCCCAGGTTGGTGACACTCCCTTTGACACTCCCATAGGCAGATGAGCACTGCCATCTGAAATTGCCTTGCAACCATTTTGTTCCCACATAGCAGGAATATGGCAAAGCCAAGATCAAAGCATGGCAATTGCAGTGTTGCTGGCTGCAATAACGAGCAAAGAAGTCTATTTTTACTCCCTGTATCTGAGCCTCTGAAGACTCTTTGGATTGATTTTATTTTTGGTGGAAATGTACCCACAAATATTCCTAAAGTGTTGTAAGTGTGCTGCTTCATTAACCTGGGCCAGTTCAAAGCATGCTTTGCAAAATATCTGGAGATGAAGCCTGGATCGGTACCAACTGTCCTCGACTCAACGACAGACGTGGAAGCTGTACATTTTACCATTTTGTGTTGCTTTACTGCATAAGCGTACCTAACGTAATAGCCTCTAGTTTGTCTCTGTTGTTATGATTCCTCGGTTAATACTGCATGTTAGTTTGTGTGCTGTGCTACTTAAAAATGCTCCTGGTTAACTTATATGCAGTAATTCTGATTGGTATGCTTCTGTTACTTTGGTTAGCATCAAGGTAGTAGTTTCATCATAACATTACCTGATCGTAGCTGCTACATTTGGAGAGATGTTGTACATGTCTGCAAAGTTGGGCTGATAAGGCAGCAGTGAGACCAGACGCAGGCTTTGCAGAGCTTAGGGTACGTGTTTGGGTTTGTTTACTGCTGTAAACCACGGTTGGGGTCAGTTGGGTACATTGCGCTTGTATGGGCTAGCTCTCTGATGCTACACTAGTGAAAGCAACTGTGAAAAGTGCTATAATGTGTCCGGTATAACAAACAATTTCTCTGCACTGCTGTAGCGGAATTTCATCCCCCTTCAAAAATTGTTTTGGCTACTTAAAAACCAAAAAAGTTTGGAACAGAATTCTTTCCGGTAGAAGTTATCGATTACTAGCTTCACATAAGCAACGCTTACACCGTTTGAGTGTTTTTGCTGCAAGGCCATTTAGCAGCTTGGTGTCAGAATTGTATCTTGTTTTGGTAGACATGGTTGCTTTGAGCAAAGTTTCTTCTGAATAAGTGGGTACACAACATGACAATATAACAGTACAGCTACGACGTGTCCACAAGGTTTGGCTGATAAGGCTGCAGTTAGACGAGACGTAGGCTTTGCAAAGCTTAGAGTATGTGTTTGAGTTTATTTACTGTTCCATTGAAACGATAATTTTACTTATCCATGACTGGTTTGAGCCAGGAACTTTGCTGTTGTATGGGCTAGCTCTTTGATGCTACCACGATGAAAGCAATCTCGAAACGCAGAATGATCAGCATGACTATATAACAATACAGCTACAACCATGCACATACAAGGCGAGACAGTACGAGCAAAACACTAAAATTTAAACTTACCACTCATTGACATTCTGCTGTAAACTTCGCTGCAAAATTTCAATACCTTCCTCTTCCCGTTCAGGGTAGGATTCAGGATCAAATATGCGGTCTAACAGCAGTAGATACCGCAGAGAGCTGTCCTGAAATATATGTCATCTTGGCTTCCCGGTTTTTCCCGTCTGCACCCTCCCCTGGATCGAAGCGACCTGGCAGTCAATCAGAGCAGTGCTTCATTACTTGGGCCGGTAGCCCACAAGTCTAAGTTTCAGCTCCGTTCTTTTTTTTTTTCGGGGTCACGATTGTCCTGCTCATGTGCGCTCGCCGTTTTGCGATCGACTCAGGCCTAGACCCGGCCTGAGTACAGGCTCTGAGGAGCCTCTTGTTAACATAGCTTCCCCGCCCACTCAGAACGGCTCATAGTTTATTATGGCACAGACAGGGTGAGAGAAGAGGCCTCCCAAGGTCTGGATATGAGTATTTTATGTGACTGAATCAATAAAATTATTTT
The DNA here is from genome assembly GCA_029721435.1 of Gymnothorax reevesii. NCBI lineage: Eukaryota > Metazoa > Chordata > Actinopteri > Anguilliformes > Muraenidae > Gymnothorax > Gymnothorax reevesii. The sequence goes on from CM056578.1 coordinate 36,133,441, forward strand.
AAAGAGCCACTGGACATGTTTTAAACAACCAAATACAACATAATATGGGACCTTTGATAAACACTCTGGTCACATATTACCATCTTCATTGTAATCCCAGATAGTCTGACACTTTCCCTTTTTTTGTGGAAACTTATCTCGTCAAAAAAAAAAAAATCCAATAGCTGTTTTGGTCAATGCTTATGTAATATATTTTTAGTTGTTTTAACATGTTTGCCCACTAGGTTTTGAGTTAGTTGGTTTCCACAAAGTTTAAGAGTGCAATGCACTATCTGGGTTTGCAGTGTTCTTTGAAGAACATACTATATTATTTGTTAATCTTACTTTTAAAAGAAAACTAAGCGCCAGATTCCAAAATAATAATAATATTGTTGCGCACTGCAAAGAAAAAAAAGTTTAGCAGCATCCTCACAACAGAGAACTGCAGGGGCTAGGAGAAAGCAAATGAATAGTACACATAATATACAAAGCTAACAGAACTTCTTGTAATTTTCTTATTTTAAAGTTGATTTTCTTTTTTTGGCAGATTCAATCCACTGAAGTTGTAGCTTGTAAAAAGCATTTGGGTGGTGATCTTTCAGGTGGCGTCAATGAGAGACCCATAATTTATGGAAGTTTGAATTTACTTTCGGCTTGAATGGTAAAAAAAATAGAACAACTTGAAAATATATTGAATAAGAATATTTTTTCCATTTACTGGCGTATAAAAAAATTTCCATCATATTTTAAAAAGTATGACAGGTATGAAGAAGTTTTCTCAAAGCAATGAGCTGATCATTTTAGAGTCTGAGTAAATTTCTAATTCAAAGTAATTGAAAGTAGAGAAGTGCCATTAATAATAGAAATAATAATAATAATAATAATAATAATAGAAAAATTCCATCATATTTTAAAAAGTATGACAGGTATGAAAAAGTTTACTAAAAGCAATGAGCTGATCATCTTAAAGTTTAAGTGAATTTCTAATGAAAAGTAATTGAAAGTAGCATATACTGGAATATAAAAAAAATTTCCATCATGTTTTAAAAAGTATGACAGGTAAGAAAAAGTTTACTAAAAGCAATGAGCTGATCATTTTTAAGTTTGAGTCAATTTCTTATTTAAAGTAATTGAAAGTAGATATGTGCCATTAATAATAATAAGAAGAAGAGGAAGAAGAAGATTATGACGATGATGAAAAGGAATTATAAATAATGGGAATAATATACAGTAAGTGCTATGGCTGTTACCTAGCCTGCTAATAAAACAAAAGACAAATGTCTGCCAAAAGTATGGTGAAATAATTTGTTTATTTTCAAGATTTTCCAGAGATATGTCTTATGACCAGCTAATATATTAAAATTGAAAGTGAAAAAATATGATATGAAGTCCCATAATTAGGTAGGGACATCAGCCTATTTGGAATCGTAAAATGACAACATCTCAAGGGACAGAAATCCAATGATCTGAGTTTGATGTAACATCAACATCAATGATGTTAAATATCTGTGAATATATGGTAAACTGCTCCAGTGCCAGAAGGGCTATTTATCCATCACACTGGGAATGGTAAGAAGCCCAATCTTTTGTCTGTTGTGAAGCAGAACCACCCCACACACGTAACTTTGGAGAGGCAGAACCACCCTCACACGTAACTCTAGAGAGGCAGAACCACCCTCACACGTAACTCTGGAGAGCCCATTTTTTACGAGATAGTGTCTTTTTTTTTTTGTTTTCAAGATGCCATTCATCTTGTCTGACCTGCCTGAGCTATGGACTCTTTGGCTTGCTGTGTGACTTGACACTGTGCGAACAGTCTGCCGGAAGCTTTCACAGTGAGATAACAGAGATCTGGACTCTGCCGTGGAGATGGGTATCTCTGATTATTCTCTCACATTTACATGTATTATGAAGCCCAAGACAGGTATTTCTTGAACAAAAGAGGCTGGGTCGCTGCCTCTGACCTCGCTTACTTCAAAGTTTTTAATCTGATAATCTTTTAATAATGTAAGGAGCAGGGCAGTCTTTAAGTATTTAGATTGCCATGCATTATAATGACAGTAATTCCTATGAAGAAAATCTAATACTGATTTAAATACAAAATTGTAGCTTTAATCTGAAGGTATGTTAACTCTTTATTCATTTCATTTTTTTAATCTAGGGGTATGGGCTGTGAGAGTCTCTGTCCCATTTCTTATTGAGTGATTGACTTTGTTAAAACATACATGCGCAGTGCAATACATTAGAATTAGTATACTGCTTATAACAAATTCTCTGATCAGTGTCTGTAAGTCTACAAGACAGGACCCATCATATAAAGAGGCAGGTGAGTTTATTAGAATCACTCTCATGGAAATAGCTGTAATTGGCTGAAGAATAATCATTTCCATATTCATACACCTGTATATTTTCATGTTGGTTTGAGAATTAAAAAGTGTGTTATCCATATAGGTAATAGCCTTGTCTCAATTCATTCTGTATGAGAAGCTGGCTAGCCAGAAAAATTACATAAAGCAAAGTGAGCTGACAGAATGTGCTTCGGTTACAACTGATTGAGCTATTATGAAGTCAGTAAATGAAAGTTTGACCTGTGATCTGTATATTACATGCAGATCTTGGTAGTTCGCTAAAATGGTTACCTTCTTAACTGATGGAACAGGATCAGCTGACTTTACAGCTGGGGGATCTTTAAGCAAGTGGAAAACGGTGAATAAAAATATTTTAACATAATGAGCCGACAGAATCTATTGAGCGCATTATGTTACGAGTGCCAAAAAGTCAAACGCCCGATCTTGGGAGAATGAGCTTGGTAACTCGCTTGCTTGGAGACTAGCTAATTGATGGTATATGATTTGGATTCTTTATAAATGGCGGATCATAAAGCAAGTAGAAAAAAGTGGTTGCATTAATATTGTCCAGACAGAAAGCCACTCCAATATGCCCTAGCTATCTTGAAAACAATCTTTCACGTCGTACTCCTTTTATTTTTAATTATTTGCATGCGTAAGCGCAGGTGCTTGTCCCTGCATGTGTAGCATGTACAAAACAAGCAGAGTGTATGGGCATTGTACACTCCCCTAGAAAGACAGATAATACTATCTATGTGCCCTGAAATTAGCAGTAAACCAGGTTTTTGCTGGTCAATAACGCAATCACTTTTTGCAGTCTCAAGATAGCAATGCACCATAAATTTGCCTGACCAAACCTCATTTTAAGATCAATACGGCCATGGGCACTTAGTTAGGTGCAATTACATTTGCTATTAATGCAAAATAGGCGGTGGACGCGATAACGGCAACTGCGCCGATACATAAACTAGCAAAGAAACCTGCATCACTCATTCCACCACTAGGTTTAAGATAGAGCCAGGTTTAAGACAGAGCACCTAATCTCCTAGAATGCTGTTTGGTATTTATTTTTAAGAATTGCAATATTACGACTGAATTAACAAAGCTACAAGTGTCGATACAGCTTCCGTTACCATACCATAAGTATTCAGCAAGAAAGTTTGGAGGAGAATTTTACTGTCAGAGCATGGTAACATTGGCAAACAAAGGAGGATCATGTTAAGCTATATCTGGGAGAACATTCAGCAAGTGGAAGTGGTCCTAAAGGTCAGAAGAATGGCTCTAGTACATACTGATGTGGTCAGTGAGTTTATTTGTTGGCGTAAATAATGTTACCGGTTATACTATTTTACAGATTAATTGTAATCTCCTGGAATGCCGCTCCTTTGAACTTTAATATCTGAATGCCTATATTTTCCTTTCCAATTTGGAACGAAGGCAGAGTTTGCTGGCAACTGCATTAAAAAATGTGACTAATTGTCTATCTGGTTTTGGGTGAACAATTTCGGTTCATTCTGTTTCTCAGAAAAATACAGAATAATGCAGCTAGCTGAATGAGCTGCCAGAATGCACCTAAGTAAGGATTTATTTACTTTACTCTGAAGCGAGTGGTAAAAAAGTTACAAGCATGATTGCGTGGAATGTTATTTGCATAGCTTAGTAGCTAGCTTGTGTAAATTATATTTGAAATAGCTGGCTTGCTGATGGAAATGGATTAGTTAACATTTTAATTAGGTGATCGTGAGGTGAGAGGTCATGGACATACAGGTCAGGAAATGCATCAATAGTTCCATGCTGATAATCAGCATAGAGATGATGACTAGTAATACGAAATATATTCACAGTCATTTTGTCATATGGTTCTATACCATATTTATGTCTCAGATATGGCTACATTTTTGCCAGTGAGTGAACTGGCACAATGATTGACAACAAATCCAATATGAAGATATAAAACTGCTTGTACTGTTCGACGTACCATTAATAAAATGTTACGTTTTCACGGTAAGTTGAGCGCTAATAGGTGGCTGGCCGATTAATGGACCAAGTAACCAAGTGTGACAACAACAAGGTAACTTAAACAGTCTGTGTATGGTTTTGTTCCACTCATAGACAGTATAAAAAGATGGACACCGCTCCATCTGAAAACTGAGGTCAATGTGGAAATCTCTTAAAATTTGCATTCTATTTAATAGCCAGCAGATGGGGACATCAGTGGTTGAAGAAAGGAGTCGATGAGAAAATGACCCTACTTTCCCACCTGATTTATTATTTCAATGATGATTTTCCATATTACTTTATGGAATCTATTCCAAGTTTAAAGTCTCTTTCGATGTATCATGATGTTCATTTTTGTAAATTATGGTCCCAAATCGACTAGAATAAAGGATCAATATGCTTTGGGGGCGTGGCTATTGTCTTGTCCTTGTCAGATATGGTCAGATTCACCTGGAAACCCACCCTTTGCTCTTCCCTGGATCTTCAATTCACGCTGTCGTCCAATAGGAGTCACATCCGGTTTCAAAATGACAAAATGGCGGCTTCCTCCACTGAACACAAATATAAACGCAAGACTTCTTATTGTGAGAAATATGACCATGATCAAAAGCTCATTGTACTTTCATTAAGATTGTATGACCATATTGCCATACATTTCGATCAATGATTTTGTAAAAAGACAAACAAGAATCTTGCGATGGCGTGATGATGAAGGGGATGGGGTCTATTGTCCAAATTTCACAAATTAATATTGGGTACGTCCGCCTTTGGCCTGCTGCATTGCTACACATCTCTGCTGTGTGGACTGTAACAAATGGTCAATGGTGACTTAGTGGACATGTTCCCACTTCTCTTCAAGAGCTGTGTGGAGTTGGCGGCTATTGGCTGATAATGGGAACCAATGACAAACTCCTTGCTTGTGGACATCCCAAATATACTGGAAGGGGGGCAAATCTGAGGAATAAGCCAGCCATTCCAGCGCACAAATGTTTTCAGGCTCAAGGAATTCTGTACATACACGGGTGGACTTGGGTCTGGCATGGTCATGCTGGATAGTTATTGTTTTGATAGATGAATGGTAGGACAATAGGCAGCAGCATCTCATCGTGAAATCACACTGCATTCAAGTTGCTGTTCATCAACTGCAGTTGGGTGCAATGTCCTTGGATTATTCCCACGCAAACCAGCACTCCACCACCATGTGCCACCTTGCGCCCCACAATGATGTCAGCATAACGATCCTCACGATCCTCCGTCCATCCGCTCTGTGAAGGTGGAAACGTGACTTGTCTGTAAAGAAAACAGTCCTCTATTGTGCCATCGGCCATCAAACGTGTCTATTCACTCAAACAAATTTTTTCATCGAGCTGAGGATGAATGGCAATCCACGAATGGCAAATGACGTAAAGATATGGACTTCCTGGAGATGATTTTTCACGGTTTCAGCAAAAATGGGGTGATGATGGGGAACAGCTGTCTCATCTGCAGTGGGAGTTACTGGTCTCAGATGATCACAGAGATAAAAAGTCCGGTCTTGGGTGGGGGTTGTCACACATGGTTGTCATGCATGCAGACGGTCTGCTGTCTTGCCTCATTCCTCAAAAAAGTGTTTTATGCAACTTATTGTTGAAACAAGGAGATTAAGAGCCCTTTCAACATCCCAGAGAAACATTTCTGCACCGATGGCTCGAGTGTCATTTGTGGAATTTTGAACAATGGCAGAACTGGGACTGTTGAGGTGGCCTTTTATTGACCAGAATACAGGATGTGCCTGGGCTGACTGTACCTGATTTCAGTAGCTCTGGATCATGCCCCACCTGTCTGACAGGCCAGTTTTGACAAAGGGCATGAACTTGACAATTATATGGAGAAGGTGACTGAAATGCACACAGACCAGTGGCACACAGCCTTGGTCACATGAATAAACTCGACCAAGCCAACTTCAGAAATAATTATGCGTAATATTAAAATGACTAAACTGTTGCGTTTATATTTTTGTTCAGTATAAATGGTATGCTGAAACCAATGGGTGACGTCACGGTTGCTTAGTCCATCTTTTTATACAGTCTATGGTTCCACTGAATGCAACATAAGAAGCCTTTAGACCAGGGGTGTCAAACTCACCCGTTAACGGGCCAAAAAGCTGCAGGTTTTCACTCCAACAATGCAGAAGCGCACCTGATACAACTAATCAGTTGTGCAGGACGAGATCAGTTGATTTAATCAGTGCTTTCAGGTGAGCTTCTGCTTGGTAGGATTGAAGACCTGCAGCCTCTAGGCCCGTTTACGGGTCAGTTTGACACCCCTGCTTTAGACATTAAGTGAGAACTGTACAGTTGAGAACTGTAAAAGGAAAAGCAGCAACTTTTATTTAATTCATTCAGAGAACCATTGAATATGAACTTCTTAAGATCACAGTCATTGAAATAATTACAATGAATATTAATTCTTGAAGAGTTTGTTTCCGAATTGTAATAAATCCATTTTACTCATTTTGAGAAAATCTGCTTTAGTACCATCACTGACGCTATCGGCTAATTTATGCTTTTAAATGTTGCTTTTAAATTTGTCTTTCATCACACACTGCACAGCATAGTAATATTTACACTTGGTTTGTTTCATGATCTCATACACATTGCCATGATTAAGCATTTTGATAACAGTGCATTTTTCAGTTCTTCTGGTAGCATAAGAGCCACCAGTGGAAACACTTTACAGTCTTGCAGGAAGATACGCCTAGTGTGTCAAATAAGCTGACTGAAGGCAGCATGCCATTGACAATATAGTATGTGTATATGCCATTCATTGCTATGGGCTATTGCTTGTTCATACATGAACCTGTGGTCATAGCAAGCTGACAAATGGCACAATTTTGGCTAGAAGTTTCTTTAACCGTCAATCTTGCATCAAAGACTGTGATTTATGAATTCAGATTTCTGAGAATAGGTTTATGTCCATAATGAAAAAAAAAAAAATCCTGTGCATTGCATAATTCTTATGGCCTGAGATTGCTGTATTTTTCTTGATTTGTCTGTCTCACAGAGCCTGGCCTAAGCCAGCTGTCACAAAGTAAAAAAAAAAAAAAAAAAAAAAAGCAGTATTATCCAAGTACTTATGGAATGCTCAATACACAAATCTCAATCCATTTTTATGTACAAGAGCAATACTATCTAGTTGCAATGTGGAAATATCTGTGGAAAGAAATATCTAAGCTATTTTGGTTTTCATTCAATGTAAAAGCCTCCGATTACGCTTGACAAAGCTTTCTAGTCTCACTAAATCTGAGGTAACTGCACTGGGGCAGGAACTCACTTATTCCAAGGACAAAGGTGAAAATAAATGGACTGTGCCTGAATTAAATTACAGTCAGACCCGGCCACTAATAACAAGCTAAAAAGCCACATCATTAGCTTCTATTTGTACAGAGGACAGAGGACTGTGGGTAAAACTCCAAATAGAGCCTTTGCTTGCAATTAATGTTCAGACAACGCACCTTTCTGGCTGATCATTGTCTCCAAAGTATCAAAAAAAAGAGACAGCAAGATAGAGGGCCAGATTCTTCCAATCATATGTGATATACGCAAGGACCAGGATTCTTTTAAGTAAACAGGCATGCTATGCATTAGCCAAACGTAAGCATCACATGAAGAGCGGTGAACTATCAGATCAATATCAATACTCAAAACCTGGATTGGGGCACTGATATGGGCCTACGCACGAGAACGTACCCCTGTAACCTAATTGACTTTGTTAACCTTTGTTTAGGCCATCACCATTATTTTATTGACATTAATAAAGCAATGATATATGCCTCCATCCAGACACTGTTTCTTTCTGTGAAAACCTTGCATATTTCAACAAAACAATGCCAAACCGCATAGTGCATTCGTCACAGCAGCATGGATTCACTGTAGAAGTGTCCAGATGCTGAAATGGTCTGCCTGCTGTCCAGACCATTCAATAGTAGAAAACATTTGGTGCATCATGAAATGAAAATTCCGGCAAAGAAGACCCAGGACTGTTGAGCAGCTGGAATTCAACATCTGACAAGAGTCGAACAACGATCCTCTCCCAAAACTTCAGCAAGTGGTCTCCTCACTTCCCAGACGTTTACACACTGTTCTTAAAAGAAGAGGGGATACTAAACAATGGTAAACATGGCCCTATCCCAACTTTTTTGAGATGTTTTGCTGCCATCAAATTCAAAATGAACTGATATTTTTCATGAAATGGTAAAATGTCTCACTTTCAACATCTGATGTGTTGTCTATGTTCTGTTGTGAATAAAATGTCAGTTTAGAGATCTGCAAATCATTGCATTCTGTTTTCTACATTCTCCACAGCATCCCAACTTTTTTGGAATTGGGGTTGTAATTACGCCCTTGATACTTGTCTCTCTGCCCAGTTGTTGATTGTGCTCAAGGAAAAATTCAATTTTGTCTTTGCGAGAGGAGGACAATAGAATTAGGCATAGCAATCAGTCTGTGTCTGTATTGTCATACATTGTGCTTAGGCCTATGGAAAAATCTGCCCCTGAATATGCTCTGACTCAGTCAATGAAAACTAATGTATGGGACAAACAAAAAAAAACTACCTAATATACAGGTCAAAGGAATGGGATGAAACACAACTCAAAAAATGAATAAAGCGAGCTTCTGAATCCCTGACTCTGTGCACCTACGGTCTGCATCTCTGGAATTCTGAGCAACCGGTCTGCTATTTCTTTCCTATTTGTTTTGTACTTACCGTTTTAACCTTTGTGGCTGTGCAACAAAGGTAAAATAAGCAAAGCGCTTTGCATTTGGATCTTGCCTTTTTTTTTTGTTGATATTTTTCAGTGCACATGCAGACGTGCACAGAAAAACCATTACAGTCTAGCACATTAATGAATGTAAGAGCTAAATGTTCATGGTATGTTAATTTCCATTTAACTTGCAACATGTTTAGAAAAATCTTTAAATATTACTGAGGGTGCGTTAAGTTTCCCAGTATAAATGTCCACATTGCATTAACAGAATTAAACAATCAATCAGCACATGAATGAGGCATTTCTGTTAACGCGCGGATACATATTGCGCTCTCTTCCAAACAGAAAAACCGTTGCCACAGTCTGCTCCGGGTCTCCTTGGAGTTCTTGGAGGAATCATTGTCGTTGGGCTCATAGGTGTAGTCTTCACTCTGCTTGTGGTCTGCCGGCAGCAGCAAAAGCCTCAAACAGACGGTCGTAAGGACACGTGAGTATCTCTGGCACCAGGTTTCCATACATTATTGGAATCTTCACCGTCACTAGCTGTTAAAGCAATTCTAACCTATCTGGCATTTTTACACCTTTCTTTTGTAATCTTAACATGCTCCTAATAAGCGTACAGAACACTAAAATGTAAAAGAAATCCACCGGGTGTTGACAATCTTCAATATTCAGTTCCCATATATTTCTGATAAAAGTCTGACCAATCATTTTCTTCGGTCCAAATAAAATGATTTGCCAAGCTTTCTGTCTGTCATTCGTCACGGCCCTTCCAGTTGCCAACAGCTGTCACCACTTGCGAGTCACGAACCTCTCTGGCGGAAAAAAAAACTACGCATTTGACTGTAAAAAAACGGGTGCTGAAATGCTGTAATTACGATAATAACATTAATGGTAGTTCATCAGACTACAAAGGTAACTAAACGTTACAAGTGCATTTTATTTTATACCAGGGGTCAATGGAGTCAGATTCAGAAGCACAGGTAAGTGAAAACTAACCAACAGTAATTAAATAATATTCAATTCTATATGCGGTATAAAATAAAATGCCCTCCAAACGTGTAGTTACCTTTGTAGTCTGTAACTAGTTATATATTTTTTCATAGGAGAAGTCTGGCAATCCGGGGGAAGAGGGTGGGACTTTGGAGGGAGGCGGAGTTGTTCATGTTCAAATTTTTACTAAGTGCTGTACCACATGCCAGAAAGGTAAGAATAGCTTTAAGATAAAGGCGGGGATGGCTTGCATAACATAGGGGTTTGAGGGCAAGTTGATCATAGCTAGCCAAATGCGTAAAATAGCTAGGCTGTTGCTGGTCAAGTGAGCCAAGTTGAGCTTGTGGAGTAACCTGTTAGTCAAACTGCTGGACCGTCTGATTGTAGAATGCTCTGTCGATGCACAGCTACATTAAACCAGCTGATTTGAATTGGAATTTTCAGCAGAATGAATGGACAAACTATGATGCAATGATCATAACTATGTTTTTGTTCCTCTTTGGGTAATGCCTTTGGAGAGTAACCAAGGCTATGAACTAAATCAAAAAACAATATTGTTATTTACTCTATTGCAGATGTTTTCTTATTCAGATCTTGTTACAAAGTGTATATTCAAATTTATTTTTCAGATTTACTGTCCAGGTACACAGACATCTTTCTCAAGGTTACAAAAGCTGAATCTTTCCATCCCCAGAAGGAATTCAGCCTATAACCTTGCAGTTAAATGCCTACATCTCGCACCATTATACTACCTACATTGCCACCATATTTTTATTGCCATGTTTTGTTGAGCATGACACATTCACCAGTTGCGAAGATAATTAAAGATGAGATTTGTTTTCTACCATATATTGGGTCCTCAGAGAGTTAGGAGGGAGATATGATGTATTCAAAAGCTGGAAAGTCTATGTGCATCTGCCTACTCAGAAGCCATACTAGCACCCGAGACATTCAATACAATACCTTCTGCATTGATATTACAGTTTCCAGTGTTCTTTTATTTTCATTTTATTAATTTATTTCTGCACTGAAACACGCTCAGGTCCAAAATAACCTGGACAGATGTTATCATAAAATGTGGCACTGAAGTGCAAGAGACATAGAACAAGGCAACTTCAATTCAATGCTGTTCTGTTGATAAATCACAGTGCAAATGTTTGATTCAAAAAAACTTTAATTCAGCTCAAGTAAAATACTCAAAATTGCATGAACATATTCCTTTAAAAGACACATACAGACAGCAGAGTGTGCAAATTTGTCACATAATTACATATGAAGCTAGCAGCAGCATCAGTGTTCTTCACAAATGTGACAGAGGTCATTTCTTTTAGTTAATGATGGCAAACAAGGAGAGGAATTTCTTGGCATGTCTCTGCAATCTGTCAGCTTGATTATTCCTTGGGCTTGATTACCAGAGTGGAGCCAGAAGGCTCGGTGCTCTTGATTGCGAACAGCAGCTTGATTTGTTCATTTCTCGTGAAGGAGTGATGCTTCACTGCCTGTTGATTGCTTGCTTCACATTATACTCAGGCTTGGAATTATCAGTCTATGTTAGTTACTTGGTGATTTTTAGAATAATTGCATTTCGGTGCGCTTAAGCGACTCAGAATTTGTCCCTGTGACAAAGGTGGTTAAACATGCACTCTGTGGCCAAAAGTATGCTAACTTCCTTCTTTGTCTGCAGACGCTTTTCATGGTTTGGACAAATACTCTTAGTGCCATTGAATAAATATCTTGGACCTATAGCATATAATGGCATTTCAGATTACCTGGAGGCCCTTCCCTGTATTAGTATAACCATGCCCCCATGCACGGGAAATAGTAAAGGATCCAAGGTCACGGTCATAATTGGCTGTGAAGAACCTCACTGGCATTCACAGAGCCCTAACTTAAACTCTATCAACAACCATTTGAATCAAATTGAAAGCTAATTATGAGCTACAAACATCTGTATTTTCTGTCTAAAATGGATGCACAAAAGTCCCCGCTGCAGGATTCTAACATCTGGCAAAAAAGCCTTCCCAGAAGATATTAGGCTCTATTACAGCAAAAGGAGATGTCATGATTCTGGGAGGAGATGTTGGATGGGCAGGTGTCTAGATACTCCTGGCCATGCACTGTGGGTGAAGATGAGCTTAGCTCAGTGAAAAGAATTTTAAAAAAATAATCTTGAGAAATAAAACTGAAGAATGTGGCCAGGTGTTGCTTTTGCCATAATGAGTTGAAAACAATGGACAATCAGTATAATTTTTATACATGAGGATCACATGTAAACAATTTTCAATAGTGGTAGATTTCTTAACATTATTTGATGCATTAATAAGCAGTAACAGTTAATCAACAGTTTGCATCTAGTTATCAAGGAATCAAACGGGGGAAAGCAAGGGAGAACTGGATCTAGGAGCAGTGCTGTGACACTGAAGAAAACCTAGAGAAAAACAACTACAAGAAAGCATGTAGTCGGACATGTGTTGACAAGACCTAACTTGTACAGTGCAGGGGAGAACCACAACCATTCAAGAAAAAAAGAGGAAAATAACTGACAAAAGAACAAGAGACCCTAAAATTCCTGACAAAATACTGTATTGAGGTATACAACCACAGCGCAATAGGAGACCCAAGAATAATGAACATCCCTCCTCCAAGTAGCAATGACTACCATCCTATCATTTGAGAAGAAATGGAAGCAGCAATAAAACTGCTGAAAGAAAGAGTCAGGTGGAGTGGACAATATCCCAGCAGAGCTGGAGGAGAAGCCATAACGAGTGCCCTATATGCAACAAAATCTGTGTGGCCAGCACCATGGACCCAGTCTTACCCTCCCTAAGAAAAGAAATGTACAACAATGCCAGAACTACTAAATCATCAGCCTGATCAAACACCCTAGTAAAGTCATGCTGTTAACCTTGCGCAACAGACTGAAAAAAAGAGGCAGAAAAGATCATTGCTGAGGAATAAGCAGGTTTCAGACTAAGACGCAGTACAACAGAACAGATCTTCAACCTCAGGACGCTGTGGGAGAAGTACCTCCGGCTCCAAAATCTGTAACATCTCTTTGTAATTTCAGAAAGGCATTTAACAGAGTATAGCATGCAGCTTTATGGGCCACCATCTATGCCAACCTGATCAGAGTGATGGAACGCCATTATAACAAGGCCACCAGCACAGTCTACTTCAACAGCATTATCATAGACTGCTTCAGAACCACAGTCAGAGTAAGACAAGGCTGTTTGCTTTCTCCAACTTGCTGCTACATCTCCCAGCAGAGAATCATGACCGTTGCATTGGAAAAACATGAAGGAACATTCAGCACTGGGGGCAGAACAATCACCAAGCTGTGATTTACCAATGACATTACCAATAGGAAGAAAAATAAGAGTAACTTGCTAGCTCGGTCAAGCACCTAGATAAGGCTTCAACAGAATATGGTATGTAGATTAGCGCGGCGAGGACCAAAGTTATAAGGAACAACACCAAAGGCATTGACATTGACAATAGAGTAAATGATGAGAAACTGGAATCAGCCCACAGCTTCAAGTATCTGTGGGGGCGATTGTATTGGATGAGCGTTCCAAGCCTGAGATACTTTCCAGCATTGCACAGAGAATATCAGTAATTTCCAGCCATCTGGAATGACATGAATATCACACTGACTTCAAATATCAAACTAATGCACTCCTTAGTGAGGTCTATACTGTTGTATGCCTGTGAATCATGGGCCCGAACAGCTGATACAGAGAAAACAATACATGCTGCAGCAATGAGATACTTGTGGCTGGTCCTTGGCATCACCTACTGTACAAAGATCACATAACCACTGAGGACGTGATAAAGAGAATTTTACAAGCCATCGGGTCCTTTGTAGACCTCTTGATAACAGTAAAGAGCTAAAGCGGTATGGATACATTTCACAATTGTCTGGGCTTGTCAAGACAGTACTTCAGATCATATTGCAAGGAGGGAGAAAAAGAGGCACATAGAGGAAAGGATGGGAAGACACCAGCTGTGACTGGACCGGCTTGAGGCTGAGCAACACCTAGAAGAAACCGGAGAACCGAGAAGAGTGGAGGCCGGTAGGCAAAGCATCTCCAGCGCCCCCTGCATTCTATTAGACTGTGGGATAGATGATATGCGATTACTGAGTCTAATGATTATTCACTGATGGTGTTCATGCTTACTTTGGTATTAATTTTAATTTATACATCATTGAATACTTTTATAGTTTGAAGTGTTACTTAAGGAATGTTTTCAACTTCACAATAGGGGGGCCTTGTCTCATTGGCGGGAAGTGACCTGGAAAAAAATTACTGGGCAATACTGCACCTCCAAAGATAGGCTGTACTGGTTGTATAGTCAGCTGAATGGAGTAAACTCTTCCAAACACACGCTGGTAAATAACGCTAAAACCCGAAAGGGAATATTTGCTGTTCCCAACATTTGCTGATCACTGGGTGAAGACATCTATAGGCCATCTATAGCTCATGTTTGTAAACATAATGTAACAAAGGCAAGGTTACTGCCAAATCCCAACATTTTCAGTGCAGAATAACAGCAAAAAAGACTGTTTTGTTGGATTGCAGTTTGAGGTTGTCTCTGGAAGCTAATGAGCTAATGTCATCATTCTGCTAACAAAGTCAGTCACTGAGTCACAGACATTTGTGGCTGAACCAGCAATGGTCTGTCAATTTAGTAAACTGAGTAGCCAGCTATCTTTAGCCAACAATGTTTCATTATGGTCATGAAAACGTACTGCGTACACACTAGCCAGCTAGCTAAGTAATGTGAACCTAGTTATGTGAGTGGAACCTGGCAAGCTTGCAACAGTGCTGAGCCATACTGATTTAACCAACGTTACACTTGGTATTCAGTTTTTGTAAATATTAACAGTGTGGCGTAATGCGTAGCAATTTTTTTCCCCCAGCCCATAAACTTTTCGCAAAAGTGATATTTTTGATATTACACTATGGTAATATGTCATCAGCTTAGCTATGGGAAAAGTACTGCAGTTTTGTGATCATGTCAATTAATGTACCCTCATTGTAAAGTGTTACGGGCTCATATGTCCTCAGAAAGTGAGTCTAAAAGGGACCGTTATGCACTCAGTGAAAGTAGATTTGACACCATTAAAAGCATTAAAGTGCATTAAATATTCACTCATATTGGAGTTGACCAATTTGTCAATGAATGTGCTTTAAAATGTGCTGGGGTCAAAATCATTTGTAGTTTCATAGGAAAAGCTTTGAGAAAACAAAGTAAAGTTATTTATCAAGTGCATTGCTAATCAGCTTGTCTTTAATTTTCTCAGTTTCATTGAACCACATAAAATCAATTCAAGCACAGAGACCTCTTTTTGTTGATGGATGATTTTTAAATGATTACAACATTGCATTAAATTATTTTAAGTGTACTCATTGTCTGAGCTCTCATATTTATAAAAGCTATATTTTCATCCCGCAATACACGATTAATTTCTGAAAATGTTTGCAGTTTCTCTTCAAGGTAGGCATTGCACTTCACCTGATACATAAATTTAGATGACTCTGTTTTGAGTTTGTTATACATTAGCTATTATGTGAAGTATGACTATTATTTGACAAGGGGCTTTTAGGAAATTACATCCAAGGCAAAACAACTCATGAAAAAATTGGCCGACGGGATAAAATGTTAGAGTAACACTGTGCTCTTCATCAGGTTTAAAGGTATCCTCAGAAGAGTGATACACCGAAATAAGGCTTGACATGTCATTTGTGTCATTGCGGTATCTTGAGGACAACAGGAGCATCATGTGCTAATGACCTCTCCTTTAGAATTGTACAAATTACAGTGCGTGAATATGTTTTTTTTTGTTTTTTTTTTCTATCCCGCCACCACCCCCCCACTTTGGAGGACAACTTTATTCATTCAATCAGTTATATAATTAAGTATGAATCCTCCTACCATCACCCTACAAAACACACACCCACGAAAAACAAAAACAACAACAAAAAAAAAAATAATAATAAAAATAAATAAATAAAATAAAATACAATACAATAAGGATTACATTCAGAGTTTTATATCTTTGGCATTTGTAACTATTAGCTCATCCATTCCATCTCTTTATTATTCCCAACCTTCAGCCTCCCGAATTTTAGCCCATCTTTTGGCATAAATTACAAGACCCGTCTCATAGGCCATCGCACACTCAATTCTACTGTAATACATGACAAAAATTCTTGAATCTCTCAAGTCTTAACTCCCCAACAGATGTCAACCTGAAAATAAATATTTTTGCAAGATATACAATTATATTACATATTTGGTGTTTTTCTTTTGTTACATCACCCAGTAATACCTTAAATAAATCTAGTTGTATACTATTATACTGAGATATCCAATTTTGCGTGAATATGTTTGCATACTAGCAGGCACATCTGCAAATGTTGGCATATTCATGCATGTACGCTAGGGGCTACTTAACTGAAGGTATTACCAGATGGCAAAGAAACTACAGCCAGTCATGTTGGTTCCACGTCCAAACTAGATATTCCAAAAACTCATGTATTTCCGGTAAATTGTTATGTTGGATGTTTGGGGCTCAGTGGTACTTTGAAATAAACGGAGCACTGGTTGCATTTGATTGCATCGTATACAAAATGGAAATGGCAAACCATTGATAATTTCTTTGAACGGCCATTATATAAATCATGGGAATGAGAATAGGAATGCAAAAAGGACACACTGAAGTGCCTAATGTATTTTTCTTCTAACTACTAGCAATGCCCATATTCTCATCTTGATACCTGACATCTCTGTCTGTGTGGATTAGTGTTTCACAGCCTGGAGGAAAGTATTTGTCCTTACCGTGCGCTATTAACGAAGCTCAAATAGTGATAACTGTGATAACGTAGGCAAGTACTCCTGAATAATGATTGCTTATGAAAGTTAAATGGCATTTAAAAATTATTTCTCCTATCTATTCATGGTACACCCTTCTGTATCTCTCTCTATCGCTCTCTTTTGCTCTATTTGTTTGTTTATCAAATTATTATGCTTAATTTCGGTGACATATTTGGGTAACATGGTAAAATGTTTTATTGCATCTTAATCTCCTTTCATTCCTCCATTCTCTCCATACCAAAATTACCATTCATCCCCATGTTCTTCTTCTGTACAGCTGCACAGCTGTAACAGGTAAACATAATGCATTTCTGAATACCTGAGGCCTGTGCACATCTATGGGTCACAGAGAGTTACCAAACTAAAATTGACTTAGCTACATCAATAGTTACTGAGTACTGGGCTGGACAAGATTTCCACGATGAAGGTCACAGCGCTAAGGTCAAAGGTCACATCCAGCAAAAAACCTGACGTTGCATATCTATGGGTCATAGTGAGTTACCATACCGAATTTGGTGAAGCTGTGATCATTAGTTGCGGAGTACTGACCGGACAAAGTCATGGACAGACGACAGGCAACAGACAGACACGCACTTGACGACAATACCCCTCAGGCCAAAATTTGGCTGAGCTGTAAAAACCACGGTTCCCCCTCTAGAAGAGTACAGACATTCACCACTTAGCCTGCCAGTATTGTTTTTGCCCTTGCAACGAATTACTGCCTGCAAAAAGCATGCACTTTGACAAATTATATGCATATTATCAACATGCGGCATGTGAAACATTTTTAAATCGTTGAGGAAAAAGTTAATATTGCGTTGATACACAATAGCTGAGTTAATGGTGCAGTTTGTGTCTACAAAATCTCAGACCAAACAGAATGAAACATTGAACTAGAATGGTATAACCTTTCACCAAATTCACTCATCATCAGCTCCAGTGCTTCAGACGGAATAGCAACGTTAAAATGAAAAGGTCGAGCTGAGATGGTAATGTGACTTGACATCTGTGTTTTATTCTTTATTTATTTTTATTTTTTATGTAGGTTGATGTTATTAAAAAAAAAAATTGTCTCCCCGAAAAAGGTGTGAAATAAATATCCTTCCCTTCAATGCTGAACCTGGCCGATGTATTTTGTAATTTGTAGTACTTTTCTGCAATCAGGGCCCTCTCAGACAGAAAAATGACTCGAAAGCACAGTAATCATTAAAAATCGAATGCTTGAGTGGAGCTGCTGAAATATATAATTGCTGCAGGCAAAAAAAGAAAGAGAAAAAACACCAAGTAGTATTTGTAAAGCTAAACAATTCTTCTTTGTGGAAAAGCTTTATTCTCCATTTTCTAATCTTTTAAGGCTGTTAAATCTCTGTAAAATTAGCAGCTTTTACGCAACTGGCTTGAGACTAATGAGAATACTTTTTTCCATATTTAACTCCTAAAACTCAGATTTTTGCTTCAATTTCCACAGAAGCAGGTTCAGATAGAAAAAGCAGTTTTTCCCATATTTTCTGATAATGTCACATAATATTCTGTATCTGCTGTTAGCAGGGCTTCTCTGAATCTACTGTGCATTACACTTAAAGTACCATGAATCCCCTTCCTGATTTCTATGTTTCTGACATGTTTGCTTATGTCATATTTAAATGTTTCAGATCATCCATCTAATTTTAGTATCAAGGCCATATAAAGTAAACACAAAATTCAGGTTTGAAGTGATCATTTTATTCACTGAAGGTGAAGACTCATTCAAAACCTATATCACCCATCTAAAAAAAAAATTGCCTAAACTCAATCACTCACTGTACCCTCCTTGGTGACAGCGACTGCAATCAAACACTTACAATAACTGGTAATGAGTCTTCGACATCGCTGACAAATTTTGGCCCACTCTACTTCAGAGAATTGTTTGAATTCAGCAACATTGGAGGGCTTTCAAGCATCTCATGCATCCCAATAGGATTCAAATCAGGACTTTGTCCAACACTAAAAAACCTTTCTCTTGGGGCTGCCGGGTTGACTCACTCGGTTTAGGCAACGCATTTGTGGAGCAGTAGTGACTATCACTGCGGGTTCGATCCCTAGTCGTACCAACCGCCCATGGTTGGCTGCTTTTTCAGAATAGTACATGATTGGTTAAAGTGCTACAGGGATGCAAATTGGGAAGGGACTGCCGGGAAGGTATATTATAAATGGTGGTCTTGTTCGTTGCTCAAGCATCTCCTGTTGGCCAGCTGGGCGCTCATCAGTGAGATTCTAAGCTTGCTTATCCTTCGTCCTCGTTCTGAACTTGTGAAGGTTTCAACCAATGAATGTAAAGATGCAGGAACTGACAGGCGGGAGCTTCGTAAGAGAGCCATGAACTGTCTCTCTCTCCTGAGCTGGCAACAAGGGGTCGCATACGAGCAAGCCTTGTACATAGTTTTCATAGTTTTGTTAATACTACTTACTTTTTCAGCCTTTTGTTGCTCCTCTCCCAACTTTTTTGCGATATGTTGCTGCCATCAAATTCAAAATGAGCTAATATTTTTCATGGAATGGTTAAATGTCTCACTTTCAACTTCTCATATGTTGTGTGTTTTATTGTGAATAAAATGTCAGTTAATGAGATTTGCAAATCATTGCATTCTGTTTTCACATTTTACACAGCATACCAACTTTTTTGGAATTGGGGTTGTAATAAGAAGGGTTTTGCAGGATCGAAACTAAGTTTAGAAGGCTTGCTTATTGTTTTGATTGGGTATAAAAAATAAATTTAATCTCCGCAAACATTAGTTTGTATTTAAGTTTGCTTTCCTTGCAACTGCAGCATTATTTCTACAGCATTTTGCCAGGAAATTTTCAAAGCAGTTTCTGTTCGCTCAGTGCATTTAGATTTTTGTTGTTGTTTTGAAACATAGTAAATGACGATTAGAAAACTGGAGCCGAAATGTCTGCAAAAAGATGTTGAAATGTTGAAACATGAGTTTCAAAAGGTGAAATATTTACTTTTGAAATTTTAGCGGATGTATATTTGCACTTTCATACTTTTTTCAGTTCTTAGTTTTTAGGTGTAATATTACGAATATATAATTGTAATGGGCTTAGCTGAATATTCTAATGCTTCTGACAATTGCACGATTGATACTGATGGCAATGAAATTTTAAAATGGTAACTCAGAATTTTGAAAGGCCATTATTAAAAAAGCTTGTTTTCAGATTTAAAACATGTCCAGGACCAGACTCATAATAAACAGATTTATTATGGGCAAAATCAGGGTCAAGCATTCCAGGATGGTAGAAGACAGGCTACTGGAAGCACAGAAGGGGATACAAATTGAGGGCACAAATCAAGCAAGAGTTGAAACAAGGAGATAACAATAAAAAAGGGAACAGTCTGAGTAGAAAACTGTGGAACAAAACCGGAACAAACTTGAGGAAATGTTATAGCTCAGAAGTAACTGGGAAAGACAACAAACACACAAAGAACTGAGGCAAACTGACAAATAACTGACAGACAAGGAAAATCTAATGAGAAGAGCGAAAGGAAACAAAGACACATGGAAAAGTAAGAGAACTGAAAGGATATCAAAGAGGATGAATACATTAAAACTTGTAATAAAACTAAAATAAACTACTTTTTCAGGCCTCTCCTCAAAAAATATTAAGGTGCGCAAACATTTGCGCCCGTAACCTTAATTTTTCAGCCTCAGGTGCGCATTTTTTTAATGCCGCTCAAATGCTATTTTAGGCGCCCAAACCGCGCCCAGCATGAAAATTTAAGATGAAATGAATGTTGTACATAATTGATCTAAACTAATAAAAGCAATATATTATGGCGATCTTTAAAATATGTAAATATACCATGTGCAACCCCACCTTTCTTTTCTTACATAGGATAATTGAAACGCACACTTGCGTGCCTAAGATCCGCCTTAACTACAGTTACAGCGCCCTCCATAATTATTGGCATCCCTGGATGTGCTCTAAGATGTGCTCTTTAGCTTCTAATAAATTCAGTTTTATTCTAAATAATATAGGACCACAATGAAAATCGAGGAAAATCCAACCTTTAATTCGAGTGCATCTATACAGTGGGAAAAAAATCCCACATATAATTCACATAATTCTTTTACATCAAATCATGTGTGCCACAATTATTAGCACCCCTGATGTTAATACTTTGTACAACCCCCTTTTCCCAACAAAACAGCACCTAATCTTCTCCTATAATGTTTTACAAGATGGGAGAATACAGAAAGAGGGATCTTCGACCATTCCTCTTTGCACAATCTCTCTAAATCATCCAGCGACCTGGGTCCTCTCCTCTGCACTCTCCTCTTTAGCTTACGCCACAGGTTTTCAATGGGTTTGAGGTCAGGGAACTGAGATGGCCATGTGAGGAGCTTGATTCTGTGTCTGGTGAACCATTTCTTTGTAGATTTGGCCACATGTTTATGATCATTATCTTGCTGAATGACCCAGTGACGACCCATCTTCAGCTTTCGGGCAGAGGCCACCAGATTTTGATTTAAAATGTACTACTATTTTAAAGCGTTCATGATGCCATGCACCCTAACAAGGTTCCCTGGGCCTCTGGAAGAGAAACAGGCCCACAGCATCACCGAGCCTCCCCCATACTTCACAGTGGGCATGAGGTGCTTTTCTGCATACTCATCTTTCGTGTTCCGCCAGACCCACTTAGAGTGTTTGTTGCCAAAAAGCTCTGTCTTGGTCTCATCTGACCAAAGCACACGGTCCCAGTTGAAGTCCTAGTACTGCTTAGCGAACTCCAGACGTTTGTGTTTATGATTGTGAGTGAGAAAAGGTTTTTTCCGTGCATGCCTCCCCAACAGCTTGTTGGCATGTAGATGGCACCTGATGGTTGTTTTGGAGATTATGTGACACCAAGATGATACCATTTGTTGCAATTCTTTAACAGTGAGCTTTGGAGAACTTTTTATCTCTCTTACCATCCTTCTCACTGTGCGTGGTGGCAAAATAAACTTGCGTCCTCGTCCAGGCTTTTTGACCACTGTTCCAGTTGTTTTAAACTTCTTATTGATTCCTCTGACAGTAGATATGGGCAGGTGCAGGCGAGTGGCTATTTTCTTGTAGCCATTACCTGACTTGTGAAGGTCAACACACATCTGTCTTACTTGAATGGTGTGTTCCTTTGTCTTTCCCATGTTGAAGAGTGGATAAGAGAAATGGCCTCTGTGTCACACATATTTATACCCCAGGGAAACAGGAAGTGATGAATTACTAATTAAATGTTCCTAGATACTCTGATCAACTTTGTAAACTACTGTAGAAATGACAGAAATACTTCAATTACATTTATTTCCTAGGAATTCTTAGGGGTGTTAATAATTGTGGAACAGGTGATTTTATGAAAAATAATTATTTCTTAGTCAGGGATTTTTTTCCCTAAAATTCAATTTAGTTGAAGGTTACACTTTTCCAAAATAAAAAACCAGGAGTTTGGCAGAATTTCCTGTAAGTCGCAGATTATTTTAAAAAATGGAATGAATTTGCTAGCAACGTTTCACTTACCCAGCTCAACTACAAATAGGGCTACCACTGGAAAATGGTAAATCAGCTTATTTAGTAGCTATTCTCTCCACGCATAAACCTGTTAAATGTGCTTTATAGGTGAACATTGATATTAAGTTGTTATATGTTATATGGCCATTTGAACCGCTAGTTAGTCAGGCTACTTAAATTGAAACTGAATGAAGGGGTGCATCTCCACTGCATCGCGAGCAGTAATTGCAACTTGCAGGTTTAAGGCAAACACAGCCTGCTAATATCTCCGAAAAAGAAAGCGCAATAACTGAGGTCTTTGAAACCAGTCTGACCAGCCTAAACCATACAAAAACGAACCCAATAAAACTTTTTAGCTTATTTCGTTACTTAGCGGAATATATTACACCATAACAAACTTCATGTTGCGGATCATTGACCAGCCATGTATGACAGTAAAAAAAAACATGGTTTTTACTGAACGCCATTTCCGTTCACTCAGCATTACATTTTGCCAGTTGCGATTTGAGTTATTATGTGAATTTGCCTTGCCCAATTTAATTCTTCAGTAATTTCATAGATTAGTCATTTAGTAATTAATAATACATACTTACGTCTGTTCGATTCAAAGTGAACTTCAACTGGTTAATTTACTATTGCGGTTTCAATGAATGAGGAAACACAAGGTATCCCTTGCGGTAGTCTGTTTGAATGGTCTGTAACATAACTGTTCTCCACAAGATCGAATTTAAAACCCAATAAATTAACTCGTAAACAATTAATAGCACAAATGCAGACAAAATACCTCTTATGCAGCCCAATTTGTTATTTAATGTCATTTCCATTTTGTGTCAATTTGAGAGACATTGGAGTCCATGAGAATTTTCGACTTCATGATTGTTACAGGGACTTAAATTCTCATTTGCAGAAATAAGATGAACCAGGTCTTACACCGTCTATTTGATAAAATAACCTACAAAGTTTTATGGTGGGGTCAAATACAGTCATCAGTCTATTGTGCAGTCATCCTTCAACTTCTCAAGTGCAACGGCAGAATCACAAAGGGTAGCGAAAATAAGGGGATCCAAAGAGTTTTCTCATTTCGAACAATTGGGAAAAAAAGGCTGACTATTGGTCAACAAAGATTTGTTTTAGTAGGGGACAGCCCTAGTAACTTATTCATTCAATCACGGCAAAAACTGCAGTAGAGATGTGAATGGTGCTCATCTGATTTGCGTTTTCCGAAATCACTGATGCTAACTTCCATGGTTGGAACCATTGACTTTGAATGGACGAACTAGATTAGTTGCCAAAGTTAGCAACTATGCTTCTGGGTAGCAAAACAGGGCTCCATTTATTAGCAGGAATGACCGATTGATCACACCAAGTATCATCGTCAAAACAACCTAAATTTGGCAATGAAAACTTTTGTACAGTAGATAAGAGCAAGCTTACTTCCATTACCCACTCTTTCCCGTCCTTTCTGACATTTTTAATGGGGTTTATGCCATTGGTTTTGACATTCCACGTTCTATGGGTGGAAAGCTGGATGATACGCCCAACCCGCTTTGCCATCTTTGGTGGGGTTTTTTTTTATCTTAAGCGGTTGATGCAACATGCAGTTCCTCTGGTTGAAGTCTCGCGTCGCCACACACTGTTTCTCATGGGCCTTCGCACGTTACGCGAAAGAGTTTGGAAATGCTGTCTAGATGGAGCTGCAGGTCAGATAGCAAGGCGCACAGAAATTAAACGTTTTTTGATGGATAACCTCGCATTTATTTGCACACCTAAAATGCTAACACACACTAATTACAGGGCAGGTGAGAAAACAGGCGGGCAGCTACTCAGAAAACTGAAACGGGTGAGACACAGAGGAACAGAGCACTAGAGAGCGTGGCTACAAATAGAGAACAACTGAAAAAACAGCACGGGGAAGGCAAGAAGGAAGGAACATGGAAACACAAAGGAAACTAAATGAAATAAACTTAATAATGAAAAATTCTCCAGTAAATACATGCTATAAAAAACATAATTAAACAGAACTAACAGAATAACAACACTGATAGGATTGATTCCAACTACAGAAAGGCACGATTTCCATTGTATTATCATTCTCGATGTCAAATAGCTACTGTTGAGTAAAGTTATCATCAAAAGTATGTATGAGTGTAACAACTGTCTGTCTTTTAGTATGGATGGTTTACTGCGTGAAAAAATAAATAATAATGATAATTTTGTAAACAGGAGCAGAACCACACAATGCTCTGCGATTTAGCTCCCCCTTCACGATCATACGTGTGGAACTAACTCCGCCAAGCAATTAATTGTGTCATTACCATTTAAATTACCAAGTTAAACTGTGATCAACTGAAATCAATGGGATGAAAAAGGTAGCAGCAAGGCAGTGGCCTTTGCCTATGTTTGCCTGTACTGAAACAAGGCAGCCAGCTGCTGAGATTTTATTCCGATGTAACATGTTGCATATAATAATGCTAATTTTCATTATTATTCATGCGACCAAGTGCAGAGGTAATCGTCAGTGATTAGCAATGCATTTTCAAATCATTGGAAATACCTAGTAAGCTAATTAGACAGTAGCATTTCATTCTAAATCAATTACCCCTCCACTGGAAAAGCTCCACAAAACAATTTTCAGTATAGAGTGCAAATAAATTTAGCATTCATTGAAAAATGGTTGGCTGCAAATTATCAATCAGGTGCCATGTAATATTCCTACCAATTCAACTTTCACAAATGTGAATGCCCTTGTTAATGTATGCATGTGTGTGCGTGCGTGTGCTTGTGTGCATGTGCGTGAGTGTGTGTGTGTGCGCGCACGCGTGTTCACATTTTGTTACCAATTGGGGACCAATTCCAGTATAAACACTGACCTTGTCGATATCAGTAGTCATTGTGGGGACCAAAGCCTGGTCCCAATATGGAAAAACGTCATTTCTGAGGTCATGGTTGAGGTTAGGGGTCAGGTGTGAATTGAGGTTTTGTTAAGGTTAAGGTCAGGTATGATTTGGTTAAGGTTAGGGGTAAGGTTACAGTCAGGCTGTTCATAATGAATAGCAGTCAATGCAATGTCCTAGTATAGCTGCGTGGACTTGTGCGTGTGTGTGTGTGTGTGTGTGTGTGTATGTGTGCGTGTGTGTGTGTGAGTTTGTGTGTTATTGGACCCTAGCAAATCTATGTGGAAAAAACTAAACTTGGCATAATGGTTTTGACATTTCACCCTGGGTAGGTATAACTAGCAACCAGGACTTTGTCCTTTATTTTATGTGGGGCATGAATTGTTATAGAGTTACAACAATAAGTGTTTCACTGTTAAATTTTGAGAAATGTTTTACAGTAACATTTTGCAACCTGTTATGTGACAATTGGCAGCGTACTTGAAACATGAAAATTGTTGAACCATTTGTACCAAGGCGAGCACAGGGAGCTTAATACTGGAAGAAACATAAACAGTGTTAAAGCTTGTTATGATTTTACAGATTTATGGATAATGAATTTATTACTTTGTTCGTCATGACCTGTCAAAGTTGTTTTTGTTCCCCGCCATTTTCTTCAAGCTAACACTTTCCATCCTGACAGCAGGGACAACATTCTGGCTAGAACATGCACAAATAAAATATTTCAAATGGAATGAGTCTTCTTCTTGATTGTATCTTATACCACAGCTTTGCTGGATCCTTATTCATCAATTTAAGGCCATTTCGTGTAATGTCCACCACATAAAGACTTCATGCATCAAAATGGATAATATCCCTCCATATTTTACTTAGCCAAGTATTTGTCATTGCATCTGTCTCACTCTCTTGGTGGCTAACATTACTGCAGACTAAGTGAGAAGGACATAGAAGCTTGGAATTAATGAAAGAAAATGGAAAATAATGGTTCCAAACCATTTACAGCTAAAATTCCCACCTTTGTCGTGACTAGCTTTACAATAAATGGGAAAAATAGTATCTACAATTAAACAGTGTTAACGAGGTATAAACATTACCTTTTTTTTCTTTTTGCAGCCAAAAAGCTGTTTCCAAAAGCATTTGGTAGTTGGAGTTATTTAAATGGTCGAAGGTACATTAATTCAATTTTGCATAATAAAACAAATTTTATGATTTGACATTCATTAAAAAAAATTATGAGATAATCACTTTGGAAAGTGCACATTGTATAAGCATAATTTCCCACAAACTAGTCAGCTTTTTCTGCACTCTGTTGATGCTTCCCTTCAATTTTTTTTGCTTTCTCAAAGATGCTATACACAATCCTCTTCATATTCGGTTTGGAGACAATTATGTTTGGAAAACCTCTTAATTTTATTGCCACTTGAATACAGTTTATGTTTTCTGCTTATGAATTTTGAAAAACTGAGATGTGGAAATTCTCCACGAGCTATCTCAAAATCGGGCTGGCTTTTCATCAAAAATTTTTGTTGGAAGGCAGTGTATGTGAGGTACCCTGCTTAAATCTTTTTTTTTCCATTAATTTGTTTCCAGTGAGGCTGTTTTCAGATGACTGCTCAACTGAAGCCTTGAAGATGGACGCCATTTCAGAGAAATCTCTAACTTTCCTACAGGTCCAGAAACTTTCAGCCTGTTAACATGCACAGTAAAGTCAAGCAACACTAATAGCTCGATCCGGCCATTTAATCGGCCTGGGGGCAAAGTGATTTATTGACCGAGGCTTGTCTGTCTCTGCTACGATAGGTGGCAGTATGGCGTTGGACCTTTTATGTCACAGACAAAACAGTCAACAAACAAGTTAGCTGGTGGCTACCTGGTAGCATGTTGAGAGGCCAGGACATAGGCAATCTTATGGCTATGAACATTTTGTGCAGCTATACGCTATATTTTTCTTACAGTTGAGATGCGTGCTGTCCCTGATGCTCATAATATTAGTTGAAGGCAGACGGCAACACCGTATGGTTCTTAACTGCTCCTGTAGCGCAATCTCCACTATGCTCCGCTCTGTGGCCCGTTGTGTGCATTTTCAAAAAGCGTAGTTGCTAACTAAGTTAGCAACTTGTATAGTTCGCCCACTCACAGTTGATGGTTCCAACTACTTAAGTTAGCATCTGTGCTGTTGGAAACACAACTTAGGGCTTCCTGTGCATGTTGGATGTGGGTCAGGAGTAAAGACTAGTGGAAGAGAGTCATTTTTCCGATGGTCGGTGCAAGGAAAATTTTCAGATGGCGCACTAGTCAGTGGATAATAATTGAGGATTAAATGGAAGAAGTTATGAGCCCCCTAGGCATGACTGCTCCAGCACCAATACCCTTGCGGATGAGGATTGCTCCTGTTCACTAGAAACTTGCTAGATGGGCAGAGCACAGAGCTGTTGCTAATAAGTTAGGTGTTTACAATCCACAAGACATCCGGGTCAAAGCTCTGCAGAAAGAACTGTGGCGCAAGTGCAGAGTGCATAGGCCCATTCAGCTTGTTTGACGCCTATACATGGAGGAATAATGCGACCACAAACCGCATTATCAGTCAGAGTCGGACTAACCCAATAATTTGATTTTTTGTAACATCATGTAAACGCACTCATTTCGTTTTGGACTGTTTTACAGACTCTCACCCCCACAGAATGCATTGCTTGTTCCAATTTCGTTTTATGGTCCTGTCCAGTAATCACTATTCACTGATGAGGTGGTTAAGAAGCAGTGGCTAACCTGCTGTGTTGACAGCACCTCCACAGTATCACATTTTATTTCTTAAATTTCACCTTATATTCATTCTACTTCCCTGCTGTCCCTGCCTTCCTTTGGCCAAAGATTTTAAAGCCACTTCATCTAAACAGTTTGATTATCTAATTAGCCAAACAGGCCTACTGCCTCTTGCTGAGCTCATGTTTGCTTAATTGACTCAATATATCAGAAAAGCAAAATCTATGAAAAGAACTGGCCAGTGATAAGCTTAGTGAGGGCACTGATGCGCAGAACCGCAAATGGCCAATTTAATCAAAAATTAAATCGACCAAATTGAATCATTGAGTTTCAGGAAGGCCCAACTCCAATGAATTAGAGGTCTGCATATCTTATAATAAAAGGGGAACTTTCTTGTAATTTCAGCCAAAAGTATCCCAGTGACACCCTCTTGTAAAGAACTAAAAATTTGTGGATCATAACATATGGGCAAAAAAATATATATATTTCCCTTTCTTGAAAAAGAGTGTTCCTTGGAGTTGGGCCCTTTGGAAACTCAAGGATTCAATAAGATTCAGGATTTTCATGCCCGAGAAGTTGAAGGTCCAACTGTAGCTTCGCCTAATTATTTTCCTCTTCCTTTATCAAAGATTTTAAAGAAGAAGGAGGGATAAAGTACTGCTTGGAATATTCAAGGCCAAAGTCTAATCCTTTGGGATCTGAGGACCCCCATCCCCAACTCATCCAACACTTATTTGTGAATTTTTCTCACCAGGTGAAAGAATGAAGTACTTGTTCACACAATAAAAGTGCTGTCTGGGGATTCACGCCATTACTGAGTGAGAGCCCCTAGTTTTCCAGTGGTTGCATTGTTGCAGCCAATTGCATGCTTCACTTTATTAAGTTCATACAAGAAAGAGCATTGTTTGTTATAATATGATGAGTGTTCATTTCAGCTACTCAAAAGCGACATCTAAGAGCTAATAAAACAGTTGGAAAGACAGGGAAGTATTGCAAAGTAGGTGGAGGGAGGAGACAGAAAAGCAAATGCATTTTTTTTCGCCAAGTATCTCTAAAAGAAGTGTGCAGTTGAAGTTGAAAAGATGCCCAAAGGCACCACATGAGAACAAATTTTTAACTTTTTGCAGAGGTCTGGTGGACGTCAATATGGGACATCCAGAGGATGTTGTAAACACGCGTCATAAAAACTTTCATTCTGGCTCCTCAAGGGAAGTCATTTAGACATTTGTGGAAGACCTCTAAAAGACGTTGATTGGACGTATTCTTACTTGGTGGGATTAGCAGCGAGATTTGTTTCACTCTATCGTGCGGTAATTCTGCTTGTTTAGCAAATTATTTGTGTATCTACACCCCTCTCCAAAAGTACTTGCTATTTAGATTCAAATAAACAATTACTACAACCGGATCATTATTGCAGCAATTAATAGCCTATGTTTCAGCTGGCAATAAGTATTTTAACACTAATGCGGTGAAGTTAGCCAGAGTGTTCATCATTAATGCCATAATTGTGTTCGGATTTGTAGCGAAAGATCAGCTTGGCTTTACTTCTATGATACTTGGGAATGTTCACGTATTCGTATTGTAATGTACAGATGAACAGTGGCGTTATATAATGTGAGATTAGCTGATGCAAGCATTTCGCAAGCGAATGCAGTTAACTTAGCTGGGGTGTTCAAAGTTAATGTCATAATGTGCTCGGATTTGTAGCGAAAGATTACCTTGGCTTTTGAGTTCACTCCAGACTGACTGAAGCCAGCATTGCAAACTTGAGTTCCGGCTCTGTGAAACGAAGCGAGGCTGAATCGAACCTGTGTGACGCGAAGAGAAATGATAAGGCCAGCAATCATCTCACAGTAACGTAATGACGTAGGATGATGAGTGACGTATGTTGTGCGCCATGCACTGCTGACAGAAGGAGACAGACACAGCTCTTAAATAGTAGTAGTGATGTTCTACACTCAACTGGACCAAATAAAGTCACTGGGGTAACATATTTCTACAGTGGCATTGGCATTCAGGGTGCTTCCTACAGTACAACAGAGATTTTTCTAAGGCGTATCATTTTTCTGTGAGGTTAGTCAAATCAATTGAATTTCTGTGTGACCCTGCTGTTTGCCACAGGTAATTTCACCACAGGTTTGATTTAAATTAGTAAAGCGCAAGTGATAAAAATCAATAGTTTTCTGGGAGGTGTGGCCGGTTCTCTCAATGTGAGACCGTTAAAGTGTTTGTTATAGATTGCATTTTATTTAGACTTTTTTTAATCAGTTCTCCCTCCTCACATTTAGCAGGCTACAAAAAATCTTGTACTGCGCAAAGATCAGGGATCTAAGACCAGTAGTCCAATAAAGGGGTAATGCAGAGCTCCAAGAGAAGCTTCTAATGCTAGTATAAACCCCAAAAACCACTGAGAATGGTTTCAAAAGGCCAGATTACTGAGGGAGATGGATAACTGCAGAACATAACACCCAGGACAGCTCCTTAAACTTTTTAAACCCATTGTTGTCAAAAATTTTGGACAGATGTGCGGTTTTTGTTGTCTAGGCTCAGAGATGCCTTGAAAATAAAGAAGGCCGAATTTAAAAATTATGTGTAGCCAGCGTTTTTGTAGTCATTGACTAAGCTTGAAATGCTGACTAAATATTAGGGGTGTAACAATTCCGAACCGCGGCTTTTTTAAGGCATAGTACCATCTCTTGCTGCCATGGGGT
Organism: Gymnothorax reevesii; assembly: GCA_029721435.1. Taxonomy (NCBI): domain Eukaryota; kingdom Metazoa; phylum Chordata; class Actinopteri; order Anguilliformes; family Muraenidae; genus Gymnothorax; species Gymnothorax reevesii. The sequence goes on from CM056578.1 coordinate 36,164,273, forward strand.
GAACATCCGAGCTTTCCCTTTTCCTTTATTAAACCCGCCGCAGTCTTGAACTTTAATGATAAACATCAAACGGCAGGAGATGCTTCTGGAAAACAAAACTTGACTGACAGTAGTATTTTTTGGCGACATGCTGCACGGAGCCAAGTAAGGTTACTCTAATCCTGTCCCTGTTTACTTTGCTCAATTAGCAATCAAACAGGGGATTCGCTTATTTACTTTGCTGAATGAGTAGAGCTGTTTATTAAGATAACATTTTCGATTGCAGCATTCTGAAAGTTAAATGCCCATAGAACAGCACAGATTTGTAAGAACGCGTATTTGGCCATTTCGTGTCATTAAGTGTCATTCGGTTTTTGAGATCACAAGTTGACATTGTTTGGGTTGTCTTGATTATGACAACTTCGTCATAAGAGTGACATGACACTGTCATAACTGTTACATGACACATGTAACAGTTATGACAGTGTCATGTCACTCTTATGACGGTACCTTCAAGTAAAGTGTAACTGATCATTTATATCTCACATTCACGTTTCATTGACTTCACAGAATTCTTTCTGCCTTGTGTATTTTTTAGACCTTTGAAATCCAGGGCAATCTGAAAATAAATCTCTTTATTTTATTTTATCATAATAGATCTCCCAATAATACTACAATGAGAGATGAAATGCTGAGTTGGGATGTGGCGATGTTGAACAAAGATTTTTTTAAAGTGTGATGAGACCATTTGCAGTCATGAGGTGTGTAGGCAGTCGCGTGTAATTTCTAGAAACATACACAAAAAGCAGCTTAAACGATTTTAGCTCATTGTCAGCTAGGAAGCGCAACATTCGCAATGGTGGAGGGAAATCGCATGCTTTTTGACCAAACGGGCCAGCATGTTTTAGGCAGATCTTCCTTTTCCACTTACGAAGATAGTATGTGACATCTGCAGCCCTTGACAGCACACCATATAGTTGGCATCTAATTAAGTGATAAAAGATTTACTGCCATGAATTTGCACACTCAAAAAAATTAAACTCTATGAAATGTTAGATTTACTTAATAATGTTAAGTCAACTGGTTCCACAAAACTGAGTTAAGTAAACTGATCAAAAAAAGAAACGCAATTACGTAATCTGCTACCAAATTTTGACAAATCCATTGAGAAAGATGCTTTTGCTTTGAGTCATCTTTGGAGGTGAGTACTTCTACCATACAGATTTTTGCAGTCACTGTGCGTATTCTGGAGCCGCCGTTCGTCCGGAACCACACAATCGGAAGTCCCATTTTTGTTTTGAGTTCCTCGTAGACACCAGAGCCTATAAAAATCTGACCCAAAATGAGTAAAAATCAGACTGGTTATAATTCCACGACTAACGGTAGTTCAATGAGAATGCGCGATTGGGATGCTAAAGGCTGAAAGTCTGGTAGATAAAGTTGCCCGTCAATTCGGCATGCATTCTGCAACAATTAGTCGCTTCAGAATCAGGTTTAATGCCTCTGGACACACGGCTGTTCACAGATCCGGTAGGCCACGTGTTACGACTCCAGCGTCTGACTGTCGTTTCACGACCGACCGTCTGCTACACACCTAACCAACGTTCATTTTGTTGAAGGAAACCTCATAGGCATCCATTATCGCGATGGAATTCTCCGTCCAGTCATCCTTTCGTCTGTCTGACGTCACCAAATGACTTTCCAACAGGACATGGCACGTATCTGTATGGAGTTCCTCCGGGCCGAAAATGTGCAAATCCTTCCCCGGCCAGCGTTTTCTCCAGATCTTTCACCTATGGAACATTTGTGAGACATTCGGGATAGCTTGATCCGGAAACATCAACCACCGCCAGCTATAGTACGTCTGCTAAGACGGGCTCTGACCGAAGAGCGGAACAGCATTCCACAACCAACAATCAGACGTCTGATGATGTCTATGAGGCACAGGTGTACCGCTGTGTGCGACGTTAACGGGGGACAAACGAGATACTAATAGTGTCATTTGTGTTTCGTCATGTCGAACTTCACCTTGTTAAATAAAAGCAAACATGGCGATATTCTAACCCTATTTTCTGTTATATCTATTGTCTGAGATTCCCTCTTTCATTTGATACCAATGAATAGTTGATTAAAAATATTTACACTCAATAAAATCAAGAAATAGAAAATTGCGTTTCTTTTTTTGGTCAGTATACATTCCACTCAATGCAATTAATTAAACTGGCCAAAAATGTTGGAAGTCAAATAAAGGTGACGCAAAACTATTGCGTGGAACCAGTTGACATAGCATTATTAAGTAAATCTCACATTTCATAGGGTTTCATTTTTTTGAGTGTAAATATACTGCCAGCAAGGACAATTCAAAATAAAAGGAAGGAAAAACTTCAACTTTTTTTAATTTTAGAAGTGGTAATTTTCCATTTTTCTGCCAACAGTCGTGACAATTTCTTCTCATAAGCCCCACTGTTTACATGCGCGAAAATTTTTATTCACATCTCGCTGTATGGTTCGCAGCCCATAGTCATATTACAAAATGAAAGTGAATGCATGTAGCCACTTCATTCATCACATAATTCAACCTTTTACACTCCCCAAAACTTTATAAAAAAAAAAAACCATCAAATCGTGTACTTTCCAAGTTGTTGTTGCTCTGCAACTTCTGACAAAAGTGTGCAAATATTGCATATAAATGGTAGGATAACAATAACAATCAAGAAATATAGCCATTAGCCAATAACGATGAATATGTGATGGTGAAAAGCAGACAAACCTAACTGGGGTATGGTGTTAGATTGAAAGAACGCCAATAATTTTAATAATTAGAGAAAATCCTCCTCTGCATTACATTTCTCATTGTAGCATTTTAGGACATTATTCATGATTAATTTAGACAGATTTTAAATAAGATCGCCCTGGATTTTAAGCGTCTAAAAAATACACAAGGTGGAAAACATTCTGCAAAGCGGATGAAACGTGAATGTGAGATACAAATTATCACAGTTACACAAAATGGCGTGGCAATAGTCATCATCTTCATGCAAATCTGTTCTGTTCTATGGCCATTTGAATTTCAAATGCAGCAATCAAACATGTCTTAATAAACAGCTCTACTCATTCAACTTAAAGAGTAAACAAATACACCATTTGATTGCTAATCAAACATTGTAAATGGGAACAGCTATACTTCTCTTAGAGTTGCCTAATTAGTCAATAGGAGGCGATTTTGTTTTCATTTGCTTGGCTCCTTTCAGCACGTAGCCGAAAAATACTGATGTCAGTCAAGTTTTTTCAGGAAGCATTTCTCATGCCCTTTGATGTTAAGCACTTTCGCTGAAGACATCACTGGGGTTAATAAAGGAAAAGGGAAAGCTCGGATGTTCGCCCCATGGTAGCAGGTGGTGTTACTATGCTTTAAAAAACCTCTATTCAGAATTGTTACACCTCTACTAAATATGGCTTACACGCTCATAGCTAAATGATAATCACCCGTGATAATCACATATTACAGCCAAGGATCCTCAACTGGTTTAGTTGTCCGCGTCTACCTTGCCACGTGGTCGTAGATTCTTTTGTGAGCCGATCTAAGTGTTTTTGTTCTGAGCAAGTACTTGACCTATTATGGCACACGGTCATCTCGGATTTAGTGTAAGCCTACACCAGCATGGAACAGACTATTGTGGAGAATGCATGAGAAAAAACAGTCCGAAAAATAAAATTACAGTTTTACTATGGACCAAAAACTGGGACTCATATATTTAATTAAAGGAACTAAGTGAATAATGAAGTGGAAAGATTTAATTAAAAACAAGAAAAGCGGTATTCGTTGTACAATCGCAGCTAGGCGCTGCACATACCGAGAAAACATTGTTCAGATTAAGCTTTGTCCTGCTGGAGCAATGAAATGTTGCACACACTGAAACACATAAGCATTGTAACGCATATGTATTTTTTTGGAATACAAATGATTATATGCTTTGTCAAAACTATTGGATATTATGCCTGCCAGGAAAATAGCTCAGATAAGACATGTACAGAATAATGGACATCATGCATATCAATGAGCAGGTTTCTTCAACTTCAGATTATGCCTGTGAGTTGACAGAAATAATGTCCAAAATACTGGATGGCAGTATGCAACCCACAAGCATAATGTCCAAAATAATGGACCAACTGACCACCCACTAGTGCCTTCCCAAACACAAATGGCTCCAAATCCCACCAAATGGTCCCAAAAGAACATTGGATATGCAATCTTAACATATTGGAGGCATTTACTCAGACTCTATTCAACAAAGGGTTGATCTTGTATGCTCTTCTGTGAAACAGGCTCTGAGCCAACTTGTGACCTAAATATTAAAACTAAGTCATACAGGTAAGTATAATATTGCCATAGAAAACACAGAAGACCACAGGCTGTAGATAATATTAGTTGTTTGCGAATAGAAAAGGAACAAGGAGTTTTGGCACAGTAAACATGCTAATGCATCTGAGGTTCAGCTCATATATCAGCTGCCCAGACTGTTTTTCCCCTCATATATGCTTGTGGAGCAGCCATTAGCACAGGTACATAAAGCATTACGTTTACTGATGTTGCTTCCTGGCAGTGGTACCTGTGCATTCAAATGCGCAGTGTGGAAATGTTGTGAAGACATTTGAGATTGCGCAGACATTTTGGGTGGTCCTCAAGGTGGATTACGACTAATTGGCTCAAGTTATGGATACAGCTACAGTTGGGGCTTATCATGTTCGGGTCAGGCATAATCTGGTTATGGTTAATGTTTGCAATAGGTTGTAACTAGACAGTCTGGTTGTCTGCGACACCATGGGTGTTGCCCCCAAAAGCCTGCTTCTTCAGCCTGTACTGCATCCACAAGGAAATCTCTATGTTTCAGAACAAATTTGTGTATAATTCTTCCAATACTGTCACCATAGCAACTAAAATTAATAGGTGTCATAACTGAAATATAACACATGTCCATGCCAAATATGAAAGTAATCAGTCAAAAATTACAGCCTGTACAGCGTCCACAAGGAAGTGTCTAAAGGCTGTGGTAGTGGCGGAGCATTAATCTACATTAGCCGCCCTACTTTAACCGTTGGCTACAATAAGTCAATACAAATGTCCTCACCAGTATAGCAATACAAATGTGTGTGTGCGCTCGCGCTTACGCGCGCCTGTCTGTCTGTGTGTGTGTGTTCATACATTTATGAATGTTTGAATGCATATGCATTTGCCCATTGGAAGTTGACTAAATTTGTATGTACAATGCACTTAAATATGTGTGTGCGGGCATGCACATGTGTGTGTTGAAGAGCGTGTACTTGAGAGGAAGAGTAAGAGAGAGTTTTTGCTGCCCACTGAGTAGTGGTATTATACTTCATGCCTCTTACACATACACTACGGGTCTTTTTTAAGTTTTAAGACACCCCAATTTTTCCAGGATTTTAATAGAAAATTATACAGTCTGTATGTCTCTTTGTACTCTGAAATTAAAGCATAGACATGATAGAATAAATTAACAATTGAAGTTAAAAAAGAAATCATGGAATCAATTAATAAACCAAAATTTATTTTAAACTTTTGACTCAAAGGGCTCTAATTTCTTGGCGCAGCGCAGGGTGGCGCAGCGTGACGTAGCCCACGCAGTGGTAATTTCGTCCTGTGCAGCCCGCACAGTGGTAATTTCGTCCTGTGCAGCCCGCGTAATGGTAATCTCGTGCAGCCACTTTGGCAATTTGCTGGACGGATGTGAGCCGAGATGGGTGTGGCAGCATAGTAGTGGGAGGTGTCACATATTCATCATGACGCAGTGACAATTTAGTGGATAAAGGCCCCGCCGAAGGTACGCAGAGAGTTCACCAGCTTCACTTTCTGTGCAGTGATAATTTGGCTGACCGGTGCACAGTGCGCACATGTCACCAAAACCTCACAGGCAGGTTTCCAGAATGTCAAGCACATTTCAATGGAATAAATAATTACAGCAACCACTATTTAACGTAACTAAAAGAATCAGGACATAAATTATAGTATCGATATCGATTGTCCTGATGCCAGATTAAAGGCGGTTGGCACGCGTAATAGAAACTCCACCTGGCTTAATCAACGCAGCCGAATCTGTGATGCAAACTAATGACTACACATCTTTCTCAGCCAACCACAAACTGCCTCGGCCTCAGGCAGTGCGTAAATAATGCTTGCTTTCTATGCTCAGTAAAGTCGCTTGCACACTGGACGCGAAACAAATTTTTTGCACGACTGATTACATTCAAAGGCCATGTTTCCCAGATTAATTTAAGAATATCTTAGCGCTAAGAGCTTCTTTAGATCCTTCTTAAGGCTACAGTAAGAAGCAAACGCGTTTCCCAGATTCCTTCTTTTGTTAAGAAGAATTTGAAAGAAGGGTCTGGAGCACGCTTAACACCCTTCTTAGTGATGAAACACTGCAGATACAGCCGCATCAAGCAAATCAATGTGACACTAAGCAAGGAGATATTACTGAAATGCGAATGGTTCATCCTTATTTTATCTCCCCCCCAAACCCCCCCGCCCCCCCTTTCTTTCATGCATCCCTACTACCCATTAAGCATTTAAAATGAGGGAAAACGTACATCTCTCCTCTCTGGTAAATATTTTACCGTATTTCCCTAATTTTTCCTTAATATCTCCAGTCTTCTACTTGACCACTTGTTGTACGCTTTGTGGTTTAACCACATGATTTCACTCATGTAATGTAATGATTTCATTTTATGTTTTCATTCTATTTTTTTCTTCATTCTAAGTTCTTATCTGTGTTATTGGTATTTATTTGCGTCCGTGTATTTTCAGACATTCTGCCGCGTGGCAATACGCACGTTCATTTTTTACATTATACGCCACTTGCAACATCAAAACTTCATATGCAAGTATGAGGAACACTCAGTTACTCTGACATCGATTGATCAATTGAGCTCCAGTTAAGAAGACAGTTAAGAAGAGCACAAAGAACCTTGTTAAGAAGGGCACTAAGAACACATCTGGGAAACACTCTTATCTTAAGGCTCCCTCTTAGCTGAACTCTTCTTTGGAGCCTTCTTAAAGGTCTTCTGCCGCCAAAAATTTAAATATGATATATATGTTCTAGGGACTGCTTTTGATGAACATTAACATTAGTTCTGTGAACAGCTTTTCGACAATTAAAAAAAAAACATTTTTGGAGTTTCTATTTCAGCCACTTTGCCAGTTTTTACGGCCAGCCTCCAAAACTGGGAAAAAAGTATGCATGATCACGTGCACCCGTGACGTACACTCGGGAACGCACCTGACATTTTTTAAGCTTGGCGGTGTGTATTCATGCAATATTTTTTATCTAAAATTTGCTTCAATACTTGAAATGCCAGGTCGGTGCATTGTGGGGGGTTGTAGATAAACTACCAAAGACGCGGTTTCCATATGATATGTTTCCCTCAAGCTGTTGAGAGCAAATAAATAACTCTAAATAGGCGGTGATGTGCGTCCGTACCCATGTCAGATAAACACATACCAACTTCCTCGCTAGGCAACCTCAAATGCGAAAATGGAGAACGGTTAGACTGTGTTTTCAGTCTGGCATTGCCTACTGTTCATGGCTGCGTCGTGCAACTCATCTTAGATAATATCAAAAAAGGCACTTTACCACTAAGGGAAATACATACGGAAGTTGAATATGGACAGTTTAGAGTTACAAGGTCTTAGAAAGCACATAGCTACTTAAGCAGAATAACCATGTGCATGTTCTTTATCGGAGCCAACCCTCCTCATCAGCGTTAATTAGAAAAATGTGTTTCTTTTTCAGATAATGTGCATTAAGTCTGTTTGGCAAAAGTGAGAATCCATCTGAAGCAAGTGTAAAAACTTTTTTTTGCAAATCAGAGGATTTATTTTTGACCAGGCCTTAATGGTGTTTCCATTAGGCTAGCTTTTTTGATGCGTAACGTCAAAATATGTATTAAAACAGGGAAATGGAAACTCAGCTACTGACATCGGCAAGGCTAAACCTGCAGCTAATATGAAAACCAGGGGCGTGCACACCTTTATATCTCACAACTGAGTGACTGCCTTGCAATAATGAATAGCTATCAAATCGCATAGGTTCTCATAGGCACCTGAAATATTCTCTTCTTCTGATTGTTTGTACTCGTCATACATAATTGTAGACTGGCGTTCTTTTTGAGAACAATGTTGGTCGATTTGAAAGGAAGCGCGATGAGTATAGGTCAGGATTGTATACAGTATCTATGAATGGTGGGTTGGGGGCAGGGCTGAGCGTTCCCAAGTAATCATCGCACCCTAACTGCCGAACAGTTTAAAATACAACAAAAAAATACAAATTTTTAGGGGTGTTCCCAAACATAGTCATTTTGTTTAGATTTCTGCATTATAGAATGATTTTAGGCAAAAAACATGGTCATATTCGAATTTAGAAAGAAAATTTACATACTTGTAATTCCGACTTCTAATTCCGTGGCAGAAGACCTTTAACTCCTTAAGAACGCTCTTAACCGGGAAATGCAGGGAAAGTCAATGCAAAGACGCAAATACATGCATGTATTTGCGTCTTTGCATTGACTTTGAATGTAACCTGTCGTGGGAAAGATTTGTTTCGCGTCCAGTGTGCAAGTGGTTTAATACTATTATTGTCACTTAGGCTTTTTCATTTTTAGAGGGGGAAAGGAATACATCCTGATTTCTATGATCTCGTACTGAGTTAAGATCATATATTCAAAATGAAAGTGCAACCTATCTTGCATTGTTGTCCATGCATGTAAGCAGCAACAGGGTGTAATAATAGGAACACGCTATCCATTGTTTCTCTTCCCAATGATGCAGGCAGAAGAAATAAATGAGCAACCGTCGTATTTCATTCCAACTTCATAAGTTTGAATGACCTGACGTAGTTTCCTTTTGAAATTCCATTCAAATTCACTAATGGTAATAATTTGCGAATGCCCTAGCTAGCCAGCTAACTTATATTTGTAATGCTTAATATAGACGTTAGCGGTGCAGAAAACATGCATGAAGCAGCAAAGAAAAATGCAGCAATAACACATCATGTAGATATAGGACAGAGGCTTCTATATTCCAACACATTAAAGGTGAGGAGAGGAGCTCATTTGATTGGTGAAGATTTGACTCTGCTGTGTTAAACCCAAACACGCCTTCTCTCCTCCCTCTTTGCCACTTGTGCCAGCAGGAGGGACAGAGGTGGGACAGAGAAGTACTTGCGCCGGGCTGCATCGGGCACAAAATTGCAAAATACGCGTGGATACACCCCATTGGCACTCCGTGGCGTGGCACTCCCCCCTGTTCGCCTAATGAAGTTAGAGCCAAAAGTAGCCACCTTTGGCAGATATAAGAGCTGAACACATTGGCATTCTTTCTACAATGGAAATCAAATATTCTTCAGAAAGTTCTTTCCAACTCTGTTGCAGAAGTTAATGGGTGGCACTTGTAGGTTGCTGATTTGCTTTCACTCTTCTGTCCAGTTTATCCCAAACCACCTTAATGGGGTTTATGTAATGGCCGGTAGTATACGGAGGCCAAGCGCAACGACAGAGAGAAAGAGAGCGGCAGGAAGAAAGTACAGACACAGAGAGTAATATAGACCAAACGCAAGTACTTGCACTTCCAAAGGACGTATAAAAGTCCGAACCACGGAAGCAAAGCCAGATAGGAAAAGGGAGAAGAAACCCCAATAATTAGAAGTCATACAAAACTTAACTACAGATATCTTCGGCTATAGTGCGAAGCTAAACACAGACACTCTAGCGAAGGAGGCGTGCTGGACTTCCTACTTATATAGATTCTGGGAAAGCGCTGCCCCAGCTCAATCAACCAGCTGGGTAAAGAATTCGATGGCCCAGGAATTTGATATCGCCCGGTACAAGAGCCGCAAGAAAAGTCCAAACAACACGCACACCTCACAAACCATGACAGTTTAAGTTTGGAGACTGTGCTGGCCACTCCATGTTTTCAAGCTTACCATCTTGTTCTTTTTTCCTTAGTTATTTCTGGCAGAACTTGGACTTATGTTTTGGGTCATTATCTTGCTGTAGGATGAACCCCTGACCAACTAAGCACACACCAGAAGGTACTGCATGCGGCTGCAGAATGCTGCCTTTCACTCTAAAAGTCACTGACCCTGGATCCAGAAAAACAGCCCCTGACCATCCTTAGTATCATAGTACCTTTGTACTATTTCAAGCTATTCATAGGACTGGAACTGCATAATTTCCAATTAAAAACGGGAAAAATTGGGGCGTCCTAAAACTTTTGACCGGTCGTGTAGCAGGTTTGTCTCCACTGTGAGGATCTGACCAGGCCTCTGTGCCGCACATCCTTTAACTCATGGTCACAATAGTAGAGTAATGCAGGCAACCTGAAATGGCTGAGTCAGCAAGAGAGGCAAACCTGGATGTCAATGTAATAAATATGATGCAGAAAAAAAATGTGGATGCAGTGAGATACAGCGTGATGCAGAAGTGAGTGTGTGTGGTCGGGGGGGAGTTGATGGTTGTATATGGTGATGGGTATGGGAAGGAGGGCATTCACAGTGTCCTGGTAGCAAATCAGCTTTTCTCTATCAGTTGCTATGGTGAGAGGGGGCGAATGGGTCTGGCATATCCACAGTGGCTAATTATTTGGGCTTATTGGCATGCGCAGAGGAAAGGCCCCACCTGCGGCTGCCTGCCCTCTCCCCAGGGGAAACTGATCAAGGCTAATGCTAACAAAGCCACGGCACCTGTACCTTCACCCACACCCGTGCTCAGTTCATGTTTAATGCATTTCATATTCACGCGTGTTTCATAAATGCTTGAACACAACACTCTTCTGTGCCACATTTCCATGTGAATGCTGTTCTCATTAGCAGGAGAAATGTGCTGAACAAAACAGGCAATTAAAACAAGAAACAGAAAAAATGGGCTTGCTTGTTCTACTCCAAAGACGTTGCATTTTTAGTTCATTTTGAGTGCTATAGATTCACGCTATTTAGGAATAAGTAATTAGCATGGTGAGCGTTGATGTATTTTTAAAAACTAAGCTGCTGTTATGTAGTGGTTTTCCTCCTCTTTATTGTGCTCTTGTAAGGGCTGCAGACTGTGGCAGGCTGTGTTCAGCATTTAAAGAGATCTGTTCTCTGCTTTCCTCTCTGCAGAAGTGCTATGTAGTGGTGCTTTACTGTAGCATGCCTACAGGACTCCCATACATTTGGTTTTTGATCAAAATGTCTCATTTTCAAATAGCTCAAATAGTCTTCGTGCAACAATTCACAGGACTTCCCCTATTCTTTAGTTACAGCTAAACAGACCTCCCCCCCTCTCTGATTGTTCCCAATATCCCAATATTGTCCAAGATCATTTTGGAGGTGTTCATAGTATTCCATGTATGACAATTATTTTTAATGGTGCATATGGAGTTGACATGCAGAAATAATTGATATGCAAGTAAGGGTTAAGTGATGCACTCATGCGTGGGAAGCTGACACATTGAGTAACCTACTGCGCCCTTAGGAAAGGTCGTATAAAGGTCATTTCAAGTCAGGGCACTCGGGATCTATTAAAGAAATTGTGACTTGCAGACATAACGTGTATATCAACAATATATTGAAATTGCCATCAATTCATTCGACATTAAGAATACAAGTGAGCACCGTAGGGGCAGATCCTTGACAATAACCTTCCTTAATGCCACTGCCACTTATTTCCATGATTAGCATTTAATTCTCAGCTCTAGCTTCTGAGATAAACTCGCTGTACTTTTGCCAATTTGTTCAGGTGTTGATCCTAGCTGTGTGGAGATATCTGCATTTTTCTTTTTTCTTTTTTTTTGTTGTTGGCTTATTTGGGCAGGGTTGCATTGAAAACGTTTCACGTCAGTTAATTCCTTGTACCAATCAGAACAAGAAATTAGATTTCCAGTCCTTGAACTCCTCCCTCAGGATCCCAGCCCAGTGCTACCTCTACAGCCTAGGTCAGTTGTCAAAAGTTAACTTACAGTGTGTGAATTGTCAATATATAGCCAGTGTGAAGTACCCTAATTCTGCCAACCCCCTAAAAGATCGCGAATCCAAAATTGCATAAATATAAAATATTGGCAACGCATTTTTCTCCAAATATATTATTATTATCTTGTTCTTGAGAGGTCGTGAACTAACAAGTAGAGAGCCCTTCATTTGTGTGTTTCTTTCCAATGCATTTTAATGCACAGATAATAGAATTCAGAACAGATACAGAATCACCTGTTTTGGTACAATATTCTTCTTGTTTTTATTGAGAATTGTGACATACTGCACAAAAATTTAGAGCGTATGGGCATGATGAATACGAGTGAGGCAAATGGTATGTTGTGCTGCTTATTAGATTTAAATTATTTGCGAAGTGTCATATCATGCATATTGGATTGTTTGCTGGCATTATAAAAGACAACTCTTTGTGCTTGCCTGAACTATACAAACTTGTAAACACAAAGTGAGTCAAAGGTTTAGCTGCCTAGAAACACAACTTACAGGTGTGATATGGAACAAGAACATTTTTTTGCTTTCAGATTGATTGACAATTGTATCATTTGTCAAATATCAACCACTTCCAGTGCAATTAATTTACTTTGGAGGATAGCATTATGTATAACAATGAAGGATTTCATTAGTTGGTATTGAAAACAGAGAGCCTGTCAGGATCAGCTTGCATAATTTTTAATTTTCTCATCAAGATGTCTTTATAAGGGATGATTTTATTGACCTTCAGTGGGGAAAAAAACTTTCAGTCACTTTTTTTGTTTATTTTGCAGACCGAATGGATAGGCGCTTTACAAGCCCCTTCATTTTAACTGCCAAAAGGATTGAAAAATAAGAATATCCACTCCCACTTGATGCAGAAGTTTGTGCTATGCGTCAAAACAGTAACTTGGTAATAAAACATTGCATTAATTATAATTCGCACCAAAGAATAAAAAAGCTCTGTTTTTTGGCTATTGATGAGGTAGGGAGGCAGCTTATTTTTGGCTTCACTGATACTCAGATCTGAGCATCACCCTAGATGTTGCACATTGCTGGTTGATGAGTTTATTATTGAGGAAATTCATTGTTTACCTCGGAGCTATTATTCATTATCAGTATTCCACTGCAAAACAACTTTTCATGAAATTTCTTTGTTATTCCAGCACTTTATTATTCCAAAAGTAAGAGATAAATGTCAATTAAGTCCAAATTATAGAAGTGTCTTCTTCATTAAGTCCTTCTTCCAGTCTCTTTGACCCTCAACTCCAGAGTTATAAAGACTTCAATTGGGGTAATGCACAAATAGATAAGGATTGGCTTATCTGCTCAAAGGGGTTCAATGGTGAAACAAGTCAGCTCCAGGCCCCAATACAAAATGGCCAAATCAGATCCTATCAGTCACGACGAGGCATCATAATGATCTGCCAGTAAGTCAATTTGCAACCTGCCACCCTTATGCCTCTCTCACTCCCTTAAGTATTGAAAGTTTTTTTATAATAATAGCCTTGTTTTCATACAAAATTCAGTTAGAGTAAATTTGTTTTGATGTCATAACATACTGCATGAGCATTGGTGACTGTTTCAGATACGTGTTTCTGTGCATTTACGACTTCAGCATCGTAGACAATGCCTGAAAACTTAAGCGGGGCTGTCCAAGTTTTTTTCATGACAGGTGACTAAAGCACGATTAATCCGTATACTAACCGTCAGTGTCCCTGTGTGCTGCTCACCAGCATCTCGCTCAATCTCACAATAGCACAATCAGATGTAACATAACATCACATCAGCTGTGAAGGAAAGAAAGGACAGAATGCAAATTTAAAACAACCAGCAACGGCAAAATACAAGACGCTCATAAAATGTGACAGCGTACCCGCATGGTATAGACAATAGTCATGTCTGCGTGTGGGCCATAAAAACACAAAGCATATGTGTTTAGGTTTTTTGTAAGTCAAACACATGATAAATAAGATTTACTGACATGAAAAGCACACTCTTTGGGCTTTTTGCTACGTGAAGTCTTTATCAAATCCTTTAATCCTTTGGAAAAGGTAGTTCAGCGTCACTGGGATTGACAGGCGTATCAGTAATTGCTATAACCCAGCACTCCACGCGGGCACAAATTTCACATTCTTGAACTTCAAATCATCCATTATTCCCTATCTTAACCTAATGTACAAATGTAACTCAGGGGTATGAGTCAATATCATGTATGGTTGTTGACGTAAAACTGTTATGTAGTGGCATTGTCATCTATTTGGTGAATGACATCAAGTTCGTATGTGACAGTGTGGTGATGCAAACAGCTTAGTTTATTGAGTACCATAAATACAAAGGAGATCATTCAATTGCATGCAGTTATTGGCAATGTTACTACATAGTCATTATATGTCGAGAAGAGAATGTTTGAAAATGGCATTAGAGCTTACCATTACTTATGCTTAGCAGGGCCCGTCCGTCCGGCCCCCATCAGCTGCAGGCCCTAATGCAGTGGCATTACTTGCATACACGGAAGTAACGCCACTGAAGGGGTTAATTACATTACTGCTAAATCTTTAAATTATTATTATTTTCTAAAGTTTCATCTGCAGCTGCAGGCTGCGTCCTAGCTGAAACTGTCATTGTGCCTAAGTAGAGCTGTGAGCCAACACAGGGAGATACAGCTGTTAGTGAAAACTAAACCAGTGTTGCTTGCTGAAAAAGAGCCTACCCAACACAGCAGCCGTCCAGCAACCCGTTGTAAGGTGTGAGTTCACCATCGCCCAAAATAAAGAAAATTTTATGGGAGGTGAAAACCTGCCAGTTTACGTCAGTGCGACTACATGAGACAGTGTATTGCTTCCATAGCAATAACTCTCTTTATTTTTGGATCGCTTACTGCCAGCTTTTCATGTAATTGATAGCTGGTTAATATACATTGTCTTAAAATATGAATAAGAATATTAAAAGGAAATCAAATTTAAGACCTTGTTCATACTGTGGATATAACTGGGCCTAGAACAAATACATGAGTATTTATAAAGAGTGTACTCTTTCTTCCATTTAAAACTGCCGTTTCTTCCAGCTCAGTTATTGTAGTTGACTGAAGAAGCTGACATTGCTACCACCTAATTGCCCTCTTGAAGTTTGACAAGCTGCATCATTAGCAATACTATCAGCTGGCTTAACTTGAGCTGAGATGTGGTTGTATGTGCAACTTAAACTTTTCTATTGCAACGTTCAGAAATTGTTTTATTTCATTGCAAATTTTTAGCCGCAACTAAATTAATAAGATGGTAATTATGATATTGAAATTTTTTAAACAGAATATTCCATTATTGAAGGCACAATCACTGCTGCTAAGTCAAAGCAACGGAGTTGTGGAACACGAAGGGCTCTCTTACACCCAACGCAGTGCTGCACCTGTGACGGTGCGTTCAGGAACCACATGCAAGAGAGGGAAATCCAAAAAACATATGCCTTTAATGAGTTCCAGGTCAATGCCAAAAAAACAAGAATTGCCAAGCCACAAAACAAAATCCAAAAACAGAGTCGACTAGACAGGCCGGGGTCAGAACCAGAAAATCAGATGAGCAAAGGTACATAGATGGTAGGCAAAAAGTCTTAGTCAGTGAACAAAGCAGTGGGTCATACACAGGGCATGCGAACACAAGAATCGTGGTCATACAAAAACAGGTTGAAATCCAGAAAGACAAAACAATACAAAAAGGGCAATGGCAGGAATCTTGGTTGGGCAAAACAGTCGAAGGAAAACAATACTCAATGGCATGCGAGGCGCTCTGCACAATGATTTATTGATCAACGTTCTGACAAAGTCAGAACCGCAGTTATTTAGACGGGAGGGAAGTCATATGCTACGCAGGGAATGGGTGAGCTGGATCAGACTAATAACAATGGGAGGAACACATGAGGGAAACCCTAACCACAAAAACTGGCGAAACCCAAGACACGGACGGGAATCATACAAACAGCCTATGACATTTAAACAGCTCCGGTCAAGGAGTTCTAAGTGCACAGATAATAGAGTGCAGGAAAGTAAGTAGGCTTATGCCGTCAGAGGCGACGGCTTAAGGTATATCCCCGAATGCCCCCAATCCTCCAATTCCCCAATCCTTGAATAGATCCAATACAATATAAAGCCCCTCAGGTCATGACCTTTCATTTGAACTTAATTTCAGGTCAATCGGACAAATGGTTCAGAAGACATGGCCAAAATGGTAATTTTCCATCAGAAAGCACCACCTGGTGGCAAAATA
The DNA here is from genome assembly GCA_029721435.1 of Gymnothorax reevesii. Lineage (NCBI taxonomy): Eukaryota > Metazoa > Chordata > Actinopteri > Anguilliformes > Muraenidae > Gymnothorax > Gymnothorax reevesii. The sequence continues at coordinate 36,180,519 of CM056578.1, forward strand.
TTGAACCATACAGGTATGATGTCATCATGTGACACGTTGTGAGGTCATGACCTTGCAGTTGCACATAGTTTCATGTCCATTGGACAAATGGTTCCAAAGATTTGGCAAAAATGGTGAATTTTATGTAACAAAGCTCCACCTTGTGTCAAAATGTTGAACCAAACAGGTATAATGTCGTTGCGGGGCACATTATCAGGTCACGACCTTTCATTTGCACCTGATTTGAGGTCAATCGGACAAATATTTCCAGAGATATGATCAAAACAGTGATTTTTTTCCATTTTTGGCCCCTGGTGGCCAATCTAGAAATTGTAAATTGTCCAAAATGGAATTAGGTCTTCCTCTTTATGATACTTACTTATATGCAAAACTTGGAATTTCTAATTGAAATATTACTGAAGTTATCGCTTTAACACGTAAATCAGTTTTTGGCCCCTGGTGGCCAATCTAGAAATCGTAAATTGTCCATAATAGAATCAGTTCTTCCTCTTTATGATACTTACTTATATGCAAAACTTGAAATTTCTAATTGAAATATTACTGAAGTTATCGCGTTAACATGTAGGGCGGTGCAGCGGTGGCGGGGGTGGTCAGACCAAAAACATAATATCCCTGGAACGCCATTCAGCGTTCGGGGATATAATGAAGCACGTGTGAGAGATCTCGCAGAAACGCAGGGGGAGACAGGAAAAACTGAGCAAGAGTCGGAGACTGGAAAAGGGCGATTGCTGAGAGGGAATTAGTATTAATTAGTAGCGGTGCAACTTTACAGATTTAACTACAGTGCTCGTAAGTAAGTTAGTAATCCATATACATGGATTAGTTGTGTTAGTAGACTACGATACAAAAGACAAATGTTAGTTATGTTAGTCAGAACAGTAAGGCGAAGGAAGTAAACGAGGATTGAAGGAATATATTATTATATTAAACACCAGAATTCAATTAAATTAGCTGAGGTCCGTGACCACACAGACCGGGAAGACGGACTGAACCAACTAGATCACAAGACAGGGGAGACAAGTGCAAAGGAACTGAGAAATGGAATGAACTAAAACCTGAGAATAACAATAACCAAAAAGAATAAATAAAAGACAAAATCATGAGCAGTGAACATGAACGTAAACATGAACCAAAACCATAACCATGACAGCATTAACTGCAACACAAGTATTTTTGCCAGTTTATGACCGATTCAGTCACCATTTCCCCATCCAGCATCGGCATTGCTTAAATAGTGAATGTACTTGCACCAAACTGAGCACCCATGGGCATGTTGGTCATAAATGAGGAGTGGTCAGGCATGTTCTTAGCGTGTTGCTATCTTGCTGTCTAATCAGAAAGTGATTGCGCAGTTGACTAACAGATACCTGGTCTAAAGTCAGCTGTCCGTTTTTGTCGCTAATTATTGGGACAGTGTTATGCGCCTTCACAAGTGAGTGCACACATGCACGAAGTTTCAGCTTGGTACACACATGGACGAGCAGCAGCGCGCACACATGCAAAAGATTAAAAATAAAAAGATTATAATGTGAAAGATTATTTTTCTGCGAATCAAGTTACGGGATACAACTGCAACAATTTTCATTAAGAAATTATTAAGTGGTCAGAGTCCTACACAGGTCAATACCAACAGTTACCTCAAACTCAACTTTGAATCCAACCTAATCCATTAATACCTTACCTAAAGCCTAGCTAGCCTACTTCTATTGTCAAATACATAACACAGAATTTTGTTAGAGCTGTGTGTACAGTTTGGCTGAAAAATGAAGAAACTTTTAAAGGCGGCACTTTTAATGAGCAGTGAAGCGGTTACTAATATTGTTACCGTCTTTAATTAATGTGAAATTCCTCCATTCATTCAGCCTGGCCTTCGAGAATGGGATGTCAGTAGTCTGATATTCACCGGCTGTAATGTATGTCACTCATGTTGATCTATTTCTTGCCCAGCCTCAATCAAACAGAGCGTAAGCGAGTTTATTTCACTCCTGCAGAATATGATTCAAGGGGTCATGTTTGCGTAATCAAAATAAAGTTATTTTGGTTTCTTTCTCCTGGGATTTTTTCCGTATTCATTTCAATTTCTCTCGACCATATTCCACCCATTTCACGATGTGCCCAAAATGCCCCGATGAATAAGAGATTTAGTTTGTACAACCATTTTGAACCATGCGCCTTACTCAGCGCTCAGATAAGACCCAAACCCCCCCCCCCCCCCCCCATTAAACCAGAAAAAATGGATTTGGACACGCCCTAATTGCACTTGCGCTATGAATTTCAGACCACGTAAATTGTTAAAATAGGTCCCATAGTCTTCCAAAATCCAAAAAACAGATTCACATAAAAGAGAGGTGTTACCCTTATTAACACAGCCATCCCTCTAGTCACAGATTGGTTGAGGGATTTTGCCAGAATTTTTTCCAGTAATTCCCACTCTTCTGATTGGCTGTTAGGCAAGCTCCTTACAGTGACTTCAGCAAGGGATTGTGTCAGTGTACCAAAAGGCGTGGTGGCCACAGACATGTTGTGCATCATTTTGTAATATCTCACCTTTTCATAGCTGTATAAATCAAGTATTTTGCCTTCATTGCACACAATGCATCTTTCCTGGCCTCCGCACTTCCCAATGTGATTGTGAGACCCTTTTATTCTGGGACACTAAGGTCTGTGAGGGCATGGAAACTGAGGTACCCTGAACCCTTACATCCATATTATCCATCTTCATTTTGGGGTGAGTGCTGGTATCACTGACAACAGCCAATCAGAGTGCTTTTCTTTTGTTCTTTTATCCTCCACAGCACAGGCCACCCTCCAGCACGCAAACAGGCCCCTCCCCCACCCAAAAGGAGGACTAACAACTCAAGGAGTCAACCAACCAGAGAAGAGATTCAGGTAGGAGATTCCCCTGGCCCTCTTCCTATTCCCATTGCTTCTGGTATCTTTCTTTCAGTTAAATGGTTTTCCTCACCTGCTGGTTGGTGTGAAGACCAACAACATGCTTTAGAAGGTGTAAAAAAGCTACTTGTGCTTCCTGACAGCAGCTGAAAATGTGAGGGTGCATAAATTCCATTTTTCATTACTTTGATATGCTGATTTTGGAAATTAAATTTCACAGGATAGCAACCGAGTTTCTCCAAGTGCAACAACAAAAACAACAACAACAAAAAAAAATCTGGCAGGTTGTCGGTAGCAACATTTCAGCTTAAATGGTGGAGGAAATATATTTGTCAATTGAAATAGAAACACTAATGGTGAAACAATCAGTGCTTGATTGAAACAACAATCACTACCATGTTTTTGAACAAAAGACCGTTCAAAAGTGTGCCAGCTTTTTCAGGGATTAGTGAGTAAATCCTGTGATTTTATGAGAACAGCATATCCCCTGTATTGAAGTTGCCTTGAGCATTTAATAATCACGTGCACATTCTGACTCATAAGTGTCTTTATGTCCACCCATGTTTGGAGTATGCTGATTAAATATCTCAGCAGTTCCAATGAGTTATATTTCATGGACATCACAGCAAAAACTGCCAAAAGACCTCACTCATTCCTTAATGTTTGAAGCAAGGATTGTTTGAAGGCACATTTGGAGAAATGGTATAAAAGAGCACTAACCCTGTCAAGTACACAAAATAACTAAATTAAATCTAGTCATTAAAAAAGAACTTTGGGTAGGGGAACCACCTGCAGTTAAAATCTGTATTTGTGTAAAAAATGGAAATATTCCCTTTTTTTTTACTTTCTGCTGTTTCTTTTGCAAATACAGTCTTTTTTTAATATATGTTTTGGTTTAGTATAACTTCAGAGTTTGAAAGGGTACAATAAAAATGAGGCTTAAGTGCAGACTGTCAACTTTAATCTGAGGGTGTTTTCATCCATATTGAATGAAGTATTTAAAAATGGCTGTACCTTTTGTACATGGCCCCCATTTTCTGACATATAAAAAAAACACCCTCCTACCTCCTCTGAGAGAAGGCCTAAAGACGTGTATCATCAGCTAACGGTTCAATTACAGCTAATCAGGGCTTTTCTCCAACCCCCTTTCATGCTAAATAAATAATTGTGTTTGTAAGACTGGAAACCCCTATTTTCGGGTATAGAATAGGCAGGAAAGTGGTGGGGGAATAGCCTTGCTGTTGGGTGTGTTGGGTGCCAGACTTGACTGTTTCGATATCATATATGTTGTGGTGTTCTGGTTTGTCATCCTGACAGTTCTGCTTCATAGTCCAGACAAGGAAGTGGCTGGTATGAGTCACTGATGTCTCTGATTAATTAATATGACAGGACAGTTGCCGAATGGTGCCACCAGTCTCCCAGTCAATTGCTGGCTCTGCGATCCTGCATCCCCCATGCCTCCCTCCCAAAATCAGCTAAAAGCAATTATATTGCGGCTTTTGTCATGCTTACAATCTGGCCAGCCTACTCACAATTCTGATCACAAGAACTTTTCCGAGAGGAGGTGAGAATTTCCTTTGTCCTGTTTTGTGAAACATGCTCAAAACATACACACACACACACACACACACACACTCAGGCGTACACACTCAAGCACACACAGGCACCAATTACAGTCGCCCATTAATGGCAGACGGGAGATGTCTGTCCACTCAAACATTCCCTAAAGCATCGCGTGTCAAGGGCAGTGTGTTAAAGGACAAGAATTCTTGGTGCACTCAGCTCCTAATGAATCATGAAAATCTGTGATGTCCAGCAGTACTGTGAAAAGTGTGTCAAACTTGTTACAGTTAATTTTCAGAAAATATGATCAACTTTATTATTTTACTTTTATCAATTCATTTTTAATTGTGCAGGAAAATATCCAGTGTTATTCTTCTCAGGCAGACTACAAATGGTTCAATAGGGACCATCGAAATTCTTGAGTTTCCAAAGGGCCCAACTCCAAGGAACAGTCTTTTTCAAGAAAGGGAAAAATTTATTTATTTTTTCCTTATATGTTATGACCCATATATTTTTAGTCTATTTATTTACAAGAGAGTGTCATCGGGATAATTTTGGTTGAAATTACAGGAAGTTTCGTTATATGTAGACCACTAAGTCATTGGAGTTGGGCCCTTTGGAAACCCAATTATTCACATATATTGTGTTAAAGTTGACTTGCAACTGGGCATTCCACTTTGTGTCAGTTTACTATCTTTGCAAGCTTGCCTTTCTCCCTGCTGCCGTACCTGATATTGTCTGTGTCAAACCATGGAATCAGATTTCAGAAATGTTTGCGTCAACAAAAAAAAAAAACTTGTTCAAGGGTGTTTTGTAAGCCATGAATTCTTCAGAAAGCAACTTCAAGCCAAAAGTCTCCGCTATAATGCATTAGAATGGTGGAGCTTCCTGAAAAATGAGCAACCGTAGTATTTGAGGCCATTTGACATGGTTCATATGTTCAGGTGTCTGTGAAGGTCCCTGAGATAGATGGAGATTATTCAGGGATATCTGGATTCAATGAGGTCAGAGTCTTCTGCATGGAATAATACTTTGAAAAGGCACTCCTGAAAACTTCCCAAAAATCTAGAGCTAGTGGTCTCACAAGAGAAAACTAGTATTCACGTATAAATAAATCAAAATGATTAAACAAGCAAGTTAATGCTTTTGAAGAATATAAAAAACGAGTGATTCTTTTTCCTATTACATTGAAAAGAGGCACAATTATTTACCACAGATATTTAAAGTGCATTTGTGAAAGTCAGTATGGTTGATGGCAGCTCCTCAAAAAATTTGCATATATTTTCTTCTTCTCTGCTGAAGCAGAGTCAGCACTTGAGGAAAATTATTTCTGAAAACTGGGTAAAAAATGCACAAATCCTGAGTGACAAATGCATAATAGATCGCTCCCAGTTAAAGATGTCTAGGCAAGGTCTGTGCCAGTGTGCCTCTGTAAGCTTTGTGGCATAATGCCATAACACAGGTCACTGTTAATTGCCCTCAAGCTCAAAATCCATCATTACAGTCGCTAAGACTGTTCAGGAGCACCTCAGCTAAGAAGAGAAGACGAATGGAAGAGAATTGCTCATTCCAAGTCTCCCATCTCCCTGTCAGTCAGAAAAATGCAGACTATTTAATATAAATAATTCAGTCACTGTGGGGACCTCTCAGTGCAGTCTCTAAGAAAGACTGATAAATGCAACATTTCAAATGTGCGAATGTGAATAATAGCGTATTTCCTTTCACATGTGGTCATATGTTTGCATCGCAAGCCGTCTGTTTTGGGGACAATTATCTATTGTTTACTGAAGCATAGAAAACATATTTGTATAATCCCACTGGGAGGTGATTGGAGTAACTATCGCCACAGCACACAGCATCAGAAGTTTCCTCAAAGACCTTATCAAGCTTTTTGCACAAACTTAGCATGGAGCATATGGCAATTGGCATCCCATAGCTCCAGGTCCAACCACCACAGTCGTAACCAGTCAGAAACAGTAGGAGGGTCTTTGGCAGACAAAAAAATTCCTAGGAGCTGGATTCTCACATGGTTTTCATTGGAGACTCCGGAGGATTGACGTCCAGCTAGCCGACTGACTGGTGAACGGTCTCCTGGACAGCTACCGAACTAACGTACTCTGGTGTGCCCTCAGCAGCGGTGTGAAGTCCTTGGGTTTGAACATTTAAGTCCTGCCGTGTTTTTTTTCTGCCAGTGAAACCAGCCAGCCAGTTTTAACAATTTCTTTAGTTCAACCCTTTTGTTGGAGAAATTAGCAAATTGGTCAAAATTCCTTGGAGGACCTTTTTACTTTCTGCGCCTGGATTTAAGAACTCTACTCCTTTGGTGGCTCTGTTGGAGAGCGAGCAGGAGCACAGGATATTCCTTCCATCTTCCTCACTGAGACACGGTACAGGCCGAGCCGGGCCATTCCTCATGTAAGACGGCAAGTAACATTGTCACAGAAATAGGATGAGCCAGTCTCTACGTACTTTCACCACAGGCGTGTGGTCTGATCCTGTGGGTGCACAGCACCGCGGGTAATAGGAATGTGAGTGGCTTGGGCATGACTGGCATCTCCCTCTTTCCACCTTGCAAATTAGAAAACCAGTCTATTTAAGAACACAAAGCAGGGGTTGGTGGGACCAATCAAGCTGTGCTGAAGCTTCTGTTTTGTTTTAGTAGAGTTGACTAGAAAGTTATCTGTTCTCAGGGTCTAAAAAAGGCCTTGCTGTTCCAGACTCCCTTGTATCCAGCTGTTAAGACATCTGTCTGAAGGCTTTTAAAGCCTGATTGACTTTTGCCCTCTTCGACTGGCACTTGCACGGCCAGCTACTAACTACACTGTTAAAAACTCACACCTTTTTTACAGTTATTTTAACCGGCACCTTTTTTGCCAGTTATTCTAACTGTAATTTTGCAATCAGTTTGTAACAGAGTTTCAGTGTATGTTAACAGTAAACCAGAGCCATTGATATTCTCAGAGTTGCGACACCCCCATTGACTGACATTTACAAAAAATGGCGGCGCACTTTCAGGTATTGGGAACTTCCAATAGTTCCAAAAGAGGATTCTCGCAGCTTCAGACCGATTCACTTCCATTGAGACAACATTGATGGTAAGTAATAAAATATTGAAGTCTTATTCGCAAAGTGTATATATCATATCAGTGGTCATATATAATTTACAAAACCGATATAAATCACGACAGTAAAAGATGGGATGAAGTGCCTGTAACTGGTTTCAGTTAAGTTTTTTTTTTTTTTTTTAATTTTAAAGTTAGCTTTGACAATTTTGACATGCTCTTACCTAACCTAGCTTGATCCGCTGTTTAAGTTTAATCACGAACGGTTGCAGAGTTTCTAACTCAGTTTAGCTCTCAAGAACTATTTTGGATGAAAACCACACGACTTGTTATTCATAAAATTGAATGAAACCACAAGTTAGGACGTTGATGAGTGAAGTGTCACCCATCATGTTTTAGCTAGCAGTATGAAATTGCATCTGTCAATTTGCATTTGTCATGCCAGGCGCTGTTGGCTTTCTAGCGATCTTGCTGTAGTCAGCTTGCTGTATTATATACCATACAAGATGGTCTTTTTAAATCATTTACTCTTGAACAGATGTGGTGGCTGTGGTTAGTCTTTATTAGTTTTCTGTGCTCATTTTATTGTGCCATGTGAGCTTACCATTTATTTACCGTTAATATGGGCAGAGGCTGCTGTTGGCGATGGAGGTTATAGGGTTCGTGGGAGGTTCCGAGATGTCTAAACTTTGCAAATCACACATTTATTTTAATCCCAAAGTAAATGTAAAACTCCTTTTTAGAATAGTGCAATGATTTTGTTAACTTTTGTAATTGCATGAGTGTCTTACATTTCAATTATGGGAGACTTTGAAAAGGTCTTAAATTAAACTCAGTGAAAACCTGCAGGTACCCTGTGCTGCTGGCAGTGGTGGAGACAGGCCCTGGCGGAGGCTGTCAGAAGCTGCTGCTGGCGATGGAGGCTACAGGATTTGTGGGAAGTTCTGAGATGTCTAAAATTTGCAAACCTCTTCCAACATTCCTGACCCTTGTATTTGCAATGTCCCCCACCCCTTTATTTAATTATTTGTAATTCTGCAAATGTTCATGCCTCACAGTATTGTTCTTGTACCTAGAGTTTACTTGTCTATTCTATTCAGTACATTCCTGTTAAATCCATTTAGTTGTTATTGTTCTATTCACAACCCTGTTCTGCGCTATTCTGAAAACACACGCACACACACACACACATACACACACACATACTTAGTAGTTCCACACATCGAGAAGGTTTATTAATTTGACACTGATCCCCCCCTCTCCCACACTAGAACCCACCACCACCCTGCCACATTACTATGTGCAACGTTGTATTTCTTTTGTTATTTGTTGTTCAAGGATCACTCATGGTTCACTCACTCACACTTGCACCCCTCCTTGTTTAATTTGTTTACCAACTTCAATTTCTGTGTCGTCCTGTTGTCCACTGTTCAATAAAAATCTTTTTGTTGAAAACCTTTCCTTGGATCAGTCATTGTATTTAATCTCATTCAGTCTCCTGGTCTCAGCAGCTGTAGGTTACATGTGTTTTGTTCATTTTATCTAAACATTAGAATTGAGAATATCAAGGGCTCTGACATGTGCATGGTGGTGCACCTTTGCTTTCAGGAAGAACTGGCCTGACATTGAATGATATTACTGGTCAGCAGAACTTTCTTATGGTAAGTTGTAGGTAAATCCAGACCCTGGTAAATCAAAAATTGAACTTATTAAAGCTAAAATATGTAAAATTTTCCATCCCCATGACAGTGCAAATACAGGGTTACATTTACTTAGAAGTTATAGCGGATCAATGGTACGTATAAGTACTAGCTCACTGATGCCAACATGAATCGATCCCTCCAAAAGTTATGACATGATCTTAGTAGTAAAAGCATGACCTCTATGAACATGTATGTAAATAATGTAATTCATAAAGAGAAATGTGCGGCAATTGTGAAAGGTTTTATTAAATATTTAACTTTCAGCAACGCAATCGCTGCTGTCTGTCCCATAGGAGAAAATGACAGCGCAGCGTTTTTTTGGAACTATAGCGCCACGAACCACGTGACCACTCGAACAACGAAGTCAATGGGTGGCGCCACTCTGAGTTATCTACCACTCTTCTGTAAACCACAGTTAATTGTGCGCGGGACTCTACTTACAGTTAAAATAACAAGGAGACAATGTGTTAATTTAATTGTTAAAATTAATTCAGTCTATTTATAACATTGTAGTTACTTCCATAAATGAATAAGAACAGACCCCGCCACATTGAACCATTCAGGCTCAACTGATGCCCCTGACACTGCCTACTTTGATGGATTTCTCATGCTTGCTCTGTAATCCTGAAGTAATTTCCAGGGTAATCACACAGGACTATCATGGACGTGAATCCTGCTCAACTAAATCACCAGACAAAATGCCATGTGCTTCCTTGTCACATTTTACATGACATTTAATCCAGCGGGGGTTTCTATTCATGAGCTGTGTATTATGTTTTGGTAATTTCATGTCTGCTCTATCTGAACATTCTATCTGACATATGATGGACCATATTGGATATAATTCAAACTTTATTTCCCACACAAGTGATATCATCCACACAAATGTGTGAAACCACACACACCAATAAAAATCTAATAAAAACACAAATGAAAATTGTATTGCTCATATGCTGAGAAAACCAATCCACGCACTTCTTAAACCTCCCAAAATTGCTATCAAAGCCCATGCAGACATACACATGGGTGACAATTTAAATGAAAAAATTAACATAGTATGTCTTAGGTGGTGGACCAACGCAAGCAGCCAGAACAGCTTCAAGACGTAAAACTAAATGTATGGAACAAATAGGTGAACATTAATCCCCTAGATTTGACGTCCCAAAACCACAATTACAGAAACACCTATACAGGTATACAAGCGTCAAACTTCTTAAAACTGATCTTAGCACAAGCAATTTGCTGGGTAAGTCACCAAAGCATGAATAGGATGCTAGCAATAGACACTAATTTCAAGCCCAAATATCTCCAATGCTGGACGGTGGATCATTACCATAAAGGTGAGACAGTATACCACCAATATCTGCCATAAAATCTTTGGGCATTCATTGAAATATTATCCGGTTACACTGTACTTGAACACTGTACTAACATGACACTGTCATAACTGTTACATGACACAGTCATGATCATGTCATAAATGTTCATGACTGTCGTCATTAGGTGTCATTCGGTTTTTGTAATGAGAAGGTGACATTGTTAGAGTTGTCTTGAGTCATAAACATTTATGACATTGACATAACAGTGTTATGTCACTCTTATGATGATACCTTCAAGTAAAGTGTTACCAAATAAGGTTATATGTTCATAGAGAAGAAATCGAGCAATCATTTGCATAAAGGCTGTGATAGGCTCCTAAATGATAGACTCAATAAAAAAAACAAATGGTTGTTTAGCTTCACAATATTGCGGTATCTCAGATACAGTTGCGGGTGTGCAGGTGTGAAGTCATTTCCTCTCTGAACAGCTCCTCCCGAGATCTTCACGAGATCTGGGCAAAACCTGGCGTTAGATTGTGTTGAACAATTAGTACAGACCTAGCCAGAGCCAATCACGGCGCTGGACCTGCCCACACCGGAAATTATTCTAGCAAGCACGATCAACGACAGATCATACTATGCCTTAGTAGCGTCAACACTTTTGGAAATACAAAAGAAGAACCACAGATCATTGTAGGTGCAGTTTTGTCAGTATCTCTCTCAAAGCTGCTTGTCCGTTTACTTTTGGACGCAAAGAAAAACACTTAGTTCTCTTCCAAAAGAGGATGCCATCAAAAATCAGTGAGTAGCTTTTTTTGTTTGCTGGCAGCAAACAGCCACGGCCAAAGGGAATGTTAGCTGCTTGTGCTCAGCATTTCAGCAACAACATAGATAAAGGATATTTCAACACAGGATAAGCGTTTCAGCTACTTCTTAAACCTGAAGCAGCTGCATCGATCAAGCGCTCAGAGCCACAAGCTGTTAGTAATGATATAAAAGCAAATAATGTAAGTGAAGCTAATGTGTTATGGGTGGCTAGCAGGATCGCTATCGATAGTAAGCACTAACAACTGGCATCAAACGCAGGCTTTTGTAAAATATCAGAAGATAAAGCCTGTATCGGTCGCGGTCGTGACTCACAGACACAGAAGTTGTAAGTTGCTTTTACTGCATAAGCCAACACAGCACAGCAGCTAACATAGCCAAGTTACTGTTGCTAATGTTTGTGTCCTAAATATGCAAGAGTGATATCAGGGGAAATTCTACAGAAGGTGTGTGAACATAAACCTTATTTGAAATTAACTTTTAATACTTGTTTGTAAATTGGATGCTTGGTACAACTGTTCACAGTAACAAAACTTGCTGTCTGTAAAAACCTGTATTGCAACAGTTTGTCTCTGTGGTAATGACCGCTCGGTTACCAGCTACTGCATGTTAGTTTGCGTGCCGTGCGAATTAAAAATGCTCCTGGTTAACTTATATGCAGTCATTCTGATCGGTATGCTCGTGTTACTTAGGTAAGCATCAATGTAACAGTTTCATCATAACGTTGCCTGATTGTAGCCACTACAGTTGAAGTTAACCGGAGAGGTGCTGTATGTGTCTGCCAAGTTGGGCTGCTGTTAGACCAGATGTAGGCTTTGCACAGCTTGGGGTGCATTTTGGGTGCTTCTGAAACGATCGCTTTACTTTTCCATGACCGGGGTCAGCCTGCTCTCCAATGTCTGGGCAAGCTCTCTGATGCTACCAGTGAAAGCAATAGGGAAGTGCACGGGCCAAAACATGTCCTGTATAAAAAATGATTTCTCTGCATTGCCATCGATTGAATATTAAATTCTTTCCTGTAAAAGTGATCGATTCACTAGCACCACATAAGCAACGGTTCACGCAGACGGAACTTACGGTCTGTAAAACCTGTATTATGTTCATGACATAACCGGAGCTCTATCTAGCTCTTGCACACCATCCATAACACGCCCATTTTCCGCGAGGAAAAGCAATAAGTTCTGAAGCAAAAGTAAACCATTACCACCGGCAATTTGCGAAAAGGCCGTTTAGCCTGGAGCTTTCGCCACTCTGTCATATACCAGCGAGGAGGCTGTTCGTTTCTCCACACTAACAACACACTACAGCTATGCACACGAACCAGCAGGTCTTAATAAGCACCAAAGCATTTCATAAGCTGTTGGTCCACTTTAAGCTACTCCTCACTGTCTACGTTTCCCTCTAAACTCAGACCCACCGGATTTCTGCGGTCTCCGGTCTGCACTTAGGCATGTCGACCCGCTCTACAAATGTGTGTATATGGGGTGGATTCTAGCTTTCCCTGCATCCTAGCTACAGAGTAGAAAAACCGCTGTACTCACCAACTGTTGCCATAGCAAACTGTAGCCGATAGCAAATTTGTGCTTGAGCTGCCAGAATTTCGCACTGCGTCCTCCACTTTCGCTGTTGCGTTTATTAGAACAAGTTAATTTCATTAGATCTATACACATGTACTGCTTTAGATTGCAGGATATGCTCGTCGACTCCTCATCGGTCTAAGCGTGCGCACCATAATGGCTGTGTCCTTCTCGCAGCGACCTGGGTTCGATTCCGGCTCCAGTCATTTATTGCATGTCTTCCCCCCATTCTTGTCCCCAACCTTCGTGTCTCTTTACACCAGGGGTCCCCAATCTTTCCCAGAATGGGCCGGTGTGGGTGCAGGCTTTCATTGCAACCAAGCAGCTACACACTTGATGTTACTAATCAAGGTTATTAGCAAAGGGTCCAGGGGTTAATTAGTACTATCAGGTGTGTAATTGTTTGGTTGCAATGAAAGCCTGCACCCACACCGGCCCTTTCAGGGAAAGATTGGGGACCCCTGCTCTACACTGTATAATTATCAAAAATTAAAAAAAAAAAAAAGTAATTCCATTTAGTCCTGGATTCAATTTCACATGTACCTGCACACGCGCTCCTGCACCTGCACTTTACATCGTCCCTATCTATAAATACACTTTAGATCATAATGTTAGATTTTTTTTTGCCCTGTTAGTCCATGGAGATGACAATTGCGACTGACGCCTACACATGCTAAAATATTTCCCAATGTCTTCACCTGAGCAGATGGTTAGCAGGATGGTTATTATTGAATGTGTTACGAAGCGTCAGCGAGATAAAGCTCTACGGATTAAAGAATTTCAGGATTAAAGTTGCTTGACTTGCTTTCCGCTTGATTTTGAGGTAAAGGTAAGGGGAGTAATTAGTGGCGTATTTGAGTTGCGAACAATATGGGAAACAGCGTAAAAACTTAAGATTTATGCCAAACATCTCAAACAATAAATGCTTATAAGAACTGTAGCTCTCCAATATAGACAGACACTTGGTAGGATAGTGGCAAACAACCACAGAACTTTGTCTCTGAAAATTACCAGAAAATTAAATCAATCCATATCTGAACCAGCCTCACCATAAAACATTGTCCTGAGCTTCACAAAGCTCACTTCTCAATGGTTTGACCACCTCCGTATTCTTTAACACCTTGGTGCAGAATACAAATAATGCCAATTTTTTTCCTGTTATAAAGCTTAAATAGACTCATGAATAACTTAGTGTTTGTTTCCCAGAGGCTCTGGAAAATTCTTCTTGTGTAGCAAGATATTTATAAATTCAATTACAGAATTATTTAGGAATTAATTTTTGGAATTTACGGACGCTGGCGTCTATATCTGCAGAAGGGGTTAAAATGATATTCTCTCGCATTTAATGTTTTCATGATGAAGGTGAAGCGCTGTTTAAACATCTATTTATTAAAGCTACAGTTGGTAAAGTTAAAGAGCTGGCAAGATTTGAAAGTGGCACCTCCTCTAAACTCCATCCCCTCCCATCAGTGCTCCGCCCACAAACTTGAACGCGCATCTGACAGTAGGACTAAGCAGGGCATAGGAAAGCCAACTCAGCCATTTCCACACATTTTGGACATTAACCAAACTACCTCATGTCTCACCTGTTAGTAAACTATATTATAATAGTTGCTTTCAAGCTTGCATGTCATGTTTAGCAATACTAACCTCAGAAGTTTTGTATTATATGCCGCTGGAGGTCAGTTAGGGTCGGCGGAATCCTCCCCATTAAACCTATGATAACTCCATCACTTTGCTTGATTAGCAATCTGAGGATTGATTAACTAATTTACAAGACTAAACGGCAGAATGGTGTGACAGTTCCATCCACGTCACCAGTACCAACGACCAGCTTTAGCCACTTTAACACTGGACGGAGAAGGAATTTTTCGCGCGACAAATTACATTCAAAGTCGATGGAAAGACGCGAATCACGCATTTTGAGTCGTAGGCCACCGCCGCATCAGCTGATGGAGAAAAGTAAACTGCAATCACAATGGTGATGCAGAGATGCGTCGCGAGACAGCGTGACCTCCTCAGTTGGAAGTGTGCCAAGAAGAGAGAATGAACTGGGTGGGGTCCCTAGTTCTAAAAGTTCTGTTGCCCCTTTAATTGCTTTTGGGCTCATTCTATTGGGAAACGTAAAGGAAGCGGGTGGTGCTGTGTTGGATGTTTCTATTTCCTGTTGACTGCATGGGAAATGTACCTGTGGGCCCTACAACGCATGCAGTCGACTTTTTCAATTAAATTACGGGTCGGTCACAATCAGGGTGCTCAATGGCATGTCACTGTCATGAAAATTATTTCTCTGCCCCAAAAACCTGAAAACACTGTTAATGCTAATCACACACATTTGTGTTACTGACCTCCAAATTTCAGGTGCAAATCTTTTGTAGTTTTGCAGAAATCAACTTTAAACATATGCCTGTCTAGGCGTATATTGTGTGTCACGGACATTACCATAAATTAATCTTCTTGTTTCACAAGATTTCTAACTTGTTGTGCTCCATTTGATAAAAAAAGAATATTGTTCAAGAACATTCTTATACACGTTATATTAATGAATGTATATAGACATTGGAATCGACTGAGAGCAAGCATCCTTCGAGTCACGGACACTACACGCGTGGTGTCCGTGACAGGTATAAGATTGAACTACATTTATGACAAAAAGGTGTCTTTTCATCTAGCTTGACACAATGTGAAAAGATAACCCCTTGGCATAAATGCTGTTGGCTCAATTATGGAGATAAGAACACGTCACGGACGCTATAAGTTGTTTGGCAGATCGATAGTCTTCCAGCTTGAATGGTTGTGATGAAAACACATGCATTATGGGGTCTATTCTCCCATTAGCGCGTAAGTCTTTTTTTACGCGCTTCGAGTTAAGCGCTTTTGAGTTACGCGTATTCTCCCCTACTCGCTTCGATCACGCCCACAGCGCTTAACTTCAGAATGTAGGCGGCCTTATGAAAGAGGTGTGACTGATCCAAAAGAGAGGCAGACTCTGTACAAAGCTCATTGATTATGGCTATCAGGAAAACATGGAAAAGGGATTTTCTGATTAACCATGAAAACGCATTTGTGGTCCATGAAAAACGCAATCCAGACTTTAAATTTGAATATCATTGGCCTGCTGATAAAACCTTGTATCTCCAAACTGATAAGAAACGAAAACTCGTATGTCCACTATTCTTACATGCAAAATTAAACATTTTTATTTTAAACTATATTTATCCATTTATATTATTAAAATTATTTTATTGTACATTTATTTTTTATTTTTCTGTAAAGTTTGTCGTTGTGAAGATACAAGGTTTTATATGCCGCTGTAATAGTAGGCCGTACCAATTACAAGACGTAATTCAGACATCTCTTTATTTATCCCCCGCCGTGCGATTAGCGCGAAGCGGGGGATAAAGCATTGGGCTCCATCCGTACGGACACATAAAATTGCGGCGGCGGGGGATATGTTAGTGACAAACACTTGTTATTTCTTACTCTAGCCACCATGGCATTAAAGCTATGCATACAAACAAATTGCCGCGATAATGAAATAATAAATAAAGAATTTAGCGCTTCTCAATCAGATCATTGAAAATGTGCCCCTCCTACACCAGCCTGTTTGTTCCGTGGAAAACAGGGAAGAAGACAAAGGGAACATTCAAGTCACACAAAGACAATCAAAGACAGTTTATATGATCTCATTTAATCTCAAATTGCGCACTTGAAAACTACTCCGATGTCAGGTTTGCAACTAAAGGACATGGAAACGGTTTAACAAAGATTCTTACCCCGCACGCAGTCATCTCCCCGCCCCGAAACCGCCTCAGTAATGACAGAATTCCATATCCATAACCTATCATCCTATTTGATTTGAGTGACACATTCACTTGAACTTGTGCCTAATACTTTATTATAATCAATTATCCCATTTACTGATAATGATTCTTCCCATGTCGGCTATTCTTCAAAGGCTAAAATTGATTAACAAATGGATAGTGCTTTGGTATTTGCCAGGGTAGGGCTCAATCTAGAGTAGCCTATTTAATAATATCTTTATTCACACATTAAAATTCACAGTATTATCAATGGTAAAAAAATGACAAAGACTCGAGTTAGTTTATACAGATATCCTCAATTAGAAAATCAATCCCCTCACTCGTGAGAATATCACAACTTTTTAGATTATCACGAACATACAGGGCAGTCGCATTTGTTAATAGAACATGGAAGACAATGATGGCGACGTCGAGCCAAAGCCGAAAACCAAATTTCACAGATGTTGGTGTTGTATGGCAAGCAAGCAATGAAGGCTGATCCGAGGAATTAAGCTGCGAATCGTTCTGGATGTGGCGTCGGTGGGGAGATGTAAGCGCAGTATCCCCGATTTAAAGCATAAATGGGGAGATCTGCAGGGTGCTGTAAAAGCCAAGTTCTCTGCACACCGGAGAAGTGTACATGCAACAGGTGGTGGGCAACCATCATCCCCCGTGCATTTCACTGCACATGAGGAGGGGATGGCATCCACTCTTTCTGCAGTGGAAGTGCATGGAGAAGAACTTGAAGCGCCAACTGTCATGACTGACAGAAGAACCAAACGCGAGTCAGGAAATCCAAAGCCGTAGTCGTTTATTCAGACAATAGGTCGGGAAGCCAGGGGTAGCACAGAGACGCAGTCAGGCAGGCAAGGTTCGTACACGAAAAATCAATAAATACAGCAACCAAAACAAAAGGGCTAAGCAAAAGAGTAATCAGTCAGATACAGGCTATAGTTGTACACGGGAATCTAGACGAGAATATAAAGCACTGGCAAGGAGAAAAGGAATGAAGATCTGACAAAGCTCTGCAGAGAAATGAGACATTTATATACTCAAAGAAATGACTAAACTAGGCGGGGAATAGGATAGGTGGGAGTTGCTAAACAATTAAATATAATGAGCACATGAGGGAAAGACAAACCATGATCACGCATCACAATTGACAGACCAATCCTAAACATGAAAACGGACTCCGATTAGGGAGTTGCCTAAGTGAATAATAGAACGAGAGGCAGCTCGAGGTAAAACAGGTGCGAGAGATCGCAGTAATCAGCAGAGTCAGGGATAGGAAACGGGAGGGCGGAGTTTACAGACTAGAGCGAATGCAAAGAGCATTAGTAAAAACGAACAACGTGATATTTACACACCACTACATGACAGGTGAATATTAATACACAGAAGTACTCAGGATGAGTATATTAGTCTATGTTAGTAATGACATTACGTAACATGAAGTATTAGTCTTAATTAATATGTTAATCTGAGAATAGCGGGAATTACAGGAAACGAGACGTGAAGGAAGATTTTCGGAAACCACGAAAACCCACGGAAATCACCGAATAGATGCTATAACGCGGACAGGGAAATGCATTGCTTAAATACATAGAAGACGTACATGACATGACTGGGGCAGACGAGGTGCTATGCATGGAAAGGAAGACATGGTAAGATACAGTGGCGTAGTGTAGAGGCGCTGGGCCCCGGTGCGAGAATGGCGCTAGACCCCCCCCCCCCACCCCACCCCCACATGTAAATCGTAACAGAGCTTTAGTTTTTTGAGGATTTGTACTTTACCCGAGTTCTTTTTTAAACCTGGATTTTTACTCTACAACATTTAAAACTTAAAAATTATAATTTTACTTCGTTACTTTGAGACTAGCCACTTCGTTACAAATTAAAATATGAACGCAATTCATCGTTTAAGGTTTATCTGGGACGCCAAACGGTGCTCGGAAGCAGGGTATGTTAGTGCGGGGACACGAAGCTGCAAATTTATGCTCGTAGTAACAATATTCTATCACTAGATGGCCCACCCGCATCAGTTATTGGGTATTCACAGAAACAATCGTCCTCTGTAGCCAACCACTACAGCTACGGTGAGCCAGTAGGTATCCAAATCAGTAATTTAGAAAAATCAGTTTTCTGAAAAACGTAGACACCCATAATTATTAGGGCTATTAGAACCATGGACAATGAAAATTTGCACTGCATCTCAACATCACACGACACGTTAGGCTATTTGAACCATGAACAACAGTGACAATACATTGCCAATCAAAATGCAAAAAAGATCAATACGGCTGAACAGTCAACCATATTTCCCTAACAGCAAAACAGTGGCTAAATCAAAAAGTAAACAGATAGATTGACACACATCCTGGCACAGCAGCCATTTAACCACAACCGGCAAGCTGATCACTTGCAGTAGCCAAATAAAAAACTGCACTCACCCATTCAGAAGTTAACTCTGGGTGCCTTCTGCTCTGCAAAGTCGTTGAGCAAGAGGGCAATGAGGTGGTAGCATTAGCCTCCAAGTCTGACTGCTGCGTGTCGCCGCTATCATTCACAACGCTAGCAGGAACTGGATCTGGACAAGATGACTGTTTAAAAAATGCATTCAATTTCTCCAATTTGGAGTTCCGGACATCGAGCTCTTTTTGTCTTTTCTGTTTTGAGCACCGCTTTTGTGCTGCTCAACATGGTGCTCAAGACTTTTCACCTCTAATACTAGGCTAATGGGTTAGCTGATCTCTCAAAAAAGAACACTTCACGAGCAAGCGCGTAGCCTACGAAGCTACGATCAGAAAGGATTAAGTAAATGTCAACTAATTGGACAAACACATTTCCCAGCAGGCCATGTTCTTTTGAAAATGTTGAGAATAAAACAATCAAATATATGATAAGTAATTGTGATTATAACGGACAAAGTATCATTACTGAAATACAAAAGGCATATATCAAAGAAAAGAGGAAAAATGGCCACTTTGTGTGTGTGGGGGGAGGGGGTTATTACCATGACTGTGTTGTATAAAACAAAAAAGCAATATATATACTCATCAACTCGATTTGAAATTAATTGTTAACATTGCGTTATGTAGACTCTCGGAGTTCCACTATGTTACAACAATTTTCCTTCATCATGTGTCGTGACATGAGAAAGAGTGGCTTGGATCAACACCGTGGGCCCTCAGAGCTCATGGGGGCCCCGGTTCAGTGCACCGGCGGCACCGGCGATACCTACGCCACTGGTAAGATAACTAATGATCTAAACTTGAAACATAATAAAACAAGGAAATCCAAACTACCAAAATACAATACATAATCCTAAGAATGGTCAGTCAGAGCAATGATCATTAAACACAGAAATCCATAATCATGGCAAAGCCAGGCACAGAACTAAAACAAGACATGAGCATAATGAAACAAGAAAAAATACAGATTATGACAGTACCCCCCCTCCTATGAACGCCTCTGGGCGTTCTTAGCTGACGGCACAAGATGGTCTTTATGAAACTCACGTATTAACGATTTGTCCATGATGAAGCGGGCTGGAATCCAGGATCTCTCCTCGGGGCCGTAGCCCTCCCAGTCAATGAGATATTGGAGCCCACGGCCCCGATGACGGCAGTCCAAGATGCGTCGGACGGTAAAGGTTTCACCGCCATCAATGATGCGGGGTGGAGGGGGGGGGGCCGGGTCCTCGTGTAGGGGATTGTTGACAGCAGGCTTGATTCGAGAAACGTGGAAGGTAGGGTGAAGGCGTCTCATGGTGGATGGGAGTCGAAGGCGTACAGCCGTGGGGCTGATGATCTTCACTATGGAAAAGGGTCCAATGTAGCGGGGTGCCAACTTACGAGTACCCCCGCGAATAGGGATGTCCTTAGTGGAGAGCCAGACTCTTTGCCCAATCCTGTAAACCGGGGCCGGAGTACGCCTACGATCCGCCAGTAACTTGGTTCGGGCTGCCGCCTTGAGCAGGTTAGAACGTACAATCCTCCAGGTGCGCTTGCATCGACGGATGAAGGCAACGGCTGACGGAACTCCCACCTCCTCCTCCTGGCTGGGGAAGATGGGGGGTTGATACCCCATACAGCATTCGAAGGGTGATAGTCGTGAAGAGGAGGAGGTATGACTGTTGATGGCGTACTCCGCCCATGGTAGTTGTTGGCTCCAACTGGACGGACAGTGTGAACACAGGCACCTGAGGACTGTCTCGATGCTTTGGTTTGCACGTTCAGTTTGGCTATTGGTTTGGGGATGGAAGCCTGAACTGAGGCTGGCAGATGTTCCGAGCAACTTGCAAAAAGCCTTCCAGAAGCGGGCAGAGAACTGAGGACCTCTGTCTGACACAATATCTGAGGGAATGCCATGGAGTCTGATGACATGCTGGACTAACAGAGATGCAGTTTCAGAGGCAGAGGGGAGCTTGGTGAGCGGTATGAAGTGCACAGCTTTAGAGAAACGGTCCACAATGGTGAGGATGGTGGTATTATGGTTGGAGGGGGGTAGGCCAGTGATGAAGTCGACGGAAATATGTGACCAAGGGCGGTGTGGGATGGGAAGTTGCTGGAGAAGTCCTTGAGGTGGTTGATTGGTGGTTTTAGCCTGGGCACAGGTAGAACAGGTGGATACAAAGTCCAGGATATCTTTGTTCATGCGTGGCCACCAGAATTTGCGGCGAATGAAGTGGAGAGTGCGCCCTCTACCCGGGTGACAGGAGAGTTGAGAAGAATGTCCCCAACGGAGAACTTGAGGGCGCATGGACTCTGGTACAAACAGTCTGTGGTCAGGGCAGTCACTGGGATTGCCAGAGTCCCCTTGGGCTTCTTGAACCTCTCGCTCAATGTCCATCTCAACCGCATTGACCACAACTTGTGAGGGCAGGATGGTGTCTGGGAGTTCGTCATTAGTAGAGACCTCGAACTTTCTTGAGAGGGCGTCAGGCTTGATATTCTTGGATCCAGGTCGAAAGGTGAGGGTGAAGTTGAAGCGGGAGAAGAATAAGGCCCATCTGGCCTGTCTAGGGTTAAGTCTCTTGGCTGATGAGAGAAACTCTAGGTTCTTATGATCTGTCCAGACTTGAAACGGTATCTCAGTTCCTTCCAGCCACTGACGCCACTCCTCCAAAGCAAGTTTGACAGCAAGTAACTCTCGGTTTCCGATGTCATAATTCTCCTCAGCAGGACTAAGACGTCTTGAAAAGAACGCACATGGGTGTACTTTGTTGTCCAGGTTCGATCTTTGAGAGAGCACAGCTCCTACTCCGATGTTAGAGGCATCCACCTCCACTATGAACTGAGCATTGGGGTCAGGATGGATCAGGATAGGTGCCGTGGTAAACAGGCATTTGAGCCGTCTGAATGCAGTAGCCGCCTTCTCTCCCCATACAAACCGGGACTTGGAGGAGGTGAGTGCTGTTAGAGGAGCGGCGACCGAACTGTAGTTCCTGATGAACCTCCTATAGAAGTTGGCGAAGCCAAGGAACCGTTGAAGTGCCTTGCGATCTTCAGGTTGAGGCCAACTGGTAACTGCCTCAACTTTAGCTGGATCCATATTGAGAGACCCCGTGGAGATGACATAGCCCAGGAAGGTGGTTGTGGTGCATGAGAACTCGCACTTCTCAGCCTTGATGAATAGGCGGTTCTCCAGAAGCCTCTGCAGGACCAATCTGACATGACGTCTGTGTTCCTCTTGGTTGCGGGAAAAAATTAATATATCGTCAAGGTAGACAAAGACGAATCTGTTGATAAAGTCCCGTAACACGTCGTTGACTAGGCCTTGGAACACAGCGGGGGCATTGGTGAGTCCGAATGGCATGATTAAGTACTCCCAGTGACCAGTAGGGGTGTTGAAGGCCGTCTTCCACTCATCGCCCTCACGGATACGCACTAAGTGATAAGCATTGCGTAAATCCAATTTGGTGAATAGCTTGGCTCCACTGAGTTGATCGAATGCCGTAGTCATGAGAGGCAAGGGGTAACGGTTCTTAACTGTGATGTTGTTGAGTGCCCGATAATCAATACAAGGCCGGAGTGACCCATCTTTCTTCTTGACGAAGAAGAATCCAGCGCCAGCCGGTGAGGAGGAAGGTCGAATGATGCCGGCAGATACGGCTTCCCTCAGGTACTTCTCCATCGCCACTGTCTCGGGGCGGGACAATGAAAACAGTCGCCCCCTGGGTGGTGTAGTCCCTGGTTTAAGGTCAATGGCACAGTCATAAGGCCGGTGCGGGGGAAGGCCGATGGCGCGAGACTTGCTGAAGACCTCCTTGAAATCATGGTATTCTGTTGGGACTTTGCTTAAGTCCGGGCTCTCCTCAGAAGCTTGCTTCAGGACAGGGACATAGGCTTGACCGAGGCATCTGTATAGGCATGATGGGCTCCAGGCCCGGATCACGTGTCTCTCCCAGTCAATTTCCGGGTTGTGGGTTCTCATCCAGGGGTGGCCCAGAATCACCGGTGCATGTGGCGAGTCGATGATGTAGAGCTGGATCCTCTCCTGGTGATTGCCGGAAACTAGCAGTCTGAGCGGGATGGTGAGGTGGGTGATAGTGCCGATCTTCTGGTCGTTGAGTGAGTTAGCTATACGTGGACGTTCAACCCGTTGTGTAGGAATCCCCCATCGACTCGCCACGCTAGCATCCAGGAAGCTTTCCTCTGCCCCAGTGTCGATGAGGGCAGTGGTCCCTCTTGACCCTCCATCCCATTCGATGGTTACAGGCAGGCAGGTGCGGTTTTTAGAGGAGGATTCGACAGGGAGTACGCCCACCAATGCTCCTCTCATCACTGGTGGGCGTTGGCTTTTACTGGACAATGCCTAATTTGATGTCCGGCGCCGCCACAGTAAAAGCAGGCGTTCTCCCTTCTCCGTCTCTGCCTCTCCGCACTGGAAATCCGAGTCCGATCCACCTGCATAGGCTCCTCCACCGAAAAGGGTTGATTGCTTCTGGCACCACAGGGGGGGGGTGGAGACTTGTTCTGAGGTGGGGATGTTTGGTTGAGCGCCCTTCCACGGAATTGGCGTGCTCTGCGCCTCTCCTCCAAACGAGCGTCCACTCTGATGGCCATCTCCATGAGCCGATTGAGATCTTCGGGCAGGTCGCGAGTCAGTAGTTCGTCTTTTACTGGATCAGATAGTCCATTTAGAAAAGCATCGTACAGGGAGGCCCTGCCCCAGCCGCTATTGGTAGCCAAGGTCTGGAAATCGATTGCGTAATCTGAGACAGTTCTGGCGCCCTGGCGGATGCGGAGGATCTCCCGTCCTGCCTCATGACCATGTTTGGACCGATCAAAAACCCTCGTCATCTCCTCGGCTAGTGACTCCGCAGTCCGTGTGCATGGTAACTCAGCCTCCCACGCCGCCGTTGCCCACTGCTTAGCTCTCCCGGTAAGCTGGGTGATAATGTAAGCCACCTTGGATTGCTCTGACGGGAAGGTTGCTGGCTGGAGTTGGAAGATGAGTTTACATTGCGTCAGGAAGGCACGGTAGGTACCTGGTTCACCTGCGTACCTCTCAGGGGGTGGTAGACGGGGCTCCGGAGTGGGAAGAGCTTGTGGTGCCGGTATAGGTGGAGCTGAGGGTTGTGGCGTGCCATCAGATGGTGTAGCCCTTGCTTGGATAGTCAGGTTGCTGACGGAATGAGTCAGAGACTGCAGATGCTGCATAATCGCCAGCAGTTGTTGTTGCTGGGATTCGAGCATAGCTCCCTGCTGGCTCACTGCCGCCTGCAGTGGGTCACTCGCTGGTTCCATCCTCTGGTCAGATCTTTCTGTCATGACTGACAGAAGAACCGAACGCGAGTCAGGAAATCCAAAGCCGTAGTCGTTTATTCAGACAATAGGTCGGGAAGCCAGGGGTAGCACAGAGACGTAGTCAGGCAGGCAAGGTTCGTACACGAAAAATCAATAAATACAGCAACCAAAACAAAAGGGCTAAGCAAAAGAGTAATCAGTCAGATACAGGCTATAGTTGTACACGGGAATCTAGACGAGAATATAAAGCACTGGCAAGGAGAAAAGGAATGAAGATCTGACAAAGCTCTGCAGAGAAATGAGACATTTATATACTCAAAGAAATGACTAAACTAGGCGGGGAATAGGATAGGTGGGAGTTGCTAAACAATTAAATATAATGAGCACATGAGGGAAAGACAAACCATGATCACGCATCACAATTGACAGACCAATCCTAAACATGAAAACGGACTCCGATTAGGGAGTTGCCTAAGTGAATAATAGAACGAGAGGCAGCTCGAGGTAAAACAGGTGCGAGAGATCGCAGTAATCAGCAGAGTCAGGGATAGGAAACGGGAGGGCGGAGTTTACAGACTAGAGCGAATGCAAAGAGCATTAGTAAAAACGAACAACGTGATATTTACACACCACTACATGACAGGTGAATATTAATACACAGAAGTACTCAGGATGAGTATATTAGTCTATGTTAGTAATGACATTACGTAACATGAAGTATTAGTCTTAATTAATATGTTAATCTGAGAATAGCGGGAATTACAGGAAACGAGACGTGAAGGAAGATTTTCGGAAACCACGAAAACCCACGGAAATCACCGAATAGATGCTATAACGCGGACAGGGAAATGCATTGCTTAAATACATAGAAGACGTACATGACATGACTGGGGCAGACGAGGTGCTATGCATGGAAAGGAAGACATGGTAAGATAAATAATGATCTAAACTTGAAACATAATAAAACAAGGAAATCCAAACTACCAAAATACAATACATAATCCTAAGAATGGTCAGTCAGAGCAATGATCATTAAACACAGAAATCCATAATCATGGCAAAGCCAGGCACAGAACTAAAACAAGACATGAGCATAATGAAACAAGAAAAAATACAGATTATGACACCAACGAACTGCGTAAGACACCTTGACACAGACGCCTGTGATGTGAATGACATCACCAGCCACTCTCTGGATTGACCCAGATGCCAGGAGCGACAGCGCAGTTCTGACGTTGATGACCACGGGTATGTTTAGTGGATAATTGCTGCGGCTGGATAGCTGTTCATCCAGAAGTCGGCAAAGATAGATGGTTGCCTCATGCACGGTCCAGGCGAAAGCGCTGGATGCACTCGATGTTTGTTAGTCCCAGGATGTCCAAACGAAGCCGATATGTGCGTGTTCGTCTTCGAGCTTGGCGCGCTCCTCTACTCTTCCCCAATCACGCAAGAGTGCAAGCAAATGCAGGACTGGCATTTTGGCTTTAGATTTTGAGGGCATGGTAGAATGATGGTCTTATGTATACTCGTATTAATTAATTGTTTTGCGTTTGTAATTTAACTGATTGGAGCAGAGGCTGATGCGTAATATTATGTGATGATTTCATTGGCTTTGAGAAGAACAATCGAATATTAAATGTCTCAACCTTTACCATGTTAAATAAAATAAAAGTAATGTTAAAATTGGGCCTATAACCGACATCAAACGCAATATTCAATTTCGCCTAATGTTGGCGCTTGACCTTAATACAGCCCTCAAAAGCGCCAAGCGCGTAACTGCCTTCAAGGCGCGTAATGCACGGACTTAAGTCGAGGGGAGAATTCGCGCAGGCTGAAAAGCGCGTAGCTACGTGCTTGTTTCGACTTAAGCGCATGGGAGAATAGACCCCTATGTGCATACAAAGCTCACAATACCATAAATGCCCATCCTTTGGTAATCAAAATGAGACATAATCTTGTCGTATAAGGTATTTTAAACAACAGTGGGTAATAATACAGTGATACATGTTGAAATTGGTGAAATTCTATAACAAAATGTACAATTTCCATAAATGCATGCCATTTTGGATATTTCACTCCGATGTTGATTATTTCTTTTTGCACATATGAAAAACAATGTATAGTTACAAATAAATGTTCAAACTATAGCAGGTTTACCACACAAAACAAAGAATAATCATACAAAAAAAGCATTAAAACCTGGTGACTCATCATAACGCTAAAATGCCCAATTGCAAGGCACCTTCACCAGATCCACGCCATCACCCAAAAATGTCTAGCACCAAGTATCAATACACCATTGTGGCATTCACAAAAAGTATAACCGAAAACTACTTGTAATATGCTATTTACCTGTACATATAAAATAATCATGTTATAAGACTGTAACATCCAGTAAAACTGTAATGCACCCTGACTGTGACCGACCCATTACCATTCATTGTGTAATGATGAAGAATGGGAATTCGCTTCCTTGTAACGCTCAATAGTTTACATTTACCAGCGTTAAATCTCATGTCCCATTTATGGCTCCAATCCAAGATGTTTTCTAGGTCGCACTGCAGCTGCGAACAGTCTTGCGTGTTAGTGATTTCTCTTATGCATTTAGAATCACCTGCAAACAAGGCAACCCTAGTCTCAGGACTAACGCAGTCTGGCAAGTCATTAATATACAGCAGAAACATCAAAGGACCTAAAAATGGATCCTTGTGGAACTCCTGATTAAAAGGGAGAGCAGGATGATAGGGCACCATCAACAGCAACTGTTTGTTTACGATTGGGTAAATACGACGGAAACCACTTTAAAAGGTTGCCATGAAATCCATATGTCTGGAGTTTACGTAAAATTAAGTCCTGGGGGACGGAATCAGATAAAAAGATGAAAAGTCTAGAGTCTTCGCATTTTTTAGCTCGTTTCCGTGTGGATTGTACTTTGTTGCTCAGGTGGCGCACTTCACTGTCAACCCAGGCAGGAGAATTTACATCCTTAATTACAGCGATGGGAATAAATTTACTGACAGATAAATGCACAAGATCAAGCCAACTTTGCCAACTGACATTAATATCAGGATGGAGAAGAGCAGAGTGAAATGACACTTAGATCGATAAAGTCAGCTCTTTTAAAATTGCACACGCTTCTTGCGCATGTGCGAAGTCTGTTAACATAAGTTTGAAAATTGAACTTAGTCACAGCATGATCACTGTTAAACTGACCAAATGTGTACTTTGGGCTCGGAGCAGCATTCAGGGATATTGGTGAAAACTAAATCCAACACATTTTCCTTAATATGAGTAGGTGGTCAATGATCTGGGTCAGGGAAAAGCTGTCAGCGAAGTTGCACAGCGTGTGTCCAGTGTTCGCCGATTCGTCCCACCAGGGTATATCTGGGAGATTAAAATTGCCAAGTGTAAATATAATTTTGTACTCAATACTACATTTAGAAAAAACGTTTGACAAAAAATCATAAAAAGATACAGGATCACTGTCTGTAGCACAAAATTATGCATACTTTCAATGATTTACTAGGCACAAGTTCGCAAATTATAACCTCACAAATACTGGGTTCCAAATCAGGTCGACGGTGGGGGATAATATCATTATGAATAGTAAGAAAAACTCCACCGCCTCGTTTGCCACCTCTGTCTCTGCAATACGGGGTATAACCCTTGGGAAGAATTTAATTTGACTCGACAGAGTCCTTCAACAAAGTTTTTGTGAGGGCGACGATATCAGGCATGCCAGCGTATATTAAGCCTTGAAGTTGAATCAACTTATTACGTTTTTTATTGACAGACTTCACGCTTCTTGTGTTCCATAAAGTAGCTTTTGATTCAGCTACATTGTGAGAAATAATATTCGAATCGCTTGGAGAGTCAAAAGCGGATAACGTTACTACATCAAGGTCAACCTGTAACTGAGTGCCGGAGCTGGTAACCCTCATGGTTTTTTTTTTTTTTGCTGCTTAGAGTCAACCTGTAACTGAGTGCCGGAGCTGGTAACCCTCATGGTTTTTTTTTTTTGCTGCTTAGACTGGCGCAGTAATTTGCATGACGCATATATCGTAAATAAAATGTTATAGGCAAGCACCTAACTGAGAGGGATGAATTTCGTCTCTTCTGAAGAAAGCTGCCCGTTCCCAAAACAAATTGAAATTGTCAATAAAAAACATGCTATGAGAGGTGAAAACTGATGGCAGCCATAAATGGAGATAAATGGTCGGGGTGGGATAGGACCAGAAATAGGACCAGATATCTGATGACAGAGAATCATTGTCATTATCGTGAAACAGTTCATTGAGCCTCATGCCATGTGGATGGGAGCTTTGTTATCTTATAACAAATGATAACAAATGTCCTGAATGGGATTTGCTACCCTGGCAGGGCTTCTACCATTATCATTCTGATAATAGGCCATTATGTTCCCATTTCAACACCATGCAGTTTTGCACTTCGAGAAATAGCTGCTGACATTAGCACTAATCCACTGTGCAGTATGCATATTTCAGAGATCCCATTCAGGACATTCTTTGCAGTCAACTGTGGTTAACAGGGGCTTGAAATGTATGAAAAGTGCATAAAATGATAGATACTGCAAATCCGATTACTGAAGAAAAAAAAACACTATTTTCAACTTGCAATAAAATCTGAATGGGACAGAACACCAACCTAGAATTTTAATATGTTGTTTCGACACTTAAGATCTCTGTACAGGCCAAATTTGGTGATCCTAGGACCTGTCCCACATCTTCATTTTTGCCTCCGAAATCGAGCAAAATTGCAAAATTCTAAATTTGAACGGTCAATAATAGACAAAGTATGATAGTTACTTGCTCCATGAATTACAGAGTGGTAGTCAGGGTGTCTGACAATATATGGCAGCAGTTTGAACTATGTAGGTAAAATATAACAGGCCAAAAGAGACCAACAAAATCATTCTCGGAAAAACTAAAAATGCCTTTTTTCCATTTTGGGGCAGCCAAAATAGCCCTATCTATTTGATTGAACTGTGCCAAATTTTGGCCAAGTATTCTTTGCAAAAATATCTGTGGGATTACCAAATTTTAGTCTTCTAAGTTGTATATCTTTCCAGTTACAGGCATTTGAAAATCTGTTCAGAATAAGGGGTGCGATTTTGGGCATGGACCCCCCTCTCATATTTATGGGGCTGAGGGTCACAATTTACATCAGAACCCCTAGAAAATTTGCACTTCACAACTGGTTAAAATTTGAAGAAATTCTGAGCCATCAACTTTTTAACTATTGAGAAAATTGGTTGATTTGACATGGAATGACCCTCCTGTGCTGTTAATGGTGATTGCAAAGTCGGTCATTTGAACAGGCATAACAATACGAATGTTTTCATTTATTGTATTTGATGAATGGCTTTATGTCGCAACTTGATTACTACACCAAGCCTTTATGTAACGCTACAGAATGAACAGTAAACTAGCAAAGGCTGTTTTTGGTTCACTAACATTGGATAATGGGCATGTATTCTGTCACTATTGAAGGTGATGCCCAAAAATGGTGCACTTGCTTTGCTTTTTTTTGGATTAAAATATTCGAAATGTACCTGAACTGAGCTGTATATTTCCATTAATTTGAATATCTTACACTGATTCATGGTACTGTTTTGCTGGTTCATGCATTATGTGCAAGCTACATAGCTAGTTAAGTAGCATTGACTCCGTCCATGTGTGCACCTTCAGCACGGAAAAAAATTCAGCCCAAAAAACTGCATAGCTAATCATTTATTTATCATTGCATGCCCACTCTGACTTCTTTAACCAATAGCAGTTATGCATACTTGTTGCCACTGTTTAGCAATTTTTAAGGTAAAATAAGAAATATTAAGAATCTATTATTTTATGCATGCGCTGAACTTGCATGACAGTACTGCACAAACAGGCACAGTATTTGTTGTTCAACCTTTATGAGCAAGAAGTTTTGAGTGGGTTGGAAACGCTGGACAAGATGAGATGTGAACGACACACCATTAGTGCGCAGCATCAGTGCATGCGAGTGATATTGCGGATATTCACTGATGCGGCTGAACTCCATCTGCACCAAGACGAAACGAGAGTCTCAGAAGAAGAAAAAAAACAGACGCAAAACACGTCGGGGTGCTGATTACGAGATAACCAACAAATTACATTGCCTTTATCTAAAACTATTGTGAATGTTTTACTGAATTCATGCCAAATTTTTTTCTTGATGCCTTGTGTGTAATAACTGTCAGGGATGGTCTAGTAAGTTCATTTGTTGAATGATGTTAGGGGCAAAGGGCATTGCAATTTCATTAAATGAATGCCCTGCTATTCTAAAGCCGCTTATACAGATGAGAGCAGCTGTGTTTTTCTAGGCCATGGTTGCTCAAATCTGCCTGTTTGTCAGCTATTCTTGTCCTGCGGAACCCCAATGCTGAGGACAGCAATCTGCGGGGTTTTGGTGAAAATGTCCGGAAACTCTGGGACTCTCCCTGCCTGGCTCGTCAGCATTTTTGTGCCTTACCCTGCGTCGCCGCCAGCCGCTGACCAGCTCACGAGCTCTGAGCAGGCTGCCTGAAATGAAGCCTGAGTTTAATTAAGCGGCTTCGCCAGCCGTGCTCCCCAAAGAGTTCCGTCAGCGCACTCCATAGACGATGACACGGAGCCTCTTTCTCTTCCCACATTTAGTGCCTTCATAAAGAGGTGGGAAAAAATAACACCATCTATAGTGTTCAGATTAAAAAGAGTTCACACTCTTCCTGAAAGGCTAACAGATGCTCATTCAAAGAGGCAAAAAGGCAATTTCAAACTTGGCTGTAGTAATCCCAGTCTATTATCAAGAGAGTTACCGCCCCTTCCTCTGTACTTTATGCCTGCTCATTCTCTCTGCTTTTCATTCTGTCTCTTTGGTTCAAATGACCTGGAGTCTGCCCTTCCTCCATGCACTGACCCCCCCCCCCGCCACCCACCCCCTTCCATCAACATCTTTTCTTCCCTCCACTATACATGCAGTCCTTTTAGGCAGGTAAACTGAAATAACTACCTCCCCTGACTTGATGCTACATACCATGCTTCCTATGTTTATCTTTGAAACCACAGCAATTTAACCATTTAATTTTGCATCTGTTTTGGAATTTTCTGTGAGTTTAGGACCCCTGCATTCATATATCGAGGCAGATCCCCCACCCACCCTTATGCCGGCTTAGCACGAGTAGAAATTATATTGGCTTGTGAGTCAGATCTTCAACGAAATTCAATCACTTCCTCCTTAGCGCCATATCTATCAAATCTTGGGATTTCATTGACATCTATCCATTGCTTTTTGAGAAATCCTGTTTGTTCGTTCTTATGTTGGGAAGGTCTTTAGCATCAGAGAAGTCACACTGGGTATCACACTGGCAGCTACCTGAGCACGATTTGGTAATCAAAATCATATTTACTATTACAATACAGGGCATAAGAATTTGGGCAGTGCTCGTCTTTGCTTTAGTTCTATTAGTTTTTTTCTTTAAGTTTTACTTTGAGGACATTTACAACCATACTGGTTGATCTTGCGAGAAAATAGTCATTCCTGTGTACAGTGACTGTACATAGTCCAAATACTCAGATTGCACTGTATGCACACTATATACAGTGTGGTTTAATGAAAATCTCATCAAGCCTCAGTACATGTTTTAGTATAAGCTTTTTTACACCTCTGCCTGGAGGTGATATGTTTTCTCTGACATTTGTTTGCTAACCCATAACAAGTGCTGTTCTTGACATATAGGGTAGCAGGCTTTGATTGAAAGGCCATTCAGGAAGGCCGGCACTCCGAAAGTCGAATGTGAATCTATGTGATCCATGCCACCGGGCAGCAAGAGACATTGTATATGACCGGTTGGTAATTTTTCAGTCTTTGGCATTTATTTTTCTCAAGTGATCCTTGGCTTTGGATGAAGAAGACCAAATAATAAGATTTTTTGTGCAGATACTACATCGTATGATTGTGTATCTTGCTGCCCGTTTGTATCATCCTAATTCATTCTTGCGGGGCACTCTCTCCCTACTTCCTCCTACTCCCCCAGGTCTTTTTCCAACTCCACTCCTGCTTTTCCAGAAGTTATCCTTACTGCCTTTACATGTCTTTCTCCCTGTGCTTTTTCATTTGTAGTGTTTAATTTCTAAGCACAGTTCCATTCTCCATCCTCAAGTCCTCTGCAGCTCATCTTTGTACTCTCTCTATCCCTCACTCTGCATTTCATTCTGTTGCTTTTCTGTCAACTGTCCCAAAGGAAGCCTTCTCTCTTTCTCCTTTTCAATTGAGGAGTTTCCATCCAACTGTTTTGATGCAAATATTTAGTTTGAGCATAAAGAATGCCTGTAATATGAAGAAAACCTCTGAAATTTCACGAAGAGTTTTTATGCTTGGCTGAGGTGGAAACATTGCTTTTTGGGGAAAAAAAAGTGATAAAGGGTAATGGAAAGAGATTTTCCAACTGGTGACTACCTAAGTCAGGCATTTCCACTCCAGGTAATGGAAAAGAAGTCAAATAACGCTATTCTGATCATGCAAACTTTTTGGATCCTTTTCAGAAAATTTCATTATGGTAATTGATAGAAATGTTGATTGAAATCGATTTTCTCTTGCTGATTTTTGGAAAATTAGTGTTTGCAGAACACTTGGATGGAAACTTAACCTATTACTTTTGTCTTTATCTTTCTCTCCCTCTATCACCTCATCCCCTCTTGCCTCTCTTATCTATGTAGAGCTCTGGCCACAGGGACTATGATGTCCACTACGCGGAGCTGGACACTTCAGCTCTGGCCTCTTCACCCAGCCTGCGAAGCTCCATTCAGGCTGATGGAGACCTTGTTGAGTACGCGACCATCCAGACTAGCTCATACTAGCCAATATCAGCCTTTCCCAAAAACAGTGGCCTCAAGGTATACACACAACAGCTCCGTTATTTCCGCTCTCAAGCACGCAATTCTGTCCTTGTTCTCAGAGCGCATCCTCATGTTCTCAGAAATTCTCTCCAGTTTATATGTGTTCAAGCTGTGCTTTTGATTTTTTTTTCGATTAATGACTTGATGTTCGACTGTTTTCCCTGTTGTAACAGTTGACGGAAATAAATCAGTTGGTTTAATGTTTTATTTTTATTACCATCTTGGAAATTTGTAATGATTTCCAACATTTCCCCTCTGAATTTTTCATTACATTCACATCCAAGCATTTAAGCGGGGAAGTGTTTTTTTTTAATTACTCCAAATTATTGACAAAATAAATGTATTTGCGTTAAAGATCACTCATTGATATTAATAAAAAATGAAAAGCACATTCTCATGCCGATACGCAGTAACAGTCACTAATTGACAAACTTGGGGTGCTTTAATAAAAGGAACTTGACCCCAAAGTGCAGTCCATTTGTTAAGTGTGAACACAAGCGTACCCTGCTTGGTAATTTCTAAAAACCCATTCATCAATGGGTTAAAGTGTAGTTAAGAGCTTCAATCGGCCCCTCTCTTAATTCCTCTTCCTTTCTTTCCTCCCTGCTGCCCAACACCCCAAACGTCAACCGCTTCCATCCGCTCATGGCAGGAGAGGTATCTAAACATGACTTTTTGCACTCAGATATGCATGATTAATGGATGACAGCTCACATAGAGTACTCATGTACTGCAAGCTGTGACAGCTCTGATTGGGATCCATAGCCAAATTTTTGCATAAACTATGAAACTGACCAATCAAAAACTGTGTCATAACTTTCCACACAAATTTCTTGCAAATAACCACAGTACACATGACGTGAATATTAGATGGACATAGACAATACAATAAGATGGTTAGTGTCAATTAACTCAATGGTGGCCTTCAGCATCTGGAGGGCCCATTTCAAAAGCTAGTGTGGTACCCTGAAAAACATAAAAGAGAAAGACAGTGAAGTACACCTTGAAGTGCTTTACTGAGAAGAAAAGCCATAGAGAACAGAACAACGGGAAACCACCAATAGTTAAATGTTTTTATTTCTACCTCGAAGGGGCAAGGAGAACCTGATACAGTCTCACCAATTTAATGTTTCTGGGTTTGACAGTTAACGGCAATGGTGGTTTACAAGAGTAATGCATGCAAAAGCATTATTATGAGAGTGCTTGTCATGAGAATGGGTTTGCTAACTGTTTTGTCTCTGGAGATAAATAGTTCCAAGCTAGTAGGCGTTGTTTTGATTTACATAGTGTTAGCTGCAATCGTGTTGGCTAATGCTTAAGTTAGGTTTTAAACATTATATTTAGCATGTTTACATCTCGTAATACTAATGTTATTACCATTTTGTTTGCAAAGTCTGTAAGCATTTAATCACAGTCTCCCACGTGTGATATGTGGTACGATGCTGAAACATTACTCACAAAATGGCTGAATAAATTATTAAAGAGACCTTATAGCATCACTATCATACTCTCTTTGTCCACCAAATTAATTTTGCTGCTGATCCTACTGTCTTCTTTTTTGCTTCTTGTCCTGTCGGAAAACTCTGTGACCTATAGCATTTCGAAACAAACTTCAAAAGACTCATGATACGCTGTTATGTGAGTTGACATTGCATTTTGTTTAATACTATTTGATGGAAAGAACAGAATGATCGCCAAGGCCCCAATTAAATTAGGCATTTGTAATTATATTTTCCACATTGTAATAAGAGAAGAGTGTGGATGCAAAGCCATTCATTTTATCCCTCAACTATAATTCTGGAGGTGCATTTGTTTCATTTGCACCATCTTTCAGGCACCTATAGCCATGCCAGTGGTGCAAGTGCAATCATTGGCAGGCTTTTTACAGCTGCCGGAACAAATAAACAGGTCACTTTTGGGGCACAGGATGTTTTCTATTTTAGCTAATATTGTCCATTTTACACTATCCCTGTAATTAAATTTTCCTCTCACAAGTAAGCAAAGGCAGTGGCGGAAGCGTGTGATGATGGGCCTGAGTGCAAGAATTATTTTTGGCTCCCCCCAGCCTAATCATTCACAAATCCACCTGATGGAATCTTGTCAGTCTGCCCATACTAACGCACCCATAAACAACTATACATCAGCAGAATATAAAGCATCAGAATAGTTTGTGTATTAGGAAGGGCACAATTTGCGTAAAGTATCTGATTCAAGTTCTCTACCTAAAGTAAAATAAATAGCTTGATGTCAAATAGTTTCCCAAAATCTTGCATTGCAGATTAGCAGTCTCGCCATCCAAAAAAAATGAATACAAGTATAGAACTTTTGCTAAGATTTCTGGAGCCTTAACAATGCTGAACAATTGATAAAACTTTTCATGATTTATTATTTAATTACACAGCAGTATGCTGTATTATTAATTTGCAAACATTACAATCATTATACGCTAAATTAGTTAACTAGCAAGTAATCTGCTATGGTCTGATGACCTGTTACCAGCCACGCAACACCAGCTGCAAAAATGACAGATATATGCTTGCAACTAACTTTATTTCTGTGTTGCCCAATATCCCGCTTAGTTGCCACATAGACAATTGTTAAAAAACCTACAATTCTTCATATAAGAACCCACATTTGTCATTTTCAGTGGCATTCCAGCTGGACAAGTAAAATGCAGATTTTTTTTCATTATTTAACTCATTTGAGTAAATACAACACCTTCAATTCATTGTCTGCTTGAACTTGGTGCAAACTGTCTTCAGCGGGCTAAATGGTTGAGCTGGGAATAATTAACCGGGGCATCCAAAAAAAAAAAAAAAAACAGAAAGAAAAATGTCTGATGCGAAGGTGAGAGCAGGGTAGCTCAGAGTTGGTCTTGGCAGCCAGTTAATTTGTCAGTTCCTCTTCCTTTGTAATTTTTTGCTTCCATTCTTGTGTTTGCTCTCTGATGCATGCATTTTCAGTGAAGTCCCTGAGAAAGGCTAGCTAAACTAAATAGTTTACTTGAACATTTCATTGGTCATCGTATTTTCCATAAATCTCCTCTAAAGGAATACAAGAGGAAGGATATTTTCCATAAAATAAACAGAAAATACGCAACCTTATCATTATCAGTTTAAAATAAAAATCTCAGTATCTAGGTCAAATGTAGGTCTCTGCAAATTTACATGAGATTTAGACATAGACAGACTATTAACTTAAAATGCTGGTCCCTGTGAAGAAACATTTGTTTGGCTTTGATGCTGTTTATGAAGGGAGAAATGCTCCCATGTTTCAGTGTTATGTAAAATAAATTGATGTCCCGTGATTTGATGGCAACACAGGCATAGAGACTATATTCACTTTTGACAGCAGTTACAGCAGTTTTTTTTTTTTTTTATCAGCAGGGTCCCTGTCATGCGCAGGCTTGGATTCAACTGCACCCCTGGTGTTTCTGCCGCTGGGCTAAGGATCTTTGTTAGCTGCTATATTTTGCCGGTGAAGTTTAATGATTGCCAATGTCAGCCAAGCACCCACTAACGGTGATTTAAGCGATGTCCTCTGTGTCCTATGAAGGAACCACAGCTTGCCAGTTGCCACCATAAATGTTTTTAAAAAGTGCTTGAATTGTTCAATTAATTGAATTCCAGTCAGGAATTAGAGGGCGGGGCTGCCAATGCGTTAACTGCAGCTAAGTTCATACAGAGGGTGAAAAATCATTGGAAACACCATCATAAAAGCAGTTTTTGTTCAGTGCTTCAGACATGGATAGATTCAATTCAATGGTGATTTTTACAGCAAGCAGCAACCTGCGGGGCTGAAAAGTGAAATACAGAAGTGCCAAAAGCTGCACTTTTTCGAATGGCCACTTGAGGCTGACTGCAGAAAGGAGTCAATCCTCGTTGACCCCCTTGTTAAAACCCAGTGATATGATGACACTTTAGCTTATTTTCTACTTGATTTTATTTAGATTTTTTCATTGCAATTTTTTTTTTTTTTTTTTTTTTTTAATTGCTTTTATTTATTATTCTATTGTAAAGCACTTTGGTTCAACGAACGGTTGTTGTAAAGTGCTGTATAAATAAAGTGCAAAAGTGCAAAAATCTCAATTTCACAGCA
Source organism: Gymnothorax reevesii (assembly GCA_029721435.1). Classification (NCBI taxonomy): domain Eukaryota; kingdom Metazoa; phylum Chordata; class Actinopteri; order Anguilliformes; family Muraenidae; genus Gymnothorax; species Gymnothorax reevesii. Next base: position 36,218,027 of record CM056578.1, read on the forward strand.
AAATTAAACATTTTTACAACCTGGTTCAAAATACGGTTTTGGTCTCTGGATTATTTTCCCCTCCGTGAAAACTGGGTGGAGTGAATTTTTTTGTCACTACTATTTACATTATATAAAGCCCTACATTTTTTGCATAGTTAAGGGCGTGGCCACTTTGAGTGACAGAACCTCAGATTACACAGTCTGTGGGCAGGAGTCGTCTCATTCGATTATGTCGTGGCTAGGCTACAGCACAAGCCTACACGGTCCCGGGCTTTAGAGTAGGAATGCCAAGCCCTCCCGCTAACCACGGGTCTGTCTGAGGGATAATAGCGAAACAGAAGATTGTCTGAATTTAGGGTAGACATACTTTTGAACAAAAGCTGTCAGTTGGGGGTAAGAAAACCATCACGGATTCCCTAGCAGGTTGCCAATATAACTGGCTGGTCAGCTATAACATTAGAACCACCATAGCACGCTCCCAAATGATGGGGTGCCCAAGCAGATTCCCCGGAATACTTGGGGCTTGACCAGAGATTGCCGTGGTTATTGCGATGCGAATCCACTGAGTGTATATCTGATAGGAATGCATTTGCCAACATTGGATTTGTTCCATTTTCAGTGCGATTACACCCTATTTCTGAATGTGGGTGGGAATTATGAATGTATATGATGGAAGTTGTTAATGAAAGTATTGTGGACAACAGATGGAAATTAGCTAAAGAAGCTAGAATCTGGTACCGGCATCTGCTCTGCTGAGCTTAATGTTTTTGTACACTGTCTAAATTACGGATGCGGTATCATTGTAAATAGAAAGGCTAGCTAGCTAGCTAGCTATATAGCTAATTTAACGTATTCCACGTTATCTAGCAAGCTGGCTAGCTGTTGCTAAATGTGTTTCTACATAAAGTCCATCATCCACAAGCTAGCTAACCACATTAACCTGACTAATAAGCCACAAGGCAACGGAAAAGTGTCACTAGCTAGCCACATTCGGCTATATGCGGTTTCGCAGGGCATGAAAGCTTTTTTCTGAAAGTAACACCAATTTTACGATGCGATAAAAAAAAATTTGCACGTCGCAGTGGTATCATTAGCTAATATAAAAGTCAGAGATAAGCTGGGCCGCTGATAAAATGACCAAGGAGCCAGACACCCAGCTGTGTTAGTATTGATGAGCCCATGTAAGCTGCCTACAGCAACCAATTAATTCAGTATTTCCTGAAGTCAGAATGTAGGGTGATAGCACTTCATATCAAAATGTGTGAGTGTGAGGTAGGAAAATAAAGGTCTGTCAGGTTTGTTGGTAACCTTACGTAATGCAATGTTATCGTTTGGCTGGCATACTACCATAAATGAGACCTGGTTAGGGTGTATACAAGAGCTAAGACGAGCAGCAGCTTTCACTCGCGGGGATACTGATACTCAGTGAGCCGACCGCCGCTACTCCTCAGTGGTGTACGGCGTTCTTCGCGTTACTGCCTCACTAATATGAACAATGTTCGTCTTGCAGCCGCTTCAGGAATATAAACAGCGTTCGACCCGCCACCGTAAGCATCTTGGCAGGATCTATTTCTTTACAGGGACAGATATAACCCCGCATCTCGGCCTTAGCGAACCATGAAACATCGAGATAAGTAAGCTTTTTAGTCTAGCATGGAAGTCGTAGCTAGCTTGGCAGCTGCAAGCTTAGAGGGCGTGTTTCAGCAAACAGGCTCCTTCAGCCCCGCCCATTGGGCCCACCTCTGCTCCAGAAACGGCCCCACCTTTTTGCCCATTTTTGGATAAGCCAAGAGGTAGGTGGAGTCAAGTAAGTGCCAAGATGGCGACCAAATTTGCTTCAAAATGGATATTCAGAAACCTATGGGTGACATCACAGAGCCTGCGTCCATATTTTATACAGTCAATGTTTTACAGCAGTATTTCAATGGCTTTTCAGAATATTCCAACCAAGGGATTGCTTGTCCCCTTTAGAGAGCTTTTACTTGTGGCACGTTTTGTGTGGGTGATATTTGACATAACATTTATTTTTTGACTCCGTTCCTATTGCATTTTTTTCCCGCTGCACACCTGTAATTTGGATATCAACTGATCTCTTCAGAGCTCTTTTAGTATCCATGTCCAGCTTTGGAGACTTAACAGGTGCTCATCTGCAATTTAGACATCCTTTAAGCAGAGATGTGTTTCGAATTAGCATTCAGAAGAACAGTATGACCTGTGTAGGTGCTTTTGTAATTGTAGTTTTGTAGTTTTCAGGGGTATTTCTGACATTTTGTCCAACCCCTGTATGTGAGCATATAGGGAGTAGTCTATATGTGGTATGTGTACAGTTATATGAATTTTGCTTTTTGAGATTGTGTTCTAGCGAATTGGATTTGAAGACAAAAGTAGGAACCATCGGCTTCAATGTGTGGTTATTTACCTCGCATTGTGTGAACTATGTAGCAATTGCAGCCCGTTTTATGCAGAGCCACTTTCACTGCACTGAGAGTACAATGTACAACTGAAGGGAAACATTCGTTTTCACTTTCAGAACAGAATGCAGTCCCTCTTCTGGGAACAACTTGTGAAATGGCTGGGGTTCATTTTGCCTCCAACGTTTTTGGGATCCGGATTTAAGCTGTCAAGTGCTGGCCAGATGTTTGGCCAGAATAAATGCAAAACTCAGCAGAAGGCTTTTCCCTCAAATGGTTGGAGCAAAACTGTGAAGAAAAACGACTTGCAAAAGATGATCGCTACCATCGCCTCCAACACTCAGAAAACAGATTGTGGCCTCCTAGCTTCAGGGCATCATAGAAACTATTTGAGGTGCTCAAAGTGAGAGGGAATGCCAGCCTAAAGATTATTTTATGTCATGATAATTTTATGCTGAGTATAGAGTACAAAAATAGACAAAATGAACATTTATGTCATGGTGGGAATAATATTGGTTTTACACTTGGACTGAATGGGGCGAAAACTCATGTCCCTTCTGGCATTTGCTAAGGTAAAAATCCCAGGTTCAGAAAGTAAAAATTCTCCCAATAATTTTTTTTGTCACCTTTAATTGTGATTTAGCGCAATTCCTTCATCAGGAGGTCCAGTTAATCAGAGGAATTCCCCCCTTCCTGATTTCTTATTTTTTTGCATATTTGTCACACCTAAATGTTTCAGATTATCAAACAAATTTTAATACTAGACAAAGATTGTGATTAACCACATTTTTTTAGTTCAATTTCTCTAGCCACACCCAGGCCTGTTGAATCAAGAAATTACTTAAATAGAAGTTGGCTAAAAAATCTTAAACAACACATTATGGCGCAATCTAACCAAATTCAAGAACAGATGAGAAACAAAATTACTGGCATCTATCACTCTGGAAAGGGTTACAAAGCCATTACTAAGGCTTTGGGACTCCAGTGAACCACAGTGAGAGCCATTATCCACAAATGGAGAAAACTAGGAACAGTGGTGAACCTTCCCAGGAGTGGTCTGCCTACCAAAATTACTCCAAGAGTGCATTGACGACTCATCCAGGAGGTCACAAAAGAACCCAGAACAACATCTAATGACTAACAGGCCTCACTTGCCTCAGTTAAAGTCAGTGTTCATGATTCAACAGTTAGAAAGAGCCTGGGCAAAAATGGCATCCATGGGAGAGTTACAATGCAAAAACCATTGGAAACCAAAAAGAACACAAAGGCTCTTCTCACATTTATCAAAAACATCTTGATGATCCCAAAGACTTTTGGGAAAATATTCTGTGGGCTGACGAGACAAAAGTTGAACTTTTTGGAGGGTTGGCTTGTCGTTACATCTGGCATAGAGCTAACACAGCATTTCATAAAAAGAGCATCATGCCATCAGTCAAACATGGTGGTGGAGGTTTGAAGGTATGGGGCTGCTTTGCTGTTCAGGACCTGGACGACTTGCCGTAATTGATAGAACCATAAATTCTGCTCTCTACCAGAAAATCCTAGCCTGGAATCCATCCGTATCAAGCTTTGGTCGCTCCCAATGGTCACTTGGCTATAGTCTAGTCTCAGTCGGTAGGCCAGTGCGTAGCCCTTATGTCACTAATGAACTGCATATATAAATATTCATGTTTTCTTCTCTTTGTTAATTGGGTGACCTTTTGGCGAGAACCACCAATCGCGCGGCGCCATGGGTTATCCGTCGCATCTTGTTGTCAGAAGTGGCAGCTAGGTAGGCGAGCAATTCAACGTTGGGATATACAAGTGTCTATCTTATATCTGCATGTAGTGTGTATATTTCCTGTTACTTTGCTACATCAGGCATTTTACAACACAACTATCGGCTGTACTCAGCATTACGAATATGAGTTTGCTAGCCAGCATTCGTGAATGTTAATTGACATGAGCTTAAAAATTAGATTGTAGCTTGCTTGCATTTACCTCTTGGAGTGGTTGTTAGTTTTTGAACAGGATAATGTTTGGCCATGTCTGGATTTTGTTTATTTCAGTGGGATTCCCTGGTATAATACAGGCTAAATTAAATAATACTCAAATTACATAAGGTATTTCGCTGTAATTGGCATTAGCTATAGCTTGAAGGGCATCAGCTAGGTTAAGCCTATGAAGCTGGCATGTAATACAACAGTTGCTAATTTATTCCTTGCCTGTCTACTTTTTTCGGAAAAGAGAAGATGGATAGCTTGTTCCTATTATTGAAACCTATTGCTACAGAACGTTTCGGCATTTTTAACGTGGATGGCCAAAGCAAGATACACTCAACATTTAATTTTTGCGCCTGATGTTGCTGCATTTTCCCGCTTGTTGTCCCCCGCCGCCGTGGTGGCGAGCGGAGCAGGGGACATAGTGTTGAGCTCACGTCACGTCTCGTTTGTTGTGAACGCGATATCTGACTGATTTCATTCTTCTTTGGCTTTAATGTGTATTAGTGTAATACGCCGACCCCGGTTGATTTCCGCGACCAGGCAGGGGACAAGGCCACGTTTAGTGGCAACACTTTTTTAATATCTGATATCAATCCAATACAAGATCATGGCGATCAAATATATTCCTTTTCCCTTTAAAAATGATCGATGGCAATAACAGTATCACTGAACATACAAACACAAGCATTATTTCAATTTGAAAGTTTAATTTGCAGTCTGCCGCAGTCCGTACTGAATTTCTGTATTGCCAGATGTTACGTGAGCGCTGCTGAGAAAGACGCCGGTCTCGAACAAAGTTCATTTTCTCCTGAAAAGTTAGTCTTAAAAATGTCATTGCAGCCCCAGAATATTTGGAAGATCTTGGACTTATTTTTCACGGACTACATATTTAATTGTCCCCCGCCGTGCGGAATGCGCAAAGAGGCGGGACATAGTATTCACGACTGTACGTCCTTCCGTCCGTCCCGAATCCTTGTCAGCGAGATATCTCAAGAACGAATTGACGGATTTCCTTCAAATTTCATGTCAACATGTATTAGGGTGATACCCCCGCGCCAGTCCATTTTGGTGACCTTCGCATCACTCTCAAGGTCACACCGAGAGATTGTTCATTTTCACACGATTTCACATCATGTGGCGGGGGACAAAGACACGCTAGTGGCAAATAAATGAGTTATTGCACTGCTGCACAACCTTCATCCATCACTCAACTAAACAAATTACTTCTTAAAACGTGACGTCGCTTATAACATTGCTCCAACATATTGATTGGCTCACCATGTAGTTACCGACGAGAAATGGACTGGTTCACTAATAAACTGGACCAAGTATCTAGCAGCCTATCAATTGTAAAGCCCTCTCATACAACAATACTGAACACCAACTTATAACTTTGGGGCCTTTTCTACAACTATGTTCCATCTCACAGGAATTTGCACAGACGTTTCTGGAAATAAATAATAATAATAATAATAATAATAATAATAATAATAATAAATACATTAATAAATCAAGAGGAAAACAATAGGGTTTCAGCCCTTTGGGCTTAAACCCCTAAAAATGAAAAGTAGCTTCACATTTGAATTTGTAATACGAAGCCAGATGTTTCCAATCTTCTTTCTTATCTCTCAAATCAAGTTGCACTGTTTTGGGCTTAAAATAATCATTTTAATTTTTCTTTAAAATCCATAAAGTTTGTAAAATACCCTTGACTGATTAAAGAGGTAATATACCATTGAGATGATGAAAAAGCTTGATTATATTAGTTAGCCATTTTATCATTTCTTTAATGTGTTTGTAATACAACATGCAGCATGTTACCATAAAAATATTCATCCCTCTTTGGAATGCAAGAAGTGTTTCCGGTCACCGGACATGAGAACACTCTCATTGATTCATTTGCATAATAATAAAATGATTCTATTAACTATTAATTTTAAATGCTGAGCTACAGCTGTATTGAGCTCTTAGTTGATTTAGAATGCAAATATAAAGAAGCACATGTAGGACAGATAGGAACCTTTACATATTTAATTGGCAGTTCAATTGATTAGAAGTCAATGTGTCTTCATGTATAGTGCATAATTGAGGGCCAACACTTATTTATTTCTCCATTATTTAAGTAGGTAAAAATCTATTGAGATTAAAAAAATCTCTGCCAAGAAGGCAGCAAGGTTGAACATCAATAACATTCTGATTGCATACACAAAAATACAGAATAGCACATGGGGGGATGAATAAATAAATCAAAAATCAAAGGGGTTGCAAATGCACAAAACATATACAGTACATACAAACAAAATGCATCAAAATACAAACCCCAATTCCAATGTAGATAAAACGTTGTGTAAAACGTGAATAAAAACAGAATGCAATGACCTGCAAATCTCATCAACCCACATTTTATTCACAATGGGACACAGACATATCAAATGTTGAAAGTGAGACATTTTACCATTTCATGAAAAATATTAGCTCACTTTGAACTTGATGCCAGCAATACATCTCAAAAAAGTTGGGACAGGGGCAACAAAAGGCTGGAAAAGTAAGTGGTACTATTAAAAAATAACTGGAGAAGCACTTGGCAACTAATTTGGTTAATTGGCAACAGTTTAGTAATGTGACTGGGTGTAAAAAGAGCATTTTGGAATGGCAGAGTCTCTCAGAAGCCTGCCTGTTAAGTAATTTGTGCAATCAGGCTACTAATAATGCAATAATACATGTAATTCATGTAGCGTTTTATTAAATACTCAAAGTCGCTTTATAAAGAAAAAAGTGTAAATGGTTGCAGTCAATGTAGGCATTTATTTGGCTGTGGGTATTTTCTAAAGTGGGATTTATGCTTCATTTCAGAGAGGAGTTGGAAGTGGTTGGCGAAATTCATTTTTTTCCTTTTTCTTTTTTTTTTGAAGTTTCCATTACAAAAGGGGTATGCTCGATGTTTTTTTATTACATATCAAACATTGAACAATATGTCAATGTCAAATAATAAAAATAATAATAACAATACTATTCAAGATTAAATTAACAAGAACAGATCCTCCCCTGTCTGGATTTGACCTCATGCATGAGCAATTTAACTTCGTCTTCGGAGAAATGCGGCGACCTTCCTCGGTCCATCACAGGTTTCGGTTTGAGGATTTGGGATAGCGCAGCCTGCTCTTAAAGGCAATGGCACCTGGCACACTGATTGGTTTAACTGGCGTTAACGCCCAAACCACTCCTATGCATAAGATAACGGGTAGTGCAGGTGTTTTAGGGATAAGGGAAGGTGTGCAAGATTGCAACTTTCGCGGGGTAACGCCTCTTACGCAATGCTAAATCCCCAGATAACGGGTTTAGGGACTCTGATGTAAGATAGGGCCTGCAGCCTCCACAACTGGGTCCAATATGGCTTATCTGGAAAGATGATAAGAACGAGTTTGCTAAAATATTGGTAGGGACTATCAGGCTTCCAAAAATATTGGTGTGTCCCCACCATCTTTACGCAAATCTACGCCCTTGCTTTTCATGATTGTAGTTATTTATTTCAAGATTTCACAAGAAAGTCAGTACTTTGTGGAATTGAGGCCATGTTCTCTTGGCCAATATCCATACAGGAACCCTTTTTATCTCTATTGAATCTTCCATAGAACATATGACCGTGTGAAAGCACTAAGAATCCTTGATCTAATAGTGCTTTGCTATGGAGACTCAGCGGAGCCATTTGGAACCCATTCTTTAAAGTGTGTTTGGCACAGTCGGTGCTCTTTTTGTGTGTAAGCCTGTGTTTCCACTTTCACCTTCTACAAAGTGAATGGCAAGAAAATGCCTCAAAAAGCAGCTTATGCTCTTGTCTTAATGCACTTCCTGTCAGCTGTATGCCTGAGAGTGTTTTCTGCCGGATGGAAAGGCAAACAAAATATTCCACAAAGGCTTTTAGTGTTATCAGTGCACATCCTGAGTCAACCACCTGGTGTTCGTGAATCTTTGCCTTTTCGTCTTTTTTTGGCTAACTAGAGTGGGCTCCAAGTATATTTACAAAATAATAATAAAAATGTGAAAAATACTGTACAGTATTTATCTTCCAATGGATACAACCAAAATCATTTACTGATTTAATTACAAATAAATTTAACAAGGTTTAACAATTATTGGCACACTTAAAGATTATTGCAAATGACATCTACCAAAATTTAACCATGAATTAAATTAGACTAATTTAAGTTTTATCCAAGTGTCACGGAACTACATTGAGCCATTACATAACTTCCTGTTTCACCTAGGGTATAAAGAGAGGTAGAACACATGCAATATCCCTTTGTCATCCAACACTATGAAAAAACAAAACAACTGTCAGTTCAAAAGAAGCAGATGGTCGTTGACCTTCATGAATCCGGTAATGGCGACAAGAAATTTAAACAATCAATCTAATATGCCACTGAGCACTGTCAGGATAATTATTAAAAAATTCCAAACATTTGGAACTGTTGTGCCCTCTACCCTTGAGGTTTTCAACTGCATTTTGCCTCCCAGGCAGGGTGCAAACTAAGGGGGAGCTAGAGGGAGCTCGGCTCCCCTTAAAGGTACCTTGTGTAATGGACAGCCAAAAATAAAATTCATACTCTACACACTCCAAAATGAAAGGGGGCAGTATACCCGCACAGAGTGAGTTGGTCTACCCTAGCGTAACAATCAAGAAACGGCATAGTCCCTCCTCCCATCCAGCCTACAGTCCATGCTCCGCCCCCACCTTCCCAATGACCTCAGAGCCATCGCCGAATATCTACAATCCAAACAGGCCTACTCTCACTCCAAAACTCTGAGATATAAAGACATGAACGAACGTCAATTGATGTCAAGTCATTCTGTACTATGACATCTTCAAGCTACTCCCCTTCATCTGATCCAGCAAAATATGCCCAAATTAAGTGTCATTTTTCATTCGAAATAAATTCATTAGCTAGATAACATTCCCTGCTGTTGAGCAAGCTAGCGTCAATGTAACGTTAGCTAATGTTAAGCGCTAATGCTGAACCAATATTTGCGTGAATAAATCTATCTAATACCGGACTTTACCATAACCAGTCTCTGATGCAAAAATCAGCTGGCCAGTCGATCGCCGCTGTTAGTTGACCATCACTTTACCGTACGTGGTCAAAACAGTTACAGCGGAGTTCAAAATTATGAAGTTATCTTCGCTCCACAAGTACAAGTAACACTAGGGACAAGATAATTTTAGAACATTACGTACGCCGCCCGCCTGATGCTGATTTCACAGTATGCAACCAATTTGCCTGATATGCAGTCTTCATTAGCAAGACCTCTTCTCGCAGTTAGGTATCATTAGTCACAACTAAATATTCTGTCATGTTTCATTACATTATGCAATGTTTTCTGTAACATTTTGTGTGTTCATTTAGGGTTCATTATCATCGAGGCCATTGCAAGCTTCTTAGCTAATGTATCTTCCACACGATTGACATCAGGTTCATGTACGCCCTCAAGCCGAGCCATTTATTCATGCATTGCAGTTTGGCTAGCAGTTATTATGCCCGCATCCCCGCCACCCATGGCAGAAACTGGTATTATGACACAGGACGGTGCGCAGCTAGTGATTTACCGTGCTAATTCACGTTGATGTCTCTGCAGCACTATACCTTGTCATCCTTTTTATGACATCATTGCCCTTAATTCTTCTCATTCTTTTGCTGTGTCTCACTCATTTTTTGGATATTTTGACCTCAGTTCTTAAACAGGGCACCTTTAATAAGACATGAGCTCCCCTGAAAACATAATTTGTGATATTTTGGGGGGTCTCCAAATTATTGACAATATGTTATTTTTGCACCACATTCTTATTATTCTGAATTCTTATCATAGATGCTGCATTAAAACGGCAATTACTGAGCATGATTTATGCCGGTGATTAAGGATTAATTAACTCTTTTCTAGCTATTACTTCTGAAGCATGGCAACGCTGTGTCATCAACGTCACTCACGCATTTAGAGAAACAACAAAAAACTTTTTTTGCTCCTCTCAGTTTCCACGCCAAGTCACATTATTTTCCGTGCTTAGTACTCTGCAAAAATGAGAGATGGTTGTAAGAGAACAGCCTCTCAGCGCTCCTTTTGCTTAATATTAATGGACCTCCCTTAGAAAAATTCAAACCAACACCCTTCATCTCATCTTGGATTAAATCAGGCCATCGCCATTCCACGTCATGGGGTTCAGGACGAATTGCAAGAATTTTTTGAAGAATAACTGAGCCCCAAGTTTTCTCTTCGTGGCAGGCACAAGCAGACCCCCCTCCCCGAAAAAGTGAGCTCCCTGAAATCCACAGTATAGTCTGCACACTGCCTCCAGGATACTGAGGAGGATGGTAAGAGAAGCAATAAAAACCCGGAGAATCACTGTGAATGAATTTCAGGTCATCTTTGGGTCGCCAGGTTTCAAAAAGCACCATCAGGCGCCATCTCCACAACCACAGGCTCTTAGGGAGGGTTGCCAGAGGACAGACTTTTCTGAACAGAAGACACAGAAGGAAGTGCTTGGACTTGCCAAATGTCTTTTAAATTATGACTGGAACAAGGTGCTTTGGTCAGATACAGCATTAGCAATGTATTTTCCTCTCTGTGATCGGCTTGTGATGCAGTCAGTAAGACTTTGCTGGTGGCCATTTGAATCTATGGGTTCTAATGTTTCCAACGAGCTCTTAACCATCTTTATCGTCCAAACCTAGCCTGAACTAGAGCCTTGCATTCCAAGTGCTTCTAACTGAGTCCATGGGCCATTCGCATGTACTTAAATAGCGATAAAATATAAATGCTTAATTGGTTTGTTTGTGGTATTTTCGGTATAATTATCCGTTAAATATTCAAAAGTCGTTTTCTGACAGAATCTTTGTATTCTTCCGCATGAATACTGCGAACACAGTGGTACAAATGGGGTGAGTAACTTATTTCCTTGACTCAGTCTTTATATTCAGAGAACCCTGATGAAGGCAGTTGTCCTGCCAAACCGTTGGTTATATTAATGTCCTGATTTATAATACATTTTTATTCACGTTTTACACAACATCGCAACATAATTGGCATTGAGGCTTGTACAATGTAAATAAAAACACACTGCAATAATTTTTAAATCATTTGAACTTTATACTGTTTTCATATAAATATGAAGAAAATACATCAGTTGTTGCAACTGATAAAGTTTATTGTTTTTTGAAAAATCTACTCATTTTGAATTTGACTACAGCAACACCTTTTAAAACATGGCACAGGACAATAAAAGACGGGTAAAGTTGCATGATGCTAAAAAAAGAAACCTGTCAAAACCTCTCACAGCTAATTAGATCATTTAGCAACAATAAAAAGTCTTTCATGAGTGAATTTAGTCTGGGCTTAACCACTCTATGAAAGACAGCATGGGGAAATAGTTCAACATTTAACACAACATGACAAAGAATTTGGAGATTTTGTCCTCCATGGTAGAAAACATCATTAGAAGATATCGAGAATCAAGAAAAAAAAATCTCTGTATGCAAGGAAAAAGGCCAAAATCCAATTTTAAATGGCAGTGATTTTCAGGTCCTTAGGGGGCACTCCTAGAAAAACAGACAGGATTCTGTAGTGGAAATCACTGCCACTCAGGACTCAGGAACCCCTTCTGTAAACTACTGTCAGCACACAGAGTTTGTCAGTATATCCACAAATGAAAGTTAAAACTCTGCTATGTAGAGATTAAACCAAATACAAACAAGATCCAGAGACACTACCTACCTCTCTGGGCCTGAGCTCATTAAAAATGTACTGAGGCAAAATGGAAAACTGCCGTGTGGTATGAGTTTTCAAAACGTCAAATTCTTTTTGGAGAATATGGATGCCAAGTCCTCTGGGCTAAAGACGAGAGGGGCCATCTGGGTTATTATCAGCAAACAATTCAAAAGCCAGCATTTTTTGATAGGGGTTGCATTAGTACACATGGCATGAGATATTTGTGCATCTTTGAAGACACCATTCATGGTGAACAATGTATACAGGTTCTGGTGCAACATTTACTGACATCCAATGCCTTTTTTTTAAAGACACGGGGTTGCTGCACATTTCAGCAACACCGTGCCAAAGACCATACTCTGCACGTATTACAACAACATGGCTCCGTAGTCTGGGTGATATAGTGGTCTGCCTGCAATGCAGACCAGTCACTCACTGACTATATTTGGCACATTTTTAGATAAAAAAATATGACAAAGGAGGCTGCAAAGTATTGAGCTTATGAAATACTACATGAAAAAAAGGGAGGACATTTTGCTTTCAAAACTACATCAGTTGGTTCCCAAATGCTTGCAGAGTGTTGAGTGAAGTAGACATGATGCAAACAGTAGTAAACATGCCCCAGTGCAAACAAAAAAAAAAGGTTTTTTTTGGTACATTTTGCACAGCGTCCTGACTTTTTTGGACATTTGATTGAAAAATGTCTAATTATGAGAATAATTTTGCTTGGTGACTTTTAAGATGTTAAAAACTTTTTTGAGGGGGCGTATTCTTTTCATTTCCAATGGTGCGTCATTGACTGACAACACATGCAGGCAGGAATACAGCCCAGCAGCGAAGGTGCTTGGATGGGAGCTGGATGTTTGTGGTGCAGGCCTGAACAGGACCCCTCCCCACACTGCTCAAGGGGAAATTGGCCCTTCTTGCTCTAATCGCCTGCATGTCACTTTGAGTAAAAGTGCCAGGTAAATTACTGTATTTTGACTGCACAGTGGCGTTCACACAATATCGATCGTTGTCCACACATCCAGCTATTTATAATAGTAATATCTCTCTGTCCACTCTCACGTTCTCTCTCGTCCTTCTGAATCTAGTAACCTGTTCAGTCAACATGGTAGATAAGGGCTGCCCAATTTTGTTCTTTAAGATTTATCCTGAAAGCTTTCACTCAAACCCTTACAAAGCAGAAACAGAGCATCTCATTAAGCTGCTACTAAGTCGAATCAAGTTGGATCAGCGTGGCTAAACTGGGATGAAATGGAGACCTACTGGATGATAGATTTCAAGTCCCTGTATTAGAGCTTTAAGAAAATCTGGATTTAAAACATTTATTTTGTGATCACTGGTGAACTCCGCAAGTCAAGAACTGTTTTACATGCCTTCAAAAATCAACGACCACAACAAAAACTGGAAGTCAAAAATATTTCTTATGGTTATGATAATCTGTTTTCCCTTCCCACACACTCATTTTGCCTGAAGGACACTTTATTAAACAGAATGACAAGAATAGCCTGTTGGGAAAAATTTCCATTGAATCAACTCATTTCTTGTGGCTATGACTCATAGATACATGTTCAATCAATTATGACACTTATTTTCAAGAATGTTTTTGGAAATATAAAACAGTCAAAGAAGGAACATCTTAAATGTCTTCCAGCAGTTTTCCACTTTGCCCATTTTTTTAGTACAAAGACAATGCTCTCTTCTGTATAGTATATTAAGATTTAGCAACTTTTCATAGATTGGCAGGAAAACTGATTGCACAGAGGGAAACACTATCATGAAGCACAACTTGAAATTAAAGTTTATTGCTCCCACACACTTTAAATACCTGTATGAGTTCCTCAGTGCAACCTTACTAGCATTTATCCTGATTTGGTCTGAAAGTCATCTCTTCCCATCGAGTAATTAGTAAAAAAAACAAGTACCAAAGTAAGCAATATTATAGTTGCTCCCGACGAGTGTTCCTTTGTGCCCATTTGATCTGCTTAATGTCATTCATAATTTTACTTCATGGTAAAATGGGTCTGGGTCTGTGTTTGGTTAAAATAAGCTGATATCAAACATGAGTAGCAGAAGCAGGTCTGTAAAATGATAAGAGATTAGACTAAGTGTTTAAGTGTGGCTCTAAAATCGATCTGACCTCCATTTTCAAGGATTGAGGCCTCTGTTTTTAACCCCTTAAGCCCTGGGCCTCTTTTTCAAAAATGGCAAGCTCTAAATGAAATGAGTATATCTCTCCAACTATTGAGTCCATTTGAATAATCTTGGTATTATAATAAAGGTAAAACCATTTGGGATTTCTGCTATGGTGTAAAAATCAGCGTATATGTCTCTGAGTCAGAGTAAATGAAGATGGAACACAGTATAAATCAAAGGCCTCATTTTGCTATCCATTGTAAACTTGTTGCAGTCAGAAACCACTAAAAATTTACAGCACAAAATTTCACCATTATCTGTGCCAAAGTTTATTCTAATCAAGTAAATCAAAAAACAATTAGAGAGGAATATCTAATGGCTTCTTCAAATTGGCAATTCATGTACCTTGTGTGCCCAATCAGATTTCTTAGATATTAAACTGTGAAAGTCATCTAATTTCACTTATATGTCACTATAGGCATACATTCCACCCAAATACAACCAGTTTTCCATTTTCTAATTTAGAGATATTTTTTTATATTATTATTTCTGCCAGTCCTATCGCCTATACCATCCCATTCAAAGATAATATATACAAAGAAAATGTAGGTTGGCTCCAGATTTATGTTTTTTTTTTTTTTTTTTAAAAAGCAAAGTAATAAGATTATGAAGAGAAGGGAAAGGTAAAAAAAGTAAAAAGAACAAAAACCCCATCAATTATTTATATATGAAAAATGCTACCGTTGCTACCTAAAAACAATTTTAAGCAGAGATCGATCTATGATCGCCCACTTTGCAATCTTTTACCTTAACCATTAGACTACATCAATTGACAAGATTAGTTCTGTCTAATTGCCCATATTAAGAATGAGTCAAGAAAACAAGTGCATTCTGGTGGTTTTTACTCCTGCTTATGTCATTTTTAAATTTACTGTCATCATTTGTGGTTGACTACAGCTTGCTTAGCTGTGTAATGATAGCATGTGTGGCAAGAAGACACTTGCTACCTTTAGCTAATACCTTCAAAAAGCCATTCATACCAACGTTTCTGCATGGATATAATGTGTCGCTGGTCCATGGCTTTCAGTGTGGCTTTCACACGACAATCACTGAGTCTGTTTGTATTGTCACTGAGTCAATGCCATGGGCGCTGCGTTCTATCTCTGCCTCTGTGGACACGGATGTGCCTTCCTAATTTGCAGTTCGGGGGCTGCTGACTTCGGCTTTGCACAAGAAGCTATGAAAACGACCAAATGAGGTTTAATAATACATGTTTTCTGCTTGACAGACCATTTTTTGCGGTACTGCATCAGTAAAGTGAAAGGAGGAACATTATCCCTCCAAACTCAAGTCTCAGGTGGAAGAGGTTAAAAGTCTGGGTGCTAAACTATCCAGACTGCAGTCTAGACCAGTCACCTTTTGAAAGCATTTGACGTTATGAAATGAAAAGTAAGACAAATGAGGCCACCAAGTGTTGAGCAGCTGAAACACAGGATCACACAAGAATGGAAAAGCATTTTGCTTTCAAAACTACAGTAGTTTATCTCCTCAAACAGTAGTTTTATTCCCAAACAAAGACATAATGTTGTGAAAAGATGATATAACACAATTGTAAACACACCCCTGTCCCAAACGTTTTGAATGTGTTGCTGGCATTAAATTCAAAATAAGCAGACATTTTTCATAAAAGAGTAAAGTTTTTCAATGTGTCTTTGATATGGTTGGGGTCTTTATGTTGTCTTTGCACAGTTTTCCATTAAATGTAGGGTTTAAATGATTTGCAAATCATTGCATCCTATTTTTATCTACATTTTAGGCTGTGTCCTTCTGGAAATGTGGTCATAAGAATTTTTTGCAGCTAGTTGGTTGCTTTTTAAAGTTGAGTCAAATTCTTTTTTTTTTTTTTTTACAGCACAGAGTATGTCATACATTTTTGTATTCTACAGATAGATAATACCATTGTTACTTGACTTCCACTCACTGAACCAGTAAAGTATATTATTCTGTTACGAAAGACAGTATTCCTATTTTGTGTTACTTCGTCCCTGAGAGGGGCTTTATGTTTGAGTTGTTACCCTTCTCTTATTTTGTATTTACAAGTAGGTTCACATAATAAGACACTTTTTGACTTCAGTTATCGGTGAATCCAGTGATTTATCCACCCTAGAAGAGTAATATTCACCGAGGTGCAGTCGAAGATATACAGATATTTGGCATTATCTTAATTTTAATTTCCACATGGCAGCATATATTGCCAGTTTAGGGAGAGTCTAACCCATTGACTGAAATATTATACAATTATTTACATCATTTGAGGTGAATCCAATGATTTATCAACTGTGCCTCAGTGTATATCACTTATCCAGGGTGGATAAATCATTGGATTCACCAATAACTGAAGTGAATAATTGTATAATTTTTCAGTCAATGCGTCAAACTCTTCCTGAACTAGCAATATGCTGCCATCTGGAAATTAAAATGAAGAAAATGCCAAATATCTGTACTTTTTCATTATCAAGCAGCATAATTTGCATGGCACTTCTGACAGGCTAGGTACAGCTTTTTGTGTATGTCTGTCTGTAGTATGTACACATATGTTTGTCTGTTTCTCACCAGTATGTGCAAAAGAGGCAATTTCGGCTATGAAAACCATGAGAAATACCCCCATCATGTGGCACATGAGTGGAAGCAGAATTGAAAGATGCACATTCTGGATTTAGTCTGAAGTTTATATGATCGTTTTCACCAAAAATATTACCAAAAAACGATTTTGATATTTCAAGTTATCTTGACCCGATGATCCTGAAATTGTTGCTGACTTTATTTGAGACCAACGCTCACCTATCCTGGGGCTCGTTTCCCGAAAGCGTAGTTGATAACTAAGTAAGCAACTTACAGTAGTTCATCAGTGTACATAGTTCAATCATCATCACACTCAATGGGCCCACTGCGTAAGTTAGCATCCGTGATTTCGGGAAACGCACTCCTGAAAGTTTTATGGAGATTGGTCCAGCCATTTAACCGTAATGTTGCTAAGAAAAAACAAAAAAATTAACACGAAAAACAATACCTTACCGGTACAAACTCCATCCGGGCGAGGTAAAAAATGTTTGCGGAGATTCAAATTTACTCTAAGCCAATCAGGACAATGTGCAAACTTTCAAAACTTAGTTTTAATCTTGCAAAACCCTTTTTATTAGACTTCAAGGATTCAAACACTGAGTTTCGACATTTCAAAAAAAATTTTTCGTTTTCAGGTTTTTTTTTTAATTTTTGCAGCTTGGAAATATGGCTAGATATTCATTCTGTAGAAAGTGACAAACAGATTGAGAGAGACACAGCACAGTCAATTTTGGCCCAACTGTCTTAAGTCTGATTAACTGTTATGTTTTGCTGCTTAAATCTGAATTTCTTCCAGATAATTCATTGAACGATTTGTCGTTTTGATAGCTAGTCTGTCTCCACATCTGACTCTCAGATATGAGGAGGTTGGAAAGCATTTTTTAGACCATGAAGACCATTACTTAATGATCCCTGTTGTGGAGGAATGGGAGTTTTTCATTCTTTATCCCCACAATATGCTTGTGGGAACCATTAGCTGCAACTTTGTCCACAGTAAAATGGTAAATATTACCTGTAACTTTGAAAAACTTGTTGTCAGATTCATTGTTATTTCCAAAAAACTGACCCATATATTTACACATCTAAAGGCATCCAGTGTGGAAAAATCGGCACATTCTCATCTTAACTCCTCATATAGTCACTCCACCTGACCAAGCGTCGATATGCAACAAAATACGAGGCTTTTGCTGTCTTTAGGTTTAGGGTTCCGGTTAAGGGATAGGGGTCAGGGGGAAAGGTTCGTTTTGAACTGGCATTAAATAAGGACGCCAAAAGCCTCCTATTGCGGTGTATCTCGACGCTTGGTCAGGTAACGTCACTATATGACGTGTCAGGATGAGACTTGAATTGAAAAATACAAGATTAATAAATGTCCTTCTTGGTTCAATACAAATACCAGGAATTTAAATTAGTCCCCTGATAATATGTAAGTGGTAACTGGTCCACATGTTTTTAAACATTTTCAGTACTTGAATTAAAGTTAGCAATTGCTGCATAAGCATACAAAAACCTCTATTTAAGTTTTCCTGTATTTGTTAATTACGTAGATATTTTATGCATTGATCACTTATGCTTATGCATTTTAATACCCCATGGGGTCACACTTTAGATGAGGTGTTGCTCATAAAGGCTTTATACAGCATGTATAATGCCTTCGTAAATGAGACATAATGTTGTCATAAATCATATGTTAGCAAATGTCCTGCTTTGTAAAGTGTGAAATAATAAATCCTTATTCAGCATGTGATGCCAGATGTGACAATGTTACTTAGTTGACAATGTCTGGCTTTATACAACAGTATTTTTCCACTAGCTAAGTGACATTGTCAGTTATATGACATCTGGCATCACATGCTGAATACAGATGTGTTACTTCACCCTTTACAAAGCATGACATTTCCTGACGTATGATTTATGATGACTTTATGTCTCATTTATGAAGGCATTATAAAACACGCTGTATAAAGCCTTTATGAGCAACACTTCATCTAAAGTGTGACCCAACATGAAAAATGAGGAGACAATAAATAGTATTGGGCTGCTAAAACCTACGGTATCCAGAGGGTAAGGCACCAGCGACAAAAGCACTGTGTCTTCAAAAAAAAGTCCCAGCAGGCTTTAGAGAGAAGACCATGGAGGAAAAAGCTGCAGCCTTTGGTGCGGCTCCAATATATTCAAAACCAGCACCTCAGGTATTACCAGCCTGAAGGATCTCGCTCCTTTTATTTTCCGGGCTGTTTTCACCGCAGAATTTTTATGTTCGCTCGAGCAATTTCCACTTCAATCAACTCCCTCTTTGTTTCTCGCACTTACCAAAAGAATGCTAAGTCCAGGGAACAGGCTTCACTGGAACAGGGTTCAATAGAATTGGAATGTTAGAGAATATTCTGGAAACCCAACACTATTATGTCTCTTCAAGATTGTAAATAATGTTACTTTTCCTTCTTTTCTCATACCCTTACATGCCTTACGATTACTCTTCTGACTGAGAAAAACGGATAAGGGACTGTCTGTAATCATGTACAAGCACACAATCATTCCTACTATCACCTACAAGCAAGCCGGGTTGTAAAATAGATGGAGAAAGACTTTAGTGGGTAGCACTGCCACCTCACAACATGAAGGTTGTGTATTTGAATCCAACCTGAAGCCTCTCTGTATGGATTTTGCATGTTCTCCCTGGGTTTGTGTGGATTTTCGCCAGTTTCCTCTCACAGTGAAAAGACATGCTTGTCAGTCTAAATGCAGACTCTAAATTGCCCATAGGAAGAGTGCGTGGGGTACAAAGCCAAAAAACAAATAGTTGATTTGCTCTCCAATTACTTACAAACACACTGTAAAGTCACAGGCTCTTCATTTCTCCTGAGAACTTCAAATTTCCTCATAAAGAAAGTATCTGACTGAAATAAAATATTACATATGGATAGAATGGCAGGCTTTCTGTCCTATAATTAAAAATCTTTTATACCACACCTGCTCTTGCTGGGCACGTCATGGAATTTGCTTTTTTCTCATTTGTATTTCAATAGTAAACTGCCAGTGAATAATTACTTTTCACAGAAAAAATAATATCAAATGAGGCAATATTTTCAACTGAAGAACAAACTATAACTTTTGTCTTTATTATTTGATTTTGGTGATAATACATTGGTACATTTTTTTGGCCCACCACAACCCCCCACTCCTCTCCGGGGAACATCTTCTCAGTGGTACCATATTGGTCACACTTTATTGGAAGTGTTGCTCATAAAGGCTTTATACAGCATGTTTAATGCCTTCATAAATCATTCATAAGTGAATGTCATGCTTTGTAAAGGGTGAAATAACACATCCTTATTCAACATGTGATTCCAGATGTGACAATGACAATGTCACACTTTATCGCAATTAGCCACTAGCTAAGTGACATCGTCAGTTATATCACATCTGGCATCACATGCTGAATAAGGATGTGTTATTTCACCCTTTACAATGCATGACGTTTGCTTATGTATGCTTTATGAAGACATTATGTCTCATTTATGAAGGCACTATACATTCTCTATAAAGCCTTTATGAGCAATACTTCAAATAAAGTGTGACCCAATATTGTAAAAAAATTTGACTACAAAATTTGCATTAGTGTCCTCCATTTCATAATTCTATTTCCAAGAAATCATGCTAAAATGGCAGTCTTTCAGTGCTTTTGAGTTTCTCAGGGGGCCATGTAGCCAAACCCAATGAAAATGCAACAGTTGTGTAAACATTTTCCCTGCATTTCTCTATCTCTTCTCTGCAACCGGATGTCTTCAACAGAGCCTTGGGAAACGTTTTGAGGACCTACCAAACACAGCCGACTATGTGAGCTACCGTCTTGCCTGCAACAAAGATGACTACCTTGAGCCCCATTCCCCTCCTCTGCAGTCCCCCCTCACTTATCTACCCCAGAACGCATATGTCCAGCCCCCCTCCAACACTGCTGTATTTAGGTTCCCACCTCCTGGGTGCCCTGCGCCCTACACCTTCCCTAAAGAGCAGTATGTGTAAATCCACTCAACCATGAATTCCGACTGTGTAACACATGCTGTACAGAGGAGCGAACAGGACCGAGTGGGAGGCGGTGGAAAAGATGGCAAAGAATCATATAATGACCAATTCTGCCTGGTTTGAGATGTGTCAGTTTGTGGAAGCCAATGTTCTTCTCAACCTCAGCCCCCAATTTGTTTTGTTGTGTATAATGTGTTCCATATTCAGTTGTGTTATTGTTTTGTACAGACTAGTGTCATTCTGATTTTTTTTTCAGTCCCCAGCAAAGTATCTCACAGTTTATTCAATTTTCTTGTGATTACTACACTGCTTGAACATTTTGTCTATTTCATTGTCATTCTCTGGTTTGCAAGCAAGTGTACACATACTTGAGTGCACTTACGGTACATTGGTTTTTGGACTCTGTCATTCTTATTATTGTCTGAGCTATGAAGTTAATGGCACTATACCGACGATAATGGTATAACCAGATAATAGTAGTGGTTTTTGGGGGTGCTTTCTGTTCATCCTGATTCACTTGCAAAGAATACTATTACATTGATAAAATAGTAATCTCCTGTCCTCTACAATTTAGCTCATATAGGGAAACATTCATCCATTTGCCCTGCATTTGGATTTTCAAGACATTTTATTGTGCTTGGTTAATCATACATGTATTCCATCTTATAGGTAATGAAACACTTTGCTTCCTTGGTGATGGCTGTAGAGCACGTGTTTCTCCATAATTTAAGAATTTCTCACAAGTTAAAAAAGAAAAAAAAAACTATTGTAATGAAATTGTAATAAAACATACCATTATTTTTTTTCTACAACACATCAGTGAGGCAGAAAATTGAATTTGATGAGGGGTGCCTGCAAACTGGATAAAATAATAAGAACTCTCGCCATGAACATGAATTCATATTGTAAGCAAACTTGTGGTTCCAGACAAAAATAAATTGGACTTGTTGCAATGGGCCAGAAACTGATACAATGGGACTGACAGAGAAAGTAGTTCAGTTTGCATAATTTTTGAGATTCATTGTTCCACGTTGAGCCAAAAACTGACACAAGAATTGGATTATCATGCACGGTCGCATTATCTTGATTTATTTCTCAGCGAGAGTAATTTTATGACATTCAAATGACCATGCAAGGCATGCTTGATAAAAGCTGAAGGAATCTATATTTTAAGATCATACATTTACTACTACTACTACTATTAATATATTTTGCACCATTAAAAACGAAATGGTGAATATGTACTGTATTTGCGGCAAATTGAAGAATAAATGGATTTTTATTGCTTTTCCAGTGAGGCAGGGGTGGAAATAAAGAAAAGCGTGTGGTATTGCAATCCTGACGCGTGCCACGTGAACGTGTCAAGCACTTCAGTAATGACAAACATTGAGCTCTTTGTGATGTGTACAGTGACACTTGACTTGTTCTTTTGGGTGAGGTCAATAGCCTACATAAAGCTAACAAAAAAAACGAAAAGTGCTACTTCATTAAGAAAATGGAACGGCTTGTGGCACAGGAGAGGGAAAGAAACCATTAGCATTTCATGGTTTTGGAGGCTGGTGGTGGCTTTGAGAGCTTTCTTGGTTGCTCTTGTCCAGGAAGATATCGGTTTTACCATAATCGGATTCTTGGGCCAGCTGGCATTAATTGGGGGCGGCGCCCAGATTGTATTTAAGCCCACGTTCCGCCTCGCTGCCCTTGCTAGCGTGTCAGTGTTTTGTTTGCACTTTAGCTGGTAATGTCTCTACTGAGAAAGTTGTTGAGGTATTAGCAGCAAAAGAGGAAAGTGCTAGATAGCAAGGGAAACTTTCTGTTTTTCCTCTTTCTGGGCACCGTCTGGTGCAAATTCTTTTTATCTCCGTTCCCGAGATTTTTTCCCTTTAAAATCGTTCCGTCGAACTCGCTTTGCTTCCTTATTGTCACGGACTGGATCTAGGTCCTTAGGAGGTCTAGGTCTGTGTTTGTCTCTTATTTTGCTATTCTTCCTTTCGTTCTGGCCACAGTACTTGGCGTCTCAAAAAAACCGACCATCACAGGGCAGGTCTCAGCCGCCGAGAGGTGGTGCGTCATTTGCACTGTCGCCCTTCAACAATCTGCCGGCTGTCTATCTGAGAATAAAACAGAGGCATGGTCCCCGACCGACCCCACTTAGGGCAGCCACGAGTACTATGGTAGCTCTTGAGTGCCACATCTGGTTATACCCTATACGTGACAGATTCCGGACAGCAACCTAAACTGATCATGAAACGAGGGGTCTGACACATCTGAGGGTGAGCACAAGTTCTGTTCAACGCCATCTATGTGAGCAACACATGCATGCACATGGCTCCTACAGAAAACCCCGTTATTGCCCTTTTAAGCATGGCTGCCCTTAGCGGGGTCAGTCAGCGACAGTCCTTGTTTTCCATTCTCAGACCGAAACAGGGAAATAAAGTGCCAAAAAATGCCACCAGTCAGAAGTGAAGAGTTGTTGATGGGCAAAAATGGGTTTTCCATAGGGGGCCGTGTGCAACAGGGCTCGAAATTAACTTTTTTTCTCGGTAACGCCGCGCTCCCAAGTTCAAAAAGTTAGGAGTGCGAGCCAAAAAAAAAAGCCTATAGCACCAATATTTTTTTTTTATATTTAAAAAACCACAATATAACACTCCACATTGTCAATACAACTGTCTCCAACTAATGAAAGATATGAGACAATATGACTGTCTTGAATTCATTGATTACCAAAGGCTTCCACTACATTGGCTTTATGCCATATCTGGAGGTCTGAACTTTAAATTGGGACTCCTTGCTGTCTGCCCTTCCATCCATTCCATCCTCACTGCCTGTGAGGCAACAAATATGTCCAGAGCAGGACCCTCCACACTGATCTGAATCATATCTTCAATCGTGTTAGGGTTAAATACAGACCTGACGTAAAGTCGTAAAGCCTTTGTTTTCGCTTTAATATTGTATGATGAATCAGTCTACAGAGGTATCTTTGTTATTTGTTTGCTTATTATAACATAAGCAGATGTTATAATGAGCTGGATATGTTTGGTTTAAGATATAGTATGCCGCACATCATCGTCATCTAATTTCTGCATTTTCAGGAAAATGTTGTGTATACATGCAAATATATAAACGTTTACTGGTCTAAAGACGGCCTGAAAAAAAAAGCATGTTTATGATTCTTGCAGATAGGCTACTGAAGATATGAGCGAAGAAAATGAGACGTAGATTTTAGGTCAAGCGCAGAGCCGCGATGCAGCAAATTTAATAAGTTGCACATATTAACAGAACACCGGACCAACTCGTTGACGCACATTCGCGACAGCATTTTCCGTGTTTCGTGCTTTCTCCATGTTCGTAAGGACTTTAACTTTAAAGTGTTTGGACTCAGTAGATAACGCGCTGATACTTGCGAGATCCGGGCCATTATCTTTACAATGAACATGGTGCAGTTCAACTTCTTATAACCTCTGCCATTCAAAATTTCAAAGCAACTCTTTGCGAAAATAAAGCACTGATTTCACCGCCAGCTCACCCGAATCACTGCCATGATTCTCTGTTAGAGTAACTTTTGTTACCGACTCGACTTTTTTGAACATTCATGGTACCAAAAAAAAAAAAAGTGTTCTATTGCTCTTTGTTTCATTTTCTGTCTAAATCTTGTGTATAGTTACAATAGTAACTCTCAGTCCCACGAAATGGAGAGATTGACAGCTAATATTAACCATTCCAGAATCAGTACTGAGGTTCAGGACGTCAATCTCCCCTTTGATTGGTCAGAATGGTCACTGTCAGCAAGGGAACACTCTGGGTGCTCTCCATTCTTATACCGATGCACCCAGCTGCGGTATGTCCAGTAGATTCATGCACTGACTGCTCCGAGACATACATCCATCTCTATTTAAGCTGCAGGAGTGGTTGGCATGCCTTCTGTGTACCAAATGTACCCGAAAAGAGGCGTTTAATTGGGGGGGAAAAAAGCAGTCGCACAGGTGCGACTATTTTATTTCAAAGGTTGCACAGTGTTAATTTTGGTTGCCTATGCAACCAGAACAGTCGCAATGTCGAGCCCTGTGCAAGCATGTTTTGCTCATGTAGAGAGCGTCAAATGGTACTTGTGCTCACCCTCAATCGTCTCGGACCCCTCGTCTCATGATCAGTTTGGGTTGTTGTCTGGAATCTGTCACATACAGGCTGTAACCAGATGTGCCACTCTTGAGCTACTATAGTTACTCATGGCTGTCCTAAGCGGGGTCAGTAAGTGACAGTGCCTGTCGGCCTAGGTGGACCACTCATCTACAGGCCCACCCTAAACTTTTCTTTAAAAAATATATATATATTGTTTTAAATACTTTTAATTATTCATTTCATTAATGATTCAAATTTGTACATTTTAAAAAACAATGTAAAAAGGTCGATTATGTTGACGTTTTAACCATGGTCAACGTGGCCGCTATTGAACTAAGGAGAGCGGTCGCAGATAGGTAGCCTATGCACTGAAACTTAAAAACAAAATGCAACTAAATATTTAAGTAACATTACCAACCAAATTCGGTATAAAATAGATAATAAAAACGTCTAGCAGCTGTACAACTATATTAAGTGAAGATTAAAGCCCAGACTAAAGATTTGCGACGAGACAGGTCGAAACTTCCAACCACTTGCGACACACTGGTCTGCGATGTTCTGAAACCTGCCAGTTCACATCAATGCGACGAGATGGGAGGACGTATCGTCTCCATAGCACTGACTCTCAGCTCTTCCATTTCAACTGCTGGCTTTTTTGGTCTATTTTCCCAGTGTTGATGAGTTAGGCGCAACAGTTGCATTCCAGCTATTAAGAAAACAGTGAGGAAAAACAAAAAAGAAAGAAAGGGGCGATAATTTGGAGCCATCCATGGCCGTGGCTTAGCCAGAACTTCAAATTGGGTGGGCAGTAAACAACTCTTTAAAACAATTATTAGTTCTGATTATCGCAATCATGTGCATTCAATACAAAAACGCTCCGCGCTATCAGGAGTTACTTGTTCACTTCGATAAGGCAAAACAACAATCAGTCATTTGGACGCGCAATTTTGTGCATTTAAAATCAGTGGCATAGCCAGAACTGAAAAATGAGCGGTCACACAACATCGCTTTATTAGTCCTAACTTGATTTTCCACTCATGAGAATAATCAATTGGCAATTAAAGACACGGCTTCTTTTGTGATGCAATCTAGGGTGACTAATCAATAGGCGTAATTCAGATCAGAGAAATAAGTTACTTATAAGTTGGCCAATGGACTACTTTTCGAGAGGTTAACTGCTCTGGAAATTCTGCACTGTGTCATCAGTCGATTTAGCCTGTGCTTCATGATCGATTTAATTGCTTAAATTGAAACAAAGACAGAGATTTGAAATGCGCGAAATTGCGCCTCCAAATGAATGATTGACGTTTTACCATGACGAGGTGAACAAGCAACACCTGATAGTGTGGAGTGTTTTTGGATTGAAGGTAATAAGAAAAAATGATTGCGATCGAGTCAAAACTAATAATTGTTTTAAAGGTATGTTTATTACCCACGCAATTTGAAGTTCTGACTGCGCCACTGGTCCATGGGTGCTTCAACGAGATACCAAAGGCGCTGATGCCAATCTGTGCCAGAAGCTCGCAGCGGTAGACCTGCCCCTTTTGTAAATTTCTCTTGGTTATTCCCAGTGCAGTTGCAACCAGTTGACAGTTTGTAACTGAAGTGACAAGCTGAACTCGCCACGAGCTGATTGCTGTTGAGACCGGTTACCTGCTTTAAGTCCTGAAACCAGCCTCTTGCAATTTTACATGCTAAATCTCTGGCAAAGCCACCAGCTGGCTTAAGTCGAGCTGCTATGGGCCAGTTCACACTGCTGCAACTCCTCCCGGCGAACATTCTAAAACGGTCTCGTATTGTCGCGAACCTTTGGTCTGAACTGGGCTTAAGTTTTGTTAAGTGACCTAATCTTTGGATTTTAGGCCTACCCACAATTGGTCTGGCCCACCCCAAACTGAAATCCTGGCGCCGTGCCTGGTGCCTGTGTTCCATTCTCGGATAGACAGCCGACTGATTGTTGAACGGTGACAGTGCAAATGACGCAACACCTCTCAGTGGGTGAGACCTGCCCGTAACAGCCAATTTTTTGTTGGCTTTATATAGGCTATTGACCACGCCCAAAAGAACAAGTCAAGTGTCACTGTACACATCACAAACAGCTCAATGTTTGTTATTACTGAAGTGCTTGACACGTTCACGTGGCGCGTGTCAGGATTGCAATACCAAACTCTTTTCTTTATTTCCACTCGTGCCTCACTGGAAAAGCAATAAAAATCTATGGATTGCTGCAAATACCGTGTATACCTCACTGTTGCGTTTTTAGTGGAACTAATATTATTAATAATAATAGTGTTGTCAATAAAAGGGGGGGGGGGGGGGGGTAATTTCTAATGGTGAATTCATGCACAGACTATCTCATTGTGAATCTGTTTGAATGTTATGCCTTGGAAATGACCGAGAGAACTTCTTTTAAAATATAAATAAACAATAAAAAAATATCCCGTCTCACACACTTAGAAAATTACCATGATAAATGATCTTGGCAATATTTTTGATTTTCGAAGTTGATTGTCAAATATCATTAAGTTGTGACATGCTATCATGGCTAGAGGATTGTTATGACATGCCTACAAAGATGTGATGCGTACTGCTCAAAAGCTGAATGTTCTGTATCTTTGAAGGTGGATGATGATGATGGTAGTGATTATTATTATTATTATTATTATTATTATTATTGTTATTATATTGATGGTAATTTGAATGGTATGTGTTTTATTTCTTTTCAAATATTACTTTAACAGAACTTTATTATTTTTATGTAGGAATGTTGTTCTGACTGTCTTGCATAGAGCATCACAATGAATCACTGCATTTTTTTTCATGTTTTGGACATTTTATTTTGGCCTCTTTCATTTAGACATCTGCAGTTTGGCATTGCCACTGACTTTTTAATTTGTACATGTCTTGCAACACATGGATGTTTCTTTGCATTTTTTATACAAACCTTCCCAGTTAATTAATTAATTATTGTATATTTATTGAATTGTAGTATAGAAATGAACACCATGAAATAAACAGGCTAAAATGTAAATTTTTTGTTTTCAAACTGGAATAAAGTCTTCTATGTTAAACAACTCACTTATGCACTTTCGTATAGCATCTCCTTCAGAGGTTAAGATCCTGTGAAAGCAAATGACAATGTAAACATTTTTAGCTGCTAAATTCAAATAAATGGCTACTTCTTGCATTTTTTGCAATTTCAAGTAAGTCTCTTGTAAATTTTATTTCTGACCTAACAACTGTTAGCGCTCTTTTTTTCATGCCTTCGCAAATAGAAACATATGGTGGGATTGTTATTTACAATTTTGCTAGTCACTAACAGCATAGTTACCATTTTTGTCTAATTTAGAATTTTCTTCCGCTGGCATAAAAGCGTTTGCGACACAGTGGGTTGAACTGCGAATTGGGGGGCGTGTCAATGAATGAAACCAGCACTGCAAAATTTAATGTCAAAGCTTGCTTGCATTTCTACTCATTCTGACCACCTTTTAATGAAAACACTGTTGCTTAAATGCAGTTTCATGAGAATTTATCTCAGCCAGCAGCACTGTTCACTCATGTATTGTTCAATTCATTTTGTTTCCATCCTTAATTTTCAATTTTGTTATGTAGCCTACCACATGAATAATGGCTATGAAATGATGGTTGGGTCCAATAGAAAGCGGAAGGTTTTTTTTTGTGTGTGTGTGAGGGGAAATACAAATAATTAACCTCAGTCTCGCCCCTGTTTTAATACCCCGAGTGCGATTTTGTTTACGGCTTGAATGGCCCATATTCTACAAAATTCATTGATGCTAGTTAGTAGGCTAAATTTGGAAACTCTATTACTCTGTTCCTTTTAAAGCATTTGTTCGTCTGTTTGTTTGTCAGTGTGTTCGCATTCTACAGGTCTCAGAGTAAAAAATTATCAAATTGAACAAAAGTGATAAATATGTCATTTGGCACACAAAAAAACTGTGCATAACATTATCAACACAACATTTGCAGTGGCATGAAAATTTGAGCCCAATAAGGGATTTATTTTGGTCATTTGTTCTTGATAGAGTCTACACTACTTCCAAGGCTTAAATTTGATGATAACTGGTAGGAAACAGCAAAAATGAGTCGACAAGCTAATTCTCAGGGAATATGAGTTTGACCAGAATGTTCTGGAAGGGGATGGGGATTGGGGGGGGGGGGGGGGGGGGGTGGGCAGCACTACTACTTACTCCACCTTTCTCTGTGGTGTTTGCACGTACTCCGCATGTTGCTTGGGCTTGTCCGGGTTCTCTGATTTCCTCTCTCAGCCCTAAACATGGATGCTAAGTTAGTTGGAGACATCGACTTGCCCATGGGTATGAGTACGTGAGTAAATGGTGTGTGAGTTCTATGATGGATTTTCAAGTTGTCCGGGGTGTGTCTATCTTGTACCCATAGTTGGCTGGGATACACTCCAGGTCCTTTGCAATCCTTATGCTGAACAAATGGTTTAGATAATGGATAGATGTCCCAAAAGATAGCTGGTTAAACTACGGTGGCATGATAAAACAGTTAGTTCCAGTCGAGCATTCTCATTGGACAAAAGACTTTCCAGGAGTGCTGATATTTATTATAACATCACTCTGTGGTTTTACTGTATGTATCAGTCCCCTTGTCGGTGTTTGCTGCATAAAATTCATATTAATTGGAAGGTTGTTCTTTCATTGAATTGAAGACTACTTTTAATGGGCTACATTAACAACATAAAAGCAAACTTGGCAAATGGCACATTATTCATGAACTTAACTTCTGACCTGAAATATGTATGCTCGTCGCAGAGAGTAAAAGGAGGTAGAATGACTAATTTCAATAGCATCCCAGGTGTGCAAACATTTCAGTTTTTCTCCAAATTGTTTCACTTACCAAAAATAAATAAATTAATTCTTCATCACCATATTCATATTTTTATGAAATTTTCTTTCATTGTTTCTAGCCTGTATATTTTTTCCCCAACCCCAGAACAGGATGGGAGGAAGAGAAGGTTTACAAAAGTCAACAGTCCATTGTTTTAAATCTAACAATTTCATCGGTAATTGTATTCCAAGTTGTAATTGTCATACATTGAGCTATATGGATTGCTGTTTTTGTTTCTTCTTGAAGGGCGTTTTCATGGAAATTACTGTATTATACTGTATTATATAATTTCAGGAACTACATCCTACCCCTCAGTATAGTTTATAGTCTTTGCTGCAGTAAGCCCAGCAAGCAAGATTCTCTTGGATTTGTTTTTTTATTTAGGTTCTAGAGTCATCAGCCTACAGCAGCACCTCTGGAGAGAGAGGGACAAGAAGACCATTTTACTTGAGATAAACGCAGCATATTTCCAAAGTTTTACTGTTTCGGGACATTCCCCAAAAATGTGTAAGCATTGTCATTCCGTTAGTTGAGTGTAGTTATGTTTTGATAATATCATGTACTCATTTCAGTTTATTTCATTTAAATTCTTCTGTTTCCACGTCCCCTTTTTTCCTCCTCCCCCCCGCTGTTTTCTCGATTGTTCCCCATTTTTAGGCGCGCCCTCATGTGCTCTCTTCCCTGTAGTTTCATGATTAGCTCCTTGCCTTCCTCCTCACCTATCCTGCATCCCCTAATTAGTCTCAGTGTTCTGTGAATGTTTTTACTTTGGTTTCATTCCTTTTTTTTGTATTTACCTTTGTTATTATAATTTAAGTTCTGTGTTAGGTTTCCACGCATCTTTGTTCCCTTTAATTCTCCCTGCTAGCCCTCCCCATTTTGTTAATTTGTTAGTTTTTTATCATATTTGTTTCCATGCCTCCAGTCCTGCTACCTTGTTTTTTCTGTTCTTCCTCGCACCAGCTTTGAGTTCATTTCTCCTGATTTGTTGGCTTGATAAGTTCACTGTTTTCGTCTTCACTCTGAGTCTGTCTCTCTGAGTAACTTACAAGCCTGTTGTCTGTAATTTTATTGTGTTTAATATTCTTCTGTTTCTGGCTTATGAGTTTTGGATTGTCCTTTGCATATTGCTGTCTCCTGGTTAACATTTTACCTATTTACCGGTGTTGTATTTTGCCTCTGATTTGGTACTGCACGCTGTCCGGCTGGTTTTTTTTTTTTTCGATTTTTGTCTGTATTTCAACTGATTCTTATCCAGTGTTTACGTACGGTAATACTAACTCTTGTTTTTGACCCAGACTGTCACATCTTGATTCCTGCCTCATTAAATATTTTGGGCTTTGTATTGCTGTCTATGCTTGGGTCCATTCACTGTCCTGACAAAACAAGCAAATGGCTCCCGATCACTATGAGAGTAAAGATTAGGCAGGAAGGGTCCTCCTTTAACTTCATTCGCAACTTCCTCGGAAGAGCTGCATGACTGGTGTGCGGAGTTATTTGAGGAGGAAAAATATTTGTCCAACTTTGATTCCATTTGACTTTCAATTTCCTCAATAGACCCTTTCGTTATAAGGGTGTGAAAAAGCGAGATTTGGAGAGCGCATGAGCACTGAACACTTTGTATGGCAGAAGAAAAACAGCAGACCTTTAACAAGCCTGCAGTCAGGAAGAGGAAAGTAATCTCTCAGCTCAGGGTGCGTGAATGGAGGTGTTGCACTGAATGCAGGAACCGTGGCGTGAGTTATTTTTGCAAAAAAAAGTATTTCCTTTCTCTGAAATGTCGCATGTATAACCGGGTATTGAACCTTAGGTCCAGTGCTCCGCCTTATCCACAGCACTAGCTGAATATTCACTGGTCAATTTAGCACTTGTATAGCTGTGCGGTATTTGAACTTGAGCATATTGGCGCAAGGATTCTCAGTCATAAACCGGCTTGGAAAAAACAATTAGGTATTTAGCAGTTAATTATGGCAAAAATATAAAAAACAAATCATTTAAGTGATTATACAGCTGAGGTCTTCCAGTGCATAGCATAACGGCGAGAGGAGTCTCAGACTAACTAACACAATAGCAAGCGCAGATTTACCCACAAACAGCTTTTATGAAAAAATATCAAAGGGAAGAAAAATTTTCGCTCAGCACAGTAGCATTTGAAGTGTAGGCTATGCCTGCTGTTCTTTGAGTGTGGTGTCAATTTAAAATGACAAGGCTTATATCGTTGGAATCTGTGGACTGTCCTTTTTTATTTGAGGTAGCGTTTGTATGCCTAGCACAAATTCCGTAGAAATGCTTGCGATAGAGCACTGGTCTTATTTTATTTAGTATTTTGCTAGGTGCTTATTTACTTGCTTGGTACTTGAATTGTGTTCAGTTGAGGTAAAAATGGGCATCACAAACTTTTTGCCGAGTTTCTTTGCTTTAAGAGGATATGCCGCAAGACTAGGTTGCTATTAGGGAACATGCTGTATTTATCATGCAAATTCATTGCCCCCATAACAGGAGCATTCAGGCTTAAGGTTAATATTTGTATTGAATATATATTTTTCACTAATTTCTTTAAATCTTCACATTAAAACCAGTTTTTCAACAAAGCCGTTGACTTACCTGTGAACTTCTGGTGCGTGAAACAGTCTTTCTGGAAGTGCTCTGAGCAAAGAACTAAATGTTTGGTTGGTTTGAAAGGCTTTCCCCAGTCAATTCTTCTTAATGAAGCCCTTTTGAAAGATTGGCTTGTTAAATTATGTTGTGGAAATTGATGGAAACTTATTTTGCTGTATTTTCCAGGCGACTGAATGGCATTATTATTGCCATAAGAGGTTTATAATTCATTTTATATTTCGCCTCTGTTATAAACTGATTGTGAAATTACAGTTGAAATATTTGGCAAAAAAGGTGCCAGTCTATAACTTTCGAGGCTGGTGTTTTGTTTCAATAATTGTTTTGGATGTTTTATCGGTTTCGAGGAATTTGTGATATTCCGTGGAAAGCTTTATAGACTAACGGTGATCATTTGATTAGAGTAACAATACCCAAATGTGTTGCCAATGCTGACAGAAAAGAACCATGCAAGATTTGGTGCTTATTTTGTTCTTAAGGGCAATAGACAAATTAATCAGAGCACACTGGCGACTGGTGAGCTGAGGAAGAAGAGAGAACACACCTTCAAACAAATTTTGACATGTTGACCAACAGTCATTCAAATTAACAGTACCAGACCTTGGAAAACATGATTCAACATTATCAGCTGTGGCCAGTTATCCTCATGAAGGTGTGACGAAAAATAAAACAAGTTATATAAACGTTGCATTTCAGACAATGTCCTTAAATTGAAGATTCTTGCTGCAAATCCGTTTTCTTTGCTGTAATTTAAACAATCTGGAAGCGCAAAAGCGAGAGAGTGGTCTATCATATTCAAATGAAATATTTTTCCCTGAATTGTAATATTTACTAGCCGCAGCAATGCATTAAGATGGAAGCTGCGAATTTAACTGCCGATGGAATTTTCATATTATTAGAAAACTTGATTGAGGAGAATGACTGGAAACAAGTCAAAAACAAGTTACTTAAAAGTATTTTTTTTCTTTAGCCCTTAAATTTCAACCGAGCAGCCATCAATGGCACATGAGCTTTACTTTAAATAGGCTACTATGCTTCCCTTGCGTAATATGTCTTATTTATTCTTTCTATTTGATGTGCACTTTTATTTTGTTTTGACCGCACGACATAACTCACACAGGTCTGCATTTAAATTGGAGACTGTGGCCTAAAATCAAGTTATAAAACATTTCAGCACAATTAAAGCGGATGGCGCAAAGCAAAGTTACCATGTACACTGAACAAATATATAAACGCCTCATGTCAAATATTGGTGTCACATGGAGTTAACAACTCTAAAGTGAGCATATGGTGACTTTTACTCGTACGATAGGAATATTTCTCTTTTTTTCGTACTATTTTTTAATCCTTCTCTCTGTCAGTGAGCATTTGCTCAGTGATGCGGTGATTTCACTCAGTACACTCAGGGTGTGGCATTTCCAGACAGTGATCAGACAGAATGAGCAGTACCCAGACACTCCTTATATTGGGGACAATGAAAGTCCGGCCCAAAATGTCAAATTTTGTCAAAAGTCATCATGCCTGAGATGTCTCAGGTCATGCGGGAACGTGCCATTGGCATGCTGGAAGCAGGAATGTCCACCAGAGCGATCGCTGTGCAGCTGAATGTTAACTATAGGCCGTTTGAGAGTTTGTTTCCGACAGACGGGCAGTACTGCAAATCGACCTCATCGACGTTGGCCACGTGTGACCACACCAGCACAAGATCGCTACTTCCAGTTCGTCCACCTGTGGGATCGGCTCAGATCTGCGACACGCACAGCGGATGAGACCATTGGTCTGTACAACAGACGCATCACACCACAGACAGTCCATAGCCGCCTGCGAGACGCCAACTTGCACGCTCGGCGTCCTCAGGGGCGCATTAATATCGCTTGAGGCCCCTGGGCTATAGAACTTTATGAGGCCCGCCAACCAACAATAAATACCACACTGATTAGCCAAGCACCACAACGGCATCTAGCTAGCATTAGCTTAAAGGGCATCTGAAGTCGATTCCCATTGTTTTTGTTCATCAGTCAATCAGCGAGCGGCACCTGCGCAAATGAACCAAAATAGAAGGATTATCTATGCACACATTGGTTGATGAATGAAATTGGTCAAATTACAATGCAAGATGAATGCAACAAAAGCAAGTGATTTGTTTGTTGACGTTCAACGTCCCGTCAGAGAATCGACTCTAGATGCCTTTTTACTAACTGTAGGCTGTTATTTTGGGTGGATTTGTGGTATGTTTAAGTCAGCTGACATAATAATTGGCCAAATGACGGAGATGAATGATGATGCAATTAGAGGTAATAAACAAGAATCCCTTCAGATTGTGCTCTCTATTCGCGTGATCAAGTCCATCTACGTTAGGCGGGAGAGTTACGGTCCTGCTGCAGCAGGCATCTGATAGTTTGCTGTCGTAACAGCACTAAAAAAAAGCCTGACTTTAAGCAAGGACTCAGAATAAATTATTTTGTTTGATCCTCTTCCTTTTCTGAGTGCCACTTGGGTGAGAACGCTTCACTGTCACTTTTGGCTATGTGTTGTCTTTGTCTCCCATGTCGCTTTTGTCTAAGCTGTGTGATATCAGGCGGGATCCAGGTATTTTGAAAAGGGGGTCGCAGACCCTATACGAGTGCCGAAGGCGTGAAGCCAAAATTATAGTGCCAAATACACATTTTCCTGGCATCTGGGAACAACATTCAAGGTCTAATAGCTGGAAAAAAAAGATTTTTTTTTCATTAACAATTATCTCTATTTAAGGTATAAGTTTGCAGTTGACTCTACAAAGACAAATGCATAGAAAAGGATGAACTGTGAAAATGATCAAAGCATCCATCTGGATACATCATGGATTAAACATTTAAAGCACAACGATAAAATTTTTTCTTTCATGGAGAATGGTATTTACTTCACTTTGAAGTGAATTTCCTACTTGCACATTAGGCATATTCAGTAGGCATGCGGAGCAACAAAATCATATCTTGGAAATGTTTAATTCTCACTGAATGGGTTGATTGAAGAGCATTCTTCGGGGGTATCTATGGGCATAGGTATCGATCACTTTGTGACTGCATACAACAGACAGTGTACAGTTGTCAGAGCTGAATAGTCACTTGCTATTTTACACATTCAGCCATATAAATCATTAGTATTGCAGAGGCCTATTTGTCCCGTGTAAACTATAGCATTTAAACTGTAGTGCAGTAAATACTCAGAGGATTAACTTAACTAAAAGTGTCAATATAATAATGTAAATGCTTTCATAAAAGTAGAAATCCTGCATTTAAATTAGGAGTGAACTCATCCATAAAACCGTATTTCAGCTTGGCTTGCTTGTGAAGGCCCGGTCCCACTGGCCGATGGACGCAAAACGTATGCAAAAAGGACAAAGCAGACGAGCAAAATTTCGGGGGGTGGCTCCATCCGTTTTCATCCGCTCCAGAAATGGACAAAATTGGGGAAAATTTGCTAAACAGAACGGAAAAGAACGGACGTGGGTAGTATGTAGCGGGGATGTTAAACGCATGTTCATAGGAAGCCTAGCGGATGAAAGCGGATGGAAGTGGATGACAGCTCCGAAGGGGTTACCGGGTGCTTTGTCCATTTTGAATACTTTATATACGAGATGCATACGCTTACATCCTTTCTATTTCCGTGCTACAAACGATGTATAGACGTTCCATGTACCTTATCTTTCCTCCCTCTTTCCATTTTCAGCTGCAGCGGATGTGAGTTGCGAGGATGCCCAGAGGATGCAGAGAGGATACAGCAGACGTTTAACGGATGATGACGGACATAGAACGTTTGTTGCTCGTATATGTCGCGGATTTACATCCTACACAGCGATAATTTCATCCGTTGTAAAAGTTTGGTGCAGCTCAAAACTTTTAGCGCGGATGAAATCACAGTGGACGGATGCTCGATGGATAGAGCGTATGAAACACGTATGCAATGAGTACACAACGGATGCATACGTTTTCCAACGGATGGCAAGATTTTTTTACGTTTAACATCCTCATTGCATCCGTAAGTGCAGTGGGACCGGGCCATGACTATTCAATAACTGATCCTCGTGTGCCATCTTGTGATAGAATATTGTAACTGCGTGCATACATTTGCAGCTTCATGTCCGCTGGCATCAACATCTGTGCAAAGATACCCTGCCGAGCACTGTTGTTCTCGAACGCGCCAAATCCAGATAATCCTTATTACTAATTACATTCATATTTTAATTTGTAACGAGTTACAAAGTGGCCAGTGTCAACGTAACGCTGTGAAAGTGTACTTTTTATCTTTTAAATGTAGCAGAGTAAAAGTAAAAGTCAAAACTCAAGTGAAGTACAAATCCTCAAAAAAATCTATTTAAGTAGGCTGCTGTAATGAAGCATATGTAATTCGTTACTATACACCTCTGACCATCACAAAGTGCGTTAGGACGCAACTCATTTTCTGGACAACCCCCCGGTAATTTCATTTTTCCGGCATGGCAATTTTTCGACCATTAAGCCCTGTGTGTAATGTGCCTCTGTATAGGTCATACGGCGTGATTTTGTTACATTGTATCAACATTGGTGTCGCACGCAGCCACGCACCATCCTCACCACTTTTACCACCAGATGTCACTGTAATGCAGCATCATGTGCGTTATGGTGTGCATTAGTGTCATATTCTTTTCTCAATTTTTAGAGCTATTTAGAGCAATTTTTGTGAAGCGTCTTTCAGAAGTCTCATTGCGTTCTCGAGACATCGGGAGCTGTGTAGATCATCAAGAGGAGAGGGCAACCAACTATTCACTGTGCAGCCTGGATGATCCTGCGGAGCTCTTTTTTCTGTGCCACTGTGCAGCTGGAGAACCATACGCACAGACAGTATGTAAGAATGCTCTCCACTGTGCAGCGGTAGAAGGACACCAGTATTTCCTTTGGGATGTTACTCTTAGCGTCTCTTCTGGGCCTTCTTAGTGAGCTCGGCAATGTGCACCCCCCAGGTCAGGTCCTCACTGATGTTTACACCTAGGAAGCGGAAGTCTGAGACCCTTTCCACACAGTCCCCGTTAATGATGAGTGGTTGGTTGTTGTTGTTTTTCCATCAGAAATCTACAATGACCTCCCTTGTTTTGGTAATGTTGAGGAGCAGGTTGTAGCTATGACACCATGCTGTTAGCCGCTCCCCATCGTCCCTGGTGGCGGATCATGAGTCCTACGACTGTTGTGTCGTCAGCAAACTTGACAAAGATGTTACTCTGGTGGGTGGGGGTGCAGTCGTGGGTG
The DNA here is from genome assembly GCA_029721435.1 of Gymnothorax reevesii. Lineage (NCBI taxonomy): Eukaryota > Metazoa > Chordata > Actinopteri > Anguilliformes > Muraenidae > Gymnothorax > Gymnothorax reevesii. The sequence continues at coordinate 36,255,809 of CM056578.1, forward strand.
TATAGGGTATAGAGCAGGGGGCTCAGCACGCAGCCCTGTGGGGAGCCAGTGCTGAGGCTGATGGCAGTTGAGAGGTGGGAGCCCACCCTTACGCTCTGTGTGCGGTTCCTCAGGAAGTCATTAATCCAGTGTGTGAGAGTTGAGTGTGGGAGTCCAATGTCTGACAGCTTGGTAACCAGTCTGTGTGGAAGAATGCTGTTGATCGCAGAGCTAAAATCTATGAAGAGCAGCCATGCGTAGCTCCCTGGGTGCTCCAGATGGGACAGAACAGCATGGAGAGCAGTGGTCACATCGACCTCAGTGGATCTGTTAGTCCTGTAGGCAAACTGGTGTGGGCCGAACACAGGAGGGATGAAGAACATGATGTGTTTCCCAATGAGCTTAAACTACATAACGACAACTACACTGAATATATTCAGTTCAGTGTCTTAGCACAAGTGTAGCATGCGATTCAGATTTTATCATTGTTTGGCCACGATGCCCCATCCAACATCGTAGAGCATCTTCTGAGTTATTTTTCACAAACTTCTCTGGTAGTTCAGCACCTCTGACATCCTCACTTTGGTATAAGACAATACCTGCTGCCATTTTTGTCTTTATGAAATTTTCTTTCAATCCCACAATTCCATGGCTGACTGTTACATCACATCATCGATCAATGGGTCCATTGAACACCAGAATTGCACAAATTCTTGTATTTGTTTTTTGGCTACCAGAGTAAAATGTACAATCCCGCAGTTAGATTTTCAACATGCCAGGCATCACACAAAAAAGGTCATTGATAAATTCAATAAGAAACTGAGTGTTTTCAGCCAAATGTTTAGGACAGGGGTGTCCAATCTTATCCAGAAAGGGCCGGTGTGGGTGCTGGTTTTTGTTAGAGCCCAACACCAACACCTGTTTCTACCCACTAAGGTCCTGATTGAAACCCCTGATTAGTTAATTAGTGCAATCAGGTGATGTAGCACTGCTGGCTAGCACAAAAACCTGCACCCACACTGGCCCTTCATGGATATGATTGGACACCCCTGGTTTAGGAAGTATCGAAAGGTTGGTCAAATATATGATTTAAATCTCCCGCTTTAAATCAGCACTGGGGCCCCTCAGGGTACAGTGCTGGCTCCTCTTCTCTTCACCCTGTACACCTCGGACTTTTGTTACAACTCGGAGCTGTGTCACATTCAGAAGTACGCTGATGACACAGCTATCGTTGGGTGCATCAGGGACGACAGAGAGGAGGAGTATCGGAGACTGGTCGGGGACTGCATGGTGCCACACGAACCAGCTACAGCTCAACACCTCTAAAATGAAGGAGCAGGTCATTGATTTTGAGAGGTCCAGACCAAGACCGCGACCAGTGCTGTTAGAGGGAGCTGAGGTGGAGGTTGTGGACTCTTACAAACACCTCAGGCTGTGGCTGGACAATAAATTGGACTGGACAACACACACCAGCCACCTGTATAGGAAGACACAGAGCAGGATATACTTCCTGAGGAGATTGCGGTCCTTCAACATATGCAGCAAACTTCTGTGGATGTTTTACCAGTCTGTGGTTGCCAGCGTCCTTTTTTACACCGTGGTGTGCTGGGGGGGCAGCATATCCAAGAAGGACACTGCCAGACTGGATAAACTGATTAGGCGGGCCGACTCTGAGGTTAGCATGAAGCTGGACTCTCTGGTGACGGTGGCAGAGTTGAGGACTCTGGACAAACTGCTGAACATTATGGACAATGCCAGCCACCCTCTGCACACGGTCATCAGCAACCAGAGGAGCCTGTTCAGTGAAAGGCTGCTTCTTCCCAAGTGTCGGACCAACAGACTCAAGAACTCTTTTGTCCACCACGCCATTGTACTCTACAACTCCTCATTTGGGGGGAGGAGGAAGTAGTAGAGTACACTGCACTGCACGACAATGGACCTTGGTGCAATAACCTACCCCCTTGGTGCAATTTCTAGTATAATATATTTAAATTTAAGTTAAAATTATCTCACATATCCCATACAATGTTATATTTTGCTTTGTATATTTATATTATTTAATTCTTATTTTTGTATCTTATTTTTGAATCTGTGTTTATTCTGTCAAATATTTATGCTGCTGGAAATGTAAATTTCCCTGAGGGAATTATCCCAAAGAGATCAATAAAATAAGTCTCTAACAATCGGAATGTCTGCCTAAGTGGAGAGCAAATGCTTGACTGAATCCAAAAATGTAGCATCAAATACATTTGAGCAATAAGAATAGCAATACAAAATTGTATGTGGTGCCAAAATTTCCATACAGAAGGTAATAAAGACCTTTTTCCTCACACTCTAACATCCAGTCAAATGTTGTAAACATTTCAGGGCTATCATAAAAAATGGAAAGGAGGGGACAGCAGGAAGACTCACACCATCTTCCAGCAGGTCATGGGACATTCCCCACCACAGCCACAAGTCACAGAATTCATTCTTAAAGGGAAAGAACAAATAAATGAGGGCAGGCCAATAGGCACTAAAGCAAGTAACTGATGGGCTGTTAGTATGTCTGTCCATCAACTAATAGTGGGAAACCCACTATCCAGCTTGTCGGAAATAGTTATGTTGGTGGCGCAAAAAATATACAATATATTCTGTCATATTGTTCCTGAGATGTTAGCTATTTTTCTTTTTTTTTAACGACATGTATAGTTTATCTTGCTGTAAAATGAAAATGTCACATTCTGGGTCATGTTCTTATTTTGATTATTGTTACGGCTGTGATTATTTTTGATTACTTATTTTAATAGCACTCCTTGCGCGATATTTCTTAATTGAACGGTGATGTGAGAAAGAATTTGCCTCCTTCCCGATTTCATCTGTATTACTTTTTATCACACTTTAATATGCCATTGCCTAACTTGCATTGCCAGTGCTGTCACTCAATTTGTGTAGTGTTCTCAGTGATAGTTTTCTCACAATCTACAGTGTGTCACCTTTCAGAAGGGACCATGATTATGCCTGTAGTTTAAGTGGTTCAAGAAGAGTGAAAATACCCAGGCATGATCACTGCCATCTCTGTTGAATCGAACATTGCCTAAATTGAAACTGTCCGGTAGTGTGAAGTAGACAAAGAGTAGCATGTGATGCCTCAATCTAGGGAAATTCCAAAACAGACATTGACATCCTTCAGTCTAGAAAGGGTTAAAAAGCCATTTTTATAGCCTGTATATGCCAATGAACCACTGTGAAAGCTATTATCCACAAATGGAGGAAACTCGGAACAGTGGTGAACCTTCATTTAAGTGGCCAGCCTACCAAAATCTCTCCAAGAGTGCATTGACAACTCATCCAGGAGGTCACAAAAGATTCCAGAGTAACATTTAAAGAACAGCTGGCCTCACTTGCCCCACGTAAGGTCAGTGTTACCATTCCAAAATAAGGAAGAGATTGTGCAAAAATAGAAATTAGCATCCGTGGGACAGCTGCAAGCTGAAAACCTCTGCTGTTAAAAAAGAATACAAAGGCTCATCTAATCTTGATGACCCTCCGAGACTTTCGGAGAATAATTCTGATACATCAAAAGTGGCACTTTTTGGAAGACATGGGTCCCATTGCATCTGCAGTAAAACCAACACAGACAATACGCAATAAAAGCATCACATCAACAGTCAAAAACAGTGGTGGGAGTGAGATAGTCTAGGGCTGCTCTGCTCCCTCTGAACTCATTACCACAGTTGATGGAACCATGAATTCTACTCTCTAAAAAAATCATGAGGGAGAATATCTAGTCATCAGTTTGAGACTTAAAGCAATTCGTACCTTTCTGGCATTTTTACACTTTTCTTTTGTAATCTTAAAATGCTCCTAATAAGCGTATGGCACACTAAAATGTAAAAGAAATCAACCAGGTGTTGAAACTCTTCATAATTCAATTCTCATATATTTCTGATAAAATTCTAACCAATCATTTTCTTTGTCCCAAACAAAATGATTAGCCGAGCTTTCTGTCCGTCATCCATCACAGCGCCCCCTCTGGTTGCCTATTGCTGTCACTGCTTGCGAGTCACGCGCCTCTCTGGCAGGAAAAAAAAAAACGATGCTTTTGACTGTAAACAAACGGGTGCTGAAATGCTATAATTACAATAATAACGTTAATGGTAGTTCATAAAAATACAAAGGTAACTAAATGTTACAAGGGTTAATATGTTGCAACTATGTAATAGTCATTACAATGGACATAACCACAGCAGTTCGTAACTAGAATTTCTTGGTGGAAAAATTACATTTTGGAATACTGGATTATGCAAGTTTGACAATTGACTAGTGTGGACTTCACCAGAACACAGGAAGTAAACAGAGGCATGTGCTCTAAGTGAATTAGCACAACTTTTATGCATTTCTAGGTCAGCTACTGCAGTCAAATTTTTTTATTTTTTTATTCTTTTTTATTTAACCTTTATTTCACCAGGAAAATGGTCCCATTGAGATTTACATCTCTTTTCCAAGGGAGTCCTGGCCAAAAATGGCTTCAACAGAGTAGAAAACAAGAATTACAAGTGTATCATTCAGACAAACAAGATACAAACCACTTAGGATGAAAAACAAGTGCATACAATGTCCAATGTGTCGCCAATAAAAAATTTAAACCTTTCCAAAGAAACCAGAGTTTTAAGCTCTGGTTAAGCAGCATAGCTTAAAGCCTTTTCACCAAAAGTAGTACTGGTTTTTGGAACATTAAATAAAATAAGTACATGTGATCTCAGTGCATAAGCATATGTGGTGGTCCGCTCAAGCATGGAAGGTGACCCACTACAACTTTATAGGTCATTTTCCATCAATGAAATTGTCGGTGGGCTAACAAGGAGGGCAGTCCAGCTTTCTGGTGTAGGGCAAGTGATGTGTCTGATAATTAGAGTCTGTCATGAACCTTAAAGCTGCATGGACTTACTTGCATGACAATGTACCATCCAAAATAAATCCCAGCTTACCTGCTCTATTGGCTCATTTTGCTGAGTAACAATGTTTTGCTTCAATACCTGCGGTTTGACTCTATTAAAAACCATTAGCTTGGTCTTGTCGGCATTCAGAACTAAATTTAAGTTGCTCAAATCATCCTGAATGATATTAAAAGCAGTTTGAAGCTCATCTACGGCTTGATCTATGTAGGCTGCACAAGTATATAAAACGGTATCGTCAGCATAGAAATGAAGGTGTGTATTTGACACTCTCTTGCCCAATTCATTAACATAAATAGAAAAAAGAATAGGGCCGAGAATAAATCCCTTAGGAACTCCATTGCATGTGGCCATAAAGTCAGATCTGTAATTATCCATTTTGACACATTGGCTTCTGTCTGACAGATAATTTTCGACCCAACTGACTAGTTGTGACGACAGACCAAGATTGATCGCCTGTCCTTCAATACCACAAAGTCCACCAAATCAAAAGCCTTGGACAAGTCTAAAAATAAAGCTAAGCAGTGCTGTTTCTTATCCAAGGCTTGAGTTATATCATTTAAAACCTTTAAGCTTTATGTTTTTTCCTGAAGCCAGTGGTCACTTGAAAGGGTAAGGTTAACATGGCTATGGAATTGAAATGACATCTTGATCGTGTTAAGAGGCCAAAAGTGTGTTAAAAGCCTGCCCTGTTCGAGCCGCCTAGGTGCGAACTCTAGCAGGAGCATAACTCGGTGTAGACAAAACCAATTTTCTTTGTTTGTCTCGCTATTGACAGTACTTCTTCACCACAAACAACAAAGATACGTGTTGAAATCGAGTTCCCCTTTAACATGAATACAAGTTCTAAATTTCATGGCATATGAGACACAAGTAAAAGATGTTGATTCACATCTGTACTTAGCTAATTTATATTAAGTCTGTGCCTCCACTCTTCCCACTAGTCATTGCTGATACTGGTGAGAGTTGGTACAGTCAGCTAATTGATTACAGGATGCCAGCTTGTAAAGAGCAAATTAACTACCTAAAACCAGCTAGAAACATCCTCCACAATTTTCTAATTTTTAGCAGGAGTAAAGGGCATGTACTTACACATATTGGATGACTGTCAATTTAATGGATTGACATTAAAAAGTGCCTAGAACTAGCACACTGTAGCTTTCCACAAACATACATTATTGTTTCACACAGACAAAACACCATCGGTTAACTATAAAAAAATAGGGTTGAGCACTTGTGTACTGCAACCTTCCCTAAACACTGATCATTGTTTTACAACTGCAAAACACCTCCATTCCATTAAACTCATTAAGCCTGCCCAATGGCATCATACACATTACCATTGTAAAAACACCAGCACTGATTTGGATAGGGCATTGTTTCTTCAACTCAGAGTGGGCCAGCTGTTTATGCTGTAAATTTACAACATGGGCTGCTCATTCAAAGATGTGTGAAAGGTCATTTTGTTGTCCTTTGTGAGTACTTTTGTGTACTGTGGAGCAAAATGACAAGGTTTGAGCATCTTATAATCGTATCATTTGGATTATAAAGTTCATGGAGCATTAACTCTGGCTCTTAATGAATGTCATTGCAATTTTCTCTCAGCATCTGATCCGATCTCTCAGTGTTTTTTATTTTTGTGCTCCTGTCCAGAAAGTTACTGGGGTGTGTAAAAGATGTTTTCTCATTGATTGCTTATTTGCCATGGCTGATGAATTCTTCCCAGTTTGGGTAATGCTTTCCAGAGTGTGGTAAATTGCAGGCAGAGTCAGGAATGCTTCGTTGCCTCTGTAAATTGACACCAATTTAGCGGAAATATATCTGGGCACCGGACACTGCCATTCAGAGAGATTGAGCTTAATAAACGCAACATTGCATGGAAATGGTTTGGCCTGTTAAAGATTGTGATCTAATTTAAAAGGTACTTCACTCTCAGTGAGATTTTTGTTTTCTGATGAAAATTAATAATTTGCCAAAAGAAAAGCTGCAGCTATTCACACACATTTTAAAAGCTTGTTACCATACAGTGAGTGTATGTACTCAGAGTGGCTTGTTCTATCTCTTTACTGAATAATGCTGCACATAGGCAAATATGAGTATTTAGTACAAAAAAGTGTATCCGTCCGAAATTGGACATTCCACCTCTCCCATTTTGCATTCATGTGGGAATGAGACCCAGAAATCCAGCACAACCCGCCAATACATTAGCACTGCAGGAGCGCCAGTAGAATTTTATAGAGGAGCGTGACTATTCATTGAGGGAGCTATGAAACAGTGTCTATACGCTTGTATGCATGACCAAATGCAATCGCGCATGCAAGGATTGACTAATATGCACACTGATCAATCCATAAAACTGTACAAGGGGACATTTGCTGTTTGCACACCCACAAACACAAACAGAGCAAGTCAGAGACAGAAACTTCATGCACTGCAATTGGTCTTAAACAAGCAAATCAGATCTTAATCCAGATCAACAGCTTATCCGACAAATGATGCAGATAAGCACAAAAACTACAAAAGTAAGTAGTTATCCACATAGTGGATGCCATTTCTCTCCTCTGTTACCACAAGAAAACATTAGGGTGTGGTCACAAGTTAAAGTAAACAGGTAATATTTGGAGGTAGTAATAGGCGCATACACAGCCAATATTAGTGTCACTTCCATGTTGCAATATGAGGGAGGAAATGTCAACTCCATCCTGGTGTCACATATCGGTTAAGCATCAATAAGTCAGGCTAGTTTGCATGTCAAAGTTCAGCATAATTGGAGTCAGTGGTACAAGAAATAGGTGAAATTTCTTGTCCATGGAAGTTATTTTTTCGCCCTCTTCATCGTAATGAATGGGGCAAGATCTGTGTTTATGGCCAGCGATGCCAGATAACTATGTCCAGCAGGACAGCTTGGATGGATGGAGGAGCTTTCTTGATAGAAGGGAGTGCGGAATACTGGCCTGCCCTCAGTTTAAACTTGAGCGCGAGTGAGTACTAAAACTTAGTTAGTGTCAGGTTATACCAAATGAGTCAGAGGTTGTCCCAACACTCATTTGCTTTCAGAGAGCTCACTCACACTGAAAATAGCGTCTCTTTCTGAGTGAAGGTTGAGTGCAGGGAGCACCTCCCTTGAGCCGCACTAACTTGCGCCGGTATTTCGTTGTCATGGCTTTCAATTGGTTACAAACAGTAGGAACTCTGGATCATTTACTGCCACGTGCTGGATGTAATCGCAACTATGCAAATTTTAACTCTAATGATGATAACGATGCCAGTAACTTACTAACTGACCACATGGTTTCAGTGTTTACGAACTGCACTGTAGTGAACTCAAGGTTAGCATTTGTGTACACACCAATAGCTACTGATGAACTGGCAATAGGGGAAGCTCAAAACCATCCCTTAAAAATAAAGATTTTACTTTATCTGTTTTCAATCATTTAATAAAATTTTATTTACTTGAACTGCAAAAATCCTAAGGATAATCATGTGTCGCCAGTTCTACTTGTTAAGTATGAATGAGCATTGATAATTATTGCCCTGTTTTCAATTCATTTAAATTACCATTGCAGAAACTCCAAGAACTCAAAATTATCAGGTGTGGCCAGTTTTCTTTAATGACGTGTATCTGTCAACTCTCACGCATTCGGATTTCTTGCGCTTTTCTTTACTCATGGGTTGAATAATTCTGCGCTCACCTCGCTCGTGGGGCGCGTGTGGATTGGTCTGCAAGGCTCATGTAGCTGTAAGTCATGAGAATCCGTTCTTTTTTACATTCTTAATTGCTGAATGTAAAGGGAAATGTCCGGCACGTGTCACAGCTTATTGCTTAGTGAGCCTCGCGGGCTGTCCTGCGCCTTTCGCGAGCCATGCGACCACAGAATCTATGAAGGCATGCTGACATGTACGTCGTCATTTATGTGCGAAAGAAATGCCTCAATTTTGTGAAGCAATGTATAACAATGCTATTAAAAATAAATTTGATTGTCGTTTTACCAATTAGTCTGAGAAACTTTCTAATGAAGAAAAGTAAACCGCGACAGGTTTAGGTCATTCAGCACTGAAGGGTGAGGATTGAGCGTCCCTTTGCAGCAGCCGAAGCACCGCCTATTTTACCCAGTGCCCACTACTGTCAGTTATGCTCGAATGGCGTTTGTGAATATCACCTGGCGAGGAGTGGAAGCGCTCCCTCGGTAAGCGGCAAGTTGATCTCTTTCTCACACTCCAGTAACATTTCACTATATGGTGAGTGGAGGGTGAGTGTGAGCGTCATTTCTGAATACGGGCCTATGTATCTACCCAAGAATAGTGTACCTAAAACAACAAAATTATTGGCCGAGGAACAAGCTAATATCGCTTAGCTGATGTTTCAGAACAGCGTTGTTTGTTTGCGCTCTGCTAGAGCTACCTTCTAATGCGAGTAAACAAGCATTGCCAGCCAATAAAACAAACTGTGATAATTCACAAGTTTGTCATTCGAAAATCAATTCAGTCAAACAAGGCAACAGACAGTAGTCAAAGTCCCACTAGTGCCATGTGGCTCAAAGATACAGATCCCTGCTGCAGCAACGATAGAAGTAGATCAAGTCACATAAGCGCAGAGGATGAGCAAGATAACAGCAATGTTCAATTCCCATGAATAAGGATATCACAAAAACAAGTTATTCTGTACAATTTTCTCTACAGGAGAAGATATGCATGCCCTACTTCCATTTGCAATACATGACCAGGGGTCATACAAAGTTGTTGTGTGAGTTTGCCTTTTTAGCTGGGATACACTGGAATGATTTTGATTGTAAATCTGGGGTTAATGTGGGACCTGCCCTTTTTATTGATAGGCAAAAAGAAATGGCTGATGTACATACTGATTTATTTATATTCTTTCCTCTATGTCAGCGTTCATGGATTTGCTATTCAAAGAAAATCAGATAACTTGAATAATTTGCCCACTGCAAAACTTAGGCTTAAACTTAGATATCGGGTCTCACAGCGAGCAAGTGGTTTTCACAAGATATTTTAAATGAAATGACTGAAATCGGTTGCAGTTTTTGGTTGATTGATTGTATTTTACACTGTGAATGTTGGCCCTATGAGCTCTTAATGTGTGATTTATTTTTTAGAAATGCCTTTTTTAATGTCCTATTGCACTGAAATGACTGTGGCAGAATGTAAATATATCATGTAGGCTTTGTTACTTGGCACTTGGCATTAAATTACGATAGATACCGGTGCTTACATTTTAAAATAATTTGCATAATATGAAGCTGTGTCATCAAAAATTCTAAATATAGGAAAATAATTTAAAATTGCAGCTGAAAATTTTCTGAAACGGCGCTTTGTGATCGCTCAGTGTTAGTACAGGTGGTGGACTACTTTCAGCACTCACCACCTGAAAAAAAGAGATTGGTGCATATCTTTTGACTAATAAACGTATTCCTTGATTTAGAAACAGCAGTCTTATTTTATTGCCGTTTATTCTTTCTGAAGCTACTGCATAGGTCAATCAGTTAATTTTATTCATGAAAAGAACTGCCCGCTTGCAATTTTTGACAGCCCCCTCAGTCACATCATCTTGGTGGCGGGCCTGGTGTGTTGTATAACTTCTAAATGGGCCTATGAAACTGCCCACTACAGCCTTCTATAATGGCCGATTTTCCTTGAAATGTGCTGAATGTTCTTTTTTTGCAGCATGTTAGCCATTTCAGAGCCACTTTCCAACGTCATTATGAATTCTACCTCCATTGTCCTACACTTTCTTTTAAAGCCTTAACTAACTTGACGGTAGCTTTGAAGTTGCTTTGTATGCCCACGTTGGTAAACAATGACTGGGAATTAAATTTCACTGTGCTTAACTTCATCGTAAAAAAAAAAATTCCTTGATTAAAAACAAAAAAGCTGCATCTTAAGTGCTAAATTGTGAGTCTCCAACATTGATGACCAATATATTTAAAGAATTGAAAGTTCTGGCACTTCTCATGGATGTTGTCTAAAATCCACTTAGGCCAGAGCATCATTAAACTAATTTTCCTCCTGCACCAGCTGATTTCCCATCTCTAAACTTGACTCGCCTTCGACTCTCATGGGTTGATCATCCACAAAACTTGTCCCTTTGCAGACCAATAAAGGATCTGTTTTGAACAGTGACTGTATTTATAATGCTCATTTGATGATTAAACAGCCGTATTAGACATCAGCCAGCCACACTTGTTATTGTCAGCACCATCAACAAAATGTGTGAGGTTGCTTGCTAAAGTACTTTGAATAATGTGTGGTCATCAACATATAGGACCAGATATTGTCACACAGTCAAAAAAATCATTTTATTCAAGTTAGAAAAATGACATTTTTGGAGAAGTTGCAAAATTTCTTGGGGGCACTATGGGGGGGCTATGGCCCTCTTGGGAGGGATGCTCAATTCCACCAAGTAACAATATCCCCCACCTCCTACAGCTCTGTTATGTGTTAGAATTTTAAAAAAAGTAAGAAATGAGCTGACAATTTCCTGGCTCAGGGTCTAGTATAACAAAAGTATTCTATCTCAACGTTTGAGCAAATAAAGGCCTAACATTGACAACTATAAAACCCAGAAATGGACTCTCTGTGAAGGGATTAATCGATCATTTGAGCTATACTGTTTCTCATTCGAGAGCTGCCAAAAAAAACAAACAAAAAAAAAAAAAACCTGTAAAGCTCTCTGCAGCATTTGAGGGGGCAGTCATGAGCTTTTTGTCGATTGTCTAACTTTGTCAGTGTGCAACACTATGGGACTCTCCCATTCATGCAAAAACCATAAATTAATAAATATGCAGGAATGTCGATCTGATGTAAGACCAGAATGGCAGCCAAAATTGCCCCAGATAGACACACAAGTTCAAAGGGGTTATTTTAATAAGAAATACATTCGAAATATGGCTTGTTGCTGAGTGTACCACAAATACCTTAAGGTATGCACAATAATAATTCATAAACCTACACCATACATTGACTTTGGAATGAAAGATTGGAGGTTTTTATTAGCTTCTAATTATTAGCAACTCTAGTTTTCGGAAATATTTCAGATTTCACACTGAATCTGTTTTCAGACAGACAGCTTGAGGAAACACAAAATTAAGTTTTGAGATAATGGCTTATAGGAAAGGTGAATCCAAGCCCTACTGCCCCTGCATTTTATTTAAAAAAAAGTACTTTCTTTAATTTGTGTTTCTGCATAGTCTCCTTTTTACGCTCCTCCTCTCTCTGCCACATATAGTCGCGAGAGGAGGCAGGGACTCGGAATACAAACTCGACTGGAACGGAAACACATGGGATTAATAAACAATTACATGAAAACCGGATTAACAATAATGACTCGAGACAAGACGCTGAGACCATCAATCAAACTAGACAGTTTAGATTACCTTAAATGTGACAGGTAAAAAGCACCACGAGAGAAGCAAAGGAAAGCACAGCTTTAAACGCAGTTAATAAGGGAGCTGAGGCAGGAATACAAAAGCTTGAAACGCTCGCACTCGCTAATGAGTTAATTAAGGTTAATACTACGTGACGAAATATTTTCATCACCCTCCAATAAGTGCTGGTTAGTGCGGGTTAGTAATTATCCTATCAGAGAACGCATTCACTCAGAGTTTAGCGAGACCCAGAATTAAACTCAGGTGGAAACGATGATTGAAATACCGCAGCCGAAACCGAAAGAGGAAACATGACTGGACAACGAGGGGCAGGCAACTGAAGGCTGTCACACGACATCACTGGAGTTTGGGCAAGAGAGAATCAATCATCAGACGGCGGAAATGAAAGCTGAAAAATAAAACCAAAGTAAGGCACAAGCACAAATAAGCACAAGACAACGCACATAAGGCAGAACCATAACAGAATGATGTGATGTCTTTAATTTCAGGGATGGCATACTGTAGATTGGCTGAATTGAGCTAAACTCAAACATATTAAATCAAAATTTTGCTCTGGTTCAGTGGTTGACAAGTAGATACAATAGATACTTTTAAAAGCCATTGGAGCAAAAGTACATTTTGGAGGTTATAGCGTATAATCTTTTTTTGATAGATAGCGAATGACATTTCATTGAAGCCCAACAGTGCAGCTCACCATCCTTCTGGCGTTAATGACCTTGCTTTGCAGGCAATAATAGAGGGTGTTAGGTATTAGTCAGTCAAGGGTCCTAGCAGCTCCAAAATTATTGGTCAAATTCTTTAGTGGTACCCTACAATTGCAGACTTTGCCACAGTCAAAGCGGATCTGATATTTATCCTTTGGAATAAATGGATGTTATGTAAATTGAATGTAGGCTCTGTGATTCTCTCAGGAAAACAATGTTTGGGAATAGTTTGAGATATCACCAAGGCTATTTTGTTAACATGGATGACTAAATTTTGGTCACTGTGTTTTTGATTATTCAGATGATGGTTTCCTGGTATACTGGAATTACTGGAATTCATAGGAATGAAGTCACTGTCTTTTCAGCCTTCAAAGCTGAAATTCATGTTTAGTTGACTCTTATGCAACAAATGATCTGAGCTACTCATTCCTGCCAACCACAAATCAGAGCACAGGAGCCAAATGCAGATCACAGATGAAAACCCTAATGAGTGTCTTTAATGAAAACAAGAGTGAAGTTTTAATGGACAAGTGAGGGTAGTGAAGCAAAGACAAGACAGTCCATGGTCTGGCGGCAAAAAACAGCCATGCAGGGTCAGAGAATGGGCCGGTACAAGGTGTGGAGCCAGGATGTCTGCCCAAGAGAGACTGGGGCACACAGGGCAGATGCACACTCACAGGATTGGGTCATCATGATTGGGACCGTGCTCCTGCTAACTTCTTCATTGTGCCATTTGACAGTTCAGCTCTGGCAAAGTGCGCACTCCACTCCCGAATCACCACTGACCAGGCACAGATTCACCCCCTGCACCCAAGTCTGTACTATATGAACTCAGCAGTTCTATTCTCCTCTGGGTTCTGTCCCTCTGTCTACCATATTACTGACAATTACATATTACTACTTGTGGTGTAAAGGATCATCGTTGATCCATAATCCATACGGATCACTCTTTATGGTTCGGTACGCACATGATCCGCGGATTGGTTGATGGAAAAAAAAAGGTTGTGCTAGGGGTGTGACGTTATCAAATCACGATGATCGTAAAGCGAAATGAGACAACTTACTGTTATGGGGTGTGCGTCAGTTGAGTCCCATTTCTTCCTGAAACATACAAGCGGTCTGAAATAAACAATAATCATTTGAAGTACTTCCAGGAAGATAATTCAGATTAGAACTCCTCTAATTGTCACCGATGTTGAGCACCTTCCATCACCTTTCAAAGCTCAACTGGCCACCCTATATCTACTCCTGTTTGCTCCAAATGATATTCAAGCAACATAGCCTGTTGCCAAAGATGAAGTGATAGAAGTGCTGACAGATGTAACTGCGCTACAATGTTGAAAGAATACTAACAATCTAAAGAATTACAAAAAAAATAGGCGTGCAATGCAACGGAATACCCCTCAGCCCGATGTCGAAGTTTTTGCAGACGCCCGCCCAACCGCACGAAGGATAGCTATACCCCGTCAGCCTTGAGGGCTGAAGGGTAAAAACCTTGTCCAAACTCCATCTCTCATCCTAGCATTTTAGCTGATTTTTAAACTCTTGCATCCTGACTTGCCCATTGGAAGATTACCCAGCCCAGCTTTCACCACGCCTTCTCCAAACCGGTTCCCATTTACGTTTCCCCATTACCCAATAGGTATTAATTTGTTTAGATGCGAGAATCAGTTGGTAGAATTACTGTCCCGCTCCCGTCATCATGCATTGTTCATAGCAATTATCAAGCATTTCTCCATCCAGGTTAATTGTTACATAAAACAGCAACGTCTTTAGAAGCTTCTGAATTCATGCAGCTCGCAAAATGGCATATATATTTTTTTTGTGTCTGTGTCCTGCTTGATATGCCGAAGAAAAATTTATATTTAATGCAGTTCTGCTGACTGAGGTCCGAGTATTTTGTTTGCTTTCGTAAAAATAAAACTGTCTACAGCCATTGACATTACCGTAATGCAGGTTAACCCTCAACCTGTTTCTTATTAATAATGGGACAGTTAGCTGAATTAAATAACTGAGCACGTAGGTAACTGATAAGATACTTAACCAATTAGCTACTATTGATGAATAAGACGTAAAGCTTTGCGTCAGTGGAGGGCTGTGAGATCGCATTAAATGCCAATTAACAGAATTTTCTAAATATTTTACTAGAATGTATAATTTCAAGTTGCAAATGCTGCTGAGGATGTTGTTTAGATAAGGTTTAGATTTTTTATGATTAGCCGGATAATTGCCATTCATACAATATCATATTGTAACCTCCGTACGACTTACCAGAAGCCGGACAAAAAAGACCCCATAAATGATTTTGACAAAATGAAAGTTTGATGCACAGCTTACATTTGAATTGATTTAAAATGCATGCCATGAGGGGACCTTTCACAATGCACTAATAACCAATTTCCTAAATTATTCAATTTCCAACTCTTTGACACAAGAGCATTAGTAATTTAAAAGCCTACATTATTATCCCTTTGCGGCATAGTGTGCAGCAGCACTTCCCCGCAAAAGTAGCCTATTCTTTTGGAAACATTTTGATGAAGTGCAATCTTAAAATAAATTAGGTTGCACTGCTGGAAAAAAGGTTGAATTGCTTTCATGCAAAATATATGCTGATCAATGGCTATTTAAGTTTATAAATGCGGCATTCCAGTGGATGGTGGTCCACAGACATGGTGGAAAAGCAATGAGTGTAAATACCCCCACACTGCCAAGATGACTAGATGCTGTCTAGCTCTGCCTGGCACTTCAGTGCCTAGCAAGAGGGTATTCTCTACTGCAGGGGATATAGTGACTGCAAAGACAGTCACTATATCCCCAGACAATGTAGACATCCATATCTTTTTGAAAAATAATTTAAAATTATTAGCAGAGGCGTGTTTCGTTTTCTTTCTCTTCTTTTTTGATGATGTGGACATAGGCTAGTTTTTTAATCACTGCCCATGTTCAAAGAGAAGGTATCATGAAGTATCATGGCGTAGTGCACTTTAAGTTGTTTTTCATTCATTGTCCATCTTTAAAAGAAGTAGGTAACATGCCTTAAATTGCCATTTAAATTACATAAAAACAAATTTAAGTTTTTATTTTTTATTTAATGGGCAGAAGTGTTTCACAAAATAAATGGAGGACAAAGTTATATTTGTCTTGTCTTTTTTTGTTGTTGTTGTTGATCTGAAAAGTGATCCGATCTGTGACTCAAATCCGTGATAGGATCCAAACCGTGAGTTTTTTGATCCGTTGAACCCCTATTACTAACAACAAACCCTATCATTTGATAGTACTCTGCCTCTTCACTTGATTACTAGTCTGGATCATGACAGAGCCAATACCCCTAAAGGACTCACAGGCTGCTGGAAAAGTGGAGGAAAAGATTAAAAGAGACCTATTATGCTACATTCCCAAATTTATATTTTGATCTTTGACTCCCCAATAGTACTCCTGATCGTTCGAAGTCCAAAAAAGGGTCCTTGTTTAGCTCATACTGCCATCCTCAAAAAACCCCATTCGTAGTCCATTGTAGTCTCCGCCTGAAACGCCTTGTTAGGGCGGCTCTTCCGCTATGGCCCCCACTCCCAGTATGCCCATTTTCCTCTTACTGGCCAGCTCTGTGGAGGGCAGATCTGGGCGGGACAAGGCAGCAGAACGCAGTTTTCCGAGTCCGTCTCCCCAGAGTGAAACTGAGACGCGACTGCCATCTGAGAAGGAATCGATGTGTATAGATTTAATGAAATGAACTTGTTCTAATAAATGCAACGGTGAAAGTGGAGGACGCAGTGCGAAAGTCTGGCCACTCAAGCTCGAATTTGCTGTCTACCTACAGCTACTATGGTGAGTACACCGGTGTTTCTACTCTATAGCTAGGATTGAGGGAAAGCAAGAATCCACATCATACAGACACATTTGTAGAGCGGGTCCACATAGCCAAGTGTAGACCGGAGACCGTAGAAATACTGTGGGTCTGAGTTTAGAGGGAAACCTGGACAGCAAGGAACAGCAAAAATTGGACCAACAACTTATGGACTGCTACAGTGTGTATTATAAGGACCTGCTGGTTCGTGTCCATAACTGTGGTGTGTCGTTAGCGTGGAGTAACAAGCAGCTTCTGCGCTGGTATATGACCAAGAGCGAAATCTCCAGGCTAAACAACATTTTCAGAAATTGCCCGTGGGAGTGGTTTACTTATCGCATCAGAATGACCAGTGTTTTCTCGTGGAAAATGGGCACGATAAGCTGCTGTCACACCGTGCGTCCAATGTGAAAGCTGCTTAATGCGCCATACCGCGTGTATTCCCGTCTTTGCATCGACTTTTGCGAAAAATTTGTTTCGCGTCCGGTGTGAAAGCAGCTCAGCGCACCATTTACACATGTATTTGTGTCTTTGCATTGACTTTCAGTGTAATCTGTCCCGCAAAAAATTTGTTTTGCGTCCGATGTGAAAGCAGCTTTATGGATACTACGCGACAGCTAGACAGAGCTTGGTTATGTTATGAACATAATACAAGTTTTACAGACCGTAAGTTCCGTGAGCATGGACAAGTTGCGTATGTGGAGCTAGTGAATCGATCACTTCTACAGGAAAGACTTTCCTATTCAATCCCTTTCTTGGCTTTTTATTAGCCGCAAAAATTTCTAAAGGGGGATGAAATTATGTTACGGTAGTGCAGAGAAATCATTTGTTATACCAGACACAGCCTGTGCATTTTGCGATTGCTTTCATGGTACCATCAGAAAGCATACTGATCAGAATTACTGCATATAAGTTGACTATGAGCATTTTTAATTAGCACGGCAGCGCGCAAACTAACATGCAGAAACTGGTAACCGAGCGGTCATTATAACAGACACAAGCGTTACCCTGATACAGGTTTTACAGCAACTTCCATTACCGTGGACAGTACCAAGCATCCAAATTACAAACAAGTATAAAAAGTTAGCTTCAAATGAGGTTTATGTTCACAAACCTTCTGTTGAATGTCCCCTGATATTACTCTTATTTAGGACACAAACATTAGCAACAGTAACTTGGCTAGGTTAGCCACAGTGCTACAGCCACAATTAACAGGCCATCAGGTTAGGTAGGCTTATGCAGTAAAAGCACCTTACAGCTTCAGCGTCTGTGAGTCACGGACAGTCGCGACCGATACAGGCTTTATCTTCAGATATTTTACAAAGCCTGCATTTGAGGCCAGTTGTTAGTGCTAACTATCATTAGCAGTCCTGCTAGCCACCTGGAACGCGTTAGCTTCGCTTACATTATCTGCTGTTATATCGTTACTGACAGCTTATGACTCCGACCGCTTGATCGATGCAACTGCTTCAGGTTTGAGAAGCAGCTGAGACGCTTATCCAGCATCGAATTATCCTTTATCGACAAAACTGTCGTTGGTGAAATGCTGAGCAAAAACAGCTAACGTTCCCTTTGGCCGTGGCTGTTCGCTGCCAGCAAACAAAAAAGCTTCCCACTGATATCTGGTGGCATCATCTTTTGGACGCGAATAAAAGCATCGATTTCTCTTCCAAAAGTACACAGACAAGCAGCTTTGGGAGAGATACTGACAAAACTGTACCTCAAATGATCTAAGGTTCTTCTTTTGTATTTCCAAAAGTGTAGACGCTACTCAGGCATGGTCTGTATGTATGATCTGCGGTTGTTAGCGCCATTGACCTGTTTCACTTCCCAACAAAAAAAATATTGCGTTTGGCGCGAGGAAGTGAGCAGCGCGAGTGAAACGGGTCAATGGAGTCAGATTCAGAGGCACCAGTAAGTGAAACTAACCAACAGTAATTAAATAATATTCAATTCTATATGTAGTATATCAAATTAAATGCCCTCGTAACGTTTAGTTACCTTTGTAGTCTGAAGAACTACCATTAGTTTTATTTTTTTTCGTAGGAGAAGTTTGGTAATCGGGGGGAAGAGGGCGGGACTTTGGAGGGAGGCGGAGTTGTTCATGTTCAAAGTTTAATAAGTGCTGTGTGACGTCAGAAAGGTAAGAATTGCTTTAACGAATTGACCTTCATTGGCCTTCGTTTGTATTATCTAATTGATGTTTATCAATTTATTTACCAATTTATTAGTTTGCTTGTATTCTGTCCAATTGCCAAAATATCTTTTCAGGTTATTTGTAATCTCACTGGAGAGAGAGAAAGAGAGAGAGAGATAACAAAAGTATTACATATTCAATGGGAATTATAAATCTAATATTTAGCTTGTGTTCTTTCCCGATCTTTATCTAGTTTGCCTCAAAAGACTATTGGCTCCACTGATATATTTTGGAATTATTGTTGTCTTCCATTTCCTCCTTTATTCACATCACCAGTTCTGCCTGGGCCCCATCTGCTGGCTTCAGTTCCTGAGTAATTGCTGCATAATGATCATCGGCTTTTAATTAAGAAAAGGGACTTGGAGGCATGCAAAGAGAATTGACCATCTACCAGGTTCTCATCTCTTTCTGCAAAAAAAGAAAGATAAAAATCAACTATTGTCCTCAATCTCATTTGCTCTTCCATTTAGCCTCTCTCTCTCTCTCTCTCTCACTGGTTGTTTGTCTCTCAGTCTCTTTCAGACTGCCTGATGTATGTTTTACATTGCTCACTGGACAGAACTGATGAAGCCTCTGGGAAGAAATGAGTACTTTGAGCTCAGTTGCTTGTTTTGCAACCTGGTACACAATTGATTTATTTTCAAAAGCAGGTGTTTAGAAATAATCTGCACCCTCCCTTAGATTTTGCTGTTGTTCCTCGGTTTTCAGACGACAGTAGCAAAGGAGTTGGTTTTACCTTCGTTTGTGTGAGGTTTTACGAAATGAACCAAGAGCAAACACCAGTAAAATGCAAAAAGGAGGCTTTATTTCTGAAGGGGGAAACCCCCCAACAGAGCAGGCAACAGTACAATGTCCGCAATCCAAAATCAGAATCCAAAGGGCGAAATCCAGAGTCATACACAGGGCACCAATCACAAAAAATCGTAGTCAGACAAAAGAGGTCAAAAAACAAGAATGCGGCAAAAGTACAGGGAGTAGGCAAAGCTCGATATCAAAGACGGTCCAGTCAGAAAGATAAACACTGAGAGATCAAGGCGAGAAACGTGGCACGAGAAAACTAGGGAGAACGATCTGACAAGAGTGTGAAGCAAACAGACATCTTTTATACACATCCAGGAGAACACATGACCAGGGAGAACAGGTGCAATCAATGGTGACAATGATTAGGGAGAGACACATGAGGGATAAACTAATTACATGAATTTGGCTGTAGCCAAAACGCAGACAGGGATCACAAGACAAACCTAAGTACAAACAACAGCTCCGGTTAAGGAGTACTAAAAGTGCATAGTCTAAAGAAAAGAAAAGCATGAGATATAAGTGGAAAACTGCAGCAGAGATAATTAGGGATAGGTAAGGAGGCGGAGACTAGAATTGGGCGACAGCTGAGAGATCATTAGTCAATTAGTAAGTGCAGCTATACAATCCCAAGTGCTTGTTAGTAAGTTAGTCCAAATATACAAGGTTAGTGTGGATTAGTATTTAGCAAAAACAATAAACTGTTAGTATATGTTAGTAAGACAGTAAAAGAGAGAGGAAGGAAGAACACGAGATAATGAAAGAAGATTGAAACCCAGAAACCAATAAATCACCCGAATGAGTGGCACACAAGACAAGGGACCGTGAGCAAAGATACACACATGACAAGACAGGGGAGACAAAGTGCAAAGCATGGAAATGAAAACATGGCTTGGAACATGGCTATGAAAACAAAACATGGCATGGAGACTGATAACCAAAACATGAAAATAATAAAACAGGAAATCCTTAATACCAAATACACAATCCATAATCTAAGAATGGTCAGACAAGGTCAGTGGTCTCTAAACACAAGAATCAATCATGGCACTTGGCCAGGCACAGAACTTAAACTAGAGATGCAGATATCAGAATCACAACAGTTTGCAATTCACATGAAAGATAAAATGACAACAATTAAATAAATCAATGAAACTAATGAAAAATACTATCATAATGAGTCCAGACATAGTCAGGATGGGTAACATAGTAGCTTGTTTTGGTCACCATTTTGAAATCATTTCAGGCACGGGTCTTGAATACTGTTTTTCTGTTTGTTTTGTTGCATCATGTAGCTACTGAAAAACGCCTTCCTACGTGATCAAAAACACATCTTTCTTCTAAGAGCATATTCATAGGTGCACTAGAGGCGTGCATGGGTGGGTGAGCTGGGGGGTATTATTAACTGGTTTAATGGGTGACAGTACATTGCAGAAGTGAAAAAGAAAGTAGTATGTGTACTTGAATGTTCAGCATGGTTGTTTATTAGTGTGAATGTTGAAAGCATTCACCCTATTGTTTTTCATGTCGGCCGTTTACTTTATACTTATTATTATTCTTACTTCTTCCGCCGTTCCACGCTTTTAAAGGAGTAGTTCAGGATTTTGGACCTAGGACCTCATTTCCAAGTGAGCCAGAGAGTTTGAGACATGTGGAGACAGTTTTCAACTCATCTCATTCAGTCCTTCTATTTGCAGAGTTCGCTGGTGCTAGGCTAGCGCAAGTCAACGGTTTTAGTTAGCCTACCAATAAAAACAGTCTTCCCCACTCCACAGTGCACCCGAAGCAAGTCAGTTATAACGCCAGGTTATTGATGTATATGTCTGTGTTGATAGAACAATGTTTGAAATAAAACTGACCTTGCATTTTGAAGGATTTATGTCTCAGCAGCAGCTCCTTATACTTCCTGATAGTAAACTAGACAGCGGCGGACTGATTTCACATGAAAGCGCAGTGAAATTCCGCTGCTGCTGAGAAACTAGTCCCGCAAAATGCAATGAATCATGAGATGCAAGGTCAGTTTTATTTCAAACATTGTTCTATCAACACAGACATATACATCGATAGCCTGGCGTTATAACTGATTTGCTTCGGGTGCACTGTGAAGTGGGTAAGACTGTTTTTATTGGTAGGCTAACTAAAACCATTGACTTGCGCTAGCCTAGCACCAGCAAACTCTGCAAATAGAAGGACTGAATGAGATTAGTTGAAAACTGTCTCCACATGTCTCAAATACTCTGGCTCACTTGGAAATGAGGTCCTATGTCAAAAATCCTGAACTACTCCTTGAAACTAAACTATTACAAACTACTATAAACTATTAAACAAAATTCATCCAAAAAATTTTGGGAGAACAGCAAACGGCCAGAGTTTTTAGATCGCTGTTATTCCAAGGATATATCACTCAGAGAAAAAAAAAAGACATCCGCGCACTCAGCAAAGTCTCGTGCCTTGAATGATGTGGTTACATTCACAGAGATATAAGAAAACTAGAGTGGACGCCGCATGGGCTGGGCCAAAGCGCTGACGGCAGAATAGTTCGGCCATCTTGGGTATGTATAAATGTCCGATGAGACACATGTAAACAGTGGGCTGAACGTGGGTGTAGACTTTTTTTTTCCTCCTTTGAGGGGGGTGGAGACTTTTTTCCGTATTCATTTTAAATATTTTCATACTTAAAAATAACATGAATAAGGAATTGAGATTGAACAACAATTTTTATGCTCCATTATTTGGCAAAGCTAAAGAATTATTGTCTTACCCTTTATATTCGCTCAGTTACCCACGTTTTCGTTTCGTTCACAGAAAAAGCGTTTGGGTGACTCTCGCGTTACGTGAGTGACATTTGGAAGGTATTCTCGACATGAAAGAAAATAAAGTCATCTCTCGATATACCTCCCACCGTTATGCCATATTCGCTAAACGCCAGCTGGACCACCTGCATAAGAATCCCCCATGCATTCGCTTCCGCCATGTGCCTCCCTTCGTACCAGTATCGTTAAACCAATATATTTTCCAAACGCTGTACCGCCAGCTTATTTGAATAAAACTATGTAATGTTACCACCGTGTTTTCAATTGCGAATTATACTGTACATCCCAGGACAAATCGTAGATCTGGTGACTGGATGGCCTTCGTCTTCTACATACTGGCCGTATCATCTTCAGGTATTGCCAAAGCATCGAACGACTTTCGAAGGCTCCCAAGATAGCAAGCTCCTCCGCACTGGATCTGCCCCGGCTCTGAGCCGGATTAGCTGGAGCCCGGGCAGATCCGGAGCGGAGGTGCTTGCTAGCTGGGTCAGAGCATCGCACAATGCCTAACTTACTTAGAAAAGGAAGCCGAAAATGATAAACTGTGGTGAGTTTGCAGTTGTCGATATCGTACAATGCCGTCATGCACATACTGTACACAAACCGTTGTAGCTAACGCGATTTTCGCTGAACCGCCAGCTGGACCTTGGTGCCGAAGTAGGCAGTATAACAACAGCAGACTTTAATTGAATTACAAATTAGATACATGACAATGTGTAGTAGTAGTAGCAGAGGTAGTTGTGGTATATTTCGAACTGTACATGTACGTGATAATAAATACATGAGAAATGCATCACGCTTTTGTACAGAGGACACACAGAGGACACACAGTTTTAACTTTAAAAAATGCCAATGGCTGCAATCTACACTCTCTTAAATCACCCTACTGTCTTAAACCAGTCTACAAAAATGCAGTTCTATAATAAATACAAGTCCTACAAAGGACCTACTTCGTCACATACCAGTAAAGCGAGCATGGTCACACCAACACTTATGCAATTGACTGCTCCGATATGGGTCCACCCATGCAATAGGGTACAGAAGTGTGACATAGACATGGTATTTTAGAACATGCCCCATGATAACCATTTTTTGGGTTCAGGTAGTTCAATTAATATATTATTCAGTGAAACAGAAGACAAGATAATGCTACTGCTTGGAAAGTCGTTATTTTGCTTGATGTGTGACCTTATGAAAATTGTCACTTACATGACATTGACAAGTAAGTCCTCCCAAAAATCTGCAAAATTATGAAAAGAAAGAGATTCTGTTGTTTTTCAGTAAGTAAATGCTTTTTTCTAAAGGATTGGGTTCAAACATTTGCAAAATACAACTTGAAGGTCTCGAAAATATAGTTGACACTTGCTGCCCTGAGGTGGCCTTGGGTCACACTTGGTTAAGATTCTTTTTTTTACAAAACAGACCCTCATTATTGTACAAATACATTTTTTTCTGCTATTGGTGGCATATATTTTCAATGATAAGTGATAAAAACAAGCCAGCTTTGGTTATATAATAATAGACTAGGTGAACGTTACATGCGTGATGAAAATGCTGGACGGAAAAACGTCACTTCCGTGATAAATGTCACTTCCGTGATGTAACTCTTCACGATATGTTCCTGGTTTGATTTGAACTTTACATACATCAGAACTGTCCTTCAACAGTTGTAATCTCCTAAACCCTTTAATTTGGATTGCATAATGTACTTCTTGTTATATATGCAAGGATTGTTGACAAAATAATCAGTGTTTATTTCTATACTTGCGACAATAAAATGGTTGTTATTCTGCTGTCCTTCATATGTAATGGGTTATTATTAGTTGAACTCATGAATGGACTACACTAGCACCATTCAATGATGATCTCACAAGTGAGCTTACAGTAAGTGAGGCGATGAAGAGTACCTGGTACCGAGTGAGACGGTGGAGGTCGAACTACGTGAGGTGGAGAAAGTGGCCAGAAAAAAAAAGTCAAAAGTATCAGTACTTCTCTTTTTAAAAATATATTCTGGAATGTAATAGAACATCTCCACAAAAGTAAAATTGGAACAACAGAACAAAACAAGTGGCATAGAATTTCGATCATTCTCAACCTTAGTTGCAACAATTTTCTTTGTGCTTCAATATATTAGTTCATAACTTGTGTCATTTCAAAAAGAATTGAGGATTAACTACTGATATTTCTGCAGAGGAGGTAGCGGTTTAATCGACTATACTGCAATTTTGTCATGGAAGATTCTGATGAAGTGTCTTTTGCACTAAGCAGTTTGTTTTGTGAAGTTTTAGTGCAGGGGTCACCAACCCTGACGTTCAGACACTATTTTTGTCACAAACGTAACAATGACATGATTATGAGAACTTCATAATCACGACTGTGCACTGCGTTGACAATTTGAATGAATCGCGCAATATGGTAACTACCCTGAACTTGGACATAGCGTAAGCAATACAACCACCAAAAAAAAGTACAGAATACGCAATCAACCTGTCACAGGCCGAAGGAACGCGGAAAATGAGAATACTTGGAACAATCGTGACCCTTAACAACCGTGAAGTGATGTCCATCGACATGTTTGGCAATCGGTCAAAACATGCACAACGCAAGTGCATCCACTTTTAGGATGCAAAACAACGGGGGTAACGCCCTAAAGTTTGCTTGATATTGCCACTAATTTTACGTCAGAAGGTTATATCGTACCTCTATATGATAATCCATAAAAGACTGCTTGATTGCACGAACGTGGTTCTTAGAACGAACGTGATTTGTGGAAATGAGTTGACGGAAAAACTTATCCGAGTCGGCTGGACGCCATCCTGCGGCTTCCTGCTTTATCCTCAGATCCAACGACTTGGGTAGCATTGAAAACAAGAATTGACGACCTCGGCGCTGATGTAGATGTGGAAATGTGGAAATTATGGTCGGTGAAATCCGTTCTTGAACGTTACGTGACAGTTGACGGAATTTCCGCATTGAAATTATTATGAGCTCCTCTGAATCACCAGTTGTATTGACAAGTGGGGGATGAACTGAATTTATTACACTGACAAATAAACATCACAACCGGGGTCTAAGTTTGTTTATTCAAACATTGTTTGAGCACGAAAACAAATGTCAGAGTTCAGGCTCTTGTTTGACGGAATTCATCACGAAATTGACACAAGAAAATTTGTTTTTAAATATGAAAAATAAGCTTTTTAATTTTTGAAAACAAGTTTGAGAGTGGTTAATCAGATGCTGATAATAAGATTAGTTGCTGTATGCAAATACTACAGCCTTTTGAATATTCTCAGGAAAGCTTCAAAAATACAATGCAGAAAATGACGTTTGAAAATCTACCAATTTTTCACACATTTTCAAGTGCTGTAAAAATACTAAGGAACAAAGCATATTGAAACTATAGAAGTTATCTCCCCTAGCGATGTACTTTTTGGCAATGTATAAATATTCCACATATCACTTATTGTCATGGCACACAACTGAGCTTGTTTCACAAGGCAATAAAATAGACATTTGCATGGATGGACCCATATACATTCCCAAGATGGCGGCGGTATGCCGCCTCGGAAGTGACAGGATTGTCAACTCTAGTTTTCTTATCTCTGTGGTTACATTGCTGACAGGATAAACGGTTTTCGCGTGAAAAGCCGGAGTTTGAGGTGTGCGCGAGCAAGGCTGAGTGACTCAGCGATTGCCCGTGTGTGCATTTGTCTGTACATGCCTGGCTCTCACTGGTAATAGGACACCGCTTTCCATTGCCCTCCGTGTTGTGATTTTCTCATTTTAAATCTAAGGGAGCTGAGCTGAGTTTCCATGCAGATGCTTTTGTTGGAACAGACGAGTCTTCACAAGAACGAAGTGAATCGAGCCAGCTATTTTGCGGTTTGGGAAATTATTGCAGCTCATTCTCCATGCTGCATATTTCTATTTGCAGGTCTCAGCTAATGCACCACGACTTTAAAACGTTGCTTTATGTGACAAACGATCAAACGCAACGACAAGTTCGCTACAAATGCAACGTTAAAAAGAGAACGTATATGTTCATGAATGCGATATGACATTGTTTGCAGTCTACATTAAATGGAATTACTGCTTTGCAAAACTAGTATTTGGCTACCACTTCGTTCATTCGCAAACGTTGTGTCTTCACTGAATAGAATACAGGCTCTGTAAGTCAACAGTATCTGTTTGCCAGCGGTACCATTAACACCTCCTTTACAATTGATCGTACAGGCCTCTACGGCCAGTCTGCGGCCAAAAATTGGGGATTTTGGCTGTGTGCTGCACGATGCACGCACGATGTCTGGTGCGATTAGGTTTCTCGTAGACTTTCCATACGGCCAAATTTTGGAAAACCTGAACGCAGGTTTTTTCCACGGGGGCCGTACGGATCAGTCACCCGTGGCCAGGACGCAAGAGACAAGTACTTTTAAAGTCCGAGAGACGTAGTTTGATTCAGGGAGTTATTTTAGAAAAAAACCGCACGGCATAAGTAAGTTAAAAGTACTTTTCCCGTACTGCTATTGACCCTCACTCCAAGTACAATTTTAAATTACTACCCGCAAGACAAACGTATGGTACACTCATGAGCATCATACATGCAAAGAACGATAAACATACTTGTTTCTTTCTCCTCAGTTACTACTGAAATCATTTATTCCAAATCTGGCATGAAACTTGAGAGGATAAATACTGAACTTCTACTATAGGAATTATATATGTATATATCTACCAATGCAATGAACTTTTCCTATTTGTCAGTGCATATATTCTCACCTCTAAATGCTAATACTTTCTGTTATTCTTAACCAATGAAAATTTTTGCACATTATTCACACATTATTTGTAAAGATTGAGGCAGGGGCAAAGATGTTGTTCTTTACCACTGAAAACATGATGTGCTGGGGATGGAATTAAATTTGTATCCTCACATTCAAGCAGATAGACTGAGAGCAGCCAGATTTATTTCAAACTTCTAATAGCAAAATGAACCTGCATAAAATTAAGTTTGAGTTTGTTTGGAACAAAATGTCAATTAACAGTCGTCCATCTTTGATGGGGTTTTGATTAATAGCATGATATTTTGAGAGGCAGTCTGGGAGGAAAACTGTCTAGATTCTTTTCTAAGAAAAAAAAAAAACAGCATTTGCTTCATAATGCACAGAATGTCTGAAACAGTATTTTTTATATTGTGTAACATATTGTACCTTAATTCATATGAAATTGGTTGAACGCTGCAACCAATTAAATTTGTGTAGAAGCTACAAAAAGAGACAGCTTACTCAAAACCCAACACATATAATTACCGCATTATAATTGTTTTGAATAGTTGCATTAATAAGGCTTTCATGGAGCGAAATTATAAGCACTGAATCACAAAGAAAAGAGGACTTTAAAGGAATTTGATACTATTTACTGAATAAAAAATTAAACGTTTCCCTTATAATATGTCTTGAACATACAGTATTCTGAACATTGTATTTTGGATTAGCTCGCTGCCTGGAAATGAGCTGGTAGTTATTCTCACACTCATAGGGTGCGCTAACGATGCTCAATGATAAATTTGTGTCGACTAGTACATTCTGTATTTTGACTAATCACTTGTAGACTCATGTTAATTGCTCCAGCTCCCTTACAAATGGACTGCTGTACCTTACTGAAAATTAAAATTTAAATTAAACTTGAGAAGCAATTTCTGAAGAAATTGCGGATGTGAATGCTGAAAGCTGAAGCCACACTGTGATTCTGTCTTCAATACAATAAAGTTTGCATGATTTGAATGTTTGCTGACACCACACTGAATAGCTGCCATGAAAATATAATAATATTTGAATTATGGAGAATACTTGAATGTTTCTGATAAACTGAAAGACAGAAAGCTAAACAAAGAATGAATAAAAGAACAATGCTAACATGCTAACCATGCTACTCAGCTATCTTAGCTAATATTGTCTGCAGTTATGCTAAGTGTGCTAACCAAATGACTCAGCCAACTTAGCTAAAATTAGAAGTCGAATGAAGTCTCTAAGAGAAAGTATGCTGGAGTTATAGAGGTTCAAAGTAGCACAAGAGTTTGAAGACTGTTTCAATGCATTTCTATGGGACAAAAAATAAGAAAAAGTGAAATATTTTAAAAAGTATATATAGTATGAAAGAAGAGTAATAGCAATAATCGCCGGAAAAAGCTGCATGTTTTGATATATGAATTGTAGAAATAGCTTAAAGTATGTAGGACTAGTTTAATAGCGTAGAACGGCAAACAGACGCAAGGACCCTTGACTGGAACAAGTTAATAAAGTGACTGTTTGTCCCCATTATCCCTAAATTTCTTTTGACTGCTTTGAGCATGGACATAAGCCCAATGTGATAACATAAACAGTAATTGGTGTTAGACAGTAAAATATTTGGTGAGCATTCCACATCTATCATGCCATTTTGATTCCAGGGGCATGTCGGCTCATAAATAAAGTCTACCCCAATTTCTTTGAGGATTTCAGATACAGATTCATTGGAGAAGATTATACACAAATGAAAAAATACAAGTAAATCCTGCTTAATTAAATAGAAATAGAATGCAGTTTAGCCTACTCACAGTTTTATAGAGTAGGATTTTTTCAAACAACATTGTTTTGAGCACATGCAATATTTAGATTTGAGGTGCACAAAAATCTTTATAAATAGAACACCAGGTGTTAATAGCATCAATCTTGTGTGTCTGCAAAGGCTGCAGACAAACTGTAGTCCTGCAGCTCAGCGCCCTCCCTGCTGGTTGCTTTCAATGTTAAAACAACCTGCAAGCTTTTAAACACACTTCATATTAGCTTGTGCGAGCAGATACTATTTGCATGTATTTTCTTGTGCTATGTTTTAAATGTGTTCGAAATGACATGCAGTGTGCTCTGGTCACTGAGATAAATGTCACATTCCACACCAAATATCAATACTTAAGCTCACATTTGTTTCTAATATTAATGTTTACAATTTTCTCTCATGAACCACCATCATCAGTCATCATTCTTCTTTAACCTACTATCATATCCAAGTCACCCATATAAAGTTCATCAGGCTTTTTGCCAAAGAGTGAAAAATCAGATTCGCAAAATTGTTCTTCCGTATTCTCTTCCCTCATCAAAAGACCAAAGTACGGCTCTCCAAACTAGAGCTTCTTTGTTGGGCTAGTCTTCAGTTTTATGCTTGGTGCAATATACTTTACCCTGACAAAGCAATTTTGTTTAAGTGCCTGTGACAAAACTGAGCCCAAACAGCTATTCTCAAGAAAGGGCAAGCAAATACTTAACACTTAATTAAACTATAATGCAAGAACTCTGACTGAGTAGCACCCACAAAATATCCCCTTCAGGGAAGTCTGAAGCGTAAAATGAGTTCCTTGCTCCACCATGGCTTCCGGAAGATTCCATTCAATGGCCCCCTGGAATGAGTCAGTTCCTCATTGCTCTTTTTTGACTCCTCTAACTCTGCAACCGTTCTTCATTTCATTTGTATGCAAATAAGAGCCGGGGTAATACAGCCCGTTGTTCTTCAGAGCTCAATATCTATCAGTGACCCCCTCCACGATCTTGAACCCGAGCAAAAACTTTCAAAGCACTAGGACTATGTTAGTGAGCCTGGCTGAAAAAAGTATGATTTGCCACACTGTGATGATGATTGGCACCTCCTGCTGCATGAGGCTGAATCAAGAACTTATCCTGATAAAATATGTGCTAGAACGCGAGCCAACCATCATTTTCTAGATGACAGAAACAAGCATTTGTTGCATATTATCTTTGCACTTCTTGCCACCTGATACTAAGCAGTACTTCAATTAGCAATAGAAATGTCCAATTTATTAATTTTTCTGCTTTCGGCACAAGAGTGTGCTCGCAAATAGCATCCTCCTTCACTGATTTAACTGTTAACTGCCAAGAGAAGAAATACAATGACTAGATTGAATTACACAGGAGCTTATGTGGGATGAATGACCTTGTCATGTGAACAGCTATTCAACAGAGTACTGAGCAGTACTCTTAAACAGTTGATCTGGTCTAGTGGAACAGAACTGTGTGTTAAGCTATAGCTGCATCTGAACTGGGATAATTCAAGAAAATTCCATAAATTTGATATATACTGTACGTGAAAGCATAACTGAAATTTAAAAAAAAAAAAAAAAACTTAAGGGCTCTAACAATCGGCGCAAATTAGATTTCACGTTCTTATTTTCAGACAGGAAAGGTTTTATCCTATGTGTCGAGGGGGTACATATGCTTTCCCACACCTGGAGTACCAGAGGCCGGACAGCAAGAGGCATGCCGCCGTGTCAAATTTGACTGTGCAGCCACCCCTCGTTAACAGCTGATAAGACACGTCACTCACAACAACAGTGACTCTTCTGGAGAAGACATAAGACATCTGTCGACACATTTTCTGTCTGAAAATAAGAACATTAAATCTGTTTACAAGTTTCATTCCACATTCCCAAATCATCCTGCATCAAGCCATGACCTCTTTATCGTGGTAAGTTTAGTGATTCCTACTGTCTTCTAATGTATCCTCCCCAGAGGGGTGGCTGTAACGGGACAATGGTTATACATTAAATGTATGTCTGATTACACTGTTTATCATGGCTCCAACAGAATCGGTGTTCATCAAAAACTCAAAATGACACAAACTGTAATAGGAAGAACATTTGGAGTGCTGAAAAATGCTCTTCAGATGTTTGAATAAATCAGGTGGGACATTACAATGCATTCCTCAGGTGGTTGGAGCATTCTTTGCAGCATGTTGTGTATTGCATAACATTGCTAGGTGTCATGGATGTCCTTTGGCGAGGACACATGACCGGATTTCAGAAGGTGTGATGTTGAACTGCATATGCTTGGCAATAAACCCAAATACACATCAATATCCCAGCAGCAGCATGGGTGTGGAGAGATCAGCTAGCTAAGGAGCTGCATCATTAATTTCCGTACCAGGCTAGTAAACTGTCTGACAGAGAAAAAAACCACAGAGAAACAACCCAGTGGCCTGGGTTCAAATCCAACCTGGGTTCTTTACTGCATTCTTCCCCATTCTATTCCTCTATCTCTCTCTCTCTCGCCACTGTACTATCCAATAAACAAAAAAAACTCCCCAAGGGAAAAAAGAGATCTAAAAAAACAAAACCTTGCGCAGCGGGGAATATTGCATTTATTTGGACATTTTGTTTCAAATGCACTGTCTGATGATTTAGTACATCTCAATATGGTAAAAAAAAGTGTGTGTGTGTGTATATATATATATATATATATAACACATGCAGCACCATTAAAAACACACTGGTTAGGAATGTACTGTACAGCAAATTGAAGAATCCATTGATTTTTATTGCTTTTCCAGTGAGGCACGAGAGGAAATAAAGAAAAGCATGTGATATTGTAATCTTGACGCGCAACACGTGCACGCACCAAACACTTCAGTAATAACAAACATTGAGCTGTTCGTGATGTGTACAGTGTAATGTGGAGAAAAAAAAAGCCACTAGATGGCAGTATTGACTTTTTTTTTTTGTTAAGCCCAGTCTGGAGCTAGGTTTTTGGGCATGTCCTGGGCATGCCTCAGAGGGAAAAGTCCCAGAGAATTGAAGTCTGGAAGGTAGGAGAGGGCTGGAAAAGAGTATATAAGGAGAAAAATTGAGAGTAAAGTAGTAGGAGAAATTGCAAGGAGATATAGTGGAAGGATACATTTGACTAGACCTGTCACGATCGTTTTGTGGATTTTTGCGTGCGTTGGAGCATTTTCAACAAAGCAACCGCATCTCAAGGGACTGTTACTATCTCATTTTTTTTATTGTTTCAATCTTGTTCAGGGCTTTGTTTAATTAAATCTGTTTAAGTTTTAAAATTTTGTCCGTCATCCCTTGCTGTCCGATATCTCATAACAAATTGGGGCCATAACAACAGTGACACTTGACTCGTTCTTTTTCGTGTGGTCAAAAGCCGATATAAAGCCAACAAAAAAAAGAAAAAGAAAAATGCTTCTGCATCAAGAAAATGGATCAGCTTGTGACAGAGGAGAGAGAGAAAGAACCTTTGGCATGTTACGGGCAGATCTCAGCCGCAGAGAGGTGGTGCGTCATTTGCACTGTCACCGTTCAACAATCAGTCAGCTGTGAGGGAACGGCCACGAGTGACTATGGCAGCTCAAGAGCGCCACATCTGGTTACAGACTGTACATGACAGATTCCGGACAGCAACCAAAACTGATCATGAGATGAGGGGTCCAAGATGACTCATGGTAAGCGCAAGTCCTTACTCTTTACTAAAATACAATGTTATACTAAATGCTACAAATCTCTTGATTCATTTAAAGCAATTCTTACCTTTCTGGCATGTGGCACAGCACTTAGTAAAAATTTGAACATGAACAACTCCGTCTCCCTCCAAAGTCCCACCTTCTTCCTCCGGTTTGCCAGACTTCTCCTACAAAAAAAAATATAACTAATAGTAGTTTGTCAAACTACAAAGGTAATTTAATGTTACGAGGGCATTTTATTTTATACCACGGTAATGTGAATAGAGGCCACTAGATGGCAGTATTTACCTTTTTTTTTTGTTAAGCCCAGACTGGAGATAGGTTTGGGCATGTTTTAGGCATGTCTGGGACAAGTCTCAGAGAAAAATTACAAAAAGCCTAAAAGGTGGGAGGGGTGTGCAAAAAAGTATATAAGGAGTGAAATTGAGACAGTAAAGTAGTAGGAGAAATTGCAAGGAGAAGGATACATGTGACCAGACCTGTCATTCTGTTCAAAACCTGTGAAGCTTTTATTGGATTTTGCCTGTGTTAGAGCATTTTCCTCACCCATAACATCACCAAGCCACCCATCAAAGGGACTGTAAATGTTTATGCTTTTGTATATAATTAATCTTGGTCTGTAGAGTAGAGTAGTTTGTTGTTAGTTGCCTTTGTTTAATTTAATGTATTTTAGTTTTAAAATTTTTGTCTGTCATCCTTTGCTGTCGTTAATGTCATAACAAATTTGGGCCATAACACCACATATAGAATTGAATATTATTTAATTACTGTTGGTTAGTTTTCACTCATCGGTGCCTCTGAATCTGACTCCACTGACCCGTTTCACTCGTGCTGCTCACTTCCTTGCGCCGCACGCAATATTTTTTTTCATAGGAGAGTGAAACGGGTCAGTGGAGTCAGATTCAGAGGCATCGGTAAGTGAAAAGTAACCAACAGTAATGACATAATATTCCATTCTATATGTGGTATAAAATAAAATGCACTCGTCACGTTTAGATACCTTTGTACTCAAACTACCATTTTAACTACCATTAACGTTATTATTGTGATTATAGCATTTCAGCACCCGTTTGTTTACGGTCAAATGCGTAGTTTTTTTTTTCCTGCCAGAGAGGCTTGTGACTCGCAAGTGGTGACAGCTGTAGGCTACTTGAAGGGGCGCTGTGACGAATGACAGTCAGAAAGCTTGGCAAATCTTTTTATTTGGACCCAAGAAAATGATTGGTCAGACTTTTATCAGAAATATATGAGAATCTCAACACCTGGTGGATTTCTTTTACATTTTAGGGTGCCATACGCTTATTAGGAGCATTTTAAGATTACTAAAGAAAAGTGTAAAATGTCAGAAAGGTATTTAGTCATCTTAATCACTCTGTGAAGCTTAATATTGAATTATAAAGCCTTAAATAGGGTAAAGCTGTCAGGGTATACACAGCACAGAAGATCTAGAACAGGGCTATTCAACCTTATCCAGAAAGGGCCAGTGTGGGTGCAGGCTTTCATTCCAACCAAGCAGTTACACACCTGACTCCACTAATCAACCCCAAGAGTCTTTGCTGAAGAGATTGATTAGTATTATCAGGTGTGTAAGTGCTTGGTTGGAATGAAAGCCTGCACCCACACTGGTACTTGCAGGATAATGTTGAAAAGCCATGACCCAGAAGGTCCAAAAAGGTCAAAAAAAGAACAGCAACTTAACTGAAAAAGTTTCCCAAAAAAAAAAAAACCACACCACAGAAGATCCAAAAAGTCCCCAAAAATGTCAGAGTTTGGCTTCTGCGCCAAGGGATTAATCCTAGATGGCAGTGGCATATTCCTGGATGACAATGCGTAGATTCATCAGGCTCAAGTTGTGAAGAAGTGGTTCATTGAGCATTAGGAGTAATTTTCACACCTGATTTGGCCACTTGAGAGTACGGACCTTAATTAAGTTAAAATCTTTGAGATGTGCTGGAGAAAGCTGAGCAGAGTTGTTTCACTCACCCATTGTCAACACAATATCTTGGACAAATATGAACGCAAATCTGGTGAGAAATAAATGTTTTGATATTGTAGAAGGTTGTTGAAACAATACCATAGCAAATGCGTGCCATGATCAAAGGAAAAGGTTGCTCACAAAAAAAATTTAGTTTGGAGTCTTTGCAGTCTCTCGGCATAATGCCTACATACTGAACTTCGGCTGAATTGCTGCAGAAATGTTTAAAATAGGGTATTTTCAAGATGGCCACCAGGGCATGCACCTCTAAAACCCCTAAATGTAGTGCGATTGTTACAGGATTTACGTTGTACATATGGCAATAAATTTCATAATTTAACAAGTCGACATGGTCTACAACATCCCCCGCCAATCGTGCGCTTCTCATTTTCGAACTCGATCAAGGCCTTTATGGTCTGAAGCTACACACCAAATTTGGTTACTGTATCTGTAGTAGTTTCTGAGTAAAGCTGTCCCCTTTATCTCGGACGGACGGATGGACGCACGCACGGATGGACGGACGGACGGAGGTCAAACCTAAATCCCCCTCCCACTTCGTGTTGGCGGGGGATAATAATACATACAGTAATTAGCAAAACACATCAATATTATCACGCAGAGTTCTGTTGAGACATTCGTTCTCAATTCCCAAGTCATTGTTATGGTCAAAATATCAAGTTACACCCTTTATCAAAACATTTCAATCACAGTAGTCATTCGCCTATATTTATGTCAATTTGCTGCCTCTTCCAAATATATGCCCTGGAAAGCACTCCAGAATCATAATAATCGACAAAAACTTGGTTTAAAAAAATCACTATTGGGCTTCAAGAAAAACCATTTGAATTTTTCAGTTATTTGTAATTTATTTTCTCATGATTATCTGAATGTAGCTGGCGGACACAAGCCAAATCGCACCATGGTTCATGCATCAAGCTTCTGCGTTATGAAAATTCCCTTCACCGAATTTTACAGCTTCACTGGTTCACACATAGTTACTTTAAAGGTCGCTGAATGGAACTGCTGATTTCCACGAAGAGCCATGGCTTATTTTTTGCACTAGCTAGACTGATTGGGACTTTGGCTAATACCATTATCTCTACGGCGCTGAAAGTGTCTGATCATATGCGTTGCTGCATGCCAGTTCTTTTCTTCACTAGTCATACTGAGTTGCAGCCAGAGCAATTGATATTCAATCCAGGTTTGCGTTTCCTGAATACAAGGAGCGCATTTGAGATTTGTTGGAGTGGCCACTCTGCGCACTGGAATTATGTGCTGAATTGTCCGGGATAGAGCCCAGGCATCTAAAAAAGGCTGTTTATTTAGCCATCCAGAGATATCATACTATTACTTTCCTGGAGCATGATAATGATTTTGAAAATATCAATCATTATTCAATGTGAAGACTTATCCGTGACCAAATCAAAACAGGCTCGCCTGATTGGAAGAATTATACCCAAGTACTTAGATATTCAGATATTGGTAAAGTTTTTTACACACATAGCAAGCATATACAGTAACCCCAAATAAGTGTAATTTCATCCAAAATTACCATACCATATAATGGAAGAATTGTACAACCTGATTGCAAGCAGCTGTTCTTCATTTTTAACATAATGGGCTCTAATTTCTTGGCGCAGCACAGGTGGCTTAGTGTAGCGCAGCCCACGCAGTGGTAATTTCGTCCGGTGCAGCCCGCCGGTGGTAATTTTGTGAGGTGCGCAGCCTTTGGTAGACAAACAGGCGTTGAGATGGGTGTGGCGGCGTAGTAGGGGGAGGTGTCACATATTCATCAAGACGTAGTGACAATTTCGTAGAAAACGTCTCCGCTGGAGTTGCGCAGAAAGCTTGCCAGCTCCAACCTGGTTTAATTCCTGTTCAGTGGTAATTTGGCTGACCGCGCGCAGTGTGCACACGTCACCGAAATCTCACTGGCAGGTTTCCAGAATGTCAGGCACATTTCAATGCGATAAATAATTACAGGAAGCACTATTTAATGTAACTATCTGAATAAGGACATAAATTATAGTATCTTTATCGATTGTCCTGATGTCAGATTAAAGGCGGTTGGCACGCGTAATGGAAACTTGACCTGGCTTAATCAACGCAGCTGAATCTGTGATGCAAACTAAGGACTTCACATCTTTCTCAGCCAACTACAAACATATATATATATATATAAATATATATATATATATACATATATAGAGCACGCTTGCGTTTTGTGCTCAGTAAAGCCGCTTGCACATGGGACACGAAACAAATTTTGTCGCACGACTGATTACAGCCAAAGTCAATGCAAAGACGTGATAGTCGGACAGGGTATTAATATAGCTCCGCGTCCGAAAGTCATAAAAGTTCTAATTTTTCCAAGTATTCCAGGAATTATTAGACGTGCAAACTTGGCCATGTTTGTGTTCAACCTTCATAAAATGCAAATCAATAGCTATCGACTTTTCTTGGTCTTTTTAGTCTATTTGTTTTCTTCCGTTGAAGATAGACAGCAGTCTTTATTTGGTCTTTCTTTTGAAAATTAGTCAGATGGATCGAACAGATTCACGCTTTACTTCCATACCAGAGATAAAATAGTACTTGTAGTCAGTGAGCAAATCCATTGACATTGTGAAAGTAAAAAGTATTGATATAGAAATATACTGTATCTTTATATACTGATAATACTTTATATATTGATATATAAAGTATTGAGTACCGAGAATTTCAATCAATGTTTCTGTTAAAGCTCTGCTCAGTAAAGCAAGTCAACACTGGCGTGAGACAATGTACAATGCCTCCGTGTCTGACAGCCAAATAAAAAAAATGATAAAAAAAAAGAGGACGATTAGAACACATTTATAACGAAATAAAGAATAACAAATATCACCAACACGGAACATCCAAAAAGATGGCCCGCAAATAAATAAATCGCTGTGTTCATTGGATGTTCTGTTGAAATAAAGAATAAAAATAAACATTTTAACAACAGAACGTCCAATGAACACAGCGATTTATTTATTTGCGGGTCATCTTTTTTGATGTTCCGTGTTGGTAATATTTGTTATTCTTTATTTCGTTATCAATCTGTTCTAATCGTCCTCTTTTTTTTTTTTTTTTTTGTACATTGTCTCGCGCCAGTGTCGACTCGCTTTACTGAGCAGAGCTTAAACAGAAACATTGATTGAAATTCTCGGTACTCATCTTGAAGAACTGACTATCAAAACGTTCACGTTTAATATCTGAAAGAGTAAGTAGATTTGAAGAAATTAAAATCGATAATAGACTGTCGGACACGGAGATATTAAAACCCTGTCAGACTTTCGGACACAAGACACTGCGTTCAGCGCAATCTGTCGAGCGAAAAATTTGTTTCGCGTCCAGTGTGCAAGCGGCCTAATACTAGGCTACTACTATTGTGACTTTATCGTCTTTAGTGGTGGAAAGGAATACAGCCTGATTGCTATGATCTTGTACTGTGTTAAGATCACATATTGAAAATAAATGTGTAACTTTCTTGCATTGTTGTCCATGCATGTTAATCCCAAAATTTTAAGCAGCAACAGTTTGTAATAATAGGAACACGCTATCCATCGTTTCTCTTGCCGATGAGCAAGATTTGACTCGGCTGTGTCGCCTTCTTTGCCAAATTGCGCTGGAAGGAGGGACAGAGGCGGGACAGAGGAGTACTTCCGCCAGGCTACGTCGGGCACGAAATTGCAACATACGCCTGGAAACACCCCATTGGCGCGGCGCACCCCCCATTCGCCGCGCCTGCGCCTGGTCTACGAAATTAGACCCCAATATGTACATGGATTTAGGACATGTAACAGACTCGGCGAATGTGGAATATTCCAGTTTCTGGCTTAAAAATGGTTGGGTTGGTTTTGCAGTATGCTTCTGGTCATGGTCCATCTGCATTGTGAGGCGCCATGGAATAAGTTTGGATGCATTTATCTGAATCTGAGCAGATTATACGTCCCAATGAAATACAGAATTCGTCCTACTGCTTTTGCCTATAGTAACATCATCAACAAATATAATGGAAATGGCACCACTTGCAGCCATACATGCCCACACACAACCATGCTTCACAGATGAGATGATGCTTTCAATCAAGAGCAGTTCCTTCCTTTCCCAATTCTCTTCGCTTCCCATCATTCTAGTACAAGTTGGTCTTTGTCTTATCTGCCTGTAGGATGCCTGTAGAAATGTACAGGCTTTTTAACCTCATCCACCCGGACTTGCCATTGGAGGGATTACAGCCCTGCTCTCATCCTGCCCTAAAGCACATAACTTCTCCAAACTCGTTCCCATTTACATTTTCATTAAGTGTTAATTCGTTCAGTTGTGAGAATCAATCTGTAGAATTTCTGTCCATTTCTCCTTAGCTTGCATTATTGTTCATTGCAATGGTTATCAAGATTTTTCCCATCCACATTACTTTAATGGTGACATAAAAGTCAGTCTTCTGAAGCTTCTGAGTTCCTGAAGTTCACAAAATAGATTTTTTTTTCTGTGTCAGGGTCCGATCAGCTTTATTTGCATAAGAAAACATTTTAAAAAAATGTTCCAACTAAGGAGTCATGGTTATGGTTTTTGTGTTCATGTTTATGTTCATGATTTTGTCTTTTCTTTATTCTTTTTGGTTATTGTAATTCTCAGGTTTTCTGTTCATGCCATTTTCTGTTCCATTGCAGTTGTCTCCCCTGTCTCGTATCTAGTTGGTTCAGTTCGTCTTCCCAGTCAGAGTGCTCACCTGCTTCGGGTAATTTCAGTGGTTTCTGGTGTTTCATGTTATTCCTTCAATTCTCGTTTACTTCCTTTACCTTGCTGTTCTGATTACTAACAAAACTAACATTTGTGTTTTGTATCATAGTCTACTAACCCAACTAATCCATGTATATATTACTAACTCACTAATGAGCACTCTAGTTAGATCTGTAAAGTTACACCGCTACTAATTAGTACTAATTCCCTCTCGGCAACCGCCCTGTTCTAGTCTCCGCCTCTTGCTCAGCTTTACCTGTCTCCCTCTGTGTTTCTGCAAGATCTCTTGCACATGCTTATTAGCTTTCCTGCACTCATTGTGCACTTGTAACTCCCTGACCAGAGCTGTTTTAATGTCTTAGGCTGTTTGCGTGATTCCCATCCGTGTCTTGGCTTTCACCAATTTTCGTGGTTAGGATTTCCCTCTTGTGTTCCACCCAATGTAATTAGTTCTCGTCCCATTCACCTGTTCCCTGCATAGCATGTGACTTCCCTTCTGTCTATTTAGAGTCCTCACTGCTTTTCTGACTTCGTCAGAACGTTGATCAATATTTCATTGTGCAGAGCTTCTTGGATATCATTGATTATTGTTTTTCTTCAACTTTTTCGTCCGACCAAGATTCTTGCCATTGCCCTTTTTGTCTTTCTGGATTTCATTGCATTGCTGAGAAAAAGCTAAAACGGGACATGGAATTCAGAGGAAGTATTGGATTAATTATTTGTTTTGTTTTTTTTTTAAATCCCCATAATATTACTATTTAGTATGTTGTCAATGGAGCCCATTGGTGATCTGTTATTACTTGATTTCTTAATAATTATGGGCTAATATAGTTTTGGTTGTGATTATTAATCTTAAACAGGAGCGTCTTGAAAGCAATTGTGCAAGGTCAGAGGCTCACCTCATGCCACTGAAAATCCAATAATGCAGCGTTACCGCTAGAGGGATGTTGGGGTTTAGAATGTTAAAATCTTTTTGGCAACATCCTGATTTTAAGACTTACCTGTGTATTACATCTTGTTATGAACCCTTTCTATTTACTCTGGTCAAGTCTTCTCTTAATTCTTTAGAGTGAAAATCCTTCCTTCTTGAACTTGTGCTTGACCAGGCCAACAGTTGTGAAGGCATTTTCTTCACCAGGGAAAGAATTCCTCTGTAATCACAGTTGTTATCAGTGGCCTCCAATTCTTTTTGGTGTTCCATATCACTGGGGTGATTTCTATCATTACGAAGGAACCAATTATTTGACTTTGCCACACCTGATGTTTTTGCTTCTTCTCAGCCTAATGATGGCTCGCTGCACAGGCAGTAACAGCTCTTTGGAATTCATATTGGGAGTTAACAGCTACAGATACCAAATGCAATGATAATCTTTATATCAATTCAACACATTTTATTGGCTTACTAAATGAAATAATATTGGTGTAACACATACCTGGCCATGAACAGCTACAGAGCCACATGTCCAATTACTTTAGGTCCCATAAGAAGGAGAGCGATCATGCATATAAAAAGTGATAGAATTCATGTACTGTTCTCCCAGTTTTGCAGTGGATATCCTCAAATTAACTTTGTAAGGCTGCTAATATTCATTTTTAAATTCCATTCTCAAGATGGTGTGGTAGACAGCAAAACTAAAATTACAGTTCATGTCCAAAAATTTATGAACCTGACTGTATGTACATACTCTCAGATTGAAGCATTCACACTCCGCATTTCCATAAATAAGACGTAAAACCAGTCGGAATGACTGACTTTAAACTTATTGTCCAAACACTTGCGTGTAAGCCTCACTGAATTTCCCTTTACATCCTAGCACTTGGTCTGTCTCAGAGACTGGAATTCCTGACAGAGAGCAAAGTGTCTGTGAATTTAAAATGGCTTTCTGTCCTCTGAAAGAGAACTTTTCACTGGCAAACTTTTGACAGAAGGATTATTTAACCTTAAACTGATATTTCTTCTCCATTTCAGAGGAGTCCAAGCGCTGTTATGCTTGAAGTTTCTAAAGATCAGTGGGCAGTTTCAATTTTCTAAACTGTCATGTCTCTTTGGCACGGTAAAGATGTACCCCAAAATCATGCATTTTTCCCCCATTTACCAGCTCACCTCTTGTCCTTCTTAACATCATAAGATGCAGAATATTTTATAAACTTTGTTCTGGCAAACATTATGAAAAACCTAATGAGAACTAAAGAACTGAGTATTTCTTCAAAAAAATTTAAATCTGAAACTAGGCCGCCAGTCCCTCTTAAATGCACATGTCAATTTTAATTATTTTAACGTCAAGCTGCAAGCTGCAGTTAAATCAGTCTCCTCCTCTTACATTCATGCCTGTTAAGAAGTAGGCAGGGGAACACCAGATCCAGGATGGAAAGTGTTTATTAAAACACAAAACTCTAGGAGAAAATCGGCACACAGGCCAGAAACAAAACACCGTGCACATGCTCTGAACAAATGGAAAAACT
This sequence comes from Gymnothorax reevesii, assembly GCA_029721435.1. Lineage (NCBI taxonomy): Eukaryota > Metazoa > Chordata > Actinopteri > Anguilliformes > Muraenidae > Gymnothorax > Gymnothorax reevesii. Next base: position 36,297,970 of record CM056578.1, read on the forward strand.
AAGATCCACTGCCCAGGGCGGGGGGAAGCAGAAGTACTCACTCCAAGAGTGGATAAACTAGAAAAACAAAAAACTGGACCAAACTTGACTGAGGGAAACACTGGGAGACTTAGACAAGAGGCAGACAAGACATGAGCGCAGCAAAATACAAGACTCAGAAGGCACAAGGAGCTGCGATTTCACCATGCTGAGCTGAGTCTTTAACAAAGTGTCGTCTGATGTCTCCTCCCAACTCTGACACATTTATAGTCATGAGAGGAGGCGGGGACTCCGAATGCAATCTCGACTGGAACAGAAACACATGGGATTAATAACAAATTAACGAGGACCGGGTAAATCATAGTGACTTGAGACAAGACGCTGAGACCATGAATCAAACTAGACAGTTTAGATTGAGGTAATCAAAACGTAACGAGTAAAAAGCACCACAAGAGAAGCAAGGAAAGCACAGCTTTAAACGCATTTAATAAAGGAAAGCATATGCAGGAATACAAATCTAGAAATGCTCGCACTCGCTAATGAGTTAATTAAAGTTAATAATACTTGACAAAATATTTACAATCGCCCTCAAATAAGTGCTGGTTAGTACGGGTTAGTAAATATCCTATCAGAGAACGCATTCATTCAGAGTTTAGCGAGACGCAGAATTAAACACAGATGGAAGCAATGAATGAAATATCACAGTCGAAACCGAAAGAGGAAACATGATTGGACAAGGAGGCGCAGGCAACTGAAGGCTGTCACACGACATCACTGGAGATTGGCAGAGAGGGAATCGATCGTCAGACGGCAGAAGGAAAGCTGAAAAATAAAACCAAAGCACAAGCACAAAGACAAGACACATAAGGCAGAACCATAACACATGCCTGGATCAAACTAGTGCAGCACGATTAATCTAACTGCAATTGCAATCGCAATGTCAAGTTGGGCGATTGCATAACTGCATGAAAGTCTGGGATTTGCGATTTAATCTAAATAAACGTGTGCGTGTCAGTGAACATTTCTACCTCTCCTTAATTGTATGGAATCTGACCTTACGCCCACAAGTTGTCCTGGGCTATGTCTGAGTCGTCAAAAAATTATGTCCTATACACTAATTCCAAACCTCTTTTCTTAAACCTATATGGAAAACATCTGAAGATAAAGGAAAGGTGTAAAAGGGGATTCCTACCGCTCAGAAAGACAACTGCACTAATCTGAATGCACTTAAAGCAGGCAACGTGATCATGAGTCCCCTGCCCATCACATACGTTTCTTTACACGATTAGCCGGATGAATGGTGGCCGCTTTAAATACTACTACTTTGCAGACTCGTAGAATGGTGTGATCGCCTTTCTTTTTGAAAAGGATACTTAACTCTGTGTACCCTATGTTAAAGGAGGCATATTAGGAAGCACTGAGACACCTTTACTTAACACTTAAAGAATTCTTAGGCACTTATCACGGCTGCCGTCATTTCCGGATCATTTATTAAGAGTCAGGAACTTTTATTGGCAAAAAACAATTCAGATGCAGCCCTGTCTGAGCGTGAGCAAGCCCAGGCTGAGGGTGAGTTAGTGTCAACAAAAAAAAACTTGCAAAGTTAAAATCGCCACATCCCACGGCAACACTAATCTGTATCAACCCTTGAGAGAAAAAGCTTGAAGAATGCATGCCGGTGAAAATCCCAGCAAAGTAAAGAGAAAGGGACAACTGAAAGCTGCTAACGCCCGATGGTGCTACTGCTTCTGTACTCAGCAGAAATGCCTTAATTTTGAACAGTACTGTACCAACTTTTAGGTTTAGGTTTTTGCATTTAGCAGTACTTAATAGGTTTACAGAAATGCCTGCAGAAAGGCATCTAAGTTTACAATAGTACCACTGCATTTGCACTTGGCAGAAATATCCTTATTTTCAAAAAAGGAAAAACCTCTTTTTTTGGAAAATGTTATTTTGAAAACAGTGCTACAAACTTCTTACTATGTGCCTTAATGTTTGCATGTTTGAGTTCAGAAATATACACTCCACACAGAAAAAGTCCCAGTGTTATATAAACTCTACTGGAGTTGAATTAAGACCAACCCATCCATCTTGGACTCAAGTAAACTCTATTGGAGTTGAATTAATACTGGGATATTTGCTGTGCATCATTCTCTGTATTTTCCTTGATAACAAAGCAAGTAGCCTCAAGATACCTTTTTCTGCAGTCTGGTCCACTATAATCGCAATCACACATTTTTACCAAACCGTGCAGCACTAGATCAAACACATCCCATCCCTATCAAATTCAGAGATTTCAGTTCCAATATTTTTGTTCCACATCCAATTCCACTTCCATTTTCATATTGAGACTGCCTTAATTGCCTTGACATTTTTCTCATTTCCTTTGAAACCAGATGTTTGAAAGGCGATCCCCTGGAAATGCTTTTTTCTTTTTTTTCATTGAGTTCATATTGAGTGCATATTGACGTTGTCAGTATCACTTAAAATAAAGTAATTTCTCACTATTGTGTAAATTTGTTGGTCTGTTTTTTCCCCCAATTCTTTGAGTGTATATTAGCAACTTCAGTCCTGGAAGAACCTGGATAATGTGTAAAATGTCAATAAAAACAGTGAGCAGTAATTTGCAAATCCCCTTAACCTGCATTACATAGGGAAAAAAAACAAAGACTAGTTGGCAATGTTTTCACTCATTTCTCTACAGCTCTTTCCAATGAAGTTGACACAGGTGCAAGTTAATGCTTGTTAACGCTTTTGGATCTAAGGACACTAATTTGGGGAGTTTTAATAGTGGAATTCTTTCCAATTCCTGCATTATATAGGACTTCAGTTTAACTACAGTCTAGGTTCTGCATTCTCAAATTTTGCACTTCATAGTCTGACACAAGTTTTCTCTGGGAGGCAGATCTGAGCTGCCAGCAGTACCTACACTGTGTGACTATAAAGCCCTGCTGCTGTTATACATGCAAAGTGTGGCTTGGTCTAATCCAGCGAGAACAAGCGGGACACCCCAGAAAAGACAATGTCTGACAGGCACATATGTTATTGTAAAACTAACTGTTTACCCTTTTGCGTCAATATGCCTTCACAGATGTGCAAACTGCCGAAACCAAAAGCACTAATACAGCCCCACACCACAAAAGCCATCGGTTTTCGAACGTTGTTGAGAACAGCTGTGATAGTAACTCCTTTTTGGCCCCAAGAGCACAAAGTCTTATTTCCAAAAAAGAAGACTTGGTGAAGCAAAGGGGAAAGAGTGGTGTGGTCTGACAAGTCCACTGATCAGAATGATTCTAGAATTAATGGATGTTGCCTTCCCAGGACCAAAGATCAGAGGGTCTAGGGCTGCATCACTGCACAATAAATGGGCTACTTGCACATCTATGCCTTCCTACACTATGGGTTCTATTCTTCCATTTGCGCGTTAAGTCCTTTTTTACGCGATTCGAGTTACGCGCTTTTGAGTTACGCGTATTCTCCCCTACGCGCATCGATCATGCCCACAGCGCTTAACTTCAGAATGTAGGTGGCCTTATGAAAGAGGTGTGACTGATCCAAAAGGGAGGCAGCCTCTGTACCAAGCTCATTGATTATGGCTATCAGGAAAACCTGGAACAGGGATTTTCTGATTAACCATGAAACCATGCAGTTGTAGTCCATGGAAAACGCAAACCAGACTTTAATTTTGAATATCGTCGATAAGAAACAAAAATGTATGTCCACAATTCTTACATGCAAAATTAAACATTTTTTTAATCTTATTTAAATTTTAAATCATATCTCTATCTCTCTATCTATATATATATATATATATATTTTTTTTTTTTTTATTATTATTATTATTTTTTTTTTTTAAATAGGGCTATTTTTTTTTTTTTTTTTGGGGAAGTTTATCATTTTGAAGATACAAGGTTTTATCAGCATATCAAAGATATGCTGCTTTAATAGTATAGGCCAGGGGTAATCAATTACAAATCAGAGAGGTCCGGATAGTAAAAATTTCTGCATATAAAGGTCCGCAGCATCATCATGTCAGTTGCATCATAATACACTCACATACAATCATACAGGCTACATACAATCATAAATAATAATAAATAAAAGTAAAAGGATTGTTAAATGCACACTCTTCATTCAAATAAGATCTCCATTTGAAAAATAATATACAAGCAAATCAAAGCTGTGAGACATTACTGTGCATCTTAAAGTGCTTACATTTTAGAAAAAATAGATTAAAAGTGTAGCTTGAGTTTCCTTTCTTCCCTCCAGTCTCGTGAGCTGTATAGTTTTAACTTTTCATATTCAACAGGGGATTATAATATTAAGGACTTTAATAATAAAAATCAATTTCTTTCCCTCCCACTGCCTACTTTCTCCTGTTTAGTGACAGAAGTGAGCTCTGGCTTTGTCTGCCAGGATTTTAAATCTTCTCAGATGCAGTATTGTGTTCAGTGGCAGCTGGTGAACAGGCGATTGGTGGGGGCTCAAATCATCTGAAAATAATGACTGGTCATGACCTGTTTTCAATCATTTAAATTACCATTAGGGAAACTCTGAATACTCTCAACATTATCAGGTGTGGTCAGTTTTCATTAATAACGCATACCTGCCAGCTATTATGCATTTGGTGTGAATTAAGTGGCATATTTACATTCCTCTGCTGAGGTCAGAAATTATTCAATCAACGCGTATGTAAGAGATTCTCGCGCAGAAGTGAAGTGCTTGTGCATGGAGGCTTATCAGTTTCACACACCTTACGGTGATAATGACTTCGGACTTCTCCCGGTTTTCTTTACTCAGGGGTTGGAAGCAATGAAATTGCATAAAGATATATTTCAAATGATCTTGTTGCATTTAAACAATCATGAAACACACGCACTGCCTCCGGTGTAATTGAAAACACGACCAACTGTTAATTTTAAGGGACGGGTTTTAGCCGCCCCCGTTCCTGCGCCGCCAGTTCACCACCTGTTTAATCTCGCAGTGGCGTTTTACGTTTGCACTTTTCACAAGTGACACCGTCTCGGAGCATATGAGCCGCAGCGGCTTTGACCTTCCAGCGGGGAGGATAAACATATAAGATTCTGTCCATTCCGCTTTAAAAGTTTTGTTTTCGCTGTCCACTTTGCGCCATTTAGAACAAGCCATGTCATATTCCTTCACCATTACATACTCAGTCTTTCTCTCACCGCTGTTCTCTCTTTCTCCTTGCCTCTCTCCATATTTCCTTCTCACAACTTTCTGACACGACCGCAGCCACACTGCAGGAGCAAGAGGGCATGCACCGCGCACAGACGAAATGCGCGGTTACGTAGTTACCGTAATGTCCAGAAAAGAGGCGGCTAAAAAAAAATTAAAGCTGCCAAAATTGAGTAAAACTCAAAAAAGTGACGTGTTGGTCACAGCTCTGGTTCCGCATGGGACGGCGTCTGGGTCCAGACTTGGACCGCGGTCCGCCTATTAGTGACCTCTGGTATAGGCCTATGTATGTCTTTGCCAATTACAAGAAGTAAAGCAGACATCTTTTTTATTTCTCATTCTAGCCACCATGACATTAAAGCTATGCAAATAAACATATTGTCGCGATAATGACATAACAAATAAAGAATTTAGCGCTTCTCAACCAGAGCACTGAAATTGTGCCTCTCCTACACCAGCCTGTTTGTTCTGTGGAAAACAGGGAAGAAGACAAATAAAGAGAATGTTCTAGTCACACAAAAATAACAATCAAAGACAGTTTCTGTGATATAATATAGAAATTGTGCACTTGAAATCTCAAACTACTCCGATGTCAGGTTTGCACCTAAAGGACATGGCAACACTTTAACAAACAAAGGACTCTTACCCCGCAAGCAGTCACCCCCCAACCGCCTCAACAATCACACAATTCCATATCCATAGCCGATTATGTCCCATATGATTTAAGCGACACATTCACTTGAACTTGAGCCTAATCTTTTATTAAAATTAATTATCCCATTTACTGATAATGATTCTTCCCATGTTGGCTATTCTTTATTCGCTAAACTTGATTATCAAATGGGTAGTGCTTTGGTACTGGCCACGGTAGGGATAAATCTAGAGCATTTAATAATATCCTTATTCACACAGTAAAAATCACAGTATTATCAATGGTTCAAAAAAAAAAAAAACATGTTTACATAGACATTGTTAAGTTAATACAGATATACTCAAATAGAAAATTAATCTCCTCCATGAGAATATCACAACCTTTTAGATTATCATGAACATATAGGGCTGTCAAATTTGTTAATGGAACATGAATACAACAATGGCGACGTTGAGCCGAAGCCGAAAACCAAATTTCACAGATGAGGAGTTAGAGGTATTGGTGAAATCAGTGAAGAGGCATCACAAGGTGTTGTATGGCAAGGGGCACTGAAGGCTGATCTGAGGAGGAAAGCTGTGATTTGGTTGCAAATCGCTCTGGATGTGCCTTCGGTGGGAAGATGTAAGCGCAGTATCCCCGATTTAAAGCATAAATGGAGAGATCTGTGGGGCGCTGTAAAAGCCAGGCTCTCTGCGCACTGGAGAAGTGTGCATGCAACAGGTGGTGGGCAACCACCATCCCTTGTGCATTTCCCTGCACTGGAGGAAGAGGTGGCATCCACTCTTTCTGCAGTGGAAGTGAATGGAGAAGAACTTGGAGTGGATACAGATGAAGGAGGGTTACGTAAAATGATTTTTATTTGCCTATAGGCCTACTCAAAGTACAGTATCACTGTGATAGATACTGGAAACAAGCTTAACCCCTTTCTGCAGATGTAGACGCTTGCGTCTATAGACCTGCACATTTAAGCACGCTGTTACTGTACTCGATCACTTGATGGCTCCCCCGGATCAGTTATTGAATATTCACAAGCAAGCAGACCTCGAACGTGATTTTAAATATGGGGAAGTTCACTCCACTCCCTGTATTTCAAGAGCTGCATGAATTAAACTCCTCAGCTAAGCCTGATGTGCAAACTGGTCAGTATTCTTGCCCATAGTATTGATCCAGTAGTTTAAAAAAATGATATCTTGACACAGAAAAAATCGTTATCTTCTGTAGCAACCATTTTAGCCTCAGTGAGCCAACAGTATTCCAATTAGTGGTTCAGAAAAATCAGTTTTCTGAGGCAAAAAATTCGACATGGTATTGATTCTCTCACATTCTACTGTCAATTACAGTCGTCACATGCAAAAAATTCGTAGTTCCCTACCGTGGATTTACGTGCAGATTCCCTCATTGACAAATTCAGCACTTCCTTGTATCCACCCAAGGACTGGCGTTGATAGCCAATCACTCAATCATACATTCAGGCTCTTCTACGTAACTGTAGAGTTACACCTCATGCCCTCGTGAAGCTTCCCCGGTAACAATGTATTGATTGGCTCATTTCTTTTCCAATTCCCGAGTGTTTAAACATTTTAGAGTAAGTGAAAGTGATTGGACAAACACAGAGCATACAAACCTATGCGTATCAGCATCCCTGGTTGTATCCTGTCTACGTTGTGCACAATACGCAGCTGAAATAGACGTAATTTATAGAAAAACGGCTCGCAAAACTGGCCTTGAAGTGCTCAGTTACATTTACAGGATTTAAGTGAGATGAGGATATGGTCAATTGGAATTATTTTGAATGAAACAGGACCGGAGGGTTCCTGCTGCTGGATACATCGGTCTCTGGAGGAGGGATTCATGAAAAAAAGGTTAGGCTGCTACTTTTGTTTTTTTGTTTTGGAATGTATACAGTACTCAACAAAATCGAATGTTGTGCTTTTTTTCCTGTTTTAAACGCGAACTGCCCGTGCATTTGGGAGGACCCCCTGGTACGTTCATTGCACGGTTCTGTTGAATCCAGGGAGACAATGAATTGTTTGATATTCCCTGAAAGTGGAGTGTCTGTTCTGTTAAAATAAGGTATATTTCAGAATTCCGGTATTACTGAGTAAGTGAGTTGCACTTGTTCCTAAAAAGTGTTGAAATGAGTTTGTCAGCTTAGAAGAGGGGACTGGTAGCTTCCATTACAGAGTGAATGTTCTGACCGTTTAATAAGCTGTTTATTTAATGCGTGTTTGTGCTGGCTTTGGGGACGTTGAAGAAAAACGGTCAAAACTCTGAACTTCATTATGGAGAAAAGGCATGTTTTGTGTTTGGAGAGGTTACTGGTGACCACTGATGGTCAACTGCACTGATATTGATAAATTCATACTAAACTCAATCAGAAAATAATTTGTTCATATTAAATTTCATGCCTTAACTTAACTTTTCTGAGTTTAGCCACATTTTTCCTCTTTATGTAGCTTGAATCTTGAATTATGAAGCATTAAATTGGGTAACCCATAAATAGCCAAATTTGGCTTCTGCACAAAGGGGTTAATATGGTTTCAAATATTTGTTGTATTTTTTGGCATTTCAAGCAATAGCGCAGTAGGCTACACTGGCGTCATGCGCCAAGCCAGGAAATTTGGTGCAGATGCTTAATATGCCCGTATCATGGTCGCACACAACCCGAACATTAATGCTGTGTCGAAGTCTACGGTCTCTGTACATATTCTCATTAGTGGACATCACCAGCCTCTCTCTGGAACGACCCAGATGCCAGGACCTACAGCTCAGGTGTGACCTTGATAACCACGGGTATGTTTTGTGGATGATTGCTGCGGCTGGATAGCTGTTCATCCAGAAGTTGGCAAAGATAGATCATTACCTCACGGTCCAGACGAAAGCGCTGGATTCACTCGGTGTCTGTTACTCCAAGGATGTCCAAACAAAGCCGATATTTGCGTGGTCGTCTTCAGTCTCGACGCGCTCCTCTTACTCTTTCCCAATCACACAAGAGTGCAAGCAAATGCAGGAGTGGCATTTTGGTTTAAAATTTTGACGGCATGGTAGGATGATGGTCTTATGTGTACTCTTATTAATTAATTGCTACGTGTTCGTAATTGAACTAATTGGAGAGCAGGCTGTTGCGTAATATCATGTAATGATTCCGTTTGATAATTTATTATGGTTATGAGAAATGTAGTTTAGAAATAAGGATGAACAATCGAATATTGAAAGTCTCAACCGTTACCATGTTAAATAAAATAAAATTCTTCACATTCGGCCTATAACCGACATAAAATGCTATTTTCTATTTTGCCTTATGTTGGCGCTTGACCTTAATACAGCCCTCAAAAGTGCTGAGCTGAAAAAGCACGTTAGTCAGGGGAAGAATATACATAAGTGCTTTTTTTCCTGAGAAACGCCCAGATTTTGGTCTTGCTCCGCCCCAAGTGCCTAGCTGCCTTCGGGGCGCATAATGCACAGACTACGTTGCTACGCGCTTTTTTGGACTTTAGCGCATGGGAGAATAGACCCCTATGTGCTTTGGCCAGATACACAATTTACCTGGGGAAAGAACTGCACCTAGATACGCCGCAGTAAGAGAATATACTGTTGGTAGGAGTGTGATGCTCTGGAAAATGTCCTTTGCCGGGAAACCCAACATCCAGGTGTTCAAGTAGATTTCATACTCATATATTTGAGTAGTTCAGCTTTCAAAATATTGGCACTTGCTAAACTTGTCCGTAACCACAGTAAAATAATGTCCAGTCAATATTTCTTTTAAAGTTTCAGGAGGGAAGATGATTTAGGCCCAGATATTAATTGGTAGAATGAAAGACTACAGACGAGTATCATGTTCAGTATTTTTGTAAAAAATCCACTTTTTTTTTTCCCTCAAATGAATGTCAGCAGAATTATTGTGATCAGCCTGTTGTTAATTTTTTTAGAATAACATTTGTGTGAATATTTTTGCCACGTTCACAGCTGTAGATTTACATGTTTTCCAATTCAACATTTTGCAAAGATGAGCAAGGGGTTCAAGGTGAGCGCTACAGAATCTGCTCATCCAACAGGACTTGCCATGTTAAATCCACTCCGATTCACTGAGTAGTACACAGATTTGTGATGCACCACAGTTAGAGCCAAGTCAATAAATTGCACTGTGGCATTTCAATTAGGTTCAACTTCAGCAGTGCGCAAAGCTCAGCAGTGAGGGTATATAACCGATAATGTAAAAACAATTTTCTTTTGTCAGCCTCTCGCTAATCTCTGTGGGCTGTTGTTTAAACGTGTTATGGATTTCTACATCAAAAACCCTATATGAATTATTGAGCAAAAGGAAATCCTTGCAGATAAAAAAATCTGAAGTTTGGTATCCTTTCCAGCAGTGAAATCTCCAAAACACTGACATTTAGTGAGTGGTACGCAGAGGTGAGTCACAGGGGATTGTTTCCCGTTGCAGTACTGCAATGTGTCGACTGTTGAATTGACTGTGAGAGAACTGGTAGGCTTATTTTTAATCAGCAGCCAATTTAGGTCTTCAAAAAATTGAAGTGTGCACCAAAAGGAATCTCATGCAAGGAAAATGTTTTTTCTCTAGGAAAAAAATCATTCCCTCTCCAAACTATGGAAATTGCTTGACCTCACCAAATACATGTGTCAGTCTGGGCCCATACTGAGAATTTTTCTGACACATTATAAAGGTTCAAATAAGTATTATGCAAATGGTAAAAAAAGAATTGGATGATATGAGACATGCTGCGGGTAAAGCATATCAAAGCATTTAGATGAAATATATTTTTGTCAGGAGCTTCTTTTTTTTTTCTCAGATTATCCCTATTTAAAGGTCTATTGTAACCAGGAAGATTGTTCATTATTTTCTTTAAATTTGTTCACAACTCTCACAGAGGAATACATGCTATATTTTTTTCTGTTCTCTACAGGAATACTGATAAAATGCTCAAAGCTAGGCAAAAACTGAAGGACAAATAGTAAACCACATGATTTTAACAACTTGTGAAAATTAGGGGTTTTTTTCATCCATTGTCTGAATCAAATGTAAATTCAGTGTCCTATGTTAATGCTAACTCCATAAGCTGTTGTCACCACGGCAACACCATGATTTTTTTTCTTTTTCCCTCCTTCTAATTTAATGATCTTATTTAGAGCTCAGTTTGATACAGGCTTCTCCTTTGGTTGTAGTAAGATCATTTGGCTGGTTAATATTGCAAAATATTTGCATTTATTAAAAATCTGTTGGGAACCAACATGATGGTGATCAGCATGAATAGACCAGAATTTCCACTGCATATGATTCTCTTTTTTCAGTTTTTTGAGCATGTATCTGTGTATAAAATTTATGTACATTGGGTGGTCAAATAATTGGAAACACAGTCATAAGTACAAGCTTGTGAAGTGTACTATGAACTATCTTTTAAGGTTTGATCAGATATGTATTGATTACATGCTGTGGTGATTATTGAAACTGCAGTTCTATAAGTACTAGCAACTATCCTACCAAAAGTTCACCCGTCTTTGACTAATATTTTTAGACTTGTGGCCAAATCATTTTTGCTGGAGCTGTTTTTTGGTGTTTGTTTGGCTTATCTTATCCTCACACAGATCTCATTGCCACATTAAAGAAATTTTACATTTTTGTGACCAACACAGCTGCATTTACGGTATCAACCCCTTTGGCAGTTAGTAAGCTAATCTTGCACTGGACATTTCAAATTGAAGTCAGAAGTTTACATACAACTTAATACATTTAAAAATACATTTAAACTCAGTTTTTCACAATTCCTGATATTTATTCCAGGTTAACCTTCCCTGCCATAAGTCAGTTAGGACCACTAGTTTAAGAATGTGAAATGTCAGTGAAATAGTGGAGAGAGTGACGGATTTTAGCTTTTATTTCTTTCATCGCATTCCCAGTGTCTCAGAAGTTTACATACATGAAATATTTGGTCCCATTGTCTTTATTTTGCTATTGGGTCAAAGATTTCGGTAAGCATTTTGCAAACCTCCCAAAAAACTTGCTGGAGTTTGGCTCATTCTGTGATGACCGGACCAGGTTTTCCAGTGGACTTGCCCTCTCGGGCCTCCACACTCAACTCTGGTCCATGTTTTTGTTTCCACTCTCCCTGTTGTTTCATCACCTGCACCTGTTCGCAGTGAACTTGTTATTTAAGCCAGCACTCACCCGACACACTTTGCTTGGTGTTTGTTTTCTTACGATGCAGCACCCATCTGTTCACTTTATATTTGTATTATTCCTTTTTAGACTCCTATGCAATTTCAATATTAAACACATTTCGTATTTCCAGTTTTTACCCAGTGGTCTGCGCCCTCATACCATCCAAACCATGACGTATTCCTCCATAGCAAACTGGCATAACTGGCTTGTAGGCCCCCTTGGTCACATGTGCTTTCTCAGTTTTGTCTGTAAAATTTCCTTTGGACTGAGGTCAGGCCTTTGGGACAACCACTCCAATACCTTGATTTTGTGGTCCTTAACACTAGAACTGCGGCTGCCGCTTTTTATGCGGCACTGATGCTAGTAATGCATATTGAGACAGGATGACCGGCGACGGAGCAGACGAGAGACTGTATTCCTGTAATTAATGTAATTAATAAAAATATATTTTTATTAATTTTTTTTAACTTTTTTTTTCTAATTCCTTAGAAGTGCATATATTTACAGTGAAGCAAAACATTCAAACAAAAACTGAGCATAGCGAAACAAAACAGGCAAGAGTGCCAGACTACATCTAGGATACTGACTCTACTTCCCTTGCAATGCAATACCATTCAGCACAGGCCAACCTTCCACTATCACGACTCCCCTCTAACTGAGGCTCTGGGCCTTTTACAGCGCCACAGCCCCTCCCTCAGGTAATGCCGGCTACTTGCTGCCTGCGCAACACTGACTGCGTAAGCGTCACAGCTCAACCTGTGACATTTGCCCCCCCCTCTGAAGATGCCCCTTGTGGCACTCTAGATAGAAGGTCAGCTGTTGTATTCAGCTTCCAAGACCTGTTCAGCACATCAAAATCAAACGGTTGCACTGCCAGGAACCACCTAGCGATCCTGGACTTAGTGTCTTTCATTCTCCCCAACTAAGACAATGCCCTGTGATCAGTTTCTAAAGCAAATTTCCTTCATAACAAATAATATTTAAAAGAGTCCAATGCCCACTTGATAGCAAGACATTCTTTCTCCACTGTGGAGAAGTTACACTCCCTTGGCAGCAGTTTGCGGCTAATGTGCGCCTCAGGCTTAAGTTGTCCCTCAGCACCTTGCAACAACACCGCCCCAAGGCCCAGTTCAGAAGCATCAGTTTGCACAGTGAAAGTCCTGTCGAAGTCAGGGCTAAGGAGTGCAGGCTCCCTACACAATGAGTCCTTTAGGCCTTGAGAAGCCGCCTCACACTCCCCAGTCCATACAAACTTGTTAGGCTAACTTTTAAGTGTGAGCTCAATCAGTGGAGCTGCTCTCTGTGAAAAGTTGGGAATAAAGCCTCTGTACCATCCAACCAAGCCCAGGAATGAGCTTCTTGGTGGTGGGACGCTCAGCAGCCTTGATGGCCTCAACCTTCCCAACCTGAGGCCGAATGATACCCCGACCCAACACATAGCCTAAGTAAGCAGTCTCTTCTCTGGCCAACGTGCACTTCTGCGAATGGATGGTCAGGCTTGCCTCCTTCACCAATGAGAGGACATGCAGCAGATGTTGTAAATGCTCCTCCCATGTGGAGCTGTATATGCAAATGTCATTGAGGTAGGCGGCGACAAAGCACCCAGTCCCTCTGAAGACTCTGTTCATCAACCTCTGGAATGTAGCCGGTGCTCCATGCAATCCAAAGGGCAGCACCGTGAACTGGTAATTGCCAAAAGGTGTCCAGAAGGCTGCCAGCTCCTTGCTGTCCTCAGCCAACGGCACTTGCCAATACCCTTTACAAAGGTCCAGTGTGGTCAAGAACTCGGCCTTGCCCAAACGCTCGACTAAATCATCAACCCTCGGCATGGGATACAGGTCAGACTTGACCTGGGAATTGACCTTCCTGAAGTCCAGGCAGAACTTCAGGTTGCCGTCACTCTTGGGAACGAGGATGATTGGGCAGCTCCACTCACTGGAAGATGGCTCGATCACCCCCAGCTCCACCATCTTGTCCAGCTCATCCTTCAATACAGGGAGTAGCCTCTCTGGAACCCGATAACATGGCTGTCTCACCGGCTGCTGATCCTTCAGGATGATGCGGTGCCACACCATCTCCATCCGTCCCGGCTGCTTCACGAAGAGACCCTCAGGCAGGATGGCGGTCAGCTCCTGTAGATGGTCCTTGGACAGGTGGCTCAGGTCCAGCGTACGTCCCTCGTCTTAGCATGGTAGGTACTGCTCGCTGCAGTCCTCCTCTTCTTCCAGGGCTCGGATAAAGAGGGCAGATACTTCCGGCTGTTGTTCTGGACGCTCACTCCACTTCTTCAACATGTTCATGTGGTACACCTGGTGCTTCTTGCGACAGTCAGGCATGTGGACCTCGTACGTCACAGGTCCCATCTTCCTGGTGACAGCATAGGGCTCCTGCCATTTCGCCAGCAGTTTGTTTTCCGAGTTGGGCAGCAACAGCAGGACCTTGTCACCAGCCTCGAAGCAGCATGGTCTGGCAGAACGGTCGTACCACACCTTCTGTTTCTCTTGCGCCCTCTGCAGGTTCTCCCGTTCTAAGGCAGAGGCCGCCTCCAGCTTCTCCCTCATCCTCAGCATAGAGGAGATGATGTTGGTGCCACCAGACTTCTCACCCTCCCAAATCTCTGAGCACGACTAGTGGACCTCGAACCTGGTGTGCATACATGAGCTCGAAGGGGGAAACTGCGGTAGATGCCTGGGGAACTTCTCTGTATGCAAAGAGCAAGTACGGTAGCCACTGGTCCCAGTCCTTGCCAGAGTCTTCCAAAAACTTCCGGAGCATGCTCAGTAGGGTCTGGTTGAACTGCTCAACAAGTCCATCGGTCTGCGGGTGGTAAGGAGTGGTTCTGATACGCCTAAGGCCTAAGATATCATAGACCTGACCTGCCTGAGGGTTTTGCTCATAAAGTTGGGGCCCTGATCTGTGAGCACTTCACGGGGTATCCCTACTGTAGAGAAGAGTTGCAGCATGGCCGTTCCCACCCGCTTGGCTGTTACATCTCTCAGGGGTAAGGCTTCGGGGTACCTTGTAGCGTAATCACATATTACTTGAATTAATCTGTTCCCTGACTTGCTCTTCTCCAGCAGTCCTACCACATTGACTGCTATCCTCTCAAATGGTGTGTCAATAACTGGTAAGGGGATCAAAGGTACACAGGCAAGGTTCTTTCCTCCTGACAACTGACATTGGGGACAAGACTTGCAAAACTGCTTGACATCTGAAAACAGACCTGGCCAGTAAAAACGCTTGCTGACTCTTTGTAGTGTTTTCATGTAGGCCAAGTGTCCAGTCTAGGGTATTGTGTGACCCAGTTCCAGCACTTGCATACGATACTTCTCGGGGATCAACAGTTGAAGACCATCCTCACTCTTTCTATATAAGAGGTTGTTTTGCACCACATAGCATTCCTTACCCCACACAGCCAAATAGCCAACACCTTTCTCAGCTTCCTTCCAGCATTGCTTCAGCGTAGGGTCTGCACGCTGTTCCTCAGCTAAATTATCATTAAAACTAACATCAGTCAGTTCAGGGGGGTCAATTAACTGTGTCTGCACTTCATTTTGCCTCACCATTTTTTCCACAGTCTGTCTGCGCCTATCACACCTCTGCTCTCTAGTCAGTGTGGGCTCAACAAGGACATATTCACCACAAAATGGTAACTCCGTAAGGTCTGCTTGCTGCTTCTGAGCCATAGCTCAGGTCACGACACCACACCAAGCAGTTTGGTACACCAACTCAGCTAACAATGGCAGATCCTGGCCTAGCAAAACAGGAAAAGGCATCTTAGACACCAGTCCGATCCTGAGTAAATATGTCTGCCCGTTAACTCTGTCATATACATCTGCGGTGTCCAGGTCACTCTCATCTCCATGTGCACAAGAGATAGTCAGCTTGTCATTGCAGTTCCTGACTAGGTCAGCCTGCACTAGTGTCTGCGAACAACCTGTCAATGCCTTCACAGGTTTACCAGTCAGCTCAATGGCGATAGCAGGGTCTCTGCTCTCCAGGGTGCTTAAGGGGGGGGTGGGGTGGGGTATATAGCATAAATGGCTAACTTTTGACTTCCTAAGGGGCTAGCTGGGCTCTTGTGACTTTCCTGGCCACAATTAAAACATACAATACTTTGGGGCCTAGCATGGTCTGAGGGGAGGATGGTGGGGCTCTACTATGGCCAGTGTCAGTACCAGAACCAACTCCCTTCCCAAACCCAACAGACTTACCGCGCACATTCTGCTCCAGCACTCCGGCGTAGCGGTAGCCTCTGGGACCTCTGTGTGCAGCCACGTAGCTCTCCATCAATTCTGCGGCCTCTGCTGCGGTCGTTGGCTTGCGCTCCCTGACCCAGGTCCTCACGTCTGGATCGAGAACACGCAGGTACTGCTCCAGCACCAGGGTCTCCATTAGCTCCTCTTTGCTGCTCTTACAATACTTCACCCATTTGCAGAACACATCCTTCAGTCTGACATACAGCTGTTGCGGCGTCTCAGTCGGACTGGTCTCCTTGGCTCTAAACTGCTGTTGATATGTCTCCGCGTTGATCTCATACTTCCTCAACACTGTTTCCTTCAGGCGGTTGTAGTTCATGGTCTCGTCAGGATTCATGGCAACAAAAGCGCTGCGGGCCTTGCCAGTCAGCAGCGGGATGAGGTGCACTGCCCAGGTCTGTCTCGGCCAGGAGAAGATGGTGGCTAGCCTCTCAAAGGTGGTCAAGTAGTGCTCAATATTGTCGGTGTCTTCAAGCTTGGCCATCTTTGGTGGACGCCCTCCAGTGGTCATTGGTGGGGGCTCAGGTGTTGAGCCTCCCCAGGGTGGTGGGGTGCGTGTGGCTCGACCGGACTCCACATCCAGCTGGAGTTGTGTCACCTAGTGCGACAGGACCTGGACCTGGTGTGCTTGCCTGGAAGTCTTTTGCCAGTCGCTCATTTCTTGCTAGCTGACCCTCCATAAATGTCTGGAACATCAAGGCCAGGTATACAGCTGTGTCTGCAGTTGCAGGCTGTGGAGTGGGCGCTTCAGTCTCAGTGGCACCCCCTATGGCTCCATCTTCCTCACCCTCCACAGCCTTCTTCCTCCTGGTAGCCATCTCATCAGCTGTCGTGGTCCACCATCTGTCTGACTCCTTTAATCCTACTTCTGACTCCACATGTGACAGGATGACCGGCGACGGAGCAGACGAGAGACTGTATTCCAACTAAAAATATATTTTCATTAATTTTTTTTAGAAGTTTTTTTTCTAATTCCTTAGAAGTGCATATATTTACAGTGAAGCTAAACATTCAAACAAAAACTGAGCATAACAAAACAAAACAGGCAAGAGTGCCAGACTAAATATAGGATTCTGACTCTACTTCCCTTGCAATGCAATACCATTCAGCACAGGCTAACCTTCCACGATCACGACTCCCCTCTAACTGAGGCTCTGGGCCTTTTACAGCGCCATAGCCCCTCCCTCAGGTAATGCTGGCTACTTGCTGCCTGCGCACCACTGACTGCGTAAGCGTCACAGCTCAACCTGTGACACATATAATTTCATGTCAGTAAAATATGAGTCCACCCGTCCATAATTTTTTCTTAATATGTCTTCTATGTTATATCAAAGTATTGAACTTCTGTTATAAAACGTGAGTATTTTTATTATATTACTTTGAGCGCCGTAGCTGCTTTTTTTTGCGGCAGTGGCTTTGACCACAAATACCCTTCTGCAACATACGAGATGAGGAGAGAGAAAGAAATATGTGTAAATGTGCGCGCATGAGTGCTTGTGTAGGCTATGTGAGTATGTGTCCTATAACATAACCTAACAGATTTCCTTCAGCTGCTTTCACACCGTACATGAAACAAATTTTTCACATGACAGATTACATTCAAAGTGAATGCAAAGACGCAAATACACACGTTTCACGTGTATTTGCGTCTCTGCACTGACTTTGAATGTAATCTGTCATGCGAAAAATTTGTTTCATGTACGGTGTGAACGCGATCTTGGCTACATTTATCAAACATTATTATAATTATTATTATTATTACTTTTATTGTTGTGTACTATTAGCCCACTAAAGGTAGTCTATAATAGGCTTACACAGCTGTCAAGTACACCCCTTGTCGGATTCGTTCTGGTTGCAATAGGGCTGCGCAATTGAGCAAATGTTGACTCAAGTTGCTTTTTTCACATATAAAGTGTTTGTCAGCATAATTAACTAGGCTTATGCCGTTGGAGGTGACGGCTTGGGGTATATCCCCAAACGCCCCCAATCCTCCAATTCCCCAATCCTTGAATAGACCTTGAATAGAATTTCATTCAATCCCCGAACGCCGAATGGCGTATGCAACTGCCGCCGCGCCGCCCTGCGTGTTAACGCGGTGAAATTAAGTTCAAATGAAAGTCTATTCAAGGTCTATTCAAGGATTGGGGAATTGGAGGATTGGGGGCGTTTGGGGATATACCCCAAGCCGTCGTCTCTGACGGCATAAGCCTAGTTTGAACTTAATTTCAGGTCAATCGGACAAATGGTTCTGAAGATATGGCCAAAGTCTTAAGTCATTTTACTACTACTTTGGAAGTATCCTTGGGGTCATTATCCATTTTAAAGGCCCATATATATACATGCAACCTTTAACTTGGCTGATTTCTTGAGATGTTGCTTCAATCTATCCTAATAAGTATCCTTATGATGCCATCTATTTTGTGCAGTGCACCAGTCCCTCCAAAAGCAAAGCACAATAAGAAGCTGCCGCCCCCTTGTCTCATGATTAGAATGGTGTTCTTCAGCTGGCAACCCACCCCCTTTTTCCTCAAAACACAACAATGGTCATTATGGGCAAACGGTTAAAATTTTGTTTCATCATTGCACCAAAAATTAAGATTTTTGTCCCTATTTGCAGTTGCACACCACATTTCGGCCTTTCAATGGCAGTTTTTGAGTAATAGCTCTTCCTTGCTGAGTGGCCGTTCAGGTCATATTGATATAGTACTCCTTTTTCCTTTTATACGCATAGTTTTGTACAAGTTTCTTCTAGCTGTATGGAATGCAAGGTCCTTTGCTGTTGTTCTGAGATTGATTTGCACTTTTCACACCAAAGACATTCATCTGCCAGAGAGAGAGCACTTCTCTTTCCTGAGTGGCATGATGGCCGTGTGGTCCCATGGTTATTATACTTGCAAAGTATTGTTTATACAGATGAACAAGATACATCTCAGCATTTGTAAATTGCTCCTTAGATTTACCCAGTCTTGTGGAGGTCCCCAATTTTTGTTCTGAGGTCTTGGCTGATTTCTTTAGAGTTTTTCCATCATGTCAGGCAAAGAAATGCTTACTTTGAAGGTAGGCCTTAAAATATTTACTTTGGAACACTCCAATTGACGCAAATGATGTCCACATGCCTAGCAGAAGCTTCAAAAGCAATGACATCATTGAATTAAACCTACGTGTATGTAAAATTCTGACCTCAACTGTAACTAGCAAGGTGCTACATGTTTGACTTGTTTTAAGCAGACATTGCTGATTGTGTGCTTGCTTCAGAGAAGCAGCACAGTCTATTTGTTATTTCTTCTTCTTTTTCTTCTTCCGCCAAAATTTAGCCGACTAACTCCTCCCACACTGTTTAAGCAATTAATTCCATTCAAAGTTTAAAAAATTCATCTTGCTCTGAATGACTCTGCATCTGTACAGTTTTTTTTTTTTTTTAATATTTAATTTTAAATGTGATTTTTTTTTGGTAGTCCTATTAAATCAAGCCATTTTTGTGCAGATTCAATAGATTCAGCTATTTTTAACTTTTTTTTTTTTTTTTACTCTGTCACCCTTTTAGCTAGAAATGTCATTCAAACTGGAAAATGTTAAGATTCACAGTTCAAATTTTTCGTAACGTCTATACTTTTTTAATCATCATTTTTAAAAAGAATTCTTTTAGAATAAATTCTGGGAACTTACAGTGCGGTGATGTCACTGATAGACTGGCAAACGGCTGTAAAATTGCCAAGAAGTCTTCTCTTAAACTTCCTCAGACTCCCACAGATTTCACTCCACATAAATATTTTTATATGTAAGTTGCTGTGCTGGTTACGAAAATGTAACTTTACAACCAATCGGAGTGACAGTTTTGGCAGAAGGAGCCAAAAAACGACGGGAGTACTAATCGAAATTCCATTAACTCCTATATTAAATGAGACAAGAAAATGCCAGTTGGGAAGCTGAAAGACACAATTTTATAACTTGCTTGTGTTCCCACATTTTTGGCACTACACATACAATTTTAACATATTTTGGTCAGCAGACTCTCCTCTTCAGTATGGTACCTTTATTTCGTATATTGGACTTGCTATCTTTGAGGTAGCGGTGGTGGGATGTAAGAGACGCCTTAGCTAAAATTTCTGTTGGTGCAAATGCTTCAGCCAATAACTCAAATGGTTCAGAGTTACTAAGCTAAAATTGTGCCGTAGCGGTATTGCGGTTCAATCCTGTCCTCTGTCGGACTATTTTTTCCAGGCTTCAGCATTATCACTGTTCAGATCAAGATGGATACGACTGTTAAGACAAACCAAATTTTACTTCAAACTCGGTGAAAGAATTTTCGGTATCGCCATTTGTACGATTGCTCAAATCAGGTCCAAGAGAGCACATTGAGCGCTACAAAGACCCGTCTTTTTGCAAGGCGCCTCCAAGAGAACATCTTAATGTGAAAAAAAATTGCAAAGCAGAAAAAAAGTTACTTGAGGTTCTATTCCAGTATATTCAAGCAATTGTTTGCCCCAGGTAGATATATTTCGGATTGCATGTAAAACAGGCAAAATATTGGTATCAAAATAGAGCCTCTTGAGTGCAATGAAATGAAAGTGACGTCCCCACTATTTGTTCATCATTCTACATTTCTTTTTCCTGTGTTTGAAAATAGTCGGGTTTAAGTACGGAGTGAGCAGTGTCCCCTAGTAGTTTGGCTTTGCATAAATGGATCAATGACGCTATATAACGTTACTTGCCAAATCATTGTTATTAGTAGTATTATTATTAGCAGTATTGATTCCAATTGACCTTTTTTTTACAGCTGGGTTGAAGCGGAGTAGACTCGGTCATGATGCAGCATAAAAGTCAGAATTGCTTAAAGAATTACTTTCAGCTTTTCTTCAGCAATTTCCCAGCACTTTCATATTAAAAGCCAGCTTCTTCAACTTTTCTCGCTGAAGCAAGCACACAAATTTAATTAAAAAAATGTAGCCTTTCTAGTTAGGATTAAACTTGATGGGGATGACTCTCAAGCATTCAGATTTGTCGTGGAACTGTTTTATTGGAAAATATGCCTAACCAGTACATTATACAAAGTAGTTCTGTTTCAAAGATGGAAGTTGTGTTAAAGGACAAAGAATGATTGTTTTATTAAAAGTTTTATTTGAATTGTAAATTGCCGGGCATCCATAGGTGGAGGAGAAAATCATAATGTTTACATTCAACACCATTGGAACACTTTCTGACAAAAGCTGAGTGAGTGTTCAGTATTGCTCCTAAATTGTTTATCTTTTCTAGGCACGTAGCCAATTCTGAAAATGTGTCACTAGCAGGAGGCATTGGTATTCTGGGAAAACAAACACTTCAAATGGCTGCAGCTACTCTTTTTATGAGTGCATTCCGAAACACTGTTTGCTGTGTTAGTTTTCAAGTATTCATGTAACAGTAGCTTTATATGGCACGGAAAGAGTAAGACATGGGGAGAAATGAGGCGAATCATCAAGATCAAAATTCAGATAGATTTTCTTCAATCATTCCATCATTCCTAAATATGCAATGATTTTAAGTGCATCTTAGCTTCCCACAGGACCAAAAAATTCGAATTTACTCTTCTTTATGTTATGATTTTTTTGTGCATCTTAGCTTCACACAGAACAAAAAAATTGTAATTTACTTTTCTTTATGTAATGATTTTTTTGTGCATCTTAGCTTCACACAGAACCAAAAAATTGTAATTTACTTTTCTTTATGTAATGATTTTTTTTGTGCATCTTAGCTTCACACAGAGCCAAAAAATTGGAATTTACTTTTCTTTGGAAAGATACTTACTATACTAGAGTATGCCAGAAGATAAATCAAAGATGAAAGGTTGTACAGCAGGATACTACTAATGAACTTCAAATGAATGAGGTGATGGCTCATAATCTTCTCTTAAGTTGGGCATGATGCACATTCTCCCCAGTAATTTATGGAATCCTAATTCAGTGCAGTGAAATAGGGGGTGAGATATATTGCAATTCTCTTCTCCTAATCAGAATATACCGTATATTATGATTAACAATAAGGGGCAAACGCATCCTGCAAACTTGTCATATATATTTCCTTCTTTTGAGAATTTGTCTTAAAGTTTTTCCAGAACAAAACGGCCACGATTAAGAAATTGTGGTTTTATTATATTTGAGCATTCTTAGATATTTAAGCGAGAAAACTGAGCAAATTTCAAAACAATTCTGAAATATTTAAGATGTGGATCTGGACATTATGCCTTCAGAGGGTCCTATGCCTTATGACCCAGGGAAAGTTCCTCTGGGTTCTTTAGCGCAGTCTGTTTTTTATTTATTTATATATTATTGTTTACTTGTAAATGTAGAATGCATATAAATCAGCTTTTAAGACAATAAATATATTCTACAGTTAGTCAAAGACGGCAAATTTTTATCTGCAATCCAGGTTATGAAAAGAGATTGACACCAGTACATCTGTCAGTTAATGCTCACATTTTATTGTTAACATGCCATCTCTTTAGTTCTTCGGCAAATGAGTAATGTGCTTTAACAGTGTGGTGCTACGTAATTCCATTCCTTTTTATCATGGATGGAGAAAGCTGATTAGCTGAAGGCCAATTTACGTGCTACAACAATGCAGAATTTATTAATAATTGTGAAGAGCGCCAGCTGAAGCTCATCAGTCCTGCCTCCCAGCCTAGGTTCCCGCCACATGCACCAATCATTCTATTATTAGTTCAGCTCTTTCATTGGTTCAGTTTTCACCTCTCCTCACTATTTAGTTCCTGCTTTGTATAGTTTTCCTTTGTCAGTCAGACCACTCACCTCCCTTTCTCTATGGTGGTTCGGGTCTCTCCTTTTCGGAGACTAAATTCTTCCTTTTGTGAGAGCTTGCTTTAATTGGCATTTCTAAATTTAACTTTCAAATTTTATCTCTATTTCGGAGTTTGCTTACTTACTGGCTGTCACGACTTTTCTGGAATGTGCTTATTGTGCTTATTGTGTACTTTGCACAAATGCCAAGTAAACCAGTCCTTTTGCCTGCTGCTCTGTGCTTTGGGTCTTCCTCTGTTCCGGCATATCCACCTAATTCCTGTTCTAACAATGCGCACCACCATGAGAACCCAGACGGTCTCCTACTTCCGGTTATTGCTGGCTGTACTGAAGAGAGATTGGCAGATTGAACAGGCTAACATTGAGCAGTGGAGGGGCTGAACAGTGGCGTTAGTGAATATTGAAAGGTGCATAATCGTAATCCTGGCTTACGTAAAAACCTCAGCTTTTGTCGATTATTCTTGTGGCAAATATTTGGCTTGTCAGCTACAGCAGTTGTGAAGGATTGGACGGAGATCTTTATTTTGTTCTGTGCTTTGGTGATTTCCAGCATGCAAAGTGAAGCTTGGGGACTGTACTTCTCTGCTCTGAATAATGATTGTTTCCCACAGCTAATGTGATATCATTCAGAAGTGGAGCAGGTGACGGCTGGGTTTTTACCCTTGTGCACAACAAACTGCTCGCCAGACTATTTGCTGAATCAAAAGCACTTTGATACACAGTTTGCTAGCTAATCAGTTCCTGCATATGAATTGCAACTCGCCGTCTTGTCACGCTTTTTTTTTTTTTTTTACTTTGGCTGTAAAAACGGATGTAAGCAACAGAACGACAGGAAGAAGGAGACCGCCGAGTCAGTTGAACCACTATGAATCATGGGAGATGGAACGTTTAGGGATTAAGGTAGATAAAAGTAATGCCTTGGGTCATGTGATTGGCATTTGCTCTTAATTTGACATATTTCTGAAAGGAGGGGGGGCTGGACTGTGTATGATTTCATATCAAAAATGCATATTGGGATATTAAAGCTGCTGTAACTGATCTGGTCATTTTCGTAGCTTCTTGTCCGAAGCCTATAGAAGCAGTCCCCTCCCCCCATCCCAAAATAGGGTTGCCAGCTCTCACGCATCTGGCGTGACAGCCTCAATCTCACACTCTCACGCTCAAGAAAGAAATCTCACGCCAAATCTGACATTATTTTATGTTGTAAATTTTTCTAATCGTGCACTCATTTCCGAATGACTATAAACAAGCTAGTTTTGCATAAGCTCTAAACTCCTAATTAGACCACTTCAGTGTCTAATACGTCATTTACACTTTTCTCTGATTGTTGATTCGCTGAAAACATTTGCCATCATTACGTCAGTGACATCCGTCTGCTGCCTACAGTATTTATTGGCATAAACTTCAGTTTAGGTCGGAGCCAGTAAAGCAGAGATGGAAGTGGCAAGGTGAGAAATCTAAGCAGTTATCGAGGTAAGAAAAATATGATTTATCAAAACAAGACTGGCCATAGTTCAAAGTTGTCTAATGTTAAGTCTCATTATGTATTCTTAGCATAGCAAGGAAACGGTAAAGTTTTAGGTGTAATGACAGCTAGTTTGTATTGGTCAGCAAGATAGCTACAAGTGATGTGTGGTCGGAGGATCTTTTGGTGAGGCACCTCCCCTTTGCTTGATTTGCAATCAGACGATTAACTAGCTTAATAAGACTTTTCGGCAGAATGATGGGCCAGTTTAAGTTTCTGAGGCCTTATTACTCAGTAAATCGAACCTGAAATGCTCACGAAACGGCAGATTTGCATGTACTTGCTTACAGGAAGCAAGAGACGTGTGGTGAGGTGAGGCAGAGACAAAAACTAGAGGATTTTGTGAACCTGTTCCCACATACTATGTCTGATTGACTATCAAAACAATTAAGACCAAGCCTATGGGAAGCCCGTATACTGATAGAAGAGATAATGACGAAAAGATTCATTCACGTGTATGCTTCAATTCGAGAGTGCAAGGATGGAAATTTGTATAATCAACTAGGAGAAATTCTTGGCTCTCAGTAATTCTAAAGCCATTTTCCACAACTCCATCATAGGACCTCTCTGACCTCAATAGCAGCAACAGTGCTACTTTTTGCTGTTTCTATATTTTTACATTCTTCATAACTCAATTTAGACCACCTTCTCCTAGATTATATTTAATCTAGAAGATTTTTTTTGAGATTTTATAAATCACGCAGCAGCCACTTACATTACATCCAAAGAGTAAGTGCATATTTCAACCAACAAGAATGGATCTTCAAACATGAATCTCAATTACAATTTCCCAAGTGTCTAACCAAGTATGCGCGTGCATAATTTCAAGTGTCCACCCAATCTGTATAAAACGTCATTTAATTCTCCCATTAGGACCATGGAGGTAATGTATTAGAACAGGAGAGACCGTGGAAGTACCACCCCTATTACTTTCAATGGGAGATGCTAGGCTAGCTACTTCAGCCCAGGAAATACGGAATTGACCGACGCCATGTATAAATGGGTGCTTATTTCTGGCACCATTTCATAAGATTGCCAATGTGATTACACGGCACAAATGGCCAAGAAAATGTGTCGTCTGTGCGGATTGGCGAAAATGTTTGAGGGGAAATGACAAGCAATGCACTATACCGGAACGCACACGCACTATACGCTCATTGGCTGAACTGCTGCAGTCAGAGCAACAGCTGGACAACCAAACGCGTGCACGAGCTGTCATCAAGCTCTAAGTAGCAGCTCTTATTTTACAGACCCTCTTGAAAACATCGAACAGTTGTCAGACAAAGAGCAAAGTAATGACAGATTACAGGATACATTTTCTTTTGTTATCGGTTTATTTGGCAAGAAATAAATGTGCACTTTTCAAATGGTGTCTATGGAGCTACAGCGTCTTTGGCCACAAAATTGCATCCTTGGGAAACACGGAAGCAGGAAGCTGACATGCTAATTGGCTGAAGCAAAGGTACTTTCTCGTTCTCTGTGGTTCTATTATACATCTCTATGGTTAGGACGCAGTCCCATTGGTGTGAGTCATGGTCTGTGCTGGCTGCGCCCCCTGGTGTCGTGGACAGCAGATGTCTTGCATCCTGGATCAGGGAAAGTCTGATGAGAAATATACATTACGTGATCAGCCAATATTAACACGTATGCGGCCTCAGACCAAACGTCTTCCACAGTCTTGTAGTCCCATAGATTTTTTCGTTAATTCTCCGCCCGTAGCAATAAAATGTATCATTCCAGGTAAGGATGAGCGCATTTGTAGAAAGTGGTTTTATCTGGGGGTCAGATTTTTACTAGGTGCACGCGATGCATCCGACTTTATATTTTGGCTGCACCTGCCAAAAACCAGGTGCATACGTGCACCTCTGCACACGCTATTTCGAGCCCTCTTAACAAGTTTAAATCAATGTTTGAACTGGAGATTTTCAAAAAACTCCTATTTTTTTCCAGTAAAATTATCCAAAGCATAATTGTTGAGATAAACAAGAGCATACTGGACCATTCTAAGGGCCCAATATACAGTCATTTCCTGAACATGAGCTGCACCATCTATCAATCTCAGTGTTTTATGCAAACTAAACCCTGTACTCCCCTCACCAGTGTATTAACATCAGTTTACTAAACATTAATCAGGAATTGATGGCAGTCGGTCGGCCTATAGGTTTCGACAGTAAGAGGTTTGCGGCGGCAGGCCAAAATTTCTAGTAGCCTGCTGCATGCACATGCTTGGGGAGAAATCTCACTCCAACCAAATGACAAAAAATGGCAACTCTGCCAAAGCCACTCTCAGGGATGAGCATCGGTTTCTGATAGAGCCAGCAGAGAGTAGCATCTCAGTAACAATATAAGTACAATATAAACAGACACTCAGTGATTGTCGTGTGAAAGCCTCACTGAAAACGTAATAACAACACAGTCCATTCAGGCAGAAACAGGAATATGAATGGCTTTTGAAGGTATTAGCTAAAACTAGCTAGTGTCCTTTAGCCACATGCGCTATCGTTATACAGCCATGCAAGCTGTTGTCGACCAACAATGATGATGGTTCATTTATAAACTGACATTAGCTGGATTTAAAACCACCAATAGGACTATCCGAGACAGATAAAACTCCAAAACTACTGCAGAGTAAAACAAAGCTTACCTGTCCAATAGCAGCAAGGCTAGCTGTGTATCTCTTTTTAAACCCTTTGATTCCTTCAGTTTTGCCCATTGAAAGCGGCACCGATATAAATACAGCTCTTGGCCATCTGACATTTTTCCTCTTTTGTTTTATTTGTTCCCCTACTATCCTTTGGCACTTTGGCTGTTTATTTGTGCACGTCTTCTCCCGTAGCCCTAGGAACTGAAGCTTCATCTGTTCAACTATTGTCAACAACATTAATTTTTCTTCTAATAATTTTTCCTACAGATGGTCCAATAACAATGCAGATTTAACTCTGCACTTCACAAGCAGAGAGAAACGCATTTTTATGGCGTTCTCTCATCTGATTGGATAGAGGCCGTCGGCGACTCCACAATTTTTTATGCTGCTTTATTGCTGAAGACAGTGACTGATAGACCTGTTTTATCAACCAGATACTCAACATAACATAACATAATATAACATGAATGGCGAGAACAGGCCGTTCAGCCCAACTAGGCTCGCCAGTTTCTTAATGCTATTGCGAATATATCACCTCAGATACTCAATGACTTGTTTATGTCTGACTTTAAGTCAAGCCTGCTCTTGAAAACTCCAAATGTCTCTGCCTCAACAATATGGTCAGCCATGCTATTCCACATCGAAATTACCCTTTGGGTGAAGAAATATTTCTGAATATCAGTGCTAAATTTACCTTTGGTCAACTTCCATTTGTGACCCCAAGTTCTACTAACAACACTTGGTCAAAGGAATCCTACTTAATTCACTCTGTTCATCCCTTCAACATATTTAAAGACCACAATCAGATCACCCCTATTCAACTCTATTTAAAAAAAAATAATAAAAAATCACTTCCCGCAGCTTTAAATTAAATTTCCATTATTTAAAATTTTATATTTGTGCAGGATTATACAGTGATGAAGCCTATTTGTTTTCTATGATTTTCTTTTAATGACCACATATAGAGATGAACTAATAATACAGTACTTAAAATGCAACAGGATCATGACATCAAAATTAATCTTAGCTGCCTTATTCAACACAAATTTGCTAAATTAAACCTAATTGTATTTCCTTGTTTTTTTTTTTTGTTTGGTTTTTTTAGTCAGACTTAAAGTGATGTTAACTGCAAACAAAAGAACTCTCTCTTAGGTTTCACAAAACATTTTTTCTGCAATTTTAAGACGAAACTGTACTGAATTATAGCAAACCCAAAACCAGTGAAGTTGGCGCATTGTGTAAATCGTAAATAAAAACAGAATACAATGATTTGCAAATCCTTTTCAACTTATATTCAATTGAATACACTGCAAAGATCATTTGCACATACACTGCACATTTCAGGGTGGCCTTTTATTGTGGACAGTCTAAGGTACACCTGTGCACTAATCATGGTGTCTGATGAGCATCTTGATGTGGCACACCTGTGAGGTGGGATGGATTGTCTCAACAAAGCAAAAGTGCTCACTATCACACATTTAGACAGATTTGTGAACAATGTTTGAGAGAAATGGTAATATTGTGTATCTGGAATGAATTTTCTATCTTTGAGTCCATCTCATGACAAATGGGAGCAAAAACAAAAGTGTTGCGTTTATATTTTTGTTGAGTGTAATTATTATATCAGTGCAGTAAATTAGATGCAATTTGTGATTGTCCCTAAATTTTCTACAACGTATATTACGGTGTTTTTGTTATGATCCAGACCAGGAATCAAATATGGAGGCAGAGTACAATCCAATAGTAGGGTTTATTGACAGTAATGCGATAACAGTGGGACAGAGCCCAGGAGAGAATAGCTCAGTTCATTCCAGATGTTGCGGGCAAAACCATTTAGCCGTTGCCTGTCTCTGGCCAACAACTTTCTGGGATGACTGTCAGATGGAAGGCTTACTTCACCAGAGCCAAACTGTCCGAAGGCAGGAGAGAGTAGCATAGCCAGGATGCAGTTCCAATCCTGATGACCACTGAAGGATTGATAGCTTGTTGCTAATAAAATGGAGAGAAGAACAGACCAGGACAGTATTAGCAGGAGCATGGTCTCAATCCTAGAGACTATGAGAAAGGCTCGGGAGCTTGTTCCTTTGAATGAATCAGGAAAGAAGCTTTCATAAATGACTGTCATCACAGGTTACATTTTACTTACAAAACATTGAATGTTTTACTTGTAAATACTGACCAGTTCTAAGCACACATTGCAAATTACAAACCAGGGACTTGCAACTCAAAGGAGGGTTCATATATACCTTACAGAAACAAGGGGTAAGGTAACCATGAAACGAGACACAACTGGGGATCAGGGAGCCGGACACATACCAATCAAAGGAGACATACTTCTAATCAACAGGCAAGTTGCTTAATAAGAGGAGACACAGAAAGCGTTCACACAAGGCAGTTATAATAGAAGCTGAAAACAAATGTTTCCTAATGTTTGTTTTTTTACAGTTTTGTCACACATTGTATAGTCCTCTGCTCAGGTAATTCAAGCCAATTAACCTTTTACTCATCTTTATCAGGGTTCCTTTAACCCAAAGGCCCCATTAATAGTCATATTAAATTATCTCAGAAATACTGTATTGATGATTCTTCAATTCTTATAACAAACTTGGAATGGTCTAACTATATTTAAATAACAGTATTTCGACATGCTACACACTTGAATTAAACAAAACTTTTCCATTCATGCGGCAAATTAAGCATTATAGGAAGCGGCAATTTGTGGCAGTCGATATTGCTGGGCAATTGAATATTACAATTATAGGAATGAAGGTGAAGGAGGTTATTATGGGAATGGTTTTAATCATTAGCAATTATGTTGCACATTAGCTACACTGGGGGACAAAAGGAAATTGTAATTAGTCTTCACTTGTTGTTTCTTTTATTCCTGTGAGGTTTGCTGATTAAACTTTTTTTTAACCTCTGGCTTTATTAAACTTTAAAAAAATGAGCAAAGCATGGAAGCAAACCTCTAGACAAAATGAGAGGAAACTGATGTGAGACACAAACTAATGGCAGAATAAAAAGCTGAGGCTTATTTCTTTATTGAAGGCACTACTGCATTCATCGTCTCCGTCACACATGTAAGAAATTCAGAGTTAATTTGCCATATTAGATTGACTCTAAATATTGTACGTTTTGGAGAGTAAGCGCTAGCATCCGAAAAGTTAATCTGCAGGTGCTAGACAAGCGTGTCACATATGTAGAGTGGTCTGCACACTGCTCTTGCTCCAAAAATATAAACTTTTTTCATTTATAAACATAACAACGTTTCGATCACCCTGGATCTTCGTCAGGCATATGAGAAACAGGAAGAGAGCGGCCAATATCACATGACTGTACCGATTAGGAGCCCGCCTCAACCAGCGGGGCGCACCCAAGGGTGGCAATCAAAATGACAGACAGGCTGCTTGGCCTATATCTCAGTGATACAAACATAAAGAAAATGCATATTTAAACATATGTATATGCAGAGAATTAAAATCCAAAACTACATTACCATAATGGCAAAAACATTTACACTACCATACAAAGATCTTCCTTGATGTTAAGAAAGGGGAAAATGTATATTTAATATTTCAACACATGTATATGCAGAGACTTAAAATAAAATCCAAGAATATCATGGTATTTAAAGTATATGTAAAAAGCCTCTCCTCTAAGTAGTATTGTCTATATACACATACACACACACACACGATGTCTCAAAATACATATTGCTGAGCAGAAGTAGCATTAGGTTGAACGACCAAAAAAAATTACTGTTGCTGTCCACTTCAACGCACTTAAAGCTGAAGTCCGTAAGATTCTTCGACCGAGAGGACTTAGTCGGATTTTTGAACAAGTACAACTTTCAAGCCCCTCCCCTATTTGCGCTGAAACCAAACAGTCCGTCCCTCGATTTTTTTGTGCACTTCCAAAGGCGCATGCTAATGATCTGATTGGTTGATTGAGCCTGGAGCGGTAGAATTTTGAAGAACGCAATACAAGTTGTGGGTGGAGATAAATTTGTGGATTTTTTTCTAAAATCACCTGATTCATATTCGCATGTCAAAGCATAGTTTCACTAAATACGACCAAAAAAATCTTACTGACTCCAGCTTTAAGCACAATCTTGCTACACTCAGATACACTGGGACTGAGTAGGTCTCTATCCCTAGATGGGGGGAGATGTCTACAATTTACACATTAGAGAGAGGCTTTTTACATATATACTTTAAATACCATGTCACCAAAGGGCCTCAATATGTATTTTGATCTCAAGCCTTTTCTAAAATGTTTTTTCTTTTTGTTTTTCTTCTTGTATGGTAAATATTAGATGAAAACGTGCTTTGCCATTATGATATTTGTGTTCTTGGATTTTATTTTTAGTCTCTGCATATACATGTGTTGAAATATGAAATGCGCATTTTCCCCCTTTTTTAACATGAAGGAAGATCTTTGTATGGTAATGTAAATATTTTTGCAATATGATATTTGAGGTTTTGAATTTTAATTCTCTGCATATATGTTTAAATATACATTTTCTTTATGTTTGTATCACTGAGATATAGGCCAAGCAGCCTGTCTGTCATTTTGATTGCCAACCTTGGGTGCACCCCGCTGGTTAAGGCAGGCTCTTAATCGGTACAGTCATGTGATAAAGGCCGCTCTCTTCCTGTTTGCCATATGCGTGACGAAGATCCAAGGTGATTGTAACATTGCTATGTTTTCAAATTAATAAAGTTTATCAAGAGCAGTGTGCAGACCACTCTTCTTTTCAACTCTAAATATTGTACCAGTGCAAAACAGAGAATCCACGCCCTGCATTATGCAAATTGTATGTTTGCAGAAGCACAAATTGAAATCATAGGGATTCCATAATAATAATAATCCTTTTTAAATAAAATTTGTTTGGTATTTCAGCTAAACACCACTGACTCAGTGTAAAGTAGCATTTAGACAATGGCCTCTAAATTCGTAGACCAGGCGCAGGCGCGGTGAATGGGGGGAGTGCCGTGCCAATGGGGTAAATCCAGGCGTATTTTGCAATTTCGTGCCCGGTGCAGCCCGGCGCAAGTGCTCCTCTGTCCTGCGTCTGTCCCTTCTGTCAACGCAAGTGGCAAAGAGGAAGGAGAGAAGGCCTGAGTGGATTTAACACAGCCGAGTCAAATCTTCACCAATCAAATGAGCTCCTCTCCTCACCTTTAAAAGTGGAATAAAGAAGCCTCTGTCCTATATCTGCATGATGCGTGAATGTTGCATTTTACTTTGCTGCTTCAGGCATGTCTTTTGCTCCGCTTACATTTATATTAAGCATTACGAATATGATTATTACCATTAGCAAACTTGAATGGATTTTCAAAACAAAACTACGTCAGATCATTCAAACTTATAAAGTTGGAATGAAATATGATGGTAACTCATTTATTTCTTCTGCCTGCATCAGAGCCATTGATATTCTCAGAGTTGCGACACTCCCATTGACTTTCGTGTACAAAAAATGGCGGCGCACTTCCTGGTCTGGGAACTTCCTATAGTTCCAAAAGAGGATTCTTGCAGCTTCATATCGATTCACTTCCATTTAGACAACAGTGACGGTAAGTAATAAAATATTGAAGTCTTATGATTTATGAAACGTATACACTTCTGCTCAAATGTTTGGGATCAGTTGGAAATTTTGTTTTCCATGGAAACGCACATGAAATTAGTCTGAATAGGAAATATAGCAAATGAACAGAACATGCTGACATTGTCTGAGTTATAAATAATGATTTTAATGGAAAATGATGAATATGTACCTCAAACTTCATCAAAAAAAAAAAAACACCTTCACTGTTGATACTGAAACTGGTGTTTGACGGGAACCATTTAGCGCAGCTGCTAGTTGACAACCTGTGAGGCATCTTTGTCTTTAACTACACCTCTCAGTTCTTCTTGCACAGTTGGGCATCGGGGGCCTCCCACTCCTTTTTTCTGTCCATGTTAGTGCCAGTTTGTGCTGCTCTCTGAAGGGAGTAGTTGACAGCATGGTAAGAGATTTTAAGTTTTCAATTTCTCGCATTGCTTCTTTTCTAAGCACAACAATATACTGATGGGTCTCTAAAGGAAGTTCTTTCTTTCTGGCTATTTTGAGCCTGTAATCAAACAAACAACTGATGCTTCAGGTACTAAACCAACCTCAAGAATGCCATGCTCCCTTTTTCGCTCCCTTATAAGTTCAACAGTTTTCAGCGGTGCAACACATTAGCAGAAGGGTTTTCTAACAA
Organism: Gymnothorax reevesii; assembly: GCA_029721435.1. Classification (NCBI taxonomy): domain Eukaryota; kingdom Metazoa; phylum Chordata; class Actinopteri; order Anguilliformes; family Muraenidae; genus Gymnothorax; species Gymnothorax reevesii. The sequence goes on from CM056578.1 coordinate 36,331,445, forward strand.
GTAGACATGGTCAACAATATCCCCCAGCAAAATGTCTTCTTTAAAGATATTATGAACAGAGGCTCCCAAAAATGCCACAAGGGCAATAACTGTGGGAAAAATAATTGTGTGCTTCTTATTTTCTAACTCCATTGGGGTCTTTATGGCCTTAAGCTACACACCAAATTTGGTTATCCTGTCTCAAATATTTACTGAGAAAAGCTGTCCCGTTTATCTCCAACGGACGGACGCACAGATGGACGGACGGAGCTCAAACCTATATCCTCCTCACACTTCGTGGCGGGGTATAATAATCAATTAGCCTTATAAAATGCTTAACTTGGATTAGCAGCCATACGAGGAGTTTGATGCAGAGGACTGACAGTTGCTGATAAAAGGCCTCTATGCAAAAATGTAGATCATTCTTTGAAAATCATCTGATTAATTTTAATGGTTTGTGAAATGGAAAAAAAATGTTTGTGAAATGCATGAAAATGTATTTTTCTTTGGAAAACAAAGAAATTTGCAAGTGATCCCAAACTTTTCAGCGGTAGTGTATGTCATATCAGTGGTCATGTATCATTTATAATCTCCAATTGTGTATGATCGGCACGACAATATATATTTTAAGGCTGAAGAGGTTGTGATAATTTAAGCTCATGTTCTTTGCTTCTAGTTTAGCTTGGTCAGCTGTGGGAATTCACTGATGAACTTGATGGAGTATATATTTCTCACAAAACTGATATAAATCACAATGGTAAATGATGGGATGAGGTGCCTGTGAGTGGTTTCGGTGAAGTTTTTTTGATTTATTTTAAAGTTAGCTTTGACGATTTTGACATGCTCTTACCTAGCCTAGGTTGATTAGCTATTTCAAGTGTAATCGCGAACGCTCGTGTTGCATTCATATTATCCTTATTAACGGACACTGTCCTCATCTGGGCATATCCTCTTATACGTGCTCAAGCACTTATAATGAATGATTCCAACCTGTTCATGAAAGAAATGGCACTTGTGTTCGATCACAATATCACAAGCAAAGAAGCAGCTACAAGACTGATGCATATAAGGCAGGGCAGTTAAACCGTAGCCAAATTCTCTATTTCTTTTAGGATGCTAGCAAGAGAGACAGGGTGGGTGGAAGACCCACCAATGACCCTGTTTATTAACGCTTTATCTAACCCGGTTAGAGATGCGTTAGCCAGAGTAGAGCCTCCATCCACTCTAAATGTGCTTATATATGGCTATTCGCATTGATAACCGGATCCGTCAGCATGTGAGAGAGAAGGGAGAGAGGAGGTGTCGGTCTTTTCCATTTTTTACCGTCGCTATCTACTGCGGCGCTACCTGTTTCCTCTCCAGAGTTTACACATAGGGAGGAGCCTATGCAACTTGATAGCTCTACCCTTCATGATTTTCTACAGCCAACTGAGGGGCTGGTGTCACTATTGTCGCCGTAAAGGACACTTTAAGAAGGAATGTCCCAAACTCCAGGGAAAAGACTGCTCTTGCTAAGTGAGTGAAAGCACTTAGCGAGACTTAAACCTTTCGCACATTTGTACCTGTCATTCTAAGGTGGGGCAAGAAGTTCAAACAAACTCTAGCCTTTTTAGATTCAGGGGCTGTAGACTGTTTTATGGATGCCAAATGGGCGGAGCTTCTTCATATTCCAGTGCAGTCTCTTACTCATCCTCATCGGATCACGGCATTGGACAGTCATCCTTTGGTTTCAGGGTTGGTGGAACAGAGCACCAGCCTTTTACAAATGAATATTTCTATCTGTAACCACTCTGAACATATGTATGTCTATTTAGTGAACTCGCCTGCTTACCCTTTAGTTCTAGGTCACACTTGGCTTGCTTAACATAATCCTCTTATTGACTGGAGAAATAATGAAAGACCTATTTGTCAGTGGGCCCCCCAGTGCGCTACCCACAGTCATGTGGTGGTAACACGCCCTGCTAGGGTTACAATCAATACCGATACTGGTCCTGATTGTGATGATGAAGAGGGCGCTCTCACTAATTATAGGGTAATGCCATGCAGCTCTGAGGACGGAGGGGAGAGTCTCACCTGGGTTTCTACCTGTGACTGGTGCCCTCCAGTGGATGATGGAGGTTTTAGTGGCCTCTCTGATTCGGCTGACGATTTTGGTTCCCCTTTCCCAGCCAAAACAGAGAGTTACAGTCAGGTAGGAGCTCAACAGTTCCTATTACCCTCTAATGGCCTCTAATGAGGTCATAGGTTGGGTAGTGGATGAAATTCGAGCTTTGTCCGTGGAACTGCTTAAAAAAGCACTTGAATTAGACTTAATTAGACTTCTTGAAGCAACACCGTCACCAGAGTGGAACCTGATAAAGTCAGTAAGGATCACTACTGGCTTATTTTGGATTGCCTTGCTGGTGGTTTGGTGGCTCTGGCGAACTTTTCCAGCAGGGACTTGGCTGGCTGCAGCAGCTCTCCAGGGATTTTCCAGAGGGAGATGGGCGGCTATGGCCGCGGCAGTGAAACCTTAAATGGTAGTTCTAGCGTTCAAGTGCTTTCCAGGATTCAAAATGCCCGAATATGGTAATTGAACTAAAACAACATACACTCAAAATCGGAATATTCCACTCCGGATCTCACGGCAAAAGACACAGAAACATGAAGTCTCAGGTCAGTGACATTCCTGTTGCTTCACTGCTAATAGTGACATTGTGTATGCTTGGGCGTATATCACTAAGCAAGGCCAACGAACCATGGAACTCAACTGATCTACATGTTTGTCACCAAACTGTCCATGAAAGGAACATTACATCATTAACACAGCTAATGAATCTAACTGCCCCCCATTTTAGTGATCTGTTCTTGCCAGGACGGTATGCACCATCAGTCGTTTGGTAACCGTTGGCAACATTTCATGGGGCACACTGGTATGTTGATATAATGTCGGGATACTTGCTTGGAAACAAAAACAATCACAATTACAATGGCAATAGAACATCCAGCCATTCCCCAGCTGTAAAATCTATGCGGGAGTTATCACTAAATGCGTGAGAAAAACCATCATTCAAAAAGCTTGATAAACAATTAAAACAACCCGAGTCAATGGCTGAATGCAAATTATGACTTTTCATGTGCACCTGGCGCTGCCTGCACGTTTATTTGTGTTCTAGAGCTGACATCCTTTTTTTAAGCCAGGCAGCCAGAAAATGTGAAATGGTGACTTTCAAACCTTGGTGACACGACAACAAAGGACCACCAGGTGGAACAGGCCTCTTCAAAATGGTTTTGGGTCTATACTCAAACAGAACACGAAAGTAGAGCGAAAGGGAAGGAAGGGTTTTCATGCTCTTTAAACTTTGGTGTGGACTCCACTCAGGGCCAGTAGCCAATCATGGGAATAATCCTAGTATGCAGTAGCATCTTAACCAAAACTTCAGCTTGACTGAAGGGTTCTTACCAGAGGTTACCAAGATAATTTTAGGAAATGACTCATTAACAAGCATGTCGCCAGTACTGCTTGGCTGGACTGCCAGTAAATATGGCTAGCTGATGGCCAGCATTAATAATTGGCTGATGAAGGTGAGACACTAGCTAGAAAGATGAGGCCTGTATTGCAAATGTGCTACCTGAGGGCCATGAACTAGCTGGCTGAAGAGGTGCCAACACAACTAATTGGATGAAGAAGGGCCATGTACAATATATGCATATGCACTGATCAGCCATGTGATTAAGGCCACCAGCCTAATATAGTCAAGTCCCTCTGCCAAAACAGCGCCATCAAACTGACATCATTTGAATTCCCAAACCAAGAGTGTCCTAGCAGAACTTTTTCCGGAGTATCACTCCCCCTCCACCAGCTCGCCTCCTTCCCACTGTGCATCCTGATGCCATCTCTTCCCAGAGAAGTGGCGTACATGTACCCACCTGAAGCATATGATGTAAAAAAAAAAAAAAAAAGTGACTCACAAGACCAGGTAACCTTCTTCAACTGCCTAAATGTCCAGTTCTGAAACTCAGGTGCCCACCAATAGTTACGGGTAGTGCGGTGCCAAAAACTCAGACAATAATAAAGAGTAGGAAGAACATGCGTGTGGTAGCTTTCACCTAGCCCACTAATTTTGATTAAAGGTAGGCTACTCGAAAATGAATCATTAATTTGTTATTTGGTGATATAAAATTTTAAAAAGTTCAAATAGGACAGGAAAAAGCCTAATGTGCATCTTTGTGTGGATCTTGTGTGATTCAAATGATGTTCAAAGTCTATATTAGTCTTAATTTTTTTCATAATAATCTCCATTTTGACTCCATTTTGTCTGGGCCTTGTTATACATGAATTCAGAAGAATCCTGCAGATGGAGGCTAAAAAAAAGGTGAAGCCTCTAGGTCACTGTTTTGATTTGTTTCAGGAGATAAGAAACGGACACAAGGCTCTCTCCATTATGCCCTTCCTTTAAGAGCAAGATGGATACTAAGAATGTCTTGACAGTAAAAGAGACCACTGAAAGACTGATAATACCCATATGGTCCTGTATTATCAATGTTCTAAGAGATTCCATTGATTAGTTGTCCCATTCTATGGTGTCATGTTTGGGCTAGAATAAACATTTTATTATTTGTTTCAATTAATGGTATTTGAATACAGCATAGGGGTTCAATACTACTGAAGGGAACAGCCATTTCAGTTTGCTTAGACTTACCAATAGATCGCATGAAGGACATGCCCTATATTTTTCAAAGACTTTCCATTAACCAGGACAATGTTTATCATCTCTCGTGTTGTTGGGACAGATTTGATTGACAGATCTTACCCTCCCCATGGAGTAGTGACAGCATTCGCACCTTGAGACAATAAATTAAAATGGCAGCACACTTTACTAGCACCATCTCTTAGGTGAAAATGCAGTTATAAAGTTATAAAACTGCTGTGGTGTATCTTCCTGAAAAAATTAAACATGGACATTTTGACAAAATTTATTATAGTATGAATACAAAATTGGTGCTCTCTTATGACCTGTCCTTGCTGGGACTTTTCACTGACAAAATTTTAAAGAGGAGAGTAGGTCTTGAGGATATCCTGGGAAGGTTGTTGTTCGTCTCAACGCCAAATTTCCAATTGCGGATTCAACGATTTTGTCCACAAAAAAAAAAAAAAATAATAATTCTAGAGACTAGACCGTTTGCTCCAAAGGGGGTAAGGTCCTTGGACTGGCCTTTCACCATATGGACAGTATTATATGACATCCTAAAATATCTTGCGTATATTTTAGCCGAATAGTAACATATTGAAAGCTGTGAATAAGCTTGATACAAACCCCCTCGTGAGAAATAAACTCTCTCGGAAGACTTTTTTGGAAATCAGATGCATATGGACTCAGAGCCATGAAAAGTGCACAGGTGAGGTATGTTCTGTATTTGCTGCAAATTGAAGAATCAATCCGTTTTTATTGCTTCTCCAGTGAGATGCGAAAGGAAATAACTAAAAGCGCGTGGTATTGCAATCCTGATGTGCGTCATATGAACTGGCTGAGCACTTCAGCAATAGTGAACATTGAGTTGTTTTTGATGTGTATAGTGATGCTTGACTTGTTCTTTTGGTTGTGTTCAATAGCTTACATAAAGCCAAAAAAAAAAGAAAAATAACAAGAAACCCCTCATCTCACAACTGTTTTGGTTGCTCTCTGGAATCATATGTATGCTGTAACTGGATGTGGCGCTCATTCATGACTTCCATAAGCAGAAGTGGTCAGCGACGGGGCCTGTTTTCTGTTCTCGGACAGACTGCTGGCTGATTGTTGACCAGTGACAGCGCAAATGACTTGTCTCTTCTCGGCAGCTGAGACCTGCCAGTAAAGGGCCAATGGCTCTTTTTCCATCTCTTGTGTCTTAAGGCGTGCCATTTTCTTGATGCTATTACTTTTTTGGCTTTATGCAAGCTAATGACCACACCCAAAAGAACTAGTCAAGCATCATTGTATACATCAAAAACAACTCAATGTTCATTATTACTGAAGTGCTCCACGCGTCCATGTGGCGTGCGTTGGGATTAAAATACCATGAGCTTTTCTTTATTTCCACTCGTATCTTATTGGAAATGCAGTAAAAATGGATTAATCCTTCAATTTGCTGCAAATACATTACTTGCCTCATCCGTGCATTTTTAATGGCTCCGAATATATTATGAACTGTTTGAGACATTACGCTTAATCAGCTTCCAGGCCAGGTCTTCCATACAATTTTTTATTATTTTTTTTATATATGGCTGATAAATTGACACAAGTTTCAGATTTTCAGAGTTAGGATTTCCCCAGATTTCACCAGCATCGATTACAAATTTACACTTGAGTCACTGAGTGTAATAGTGGTCTACCTCTAATTTTCTCATTTTTAAGCTAGACCCATATTTCGCAAGTTAAAGGTAAAATCTATTCAGGGCATTAGTGGTCAAGATGTCACAGTGATGCATCTTACTATACAGAGATTTTAGTTATCGTCCATACCATTAAGACAAAAGGCATGAGTGCAACAGTGGTCTAACTCTTTGAACCCTTCAAAAGTCAAGGATTTGAAAGATGATCTCAACCTTGTACTGCCTGTCCACCACTCATTTTATCTGGGTCTGATCAAAGATGAAGATGGCCCAAACTTTCATCCAGATGGTAACAGTGAAGACAGCTGTGAGGAACAAGATCTGATGGATGAGTTTCTCAGTGATCAGCGGTTTGCAATACAATGTTTCACTTTTGATCTGTATTCTCGTTATTTTGTGTTTCGAATTCCAAGGCTGCTGCAAATTAAAGCTATTATTGAGTTATTAAAATTGAGTCATTAATTTACTTACTGACTCTTAAGTCAGTTACATTCGTTCAAGCAATTCTTACCTTTCTGGCATGTGGCACAGCACTTAGTCAAAATTTGAACATGAACAACTCCGCCTCCCTCCAAAGTCCCACCCTCTCTCCCCTGCCTGACCTCTGAGGCTTCCCTTCTCCCCTGACACGTGCGGTGAGAAATTGTGCAGCACGAATGAAGCTGCTTTCACACCGGACGCGAAACAAATTTTTCGCATGACAGATTACATTCAACGTCAATGTAAAGACATGAATCTTGCGCGTATTCGCGTCTTTGCATTGACTTTGAATGTAATCTGTCGTACGAAAAATTTGTTTCGCGTCTGGTGTGAAAGCATCTTGAAACGGGACAATGGCGTCAGATTCAGAGGTACCAATTAGTGAAACCTAACCAACAGCAATTACATAATATTCAATTCTAAACGTGGTATAAAATAAAATGCCCTTGTAACGTCTGACGAACTACCATTAACGTTATTATACCAATTATAGCATTTCAGCGCCTGTTTGTTTATGGTCAGATGCGTTGTTTTTCGGCAGAATTCACACATATTTTCTTGCAAAACTGCTGTCATAATGTCTTATCTCACCAGAATTTTCCCGGTAACGTTAGTCATTAAATTAGGAGCAGTTGCAGCTGTTTTATTTGCAGGCTAAATTTGTTGAGTGCCTGTATTGTCTCTACCACTCTGCTGCTCTGCCAGAGAGGCACGCGACCCGCAAGCGGTGACAGCAGTAGGCAACTGGAAGGGACGCAGCGACGGATGACAAACAGGAATCTCAACAAATCATTTTATTCGGACCGAAGAAAATGATTGGTCAGACTTTTATCAAAAATATATGAGAATTGAATATTGATGAGTTTCAACACCTGGTGGATTTCTTTTACATTTTATTGCATTTATTAGGAGCATTTTAAGATAACAAAAGAAAAGTGTAAAAATGCAAGAAAGGTAAGAATTGCTTCAGGACAGCCAGTGCAAGAGTGGTCTACCTTATAAAAAGGGCCTTTTTAGGAAAATCTTTAGAAGGTAACCTCTGAAACATTACTTATGCAGAAAAAAGTTGTGTTATCTTAAAAAGCCTGGTCATAAACTCTCAGGTTAACACTAGATGACATGCCCTATATGTGTCCTGAATTTTATCCAGGGCTTGAACTTTTGGCATAGATTATCTCAAAACTATGAAAAACAGAGTTAGACCACTCTTGTCCTCAGGGGTTCATTTTATCCCAGTCTCCAACACTGACTTGAATTTGCATCTTTAGACTGTTTTTGCTGGAAGTATATCATATCAAGTCTGTCATATATGGACTAAATGTATGCTTACAGTTTCTTAAATATGTGATCTCCTTCACAATTTTGTAAGCCCAGGCAGTGCCAAAAATATTCTAACCATGATTTTCAGATTATATAAGTATGTGATATGATACCCCCTCCATCCCCACACCCCACCCCAACCCATGCAACGGGACAGAGATCTTGGAGAAGACCACAACATTGTAATAATTCCTGGTTGACTTATTCAAGTGCTGCACTGTGTCAGCATAACTTGTGAATGTACAGAGTAGTTGTGCAAAAATGAGAGTGCTGCATTATGCTAGTTTTAATATTGAAGAGCATTGGAAAGTCACATCTGATATAAAACAATTTGACCTTTGAAAAAAGTTAGGTCAGCTCCCAGAAGACTTTTAAGGCTTAGCAATCCTCTTAGCTGTGCGCCAGTGTCGTTAGGTGATATCTTACCAAGCCAATTCAGATAGCTAAATTACATTCAAAATGGAAAGAACTTTCAACATCAACATGAAACAGTTTTATGGGATGGAAGTAACTTTTGAAATTTTGGTTTTAAATTCCAACTCTTATGATCTTCTTTAAAAGTAATCTCAAAGTCTCTTTCTGAACTTCTGCACTGCTTTCCCTCCAGTGTGTGCATTCTGGTTGAAGCGCTGCAAAAATGGGAAAAGTCAATCTCCCACTTTACATTCAGAATGGAAGGCTTATCAATGTGGGATGATTGCTCTGCTAAATAAGACAAAGCTCCTGTCAATCAGGTCCGCAACTTTGATTAATTTTGACATTTGCAATGGGTAAGAAATAGTCACTTGTCAAGAAAACAATATTATAGAGCAACTAAATATTTTCTGCCCTGAACGGAAAACCAATTAGATATGAAGACTCACCAGATGACAAAAACACTTCTAAATTCTTCATTGCTATGAGTGGAAGGGATAAGACGATGTGATATGAATTTTTTTTTTCTTTTCTTCCTCATGAATGCTTGAAAATTAGTTCCAATGGATTCAAAACTCATTTATGCCAAAATTATTCTAAAAGACTGTATGGAAAGTTGGTTCTTTTTATGTTTTTATTTCATTTATCATCCTGTAGGCCTGATTACATATGAGATAACATCCATGTGATGACGTGTGCGCGCGCGTGTGTGTGTGTGTGTGTGTGTGTGTGTGAGTGCATGCTTATTTGAGGAAGAGTTAAATGATGAACTTGCTTCCTCAATTCACTGCATCAAGTTGGAAATAAATGTGATTTGTTCTTTTCATTCACTACCAACCATTGCAAACAGAAAAATGTCAGATAAGCGACAGTTACAAAAAGTAAATCCCTCAAGTTGGGGTGTTATTCAGCAGAATGAGCACGGAGACTGGACACACCGTGCTAAGAAATACTGTGGCATTCAAGATGTTCATATGATACTTGTAGCAGTGACAATGGGCCTTCAAGAGGACGACAGCTATGCTTTAAAGTTCCTCACACATAGCAATACTTTCTTGCTGTTATTAACTATACAGCTTGTCTTTTGTTTCATGTAAATTGAGGTATTATGGGTTAAAATAACTGGCGACCATATTTAAGTTCAGGTATGGCAATGATAGTTATTTGTGATAGACTGTATGACACACAATCAAGTCAACTACTGTATATGCTTTAAATGTAGAATCAATGCAAGACATGCTGATCATATGGCATATGAGAGCAAGATTTGGATTGTGCCAATTTGCTATTCTGCTTTTTTCTTTTTTAACCTTTTGAACAGTAGACTTTTGGAAAGATTTCAGCTTTCCAGAAATCCATTGTACCATAGTACAAATTGCGACTTGAATCGCAATAAAAAAATAAAAAAGCCATAAAAAAAATTCTGTTCCAACATTGAAAGATGACTTATCTTCCATTTTACATCATAAAGAGTAAAAAAGCTATGTAAATGCTGAACTTGGTATCAAATTAAATGCACAATTAAAACAATGTAACGGGGTGAGTAAAACTTTCTCCACTCTTTTCCCCTTTCTGTTCTCATCAAATGTGGTCAAAGATTGAATACAACAAAGCGGCATCAATTCCTTGATAAGTAATGTCTCTGCTCCATTAGACATGCAGTAAATTGAGCTGGATTATGACTCATGCATCACATACTTGCTGATTTATTTTGCACTGACTCTCATAATATCTAGCGGTCAGGAGAGTAGCAGTGTGCCAGTTATGAAAAACATGACATAAATCATGAAGGCACTGAAGGCACAAAGAAGTCTTCGACTTAGCTAACTTGAATTTGTTTGACAAAAACGAAGCTTTATTTTGCTGAGTTGTAATTCAACGTTTGTCTATTCATTGAGCTTTTCGGGTCATTCAGGGGTCATGGGTGACTGTTGGTATACATACTGGACCGCAAAATGGAGTATTCTGTGCTTGAAGCACCACCTCTGGCAGTCATCCAGGATTCACAGAACTGTAGTTAGATTCGGAACTTTCGATTTACCATCTGAAAGATATATATATATAACATATGCTATACATTTAAAAAATTACCTTACTTTGGTGTAGTAGCTGCTGTAAATGATTCTAATGTCCACTTGAGTGATATATTCTTTTACTAAGTTTATATTTTTTACCAATGACTTGGCAGCCGCTGAGACACACACTGTTGCAGCAGGACACATCCATTTGACTGACATTGTTGCAATGTCACCTCATTTTCGATTGTATTGCACTATAGCTGTTAAAGACATAATCCACTCAAATGCGATGCTTTTATGAGAGCTGCCACCCACATTTGAGTGTGTGCCCCACACTTTTTTACATACTGTACAAAAAGTAATCCCCCCCCCACCCCCCACCCCCCCACACACACACACACACACACACAATAGCCAAAATGCTGCAGATGCAAATTTTACCCCTTAAGCCCTGAGCCTCTTTTTCAAAAATGACAAGCCCAAAATGAAATGAGTATATCTCTGCGACTGCTTGGTCCATTTGAATAATCTTTGTATCATAATAAAGGTAAAACCAATTGGGATTTTTGCCCTGGCTAAAAAATCACTATATATATCACTGAGTCAGAGTAAATGGAGATGGAAAACAGTATAAATGAAAGATCTCATTTTGCACTTAACAAAGTTTTACTTTGATCCCTTGTAAATTTGTTGAGTTGCAGCCGGAAACATCTAAAAAAAATTACAACACAGAATCTCATTATTATCTGTGCCAAAGTTTATTCTGATCAATTCAGGAGAAATTCTCGCGATTCAGCGCTGATATGATTTTGTCCAATGTTTTGCTGCATGCTTATTTACTTGCTTGGTACTTGAATTCTGTTCGGTTGAGGTAAAAATGGTCTACATGAGCTTTTTGCCTAGTTTCTTCGCGAAATGCGGAAATGCCACATGACAATATTGCGATTTGGAAATATGCTGTATTTATTGTGCGTAATAACCAACCCCGGTACCGGGCCATAGGGCTTTTCAGCAGTATCCTGCAGGTCAGGAAACAACATGAAAGTCACAGATTTCAGATGGCTCAAAGGGGGTTTAGGCACAAGGAAAACCTGAGTTACACACAATCTGGTGTTCATTATTCAAGGTCTGGTGTAAAATGTCTCACAGTACAGTGACTGGGAACAAACACTGAAAACAATTTAATACCTTTTCCACAATAGTTCCACTGAGGAAAACATGAATTAATTAAGGTAGCAGAGAAGCTCTGGGATCCTCATTTTGCCCTAAAGTTCCAACGCTCAGATGAATAAACAGCAAAATGTTGCATTAATGTCTGTGAGGGAATCCTTCTCTGCATAGACTCAAAATAGCCAGCTCAGTAAAAGAAGGAATAGGGCACCAGTTATATTCACTTGCCCTTGAATTGGCTGTGAGTTTTCAGGTTTCTACAGTCACTAGCATTTAAGTGATCAATTACAGTAGATGATTGCTGAGCTTCCTTGCCTTATCTGGATTTTCTAACCACTTATTTTTGGATAAAAACACAAACTACTAGCCTTTAGAGATCAAATGCCAAGAGTGAATAAGTGCCCAAAACCTTTCAGAACTAAAATGAAAGTGAGAGATTACAGGATCTAAACAACTTCAGGGTGATTTTATTCTTTTTTTTATTTTATCTTTCATTGACAGGAAAATGAATGGGTTCCATCTGTCCCAAATGTAATTGAGGCCAGTGGAAAGAAGCAAATAGATGGGGTAAAAGGCTAGGTATTAATTTGACACTATGTAAAAGTCATTTCGCAGATACTCATATTCAGAGCGACTTGCAACAAGGGAAATAACATTCAAAAAAGCAGCGTTGGCAATCTATAGAAAGGACTTTGCTTTGTTGAATAGTTGTAGACCAAAATGAATCAATGGAACCAATTCATTAAGACATTTTGGCTAACCGAAAACATGTACAACACCATACTATTCGATTCCTGAAAACCGCTTTCACTCCACAATCCCATATGGGGGGTTTGTCCGTTTCAGCCACTTTATTCAAACCAGTGGAGACCTAGGCCTATTTGGAATTCTTGTGATCTCAAGGTTTTTTTTTTGTTTTAAATTTCGGCATGATTGTATAGTCGTTTCATGACAATTTCAACACAACACAACATGCATCATGTATCATGATCAAAATGGTCGCGGGAGAAGCGAAATCGCTTGTCAAAGTCCCGCCCCCAACTTCCAGAAAAACAGTTTGATTATGGTTAAGATATCATAGGGATTATAAATCACAGCAGAGCTAGTGTCCATGTACGCTACGGTTTAAACGTCAGAAAATACGATCGTAAGATTTATGAATATCATGAGAATTATAATTACAGAATAAGTGAGTGTCCATATAACTTTAGATTCAAATTTCACTCTTGATCCAATGCGACATTGCCCCGAAACCCCTTTCTTAATCATTTGGTATGTTCCGGCTAATTTGGAGTAGATGAGAGGTATAATAATACCGGATCTTTGCTTGGATCTCTTGATTAGTCGTCATTTCCATCGCCTTGGTTCACCCTTCCCTTATCGGATGTAATGACTTCTCGCAGTATGTGCAGTCCATCGTTGCCTTCCTTGACGCCGAATCCAATTTTATTGAGCTTTCTGTCAAGGATAGCCATGCTATTCAAGGTTTTCTTTATCCTATGATCAATCAAAAACAGACCAAACCCCAATGATAGCAGACCCGCTATCATGAATCCAGTTAGATAGACATCCTCTACATCCACGATGTCCAGGACTGCCAAACACAGCGAACGCCACTTTCCCCATGCATCCATGGTGTACCCGGCCAGAATGTCCCATCCGGGCATGTCGGTTCTCCAGAGCCCGACTGCCTCGTGGAGATAAATGCACTCGATAAAATTAACAACCAGCTTATAAGATCCATATTGGTTCAGCTCTCTGTAATAATGTGCTGTGACAGTTGTCTTTCGGACAGATGGTCTGGAGTGTCCAGTAGATAGAAGGTACAGATTTAACAATATTGAACATGTTTATAGTTACTCAGATATGCACATTTCAACAAATATTTGAAGGCCTTCAGCTCTTCTGCCATTCTTATATTATCATCAAGTACATTCCATGCCCTGACTCCAGCCACAGATAACGAGTGCTCCCTGCGAGTCGTCCTGACCTTTCTTGGTTGCAACTACATTCTGCCTCTGGTGTTTTGAATACAACCACGCTGAAGGAATAGGCTTTTCTGGGCAAGTCTCTGTGGTATCCTAAATATACAAGTTGCAAGGAGTTGAATTTTATTATATCCTGTAATTTAAGAAACTTTGCCTTAATAAACAAATCATTTGTATGAGTTCCATACGGAACACAATGAATAATTCTAAGGGCCTTTTTATAGAGTTTAAATAAAGATTCTATTGTATTTTTGTAAGTGTGACCCCATACGTCAGCGCAGTAATGTAAGTGGGGTACTATGAGAGCTGAATAGATTATTTTAAGAGACTTGAGGTTTAATAGTTTCTGCATTTTCCAAAGAATAGACACACTTTTAGCTAACTTTCTTTGAACTAAATTTACATGCGGTTTCCAGCTTAAGAGATTATTTTCGTTTACCCTTTCAATGCTGGTACCATTTACCTTTAAGTCTATGTCGTCCTTTAGACCTTTTTTCCCAAATATCCTATATAGATCTATAGATTCTGCTGCATAAAAGGAAAATGTGTGGAACATGCACAAGATTGTGATATGATTTATATGATGTAATGCACCTGCCATAAAGAAAATTGCATCCCGGGTTTGAATATTATTCTTAACCTCTTCCATCCTGAGCCTCTGGCTCAGAAAATTCTGAAAATGACATGCCCAAAATGGAATGAGTATATCTTCATATATTTATATGAGTCAGAGTAAATGAATATGGAACACAAAGATGCAAAGATTTCATTTATGCCTGAGAAAATAGGTGGAATATATCTTTTGAAATTACGTAGTTGCGGTCTGAAACCTCTCAAAAATACAGCATAAAATCTCACTATTATCTGTGCCAAAGTTTATTCTAATCAGGTAAATCAGAGCAAAATCAGAGAGGCTTTAGTTCTAGAATGTCTAAGCGGCATCTCTGAATTGGCAATTTGGGCATTGTTTGCAATTTGAGATTTTTCAGGTACCAAACTGTGAAACTAATTTAATTTCATTTACATTTCACTACAGGTATACATTTCATCTAAATACAACCTTTTTTGATTCTTTTTTGAAAGCTACCATGTCTAGGCAGCATCTACAAATTGGTCATCTGGGTGCATTTTGGGCATTGTGTGCCATTTAAGGTTTTCAGTTATCAAGCTGTAAAACTAATTTAATTTCACTCATAAGTCACTACAGGCATACGCTCCATCTACAATGTAATTACCACTTTTTTTTGCAACCAGTCTTGCATACATTTTCCCATTCAAAGAAAAAGCATACAAAAGGACATGAAGCTTGACTCCACTGGGGCAGATTTATTTTCAATAAAACAAGCAAAAAGCAAAAAAACTAATGGAATGCAGAAAAATTAAAAACAGAAATCACACAAACACCACAGCAACAACATACACAAAAACTGTGTTTGCAATGGTGTATGCTCAACTGTGTATGCTTAAAATGCAAGTATATAAGACCGTCACCCACACAATAGCTCAATGACTTACCCACTAAGCTTTTTACAATGACTCATCCAGTAATGCTTCATCGCCATATGAAGAGTCAGCCGGCAATTATCAAAACTAATTCGATGACGTCTGCTGAGTAGATAATTATTGGAAAAAACAAACCAGTTTTGTGCTTATATTATTGCGCTCTTTGGGAACGTGTGTAAAGGCGCATAACTCTCAATTATACGTACTGGGAATGAAAAGCTCTATTTCAGGCTGGGTTTTGCTATTAGTGGTTGTGGGCTCATTGGAAACGTCAGAGCCCATAGAATCAAATGGCCACCCCCAAATCAAGCTGACATTATCACGAGCCAATCAGAGAGGAGTAATTACATTGCATGCAGTGGGAATGCTCAGGGCGAGACCTCATTGGAATTAGTGCCCTGGCAAAAAAACATGTATGGAGACAAGCACTGCTTTTGTAGGTACAAACCTTCGAAGTTCCAGTAAGAAGATGGGTTTTTGACTCGCCTTCCATTCCGTGTTTCACCAGTAATGACCAAGAAATTCGGTACAACTTTATTTACTTATTGGTAGAAAATGTATTCTTTGAGAAAATAAAACAAAAAAGTTTATGATACATGTGGATATAGAAATCTCCAATAGACTGTACATTACTTCATAAATGCATAACCAGTTCCTCAAATAAGAACGCATTTTGTAAAGTATCAAACATACACTGAACGAAAATATAAACGCACAAAGTGATTTTTTTCAAATTATTTTTTTATCAATCTGGAAATATTTCAACAAAATAATTTTTATTTTATTCTTGCCGTAATATTCAAGCAACAGAAACATGACTACCAATTTACTGTGAACAATTCACGAGTTATCACAGCCTGAACCCAACAGGGGGTCAGCAGGCAGAGTTCACAGCACTCAGTAATGAGTGTGTCCACCATCGGCATCACGTAAAGCGGTACACCTCCGGCGCATGGAGTTCTCGAGGTTGTCAATAGTGGCCTGTGTAATGTTGTCCCATTCCTCCTGCAGTGCAACTTGGAGCTGGCATCAGCGTAACGCTCGCCCACACGTCGCCATACGCGTTGTCTGCCATCACCGCGGCACAGTTGGAAATGCAATTTAATCGCTGAATAACACCGTCCTCCACCGTGCAAGCGTCCAGTGAAGGTTACGTTTGGCCCAGTCGAGTCTGTAGCGATGATGGACGGCAGTCAGGTCGAGACCTTGGTGCGGTTGGCAGGCTCGGAGGTCTGCCTCCCTCAGGCGGTTTTGGATAGTCTGAGCTGATATCCGGCGGTTGTGCAGTCCGCCGGTCTCGTCAGCTGTCCTGGTGGCTGGTCGTAGCCGATTACGGAGGTGCTGGAGGCGCATAAGCCGATCCTGTGTGGGGTGGTCACACATGGTCATGGGGCATGTGGACGATTCACAGTGCTGCCAGTCTCTCTGAATCGACTTCTCAACCGGCTGATGGTGGACTGATGCACATTCAAGTGCGTTGACACGGCTGTCACAGATATCCCAGCATTCAGTATGCCAATGGCACGCTCCCTCGTGACTTCTGACATCTGTGGTATTGTGACTTGTGACAAAAAGTGCACATTTTTCAGTGGCCTTTTATTGACCCTGGTGTAAGGAGTGCCTGTGTATTGGTCACGCTGACTGAGCAACTCAATGTTCTGCTCTATGCAGCTCAGGGGCAGAATAACTCAACGAGTGAGTAACCTCACAGGGAGCGGTCAATGAGAAGTGGGTCACCAGATTTGAGCAAAACAAATCAGCTAGTAGACCAATAAACACTATTTGTGGGCATGTTTCATTATAGGTTAATTTAACTCAGCATTTTTGGTTTGTGCGTTTATATTTTTGTTCTGTGTATTTACATTTTTCTATTAGCGCGGTCAAAAGAATGTTGCTTCACCATCCTTCTCCTTCTTCACTGAATAAAATACCGCACACACGCATGACAGGAAATCAAAATGTTGAGGTCAAGTTAAACTAGTAGAGCACAGAATAATTTCACGGAAGTAAACCACAATTAAGTGCGAAGATGCTCAATTGAATGCAGAACATTTCTTGCATGTACCATATGCAAACAACAGCTCAATATTATTCTGTACCTTTAACCATAAGTTCATTTAAAACTTAAATGCAGCATAAAAGCTTGCAATGTTCAATATGGCTCTAACAACTTTATCTTATGTTTTGCTACATGCTCCTTTACTTGCTTGCCGCTTGAATTGTTTTAGGTTGAAGTAAAAATAGTCATCATGAACGGGAAGAAACTCCCGTTAAGTGGATACGCTGCATGATGATGTAGCTATTAGGAAACATGCTATATTTGCAATGTTTATTAATTGCTCTCGGTACCGAGGGCATCCAAGCTTAAGAGGTTAATAGATGTGTGATGTAGCTTCAGTGAAGCCCTGCAACCAGCACATGCAGGAAATCAAGGTGACATTGTCCTACAATGTGGAATAAAATTAATATTTTCCAAACATTTCCCTGTGCAGGTGAGAATAATTCTACATCCTACAAAATCTTTACTGGCCATATGAAAAGAAAATGGGGAAACGGCTCTTCATTGGCCCATGGCCCAAGCTGAAACACTCTGGAATACTTTATTTTAGAGTACCTTCCACTGCATAAGCTTTCCATTCATTTTATAATGCACCATCCATGACTTTCGTGGCTAGTGGAGCCTGGAGCTTTGCTTAACTACTCTCTTTGGATGAGTCCAGTCTCAGGGGATGGGAGAGGAATATACTGTGCCTGCTAAAGCTGATAGGCAGCCCCGTTGATGACAGTGTGGCTTTTTGCTTTCTTTGATAATGCCTCTCTTGTATTCAGGATATATTGATAGCTTGATATATACACACAGTGCTGTGGAATTTCCTTTCCAATTTCTACTTGATTTTTGCTCATGTTTATTTTCCCCATTAAAGGTTTCAGGTTTTTTTTTGTTGTTGTTGCAAATGTGAGACAAGCCTTTGTGTTCTATTTGGTCAGGAATGTTTTTTCCTCTTGAAGCTCCCCATGGATGCCATTTTTGCCCAGTCTCTTTCTTACTGTGAAAGTGTGAACATTGATCTTAAATGAAGCAAGTGAAACCCACAGTTCTTTCGATGTTGGTCTGAGGTCTTTTGAAGCCTCCTTGATGATTTTCAATGTGCTGTTGGAGGAATTTTGATCGGCCTTTGAAATGGCTAGGTAATAGGTTTGTAACATTTTCCAGGCAGATAGACATCGACAACTTTGTTTCTCATTTGAAGTGGTTATTTCCATAAGTGCTCAAGTCCATATTCATTACAAATCGGATAACACTACAAATCCATTCTGTCATGGATGATCAATAAGCCCCATAAACTAATTTTGGCCAAGAAGCACTCAAGTACAAAAAAGAAAATGTGCAGTGAATTAGAAATTCCCCAAGAAGCTACTTCTATTAGTGACAAAGTCCAGTCTATAACTTCTACAAATTCACAAGTACTATCAGCCAATCAAAGCATCCCTTCGAAAAATGATTGGTCACTAGCAGCCACTGTAGCTTTCTTACCATATCAAAATTGCCAGCTCTACTGGCCAGGATGTGTGTGTGTGTGTGTGTGTGTGTGTGTGGACTCAACCCAAAAGAGCTCAAAAAGACCCAGGCAGTCAGAAACATGGGCTAAAACCAAGTGAAAAATAAGTCTGTCAAAACAGTATCTGTTTTAGCTGCTTATTCTTTGGCTGAACTTTCTAATTACCACACGCTTCCCTATCGATGACAAATTAAGTCTTCAAACCTTTTTCGGTGGTGGTACTGCCCATTCACTGAGACTGGTTTTTATTGGGACCTTTGTTTAGCTGTATTTACTTTACATTTGAATGTGTATATCTTCCATTCATTTTGTTCAAGAAACTTTATGACATCCATCATTATAGTGTACTGGTATGACTATATTTGCTTTCTCATTTTCATTAGAAAGTGGTATTTTAGGTTTCCAAAAAGATGCTCTGATTTAGCACAATAATAAAATTATATGTAAATATAAATAATAATAAAATTTAATGCTGTGAATTTTTTTAATCAAGTTCAATTTTCATAATTTTCTGGCATTTGCTTCTAACACTACTCAAGTTTGACTGGCGTTTGAAATATCCTTGCCAAAAACAAAAAGACAGAGGCTTGAAGTTCTCCAAATATGTTTTAAGACATCTTTTTTGATATTTCATTTCCTTTACATCAGCTTAAGACATGTAACATGATCCCCACAAG
Source organism: Gymnothorax reevesii (assembly GCA_029721435.1). NCBI lineage: Eukaryota > Metazoa > Chordata > Actinopteri > Anguilliformes > Muraenidae > Gymnothorax > Gymnothorax reevesii. The sequence continues at coordinate 36,350,906 of CM056578.1, forward strand.
TTGTCAAATTATCGTTTCTCTAAAAAGACAAAAAACTGATTTGCACATATCTGGAAATCAACCCTTCTTTTGTTCTTGCATTTCTACACATCGCAGCATTATGTGCTGCTTTTTGCTAAATTCACATTGCCAGACATGCTCTATTTAAGTGATTTATAGATTCCAAGGGGTTGGCAGTAATCATCTTGCCTGGGTGTAACGGGTGAAATTGAACCCAATTAGCAGTTCAGTTTGGATCATTTAGTAAATTGCTTCTGTAAAAATAGCAGAAAATGGGAAGGGGAAAAAAACTTTTTTTCACAGCACTAGATGTGTGTGCGTGTGTCCTTGTGCGCGTGTGTGTGAATATATACATATGTATTCTTTATCCACTGTAAATTAGGAAATATCAAACTATAGTGAACAAAAATAAAAACACAAAAGTTCAGTCATTTCAATATTATGCATAATTATTTCTGAGGTTGACTTTGTTGGGTTTATTCATGTGACCAAGGCTGTGTTCCACTGGTCTGTGTGCATTTCAGTCACCTTCTCCAAATCATTGTCAAGTTCTTGCCCTTTGTCAAAATTGGCCTGTCAGACAGGTGGGGCATGATCCAGAGCTACTGAAATCAGGTACAGTCAGCCCAGGCAAATCCTGTACTCTGGTCAAAAAAAGGCCACCTAAAAAGTTCCAGTTCTGCCATTGTTCAAAATGCCATTAATGACTCGAGCCATCAGGGAGCGTGCCATTGGCATGCTCAATGCAGGAATGTTTCTCAGGGATGTTGAAAGGGCTCTTAATGTCCATGTTTCAACAATAAGTGGCAAAAAACACCTTTTTGAGGAATGAGGCAAGACAGCAGACCGTCCGCATGCATGACGACTATGTGTGACAACCCCCATCCAAGACCGGACTTTTTATCTCTGTGATCATCTGAGACCAGTAACTCCCACTGTAGAAGAGACAGCTGGTCTCCACCATCACCCTATTTTTGCTGAAATCGTGAAAAATCCAGGAAGTCCATATCTTTACGTCTTTTACCCTTTGTGGATTGGACCTCACCTCAGCTCAATGAAAAAATTAGTTTGACTGAGTGAATAGACACGTTTGATGGCCAATGGCACAATGGAGGACTGTTTTCTTTATAGACGAGTCATGTTTCCAACTTCACAGAGCGGATGGACAGAGGATCGTTATGTTGACATCATTGTGGTGCGCAAGGTGGCACATGGTGGTAGAGTGCTGGTTTGGGTGGGAATAATCCAAGGACATTGCACCCAACTGCAGTCGATGAACAGCAACTTGAATGCAGTGTGATTTCACGATGAGATGCTGCCGCCTATTGTCCTACCATTCATCCGTCAAAACAATAACCATCCAGCATGACCATGCCAGACCCAAGTCACCCGTGTATGCGCAGAATTCCTTGAGCCTGAAAACATTTGTGTGCTTGAATGGCTGGCTTATTCCTCTGATTTTTCCTTCTTCCAGCATCTTTGGGATGTCCACAAGCAAGAAGTTCGTCATTGGTTCCCATTTACAGCCAATAGCCGCCAACTCCACTCTTGAACTCTTGAAGAGAAGTGGGAAGATGTCCAATAAGTCACCATTGACCATTTGTTACAGTCCACACAGCAGAGATGTGTAGCAATGCAGCAGGCCAAAGGCAGACATACCCAATATTGATTTGTGAAATTTGGACAATAGACCCCATCTTCATTATCATCACACCATCGCAAGATTCTTTTTTGTCTTTTTAAATCATTGATCGAAATGTATTGAAATATGGTCATACAATCTGTCAACACTCAATGAAAGTACAATGAGCTTCTGAACATGGTCATATTTCTCACAATATGAAGTGTTGCATTTATATTTTTGTTCAGTGAATAATGTAAATCTTGTGTTTAGGATAAGATTAGGCAAAGTGGTATGTCATGTAGTAAAAGGAACTGAGCTTTAGTTGTGACTGTTCTGTGGTTGTGCCATGCTTTTGGTTTTGGGGAAAGACACTGAAGAAGTTTTCTCAAGCTTAAGATGTTACCGTACTGTTTCTTACCCACAATCTAAAGTAGATTTTGTCAATTAATTGTAAATGCTGAATTACAACAGTGTTGCACTGTCAGCAGGGATTTGGAAGGCATTTTTTTATTCACACACTCAGTGAATAAAACAAACCATGCAGTAAATTCAAGCATTATAATGGGCATTTTGGGGTTGGGGGGGGGGGGGGGGGGTTAAAAAATTTAATTAGGCAGTTTAACATATTTCAAACTTGAAACTGAAAGCAGGAGACCAATGCAGTCACTGTGGCCATGCATATGTGGTGAAGTGACATTTATCTTTCGTTTTGAGAGAACATGTCCAAAGGGCAGCCACTGAGAGGGACCTTCAGTCCACAGATTTCACAGTTAAAGGTCATCCAAGCTGATAAAAGATATTCAGATGCTAGCATCCTTCCCATTTAGTGATCCAGTGTTACACTGGAGACTTTGAGCCTCTAATGAGGGACTGAGACCTTTCAGAACCCCAGCTAATGCTCAATAGAAAAGCTGTATTCTCCACAGGCTTGATATTCACTACACTGAATTTTTCTGAATAAAAGTTCTGACAGAGACAGAGCGCTATGATTACTACAAACTGAACATATACAAAGACCAGTAAAATTAAAGGCAATTGTTTCAAATTGTGGTAATCCGCATTAGCTAGGCTTTGCGTATTGACTATCACTCCTACATCACAAATAGGATAATTCTACAGAGCTGTAGATAATCAGCACCAATGTGAAAAGTGAGCATGATATGTATATATTATAAATGCCCAGTATGCCCGTCCAATTGTTGTGAATTTTCTCCAAACAATTTCTGTAAATGTCCCCGCATAACCGCTCAGTCCAGAATCTGTCATGGAATTTGGCCCACCGGCAAGAGACAAAGCCGGTGGGCGCTGGGACCATGTTCCCAAAGAGGTAAAGAGGGACCCAAACACACAGGCTGAGTAAAAAATACAAAAATCTTTAATAACTTATAAAGTTAAAAGAGTTCCAGAGGGAAGCAGCAGCAAGACAAAGCATAGCAGGGCTCAGGAGACAAACAAAATACTGCTGCACCAAAATAGTTGCAGCCAGCTCTTAAACACAAATACTTCACCTCCACCTTAATGAGCAACAGGTATGGCTCGTTAAGGAGGAGGCAAAAAATGCAGCAGGGGGAAGGGCCTGCCGGCCAACACCATGACAGAATCCTGACTGTTCAGATCAACTTAACAGAACATCTAGACCAAAGTAGAGAGGCTAGCTTGCCAAATCATTCAGAAAATTCCTTGTTGATTGGATTAGGTTTGTTCTTCTGGAGCAATACTCCCACACGCACTTTTATGGAAATGCTATGTCCTCTGCCTATTTTCCTTTCTTCTTGTCCTCTTTATTCATTCCCATCACGATCTCCTGCAAAAATGACAAAGATATGGTTTTTTACTATGGGGATGCAAGAAATGCAGTGACGGGTAAAATTCTTAAAAGGAAATGGGCAGCGCAGTAATTGGCGGGACCAAAGCAAGCAACAGAGACTGAAAAAAAAGAATTTTGGTCATAAGGTTAAATGTCATCTTTAGATCCTTTGAAATGTACTACCAGGAAAATTTCATGCAGCTTACTGAGAAATCTACAAACAGTAAGATGCCAAACCTCTAGCCCAAGGCAGGCGCAAAACCATTACCTGAAAATTGACATCTGGTAACACCCAAAGAAATCTGGAGTGGTGAGTTCACTGTGCTGTCAAACTACTCTTTTCAAAAATGAGCTTTTTTGAATAATAATGTAACTGCTGAACCATGCTGCCTTTGATGGGCCACGCATTACCGCAGGAGCCACTCGGCAATTGAGCAGTATTCTCCTTTTTGTTTGAAATCTCGGCTCTCAGAAGGTAATACCACATTTTCTAAACCGGGTGCTCTCATCAGCATCCTATTTTACCCGCAGTGTTGAAGCTGAAATGCTTAAAACAATCATGAAAGAATGTATCCCAGTTTAATACCCATGGCCATCCATTTTCAGTCCTTTATGTTTAAATTTATTTACTTAAAGGTGCACTATGCAAGTTTGTTTATTTTCTGTGCGATTGTATTTTTGCCTCAATTCGCTGACATCTCCCCACAAGCTGCTAGCTGCCTGCCCCTGAATTCACTGTAAAAAAAAAACCCCAATCTCATCAATCGAGTCTAATATTGTGATCAAAATAGGATGTAAACACAGTACATTGGGCGGCATGGTGGCATAGTGGTTAGCACCATTGCCTCACAGCAAGAAGGTTGTGGGTTCGAATCCGGCCTGGGGCCTTTCTGTGTGGAGTTTGCATGTTGTTCGCGTGGGTTTCCTCCGGGTACTCCGGTTTCCCCCACCCACAAAACATGCAATATAGGAACCCTCCCTCCCTCCTGTATGGCTGTGTGTGAATGTTTGTTGGTGGTCGGAGGGGCCGTAGGCGCATACTGGCAGCCACGCTTCTGTCAGTCTGCCCCAGGGCAGCTGTGGCTACAAAAACGTAGTTTACCACCATCAGAGCGTGAATGTGTGAGTGAATGAATAATGCCTCCATTGTAAAGCATCTTTGAGTGTCCAGAAAAGCGCTATCTAAAATTGATGCATTATTATTATAAAAGAAACTGCATGTGATTATGTTAGACAGACAGGTACAGGAAGCTACATCACACGCCAAAGAAATGCCCTAGTGACCATTGTTTGGGGGAAGCTTGCCATCACTGTTGGTATTTTTCTGAGTGACATAAATTCCATTGTTTCTAATTTAAAGAGATATTCGTTGGCGAGATTGCAATTGTTATTGCGTAGTATTCCATACTTATAATGTTTCACCATTATGCTAACTGATTTGGTCAATGAAGCTACCATAAGACTGCCCAGGAGATGAACAACTTAGCTTCTTTGAAATGGATTAGGAAAGAGTTCTATATCCAACCACCACTTTTTTATAGCTTTTTATTTGCCAAAACAATTTTAAAAAGTGTGACAAATATATTTTAGGGGAGAAGGGGATTTAGAATTTAATATTTAATATCGTGAATCCATTTGCTGCGTATGCAATAGCAACCAGGAGTGTCATCACTAATATGGCTGTCGCCGTTATTTGCTATTAAAACTTATGGCAGCAATAATCAACTCAGAAACTCTTTTTGTGCATGACAACCACATTTCTTGGAAGTTAATATGCTTATATACACTATACTCACATCCACCTTGAATAAAAACGTTTCTTTTATCATGTGGTAGAAAAAAACAGAAAAGTTGCTTTTGCTGCGACTTAATGGCTGAAATCAACGTAAAGTTGTTTATTTTATGATTTCTCTGACCAAATATAATGAGATTTCAACTTTTACATTTTGCATTTTGACTGCAAATGCAAAATGAAATAAAATTTCTGATTGTCACATTTTTATTTTTTTTTGTCGCATTCCATTGTTACATTTTGGGTTGTATTAAAGCAGCTACACTGCTCTGTCGGGTTGGTGGATTGTGAGTCTGAATTTTATCCAGTAAGAAGAGTTTCCAATTCCTTTTGGCTCAAGATTTTTTTTTCCAGTTTTTCTTGTCAGAGGGGTGTCTCTCTGCCAAGGGGTGTCCATAAAAGTAGCGAGATGATGTCAAAGTACCTCAGAGTTCCTCCAAGTCCTTCACACAGCTGTATTAGTTATAATTGTTAGAACAATATACCATCTCCATGGGATTTACCACTTTATATCCATTGTATGTGTACATGATGTTACTATGATCGCTGCTCCTGTTGACTGGCCACTGAATACTGTGGCCCCTCGGGTGGATAAAAAGACCATTTAAAGCACACCTCTGGAGGTTTGATTCGTCCAACTCCACAGCAGTACATGCTGAGAAATCAGAGAAATCAAGCTTACTCCACATGATGAAATTAATCCTTCTCAAAGCAGACATGAAGACACCTCATGGTAAAAACTATCAGCTATAACTAGATCTCAAGGGAAAAAGCATCAGTTCATGAAGTTTGTTTTTCTTGGTCCAGGGTTTCCCCATTAGCCCTGTAAGGCCAAATTAATTACAGCATGCGCCCCTCCCTCCTTTCCCATTTTTTTGAAGTACTGTAGGTGGGTCAGTAGAATGCTATCCACTCACACTTTCGACTCTACATTTAAACGTAAGAGTTAGCTCTGGTCCTGCCATTGACGGCCACGGCTGGCTCAATTAAACATCTACAGCCTACAGCTGCAATTTCCCTTGGGTCTCAACCTGCAGATGCCTCACCTCTGCAGCATTCTCTCCATTCTGGCTCCAGCATAAACTTCATTCCGGCTCAACTCATTTTCTCTTAATTAGAAGCTTCTGGCATGCATCAGGAATCTTAATCATGTGCTGTGACTCAACTTCCATCCCAACCAGGGCTGAGCCAAATGAGTTCTGGAAATGATTTTATAATTCACTCTCCAAGAGTATTTGATTATAACAAATTTTGCATTTTGGCTCTATACTGCAGCATATTATGTTTGAACACAATTAGCATTAGTTTAAAGAAGAGGTGGCCAGTTTAATATGTGGGAATTCACATCCATCACATTTGAATTATATATGCATTGCAGCCCCCTCTACAGTATGTATGGAGGCATAACAATATTAAAATAAAAGCATATTTTTGGAAATGTGTTTTCATTCTCAGTATGCAAACACATTATTTGTACTATAATGAAAATGCATTTTCATTTTCAAGTCCACATATGCAATTCTTATAAGAAATTGATAATTAAAACACATTCCCCATTAGCATTGTAATTTTCAAAAAGTGCCCCGCCATATCACTTACATTCTCGGAAATGTCTTTTCTTTAAAAAGAGGCTAGTGCATAATTTGTATCATCGTGAAAATGATAACATAATCATCCACTTTGCATTTTCATTTTCAAATCCATGTATGGATTTGTTATAACAAATTGTAAATTACAATACATTGCCCATTTGCGTTTTCATTTGCCAGAAGAACTCTGCCATAACGTCAAAAATGAAACAAAAATTCGAAAAGAATAATGAAAATACATACTTGGAAAGGATTCTTCTTTTGCAAAGTGGAGGATTGCAGTCTCATTTTCATTATGATACAAATAATGCCTTTGCATCTTGAAAACAAAAATGCATTTCTGAGAATTTATTTTCATTTGGATGTTGTTAGCTATATACTTCCATATCTATGCAGTTGCACCGTACAAACATGAGTCAAATACTGACTGCACTGTAGGTTTCAGTAAATTGAATATCTTTGAAGGATAATTTGTGGTAACATCCTTGTTGTGTTGTGCCGTGGGTATTTAGGGCTTGTTGGCAGCTCACACTTCGGATTTTTCAGAAAGGTATTTTAAGTGGATAAATGTTCAAACTGATATGGGTACTACAAGTTAATGACCTGCTAGCATGGCATGAGTTTTAGACCCCGTGCAGTTATGGACAAAAGAAAAGCCTGAACAACACTAATCAAAGAAAGATCATTACTAACAGAAGAAAGGGGTCAGCACTCTACTTGGGCAATGGAAAGGTTGAGTCTTTGCATACTAATCCAACATGGCATTTCACAATATAATGAAACTCAAGAATTTGAGGAGCAACATGGGCTGGATCTGTTGTTTTTAAGTGTGTGTTGTAATTGTCATGTTGTATGAGAATGCTCGGGCATTAAAAGGTTTAAATAATTTAAAAAATGGCTAATGATGAAACAATCCGCAACCAATTGATAAGACGAACACATTAAGTTGAACACGCTTGGACAAAGTGGTCAGGAATAAAAGCTGCATCTTGTCACACACCTGGAGTGGAAAATATAATGCTGTTAAGTTGACTCGGAAAGTTGACTGAGCTTGGACCTCAGTGACGTGTACACCAAGCAGTCTTTGCCCTGAAGTGTCAGTCTGTAGCTGGAATGCATTAACAGAACACATCACTGAAGCTGTCAAGGGCCAGATTTGAGGGAACTTTTGTCACATCCAAATGAAATTTGACAGCGGCTTCACAGAGATCTTTAGAAATGTCGGTGTTCACCTGCTCCACCAGGGGCTACAAGCGGGACAAAAGCTGATAAAAATAATACCCTTTTCACCCAGTAGCAGGTGGCGTGTTTGCTTCATAATCACAGGTTGACAAATGGCATCAGGGGGATGCATGAATACAGAGATACATATGTTGCGGGAATTTGGAAATAACTGCCGTTTCCCCTCTGCTCATATGCAACCTTTGTATTGACAATTGAGTCAGTGATTCGCTCGTGACTGGGTGCCTGGAAAACAAACACAATGACATTAAACGGGGTTATGGGAGGAGGGAGCAGGAAGGAATGGAACCCAATCACTGCAGTCCAAAAGCACTTCTGTGGAGGGACGATAAGGTGAGGCACAACCGCCAGACTGCTGGTCTGGGCTGCAGACTTGGCCGCTCTGAATGACCAAATATGTCCCCTCAGCCATTGGAGGGTGCAAGAGGGACACACCATGACAGCGAGCTGTGTCTACTGATTAATTACAGAAGAGGATGAGAAAACAAATAAAAAGGTGCTAAAAAAGGTAATTACTTTTTGTGTGCGCCATGCAGACATGTGTCGGCCAGAGAAATAATTTTCTGCACAATATGACATTGTAAAATCTCCAGTGTTACTGCAGCTTTATCAGAATATGGTTAGTTGAAAAATTATTTGCCCCCAATTTCTTCTATTACAAATACACTAAATGGTTCCACATTAAGATCCTGTCTCATCATTGCACTGGGGTTCAAGTCAGGACTTCAACTAAGCCACTGCAAACCCTCGATTTGGTTTTTCTGAGTTCTAGAGGGGGGCTTCAGCTTGTTGGCCTGCTGCACAACCCAGTGGCTATTAAGCTTCAGATGACAAACTGATGACCAGAAATTTTCCCGCAGTCTTTTCTTAATGAGCAGAATTCATGGTGCTGTTAATAATTTCTAGACCTAAAGCAGCCAAACCTTCACACTACATCACACTACAACCACATTCAACAGCTGGCATGATTATTCTGATTTTGGACAGCTGTGCTAACATGGTCAGGTGAAACAAGATCCATGTCTTACAAAAAGTTACCATTTTGACTTATCAGTCCCCAGAACAAATGCAAGAGCAGGTGAGGCTTTCAGTATTGCAAAGGCAAACCAGAGGGCCAAGTCAGCAAACAAACTAGAGACTGAGGACGAAAGTTAAATTAAATTCCAGCAGCATGCAGTGATGATTATACACCAGCACTTTCGTCTAAAAGGGGCCCTAATATATTACTTCTCTATATTTTTTTGGTGAAAATGTATTGAAAAATACTAATGTATATGATGAGAACAAAAGAAATTCCCACAAGTATATTAAGGTAAAAATATGGGTAATTGTTTGAAGCAGTTATCCACAATATTCCTTCAAAAATTGATATTTTTCCTCAGAAATGCTCAATTTGGTACCTACCTTTTCCATTTTTAGGTGGCATTGTAGGCATATCAATGAAAATTGTGAGCTCAAACTCCAGGATTTCCCATTTCACATGTATGGGCACCATTCTGCCAAATTTCATGCAATTCTGAGATGTCAACTCCACTGCCAGTGCCACTCTCTCAGAATATGGCTCTTAAATGCTGTATTTAAAACGAAGGGTGGCCACACTAGATATTCACTTTTCTTTTTTTTTTTTGATTTTACTGTATATTCTTATCTGTTTACTTATTTTCATCTATATGATCATCTATTTGAAATAAATGCTTGAATAGTACTTGGTTTCTGATTTATCTTCATTTTGTTCAGTTTATAATCATCACTGCACACTGCTGTATGTAGACTGAGTTGGAGCGGTAACACACAAAACACAACTAGAAATGAGTTCACCGCTCTGCTGGAAAGTGATGGGAGAGAGGGGATTACATGATAGGTCACGACCAACCCTGAATGAGGGGCAGGTGATGAAGGAGATGGTGGTGATAGAGAGGGAATGAGTAACCAGTCAGGAAGCTGACAAAGCCACAAAGCTAAGCACTGATAGGGCAATGCAGAAGGAAGAGTGATACTATCCTTAGATTCTTTTTGTCAATGTCAGAGGAATCAATATTTATGTCTTGGATACCAATGGTTTTCTCCTTGCAACTTTCCCTTGGATACTATTTTTATGTATTCTAAAAAGTCCTACTTTTGGCTCATCGGTCTGCAGAATATTACCCCAGATGTCCAATGGGTTCATCTAGCTGTTGTTGTTTTAGCTGTTTTCAGGAGTTGCCTGAATTAAACTCCTCAGTTAAGCCTGATGTGCAAACTGCTCAATATACTTTCCCATAGTATCTATCCAGCAGTACAAAAAAAATTATCTCTTGTTACTTTTGGAGCCAATTTTACTATTTTGTTGTTTGATTTTGTTGTATGATTATAATGATAAGTTAAACACTTCCTGCGATAATAATACAACCCCAATTCCGAAATAGTTGGGACGAAGTGTGAATTATGAATAAAATCAAAATGCAATGACTTTCAGATCACACGAGCCAATATGTTATTTACAATAGAACATAGATAAAAATGTAAAATGTCTCAATTTCAACATTTGAAATGTTATCCATTTTACATTATTAACTGGCATCAGGTATGTAACATGATTGGCTATAAAAGTGATGCTTTTGAGAGGCTGAGTCTCTCAGAAGTTAAAATGACCAGAGGCTCTCCAACCTGTGAAGGTTTGCCAAGAAATTGTGGAATACTTTTAAAACAATGTTCCTCAATGTCAAATTGCAAAGGCTTTGAAGGTCTCACCATCGACAGTGCACAACATCATCAAAAGATTCAGAGAAACTGGAAAAATCTCTGTGCGTAAGGGACAAGGCCGAAGACCTTTACTGGATGCCTGTGATCTTCGGGCCCTCAGACGCCACTGCATTGGTCACCAGCATGATTCTGTCATTGACATTACTTTACAGGCCCAGGAATACTTCAAGAAACCACTGTCTGTAAACACAGTTCACCGTGCCATCCACAGATGCCATCTAACACTCTATCATGCAAAAATGAAGCCATTGTTGAGCATGATCCAGAAGCAACTCCGTGTTCTGTGGGCCAAGGCTCATTTAAAATGGACTGTAGCAAATTGGCAAAGTGTCCTGTGGTCAGACGTCCAAATTTGACATTGTTATTGGTAATCATGGTTGTAGTATCCTCTAGGCTGAAGAGGAGAAAGACCACCCTTTCTGTTATTAGCATTCAGTTCAAGAGCCAGCATCTCTGATGGTATGAGGATGCATTAGTGCATATGGTGTGGGACACTTGGATGTTTTAAAAAGCACCACGAATGCTGAAAGATGTATAAAGGTTTTAGAGCAACATATGCTACCCCCCAGATGACCTCTATTCCAGGGAATGCCTTTTGTATTTCAGCAGGACAATGCAAAACCACATACTGGAGCAACTACAACAGCATGGCTTGGTAGTATAAGAGTCCGTGTGCTGAAATGGCCAGCCTGCAGTCCTGATCTTTCACCGATTGAGAACATTTGGCGCATAATTAAACGAAAAGTCCATCAAAGGAGAGCCAACACTCTCCAGCAGCTGGAAGCCTGTATTAAACATGAGTGGGATCAAAGTCCAATTACTAAACTCAAGAAACTTGTCTCTTCAATGCCCAGACGCTTCCACTCTGTGTAAAAAGAAGAGGGAATGCTACATCTGTTATGATTCTGCCTCTCTGCCACGTTTCTGTTCTGCCATGCCATGTCCATGATCTGCTTTGCCATGTCCCGGATCTGTTTTCCATGGTTTTATTTTCTGTCTGATTTGGATTTGGATCTTTGCTATGTCTGACTATGCTTTGGATAATGTATTGTGATTTGTTTACTTAGATTTGTTCATGTTTTGTCCAGTTAGTTTTTCCATGTTTTGTATTTCGCCATATTCCATTCCTGCATGTCCATGTTTTTTCCATGAATTGCACTTTGTCTCCCCCTGTCTGGTCTTCTGTCATGTGTTTGCTCACAGCCCCAGTATTGCGTGCCACACTTTCAGGTGATTTAATGGTTTCTGGATTTCAACCATTCCTTCCAGTCTCGTTTGCTTCCTTCATCTTGCTTTTTATAGATTACTAACTAATACTAACAGTTTGTTTTTGTTAAATTACTAACCAAGACTAAAATTGTATATAATAACAACTTACTAACAAGCACCAGGGATTGTATAGCTGCACTCTACTAATTGCCGAACGATCTCTCAGCATTCGGCCTGCTCTAGTCTCTGCCTCTTGTCTTCACTCAATTTACTTTGCTGTGCGTCGAGCAGATTCTCTGCACCTGTTTAATCACTGTTCTGCCACTCTCTCCGGCCACGTAGAAATCTCTAACCGGATCTGTTTGTTCTGTCTATAGGCTGTCTTGTGATCGCTCTCAGTGTTTTGGCCTTTGCCTATTTCATGTGATTAGGTTCTCCCTCATGTTTGCTTCCTTTGTAATCAGTCTGACTTCCTGCACCTGTGTTTTGTTAAGCATGTGACTTCCCGTGAGTGTATATTAGGAGTCTTTTCACAGCATTCCCTTGTCAGAACATTTCTCTCAGTTTGCTTGATTTTCGACTCTGTTTTTGCCCAACTGGATTGTGATTTTTGGATAGCGGACCTTGTACCTTTGCCTTCTGCCCTGCGGGGGATTTACTCCTTGATCAATAACATCAGATCTACTGCATTGCTTGGTTCTCGCGAATGGTTCCTGAGCATATCATCACAACACCAAGGTAAAAAGGCCCCTGTCTCAACTTTTTTGAGACCTATAGCAGCCATCAAATTTGAAATGAGCTCATTTTGTGGATAAAATTGTAAAATTTCTTAGTTTCAACATTTGCTATGTTATCTCTGTTATACTGCGAATAAACTACTGGCTGGCGTGATTTGAAAGTCATTGCATTTTGATTTTATTCACAATGAGCACTTTATATCAATTATTTTGGAATTGGGGTTGTAATTATCCTGATTTAGTCCATTTGTGTCACAGAGTGCTTGGGCAATAATGGGCACAGGTTCATAGATCCACATTAGCCCCCACGTAACCCCACCTCCTCTCACCTTACGTATACAGGAGGCACATGTGATTTTGAATCAGCTGACGGGAGTAGAAGTGGACACAGTTTTTTGACCATGGCAATGAGAAATGTAAAATACCTGAAAACAAATCAACGTTTTAGTTAAGAAAGTTACCTACACGTCTTTAACATCACTGGCTATTCCCATCATAGTGGCGCTGTGCAAATTGTGAACTGCGTCAGAGGCCACAACATCAAGTCAGAAAACTCCTGTAAATTAAGCTTTTAGAGCGTTTCATAGACTATGGACTGTCGGCTTTGAAGCTTTGTGACAAAGCATTGGAAGGATTATTGGATGTAACCTTCAAGTCTCTGGTCCGTAAGTAAAAGTTTATTCCCTGATGCGCATTGGATTCACAAGTTTTCCTGTTTAAAACAAAAACTAAGACAGTGGTTCCCAAAGTGAGGGGCGCAGAGCAATTGCAGGAAGAGAACCCCCCCCCCACTAGAGTTCCGGACACCAACAAAAAATTATTTGCATACAGTCCATTCGCTGCCCAGAATTCTGCAATTACATCGTAAATGCCTGCCTTACTCTGAACATAACTGTCTGCCAAATCATTCATCTAGCCTGCCATTTTCATTAATAATTTGTTGTGAATGTAGTTGTTCAAATATTTGAAGCTGGTAAAATGAGCTGGTTACAATAAATGTAGTCTCGCGATACCCAACTCGCCGCTTTTTATCCTGCACTGATCTGGCATATTAATAATAAACTACTAAGTCACACCGAACAAAATCCGATGAATATAAAGCAGAAATAACCGAGATTGCGTCAATGCTCTGCAGGCCTACAGATTATTTTTATCAAGCCTAGCAACTGAACGTTACAAACATATCGGCACTTCGCTGTCGGCTGTTAATATAGGTTGATTATGGCGCTTTCTTTCTGCATCATAGAAACATAATTTTAAGTAGACGGCTATACTCAGGCAGAGGGGTGTGATACTGCTTAATGATTTTATACTTTAAAAGGTTTTGGATTATTAAATTTTCGTGTCCTTAATTGGAAAATTACGGTGGCCATTTCCAAACCTGCCAATCGTTTTTAATGTTTCCAGCTAGGCTAGACAAAAATCATCTGTTCAGAGCATTCATATTTTCTAGAATAAGCTGACGCGATCTCAGTTAACGTATTTTAACTTAAAAGTGCAAGGCCAGTGAAGACAGAAAAATGTAACTGTCTCGTGACACTGCTTCAGCGGTCCGGCACAAGGTTGCTGATTGGCTGTATGCAAGTACGTTTCTGTTGGTGTCTGGAAAATGCATAAATAGCAATGTTGTTGAATATTAAAAAAATAAACCTGTTACACTGAACATAATTACACAGTCAAGGTGCTTGAAAACAATTACACTTCAAATAATTACACCGTGGTTGTTTGTTATTTTGTTTTTTCTAATTCTAAAATTAGCCTAGTTGTAGTTTATGACAACCTACAGTTTATGACCGTTTACTTATATTTTTTTCTCAAAAAAGAAAGGTTGAGGTTTATATTAATTACAATGTGTGAAATAAACTGCAATGGACTCTGAAAACAAAATTTGCGTGTGTATTACCAATTCTTTTTTTTTGGGGGGGGGGGGCCCAAACATTTTCATATGTACCAAAGGGGGGCCCAGCAGAAAAAGTTTGGGAACCACTGAACTAAGGGATTATCTAAAACAAAACATTACGAAGGTGATCATACCTAAACAAATGGACTATAAATGCTGAACATATAGATCGTGAAAGTGACTGTAAACAGTAACTAAAGTTGAGGTTATTTGAAGCGCACAGTGTATGCCCAAACAATTAGATGCTGAAACAAAGGCTGAACAAAGCTTGAAAACTCTAATCGCGACTTGTGATGGTAAACTGGGTGTATGTACTAGAAAAATGAATGAAACAAGGGCTTTGTTTGTTGCTCATCCAAGTGTTGAAATGATAGACGAAAGTGTTGCCGCATTAAAAACTGCAATGAATGAATTATTCGAAGCGCAATTATCTGTTCAAACATTAATGTCTGACGAAGATAAGGAAAAGGATCGCACTGAATGGTATGATTGGTGGCCATGTTTGAGAGCTTTTTACATGAGGTTGATCTGTGAAAAAAATCTAAATCCGATCCACAATCAGAGATTAATCCAGAAGACAGTGTATCTAAGAAGGGGTCTAAATCCTCAGGGTCTAAAGTCTCGTCTGTGTCATCCTTGCCTGCACAAGCGGCTGCCGAAAAGGCAGTGCTTGTGGCTAAAGCGCATGGCTTGAAACAAAAGCATGCACTCGAACTAGAGAAGGTGCAACTTCAAAGAAAAATGGAAATGAGGTAACACTTTATTTTAAGGGGTCACTGTTCCTGTGTATCTACCTAATTAATTACAGTGTAATTACCTATGTAACTATATGTAATAAAATGTACTTACATTGTAAATACATAGTGTATTTTGGTTTACTTAAAGGTCCTGGTTACACTTGTAATAAGAAATGCTTGTTACAATACCTTGTCAAAGTGGCCTCTCTCTTTGGGGAAACAGCACACGTGGTACACTATCAAAGACACTGGTTATGGCAGTTAATGTGTAAGAACTGTGGTATCCCAGCAGGTACACTTTAATGTGCTCATTCCACTGTATCAAGGAGTAACAAAGGTGTACTTACACAACTGTTACATATACTAAGTTGTGTAACAGCATACATGTTCCAAGACTCAAGAGGCAGGAGGAAGATTGATGGAAAAGTTTGCCCAGGCAACATGGGTTGTGGTTTCACCCATTTTTCTTGCAGGTGTACCCCTTCCCCAAAGAGAGAGGCCACTTTGACAAAGTATTGTAACAAGCATTTCTTATTACAAGTGTAACAAGGACCTTTAAGTACACCAAAATACACTATGTATTTACAATGTAAGTACATGTTATTACATATAGTTACATAGGTAATTACACTGTAATTAATTAGGTAGATACACAGGAACAGTGACCCCTTAAAATAAAGTGTTACCGGAAAGGATTGAACTTGAAACAAATATTGCAGCAGCAGATGCAAAATTAAAGGTTTTGGAGAGTTATGAATCCAGTGATCAGCTTCAATCCACAAGCGACTTTGTCTCACAGATGCTGACTGATAGGGATGATGCCATGAATGTGTATCTTGACAGCTATCCCGATAAATCTGTTCTGTTGTCAGACAACCAACCACACAACCAAGGCCCACAATGCATTAGCCTATTAATAATATTGAAGCAGTATCATGCACTTTGCCTGGACTAACATTGCCAACACAAACATCAGCAACAATTAATGTAAGTCGGCCCACAATTAGGAGTCGCAGAATGGGGCAACCCATTCCCCCACCTGGTCCTCAACCGGCACAACCAAATGCACAGAATTGGCCTGCTCAAAATGAGCTTGGGGATTTGATTATTTAGCACCAAAACCAGACTTCTCTCCGCTCTAGAGAATTGCCAACTTTCAATGATGATCTTGTAAGTTACCTTCCTTTTATTAATGCCTTTGAACATCGCATTGCACAAAAAACTGAGAATGACTAAGACCGGCTCTACTTCCTAAATCAGTATACATCTGGTCAACCCAAAGAGTTAGCTCGAAGCTATTTGCATATGGATGCCCAGGCTGGATATGCAGAGGCCAGACGACTTCTTAATGAACACTTTGGTAATCCGTATTGCTTCAGCACTGCTTACATTCAGAGAGCTTTAAACTGGAATACAATAAAATCTGAGGATGGTAAAGCGCTCCACAGCTTTGCATTGTATTTAAGAAGCTGTTGTAATATACAAAACCCAAAACCAATTAAGTTGGCACGTTATGTAAATCGTAGATAAAAACAGAATACAATGATTTGCAAATCCTTTTCAACTTATATTCAATTGAATACACTGCAAAGACAAGATGTTTAATATTCAAAATGAGAAACTTTTTTTTTTTTGCTAATGATCATTAACAGCAACACATTGCAAAAAAGTTGGCACAGGGGCCTTTTTACCACTGTGTTACATCACCTTTCCTTTTAACGACACTCAGTAAACGTTTGGGAACTGAGGAGACCAATTTTTGAAGCTTTTCAGGTGGAACTCTTTCCCATTTTTGCTTGATGTACAGCTCAAGTTGTTCAACAGTCAGGGGTCTCCGTTGTCATATTTTACACTTCATAATGCGCCACACATTTTCAATGGGAGACTGGTCTGGACTACAGGCAGGCCAGTCTAGTACCCGCACTCTTTTACTACAGAGCCATGCTGTTGTAACACGTGCAGAATGTGGCTTGACATTGTCTTGCTGAAATAAGCAGGGGCGCCCATGAAAAAGACGTTGCTGGGATGGCAACATATGTTGCTCCAAAACCTGTATGTACCTTTCAGCATTAATGGTGCCCACATATGTGTAAGTTGCCCATGCCTTGGGCACTAATACACCCCCATACCATCACAGATGCTGGCTTTTGAACTTTGCGCCTATAGCAGTCCAGATGGTTCTTTTCCTCTTTGGTCCGGAGGACACGACGTCCACAGTTTCCAAAAACAATTTTAAATTTGGACTTGTCAGACCACAGAACACTTTTCCACTTTGCATCAGTCCATCTTAGATGAGCTTGCGCCCAGCGAAGCCGGTGGCGTTTCTGGGTACTGTTGATAAATGGCTTTCGCTTTGCATTGTAGAGTTTTAACTTGCACTTGCAGATGTAGCGACGAACTGTAGTTACTGACAATGGTTTTCTGAAGTGTTCCTAAGCCCACGTGGCGATGTCCTTTACACACAGATGTTGGTTTTTGATGCAGTACCGCCTGAGGGATCGAAGGTCACGGGCATGTTGGTTTTCGGCCTTGTCGCTTACGTGCAGTGATTTCTCAAGATTCTCTGAACCTTTTGACGATATTACGGACCGTAGATCATGAAATCCCTAAATTTCTTGCAATATCTCGTTGAGGAATGTTGTTTTTAAACTGTTCGACAATCAGCTCTCGCATTTGTTCACAAAGTGGTGACCCTCGCCCCATCCTTGTTTGTGAATGACTGAGCATTTCAGGGAAGCTGCTTTTATGCCCAATCAAGGCACCCACCTGTTCCCAATTAGCCCGTTCACCTGTGGGATGTTCCAAATAAGTGTTTGATGAGCATTCCTCAACTCTCTGTCTTTTTTGCCACTTTTGCCAGCTTTTTTGAAACATGTTGCAGGCATCAAATACCAAATGAGGTAATATTTGCAAAAAATTACAAAGTTTACCTGTTCGAACATGAAGTAACTTGTCTTTGCAGTGTATTCAATTGAATATAGGTTGAAAAGGATTTGCAAATCATTGTATTCTGTTTTTATTAACGATTTACACAACGTGCCAACTTCACTGGTTTTGGGTTTTGTAGTTCGAAGTCTATCAGACATGACTGAGCTTGACACCCCCTCCAATTTAAAGTATATTTTGTCCAAGCTGCCATGCAAGCTACGGGAGCGATTCAGGGGCATACGCAACTCCGAGCCAGATTCCATCATTTTGAGGAATTACTTGAAAAGCAAGTCAGAATATTGTTAGATCCAGTGTTTGGCACCATTCAGGATTCAGCTAATAAGGTCATAAGAACAAAGCGGGGCCTAGTGGGAGCAGCATATCTGAGAGCCACCTGGAGACTCAGCTAAGACTGGCCTACAGTAAACCATTCTTCTTCTGCAAAGGAGACCACTTTATGGAATCCTGCCACGAGACGGCGCTGCAGCAGCACAAGGATAAAGTTGAATTCTTAAAGAATAACGGGGGAATGTGTTTTGCATCTCTCCTTAAAGGCCATACCAGCAGTCCATGTAAAAGGTGCCTGACTTGTCTGATATGTCATAAAAGGCATCCTACCATCTTGCACATGCAAGTCCCAGTCAAGTCACCCTCGATGCAACAAGCCACTAACCCTAGTGGCCCAGTTACACAACCGTCAACATGTGAAGTCAACAGTAGCAATCGCAATCCAGTGTCCATGTCTAAGAAGCATACTGGGGCCGGTGTGGTGGACTGCAAGCTTGCGATTGTGCCTGTGAAGCTTAAATCTGTTAAAAGCAATCATGCCATCCTTACCTATGCGTTTCTAGACTCAGGAAGTTCCACATCCTTTTGCACACAGAAGTTGATGGAGGATCTACATGTGGAGAGCAGAAGAGCAGAAATCCTTCTCAGAACCATGGGGCAAGAGAGAGCTGTGGGTACACACTGTGTAACAGGATTGGAGGTGAGCAGCTTTGAAGGGTCCGATTTCACGAAACTTCCCAAAGTCTTCACACAAAACAGAATCCCCGTAAGCCATGGAAATATTGCTACAGAAGAGGACATACGAAAGTAGCCTTATTTGAAAGACGTTCAACTCTCCACCATTGGAGCAGATATTAGTCTGCTCATTGGAGCCAATGCCCCATGGGTACTAGAGCCTTGGAGAATCATACACAGTCAAGGAGATGGGCCTTACGGTGTTAGGACCTATTTAGGACGGCTCTTCAATGGTCCATTGAGTGGCGGTTCGTTACTGATGAACGTGGCCGTCAATGTGTCTCTTCAAATAGAATCTCTGTGGCCAGAATAGAGGAGCTGCATGTCAGGCAGTATTACCAAGGCTTCCCTGAGAGGGTCTGTCAGGAGCAAGCTGTCCTTTGAGGACAAGAAATTCCAAAAAATTGTAGATTAATCAGCCATAAAGAAAGACGGACATTACGAAATGAAGTTACCTTTCTGTGATGAGAACTTTGTTATTCCAAATAATAAACCTGTGGCCGAGCTACGAGTTATGATCCTACGGAGGACACTGAATAATGAGGTCAGATGATATGAAACATTTTAGTGTGGCAAATACACAAAAATAAAAGAATTCAGGGAGTGGCAATACCTCTTCACAGTACTATATATGGGCAGATGCTTCTGTCCATCTTTCTGGAATTTTTTGGGTTCACTTGTCGCCTTTAAGGTGGAAGTGTCATTGCATATCAAAGCAGAAATATTATGTGATCCCCTTTATATCCAAACAGTGACAAAGCATCCTATCTGCTTCATCATGAAGCATGATGAAGACTGGGAGTGGTTTCTTCCTGGATGGTAATGGCCTAGGTCCCACAAGACACAAGGGACCATGACCGATGGATTTTGTGAGAATGACAATAATCCGAAACATATGCTACCATCCACCCAGTTATCAGATTTCAGAACTTCAACCAACTAGCCACATATGGGAGATTCGAGGACAACATGTAGCTTCACTCCACAGAAAAGCTCGTCGTTTGTGTTCAACCAGTCATTACCATGCAGGTGCAACAAGCAAAATGCTAGAGAAATTGCGAATTATGAAAAAAGGCATCTGAGACTTTCAAGGTGACATACTGTATTTATTTGTTTTAAACATGGCCAAATGGGTCTTACAAATACTGTTGTGAATTCATCTACAAAAAAAAACACACATATCCAGGCCTTGAGAGATCCCTCCTCTCACTCCATCTGTGCCGGCCTGAAAAATGAGCTGTTTTGAGTGGGTGTGAAGGAAATGTAAATGAGACACGGCTCTGATTGGCTGCCTGGCCGCTTTGATTCCAGGGGAGGGCACAGACCTGAAAAACCAGGAAACTCAGATGGCCGGTATTTCAGGACAGCTCTCTGCTGCATCTATTGCTGTAACACCATACATGTTTGATCCCGAATCTGAACTCGAGTGGGAGTAGGATGGCTATTGAAATGTTGCAGTAACATTTAGCAGGATGTCAATGAGTGGTTGTCGATATTTTAGTGTTTTGCTCGTACTGTCTCGCCTTGCATGCTTGTGGTTGTAGCTGTATCATATAGTCATGTTATACACCCACTTATTCTTTATAAAATTTGCTATAAGCTCCTGATGACTATTTATACCAAAATGAAACACAATTCTGACACCAAGCTACTTGTAGCAAGAATAAACAAACAGTGTAAGCATCGCTTATGTGGAGCTAGCGAATCGATAACTAGTACCGGAAAGAATTCCTCATCCAATCTCCACTTTTTTTCGGCTTCAGCTTTTTAAAGGTGGATAGAATTCCACCAAGGCAATGCAGAGAAATTGTTTGTGATACCAGACACGTTACAGCTTGAGTGTTTTGTGATTGCTTTCACCGCGGTAGCATCAGAGAGTTAGCCCACACAATGGCAAAGTACCCTGGCTGACCCCGGTCCTGGAAAAAGTAAAACACTCTTTTCACAGCTGCTGTAAACAAACCCAAACACTAACTCCAAGCTTGGCAAAATCTACGTCTGGTCTGGCCTAACTGCAGCCCAACTTTGCAGACACATACAACGCCTCTCCAGTTAACTTTAACTGTTGCGGTCAGGCAACGTTATGATAAACTACCACCTTGATGCTAAAAAAAAATAACACAAGCACACCAATCAGAACTGCCTATAAGTTAACCAGGAGCATTGTTAAGTAGCACTGCCAGCAAACTAACATGCGGGAGTAACCCAGCATTCATATCAACGACAGAGACGAACCCTGCAATACAAATTTAGAAAGTTTTCGTTTTTGTTTTGTTTTTTTATTTCGGCATGATTGTATAGTCGTTTCATGACAATTTCAACACAACACAACATGTATCATGTATCATGACCGAAAGGGTCGCGGGAGAAGCGAAATCGCTTGTCAAAGTCCCGCCCCCAACATCCAGAAAACAGTTTGATTATGCTTAAGATATCATAGGGATTATAAATCACAGCAGAGCTAGCGTCCATGTACGCTACGATTTAAACGTCAGAAAATAAGATCGTAAGATTTATGAATATCATGAGAATTATAATTACAGAATAGGTGACTGTCCATATAACTTTAGATTCAAATGCCACTCTTGATCCAATGTGACATTGCCCCGAAACCCCTTTCTTAATCATTTGGTTTGTTCCGGCTAATTTGGAGTAGATGAGAGGTATAATAATACCGGATCTTTGCTTGGATCTCTTGATTGAATGAACGTTGAAAATTTTTTTTCATGCAATGCCCAAATACTTAGATCCCTCTCGTCAGCAGTACTGTCTCGTACAGTTGGGGTCGATCCAGCTTTCAGAATTTGCTTGGTAGCTACTCCTTGATATTGTCCATAATTTTGTGATAGAGTCCGGTAAAAAGTCGTTTGCACCAACAAGGAGGTTCTTGCCCACGTGGATTTGGGTGTTATCGTCAAAAGAACTGATGCTGATTTTGGGTACCCACCAAGGAACAGCCAACGCATTTGACTGTCATCGCTATCTCTACCTTCCTTGACCTGTTGCTTGCAGGGGAAAAATGGCTTCCAGTCTTTTATTTTTTCCCTGGACGCTGCGTTAGACCCCGCCCATGATAAGAAAACAATTTACAGGGGCGTAGCCATGCCCACGTTCTACGTAGAAGGACAAAATCTGACTGGCTCGCTCCAGCACAGTAATAAATGAAAGTCAAGCTTACTCCAGATTGACCTGTTTGTCATTTTGCGCAGTTTTTGCATCAGTAGGCACACCATAGAGTTAGTATATACAAGAAAAAGCAGTGAAAAGTTCATTTTTCATAATATGTCCCCTTTAAGTTATTTAATATTCCATTAAATATTTTATAAAATTCTGGTATTTATGTCATTGCCAAACAAGAAGAGCAATATTCAAAACCTCCAATCATATGTCAATGAAAATATTATAACATTCTTCTTCTGCTAAGAAAAAAAACTACCTTTGTGTGTAGACATATATTTGAGGAGATTTTCTATATTATTAAAATATGATTATGATCCCGACTCACAGGACATGGAGCCTAATGTTACATTTTGTATGGTGATTGAAAGAGGGGAGATGTATGGTCCACTCACGATGCAGGGCCAGAAATGTCAATTTAATGAGTGCCATATTAACAATGCAGCTAATGCACACAGTACGTAGAGCAGCAGTTCAGGTCAAACCTCTCTAATGAGCAGACTGTATGAGGAAGGTGTGACTAAACTTTCCAATTACCCCTTCGAAATGTGACAGCACAAAATATGATTAGCATATTTTTAACTTAACATTGTAATGCTCATTAAAAACCAACGATCAGTAAGTGAAGGCAGAAAATTTTGAGAATACTGATATAAAGCTGTTTTATTCTTCTTTGGGCCACATGTAAATATGGGTCACGGTAAGTGCAACGTGGAATGGTTCATGACAGCATACTACATTTGTGTAAGGTCACAGACCCCCGCCAAAAATAAAAAATCCATGGTCAGCAAGATGTACCTGCATTCTCTGGACAAATGCTGATTGGTTGACTGTTCATGCAAGATGAACAAATGTGGGGAAAAAGTAGGAATTTGTAAATCTATTGGAAAGTTCAAGAAGGAGTTCATATGTCTTGGCCAATAAGAATTTATCTAGAGAGCAAACTTGTATTTGTTTCAGCATGAAACATACGGGATAAAAGCAAGGCTGCCCAGGTAGAAAGTGGTGATTTATACTTGCAAACATTTATACTCCAAAATAGAAATATACTGCTGACATAAATGCAGGTTCTTGTCCTTCATTGGGTGACAGGCAAACAAGTGGACATTGTTACACATGTAATGGATGATGAAGGACACCTTTTGCAAAAGGAAAGCAGATAATCATTGTCCCCAAGTGTGTCAAATAATACAAATGCTGTTGCTTCACTCTGGTTGTGCCACCATCCTGAGGCTTACTTCCTATCCCCTTGATAATTGAATGAAGTTCATTGAGCTTGGTGACCACAAAAAAATAACAATGCTGATTTTAAGTTCAGCTCTACCTGAAGTTCATGTTTTTTGCTGATTTTTAGAGGACAAATTTGAAGCAATTTAAAGAGTAACTAATTTTCAAGCCACTTTTTTTTTTTTTTTGCTCAAAAACAATGTGCTGCATATTGGTATTTAGTCATGTTGTTGATTGATTCAAGTCCAACTCTTGACAGTTTAGTGCAAAGTCATTAGATTTTATATTTAACAGAAATGCAGGATGCCTACCCTCTACTGGATGAAACCCAGCGAATGCTCCATCCAACTCCTGCCTCGCACACCTCCTCCCCTCCGTGTCCTCAATTTTTTTTCTTCCCCCCAAACATTAGAGGCTTCTGGCAGGATTTGGCATCTTGTGACAAACCATGTGCCAGTGCTTGAGAATCACAGGTAATTGTGGAAAAAAAAAAAAATCATAATTTTTTTTCCCTTTACCCCTTAAATGCTCCCTGTGACAAATTTGTCACACAATTTCGGGAATTGTCAAAACCACTGACCCCACATCAATTTTCAACCTAATAGAGTACTAAGTTGATGACGTCACCGCTACATAGCTTCTGGTGTCCCTATGACAATCTGATAAAATCCCTATCAAAATTTATAATGGAGTTCGGACACTTTCTGGCATTGCTCGAACTCGTATTAATTCTAAGAGCCTCCTCGCTCTGACATTGGCCTACAGGGTATACAGATTCAAATGATCACATCAAACTCGTAGTTTATTGCCAAAAATTATTTGCGTTTGCACGTGTAGTTCAATTTGTAGTCCACTTCACCGCGCTACATATCCGCTGCTCAAGCGAGTACCCCGTGATTTGTTCTAAGCCAATGAGGTACCTCTGTTTCAGCCAACGTTCATAAAATACCATGATGGTAGCCTATCAGTGCCCTACACTGCCGTATGTCCTTGCACCCGTTCCCAAATAGCGGGCTATTATTAGCTAGCTACATACCTAGAAATGAAAAGATCACAATGAATAGTTATTTCGCCATTTAGCTAGCTAGCATTTAGCTACACTATCGAACCAGCTAGTGGGCTTATTACATCTTGTGCACATAGCTAAACTGATAGAAACATTAAATGGTATTGTCACTTACCATTATTTAGCAAGCAAGCTAGTATGATTACTCAATAAATATCACTAGCTTAGCGAGCTAGCTAAGTGAATAAAAGCAGTAAAGAGCCATTATTTGGCTGCTTAGCTAGCGTTTAGCTGCAGGCATTTCACAAGCTGGCATTTAACTAAATGCGCCAAATATAAATTAGAAAACTACTGAAGTCGGTGAACTACGTAGCTTGCTAGCTAAATCAGCCTGCTGACAGCGAGTTCGCTGTCAGTTATGCTTTGACAAGGCTGATAAGCTCATTCGCTGACTACTGAGCTTTTAAGCAAACAGACGTTGGCCAAAGATGCCTAGCTATTGAAGTAAATTGGCGCTAATTGTAAAACTTGATATCTAGCAAGGAGGGCGTAACCAAGTAGAATGTAGAGGAGCTGACTAATTAAGCCAGCAAACGGCTGTAGCAAGGTGCTATAAATTCGAGATGGGTGATTTCTAACCATTCACTCTATAAAATTCGCCCTGAACTCATTCAGCCTGGGAATCAGAGGATCATGGGACGTGCAGTTTTTTTTTACTACAAAGAGGATTAGCATGGTGGCGAAAAAATAAAACGATTTGAAATATAGCTCATTCCGGTCAAGAAAAATTATGTTTGTTTTTAGTCGGAAGTATAATGCAAAATCTCGAAAAAAAAAGATGGAGGCTTGAAAACAATGGGAAGTAATTCAAAAGTGAACTGAAAAAACAGTATGGGTAAAATGAATGGGAAATTTTACTTTCGACACCAGCGTGTCGTCATCAATTTAGTACTCTATGCCCATAGTGACATATTTAGACCATCAGTGCTGCCATCTGATGCGTAAAAGTGGAACTGTCACTTCACTGGCTGCATCAGCTAACCTTTCCAATATGGCCGCTCCCATGGTGGAATCCACACAATAGATCAGCACCCATTCATCACTGGATAAAGAAGACTAACAGGTAAACTAATGAAAAATCAGCTATGCCTAATACTTCAGCTATATGTCAACTGTTTTATCATTCAAGTCATTTTAGGTCCTTGAAATGCCAAAACTAAAATGAGGTCTAAGGTCACCAAAAATTCAAAATTGCTATTGGGTTGTTATCAGCCCCTCCCCAGGACATATTAACAGAATACATAGACTTTTCTTTCAACTTTTACTATAGTTGGGCAATTTAGGGTTAAAAAAATTTGAACCAAGCTGCCCAGGTAAGCTCACTTTGTTGAGGCGCCGCACTTGTGGAGCAGTAGTGACTAATATGGCGCGGGTTTGATCCCCGGTCGTACCAACCAGCAGTGGTCAGCAGCTTTTTCAGAACAGCGCATGATTAGCTAAAGTGCTGTACGGATCCAAATTGGGAAGGGACTTCTGGAAAGGGAAATTAAAAATGATAGCCTTGTTAGTTGCTCAAGCGCCTCCTGTTGGCCAGCCAGGCGCTCGTCAGTGAGATTCTAAGCTTGCTCATGTTCGGTTATCCTCCGTCCTCATTCTGAACGTGCGATGTGAGAGTAAAGATGCAGGGGAAGACAGACGCATGCTTCAGAGGAGAGCCCTGGACTGTCTCCCTCTCCTGAGCTGGCAACAGGGGGTGGCATACCTTTGGATATTATATAGTATTGGATATAGTATGTTTGGATATTACCGTCAAAACGCATATCATTCAAATTTACATTTGTGGCTAGTCACATATTGAGAAGGACTTTAGGTGCAATCAAAAGTATCAGGTAAGTAGGCTAAAAGCATTCGTCTTAAGACAACCCAATAGCGATATGCATCGAAGCTGGTCATATTGGTACCAGATTAAGGTGCCTTATGGCATGTCATTGCCCAGTATGTTGTACAGCAATCACAGCTGTTAGAATCTAGGCAAGGGACCAGATGCCTAGGCGGAGTACAATCCAAAAGTGAGTTTTATTGATTGGAATACAGTAATGACAGATGGGGACAGTGCACTTGGTAGAATGACACAGTTCTGTTCAGATGGTAATAAGTGTGGGCATTGGCATGTCTGCGCCTGGCCAGTGGCATCCCAGGGTAGAAGGCAGATGGAGATCACACTCCCCACAGTCAAAATTTCAGGTAGAAGGTTTGCAGAGTTTAGCAGGACCATCGTCCATTCCCAATCCTGATGACTGGAGAGGGCTTGAACGATGTTCCTGATAAACTCGCCAGGACTAATTCTTAAGGGGACGCTCCATGCGCATGTGTGAGTCCGGGTGTTTACAAACTTTGGATCTGTCTATGTAATATGTATGAACACCCCGCCCCCCATAAGCACCATTGAAACGACATCAATTAATTTCAGGCCATTTCAACGTTGAAAAATCATCATCTTTACAACATACACTCAACAAAAATATAAACGCAACACTCTTGTTTTTGCTCCCATTTGTCATGAGATGGACTCAAAGATCTAAAATTCATTCCAGATACACAATATTACCATTTTTCTCAAACATTGTTCACAAATCTGTCTAAATGTGTGATAGTGAGCACTTTTGCTTTGCTGAGACAATCCATCCCACCTCACAGGAGTGCCACATCAAGATGCTCATCAGACACCATGATTAGTGCACAGGTGTACCTTATACTGCCCACAATAAAAGGCCACCCTGAAATGTGCAGTTTTTGCTTTATTGGGGGTCTGGGGACTCAGAACCAGTCAGTATCTGGTGTGACCACCATTTGCCTCATGCAGTGCAACACATCTTCTTCGCATAGAGTTTATCAGATTGTCAATTGTGGCCTGTGGAATGTTGGTCCACTCCTCTTCAATGGCTGTGCGAAGTTGCTGGATATTAGTGGGAACTGGTACGCGCTGTCGTATACGCCGGTCAAGCACATCCCAAACATGCTCAATGGGTGACATGTCTGGTGAGTATGCTGGCCATGCAAGAACTGGGACATTTTCAGCTTCCAAGAATTGTGTACAGATCCTTGCAACATGGGGCCGTGCATTATCTTGCTGAAACATGAGGTGATGTTCGTGGATGTATGGCACAACAATGGGCCTCAGGATCTCATCACGGTATCTCTGTGCATTCAAAATGCCATCAATAAAATGCACCAGTGTTCTTCGTCCATAACAGATGCCTGCCCATACCATAACCCCACCACCACCATGGGCCACTCGATCCACAACATTGACATCAGCAAAGCGCTCACCCACACGGCACCACACACGCTGTCTGCCATCTGCCCTGAACAATGTAAACCGAGATTCATCCGTGAAGAGAATACCTCTCCAACGTGCTAGACGCCATCGAATGTGAGCATTTGCCCCCTCAAGTCTGTTACGGCGACGATCTGGAGTCAGGTTAAGACCCCGATGAGGACGACGAGCATGCAGTTGAGCTTCCCTGAGACGGTTTCTGACAGTTTGTGCATAAATTCTTTGGTTATGCAAACCAATTTTTTCAGCAGCTGTCTGAGTAGCTGGTCTCAGACGATCTTGGAGGTGAACCTGCTGGATGTGGAGGTCCTGGGCTGGTGTGGTTACACGTGGTCTGCGGTTGTGAGGCCGGTTGGATGTACTGCCATATTCTCTGAAATGCCTTTGGACACGGCTTATGGTGGAGAAATGAACATTCAATGCCCGAGCAACGGATCTGGTTGACATTCCTGCTGTCAGCATGCCAATTGCACGCTCCCTCAATGCTTGCGCCATCTGTGGCATTTTGCTGTGAGACAAAACTGCACATTTCAGAGTGGCTTTTTATTGTGGGCAGTATAAGGTACACCTGTGCACTAATCATGGTGTCTGATGAGCATCTTGATGTGGCACACCTCTGAGGTGGGATGGATTGTCTCAGCAAAGCAAAAGTGCTCACTATCACACATTTAGACAGATTTGTGAACAATGTTTGAGAGTAATGGTAATATTGTGTATCTGGAATGAATTTTAGATCTTTGATTCCATCTCATGACAAATGGGAGCAAAAACAAAAGTGTTGTGTTTATATTTTTGTTGAGTGTAGATTGAACAACAGTTTTTCAAACGTTGAAATGGTAACTTTAATTGAACATTGAATCAACACAGATTTTTCAACCTCAACCAAAAATAACAAATCTGACTAAAATCCAACATTAAATTAATGACTTTTGCTATCTGGGGTGTTCTGTCAGGAGGAATGGGGAAAAATTACAAAGGCAAGAATTGAAAGACTCTTAGCTGGCTACAGAAAGTGTTTGCAAGCTGTTATAGCTGCCCGAGGAGGAGTTACTAGCTGATAGGGTTCCCTAACTTTGCACAAGGCCTGTTTTCTTGTTTTATTATTTCGTAACTAAGGTAAAAAATTATTCTTGCTTTAAAATGTGATGGCATGTGTCATATTTAACTTTGTAGCATTTAGTGTTCAGGTTTGCTTTCAATCACTTGGAGATTAATTGTAACAGACATTTAAACATGTTGATATTGTATGCAGACACGGCGCTTGGCATACGCTTATCACGCACTGCGCCTAGGGCACTAACTGCCTGGGGGGGCACCAAAAAAATCAAGCCCATAAAAAAATAATAATAATAACAGTATTTAATATTTAAAACAAAAGTTTGTAAAGGATGTTAATAAATATAAGTAATACAAAAATAACGTAGGCTTATTCACGCTAAAAAAGATTAATCTCATGCGCGGCCCTCTCATCGGTCTACCTTTGGTGCCCCCTCCCCCCCCTCCCTAGTAGTTTGCTCCATTATGCTTCAATCACAAATTTGGCAGAAGTTTATTCCGGAGATCTGGACGTGTCATCGAAATCGAAAAGGCATCAAGAGTCGGGGGCGGAAAAGAGGAAAAGAAAAAAACTGCGAGATGATGCTCGCGCGTCACTTGCAGGTAAGACAATGTTTTAATTAACAATGATTTATTTTGTAACAGCTACGTTTACATGACCACAATAATCCGATAACTGGGAATAATCGGGTAATGGCAATAATCTGATTTGACGCGTTTTCATGTACTTCAGTAATGTGATAATCGGAAAAACCTGGTTTACATGGTACAGTCAATAGTTCGATTTCTTTCCAAGTACATGACGTAAAACTCTTGGTCTCAGCATAGGCCTTCCTCCAGTCCTACCAAAAACCTGTGCTTGCTGGATGTGCGTTCGGAGTAAGGACTGGTGGGAGATGCAAAATGGAGAGAGAATTTCAGGATTTCTCGGGGAGCATTCGTGAAACTGTGTGATGAAATGAAGGATATCATGAGCCCAGGAGAGATGACCGCTGTACCTCTAGAAATGCGAGTGGCGATTGCGTTATATAAGATCGCTAGCTGCGGAGAGTGTAGGCTGATAGCGAATCAGTTTGGTGTCCATAAAGCGTCTCTAGTTAGCTACATCCGTTTTTCTATTTGTACACATTCGCAGATGTATCCCTGTCAGTTTCCACTGCTGAGCGAAGCTTCTCCAAACTTAAACTCATTAAAACATACCTGCGCTCATCAATGGGCCAGGAGCGTTTAAGTGGTCTGGCTGTCATCAGCATCAATGGGGAAATTGCTCAGAAACTGTCATATGATGACCTGATAGCTGATTTCGCAGCCCGAAAATGCAGACGTGTGCCTCTGTAGGACCTCTAACAACTGGTGCTTGCATTTTAAAAAAAGTATTTAAAGTTCCTTACCCAGAACTGTGATAACAGTTAAAAACATGTTTATTTGTTGATAGTTGTGGCATTTTTTTTATTTAGATTATTTATTTTTATTTGAGTATTTGATGCCATTGTTAGTGTTTTATAAAGACTTAATTATTGTTATCTCTTATTAATAATAGTAATAATAATAATATCATAATAATAATAATTTTTATTATTATTATTATTTATCTCTATCTCAGTTTTTGAACCATTAATATTGACAACTTATTATGTAAAATAAAGCAAAACTGACAAATACTCAGATATTGTTCATTTCTGTCAGGGGTGGGTGGGTGGGGGGGGCACCACAAAGCATTTATGCTTAGGGCACCAAAATGGCTAGCTCCGGCCCTGATTGTATGGCTAATATACAAAACTATACACCAACTAATTCACATATCATATCATACTGCCAAGCCTGGGAAGACCATCCGTGATCATACAAAAGTCACACATAAGTTTTAGATAGAATGTATTATATACATTTTATTGATTCAATTTAGGAATTCCAGCCGTTTAATTAATATTCCTCCAAATTACTGAAAAAAATAAAAATAAAGGGCTTGAACTAGGGAGGGACGTAAAGTTATGGCCTCAAAGGAAGGACCAGAAGTTGAAGAAAGAACCAGGGGAAGAGATACAACTACTATACAAAAGCATTTAAGACCTGGAATTGAGCTTTAGTGCATGAGAAGTACAGGCGGATGATTCAGGCTGCTTTTGTGGTATTGGGTGGAGATGTACTCTTCCAAAAAAGAAACTATACATTGTTATACATACATACATACATGTATACTATACATCAATTTATTATACATGAAATGTTTTGACAAATGTTGAAAACATATTGAAAAGAAAGTGTAATCAATTATTCAATATTTGTATAGTTTCTTTTTTGGAAGAGTATATTTTAGGGGTAAGACTTTTTTCTAAATGGCATCAACCTCGTCACTCCATATTTCAATGTCAGTCAATCACTGTTATGAGAGTCAACTTGATTGTGTTCATAAAATACTATCTTTTTTGTAGCCCAGCTTTAGCTTATCCAACCTTCCTCGGAATGGTAGCATGACTCCTGTAAAAACATAATTTTCTTTCTAAACTAGACAAAGTGTACGTGTATAGAATATAGCCAGTGCGGTGACCGGACTTTTTGCAGGCACAGAACGCACCAAAATAAGCAGCAAAACTAATGTGCTTCAATGAAAGAAATCACCTTTATGCGACAGTAGCTTAAAAAAAGAAAGATTTAAACAAAGGATTTAAAACTATGAACTACTGGAAGATCTGGGAAAACTCTATTAAGAGTTCTGACTTATCAGACCTTAAAAACAAAATTGAAAACAGTTTTCACAGTGTTCTCTGTATTATAACTATGGAACATCTGGGTACTTTCAGAGTACACAACCCGTATGTGACATCGCGGAAAATGAGACTGTCGGCGGACTGGTTACAGTGGAAGAGGAGCAACATTTGGAAAGCAAATATCAAGTCGCATGAAACTTTTTTCTCGTTATATGAGTGAATACCTTCAACCTTCCATGAAATTGCCATAACGGACCAATTTTATTGGTACTTATTTTCTTTGAGTCCGTACTTTAAATCATGTGGCAGGAATGATTGTTGCTTGTAATATGGACACACTGATTAAATTGCCAGCTACATAACTTGTGTAATGCCAACCATTGAATGCACATCAAAATTGGATAGAGGGCTGTAACATTTTGTGTACTGCACTGTCCTGTAACACAGACCACTGTAATTACAGTCCTGCTTCACTAGGGGGCTGGCCCAGACCACTGGTCTGTAACACAAAATGTTACAGCCCCTACAGCACAATTGAGCAGGGGGTAGCCAAAGGAAAAAATTAATCCTAATTAATAATATATATATATATATATATATATATATACAAACTCAATTTCATTGCATTTTGACTTCTATCGGGAAAAATAAAAGCCCAATTTCGATTTCACCTAACCACCCTGTCATAAGAGTGCTATTTTTATCAATCCCACAATGCCATGTGCGACTTAAGTTTATCATTGGAAAAATTTGTGGTATTAGCTCACAGGCAAAGAGAATAAATTTTTTTTCACATTAGCAAATTTCAGAAAGACATATACTTGTTGCAAGAAAACCACCTGACTCTTAGAAGTTAAGAAATCCACTAGTCATTCAAGTGTTCCTTTCAACTTTCGAATCAAACAAAAGAGTTACATTGATACTAATTTACCAAAAAATACCATTAATCCATAACAACACCTTCACTGACCCCAAAGCATGATATGTCATCAATGCCTCCATTAACAACTTTAATATCATAATTGCAAACATTGATAACCCTAATAAAGATGATCCTTGTATCTTCCATGTAGTGGGTGGACTTTGGCTGAAAGCTGGGGGTTCTGTATCACTTTAGTGTTTGGCTTCCAGAAGGAAAATTCATGATTACATCAAAATACGTAATGTACAATAAGTTATTGCTTATGCCATATGTCTTACATAACCTGTGGAACTTGCTGCAGGTATAAATTCTCTACTTGTTTGTGAGAGACAGATACAATGCAAAATAAAGTTAAACCTCAGCAATATGCTGAAGTATAAAACCATCTCTACTTTACAAAAGTTTAAGATGCTTTATTTTTTGGGCCCAAGGCATCCTTTGGATCCTCTCAACTGTGTTTCAACGCAATTTGAAAAAAAATTCTTTGCTTTAAATTCAAGGTTGTACATTTACCACAAGTCCTGAGTGTTGTCTTTTTGAAAAACGAACACCCATATTTGCAGCAGACTACCAGCTTTTTTTTTGTGCATGTTATTATTTATTTTCCTCCTCATCATGCCAAGGCATTCTTAATAATGGCTGTATTTCTGCTTTAATTCCTCCTGCATCTGACAAAACGCTGCTTCGGCTATTCATCTTTATATTTATTCATGCTTCTGAAGTTAAAGACCTTTTTTCTTTTGCTGGGGATGTATGACATCAAAAAAATAAAAACAAGGAAAAGCCTTTGACAGATAAAAGAGAAATCACACAAAAGCAACCATTGAATAACAAAATTCTTCTCACTATTTTACTTACCACAAAAAACTCCCACGATACACCTGTTTAGGCTTGCTGGTTTTTTTTTTTTTCTGTCGTCACAGAAATATCTAAAGACTTGACAGATGGTGTTGTTTTCTACTAGTTCAGATTTAAATTCATGCCATTACAAAGAGGCTTAGAAGGACATATAGCAGGGATCCTCAAATCTGGACCTCGAATCCAAATCCAGCCCCGGTTTTCTGTTATCCCAGGCAAGTAAATGAACAGCTGGTGCCTCAGATTGGCCAGACTGTGTTAACACCTGACTCCCAGGTAAAGGGAGGGTGGAAAACCAGTAGTTCGCGGAGCTCGTAGGGTGTGATTTGAGGACCAGGGACATACAGGCTCGAAACTGAGCCAAAGAATATAGTGGTGTGATATAATTTCCTTACTTTCACCTATCAACTGCTTTGACCCCTCTGTTCTTAAAATTTAGCCGTGGTTGTATTCTGCTCAAGATAGCATAAAACTGCTGGCAGGGACACTTGTGCAATGCCCAACTAGCGTCTGTCTTCATCTAAAGCAGGGCTCCTCAAATCACGGTCCTCGAGGGCCAGGAACTGCTGGCTTTCCATCCTCCCTTTACCTGGGAGTAAGGTGTGATGGCAATCTGGCCAATCAGCAGCATTAATTGTTCGCTTAATTGCCCGGAAGGAAGGAAAACCAGGACTGTATTTGGATTTGAGGTCCAGATTTGAAGAGCCCTGATCTAAAGCAGTCGTTCCCAACCCAGTTCTCAGGACCCCCTGCCCTGCAGGTTTTTGCTCCAGCTCTACTCTTTCACACCTGATCCATTCAAGGGCGTCATGCTGATTGGTTGAAAAAGATCTACCTGAGCAGTGTGTGCATGAAGGTGCATTGGGGCTTAAATGAATAAGGTGTGCAAAAATAAAGCTACAACAAAAACCTGCAGGACAGGGGGTCCTTGAGGACTAGGTTGGGAACCACTGATCTAAAGCGCTGAAATGCCCCAGCCCTCCCCATTCCAGGAGATAACATTCCTTCCTTAACTGAACACCCCACCCCACTAATTAAAGATGACGTGTATGAATGTCATTTGAGGTGAGTGTGTGTGTGTGTGTGTGGGTGGGTGGAATGGATATGAGTGAGTGAGATCAATTAACTGTCAGGTTCAATTAATTGTTGAAAGCAGCTGAAATTTTATCAGAATGCAGGGGTTGATATTATTGCGTCATTATTTCCATTATGTATTCTATGAGGAGGTTTTACAATTATGCAACTGTAATCGTGTCTCTGGATGTCCAATTAAGGAGGATGGTTTTCTTTGCAATAGTTAAGGCAATTAGGATGGTAGATGGGTGGATTGATCATAGAGAGTGACGAGGAAGTGAAGTTTAATTGAATTATGCACAATTTCCAAATCCAGCTATTTTAACAATGAGACACCCTCACTTAACTTCCAGCACCCTGAATACCGAACACAAGAGCAACTGTTAAAACCCCTCACTTATCCAACATGCAGAATAAATTTATTCATTTTAATTTCATTACTAGCAAAGACATCACTAAACAGTTAAATAGCCAAATTCTCTGATAGAGCAGCCTGTTGGTTCCACCTTTGCACGACTCCAAGCCTGATTCAAAAATAGAAAATTTAATAAAATTTGCAGCTTAACATACATTGTCTATGTCTACACATGAGGGTCTGCTACCTTAAACAAGAATTAAACAGACATGAACAATCAAATTAGACGACAAAGAAAGAAAACAACAAACAAAAGCTTGTATCTCCGGACATTGTGCCAAGGAAAGCCAAAATGAATGTTGCAGAATCAAAAGACAGCCAGATCTTCCAATGGAAAGGCAGATATCAACCCTTAAATCCACTGCACAGATGTAAAAATCCTAGTTAGTCTTAATTTGGAAAAAGCCCTTGTACAGAGAAAAGGCCCACATTTTATGTGGTTAAAAAGGGGGTGGGGGTGGGTGTGTGTGTGCATGTGCATGTGTATGCAGGCGCGTGTCTCTGCCCTGCCCTCTATGTAGTGATCAGAGGAGGTTGTGCTGATCGGTGGACCTGTGGATGTCCCAAGCTTTGAGTAATGACAAACTTCCTTTCCTGAAACTAGGCACTGATGTATTAAAATGCCCTCATGTTTTTAGTAGCAAAGCTGAGCACTGAGGAATTTCTTTAAAGAGATAAATGTAGTCTCTGTCTAATGAGACCAAACATGAGATTTGTAGGGGGTAGTGATGCTCATTCATCAAAATACCTCAGATAAGTAGCATGGGGTAGTATGGGTAAATATTGGGTGGCATTCAGGAATACAAAAAAACATTGGAAAAAAACAAAAAAAGAGAAATAAATTAAATAAAGAGAGGACACGATCTTGTCTTGTGGTCGCAAGGCTGTAAAAATGGTGTTCTCTGTTGTCAAAGGAATCCCAGGGGTGTTAACTCATAGTTTATGACCCTTTGCTTGACTCTAACAGCTTTAACGGGGTTATTTTTGGAATGCTTGCAGGAGTCAGTGCAGGGCAGAAATAAAACCAAATTTCCAATAGTTAAGGGTGACAGAACCCGCACAGGTCATTACCAATCGAATTACTTTGCCTTCCTCAACCAAAACTGAGCACTAGTTGCCCGATAAGAGGTTGCCAAGTAAACAGATTAATGGGGATAGTGGAATGCTACACCGCATGATGAGTCATCATTTGTGAGTGATTTCATCCCAGAAATGGTGAATAGGGGGCCAGTGCCTGGGGGATTGTGGGTGGTGAATTATCTTGGATGTTTAGAGTACATTGTGATCAAGTGTCCGAGTCTATGAATCCCATTTTAGAAATTCCATACTGAGTAATGTGTGCCTCATGTATTACTTTATATTGTGTGAGTTGTAGTTAGTATTGTTTGACATTGAGAAGGTGTTCTTGCAGATTTGAGACTACAAGTCTGTAGCCTCCCATTGCATTACTGGAAGCAATATTGTTCTGTCTGGTAAAAATAAGGTTTTGCAATTTTGAAAAGATTTTCTTATAATTTGTGAGTTTGCAAATTTCTTAAATTTCTGAAACTTTGTCTCACTTGTTCTGATTCGCCTCTGTTTTGTTTGTTCTTGCCAGCTTCCCTTCACATGTTTCTGTGATGGTTAGGTATTCAATAAATGTTCCTGAGATGTGCTTTTCTTACAAATTTGATTTGTTTGATAATATTTCATTTTATCAGGTGCTTTCAGGTTCTTTCAGTTCCTTCAGAGTTCGGTAGGGCATTGAAATAGTCATAGAAACTGCTCATAAATCTTGTGATACATGCTTTGATGGACCTGTAGCGTTTTCTGGAAGGCAAAAGTTCAAACAGGTGATGGGCAGGGTGGAATAAGTCCTTTTGGATGTTGTGTCTTCTGCAGGCAACAGGAGGTGAAGATATCATCCAGTGCAGGTAGCTCTTGGTTTATGATGGTCTGTGTAGTCTTCATAACTCTCTTCAGGGACTTTTTGTCTGCTGCAGCGATGCACCACACCTGCATGCTGTATGTGATGAGACTTTTAATGGAGCAGCAGTAGAATGATACCAAGAGTACTCCGTCTTGACTTGGTGCTGTGGTGTTTGTCGTCCATGAGAGGTCCTCTGAAATATGTGTGCCCAGGAATTTGAAGCTGGATACCTGCTCTACCCTCTCCCTGTTGATATGCAGTGATTTATGTACATCCTGCTTCTTCCTGATGTCAATCCATGAACAAACATACGTAACGTTATTCGACTGTAGAGAATATTTGAAATGTCTGTGCCAACATAGAATTAAGTTAGCCAAACTTAGCTGAATCTTATCTGTCCAGGAGAAAATTAGAAACTTCAGGGTCGGTCTTCAAATTCTTTTCCGCTTTCAGCCACTCCATCTTTCAAAGGCATATGCTATACAGATCCTTGTTTTGTTTCTGATTTTGTCACAACATATTTCGGAATCATAACGATGCCTTTTAGGTTTAGTAACACCAGACATTTGTGCTCTGAAACGCTGGTAGCTGCAGCTCTGTGGTAACTAGCAACCTAGGTGCCGAAATGCTACTGACTTTGTGATTGGGAGATTGGTGGAGGGCGGCGCAACAGACCAAAACACAGAATGACAACATAAACATGAGTTGTTGGCTGCAAATTCGCTTTTGTAATGAGAATATTCTGGCTGGACTACTGTTGTCAGTGATATAGGTATTTGAAATTAACATCATTCCTTAATTTCTGGTGATATATCAGGGCCATTTCATGATTAATCAACATACATTTCTTACATACTGCTCCTTTAACCAGGGAAGTCCCATTGAGATTAAAATGGGGCCCCTGGGGGTTGAGGTGGGGGATGAGAGGACAAATAGAACAGCCAATTAGATTGGGGTATCATTAGATGGCAGGTTGAAAGAGCCAGGTTGGGAATTTAGTTTAGGGAATTAGGGAAACTCCCTAATTTCGTAGAAGAACGTCATAGGATCTTTAATGACCACAGAGAGTCAGGACCTCGGTTTAACGTCTCATCTGAAAGACGTCGTCTCCTTCAGTACAGTGTCCCCACCACTGCACTGGGGCATTGGGGATTATTCCAGCAGAAGGAAGATTGCAACCTTCCAGCAGCCACTTGGTTTTCCAAGGTGGTCTCCCATCCAAGTACTACTCAAGCCCACACCTACTTAAGTTTAGCCAGACGGCTGGAGCAGATTGAATAGTGGTATGGCTGCTGGCATATGCCAGTTGTTTTCCTGGTGGCACAGTACAGTGACAGTACAGTTTAGAGGGCAGTGGAGGTGGCGTCATCCATTGATCTGTTGGTTCTGTATACAAACTGGTGGGGTTCCAGCATGGGTGGCAGAGCAGCCTTTCATGCGTTACAGAACCAGTCTCTCCACGCACTTCATTATTACAAGTCTCGATGCCACAGGCCTGGAATCATTTTGAAATGTTATGACATTTTGCTTTGGAACTGGCACTGCTTAGGATGTCTTGAGGCAGGTAGAGATAGTGCACTGTGAAAGAGAAGGTTGAAGATATTTGTAAACCACATGCCTAATATAGTGAATGTCTTCCTAGTCGCTGCCAAGACAGCTCAAACAAAGTGACCTAACTACGATTCCTAAACTCAGGGTTTTCCAACAAAACATTTATCATACTTCCTCCACCAGTTTGTCTTTTCCTCCTGGACCATCCTGATGCCATCTTTTCCCAGGTAAGTACCCAGCCAACACACACAATGTAAAAGAAAATGGGACTCACTAGACCAAGCAACCCTTTAACTGCTCCCAGGTCCAGTTCTGAAGCTCAGTTGCCCATTGGGGGCATTATTAGAGGTTGGCCGGGTTAAGATTGGGAACTTTGACTGGTCTTCAAGCCATAAAAGTGCAATATACCGCAGGGTCCTGTGTTGTGACAAGGTCCTTATTTTAATATTTGAAAAATTCTTAGTGACTTGTGCCACAGTTGCCCCTCTGTCAGTTTGGACCAGACTTGATAACCTTCATAGCACTCATTCATTGATGTACCTTGGATGCCCAGAACCCCGTGGACAGTTCATGGTTTGTCCCTCTTTGGACCACTGTCAGTATGTACTCACATCTGCTGACAGGAAGCAGCCAGAAGTCATGCGACTTCAGAGATGCCTAACCCAATCATTGGGCTCATTAGGCCATAACAATTTTTCCCTTATCAAAATCATTCAGTTCTTGTTTCTGCCACATCCAAAATGTTGAATACAAGAACTGACAGCTCGTATACCATCTAAGATCAGTCTTTGGGCCTTGACATGTGCCACTGTAATGAAATATTCAACATTATTCACTGCATCAGTGAGTGGTTTTAATTTTTTTCTCATTCGTGTACACAAGCCTGTGAAATATTAAAACTATTTGATTCACCAGGCCTGCAGGAGCATCCACGCTTTCAACCATGATGATTTTCTAATATGCATCTCTCAGACCTTAATCAAAATGGCACGGCCTGCC
The DNA here is from genome assembly GCA_029721435.1 of Gymnothorax reevesii. Lineage (NCBI taxonomy): Eukaryota > Metazoa > Chordata > Actinopteri > Anguilliformes > Muraenidae > Gymnothorax > Gymnothorax reevesii. The sequence goes on from CM056578.1 coordinate 36,390,475, forward strand.
CATGATGTGCCCAGGATGTGTAGCCAAGAGTCAACAGTGGACCATCACGGAAAAGCTATATCCACAATGCTGCATCAGTTAGGAGTATTCTTTTACAGATTGAACACTCTGAATATGTGTGAAATCATTGGTATAATTACAATTCTGCATCAGAATGTGAGAAGTATCTACAAACAAAAAGGAATAGATTTACAAAAACAGTCACTGCACAAAAATGTATTGTGAATTTTTTGCAGTTTCAGATGCCAGTGCTTTCACAGCTGATTTACTGTAACGGTCACCAAATACAGAGTGAAAGTATTCATGCAGCCGCATTGAGCAACAACTTTGTGGTTGGAAAGAAATATTGAAAAGTTCTAATGAACTATATCTTTGGGACAATGGCATGTAATTTGTGAGTGCTGGTTCAGGGTGGACGCACATGCCTCTTCAGCCTTTTTTGCAAAATCAGGCTCAATTATTGTCTGCGCATTGACATGTAGAATACACTTGTCAAGTTTCATGATGGTATGTAACAGCAGAGGAGAAGCGCTTCTAAGTTAATGTCCACACCATGAAGAACAAAAATAAAAACAACAAGAAGAAGAAGCTCAGTGAGTTTTTGGACCCTTATCCCCAGGGCAAAAATGATCAGATGAAGCATGGCATACTTGCACATCCAGAATGCAAGGTGCTGAAATGAATGCAGAAAAAAGTAGCCAGCTAGGGATTGACTTACAGATTAAAAGAGCTGCATTTCCGTATAACAATGGATTGTAGAACGCTAAGGGGGTTTGCTATGAGCAGACTAATAAAAGTTATTCACTCTTTACATGCCTTTCTCAAAGCAGCGCATAGTATGGGAGCGTGCACACACACACGGTTGTACGTCGTAACTTTGCTGAGTGCTGCCCACTTGATTGGTGCTGAGATGTTTGATTAATTGATTTAGGCTACAGTTACAGATTTAAATGTAGGCCTCTGTAAGCTGCATCATTTAGTCAAAACAAATTGAAATATGCACAAAATAGTATTAATAAATGAAACATATTACACAGTGGAGGCATAGTATACAAAGTAATTTAAAGGTGGCGTGCCAGTGATAGAGAGGGGGCTGTAACATTTTGTGTACTGTACTGTCCAATGGCACAAGCCACTTGCAGTAACTTCCCAAGCCACTGAGCGAGTTTTCGAGTCTGGCTCTGGGCAGTGGCTTGCCATTGCAGTAAACGTCCTGCTCCACTAGAGGACTGGCCCAGGCCACTGAACGAGTGTCTCGCGACAGTGTAATTATGTTGTCCTTACTGGCCTTGCACTGAGAAAAGTGGCTCGAGACAGCGGTAGCATATGGTCTCTGAACTACTGACTGTACAGTCCATGCTCAGAATACTGCAATTACATCATAAATGCCTGCCTTACCCCCACCATAACTGTTGGCCGACTTATTTATCCAGCCCACCATTTTGATAAATAAAAAATTATCAATGTAATTGTTCAAAATATTTGAAGCCAGCAAAATGAGCTAGGAACAATCAAAGTGGCCTAACAATACACAGATCACCACTTTTTACTGCTTTAATTTGGGATATCAATAAGCTAGCTAATGACACGTGACAAAACCTGCTAAATATAAAGTAGAAATAAGGTTATTCATAAAAACATGGACAGATTAATTTTATCTAGCCTAGCCGGTGAACGTTAGAAAATAATCAGCAGGTTTGGCAAGTGTTGTTGATGAATTGCATTTACACTCTGCTGTCTGCTGTTAATCTTGGTTCAATATTGTGCTTGCTTTCCGCAGCATAGAAACATCATTTTGAGTAAACTGCTATAGCTATCCTCTGGCACAGGGGTACGATACAACTTAATGATTTTATACTTTAAACAAGAGCACTCAAAGAGCACAGCTCCTCCACCATGCCAAGGCAACTCTGTGCATTAGTTATTTTTGTTCGCTGATGTAGGGTATTGTTGCATTGCACCGCCAGGTAGCAGCAAAACCCAAATGCACGCCAATTGGAAATCCAGCCCATTGGAAAGACTTCAAATTTTTGCCAGCATAGCTGGATTTGAACTTTGGCCTATATCTCAGCTGTACTTTGGCATAGATTGCCAAAACTTAACTCTTGTGCTACTCTAACATCCTGCAAAGTTTGGTTAAAATCTTTGTGGCCATTTTTGAGATATCCTGCTAACAGACAGACAAACAAACCTACCAACACCAGCAAAAACATACATCTCCCTTGGCGGAGGTGAATGAAGTTTTGATTAAGGCTATGTGTAATTCATATGAAAATGCAGTGGCCATGTCTGAAAAGTGATTTGGCCTCAGAGAAGACACAGGAAAGTAACTTCATGGTTTTTACCATTAAATTCTGCTGAGCAAAAAATGAAAAATGTTTTGAGGGGCTGGGTGTTCAAGCAATGTAAGCGGGCCAATGCCGCTGTCCATCAGAAATGGGACTGATGTAACCTTGCAACTTTATTATAGACTAATTAGGTAGGCCTTTACCGCAGCTAGGTGTACTATACATAAACCCAGATTAGCCATGACTTGCTTCGGTTATTGTTCACCTCCATCAAGGGAAGTGTATGTTTTGCCTGCGTTGGTTGGTTTGTTTGTCTGTTAGCAGGATATCTCAAAAATGGTATCATAGATTTGAACCAAAGTTCTCAGGATGTTAAAGTAGCACAAGAAGAACAAGTGATTACATTTTGGCATATCGGCCAAAGTACAGCTCAGATATAGCCCAAAGTTCAAATTTCGCTATGCTGGCAGAGATTTGAAGTCTTTCCAATGGGCCGGACGTCCAATGGGCCGGACGTCCAATCGGCGTGCTTTTAGGTTTTCCTGCCACCTGGCGGTGGAATGTAACAAAAATTACATCAGCCAACGAAAATAACTAATGCACAGTTGCCTTGGCGTGGCAGAGGTGCTGCGCTCTCTGGGTGCTCTTGTTTATTAATTTGACAATTGCTGTTATAAAAGATACAGTGCCGTGAAAAAGTATTTGCCCCCGTCCTGATTTCTTCTTTTTTTGCATATTGGTCACGCATAAATATTTCAGATCATCAAACAAATTTTTATATTAGACAAAGACAACCCGAGTAAACACAAAATGTTTTTAAATGATGAGTTAATTTATTAAGGGAAAAAAGCTATCCAAACCTGTCTGGCCCTATGTGAAATTGTCCACTAAATCCTAATAACTGGTTGTGCCACCCTCAGTGACAACAACTGCAGTCAAATTTTTGCAATCACTGGGAATGAGTCACTGTGAGTCCACATCACCGTGGAAGAATTTTAGCCCACTCTTCTTTGCCAAATAATTTTAATTCAGCCACATTGGAGGGTTTTTGAGCATGAACGGCCTGTTTAAAGGCATGCCACTGCATCTCAATAGGATTTTAAGCCCGGTTTTTGACAAGGCTACTCCAAAATCTTCATTTTGTTTTTTTTTTAGGCCATTCAGAGGTGGACTTTCTGGCGTGTTTCAGATCATTGTCCTGCTGCAAAACCCAAGTGCTCTTGAGCTCGAGATCAAAATCTGAGGGTTGGACATTTTCCTCCAGGATTTTCCTGCAGAGAGCAGAATTTATAGTTCCATCAATTATGACAAGTCGTCCAGGTCCTGAAGCAGCAAAGCAGTCCCAAACATTACACTACCACCACCATCTTTGACCTTTGGTATGATGTTCTTTTTATAAAATGCAGTGTTAGTTTTACGCCTGATGCAATGGGACACACACCTTCCAAAAAGTTCAACTTGTGTCTCATCAGTCCACAGAATATTATCCCAAAAATCAAGATGGATTTTGGCAAATGTGAGATGAGCCTTTGTGTTCTTTTTGTTCAGCAGTGGTTTTTGCCTCGGAGCTTTCCCATAAGTGCCATTTTTTACCCAGTCTCTGTCATATTGTTGAATCATGAACACTGACTTAAACTGAGGCAAGTGAGGCCTGCAGTTCTTCAGATGTTGTTTCGGGTTTTTTGTAATCTCCTGGATGAGTAGTTGATGCGAGTAATTTTAGTAGGCCGGCCACTCCTGGGAAGGTTCTTCACTGTTACAATTTTTCTCCATTTCTGGATAATGGATAGTAGCCAGTGTGGACTTGAGGCAAAAAGAAACTAGTTTTTGGACTTTGCCCAGTAATTTTTTTTATGGAGCCAGCCTCATCCATGGCATCATGAACCACGAGCTGCAGGCAGTGTACAAAGCATGGGCTTCTCTCTGGTGGGAAGTATGCATTTCCTCTTCAGCATCCAGTACCACAAAATCAGACGTTTCATTCTGCTCCTCCTCCACACTGTCAACACGTATTGGTGGGAAGAGGGTGGATGCCTTTATCATGCTGGAGGCATTATCCGTCACAATGAATGAGATTTTGTCCTGAATGCTGTAATTGTCAAGAACATCCTCAAAAACTTTACATATGCTTTCAGCTGTATGCCTGCCTGTAAAACGCCGACGGGTCAACACTGCACGCTGCATCGCAAAATCATCACAAAAATGGCCGGTCATTCCAAAAAAAAGACTTCATTGATCCGTTTGACCATGGATCAACTGTCAGACAAATATGCTCAGTTTTTTTCCATCAGTTGAACCAGATGAGTTTTTACAGTTTTTACAGCTGAGCACTGAGGGAGAAGGTCCTGGCTGAGAGCTCTTTGGGAGGGCATTGTGAGGGAGGGTTGAGCCAACTGCAGCATATGTATGAAATCCTTACTGTCAGCAGTATAGAGGGAGGAGACCCTTTGCAGTGTGCGTAACACTGTCAGTCACAGCCACCAACGCCTCTCAGTTTTTGACCACTTGCTGGAACCTGCTGTTTCAGAAGGACCATGATCTTCATCAGGGCTGCAAAGTCTGGTTCAAAAAGTAAAAATCCTCCCCAGAACTTTATTCCAACCACCTGGATTTACTTCAGACAGGAGATAGAGCCAATATAAGTAATCAGATCATTCTGTTGGAGGGAGAAGAAATGATACGACTTTTTCTTTCTGACCCCTGGATTTTACACCTCTGATCTTCATTCTGGTTTGGCTGGATTGTGTGACTGCTGGTTTCAGAGTCCATCAAGTTTTCCTGATTTTTCTTCTGTGGGGAAAAAGAATAAATTAATATTCCTTCGATGTAGATGAAGAGAACAATGATTTCTGTTAATTCCCCGATTGACACAATTGTTTACAAATAGTGTGAAGTGTGCTTCCATGCTTTTTAACACATATGATATCTACTGTTGGGGTAACACCTTACAAAGTAATGCCATAATGTAATTATATTTGCCTGATTAAGTTAGCACATTTATGTTACTGTTACTGTTGTGTTATGTAAGTTCAAGGTGTGTTTGGGCCCAGTATTCCAGGCTCTTGCTGTGTTGCGCTTAAGTAATGCAACAGGTAATGAGTTACTATCCAAAGACAATGATAAGTAAGGTAATGTGTTATGTTTTTATGAAAGAAATAAGTTAAGTGTTACACACTTTTTTGAGTAGTGACCCCAGCACTGATGAATTCAAACATCAGTAACATAATACCATGAAGAGATTGATTTCAAAATAAAAGTCGGGCGAGTCTGTTAACTTACCTGTAGAAGTATTTGAAGTAGCCTTGATGGAGCCACAGACTGGAGTACTGCAGTGCTAGCATATGGCTCTGTGGTTTCCCAGGGTGCTTGTTGGAACTGGTTCATCAAAATGATCTAGCACGGATGACGTTTTAGGCCTGCTATTATTTTCCATGTTGCTCGAGCTATCTTATTACACCTGTCAAATCTACTGGTAAAAACATTTTTAATCAGTTATAAGAGACTTCAGAAACTTAAAAAAGTTCAGCTTCGACCATCAAGTTGTGAGAGAAAAGCTTTCAAACAAATGTCCACCATTTTGAATACTTGGTTTAAGTAAAGCATGCCGGGAAATGTTGTCTTGATGTCTTGTTCCATCATGTTCCACAAAATGAAAACAGCAATGAATCAAACAATTATTTGTACTATGAGTAGTTCTTGTTGGGGGAAACATTTCCAGTTAATGGAATGTAATGTGTACATGTAGTAGTAAAGTAGTTCAAACTAATATTTTCTGTAGAATATGTTTTGTAATCATATGTGACATATACTGTAAAGCTTCATTGTTAAACACCACACTTGAATTATGTATATGAATTTCTTTGAATTTCAATTCTACTTCCTTCAATTCAAATTCTGATTCTACATCGTGTTTCTGACCTCAATTCAAATTCAAGAACTGAATTGGAATTTGGGAGTCATTCTCAATTAAATTCTGAATTTTGCACAACTTTACCCTCTCGTCCACCTAAACTGGAAACCGGTTTGCCAACAGTATTGCACCTATAAGAAGCTTTGATGTACCAGACCAAGTCAGTGGGGAGACAAATATACTTTTTTTTTTTATTTGTGTATGGAGTGCATGACTGTTTTAGTCGTAGTTTTTAGAGAATGCTGCATTCATTTTGTTTTGAGAGGTGACTAAACTGTTATTCTGTGAAAAAGATATGGGACTTGAAAAACAGATAAGGTACAATTGAAATATACACTCACCAAAACTTTCAACGCAACACTGAGGTTTATTTTAATACAAGCTATTTTATTACGAGAAAAGTTATATTTTCAAATGTGCCATCAAGTTTCAGTTTAATTCCATGTTTTAGAACAATTAGTGAGGAATAACACAGTCCAAGTTCCAATTTCCTAAGTCACTTTGAATGGTATTTCTGGATCGCCAAAGTCAGGACCTGGTGTACTCACCTCTCGCATCACACGCAGACTGAATTGAAGCACCTATTACTAAAACCCCATAAGTTACACTTGACTTGACTTGACTTGTGGGGTTTTAGTAATCAGTGCTTCAATTCTCCTGTGCATGGAGTCAATCAGGTTCCGTGTTTCCGCCTGTGTGATACGGTCCCATTCCTCAGTGAGAGTCTGGCGTAACTGTTAGAGGGTTGAGGATTCTGGATCACGCCTTCTCAACCGACGACCCAGAATGTTCCAAAGGTAATCGATTGGGTTCAAATCTGGAGAAAATGCATCTAATCAAGACACTGAACAGTGTGCTGCCTGAGGTAATCCTGACAGGCCCTGGAGACATGTGGTCTTGCGTTGTCCTGTGGCAGCATCAAGCGGTACCTAGTCACAAGAGGAACAGCCACGGGGCTAAAATGTTGTCGCGGTAATGGGCCGCATTCAGGTTTCCATCAATGAAAACCAGCTCTATCTTGTGTCTGGGTCTTATTCTCGCCCACACCATGACACTTGGTCCAACCCAGCGGTCACGCTCCAAGACATGGGCGTCGGCACAACGTTTCCCTCGCCTACGCCAAACACGTACTCTGCCGTCATCCATGCTCAGTTTGAACCGCGACTCACCTGAAGACAAGACCCTGCTCCGCCTAAGTGCATCCCAGCCCAAATGTGCCCTTGCCCACTGCAGACGTGCCCGACAATGAGCAGGTGTCAGCACCAGACCACGATGTGGACATCGGTTGTTCAGTCCAGCTTCACGTAAGCAATTGCGTACAGTTTGGTCGCTGATCCTGTTCTGGTGACGACCTCTAGTCTGAGCAGCAGTAACTGTGGCTGGTCCGAAGTGATTACGGGGGTGCAGGGGACGAGTATGGCTGTCCTGTTGAGGGGTGGTTACATGTGACCTGGGAGCACGTGAACGGTCATTTGTGCTTCCTATGTCATGGAATTGCCTTCGGAGACGCGAAATGGTCGACGCATGGACACCCAGATCCACTGCAACATGTCTCTGTGACATTCCACCAGCAAGCATGCCGATGGCTCTTTCTCGCTGATTTTGCTAAAGACGTCCCATGATCAAAGGTTTCACCAGAAGAATGCCAAGGAATATTAACGTTCCCTGTTCCTCTGGCTATTTATTGGCCACATTTCATAAGGATTGGTCAGTGAGTCATGCTCAGTCTGAGTGGTGTGGCTAACATCTCAGCTGTGTGCATTCAGGTGGAACGGACTGTCCCAACGAAAAAATAAACAAAACTTGATGAGCTTTTAAGGTGCAGTTTGGATGTAAAGCCTGAAATTTGTCAGAAAATAAGGCATACCAAAAATATTTCTACATGCTACAAAAGTGGCCCACTTCATATATATGAATGGAATACAGATCATAAAGGATTTGTATAAATTACATATAAGCCAACATATATGGTCAGCTTATGAAACATGAAATGTTAAGTGTAATGTTTTATATGAGGTATGGACAACAATGTAGTTTTTTTGTACGTTTACATCAATTTTCATATATGAATATGTCAAAGCCCATACATGCTTTTCGTATGACGAGTAAAATATTTATAGATTTCTTTCTATTAATATTCATATATGAATATGTGCAAGCCCATACATGTTTTCTGTATGTTATGTGTACAAAATTTTATAGATTTCTAACATATTTCCATTACTTAGCATATATGAACACCTACAAGGACATATATGTTTTTTGTATTTTATGTGTGCAAACGTTTATAGATTACTTACATATTTCTATTAATATTCATATATGCATATGTGGTAGCCCATACATGTTTTTTGTATGTTATGTGCACAAACATTTATAGATTTCTTACATATTTTAATGTCTATTCTTATATGAATATGTCAAAGTCCATACATGTTTTTTGCATGTTCAGTTGCATGCATGCATTGAATTGAATGTTTTTTTGTCTGCTCATGATGTTGCAACATAAATTTTGTATGTGTTACTGGTCATTTATGAAAATTAAATCCCTAAAAATGCCTGATTTCAATTCATTTCTTGACTGACACCACTTTAAAGGAATACGCCACAGTTTTTCAAAATTGAAATGTTCTTCCTTGATATTAGACAAGTTGAGGCGTATGTCTTGCCTTCATGCGTGCCCTGTCACACTGGCGTAGACGTGTTAGCATTTAATTAGGATCCAAACATTGGTGAAGTGAGAGGCAACCAACAACTTCCATCTTTCCCCATTTTAAATACAGTTATGTAAGCATGAGTATTTTAAGAAGCAGATACAAAGGACAACTATAATGTATGGCGGAACTATAGGCTGCTTGGGAGTACTTCAACAGCATTGATACCATAACTCCCAAACAACCCTTTGGTGATATTACCAAAGTCCTTTTGAGCAAGTTCCTCCACTCAGCCACCATATTGGTGACGCCTGCAGGCAGCTACAACAAGTCCGGGCCCAATCAAGATGAATGGGGAGATATCCAAAAGTCCAGACTGGTGGGTTGTACATACTTAATTCAAATGTGAATGAGCTCATTGGACATTCGTGGCATGGCAACCACTGGTGATGGAGATAGTAAACAAAAGGCTAACCGCCAGTAATAAATTCCACGTCCAACAATGCGATTGACTACTTTCAAAACAAGTCAGGACTTGCGTTCAGAATGGTCGCAATGTGTTTCTATGGGAGGTTTTCCTCAGTGATTGGTCTCCCTCTCTCTTAATGTCTCCCCACTGCTCTAATAGCGAAGTACTCACAAGTAGAGTTCCTGGGTCTTGTAACAACTCAGGTAACCATATTTAAATAGTGTTGGAAGAGCTTGGTTGCCTCCAACTTCAGACATGCTTGGATCCTAATGAAAGCATTGTGTTAAGCTACATGCTAACATGCTTGCACCCTTCATTAGCGAGATAGATTACATGGAGGAAGACGAGACAGGTCGGCATTAACTTGTCTAAGAGCAGGGACGAAGATATATCAGTACTGAAAAACAGTGGCGTGTTCCTTTAAAGTGTAAAGCATAAAGTATGCAAACATGTATAATTCTCCCAATCAGTGTTTACTTCTGAAATATAGAAACCTACAAATTCTGGTCATGAATATCTTCTTATCTAGGAAACAAAATGACTTAGCTCAGGGGTTTTAAAAGCCCTCTGTGTGTCTGTCATAGGCCAGGTGGTGATAATACATGAGTTCATACATGCATAATAATCAGAGGTGTCACTATCCAATTTTAGCATGCCATTTTAGTGGATAGAAATTATGGAACTTTTCTGGTAAAATGAAGGTTAAATAAATAAAATTGTATATATATATATAGGCTATATATATTAATATATAATTCTTTTTCCACAGAAAACGCGCTATGCCATCACTGACCACAGCTTGGAAATTACCTTGGCCTGGCGTATCATCATGAAAAAAAAAACCCTTAACTTGTTGACGAACTTTCATCATGTCTTTGTTAAGGATTTTATATGTATTTTTTGTCTGCCTATATCTCTCATACAATTTTTGGCGTTATATGTCATGTTGTACAAAAGTCTTATAATGATATTACATGAGGGTTTAGTGCCATCTATGATTCTTCTATGGTGTAAAATTGTGTAAGTTTGATTTTGTAGGCATTTTATATGAATATTGTATCTCCTATAAGATGCATATATGTTTTTCATAAAACACATATAAACATTAAAAGTTTTATATAAATCTTTTTCATATGGGTGGAGAACATTACGGAACTATAATGTCTCAGCGAATGCCAATTCATTCCACTTATTGGATGGACACATTCAAATATTATGGCTTGTCATTGCACAAGCTCACATTTATGCTTTCCCTTTAAAATGTAAACATTTACCAGTAACATAAATACATTGTTAAGTGTCCAAATGGCAGGCTTAAAGCCTTTGCGTCTTTGCTTGTTAATTAGATTTAGCAAAGATGTAGCGAAGGGAGTCAGCAAAACAGTTTTGACAGCTCCTAAAATGAAATCTTTTGCATTGGATATTTAAATTTTTGTTGGCAGGCCATTGCAATTGCCTCTTGAGGCTTAGCCCTTGGACAGCAGTAAATGCCTTGCACACGACTGATACATAATGTAAAAAATTATTTCAATTGCAGTAAAAAACAATTCTCTGTAGTGAATACTACCGTCCAATTTTGCTATGGACAAAGTAAATTGAACTTTAAATTTGTCTGCATAGTCTCTTTTGGCAGTATTTCCGACCTCATGAACTAACCCATACGGCCAGTGTGGAATGCACTGCACACAAAGTTGGAGTCTCAACACATCAAAAAGGCATATTGCAGGCTGTCACATAAACTTTCCGCCACTCGTGCTCACCATACCCCAGCCTACTCCTCTCCCTCAATATTTGAAATTATCCAACTTCCCCATGCAATATGCAAGAAATGGGGGAAAAAAATAGTCCAATGGACTTTTGGCTCTAAAAATGCAGCAAGCCTGAAGAAAAAACTGTTCTCAGTGATGGGAGTCTTAGGAGAAAGCCACATATATCAGGAGGGAACCCATCTGCCTCTGGCTGGCCTGATATCAATAGTCACAGATAAGCTAAATGGGAATATTCAGGTTGTGGGGAATTTATAGGAGCAAATGGACATTGGGGGCGGCCGTATTATCGCCTGAGGTATTGAGCCAACTGATAAAATTGAAACCCTGAGCAAAGAAATGTGTATTAACATGCAAATCAGGAGAGATGAGGCAATGCATCCAGATCTCCAGGTTGCACAGAGGTATTGAGCATTAACCGGGAAAGGATGGGGTTGATATTGGGCTGTGATCTCAGGGTAAGGGGGTGAGTGCAGATGCTTCGGGAAAGAGAATGGAAATGTAAATAGTTAGAAACTATGTAATTACTTAATTTTAAGCATTGCCAACCAGGGGGTCTGCAGAGCTATGGCTGCATATCTTTAATGTTTGTTTAGCATAGCACACCAGCCCACAGCTGCTAATCTTCCTCAAATAAAATGTCCTGACAATACACTCAGAAGAAACAGTTTTTTAAAGAGCCTTCACTGTCTCCATAGTGAAGACCTTCTAGTTTATGAATGTCACACACTTCACACCTGCAAGCTTCCATTAAGATCTGAAAGGAATCATCATTACCTGGAATGTAGACCCAGCCAAACTGTGTGGGTCCATGTATGTTAATATTGGGGAGATTAGACTTTTGTTTTTTGTTCCTGAGAGTGCAGGATTGACAAAAGTATGGTCAGGACCTGTATTTGATGACATAGATTCCCTAATATGTAAAAGAAGTGCCTCCCTCACGACTACGGCATTGTGCAAGAAAAGTCTTACTGCTATTGCTAGGCTGTTCTCTATACTGACATCCATACTTGCTCACTTACTGCGATCAAATAAATGCCACATTTGATATAATATTCAGTATACACAATGAGGACATTTTGAATGTTTCTTATTACTCCACGGTTAATTGAATGACTCAAGCACTCCAAGATCAAAAAATCCACAAGGGAGAAAACAGAGTTACACAGTCCGCCAAGCTCAATATTTTATATGTCTGGAAATCTCCCACAGAGTGGTTTTTATATTTATGGATAAACAGACGACTTTCATATTTCTTTTCTTCGTCCTTCACGTCTCTATGCAGCACTCAGAGCCCAGAGCGCTCATGACAAACTGCAGAAGAAGATCGTATTTCATTTTAAGGGTCCCCTAATAGACGGCCATTATGGATTAATTACTTTCCACTTGGCACTGAATGGCTCAGAAAATACTTTCAGGGGAAAAGGTTCAATTAAGCTGAACTTAAGAAACATTCAGAGCCATAATTGAATCACTTGTCTCACCAGTAAAAGGCTGAGTATCAGTCTGTAACTTTGTTTCAGTGACGGCATAATGCTACCTATTCATTTGATCCCCTGATGGTTTTCAGCTGTCAAATTTCAATTTCACACTCTGAATTAGCCAATAATTGATTTTTAATGCATGACTAATTTCGTCGTTTCCTAAAGTGGTACAGAGAAATCTCATAGCATCAGACTTATAATGACTAGATAAATAACATGCAGGGTATTTCAGCTGCCTCTATAAAAGAAGAAAAGGAACATGGCTGATAAAAGTGACTTACCATCAATGTATAGAAAGTAATGTGTGTAATTTCCTATTACAGTGCATGACTGTGAGAGCTGCAAGGTAAAATTATTTAATCAACTATATTGAAATGGCCGGGTAAAACCAGTTACAGTGGAAACAGAATTACATACAAAGCCAGAGTCCTCAAGAGTATCTGCTCAGGCTCAGGTGCGTCAGGGGAGGCCAGTACCAAAATACTGGAATACTATCTGGACCTGCCCATTTACTTCAATGAGCACAATCAATCAAAGCTTAATCAAGGGTTGGCAGACCACTGTTTTGCATGTTATATTTAAGAACTGAGAGTATGCTCTTCTGTTTTAATCAATCATTAAATCATGCAGACATTTGTAGCGGTCTGTTTTTTTTCCAAAAATGACAAAAAATACTTTTAAAATATTAATTGATTTAGATGAGAGCTATTATGAAATTGTATTATTAAAGGATATTGAATTGTGATTTAATAATTAACTTGCAACTGTTCATTACGTATGCTGTATTTGGTTATATTAATAGACTATTAATTACTGAAACAGACATAATGGCTTATGTACATACACCAGATGTTAATACAATTTGTTGTTCTCAGGACTGGAAGCAATTTACCCTTGGGAAATTAATATTGGAGGTAATTTATAAAGAAAGGGAAACATACTATTTAAAGAAGACACAAATTATGACTTATCTCATGAAAATGTCCTTGAAATTGAAGACGGTGCACATTGTATTGAGATGTTGCACGTCTAGAACTTTCGAAAACACCAAAACTGTATGCTGGTAATCTTTTGTGCTAGGTTTTTAGAGCCCACACTGTTAAAAAAAAAAAAAGTTGTCTCAACTGAAAGAAGTTAGTGTCCAGGCTGCCTTAAAATTTTAAGCTCATTGAACTTGAGATGACAAGTTGAGGTAATATTCAACTTAAAATCTTAAATTCAGTTAGCTTGAAATTTTAAGGCAGCCTGGACACTAACTTTTTTCAGTTGAGACAACTTTTTTTACAGTGCAGTCTCATCCCGATGTATATGTATGGTACTACCTGACCAAGCGTTAATATGCAGTGCAAAAGGACGTTTTTGGCATCCTAATTTGACGCCATTTTAAAACTATTGCTTCCCCTAATCCTTAACCCTAGCCCTAACCCAAAGCATCAAATGAAAACACCGAAATCTTCCTTTTGTGTCTTATATCGCCAATTGGTCAGGTAACGTCACTATATGATGATTCAAAATGTTTTTCACTTCAGGAAAACATGAAACATTTCAAAATATCCTGAAGTCATTTGTGATTCAATTTCTTAACTGAAAGAAAACTATAAAATGTTTTTGCGTCTACTTTGATGCGGAATGGCAACTCAGTAGACCACTAGGAGGTGGATGCCTTCCATAAATGACAATGCATTGTTCTTCGGCATGGATTGTGTGTTTATGATGGGTCAAAAACTAACACATATAATGCAACTGTATAGAGTATATGCATGGGATAGAAGAAAACACTGCATGGAACCAGTATACGCCATATACTGTATCTGCAGAAACAAGGCCTAATGAAAAATGTCTAAGAATTCTGACAGGTCCCAGAAAGGGAGCGATTAGCATCAATGACGAGTCAAAAGCTTTTTTTTTCCTTTCTAAATTAGATAGGAAAAAGAGTCAATAATGAACAATTAGAGATCTACCCAACTAACATGCCATTTTAACTAATCTTAAATGTCTGTTGCAAAAAATTTATTTGTATTTTTTATTTCTGTCTAAATAAAAATGAACAGAACAGACAAGTTATATGAGTGAAAAAAAATCAAGTTGTATTTGACAAATGTGATGCCATATGTGCAATATTTCTTATTCTATCAGAATTGCTTTTAAAATGGTTAGAATGTTGGAATAAGCATGTATCAGCTATGAAAGATAATGGGAGGAAATTGCACTTAACACTGATGGACAGTAAGCACCTTATTCTAAAAAATAAACAGTAAGTCTTGACCACACCGCATATTGCATGGAAGCTAACCAATGTATTAACTTATGGAAAGAAAACAACTGCAGGAAGATTTAAAAAAAAGGTACCAAGAAGGTAATATCAGGTTGATTTGGAGCTGCTGCAGAGCATTGTTAAACATTGCAAAGGCTAGGCAGTAAGGTCAGGTCTCCATGGAAATTATTCAACAAACTGAACTGTGTGTCTATGACAGCCATTTTAAAATGACGCTTATTCTGCAGCTCTCAAGGCTTTTCACTGCCTCTTTTGTCAACAGGTAAAGTGGCAGGGGGAGGGGTCATAAGCCTGACAGGCACTGAGAACAAACAGTGAGTAAAGACTCCATTGGGTCCCATCTGTATTGGCAACAGAAAAGCCATTTTCTAAATCTGGAGTTCAGAATTTTGCTTTCCTCCCTGGATGAAGAGTGCAGAATGAAGTGTCTCAGTAGCTTTATAGGAAATAGTGGGAGGATTATTCCAGAGTCAATTCTACAAGCTGAATGTATAATAATTAGGCCTTGCATTTTTAAAGGGGCTTTTCTGCGCATTCTTGGGAGCGGCGGAGTATGGTAGCAGAAAGGAGGCAAACAAGCTGACGGGCCAGACTCATCTGGCATGAGTAACACCCCCCCCCCACACACACACACACACACACACCCACCCACCCCTCACCTAAACTCAGATTCACCCATTCCTTTGTTGAACATTGCTGTTACTCGCAAAAAATACAGAGCAGATGTTTACAGGTATGTGCATAATTTTTTTCCCCTCCTCCACCACCCCCCTTCTTAGCAGGTCAGCTTTATTTCATTGCTATGCATTATTGTACCTTATTGACGGCTGGAGGCAATTCATAGAATGCAGTTGTCTACCTGGAATGTCACGTTTGACCAACTGACAAATGTCGCTCTATTTTTTCTGCCCATCACAAGTAATTCTGTTCATTCCCGACCATCTGTCCCATTCTCCGAAAGACTAGATAGCAGTTTTGGAGCCTCCCGGAAGATATTATTTGAGAAGATTGTCATGGTTTTTGAAAGCTGGTGAGCTTTCTTTGTTACTCTCGTCTGGGTCGATATTGTTTTGCCCACATCGGATTCTTTGGCCAGCTGTCATTAATTGTAGGCGTCGCCCGGACTCTATTTAAGCCTAAGTTCCGCCTCGCCGCGTTTGCTAGAGTGTCAGTGTGACCATTGCACTGTAGCCTGCAAGATCTCTACCTAGAGTAGTGTTGAGGAATTAGTTGCAAAAGAGGAAAGTGTTAGTTAGTAAAGGGAATCTTTCTATTTCCTTTCTTCTTTCTGCGCACCGTCTGGTGCTTTGTCTTTTTATCTCAGTTTCCGAGATTTTTCCTTTGTTTCATACAGTCTAGCTCGCACTGCTTCCTTATTTCGGACTAGATTTATGTCCTCTGGAAGCGCGAGTCTCACTCTCCAATTTTGTCTGTGTTTGTCTGTCTTACATTCTTGCATTTCCTTTCGTTCCAGCCACTGCATTTGGTGTCTCGAAACACCAGTCATCACAAAGATGCCACGAACAAACTGAAAATGAAACTCCCCGTCTTTGGCTCTAGTTACTACACTATGCTTGTGGTCTATCTTTTGCAAATTGAAGTTCAGTTCACAGACTGGGGGGGGTCTTTGGAGAATTTTTCTGACATTTTGTGAATGCCAGGCACAGCAGAAGAAGCTCATGCTTTTAATGTAGTCAGGCAGCATGTGGACTGGGGAGGGGGGACAGCTTATGGGCAGCTAGCTCTGCCTGCTAATGACAATGAGCAGAGGAAGGCTGCAATGCTAACTACAGACAGCATGGGGATGCTTTTCATGGGGATAGTTTTTGCCAAAATTGACAGATTTAACTAAATCCAGCCCTTTCTGTAAGAAATTTGGTTTTGTGGAATCATTATAAGTCCAGATTTTCAACTCAGAGATCCTGAAAACACAGGATGGACATTCACAGGATATTTGTATGGTGGAGAGCCAGACTGAATGGCTCAATCCTTCACCACTCAGTTCAGCTAACGCCATGCTTGCTCTCTCAAGGCTGGCCTCACAAGGTGTGTCACACCTGTGAGCCATGTGGCGCAGGAAGAGAGAGAGAGATTAATCCACACCAACTCAAAATAACCAATAACAAAGCATCACGCTTCCCCCCTCTAAGGTTCCAGGAAAAAATGATAAACTAAAAGAACAAAGACAAAAGAAAGCAAACCAGAGTGACAGCTTTTCAGCCTGCCGCTCATCCCCTTTTCAATGAGTGTTCTCTTTCTGCGCTGAGATAACCATAATCCTCAACATAAAACCCCACTCTCTTGAAGTGTGCTCCCGAAGTCTGCTTCAAACTGTAGAGAATAAGACACTTGTAAGCACCTGGGCTGACTTGACAACACAAACCCAGGTGCACGTGCTTTCTCCACCCATAGATAGGGCCGAGACCAATCCGAGAGTCTTATGCGGGATTCTGTAGACAGCAGTATCTGCTACTTTAGCGAGAGAATGCTATAAGAATGACTTGCAAGCAAACTTGTACTATAAGTGAGATTGCCGCGCCCAATGCAGGATAAATAAATAAATATCTTTCATTGCATCATAGCATTTCTTGAAAACTGCATGCTAAAAATCTGTTATATGTTATATGGTCGGTGGAAACAATGAAAAGTAACTCTTACGCTGGCAGGTATGTATTTTATCAAGTAAACAAGGGCACAATATATTTGAGCTTGGTAAACAAACCACATTTGCACTAACGTAAACATATTTGGTCAAACTAACTTTTCATGTGCAGCATAAATGGATGATGGCTCTGCTTATTAACACCAGATTTTTCCTTTTAATGTCAGCAGCATCGTTCCGTACAGTGACTTCAGCTGTTTGCTGTTCACTTTGTATGAATAACTTTGAAGATGATTTGATTTGGTCAAGTCGGCTCCTGAAAAGCCCTGTGTGAAAACCAGGTCAGAAGCTCTCAGGCACCGTTCATCAATCTTGGCACCACCCTGTCCCATACTGTCCGCCCAGACTAATAACTCCTTTACAGGACAGCCACAGCCGAACACTGCTGTCTGCTTTCTATACAACTCAGTGTGGGAATGGAGCACAGCCTTTCCCTCTGCCAAATTGACTCTCTACCAGGCGGTTATCTCAATAGCTCTCACCATTAGCCATCAAACATTGTCTGCCAACATCAGGCTGAAAGGCAGAATGCGCCATCTGAGCTCTGTGGTGATGTTCCTGAGAATAACTTGGCAGAGCCGCATTTCAGACACAATGAAGTCCTCAGCCAAGCGTGGTCGATGAGCATCGATTTCAAAATCGTGCAAGAGGCTTCACTCAAGGCTTTGCTTTATTGTGCAACCTGATCAAAGGAAGAGGAGTGACAAAACCGTCAAAGGAACACAATAATGCAAACTGTGCCAAAGAGCAAAAGCAACAAGTTATTTTTCAACAGCTTTTTTCATCAGAAACATTTTTTGGACAAATAAATAGTAATTCAGATCAGGACATATTGCCAAAGAACTATGGAACACATTTACTTTGAGTGTCACAATGTTAAACATGGACTAACTTCAGGCAGGAAATCTTTTTGGAGTGTCCCGCCCCTAGGCATGCAGAACTAGGAGTGGTATTTAGGGTACTCAGTATGGCCTGAGAATTGCCCACTCTGTGGACAGCGCATTATGTTTTGATCAGTTAGTCGATGATGATGATGATGATGATTTTTTTCTCAAGAAGGTCATCCACCACGAGGGTGCCCAGCCCACATGGATTTTCAAGAGACTTGAAAATAAAACGATAAAGCAGTAAACAATGGCAGCCATGAAATGCATTTTAAAAATTGCCTTGTGGATATAGACAGCACTACACACACTGCCTCACACAAAATGAGTCCTTCTACGCTGTTGGTATGCATTTAACGAGAACTGAGCTGAGACGTACCAACTGGCAGTGGTTGGCAGCTTTTTCAGAAGCAGTACACAATTGGCAAAGGGCTACAGGGATGCAAATTGGGAAGGGTCTGCCAGGAAAGGTGATATAAGTTGCTTTGTTCGTTCCTTAGGCACCACCTGTTGGCCAGACAGGCGCTTGTCATGAAGATCCTAAGCTTGTTCCAGTTCAGGTCACCTCCGCCCTCGTTCTGAACTTGCAAGGATTCGACCAATGAGTGTATAAGAAGCGGTGGCTGACAGGCGCGTGCTTTGGAGGAGAGCCGCAAGCTGTCTTCACTCTCCTGAGTTGGCAACAGGGGTTTGCATATGCGAAAGCCTTGAACATGGTTCCCCAACTGGACATTTAAGATTTGGGTGGGATTGGAGATCCCAATTTAGAATTGAACTAAGGGAAAAACTTGTTCAGCAAACAGATAATGGAGTCTTAACTCAGCAGATATAAAAAGCAACAAATGACAGTTGGGTATTTTGCAAAAAAAAAAAAAAAGTGTGTATATATATATATATATATATATATATATTATGGCAAGCCAAACAGGAATTATATATTGAACTTTGATATATATACAATGAACTTTGATATATAAAGTGAACTTTGATATAAATACAATGAACTTTGATATATACAATGAACTTTGATATATATACAATGAACTTTGATATATATGGAATGAACTTTGATATATATATATGGAGTGAACTTTGATATATATACAATGAACTTTGATATATATGGAATGAACATTGATATATATATAAAGTAAACTTTGATACATATAGAATGAACTTTGATATACTCCGCTGTATTACTTCTGGTCGGTTACATCAAAGAGGAAGTATGGTAATGTTCTTTTCAGCAAACAGTTTGATTTGCGGAAGTTTTATGTTCCCCACTTCCATTTCCACTCTTCACCAAATACCAGTTTTGATGGTAATTCATGCATTATATCAAGAGTATTTTCGACTCTAATTTACCCATTTGCTTAATGTCAAAACACTTGTACTCTAACAAGCAATTGTAAGTGCTGATCTGGCATGATAGCACCTCATCAAAATCGCACCCATCACCTTGGCCAAACTACCAACTTCCTTTCCTGTTTATTATGGTTTTTTTTTCACTAATCAATCACAATTGATTATAATCGCAAATCATTCAAGTTTGCTTGCGTATGTTTCTGAACAAAGTACACATTCATTTTTGTTCAACAAGCCTCATTATATCTTTCCATGTGACGATTATTTGACAGCAAGTACATCACGTAATGTTACTAACGTGATGTCTGCTGTATTTGCGCATTTTATTATTAGCTGTGACGGTACAACCGTCGTTCTCCGATCTAGTGATAGCTTGACCGATGTTCAGAAACGTCGCTACCTCCAGGGGGTCAGGCTCATTCTGTCTTCTGTACAGCCCCAAGCATTTTAAAATCCCTCTTGTACGCATACTAATCACAGTGTCGCCCATCGTGCTCAATAATAGCGTAATCTCGCCATGTTTCAAGACAAGCAAGAAGTAGAACTTAATCAAATCATGTGAATGAGCCAAAAGTTTCTTGTCATAATGTGATATTTTCGCGTTGAAATAACGTGAAAATATCCTGTTAAAACGTGAAAATATGTTGTCATAACACGAAAAGGATCTTGTAATAACAAGAAACTTTTTACTCATGCCGTGATTTGGATTACAGACCCGTTTTTTTTTTCAGGAATGGCAGCAATTCGCTACCGTAAGTCAGGGACTCTACCACATGACCTTGCCCATTCATAAGTTTCAATGACGATTGTCCAATCAGAGGACAAGTAAAAGGTGCAATAGACATAATGTTTGGAGAAAAATAATTCGCGGCCCGCCTGCGTCATGAATATCCATGAGAAAATGCGAAATCTGGCCTCGCTTGGTTACGAAAGAAAAGACTCTTCCCGCGCTGATAATGCTGGTAGCGAACAGACTGTAAAGAAGTACTCCTGAGGGAGAAGACCCCAAATTGCTGACCAAAGTGGTGCCTTGTAGCAAATCGAAGTTCGATGTATATATATCAATCATTTTCATTCAATATAAATTTAATACTTGGCGTTTTCATGTAAATTTCCCAAATTAATATTTTTTTAGTTGTGAGCGAATGAATATTAATCACTCCCCATTCATTACAACGCTATACAATCTGTCAAATATCTTGCGTTTCATAGCACTGTTGATCACTGTCGAGTTAGAATAATAATTTTAAAAAAATTGTAACAAATCTGCGGGAACCTAGTGCACCTTGAAAGCCAACTTACCACGAGAAAGGGGCCTTTGCACTGTTTATTTTTTCCTCTATGTCATTGACATCCACAAGTTCAGGTGTTATATGAAAGTTACAGAGCGAGCAGTGTGAATTTTTCAATCAAAATATATTATCTTTTTTTTTTTCATTCAAAATATATCAAAGTTCATTTTATATATATCAAAGTTCATTCCATAAATATCAAAGTTCATTCCATATACATCAAAGTTCATTCTATAAATATCAAAGTTCACTCCATATATATCAAGTTTATTTTATATATATCGAAGTTCACTCTAGAAATATCGAACTTCACTCCATATATATCAAAGTTCATTGTATATATATCAAAGTTCATTCCATAAATATCGAACTTCACTCTATATATATCAAAGGTCATTGTATTTATATCAAAGTTTATTCCATATATATCAAAGTTCACTCCATATATATCAAAGTTCATTGTATATATATCAAAGTTCATTGTATTTATATCAAAGTTCACTCCATATATATATCAAAGTTCAATCCATATATATCAAACTTCATTGTATATATCAAAGTTCATTGTATATATATTTCAAAGTTCACTCCATATATATATATATATCAACGTTCATTCGATATATATCAAAGTTCATTGTATATATATCAAAGTTCACTCCATATATATATCAAAGTTCATTCCATATATATCAAAGTTCATTGTATATATCAAAGTTCATTCCATATATATCAAAGTTCATTGTATATATCAAAGTTCATTGTATATATATATCAAAGTTCACTCCATATATATATATATATATCAACGTTCATTCGATATATATCAAAGTTCATTGTATATATATCAAAGTTCACTCCATATATATATCAAAGTTCATTCCATATATATCAAAGTTCATTGTATATATCAAAGTTCATTGTATATATATCAAAGTTCATTGTATATATCAAAGTTCATTGTATATATATCAAAGTTCAATATATAATTCCTGTTTGGCTTGCCATAATATATATATATATTGTATATATCTGAGTACATGGTGTAACAGACAGTAGAACAGAAAGCGCATTTCCTTTTCTACTTCATATCAGTCACATAAAGTACACTTCCTGTATCAGTGCCTGATGCAGAAACGGGGGTTTTGTGAACGTAATTTCCTCTCTGAACAGCTCGTCCTGACATCTTCACAAGATCTGGGGAAAACCTAACGTCAGGTTGAGCAGTCCAATTAACACAGACCTAGCCAGAGCTATTCACGGCGCTGGACCTGCCCAGTGTGCCCACACCGGAAACTATTCTAGCAGGAACAAACAACCTCAAATCATACTATGTCTTAGTAGCGTCTACACTTTTTGAAATACAAAAGAAGAACCGCAGATCATTTGAAGTGCAGTTTGATCAGTTTCTCTCTCAAAGCTGCTTGTCTGTTTATTTTTGGACACGAAGAAAAGCACCTATTTCTCTTCTAAAAGACGATGCCACCAGAAATCAGAGGGTAGCTTATTTGTTAGGGCGTTGCTACAGGTACGGCAGTTTTCCAATGCATTTCACCAATATCTGGGCTAGCTCTCTGATGCTACCACGGTGAAAGCAATGCGAAACGCACCAGCTCTAACGTGTCTGGTATAAAAAACAAATCGTTTGCACTGCCATGGCATAATTTCATCCCCCTTTTGAAATTGTTCTGGCTAATAAAAAGCCAAAAAAGGCTTTCCTGTAGAAGTGATCAGTTCGCTAGCTCCACATAAGCAACTGTTCACGCTAACAGAACTTACAGTCTGTAAAACCTGTATTATGTTAATTGGGAGTGGCTATAACTACCATGCCGTATGTGCTGATTAGGGGCTATACTTACGGTGCGTGCACGCACTGACGTGCCTTCATTCGTGTTGGCAGCTTCCAAGCTCAGCACGCTGATCTGAGGTCTACAGCGGAGGGTTTGTTTTTAATACAAACTCTCAGACCGCTTTCGCACAAGGTACTATTGTTCGGTACCATGCCACAGTGCGACTGTCCCCTATCCCCACTGGTCAGCTTTCTCACTAGTAATATCGTACTAGTGAACAATACCTGAGAACAAATATGCCACAATTCCAATACAGCGTGTGGCAGTATGCACCTAGGTAGTTTTAAATGGGGAAATATACAGAAAGGAATAGTTACGTAGAAAGAATTCCATATTCAATCTCTTTTTTTTCTGGCTTTTTATTTGCCAGTACGATTTTAAAAGGACGCGCCAATATGTTTCGGGGGATTTTATTATTGAGAAAGGGCTTTAGAATATTAATATCGCAAATGCATGCAGTGCGTGCCCGAGCAACCCAGTGTGTCATCACTCAGTAACATGGCATGAATAGCAGGACAAGGAATTAAACTCAAAATTTTCTTGACTGAATTTCAGCGGCTAAATCATCAAAATTGCTCCCTACAACTGTCAAACGTTAGTCTGTCATCTTGGATTTGCCCAAGACACCTCAGCACATGCCCACTCCTACTTGCTGTAAATATAGCCGCGAATCACCGTTTACGAGGCCGTAAATATAGTCACTGCCATGTTCATAACATAACCAGAGCTCTCTCTTGCTGTCACACACTATCCATAAAGTCGCTTTCACACCAGACGCAAAACGAATTTCCTGCCTGATTACATTCAAAGTCAATGCAAAGACGCGAATAAAGGCACTATGGGCGCGTTAAGCCACTTCCGCACCAGATGCAAAATTAATTTTTTGCACGACATTACATTCAAAGTTAATGCAAAGACAGTGCATTGACTTTGAATGTAATCTCTCACGCAAAAAATTTGTTTCGCGTCCGGTGTGATAGCGGCTTGACGCGCCCATTTCCTGCAAACAAACGCTGGTCATTCAGAAGCAATAAGTAAACCACCACCAAGGGCAATTTCCAAAACGGCCATTTAGCCTGGAGCTTTCGCCCCTCTGTCATATACCAGCGCAGAAGCTGTTCGTTACTCCACGCTAATGACACACCACAGTTATGCACACGGAGTAGCAGGTCCTTATAATACACACCTAAGCAGTCCATAAGTTGTTGGTTCACTTTTGCTGCTCTTCACTGTCCATGTTTCCCTCTAAACTCAGACTCACCAGATTTCTACTGTCTACACTTGGGTATGTCAACCCGTTCTGCAAATGTGTCTGTATGGGGTGGATTCTAGCTTTCCCTCAATCCTAGCTATAGAGTGGAAACACCTGTTTACTCACCATAGTAGCCGTTGGTAGCTTGAGCTGCCAGACTTTCGCACTGTGTCCTCCACTTTCGCCCCACATTTATTAGAACAAGTTAATTTCATTAGGTCTATACACATGTACAGCGTTTGACTGCAAAATTCCTTCGCTCAGATGGCAGACGCGTCTCACATTTCACACTAGGGAGGCAGACCCTGAAAACTGCGTTCGGCTGAGTCCCACCCAGTTCAGCCTTCCACAGAGCTGGTCAATCAGAATAAAGTGGGCAAACGGGAAAGAGGGGCCATAGTGGAAGAGCAGCCCAAACGAGGCATTTCAGGCGGAGTCTGCAATGGACTACAAATGGGGTTTTTTGAGAATGGCAGTATGAGCAAAATGAGGACACTTTTTTGGACTTTGAAAAATCAGGGGTACTCTTGGCTAGTCCAAGATCAAAATATAAACTTGGAAATGTAGTATAATAGGTTCCCTTTAAAACTGTGATTCAAGATATAATTCCTCAGGGTGGCGAACTGCCTACTGAATACAGGTACAATGAAAATATTCAGTTCATAAATTATGTGCTTTTTTATATTTGGTTTGCTTTCCATTTAGTTAGCTTTTTTATCTAGTCAGGAGTGAAATGTCAAATTAATTTATTCATTAATAATAATTATAATTCATTATTTTGTATACTGCTTTTCTAAACACTCAAAGATGCTTTACAGAGTCAAAAAATATATATATTTTTTTGGTAGGCCTTGTAGAATAACATTCTTGAATTCAAATAAATGACTGGACATAATCAATATCATTGTCATTTCATCTGCCTCCCACATCATACTGCATACAAAACAAATATTATCAGCTTTATTTTCACCAGGTATGTTTAACGGCATTTCGGGGATATTATGTTTTTGGTCAGACCGCCGCTGCGCCGCTCAACATGTTAACGCGATAACTTCAGTTATATTTCAATTAGAAATTTCATGTTTTGCATTTAAGTAAGTATCATAAAGAGGAAGAACTGATATGATTTTGGACAATTTTCAATCTCTAGATTGGCCACAAGGGGCCAAAAACTGGAAAATCACTGTTTTTAGCATATCTTTGGAAATATTTGTCCTATTGACATGAAACTATGTGCAATTCAAGGTCATGACCTCACAACGTGTCACATGATGACATCATTCAGTATTTTGCCACCAGGTAGAGCTTTGTGATGGAAAATTAGCATTTCGGCCATATCTTCAGAACCATTTTTCCGATTGACCTGAAATTAAGTTCAAATGAAAGGTCATCCAAGCCTCTGACGGCATCAGCCTAGTTTAATTTACAAGTTTGCATATTAAATGTATAATTGCTGGGCCTGGACTACACGTATCTGGATATTTTTTAAGCGGATATTTTCTTCCTCGTTTAAAAAAAAAAAACTATCTACACCACAGAAATATCTCTGTCCACACGAAGAGGCAAAACTGAAAACGATCGCCTCTGAAGCCTGCAATGCCATTTGCCGGCCCATAGGTGGCGATTAGAAAATGTAAAATACCAAAGAAGAATAACGTTTTGCGCACGTAAGAACGGCTTGTCGCTAGGTGCTTGACGTCATTGCGTCAACATCTCACTACAGAGATCCACTGAATCGGATATATTTTTATCTCTCCACTTTTTTATCCATTTAAAAATATATCCGTTTATGTGGGTGAAATTGCCGTGTTCGTGTAGTTGAGAGGCCCAATCGGACAGAAAAATGTACGTTTAGAAATATATCGTATTCGTGTAGTCCAGGCCTAAAAGATTGGCGCTTGTATTTGGAATCAGTGACTGTTAAGCCTTCATTATGAATTTCAAAGAACGACCACTGCCAGTTAACCAAGCCACCATAATGATAGGAAGAGAACAGTATGTAGAGGACAAGAAACTGCACAATTCAAAGCATACATCCTCTTCTGTTCAACACGAAGGCATGTGTGGGGATTTATGGCTGCCAATGGAACTAGTTCCGTTCCATGTATTGATAATGTGACCGGTGAAAAAAGCAGCAAAGAATCCTGTATTCTGTAGGACTATATTATCTGATTATCAGATTCAGTTAAATGCTGCTCAACTCATTCCATGGTGCTTCACAGTGTAGATGGACAATGACTAGAAGCACAAAGCAAAACCAACCCAGCAATTTTTTAAGGCCAAGAAGTGAGATGATCTACAATGACCGATCAATAGCCGGTCTTGAATCCAAAGGAGCATCCTCTTTCATTTGCTGAGGGTGAAACTGAAGGAAGAATGGCCAATGAGTGAGCAGAAACTGAAGAAAGCTGAAGGGAAGGCCCGACAGGTCATCATCAGGGAAAAATCCAGAATCTTGTGAGATCTAGAAATTCTACAATTCAGGCAGTTATTGGCTGCAAAGGATTTGCTATTGAGTATTAAAAATTAAATCTTAATTACAATTGTATTTCTTTGTCCTTATACTTTTGATGACATAAAACTGGGGGACTATGCAGATAAATGGTTGTAATTAGTACACTGCATAAAATTAAATCTACGTTTCAAGCATGTCTTAAATCCATTGTGGTGTCGTACAATGATTATAATTTTGATATTTATCAAATACTTGTGGACCTGACTGCACACACACACCAATTATTATATGCAATACACATAACTGGCAAAAAAAAAAAAAAAAATGCTAGAGATGGTAACACTTTGTAACAGTTGCAAAATTGCTGTGGCGTTTCTCTCCTTTTAAGTGAGAAGCCTCAGAGGTGAGCCTGTCAAAGTAAAAGATGCCAAAGCTCACAACTGATTTTCCATCTTATTCAATATCACACTCCACGCACGATGTGCTTTGTGCTGCCCGGGCAGGCAAACTCGTTCCCGATGGATTAGCACTACTACATGCCCACTCAGTAAGGCGCATTCTGTTTTTAATTGGCTCAGGTCTTGTATCGCTAAACTGGACCGAAGTGTTTGCCTAATCCATTAAATGAATGTCTGATGAGAGAGAAGGGCAGAAAATAATCTGCTCTTAGTATTCCGTCTGAGTCCCATTTCAGGTTGTGGCTGAATGGAATGTGGCATAGCATCGGTTAGAGAGAGATATCCTGGATAAATATTGCACTCGTTTAAATAATTCCATTTGTTCTGCCTCCTCTGTCGGCTACTGGTAGCTCTTGTGGTGCATTTGTGAGAAGAGCTTGCATGCATTACCCACTCCTCACATTCTCTCAGCTCTGAGGAAAAAGTACAAGGTGTAACGTGTAACGGCCTAGCTTTGGCGGCGCGGACCAAAACTTTTATTTTTCCCTGTTCAGTAGGTCGCAGTGAATTAAGTGAATTTTCTGGATGTGTGTGTGTGTGCATGCGTGTACGTGTGTGTGTGTGCGTGCACTGTTCTACATAACACTTACAATTCAATCTTTGAAAACCTTGCTCATAAGCTACGGATTGCGGCAGTAAACTTTTGAGTCTCTCTTGGGAAATACACCTTTATTACTTAATAGATGCGGTTATTTAAAGGACTAGTGTGTAATATGGGGGGAAACAGTGACATCCAGCAACTGCAACGCTTACTCACTCACTGACGCTCACCCCTCCCATCGGCAAAAAGAAGGTGGCCTCCGAGGACCAAAACACTTTTGCGGAAATGACGTCTTCCACGACTGGGATTTATACACACAAAACACATTCTCTAGCTGGCTGGATTGTCCCGTCCGGCAGCTGTACCAACATGGCGGTGCAATGTTGCTATATGTTTATATAAACGCATAATTATAAGGCTACAAAAACCAAACAAATTTTATTTTATAGCGATTATACACTTATATAAACATATTAATAGATATTATATTCAAATTTTGCCTATAAACCATGCCAAATATTACACACTGGTCCTTTCAAGGGAACAAATAAGAAAATGGTACGCAAGCCAGAGTGTTTGACCCAGGAAGTAGGGCTCAGTATTTCAGTTTGAAAATGCAGTCTGCTGGCAAAAAGTTGTCAGCCTGCACCACTGACACACAAAAGCAAGAGGAGAGAGAGTAGAGTGATGGAATTAAAATTGCACAAGGAGAGGAAGTCAAAAATTCTATTTCTGCGATTGTGTTGATTGGCAGTTGGGGAATTGAGTCGTTTCCTCTCAAATATTGAGTACATTGTTGAGCCCTGCTTGGCAATTAACAGCCGGAACACCTTAAGAGCTCCAGTTTGATGACTGCACTTATTTTCTATCGCAATTATGATACATTCAGCACTGTGAAAGAAGGCATTAGGTGAATAAAATTTGACTAATAGGGCGGATCCACTATGCAGTTAAGTTCCATAATCTTGGCTTGCCTAATTTACCAAAACCTACGTGTGGTGGTTGAATTCATATCACTCTGCAAGTGACAGTAAAGATTTGCAAATTTACATGGCAGTGGATTTGCAGTCACTTGAGCATATGGCCACCTACACTTTCCACTAGTGAGGATTTTTTTACCACCGAGCAAGAAAACTTGTCTAAAGTTTTGAATTATTTAGCTTGAGGAGAATTCATTTTTTTTTTTTTGGTATGGGTCCCATAGGCATTCTGAAGTATTGACAGAAAATGATTGTATGCTGTGTATTATTAACATAAAGGCACATTACGCTGCACGTGGTTGACTTTTCCATACTAGAATTTTTTTTTCAGCAGGGGGAATGACAAGTGTTGGCAGGGTGGGGTTGAGTGGGTCACACAACGTCTAAGCACGAAAAATGTTAATATGGCTCACGTCTTGCAGAAATATTACATTCTAGTTCTCTTTGTCACATGGTATATTTTTCAAAACATGTGCCAATAAGATATTACTGCCCATTGCCATGAAATTGGAAAATTTCCCTCTCTTTGCTACCTTCAATCACACTCCTCACTCAGATATTTAGCTCTGTCAATAGACTGTGTATATTAAACCAATATGGAAAGTCAATGCCTTTAGACCCCATCTAATTATTTCTATTTTAATGTGGTCATTTTTCACTTCTCTATTTAAATACTATCTTCAGCTTACATTTCTACGATCAGACTCTGCTTGTTTTCAGCTATTAATCAATGGACATTTCACACCATCTTTATATAGTCCTCATCAAATGCAGCCGACAGCAGCAACACACAATCGCTCTGTAATCTCATTCAATCTGCGGCAGAGCGAGCACACTGCTATCGAAAGACTAGCAGTATCCCAGCATCAGCAATGCTTTGGCAAACCCCTGGATTGTGCCTCTAAAAAGCATACAAAAGGCATTAACTGTAGAGGCATGGATCATTCGCATTTTCCTCCTCCCCTGGAATCCGATTTCATCCCAAATGTTGTCTTTTAGGGATGCGTCAAAAGGCTGACAACAGACATCAATGGCAAAGAAAGCCCACAGAGACAATAAGACACAGATACTGTGTGGGGGGGAGAGTCAAAGCTTTTTGGGATACTGGAGGCTTAGAAAGCACAGTCGGTATGCCACCTGCATGCTGAAAAGCGTGAAGCAGGGAAACAGGCCGTCAGCACACAGTCACTACTGTTATAAGAACAGGAGAGTGGGCTGTATGGTGCTGTGGTCTGGTCGCACCGGGGCCCCACAAAACCACATGAGTTCTGGCAGCTGTCAAAAGGTAGGGTGATGGATCTGGACAGGCAATTAAAGATAAAGTGAGCTCTGTGCTGAGCCTCAGCCAACATGTAATTACTGTTTAGCATGCCACTGTTTAGCCCTTCAAGGTGACTTTATTACAGTATGGAACAATGACTATTTTACCCATCCTACTTATTGAAAATAAGGAAATCATTTCACCCTTATCATATGCTGCTTCACGAGTTTGTGGACACTGATGTACGGGATAAATGGAAAAAGGGAAATTTTTCAACAATGGCAAATCAGAAAAAGTTGGCACTAATTAAAGTAAACCTGAAAGCAGTGATTTAAAATTTATCTTTGACCTGTATTATTTGATGTTTCACCACATAATTTTGACTTATCTTTCTACTGAGTACAAATGAAAACGCACCACTTGAAAAGAGTCAATATTTTAAGTTCAAATGAACTTCAATATAATTTTTATACAACAACAACACTACAGTGATGTCATCCTACAAGCCAGGTGCAAGAAATGCGAGTAATTTCAAGTTAACTGTAACGCTAGGCAATTTTTTGCAAAAACGCAACATCTTGCACGCACACCACGGGAAAAATGAATTTCACTCTGAATTTGTGCACACATTGCCTTTAAAAGCATGTGAATCCGAATGAAATTTCACTTCTTCACTGACACTTGTGAAACGTCGACACTATGCCGTGACTTACAGCCCCTGAATGGGAACGTGCCATAGGCATGCTTCAAATTGGCGCCAGCACAAGGGAAATTGCCAGACGACTACACTGCGCACACACAACGATCACAAGACTCTATCAAAGGTTTCTGCAATCAGGGAGCACTCGGGACCGTCCTCGACCGGGTCAACAACGTGTGACAACGGCACGTCAGGACCGTCAGATCGTACGGGATCATGTCCGAGACCGAACACTACCAGCGATAAGAACGGCTGCTCAAGTCCAAGGACGACGCGGATTCATTCACCCCAACACCGTACGGAACCGTCTGCGAGCTGCAGGCCTGTGTGCACGACGTCCTTATTTCGGCCCTATATTGACGGATCGTCACAGAAACCAGCGTCTACAGTGGGCAAACAGGCACCAGAATTGGCGACTACAACAATGGCACAGTGTCATCTTTTCTGACGAGTCACAATTTCACTTAAGGAACGCAGATGGCCGTATACGTGTTGGGCGGAGACGTGGTGAACGCTATAACGCCGATTGTGTCGTTCAAACGGACCGTTGGGGTGGTGGCAGCGTTATGGTGTCGAGTGGAATAAGCTACCGTCACAGAACCCCTCTCCATATCTGCAGAGGAAGCGTGAACGGCGTCTACTTCTGTGACCAGGTGCTGCAGAACCATGTAGTGCCGTTCTTCAACAAACACCACGATTTCCACACGTTCCAACAGGACAACGCTAGGGCACACACTGCAAGGGTGTCTATGCAGTACCTTGCACAGCAGAACATCCCCGTGCTTCAGTGGCCAGCTCTGTCACCCGACCTCTCCCCAATCGAGCACTTATGGGATGACATTGGATGACGTCTTTCACGTTGACGCCAGATGGACATCATCCGAGAACTTGAGGTTGCCCTTGTTCAAGTGTGGAATGCTATCCCTCAGAACACTATCCACAGACTGATCAACTCCATGCGACGACGATGCACCGCATGTGTCAATGCAAATGGTGGTCACACCCGTTATTGACTTTCCTGTTTGACCCCTACACCAGTTAAACCTCCCTCGCGCATTTACATTATCGTGAATGAAATTGAATGATGTTTACATGTCTTCTTAAATCATTCATTATCTCAAATGCATCATACGTATATACTTCACATATCAATCCGTGGAGCTATTCCAGATTTCGTGAGTGGTGCGTTTTCATTTGTACTCAGTATATATAAACACAATGCGATTTTGATTAAGAATATAACAGTAAAGTATTTACTGCTTTGTCATGTTTTTCCTTTCCTCAACACTAGCCAGGGTCCGAACGGACCCGGTGGATGAAAAAACTTTCATATTTTTTGAAAAATTCGATGAATCAGTCTGATTTTTTTTTTCAGGAAAAAAAATTTTGTTGTTTTGTGGACCGTAGAAAATTCTGATGATAGCTTTGTCCATTTTTACATAGTGTTAAGTTTCTCGTCAGGGTCCATTCGGACCCTGTAAAATTGATCACTTATTTCATGCAGCATTTCTGGATTTACTTTA
Organism: Gymnothorax reevesii; assembly: GCA_029721435.1. Classification (NCBI taxonomy): domain Eukaryota; kingdom Metazoa; phylum Chordata; class Actinopteri; order Anguilliformes; family Muraenidae; genus Gymnothorax; species Gymnothorax reevesii. The sequence goes on from CM056578.1 coordinate 36,422,544, forward strand.
CAAATTTTTTTTCTTATTTTCCAGAAGTGTAAATAACTGAACCGTGGCCCACAGGAGGACAAAATACACAACCCCAGCTGTCATCCAAGGACATTTGGCAGTGAGAGTGAATCAGACGAATCAAGTGATTCAGATGATGATTTTGTTCCACACAGTGACAACAGCATTGATAGTGATACAGAGGCTGAAATAAACTCAGATATTGATGATGTCCTGATAATTGATGAAAATGGGACAGTAGAACAGAATGTTTCTGATCAAAATGCAAATATTCAGGGTGATATGGAAAACAATGAACTCAGAGGTGACACAGAAAGAGCCAATGACTGGGAACAAAGACACAAATGGAAGTGATGTCATCAGTGTGACTATGCCAGAGACCGTAAGACTCCCAACGAATGTTCCGACTGCAACTCCCTGTTTGTCATGAACATGCAACAACTACAGCCTAATCCAGGCAGTGCAACCGCTAAGTAGACTGAACTGTCCAACTGGTGTTGGTGTTTTAGAGTGTAATTGTATGCCAAATACCTTTTAGTTGGTTACGATATGTAGCAACGTTTAACTGATAGTGTACATGGAGGACAGTTGCTGTTACAAATCATTTCATCTTGTTTTTGATTATATTCTTGAATTATTTACTAGGCTTTCTTGGTTTGATATATTATATAACAGTTGTTTTAGAAAAGGATTGTTGAAATGAATGAGAAAGAATAACTTTTGTTGACCTTATTACTGAATATTTATTCCTTAGATAATGGGGCACGTATTGTATGTTCTTTGAAATGCCCAAAGCACAGAAAATTGTTAGTTTTCGGTATTAAAAAATTATTTTAAAAAAAATACTTTGTATTTTTCATTCATATTTGGTTTACCAGCTCAGGACTCCCATGCCAAAAATTACATAGTGTTGTCAAAGTTGTATTTGACATTTTTGAGTTTTGACAGAAATTATGTCTTCAGTGTCACACTTTTCTACTGAAGTGGAGATATGTGACCCTTACAAACTATTTTGATCCAAATCTATAGCTTACCTAAAACTACACAATCTATGGTTTCAGTTGAGCTATTGATCATAAAAATTGGACTTCAAATAAATTTTTGGTGAATTTTTGAAAAACAGGGTCCATTTGGATAGTACCTTGGTTATCCTGATGAGGTTTAATATCTCACTAATGGTCCTTTTGGCTACTATCAAGTAGGACTGCACGTTGCTTCTATCAGTTAGCTTGCTGAACAAGCTAGCTTACACTCTGATAGAATTATTAGCTTAGATTCAGTCAAAGAATGATAAAGGCTTGAGTTCACCAATACTCACGGTAACGATGTCTGTTTTCTGTTCCTGGTTCAGTTGAATTTGAAGAATACACTAATGTTACTTGTGCACACCATAATTTCACGTCTACAGTGGGAAAAAAAAACAGGCCGCTCAACACCATGGTTTTCATGTACCTCTGTAGCTGGCTAGCTGGCTACTGTAGACGTCAAATCATACTGGTTGGGTAGGAATAATTTAGGCATTACCTTTACTAGCTAGCTACATTCTCTGGACAGATCCTGATTGTACAAGTGGCACTTCAGCTTGTTGCATCATGCTTAATAAATATACAAAATGGCCCCGCACAGGGTCCCGTACAACCCAGTAACATTGTGTATTGCTTGTCTCTGTAATGCGTGCGGAATGTGGTTTTCCGTTGTATTGCAGGAAAATGCAAGAGTATCACTGGAAAAGATTTGGCTTTGAAGGCAGAATAGCTCAATCCAAATTTAAATTCGGTGGCTCATCGGTCTAAGCACATGCACCATAAAGGCTGTGTCCTTCCTACGACGAACTGGGTTCAATTCCGGCTTGGGTCATTTACTGCATGTCTTCCCCATTCTCCTCTCCAACCTTCCTATCTCTCTCCACTGTTTAACTGTCAAATAAAAGACGAAATCTCAAAAAATAGTCTTTAAAATACAACTCAAGGTAAATTTAGAAATTACTGTTTTCTGTTTTAATTCCATTGTCCATACAGTTCAAGCTCTTTCCAAGTTGAGGTTGAATTTCAAGGCAAAGTACAAGATCTGCAAGAGGAATCAGAGGGAATGAAAAGAAATTTGCTGAGGATAAAGCCTGCACAGGATATATGTTTTTTTCCCCAAATAGAGAGTTGTCGTATCGTCCCTTTCATGTAGTAGACAGGGTTTTCAAGACCAGGGTTGATGCATTGCAGGACCCAATGTAGTTTTATGATAATTATGTACTGAGCACTTGCTTGATTCTGTCTGATGGCTGGCCTGTTCCCAAAATTATTTAGCTTTACGTTCTGAGTTTAAATACATTGCCTATGATTGGGAAATTTGTCATGGTTATGGTTTTTGTCATGTTTATGTTCAAGTTCAGTGTTCATGATTTTATCTTTTATTTATTCTTTTTGGTTATTGTCATTTTTTTAGGTCAGTTTTTAGTTTAGTTTTAGTTCAGTCCATTCTTCAGCTCCATTGTTCTTGTCTCCCCTGTCCTGTGATCTAATTGGTTCAGTCCGTCTTCCCGGTCTGTGTGGTCACATGCTTTGGGTGATTTAAATTATTTCTGGTGTTTAATACATTACTTCTATTCTCGTTTACTTCCTTCGCCTTACTGTTCTGATTACTAACAAAACTAACATTTGTATTTTGTATCATAGTCTACTAACCCAATTAATCCATGTATATATATTACTAACTTACTAACAAGCACTCTCTAGTTAAATGTGTAAAGTTGCACCGCTACGAATTAATTCTAATTCCCTCTCAGCAATCGCCCTATTCTAGTCTCCGCCTCTTGCTCAGCTGTACCTGTCTCCCCCTGCGTTTCTGCGCGATCTCTTGTAGGTGCTTAATTACTTTCCTGCACTCGTTATCTGTGCACTTAGAACTCCTTGACCGGAGCCATTTTAGATGTCATAGGCTGTTTGTGTGATTCCCGTCCGTGTCTTGGCTCACCTGTTCCCTGCATAGCATGTGACTTCCCTCTCATCTATTTAAGAGTCCTCACTGCAGCGCTGACTTTGTCAGAACGTTGATCATTGTTTCTTTGTGCAGAGCGCCTTGTATGCCATTGAGTATTGTTTTCCTTTGCCTGGTTTGTCCGACTTTGATTCTTGCCATTGCCCTTCTTGTATTGTTTTGTCTTTTTGGATTTCGACCTATTTTCGTATGACCACGATTTCTGCGTTTGGATGCCCTGAGTATGACTGTTGGCTTTGTTCGACTACGACTTTTTGCCTACCGTCTATGTACCTTTGCTTATCTGTTTCTGGCTTTGACCCCTGCCTGTCTAGTCGACTCTGTTTTTGGAATTCGTATTGTGGCTTGGCAATTATGTTTTTTGGCATTGACCCGGCACTGATTAAAGGCATACGTTTTTTGAATTGGCACTGTTATTGCACAAATTCTGCGCCTTCCAGTACTTTCTCATTTCTCTTTTTTTCTTCCCCTCTGCACAATTTGAAAAATTTCTATTTAACCATGACACTGCAATTATTTTACATAATTGACTATTAGAAAATTTTTTCATAATTGTTACAGGCCTAGTGAATGGCAATCAATTATTCTGATACTTGACCAGTGCTAGGTCAATGAGAGAGGGAGTTGTGACCATTTAGCCTGGTAGTAAGCTAGGTAAGGGAGGAATTGAAGTTGGTATTGGTTGTGTTGGCTTACAAGCAATTTGCTGGCTACTAAGTTTCTAAACTGACTATCATTGGCCTAATGATTACATTGGCGCTAGCTTGCTATGCAACTTGATAACTGGCTATGTGAGCTAGACTAAGTAGAACATACATTTGGTAACTAATTACCGAGCTACCTCACCAGGCTGTCTTGCTTGGTTCTGTTTGATGGATGGCCTTTTCTCATAATTGCATTGCTTTACATTCTGAGTTTACATACATTGCCTATGATTGGGAGATCGCAAAATCAAAGACCACTGAGGTGCTTTCCTTTGTCCTGAAATCTCCGAACATGAGGGTCTGATTTATTTATTGGTACGCTGCTGCTTAACTTGATAACTGGCTAGGTGAGCTAGACTAAGTAGAACTTACATTTGGTAACTATTTAGCGTGCTACCTCACCAGGCTGTCCTGCTTGGTTCTGTTTGATGGATAGCCTGTTCTCATAATTGCATTGCTTTACATTCTGAGTTTAAATACATTGCCTATGATTGGGAGATCACACAAAGATCACTGAGGTGCTTTCCTTTGTCCTGAAATCTCCGAACATGAGGGTCTGATTTATTTATTGGTACGCTGCTGCTTAACCTGATAACTAGCTAGGTGTGCTAGACTAAGTAGAACTTACATTTGGTAACTAATTAGCTAGCTATCTCAATCGCCTGTCTTGCTTTTAAAGCCTTGCTAGACAGTTTGGGTAACAATAATAGCAAGGTGCTAGCAACTTTTTGCTTTGGGAACCGGGTGGACCATGGGACTTGTAGTTTTTAGACCACAAAGGGGCTTATCATGTCTGAGAAATTAAAACTGTAAATTATAGCTGATCACTGTCTCAAAACGACGTGTTGTTACTCAGAAATATAATGCAAAATATTGAAATCGAGGGTATGGATCCTCTCATTATTAATTTATATTCCGTACCATGGTTATATTGCTGTATATGTGATATAATTTTATTCCACAAACACTATGTAATAGTACCATATACTGTCATGTTTGGTATGTATTTCATCTGTGCAATTCAAGGAGTTGAATGGGATGCACATCTTATGAAATGTGTTTTCAGAAAACATAGTTTCCGTTCCCCAGCAATAATTTGTCCTGAACCAGAGTTATCTCTTGAGGTGTATTTCGAATCATCACTCCCCCTTTGCAGGACCCCTGCGGTCTGTCTCCAAGGTCCTCTCCCGAATCTAAGAACTTTTATTACCTCCTTTGAGTAAATAATTGTTTTCTTATTTCCTCCAAGAGGGAAGTCTAAGCTGCAATTTGGGCCATCTGTGCGGAATGGGCCGCCCTGATCAAAGGTGCCACTAACCTTAAATCTGAGAGAGACGTCTGGGACGTTTGCATCCGACATCCCATACTTCCGTTCGTGCGTATCTCTAGTTTAGTGAAGTTTTGCAATTCGGACTTTGCACGATGGCCTAGTGTGTAGCCTTTGACAGTTATGACTTTCCTCTCATTTTCCAAATTCTGTCAAACTTATAATTGGTTTGAAGTTGATTTAAACTTTTGCCTACCAGGTGAATAAATTATTGTTATTCCTTTAATCTTGCGTGATCTCTGTGACTCCTAATCTTTTTATTCTTTCTAGCCAGGTTATGACCGGTACTTAGGGAGTGATTCCTTACCATTCCAGACTAGCTAGCTGATGTTGTCTGTAGTGATGGGTTTTGCTTTGGATTGCAAGTTACGGTCTACCCCTAAACGGTTCACGTAGTACCAGTCCTGAGGATTCAGCTCTTAAAGGTACCCCGGGGCTCATAAGCTGGTACCCGGTTACATCATCTTAAGGGGCCCTTTGGTGTACATGAACCTGGGTGTGTGATATGTTTATGCTCAGTGCTACTTTGTTTATGCCTAGATGCTACTATCATGGTAATTTCTTCCATCCTCAAGAACTATCACCGAACTAAGAAACGGCAGCGGCGTTTATGGCCCTGGGGGCGTTGGCTGAGTAACAATGGTTTTCACAGACAAGTCTGATGGAGTACCTGTCCCGAGATTCATACATGCTGTCCCCAAACTATCAAATCTAATTCTAATTTGGAGTCTGATATTTAACGAGGATATAAGTAAATTTGGTATTCTAAATGCATTATGGAGTCAGATTTTAAGCGAAAGTAACACTGTAATCATTATGCTTAGTTTGCTTGAATCACTGATAAATCTGACATTTTCAGCTGCTGCTTGTGTCCCAACGTGCACTTGGGATTATTCGCAGCACGACATTAAATTAGAAGATTCTGTGATTTCGGCATAGCCCTGTTTTCGAACAGAGAACTACTGAGAATACCTCAGGTAAGTCTCAGGCTGGGTCCAAGGTGGAAAACAGGCATGAAAGATTTAATTGACACGTTCCATTGCCTCATAACAGCCGGAATCCACACGCGTAAACCTTCGCTCCTGGCTCCTCCGCCGTTGGTCGAGCTGCATGAGTTCTACAGTGTCAATATGTATAACTGATAATTATTTGGGTTGTTTCACAATATCTTATTATGGCTTGAGCGTAAGAATCTTGGAAGATGTGAAATAATGAAATTACAGTTTCATACCTTTGTTATTTATGTCTGCAAATGAAAGACACTGTTCATCATGATTCATAGAAGGAACACTACAAGCATATTTCAGGGAAGGGAAAAATATTGAAAAAAAAATTGTTTATTTCTTGAATCATGTACAGTATACCATTGTTTAGGGCTCCTATCTTGTGAAAAAATATGAATTTCTCTGTGAATATATTACTGATCCTGTTTTATTTTAGTCCCTTTCATGATAAAACAGGTTGACAAGCTCATTTCAGTGCATACTAAATTGAAAAAAAAGACAATTCTCACATTTTCTACGGTGAACTGAAAGACAAGCTGATACCAGCATAGAACCAATTCACTTTGTCTGACCATTTATTGAAATCGGGGGGGGGGGGTGCCAGAATGTAAAATAACAGCCCGATTGCCCCCGCACACACGCACTGACACCTCTCCACCCCGTCACACAGACACAGACCACCCAACCATCTCCTTGCTAATAATTCTGCACATTGATACATTCCTCTTCTAAGCATCGCTATTAACAGATTAATTGTACAGTCATGCCCGAATGCACTTATTCTCACATCTGTTTAATACATAAAAATGGTTTACTGCTGATGGAGGAACTCCACAAATTCTCATGCGCGCGCTTATCAGTGTCTCCACATGGCAGCACACCAGATGTTTCTCAGTGTGTTCCTGATAACTGCTCAGGGAAAGGGAGGAACAAAGTAAAAGAAAAAGAAAAAAAGCTATGCTTCTCATCAGAGTAAAGTGAAGTGAAGTTTAGTTTTTACCTTCTCATCCCACAGTCCCCTCTTATCCTGTGAAGCTTGGTCAAGCAGTGACCCTGTGACAAAGGCACCGTGCACTAATTTTCTTTCATCTCACGGTCCCAATAAATATGAAATTTGCATTCAGTTCATGCAGTTGATTATTACACAGTGCGACATGATACTGTTGTTGAAGGAATATTGAATAAAACACTGTGGCACTGCACACCGAAAAAAAAAAGAAAGGTTCTGACCATTTTTCAGGGGTAATCTTTCAATTCTTCCGAGAGGCTTGGAGCTAATTTGTGAAACATTTGTAAGGTCCAATATTGAACTATTCTGCCTGAAAAAGAACCTTTTTTATGGGGACATTAAACATTTTGGAACTTTTTCTTCTGAATGTGAACTTTACTCCTCTTTACAGACTGATGGCTGAATTCAACATCCATCCATCCATCCATCCATAATCTAAGCTGCATATTACCGGCCAGAGTCATTGGTGGGCCAGAGGCTATTCCAGTGTCCACTGAGCAAGGAGCAGGAACACAATCTGAAATGTTAACCTATCCAGTACAGGGCACATTTACCACTCGCTCACACATTTGTACCCAGAGCAGTTCAGTGTCGCCAGTTGGGCTATCATGTGTGTCTGGACAGTTGGAGGAAAGCAAAGCACTCAGAAAACCACTGTGAACAAAGGGCCAGGGGAAACCAGCAAACTCCACTTAGAAGGCTCAGGTGCCACGAGGATGTATTACCCTCTAGTTCTGAGACCACCAGCCACAACAACGCAACAAGTCGCCCTTTGAATTCAACATTTGCCCAGCAAACTCATCAAATTTAAATGGTGACAAATATGTGGTTAGTATTATATGCAGATGTCACAATGAATGAAATCAAATGGTTTTCTTTGTCAGGTTTGTGCAGTTCTATCTAGATGTGCCATATTGTTTATGCAAATCTAAATTATGTGATTTTTTACTTGTTCATATCAATTGCATGAAGCAGCATTTTAAAGCCAACTTGAAATGGCCACTGTTCTGGCATGTGGCAATGAGCCTCAGATTTCTAAAGTGAATATAAATGTGTACTGCCTGCTCAGGCATGGAAAAAGAAGCAAATGTGGCCTATGCTTAAAAGTGATATTCATCATACTTGAAAAATTCTAAATGCAGGACAAAAAATTACAGGTAAAACAAATATGTAACCAGTTTCCTTGCCAAAAATATAAACACGCTTTAAAGGTTGTCAGAAATAGGTGGCAATATTGTGCAATAATGTAAAAAAAGACCTCTCTCTCATATTTTTCAACAACAAATACGAACTACACATTCAGAACCTACCTTCAAAAACTGATGAGATCTTTCTTTGTTCTTGCTGTCTAATTGTCAACTCCTGATGTTCTTGCGTTTGCTACTGTGTTTAAATAAAATATTTAGTATATGTAGAGCTACCCATTGGCGTGTTGTGATTGTATAAATATTGAAGCCTAATTGACAGTGGAAATTGCACATTTTCATTGAATTAAACATTTCAGCAAGACCTCAGTGTCCTCTGAGAGCTCACACTGGCAGTGATGGTAGTGAATACACTGTTAAAACTACAAGATCCCCGAAGAACCTTTGGAGGTTCTACAATTTGAAACTGTGGAGGAATCTCTTATGGTGCATTGAGGAACCTTCTGGAAAAGATTCTTAGAAGAACCTGTTCTTGGGGTGACTTGAGTAACCTTTTCAAGCTCTGTGTGGAACCTTTATACAAAGGTGTTACTGTGAAATTAATAAAAAAAAAATGATGAGACAGCAGCTGTCTAAGTAAAATTTTATTTAAATATTTTCTATTATATTCACACACACACACACGCACGCACGCACACACACACAAACATCAGACTTATGAAAAGTTACTCGAGCATTTATCATTTGCAACGATACAAACCTCAATACAAAATATTTCACAATAAATACTATATGATAAATCCATCAATTAAACAATTCAATACACAGAACATTACTAATTTAGTGTGTGCTTGTCTGAGAGGACTCATGTATATGTGTGCATGTACCATGACTGACAATATTTGCGATATCTAGGACAATAAATTTGCCTTTTCAATGAGCCCTAATGGAATTTTGTCATTTGCTTTGATGCCAACCATGCACTGTTGGATATTAGTTAAAGTATTTCTTTTATTTTTTCATAACAAACAAAAATGAAGTAGCTCCCCAGTAGGGCTCCAACTTCCACTGGGATATAATCTGGCTTTGCAATGTTGACTCCATCCACGTGAAGAGAAATTTTGCATCCGGCACTGAAGGGGTACCTCTCACCTGCAGCATAGGTGTAGGAGCCTGAATCATCAATGAATTCAGTCACTCTAAAAACAAACACAAACAGAAAAATTAAAAATTGGAAAGACTTTCTGAATTAAAGCAAAAGAGTTTCAATCTTTGCGGTCCACAACATCATCTTTACAACAAACATGAACCATGTTTGGAAATGCATTGCAAATTTCTTACTTACTGGACAATTTCCCAGAGTGGAATTCCATTTTACAGTGGAAACAAGTCAAAAGAGACAAATGAGAAATATGCAGTACAAATGACATGGCTTTTTTAAGTATTATGGAGCAAGTCAGAGTTCACTCAAATGAGGCAAGTCTTAAATCAAGTCTTAGTTCTTCATAATTGCAAGTTTATGTGACAAAACAAAAAACCTTTCCATCTACAACTAAAACCAGGAATTCACATATGAAAAATATCTTTGTATGCAAGCGGTTACAGTGCACGCTTAAATTTAAAAATGAATGGAAGCTAGCCAACATTTTCATGGACATGTAATATTATTATTCATTATCTGAACTCAGTCACGATGGATGTGCAATATTATGCTTTTTAGTTAACTTTGAGCACTGGCGGGTCAAAGCAAAATGGTATTATGTAGTCATGTGGTAAAGCTTATCAAATTTATAAAGAATGGCCTAGACCTCTGGGTCACAGAACTCACATTTCTTATGAAAAGAGGAATAATAAAAAATATCTAAACGATATTGCGCATCTGCCAGGCAAGTTTGAAGCCTTTTCAACTGAAAACAAACTTAGGTGAGCAACTAAGGTTAACCGTTAACATCTTAAGCTAGATAGCGAACGTCAGCTATCTCTGCATGATTTAGCCGACATTTCATTTTTATTAGAAGTGGGTTTTTATTTGCGACTAGGCATGTATAGGCTATATTTTCATTCCTAGGACCATAGCGTTATTGTTTCAGACAGAGTAAAAACCAAATTAAACTTGAACGTCTTCGGCTAGCTAGCTAACTATGGCACTCACCGTTGTCTCCGTCTCCCTGGAAAATGACACGGGAGCTTCGCTCCGCACGTCATATCAATCATCCGAGGGATGCGCTCGGCCAAACAGTCTGAAGCTGGATTCCACATTAATGAATCATCATCTCCATTACAGCAAGCAGCAGAGCCACTGGAAATGAATTTGATGTAAAACATCAGCTTCCCCAGCTTCAGTTTCTGTGTGAAAGCACTCAGCTTTGGTTCAGCTGCTCCAGTGTACAGCGGTATGCATTTATTTTTTTCATTTTTACATGTGCATGCGTTGATTTATTTTATCGTGACCTTACCTAGGACCTGTCTCAAGTTCACAAACTTTAATAGCGCCCTTTAAAGACCAGCTTTTATAGCAACTCATTAATCTAATGACATCTGTCACCCACATAAACTTCTCTTTATATCTGCAATAATTATGGAATTCCCTTATTTTTGCGAGAGGTAGGGCCCTAAAAACTATGCAATATATTTTTTTTATGTTCATGTAAGGAGTCTCATTTGTCCAAGTGAATGCTTGACAATAAAACATAAAGGAGTATTTATTTTTTGAAAATCTATAGGTAATCTGGCATACAAAGTATTTTAAAGAGTATTCTTCAAAGGGCAGCATTCCCAGCCAGGACCTCAAATATCCTGTCCGGCCCTACAAAAAATATAGTGTGTGACCATGCAGTAGTAGACTGGTCAGCACATAGATATTAAACACATGGGAGAAGGAAGCGATTGCACAGCAGAGGTTTAATTCTGTGAGATGCAGTCAAGAAGTTCCTTTTATCCAAATACAGCAGTCTGAAGTTCCTCAAGGAACCTTAATTCAAATGGGTTCTCTGAGGAACCAGATTTCATGCTGAAGGATGCCAGAAGTTCTTACAGGCACCTCTAAGAGCATTGTGGCACGTTTGAGTTCTTGTGCCTCTCGGTTCTTGGAGTAACCAAGAGGTTCTTCGAGGAACTTGCCATTTTTAACAGTGTACTTGCATGTGTACTACTATACTGCTAGGGAAACGGGCGCAAAAAGACAAATTCTAAGCAAAGTTTTTGGTATGACGTCAGTGAGCTGTTTGAGCTGAAATGGAGGCAGTCAGTACGGGTCCACAAGCTGTGTTTACTGGAGGGGAAGGCAACACTATCGCACAAAGCCAGGCTTTTCTCAAGGCCTGTCTGGGCCAGCAGTGGAGCACTGGGCTGGACTGTGATTGGGAGCAGCCATTATAGCATATGTGGTGGGGAGAGAAATCCAATTGTTGGGACACATCAAGGATGAACAGCTGAACTACTGCTGAGCCGGAATGGTGATTTATTACTTAGTCCCTCCTATAGATTTGCCAATAGGAAAACACTTTAGTGCGTAGGGGGGGGGGGTAAATGGAGAAAGATCGATGAGGATTTAGATTGAATTATATTTCTTCTCCTCTCCCTTGCCCCACATTTTTCCTCCCTCCCTTGTCCACCACCTCCTGGATAGTTACAGCCAAAAGGTGCTGAGGGGGTCTTAGTCTCTTGCTAATGTTTCATTTGTTGCATTTTTAAACCAGAGGGGAAAGCATTCATCCCAAGCTATAGTCGATTGTATTCTTGTCATAGATGACCACATCTGCTGACAGCTCAATGCACTGAGCCAAAATGAATGTCTCAGCCTAACAACAAAAAGACTTAACCATCTGAGAGGGATTTGGCACAATGCTCATAATAAACTAAAAACTCATTCACCAGAATTGATTGCAGAGAAAATTTGCGACATTGATTATATGCACGGGCAGACAACTTACTGGATTTTGGTGGGAAAATAGATACTGCATAAACATTCTGTTATAAGGTATGAAAATACAATAAACCATGTTTGCCATGAAGAAATCATTACAGTTAAATTAAGGTATAACAGGACACAGCTCAAATTCCCACTGCAATAATGACCATTGCACACCCATTGTTACTGCATAACTACGCCTGCTGGGTAACCACTTGTACAATTAAATGACTGCCTTCATATGAAGCATAATGAATTTCAGGAAAGAACATGCGTTGACCGAAGGACCAAAGTTTCTTTGGCATCCAGGAGAAATACAGCTGCAAATGTACAATTGTTCTAACAATAAAGGCACCAAACCAATAATTTCACGCTTTTTCAGGACCAAATAAAAATGCATACAACTGAGTTCAAAAGGATATACACAAGCTTAAAGTCCTTAAAGCTATTGGGCTCTAATTTCTTGGCACAGAGCTGGGTGGTGCAGCATCCGGTGCATCCCACGCAGTGATAATGTTGTGCGTTGCACACCGTGCGCAGCCACTTTGGCAATTTGGTAGACGGACGTGCGCCGAGATGGGTGTGGCGGCGTAGTAGGGGGAGGTGTCACATATTTATCATGACGCAGTGACAATTTCTTGGACAAAGGCTCTGCCGAAAGTTCGCAGAGAGCTCGCCAGCTCCAACCTGGTTTACTTTCTGCGCAGTGGTAATTTGGCTGACCGGCACACAGTGCACACACATCACCGAAACCTCACAGGCAGGTTTCTAGAATGTCAGGCACTTTTCAATGCAATAAATAATTACAGCAACCACAGTTTAATGAAACTATCTGAATCAGCACATAAATTATAGTATCTATATCAACTGTCCTGATGACAGATCAAAGAGAGAGAGAGATGTGTGCATGTGAGTGCATGTGTAGGCTATGAGGGTATGTGTTCTTCAGCTGCTTTCACAACGGATGCGAAACAAATTTTTTGTACGACTGATTACATTCAAAGTCAATGCAAAGACGCGTTAAGATCACATACTTAAAATAAATGTGTAAGGTACAGTATCTTGCATTGTTGTCCATGCATGTTAATCCCAGAATTTTAAGCAGCAAGAAGGTGTAATAATAGGAACACGCTATCCATCGTTTCTCTTCCCAATGATGCAGGCAGAAGAAATAAATGAGCAACCGTCATAACCCATTCCAACTTCATTAGTTTGAATGATCTGACGTAGTTTTGTTTTGAAATTCCATTCAAGTTCGCTAATGGTAATAATTTGCAAATGCCCTAGCTAGCCAGCAAACTCGTATTACTAATGCTTAATATAGACGTAAGTGGTGCAGAACTCATGCCTAAAGCAGCAAAGTAAAATGCAACATTAAAGCATCATGCAGATATAGGACGGAGGCTTCTTTATTCTTACATCTTAAAGGTGAGGAGAGGAGCTCATTTGAGTGGTGAAGATTTGACTCAGCTGTGTAAAACCCACTCACGGCTTCTCTCCTCCCTCTTTGCCACTTGCGCCTGTAGGATGGACAGAGGCGGGACAGAGGAGTACTTGCGCCAGGCACGAAATTACAAAATACGCCGGGATAGACCCCGTTGGCGCGCCGCTCTCCCCATTTGCTGCACCTGCGTCTAATCAACAAATTTAAAGCCCATAGTGCATAACTTCTTTTGCCCCCAGAGGAATTTTACGTTATTAGAACAACACAGCCGGCACTTCCATATGATGTATGCCCGGATGTACCCCGCTCCCGCCGATTGGACTCGAAATTCTTTTCTATAGAAGTTATAGATTTGCTAGCTCCACATGAGCAACTGTTCACGCTAATGGAACTTGCGGTCTGTAAAACCTGTAACATGTTCATAACATACCGGGAGCTCTCTCTAGCTGTCTCCTACGATCCATAACGCACCCAATTACAGCACGTAAACGCTGAACATTCCTGGGCAGTAAGTAAACTATTACCACAGGCAAAATCTGCAAAGACCGTTTAGTCTGGAACCTTCGCCCTTCCGTTATATACCAGCACAAAAGCTGTTCCTTATTCAACACTAACAACACACCACAGTTATGCACACGGAGCAGCAGATCCTTATAATACACACCTAAGCAGTCCATAAGTTGTTGGTTCACTTTTTGCTGCTCTTTGCTGGCCATGTTTCCCTCTAAACTCAGCCCCACCGAATTTCTAAGGTCTCCGGTCAACACTTGGGCATGTCGACCCGTTCTACAAATGTGTGTATATGGGGTGGATTCTAGCTTTCCCAGAATCTTACAGAGTAGAAACACCGCTATACTCACCACAGCAGCCGTAGATAGATAGTAAATTCGAACCACTTGAATAAGAAGGATGCAGCACCGGATCACACCGCCGAAGCCAATGACGACGGACGACAGTGTTCGCACTGTTATAATGCTTGTGTTATTTCCGCAACAGTTGATGGAGGCTGAAAACGGAATACTTTCACCCTTGTGTTTTTGGCTGATTTTGCTGTCCACTGGCTATACCATGAAAATTGATTTTTCTCATAACTGAAGCAGCCAGACTTTCACACTGCGTCCTCCACTTTGAAATATTGCTGCTGCAGTTTTTTTTTTTGTTTGTCACAGCACTGTTCTGTGGTAACTACACAAATGCAAGTACTCACAAATTATTCCATAAATCTCTGAGACGATAATATTTAACTTATTTAGTTTTTTTACATGAAGTCCAACGTCGTTCGAATTAAATTGAGTTGTGAACTCAAAAGGCTTGAAATCTGAGGCGCTGGTCGAAACAAAACAAGTCACGTGGGGCCAGGAGCTCTCTTGCTAGGAGACTCTCTGCTCTTCCTCCCCCTCCTTTCTTGTTTTGAAATAAAATTAGTCATTTCCTGTGTGCCAGCGGGGGAATGACGCCGGTCGACATGGAATATAAGATGACAAATACTGAAAAATACAGCAAGATGTTAAAGGAGCCGATCGGCTTAATCAGCATTGTGTCATCACCAGTGTTGTGTTCGTTCACGATTAATATGAACTAGTTCAAAGTTCAGTTCACAGATTTTAAAATGATCTAGTTCAGTTCATAGATCATATTTCTTTTACAAAAATGAACGAAGTTCACAGTCCCAAAAATGAACTAGTTCTTTTTAAAGTTCATTTTAACGCAGTCATCCTAGCATTTTTTTCTTCATTAGAGTCTCTTCTCATCTATTCATCCCCAGCTCCCAATCACTGCCACAATGTCCAAAAATGGAATCACAGCTTTTTTTTTAAGAAGTTATAGTACTGAAAAAAATGTCAGTAAATTCAAACTACATGCTGAAAGTAAGGTCCAGCAAAGTTTCTGTATATGCAATAGTCCTGCATTACAACTGCATGAATCACATTGCAATGCAGCGCAAAAACAAAAGCCAAGACCAACAATGTTACAGTAGGCAAGAACACTGAGTAAAAGGAGTCTAGTGCACCGCACCTCTGAATTCCCAATTGTCTTTAATGGGAAAACTCCTGCTATTATTTTGTTATTTGAAAGGTAAACAATCGTAAATTTTTCCTGCGTATGACTGGATTACATAATAAAAAAAGAATCGAGGTGCAATTTTGCTTGACACTTTTCGAGAATGAAGTTATAAGAGCTTGTTTTAGTCAACGGTTAATCCATTGGTAGGTCAATATGACTCGCATCTGACTCTGATTGGTCACTTGCATAGCATTAGTGAATAGTCTGCAAGAACGTTGCTGTAGGTGGCAGCAGTTTAAACTCCCATGGTTACTGAGCTATGTTTTCATCTCATGAAACCGACAGCCGAGCAGTATGCTGAAACGCTATCTTCGCTGGCAATCATAGAAAGCTAGCCAGTTTGGTCGACTGCCTAAGCTAGGATTGCGTTATCGTTATAATTAAAAACAAAACTCGAGCTTGCTCACTTAAAAGTCCCTAGATAGGCAGATGCCTGATAAGGATGCTGCTTTTTGCACAATTCATCCGGAATGAACACGTTACACAAACGTTTCTGCCAGGTCATTCGCTATGGCTAATTCTATGTATAAATGCAACTTGGCTAACATTATATGGGCATAAGAGCTAGCTGGCCATCACTCTTCGTAAACAACCTGGGTTTATTGTGCCACGTAAGTTACGGATAAAGTTTGCAATCACAGCCATCTACGGCGACCCGATTACCTAACACGCCAGCTAGACCCGTAGCTAGTAAGTGCTGCGCTTCCTATGATTTACACGTGTTATATGCTCGACGTCTCGAACAGTGTCATTTGAAATTGCGCATTAATTTTTATTCTTACATGTTTTTCGCAACTTAGTTGAAAATGTTTCGGAAGACCTCTTAGTTTAGCGGAAAATGGCAGGAATTTCTCCATTATAGTCTCCATGGGAAATTCAGAAGTGCGGTGCACTTCATGCCATACTGGTTTCTTTAACTGCGCTCCTAGAAGGAAGCCGCAGCCTCTCCAGTTCTACATACATTCATTGACAGAGACAGAGCAGCGGCGGCCTCAGTCGATAAATGTCATCACAAGGATATTGGGAGAAGTATTTTTGGCAACAATATTGAATGCCCATTATTCCTTACTAAAATGAACTCGTTCAGGGAATCGTTCGTTTTCGGCAGGTGCCTGCGTTCAGTTCATCGTTCGTCAAAATAATGAACGAGTTCATGACCGTCGTTTTTTTTCCCGTTCACCTCTAGTAGTGGCTTGGATGAAACGGACATTTTCAAACATGTAAAAGTTACATACTATACCTTTAAGAATCAGAACTGGAAAAAACTTAGAAGTGCATTTCCTTAAAGAAATACAGGGTGTGTGGCCCTCCAATGTTCTGAGGCAAAATTTTCTTTTGCTGTTTTCTTCTGTGACCAGCAAGCTTACTTACAGAATTCTACGGGACTACTTCGAATGTCAGTAATAAATTAAATAAAAAGTGTAACATTTATGATAACCAAAAATACACAGATGATGTTTGAGAGAAACAAGCAGCTCAGTATTAATTTGTATGTGCAAGCTGCATATTGTTATGTATGATAATTTTTTGTACAGCTTTATATTCCATTTGTAAATGTTACATGCTGTTTTGCTGCCCTGCTGGTCAGCTATATTTATTTTGTTCATTGGCACCATCTGGTGGCGTGTTTGTAAAATCATTAAGAAAAGTCTAGTAATTTCTAGAAGCTTCTGGCACTTTCCTGCTTGGAGGGGGCGGGATTTCCCTAGAATCCTGTGGATCTTTCTGGAAGGTTGCTAGACTATAAAAAGGCTGTGATTTTAAGCACAGCTGAGACAGACAACAAAGAGAGCAGACAGCAGAAGAGAGCAGACCAGAGTTTTGTTTTGGCAACAGTTAAATAGTGGCAGAGTGTTATTAGGAATTAAGTAGTGGATCATTTTTTTGTACAACTTTTTTTTGGAATAAATTTGTTTTAGTTGTACTTGCCAGTTTTCTTTGTTGTGATTTTTCCAAGTCATAACAAATTGGAGGTTCCACCGAGATTGGATTCACCGAAGATTATTATTTTAAATCTTTGGACTAGTTTAAAAACCAGCAATCATGACTTTTGATGTGGAAAGTTTTTTGAAAACTCCAACCCAGGAATTAATTTTGTTGGCAAAGAAGAAGGACTTGCTACAAATAGCCTCAACCCTTGGATTATCTGATGTGAAGTCATCAATGAAGAAACAAGAAATATTCAACATTTTGGTGCAACACTTCATCGATGAAGATATCTTTGGGGAAGAAGCAGCAGATTTAATTAAAGCTGTGGAAGTGCCTGCAACGGAGCTGCAAAGGCTTGAATTCCAGCTGCGCCAAAAACAACTAGAGCTGGAAGAGAGAAGGTTGGAGAAGGAAAGAGAACTGGAGGAGAGAAGGCTGGAGAGGGAGAAGGAAAGAGAACTGGAGGAAAGAAGGTTGGAGAAAGAAATGGAAGAAAGAAGATTGGAGAAAGAACTAGAAGAAAAAAGAATGCAGTTCGAATTGGAAATGAAGAAAATAGAAGCAGGTACTGTTCCAAAATCTTCTGGACTTTCTGATCATTTTGATGTGGTTAAACATATCAAACTTGTTCCTCCTTTCTTAGAAAATGATGTTGACCAATACTTTACCCATTTTGAAAAAATTGCTGAAAATTTGAAATGGCCAAAAGAGCATTGGACAATGATGTTACAAAGTGTTCTTACTGGGAAAGCTAGAAAAATCTATAACCAGTTATCTGTCCAACAGTGTGCTGATTATGATTTTGTCAAATCTGCCATTCTGAAGGGTTATGAATTAGTCCCTGAGGCTTATAGGCAAAAAATTAGGAATTCTTGCAAGGAAGCCAGTCAAACTCATGTTGAATTTGGCAGGTTAAAGGAACAGTTGTTTGATCAGTGGTGTAATTCCATGAATGTTGAAAAAGATTTTGATAAAATGAGGCAACTTATTCTGGTTGAGGAATTCAAAAGGTGTGTCCAGCCTGATATTAAGACTTTCCTTGAAGAAAAACAAGCCAATACTTTGCAAGATGTTTCTACCCTAGCTGATAGTTATGCATTGACTCACAAGTCTTCTTTTGTCCAGAAATCCACTTGTTCAAAATTTCAAAGCAAGTTTCAGTCCAAGACTACTTCTAATAACACTTCTAATGATTCTAAGGCCACTTCTGAAAGGAAACCTTCCAGTGAGAAGCAATCCTCTGATTTTTTACCCTCTGTGTCTTGCCATTACTGCAAAAAGCAAGGTCACCTTATTTCTGAGTGTTATGCTCTCAAGAAAAAACAACAACGAGAAGAAACCAAGCCAACTGCTTTGACAAAGAGAGAATCTCTTGTATCAATGGTCAGTTCACCTGATCTTCTACCTTCTGTGTCTGATCCGGTTATGGAGGGTTTTGAGCCATTCATCACTGATGGTTCTGTCTCACTTTCACATGATTTTTCCTCATCTGCTCCTGTTCGAATTCTAAGGGATACTGGGTCTTCCCAATCTCTTATTCTTGCAGATATTCTGCCTTTCTCGGACAAATCGTCTACTCAGGCTAATGTCCTTATTCAAGGAGTAGAATGTGGTTTTACAAGTGTACCTCTCCATAATGTTCATCTCAAATCAGACTTGGTCTCTGGACCTGTTACTGTTGGTGTTAGGTCTTCTCTTCCTTTCAAAGGCATTCATTTGCTTCTTGGTAATGATCTTGCTGGGGATAAGGTTGTGCCCTACCCTATTGTAACTGACACTCCTTTGATTCATCAAGAATCTGACTCTATAGAGGAGGAAATTCCAGACCTCTATCCTTCATGTGCAGTTACTCGTTCTATGGCCAAAAAGGCTATTCAAGATGATGCTGATCTGGACTTTAACCTGGCTGACACCTTCATTGGGCAGTCTTTTCATCAGGAACCTTCCAGTCCTGAGATGTCTGGGAAATCTTCAGACTTGTCCTTGTCAGGTCATTCTAATGACATTTTGTCTCGTAAACAACTTATTCATGAGCAACAACAAGCTCGTGATCTAGCGCATCTTCTACCTCAGGCTGCAAGTGAACAAGAGGCTACTCAAGTTCCTGTCTGTTTTTACTACAAAAATGGTGTGCTTATGAGAAAGTGGCGTCCACCCGATGTTCCTGCAGATGAAGAGTGGATGATCACCCATCAAATTGTTCTTCCAAAGCCGTACCGTCAAGAAACTCTTAGTCTGGCCCATGACAATCCTATGTCAGGTCATTTGGGTATCAAGAAGACCCTTCAACGTGTCAGAAACCACTTCTTCTGGCCTTCCATGAGGTCTGATGTACAGGAGTACTGCAAATCCTGTCATACTTGTCAAATGGTAGGGAAGCCGAACCAAAATATTCCAAAGGCTCGACTTAAGCCCATTCCCGCTTTTGAAGAACCTTTCAGTCGAATCATCATTGACTGTGTTGGACCATTGCCGAAGACTAGGTCTGGTTGTGAGTACTTACTGACTATCATGTGTGCTTCCACCCGGTTTCCTGAGGCAATTCCACTTCGTAATAATATGTTGTGGGAGAAGAACACATGGTAAGGATGAGTAAACACGTATCCATCCTTTGTAAGCACACGCATAATGTAAGTGAATATGCAAAATGGGAAATACAATTATACTACATATTGAAAGATCACTCCAGAAATAGTTTAGCAACCGTGCATTCCCTTCCCAATCCCAATCTTGTCCATGTGAATTCAACATACCTGCATAAAATATTCAACTGCTAACATTCCTAATTCATTTAGTTCTGACTTTCAACAGCATACAGGTGTTGATATGAGGGAATAAAAGTGCTCTATGCTCTAGCAGCTAGACTGTTAAAGGCCACTCCCACTCTTTCCTGCTCTCTCAATTTCTCCATCCATTTTTTTCAGCGCAGGCTCAATGGTTATAGATAGTGGACCCAAACCTGGCTGTCTGAGCTGATAATGGCCTAATTCCTCAAACACGCATCGTTAAAGAAAATCGCTTCGCACCGCAGTGTGTATATGCATGAAAGTCTGAAACTCAAAGTATAATTTCATGAATACACAGAGTCTGAGACAGTGTTGTGTGAATGGGTAATATATATTTCAAATTTTCTTTAATCAGGGCATCTGCTGTAAAAGTGCATAAAGACGACAGATATCGCTCGCTGGAAAACTCAAATACACACTCAAACCTAAGGTTAACTGCATATTGTGCTGGAATGAGCTCATGTTCCCTATTCCTTCTGCTCTGAATGTACACCAACAAACATACACATCAATCAAACAAATGACAGCACTCTCTGTTAGTAGTCTCCTTATTTGAAGGGACTGTAATGTTTTGGGCAAATGGGTTTGCCTTCAGGTATTGTAGAACACTACGGTCTGCAGATATAACAGAGCTTTGCAAGTTGCATGACTAGTGAGTCACAAAGAGAGGGTGTCCATATTCATACTTTCTAAGAAATCCCAAAATCATCTGAGAGATGCATTGCAGACAGGATGATACAAAGATGTGATGAGGCAGTTTAATCAAGCCCGATGTGAGTCACAGACTGATACTGACACACAATTCTGTGAACAGATTGTTACATTATTGTGTCGCTTGCGAAGCATGGCGGCACATAGGGATCACTTTGTCCGGCGTCTGTCTGTCCGGTAGTCACACTTTCAGTTGGTAGTCACACTTTCACATAAGTGCTTCGCAGGCGACACGAGTTCACCTGAACACTAGTATTTTGAGGTGTGCAAAAATGAAAATGATATATTTTTCATAATTAGTCTTCATGAAATGTGCCTGGAGTCAATTACTTGTCCAGTATGCGACTTTATCCAGAAAACAAATATTTATATTTTGTGGAGCTGAGCAGAAATTTCCGATGTCCTATAAACACAGCATCACAGCTCTGTTCCTCTGCTGGGGCCAGCAGTAGTTGCATTGCATAAATGAAGCAGGATGCTGCTATTGGAGTTACAGCGTCCAGTGACCGTGACATCAGCCAATCAAATTTTGATGACTTATTGACAGAACGCTACATAGGAAAATATGCTACCTTGCAGTTCTGCGCTTGCGCAGACCGAAAATTTCGGGCTCTGTTTCTTTGCTCACATTTTAAGCATCTTTAAAAATCGTAAAAAATTTTTTTTAGTGCACCTTTCGACTTGTAAGCATATATATACTGAGTACAAATGAAAATGCACCACTTGAAAAAAGTCAATATCTAAGTTCAAATGAACTTCAATATAATTGTTATACAACAACAACACTACAATGACGTCACCCGACATGCCAGGTGCAAGAAATGCGAGAATTTCAAGTGAACTGTACCGCTAGGTAATTTTTTGCAAAAACGCAACATCTTGCACGCACACCACGAAAAAAAAAAATCTATTTCTCTCTGAATTTGCGCACATATTGCCTTTAAAAACACGTGAATCCGAATATAATTTCACTTCTTCACTGACACTTGTGAAACTTGTGTCGACACTATGCCGCGACTTACAGCCCCTGAACGGGAACGTGCCATAGGCATGCTTCAAATTGGCGCCAGCACCAGGGAAATTGCCAGACGACTACACTGCGCACACACAACAATCGCACGACTCCATCAAAGGTTTCTGCAAATGGGAAGCACTCGGGACCGTCCTCGACCGGGTCAACAACATGTGACAACGGCACGTCAGGACCGTCAGATCGTACGGGATCATGTCCGAAACCGAACACTACCAGTGACAAGAACGGCTGCTCAAGTCCAAGGACGACGTATATTCATTCACCCCAACACCGTACGGAACCGTCTGCGAGCTGCAGGCCTGCGTGCACGACGTCCTTATTTCGGCCCCGTATTGATGGATCGTCACCGAAACCAGCGTCTACAGTGGGCAAACAAGCACCAGAATTGGCGACTACGACAATGGCACGGTGTCATCTTTTCTGACGAGTCATGATTTCACTTAAGGAACGCAGATGGCCCTATACGTGTTTGGCGGAGACGTGGTGAACGTTATAATGCCGATTGTGTCGTTCAAACGGACCGTTGGGGTGGTGGCAGCATTATGGTGTGGGGTGGAATAAGCTACTGTCACAGAACCCCTCTCCATATCTGCAAGGGAAGGGTGAACGGCATCTACTACCGGGACCAGGTGCTGCAGAACCATGTTGTGCCGTTCTTCAACCAACACCACGATGTCCACATGTTCCAACAGGACAACGCTAGGGCACACACTGCAAGGGTGCCCATGCAGTACCTTGCACAGCAGAACATCCCCAGTGCTTCAGTGGCCAGCTCTGTCACCCAACCTCTCCCCTATAGAGCACTTATGGGATGAAATTGGACGACGTCTTTCACGTCGACGCCAGATGGACAACATCCGAAAACTTGAGGTTGCCCTTGTTCAAGAGTGGAATGCTATCCCTCAGAACACCATCCAGAGACTGATCAACTCCATGCGACGAAGATGCACCGCATATGTCAATGCAAATGGCGGTCACACCCGTTATTGACTTTCCTGTTTGACCCCTACACCAGTTAAACCTCTCTCGCACATTAACATTATCGTGAATGAAATTGAATGATGTCTACATGTCTTCTTAAATCATTCATTATCTCAAGTGCATCATACGTAGTTACTTCACATATCAATCCGTGGAGCTATTCCAGATTTCGTGAGTGGTGCGTTTTCATATGGACTGAGTATATTTGCATGCACATGCTGGGTTTTCCTGAAAATGCAGAAATTCAATGATAATAACATGCAGCATTTATCTTTTTAAACAAACTTCTACTCATGTAATAGCAAGCTAACAAATAACACAGTTACTACTGTAGACTGATTCATATTGCAATATTTTAGGGAAAACAAAGATTTACAATCGCTTTGCATTACCGTAGCACTTTAGGACAAGGCAGCACAAATTGTCAGAACACCGGCAACGCTGATGCTACCGATGCTTCCAGTGGGTGTTTAAAAAAATGTTTAGCGTTTGACCCTAAGCTTTGCTTTGCCTCCAGTGGGTGTTGGGCTTTATCTTTCAGGGGGCACAACAACAGAAGCTAGTCTCTTAATCAACATAATTACATGTGTTACAGCCGGCTCACTAGCTGCAACATAGAGGGAGACAAACACGAGGTGGCGGGCTACAAACTTAATTTATTAAGCAAAAACACACCCAAACAAAGAGCAAACCGGGAATCAGTGGTGTAAAGCATGTTTGAATGCATATGAGTATATGTGTAGAAAATTAAAGAAACAAATCTTCAGAAGGCTTAATGCTGCTGAGGTGTGGTTGGTTCGGGTGACGGCAGGAGAAGAGCAACATGAGCTGTAGGCTGAGACAGCTTTTCAAAGGGCAGAGCACACCGGGCCCAGGTGTGGCCCATCCCACTAACGACCCTCCTGCAGACACAAAAGAGCAACAGCAAAAGGAACAAGCACTAGTACGAGGGGTTGTCACACATGGAATCATTAACTTTGCTGTGAAATTATGATGCTGACCTGTGGCAGCACCTTGCAACAGCCACTGTCAAAAAAATTGATATAATTTTTGAAGTGACTGAGAAGTTTCCTCTAAGGGTGCAGAGCAGTTGGGCAGTAGGTACTGTTTTTGATTTTTTGTGACATTAAGGTATGTGTAGAGAAGATGATCTGAAAGCAATGCTGCACAGTGGTGTTGTAATGCATTGCGGTTGTTTATTAGCTGTCATGTTGGTGTTGATTAAGCACGGTTACAAAATAGTATATTGTATTGTAGTAGGCCTATGTGTGCGGCTGCTATGTTGGCTGCATCACCATACTGTCATGTAGCCTCTGTTGCAGACGTGTGGTGTTCGGTTAATTTCCCTCACCCTACAACGTCTGCACACTCGAGCGAGGTTTTGTGTTCCACCAATCAGAAACTTGTTCCTAAAATCCAGGAATTAATTATATATGCAGAAACAGATAAAGGCAAATTGGCGGACGGTGGCGAACATGTTTTCTCTCGAGCTTTGGAGAAAATCTGCAAAGCCTTCAATATTGAAAGTATGAATAGCTTACAAGAACAAGCAATGAACAACTTCGTTATCCAGAGGAAAGATGTCTACGTAAATTTGCCTACAGGATTTGGCAAATCGCTCATTTACCATGCTCTTCCAATCCTCGGGGAAGCATTTTCTAATAAAGAATCGCCGATTGTTATTGTTGTTTCTCCTCTTGTTAACCTTATGAAGGATCAAGTCAATTATTTGAATAACATAGAAGTGAAAGCAACGAGTTTAAGTCTGGTCGATACCAAAATGGAGAGGAGAAGTGTGGAAAGAGGATTGTTTTCAATAGTTTACGGTTCTCCAGAGTTTTGGCTAAGTGAACGGTGGAGGAAGATGCTGCTGAATGCCGCATATTCAAACAATATTTATGCTGTTGCTGTCGATGAAGCTAACATAATAAATCATCAAGTTCTTTCTCTATTTTCAAATTTTTTCAAGTAAGCGATAGCAGCCCGTTCGGCAGACGAATAACTCGTTCGTGTATACCGCTGTGTTAACAGAGATGATAGAGCTTATTACTGCAGCGATATCAAGCTTGCTTTTTCCATGCACTCGTATCTTGTCTTTATTTGAGAGGATTTTTGTTTTACACACAAAACAAATGTCGTTTTCTACAAGTTTTTTAGGAGATTCTTTATCCGCCATTTCACTATTTTTGACAAGCCGCTGGGAAAAGCCATAGTAATGACAGAGATCATAACATATAATAAGCATTCTGATTGGCTCATCAAGCACAATCACATTACGTCACGGAACACAAAGCCTCGCTCGAGTGCGCAGACGTTGTAGGGTGAGGGAAATTAACCGAACACCAGACGTCTGCAACGGAGGCTGGCAAACTTTCTTTCTTTCTCTCGTCCGGGACAATATCGTTTTGCCCACAATCAAATTCTTTGGCCAGCTGGCATTAATTGTGGGCGGCGCCCAGACTCTATTTAAACCCAAGTTCTACCTTGCCGCCTTTGCTAAAGTGTCAGTGTAACTTTGCACTTTAGCCGGTAAGGTCTCTATCGAGAGAACTGTTGTTCAGAATTAGCTGCAAAGAGGAAAGTGCTAGTTAACAAGGGAATCTTTCTCTTTTCTTCCTCTTTCTGGGCACCGTCTGGTGCTAAGTCTTTTTATCTCAGTTCCCGAGATTTTTCCCTTTTATTTCGTTCTGCCGAGCTAGCTTTGCTTCCTTGTTGTTACATGGACTGGAACTGGGTCCTTTGAAAGCACGAGTCTCCCTCTCTGATTTCTGGCTGTTTGTCTATTGTTTGGCTGTTCTTCCTTTCATTCTGGCCACAGCATTTGGCGTCTCAAAAAGCCAACCATCACACAAACATGACTTTTGGGGGAGAAGGGGGTTGCATTTTGTTACTGCTGGCCCTGACTGAAACCCCACCGCATGCTACTGATTATATTACATTACAGGCATTTCGCAGACACTCTTACCCAGGGCGATATACAGCAGAGTGTGCATTTTAGAAGGACCAAAAGTGCTGAAAATCCTGGAGGGTGATAGCAGTGTGCCAGTGGTTGCCACAAAACTTGGATTGCATAGTTATCCTATCACAAAATCACATCCTATCGCATGAAAGTACAGAACATAAGGAATATACCAGCTGACAAAAATAAAGGATGGGTGAGAGGTGTAGCCTGTAGAGGTATGTTTTTAATCAACGCTTGAAAAAGACGCTCGTTGATGAAATGGTCCTTGACAATGGAATTCGTATTGTGTATTTTGCATTTCATTAATTGCTACCATCCAGACAAGGAACCAGGCACAGATTTAGGCTACAATCCACAGAGGAGTATTTATTGAGAGGAATGTGGTGATAGTAGTGGCATGGGCTGAAGCCCAGAACTGAAAAGCGAATGGTCCAGCTTAGTCATGACGGTATAAGGTTGGGGGAGTGTCTACACCCAGGCCAGTGGTCGTACAGTGGTAGAAGCCTGGTGGTGAATTCCCCTTGTCGAAGAAGGACTGAAGGGTTTAGCAGGAATGCAGTCCCAATCCAGGAGACCCATGAGGACCTGGGAGGTGTTTCTTATAAACTGGTTCAAAGAAACAAACTGGATCAAAGGATTAACAGGAACGTGGTCCCAGTCCTGGAGACCATTATTAAGGCTTGGAAGTTTGTTCTTAGGAGTAGGAGGACTATATACATTTCTTGCTATCATTAAAGTACTAATGAACACAGACGACAAGCTTAGCTCTGAAAATGCAAAAGGCACAGAAGGACAAAGTGTTACAATCCAGAAACCATACCAGACAGAAAGTAAGGTTTTATTCAGCAGACCACAAGCAAAATGAGCGAGACACGTAATGGATCACACCTGGGAGTAAGGGGGAGAGATGAGACAATGAATGAAAGGAGGCCAAACCACAAAACATGCACAGGTTGCTGGATATGGGGAGGAACCAATTACAGACAAACAAGGGTTGTGACAATTGGTTGCTTATTCAAGGTTTCAGGTGCCTGGAACCATTCTTGGCAATCATGGGATGAGAGGTTGGAATAATTCCTACAGGCAATTAAGAATCGGCTATGGACAGAAATCCATGCATATTCTTTGATAGCATGCAGGGGCCACACAAATACCTTACCCAAGATTCAAACCCACAAAGCATTAAGTTTTGTTATTGATGACAGAGGAAGCTTATAGTGGAATTGAAGTATTTGAACCATTTTCTGGTTAAATCCATAGTGCTGAATGCATGATAAGCTCAAAAAAAAAACCAAATCTATAGGGACAGGAAGGGCAATTTATTTTTGATGTTTATGCATTATTTCTTTATACATGGTAAATACACTGGACATAAATTTATTTGACCATGCAAATAAATGAAATTACTGCCATTAAGCCTTTGATGCACATGCCTCGTGTGAGGTTTTTTTAGCCCCCCCTCCACAAGGTATCCACCCCTGGAAATGCATTCACGTTACAGAAAAGATAATACCTCACAAAAGTATCAGTCAGATGTCTCTACTAGCGCTCTTCAAATTTCCAAGATGGCTAAGCCCATGAGGAAGAGGTGAGTGTGACGTACAGTTCAGGAACCACACGAGAGACCGAAATCCAAAAAAACTTTTGCCTTCAATGAAGTCTGAGTCAAAGCAAAAAAAAAAAATAAATTAAAAAAAAAAAAAAAAGGGGGAATTGCCAAGCCACTATACGAAATCCAAAAACAGTATCCACTAGACAGGCAGGGGTCAGAACCAGTAAGACAGATGGGCAGAGGTAAAAATGATAGGCAAAAAGTCATAGTCGATGGGCAAAGCCAATGGTCATACACAGGGCAACCAAACACAGAACTCGTGGTCATTCAAAAAAAGATCAAAATCCAGAAAGACAAAAACAGTACAAAAAGGGCTATGGCAAGAATCAAGGTCGGTTATCCAGTAGAAGTAAAACAATCAATGGCATAAGAGGAGCTCTGCACAAAGAAATATTGATCAACGTTCTGACAAGAACTGTGAGTGAAAAGACTCCTAATATACACACAGGTAAGGTCACATGCTATACAGAGATCAGCTGTGGGGAATGAGTCTAATTACATCGGGAGAATCACATGAGGGAAACCATAACCACGGAAATTGGCGAGATACGAAATACGGACAGGAATCACGCAAACAGCCTATGACATTTAAAAAGCACCGGTCCAGGAGTTCTACGTGCACAGATAACAAGAGCAGGAAAGTAATTAAGCACGTGCGAGAGATTCTCGCTGAACATAGGGAGAGGACGGCGGAAAGCAAAGGGGCGGAGAATAGAACAGGGCGATAGTGAAGAGGGAATTAGTCTATCAGTAGCGGTGCGGTTTTATAACAAACTAGAGTGCTTATTTGTAATTTAAAAAGGCGCACTCTCTCACACACAACACGCACGCGCGCACACACACACACAGGCACACACATCCTTGCACTTCTCCTTGTGACGACATAGCATTGACCTCCATTCATTCTTTTTGTTCTGCTACAGCCTTTCCCAAATCTTAAGCATTGCTAATGGATGCCTGACCCAAACCCCACTTAATTAATCCCTGATCCTTACCTCAGCCCTAACTTTGAGCAATAACTCACAATTTGCTTTTGACGCTGTGAAGACTGGACAAAAAGTCCTCACTTCCCAAAAATGTCTCCACTCTGCTCTTTTAAAACATGCTGGTCCTCATTATATAGCAAACAAAAGAATACACATACGCACACATTTGCACACGCACAAGCACACAGACCAAAGACACTAATTTCTACTGTCAGAGTGGCAGGAGGGTGTTGGACAAAATGAAAGAATACACCCAAGGTCAACAATCCACTGCATAAACCCATTCACTTGCACCTTAGGGTAATTAGCAAATTAACTTAGACTCTGTCATGCTAATTTGCATGTCTCTATTTAAAGAGTGAAAACCTGAGTGTCAATGACCCCAGAAACCCAAACCCCAAAATTTTCCTTTTAAAATTTTATTTATTCATTATTTTTTTATGATTTAGGCCATTCTTTCCGTGCACTCAGTTTCTAACTTATTGTCTTACTTTGATAAGCTTCGATAAATGTGGTGGTTAGGATTGCATTTTTAGGTGAATAGGAAAATTACATCAGATATCAGAAATTATGTGAATTAATATGTATTGTAGTTAACTGTATAAGACAAATGCAATTGAAAATTAATGTAGAACTTAACACCATTGTAATACCATTTTTGATGCATTCTGACACCAGTGCAGTGTTTTGGCAGTCCTCTCTGCAGCAGGTACACTGTGTACCAGGCCCAGGATCACAGACAGAGATTACTAAGGCTGCTCCGAGTCAGTGTCTCTGCTGTGTAGAAGAAAAGCGCAATCCCTCTGTCCTCTCCCGCTGCTGGTTTTGATTGCTTCTGGTTTATAGGCACCCCGCGAGCCGTTTATTATGGCTGTCATCCAGAAGGAGGCATTGATTTCTCTGCTGTTTTGAGTGCACGTCTATATACAGCACAGTCCATGAGCGTCCAGGCAGTGACACAGTTTTGTTCCTTTTTGTCTCTGCATCGCAGTACACTTGATTTGAATTTGTCCATAAAAAACATTTTCAGAAAAAAATCATTAATTTAACACGTTATCACCCATACTGTAGCTATGCATATATTGAAACCCAAAATCTTAATGAAATCAGAGTGAATGATCAAGCAGAGGCTGTCATGTCATATTTGTGTGCAATAGAATCCATATCGTTCAACTATACGGGAATGTCAGGTCTTTATATAGTATCACTGTCCGAATATTGACGTACTTTGTTCTGTGAGGGACAGCAGTTGTTTGGTGAAAATCCACCCTGTTGTAAGCCTGCCGGCTGTCATGAATGCTAGCGGTGCGTCATCTCCCTTCGTCCTTCCTCTTTCCAGTCGCCATCTCCACAGTTGAGGACTGGGGCCAAGCCCATATGGAAATGTGACATTTGTTTAGACTCTTGCCATCTAATGATCCGTTTAACATTGGGTTGTTCCTCTCTAATTGCTTCACACACTACTCGGGTGGAATAGCAAGTCACAAAATAATTACTCTCTATGCGGGCAATAGGGTGGGTATAGGCCCCCCTCCCTTAATTTGTTATTCTGGCAGCTCTCTGAGGAGCCGAAGAATGAAAAATGTGCCTGCTCTCCAAAATCAAGAAAACTCCACTAGTTCAATTCTCCTACAGAGCTGTGAAAAAGTATTTGCCTGGCCCTCCCCAATTTCTTCAGGTTTTGCGTATTTGTTACTCGTAAATGTTTCAGATCATTAATCAAATATTAAAATTAGATTAAAGAAAATGCAACTAATTATGATTCCATGGAATGAAGGAAAAAAGCTATCCAAACCTACACAGCCTAATGTTAAAAAGCCATTGCTGTAGGTGCAACAGCTTAAAAGAGCATTACAATAGCTATTAAATGCAATTTTTAGCTAATAAATTAGTTAATTATATATTAAGACTTTAATTTAATAGTTAAAGTTCCTCGGGGCACCACCCTTCTAGAAAAGGGAAAATTAATAGCCGTTGAATGACTAAGTCTCATTAATGTCTCACCATAAATGCCAAATTATGATAATTACAATTTATGTTATGAATGAATGATTACAATATTCAACAAAAATGGGAAAACTGGGCTTAGTTATCAATGCTAAAATTCAATTGCAATATAACTACCATCAACATCCAGCATCAATAATATAGCCACACACTGAAGGAAAGGGGAGCTCTTCACCTGGCAGAAGTTAGATTCAAGCTAATATCCAGGCAATATTCAGACAACCAAAAGCACTCGTTGAAAACATATGAAAAGATTTATTATGTATCAGTAGCAATGAACAGGCAATCAATACTATTTGAATAAAAAAATAACACAGGAAGGATTAAATAGTGGTTACATCGTGAAACAGCGTTTCCAAATAGACTAAAGGTAGGATGTGTGTGTGTGTGTGTGTGTGTGTAAGTCTGAGTACCCAAAAGGGAGGGGTTAAAGATAAAGATACGTCATGTGTATATAATGTACACAATTTGTGTGTCATGGATACTGATTAAATACTCAAATATAACAAATTAAAAGGTTAATATCTGCATGGAATGAAAAGGTCCCACGTTTTTTATTGGCAAAATTGTAAGTTCATAAGTGGATGTAGCAAATACTGGTGATGGTCCACTAGGGGGGCCATGAAGGTTTTAGTGGGCAAGGCTCAAAGTTGGGTGACCACGCCCATCTACCCCACATTTGGTCCCTTATTCTCCTCTCTGCACAAAGATGCCAAAACATTCATTGCTAATTATTGATATTTGGCATGCAAAGATTGGAAAACAGTTGTTGTTTGGGACCTTTATGTAGGATGGAACAAGGACCCAATTTCCATGTGTCGGAAATGTTATCGCTTACGACTTCAGGTGGCCCAAGTGTCAACCTACATGGAGGTCCCAGGATTTTTTTCACTTCAAGTTGCACTCCACCAACTCTAGTTTCAAGAATAAGTGATAAAAACCTGGGACCTCCATGTAGGTTGAAATTTGGAGCAGTCAAATTTGTTATTACTCAACACGACACAGAAAAGTGGGCATGGCATGCTCAGCGAGGGAGGGGTTAATTACCAAGGTCATGACTGATTTCCCTTTTCCCAGCCCCAAACTCAATAATTATGAAGTATGAAGAGATTTGGAGATGGTGAGTTGGCACCCTTGGGCTGATCTTAGAAAAAGGCACTCTTTATTACAAGAACTGAACCGGGAATAGGGGTACAAAAAACAAAGAAATAAAATAAATCAATCTGAGGGTGACTGCTGGCTTACATAGAGGATTAAATTTGTATCAGGTGAGTGAACAAAAGGGAGGTTATTACAAAAACATGGAACGGAGTGCAGAGGCCAGAGAGGGTATGTCCGCCGGTAAACCTGGTCTGGACATAACAGTGTTGGAATATAAGTAAAACCTCACCAGATATTGTTGAAAAATGTCAAAATAGAGCCTGGGCAAATGTGTTTAGTACCACAGAGAAAAAATATCAGGGAAAAGACGGTAAGCCCACTTTGGCGCATTGATCCATGGTAGGCTCCAGTGGTCAGGTTTAAAGTAGTAAAGCTAATACTGACTCCCTGGTGTGACAGAAAAACTTGGCATGAGCTACCAGACATGGTTAAATCAAACCTTTAGATATGAGATATGTCTTAATATCATTAAAACCATGATTAAGATAAGATGTTTTGAAATAAGTTTTATATATATCATGGAAATAGGTAATACACACAGTTTGCATGTTCCACATTTGTACTTATTTTTACATATAATAATAAATGTAAGCACATTCATCAAAGCTCCCCTGCATCTACTCTGGCACTTAACACTCTGGCACTTATATTGTACAGGTACCTAATGAAAGCCAGAATGTCAGGAGATGTAGTCCATTAAAGATGCTCCTAGGATCGCACATGCTCTATGTTGATTTTTATTGTGATTATGACATATAGGGCTCTAATTTCTTGGCGCAGTGCAGGGGCATAGTGTGGTGCAGCCCACGCAGTGGTAATTTCATCCAGTGCAGCCCGCGCAGTGGTAATTTTGTGCGGTGCAACACCATGCGCAGCCACTTTGGCAACTTGGTAGACCTCCTTGCGCCGAGATGGATGTGGCGGCATAGTAGGGGAAGGTGTCACATATTCATCAAGACGCAGTGACAATTTCCTAGAAAAAGTCTTTGCTGAAGTTGCGCAGAAATCTCGCCAACTCCAACCTGGTTTACTTTCTGTGCAGTGGTAATTTGGCTGACCGGCGCACACGTCACCGAAACCTCTCAGGCAGGTTTCCAGAATGTCAGGAACATTTCAATGCAATAATTACAGCAACCACTATTTAATGTAACTATTAGGACATAAATTATGCTATCTATATCGATTGATAGCATAATTGAGAGTGTCGGATTAAAGGCGGTTAGCACATGTAAAGGAAACTCCACCTGGCTTAATCAACACAGCTGAATCTGTGATGCAAACTAACGACTTCACATCTTTCTCAGCCAACCAAAAACTGCCTATATAATGCTTGCGTTCTATGCTCAGTAAAGCCGCTTGCACACTGGACGCAAAACAAATTTTTTTGCACGACTGATTATTGTCAAAGTCAATGCAAAGACGGAAAAGTCGAACAGGGTTTTAATATATCTCCGTGTCCGAAAGTCATAAAAGTTCCTAGATGGGCAAACTTGGCCATGTTTGTGTTCGACCTTCACAAAATGCAAATTGATAGCTATCGACTTTTCTTGGTCTTTTTATTTGTGTGTTTTCTTTTGTTGAAGATAGACAACAGTCTTTGTTCGGTCTCTCTTCTGAAAATTAGTTAGATGGATCAAACAGATTTACGTTTTATTTCCAAACGAGATAAAATAGTGCTTGTAGTCAGTGAGCAAATCAATTCCATGACCATTGACAGTGTGAATTAAATATCGCATGCACGATCAAGACTGTCTGAGGAAAAATGCAAAATACTCCATGTGCGACAGCCAGCAAAAAGTAACAGTATTGGTATGAGAACAAATTTAAAATGAAATAAAGAATAAAAATATATCATCAACAAACAGAACATCCAGAAAAGATAGCCCGCAAATACAAAACCCAAAACCAGTGAAGTTGGCACGTTGTGTAAATCATAAATAAAAACAGAATCTAATGATTTGCAAATCCTTTTCAACCTATATTCAATATAATACACTGCAAAGACAAGTTACTTAATGTACGAACTGGTAAACTTTGTAATTTTTTGCAAATATTAGCTCATTTGGAATTTGATGCCTGCAACATGTTTCAAACCAGAGTGTTCAGGTGAACACGTGTCGCCTGCGAAGCTTTAGTTTGGAGTGTGACTACCAACTGAAAGTGTGACTACCGGATAGACGGACGGACGGACAGACAGACAGACGCCGGAAAAAGTGATCGCTATGCTTCGCAGGCGACACAAAAAGCTGGCACAAGTGGCAAAAAAGACTGAGAGAGTTGAGAAATGCTCATCAAACACTTATTTGGAACATCCCACAGGTGAACGGGCTAATTGGGAACAGGTGGGTGCCATGATTGGGTATAAAAGGACCTTCCCTGAAATGCTCAGTCATTCACAAACAAGGATGGGGCGAGGGTCACCACTTACTGAACAAATACGTGAGCTGATTGTTGAACAGTTTAAAAACAACATTCCTCAACGAGCTATTGCAAGAAATTTAGGGATTTCATCATCTACGGTCCGTAATATCGTAAAAAGGTTCTGAGAATCTG
The DNA here is from genome assembly GCA_029721435.1 of Gymnothorax reevesii. Taxonomy (NCBI): domain Eukaryota; kingdom Metazoa; phylum Chordata; class Actinopteri; order Anguilliformes; family Muraenidae; genus Gymnothorax; species Gymnothorax reevesii. The sequence continues at coordinate 36,456,863 of CM056578.1, forward strand.
GAGAAATCACTGCACTTAAGCGACAAGGCCGAAAACCAACATTGAATGCCCGTGAACTTCGATCCCTCAGGCGGTACTGCATCAAAAACCGACATCAGTTTGTAAAGGACATCACCACATGGGCTCAGGAACACTTCAGAAAACCACTGTCAGTAACCAGTTCGTCTCTACATCTGCAAGTGCAAGTTAAAACTCTACAATGCAAAGCAAAAGCCATTTATCAAGAACACCCAGAAACGCCGCCGGCTTCACTGGGCCCAAGCTCATCTAAGATGGACTGATGCAAAGCGGAAAAGTGTTCTGTGGTCTGACGAGTCCACATTTCAAATTGTTTTTGGAAACTGCGGACGTCGTGTCCTGCGGACCAAAGAGGGAAAGAACCATCCGTATTGTTATAGGCGCAAAGTTCAAAAGCCAGCATCTGTGATGGTATGGGGGTGTATTTGTGCTCAAGGCATGGGCAACTTACACATATGTGAAGGCACCATTAATGCTGAAAGGTACATACAGGTTTTGGAGCAACATATGTTGCCATCCAAGCAACGTCTTTTTCATGGACGCCCCTGCTTATTTCAGCAAGAAAATGCCAAGCCACATTCTGCATGTGTTACAACAGCATGGCTCCGTAGTAAAAGAGTGCGGGTACTAGACTGGCCTGCCTGTAGTCCAGACCTGTCTCCCATTGAAAATGTGTGGCGCATCATGAAGCGTAAAATACGTCAACGGAGACCCCGGACTGTTGAACAACTTAAGCTGTACATCAAGCAAGAATGGGAAAGAGTTCCACCTGAAAAGCTTCAAAAATTTACTGAGTATCGTTAAAAGGAAAGGCGATGTAACACAGTGGTAAAAAGGCCCCTGTGCCAACTTTTTTGCAATGTGTTGCTGCCTTTAAATTCTGAGGTTTTTTTTTTTTTTTTGCAAATAATCAATGTTTCTCAGTTTGAACATTAAACATCTTGTCTTTGCAGTGTATTCAATTGAATATAACTTGAAAAGGATTTGCAAATCATTGTATTCTGTTTTTATCTACGATTTATATAACGTGCCAACTTCACTGGTTTTGGGTTTTGTAAATAAATCGCAGTGTTCATTGGATGTTCTTTTTGCTGTTAAAATGTTTCTTTTTATTTCGACAGGCATTGTACATTGTCCCGTACCAATATTGACTCACTTTATTGAGCAGAGCTTAAACAGAAACATTGATTGAAATTCCCGGTACTCATCTTGAAGAACTGAGCCCTCTTATCAAAACATTCACGTTTAATATCAACGTGATAAACATTCAGTAGATTTGAAGAAATTAAAAACAATAATTGACTGTCGGATATGGAGAGATATTAAAGACCTGCCAGACTTTTGGACACATAGACACTGCGTTCAACGTAATCTGCTGTGTGAAAAATTCGTTCCGCATCAAGTGTGCAAGAGGCTTAATGCTAGGCTACTATTATTGTCACTTAGGTTTTATCTTTATTAGTGGGGGAAAGGAATACAGCCTGATTGCTATGATCTCGTACTGAGTTAAGATCACGTATTGAAATTAAATGTGTAACGTATCTTGCATTGTTGTCCCAAAATTTTAAGCAGCAACAGGGTGTAATAATAGGAACACGCTATCTTTTGTTTCTCTTCCCAATGATGCAGACAGAAGAAATAAATAAGTAACCGTTGTATTTCATTCCAACTTCATGAGTTTGAATGATCTGACGTAGTTTCGTTTTGAAATTCCATTCAAGTTAGCTCATGGTAATAATTCGCAAATGCCCTAGCTAGCCAGCCAACTCATATTTGTAATGCTTAATATAGACGTAAGCGGTGCAGAAAACATGCCTGAAGAAGCAAAGTAAAATGCAACATTAACGCATCATGCAGATATAGGAAAGAGGCTTCTATATTCCAACACATTAAAGGTGAGGAAAGGAGCTCATTTGATTGGTGAAGATTTGACTGGGCTATGTTATGCTCAAACACGCCTTCTCTCTCACCTCTTTGCCACTTGTGCCAGCAGGAGGGACTGAGGCGGGACAGAGGAGTACTTGCGCCAGGCGACGCCAGGCACGAAATTGCAGCATACGGCAGGACACACCCCGATGCCGTGGCGCACCCCCTATTCGCGGTGCCTGGTCTACAAATTTAGAGCCCATATTGTTTATGACTGCAAGCCTACAGAGAGTTGTTAACCATGACTCAATTACTGTGGAGCACAATACCTTGTACTGATTATTTCTGCTTCGCTCAACAAGGAAGAACGACAAATTGTTCTTTTAGGTGTTGTCTTGATGCTTATCTCCACTTTGAAAAATGACAAATTTTGCCATTAGATAAAATTAATGTCCATATTAAAACAGAAATTTTATTCAGTATAATAATCGTACCTTTTGTTGCCATCCCTATTTTATCCAAGCTTGCTTCCATTAGTTATTGGATTAATTTGTTGCCATGGCAACAAGGTAATTGCTTAAAATAAACATGAAATGTCCAGCAGAAACATTCACTCGTGTTACTAAAGAATGAGTTGATCTTTTGCTTTGGCTTTCTATTGGTGGAACAGATGATTCTTGGAAATGCAATCTGGGTTCAGTTCTGTACAGATTGAGACAGCTGAAAACTCCAAGTAAAACTATTGACAATGGCTTTTTCCTGTATCTTGACATTTTAACTTTAATTGTGGCACCCTGATGTAACTCATGAGACGTTATTCTTTCAACAGGAATTTATTCAAATTCATTTATTGATTTATTGAAAAATATCTAAAAGAGATGTGCAAGACAGTTTGGCTATGCAGCCTAAATCATGGGCGTGAACTTTTACTTCAAAAGGTGGAGAATGCTGGTATTCGAGCATGTTTGAGCATACAGTGTCTTCCAAAGGACTTTGAATCCTGCTTGATTCATATGGATGCAAATGCCTCCAAGATTAGACTGCCAGCTTTTAGTTACAGCTATTTGCATTAATAGCCTATGGAGTGAAATCTGCCGGAATTACATAGTTTTAAAATGGAATTTCTGGCCAAATACTTACAAACCGCTTTGTTTATATGAAATATATGTGAGCTATTGGACATAAGAAGTGTGATTTTGGAAGGATAGCAGGGAGTGAGGAGTTATTTGTTCATGTGATTTTTGCATAGAATTGCTTCAGAGTTTTTCATTTGTCAGTCATCGTTAGATTTTACAATCAAAAATAGGCATTTACCAGCAAATAGAAACTGGTGAAACTATGTAATTTTGAGAGTAATAATGTTACATGGTGCTAAGAGTATTAGATTTAGTAAGGCAATGCACCATCAGAGACAATCTTCATGAACCTCCACTGAATATAAGCTGTGACTAATAGGGCTTTAACACTGGGTCTGTTCTTCCCCCCTTTAGTCTTATCAGGCATCATAGGTTGTCTTTAGCAGTGTGTGATTAGAAATGGAGTCAATCAGCATTAAACAGCAGCATTAAACGTCCTGTGTCAACTCATGATAAATAACATCTTTAGATCATGCTTCATCTTGATTAATTGCCTTAATGTTCGATGAAGCACAGAGATGACTTCTGTTTCATTTGTTCCTCTTTTGGCCAAAAATCAGGGCTGCAAGATATTCATCTTTTATTACATTATCCTTCGCTGCTAAGCAAAGAGAAATGTTCATTGTTTAATATTCATATACCATAAAAAAAGTTTAATTATATCATGAACAAAATGCTAAGCTTTCGAGGACAGATACCACATTTCAACAGACAGCATTATTGTAAAACATGTACTACATTTCCACTGATATTGAGTAGTATTGGACCACATTTTTCATTTTAAACTAGGCCTACGCTGTCAGCGGCCGACAGCGAGGGGTATATCCCTAAAATTCCCCAATCCTCGAAGCCCCCATTATTAGATTCCCCTTTACTAGACCTACAATATGGGGCAAATTGGAGGTCCGTGTAAATTGTTCCAGAGATATGGTAAAAAAAAAACTGATTTTTTCAATATATAGCCCCACCTGGTGGCAAACCTAGAAGTACATACTTGCCCAAAATCTAATCAGTTCATCCTGTCTACCATATCGACCCATATACTGAAAATGAGAAGCCAATGTAAAGTATTGTGTGAGTTATCGCACTAATGGCTAAAATCTGTGGACGCGGCGTAGGTGGCAGATGCAGTGGCAGCAGTTGGGGCAAAACCATGATATCCTTGAAACTCATATTTTGGGGATATTATTATATTGGCATGGTTCATTCTGTGTTTGCATGGGTTTCCTTCGGTACAACATGGATTTACTCCCACAGTCCATTAGGATGCACGTCAGACTAATTGGAGACGCTAACTTGCCCATAGGTGTGAATGTACAATGGCTTGGCGAACAGTCTAAGATGCATCCCAGCCTTTCACCCATGGTCAGCTGGGATAGACTTCAGCTCCCCTCCAACCCAAGTGAGGAAGAACCGGCATAAATAATGTATGGATGGATATTTGTGGGTCAATTTAACACTGATGTCCTTTTTCTCCCTATGCCCCTTCACCCCAGAGTCCACCAGCCGTGCTGCACAGTCATTAAAATAAAGGAACTAGCTTGATGCTGAATTGGCTGCTCCCAAAGGAGTGGTAGGGACCACTCAAATAAGAAGCTGTTCACATCCTATTTGGGACACAGCCAATTTAGCTCTATTATATAGTGTAAATGACCGTGGACAGTATTAGCGCCATCAGAGTAACTATAACACAGTAGTTTTCTCTTTCTTGTTCATACATTTTAATTCAGTAGCTTTACAATGAGATGCTGATTAACCGGCAAGCAACCATCCATAACCAAGTCAAATTGGAAGCAGTCAGGAGGGGCAGTTAGCTGGATAGCTGATTTGCCATCACGCTGTACAATATCTTTTGAAAGTGCACGTCAATTTATTAAAAATTGAAATTCCACCATGCATTTTGTGGACTTGCATCTCCTGCAATTTCATGGATAAATAAAAAAATTGTAAGCTTAGAAAACAGCCACTGCATAAAAAACAGCAGTCAGTAAAACAGCTGTGCAGTGTGCAGCTGCATTTTAATGCATGATGTGAAAGGGCTGACTGCGACTGTTGCTCTGTCAGTTGATGTGGGTTGGGCCAGGAGGGGGGTGAGGAATATTAATATATTGAATAAATTAAAGCTATTGTTATTGGTTAATGGATTGCATGTGTGCGTGTTTTCATTGTCCAATGAATGAGTCATTGTCCTCGGTCTGTACACATTGCTGTTGGAAATTTGGAAATTTTCAACAAAAGATACTAAAATATGGAATGAAATCTGAAAGTGAGGCTCAGAAATGCAAAAATCAGTGAGAGAAGTTGCAGTGGGAGTCACACCTATTAAGAAAAATACCCAAACTGACTGGATATTTCCCCTGCTGCTGCCACTGGTTAGCTAGCAAGATAAGTTGGTAGTTCGCTAGCTAAGCTTTGTACAACAACAGCAATAGAAAAAAGGCTATAGTCTTAATTTGGTCTATCTAGTCCAATTGAAGAGTTTCAACACAAAACGCAAAAGCTAGCTGTTTATATATATATATATATATATATATATATATATATATATATATATATATATATATATATATATATATATATATATATCCGTTTGAAGCCTTTTTAGAAAAATGCACATTTTTGTCATGAGAAAAGTAAGCATAAAACAGCTTTCTTATTTGTTTATGTCTTTCTAGAAACAGGCTCGAAGAAAATGCCATGAAGTAAATAAATCTCAGAATGATGAATTTTGTGAAAAATTTAACTTTGTTGTGATTATCAGGCAAAATGCAGTATATGTGCTGAGGAGGGATTTAAAGTCAAATGCCTGCCAGTCAATATCATAGACTAAATTATTTCTGTGTTTCCGTTGTAACTCGTAATACTTCTATTTCGAGCTACTAAAAACAGTGGACTGTTTTTTTTTTTTGTGCAAATCTGCTGTTCAGTTTGGCTGTAAAGTCTGCCAGAGGGGAGAAAACTATTTCCATTAATGGGAAACACATTATCGACAGATAAATTGGGAATTCTACTTCCTAGCTTCATATTCAAACCGCAGTTAGCTGCCTAGACCAGTGTCTTTGCTTTCACAATTTTCAAAAATACTTGAAAAACTGTTCATACAAAAATTTGATACTTTTACTGAAAATAATATATTACTGCGTGACAGTCAGTATGGCTTTTGGGCAAACAGATCCACATCATTGGCATTAATGAACACAGTGGAAGAAATTACACCAGCAAGAAATACACAATAGGGGTTTTCATTGATCTAAAAAAAGCCTTTGATACAATAGATCATAATATCCTCATATCTAAATTGCATACTGTTGGTATAAGAGGAATAGCTCAGAACTAGATCAACAGTTACTTGGATAATAGGCAACAATATGTACATTTTGCTGGTATTACATCTGATCATGTGACGATTAAATGCAGAGTCCCACATTCAGTTTTGGGACCTAAACTCTTTATTTTATATATTAATGACATCTGTGACACATCAAATTTATTACAATTTGTGTTGTTTGCAGATGACACAATTTTTATTTTTGTTCAGGAGAAGATTTGCAGAAACTTTTGCAAATGAAATGGTCAAGCTCAAAAAACTTATTATCATCAAAGCATTATCATTAAACTTGAACAAAACAAAATTCCTGGTTTTTTCCAATCGGAGAAAAGAGAATGTTTCACTATGTATAGATGGAATAAGTATATAAAGAGTGCCTGAAATCAGATTTTTGGGTGTTATAATGGACGATTAATTGACAAGGAAAAATCATGTATCACATGTGAAAACTAATGTTCCTAAAATGTTTATGTGCTCAAAAAAGCAAAGTATTTGTTGGACTATAAGTCAATGCGGATTTTGTATTGTTTGATTTTGCCGTATTTGCATTACTGTGTTGAAGGGTGGAGCAACACATATATGAGAAATTTAGAACCTTTTTTTATTTTACAAAAAAAGGCAATGATGTGCAACCCCTTAATGTAATAAAAATTGACCTTAAACATAAAACTCACCCTCAATGTAACGTTCCAAAACGTGAAATTTATAATGCAAAACAGAAGTACTCAGCCTCCCCCTAAATGTAACAAAAACTGCCGCTAAACATAATTTCGTCGGCCTGCTGTTAAAACCTCGTATCTTCAAAATGATAAACTTTACAGGAAAATAAAAAATAATAATAATATGAATATATAAATATAATTTAAAACACAATAAAAGAAAAAATGTTTAATTTAGCATGTAAGAATAGTGAACACACAAGCTTTTGTTTCTTATCAATTTGACAGATACAAGGTTTTATCAGCAAGCCGATGATATAAGGAAAGAGTTTATTTTAAGCTATGGAGACGTAGTGTTGCTTTTCAGAATCAAAAGCTCCATCGCAATTCTACAAAAACAGACAAAGAAAAGTGACTCCCTTTTGGAGCCTCGGTGACTGCATCTCTTATTAATTCTTAAATCTAGCTCTAAGCATTTTTTTCTTTTTTTTCCCAATGAATTGTAGATATTAAATTGCCATTGAAGGGAGCAGGCCTACAACTGAAGTTTTTTCCATCAGGAAGTTTGCTTGATCAGGAAGGTTTTATTTTGTATATGCCACACGATGATGCAAATGAAGGACAGTGAAATTAAAAAATAGAAGAAAGAAACCAGTGTAGAACAGTTCAGCAATCTGAGGAAAGCTACAAAACTGTACAATGATCACCATTTACTTCGTCACTAAACAGAAAAACTGGTTCTTACGTTTAGCGTTAAGGTTTGTTACATATAGGGGGAGTTCTTATGTTTAGCGTTTAGCTTTGTTACATTTAGGGGGAGTTCTTACGCTTAGCGTTAAGGTTTGTTACATTTAGCTTTAAGTTTTGTTACATATAGTGGGAGTTCTTATATTTACCGGGAGTTCTTACGTTTTGCAATAAGGTTTGTCACATATAGGGGGAGTTCTTATGTTTAGCGTTAAGCTTTGTTACATAAAGGAGGAGTTCTTTTGTTTAGCGTTAAGCTTCGTTACATTTAGAGGGAGTCCTTACGTTAAGCGATAAGGTTTGTAACATATAGGGGGAGTTCTTATATTTAGCGTTAAGGTTTCTTACATATAGGGGGAGTTGTTACGTTTAGGGTTAAGGTTTGTTACATATAGGGGGAGTTTTTACTTTTCGCTTTAAGGTTTCTTACATATAGGGGAGTTCTTACATTTAGCATAAAGGTTTGTTACATTTCGGGAGAGTTCTTATGTTTCGGGATAAGATTTGTCACATACAGGGGGAGTTCTTACGTTTAGGGTTGAGGTTTGTTACATATAGGGGGAGTTCTTACATTTAGCATTAAGGTGTATTACATATTTTGGGGGGGGGGGGGGGGGTCTTGTGCTTAGCATAAGATAATGGTACGGTTGAAACGTTATCAGGGGCGGTGGAAGCACATCAGAATGGGGGAGGGGGCCTGTAGCCTACGTATTATACACATGAAAATAATTACAAACGAATCCCAAGAATAATTGCTTGAAGTTAGTCATAGGAACACACATTTTCACAACTACAGGCCGTAAGACGTTCTCCAGGTATTTGAAATAAAAATATTCTTACATCAGATGATAATTTGAGGGGGGAGGTGGAAGCTGAGCCCTTTTAAGTTTCAAGTTGTCCCTGAAGAATGCTCAAAGAAATGTCTCCGGATGCGGACGACGCGCGAACATAAAATCATAGTCTCGAGGATACAATTATTGGTAAGTGGATATGGCTGGTAGTCTCGTTAAGGTAACGTGTCTCTTAAATGAGACAAATTCATGGCTCAAGAGTTCTGAGCAAGTACTCTCGGTAAGGTAAAACAAGGTAAATAGTGTCCTCCAAAGTCCTTCAACTCCAATAACAGATTTCTGAAATTTACGTTTAGTAGCATTTCTATTACATACAGGGTAGGGGAGACCGGGGAGTGTTGTAACACTGGGTAAAATGTAACACTGTCTTTTTGGCCAATCAGAAATAGATGCATGATGTCATCAATATAGGACACTGTCTACTTCCTTTTTCAGCTCACAGGAGAAATGGCATATCTCTGTGTGTAACGTTGTGGATATTATAATAAGAACTGATTTTTAGGTGAGAAAGTTAAATTTTCATGAAAATTATTTTTTGTCTTGGGTTCACTGTGTTGTAGATACAATTATTTCATTTATTATACCTATAACAGCAGTTTCTATAGTTTAATGAAGTACTTTGCATTCATGCTAACTTTAAACCCACATGCTTAAAAAGCTAGCTATGTAATGGCTGCCTGGGATGGGGATAATTGTAACACTTTCTGTTCTGAGCCCAAAAAGCCTGAATCCCAGGTGCAGCCACCTACTTTTGCCACAACTGCAACAGTGAGTGAAAGAGTAGTCCTGGACACACACGCACATACACACACCTAAACCATCACATGCACACTCCAATACCCACACACACACACACACACACACATGCACACACGCACACACACACACACACACCTCTACTTACACACATTCATGCAAATAGGCACTCATGCAAACATACATGCAGCAGTTGTTTTGCTCCAAATTAAATGTTTTTGAGGAACTTTGGTTTTAATTTTCTTAAAAGGGTTCAGCTTGTAGATAATGTTAAATCTTTATTCTTCCATAAAGTCCTTGCAGAATTGAATTTAAAATATTTATTTCAGCAGATTACCTCTCAGTGTTACATCTATCCTCACTCGGTTTTACAACTCGTCCCAGCAGCGGGGTGGGTTGTATCAAGTTCACTCTTGGTATTTGATGCTAATTCTCATGTTCTGTGATTGTGTTATAGATTTCTAAGTGAGTGCTATTTGTAGTCAACAGACATGGATACTACGCTGCAAAGTTTGAGAGGTCTGGCATAAAGAATTCCTGAGTTACGGATGCTCGAACAAAAAATGTTACTATCATCCCCAGTCTCCCCTATAGGAGTTATAGCTCAGATAAAATATGATTCGCTCAAAGTTTGGCCTGCAACAGGTATGGCGAGAGTGGGTTAAAATTATGGAAAGAGGGATGTTTCAGGTAGTCACTGTAAGGCAGCACTTCCTAACGTCAAAACATCCTTGAGGAATCACCGTGGTTCTTTATCTATGATAGATCTGACGTAAATTTTGGTGGGCGGATTTGGCTGCTAGTGAGGCAGCACCTGTTGAATGAGTCAAATTCGCCGCATTCTCAAAATATTGTTAAATGCATTGTCGAACACTTGAAGCTCACTTCATGAACAACAAAAGATTGAATATTGTCGGCCTGCTGGTAAAACATCGTATCTCCAAATTGATAAGAAACAAAACCTTGTATGTCCACTATTCTTACATGCAAAATTTCACATTTTTATTTTATTAATTTTCCTGAAAAGTTTATCATTTTGAAGATACAAGGTTTTATCAGCAGGCTGATAAATTATGTTTAGCGGCAGTTTTTGTTATAATTAGGGAGAGGCTGAGTATTTACATTTTGCGTTATCAATATTCAATATTAGGTGGAAGGTCGATTATTATGTTTAGCGTTAGAAATTATTAAACTTATGGTGAGTTTTACGTTAAGGGTTAATTTTTATTACATTTAGGGGAGAGGGGGGGTTTACGTTTTGCAGTGATTTTACATTTAGGGGTTGTACAAATGAGAATTTGGAGAACACACCAATGCACTGTTTATTGAATCAGGGCTAGTTGTGTACTGGGCTAAAAACCGAACACTACCAGAAAATATGCAGAAATTATTTGTTTCACATTTAGGAGATGAGCAACATTGAAGGAAATGTAACATTAAGCATCCGTTTGCACGGACTACATTAAAGCAGATGTGTATCTCTGTAACTGGAGTGAAACGGTGGAATTCCTAGCCAAATCATTTAAAGGGCTGTATGAATATCTTTAGATTTAAGAAAATGTATAAAGAAAGAATAATTAGACAATATGATGATGTTAGGTAATTTGTTTCTCAGATTGTAAATGATTGTCTTTTGACCTTTGATTGTGTTTGTTTATACTACTGTACGTAGTGGTTGCTTTGATTGTGTTTGTTTATACTACTGCATGTAGTGGCTGCTAAGCAACTGTCATTGGCAGGCCATCTTTTCTTTTCTTTTTTTTATTATATATTTGAGTAAGGGGCAGGTAAAATAAGATTTTCTTCTCCTTGCTCCTTTCCATCATGGGTTATGTAAACTGCTCAGAGCTGACTATATTTTGTGAATTTCTTTTTGTCTCAAATGCCATGAACAGAATGAATAAATGAATGAATTAATAATGGGAATGCTAGCTAGGCAGCTAGCGATGTGGCTGTGTGGAATAACTTATGGATCACAGTTTCACAAAAAACAGTGGTCTAGCTCAACAACGGATGTGACAACATCATCAGTTTTGTGAATATTTTTATTCTTAAGCAGACACAATGCTCATTAAGTAAAATCTTTGTGATGTTAGCAAAGTAACATTAGCTTCGCCATGTTGTTGTTGATTTTTGGAGATTGCAGGAAGTACCGCCCCTTGAGTGCAAGAAAGGCTCAACTAGCATTTGTGACGTACAGTTCAGGAACCACACATGAGGGACAGAAATCCAAAAATCGTATGTCTTTATTGGAGTCCGAGTCAGAGCCAAAAAACACAGGAATTGCCAAGCCACAATACGAAATCCAAAAACAGTATCGACTAGACAGGCAGGGGTCAGAACGAGTACGACAGATGGGCAGAGGTACAAAAACGATCGGCAAAAGGTCGTAGTCGATGGGCAAAGCCAATGGTCATACACAGGGCATCCATACACAGAACTCGTGGTCATACAAAAATAGGTCAAAATCCAGAAAGACAAAAACCGTACAAAAAGGGCTATGGCAAGAATCAAGGTCGGACTATCTGTTGTGATTCCGTCTTTGCCATGCCTTGTTCCATGATTTATGTCCATGCCTAGTTTAAGTTCTGTGCCTGGCCTTGCCATGATTATTGATTCTAGTATTTAGTGACCACTGCTTTGTCTGACCATTCTTAGGATTATGTATTGTGTTTTTGGTTATTTGTATTTCTGGTTTATTTTCATGTTCTAGTCTCCATAGCCCCCTTGCCATGTTTTCATTTCATTGCCATGTATCAGTTTTCCGTGCCATGTTTATTTTCAATGCTTTGCACTTTTGTCTCCCGTCTTGTCATGTGTGTATCTTTGCTCACAGTCGCTTGTCTTGCGTGCCACTCATTCGGGTGATATACTGGTTTCTGGGTTTCAATCTTCTTTCATTATCTGGTGTTCTTCCTTCCTCTCTTTTACTATCTTACTAACACATACTAACAGTTTGTTGTTTTCGCTAATTACTAACCCACACTAACCTTGTACATTTTGACTAACTTACTAACAAGCACTCGGGATTGTACAGCTGCAATTTATAATTGACAAACAATCTCTCAGCAGTTGCCCTATTCTAGTCTCCTTGCCTTTCCCTAATTATCTCTGCTGCTATTTTCTGTGGATCTCCACAAATACTTTGTGCTTTCCTTTCTCTAATCTATACACTTTTAGTACTCCTTGACCGGAGCTGTTGTTCTGTTCATAGGTTTGTCTTGTGATCCCTGTCTGCATTTTGGCTACAGCCATATTCATGTAAATTTGTTTATTCCTAATGTGTCACTCCCTGATTATTGTTACCATTGATTGCACCTGTTCTCCCTGGTCATGTGTTCACCCCAGATGTGTATTTTAAATGTTTGTTTGAGTCACTTCCTTGTCAGATCATTCTTCCTTGTTTCCTCTGCCACGCTTCTCTCGCCTTGATTCAGAGTGATTTATCTTTCTGACTGGACCGTCCTTGATTTCGAGCTTTGCCTATTCCCTGTACTGTTACCGCATTCTTGTTTTTTGACCTCTTTTTGTCTGACTACAATTTTTGTGATTGGTGCCCTGTGTATGACTCTGGATTTCGCCCCTTGGACTCTGTTGCCAGCTCTGTTGGGGGGTTTCCCCCCTCAGAAATAAAGCCTCCTTTTGCATTTTACTGGAGCTTTGAAAAACCTCACACTATCCAGTTGAAGCAAAACAATATTCAATGGCATGCGAGGTGCTCTGCACAAAGAAGTTTTGATCAACGTTCTGACAAGAGCTGTGAGTGAAAAGACTTCTAATATACACTCAGGGAAGATCACATGCTATACAGAGACAGGTGTAGGGAATGGAGATAATTGCATTTGGAGAATCACATGAAGGAAGCCCTAACCACGAAATTTGGCGAAAGACAAAATACAAACGGGAATCACACAAACAGCCTATGCCATTTAAACAGCTCCGGTCCAGGAGTTCTACATGCACAGATAACAAGCGCAGTAGAGCGATTAAGCACGTGTGAGAGATTGTCGCTGGCGCTCAGGAGAGGACAGCGACAGACACGGGGAATAGAACAGGGCGATTGTGGAGAGGTAATTAGTCTATTAGTAACGGTGCAACTTTACAAATTAAACTAGAGTGCTCATTAGTAAGTTAGTAATCTTATATATACATGGATTAGTTGTGTTAGTAGACTATAATACAAAATACCAATGTTAGTCTTGTTAGTAATCAGAAAAGAAGGGCGAAGAAAAAAAACGAGAGTGGAAGGCATATTTTAAACACCGGAATTCACTTAACTCAACAGAAGTCAGTTAGCACGCAGACAGGGAAGACCAACTGAACCAACTAGATCACAAGACAGGGGAGACAAGTGCAATGGAACTGAGAAATGGAATGAACTAAAACCTGAGCATTACAATAACCAAGAGGAATAAATAAAAGACAATATTGAACACAGAACAAGAACATGAGCATGACCAAAAACTATAACCATGACAGCATTGCTGTTGGCCAGCAGTGTGAATTCGCTTGTCAATCCAGTAACAGGTTCTCTCACATAGAAGTGAATGTGAACGTGGCACAATCAGGGCGCCTTACCTTCAGAGTGGAAAAAAAGAGATCCTGTGGTCAAACTCCTGCGAACGGAGTGAGGAAATGCAGCTTAAAGCTCTAATGCTCAACCTTAAGCCCTTGTCACACTGTGGCGACTATTGTGGCAAATCCCCGCGAACCGGGGGGATTATTTTCGTCGTCGTCATTCACCAGTCTGGGGCCCTGTCTAGTCCTATACACGAGTGCCCAAAGATTGTGGTACGCATGCTGCAGGTATTTTGTAAGATTGCCGTAGGTATGTAGGTGACGGGAGTAAGATTGCAGTGAGAATGAACAAGAATCATTACGCATGTCGTACGAATCACGTATGAACTTTGTACAAAGCTAGAAGACTGGAGTAGGAATCATGAAGAATCGCCACGAAATGCATACGATCGCAGTACGAACTCACTATGTTTGAGTACGAGCGCAGTAAGAGAATTCTGTACCTACGCAGTAGGATTGAGTACGAATGTAGGAAATGTGGACACGCCGAAATGTACAACTTTTTTATGGGATCATGACATCACAGGGGTTCATTTCTGGAGAGCTAGGGTACGACCCCCTACGAATGCTCAAGAATATATGCGAATCGGCATGACTAGCTCCAAGAATGCAGTAGGAATGCAGTACGATAAAAATAAATCGCGCTTGGACCGCGAATGTTTTGAAAATTTCGAAACAGTCGTAGCACCTCTGAGACTGGCCAAGAATGCCGGCGAATGAGGGAGAATTCACCTCGAGCCCAATACGAATTGCCAAGATTTTTTCACTTTCTAGTTCGCGGGGATTCGCCCTCGTAAGTCGCCAAAGTGTGGCAGCAGCTTTAAGTCTGCAGCAGGCAGATAGATAATTCAGTTCAGCTGCGCTATCTGACATGCAGTTCACCTGTGTGACACCTGGAGCTCTCCGTGGTCCTGAGCAGGTAGCTGGGATCGGACTTGCCTTCCAGCACCATCCTTAAGCCCTTTCGGCAATAGAAAGGCGGCTCTCCATGGTTCTGCAGGTGTTTCCGCAGCTTTGTGGAACACCAAATTATTATTGGGGCATCACAGCACATTGCTACACACACAATAACACCATCCCTTGATGCTCTTACCAGGAATGGGGTGTTATTAGGACATTATTTGCTATCTGAGGAATTAAGATGCAGAGGAAAGAGACAGATATGCAGAAGTTTTCAAATCCATTTAGTTGCCATAATGATATGGTTTCATATTACCACTCATGTAATCTTACTGTGACGGAGAAGGCAAAACACTTTTCAGCTCAAACACAAATATTTATCTTTTTCCAGATTTTCTTTTCGGCTGCAAATAATTAGGATATTAATGTTCTGAATAGATTTAATACTAAAATCTGTTTTATGGTTATGAGTCATTCTGCTGATTTTTGAGTGTACAACTTCGTGCACAATGCAAACAAGTGTGGTGCTTATGGAAAAATCTTAAATATTTAATCAAAATAGAAAAGCATACTAATGCATGGTACTTAAATTTGAAGATATGAGTCATATCTCCGGGAAAGATGTGTTCATTCGAAGACATTTTTTTACTTTGTAATTTGTTAGTCCATAAGTATTAATTTATTCATATGCGTAGGCCACCGACAACTCTAATAATTGGAATACATATGCTGTGCAAGCAAACATGAACACAAACAAAATTCTTTTCTGTACAGTTTTTAATCTGTAAATTGTAACTTGGTCACTTAATATCACTTCTTTGTTCATTCACTGTCTCTATTCTTTTTTTTTTAAATCAACATTTTCCATTTTCAAAAACGGGGGAAGGGGGGAACTATCTGTATTTAACCCTGAAATCATGAACTCCAGGCCTTGAGGACCACAGTGTCTGTGGGGTTTGTATGGGATTTCCATTCAGTCAGCGACTAGGTCAGGCCTTACCTAAAACATGGTTTGCGTTTTTGGGTAATCAATGACATAAGTTACGGACACAAATACAGGAATCAACCAACACCAGCAGCAGCCCTTCCGGATGTGAAATAAAAGACCCCATTTCAACCACAGACCATCTGAAGTTTGAGGAAAATATGCTTATAGCTGATATCATCATTTAGTCTAAAGCTAGCACTTACATATAGTACTGCGCCAACGCCTTAGGCATTCTGCACTTTTAAAAAATTAAATCTGCTTTAGATGTTAACATTTTGTTTTCCACATTAGAGTTGCAAACAAATGCTTTTATTCCATTAAAAAAAACGGTCAATGCATATCATATTGCCTTGAACAACATCATCATGACTGTCTGCAATTACTTGGAGGGATATTAACGAGTGAGACAGAGTTTGCCAGAGAACGGAAGCAACTTTTCCACTCTGCTTAGAGCAAGGGAAAAGTCAATCATCTTATAAATTTATATCACAATAGCACAGTGTCCCAAATTTTTTGGCAAAGGGCAGTCCACCAGATATTGATTTGATTTACTTTTTAACAGTTCAGAGCTCTGTTAAGTACATTTCTCAGTTATCATAAACTTTTAATTCCATCATTTTTCCAAGCATATTTGCCCCACAAAATTACTTTAAATGTGCCTATAGTTTTTGCACAGTATTGTATACGGTATTTCATTTCACCGACTTCAAACTTCCTTTATTGGGCTTGTCCCTAATATGGCAAATGGGCACTGGAAATCTTCCTTGACACAGCCATGAGGGGCCACAAAATCATCCAAATAATCAGCTACCCACCAGGACACTGCCCCCCACACGACCCTATGCCACCTTCTCAACTCTTTCTTCTTTTTGTATCTGCACATCCCTCTTTAAACATTTTAGTTTCCAGGCCATAATTCAGGAGCTAATCAATATTTCATGACACTTTCTACAAGCAACAAACAAGTACAGGAGTTTGAGAACCACTGCCAACAGGCTCCGACTCCGGCCAAGCCAAAATCTCAAGGCACACCTGTATTTATATCAGCGCAAATTAGCCTCTATTACACGTGTTTTCACTCCGATCATAAAGTATAATTTTTTCATTTCCTAATGGAAAATAAATTTGCAAACAACAATGACTCCTTAAATATTAGTAAAAAAAAATTATAGAATTCGCTTTCTAAAATTACATCATACAAAATAATTAAAAAAAAAAACTAATTGTCATCTTCCTTCTCAGAGTTGCAGAAGCACCAAATTTCCTTGTTACGTAAGGATTTTTCATCGTAACTTAACTGAACCTGGCATGAATATCTCATCCGCCCAACCCCCGCCAAATAAAATATATCAAAATTATTAAATTGAAACCTACATTGACGTCAATATTGCAGAACTTCGCTAAGAACGCATGATCAGCGCATGAAATCGAGTGCTTAGAGTTGGCTTGATTTGTTGTGCACTCGATCATAAAAAGATGAAGAAACGAAGAGTGAAGCATGAAGAGTATGCATGGAAAGCATTTATTGCGCACTTCAATAGAAAAACATGATGGAATAGATGTCAGAAATGATCATGCATAATAAGTATCAATTTCAAGGTACAAGCTCTCAAGATGCTCTTTGAAGGTCTTCAGCTTCCAATCTTTTTGCAGAAAAATGACTAAGCATCAGAACGTTCTAGGGGCTTTAGCTGCCCATCTAATAATTCTGTACAGAACTAAATGACAAACTTCTTTGCAGTGATACCACAAAACTAGTGAGCAGTCTTTCGTACATACAAGGAACATAGTTTTCTGTTGTGCTACCATTAAACTGTAGCGGATAAAATTCAGTATCACATCGGATTACACCATACTACAGCAAATTCCATTATGATGCAACTCGCCAAGGAACAGCCACATAAAAATAACAAACATATTTCCAAATCACAAACTTTGTGTTTTGCGGTGAAACTCTTCAGTTACAGTGGACTGGAACAGGCTTAACTGAAACTAGAGCCTACATTTTCTAATATTGTCGTTGTACTAAGCTACCTACCTTCCAAACGCCTAGCTTGTAATTTATCCTGTGTCAGCACCAGCTGCATGTGGTTCGTTACCTTCTTCAGCTGCCTGAGCGCTTAACAACTTTGCCGGTGGTGGATAGTTAGCATCGCCCGAATAGCCGCTTATACTGGAGGGTTTTCCTTCTCGTTGAGGCTCATAGTTTCGAAATATCCAGTCAGCTTGGTTATTTTTCTTTTCTTAATAACTGGGACTGAAGCAATTTCCTGAATTCATTGGTGCATTTTTGAGCCCCGCTGTCACATTTCTTTCTACGCTTTAGTGTCTTTTGTCTTACTTTACTCCTAGTGTGGAAATTTATAAGCTGTATTTGTATGGTTCAAATTCAACAATTGGACAGTAACAATAGACACACATGTCGTCCATTAACCAATCACAGTGTCTTTTATTTATGCAAAATATTAATGCGCCTTGTCCCATTCCAGGGGAGGCCCAACACGAGCAACAATCAGAGCACTATTTAAGCATTATTTTGCAATTCTGCCTATGATTGTTTTCATATCGAACCTCGCGATAGGCCCTTTCACACGTCTGGCATTAAGACGGCCCTGCTTGTGCCTTCCGAGTATTTCCTTGGTATGATTCCCGAGTCTTGTATTTTACTGCGCCCTCGTCTTGTCTGCCCCTTGTCTAATCTCCCAGTGTTATCAGTCGGTCCAGTTTTGCCACTCTTGGAGCCTGTGTACTTCAGTGTCCCCCTGCCTTGGGGTGTGTACCTTAATTTTCCCATTTGTTCACTGCATGTGCACAGTGTTTTATTTCTGGCTTGTTGCCTTCCTTTCTCATTCAGTGTTTGATGTCTCAATAAAAACTTCTGGATCCTGCAGCTGGTGTTTCCCTGACCTTTTCTTAACAATTTTACTGATACTAATCCCAGCTGGTTACTTGTGGTTCCCTGCACATGCAGTTCCAGTGAGATGGAAACTGAATTTTTTGTTTTCCAGTCACTGGGTGCTCAAGAAGTGAATTCAGTGCAAAGTAAGGTTATGCAAATTTGGATGGTAAGTAAGTCATGAGAATATTTTGTAAGTAAGTAAACTTTATTTATAGAGCACTTTTCACAGACAGAGGTCACAAAGTGTTTTACATCAACAGAAGCAAACGCAGGTGCACTAAGAAATAAAAACAATTAAGAACAATAACCAGATACAAATTATCAGTGAATAGATAAAAATTACAAGGTAGATGATAGTTATTCAAAAGCCTGTCCGAACATGTATGTTTTTAACCTTTTTTTAAAAAAGACTCAACCGAGTCAGAACAGCGGATCAACATGGGCAGGGAGTTCCATAGTTTTGCTGCTAGGGCCTCAAAAGCTTGGTCACCACGTGTTTTAAAATTTGTCCTAGGTACAGACAGCAGGTTACTTGAGTAGGATCTTAGTGAACGGGTAAGCAGGTATGGGTGAATGAGTTCTGTTAAATACTTAGGCGCCTTTCCATGAAGTGCGGTAAAAATGACGGTGAGAACTTTAAATCTAATCCTGTAAATAATGGGAAGCCAATGTAGAGATTTCAGTATGGGAGTGATGTGAGAGCGTTTGTTTGACCCGGTGAGTACACGAGCAGCAGCATTCTCTATTGTATAGGTTTATGGCAGACATACTGAGTGAGGTGAAGGAAAGAAACTTGTTGCAGCTGTCTGCTGTAAGCATGGTAAGGTAGATGGCCGTGGCGAAACAATGTTATTGACAGTGTTGAATAAAACCTTTGGATTTCTTCTTGTGGACGCAATCAAACGAGAAAAGTAGGCAGTTCTGGCTTCCTGCACAGCCAAGTTAAAAGACTGGTGCAGATCTTTAAGATAAAGGCGATGCACCTCTCTTTCTTCTTACTGTTCTGATTACTAACAAAACTAACATTTGTATTTTGTATCATAGTCTTCTAACACAACTAATCCATATATATAGATTACTAACGAGCACTCTAGTTAAACCTTTAAACTTGCACTGCTACTAATTAATACTAATTCCCTTTCAGCAATCGCCCTGTTCTAGTCTCGGCCTCTTGCTCAGCTTTACCTGTCTCCCCCTGCGTTTCTGTGAGATCTCTAGCATGTGCTTAATTACTTTCCTGCACTCGTTATCTGTGCGTTTAGAACTCCTTGATTGGAGCTGTTTAAATGTCATAGACTGTCCGTGTGATTCCCGTCCGTGTCTTGGCATTCGCCAATTTTCGTGGTTAGGGTTTCCCTCATGTGATTCTCCCGTTGTAATTAGTCTGATCCAGCTCACCTGCTCCCTGCATAGCATCTGACTTTCCTCTCGTCTATTTAAGCAGTCTTTTCACAGCCAGCTCCTTGTCAGAAGGTTGATCAATATTTCTTTGTGCAGAGCGCCTTGTATACCATTGAGTATTGTTATTCTTCTACTGGTTTGTCCGACTTTGATTCTTGCCATTGCCCATTCTGTATTGTTTTTGTCTTTCTGGATTTAAACCCATTTTTGTATGACCACGATTTCTGTGTTTGGATGCCCTGTGTATGACCCACTGCTTTGGATATCGACTACGACTTTTTGGCAGCTGTCAATGTACTGTTGCACTTCTGTTTTTCTGGTTCTGACCCCGGCCTGTCTAGTGGACTTTGTTTTTGTATTTCGTATTGTGGCTTGGCAAGTGTTTTGTTTTTTCTTGGCTTTGACCCAGACTTCATAAATGGCATACTTTTTTGGATTTCCCTCTCTTGCGTGTGGTTCCTGAACACACAGTCACAACAAGATTATACATGAATTGTGAAATGCCAATTACCCTGTTCTGGAATACTACCTTTAGCTGTTATGGAATTTTTCAAATGTCAAATTTGCAAGCACTGGGAGGATGGGCGATCTTGTGACAGCTCTAGTTCTTGTTGCTACAGATTGCATTATTTGCTTATTGTGCAAGTAAAGATTCGACTTCTTCATTCAATACCTGATCAAACTGTTTGAATGAACCCCCAGAGTGTCCTCAAGTGAACACACGGGTTCCTCAAAGGTAAAATAGAAGGGGAACAGATAAAAAAAAAACTTTAATCTTTGAGAAATTTTTATTATGGAAAGGTAGACACCTCTATTCCAGAGACCCTACCGATCACAGGCCCTAATGGTTCTCCCATCAATTACGCCCTTTTCCTTCTCTCACCATTGAGACTGAATTAAGGTGATAATCATGCTCATTTGTCATTTGATTGAAAAGCTTTGCTTGTTCCATTTCCCTGAAAAGTAGGCAGACAGAAAATATTAACGGATTGCTCTGGATGTTCCGTGTGCTGTCAACGGGAATTTTCATATGGTCTCAGATGGAATCCATCTGTGGTTTTTTTTTTTTTTTTGTTTATCTTTAAGCATATTTTAAAACTGAGCTTGCGTGAATTTTTGTGTTTGTGTTAACTCCCTATACAGTGTGAATCGTGTACATTAGCCATTATAAACTGCTTATCCTGCTTATTTAATTGGTCAGAGGGTTACATTAACGGAGAGCTGTCTTTTCACTACAATGCTATTTTGAAGCCCTTTAGTATATTGAGATATTTGTAATGATACCTTTCTTATCAGCACATTGTCATGTGAAAATTAGAATAACATGTTCCTGCAGTGTACTGCTTTAGACAGATATTTAGATTTGTCCAAGAACTCCTGAGTTGAATGAGGTACTGTAATCAGCAAACTTGAAGTGCTCTCCTCTCTGCCACTAATTCAGTCTGCAGATGTCAAAAGAACATTAGTAATGTCCTCCATCAAAAAAGGGACTGGACTCAATTTCAGTTAAGAACTCATTGGTGTGATTTCTCAGTCACATTAAGGTAATTCAGTAGTTTTTTTTATTGTTGTTGAATTTATACAGCTCAGAGGAATGCTGGGAGTATTTGTTTACTTCTACTGAGGGCAAGCTTTGTGTCATAGCCTTTGGCCTCAATTATTTTTCTCAGGACTCGTGCTGTACAGAGGAAAGCTGCCTTTTGTACAACCTCCATGATGGTGAAATCGTCTTCAATTGTTTGCTAAGGCTGCTCGGCATAAATAAGGTTTTAATATAAGGTTTTCTACAGTGAGCTCAAACCACCACTCGTACCACAGATGTGTTGATGTTCCAGAGCTTTGCCGCCTTTCTCCTCAGATCCTGGCATGTCTCAATCCCAGCCTTACCAGATACAGCAACATCGATGATGAAACATTAGTTATCTCTCCTGTTTACCAAAACCACATCAGGGCCCATATTCACAAAGCATCTTTGCGCTAAAAGTAGGTCCTCACTGCCAAATTTAGGAGAAACTCCTAAAAAAGGGGCGTATCGTGTAAATTTAGGACTCCTATTAGTGTTATTCATAAAGCACTTTAGGCCTAAAAGTAGCTCCTAAGTCTAGGAGAGTTTAAAAGTAGTCAAGAGGACTCCTAACTTGCTAAAACCTATTCACAAAGAATTGCAAAATAGCTGCTGCTGTTGAAAGACGGAATGACTTGGAAATTCTGAATGATGAGCAGTTGAAAAGATATCGGTCAACCGTGGAGGGATTTTATTTGTTGTTGACTTGGTGAGGGGGAGAATTACGTCTCCAACCGTGAGAAACAACCCAATAAGCTCCGAAATAAAATGTTTGACAACACTTTGTTTCTTGGCCACTGGAGAAAATGCAACTTTGCAACGCGGACAATTTAGGGATTTCACAATCATCTGTCAGTTGCTCAATTCAACAATCAATGCGCTCTGTGAACCCCATATCATCTGACAGTTTATCTGGTTTCCAATGGACATTCGGCAGCAACACAGAATCAAACTTGAATTCGTGCACATCTCAGGTATGCCTGGTATCATCGGTGCTACTGATAGGACCCATATTCAAATTATTTCTCCGAACCAAGTTTGAAGATGAGGTATTTGTAAACAGAAAACACCCAGATAGTATTTGACGCAGAATACAATATTTTGGACCGTCGCGAAATGGCCAGGATCCACGCACGACTCTCGCTTTTTAATGGAAAGCAGCTTATGCCAATTATTTGACAGGCATTATGTGCCTGCGGGATGCCACTTGCAAGGGAACAGTGGCTGTGGTGCTGTACCTCCTCCTGCTATTCATAAATTATGTTATTAGGCTATTAGTGAGGGCTACATTTAAAAGATCATTATAATAATACCAGCCTATGTCATATTTTGCGCACATATTTAAATTGTAGGCTATAAATTACAAACCAAGCTTAGTATACCTTCCTGTTTGAACGATAGCCTATTTATAGGCTGCAATCTCGGACCTCCCCTGCGATTGCAGCCCATACTGTACCACCGCTTCTCGCAGTTGTCTACTGTCCAAGACGAGGGAAATGCAGCATTGATCTATAGGCTGAAATTATCCCACGCATCCCACTCGGATTTTCTGTTCACCTGGGCCAAATTTCCCTTTGATTACATGCTTTTGCTCCAGCATCAACTGGGCCAGCAGTAGTAACTGGTCGTGGCTCCACTTGGGCTTTCGTATTCTTGTAGAACTTTCATCCATAACAGTTTAAGGCAAACAAACATGAACGGCCCAACATTTCAATAATCGCAACATATTGTCATTGGGTAATAAGTTGCTAATTATCAAGGCAAATGACTATAATGTTTCATTATAGCCTCATTTTATGCTATTGGCGTTTTTACAACTACCTCTTTCCTATGTATGTTTACTTGCCTAAAACGTGATATGTGAGGACTGCGCATAATGCATTTTCAGGAGTGCTCAATGTGTTATTATTTCATGGGACAGACCAGCCGTTTGAAGTATTTCCTCATTTTTTTCCTCCATGGGGTGTACGTGGGATAATTTTTTCAATGGGCCGCCCAATCACCAAACAACCAATCACCGTGCTCATTGTCCCAAGGCTCATGCATGAGAATTGACAGAGATTTACTCCCAACTATCTCAGAGCTACTCCTATTCTAGGAGTTACCAGTTTTCTTAACTAA
Organism: Gymnothorax reevesii; assembly: GCA_029721435.1. NCBI lineage: Eukaryota > Metazoa > Chordata > Actinopteri > Anguilliformes > Muraenidae > Gymnothorax > Gymnothorax reevesii. Next base: position 36,480,675 of record CM056578.1, read on the forward strand.
AAGTTGCTCTCAGTGGCTTTGTGAATAACTTTTAAGATTTTACTCTGACTTAGGAGTACTTCTTGCAGTAAGATAAGATGCTTTGTGAATACAGGCCCAGGCCCAGTTTCCTTGTATGTCTTCATGTTCAAATCCCAAAGGGGTTTCATCCCATCACTTTCCATCACTCTTTCCGACTAATGCATAAATATATAAATGTAAAAATGTGAACCATAAAAGACAGATAGACTCTTGGTGTCATGACCTCATACAGTGTTGTCTTAGTTCTGACTGGGTACTGACCAGATTCAGGGTTGGTAGACCATGTAGATCAGGTTGGTCCAATGAGGTTAAACCGTATTGTGATGATTGTATTTTATGGCACAAGTTATGGCTAGATGCAGGTTCTCCTAGAAATTGTGTACTATATGATATTATGAAATTCACTAAAAAGCAATATATGTATGCTAACAGGAAAAATAAGAGAAAGCAAGATGGCAGTGGCTATTGCAAATGATATGAGAAATTTCTTTCGTGAAGTTAACAAATTGGAACCTAGATCTAAGGCACCTGTTGCAATTGATGGGTTGTGTGATGGCAAAGAAATAGTGCGACATTTTGTAAGTAAATACGAAAAGTTATTTACTAGTGTCCCATCTGATCCTGTAAATATGAATTACATCTATGATCACTTGGAAAAATGTGTACAAGTTTCAGTTGAGGGATAGAGTAGTAAAATATTGTGAGGTGATCAAAGCTATAAAAGCTTTATAGTCAAATAAGGGTGATTGTAATTCAGGTTTCTTATCAAATCATCTGTTGATGTCTAGTCAGAAATTTTTCAATCGGATTGCATTATTGTTAACCATGGGTAAACACAGAAGTTATCAACCAAATGATTTACTAGTGGGTACAATAGAGTCTATTCCTAAAGATAATATAAAAGATGTGTGTGTAAGCACTAACTGCAGAGGCATAACATTATGTAACTCTATGTCAAAGATATCTGATATCATAATAATGTTCAGGTATCAAGACAAACGATGTACTAGTGACCTGCAATTTGCTTTTAAGAACAGTCATAGTACAGGTATGTGTACATACATGTTAAAAGAAGTTGTACGATACTATACAAATAATGGTTCTGATGCATTTTCCTGTTATGTGGACGCAACAAAAGCGTTCGATAGGGTTCAATATGATAAGTTATTCTGCCTTCTGATTGATAGAGATTTACCTCCAGTTATAGAGCCATGCTTGACTTGTATGTTAGACAAAGTTTGTGGACTCGTTGGAGAGGTCATGTTCATAATTTTGGTACTATTAATGGTATTTGGGGAGGTGGGTTCATATCCCCAGTGCTATTCTGTATATACATAGATGAGATACTATCCAGGCTAGAGAAGATTGGTGCCGGCTGTTGGGTTGGGTGCCAGTTCTATGGAGAGGTTGGGTATGCTGGTGACCTTTCATTATTAGCACCCACAGTATCAAGTCTGAGAAGTATGTTGAATGTTTGTGAAGACTTCAGCAGAGAATAAAATGTAAAAATACAATCCAGATAAAACTGTGTATGCAATTCACTAGAAAGCAGCAAGAGACTTATGATGTACAATTAGATGGTAAAAATCTGTCTTGGGTAAATTTGTTAAGCATTTAGGTAATTACTTTGATGGTGATATTTCTGAAAAGACCGAAATTAGAAAGAAAATGAGTGATCTTATATATAGAGTTAATTATACAGTAGTAACATCGGGTAAATGTAGTAAAGACATAATCGTTAGTATCTTCAATACAAAATGTTTTCATTTTTATGGTGCCCAGGTGTGGAACCTATGTGACAAAAATATTGTTCAGTTTCAAGCAATGTGGAATAGATGTGTTAGAAGAATTTTAGATCTGCCATGTACCACATATTGTATTCTGTAACCAGGCCTTATTCACAGCAAATATATTGTAGATTTATGAAAATGGCTATTTTGATGTTAAAATATGACAATGTCAAAGTTAATGTTTTGGCAAGAAAAATCTTATTGGATTGTAACAGAATCATAAAATCAAATCTGTCTCTGATAGCTAAGGCAGTTGACTGTGATGTTAATCAATTATTAAAGCTTAATTTCTCTGAAATTAAAAGGTGCTTTCATAATAAGTACATACATATTAATCCAGTTGTCAGCCAGATAGAGGAACTCTTATCAGCTGTACATGTAAATAATGTGAATGTTAATGGTTTCACACCTGATGAACTTAAAATTATGCTGCTACAAATATGTGTAAATTAATATGGCTGTAAGGTTTTATGTCAACTCTCTCTCTTTTATCGATGTGATATCTGTTTTTGGCGCATAATTTGTTGGGTTTTTTTTTTTACTGCTTAATGTACAACATGTAGATGTTTTTATATACTTGTATGTGAATAAACATATTATTATACCTCTTGTCCACAACATCAAATCCATGCAAACTAGCAACATTCCATCATAGAATTCAGGCCATATTTTCATGTTATCATATGTCAATTTTATTCATTCATTTATTGTTGTTATTATTATTATTATTATACGAAAATACAGACACCAGACCAACTGTTAAATATCCGCAATAGTTCCAGTGGGTGTCCTTGTCCAGATATTTTTCAAAAACCCCATAATTTCCAGAACATTTATCGTTTCCTGAGAAAGTTTTTTCAAAGAGAACGAATGTTGAAAATATAGACCCTTGCTATGTCACAGTACTGTCTTGTTGCTGAACTGCTGTCTCTGCAGTGATTGATGTCACTGCTGTACCCGCATACCCTTGCATTACATCAACTGCCTTGCATCATGCAATCAACCAGTACATTGCAGACACTGTGAAGTATGACTTGAGCATCCAGCTGGTGAATGGAGTAAAAATTAAAGCTACGCTTCACCTTTACACCTTTATTCTTAATGGTATTTCAGAGCTCTTAATTTCCTGAGAAATGATTACAAAACATGTTGATCACCCATTCTGCACTTGTACGCAAATACTAATTTTGCATCCATTGAAAATGCGTCCTCAAATTTTTGTCCCTCCCCCATGACTGTGAATTCTGCCGGTTACTGACTGACACACAAGCCCATGAGTAGCAGTGGGCGGTTTGATCTCTTTCAGGGTCAGAGATCCTTTCACTCCGTTCCTTAAGAGCATTCTGTCACGGATTTGTTTCACAATTTCTTTTGTAGTGATAGGGTGAACAAGAATTGGAGCCATGTTGTAACTATAAACCCCAATTCCAATGACTTTGGGACATTGTGTGAAACGTGAATAAAAACAGAATGCAATGATGCGCGAATCTCATAAACACACATTTATGCACAACAGGAACACATCAGATGTTGAAAGTGATACATTTTACCATTTCATGAAAAATCTTTGCTCATTTAGAATTTGATGGCAGCAACACATCTCAAAAAAGTTGGGACAGGGCCATGTTTACCATTGCATAGCATCCCCTCTTCTTTTAACAACAGTGTGTAAATGTCTGGGAAGTGAGGAGAGCAATCGCTGGAGTTTTGGAAGAGAGATGTTGTCCCATTCTTGTCTGATGTAGGATTCTAGCTACTCAGCAGTCCTGGGTCCTTCTTAGACAGATATTTCATTTTATGATGCACCAAAGATGCAAAAGATCTCTATTGGTGAAAGATCTGGACTGCAGGCAGACTATTTCATCACCTGGATTCTTCTACAGCAAAGCCATGCTGTTGTGATGGATGCAGTATGTTGGTTAGCATTCTCTTGCTGAAATATGCAAGGCCTTTCCTGAAGGACACGTTATTGTAAAACCTCTATATACTTTTCAGCATTGATAATGCCATTCCAGATTTGTAAGCTGCCCACGCCATAGGCACTAATACAACCCCATACCATCAGAGGTGCAAGCTTTTGAACAGAGCGCTGGTTACAAGCTTGATGGTCCCTCTCCTCTTCAGTCCGTGGTTTCCAAAATGAATTTAAAATTTTGATTCATCTGACCACAGAGCAGTTTTCCATTTTGCCTCAATCCATTTTAAAAATAGTAACAGTACAGAGTGTGTGACAATTTATAATCCAGTTAATGTCTTGTTTTCCCCATATGGCTTCTTCTTTACATGATACCACTTTAACTTGCATTTGTGGGTTATATGGCAAACTGTATTAACAGACAATGGGCCTCATGCAAGAAGAGATAAGAAAAAGTGTAATCTTATTTTTTGACGTATCCCCGATTTTTTTTCTTATATTGTTCTTACCCATCCATTTCTGGGACGCACTAATTTTTTCTTATTTTTGCTCTTCTCCTAGTTAAGAGAAAATTTTAAAGTGGTTGACAGTGCTCTTACCGAGATAAATGTTTAAAATCTAAACATTAAAAATACATCATATAAACAAATTTTGGTTGTTTAAGGTTTGAGAAATAATAATGATTCTATTATTTCATTTTTGGGATAAAAAGTTTGGCCAGTTGATCCTAATTAGGACTAAGCTATAAAAACCCTTACTTGCGAGCGTTCGGCTTCGGAGTGGCTTACCTATTGCTGTTGGACGCTTTGGTCATCCAGGCCTTGCACAGAGAGCGCGTTTTTAGAGATCACACGGATCCGTTTGCTGAGACAGATGAATGGCTACTCATACCAAATGTGAAAGCAACTGTACTTGAGCGCGGAAGATTGGTGTTGTGTGTTACAGCTCTCTTGTTCTAGCAAATGCAGTGGCGAAAAGATCTCTATTCGAACAAAGAAATTCAATGCTTGCACGAAATGTAGGTGGACGAAAACATACATTCACAACTGGATACTGCACGCAAAAAATTCGGAGATTTATTGAATAATTCGTGAGTAGTTACATTTGCGTGGTTATCACAGAATAATAGATCAGTGCCACGACAAACTAAAGAAAATGCGGCTGTGATATTGTGCGGGACACGGTGTGAAGGCCTGGCAGCTCCAGTTATGAGACCGATACATTTGTGGTATGAGGCAGTGGACAGCATAATCGGCCAAAAACGCAAGGGCGAAATAATTCTGTATGCAACATCCACCTATATTGAATGTAATTAGAACTTTACATATTCGGCTTACCTTGATGTTCAGGTACCTAGAGAAAACTTTGGATGTTTAAAAACATCAAGCATTCAGTCAAGAAAATTGAGTTAAATTTTTTGTGCTGCAATACGCGGTAATCCATGTTACAGATGACACACCGAGTTGCTCGGGCAAGCACAGAATGTGCCTTTGCAATATTAATATTTGAGGTGAATATTCTAAACCCCCTTATAAATAAAAACACCCCACAAAATATATTGGCATCTCCTTTTAAAATCATTCCCCATTTAAAACCTCCTAGATGAATACTGCAACGCACCGTATCGGAATTTTGACGTGTATGCAAGTGTACGCAGGTACGGTACGATATTACTATAGTGTGAAAGCTGACCAGTGGAGGGAAAGAGGAGGGGGGACAATCGCACTAAGGCACGGTACGGAACAAATGTACCTTGTGTGAAAGCGCCCTAGATTTCCACGAGCAGCCGGCTCTTAGCACACAGTGCATCACCTGCCCTTATATGGTGTTGAGTGGGTGTCATATATGCTAATTTAAAACAACCGGCCATATGCTTCCAATTTACGATCAAGTGAGATTCAACATTCAGCACACACGGGTAAGAGCAGATTTGGACAGTAAGAACTTTTGGTGCATCCGTAATTTTTTTCTCTTATTTTTTCTCTTCGCAAAAAAATAAGAGAAAATAAAAGAGAATGTTGCTGCAAGAGGTCCAATAATTTATGAAGGTGTTCTGAGACCTTGCAGTGAATTCCAATGCAGAATTATACCTGTTTTTAATGCAGCACCGCCAGAGGGCCCGAAGATCACAAGCATCCAATATTGACCTTCGGCCTTGTCCCTTGCGCACAGTATTCCCCAGATTCTCTGAATCTTTTGATAATATTATGTGCTGTAGATGTAATAAATGTAGATGTAATATTCAAAATCTTCACAATTTTATATTGAGGAACATTTTTCTGAAATTTTTAGACTCAGTTTTTTGCAGATTGGTGAGCCTCTATCTATCTTTACTTCTGAGAGACTGTTCCTCTCTAAAATGCTCTTTTTATACCCAGTCATGTTACTGACCTGTTGCCAATTAACCTAATTGTAATAATATGCTCCTCCAGCTGTTTTTTAATCAGTACCTTTGACTTTTCCAGCCTTTTGTTGCCCCTGTCCCAACTTTTTTTAGATGTGTTACTGCCATCAAATTCAAAATGAGATAATATTTTTCTTGAAATGGTAAAATGTCTCACTTTCAACATCAGATATGTTGTCTATGTTCAATTGTGAACAAAAAGTAGGTTAGTGAGATTTTCAAATCATTGCATTCTGTTTACATTCACGTTTTACACAACATCCAAATTTCATTGGAATTGGGGTTTGTAATTCTGACCACTGAATGCAACCCGTAAAGGGTGAATTATCAGCATGTCAAATGAGAGAAATCAGTATCTTTCTTTGACTCATTCATAAAAAATTGCCAAATGAGTAATATTTTCTCATCCTCTGCTGCTGAAGTAGCCAAGTGAAATCAAATGGCATTTTGCTAGCTATTTCATGGGGACTTTAACAACCACCAAGAAACGCTGTTTCAAACAGTAATTTCTCGGCTACCTAGTAAAAATGCACAAGTAGCGACACACACTGAGACCCTGGCTACCACCTAGTAAACTGCAGGAAACAGGCAGTTTAAACTGGTAACAAAACAACACACCCGGGAGGTACCACACTATTTACAAGGAAAACAAATCCACAAGCAAGTATCAATTAAGTCCTGTCTTCTCATTTATGCCATTGCTTTCCATTTTCAATGGGCTGGTAGAGATGGTATTGTTAGTGATTATTTGTCAGACAAATGACAAATTTGCGATACAAATAGAAATATACAATTGCTGAAAGGAATATATCAACAGGCATGCTGATTAAAACAAAGATATTCACATGAGATCAATATTAGAAAGTCACAACAACAGCAGCAAGTTACAGAATATGTCAAAATAATGTTCACTCAAATATTCAAAGTTGATGTAAAGCAGCAAATTAAATGTAAACAAAGCCGATTAAATTCTATTCATAGAAAACTAATTGCACGTCTTGATTGAGTTTAATATTCATGAATACCAGTATAATGAATATAATTAAAACAAGCTTTAATCTCTTGTTTAATTGATGAAAACAGGCATACAAGCTCAGTGCTCTCTCTCCACATCTTAAAGTGATCAAACATAGGCCACCCAAGTTTTTTTATTTTTTTTTTCCCCAAATCCTTGATGGCCTGATTTAGAGTCTATCTACAGTAAATTATAAAATATGTCTGTAAATATTTGAATTTAAACACTACAATGTAGCAAGACTCAATTTTTATATGATCAGAATTCACTCATCCTTAATTGATAGTCTCATTGAATGGTATCTTGAAACATCATCGAGACAGATGTTTTTGAAGCTTATCTTAAAATGGCTAGACCTCGGTGTTCAGAGGGAAAAATAATTAAAGACTGATCATCACCAATTGCCTCTTTCATGTAAGCTGATCAAAGAATAATTATGTAAAGATAATAGGATGCAGAACATAGTTTCATTATCGCATGTGCAAACATATTTATGAAAAGCAAATTCATCAAAATAAGCTGCATCAAAGCTGTCGTGAGGAAATATAACACAGGAAGAACACCCTCCACAAATTATTACAATAGTGTCACATTGATTGAGTGTCAGAGACTACTGAAAAAACACTACAAGAGAAAAACGAGTATTTTTAAATGTAGCATAAACAGACCTATAACTTAGCACAGAACATACAAAAAAGGAAATACTCATGAAAAGACTACGAATAGCTTGTGGCAACAAAGGCTTCTTGATTTAAATGACTGCTTCAGTCTGATTTCAGCAGTGAACTGATCAACTATGTTTCCTCTTCTGCCTTGCAAGTACCTGACTCAGTGATAATGCACAGTTATGGAAAATGCCCTTCAACCCATTGTTGTGCTTTGTAAATAACGTAATTACCTCATGAAAATGGGAGACCTTTCAGTTGAAATCATGCAATGCTGAATTCCTGAATTTTTTCAGTTTCAAAATGTCATTTTGAGTGGTCTTTCATACAGTGTTTGTGATGGCTGGTGAGTTTGAGACGCCAAATGCAGTGGCCAGAATAACAAGAGCCATCTGGCAATGGCGTATTCCTCCGGCCCCCCACATTCATGGACGAACTGCTGAAGAAATTCCTAAATCCCAAAAGGCACATCTACATATGACACCTGACCTACATGTCAAATTTCATGAAGAAATACTGAATGGTTTTCAAGTTAAGCTCCGGACAAAAGAATGTTTACAGACGGACGGATGGATGGACAGACATACAGACGGACGGACGGACAGAGCGATTGCTATATCCCCCCGCATTATATGTCGGGGGGATGTAAAGGGAAACTGCAAATGAGAGAGACACAAATGAAATAAGAAAGCAAGGCTCATGCTACCAACGAACCTAGATGTCGTCCGACGCAAGAAAGCAAGGCGAGCTCGACAGGAAGAAAATAAAGGGAAAAAAAACAAAGATTCCCTTGCTATCTAGAACTTCTCCTCGAATATGTAACTAAACCCGCAACAACACTCTTACTGGAGACCTTACCGGCAAAAATACAAACATAACACTGACACTCTAGCAAGGGAAGTGAGACGGAACGAGAGCTTAAATAGAATCCAGGCGACGCCCCCAATTAATGCCAGCTGGCCCAGTAATCCAATTGAGAGCAAAACGATATCATCCCAGACGAGAGCAACAAAGAAAGCTCTCAAAGCCTCCAAACCATGACAGTGTTCCAATCAAAAAATACAACCCCAATTCCAAAATAATTGGGACGGAGTGTAAATTGCAGCAAATCACAGCAAGATCTGTAACAATGGAACGTGTTCTGTCACTTACTGTTAGCACTTTTACTTGTCTCCTAGGAGGTCTGCACTTTTGTACTGTTCTTATGCACTTTTGTACGTCGCTCTGGATAAGAGCGTCTGCTAAGTACCTGTAATGTAATGTACTGTAAGAATGTTGTGGGTTTGATTCCAGCTTGTGGCCTTTCTGAGTGGAGTTTGCAAGTTCTTCCCGTGTTTGCGTGGGTTTTCTCCGGGTACTCCGGTTTCCCCCACCCACAAAAACATGCAATATAGGAATGCTGTGTGCGAATGTTTGGTGGTGGTCGGAGGGGCCTTAGACGCATACTGGCAACCACGCTTCCGTCAGTCTTCCCCAGGGCAGCTGTGGCTATAAAAACGTAGTTTACCACCATCAGAGCGTGAATGTGTGAGTGAATTGTGAAGCGTCTTTGAGTGCCCAGGAAAGCGCTATGTAAAACTGATGCATTATTATTATTATTATTACTACAATCACATGAGCCAATATGTTATTTACAAAACCCAAACCAGTGAAGTTGGCACATTGTGTAAATCATAAATAAAAACCGAATACAATGATTTGCAAATCCTTTTCAACCTATATTCAATTGAATACACTGCAAAGACAAGTTACTTAATGTTTGTACAGGTAAACTTTGCAATTTTTTGCAAATATTAGCTCATTTGGAATTTGATGCCTGCAACATGTTTCAATAAAGCTGGCACAAGTGGCAAAAAAGACTGAGAGAGTTGAGGAATGCTCATCAAACACTAATTTGGAACATCCCACAGGTGAATGGGCTAATTGGGAACAGGTGGGTGCCAGGATTGGGTATAAAAGCAGCTTCCCTGAAATGCTCAGTCATTCACAAAAAAGGATGGGGCGAGGGTCACCACTTACTGAACAAATGCCTGAGCTAATTGTCGAACAGTTTAAAAACAACATTCCTCAACGAGCTATTGAGAGAAATTCAGGGATTTCATCATCTACGGTCCGTAATATCGTCAAAAGGTTCAGAGAATCTGGAGAAATCACTGCACGTAAGCGACAAGGCCGAAAACCAACATTGAATGCCCGTGACCTTCGATCCCTCAGGCGGTACTGCATCAAAGACCGACATCAGTGTGTAAAGGACATCACCACATGGGCTCAGGAACACTTCAGAAAACCACTGTCAGTAACTACAATTCGTCGCTACATCTGCAAGTGCAAGTTAAAACTCTACAATGCAAAGCAAAAGCCATTCATCAACAGCACCCAGAAACGCCACCGGCTTCGCTGGGCCCAAGCACATCTAAGATGGACTGATGCAAAGTGGAAAAGTGTTCTGTGGTCTGACGAGTCCACATTTCAAATTGTTTTTGGAAACTGTGGACGTCATGTCCTCCGAACCAAAGAGGCATTAATGCTGAAAGGTACATACAGGTTTTGGAGCAACATATGTTGCCATTCATTTACGATCCCGTGGAGAGAGAAACCCAACAAATCGGCCTCTTCTTGAATCCCACTAAGACCAAAGTCATGCACCTTAACCCAACATTCGAGGAGCCACTGCATGCACTAGACGGGTCAAACATCGAGAAAGTCGACGAGTTCCTATATCTTGGAGGCCATACCAACACTGCCCACGACGTGCACACAAAGATTGGGAAAGCCTGGGGAGCAATGCACTCTCTCTCTAAAGTCTGGTCCTCCTCCATCAAGAGATCAACTAAGATGAGAGTGTTCAAGACATCGGTCAAACCCATCCTACTGTATGGTTCGGAGTCTTGGGCACTGACAAAGTCTCTCTCGAAGAGGATGGACGGAACTTACGCCAGGATGCTGCAAAAGGTCCGAGACATATCGTGGAAGAAACATCCCACTAACAAGGAACTTTACGGATCCTACCCGCGTGTCTCCAGTGTTATTCGTCAGTGGAGGTTATCCCTTGCCGGGCATGTGTTGAGACACGAGGAAGCGGCCGGGAGAGTGCTTCTGTGGACTCCTGACGCCAGTAGAAGGCGGGGCAGGCCCCGCACAACCATCAGAGACATTCTAAAGGTTGACACTGGACTTGAAGTAGAGGAGCTTCGGACTGCAATGATGGACCGAGAGTGCTGGTCGGAGTTTTGTTCTCATGTCACCGACTCGTTCGGATGAACTTGGATGGATGGATGGATGTTGCCATCCAAGCAACGTCTTTTTCATGGATGCCCCTGCTTATTTCAGCAAGACAATGCCAAGCCACATTCTGCACGTGTTACAACAGCATGGCTCCGTAGTAAAAGAGTGCACGTACTAGACTGGCCTGCCTGTAGTCCAGACCTGTCTGCCATTGAAAATGTGTGGCGCATTATGAAGCGTAAAACACTACAACGGAGACCCCGGACTGTTGAACTACTTAAGCTGTTCATCAAGCAAGAATGGGAAAGAGTTCCACCTGAAAAGCTTAAAAAATTGGTCTCCTCAGTTCCCAAAAGTTTACTGAGTATCGTTAAAAGGAAAGGCGATGTAACACAGTGGTAAAAAGGCCCCTGTGCCAACTTTTTTACAATGTGTTGCTGCCTTTAAATTCTGAGTTTTTTTTATTTTTTTTTTGGAAATAATCATTAAGTTTCTCAGTTTGAACATTAAACATCTTGTCTTTGCAGTGTATTCAATTGAATATAACTTGAAAAGGATTTGCAAATCATTGTATTCAGTTTTTATCTACGATTTACATAACGTGCCAACTTCACTGGTTTTGGGTTTTGTAAAAGGAGTCGTACAATATTACCTCTATATTGCCTGGTATCATGGTCGCACAGTGTTGCACGACTCCTCGCTAGGCATCCTTAGCACAGGTGCGAGTGTTGCATGATTTCCTATCCATCAAGTGCGACTTTTTAATTCGCGCGAACTCCTGCGTTAGGTCAGGAGACAAATGTTGCAGAATAGTCGTACTACCGTCTATGCGACCTAATGCGACTAGATGTCGCATGAAATTCCGCTGCGACCTAATGCGACGGCCTGCGCAACTGCAACAAGTGCCACACCAGGCAGGACACCTTGCGACTGCTCATGCAATAGTGAAAAAAAGTGGTCGCAAGTGCTCGTAAACTGGTTGTATCTTGTGAAAGGGCCCTCTGCGATTCGTCCATTTAGTTTGCTCGTAAAATGTGCAACCTAAAGAAGAAAATGAAAATGCAGTTTGGATGATTTATCATTAATTTTATTTATGAGCAAATAATGCAGCCATAACCTTGAAATGAAAAAGCCTTTCTGCTAATGCATTTTAATTTTCAAATTTGACATTTTGGTAACTATTTGCTGGGGCACGTTTTGAAAATCAAATCTTAATTAAAATGAAAAAGAAAAGGCCGTTTAAGTCACAGAATGAGCAGTCTTGAAGAAGAAAATGAAAATGCAGTTTGTATTATTAATTTTATTTACGAGTCAAAAAATGCAGCTATATCACAAAAATGAAAAACATTTCTGTTAATCCATTTTAACTTGGATTATGAGACAGATTTGCTTTCATACTGGATATCCTACATTTATTCAATGCATTTTGAAATTCCCTCTATGATGTAGGAAGTGGAGTCCTAGCTGTGAAATACACTGTCCCCCGCACACACAGCAGGAAAGGAAACGAACACATTTTTAAATGAAACGCTCCTCAGTTTTCATGCTATTCAGCAAAAAAGCTATTGACCGCTCCACTGTGGCAACATAAGATGAACACAATGAATTCAATGGCTCCTCTCCCTTAGCAGATTTCACCTCCTTAAAAATTCACATGCAATGGAAAAGTAAGAATTTTTGAACAACACTTCTTCAACCATTTATTGTTGGGAAGAATGAAATTTTATTGAAAATGTTAATAACTGCGTTATCTTAACAAAATCCAGGGAATGTTGCTCGCCATTAAAAGACACTTTAACTTCGGTGCCAAAAAAAATGACTGCTGAAAGCTGTTTTAAACTGCCTGGCCCTTCAAACTGATCAAAATCCCCAAAAAAGACTGACAAAAAAGCTATATAGAGAGGAAACAAAGTCTTTCAGTATCCCACCTTCATACTAATAACCTTTTGGGAACAATGGCCGTAAATAAACCTTTGCTCAGGGCACATAAAACATGTTCAGGTCCTGTTTCTCCTGGTAGTACAAGTATGCAGTGAGGTCTAGAAATAATTGAACACTGTCAGAGTTATGTTTGTTAAGCAATCTATCACAGCATGATGGAGATGAAGTCAAATAATTGATATAAGCAAATGTGCACCCCCCCTTTTTTTAAGGGACCAAAAGTAATAGGGCAGTTGGCAGTACAGTTGCTCCTCGTCCTGGTGTGTGTTACTCCTTTTTTTGTTGTTTGTCAATTCATAGTTAAGCAGATGATGCTCTATATTGTGATATTTGCATTTGGCATCTATTATGGTGAGGTCTCAAAGAGAAAGTGCCTACATTTCCAGCAAGTCAATTTTAGGCCGGGGGGAAAAAAAACCCAAAAAAACATCAGAGGCATAGAAAAAGCATTAGGTATGGATAATTCAATTTTGAATCACATTTTTAAAAGGGTAATAATGCTCAAGTGAGCTCAGGAACACCAAAAGACCTAGAGGATCAAAGATAAAAACTGATGGATAGCACACCTGTGATGGTTGAATTTTTTCCCTGATGAAACACAACCTCTTCAGAACAGTTGGCCAGATCAACAGCTTTCTCAAGGAGGTAAGCATATCTTTGTCAATGTCAACAATGCAAATGCAGCGCTGGAACTAAATCCCATGGTTAGATGCAACAAAAATGAACTTGACATAGAAATACTGGAAGTTCAGAGTATGAAGAGATGAAGGAACTGCTAATGATCAAAATCATACCACCTAATTTGTGAAGCATGGTCATGTGCTGGCATCTATGGCTGCTTGTGGAACTAGTTTCCTTGTTTTTAATGATGATGTGACCACTGACAACAGCAGCCGGACAAATTCTTGATCATACAGGGCTATAGTGTCTGCTAAAACTGATTCAAAAGCTGGAAGAAACCCAGTGTCATGTTATGTCCATGGGTCCCAGACTTCAGGTTCTTATTTACTGCCAAGGACCAAATCATGCAACTAAGTACTTAAAATGACAATGTTACATTGTCAGTCTTTACAAGTGCTTTTCAGCTCCTAAATGGGGAAGTGTCACTACCTATTAAATTGTTAGGCATTTATACGTGATCTATATGGTATATTTGGCGAAGCAATTAAATTAATACAGAAAGTCTAAAGTCTCATTAACATTTAATAAATATGCACGGGGCCTTCTGTAAATACTGCTCAAAAAGTATTGACATTTTCAGAATGACAGTATTCTGAAAGCCTATGGATACAGACCAAATGGAGCAGTCCTGGAAATCATGGTGAAAGTGTAGCCAATTTATAATTTTCGGGTCGTCACAGTCTAATGGGAATGTCCACTTGGAGGGCAAAAGAGAGATTCCTCAGCCTCTTTCCAGTCATTTGATCCATATTGCTTCGCCAAAATGCCAGTTAGTTGTAGATCAATTGAATGTAGTGACCAACAAGAAGGAAAGCCTGGGTTGTGCTTTTACAGAACCCCATCCAAGAAAGAAACTCCAGAGAGGAGGCGATTGAGGCTTTGTTGCAACCGTTACTGCCATAGAACAGCTGATAGCCATTGTCTAACGCAATCAATGTTTGGTTAGAAGCTGAATAGTACTCATCTTTGCTTTGACAATAGACTTTTTTGTCCTTCACCTCCCAAATGAAAGGATTATTTACCGACCTAGATTTAAAATAAATATAACTAACCATAACTTTGAATGGTTGACTCTGAGCTGCCCTCTAGAGTGTATTGCTTAACATCCACGACAATGTGAAGGGCATTGACGGTGAAATTGAGGCATTTATTTTTTTCTGTACAGGAAGCATAAATGATCCTTAACCTGTCATGTCTCATCTTTGTGTTAATTAGTTCTTATAATTTTTCTGTTCTGTCAGTGTTTCATTTGCTTTTTCATTATGATTTGATTGATGGTCTTGTTACCCAGTCAATTCCCTTGATAATTCCTGACACCCTTTACCGCATTTATTTTTTTTTGGTAACCTACGTTGTAATTATCTCTGTGTATTTTAGTTCCTCTGCTTTTCAAGTTCATGCCAGATTGTCAGCATGCCTGCTCCTACTACTCCCTACACTCTCGCGGTTCTCTCTCTTTGCTACCTGTTCCGTGTTTTTGTATTTTTTTCCCCTCCAGATTTCCATGCTCATCTGGCCAGTCCACACTATTGCTTTCCTCATCTGCCCCGATTCCCCCAGGACTGCTTTTCTGGTGTTGACGTTGGCTTGCCTTTTTGACTACACCCTGCTCAACCTCCAGGTCAAAAGCTACAGATCCTGACCGCAGACTGTCCTCCTGACTGACTACAGTTTCCCGAACTTGTATCACTCGGTCTGTTGTGTTTTGAATTTGAACAGTCAACTGTTATTCTGATCCCGCAACTGGCTTCTTTTGCTCTGGGCATTCAGAAAGTAACCTTCAATCACATCTTGTTTGATTCATTTCAATTTCATCATGGTGGTGTTAAAAGCCAAAATAGTGTTCTTATACTTACTATGGACCTGACTATATGCTCAATGATAGTAGTAATATTAGCAATAATAATTATGGTAATAAATAATAATAAACAACGATATTTACGATTTTGTGGCAATGATGATTATTTTAGTCGTTTGTTTTAAATCCAATGGCTGATTCCTGACTCATCTGGCCTCCTCAAAATACTCATCCACTATGCTTCTCTTCTTAGCCTTCCTGAATCTCTTCATGACAGTCTGCAAGAGATACAAAAGCATTTCCATGGAAACGCTACTTCTGAGTCAGCCATCAGAAGATGTACACAATTATTCTTTGATAACTAATTGAATTGAGCTGATGCAAAAGACCTTCAATCCAATCAAACTGAAAACTTACACCCTGCATGTAAGGCATGTGTACAGGTAAATTAAGTCCTGGGTTAGCTACACTTAGAGGGTTATGAATGATTACTGTAAATGTTTTCCCCTGTCCACACAAAAACAGACTGAAATGGGATATATGCAAGACGGAGATGTTTTGGCATGATTTGTCCTGATAAAATCATCTGTGGAATAACATGATCTAACAAATAATTTACAGTATTTGAGTCCTGAGAGAACTTGCGATTTTCCCTGCATCCAAATTACCCTGTGGTAATGTGGTGATGCTCACAGTCCATTTCCTCATCAGCAGTGGCATGGCTTCAGCAAACATGATGAAAATCCAACTGAAATCAGTGTTTCAAACAGTAACCCTTGTTTTCAATAATGCTGTGAGTCGATGTGTGATGTTCAAGTCATTTCATATTCAGATATTTTGTGGGTTCGAGGAATCGAATATTCGAGTAACGGAACCCATATTTCCCCTCAAGCACTTTTGTTGAATTTTTTTCTGAGTAAATGGAAGTCATTGCTTATCCTTACAGAAATATGAAAACATAATCATCTGCCGGTTTATGCCAGGTCCTGAGGCCCTCCAAAAACGTTAAAGAAATTACAATGGATTTACTCAGCAGATCAACTCAGTTTAACGAATACTGTTCAAAGCCATTAGTTTTTTTTTAAGCATACAATGCAGAATTTTTACCTTGACATTCCTCCGCTTACATTTTAACCGTCTGGAGGCGGTAGACATGGCAACACTTCTTTAATGTTTTATTAATATCTTCGCAATAATACAGCTGAGAAACATGGTTTGAATGTTTGTAGAATCACTGGAGTCTCCTCTTTTAAAACCTTTGTCGCCGGAGTTCGTCTTTGTCTGATGGCTGGTGAGTTGAGATGCCAAACACAGCGGCCAGAATAAAAGGGGGAACACACAGATGAGAGAGAGAGAGAGAGACACACACAAATAAAATAAAAGGGCGAGACTCGCACTTCCAACGGACCTAGATGTCATCTGAGGCAAGAAAGCAAGGCGAACTTAATAGGACAAAAAGAAAGGGAAGAAACAGAAAGATTCCCTTGCTATCTAGAACTTCTCCTCAAATATGCAGCTAAGCCCTAAACAACTCTCTTACTAGAGACATTACCGGCTAAAGTGCAAACATAACACTGACACTCTAGTAAGGGAAATGTGGCGGGACTAGGGCTTAAATAGAATCCGGGGACGCCCCCAATTAATGCCAGCTGGCCCAGGAATCCGATTGAGAGCAAAACAATATCGTCCCGGATGGTAGCGACAAAGAAAGCTCTCAAAGCCTCCAAACCATGACACTGTGACTCAAAAGAGGCTAAGGCAAGTGCTTGACACAGTCTCACCATTGTGAGAATTGAAGATATGGGTGTACGTTTTTTGAGACTAAAAACTGAGTGGAAACCAAAACTAAATGTATTTATCACTTTTGAAAGAGTTCTGTTTTCGAAGATGCTTGTGAAAAACAACCTAGAAGTTCACCGCTTCCAAAGTTCGAGAAGACTGGCAGCTGGTGAGCTGAAAACTGATTGATTGATTGATAGAGATTTATTTCGAGTCTACAACGTATAAGTATATAAAGTACGGGTACATACAATACAAATAAAAATACCCTGTGCCTCCACACAGGTCCAGACAAATACAGGAACATGTACATGCGAAAGCTGTAGCAGCCTTGTTCATTCATACGTTTTGTCCCTATAATTGGAAAACAAAATATATACATATATATACACATACACATACATATACATATGCACATATATACATATATACATATACACACTGGCATACACACATAATAGTATAATAGTAATAATAATAATAGAAAATAATAATAGAAATTAAACAAAAATGAGCTCGAAAAGGAGTGGGAAGAAGACAAGCTTATTTACTCCCACCCCCAATTCATTCTTTTAAATTATGTGGTTGCAACATGCTTATATAGCAGTCAGAATGGTCATCATCATCATCATCATCATCACCATACAGTAATTATAGATAATTATAAATGTTTAACGTCAATATCATTTATGTTAGCATATAACATATAATCCATGTTATTCAGGAGAAGTACATATAGTAATCACAGATCGGTGACCATGGTAACAAGTTTTAGTTTTGATGGTGTGCCTTGTCCATCAGAGGCTCCAATGTGTTTTTTGTGAACCTGCTGCCAGAGGGGGGGCACCCCCGAGCCACAGGACCACTCTCTGCGAAGTGTCCTTTGCTGTGCATTAAAAGAGACAATATTAGGAGCCTGCAGCCAGAGGGGGTTATCCTCGAGCAGCACAGCTCCCCTTGCCTGCCCTGTACTACAAGTTGTGTTGAGTGTGGGATACTCGTTTATTTTGTGTACATATTAAAGTTCTCTAAATGTTGGTTCCACTTTAATTTATATATTACCATCATCACCAATATCTTTATCTGGATTAATATAGTTTGTTTCTAGAAGAAAAAAAAAAAAATTGATTGTTATGTATTGATATAATGATGACAACGATAACAACAACAGCCACAGCAGCAACAATAACGTCAATAGGAATAACATCAATCACAAATATCACAATCAATTATCATTAACCAGCAATAATACATATACTAGTACAATATAATAACTTGGTTCCATTATTCACTATGTTGTAGCTTATGCCCTCTCACATATAATAATAATCCGTGAGGTTAATTCACTTGATCCATTAAATGTATACCATGCTATATCACTTATCACAATCAAACACCATTTTCCTCTTCTCTGTACTTTGACAATATAAGTTTTTTGTATCTTGATTTGAACTGATAAATATTTGGACATTGTTTGAGCCCTGCCTCCAGTCTGTTCCAAAGCTTCACCCCACATACAGACACACACAAACTCTTCCTGGTGGTTCTCACCAGTTGAATCTTAAAGTTACCACACCCCCTGAGGTTATAACTCCCTTCTTTATGCGTAAAGAGCTTTTGAATATTCTCAGGCAGCATACCTTTGCTCGCTTTAAACAGAAGTTGACAAGTAGAGAACTCAACTAAGTCCAGCATTTTTAACAGCTTAGACTGCAGAAATAAAATATTAGTATGATCACAATATCCTGCCTTATGTATTATTCTTACAGCACGTTTCTGGAGTATAACAAGGGGATGCAGTAAACTTTTGTAATTATTGCCCCAGACTTCTACACAATAAGTTAAATATGGAACAACTAATGAACAATATAATAATAACAATGCGTTGTAGTTTAAGAAGAACTTGGCTTTATTAATGATTGATATACTTTTAGATATACTCAGCAACAAAAGTTTCTGTGACACCAATATTGTTAATTATTTTTCATAACGCAATTATGAAATTGTCATACATGGTGATATCAGACTGAAACAGTACACGTAAACACAACATTGAAATGGAAATCATGAAAATGCGAGAAAATGACTTTGCACGTGAAAATGTGCGTAAATCATGCTTGTGGATGGCAATGAAAGAGGAGAATTTTTGGAATGTTCACATTGTGCCTGATGAACGACGGAAGCATCACTTATCGAAAACACAGCCATTTCGGATCAGGAACTCTACCCGCTAAATGCCAAGACTGTCTGAAAATGATCGGTGGAGGGCCATTGGGATGATTGAATCCGGAACCTCGCAGAGGGAAGTTGCTCATCGCCTGAATGTCCACCGAAACACCATTTGGAACTTATGGCAGCGTCATCAGCAGACAAGACATGTCAGAGACCGTCCTCGCAGCGGCCGTCCACGAGTAACCACTCCCAGACAGGACAACTGGATTCGAACAACCCATCTCCGAAATCGATTCCAACCTGCAACCATAACTGCAAGAACGATACCTGGTTTGAGGCGACTGTCTGCACAGACAATCCGTCGCCGTCTCCGTCATTTTGGCATTGTCCCACGTCGGCCAGCAAGACGTCCAATACTCACAGTACAACACCGACGACTACGTCTACAGTGGGCACAACAACATCGACGGTGGATCCAACGTCAGTGGGATCTTGTACTCTTCACTGATGAATCAAGATTCATGCTTAACCGATGTGATGGTCGTTTACGTGTATACCGTCGACGTGGAGAACGTTATGCCAACAACTGTGTTCAGGAATTTGATCGTTTTGGAGGTGGTAGTGTCATGATTTGGGGAGGGATCACGGCTAGAAACAGAACAGATTTGCCTGTTATTGATGGAAATCTGACAGGTCAAAGATATCGCGATGAAGTGCTACGGCCATTGGTGGTACCGTTTTTGATGCAACATGGTCCCGGAATAGCGCTGCAACATGATAACGCCAGACCACACGTTGCAAGGATTGTACAGCAGTATCTGATGCAACAACATGTCAATGTCCTGCCATGGCCAGCCAGATCCCCAGACATGTCCCCAATCGAGCATCTTTGGGACGAGATGGATCGACGTTTGCGGCGGTTGGATAACCCGCCAGCTACACTCCAGGAATTGCGACAACGTCTACGTCAGATTTGGAATGACATCCCACAGCAATTTCTGGCACATCTGATTCGGTCCATGCGCCGGAGATGCGTTGCTTGCATCATGGCACGAGGAAGTCACACCCGGTATTGAAGTGTGAAGGTCACAATTGGTTAGACGTCAGACAAGTGCTTCATGACGCATGAAAATGACATTTTTCGTTTTGAGTGACATTGGCACTGAAAAGTCAGTGTTTCTCCTGCTAAATAAACATATTGATTGCATTGAGATCTTTGCGTGTCATTTATAACATACACATAAATGGTGTCACAGAAACTTTTGTTGCTGAGTATACTTTGCCTTGTATGTGTCTGATGTGTGATTTCCAGCTCAATTTACTGTCAATGGTAATTCCTAGAAATTTTATTTCTGACACTTTATCTATGACCACACCATCTATTTTTATTTCTCGATCTAAATTTACATTGTAATTACCGAAGAACATCACTTTTGTTTTATTTAAATTTAGAGATAATTTGTTAATATCCATCCATGTTTTAAATTTAATTAATTCACTGTTCATATTGGATACTAAATTACTATAATTGTCGTTAGAATAGAAAATGTTGGTGTCATCTGCAAATATGACTAATTTTAATAAATTTGATACATTAAAAATATCATTAATATATAAATTGAATAACTTTGGACCCAAAACCGATCCCTGTGGCACCCCACAAACAATGTCCAAATACCCAGACGCAAACTCCCCCATCCTCACATACTGTTGTCTCCCGGTCAAATAACTTTGGATCCAATCCAAAGCCACTCCCCTAATGCCATATCTATCTAATTTTTTGATTAATATTTTATGATCAAGAGTATCAAATGCTTTTTTTAAATCGATGAATATCCCAGATGCATATCTCTTTCTATCTATACTATTAGTGATCTCTTCTACTGCCTCAATGACGGCCATAGAAGTTGACCTTCCTGCCCTAAAACCGTATTGACTTTCATGAATTAATTTATGCTTATCTATTTATTTATTTATTTATTAAGCTTTGACAGAAGTCAGGAAATGATCGCACAGGTGGCAAGGCACCTATTGTGAGGCAATCATCCCACAACATGTACAGACAATTGAACAATGAGAAGGAAGAAAAAAAAAAAAAAAATCATATATACATAATAAAATAAGACAGTTTATCAGCAAGTGTAAGTAACATCAGAGGGACAGACGACAACGTGAACAATGACATTTGCCAACCCATGTACATGAATCATCAGAAGAAAAATAGTTGTTGAACTTTTCTGTATAAATATGAAATAGCTTCGATTTAAAAGCAGCTGTAGTATCAGAAATTTGATAGAGGTGACTGGCATTCCACAAATAAAATAATCTGTTAAAATATGAATGGCGAAAAGTTTCAGTCCTAAATTTTGGAATTTTCATTAAAAATGTATCCTCATTTTGAAATGAAACAAAATGGTTGCAGTTAATGTCATATTCCCCCTTCAAGCATTTGCACAAGAAAACACAATCAAATATGTCACGTCTGTAGCCCAGCGGTAAAAGATCAAGCTTCATTAGTCTGGCTTTATAATTGCTATCAACACAATCATTATAACCAAGAATGTACTTAGTGGCTCTCCTTTGCACACCTTCAATATGAAGGAGAGATTTTTTTGATGATACGGCCCAAGATTGGGTGGAGTATTCTAAAAGTGGTCTTATAAGCGAAATATACAGTTTTCGTTTTGTTTGAACTGAACACGTATGACCACAAGTTCTTTGAATTAATCCAAGCATGCGATTTGCTTTACTGACCAAGACATTAGCATGTGCATCCCATGATAAATTTGATGACACCACAATCCCAAGATCACGCATGCAGTCGACTTTTTCAATTAGATTACCATTCATTGTGTAATGGTGAAGAATGGGAATTCGCTTCCTTGTAACGCTCAATAGTTTACATTTACCAGCGTTAAATCTCATGTCCCATTTACGACTCCAATCCAAGATGTTTCTTAGGTCGCACTGCAGGTGTGAACAGTCTTGCGTGTTTCTGATCTCTCTTATGCATTTAGAATCATCTGCAAACAAGGCAACCCTAGTCTCAGGACTTACACAGTCTGGCATGTCATTAATATATAGCAGAAACATCAAAGGGCCCAAAATTGATCCTTGTGGAACCCCTGATTTAACGGGAGACCAGGATGATAGGGCACCATCGACAGCAACTCTTTGTTTACGATTGGATAAGTACGACGTAAACCACTTTAAAAGATTTCCATGAAATCCGTATGTCTGGAGTTTATATAAAAGTAAGTCATGGGGGACGGAGTCGAAAGCAGATGAAAAGTCTAGATATAAAATATCAATTTGTCCGGACTGATCTAAGCATTTGCCAACATCATGAAATACCTGGATTAACTGAGTTGTTGTGGACCTACCCTTAACAAAACCATGTTGCAGGTGATGTAGAACAGGCACTACATGAGGGTAGACAAAATCAAGTATGCACCTTTCCAGCACCTTGCTACAAATGCACATTAACGATACCGGTCGATAATTACTCACATTTTCTTTGTCAGATTTTTTATGGACTGGAATAACATTTGCTCTTAGCCAATCAAGTGGTAATTCTCCAGCTTGAAGAGATTTGTTAAAAAGACTACAAAGTGATGGAGCCAATTCACGAGCACATTCTTTTAAAATCCGAGCTGGTAACCCGTCAGGCCCATATGCTTTATTTGTATCAAGGTTAATCAAAACTGATTCAACTTCATGGGCAGTAATCCTTAAATCACCCAAATGAACATGTTTGAAGACTGTTATATCCGGGTATGTTCGTTCTAAAGGCTGAGGGGTAAATAGGGATTGAAAATACTCGTCGAACAGACTCGCCTTTGTGCTAGGATTGGAGGCAGTTTTCTCTCCATAAGCAACAAAACTGGGGACACTTTTTGTCTTTGTTTTACTCTTGAAGAATCCCCAGAAACGCTTTGGTGTCTTGGCAAGAGAATCACTGAGAACGTCCAAATACTGATTGTACTTGAAAGTACATACATTTTTTAATTTATTCCTTAGTTTGCGAAATTTTGCCCACAACGCTGGAGTATTGCGTTTTTTAGCAAGTTTCCGTGTGGATTGTACCTTGTTGCTCAGGTGGCGCACTTCACTGTCAACCCAGGCAGGAGAATTTATATCCTTAATTACAGCAATGGGAATAAATTTGCTGACAGATGAATGTACAAGATCAAGCCAACTTTGCCAATTAACATTAATATCAAGATGAAGAAGAGCAGAATGAAATGGCACTTTGTCCATGTGAGATCGTAGCCCGATAAAGTCAGCTCTTTTAAAATTGTACACGTTTCTCGCGCATGTGCGGAGTCTGTTGACACGGGTTTGAAAATTGAACTGGATCACAGCATGATCACTGTCAAACTGACCAAATGTTACATTGGGCTCGGAGCAACGTTCAGGGATATTGGTAAAAACTAAATCAAGCACATTTCCCTTAATATGAGTAGGTTGGTCAATGATCTGGGTGAGGGAAAAGCTGTCAGCCAAATCACACAGCGTGTGACCGATGTTCGCCGATTCGTCCCACCAAGGAATATCTGGGAGATTAAAATCGCCAAGTGCGAATAAAATTTTGTACTCAATACTGCATTTAGTAAAAACGTTAGACAAAAAATCATTAAAAGACAAAGGATCGCTATCTGGAGGTCTGTAGCACAAGATAATGCATACTTTCAATGACCTAATAGGCACAAGTTCGCAAATTATTACCTCACAACTACTGGGTTCCAAATCGGGCCGACGGCGGGAGATCATATTATTACGAATACCAAGAAAAACTCCGCCGCCTCGTTTGCCACCTCTGTCTCTGCGATACAGGGTGTAACCCTCGGGAAGAATTTCATTTGACGCGACAGAGTCGTTCAACCAAGTTTCTGTGAGGGCGACAATATCAGGCATGCCAGCGTATATTAAGCCTTGAAGTTGAATCAACTTGTTACGTTTTTTATTGACAGATTTCACGCTTCTTGTGTTCAATAAAAAAAAGTTCAGGCCCTTGACTAAATTAGGTCGTGATTCAGCTACATTGTGAGAAATAATACTCGAATCGCTAGGAGAGTCAAGAGAGGATAACGTTACTACATCGTGGTCAACCTGTAACTGAGTACCAGAGCTGGTAACCCTCGGGTTTTTATTCTGCGTTGACTGGCGTAGTCATTTGCGTGACGTATCTATGGTAAATAAAATGTTATCGGCAAGCTTCCGTGCACCTAACGGAGAGGGATGAATTCCGTCTCCTCTGAAGAAAGCTGCACGCTCCCAAAACAAATTAAAATTGTCAACAAAAAACATGCTATGGGAAGTGCAAATTGACTGCAGCCATGAATGGAGACTGAGAATTCTGCTAAAACGCCCTATACCACGACCTAAAGTCGGGATAGGACCAGAGATAAAAACACGTTTTCCACATACCTTTAGCTTATTGAAAAGAGTGATAAAATCCCGCTTCAGCAGTTCGGACTGTTGGTACGAAGTGTCATTAGTTCCAACATGAACAACAATGTTCCGAACATGGGGATGTTTATTCAAGAGGCTGGGAATCCGGTTTAAAATGTTTAAAACTCTAATTTATTTAGAATTTATCTAATCTAGATTAGAATTTATCTAATCTATTGTTATAAAGTTTCTCTAATATTTTTGAAAACTGAGGGAGCAGAGAGACTGGTCTGTAGTTAGTGAAGATGTGTTTGTTTCCATTTTTATGTATTGGTATGACTTTAGCAATTTTCATTCTATTTGGAAATGTTCCTGTTTGAAATGATAAATTGCATATGTAAGTTAATGGTCTAACAATGCCATGTATAATTTGTTTAACTAGTGCCATGTCTATGTCAAAACAATCAGTAGATAATTTATTTTTACAATTGTTAACAACATCTAATATTTCTGTCTCTGTCACTCCACACAAAAACATAGTATTTGAATTTATTTCTATCAGTGACTCAATTTTATTGCCATTACACTCAGGAATTTCTGCTGCCAAATCTGGCCCAATATTTACAAAAAAGCTATTAAAACTCTCCACAATTTCATTCATATTATAATTGTCACTATTCCCATCAATGAAGTAGTCTGCATATGAATTGTTCTTTGTATTGCCTTTAATTACAGTATTTAGTATTCCCCACACCCCTTTGGTATTGTTCTTGTTTTTATATAATAGATTGGTATAATATAATTTCTTACTAGTTCTTAATATAGCTGTGAGTTTGTTTTTATATGTTTTGTAGCGATGTTCAGATTCCTTGGTTCTTAGTTTAATGAACTGTCTATATAAAGTGTTTTTCTTCTTACAAGCATTGTGTAAGCTCTTGGTTAACCATGGGCATTTTATAGATTTATGGTTGCAACTAAATCGCTGAAGTGGGCAATTTTTATTATATGCTGCACTGACAATTTCCAAAAATGTTTCAAAAGCACCATCCACATCATTCATGCTATATACAGTATTCCATTCCAATCTTGGTTTATTAAGTCCTGATAAAGTAGATTAATTGAGTCTTCAGTTCTTACTCGTTTATAAATATATTTTTGAGGTGATATCTGAAATATACCCTTATCATTGTACACTGTGAATACAGGCAAGTGATCGGTTATATCACAAACCATTAGTCCACTGACATTTGTCGACTCTATATTATTTGTAAAGATGTTGTCAATGAGGGTAGCACTATGTGATGTAATTCTGCTTGTTGCACAGCACAGCAGGCATGTTGTTCTTCTTTGTGGGTAGAGGATGGCAAGCTTCGATTGCGCCCGCATCCAGATGTATTTTTCTGGACGCGAGAAAAGCCACCACCTGTTGCTCCGCGGAGTTCACCTCCTGCTCGCTGGGTTCCTCCTTGTTGCCAGCGGCCACAGCATGTGCATACGAGCGGGGTTGGATCGTAAGTCCGGTCACAATAACATCGTTCAGTCTTGAATATTGCTCAAGATCCTCCACTTTTCTCTCCAACTCCGCGATTTTCTTGTCCCTCTCCACGATGCGTAGACGTAGCTCTGTTACTTCCTCCACCAGATTAAGAATCTTATCCTGTTTAATCTTTATGTCATTCACGTCCTGTGAGAGAAAGTCTAGTGAACGTTTAATATCCTCCGCCTCCTCCAGGGCTGGTATCTTCTTCGGTGCCATAGTCGAAACAGTCCGGTATCCTCACAATTATTTCGCCGTTAGCGACTTGGTTAGCCGCTATCCACAGCCAGATCAGATAGAACTCTCTGCTCTTGGTTTCTCTCGTCTATTGGTTTGCCGTGCTCTTGACAGTGCTTTAATAACCTCCCACTCCGGAGTTGCCATTGGAGGGGTCCCGGCACTGCTCCCACCTCGCCTTAAAGCACATTGGGTCTCTAAAACTGTTTCCATATAGGTTTCCTAATTACCAAGTAAGCATTAATTTGTTCAGTTGCGAGTTTCAATCCATTCCCCTCAGCTTGCATTATTGTTCGTTGCAAAAATTATCAGGAATTTTCCTATCCACATAAATCGTAGACCTAACATAAAATATCAATGCGTAACAAAACTTCTGAATTACTGCAGATCACAAAACAATATATTTTCTTTTCTGCATTCGCATCCGATTGGCTTAATATGCCTAAGGGTACCTTCACACCAAGCTCGTTTCGTCCCAGCCCGTCCTAAAAATTTGATAAAATGGGCTGGGGACGAGTAAAATCGAGCAACTCTGGCCAGAAAATGCTTTGAAGACGACACTACTTTGTTCTGATACAGTTTGAGACAAGTCCATCTTGTTTTTATCCTGATCATAGCTAGTTAGTACAACATTTAAAATAGGGGAAAGTAGCCGTTCATCTCGTTTCTAATCTGTTCATGGCAAGTTCAACCCCATTCTCAACACGTTCAACCCCGTTCCAACTTGCTATTACACAGTTCCGAACCCAACCATTGCTATCAAACTAGTTCTTACTCAGTCCAGCCTGTTCTCACTAAGTTCTCATCACGTCTCTAGTTTGTTGAAAAGGACATGTCCATCGCGTCCACGCTAAACGGCTATAAATACCGCTGTGTTTTTGCCAGTTGTCTTTCTCGTTATGAAGTAGAATTAAATGTTCTAAATGCTGCTGAACATGATATTTATAAAAGGTTTAGATTTCATTTAATTAGATCACTGTCGTTCCTGATGCTAAACTGTGAGGACCTCATGAATTACTTTGCTACCTTGAAAGGTCGATGCATGGCATGCATATTGAATGATTTTAAATGCATGCCATGGCTCAAACTTTCATAAAGTACTGATAACCTGTTTACTCAATTATTCAATTCTTCGTATATCAAAGCATTGGTAATTTGATAAAATAATTATTGTCGCTTGGCGTGGCAACCAGTGTTCTTTGGAACACTGAAGATATTAGAACTAACAGCCATCTTAGAACTAGGCTTATGCCGTCAGAGGCGACGGCTTGGGGTATATCCCTGAACGCCCCCAATCCTCCAATTCCCCAATCCTTGAATAGACCTTGAAAAGACTTTCATTTGAATTTAATTTCAGGTCAATCAGACAAATGGTTCTGAACATATGGCAAAAATGGTAATTTCCCATCACAAAGCGTCACCTGGTGGCAAAAAAATTGAACCATATGATGTCATCACGTGTGACATGTTGTGAGGTCACGACCTTGCAGTTGCTCATAGTTTCATGTCAATTGGACAAATGGTTCCAAAGATATGGCGAAAATTGTGAATTTTATGTAACAAAGCTCCACCTTGTGTCAGAATTTTGACATGTCATTGTGGGACACGATCCTCAGGTCATGACCTTTCATTTGCACTTGATTTGAGGTCAATCGGACAAATATTTCCAGAGATATGATAAAAACAGTGATTTTTCCGTTTTTGGCCTCTGGTGGCCTATCTAGAAATTGTAAATTGTCCAAAATTGAATCAGTACTTCCTCTTAATGATACTTACTTATATGCAAAACATGAAATTTCTAATTGAAATATTACTGAGGTTATTGCGTTAACACGTAGGGCGGTGCGGCGGCAGCGGTCGGACCGAAAACATAATATCCCCGAAACGCCATTCGGCGTTCGGGGATATGATGAATTAGGTTTCACTGCTGAAAAAATCAGAGAATGAAGGAATTCAGAGAAAGCACTGGGAGCGTTGATTTTTTAAAATCATTATTATTATTTTTATTTCTTTTTTGCATCCATACAATGTCACAATTTAGTACATTTTCAATCTAGTCTTTCAGGGATTTGTCATTTCTTAATACTTTCCTAATTATCACAGACTTATATGTTGGTGTTGATTATTATGCATCCCCCGACTGGGGGAGCAGTATGTATTTAGTTGCGTGAAGCCGCCGCCTCCGCAAGTGTTTTTGCTAATATCTCCAGCAGTATTTTGAGCAGCCATTAGATATTGACCACCCATAGTGACCAGGCCTGGGGAATTCAGTCGGTTATGGTGACCTTGACATTGGCCTGATTTTTCAAGGTCATCCGGCATTATGGGATTCTGGGGTTGTGCACTCTCAAACTTTGGAGGGATTTGAGCAACACACTTGGAATTGATACCACAGATGTATCTCTGGAGGCGCTCGGACAAGTTCAAATATGGGTGACCTTCACCTACTTTTTCAAGGTCATTTGATAGATTGTCTAAAATTGGATTTTGGAGGTTTTGAGTTGCCATTACAAATTGACCACCCATACTGATCAGGCCCAGGGGATTTTATTGAGTCAACAATGACCTTGGAGAAGTGCTCCCCAAATGCTGGGATAGGCTGCAATGGAGCTACAGGTGGGTCTAACTGGTGTTTTCCAAGTACTTGACAAGTGTGACAGGTTTTGCAAAAGTTGGAAACATCGTTCTAAAGCCCAAGCCAGAGGAAGTGTTTCATGATCTTATCAACAGTCTTGCTAACACTAAGATGACCTCCTAAAGGTGAACTATGAGCCATTGTAAAGATCTCATTCCTGCAGACCATTGGAACAACAATTTGCTTGAGCACTGCCCAATCTGCATTGGCAGGGATATCAGGAGAGCGCCACTTCCGCATCAACACACCATCCTTGAGATAATACCCAACTGGAACTGCGTCTATTTCTTTATCAGGAAGGGCTCTCCTCTTTAGTACACAAATCTCAGGATCATTATTTTGCTCCTCAATCAACCACTTTCTGGACAGAGACAAGTCTCCAGACATATCAAAATCACCAGATCCATCTGGCTGGCTGAACAAAGAATTGCTAAACGTGTCTGATAAGTCCTCAAATAAAGAAACTATATTAGGCCGAACAGAGTCATGAGGTGAACCACCTGAGTCATGACTATTCTGGACGGCACCACATCATCTTCTTGAGCCTTCTTGGCCATAGCACGGGTCACTGCACAGGAAGGATACAGAGATGGGGATTCATCGCCATCTTCAGTGCTCGGCTGTGAAGTAAGATGAACAGGGGGAACTACATTATCCCTAGCCAGGTCATTGCCTAGCAACAGAGAAACACCCTTGATAGGTAAACTTGACATAAGTCCCACCGTTACCTGTTCTGTAACTAAATCTGACTTCAAGAAAACAGAGCGCAGGGGTACAGATACAGTCCTTTCTTCAATACCTTGTACAAGTATGAAATCCCCAGAAGCAGTCTCATCAACAAAAGTGACTGAGATGCTCCGGTATCCCTTTGGATATATATGGACACAGGAGGAGAATGCTCATTCAGAGTCACAAATCCCTCTGACACAAATGGAAGAAATTCCTCCCTCTCAAAGTCAGCAGTATCAGGCTTTTTAGCCCCACAAGGAGCAGGCAATTGAGCAGATCGGTCATCTACTACAGAGGCTTCTAACCTTGTTTTCACAAAGGCATTTGGTTTGGTATCCTTTTCTTTTTCTTTCTTAGCTTTAAGGAACCAACAGTAAGTTGTTACATGACCAGATTTCTTGCAATAATAGCAAACTAGACCACTTTTTTCACTGTCAGCTTTCACACTATGATCAGACATGTGACTGGATTTCTGAGCACCATAACCAGATTTGTCTTTGGGTGAGGAACCTTGGGTATCACCATTACCTTTCTTCTGAAATTGGAAACATCTATTGTTACTGCTAGACTGAAATTTGGACTTATGTGTGAGAACATATTCATCTGCAAATTTGGGAGCTGATTGCAAATTCAGTGCCTGCTTCTCATTAAGGTAGGTCTTAATATCATCCTTACCACAGTTCTTGAATTCTTCAACTAACACCATCTCTTTTAGTGAGTTGAAATCATCCTTGAGCTCCATAGAAGTACACCAGCGCTCAAAGCAAACCTTCTTCTCATTAGCAAATTCCACATAAGTCTGATTGTGAGATTTCTTCAGACCTCTGAATTTCTGTGGGTAAGCCTCAGGAACCAACTCATAAGCTCTCAAAATGACCTTTTTGACTACCTCATTCCTTTGGCCACTGACAACTCTTAGCTAACTTTTCAAAGCACTGGAAATAGTTATCAACGTCCTTCTCCAAGAATGGAGGCACCAGTTTTACCTCCTGGCTAGCACAAAATTTATTTTCAGCATCTATCTTTATTTTTAGTAGCTCCATTTGGAGCCTTTCTTCTCTATCAAATTTCTGTGAATCAAAATCTCTCTGTCTTGCAAATTATTCTAACTCATATTCTCTTTCTTTTACTTTTTCCTCCCTTTCTTTCTTCTCTTCTATAGCTAATTTTTCTAACTCAAACTGCCTTTCTTTCTCTCTTTCTGCCCTCTCAAATTCTCTTAGTTTTCCTTTTTCCTCCCTTTCTCTTTCTGCCCTCTCAAATTCTCTTTGTTTTTCTCTTTCCTCCCTTTCAATCTCTAGCATTTTTAATTTAAGTTCCATTTCTACATTTGGATTTTCCACTGAAAACTGTTCCAGATCTCCTGGTGCAAACACATTTTCACCAATGTAATATTCAACAATCTCTCTGGCCAGTCTTGCTTTTCGCATGGCTGGTTTTACCTCTGTCAGCTTTAACTGTCAGCATATTTATAGCAGTTCTGTCTTTTTAACAGACTTCAAAACCTCTATGGTTGGTGATGCCAAGAAATCATCCATTGCTGTTAATCTGTCTCTCTCTCTCTCTCTCATATATATATATATATATATATACACTCCTGATCAAAATCTTAAGACCAGTTAAAAAATTGCAAGAATTTGCATTTTGCACTGTTGTATCTTAAGAAGGTTCTAAGTAGAGTTTCAAAATGCAAAAAGAAGAAATGGGAACAAGAGACCAAATGTTTTGAGCAGGCAATTTATTGAAAAGAACAATTTAACTGAAATAGGCTGTTCATCAGCTGATCAAAAGTTTAAGACCACATCCTTTAAAAGCCCAAATCTGTGGAAAAAATTTGGATTCCATGTCATTTTCTGTCAAGTAATCACACTGTCAAGACCTCTTGATGGGAAAAGCAAAAAACTCACTGCCTTCGAACGTGGCAGGATTGTTGAGCTGCATAGACAAGGCCTCTCAC
Organism: Gymnothorax reevesii; assembly: GCA_029721435.1. Classification (NCBI taxonomy): domain Eukaryota; kingdom Metazoa; phylum Chordata; class Actinopteri; order Anguilliformes; family Muraenidae; genus Gymnothorax; species Gymnothorax reevesii. Next base: position 36,512,570 of record CM056578.1, read on the forward strand.
AGCGTGCCATCGCTGCTGAGGTTGGACGCAGTAAGACAGTCATTTTGCATTTCTTAAAAGATCCTGAGGTTTATGGAACCAAAAAATCAAGTGGTAGACCCAAAAAAATCTCACCGGCTCTGAGCCGGAGGATCCGAATGGCTGTCCGTCAAGACACGGGACGATCCTCATCCCAAATTAAGGCCATTACTGGTGCTGACTGCAGCCCAATAACCATCAGACGGCATCTGCAAAGGAACGGCTTCAAAAACAAAAAAAACGTCTTCAAAGGCCACGTCTCCTTCAACGCCACAAAATTGCCCGTTTGGCCTTTGCAAGGGAGCACCAAACATGGGACGTTCAAAGTTGGAAGAAAGTTTTATTCTCTGATGAGAAAAAATTTAACCTTGATGGTCCTGATGGCTTCCAACGCTACTGGCATGACAAGGAGATGCCACCTGAGATTTTTTCAACACGGCACAGCGGAGGGGGCGCCATCATGATCTGGGGTGCTTTTTCCTTCAATGGAACAATGGAGCTCCAGGTTGTGCAGGGGCGTCAAATAGCAGCTGGCTACGTGGAGATGTTGCAGCGGGCATCCCTCATGACTGAGGGCCCTCGTCTGTGTGGTGATGACTGGGTCTTTCAGCAGGACAATGCTGCAATTCACAGTGCCCGTCTGACAAAGGATTTTTTTCAGGAGAATAACATCACTCTTTTGGATCATCCTGCATGTTCCCCTGATCTAAATCCAATTGAGAACATTTGGGGATGGATGGCAAGGGAAGTTTACAAAAATGGACATCAGTTCCAGACAGTGGATGCCCTTCGTGAAGCCATCTTCACCACTTGGAGCAACATTCCTACAAGCCTTTTGGAAACACTCGCATCAAGCATGCCAACACGAATTTTTGAAGTGATCAACAATAATGGTGGAGCTACTCATTACTGAGTCCGTTTTTGAGACTTTAATTTCTGTTTTAGGGGTTTTCTTGAGCTATGGTCTTAAACTTTTGATCAGCTGATGAACAGCCTATTTTAGTTAAATTGTTCTTTTCAATAAATTGCCTGCTCAAAACATTTAGTCTCTTGCTCACATTTCTTCTTTTTGCATTTTGTAACTCTACTTAGAACCTTCTTATGATACAACAGTGCAAAACGTAAATTCTTGCAATTTTTTAACTGGTCTTAAGATTTTGATCAGGAGTGTATATATGAAAATTCAAAAAAGAATTTCACAATTTGAAATGTTAGATTTTCAATAAATGACTCACACAATGGTCTATCCCGACGGGCCCCCAATTTGTTATGGCCCCAATGTGTTATGACACATAAGACAGCAAGGGATGACAGACAAAACTCCAAAACTTAAACAGATTTAATTTAACCAAAGCACTGAACTAATTTCCGATCTAATCTACTGACCAAGATTGGCCAAAAAAAAAAAAAAAACAGATATTTACAGTCCCTTGAAATGGGGTTGCTTGGTGATGTCCTAGGACAGGAAAATGCTCCAACACAGGCGAAAATCCACAAAAACTTCACAGGTCTTGAAAAGAATGACAGGTCTGGTCAAATGTATCCTTCTCCTTGCAATTTCTCCTACCACTTTACTCTCCCAATTTTTCTCCTTGTATACTCTTTTGCAGCCCCCTCTCAGACATGCCCAGGACATGCCCAAACCTAGTTCCAGACTGGGCTTAACATAAAATAAAGTCAATATTGCCATCTAGTGGCTTTTTTCCACATTACACAAGTATTAAGACTTAGCTTCAAATGAGGTTTATGTTCACACACCTTCTGTAGAATTTCCCCTGATATCACTCTTGCATAATTAGGGCACAAACATTGGCAACAGTAACTTGGCTATGTAAGCCGCTGTGCTACAGCCACAATCGACTAGCTATCACGTCAGGTTGGCTAATGCGGTAAAAGCAACTTACAGCTTCTGAGTCTGTGAGTCACAGACAGTGGCGACCAATACATGATTTATCTTCAGATATTTTACAAAGCCTGTGTTTGAGGCCAGTTGTCAGTGCTAACTATCGCTAGTGGTCCTGCTAGCCACCTGTAACATGTTAGCTTCACTTACATCAAATGCTGTTATTGTGAGGTATCGTTCAGGAACCACTCGTGAGAGACAGTAATCCAAAAAAAGTATGCCTTTATTGGAGTCCGAGTCAAAGCCAGAAAACACAGGAATTGCCAAGCCACAATACGAAATCCAAAAACAGTATCGACAAGACAGGCCGGGGTCAGAACCAGTAAAACAGATGGGCAGAGGTACAAAAACGATAAGCAAAAAGTCGTAGTCGTAGCGGAGCTTCTTTTGTATTTCCAAAAATGTACACGCTACTAAGGCATAGTATGATCTGCCGTTGTTAGTGCCGGCTAGAATGGTTTCCGGTGTGGGCAGGTCCAGCGCAGTGGTTGGCTCTGGCTAGGTCTGTACTAATTGGAGGCACAACCTGTCGTCAGGTTTTACCCAGATCTCGTGAAGATCTCGGGAGGAGCTGTTCTGAGCGGAAATCAGGCTCACGAAATCACATTCTTGGATTACGGCAAAATCCCTGTATCTTATTTTTAGAGACTTTTCAGAGGTTGAGCATGGACAACCAACATTATAACATTACTAATATGTATGATAAGAAGGATCAACGTGTTAGTTCCCCTTTAAAAATGTGAAAGCCATTGCACAACATTATTTTTGATCAAAAAAATTATCAGAAGCAAACAGTTCTGGAAATGAATTTTTTATTGCAATGAGGGGGTGAAAGTGAAAGGGGATTTTGATATTCACAATAAGTTGAATTAGTATTGTAGGAATATGACTCACTCATATGACTCACATGTATATCTCACATGAATTGCATGCAGTTCTAAACATTCAATGTAGATTTTAGACTTGTAACAGGGGAAGAAATTAAACACCTTTATCAAATTAGATGAAGATCCCCCTAGACAAGTGTGTAGTTGTGGTATGAATAGAGCCTGGAGACCTTTTGCAGAGCTTTGAAAAATGGACACAAAAACAAAATTATAGTTATTATGCATCTCATGTCCGTATGTGTTTTTTTGGGGGATGGGGGAGGGGGCTGTCTTTGATCCTATTTCCTCCAGACACTGGAGTAAATGAAAGGAAGCTGTGAAACACGGGAGTAGGGATACGCATCAGCAGGCAGAGGAAATTGAAACCTGTGGCCCACTCCCTGGCTCAGAAAAACACTAAGCCCCGTGCATATCTGCACCTGGCCATTTACTCATTTATCCCATTCATTACATGGCAAATCACAGATATTTCTACACTGTTTGGGAGAGTGTGAGGACATACACTCTCAAACAGATGATCTCATGATTTTCTCACATGGATAGGGCTAGTGGAACAAACACCAGTGGGTAGAAATAACATTTTGATAAAAGAGAATTCCTATAAGAAATACGCCCGTGGATGAGATCCTTCATTGTTTGAATTGCTTTAATTTCAGATTATGACAACTATTTGACATAAAGGAACATGGATCTAATATTGTGTAATACAAGAGGAACAAATGAGCAAATCACTGTAGTTGCTATTCAACGTAAGGTTCAAAGTATTGCACAGCTGAGCATTATGTTGAGAACACATACCGTACAGGCCAGCAGACCGTGCCATTATTACACAAGATTATCGGGAGAAATACACGAGACAAACATGAGAATATCGCGACGCAGCGGTGATAATTTGCACTACAGTACATCACATCGGCAAAATATTATACCCCAAACAAATATCAAACTATTACTGTACACTTAACCAATTCCAATTGAAGGAAAAAAGACATGGAATGTGAGCTCTGTCATTTTCAGGATATTGCAACAAGGCGTCGCTTTAAATATAATTTGTAAATTGGTAGATTCGTTGCTTTATTTATGACACAATGAGATGTGCACAGTAAACATTCTACAGTGCATTTACAGTATAAATGTTTAAGAATAAACCAACATCGTCAAACAGAAGGCTATTAAACAGCAAACATAATATGAGTTAATACTGCGTTCCAGACAACTCGGAACTTGAGATTTTCCAGGTGAAAACTGCCATCTCCATCTGGGAGTACATCGATCAGGTATGAATTCACGGGCGGTATGTCACGGGTTTGACTGCCGTTCCAGGGCACTTTCACCTCCAGAAGGTTGTATTAAACACGAGCTGCTTGTTGGCTGGAACGAACCGCTATCTAGGTCTACCACATGACCTGAGAAATGATGAATCAGTAAACAGGCTGAGATAAATGCAAAATTACAATCTAAATGTATGTAGCACATTATGTTTTATTTAGACCAGCGGTTCATGTATACTGAGATTCTCAAAGTGATTCTTCAAAGTGGATATCGCATACTCTTCTTCAGTACACCCAACCCTCGATTTTCACAGATTAGTGATTAGCGATTCCAAATAACCAAGCAGCAACGCAACAACGCATTATATCTATTAAGTCTGCATATAAAAACTAATTCTCAGTAACAACTGTGCATAGGCCTAATTTGGACTACATTACATTGCGCATTTGGCAGACTCTAGGTGTGCAGGTTCGGCGGCCCGCTTACTGTGAAGCTTGTCTCGGCAGAGTTCAAGGTTGATAATAGCACACGACATAAAGAAGAGATTATGGCGAGAAATCCACAAGAGATACACAAGACGTCTCGTAGGAATTAGGCATTATCTGCTGGCCAGTACGGTACTGTATGGGGGGTTTTATTGGATTTTAATCATTTTAATCCACAGAATTCTATCCACAAATATGTACATTTATCAACAAATATTTCACTATCCACAAACATGTATTTTTTATGTGCGTAATGTGAAGTCATATTTACAGAAATAGAGAGTATTGCAAGTATGCGTTACCAACTCTGTAAACATGTATATTAATTTCATATGAAAATAATATAGGTTTTACAAATGTATAGTTTCACCATAAAAAGTACAAAAGTACTTGTAATGTGATACTTACGCATTTGTAATCCACATGTTCATGTAAAACAAGTTTTGAACATTTGTGCATCCTTTCCTGTCTGTTTGTGGGCTACCTGACTTCTGCGATCTCTCTATTTGTTTGTAAATATTTGTCCAGTTCATACCAGCAGAAATGTGTTGACTGATATCCACAAATGTGTGGTGCAGTTACTACCTGGACCAGCACGTCAGAATGTCAGAATCAGGCTTTGACCACTTTTTATGGCAAGGTTAACGCACCATGACAGGCAAGGACGTTGGGCTTCATTAGTCAATATTTTTATAAACTGTGTAAATTTATGCATCAGTGGATTCTAAATACTAACCACTTTCAGTGAGTTTATCAAGCATGCGTGGACACATTTGTTTGTATTCCTGTGTATATGTTGATAAATGCCAATCCATCGTAATGAGAAACATGTTGATGGAATTTTAGCTTAATATAAATTGGCACCCCAAAAGACCATTGGAACTCGCAATGCCTTTGTTGGCAATGTGAAGAGACAGCAGAGATAAGGCAAAAGAAAACATTTTTCTGTGGCAGCTACTGTAGTTTTGATAATGGAAGGAGAATAAAATTATGTATGTATATTTATTCTAGTAGTTAAGTGTCTGGGCTGGGGAAGACAAAAGCCACAAATAACTTGCAAAACATTTGGTGTCAAAAGTTCTGCATATACTCCAACAGGCTAGTTGGTCATTAAAGGAGTCATAAACACCAATAGCTAATATCCAATCAGAATAAGTTTTTATCTCGTTAAAACTAGTTAGAGAATTCACTTTGGCAATAACTGCAAGGCCTCCATAAGGGCGGCCGGAATACTGGACTTGGAGAAAACATGATATAGGTCACAGTTATCGGACCCTTTTGCAGCAATGGTTATAACACTTAAATTCTGTGGCCTGAGCCACGTTTCTGACAAACACACAATATCATTTTTTCGTTCAAGTTTTCTCACATAATCAGTTTTCTGCTTAAACCCTTTGCAATTAAATGACATAAGCGAAAGAGTAAGCTCACCAGGCCTACTATTGTTACTTCCAAAGTGTCTTGAATAGTTCGAGGGTGCGGCCGTACCCCCACTTGGTCTCTTGGTCTCCATCCATCTGCTCGCTCCAGAGGGACCCAGGGGCTTGACATTCTCGTTCCTCCCATCGATGTTCGTATCTCGGCTCTCCCACCGCTGGTCGTATTCTCCATTACCCCATTTACGGTACTCCTGTGGCTCTCGTCTATTCCCTCGGCGACCAAACAAGTTCCTTTTGCGATACCTGTTCCGTGTAGGTCTGTGCTAAGACTCTCCTTGGCTACCGTACCTTTTCATGTGAGAGTTCCGAGGCCATGATTGGAACCTGTTCAGCGCATAACAGAGCCTCACCAAGACCCCGTTCAGCCGGTTAAAATCTTGTGACGCAATTTCAAAGCCCTCCTGGGCCAGCTCGACCTTGAATGACTTGTAAGATATATTATTAGAAATCTGAATAATATCACGTACATCTTTCACCCCTAGCGATACCAAGTGCTCCTTACATCCGCTTCATCATTATTTGGGTCCACTTTCCCGACATACAGTGACTTACACTGCCCTAGGGCGGCATTAACTGGTCTCGTAACTGGTCGGACTGTGTGAGACGCATCCCATTCATTGTTCTTTTAAGCGGCACGCAGCATCTTTCGTCACTTCTTGCGCTTAGTCTTCTTCCGGGCCCTCAAAGGGATTTAGAATTCTGAGTATCAGCTTTATTGGCTTCACTGTTTCTGTCACTCAATTGATTCACCTCAGGCCCATCCAGCACAGCGTCACCATGCCCTAAGAGGTGGGCCTGACTGGCAGTCTGGGTCTCGCTGCCAGCAGCGATTAATGGGACCGTCATTACATCAGGCTCAATGTTCATATCACCCCCAAGTGCCGTGACAAGTTGTCAGAGTTGCGACACCAGCTTCTCCAGCTTATTAATGCGCTCACGATTATCTAAAATTTGTTTTAAAAGTTCTGTCTCGTTATCCAACACTCAATGGCAAAATCAGAAACTGATCTGTTACCTTAGCGGATGCGCAGAATCTCCCGTCCTGCTTCATGACCGTGCCTGGACCTGTCGAACACACGCCTCATCTCCTCCTCCAGTGATGAAGAAGATTGTTCACATGGAAGCCCTGCCTCCCAGCCTGCCGTCGCCCACTGCTTGGCTCTGCCCGTGAGTTGTGTGATGATGTACGCCACCTTGGACTGCTCAGAGGGGAAGGTGTTAGGCTGGAGGCTGAAGATAAGTCGGCACTGGGTGAGAAAGGCTCGACATGTACCTGGCTCTCCATCGTATTTCTCCGTGGGTGGTAGATGAGGCTCAGACCGTGGTCAGAAACAGTAAGACAGATAGGCAGAAGTACAAAAACGAGAGGCAAAAGGTCGTAGTCGATGGGCAAAGCCAATAGTCATACACAGGGCATCCAAACACAGAACTCGTAGTCATACAAAAATAGGTCAAAATCCAGAAAGGCAAAAACAGTACAAAAAGGGCAATGGCAAGAATCAGGGTCGGACTATCCAGCAGAAGAAAAACAATAATCAAAGGCGTACAAGGAGCTCGGCACAATGAAATATTGATCAACGTTCTGACATGAACTGTGAGTGAAAAGACTCCTAATATACACGCAGGAAGGGTCACATGCTATACAGAGATCAGCTGTGGGGAATGAGACTAATTACATCTGGAGAATCACATGAGGGAAACCCTAACCACGGAAATTGGCGAGATACGAAATACGGACAGGAATCACACAAACAGCCTATGACATTTAAACAGCTCCGGTCCAGGAGTTCTACGTGTACAGATAACAAGAGCAGGAAAGTAATTAAGCACGTGCGAGAGATTCTCGCTGAACATAGGGAGAGGACGGCGGAAAGCAAAGGGGCGGAGAAATAGGACAGGGCGATTGCAAAGAGGGAATTAGTCTATTAGTAGCGGTGCAGCTTTACAACTTAAACTAGAGTGCTCATTAGTAATTAGTAATCGAATAAATATACATGGTTAGTTATGTTAGTAGACTATAATACAAAATACAAATGTTAGTCTTGTTAGTTATCAGAACAGAAGAGTGAAGGGAGGAAACGAAATACGAAGGAATGTTTTAATTACCAGACTTCCTTTAAATCACCCGAAGACAGTGAGCACGCAGACAGGGAAGACGAACTGAACCAACTAGATCACAAGACAAGTGCAATGGAACTGAAACATGGAATGAACCAAAAACCAGAATTTCACAAAAACCAAAAAGAATAAATAAAAGACAATAATCATGAACACAAAACCAGCACATAGAACATGATCAAAAACCAGAACCATGACAACTTCATTGTTTAAGAGAACTTTTAAGTGGGTCATAGGTCGTCCCAGAGACAGGCAAACGGAAACAAGAGCAACGCAGAGCGTGGCATATGCCCCCGCCTGTATGTTGATCAAGGGCAGATTGAGGTGGCTGCCATGTTAGATATGCCACGACGCTGGTTTTCGAAAGGAACCTTCCTCTAGCCACTCCCAATACGCCATTAAGAAATGGCATCAACCCGACCAGAGATTCTATTTGGGATTGGTCAGCTATATGGGATTCTTATCTCACGGAAACAAAAAGTTAACGGATGACGGACGGACATGGTGTCGACATAATGCCCCCTTTCCTCTTTGGAGGGTGGGGGCACAAAAACTGCCAACTTGCCTTAAGAACTGCAAGCAAAAGATTACAATATTTGTCTTACAGTGTAATACTGGTAATACATATTTCTAATTCATATAGCACTCACAGCTCTGCTGCATAATAAAAACTACAACATTGCACTAACATGAAGCAAGCATGCATAACAATATGATTACTGATGATTAATGCTGAATAATGTTGATGACTGCTTGTGTGTGTGTGTGTGTGTGTGTCTAACTGCTGCTTACATAATAGGGTTACTGATTATGATTGATTAACTGGTGAAATTGATGAGTAATACTAAATTTGATCTTGAACAGTACCTCATTTAAATAACACTCCCATTGGTGTCATCTAATTTACATGGAAAACACCGCCTGCAACAAAACTTCACCCTCGATATTCATCTCTTCGCCCTGTTATGCGCAGCCCGGGCAGAAAAATACCATTTCTTCCAGCTGGAGGAAAATGGCAATAAGTGTTATAATCTGCCTGTCCGCATATTATCAGACATAGCGCATGTTGAAAAATTGGGCCCAAAGTGTCTTCCTTTTAGTCTACATGAAAAGGACAAGTGATCCCACTTTTTAGCTGAAGTATATTTGTGAGCTTGTTTCTTACAGCAGTGAGCCGACCGGCTGTACCCAGCCCAGGAATTTTGGCCAGATTAGCTAACTCAAACACCCTCTGGTGCCTTGAATAAAAGTGCGACATATTCAGAGTTCATCTCTTTCACTATGATGTTCATCTTTTAGTGCGTCTCATCTCCCTTCGGCGCTAAAGGGGTCAGCAGCAGAAAAACTGGGCTTTTGTTATGTGAAGCAGCCAAAAGGGACAGCGGCCTGGAGGTCACCCATTCAATTCGGTCCAAAATCCCACCCACTCTTCCTTGGGAAAAAAATGAATCACAGGGCGAAGGATAAGAGATGCCCTTTTTACATCAGCACACAGAAATTAATTCATTGAGAATTGTTAATTATTAAATAGGGTGCTCTAGTTCAACTTATGGAGGCCTCTGGCTGAAGCAAGGTCAGGTGGATGGGGAAATATGTAAATGCTTTTTTGACAAGTGAACAAGCTATTCGTTTTTATGAGAATCTTTTAGTATTCAAAATAGTGTTTGCACGAATGCCAATGGGTACGGACCCATTCACAGCTAGTGGTCGGGTTTACTCCGTATTAATTTAGTCAGGTCAAGAAATTAATTTCAATTCAATCAATAAAAAGCAGCATGTGTTCAATCAATATTTTTCAGAGAATTGCTTTTTAATGAAGAGAAGTGACCCTCGCAAACAATGATTATTATGTCTAGTTCAGAGAACCCGGAATGACAAAGCTGAGAGTGCAACCATTGAATTGCCTTTCAGGCATTGAATAAAAATGGCAATATATTGGCAATACATATTACAACAGGGGGATATATGCATTGTGCTGCTCTGAGTGGATACATTATAAATCAAAAAAAGTGCAGCGTTTATGTGCTCTTAACACCTCCGTTAGTTAAAACAATAATTTATATTGCAGCATGAAGTCAAAAAACTGTTGGAGACTGGACTTAATTCCAGCCCCATGGGATAATATTTATATATGTGGATGAATTATTTTCTCCAGTTATTTGTTTTTATATGTTTGTATATAATGCCCCCCACTTTCATTATATTGGCACCCTGGGTAAATATTGGCTAAGGAGGCCATGAAAAAAATCCCCCCAATCCCTTATTCAAAATATTAACAGAAAATTAACCTTAAATTGAAAGAAAGTGATTACAGCTAATTTTTTTTTCGTCTAACAAATACACACTGCAATCACTGGCACCCCTGGAAAACCTTGCTGAAAAAAATTAAAAATGTCCCTGAAGTATATTACCATTTTTGTTTTACTTTTTAAAGTGCACCATTTGGCAGAGTTAAAATTTTCATGGGAGAGGACCTGTGCCTATTTTAAATACCTGCACTGGGAGGAGGATAGATCAAGCGGTAAAGGAAATATGAGGATCTCATTTTGAGAGTTTCAGGTATGAATTATGCTTGGGGTCACTCAATCTACAGAACTATGACTAGACACAGTATAATAAATGACAGGAGCAATTTTGCATCAATAAAATATCTTAAATTCCTTGACAAGACTTCCCCAACTTTTTTGCGCACTAACAGAACAGTTACTTGCACAGTGAAGTTTTTGGCTGGAAGACGCGGCACAAAAAATGAAAAAAAGGCGATCCAATAAATGTAAAACAGGTAATTTGCAAAAAAAAAAGAAAAATTGTGTCATGATGGTAATTGTTATTGTGGAGCCGTAGAACGTGATATTTTTGTTAATATTTTGTATTGAACATCTTATTAACAATAAACATGCTAAATAATAGCCACTTTAGTTCTCAAGTACCTAAGGTGCCAATATTATGGCCATTGAAAAGATGGGATTCTCTCAGAAAATGTGATTTTTCCATGAAAATTCATGCTTTTATTCCTCTAAATTGAAAATGGATAGAAAATTTAGTCCAGACATTGACAAGAATGCAATAGATAATTTCCATTTCAAATAACCAGTCTGCCCTTCGAACTCTGCCTTCAGCAAAGAATCCTCCATTTGCAGCAATTACTGCTCTGCAGACCTTTGGCATTCCCGCTTTGAATTTGTGAAGAAATCTTCAGACGTTTCACGCCGTTTCTCTTGAAGCATCTCCCGCAATTTGGATGGCTTCATGGGCACTTATTTCATACTGAAAGATCCAGTAACTGTGCGAGCCAATCGATAACTTGTAGTACATCAGTTACTGTTTCATCCCAATATACGCCTTGCATAATGTGGAGCAATGCTTTGGGTCATTGTCCTGTTATAGGATGAAATTGGCTCCAATCAAGAGCTGTCTAAATGGTTTAACAAAAATGCAGCGATCGTCTTCTCCTTCTACCCCGCTCCCCCCCCCCCCCATTGCCTTCCATCCAATGTCTGTTTTTTCCAATTTAATTTGTTTCCTTTTAATTAGCCGGTGTCACATTTGGCTTTTTAATTGAAATTCTGCTCGGCCCTCTAAACTGTTGAGGAAGAGACAGAGTACTGTAGGTACTATGTAATAAAGCTTCAAGCTGAGGACCTTTGAGATGTCCGCCTCTCAAACTAGATATTCAAATGTTTTCATCGTTCTTCACAGTTGTGCACTGAGCTCTTTCTCTTCTCTGCTCATCTGGGTGTGCACTCTTCTTTGTGGGGAGTGAACATAGGTAGTTTTTTTTTTTTTTTGGCAATTTCTTGCTCAGAATTGCCTTTATTTCTCCAAATAATTACAGACTGGTGAATTTCTTAAGAAATCTCTTTCTTCTTGGCTATTTTGTGACGTGATCAAACCTATAATTCTGACTCCCAAAATACTCAAGCTGCCCAAATAAGGCTATCTTTGTCACTTCCTTAGAGCACAGCAGTTTTCAGCTGTGTCAAATAAATCACGCTACACAGCAATCTGCTCAAAGTGAAATCAATTTTAGAGTCTACTTACTCAGTAGGAGTCAAATTAACTCGGAATTTTTTTTCTGTGTGGGGTTTTGGAATGACCAATCAGCCTTTTATAATGATAACCTGGGATAAGCTAACACAATGTGTAACTATAACACGGGACTCATGTTTTACTGAAAATAGACCATTATTTTGCTTAAGAAGATATTTCATTGAAATAATAATCAGCCATCTGTAGCTATAATAGTTAAAATCTAAACAATGTCTAGCATGTATTTCTGATCAATAAAATGTTATTTCAGTTGAAAGTGATCATTTATATTTCTCGGTGATACTTTTTTTGAACACAACTGCATATGTCTTGAAAGAAATGAGTTACTTGTGTTGTGTACTTTTCATAAAATTACCTTATTGCTTACCTTAAAGTGCATTTATTTTTGAATAACTTACTGATGGTACTAGTTTTTATTGTTTACAAAAGTGGCAAAGTAAATTTGCTAATTTACAACTGAAATATTTCGCTCAAGATAAATTGAGTAGATTCATTTAAAGCCCCTGATAAGGCAATTCTACGATTTTCTTGTAAAAAATGTAATTTCTGGTTCTCTAACCTGCACCTCCTTCTCTATCCCTTCTTTGTTCACTTATTTGTCCCTCTGTTGTGCTGTCCATGGATGGCATTTGATAAACTCAAAACTGTATCATTCTTTCATGTACCAATGACAGTGGAGTGATGGACCACACTTTTGCTGTTTTCACCATACCTGTCATAAAGGACAGAACTATGGTACATTCAGCCCATTTCCACCAAAGAACAAAAAGGTCTGCGCAAAAGGTCTTTTTCTTTGGCCAATTACCATGCTCTGGTGGATGAAGGAATTCACTCTACACCTCCGGCCTGAGCCTGAAACTTGGACATGTCAGCCACACAAATGTTTTGGTCAGCTTGTTTTGCCAATGTTTTCCTCCAAGTGCCAAATAACGAGGAGCATTTGTTATTTAAGCAGATGGTGCTAAATTTATGCTGTGCAGAACCGCTAAAATCAAGCCATGGAATTTATATCACTGCATTTTTCTCCCCCTGGAGAGGTTTTTTATCTTCAGCCTACTTGTGCCATCTTACTGTTGCTAGAAGCAACCAAAGAAGATGAGTGACATGACCGGACATATGGATGTTAGTCAATCATGATTTGACCGTGCCCCCACAATCCTGAAAAACTGATCTGAGTAGCCTGACAAACTGTTTTTGAATTCTATTTTATGATGGCTATTGACATTTTTTGACTGAACATTTTGCTGTATGCTCAATATGTTTTTAATTTTTTAATATTACATATTCATTTCAGTTGAACATTTCCAGCGGCTGTAAGTGTCCGGCTGAAAGGACCAGTGTGTCAGATTCAGAGCCATTTAGCGGTGAGATTTGTAGATTACAGCCAACTGATAACCTCTGCCCTCACCCTCCCCTTCCAAGCATGTTGGTAAGCCGTTGGTGGCCGTGAAACTAATGAAAAACCCAAAAGGCACTCTAGCACCAGTATTTATTGAGTCCTTTCTGGGCTACTATAGAAATATAATGGTGAAAAAATGGCAGGCTCACTGAAAAAGGACCCACTACCTGTGAAAGTATAAAATCTCCCTTCTAGGGTAAAAGAATGCAACAGTTATTAATTTCAGGTGATAATACACTGATAAAAACATGCTTATGAATATTATACTCAATTTCTGCTATAGATCCTCATAAATTCTACTTATGGCTCCTTTGAAGACGAAATCTAATTATACAAAATGTGATAGGGTGGGCCTTGGAAATATTTCCATTCCTAACCCCCCAAAACAGGTACGGGTTTTGACCACATCTGCTCTGGTGAGTTGAAAAAAACAAAAGATGCTATCCCACCCACAGAGATGTAAGAAAACTAGATTTGTGGGCTGGACCAAAGCGGAAATGGCAGAATAGCTACGCCATCTTGTGTATGTATAAATGTCCAATGAGTTATATGTAAACAGTAGGCTAAGCATGGGTGTCGACAACTTAGAGACGTGTTTTCCGTGTTCTTTTTATGTTTTCTTACTTAAAATGGACACAAATAAGGAATTATAATCAAACAACAAAATTTATTTAAAAATTGTTTTTTTTAAATCCGGAGTATTCGATGGTTATTTAATCGGAAGACATTACAGAGAAATCGGAACTTCAGCTGTTGTCCCGTATGAGCGAGTTTTCATTATTTTCGAGCACGGTTTAGGCCAGTTATACTGCATTTTCCATTGAACGTCTGTCCCGATATACATACTCAAGATGGCGGCGGCGTGCTGCCACTGAAACCACGTGATCGTCCACTCTAGTTTTCTTATATCTCTGTGATCCCACCTATACAACCTCAGTATTTTTTTTGTATATGTTCATTCGACATTAGCTCGCGGATATTTTGTGCAAATATGATTTTGGTTTTGCTGTCTAATTTTTGATCCATTCAAATCTGAATTTGCTTTCAGGCTCAACATTATTTTGACTGGCTCAGCTTGCAAATGTCCCTCAATGTGTACTCCTCAGAATTAAAATTGTATAACCTGTGAAACTTCCTAAGCAGCTTTTAATGAAATTTTTAAAACCTTCTCTCAATCAATTAATTAATTTACACCATTCCATGGTAAATAGTTTATTTACTTCATTGCAACATTCACAGTACCTTTATTTTTATTAGATAGAATGCTATATTTATGGTGTTACGATAATGGAATATCTCGAACCAATTTATTCTTTACTCTGACATGGATAAGCTACTGTTTAGTAAATCAATACTTCATCATGATGAGTAGCCTTTGAATGTCATGTGGTTGTTATTGTGTGGGTTATTTGGCACTTTGAGCCAATTAACAAATAATGCATTACTTAAGTGGCTTTTGGGGAATTGACATGGTAGACTGGGGCTTTGAGGTTCTAACAGATGGTAGCGGTCAGGCTGCTTATTACCTTCAACAAAGAAATTTTTTTTGATTGACCATGTGATAGTTTTACTCTTAAACCATATGTACCAAACTAAATGATTAGAAATATACTCCATATAACATATGCTTCTTTGATCAAATTGGGCCTCCGTCCACTGTGCACCTGTGAGACAGTGTCTGTAGGATGGATGTTTATATCTCTAATTTGAAAATAAGGCAGGAACTCTTTGCCCTGACAGGGCTGTGACTTCAAGTGAAATCTTATTCTTAATCCAAAACATTAACATGGTAAGGTAGTGGGACTGGGTATTTCATGTGATGGGTAGGAAGCTTACTGTGATGTAGGGGGCTGACTTAGACATGTCTATATAAAAACTCAGCTTGTATAATTTGATGTCAATTACTCTTTTCAGAAGTCTCCCATTTGTTTGTTCAGTTTGCAAACAAATTAATCTTATTCCAAGGTTTTGCAGTGGATCTGTGTTTGAACCGGACAGTGCTCTGCCTGACTTGGGGTGAAAAAGGGTTTTTCCTCTAAAACCTCAGTATAACTCCATAACTGTCCATTACCTCTGCTTAAGAGGTAATGTTTTAGTTGGCATTGGTTTGTTTGATGATCTGTCTATTAGCAGGATTACTGTTTTAGTTGGCATTGGTTTGTTTGATGATCTGTCTGTTAGCAGGATTACTCAAAAAGTTATGAACGGATTTCAAAGAAATTTTCTGGAGGAGTCGGAGATGGTACAAGGAATAATCCATTTAATTTTGGATTTAATTATCCAGGAATTTTCAAAGAATCCTTTAGAATTGTGGGATAGGGGCATTTTCTGCATCATTGTGCATTACATCAAAAAAGGCTATAATGCAACCACAAAAATTACAGAGTATCATCTCCATACGTTCTGTCACATATGAAAGTTAGGTCAGGATGAAGTATTTAATGGTGGCAATGACTCTTTGGCTTATTGGAGGTTTGTACTCTCCAAGTGCTTCTTGTTGATTATAATTGGTGAGAAGATAGTACAAATTGCTGGGGCTAGGAAGGTGAAGCCTATAAGTAGCTCCTGCCTGGCCAATTTAAGAGTAACATCCAAAAAAGGCACTTCTCTTATACCTTTGACTCCTATTTTTTCCCACTACAGAGAATTTACAAAGACTTTTAAAGCTAAAAGCTGTTTGTCAGTCTCAGGTTCACTGAGAGTAGTCGAGAGGTCACAAAAACTCCTTATGGCCGCTGCCAAGAATCAGTTTAATCATACGGTAAATACTTATGAAAGAAATGATGACATCCAGCTCTTTAGTGAGAGAGTAAAATGATTGTAGTTGACTGATAGGGTAGATCCACTATGCAGGAAGATTATATATGTTGGTCAATGTCATGCCTTATGTAAACTTATGGCAGAAATTTTGTTCTTTCAGAAGCTTACTGCTAACCAATTGATTAGCTTTTACAGAATGCTGTGTCAGACTTTGTCAAATTGAGGTTCTTGCGGAAACTTGCGCTTGAAACCAGGCACCCAAAAAGTTTTCTGGCATGATGGAATTGGATTGCAGAGGTCCACTATTGAGAAGATGGCCAATAGGGGAAGCAGATACCGGTTCTCGACAGTCATTTTTTTCAGTGTTGGAGTGCAATAAGTGGCCTGAAGGTGCCATCCATTTTTTCCCCAAAAAGAAGAACCCTGCCATTGCTGGTGAGGTGGATGGGCAGATGAAGCCACTTGCCACTGCCTCCTGGATATACCTGGATGTACACTGTCACAGTCTCAGAACCAGACAGTGAGAACAGCCAACCTCTTGGAGGTACAAGATCCATGCAAAAGGTCAATTATACGAATGGTCAGGTGGTAGAGCAGTGGTCTGACACTTCCTAAACACTTTCAGCAGGTTGCGTTATTCCTGAGTCACCTTCCAAAGTCCTACTAGATCTGCCGCTGTCTCCTCATTGACAAGACTGTTGGCATGGAAGGTCCTATTCCTCCAACGCTCCAACTGCTCAATCGATCTATGGGTTGTGAAGAACCAAACTGCGATAGCCCAAGAATAGTGGGAACCAAGGTGCATTCGCAAGGTAAAAGGTGTTATGTTTTTTAAGCTCCCCCTCTAGGGTAAATTGAACTGGGACGGTCTGGACGGTGATACTTTGACGGCCCTGTGGACGGCAGTAACTTGCAATGGCTGCTTTAGAGGTTGAGTGGTGATTCCTCCGGGTTGAGGCAGTCAGAGGTTACCAGTAGCTCCTGAATCCACAAAAGCTAGCGAGGAATGAGTGATTTTAACCCACCTCCCCTAGCAATTGAGGCAGACAACAGGACTACGGACACAGGGGAGGCTACCATAGCTGCTTGCCTTGTCAAAAGCTGCCTAACTCCAGGTCTTTTCCCATTCGGATAGGGCAGCGAGGAATGAAATGGCTAAGTTTCCTGCAGTACAAGAATTGACGCTCTTGTCAGCATTGCTGCTACTCCTGTTTGGAGAGCTGGTTTCTGTCAATTTGCATGGGCTCCTCAACCGGGATCTAAGGTAGCATTGTTCTCACTGAAGGGCTCAGCCTGGTGGGAGAGTAGGCACTACTGTGGATCAATCTTTCTGGTCATTGCTCCCTCAGATGGTTTTCCTCTCAGATAGCTAGCTTGATTAACTCCTTCTAGTATTCCTGTTGCTCTTTGGAGTCCAGCTTATGCTTAATCTCCTCAGGTACGCCCCAGGTAAGCAGTGAGAAGTTAGGCGATGTTCAACCAAGATTCCACTGCAAGGGTGTGAAACTGCATGGTGTACTCTGCCAGGTATGCCCCAGGTAAGCAGTGAGAAGTGAGGCGATGTTCAACCCAGATTCCACTGCGAGGGTGTGAAACTGCATGGTGTACTCTGTACAGTGCTCTGACCCCGGTGGAGGGCATACAGCCTCTTAGCTACCTCCTGCCCCATCACAGGATGATTGCAAACTTGATGCAGCTCTGCCACAAAGCTTGTAGTTCTGGGTCAGGGGTGACTTTTACTCTAGCAGGGATGTGGCCCAGTTGAAAGGGGGGCCGTTTAGCAGGACAACCATGTATGAAATATGGGCTGCTTCATCGGCAAATTGGGAGGGTTGAGCATCCATTACTTGGCTGCAATGGACTAAGAACCACCGGCAGGCAGAAGGATCCCCAACATACTTCTCTGGATGGGGATGGTGTGGCTCTGGCCCATGAACAGGCTGGGCACTTGTAGAGGAGTTCATCCCAGTGGAAGAAGAAGTAGGGCTGAGGGGTGCGGCCAGCTCTGGAGTTGGCTGTTGAGCGTGGGCTTGAAAAACGGTGCCCAGGGTTGTGATTATGGAAGATAGCTGGTGAAGTTGGCCTGGGAGTGCTGCTGGGCCTTGTCAGACTGCTGGATGAGCAGGGTTAGGTATAGATCCTAGAGGCTCTTCAAGCTCTCTGGGTTACTCTGGATTTTTGCCAAGGCTGCCCCTGTAACTGGAGAGCCGTACAGAGCTGGTCCACTTGAGTTGGGTCCATAGCTCGCTGATTCTTCTTTAACTGCACAGGGTTCTCCAAGCTGGAGTATACTCTCAGAAATCTCAAGGCTTGTCACTGGGGCAGTACCCTCAAAGGTACAGCTGTTGTACCTTAGAAGTGGGTTTTTATTTGTTTCGGAACATAAAAGTACCTTTTAGGCCCTAAAAAGGTTCACACAGGTACCTTGAGGAACAGAAATGGACTCTTGCTGTACCCCTATTTCTGAGAGTGTACATCCTCTATGTGGACCCGAATGCAGGAGATTAGAGGCCAGAGACTGGAGAGAGGTTCACTTTTTACATAGGAAAAGGTAAATTCAAATAAAAGGCTACTGCCCACAGGGCAGGAAAAATAGAGATGACTATACAGGGGAAAACTACAACTAAAGAACTCGAGGAGCAACAGCTAACTATAAAGAAAAAAAATTCCACAAAGTGTAGTAAAAAAAAAAATAGTAGATCACACTATGGTATCTAAACAGAAAAAATACAGACTGCAACCAAGGAAGAGCTCCAAAACAGAGGGCAGAGTCAGCGTGGGAAGCTGATCTCACACTCCTCACACTGGGCTCCATAACGGCTACGTGGGACAGCCACATTCCATACATGGCTAATTAAAAAAGATGTGCATTCTTTCCCTGGAGTGTTCTCCGACATTGCTGGGAATGCCCCTCAGTCTTGCGGACAGCGGCCGGGACTGCGTATGGAGCTGCAATTCTGCCAACTTTAGGGCCGCGGACAGTGGCCTGAGGATTGCCTGGACATGCGGTTGTAACCGCAATACGTATATGTATATATGTATGTATGTATGTGTATATATGTATATGTATGTGTATATGTATGTATATATATATATATATATATGTATTTATGTATGTATTTATGTATGTATGTATGTATGTATATATGGATGTGTATATGTATGTACAGTATGTGTAAATACCAATCTGTACCACGAGTACGAATAAAGATAATAATAATAATGAAACTGACCACATTCAATTCAATATGCCAGCTAAAGGAGGTCACTGAGGTGAGCTTGTCGAAGTATCAATTAATCTATATGATATGCAGATTTATTGTGTAAAACATCAAATTCCTTCAAGAGTGTTGGAGATTATGTTTTTCAAACTTTGTATTATTACCTTTTTGAACTTTGACCTCCAATGCCATAGCAACAGTGAACAATTGCTGAATATACCAGTGGTACAATACAATGGAAAATTGGGTCAATAGGTAATGTAGGTACTTTCGTGCAAAAAAAAGAAAACTTTATAAATTGACCACATTCAATCCAATATGGCCACCAAAGTAAGTGACTAGGAAGACCGTGGTATAATTTACACTGAAGGGTAAAGTTCTATGCCTTGGCTTAAGGAACACTGTGGTGAAAACTGCATTCAAAATGGACAAGTGGTTTTGGAAATACTTGACATGAGTGAGGTTTTGCCTTTTGGGTTACTCTCCCCGTGCCCACATGACCCATCTTGTCCTTATCCTTCTACATCTACATGTAACATGATATCACATGGCCAAAGAGCAATATCTTGCAATGAGCCTGTTGAGATGCAGCAGTGATCCAAAATCTGGTTGAGGAATAATAATAATTATCCAGATGATTACAGTCAGCCTCCTTTCTTGACCCAGAAAGTGAGCTCTGTTCTCTCAAAACAATTTTTTTTGAAATTATATCATGTACTTTATGCAACAAT
Source organism: Gymnothorax reevesii (assembly GCA_029721435.1). NCBI lineage: Eukaryota > Metazoa > Chordata > Actinopteri > Anguilliformes > Muraenidae > Gymnothorax > Gymnothorax reevesii. Next base: position 36,532,853 of record CM056578.1, read on the forward strand.
TCGCTTTAATTGTTCACAATACCATAATTGCCCTGTTGAATGAATGAATGAATGAATAAAAAATAAATAAATGAGGTATAATTCTGGTAATTTCTTTTTTTCTCAGCACTTTTCTTGGGTTTTTTCCCCTCTTACTGGGATTCTTTTTTATAATTTTTTTTATTTTGTGGACTTAGGCCTGAAATCATCTCGACTGGTACTGTGCAAGGCCCCTTTGTGATGTTTCATCTGTAAAAAGCACTGTAATATTACATTTTAATTGCCATTAATTTTTTATGCAAGAGACTTTTTTTAAACAATAAAGCTTGAGGGAATGACGCAGTTAACACATGCTTCAAAGCACCATGCGTTACCAGAGCAATATCAGAAAATGTAATACTTATGAACAATTCACTTGATTTATGGGCATTTGCTGCGATAAGGAGAACTTCATAATGACTGTCTTTAATATGGCTGTGTGGCTATTGCGCATCGATAATGCGTATCTACAGTTATACCCAGTGGCGTTCCTAAGCAACTTGGCACCCTAGGCAGGATTTCTGGTTGTGCCCCCGCCCCTCCCCGCAACTCATTAGACCGACCACAACATATTCATCATAAACTCACACAGGGCACAGGGTATCTTCACTTATCTGGAATTTTAAAATCGCAGTTGCAGTCCAATATGTATAATGTAGTAATTGTACTACAATAAACTATACACCAGCCATATTTGTTAAAGAAAAATACAGGAAGAAAGTAGAATCTGCACACTGGGTACACTCCATATATTTATTGCTAGTCACGACCCAATGTAACAATCTTCCTCATCATAGAAAAATACAAACACATCAAATTACAAATAGTAAAAAATGTAAACTAGAAAGACTGCAAATACTTAGTGCAATATGCATATGTAGTAATTGCAGTGACGGTTCGGTGGCAGAAACACAGGGCCAGCAATAACCTCACCTTTCACTTCTTAATGACAGACACCTCTCGCAGTTTACCTCCCCGATTAGAAACAGTTGCTGAGACTGATTGGTAGAACCGATGAGAAATTTATTTTTGAAAGTCTTGTTATACATTGCACTACGAAAATATACGGCGTTTACTTCAGCACATCAGTGACAATGGAAAATATCAATCGCCTATGTCTTTAAAATTTCTGGATTTGCGCAAATTAGTTTGCAAGGTTCATTGAGCAATAAGCCATGAGAATCAGTTCTATAGTCTGAAGTGACGGCTAAAGCGCGTTGTTAGGTACGATGCTCAGCTGAGCGATAACGAGAATAACTGCTGCGAAGTCATCGAAAGTTTCGGAGTTTTTGCAGATTGTCATCCTTGCGGAGTCATATCAATTATATCAGCATAGCCAGTAGGTAATTGCTTTGTCATTAGCATTCCTTAATCGTTACGTGTCATGCATTGGTGGTGGCTGTTCAGTTCATAAACTGTTTGATTGTTAATCAGGCAAACCTGGTGGCAAACAGTTTAAGAGTAATTAGCCTATGCGGGAAAGGGTGATGTTACTGAAGGCCTTCCTGACATCTGACGGCACGCCACTGAGTAACTGTACTACAATAAACTGGGCCATAAACAAAATACCTAGCGAACAGCAACAAAATGGCTCAAAAAACAGCAGTTACTGCTAGTCACAACCCATTGTAACAATCTTCCTCATCATAGAAAAATACAAACACAACAAATTACAAATAGTAAAAAAAAAAAAAAAAAGGACGAAAAGCCAATACGGCCGGACGCGGGAACGGGGTCTTAATGAATCCCCTTAAATCTGTATGTAAATCTGTAACTTCAAATAAAACATTAGCAAATGGCTTGAAACAAACGATTTGCTTAGCTTGTACGGTGTGTTTTTGATCTGCATTCTGCAACATGCTGGACTGCCATTAAGCCATGATGATAATTGACGCCGCTCTGTCGGGCCTACCTTATGTTATTATTGCCTTGTTGGCTGTGCTTGGTGTGGTCTCTCTGTGTGGTGAACTAGTGGTGGCGTCGCGATGCATAAGCCGCGGCGGTGCTGTGGGTGTGTTGTGTTACAAGTTACCTGTCTGTAACTAGTTGAGTTCAACAGAGAAAGAATTACCAACCCAACTTACCTCAGACGCAAGCGCAGTAGGACTACAGGAGAGAGCAGGGGGGCGGGGAGGAGTCGTGTTCAGGTCTTGTCCTGTGTGCAATCCGTTGGGGACCGTGGCGAAATTGCAGGTTGCAGGCAGACAGACACTTAAGCCCGAATTTAAATGCTTTATTTAGCCATTGCTCAAAGACTTTACGACTGTATGTACTGTTGTTAGATTGCTGTGTCTTTGTTGTTGTTGTTGTTTTATATTGTGAAATAAAAAGTATTTATTAAAAAAAAATAAATAAAAAACTTCTCCCCTCCCTGGCGCCCTTTCTGCTCGCGAGCGCCCCTAGCATCCGCCTAATCCGCCTAATGACAGGAGCGCCCCTGGTTATACCTGCAGTAAAAATGAGTAAGTGTCACGGCAGACATACGGAAATCACAAGTGAGGTGATTTTTTTTCCTTCCCCAAATCATAATGAAGCTCTTTAATACAGGATAAAATGAGTGTAAAGTTGCAACAGAATACACAACTGTGTCAGACTCAGTATTGTTTTCCTCCTTGTAGCGTAAATTACATCCTTCCAACTGGGCTCCAGACTGGTTGCATTTGCGCTAGTGGCCCAATCATTTTTTTCCCCGCTAAACGAAATATTAAAGGAAAATATTTAGAGGCTCCTGACAGGCTTTGACATCGTATGGCTGACCATACAGCAGTGTATGTGATTTACAAAATATTTACCATGAGCAATTGTACTGTGCACCTGTTTCTGTTTAGAACAGTCAAAATTTCAGGCGAAAAAAAAAATCAATTGAGTAAATTTGTATACTTTTTTTTTTCCAAAAAAAACCAAAATGCTAGTCCTGCATTTGCTTGCACTCTTGCGTGATTGGGAAAGAGTAAGTGGAGCGAGCCGATCTCGAAGACCAACATGCATATGTCGGCTTAGTTTGGACATCCTGGGACTAACAAACATCAAGTGCATCCAGCGCTTTCGTCTGGACCGTGCATGAGGCAATCATCTATCTTTGCCGACTTCTGAAAGAACAGCTATCAAGCCGCAGCAATTTTCCTCAAAACATACCCGTGGTATGGTGTCTGATGCAGTTCGTTGATGCTCCAAGTTCCTCTCCATGCACTTTTAATGCAGAAGGAGTGGATGCCATCCCCTCCTCCTGTGCAGTGAAATGCACAGGGGATGATGGTTGCCCACCACCTGTTGCGTGTACACTTCTCCGGTGTGCAGAGGGCCTGGCTTTTACAGCGCCCCGCAGATCTCTCCATTTATGCTTTAAATCGGGGATACTGCGCTTACATATCCCCGCTGAAGCCACATCCAGAGCGATTTGCAGCTTAATTCCTCGGATCAGCCTTCAGTGCTTGCCTGCCATAAAACACCAACATCTGTGAAATTTGGTTTTCGGCTTTGGCTCGACGTCGCCATCATTGTCTTCACGTTCTATTAACAAATGCGACTGCCCTATATGTTCGAGATAATCTAAAAAGTTGTGACATTCTCACGAGTGAAGAGATTGATTTTCTAATTGAGGATATCTGTATTAACTAACCCGTGTCTTTGTAATTTTTTTACCATTGATAATACTGTGTATTTCAATTTGTGAATTAAGGTATTATTCAATAGGCTACTCTAGATTGAGCCCTACCCTGGCCAATACCAAAGCACTACCCATTTGTTAATCAATTTTAGCCTATAAAGAATAGCCGACATGGGAAGAATCATTATCAGTAAATGGGATAATTGATTATAATAAAGTATTAGGCACAAGTTCAAGTGAATGTGTCGCTCAAGGATATGATAGGCTATGGGTATGGAATTCTGTCATTGCTGAGGCGGTTTCGGGGCGGGGAGATGACCGCATGCGGGGTAAGAATCCTTGTTAGAGCGTTTCCATGTCATTTAGTTGCAAACCTGACATCGGAGTAGTTTGATCTTTTTGTGTGACTAGAATGTTCCTTTTGTTTTCTTCCCTGTCTTCCACAGAACAAACAGGCTGGTGTAGGAGGGGCACATTTTCAATGATCTGATTGCACTGGTTGAGAAGCGCTAAATTCTTTATTTATTAATTATTTCATTATATCGGCAATTTGTTTGTTTGTATAGCTTTAATGCCATGGTGGCTAGAGTAAGAAATAACAAGTGATTGTCACTAACATGGCAATATCCCCTGCCGCCTCAATTTTGTGTGTCCATACAGACGGAGCCCAATGCTATGTCCCCCGCTTCGCACTAATCTAGCGGCGGGGGATAAAAAAAGAGATGTCATGCATAGGCCTACTATTACAGCGGCATATAAAACCTCGCATCTTCAAAATGACAAACTTCACAGGAGAACAAAAAATAAATTTAAAATTAAATAATAATAATAATAATAATGTAAATGGATAAATATAGTTTAAAATAAAAAAATGTTTATTTTACATGTAAGAAGAGTGGACATACGAGTTTCTTATCAGTTTAGAGATACAAGGTTTTACCAGCAGGCTGACGATGTTCAAATTTAAAGTCTGGTTTGCGTATTCCATGGACCACATTTTCATGGTTAATCAGAAAATCCTTTTTCCATGTTTTCCTGATAGCCATAATCAATGAGCTTGGTACAGAGTCTGCCTCTCTTTTGGATCAGTCACACCTCTTTCATAAGGCCGCCTACATTCTGAAGTTAAGCGCTGTGGGCATGATCGAAGCCCATAGGGGAGAATACGCGTAACTCAAAAGGGCTTAACTCGAATCGCGTAAAAAAGGAATTACGCGCTAATGGGAGAATAGACCCCTATATGAACATCCAGAGTACTTGTATATACTACGCCCATCTTGCTCATTAAATGGACGGCATTGTACTGCATTTACAAACCTCAATTCCAAAGTTGGGACGTTGTGTAAAATGTGAATAAAAACAATAAAATGATTTGCAAATCCTTTTCAACCTATATTTTATTGATTACACTAAAAAGACAAGATATTTAATGTGCAAACAAACTTTTTTTTTTGGAAATATTTACTGATTTTGAGTTTGATGCCTGCAACACGTTGAATGAATGCATGCATGGGTGGATGGATGAGGAGTTATGGTTTAGCTGTGATGCAAGGGAAAGAATAAAAGGGATACATGTATAAGCTTTGCATTTTATGAACAGTTGTTTCAAAGAAAAAGAATATTTAGCAAATTGGCTAGCTCATTTTCATGATTAGCAAACATCAAGACAAGTTAATGTATTAAATTAGGTAGCTAGCAATTAATATCATCACAAAAATGGATAGGTGTTTACTTGCAAAAATAAATAGCTACATACATTTTGGAAAAACAGTTGCTGTTACATCATGGTGAGAAACAGTGGAAAATTAACCGCAATGTCAACTAAATTATTTATTTATAATGCATGAAAATGAGCTAACTTATTATTGTTGCGCAGTTATTGTGTGTGGTCATTGTAAGGAGTATGCAGCTGCAAATAATTCTCATTGACCGCGAGGAGAATTTCTCTCCATTCATCTTTAAAAATGCATTTTCAACAGCTTTACATTGCTGTGATCTTCTTTGAGGGGAAAGAACAGTTGGCCGTAATTCTTTCCTTAAATAAATAACATCTCAATTCTGGCTCACCTCTTCTCTTCAATAAAATGGCTCTGTAACTGTAGCTCAGGCTGGCACAAACGGATGTGACAGGTGAGAGAACAAATAGACACAGTTTGGCAATTCTGTCGCTCAGTGCGAAATTTTTATTTACTACAAAATCTGACCAATGTTCATTGAATTTGTCCCCATATGCTTATATATGTTTCAATCAAGGTGAAAATTTGCAATGGGAAAGCTTAAATTGTATGGTCACCAGACACATACTTTTTATGCTGTATTTTCGGATTCCCCGAAAAAAGGATCAAACTTACGTCATAAGGGGCGTGTACATCTATGGGTTACTGATTGTCTAAGGATGGGGCGGCGCTATATCCGTTACAAAAGCATATCAGTTCTCAAAGCAATGTCTTCTGAAGGATTGAAGATCAACAGCCCTCAGTATTGAATTTGATTTTCAATCTCCTCTATTGTGCAGAAATTTCTCCAGATTACCTGAATCTTTCAATGATATGATGGACTGTGGATGGTGTTGTTATGTTCTTTTAAAACTGTTTGATTATTTAATCAAGCATGTTTTTGCAAAGTGCCTTGAACACTGATTGTTTGTGAACAAATGGGTATTTAGTGGGTCCTTCTTTTATACCCAAGTATGACTGCGACAAAGGTTCAAGACCTGACCATCCATTAAAATTCTATTTTTAAATATTTTTTAGCATGCCAGGACTTTCATAGTCTTACAATACCCATGGACAAGTTTTTTTAAATGCGTTTTTGGCGCCAAATTTTGAGTGAGTGTGTGCCACTAAAAATGAAATTAATTTAATCTGGTAAAACTTAAAATATATTTGACTTGTATTGCTATTAAGAGTAAGAGTATTGCTATTTCTTTTTCACATGTTGAAATATACTCAGAAAAACCCCTCCGTGAGAAAGCGATGATCCTTGTGTATGACAAATATGAAAAATCATGCCTTATGTCCATTATTTTACAACTGATATGTATACTCGATGGCATTTGGTGATCCATTTATACTCTATTGTTTACCATTGGACACTTATGCCACCTTCTGGTTGCAATGTTTTCTAAAGCTTTCATTAATTGATGTTTTGGGTTTGTGTTTTTGGTTGTTGTATGTTGTCATGTTGTATACTGCTGTTTTTACAACAGTGTTTCTATGTTGTCACTCTTTTATATAGTAATTGTGACATATGTTGGGATTCCCCCCCCCGCCTCCCCCCAAAATTGAGATGGCACACTCAAGGGATTTATCCTGATAAATAAATCCCCCCCCCAAAAAAAAACAAGATTCACAAATCACTGCTCTGTTTACTTGAGTTTTCCATAATGTCCCAACACTATGGGTAACTTTGGGTCATAAATTCAGAGAAAAATGTTTTTGTACATCTTCAATTGCATGTGCAAATGTAGAAGATGTCATTTTTCTATCAGGGTAGTGGCATTTCTTTGGGTGTGATGTTCCTTTGTGTCTTTCTTTGAATTCGATTCTCTGATGTGGAAAATGCTGGCTAAAACTGTGTCAAAATGTGAAAGTCATTTGCATAGTAGTATTTTTAATTGCAACAAAAATTATTCATCTTTGTTTGATTCATAGGAAGGTACTCAATGAACCCTGTCCATTTCTTGATTTTTTTTGTCAGGCAAATAGTTTTTCTTTTTACTCTGAGAGAGACTGAGCTTTCACTGTGGTGATGGCGAACTCCCCCCACACAAACCAAAATTGGTCAGGTATGAGACTTAATAAATAAATAAATTAATTAATTAATAATGATAATAATAAGTAAGAAATAAGATTATTAATAATAAATGGTCAACCTCATTTTATAATTCAGAAAAGCCCAAATAAAATATATGCTAAAGGATAACCTATATGCCAGATATCTGTGTTTAATTGACGTTGCTGTTATTTCACTGAAAAATTTGTTTTAACTTCACAAGAGCAATCAACACTACATGACATTTTCCACCTCCCTGCAATTATATCAAAGAAAACTATTTGCTTAATTAGAGCATATTAGCATTGCATTTTGCACCACTGCTTTGGAAAGAAGCAATGATCACCTCCGAAGCAATGATTCAGCCATTAAAAAAATAGACTTCATCACCAATAATTAAAACGGAAATTGAGGCATATTAAATCAGTATTGGTCATGCATTTGATTTATTTTAATTCTATCTCCTGTAAATTAATTTTGAATGAAGCATTATCAATTTACACAGGGCCATCATTATTGCAACTAGTTAGTGTGAATGAGTGGATGCTCATTGAAGAAGGATTCCACAACAAAAAAAAAATTCAGAGGGCAAGTGAGTTGCACTATTGTTACATTTTAAGAATGAAAATGTTTACCTTGATCTTTTTCTAAATGTGAAAATACTGATATGCACATGATAATCATTTAATTTTAGCAAAAAATAAAATTGCCCTCAATTTATTCATAAGCCACTTTGCCAGTACTGAGAAAATAACTTACATCTAAGTATGAAACTGCATTTACAAATTAACACAGGCCCGTACATAAGAAGATATTTATGAGCTACTGGGATGGCGTTGGTGTTAAGACGCCAAGAGTGGCCAGAAATGAAAGTAAAAACCCAGCAACGTGCTGAGAGGCTAAACCAAATGGAAATCACAAGGCTCACGCTACCAACGGACCTGACGCCGTCCGTGGTAGCCAAAAGGTGAGCTCAAACACTATACAAAAGAAAAGGGAAATAAACCAGATAAATCCCGTACTCACTAAAACTATTACTCTTAAGCAGCTAAGATCCTGCCAATAATCTATCTTCTCAAAAAGACCTTACCGGCTAAAGCGTCAAACGCAAAATGACGCTCCAGCAACACGAACGAGGAAGGACAGGAGCTTAAATAGAGTCCGGGCAACGCCCCCAATCAATGCCAGCTGGCTCAGGAATCCGACGGTGAGCAAAAAGATATCGTCCCGGACGAGAGTAACAAAAGGAGCTAACAAAGCTCCCGAACCATGACAGCTACAGGCTGAAAGCCACTCAGCATTGTCAGAGATTTTAAAATGACACAATGGGGCCATGCTAGTAGCTTTTATCTCCCTGGTTCATGCATACTGCAGAGATAATTGCTTATAAAAACATCAAGACCTGTATCTCGACATCACATTCAACAAAAATGAATATTGGTGGGCTCCTGTGTTTGTGTGTGTGTGTGTGTGTACTTGCAAGCATGTCTGATGTCGTGTATATCTGTGTGTTAGAGTACATGTGCAGACCAATTTGCATGTGCTGGCCAAGAATATGTGTTTGTCTGCAAGATGGCATGTGTCTGGATGTGTGTCTCTTTTCAGATCCAAAGGCAAGAGTGCCTTCGCACTTCTGCAGGATCTGGTACCCAGATATTTTCCTTATGCATCCCTCCCAGGGGGCATCTCTGCAGTAACTGCACCATAATCACCAGCCCTCCAGATCTGACGTCGGTAATGACGTTGTCCCTTGTTTTCACGGTATCCACACACTAAAGCAAAGCACAGCTTCCATTCCTGCTCGATGGCGCGTCTGTTATTTGGGGTTATAAAAAGTAGTGTTAGTGCTGAATAACATTATTTTGCAGTGTAAAAGGGTATTTAGCATTTGTTTTCAAATCAGCCTCTACTTTTCAATTAGAAAGTGCACATAGTGATAAAGATCGTACTCTATTGATATGTGCAAAGAAAGGTAGCATACCAGAGATCTCCTGAAACCAATATGCACTAGATTGTGGTTTTTGTGTGTGTGTGTGTTTAAGCAATGGTATTCTGATAGTATTCTGTACAGAGGACTCAAAAAATACTGGCACCCATGACTGGCAAAGCACAAACAATAATAATTCTAAAAAACGTGATAAATCCTGTACAATATTAATGTTCCAATGGAACAAACCAAAATAATTTACTGATTTAATTAAGAATCAGTTTCCTCAAAATCAAGGTCTCACAATTAATGGCACCCTTGAAGATTGTTATTAATAACATCAACCAAAATTAAACAAGGTGTTCATGAGGGTATAAAAATGAAGTAACACACATGCAATATCCCTCTGTCATCCAACACCAAGACAAAACAGCAGTCAGTTCAAAAGAGGCAGATGGACATAGACCTACATAAATCTGGTAATGGCTACAAGAAGATTCACAAACAATTGAATTTGCCACTGAGCACAGTCAGGGTAATTATTTTAAAAATTCCAAACATATGGAACTGTTTTAACACTTCAGGGGTGTTAGGTATGTGAAGGGCACAGGGAGACTTGGAACGAGGAACCAATTGCAATCCACTCCATAGTTCATTGACAGACTTGAAATCGACAGGCAAATACAGTTCCAGGCAAGGGTTTGGTAACCAGAATATCAGTTCGAGAAGTGACGGTACAAAGGGGCCGCACAGGTTTCAAAACTCCAGGGGGCAGGACCAGAGGTCAGAAATACACAGGAGATCTGTCAGAGTAACAAAAATACCAGGGAGAATGCAAAAACCAAAAATCCAGAGCACAGTCCAATCAAAAAAAGAATATCAGTCCTTGGCAATCCAAAATCGTACTCCAGAAAACAAGAAAGGTCAGTACATAGAGAGTAATGACACACAGGTGGAGAACATCAGGAAATTAACTCGGAAGAACTATGGGCTATGGCAAAGGTAAGCAAACAAAAAAACTATGAAAATAACAAAAACTACAATGACAGTACAGAAATGCACCTGATAATTACAAAGTACATAACAAACACAACAATGTTAGGATTGTAATAAATGACCCAGTATAAACAGATAATGAACTGAAACTAAATGTACATACATGGAAGCTGAAAAAGACGAAAAACTGAGGGCATGAAACAAAACACGGGGTGGAATCAGGCGCCACTTCCACAACCACAGGCTCTTTTGAAGGGTTCCCAGAAGAAAGCTTGTTCTGACCAGAAGACACTGAAGAAAGTGCTTGGAGTTTTCCAAATGTTATTTAAATTATGACTGGAACAAGGTGCTTTGGTCAGAAGAGACCAAAATTGCATGTTTCAGATCAGATACAGCATCGGCATGTTTGGCCTTGAAACAGAGATGCATGCAAGGAGAAGCACCTCATACTCACAGTGAAATATGATGCTGGGTCAGCCATGGTTTGGGGCTTTTTAAATTCAAGAGGTCCAGGGGCACTGTTTAAGATTAATGGCATAATGAATTTCACCAATTATCAGGATATTTTGGCAGACAATCTGGTTGCCTCCGCCAGATGGCTGGCACTTTGCCATAGGTGGACTTTCCAACAAGATAATGACCCAAAGCCAACCTCAAGATCCATACAGAAATGGTTCAAAGACAACAAAATGAACGTTCTGAAATGGCTATCTCAGTCACCAGACCCCAATCCAATTGAAAACCTGTGGGTTGAGTTGAAGAGGTTGACAAATGCAAACCCAAGAATGTGAAAGATCTTGAAAGGATCTGTTAAGAGGAATGGTCCAAAATACCCCAAAATGCGTGCCCTAACTTTGTCAGGAAAATACCCCATGGTGTATCCTTGCCGGAGGAGGCTGGACTTAGTACTAAATGAAGGGTGCCAATTATTATGAAACCTAGACTTTGTGGAAATTCAGTCTGTATTAAATGATTGCAATGATTTTGGTTGTTTCCAACAAAACATTAAAAAAGTATTTCACACATGTTGGTATGTTCCGTATCTGTATAATTATATTGTTTATTAATTTCTATTTATTAATTTTTTTGTATTGCTTGTGCATTGACAGTCACGTGTGCCAGTAACTTTGGAGCCTGTAATGTAATGTAATGATCAAATCATGCATCTGTTGTATTTACAGTATGTAGTCAGTAAATACCAGCCATATGGTGTTAGTCATTCATTCATTTTCTATACCCGCTTATTTCTCACTTGGGTCGCGGGGCGAGCTGGAGCCTATCCCAGCTGACTATGGGCAAAGGCAGGGACCCACCCTGGACAGCTTGCCAATCCATCGCAGGGCACACACACCATTCACTCTCACACTCATACCTTTGGGCAATTTTATTGTCTCCAATTAACCTGATATGCATGTTTTTGGACTGTGGTAGGAAGCCGGAGTACCCGGAGAAAACCCACGCGAATACAGGGAGAACATGCAAACTCCACACAGAAAGGCCCCAGGCCAGATTCAAACACGCAACCTTCTTGTTGTAAGGCAGCAATGCTAACCACTGCACCAAAAAATGGATAATTGAGTTTTTTGTTGTGTTATGTTAAGGTGAGCAGCAAGGAATAATAAACACATCAGCAACAGGTTAAAAGCTAACCCTGACATTTTATTCTGGCCAAATTCGAGGGGTCACATATTCGGTAGATAACAATCGATTGGGTGTTGTAATGGCATGATGCTCACTACCCGAAACTATTCGAAAAAAATACTCACTATTTCGAAAAATGTTGCGTATTTTTACCCGAGATCAAAATATGGCCATCGGGTATTGCAAAGGCCGTGCGTCTGTCTGTCTGTTCGTCCGTCTGTGTACACAATAACTCTTTTCCTATTAATGGATTAATGTCGGGGTAATGAAATTCACATGGACTGTTCTTGGGACTTCGAAGATTGTTAACCTTGAACTACTTTAAGGGGTCAAAAGGTCACATTCTTTGTAAACACTGTTTCCTTGATTACATCCGCTATTTTTGTTGCAGCAGCGTAAAATTTACAGCATGTATGTTCAGGATAATCAGCTGGTAGAGAATTAAAGGTGGATGACCTCTACCAGGTTAATGGGGTTAAAAGGTCACATTGTTTCTGAGCAGTGTTACTTTCATTACACCTTTGCACTACCATGACATTTTTTGGTGTAGCTATGTCAAATTCATATGGTGTACTCACTGGATAATCAAGTTGGAAGACCTGGAATCTACACAAACTTGAAGACCTTGTGTCCGTCTGTCTGTCTGTCTGTCCGTCTGTGTAGACAATAACTCCTTTCCAATTTATGTCAGGGTAATAAAATTCACAGGGATCGTTCTTGGGACATATAGCTTGCACATGTTCGAAGATGGCTGACCTTGACCTACTTTAAGGGGTCAAAAGGTCACATATTTTTCAAACACTGTTTCCTTCATTATATCTACTATTTTTGTTGTAGCTGTGTAAAATTTACAGTGTGTGTGTGTTCTGGATAATCTGCTTGCAGAACATTAAAGGTGGATGACCTTCACCTGGTTAATGCGGTCAAAAGGTCACATTGTTTCTGAGCAGTGTTACTTTCATTACGCCTTTGCACTACGATAATATTTTTTGGTGTAGCTATGTCAAATTCATAAAGTGTACTCACTGGATAATCTAATTGGAGGAAATGGAAGCTACATGGCCTTCACCTACTTCAAATACCTTCTTATAACAATTTGATGTAGCAACATTATCAACCAAACTGTTCAGTCACCTTCAACATAACATTGAATTTTGATGACTGCGCATCATGTCAGACTTCATATTCTGAATGCCATATGATGTAAAGTCCCAGCTTTCCTGTTCCACACTTGCTATATGACCTGCCAGGTCCTAGATGAAATTACCTCTGTCTTCTTTTTGACTCTTGAAACTTCTCTCAAGCCCGAAAGTATTAAACACATTGCGTTACATAGGCATACATTTAAAAACCCTTTATATGTTGTAATTCCTTGTCTTATGCCCATACGGCCGAGGGTATTTTAGCATTGCGTTCTATGTTTAAAATCATTTTTAAATACAAAATTTGATTCAATTTCCGGCCGAAAATAATTGTTTGACCTAAGCACTCACTCAGGATGAAATATTTATTGCCATAGACAGTTAGTGCTCCATTGGAATAGGTCACCTCAACACTTCAGACTAAATTTGAAGTGCCCTGTTGACTGTGAATTAATCTGTGGCTCAAGAAATCCAACTGCAATGGAAAATGGTAAATGGACTGCATTTATATTGCGGGCTTAAACTTTAATTCTCACTTCCCCAAGCAAATGAACTCACCCATGGGATGAATGACTGGAGCCATACTTTAATCCAGGTTTTAAAATCGAATATACTGATATACATAGTCCTCAACACCAGCAAACCTATAAGGGTCAATGCTTGGCATGTTTGCCTGAAATGTATCTCAGAAGAACTACTGATTCATTTTAACTAAATAATGTAGTATATAGAGATCATATTTGAGAATACTTATCCAAATCACAGTAGGAAATCCCCATTTTTTTAATGAAATCAATTGTCTTATTACATCATATTATTGGTGAGGGGGTTATTCAGTCTGTGTGCAATGGGTGATATTCTATCACCACCACCCAATCCCTAAAATCATTGTGGCCATACTCTGGGGAGTAGAGGTGTGATGGCTGAAAGTGTTGTACAATGGCTTAAGAACTGGCCATTTAATTCAAAAGGCTGGGTTAAATCCCCTGCTGGGATTCTGCCATTGTACTCCTGAGCAAAATATTCAACCTGAATTTCTTCACTAAAAACTTGGAAAATTGTATCTGGAAAAAAATATGCCTGTGGAAGAGTGATAAAAGAGTCGCTAAATGCTGAAACCTGCCACTTTAGTTATTGGTTTTAAGCAGCATCATCATTTCCCAAGGTGAGATGAGCAGGCAATAGAAATTTACTTTAATTTTCTTTAAAACCTGTCCAATATGAGCATCTGGGAAAGTTAAGACAGGTGCAAGAATGTACAGACTCTGCAACATGTTTAAAGCTTCAGCTCACGGAACGTTTCACAAATTTCTGTTTGAAGGGGAGCTTGTCGGAGTAATGCTTAGACACTGCAATATCTGGGGAGAGAAACAGCTTAGAAAAAAGAGTAAGCAGTGATTCCCGGGATTTCTCTGATGAGACAGGTGGAAAAGTCAAGAATCCGCCTCAAGTGGCTTAAAAAGGTTACAGTTATACATGACATATATTTGATGGTGAAGAAAAAAAAAGTTTACTGCACTAGACAGGGCAATAAAAATGCAAATCAGAAGCTTTAATACCGTCGTGGCTCATTAAACAAATCATACCCCAGCATGCATAGGGTCATGTAAAAACAACGGCTGCCAATAGATATAACTGGCATAGCTACCACAGGAGAGTTCTGTGACTTTGAAAGAAGAACAAATGTCCGGCCCATTTGGGAGGCCTGCACTTGCTTTTGCAAACACTAATGTCATGTCAACATGGCACTCTTCTACGACAACACAAAACAAGCTCCTGGCAAGTGAGTGGAATGTTAATTCCAACACAGAGTGAAAGCAGAAAAATAACATGGCACTACACCTTTTTACTAACTGTACAATTAAGTTTTTTTTTTTTTAGTTTACTAAGAAACATGGACAATTATTTCACATCAGCCACAGATATTCTCCTAGCCTGATGATAGCAGCCCACCATGTTGAAAGCTGTACAATGGCTTAAAGACCAAGGGAAGGTAAAGGAAAAATTACACACTGAAGAGGGGACAGACCAGCAGCTTTCTGGTACCTCGACCCAATGACTGCCTGTTGATCACATTTTGACATAATGCGGTGGACCCGGCTGAAGTTTGGGCACAACTGGATGAGGGAGGGTGAAGGGTGAACATCGGTACCGATATAGGAGACTTATAGCAGAGTTAACTGACAGAAGGTGAGACATAATCAATGGAGCAGAGGGAGGAACAAGACCTCTGGGGGAAGACAGAGGAAGACGGAGCGATGGAAAGTGACAGGAAAGCCTGAGCTGTCTTTGGAGAAGAAAGCCAAGTAGCTGTTGATGATTTTAAGAGGAGTGACAGGGGTCACTTTCGGTGCTTTTCGGAATATAAGGTGAAAATCCCTGGCAGCCCCCTGCATTTTCACGTGTGCATGCTTGTGTATGTGTGAGACCAGGGTCAAAGTAGTATTTGTTATGGGTTCAAATACTTTTCTGCATTTCACTTCACATGCCGAGCACGTAGGAAATATGAAATCTGCCTGGCAAAGGCAATAGAGCTGAGAGAGGTATTTAATTTAAAATAAACGCTAAACTCTGCTCTGTGTCTGTGTCTGGTTGTGTGTACGCCTGCGTGCGTGTGCATGTGTGTGTTTGTGTATGCGCCTGTGTGCGTGCGCATGTGTGTGTTTGTGTGTACGCCTGCGTGTGTGTGTGTGCGCGCGCGCGCGTGTGCACTTGAATGTTCGTGCATATCTGCATGTACCCTGAAAATTAGATAATTACATTGTGCACCTCAAGTGATATTGTAACTCAGGGGTTGCTGGTTCAGCTCATCAGCTCAGGAGACTCACTACTATTCAGGACTTCAAGTGCTGCTCAAAAGCTTTTCAGGGAAAAGGAAAAAAAAGGGAAAGCATGGAAAAGAAAATGAGATGCATTGTAAATTGCTCTGGAAGAGGTTGAATGTTCGCTAATTGTAAATCCACCCCAACTTGAGGGAGCACAAACAAATGGACATTGAATATAAAAAAGGACGAACAGAGACAAAAGAAGATGCAGGCGCTGGGTACTGCGACTGTCCCAGCCAGCAGAGAGAGGGGAGCGCAAACTCAGTCAAACTAGTATTCAGCAGGGAATAAGGACTGATATTTCAAATATTTCTTTTCTCTTTTCATTCTCCATAATATGCAAATTGGGAGGGCTGTAAATAAAAATGGCTGTAATTGTGAAACTTAAATGAAAGATACTGAAATTCATTAAATCTGATATTCACAAGAATTTAACTCCACAGCACTCAGCAAGATCTAAATTTCTGAAACAAATGTTAAGCAGCTCCCAACATTTTTATTGTCCCATGTACTCTTTGCTGCCCCTTCTTTTGTTCTGCCTAAACTTCTCTTATGTCTGTATAAGAGGGTTTTTTTTATAGAAGGATAAATAAAATTCCAAAATATGTGATCATGAAAATGTTGAATTACTGAAATAAAATTAGTTAGTCATGTAGTCACATTTCTTTGACGTAAACATATCCTTTGAACACTCCATTTGAGCTGAGGTCGTTAATTATTTGCTTTAAAACACTTATAACTTCAGTGACTGCGTAATCTATTGAAGTTTTCAATGTTTTTAATGTTACTGTATATCCAACTTGTGGTTAATCAAAAAAGATTATTTTGGGAGACAATGCCATTTAGTTCCATTAAAGATTCATGAACTAATTCCCTGAGCAGCCATTCTCCTTGTCAGTTTTAATTGGTTTTGAAAATTTTGAAGAGCTAAATGATTAAAATGGAGTGTAGTGTCAGAGGAGTGTCAATATTCCCAGTAGATATTTTAAAGCAGTCAGGTTCAGTGCCACCTCATCAGTACGGGGTTTATTTTTGTTATTCTCAACATGCCTCCTCATTAATCCGGTGATTCTCCCACATCATTAGGAAATGGGAAATCACAGCTTTGGATTCAGGAGATATTAATTTGACTGACATGCAGGTAGGACCAATTTTGAATATAATGTACAACCCAACTTAGAAAGAAATCAATTCAATCAAGAAAAGCACCTCTGGTTAATCAGGAACAATATTAATATAAAGTGGCTTTTCTCAACAACACAAATGTTGCTGTTTGACCCCTCTTAATACAAAACTATGATATTGGTATATAAGTGAAATATGTCAGATTGGACAATACAAGCCACACAAGCCTCTTTGATCACAGAGCAGCTTTATCGACCATAAAGCAGTAATTCAAGCTGCATTTGTTTAAACACACAAGGCATCTATCTTGGTAAAGCAAATCATCAACACATCACACCATCCAGATAATAAAATTACAAACAATAAATAAGCATATCCTTTAATGAATAACAGAGAAAAAGGCTTGAGGAAAAATTAAATACATTTTTAATACAAAGAACATAAATGGATCCAGTATCCATCAGTTAAAATTATACAGGACTGATTTTAATGATATATAAGCGCCATCTTCCATAATATTACTGCATCAGAAATATTTTGATAAACGCCTTGCCTGACCACTGACCATGGCAAAGAACACATATAATGATTCAACAATACTTCAATCATAATGCATTCTAATCACAATTCATTTAATATGAAATCCCATTATCACTGAATATTTTTGCGTAACACTCACACCTCACATTAAGGCCATCTTTGGATGTAGTATTCTAATCCCCCAGTTTATAACGTAATTCTTTCTTTGGCTTTGCAAATGAATGGGATGATCGCCGCTCCCGAGTGACCAGTAGCATGAAATTATGCAGGATGCCAATCTTAAATACTTCTCCTTACATTCTGTACAAACATAAAAAAGGAGATTATTTAACTTAAATATCCCAGAGTGAACAGTTGTCAGGCAGGACTGACAGGTGTGGGGGAGGGGGGAAGGAGAAGTACGGAAATAGGAAGTACGGTCATCGGTGCACAGCTGGCACCGTCACCACAGCAACTTGTTCATCCCATCGCTGAGGCTCACTGATTAATTGTGTTAAAGCCGGCCAGGCAAGGCAGCAGTTGGCCTCGCTAGCTGAAGCTGCAGGCGGAGATAATGCTATTGGCTTGCATTACCCTGCTGAGTGCCGCACACATATAGGGCCATTTAGTTAGATCAAAGTGCCCAAACAGGGGTGGGCAGGGTGGCCGAGGGGATGGGGCGCTGGGCCAGCAGGACTCAGTGACTCTCAGAATGGCAAAATGAAGCAGCTGCTGAGATGGAAATTTTACTCATCAAAACATTAATTATTGTTTCCAGCTGAAGCCGATAGACCTTTATTGATATCTTTATGTCAGCACTAATGCCTACATTTGTACCAGGTCCAGTAGGTTGGGTATAAACACACACACACACACCCACACACACAAAACAAAAGAAAACATTTGTGTTGTGCAACACTGCTCCCTTTGGCTGGGCACTCTTGAAATATGCGAGTTTCAGTAAAATCCGGATTATGTTTTGATGCTTTATTTTGCTTTGTGCAAATGCTTCACATTTGTGCAATTGTGCTTCACATTTTTGCAAATGTGCCAAAATATTTGTCCAGCACATTTGGCCTGCGTCACGAATGTGAATTGAGCATTATTTTTCATTCACAGGGAAACTGTAGAGTCTTTATATTCAATCCAGCTGGTCTGTGCTTAGTTCATTCTGCCCCCTAAGTGTTTCTGAAGTCTTAGCCTCAGTGTTAACAATAATTGGCGGTTACGATAATTGTTCTGGGAATTGTAACAACTGAAAAAGAGATTGACCTGCTTATTGCCTGTTTGTTGTTAATTTGTATCGACTCTTTAAGAGCCACATGTTAATTGTAAGATGCAACCTTATCTTGGTACTCACCACCAACACCAAAGTGCATATATTCATCATATGGTGTTTAAATATTAAAGATTACAGTTTGATATTTTTTAGTACTTTTTCAGCTCTCAAGGAGATTTTATCATTATTCAACTCTGCAGAGTATAGCCTTGATAGCATCTTGCATTTCATTAAAGTGCATCTGGCAGATATTAGAAATACAATAATACAATATTTGTTAATAATACTGCATGTGGTGGCATTTTGCTCAATGTGGGATTTGTTTTAGAATTTATCCTCTATTCAACAAAATAAAATGCTGAGGTTTCGGCTGGTTTTAAAATGTCAACAGCTCAAGCACTTCAGTAGACACCCTACTACGTTCCTTGGACCTTTCTTTTCGATCTGGGGTAACATATTACCTGCTTTTTCCTGATTTAGGAATGTGTTCTGTTAAAATAAGGTAAATTTCAGATATTGTTGTGTTATTGGGTTATACTTGTTCCTTATAAGGCGTGGAAAGTGTTTATATAAGTTTGCCAGCTCAGATGTGGGAACTGCTAGCTTTTCATGGCAGGGTGAATATTCTCAATGTGAAAAAAGTAGGTCCTTTTATGAGTATGTGGGGTGGGTTGTGGGACACAAAGAAAAATGGTCAAAATTAAAAATTTATAATGGAGAAAAGGCATGTTTTGGGTTTGGAGAGGTTACTAGTGACCATTGATATCCAGCTGTCTCTATATTGATAAACTCAATGCTAAATTCAATAAGAAAATCATTAGTTTATATTGAAATTTTACTGTCAAAAGTTAATTTGTGTTAAATACATGATTATTCTATGATTTGACAGTGTGCCATTTTAAAGACTCTTAGAGTTTGGGGAGCAACCCAGAGAGGTGCTTTACTTGGCTCCTGAAGTGTAGATAATTTAGAATTTCACGCTCAGATGATCACTTGTGGTCTAGGAGTTTATGATCCCAGAAATGTATTTTTTGACTTCCAGCCATTTTTCAATTATCAGTATTTATTTTTTTATTTATTTATTACAATGAAGATTATTTATGTTTGTCGCCCCTTTTCTCTACCAAAATCATGAAAGCAAACTTAAATACAATGGAATTCTAAATGCTGCAAGTGGCTTGTCTCAGTTGAGCCACACTCCCCCTCTCTATGAAGTGAAATCTTGAATTATAAAGTATATATAGGGTAACGCATAAATATGACCTCTGCGCAAAGGGGTTAAACAAAATTTTGATTTTTCCCATGTTTGAACTTATCATATAGTCCATTAACTGTGTTGCTTTTTAAATGCAGTACTTTTTCTTCATTTTTATCTAGGATTCCAGAAAGCAGAGTACAGAGCAGTTGTTAGTAAACTTGTAAATAGGAGGCAATTTCATTTGCTGGATGGATAAATAAATAATTAGGTAATTCCAAAGCTGCTGCACATGAGGCGAAGCTGAAACATTGCTACCGTACACATGAAAAAACAGTTATAAGCACTTAAACTGATTACCATTAAGAAACTTGACGGTTAAACTTGTCAGAGAAGGTTAACATAACAATGGCAATTTCACTTAAGGAAAATAATGCAGCACTTAACTGTTGCCTAGTTAGACACTCTGGGTATTTTTTGTGAATCAGATGTTTTATACTGTATATGCAATTAATTCATTAATTCATTCATTTATATATTTATTATATACATCTGTTTATTTTTATATGTATTTTTTTCAATTCTGATTCTATTGAAGCATGTTCACACACAGTATCACACCTATAATTGTGGAGGTTTTCGAGATTCCTGCAACCATGCAAATCTCCAAAACTGCACAGAACAATTCTCAGTTTGTTGGCTCTTCCGGCAAGTTAAAATCAATAGCAAATATAAAGCACAGTTAGGCACATTTATCCTCTCTCCCTCCAATAAAAACACAATATTTCACTGCGAATAGACCCCAGGGCCCAATACATATGATGGCCTTTACACAATATGTCCAACAGTTTATGGACTATTACAAAACAGGCTTATATAAAGAATGGATTCAGTCGTTTCATAAAGGTCTAAGGTCTCTCACTGTTATATCAGGGTATGTTATTACCATTGCTAAGGAATGGATCATTTCAGTCCCTGTTTATAGTTCAATGCTTTTAAATTTATAGTGCATAATATTCAATAACTGTCCGATTTGATACTATTCTCCAGACAGCCTCCAGTCAGCCCAAGGTGACTACATGCTGTCCAATGCCCGCAATCAATATAATATGCTCTGCAATGCCCACAAGCCACATTTTCGGTCAAGCTAAATATCTTTGTGTCATGCATGCATTAGGGCTCCAACATTTTAAAAAACATACCATTCAAAAGTTTGGAATTAATAGTGATTTTTAGGATTGAAAAAAACATGAGAGGCAATTACAAAATGTCAAGCACCTGATTCAAACCCCATAAAGCAATTTTGGGATCACATGGGTTGTAAAGTTTTTGAAATGAGTATTTGTGCCAGAAATAGTTCAGTCCACATGGAAATCCACTGAGAATGATGCTTCAGTGCTTCAATAAAACTAGGCAAATGCGGTCAGTGAATGAAAATGACTGCTGAATATTTGGCGGATAATTATACCGAAAATACCACAAACAAACCAGTTAAGCATTTATATTGTTGCACTATTCAAGTACATGCAAATGGTCCATGGACTCAGTTTGATGCACGTGGAATGCAAGGCTTTAGCTCAGGCTAGGTTAGTGCGAATAAGGTGGTTTAGAGCTGGTTGGAAACATCAGAACCCATAAAATCAAATGGCTACCGGCAAAATCTTACTCACAGCATCACAAGCCAATCACAGAGAGGAAAATATATTGCAAGCAAGCTGCATGCTAGGGAGCTGAGATCTTTGAAGCAATGCCCCGGAAATAAAAACATTCTTGGAGAGTGGAAGATCTAGTTTTGCTATAACACTGAAACACATGAAACATCCCAAAATTGTAGGTCTCTACTGCCAATAGTTTGGCCACAAAAAAATTATTAAAAGGACAAAGATTTGGGCAAATTTTAGCCTTTTTTTAGCATCGCCCTCTGAAGTTCTAATTTTGAGCTGGAGTATCTTAAAAAGTACTCGAGCTACGACCTCCAAGGTTTGTATGCCAAATATCTGGCACTACATCTGTACATGATTTAAACTTCATGTGTAACATGCAGTAATAAACCCCTAGATTCTGTCAAATTTCTATTTTTGAACTGTGGCAGTACACTTGTGCGCCTGTAAACTCATGAGTTTTTATGACAGGGGGCTGATATTTTGTAGTGGGTGTCTTTTGGACTAGGTACATAGTTTTCTGAAAAATTACCAATGTGAAGTAAATACCATCTGAGAAATTGCCGATCAAATATGAGAAAAAATACATTTCCCTGCAAATGTGAAGCTATATTCCCATTGAATGACACCATGGGCTCTAAATTCGAAGACCAGGCGCAGGCGCGCCGAAACGGGATGTGCCGCGCCAACGGGATGTGTCCAGGCGTGTGTTGCAACTTTGTGCCTGCCGTAGCCTGGCGCCAGTACTCCTTTATCCCGCCTCTGTCCCTCCTTCCAGCGCAAATGACAAAGAAGGTGTGTTTGGGTATAACATAGCCGAGTCAAATCTTCACCAGTCAAACAAGCTGCTCTCCTCACCTTTAATGTGTTGGAATACAGAAGCCTCTGTCCTATATCTGCATGATGCGTTAATGTTGCATTTTACTTTGCTGCTTCAGGCATGTTTTCTGCACCGGTTACGTCTATATTATGCATTACGAATATGAGGCATTCGCGAATTATTACCGTTAGCGAACTTGAATGGAATTTCAAAACGAAACTACGTCAGATCATTCAAACTTATGAAGTTGGAATGAAATACGACGGTTGTTCATTTATTTCTTCTGCCTGCATCATTGGGGAGAGAAAGGATGGATAGCGTGTTCCTATTATTACACTCTGTTGCAGCTTAAAATTTTGGGATTAACATGGATGGGCAACAATGCATGATACATTACACATTTATTACCTCCGCCAAGGAGGTTATGTTTTTGGTGCCATTTGTTTGTTGGTTTGTTTGTGTACAACATAACTCAAAAACTTATGGCTGGATTTTGATGAAATTTTCAGGGTAGGTGGGTATTAAGTCAAGGAACAGCTGATAAAATTTTGGCATATCTAGGCCAAAGTACTGCTGAGATATACGCCAAAGTTCAAGATTTCAAGTCTTTCCAATGGGCCGGAGTTCCGATCGCTGTGCTTTTGGGTTTGCTGCCCCCTGGTGGAGGTCTGCGCTCTCTGAGTGCTTTTCTAGTTTTCAATATGTGATCTTTACTCAGCACAAGATCATAGCAATCAGGCTGTACGTGTCCGAAAGTCTGATAGGGTTTTAATATATCTCCATGTCCGACAGTCGGGTGGTTTCAACATAACTCCGAGTCCAACAGTCGATTATTGTTTCTAATTTCTTCAACTCTACTGACTCCTAAACGTGAATGTTTTCATAACAGCGCTCAGTTGTTCAAAATGAGTACCAAGAATTTCAATCAATGTTTCTGTTTAAGCTTTCCTCAATAAAGTGAATCGACACTGCATGGTGCGGGAAATTACACACCTGTCGGACATTAAATGCAAAATACTCCGTGTCTGACAGCCAAAAAGAAAGAAAGGACGATTAGAACAGATTGATAACTAAATAAAGAATAAAAAGAACAAGGCTTGGAAACTTGAGACACTGTCTGCCAGCCAACTTTCATCGCACCCAGATAAAGGGGAAGAAATCATGACATGAGGGGCAACACCTGGAGAAGAAGAACAAGAGGCATGGCAAGATCATTGGTCATGGACAGAGATTGGTGGACAAGACTTGCTCATTAAGGGGTCTATTCTCCCATGCACGTAAGTCGAAAAAAGCGCGTAGCTACGCGCTTTTCAGCCTACGCGTATTCTCCCCTCGACTTAAGTCTGTGCATTACGCGCCCCGAAGGCAGTTACGCGCTTGGGGCGGAGCAAGGCCAAAATCGGGGCATTTCCGGGCGTTTCTCATGCAAATAACACTTACGCGTATTCTCCCCCTGGCTTACGCGCTTTTTCTGTTCAGCGCTTTTGAGGGCTGTATTAAGGTCAAGCGCCAACATAAGGCGAAATAGAATATTGCGTTGGATGTCGGTTATCGGCCGAATTTTAACATTAATTTTATTTTATTTAACATGGTAAAGGTTGAGACATTCAATATTCGATTGTTCATCCTTATTTCTAAAATACATTTCTCAAGACAATAATAAATTATCAAACCAAAGATATTATGCAACAGCCTCTTCTCTAATTAGTTCAATTACAAATGCATTACAAACATACCGCTGGTCAGCAATTTCTCAACTGCGATATCGGTCCTGGAGAGTGGTTGGTGATGTCATGCACATATCTGACACAGTTCATTGATGCTCCAAGTTCTTCACCATGCTCTTCCACTGCAGAAAGACTGGGTGCCACCTTCTCCTCCAGTGCAGTGAAATGCACAGAGGATGATGCTGCGTGCACACTTCTCCGGTCTGCAGTGAGCCTGGCTTTTATAGCGCCCCACAGATCTCTCCATTTAAGCTAGGCAGCTATTTATTTTCTTTTTATTTAATATTTTCTGCTATTTTACCGTCATGTCCGCTTGACATGCGCAGTTGTCACAGATGTGGACTTAAAGTTTGTAGACATATAGCCTACACGCCGTCAGCAATTCACGCTAAAGGGCAATTATGTCGTCTGCCCAGACGGCAATTCACGCTGGAAGGTTATTTTGCCATCTGCTAAGACGCATCCTTTTCCACAAGGCTATACTTTTACTACAGCCGCGAACGGCGCTACAACTGTTCGCCATGTTATTTGACCGTCAGATCGGGTATAAGTTAACCAGAAGCATTTTTAATTTGCAGAGCACGCGAACTAACATGCAGTAGCTGATAAGTGGTCATGACTTAGTTTGAATGTAATCTGTCGCGCGAAAAATTCGTTTCGCGTCCGGTGTGAAAGCGGCTTGTGTATTCGCTTCTTTGCATTGACTTTGAATGTAGGTTAATCTGTCCCGCGAAAAATTTGTTTCGTGTCTGAAGTGAAAGCAGCTTTATGGACAGTACACGACAGTTAGAGAGAGCTATTACCAATTTAATCTCCGCCTTTTTCGGCTTTATTAGCCGCAACAATTTCTAAAGGGGGATGAAATTATATCAAGGTAGTGCAGAGAAATCATTTATAAACCGGCAAGTCCACATCTGTGAAATATAGTTTTTGGCTTTGGCTCGACATCGTCATCATTGCTTTCATGTTCTATGAACAAAGGCGACTGCCCGATATGTTCTTGATAATCTAAAAAGTTGTGATATTCTCACAAGGGAAGAGAATGATTTTCTAATTGAGGATATCTGTATGAGCTAACTCGTGCCTTCGTAGCCTAATTTTTTATTTATTTATTTTTTTTTTTACCATTGATAATACTGTGTATTTTAATGTGTGAGTAAAGACATTATTAAATTGGCTACTCTAGATTGAGCCCTACCCTGGCCAATACCAAAGCACTACCCATTTGTTAATCAATTTTAGCCAATAAAGAATAGCCGACATGTGAAAAATCATTATAAGTTAATTGGAAAATTGATTATAATAAAGTTTTAGGCACAAGTTCAAGTGAATGTGTCGCTCAAATCAAATGGGACACAATAGGCTATGAATATGGAATTGTGTAATTGCTGAGGCGGTTTCGGGGCGGGGGGATGACCACGTGTGGGGTAAGAATCCTTTGTTAAAGCATTTCCATCTCCTTTAGTTGCAAACCTGACATCGTCGTAGTTTGAGATTTCAGTAATTTCTAAATGAGATCATACGAACTGTCTTTGATTGTTAAGAATGTTCTCCTTATTTATCTCCTTCCCTGCTTTCCACGGAACAAACAGGCTGGTGTAGGAGGGGCACATATTCAATGCTCTGATTGCGCTGGTTGAGAAGCGCTAAATTCTTTTTGTTGTTTCATTATCGCGGCAATTTGTTTGTTTGCATAGCTTTAATGCCATGGTGGCTAGAATAAGAAATAAAAAAGAGATGTCTGCATTACTTCTTCTAACTGGCACAGACATACATAGGCCTTACAGCCGCATATCGTGGGCCTGCTGATAAAACCTCGTATCTTCAAAATAATAAACTTCACAGGAAAATAAATAAATATAAAAGTATATATAAATTGATAAACATAATTTAAAATATAAATTAAATAAAACATGTTTAATTCTGCGTGTACGAATAGTGGACATACGAGTTTTTGTTTTCTATCAGTTTGGAGATACGAGGTTTTATCAGCAGGCCCACGATTTCCATGTTTAAAGTATGGTTTGCGTTTTCCATGGACCACAACTGCATATTCATGGTTAATCACAAAATCCTTGTTCCATGTTTTCCTGATAGCCATAATCAATGAGCTTAGTACAAAGTCTGCCTCTCTTTTGCATTAGTCACACCTCTTTCATAAGGCCGCCTACATTCTGAAGTTAAGCGCTGTGGGCGTGATCGAACCGCATAGGGGAGAATACGCGTAAATCGAAAGCGCTCAACTCGAATCGCGTAAAAAAGGACTTACGCGCTAATGGGAGAATAGACCCCTAAGAGAATGAGCATGCTCAGCTTAAGTACCAATTAAGTATGCAGTTTGAAAGCAGCATGAATGTTTAGAACAGAAAAGCACAGCAAGACTTGAAATAGCAAAGCAGGAATCATGACAATAAACTCCCTGTCTAAATTAGTAGTATTAGTAATGTGCCTGTCTAAGAATTAAACCTCCCTGTGAATGTTAGTAACTTAAAAACAGTTAATTGTCAATTAAGCTTAGACAGCCCCGAATCCAGCACAGCACAGAAGGAAGGGGGAAATACCAAAGCCAACCAGAGCTCTTAAATGTGCAACAACGAAGGCACGGGGCGGAACGCAGACAAGCGGTGGAGTGGCTTGGCAGACCTGGCAAAAACAAAACACGGAAAAGTAAAAACATGAACAATAAACATGAATAATGAAATACTTGATCCTAATACAAGAAACTGTTAAAACTGAGACATGAACTAAGGCTATGAACTATGAAATCCTGATACCTGAAACTGTTAAAACCTTAAACAATACTGTCCTGGCTAAAGGCCAGGACCCCAGAACACAACACCCATGTATCAAATCCAAATCAAGTTCACCTTAAAGAGCAGGTTTTTGGTAATGATATATCCAAAAACTGTGATAGTGTTCTTTCTCTTTTTCCCAATATGAATTTTTAAAATTATGTGATATATTGGAATGCTAATTTTCGATTATAGCTTCATAGTCTAGTGGACAGCCCTGTAATTATGTCAGAGTTTTAAAATTATGTACAGTGCCTCTCAAAACCATTTGACATTAAATTTAAATACATATTAGTCACATTCACCCTAGTATATGGAAAGATATTGAAGCTTAAAAATGTCATTCAAAATAAGCTTTACTGCAGTTCAAAATAGAGTATTTTAAGTATGTGACAACACAAAACAATCACCAGAAATCATTTCAGAGTACCTGGACAGTCTAAGGTACACCTGTGCACTAATCATGGTGTCTGATGAGCATCTTGATGTGGCACACCTGTGAGGTGGGATGGATTGTCTCAGCAAAGCAAAAGTGCTCACTATCACACATTTAGACAGATTTGTGAACAATGTTTGAGAGAAATGGTTATATTGTGTATCTGGAATGAATTTTAGATCTTTGAGTCCATCTCATGACAAATGGGAGCAAAAACAAAAGTGTTGCGTTTATATTTTTGTTGAGTGTATTAACAAAAGAAAAAAAAAACCGGCGAGCCTAGTTGAGCTGAATGGCCTGTTCTCGCCGCTCATGTTACGTTATGTTATGTTATGCGAGAGCCATTCATTGAATTGACACGGAATGACCCTTATGCCTAACGACCGCCTCCAGTACCAAAAAAAAAGAACTTTTCCAAAGCAGAGATAGAAATAATTTTGGGTGAAGCGGAGTTAAAGCTGTAATGCGTAACTTCTAGATGTCCGTAAATTTCCGTTTCACTCAATCCACTACTAGAGGAGATAACACAATGCTGATTAAGCCAATCGGCTCCTCTAACATCTCACGGTATTTTTTAGTATTTGTACAGGAAACGCATGACGCATTTTACACACGACAAGGAGGGAGGGGGAGGAAGAGCGAAGAGTCTCCTAGTAAGAGGCAGAATACTGCTAGAAACATAAAAGAGGAGATAGTAGTGATCCTGATAATTATCAACCAATATCCAAACTATGCTTTTTGTCAAAAATCCTGGAATCACTGGTAAATAATCAACTCAAAAAATTCCTCTCAGTATATTCCATTTTAAACCCCCATCTGCATAGTCCTGTCTCTGCTGTCACTTCAGTTGTCAATAATATTGTCCTTAATTTAGACAAAAAGAGGCATTGTGCTGCTGTATTTATTGACTAGTCAAAAGCATTCGATACAGTTGATCGTGAACTCTTAGTCACTTTCTAATCTTGGTTTTGATTTAAATGCTTGTAAATGGTTCCAGAGTTACCTCTCCAATAGAAGACAATGCGTAAAAGCTGGATATACTGAGTCTGAGTTTATTACATTAACAAAACGTGTTCCACAAGGATCAGTTTTAGGACCCTTCTTATTTACCATATACATTAACAATATTGTATCTTCTGTAACTGGCTGTAATACTCATCTTTATGCAGATGATACTATTTTATTCTGTTCTGCCAATTCTGTACATCTCGCTTTTGAGAAATTACAACTTGCTTTCAACAGTCTTCAGACTGCATTTATCAGCCTAAAATGTGTTTTAAATGCCAGCAGATCTAAAGTCATGATATTCTCTCAAGTCAGAAATGTTGACTTTAATAGTCTACAGATATCAACACTTAGTGAAAGCAATATTGAAAGGGTCACAGTGTATAAATATCTAGGTATCTGGCTCGATGAATCTTTTTTTATCGAAGGGTCATATTGAATACCTTGTTGGCAAACTTCGTCAGAAATTGGGGTTTCTCTATAGAAATAGAAATAATTTTCCCACTAGTTGTAGAAAAAGTATTGTTGAAGCAGTCTTCTTGTCAGTCCTTGATTACAGCGATATTCTCTCTAGACACGGTGCTGCTTCTACCCTCAAATCCCTGGATTCAGTTTAAAACTCTACTCTCAGATTCGTAACTGGTGATCCCTATAACACTCATCACTGTATTCCCTCATATTTTAACATGTTTTCCTAATATGGCCACCATTTTATGCACTGTTTGTTGCAGTGAGGCAAGTTGCATATCAGAAGAAAGAATGTGTGGTGTATAATTCATTTATGTTACTATCAATGTTATTGGAGCACCTCCGACTGATGTATTTATTTGAAAAACTAAATTCAATACCACAAATACCATGAATATTAGCTATAAATAGCTTATTTTATTGCATAAACTCATCAAATTTATTTACTGAAAGAATTCTGATAAAATATTTAACATGCATAAATAACATATTTTAAAATTTTGTATTTCTGCCATCTGAAGACAGTGCTTACTGTAATTTATCATGGGAGTAGAACTGGAAATACAGTGACATTGCAGAAACAACGTAAGAAGTGGGTGTATATTGTGAATTCAGGTGAAATTTTGCACAATTTTGTGCATTTTGGTGAGTATGCATTTGCGCATATATTGAATACAAACTTGTAAATGCATAGGAATAAAAAAGCCAGATTATGCTTTCAGAAAAATATATATCTGAAACTAGTGTTAATGGTGTACTAATTTGAGCTTCCCTCCTTGCAAACTCTTTGGAAAAGATACCATCTTCCAAACAACATCTTTTAGAGGAAGGTCTACCCGAGTAGACCTCAGATGAACCAAAGCACATTTTTACATTTTTTGTATTTTTTTTTTATTTTTGTAATGAAATTATTTCAAGATGATTTAATAAGAATGTAAAATAATGTAAATAAGAGACTATACTCCCAAAACATCTCTTATTGGTTGGTTTTCCAGAGTCGAACTCAGACAAATCATACATTATTTTGATTTCTCATTAAAATACTACTTAGAAGAATAACTTAAAAGATTATTTTTTAAATAAATATATTAAATTAAGACGGTTTAAAATTGAAAATAACATACTAAATTCTTAGTCATCATTTGATAGTTTTCCTCTCTGAAATAGAGTTTAGGTGAACTACATTTTTATGACTTCTTAATACTTTTGCAGAAAAAAGATTTTTTGATCAAAACAATAGCATAAAAAAGTTTTTTTTTATTATTACAATTTTTGATAGTTCACCTTTCCTGAGTTTATAGCTGTTTACCATATTTGCAAATTAAGTATTACATATAATGTCAATGGCACATCTCTGCCGTCCAATGGCAGAACCTAGTAACTCACTTTTATTTGATTTTTAGAGAATGAAACAATTTGATATTAAAGCCTGGTTATTTGGGGAAGGTTAGTTTTATAGTTCATTATTATTCTCTAGGGATCACTAACTCAAGGACAATTTTAACCCATAAAGGTCATTTTCTGCTTTTTTCTCAAAATCAAATTAAAGTGAGTTACGAGGTTCTGCCATTGGACGGCAGATCTAATGCTTTGGTATCAAACCTTCAAAGTACATACACTGCCCGGCCAAAAAAAAGTCATCGTTTGGAAATTAATGAACAAATTCTAGAATTGGATCATTATTGCGGTTAGTTATATGTTTCAGCAGCCAATAATCATTTTTCCCCGGACTGATGAAGCGCATCGCTACTCATTTCTCAAAAAATCATGTCTGAAGACACATCCCTTGCTGGTGGAAAAGATGTTACAGTATTTCAGAACAGGCAACTTATTGGCCTGTATTTAGCAAAGAAACTCATGAATGCAAAAACAAGTATGAGGAATTATTTTCACAAACATATTTGCCACCACAAAGTCCTGCTCTTAGACACAGTAAAAGTTATTGGGATGTGCTCAAGAAAGACCACCAAGTGGTTCAACCATTATGTCGAGAAGACAAGATCTCGGCCAAAAATTATGGCATGTATGATCGAAAATAAATGTTCTGGCATTGCATATAGTTGTCAAAAACAATGACAAAATGAATTTGCACTGTAATCAAAGCTACAGGGGTTCCAACTAAATATTTGAGTGTGCGACTTTTTTTTTGGCCGGGCAGTGTATTTAAATAAGGACATTTGCTCAGGACAAAATCTTAAATGTATATTTAGAATACAGAGGTATCATTTGATATGTAACATGACGTAGTAGACCAAAAACTTTTTTTTTCAACTTTTTCGCTTGTTGTGATTTGTCGGTCATTTCGAATTTGGTATATGTATGAGAAAGAATGTCAAATCCAAGAGGGCTCCCATCATAAATTTGGTTAAGTACCAAGTTTTGGTACTTTTATCAAACCTGTAACAATAATTTCCCTTAGCCACTAGACCTGGCAGGTTAACACTCATCCTATTTCCAAGTCAGAATCGGGTAAAAGACTGTATTAATTTATTGAGCAAATGCTTATCCAATAAGCTGCATTGCCATTAACAATTAAGAAAGCAGCTTTACGTCCACGAGGAGGGCTACAATATGAGAATGGATGGACAATGGTTCACTGAAATTACTCAAAATTCCATCTTGAAGTAGAATGTAATTCAGTATATGTTGCGAAGGTGGTATTTAGATTAGGTTTGGATTTTGTTTAAATATATAATTCCCATTTCAGAAGCTAGACTGTAAAGACCTCAAGAATGACTTTACCACTTTGAAAATGTGACACAATGCATGCATATTAAATGATTTTAAATGCATGCCATGCTTCAAACTCTCACGATGTACCAATAATCTTGAAGTAGACTGTCCGACCATTAGTTTATGACCTCAAGCTCAAGCGCACTTGGGTTATGCAGCGGGACAATGATCCGAAACACATCAGCAAGTTCACCTCTGAATGTCTTACAAAACAAAATGAAGGTTTTGGAGTGGCTAGTCTATGTCCAGACTTAAATCTGATTGAGATGCTGTGGCATGACTTTAAACGGGCCGTTCTTGCATGAAAACCCTCCAATGTGGCTGAATTAAAACAATTCTACTAATAAGAGTGGGCCAAAATTCCTCCACAGCGATATGAAAGACTCATTGCCATCACAAATCACAAATTTGTTATCACAAATGCTTTGTTTGCAGTTGTTGTCGCCAAGGGTAGCACAACCAGTTATTAGCTTTAGGGGCAATTACTTTTTCACATAGGGCCAGGCAGGTTTGGATATCTTTTTTTCCCCTCAATAAATGAAATCATCATTTTAAAACTGCATTTTGTATTTACATTTTGTTATATTATCTGTGTAATACTAAAATTAGTTTTTTTGTTCTGAAACATGTAAGTGTGACAAATATGCAAAAAAAGAAACAAATACTTATAGCACTGTATCTGCAGAGGAAAATGACTGCCAGATTGACCAGCAAAAATCTGGTCTTAAGTCAGTGGTGTAGTATTTTACTGTTTTAAGGGCGCATTATTAAAATAAATGTCCACACAGGCAGGCAGATTTATATTTTTCATGAGAGAAAAGATAAGAGAAGTCAACTCCAAATGAACCAAACATTCTTACCATCCAAATCTGCGCTGACTGACAAATCCCATTTTAATCGTAAACTAGAGGTGCATGGCCGCTTGTTTGTAACTGGCAAAGATAATGCCCACTAACCACCATATAAGGGCAGGTGTTGTGCCGTGTGTGAAGAGCCAACTTTGGCACAAGTAAATAGATGCCACAGAAAATGAAGAACCACCTAAGCAGCCATGAACTTCTAGTACTTTGAATTCAACTTAAACAAAGTAAATTCCAGAGTTTCACAGACTAATCCTAATTTTTAAACCCAAATTTAATAACCCAATAATTAAAATTCCTTAACATGTTGACTGCCGACTATGAGAACACATTATGGCGGGTCAGGGCTGGTGCTGGACCTGAAAATTCGGGGGCAAATATCCATCCCTTTATTGACAGCAATTATTCCTGGCTAATTCTAGATGGTTTTCCTTTGTTAACACTTTTTCCAATACAAGAATAGTCAAGTGGGAATTGAAGACATGGCTCCTCTCCCCCATGCAATCTAACAGCGACAAAATAATGGGCTACATTGAGTACAGAAAATTAATTAAATTATAAAAAGGTCTATGCACTGGCACTCAGCAACGGTAATTTTTTTCCAGCGAGAGCAGCATTTCAGAACTCTTTGGTGAATGAAGGTAATTTCGGTGACAAGTATGTACACCTGTTTTTGCAGCACGGTCACGCAGCTTGCTGTAAAAAATAGACAGCTGTCCAATTGCAAAAATGTAAACTGACAAAACCACGTACTAGTCACCAAAATTACCTGCATTCGCTGAAGAGTTCTGAAATGCCATCACCGAGTGCCAGTGCATAGACCTAATTATAATTAAATTATTTTTCTGTACTGAATGAAGCCCATTATTTTGTCACTAAGATTGCATGGGGGAGAGAAGCCTTGCCTTCAAATGCCACTTGATTATTTTTGAATTGAAAAATGTGTAAAACCATTAAGAATTCACCAGGACTAATTGTTGTCAATAAAGGCAATATTTGCCCCTGAATTTTCAGGTCTAGCGCTGGCCTTGACCCGCCAGTACGAGTTATTTCGTAGTCGGCAGTCAACATGTTAAAAACATATAATAAATAAAAAACATACATATATAAATTTGATTCTGTTGCATAAACATATGTCAACACGTGGGGATTGCCCGTCAGTTATACAGATTTTCCCCCAATTACACAGCGTTCGGAGGTACAAGTGAAGTTTCCAGCCGCGAAGCAAAGCTAGCCGCGAAGTGAAGCTGGTATTGAAATTATAAATTCTGTCTGGCCATGTTACTATCAGTTATATGTCCAAACTGAGGACTGCTTCAGGCAATCACCATGCTGTCATCGTGGCTGGTTATATTCCAGATGGTCTCAGGTTAGAAAAAAAACTTTGATCAAAATATTCATAATTGGAAGCTATTCATTTTCACAGAGATAAAAAACCACATGATGCCTCCTTTTTCTTGCCTTGACACAATTTGCCACTGGCCATAGTGGATGGAGCTTCTGCTCATCTCCCACCTCGTCTTCTCCAAACCCCTTCCTATTTATCTTTCCTAATCAGCAGCTATACTCAAAGGCAATGAAAACGCAAAATGCGCTCTAAATTTTGTTTTTTTTTGCTCAGGACATGAGTAGTCCCATTTGAGTTCTTAAGTGACCATTGGGTACACAATGTGTACCTCGTTACACATGAATGATCATCATGTAACTCAACAGTGTGATTTGGACTCTCATCAATCCATATTGAGTACAACATATGGGATTAGGAGTTGTGCAAGTACAGTGGTTGAAATGAAGGAGGGGTTTTCTTCCATATATAAAGGCATGATAAAAGCCACACAAAAAACATTTTAAGTGTCATAATGCCACATCTTTTGATTGAACAACGGAACAGGCCCTGGGTATGCTGGAGGTGGGAATAAGTGCCCGGCAAGTGGCTCACAGCTTTGGGTGTAGTATGTCCAACTGGGATGAGCTCATTCATCATGAGTACCCAGACCTCAAACCAGGCAGCAACTCCAGAATGCACTACAGGCAGAGTGGCGACAACTTCCCCAAGACAACCTGAGACGCTTAGTCAGGTCCATGAGGAGATGTTGTGGATGTTCATGGGGGTTTTGAGTTCATTTTTAAATGTGTTTCGTTCAGTCTTGTTTCGATTTTTCATTTTCAACTTTTGCTTGTTATGTTTACTGCATCTGTTTATTATTGTCCAAATTGGCCCATTAACACATTTAATTCATCAAAGTCAACCAACCCAACATAATTGAATTGTTAAAATAAGAAAATAAATTTGGGTCACAAAATTAATTGAATCCAAACTGGTGTTGGGTTTTCATTGCCTTCCTTCAGCTGCAAGGATCAATCAGTAGAATTTATGTCCATTTCCCCTCAGTTTGCATTATTGTTCATTGTAATACAACCTCAATTCCAAAGAAGCCGGGACGCTATGTAAAATGTAAATAAAAACAGAATGCAATGATTTGCAAATCATTTAAACTATAAATTCTTTTGAAAATAGGACAAAGACAATGCATGAGATGTTTAAACTGAGAAATTGTTTTTTTTTTAAATATCCACTTATTTTGAATTTGATTCCAGCAACACTTTTTAAAATAGTTGGGACATTGGCAAAAACAGACTACAAAAGTTGTATAATGTGAAAGAAATACACCGGGTGGAACAACTCACAGCTGATGTGGTTAATTCATAACAGGTCAGTAACCCAGATAGCATGACTACAGAGAAACAATGGTGATTTTCCATCTGACTCATCAGAATGGTTGACTTTGAAAAATTAATGCTAAATCAATGTTGAGTGACTGTTACAATAGCGATGAAACCCGACGTTGATACAGCGACATTGAAATAATATTGATTTAAAGTTATGATTATAATTGATTGAGCATCGATTCCTGGTTGACAGGGTGATGATACTAATGTTGAAAAGTCATTGAAAGCACATTGATCTATGGTTAGGTTGAAATCTCAACATTGTTTCAATGTTCTTTTTAATTAAATTACATTGAAATACCATTGATCTTTAATTAGAGAATCAACATTGATTGAATGTTAATTGAGGGTGCACATTCAACATTGTTTCAATGTCTTAACGTTGACAAAACGATGCTGATTTAACATTGTTTCAATGACTCTTTGCTATCAGGAAACATAATTGGGTATAGAAAATCTTTCAGGAGTAAAGATGGTGAGGGCTTCACCTTTGTGTGAAAGCCTGCATGGGCAAATCTCAATGTAAAATTGCAGAGAATTTGGGGAATTTTTAATCTATGAAACAAAATATAATTTAAAGATTCATAGAATCTGGAGAAATCTCTGTATGCAAGGGACACGGCAGAAAACAAATGTTGAATGGCCATGAGCTTCACGCTCACAGGTGGCACTGCATTAATAAAAAGTCAGGTATCTGTCATGGAAATCACTGCATGGGCTCAGGAATACATCTGACAAAGTTAGTCACTGCATCCTTGAATGCGATTTAAAACTTTCTCATGAAAACATTAACCATAACTAAGGAAAATCCAGAAATGCTGTTGCCTTCTCTGGGCAGAAGCTCAGTTAAGATGGACAGAAGAGAAGAAGAAAACAGTCCTGTGGTCTGAGCAATCAAAATATTACATTCTTTTTGTGACTCATGCAGGCAGGTCTTTGTAAATTATTCTGGATAAAGCCAAAACTCTCTTTTACTGGTAAACTCTGTTGTTCCTCTGTTTTCAATCCCTAACTGTTTATCCAGTGTTGTGAAAAGGAATGGCAAGATGACAAATTGATATGTACTTTACTATCCCAACCTTTTTTGAAATGTGTTGCAAGAACTAAAATTTAAATTTGTTTTTGTTGAAAAAAAAAAAAAAATTGAATGTGGTGAAAAATTCATTATTGTGCTGTCGTATTGTTCTAAAATGCGATACTGGTTAAAGATTATCACTCTGACGAGTCACTTTTTCAGTTTTAATTTTAATTTTTATACCATCCCAATTTTTTTTCTGAGTTGGGGTTGTGCATCCATGAATAATACCAATTTATGTTTCATAGAAAGATTGATTATTCTTCCAAGGATGTTGAGTTTAAGTCCCTTTGAAGGATGGTTTTGACTGACAGATTCCTTCTCTTTTCCAAAACTGAAACTGTCATCCATCTTGGACATGCTCTATATCACAGATTGCCGGCAGCTAGCCAGTGTTACTTTGTCAGATAAATTACACAAAGTTCGTCCTCTCTGAGTGGTCTGTAGTGTGAAATAGTATTAAATTAACTTTCAGTTCCGTTATAAAGGAGTACTGTGGAACCTCAGTGTTAAAGTGGAGCAATGGCAATGGCTTTTTGTTTCGTGATATTCTCCCTTTTCGAACATGGCCCAACAGCTGTTTTCAGTTAACTACAGTAAATGAAATACTCGCTGATAAAAAAAAGTGTTCAATTAAGTGATATATCTTGTAAATTTACTGCATTGCCAATATTTGGAAACTGTGCTAGTGCGCAAGGCTGAAAATTGAGAGCAGCCGTAAAGGTAATTAAAAAGCAAATGGCAGGGTAATTGTGTTTTAATGAACTAAAGAAGTCCGGCAACATGTTTATATTTTTGAGATGTATTCTGGTTTTAATTATGTTCCCAGAGGACATAAAGCTATTACATGAAATTATTTAATTGTCTCTACATTGCTTTTCCATTTACCCTCCTATCCCTCTGATTTTAAGCCTTGAAAGAAATCACTTAATTAAAACATGAGTCTCCGAAAGCTTAGATTTCTCTTTAAACCAACCAAAATTATTAAAAGAGAAATATTAAAAGGGCTATTTGTTTGCTCGAAATTGTGCTTAGGATGACTACCTTGAATATTTGTTTCAAGGTATTTCTTATTGTCAGTCAATTTCTTCATTATTTTCCCTCTACATTAAGTGCTTATCAGTGCTCTGCTGCAACTCCAATCAGCAGCGCACAGTCACTCCAGACCTTTCTAGAACTATATTAGATCACAAAAATCACTAACATCTGATATCACTTTATTAGTCTTTGCTAAACCGTTTGTAAACAACCTTGCAGCGCTTTCTTTAGGTGCAGTTACATTGGCCACTTGTTGCATTAAAAAAGACACATGGAGTATGGTGGCACTGGAGCAGTGCCGGTAGAACTCTCTGAGCTTTCATCGCTGTGACTAACTCTGAAAAGATGCAATGCTTTTCATATTTTCAGATTTCACACGCATTACCCTCTCTTGGTATTTTATCTGTCCATCATCTTACCTACGCCATTTAGGCAGGAAGTACTCTGGACTGGTATCCATTCCATCTATTCCAGGGCACAAACAGAGTACAATGGCGCACATGTCTAAGCATTACATTTAGCTAGATAGAACATTTTTGCCACGTGAGGGTTAAAGAAAGGAGATGGACTAGTATTCCTATTTTTAACATTCTTTTGATCGACAACCCTGCAGAGGAGACTTTCAGAAATAAATCACCAAAGCGCAGAAGTTTTTTAATCCTTTAACGTCTATTTGAAAATTACAAGTTGGGTGCCGATGAAAAAGTGAATTTTCTCCAAAAATCCCAACAGATTTTTTCCCTATTTTTGCATTTTCTTTATCTGCTCACTAAGACCTACAAAAGACAGAAGTCTTGTTTCAGTATCTTTTTTTCAGACTTTCAAGCACTTTAAACCCAGTGTGGAATGTGCTCCACCCTCACAGGCTCTAGACATTGTTAAAAAAGTCAATCGGATGCTGGGATACGTTGCCAAAAGTATTGAGTACAAATCTAAGGAGGTGATGCTTTTTTTGTACAACACAAGTATTGTGTTGAGTATTGTGTACAGTTCTGGGGACCATACTTTAAGAAAGATATAGAGGCTCTAGAGAAAGTTTAGAGAAGAGCCATTAAGCTAATTCCAGTGATAAAAGAAGAAAGCTATGAGAAGAGGCTGAAGATCCTTAATCTCTTCAGTCTTAGGAAAAGGAGACTAAGGGGTGAGCTGATTGTTATCCCTTTTACATATCTAAAGACCTCAAAGTGAATTATGTAGGATTCCTTCAACCCAGTATTGTTCGTAGAACTCGGGGTCACAAATGGAAGTTGACCAAAGGTAAATTTAGCACTGATATTCGGAAATATTTCTTCACCCAAAGAGTAATTTCAAGAGTAATTTGTGGAATAGCTTGCCTGACCATATTGTTGAGGTAGAGACCTTGGGGGTTTTCAAGAGCAGGCCTGACTTAGTAAGACTGTACGCAAACTGTAGCCTTATCTTGTCAGCGTAATCATGACGAAGTCTTGACGCAGTGTGAGGTAGTTTACCAGTGAATAGATACCTTGGGTCAACCAATCAAAATGCAGAATTCGCTGGAACGAATGGTAGAATCTCGCACAACCCATTGGCAATGAGGCAAAGCATTCACACCAGTGCACCAACTTTCTTTCAAGTTTGGTTTTACATAGAACAATGGATAATGGAACGGAGCAGATAATTTTGTTTCACGGAAGCTCGCACCAATTAATATGCCATATTTACAGCTAGACAGCATTATTAGCTGGCATAAACATTTACAACATAGAGGTTAATGATACACACAACATGATATTAATACCTTGTTGTCATAATTTGGGTCCCCACTCCTTGCAGTAAAGAGGAATTGCGGTAGTTTTCTACCCACTGCACCACTCAAAGCTGTTGTGGTCTTCGTCACTGCGACCCACAGTTACATTTTTGGGAAGGTTACAGAGTTGGGAACTTGATTCGCCATAGATTCAGAGTAGAACTGTAATGAAAGACTTGAGGATTGAGAATACAGAACTTTAATTGATAGAATGGCCATTCCCATTCAAGTCAACTTTCATGAATGGCTGTTAAATTTTGTAATTTTCATGATTTGGCTGGTACACCAAAAAGTGGCTGCCACAGTAAGTTTGAGAATGTTGTCATGGAAATATACTCTGGTTTGGTGTATAAGACTTGCACACAAATTTTGCGGCAGCCATCTTATGGTGTACCAAAGAAGAATACCATGATGCTCTCGGAAAGGCCCTTACTATCCAATCTTGCTCTGTGTTTGATAAATTTACTTTGTCTGTAGCAGTGATACGGTTACCATTGGTGACAGGCCATTATCCTTGGGAAGGCAGCAGTTGATTTGTGCACCTGGATGATAAAAATAAACCAAAGATTAAATAGACTTCTGCCTTATCATTGGTTCTCTACATATTGTCGCCACAATCGTCTCAAAACATCTTCTACGAAATAATTACTATTCCACCACTTTTACCACATGGCACCCTTTTAGTTTTGAATTCATCCCAAAATCGCTACATGTAGTCATTAGTTACCATATTCCTGCATAGCCTCTATACAAATCTATTTTGTGAACAAAAATACACAAAACATCCCCAATGTAGAAAAGTCAGTAGTTTGTGGTTGGTCTGACTGAACACTTCTGAGACAAAAAGTGTTTCCATTTCTA
The DNA here is from genome assembly GCA_029721435.1 of Gymnothorax reevesii. Lineage (NCBI taxonomy): Eukaryota > Metazoa > Chordata > Actinopteri > Anguilliformes > Muraenidae > Gymnothorax > Gymnothorax reevesii. The sequence goes on from CM056578.1 coordinate 36,572,875, forward strand.
AACTTTTGAGGGGAAAAAGCTTGATTTGAACCCAAACTTAGTGAACTTTAAACATCATCCAATAAAACATTTGCTGTCATAGACTGACCCTAAAACAAAAACATTGTTAATGAATCCAAATAACACTTGAAGAGTTTGTTTCCAAAACGCAATATGTCCATTTTACACATTTTGAGCAAATCAGCTTTTTCTATGTTGTCGCCCATTGCATTTTATAGAAAAACACAAACTTTGGCTGTGAAGAAATACACCTTATCAAAGGAATTCCTAAAAAGAAATTATTGCACTATGTGTAAGAAGCACAGGACTACCGGTCTATGGCATTATCTCAATTTTCGTAATTTTGGCACTTATTGGCCCTCATTTATCAAACTTGCGTAGGATCTGGTGTAGATTCTGGTGTAAATATCATCGTTCACCAGGTGTCACGTCTGATTTACTAAAAGTGTGTACGTCGCAGATTTCGGTGTAGAACTGCCGTTGCATTGATAAATCCGGCGGCAGAAATCATCGTAATTTACATGACACACCCCTATAAATTCATGCTCCGAGAGGCATAGTCCTGCCCACTTTACGAAATTGACTCTCGAAAGACAGCAAAGAAGAAAGAACTTCACTGAGGAGGAAATATTGTCGGCCTGCTGAACCTCGTATCTACAATTTTATGAGAAACAAAAACTTGTATGTCCACGATAATAGCATATACATTGCAAAATACAAAATTTCATTGATTGGATACATTCTTGGTGGAGAAATAGTCATCCTACCCGAACACAGCTCAACTGCATTCTTACATGCAAAATTAAACTTTTTTTTTTTTGCTCTCCTGTAAAGTGTATCATTTTGAAGGTACGAGGTTTTATCAGCAGGCCGACGAAAGATGGAGAAAAACAAAATTATTTTATTTGGAAGTCTTAAGAGTGGCATAAAGGGCACCCAGTAGGCTGCAGTTTGGAGAACTATTGCTGCTGCAGCAGTAAACACTGTTGGGGTGGAAAACCGGAGTGCAGCAGATGTTTTATTTAATTCATTAAAAAATCGAAGTGACTTAATTTTTGTGCTTGGACGCACTTAAATGACCAAAATTCTTGTTAGACGCACTTATTATTGTGGCCATGACGCACATTTCTCCATTGCCCACACTTAGTTTAAGCGTGTCCAAAGCTAAATTTTTTTCTTGGCCAAACTTATTTTAAACGATACTTTCTAAGTGGCACTGGAATGGTCATCAACTTGCGCACTTAAAAGTGTGGTCAAGAAAAAAAAATTGCATTGGCCACACGTAAAAGTGTGAATAACGTCGGCCTTAATAAGTTCAATTTATAGATCCACAATATTTCATGCTATATTACCTACATAATTGACAATCGAAATGCTTTACATGTAGGTTAAAAAAGGGGTCCGATTTTAAGATCGCCTCCAAAAAACGGGCAACAGCGCACAAACCGGTGGAGGCCAACTAGACTCGAACTTCCAGCTGTCACAGCACTGATAGGCTCCCTCTCAATCGTTGGACTACGAGCCGTTGGGGACATGGATGAGTCCCCCCCGCCTCGATCGGAGCACGATCGAGCACCATGAGGGTAATTGGTAAAATACAGTCTGCAGAGATCACTCTTCATGGTACTTTTATCCGTGTTACTCCATGAAATTTTATTGGGTGCCACACAAAACGAGCAGCCACTCGTCACTTCTGTGTAGAGAAATTAAGTACACTTATATTTGGAAACAACCTTCTTTAATTCACTTATTTATTCATTCATTTATTTAGTCTATTTATTTTTAATAATAAGAACAACAACAGCATGACGTCCGCATCGCTGCATATGGTTTATTACTCATTTTGACAGCTGCACTCGTTCCTGCCTGTTGCTCGCTGTTTTCAGATTTGCGAACACCTGGTCAGAGCTGGCGTGAGATTTTTGCGGACCGTTCGCTCACGTTCAGATTGATAAATGCTGATTCTTGCGGGAGATTTGGTGTACACCCATTTTTTTTGGTGTAAGCAAGTTTGATAAATGAGGGCCAATGCGTTTTGGAACCAAACTCTTCACTTAGATGATATTTTCAGATCTTTTCTATGTTTTCTCTGACCAGCCATGATAAAGATCTGTTGTAGAAGGCACTGAGTGTTCTATGCACTATGTTGCATGAAGTCTAGAAAATATTCCCATTATAAAAATTTAGAAACTTTTTTTTTAAAAACATAACCTAGAAGATACTGCTTCCCAGCTGGCATTTCAACATTTATTTAATGTTTAATCAAGGTAATGTGTCATTGTTACATCACTGTTGAATTTCAATTCGATTTTGAAAAGTGAATCAATGTTAAACTTGCACCGTCATTGCAACGTCTCATTTTTCAACATAGGTGAATTTGCTAAGGTTGAATCAGTAGTCATTTTTTGGTTGATTTTGAAAATCAAATCAATGTTGAAATCACATTGGACAGTCACAGAAGAGACACAGGGGAGGTTGACATGCAGCAAATGGCCTGAGGTCAGATTCTAAACTAGGCAGCCGCGGTAAGGACTCAGCCTTAAAGGAACAGTCCACCGTAATTTCATAATGAAATATGTTTTTCTATGAAATGAGAGGAGATGATACGTACCTCTCCGAGCTTTGAGCGACCACCCAGTCAGCCAGACAGGCTGCCACTCCTGTTCGCATTTGTAGCTAGACTCATTGTGGTCAACGGTATTTTTCGGGGCTGTAGTTAGATGCGACCAAAGTCTTCCACGTTTTTCCTGTTTACAAAGGTTTATATGACCAGTGACATGAGTTCGGGTTCGGGTACGCAAATCCAAAAGTGGCTTTTTCTATGCTGTGGGAAGTGCGTACTATAATGACAGACGTAGTAATACCTTCTGCGCGCTTCGACAGCGCATTGATACCTTCACTTCTGATTTATTTTCTCTCCCACGACCCCCCCTACTTCCGTAAATACAACCAACGTGACTGCACTGCACGACTTGGTACACAGTCAGGAAGCCAGAGCTTGCAGAAAATTATACGTAAGGGATAATTAACGATTTGTCGTTTGTCGTCTTACCTAATCAGGGAGAACAAGCAGCACCTGTTAAGTGCGGAGCGCTCTCGGAGTGAACCGTATGGTAATCATGAAGATGACTGAGAACAGGTCAGGATTTCTAATTGTTTTCAATGGCTGTTTTGTGCAACCCAATTCTCTGTTTAACCCGCGATTTAATCGCTGTTAGATCGCATGTGGAGAGAAACCGTGTCTTCAGTTACAATGTTACCATAATTTGAAAAGACGTCAATAAAGGAAAATGATTGAGATGTAGCCAGGACTAAAAGGGGCGTGTCTTCGCAACTGTGCCACCTGTTCCAGAGAAAGAAAAAATGTTTGTTATTCTCTAGTTCAGAGCTTATACAAAACCCAAAACCAGTGAAGTTGGCACGTTGTGTAAATCGTAAATAAAAACAGAATACAATGATTTGCAAATCCTTTTCAACCTATATTCAATTGAATACACAGCAAAGACAAGTTACTTAATGTTCGAACAGGTAAACTTTGTATTTTTTTGCAAATATTAGCTCATTTGGAATTTGATGCCTGCAACATGTTTCAAAAAAGCTGGCACAAGTGGCAAAAAAGACAGAGAGTTGAGGAATGATCATGGAACACTTATTTGGAACATCCCACAGGTGAACGGGCTAATTGGGAACAGGTGGGTGCCATGATTGGGAATAAAAGAAGCTCACCTGAAATGCTCAGTCATTCACAAACAAGGATGGGGCAAGGGTCACCACTTAGTGAACAAATGCGTGAGCTGATTGTCTAACAGTTTAAAAACAACATTTCTCAATGAGCTATTGCAAGAAATTTAGGGATTTTATCATCTACCGTCCTTAATATCGTCAAAAGGTTCAGAGAATCTGGAGAAATCACTGCACGTAAGCGACAAGGCCGAAGACCAACATTGAATGCCCGTGACCTTCGATCCCTCAGGCGGTACTGCATCAAAAACTGACATCAGTGTGTGAAGGACATCACCACATGGGCTCAGGAACACTTCAGAAAACCACTGTCAGTAACTACAAGTCGTCGCTACATCTGCAAGTGCAAGTTAAAAATATTTCTCAAAAATGTCTGATAACTTTTTTCCAAATCTGGCATTCAACTCACCTTGATATACTTTATGTACAATGCGAGTGCCATTTTGATTGAATCGACAGAAGTGGGTGTAGCGGGGGCGCTGTACCTTAACAATGGCTCTTATGGAGAATGGGCCAAATCACCTGCGGAAGCTAAAGGGTTGCAGACAGAGATTAAGTTTATATTATTGACATATAGTAAGTAATATATGACCTATATTTTGGCTGTGTTAAAGTTGACCTCAGTTGACCTCGAAAGGTCAAACTTGAGGTCAAGCAAAATGTTACAATTTTTAAAGGTTTCTAGGCTAATAATTTGGTGGCCTTGAACTTGACCTTCGGCGACCTTGGAAGGTCAAACTTCACATAGTGAAATTTCAATGACCTCTATCACCAAAACTATTACAGATCGAGCTTAGGTTTGTATTGCGGGCATATAGGAAGTCAAGTATGAAGTTTCATTTGGTGACATTAAACTTGACCTTCAGAGACCTTGAAAGGACAAACTACGCAGTGAAATTTCAATGACTTATATCAGCAAAATCGTTACAGATTGAGTGTAGGTTTGTATTGGAGACGTATAGGTAGTCATGTATGAACTTTCATTTGCTGACCTTCATATTCGAAGGTCCTTCGAAGGTCTAACTATCCAAAAGAAAATTCAATGACTTCTGTCACTGAAAAGGTCAAAGATTGAGCCTAGGTTTGTGTTACTGACATAGGACGTCACATGAACTTTCATTTGGTGACATTCAGCTTGATTGTTGATTACATTTGAAGGTCAACCTTCACATAATACAATTACAATGACTTGTCTTTCCAAAACAGTCACAGATAGAGTCTAGGTTTATATTACAGCCATATAGGAAGTCATAAATTAACTTTCATTTTGTGACCTTCGTATTGACTTACAAAAGTCAAATGTGACCTGGTGAAAATTCAGTGACTTGTATCACTAAAACGGTCACAGATGGAGCCTAAGTTTGTGTTACTGACATCAAGGAAATCACATATGAACTTTCATTTGGTGACATTCAACTTGACTTTCAGTGACCTTTGAGGGTCACACTCCACAGTGAAATTACAATGACTTTTATCACCAAAATGGTCACAGATTGAGCTAAGGTTTGTATAGAGACATTTTAGAAAGACATGTATGAAATTCATTTGCTGACCACAACTTGACATTCTGTGACCTTTAAAGTTCACGACTGACATATTGACATATATTAATGACTTGTATCACCAAAACTGCTTCAGAGCGTAGGATTTTCTTACAGGAGGTCTTATAAATGTATGTGAACTTTTATTTAGTGACCTTGACATTGATCATCATTGATTCAAATGTCAAACTTCACATGAAATTTTCATGACTTGTATCATCGCTGTAAGACTGCTTGCCAGTAAGCTACAGGACCCTTGGTCCTGTTTTTTACAATTTTCGCAGCATCCCAACTTTTTTGGAATTGGAGTTGGAGATTATTTACTTGAAAAGGTTATTTGTGAAATGTGAATACATTTGGAAATTCCAACACACGGCTACAGTCCCCTTATCCATGGTATTCTGTAATGACATGAAACGTGAGGCTCTAACATGGCATGAACATGGCTAGCCACCAATTCGTCACTGGCTAGCCACACAATTGAACTGAGCATGCATTTCAGCATTCTGTCATTAAAACCTTTCCGCATTCAACAGGGTCTCGAGTGAATATTTGCCCTTGCTATAATTTCCAATGAAAATGGACTCAAGGTGGATTATAATGACGCCATTTGCTGCATTTTGAACTGCTGACAGAATGCATTAGACCAAATTACGTGCAATGAAGCCAGTTAACGGTAAGGTTTAAAATTTACTTTATACAGTGCTCCCCCATTATACCGCCCACCCATTATACTGCCACCTCTGCTTACTGCCAGGCAAAAGTGCTGACCAAAAATAGATTATTAATTTTCTGAGCAGCCACCACCAACCCCGCTGACCGGCATCTGCCAGCTGATATTCGGGTCCCAAACCTGTATATCTAATGCATTTTAATCCCGATACCTCTACCAACGACTGTAATTTGGGGGACATAGTATTCACGACCGTTCGTACGTACGTCCGTACGTCCCGAAACCTTGTCTGCGCGATATCTCAAGAAGTAAGCATCGGATTTTTTTCAAATTTGGTGTCAACATGTATTAGGGTAATGTCCCGGCGCCAGTCGAATTTGGTGACCTTCGCGACATTTTCAAGGTCACACCGAGGTATGATAGATTCTGACACTGAAATGTTTGTCTGCGCGATATCTCAAGAAGTAAGCATCGGATTTTTTTCCAATTTGGTGTCAACATGTATTAGGGTAATGTCCCGGCGCCAGTCGAATTTGGTGACCTTCGCGACATTTTAAAGGTCACACCGAGGTATGATAGATTCTGACACTGAAATGCTTGTCTGCGCGATATCTCAAGAAGGAAGCCTCGGATTCTTTTCAAATTTGGTGTCAACATGTATTAGGGTAATGTCCCGGCGCCAGTCGAATTTGGTGACCTTCGCGACATTTTCAAGGTCACACCGAGGTATGATAGATTCTGACACTGAAATGCTTGTCTGCGCGATATCTCAAGAAGGAAGCCTCGGATTGATTTCATATTTGGTGGCAACATTCATTAGCGGGGGACATAGTATTCACGACCGTCCGTACGTCCGTCCGTACGTCCGGAATCCTTGTCAGCGCGATATCTCAAGAACGAATTGTCGGATTTTCTTCAAATTTGATGTCAACATGTATGATGGTGATGTTCCGGCGCCAGTCGATTTTGGTGACCTTTGCACCATTCTCAAGGTCACACCGAGAGATTGTCGATTTTCACACTTTTGGCCTTGTCAGCGCGATATCTCAAGAACGAATTGTCGGATATTCTTCGAATTTCATGTCAACATGTATGATGGTGAGGCCCCGGCGCCAGTCGATTTTGGTGACCTTCGCACCATTCTCAAGGTCACACCGAGAGATTGTGCATTTTCACACAAATAGCCTTGTCAGCGAGATATCTCAAGAACGAATCGACGGATTTACTTCAAATTCCATGTTAACATATATTGGCGTGATACCCCGGCGCCAGTCCATTTCGGTGACCTTCGCACCATTCTCAAGGTCACACCGAGAGATTGTGGATTTTCACACTGATAGCCTTGTCAGCGACATATCTCAAGAACGAATCGACGGATTTACTTCAAATCTTATGTCAACATGTATTAGGGTGATACCCCGGCGCCAGTCCATTTCGGTGACCTTCGCGCCATCCTCAAGGTCACACCGAGAAATTGTTCATTTTGACACAATTTCACATTTTGTGGCGGGGGACAAAGACACGTTAGTGTCAAATACTTGTTTTGCTAGTTGCCAGGCAACAGATATAACAGTCACTTTTTCCCAAGCTAATTAGTAGCGTGGGTTCTGTGTCCAGTCAAGATAGCGTGCTCACCAAATCCATTTCCAACATCCCACCAAAACGATTAGCCTATGCAACCACTCAAAAGAAGCAAATCTGCGAGTATGCCCAAAACAAGCCAGAAGCCAGTAACCAAGATATTGTGAATCACTTTTCTGCACAGAGGGCCGTAGAAGGAAAACAGCAGCGGACATAATCCGTCAAAAAGAGAAGTGAATGGCTGATTACAACCTCCTCTATACTTCCAAAAAGAGCTCAAACCATTAAGCACTTCGAAATGGAATTGTTGCTTCTTCTCTGGTCTTGAAAAGCTTGCGCTAAGAACATCCCGGTCACTGATAACAGTGGTCGTTAAATGTTCTAAAATCAAAGTGTAACCATAATCACAGTTCATCAGAGAGAACTGAGGTTCATATGGCGCTTCAAAATCATTGAAAGAGAGTGCAGAACTGTGAAGGAGAAAAAAAACTAAAATCTGTTGACAAAACCAGATACAAAAGCTCCAGCAGCCAGCTCGAGGCTGATTGTGTAAGCAAGTCTTCCAGAATGACCATACCAGTAGTCAGCTAATAAGAGGCCTCACTAGCATGAACCAGTTTATTCTGGAGAAAACCAAGAGTCTGGCCAACTTAGGACCCCAAAATGATGGAAACCTAGTGCACAGTTGACTCTCAAGTGACTCCTAAGTTTAAGGAGGATAAGTGCCACGCAACTGTAACCTTGGAGGCCTAAAATAAATTTGCACTCTATATAATTGGCAGTTCCAGCAATCTTGTGACTATGGGTGTAAAATTACAGTTAAATCAATGTACCAATCAAGAACTAATGATGTCTGATCAGGTAGAAATTGTCAAATTTATCTACGCCATGGGTGGGGCTTTAGGATCAATAAATAGGGAATCCTGGCAATAGTGGTCAGTCTGTGTCATGTGATTGTTGAAGAATAAATGCTACTTGGTTTGTGCCCACCAGCCTGGATTTTTGTATTTCACTTTGAGCTACTTACAATACACAAAATTGCATCAGACTCTGGAGAATGTGTATTTTCCTTGAAAGTAGATCTAGTGTGAGAGGAACACTTAGTCCACTGGCCTAGACTGAGGACTGAGGACAACACATTCTCAGTCCATTTCATCATATAGTGACGCTACCTGACCAAAGGTTGTTTTATGACGCAAAAGAAGGCTTTTTGCATCCTGATTTGATGATTACGGTTATGGTTCAGGCTAAGGATTAAGGGTAAGGGGGTATAGTTCGTTTTAAACTAGAGTCTCACAAGGATGCCATAAGCCCTCTTTTGCATTGTATATCAATGTTTGGTCTGGTCGCATCACTATATGATGCGTCGAGATGAGACTGTGCTCAATTTGCACAGCATCGGAGAGTTTTGCTGGCAGCAATGGATGGCTCCATTGCTTCCAAATGTGTTTTGGCATTTCCTGCCGAGTGCTAAGCAGTGAAAGTGCCTGTGTTGATGAAGGGGTCATTAGCAGCAGTAGAGAGTGAGCCATCATCATGGATTGCAGTCCAAGTGCCATCCCAGTTCTTGACAACTATGGTTCAGGAGCCAGCGTGTATCATGGTATGTAAGAGCCTATGGCATTGGTAACTTCATAATCTGTGAAGGTACCACCAAATGCTGTATACATTTTGGAGCAACATATGCCATCCTCTTGATGACATCATATTAGGAAGGCCCATTCAATGAGGCAAAAGTGAGCCACATTCTGTATGAGTCACAACAGTATGGCTTTCTAATTGGGGAGTGCGGCTTCTAGACTACCTTCCCTGCTGTAAATACCTGTCTCCCTTTGAAAATATGCACTGTTTTAACACAACCGTCCTCTTTTTTTTTTTTTGTCAGTTTTGTTGTGGCAGCCACATGGACAGAGGGTGCCAGGGCAGTTTCTGCGGACTTTGAGTGGGTGTGGGACTATGAATGTGACCATTTAAACTCAATACCCAGCAATCTTACAGCTGTATGAGGGCGCGTTTTCCATTAAAACCAGCAACACTATCACAAGGAAGAATATGTTGTGATATAGAATATGTCACTTGAGGAAGCTAATCGGCCACTGTCACAACAACATACAAATTTCAAAATGAGACATTGGAGCCAGAGACCGAATTAATGAGGAATTGTAAAAAAAAAAAAAAATTCAATTAACACTTTGATGACTAATTATCACCTTAATAAACATATAGGCTACAGATGTTGTTCATGTTCATAGAGAACGCGCACCATGTCAAAAAATCTAGCAAAACAAGACAACCCATAAGATAAAATGCTTCTTTGTCATTTCACTTCACAATATGAGTCCGAGGACTTTGGGTGCTGATTTAAACCACTCACTGCGCACCCGTAATTGCGCACCTGGTGCTCATTCATTCATTCATTTATTAAGAGTATGTAGCTTTCATAAATATAATGCCTAAATTGCTACTGTCTGGGCGCAAAAATATATCTTATTGTTTTTAGAGTTGTATACGTGCCGCTTATTGTCAGTGAAAAGGGATTATGAAGCATCAACAATAGTTTTTTCTTCCTTTGTCCCGGGTCAAAAGACCGTAACATATGTCAGTGTCTCCAACGACTAAAATAAAAATTAATTTTAAACACCATTCCAAAACAGAAACAAAATGGAAAGCCATAAAGTTGTAAATGATTTTTCAAAAAGAACACGACCACTTCCAACCTCTCACGAAATTTAATTACACAACCCTCCAACAATTGTTGACTATTTTGATCATGTGCCGTTGTAAAATGTCAAGTTGATTTGGCCATCAGACGTTTGCAAAGGGACGTAAGTGCGTAGTCTATTGGCCTATTTTTTATCAATGTTCTGATGAGTGTGCTTGCACATCAATTATCAGAATATCATTTAGAACATAGTGACGTCCATTAAATGGACAAAATATAACAGTAACTTATGCCCCATTTCTAATACGTGGTACCAGCTCTTCCCGCTTTTTTTTCATTGTTTAAGTTGCACAAAAGGGAGTAGGGAGAAGTTATTAAATGTTGGCCTATATATTATTAGCTATTGAAATTCTATTGAAATAAAGGAATGTTCCATGGTGTGAAAGAATGCATGGTAATGAATGTTTTTTGGTGTTGAGGAATATACATCGTAATGCAAATTTCCTTTATGAAAATTATGAAAATAATTTTCTCCTCGTTAATTATAAATTTTTTTGGCACTGATGATTTTTTTCTCTTTGTAATGAACGGCAAAAGTCGTAAAACCTTTTTGAACGGTAACTGATTTGTTGGTTAAGTGGTTTGGGGAAGCTCATAGGGCACACAAATGCATGATGATTACCATCAACGTAATGTGTGAAAACACCACTTCAAAAAATGACTGCGATGGCACATTTGTATGAGTGGTAAAGAATCAACTGCATCCAGAAAGGAGCATACAGGTATTTTAAATAGTTTTGTGCTGCGCCGCTATGATGACCAGCTACACTGAGGCAGTACTATCCTCAAATGGAAAACCATATCCCAGAAAAGTGCCTGGCACTCAAGGTGGGTGGAGTAGAGTACAGCTGGTACCACTTAGTGGAAATGGGGCATTAAGGCTAAATTCGGCGACGTCCCAGGCAAGGAGAAACTTTTCGGGCAACCAGGAATTTACTTGCGCTTGCTCGACGGGCTACCATTCATTTTAGAATTTTGCAAGCCCTGTAGTAGCTTAGTATTGGAATTGTGTTTTGGTCTGGTAGAAATGGTTAACAGGAGCTTTTAGTAAAGTTTCCTGCAGATAGTTAAGTGGGTATATAACATGAGTATTTAACAGTACAGCAACAATCACATGCATGCAAGGCGGGACAGTGCGAGCAAAATACTAAAATTTCAACTTGCCACTCATTGATATCTTGCAGTAAACATTGCAGCAATACTTCAATTGCTTCCTTTCGGGGTCAGATTCTGGATCAAACAAGCATGGTCCCCCCCTCCTTGAATCGCCACCTTATCGTGGTGGAGGGGTTTGAGCACCTGGATGATCCTAGGAGCTATGTTGTCTGGGGCTTATTTGCCCCTGGTAGGGTCTCCCAGGGCAAACAGGTCCTAGGTGACAGGTCAGACTAAGAGCGGTTCAAAACCCCTGATGAATGTAAATAGAACGAGGACGTTTACGTTGTCCGGATTGGCGTCACCGGGACCCCACCCTGGAGCCAGGCCTGGGGTTGGAGTTGGTAGGCGAGCGCCTGGTGGTCGGGCCTCTGCTCACGGGACCCGCCCAGGCATAGCCTGAACGAGCGACGTGGGCCCGCTTTCCCGTAGGCCCATCCCCCGCGGGAGGGTTCAGAAGGGGCTGATGCCTTGTGTTTTGGGTGGCAGTCGTGGGCGGGGGCCCCGGCGACCCAATCCTCGGACTCTGAATCTGGTACTGGGGACATGGAATGTCACCTCACTGGGGGGGAAGGAGCCTGAGCTTGAGCGGGAGGCTGAGCGATACCGGCTAGAGATAGTCAGGCTCACCTCCACGCACAGTCTGGGCTCTGGAACCCAACTCCTTGAGAGAGGCTGGACTCTCTTCTACTCTGGAGTTGCCTGCGGTGAGAGGCGATGGGCTGGTGTGGGTTTGCTTATAGCCCCCCAGCTTAGCCGTCAGGTGTTGGAGTTTTCCCCGGTGAACGAGAGGGTCGCTGCCCTGCGCCTTCGGGTCGGGGACAGGTGCCTCACTGTCATTTCGGCTTATGGACCGAATGGCAGTGCAGAGTACCCGACCTTCTTGGAGTCCGTAGGAAGGGTACTGGAAAGTGCTCCGACTGGGGACTCCATCGTTCTACTGGGGGACTTCAACGCCCACGTGGGTAGCGACAGTGTTACCTGGAGGGGCGTGATTGGGAGGAACGGACTCCCCGATCTGAACCCGAGTGGTGCTCTGTTATTGGACTTCTGTGCTAGTGACGGTTTGTCCATAACGAACACCATGTTCAAGCATAAGGGTGTCCATCAGTGCACGTGGCACGAGGACACCCGAGGTCGGAGGTCAATGATAGACTTTGTGGTCGTATCATCTGACCTCCGGCCGTATGTCTTGGACACTTGGGTGAAGAGAGGGGCTGAGCTGTCCACTGATCACCACCTGGTGGTGAGTTGGAGCCGCTGGCGGAGGAGGAAGCTGGACAGACTTGGCAGGCCCAAACGTGTTGTGAGGGTTTGTTGGGAACGTCTAGCGGAACCCTCTGTCAGAGGGGTTTTCAACTCTCACCTCCGGGAGAGCTTTGACCAGATCCCAAGGGAGGCTGGAGACATTGAGTCTGAATGGACCATGTTCTCCACCTCCATTGTTGACGCGGATGTTCGGAGCTGTGGCCGTAAGGTTTCCGGTGCCTGTCGTGGCGGCAATCCCCGATCCCGGTGGTGGACACCGGAAGTAAGGGATGCCGTCAAGCTGAAGAAGGAGTCTTACCGAGCTTGGCTAGCTTGCGGGACGCCTGAGGCAGCTGACCGGTACCGGCAGGCTAAGCGTGCTGCGGCCCGGGCGGTGGCGGAAGCAAAAACTTGGGTATGGGAAAAGTTTGGGGAGGCCATGGAGGAGGACTATCGGTCGGCCCCGAAGAAATTCTGGCAAACCGTTCGGCGCCTCAGATGGGGAAAGCAGTACCCTGCCAACACTGTTTACAGTGGAGGCGGGGTACTGTTGACTTCGGGATATTGTCGTCCGGTGGAAGGAATACTTTGAGGACCTCCTCAATCCCGCTGTTACGCCTTCCGTAGAGGAAGCAGAGGCTGGGGACTCAGAGGCTGACTCATCCATCACTCGGGCTGAAGTCACTGAGGTAGCTCGGCAGCTCCTCGGTGGCAAGGCACCGGGGGTGGATGAGATCCGCCCTGAGTACCTCAAGTCTCTGGATGCAGTAAGGCTGTCTTGGTTGACACGCCTCTGCAGCATCGCGTGGCAGTCGGGGACAGTGCCTCTGGATTGGCAGACCGGGGTGGTGGTTCCTCTATTTAAAAAGGGGGACCGGAGGGTGTGCTCCAACTATAGGGGGATCGCACTTCTCAGCCTCCCGGGTAAAGTCTATTCCAGGGTGCTGGAGAGGAGAATCCGGCCGATAGTCGAACCTCGGATTCAGGAGGAACAATGCGGTTTTCGTCCTGGTCGTGGAACACTGGACCAGCTCTATACCCTCCACAGGGTGCTTGAGGGTGCATGGGAGTTTGCCCAACCTGTTCACATGTGTTTTGTGGACTTGGAGAAGGCATTCGACCGTGTCCCTCGTGGCATTCTGTGGGAGGTGCTTCGGGAGTATGGAGTCCGGGGCCCTCTACTAAGGGCCGTGCGGTCTCTGTATGACCGGAGCAGGAGCTTGATTCGCATTGCCGGCAGTAAGTCAGACCTGTTCCCGGTGCATGTTGGACTCCGGCAGGGCTGCCCTTTGTCACCGGTTCTGTTCATTATTTTTATGGAATATACAGAATTTCTAGGCGCAGCCAGGGGGCGGAGGGAGTCCGGTTTCGGGACCACAGGATCTCATCTCTGCTTTTTGCGGATGATGTTGTCCTGTTGGCTCCTTCGAATCAGGACCTGCAGCATGCACTGGGGCGGTTTGCAGCCGAGTGTGATGAGAATGAGAGACGGCTGGGATGAGAACGGCTGGGATGAGAATCAGCACCTCCAAGTCCGAGGCCATGGTTCTCGACCGGAAAAAGGTGATATGTTCCCTCTGGGTTGGAGGAGAGTTCTTGCCTCAAGTGGAGGAGTTCAAGTATCTTGGGGTCTTGTTCATGAGTGAGGGAAGGATGGAGCGTGAGATTAACAGACGGATCGGTGCAGCGGCAGCAGTAATGCGGTCGTTGTACCGATCTGTCGTGGTAAAGAAGGAGCTGAGCCGAAAGCTCTCGATTTACCAGTCAATCTACGTTCCTACCCTCACCTATGGCCATGAACTCTGGGTCATGACCGAAAGAACGAGATCTCGGGCACAAGCGGCTGAAATGTGTTTCCTCCGCAGGGTGGCGGGCCGCTCCCTTAGAGATAGGGTGAGGAGCTCTGTCACCCGGGAGGAGCTCAGAGTAGAGCCGCTGCTCCTCCACGTCGAGAGGGGCCAGCTGAGGTGGCTCGGGCATCTTTATCGGATGCCACCTGGACGCCTTCCTGGGAAGGTGTTCCGGGCATGCTCTACCGGGGCCTCAGGGAAGACCCAGGACACGCTGAAGGGACTATGTCTCTCGGCTAGCCTGGGAACGCCTCGGGATACCCCCGGAAGAACTGGAGGAAGTGTCCGGGGAGAGGGAAGTCTGGGCATCCCTACTTAGACTGCTGCCCCCGCGACCCGGCCCCAGATAAGCGGTTGAAAATGGATGGATGGATGGACAAGCATGGTCCTACAGCAATAGATGCCGTGAAGAGATGAACTGAAATACCTGCCATCTTAGTTTCCTGGTTTTTCAGGTCTGCTCCCTCCCCCAGTATCAAAGTGGCCAGGCCGCCAATCAGAGAAGTGCCTCATGAGCATAGCCCGCTCAAAACAGCTAGTGTTTCAAGCCAGCACAGACGGGGAGAAGAGGTCGCCCCAGTGGCAGCCTTAAGCATCTGGGGGCCTGTTTCAAAAGCAAATATGGGGCCCAATAAAACATAAAGAATTTCATAATTTTGCTGAATGAAAGCTCACCCCTTAGCCTATCCAGTGAAATTTCAGCATTTCTGGATGAAATTTGATTTTTATTTGTGATTATTTATTAAAATATTGGCAATAACATATATGCATGTGTGAATGTGATAAATTTCTCAAAAACTAAAATGTGTAACTCGCCCAACAAGCTAGCTGCATTGCAAACTAGGGACGTCTTCGTGTACTTTAGGCATCATTGAATTAGAAATTTAAAAAAGTTGCCACCTAAAATGATCAAAGGTTTAAATACAAATGGCACAAAGACCCCTCATTCTTTGTTTTCTTATGAGGGGACAGAGTCACAGGAGAGCTCTACAACATAATCTATAATATATTTGAGGTCGATGTCTGTCTCTCTATGTGTATGTACACGTTTTTCTCCTACATTTCTCAACCGATTATCAGCAAATTTGGTGTGAATATCCACTTGGACACAAGGAAGGACTTGACGTCGCCCGGTTTTTGAAAAGCGGTCATGCACGCAAACAAAATGGCAATTTTGCTCTAGGTAGCGGGTAGCAGCTAGTCACTGGGATAATGATACGGTAAAATTTGGACTAATTCGAACTTCGAAATCCCATCAACATAATATAAAGTCGCTTGACTAGACTAGGTTTTGAAGCATTCGGTGACTCTATTGCCAGACCTGAATTCAAATTTGCATAGTTATAAACATTACGCAACACTGGGTGATGTAGTATTCCTCTGCTTTGTTAAAGAATAAGGCTGGCTTTGCCTTAGCCATAAAGCTGTATCTAAAACCATCAATACATTTTCAGCTTGTTCACCATTTTCATGTTTTCATTCAATTGCTATGCCATGTTCTTTCGCTCAAAGTACATGTAGCTAACGTTATATTTAAACGCAGCACAGTGTGTAACGTTAATGTTATGCACTGATAACAGAGAAGTGAAAATCGAACAGGTCCACACCGTTCATTTTCTGCCCGCTGTTTCTGCGTGGATATGCTTGAACTCTGACTTGTCCCAGAAAACTCGCCTCTTGTTGGCTTTGGTTGGGTTATGTCCAGAACTCCTTGGATATAACTTAACTTATAACATAACTTCTTGGAACTTGGAAGCATGTTCGTTTTTAAGCTGCCTAATTTCCATCTAATACTCATCAGACACCAATGAAAGGAAAGCAGAAGAGTTCTTTAAAGTTGCAAAAAAAAAAAATCACATTTTACCTAGCAGAAAATATTTTGACTGGGTCAGTTCCAGTAGCTACCAGACCGTGACCTGGCACAAACCCAAATCCATTATCATAATGTTCGTGGATAATTTAATGTGTAAAAAAATGCAAAAAATAAAATAAAATTGATAAATATTGCCATAAAATGTATACATCAAAGCTCATTGTTATACACAATATTGAATACCCCCGTAATGCAGCAAGCGAATTACTTTTTTATTTGTTCACATGCTAACTGATAAGTCCAAGGCGCTAGCAAAATTGGCTAAAGTAACGACTATATTTCTGAAATTCTCGGAGCATCAACTACCATTGCTCTTTTGCAGCAATTGCTCATTCGCAGACAATGAATAATCACGACACTTCTTTTCCAGCTCAGCGTGCATGCAACTATTAAAATTTGACAGAGAAAACCCCTAACTATGACCACCGTGAACCGTATATTCTGCGCATTCGCCGCAACTCAGAGAAGGGGCCCCGTCTAGGGGGATTTTGAGGCACCTGCCGGGGGTGCGCTACAATGCCTTCATAGAAGGCTTAATGGGGTTTTTATAAGTCATTGCAAAATGTGCCAATTTGAGTGGTCTTCAGGGATCCCAAGCATTTGCCGTTTTTGGGGGACTCAAATATTTTCCCAATTTGCCTTTCCTGGCTGTGCAGCTCTGCATGTTTTCATACTGACAACGTAAAGGATGTTAACCCCTTTGCGCAGAAGCCAAATCTGTTACCTGATTTAAGGCTTTATAATTTAAGATTGCAGCTTTACAGACAGGAAAACTTTGGCTCAATTGAGTCTAGACACTTGAAGCATTTAGACTCCCATCAAATTATAGTTTATTTTTATGATTTTGTTGGAGAAAAGGGGCTGCAAACATAAAAAATCTTCATGAGAATTCACCATTGAAATAGAAAAAAAAAAATAATGCTGACAATTGAAAAACTGCTGGGGCCTAAAACTATACATTTCTGGGATCATAAACTTCTTGACCACAAGTACAATTCATCTTTAACATTCCATTTTAGATTACCCGCTTGCTATGAGACAAATTAGACAGCTATCCAGGTGTCTCTCCAAAGTCTGAGATCCATCAACATTTTTAACTGTCAAATCATACATTAATCATATATGTAACACAAATAAACTTTTGGGGCTTGAAATTCGGCATGAACTAATGATTTTCTGGTTGAGTTTTGCATGAATTAATCAATATCAGTGCAGTGGAACATCATTGGTCACCAGTAACCTCTCAAAACATGCCTTTTCTCCATAATAAAGTTAACAATATTGTCCATTTCTCTTCGAAGTACCCCAAGCATTAAATGAAGTGCAGATTTAACAGCTATAACATTCACGCAAGACCAAACATGATATGAATAAAAAGCTAACCGCTCTCACATCCGAGCTCATAACCTTACACCTTATAAGGGTAAAAACTCACTAACTCAGTAATATCTGAATTCTGAAATACACCTTATTTTAACAGAACAGAAATTTCACTTTCAGGAAAAAAATACAACGACATATGCCTTCATATTCATCAGAGTGGTGTAATGAACGTACCGAGGGATCTACCGACCTGCGTGGGATGTATGCATTTGGAGAAACGAAAACCTCGGCATTCGATGTCTTTAAACGCGGTATAGATTTTACAGCAAAAAGCCAAATTAAGCAAAATGCAAACAGAGTAGAAGTATAACCTGTTTTCTTCATTGATGCCCTCCTCCAGAGACAGATGTATCGGGTAGAAGGAACGTTCCAGTTCTGTTTCATTCGGAATAATTCCCGTTGACCGCGTCCATACAACATTTAAATCTCGTAAATGAAACTGAACACTTCAGAACGGTCTCGAGTGTCTTTATTTCTTTGATATCGCATCATTTTCAGCTGCGCAACCGCGGCCAACATTCGAAGAATACAACCGACCTTACTTTTACGCATAGCTTTGCATCCCATTCTTATTGTCCGATCAATGTATTTCAGTTAGAGAGGAAAGTTAAGACACTGGGGAATGGGATAAGAAACGAGTCTGTCAATACATCGTTACCGGGGAAGCTTCACGAGGACGTGAACTATAACTGTAGAGTTACGCAGATGAATCTGAGTATATAATTGAGTGACTGGCTGTCGACACCAGTACTTTGGTGGATAGAAGGGAGCGCTGAATTTGTCGATGGAGGAATCTAAGCGTTAATCCATGGGAGGGAACTACGCATATTTTGTGTGTGATGATTGTAACTGACAGTAGAATGTGAGAGAAGCAATACTATGTCGGATTTTTTTCTTCACAAAACGTATTTTTTTAACCATTAATTGGAATACTGTTGGCTCACTGTAGCTAAAATGGTTGCTACAGAGCAGTACGTTTTTTTTCTGTCGCAAGTGATAATTTTTTAAAACTACTGGATCGATACTATGGGCAAGGATATTGACCAGTTTGCACATCAGGCTTAGCTGAGGAGTTTAATCCATGCTACTCCTGAAACACAGGGATTGGAGGGAACTTCTCCATACCATAAATCGCGTTTCAGGCTCTGCCTGGTTGTGAATATCCAATAGCTGATCCGGGGGTGCCATCTTGTGGTCGAGTACTGTAACTTAAGTGCTTACATTTGCATATCTATAGACGCGAGCGTCTACATCTGCAGAAAGGGGTTAACTGAAATGGTTGAAACATGGGTTACATCGCCTATGTGTGTCACTATACCTGGATGTGTGTGGTTTTTTTTTACTGAATTCTTCCCATTATTTTAAAGACCCATGGGACATATTTTAAACAAATAAATACAGCACAATCAGGGACTTTTAAGGATTAGAGCATTACTGAGACTGGAAAAATGATTTCAATGAAGCTAGACACTTATATAATAAAAAACACATATAATTTGGAATTAAACCTTATTTACTTTAATTTTGGACAAAAAAAGGGTCACAAATTCATGAAAATTTGTGTTTTGCAATGGAATACTGAGAAACCAAAAATTGCTGGGAGGTAAAACAATATATTTCCTGCATCATAAACTTATTGACCAGAAGTGTGCTACATCTTAGTCAGCTGTCTTCAGCGTAACCCTATCTGTAAAGCCAAATATAAGCCCCCTCCCTCTCCAAACAATTAAAAACTGAGATTTTTGCTTTCATGTGAATTATAAATAATGCAATGTATTTCTTCCAGCTAACTGCTTTTATGCAAGGTATACATTTTTGTGTCAAGTGTAAGTAGATATTATTATTTTTAATATTTTTAACATGTAAAATGAAGGGGGGTTGTAATGTGCCTATCCATTTGGTCTCTAAGGGTTGTGCTTCGCACACTGCTGATGTGCATGAAGGACAGGAAGTTGAGGACTGGACTCAGGTGCAAGGATGGCACAGCAGAAAAGCACATCTGATGCAATTCAAAGGAATCGAGGTTCCTGAATAATATTTTTAGTAATACAAAACACTGGGCTTGAGCAACAGTAACAATACATTACTAAAACAGAAAAAAGGAAGCAAGGTTCCTGATGATAAAGTTAAAGTTCTGACATTAACAAGACATAGCACCAAGTTCAAGAGTTAGAATATAAACCCACAAAAATTTGGGAGATAACTCGATACAAGACTAGAGGTTAAACACGGGCATGTGGCTTACGAGACTTTGCAAAGACGAGTGCGAAGCTCTTTCTTAAATAGCACAATGCTACCACACAGTGGAAATGAGTAACAGCTGAATGATATGATCGCAGGGCTGAGAATGCAACCCAGTTCTTTACAGACTGGTGTGTTAGAAGGCTGGAGGCGGAACCTTACAGTCTGCAAAGTAAAGAGAAAACTAACGAAATTATTTTGCTATAAGGACTTAAGAATATCATCCCAAATTATGTAGTAGGGTCCCAAAAATGAAAAATAATGCTATGTCATCCTCATAGATCCTGTGTTGGCAATATACGCAGATGAAGTCATTATCTTGTACATTTTGCTATAACCCAAATTATATTTATTATTATTCTATTACAACATATTATGGCATTTTACAAATTTCACAACTTCAGATCAGCCGACGAGCTGATTAACGTTCATTTTGGACAAAAGACAAGTGTGTCTTGCTCTGGTACTATTGGTGTGATGTTTCTCATGTTGCAACAAGGACAACCTGCTAAAATTAAAAATCATCAGGTTTCTTATATAAAACTGTAGCCAATATGAAACATTGAAAATAATTTAAATCTAACAAGCAGAACAACATACCAATTGGCTTAGTCGTGTGGCATCTTATCCAGGCCGTATGATTCCCTGTGAAATAAGTCTTATTACTTGATAAAATTGGGAAATTTAACAATAGAATCATTAGCTCAATGGAGAAATGGTGAAAATATAAAGGTATTTCCCTAAACTATCTGTTCTCAATTCTGTTATCTGTGCTTAGTAAGGGTTGGAACAAAATTCACAAAGCAAGGTCTCTACATGCTAGATTGCAATCTCTCAACTGAATCGGCTCTTCACTGTGTCTCCTGTATTTTTTTCTGGTGGGCTCACTGATGATGTAAAAAATGAACACTGAATTTTGAAAGGTGCCTCTATGTGTTAGCAATGATAACATTGTGTATTTACATTAATATGATGTAAGACATTTAAATAGTTCTGTGACAAAACTGGAATTTATCATAAATATATTTTGTTATTCTCCAAGCATTTCATGACTGTAGTCACATTACCGTGGTTTTATGTTGTTGCTATGAGGTTAGACAATTTTTTTTGTAATTGATACTTATTATGAAATATTCCCATTGATTACATAACATGACATAACAGGACTGTTAGCCACCTAAAGAGCAAAGGGTTGAAGCGATTTCCTGAAAATTTTTAGGACACTTAAGGGCATACCTAACATTGCTTCCTATGGTCTCAGATCCTATTTGCTTCCCAGCGCTTTTTCACACGAAACGGGTGTATCGCAATCTATGTAATTAGCTTGTGCTCACTCATGCGTGACATGTTGAGTATGTGCAATTGCACAAAAAAGCACTGAACCATTGTCTATCAACCGATGTGAAAGAATTTTCCAAAAAATTGTAAAATATGAATTTTAGGGCAATTCTTCAAAGTGGGACATGTTTTTGATACACCCTGTAGTGGTCAGCAAAGTTAGCAGAGGGTTTTCACTTGTGGTCAGGTGGCTTTTGCAAAAATGCCATGAGGATCACCAAAGACAGTAGTGGAAGGACAGTGTATCGCAACTCCCTTGCAGAAAGGAAGCCCTGATGTGGAGAGAAAGTATGGAAACACAGATCACAACTTCATATGACATTGATGGGGGCATAATGTGCCTAACAGGCTAATTACTGCTGAATTGTCTGCACTGTCAATTTTACTGCTCATTCCATGATACCTGATGATAAAAAAAACATTTGTTAATACTTGTTCGAGGCAACATTATTCTGCAAAATTACTTCTGATGGTCAGTTAATCCAGAGTATAAGGAGACATGAACTTTGAGTAGTGTCATAGTGTTAAACACGATGGCACGATGGAAGGAGCTCTCTGAAATTGTTCGTACCCCAGTTAGGCCTTGCATGATGTTGATGCTGTTAAATGCTGGCATGGAACTGTAAGAAACACCAATAGGCATTTCAAATAGGCTGGGTCACTGAAAAATAGTGGTAATAGAGGGGAAAAACAGAAGTGAAGTGCCTCTGATGTTCATTATCTGCATATGACATAAAAAAAAAATTAGAGGTTGACAGCACAACAACTCAGTGATGACATTAATAGAGCCAGAAGTGAAGAGATGAAAGTATCAAGATCTATTATATCCAGACACATGTGTGAAAATAGTCAGATTGGTCATGTTGCTGCTAAGAGCTGGCAACATCCAAAAAAAAAAAAAGACTTGAGTTTACCAATAAATTCAAGGATTGGACACCAATGGACTGGGACTGAAGAATCAAAGTTCAAAATTTTCTCACCCAAACACAGAACATATGTACGCTGAAGAGTTAGAGAACGTTTCAAAAAATGACAGTTCACTAAAAAATGGAGGTGGTAATATTGTGGTTTGGGGTTCAGTCTGCTCGAGGGGAGCTTGTGATCTCTTAAAAATCGATGGAATCAGGAATCAAATCAAATTTACAGCATCCTCGAGTGGCACAAATTGCCATCTGGATAGAGTCTGGTTGGCCGGGAATTTTAGGTTTAACAAGATAATGACCCGAAACATGTTTTTCAGTTGTGCAAGAATTATTTGTCGGAAAAAAAACATCTAGCGACATAAAACTTCTGACTTGGCCTGCTCAAAGTCCAGACCTTAATCCCATCGAGCAAATCTGTTGTAACATCGAAATAATCTCTCTGGAATGACGTCAAACTATATGGAATGGTTTTGCAAGAGTGAAAATAAACCATGTGAAAACTTTGCCTGGAAGATTAAATGCTGTAATCAAAGCAGAGGGTGGCCACACAAGATATTGACTTTTCCTCTGAAAAATACATCATTTTCTTTACTATATATTGTTATCTTTTTTTATTTTCATATATATGATCCAATATTACATGAAATAAACTATGCCTACTCTGCTGGTGGTCGACAGCATGGGGTATATCCCCGAAATTCACCAATTATCAAAGCCCTCTTTATTAGATTCCCCTTTACAAGACCTACAATATGAGGCAAATTTCAGGTCTGTGTAAGTAATTGTTCCAGAGATGTGGTAAAAAAAAGATTTTTTAAATATATAGCGCCACCTGTTGTCAAACCTAGGAGCGCACACTTGCCCAAAATCTAATCAGTTCATCCTCTCTACCATATCTACCCATATGCTAAAAGTGAGAAGCCAATGTTAAGTTATTATTTTTTTTAAAGATCATTTTTTGGGGATTTTTTCCTCCACCCAACAGTTATACAGTAGAGAGAGACAGGAAAGCTGGGGAGAAGAGCGGGGAAGACATGCAGCAAATGACCCAAGCCGGAACCGAACCCGGGTCGCCGCAAGAAGGATGCAGCCCCTATGGTGCGCGCTCCCAGACCGAGGAGCCACCAGGGTGCAGGAAAAGTGGTTTTGTGACTTATCGCACGAATGGCTAAAATCGCTGCGGACACAGCGGCGGCGGGTGGGGCGAAACCATGATATCCCCGAAACTCTTATTTCGGGGACATAACAAAAAGAAGATAAATCAGAAACCAAGTACTGTTCAATTATTAAGTGTATAATCACTGCACACACCTGTATTTTCCTCATATATACCACCTTCTGAAATATTCTCTCTTTCATTAGGAAATAAAACCATTACTTTTTTTCCACCATAAGCTAGCAGAGACTTTGGAAAAGGGGGTGTGCGAAGTTTTGAGCTGATATCTTAAGTTATGTAACACACTAAAAACCAATAGAGAATGCCAAAAACTCCACAAAAGCCACACACACGTTCTAGCCTTCCAGAACTGGAATTTGATAACAAAGATTAAGGGTCTGTAAGTGCTGCAAGGCTACCAGATGGTTTGTCTGCTCACTTGCCAAGGGAATCATAGAAAGCCACAGTAGAGGGACAGCTTACAAGTGTTTGGCATCTCCTGCCTAGAGAGGAAGCCCTGGGGTTGGGAGATTAGATGGATGCACAGACTTGTTTGGACTTTTGATTCTTGCAATAGATAGATTCTGCCTGGTGACCATTTCATTTTACAATGCCAAATGCAACAATATCCACTAAACAGATATTGAAAATATGTGATGTACATTTTTGAACAAAATATTTTGTGATCTGCAATCATTCTTTTGTCAGGTAGAATGGAATCAAACTAAATTAGTTTATTCAGGCTTTTCAGGGAATTAAAGACCCTATTGTGTTGCAGAATTGACATATTTCAAAGAACTTTTTAATCCTAGCCTTTTCAAATTGCATCAAATTCTTTAATGAAATAGGCTGTGATTCTACTAATCAGACAACACAAGTTTATGTCAACAAAGTCAAGCTCTGGATAATGAACTCTTTGAATTTACAAATTTGAAGTCCATTAACCTGAAGGAAGTATTAAATAGAATCAAATATTAAGTCACTTTTTAAAAAGGTAAATTGAACTGGTTTGAAAGTGAAGGTTTTCCTGGTGTTTTGCTTCCCTCTGGAATATATCCTTTGTAAAGTGATGTGTCTCTGTCCATTTGTAAATGGAGGTTCAAATCACTGGCCCCGTTTACATGGGTCCAAAAATCCTATTTACAATCAGATTGAAAGATCAATCAGATTCAAAATGTCTCATATAAACACCTTAGCCAATCTGATTCACTCGGATCCGATTGTATTTCGGATCGGATTGTAAGAGGTAGTCTAAGCCGATTGATAATCCGCTCCATGCTCCATGTAAACGACTGAGTGGAGCGGATTGTGTTGATAAAGAGAATTGTTCGGTCCGTGCATGCGCTCCTAGTTCGTAAGAGGCTCGTAAGTGAAGTGTCGTACGCAGAGTGACGTAATGCGCAGGTAAAAAATCGGATTCAGCTGGGGCCATGTCAACGCGAATTGAACGTGGATCTCTTTACTTAAACTTAATGTATACATATCAAATCAGATTCACTTATTCCAATCGATTCCAATCAGATTGAGGAAAACTACCCATGTAAACATGGCCAGACTGACAGTCTTTTAACACAATAGAGACTGCCTGTCCGTATGCATGCGTATGTGAATGTGCAAGTGCACGCATTCGTAAAAGTGTGCATGGGAGCATATGTACAAAAGTCCATTACTTCAACAATGCTTAGGGAGGTCCTCTTCCAAAGAAAAGTCTATTTCTTATTTATGACTACAGTTCATAAGCTGGCAAATTATGGAAAATCCAAGTAAAAAATCAAAAACAAGAGGGTACTCAGAGAGCGCATACCTCCCCTGGAGTTGTTCTGGAAATGTAATCATCTCTTACCATTCTTGCAGTCCAACTTCCCATAAAAATTTTGCAGTAATCTGTCGGATGGTTTCTGAGTAAGACGGTTTCTGAGTAATCCTGCTGACAAACATACTTATTAACACACAGAAACATATGATCACAATGCCTCCTGGCAGAGGTAATGAGTTATTTGCAAGGTCCATTTGCCCCCTGATATTCTGAAAGCAAAACAATAGATTATGTGATGCTTTAACTTGTGATTTCTATTTTTTATTGAAAATTTACACGTATTTGAAATCTGATGCCTGTACCCCCATTGCCCCACCCCCATTGCCTGGGGCTCCCATTTATCCTGCACCAGATTCCATCAACTTGACTCCATTTTAGCACAAATATCCATGTCTATACAATTTAATGA
The DNA here is from genome assembly GCA_029721435.1 of Gymnothorax reevesii. Taxonomy (NCBI): domain Eukaryota; kingdom Metazoa; phylum Chordata; class Actinopteri; order Anguilliformes; family Muraenidae; genus Gymnothorax; species Gymnothorax reevesii. The sequence continues at coordinate 36,598,525 of CM056578.1, forward strand.
ATACTGTGAACAACTATTTTAGTCATGGTCTGGAATTCATTAATCTACAGTATATTATAGTTAAAAGATTCCAGAGAAACCATAGCAACCTCTGTGATGAGGCCGACTACCAATACCAGATGCAGAGGACAGTACTCAAGTAAAACCTTGACATGCCTTAATAATGATCATGAGCTCGCAGGACTGTCAGTACTTCAGAAAACTCGTGTCAGTGAACTCAGTTCGTCATGAGTCATTGAATGGAAGTTAAGACTACTTTGCAAAGACGTGGGCATATCAACACTCTTTAGACACCCCGCTGACTTCTCTGGGCTGAAGCTGCTCTGAAATGGTCTGATAGGGAAGTGTAAAGCAGTGCGATTGCCAAACCAGTCCATCTTTCAAATTATTTTTGGAAATAATGGGCTTTGTATTTTCCTGGACCAAGGAGAAGGACCATTCCAACTGATATCCTCAACATGTTCAAAAGCCAGAATCTGTCACAGTCTGGACTTGTATTATTTTATTCAGCATGGGTAAGTTGTACTTCATTGTAGGCACAATTGATGCATAACAGATTTGGAACAACATGTAGTACGAGCCTTCCAGACATGTTTTCCCGGGATACTCCAGCTTGTTCCAGTGGAATAACACCAATACTTTCCACGTATTTCAAAGATTGTATCCTTTTTTCCTAGAAATAAGGACGTATTTGGTATCCTCTTGTACATATCTTTGTCATTTTTTTTCCACACAATTTTTCCTTAAGCAAAGTCCACTGACCATATAAGAGGAACTGAAACATAAATGAACTGGGACGCATAAGATTTCTCAGAGAGTTGAGGCAAAGGGAATTCCCTGAGGTCAACGCTCTTTTAATCCATACAAAAGTGACTGCACAGCATTACAAGATTAGAAACACTGACCCTATAAAAAAGCAAGTTTGCAAGAAGGCACTTTTGCACACTTATTCATTAGCGCTTGAGTGACACAATATACGCAGCTAATATGAGAGCCTCATTAACTTCAGCCCTTGTCAGCAAAGAATTAAGGGAGAGTTAGCATGGCACACCAGGGACTGTTTTGTGATAAATTAGACAGGAGAAAAACAACATGAAGAAAATATGCTGCAGATTTTATTTCACACAGACTACTGATTAGACGTAAATAGCCGCATACCATCAAATTGACTGTACATAGCAAGTGGCACCATTGAGCCAAGCTTGGACACCCTGTAATGAAAGATCACTGCTGTGTTTACATACACTTCAAGTTCTCATTCAGTTGTTTGACCATAGTATCTCAGAATTCAACAACTCAGCAAGTCGCTATATGAAACTCTGCTTCCAAAGAGGTTGGGATGCTATGAGAAATATAAATAAGGACAGACTGCAATGATTTGTAAATCATTTAATCTCAATAATGTATTGAAAATGGTGCAAAGACAACTTATCAGATAAAGCAAATGTGGGTAAATGGAGCAAAAACATGCATTTAAGCCTTTATTTCAGGTGCAAACTGGGACTGACATTTCAATTCCAGTTTGCACCGTTAATAAAGGCTTTAATCAGTCTGTGTGCTCCAGTTACCCTTTTTTGCTTTATTGCATTTGGGTCCTGTTCCTGAGAAGCTCCAGACTACTGAAGTCAGCTGCTGCGCAGTGGAATTCTTTTGTTATGCACCAGTGATCAGATGTTGAAACTGAGAAGTATCAAATGTGGGCTTATTTTGAATTTAATGCCAGCAACACATTTTTAAAAAGTTAGGAAAGGGGGGATGTTTACCACTGTGGTCCATCACCTCTTCTTTTAACAACGCTCTGTTTTGGAACTGAGGAGACAAACTGTTGTACTTTTGAAAGTAAAATATTTTCCCATTGGTGCCTGATGTTGGATTTCAACTGCTGAACACTTTGTAGCCCCCTTTGTCATATGTTTTTATTTCATAATGTGCCAATTTTCAGTGGGTGACAGGTCTGGACTTCAGGCAGGCCAGTTTAGCACCCAGACTCTTTTACTATGATGCCATGTTGTTGTAACTTGTTCAGAGTGTGGTGTTTGGCATTGTCTCGCTGAAATGAGCAAGGCCAGTATATAGACTAGACAAAACAAAGAGTGTTAGTGGGATTAGTACTTAATTAGTAAAAGGGTTGAAGGAAGCTAAACGAGAAGTAAAGGAAATTTGTGAAACACCGGAAAACTTCCAAAATCACCCGAAATGTGACAGCTTCCAGACAGGAAAGTGCACTGACATAAATACAAAGTTGAAGCCATACCTAACAGGGGGAGACAATGGTGCAAGGAACTGGCAATGGTATTAAAAATAACAAAATACAAATGAACCTATCAGAGAAATAAGACTAACAGAAAATGTGAACTGTAAAAAAAAAAAACCAGATGATAACATGTCCCCTCCCAACCTTTTTGAAACCGTATTCAAAAGCCAAATTTCTATTTCAACATCTCATGTTGTGTTTTGACTATTTTCAGTTGAATATCAAATTTTTACAATTTGCAAATCATTACATTCTGCTTTTACTTACATTTTACACAGTGAAACTTAATAGCACTACTTTTAGCAACTACTTTTAGCTTTATCCCCCCAAATATTTATCTTTTTGGTTGGAGCAAAATGATGGCAATTACAACCTAATTTTTATTCTCTTTTGTTTTCAAGAAGCAGAATCCTGCTATGCGGCGTACAGCAGGTGATGGAGCCCCTGGGGTACGGTGGTAGAGAGCCCGCGGCATTATGCCATGGATCTCCCCATGTCACATCCTTTGCTGTAATCATTAGTGACAGGACGAGCTGCTCTTATTGATCTCCTCTTCGTCAGCCATAATCAGATAATGATTCAGAGCTGATAGATGGATCTGCTACACTTGGGGTTTTTTCAGAAGTCCGCCAGGGGGTGGACAGGTTGAAGGATATAACTCTGAGAGAAATGTGAAAGAGGAGAGAGCTTTGATTTGTGATCTTTTTCATCTCCATCAGACTGTATGGTACGTGACAAGAGGGCAACTACTGCAAAAATCAAAGTCTCTTGTTCCATGGATTGGTGAAGTAGCAGAGATGGGTCAAATACCTACTTGAAACATTTCAGCCAGTGAAATGAGCAGATTGCTGAGAATTGTTGATGAGGCCTTCTAACATTTACATCATATGAAAGAACAATTCCTGTATTTTCAATATTTGGAGAGATAATAAACATTGCCAATAAGGTTAATATATGAAGTATTAGAAAAGCATGTTACTCTAAAACAAATATTAACCATATAATTTACTAAATGAAATTGTGCATGCTTATTGCATGCATTATATAATGAAGCATCCAGTATTTGACTTAAGCTAAGTGCTAATGTTTAGTAATACACGGTGCACCACTTCCTTCCATCATTTTGAGTAATTACACTGTTTCAATTCATTCTTTCTGAGTGCAGGTCTATGTTTTAAAACCTGACATCTGGCCCCTTTCTAAGCTGTATCTGTGGTTTTAGATGGTTCTCATCTTGTGGAAATATCCTGTGACCCCCTGTAGATGAAATCCCAACTCAAACTGAGTTTGCAATTAATCACTGCAGGTAGCTGTCATTCACACATCAGTCCCACCAAATGTCAAATTGCCATATCTATGAAAATGGCCTCCACCTGCTTCATGATTCCAAGTTCCATTAAATACACATTATGAATCGGAGAATGGGGTGCTCTCAGTTCACTTGACTCCTCTCTTCCGAATGATTTGCCAGTAGAGACCACGATTATTGAATGAGGTGCTGCAATCAAATTCGCAGCAGGTACAGCCAGCCTGTGCATATGTAAACTCAATGTCATCTTATCATATGAGCCCAACAAACTGAGTTGTTGACATGCATGGCAATGCACTTCAGGCCTGCATTATAAATAGGCCCTCAAGTGGCTTGTGCATTTGCATGTTACAGCCATGAGCTGCTGATGAAGTCAAGTCTACAAAATAGTCTGAATTATTTATAATTTTCTTATTTTTCGCTGAGCCTGAATCACACTTGATGAGCACTGAAAATGCCAAGAAGAATCCAGTGAGATCCACTTACAATACATGGTTTGCAAAAAACATTACGCTGGGAAAAGGCACAGCTCCAGTATCCAGAGCATTAGTGACAGAGTGTGCAAATTATTTCTTGAAAAATTACCTGGAACTTGCATACAAATGTCAACCTACACCACAAAATAAAAATGTCGAGTTTGCTAAAATAGGTGGACCAATTTTGATTGAACCCAGGTCACACAGGATCGTATTCATGAAACTATAGTGCAGCTAAAGACCGAGCTAAGATCCGTTTTGCTTGCTTCGTGACTCAGCCTCATACAGGCAAATGCACCATTTTAAGTGCCATTTCACATGCATCTCACAAACATAACATCAAATACCAGCAAATATTTTAATGTCGCTTAATTGCCACTGGATTCCAGTATTGATAGTTATAATGTATTTTTCAACTAATAAATGTTAGAAACATTGTTTACTCATCGTTGGTCAGTGCAAAGTCACATAATTTATTATATGCATGATATGCACAGTTTTCATTGTGTACAGTTAATTTACTTCCTCCTCATTTGAATAGCCGTTCATTCGCAGGAAGTCCTGCGGTGCATTATGTACCATGAATCATTAGCGTTGTCAGGTAGTGCTAAGTCAACATTGCTGACACACAAGTGGCAGCTTTCTCATGCCTGAAGAAATGAAATGTCTGTGTCTGTCTGACTGAGCCTGCATTTCACGGTTTAGCTTCATCTTGTCCAGTGAAACCACGGTTATTGGGACACCTATAGTCACCTCCTACAGTGAATGATGCTGTTGAACAACAAAGGAAAATGAAGATATAAATACAGGGACCAAATCACAGGAACCGCGCTTGGTAAGATATTTGAAAAAGACCCCATGAGGCACATGGAAGCATAGTTCATAAAATCCCTTTGACGAGAAGGACTAATTTTGGACAGTGTCGAGTAGTCAGGGCACGATAGTTATAGGTCTATTATAGAGGTTCTGAGAAAATGTGATTTTTAGGTTTCCAAGTGTTCTATTAAATCGTGTATTTAAAAAATTTTTTTCACCAGTCACTCTTTTGCGGCATGGTTCAGAGGTACATTGAACACCTAGGTTTTCACAGGAGTGTAACCGCAACATCACAGTCAAAATTGCCAAAAATGGACATGTCACCTCAGTGTTCCGACAATATTAGCACATGATGTGACATAACACATGGTGATTGGTGGAAGGTAAGTTTGTTTGTGATGGAAGACAGACTATTCTGTAATAAAATTCATGTTTACTCATCAAAATGTCAATGTTTAGTTCATTTAAGCAGATTTTGTTGGACATATCACAAAATGAAAACGTGAATTCTGATTAAAAACGAATGCAGATGGACATGTAGCTTTTGTGCTCCAAGAATTAACTGATAGAAAGCTGTGATGGGAGTAAAAATCTCAAAACCACAAAATTTGGACATAGCACCATTGTGCTCCAAACCCTCGATATGCATTATGCCAAAAGGCTACACTGATCCCAGGTCTGAGCTCTCACTGTAAAACATTTTTGAACAATCGGCCATAGTGTCTTGCTTTGCTCTCTCGAGTGGTGGGAAGAGGCTGCGTCCACGTAGTTCTCAATTATTTGTGTTAAAAAAACGAGCGGAACGAGAAGCCAGGACACCTCGAATTAGAGGGGACTCAAAATGTCTCCCGGACTAAGGTCTTTATCTTGGCAAAGCTTAATTTCCCACAAATGTGGTATTAATTACTCCTTCCCTAAGTAAAGCTGCATAAAGGAGATAAATGCGCCAAGTTACCCCAGGGAGGGTGAGGAGGCAAAGTAATAAACAGTGGGACCCCTTCACTGTGGCCCAATTATTCTGTGCCCCAATTATTTGGGAACAAAAACAAAAGCTTTTTTCCTGTGATTTTTCCATTTCTCCGCTAGACTCTGTGTGTGTGTCTGGGTGTGCGTGTGTGTGTGCGTGTAAGCGTGCGTGCGTTTTCCTGCCATCACATGTGGGAGTATTTAGCAGGCAATGTGTTTCCTTGTACAGAGTTTAGTGCTTAATTTCCCTGGTGCCTCACAGTTTAGTGACAGACACGAAGGCAGGTTTAAGTCAGGCATTTTGTTCCATACTACATCAGCCTTCAGTAATACTGATTAACCTTCTCTGTCACTTTGGAGCACATAAACTTAAAGCACTGGATGGAGCCCTCGTCACATCACAGTATGCAAATTACAGTACCAACAGTCCTACTAACACCCTTCAAATGGACACAAACATTTTAGCTTTGGCAACTCACTTCATTTCTCAGCCTTAAACAAGACCCAATTAGCCACTGGAATGAGACTTCAAAAATCTAAAATGAAGGTATTTGTATAACTCTAGTCAGCTTTACACAACAGGATGTTGCATTTAGAAACATGTGGCTGAGAAATATGGCTGGAGGTAAATTGCAGAATATTTCTTTTCTCTGCTGAAAACGCTGGCCATGAAGCTCAGATGAAGGTACGGCAGCCGTGTAACTGAGTGGCAGGTGCACCCAGTTCCTGGGTCTGTGTCACTTCATAGTTTCTGACCACGGCTGTGCAAGGGGGTTATTTTTACCCTCGTGTTAAGGGGATGCGCAGTCAGCATGTCAATGCTTTTTACCTGCCGCGGCTGTACAAACCCTGCCGGCAATCAATATTCTCCTCATTTCATCTCTCTCAGGAATCCCGAAACCAGTCATTAATAATAGAGGGGAACTGCTCCACATTCATTCGGCTGAATTAAACTTGAATTATGTCTCGCCCTCCATAAAATGCATGGATATATAAGATACCCCACTAATGTCAATACCAAATGTCAAAAATTTTGATAATGCCAAAGTCATGTTTATTTTTCAACAGGCACAGCCACAAATACTTTATGATGCCAACTATTCCAGGTTGTGCTTCTTCAGTATCTAAAATTAATCATGGGGCTTTTAAGCGCAGGGTTGACACAGCTGATATCACTTCTTAATGTCAAAAAAGTAAAGCGGCAGAATTGTGCATAAGTCCAGAGTAACAGTGGAGCTGTGTTTCATCCAGTCCCAGGAAGCTGCTTGGACATCAAAGAAGTTTTCTGAGGTGAACTGCAATAAAAGGCAGAATACAAAAAGTAAACAAGGAACTCAGACTGCTTAATTTTTTTAGGAAATTAAAAACAACATTATGGCTAAAGTGAACATCATTGCCCATGCTTACTTGACCACCTTTTCCTGACAAAGACTAGAATGTATATATATATATTTATTTTCAGTATAAAGGCCAAAGGCCCATGTACAATTAGTACAATGAGAAACAAATACATATGGTGGTAGTGGCAACATAAAACAGTGAAAACAAAACAAATAGTGAGGTATTGTTATAGCTATGCAAGTATATTAAATGAAATCCTTCTTGCAAGTGCTGATTACAGGTAGACAGCCAAAGATGTAGCTATATGAACACTGGTAGATCTTAGCACAAAACAAAAATCATAATTGGAGCACTAAACGACAAAAGCTACATTTTTTACATGTATGTCATCTTACATTTTACATTCACACACTAAATGATATTCATCTTTCACTTTTGTAATACAAAACGGACAGTATCTAATACATCTAGCAATATTTTGTCTTCGACCTGTGTTTTTAGCTATCTGGAATTCACCAAGTCTGAACAGTGTTAATAGACGACTGAGATCTTGCCTACAGATATTCACTAATAACCTTCAGTGCAAAAGTTACTCTTTACTGTTCTATAGTGTTGTGATTCTGCTTTGCCATGCCAAGTTCCATGTTTCCTGCCTTATCATATATCAAGTTTCTGCCTGGCCACGTGCCATTTTCTGTCTGACCTCTGTGTTTTTGAATTTCTGCTCATGTCTGACCATTCTCAGGATCTTGTATTGTGTTTTAGTATTTAGATTTCATGTTTTATTATTTTCCATGTCTTAGTTTGGTTCAGTTTATTCCATGCCATGTTTTGAGTTCCATTGCATTGCACTTCGTCTCCCCTGTCTTGTCATGGGTGTTGTCTTTGCTCACAGTCCCCTGTATGCCACTCCTTCGGGTGATTTATTGGTTTATGGGTTTCAATCTATTTTCATTATCTCGTGTTCTTACTTCCTCTTACTTTTGCTATTTTACTAACACATTCTAACCTTTTGTTATTTTGGATAATTACTAACCAACACCAACATTGTATATTTGACTAACTTACTAACGAGCACTCGGGATTGTATAGCTTCACTTACTAACTGACTAACGATCTCTCAGCATTCACCCTATTCTTGTCTCCGCCTCTTGTCCTTCCCTATTTATCTCTGCTGTGTTTCTGTGGGTCTCCACAACTGCTCTGTGCTGTCTTTTCTCTCTCATTACCTATGCACTTTAGAACTCCTTGACTGGAGCTGTTTATCTGTCTATAGATTTGTCCTGTGATCCTTGTCTGCGTTTTGGCAAAGGCCAATTTAATGTGATTAGTTTCCTCCCAATGCGTTCTCCCTTTTTATCAGTCCCATTGATTGCACCTGTGTTCCATTGTCATGTGACCTCCCGGAAATGTATATTAGATGTCTGTTTGTAGCACTTCCTTGTCAGATCGTGTTCCATTGCTTACCTGTGCCACGCTTCTCTCGCCTTGTATCATTGTGATTATCTTTTTTTGTCTGACTACGATTTTTGTGATTGGTGCCCTGTTTTCGAACCTGGATTACGCCCTTTGGATTCTAACTTTGGATTGTGGACTTTGAAGTGTCGCCAGCTCTGTTGGAGGGTTTCATCCTTCAGAAATAAAGCCTCCTTTTTGTATTTTACTGGTTGTCGCACTTGGCTCATTTCGTAAAACCTCACATATAGAAATCTGAATTTGAGTGAGAATACAACTCAGTATTCCAATTTTGAATAAAGTAATCTTTAATTCTTTGAATGAGATGAGAAATAAAAATTTTCCAATTTCCTACACCTTGGTTCTGCCAAAAATGGCCGTACCCGAGCATAAAGAGAAGTTGTTTAAACTGGAATACCGACATTTTCCTACCTGCCTCATCAAGATTCTAAAGCATAGAATAACATTGAGAAAGAAACCTGTGCTCAGGCATTTGTACAAGTTTACACCAGTACTTGATACTTCTCACACAACTTTCATAATATATGCTCATTCTCCCACATTCAACAAGAACTGCAACGTTCGTAGATGATTTGCCGACTCTGAGTACATATTGACAGAATTGCATATAGACAGAGGTGTATAATCCAGGTTCAGAAAGTAAATGTCCATCCCAGAATATTGTTCCAGCCACAAAAGACCTGTCAGTTGGCATTATTCTTCAGCTGGGAGGTAAAACTAACAAGTGAAATCTGCTGGCAGGAATTTACGGGTGGAATGAAAACATGGTAGGATTTTTACTTTCTGAACCCCGGATTACACACGTCTGCATATAGAAGACCAGAATGTCAGGCTTAAATGATGCATTTCTTTATTTGTGATAAAACGTTCAAAAAAATTCTCCAAATAGACATGTCAAGAAAGAAGTTTTCACTTTAGTGGATAGGTACATGTACAATTACACATTGTGGTAAATTCGAGTAGTATTGTAATCAGAGTAACACATTACACTGATGAATCCACCACTCTTGAATCTAGATGCTAAGATGTTGATGATCTGAAAATTATGTACACTCTTGAAACTATTTGCATAAAAATAGGGAGTCCTATATCAAAGGCTGTCAAATCAGCATTAGTAGTAGTCATAATTTATGCAAAACATTAGGCTGTAGAACAGCTTATTTTAATCATCTCAAATTTGCCTAGCTTGGTCCTGATCAAGTAGCTTCCACATTTCAGGGGTGCTTTACATGTGCGTTATTTTGTGTACAGTTAATCTGAGTTTGAACTGAGCTGACCCTTTTTCGTCTGCCCATCCATCTGTAACAAAATTCAAGGCAGTGTAAGGCATGGGAAATTTGAGAGCAGACCCATAGCACTTAGCAGATATTTACCAGCGCTGTAATCAGTGTTGTTTCAATAAAATCAGACCCCTTGAGATGAAGAGCTCGCCTATCCAGTAATTAAAATCCCGATGCAATTCTCTCCTCTTTAACCTGTTGACACGGTTAAGAGAGACAGGAGCTCTATCTTCTCTGTAGCACTTCTGCAGCCGGCTCCGTGGCAGTGGTCTCCAATTGTTTTGCGTGTACAGGTGTTTTGGGAATGTCATGTGCGCTGGAAGTTGGAACAGTGTGTCAGGCATGACTTTGTGAAAAATTCCGTAAAGCACATTACACAGTGGGCTGAGTATGACAATTGGAGTGATTTCATTGTTCAGAAATAGACATTTGTACCATTTTTATGTCCATTCTGTGGAATTGCACAGACCTTCTGCGGAGCAGGGGTTCAAGCAAAAAAAAAAAAAAAAAGTGCCTTTCTCACTTCCACTCCTTTTGTAAAACTTGAAAGGCCCAGTTTTTTTGCATATACGTTATCTGAGGATTTGTGCACAGACCAGTGGCTACTTCTATCCCTGTTTTCCTTCACCTGCGAGGGCTAACTGGTAATTTTTTGCCAAGGCTAGAAGCAACTGGGTGGAGAGATGAATATCGAGGGCAGAGTTATAGTTTAGGAGGCGTTTTCCATGTAAATTAGATAGCATCAGTAGAGGTGTTATTTGAAAGAGGTTGCACAAGGTGATGTGTAATATTTCAGCCATTGAAAAGTATGAAAAAATTAGGCATTTTCAAAAACAAATGATGAAGTAATACGACGCCTTAACCTTTTTTTATATATCTGCAATCAGTGTTAACACATCCCATGCAAAGGCTGAAGGAAATTAATATTATTCTTCTTGGGAATATATGCATTCCTAATATCTTTAAAAGTGGGGTATTCAGCCCCAAAGCTGTGCTTAGCAAGGTCTGTGGGACTCAACTGTTTTTTTATTTTGTTTGTTTGTTTTTTTTATGGGGGATTAAATAACTTCTAAATATGGTAGAACTATATTAACACTACTTCTAATCAAAATTTGGCTACTAGGAAATGAAAACTAGAGGATCGTCTAATTTTCTAATATTAAACCAAGATTATGCAACTATTTCACCTTAAAAATCTTTCACTACCTCTCTATGCCCCAAACACCTATTCTTCCATCCATCCATTCTCTACACTCGCTTCTTCTTCACAAGGGTCGCAGGCGGCCCTGGAGCCTATCCCAGCTGACTCCGAAGAAAAAACAGGGAGTCGCACATAAAAACTGAATGGGGCAGAGTCTCTCAAAAAAGTTTTTTTCATAATCGGCCTTTAAATATCTTTCATTCAGGTACAAAAAAATTAATATTTTAAGTAACAGTCTCTGACAAATATTTACATGAATTGGCCTACTTGTCGCAAATTATTCATGGGGTATTTTGGATGTTCAGAGCAAATTTCAGTCTAATCCATGGAAAAATGAGCAATTGGTTGAGGCATTTACAAGTACAAAGAATGGCAAAAATGATTAAATTTAACTCTAAGGGCCAAACTTCAAAAATTCATATTCAAAAGGTATTTGGGGCAGAGCTAATTGATTCTTTGCAAGTAGCTATGAAATTAATAAAAGTTTTCCCATACATTTTTCTGAGAAAATCCATTGGATAAACTGGAAAAAGATGAGTCAGCACTGAATAACCCATTGATTTCTTCTAGGTAGTTTGGTGTCCTTCAGCAATCCAAAGGCATGCGCATTAGGCTAAATGGAGAATATTAAAGACCTATAGGTGTCAGTGAGTATGCATGTCCTCTGCACTGGACAAGAAAACTGTCTTGTGTGTATTCCTGTCATTTGCCCATTGGATGTTGGGATAGGCTTTAACTCCACTGTTACCCCTACCATGAATTTGCAAGGATGTTTCTCCAGTACCTACATACAATTTCTTAGAAAAAATGGAGGCAAAAAGCTCCTGTTATGGCATATGTTTCTGTCCAGTAGCTTTCACACAACACTCTCATGCTAGAGGATTTTCTAAAGATTTTTGAGGATTTCTGTATGGAGACAAGCCAAACCATTGTTTCAGAGAATGCAGGAAGTATACACAAGTGGCAAAACCTATCCAGGTTTTAACACCGAAACCACTCAAGCAGACTATGGTATAGTACATCCTGTAAAAAACAGCTTTATTAAAAGACGGCTATTATTATGAAGCACAAGCGTCAAGCTATCATTTGAATTCCAATTACCCATCTAATTCCCTAGACAAATGTTTGAGAAACTGTAGGATATCATAGGACCAGTGCAGCATGATTGATTGAGTGGTCTCAGATTTCAAAGGAAATTGAAAAAGGTGCTCTTTCCAGGAAAATCCTCATCATCAATGCATGAAACCCATTTGCACCTCTTGCACATGCATCTTCAGTTTGGGAACGGGTATTGAAATTGATGGCTCAAAGGATCAGTTCTTTTCCCATAGAGCTACCTGGCATATAATATATAGCATACAGTAGTACATACACAAGTTGAATTTCTGCCACCACTGTGAGCTCTACATTCCCTAACCCAGAGTAGATGACAATCCAAGCAATAACACTCAATATGGTCAAGCTCTTTACCATCTTTACTTAATTTTGAAAGAGACCACAAAGTACTCTTGGTGATTCTGAAGCAGGGGTCATCGACCCTGTTCCTGAAAGGCCATAGTCCTGAAGGTTTTCACTCCAACAAAAGCAAAGTGCTTCTCACTTTCCAGTTAGAGCTGCTAATTAGCTAATTCAGGTGTGCTGAATTGGGGTAGAGAAAAAACCCACAGGATGGAGGCTCTCCAGGAACAGGGCTGGAGACCCTGTGTCCTCTAATGCTGTTACTGAAGACAACAGCTGAGTAATAAGCACAAGGAGGCGAAACGACTTTCGAGGTCTGTTGTATGTCAGTGTGGAAAAATTAGATGGGGTTTCCCCCCCCCGAAAAGGGCATTTTACAAGTAATTTGATGCAATATGGTTCACAGTATTGCACAATGCTAACTCAATTTAAAAAATCTAATTTGTCTTACTATTGTTAAGGAATACACCCATTACCTAACCGGATAATTACTAGTCAGAGTCCCGGGAAGGCGGAAGCCCATCCCAGCATCACACGGGCAAGAAGCAGGAATTATGCCAGGGCAGCAATGGAACCCAAACCATTGTAGGGCTCATATTAATAATTGGTAACACTTTACTTGAAGGTATCGTCAGAAGCGTGACATGACAAACTCATGAACTCGTCATAAACATTATGTCAATGTCATAAACGTTGTCATTAAGTGTCATTCGGTGTTTGGGTTGTCTTGATTATGACAACTTCGTCATAAGAGTGACGTGACACTGTCATAACTGTTACATGACACACTGTGTCATGTCACTCTTATGACGGTATCTTCAAGTAAAGTGAAACCCAATAAGTTGCACACTCCAAGGTTATTTACCTTCTCTAGATGCCACAATACCAGGAAAACTTAAACGCAGAGGTAAACCTAAGAGAACAAGTAAAACATGAAAACGTCACAGAATAAGGCCCACTTCTTCCTTGCTGTAAGGGTATAGTGTTCATAACTGCCATCCACTACCTGGCCAGTAAAATATTTTTTCGAAACAATGGATATTGGTTGTAAATATAAGGTATTTACTGCAGAATTGAGTTTTGTAGTCTTTATATCAGGGAACAAGAGGCTCCTCAGAGCCTGTACTCGGGCTGGGTCTAGGCCTGGGCCAATCCATGGATATAGAATATATTTAGAACTCTAGATTGGATCATGTAAATATGACATCATCAGCAAAGTGCACCCATCCGCCATATTGATACACCCAACTTCTTAATGAAAATGAATGGTTTCCTATGAGAACAATTTCAAATAAGACAATATAAGCATAAAAATGTTGAGATGTGCGGCTGTCTTTTGCAGCAGTAGTCATTTGAAGGGCTGTAATAAAAGGTTTCATGCTTAAAAAAGAAACGCTTTAATAGAAAACATTGCGTTCGCTTGCTAGCCAGCTAATTAGCCATTGATTGATTTAAATAGACCACTGACTAAAGCAAACGCTAGCCTTCGGTAACGGTCTCTACCAAGCTACCTTGTAGTGACGAGCAGGTCGAGGAATTTAACACCCGCACCAACCCAACCCGACGTGACAGCTAACCCCCCCTGCCCGCCCCGCTAAAACTCGCACTGATTCAGCTAAACCCCCCTGCCCGCCCCGCTAAAACTCGCACTGATTTTCAACCCGAACCCAATCCGACCCGACACAAAAAGGAGACAAGAGAAAAAGAATACAGTGGGTCTGGGTGACATGATTTGCAATGGAAAAAAACAATTCCTCTGTTACGCCATGGATTTGAGTGGAGCACAACATACATTTGGCTCTTGGCTGGAATACTTGATCCAAAGTTTAGGCTCTGTCTATTAAATGAACCTTACCGTGAGATCTGATCTTTGCAACCAAACAAAATACCATCAGGCAAAATATTGCAAACAGGCTGTTTTATTGGAACAAAATTAACATGACAGTGGCGCAGTGGCGCTATCGCCTACTGTTCCATACAGTGTTGCAATATCCGGTCTACAAGGAATTTTAACGTATACAGACATTAATCGATGTTGCTTATAATGGCAAAAACTTTGAAGCAATTATCTAATCAGAGGGTCATTAAAAGCCTCGGTCACCTAAACTGAACTTTTCTGCTCACACTTGAATGTTTTTTTTTTTTTTTAATAAATTTGGCATCTCCAATCCCACCCGAATTTGGAATGCCCAATTGGGGAACTATGTACAAAGCTTGCTCGTATGCGACCCCTTGCTGCCAACTCAGGATAGTGAAGACAGTTCACGGCTCTCCTCCGAAGCACGTGCCTGTCAGCCACTGATTCTTATACACTCGCTGGTTGAATCTTCGCAAGTTCAGAGCGAGGGCGGAGGATACCCGGACATGAACCAAGCCGGATTCTTCCTGACGAGCGCCCGTCCGGCCAACAGGAGGCGCTGGAGCAACGAACAAAGCTGTTATCGAATACCCAAATCCGGCAGTCCCTTCCCAATTTGTAACCTTGTAGCGCGATAGCCAATTGTGCGCTACTCTGAAAAAGCTGCCGACCCCTGCCGGTGGGTACGCCGAGGCTCGAACCCGCGACGTGGTGATCACCTCTGCACTGTAGCGCAGTGCCTTAACCGTGTGAGCCACCCGGACACTTGAATGTTGACACCCAGCAACATTTCGACGTTCCCTTTAGTAAGTGCGCCGCTTTCCATCCTCCGTAAAAGCGCATATTTAGGGAGAGAAAATCACCCAGACTCACACGCAAGTGTTTTTGAAAATATAATTTTAGAGTAGGTGAAAATGAATGGGAGTGTACGTGTGATTTAACTTCCAGGTGTATATGCTCTGGGAACAGATGCTTTACTTGAGCGTGCCCTATCAGCAACCCAATTCAAAAGTCGCGCGCGCATGAGCAGGTCAATTGCAACCCCGAAAAAAAAAAAAAAGAAGAAGATCCGGAGCTGAAACTTAGACTCATGGCCTCCCGGCCCGAGTAATAATAAGAGACATGAGAAAAAGTCCTTGATGCCTAATCTTGTACTCATTTAATTCTCTTCTTGCATAGGTAGCACATAAGGCCATTACCAATCAATTACAATACTGCCTACCAGTTGGCCTGTGTCGGATCTGTCTCCAGGTCCATCCAGCCTCTTTCAATTCCCTTTCCACTGATCTTTTCCATGTCAGTTTGGGCCATGCTCTATTCCTCTGTCCTACCCAGGTACATTATCAGTAATTGCCTGTCTATCGTGTAAATTGAAATCATGAACAACACCTAAAAAACTCATCAATCCAATTCCATATCATTCACGAATATGTAAATCAACAATATATTCCACACATTCCCATCCTGCTGGACAGTACTAGCTCAGACAAATAAAACAACAGGTAGATATTCTCTCAAACACACAGAAATCTCACACTCATAGCCCTGATAAATACCCATGAGCAACCAATATCACAATATTGTCTGTAGCAAGTATGTAAATCAAGAGTCACAACTGCAACTGAGGCTATTCTTAGATGAGAGTTCCTCAAACCTTGAAAGCATGATGAAGGACTGAACCAGTAGCACCCCCTGTGATGTGAGGGTAAAAGGGGGGTGGGGCGGGAGATAGAGAATGCTGTGACAGCCTTAAGCTGAACGCCAAAGCCCCTGTGGCAGGCAGTCCGAAGCTATAATAGTGCCTCAGATAGAGCGGGGAGGTGTTTGTTTATTATTTCAGTGTGGGAGGAATGACTCCAAAGAACTACAGTACAAAAGGACAATGGAAAAAAGACTGAGTTTTAAACACCAAAGACTAAAGTTCATAACTGTGAAAATTCATGGGAGATGAGGGCTAAAATAGCCAAGCTTACCAAAGCTTGACTGGGCCAGATGAGCGGGTTGGTGGTGAGGTGGCACTATTCCATCTGAGGTGAAGAAAAATAAATCCATTCTTTGCCCTTGAAGGCAAATTGCTTTGTGCATTGAAGTAGCTGAGCAATCACATAAAAGCACCTAATGCACAGGCTTTACACAGTCCCGGATAATAAATACCTGGAGACATAAAATAGTGTTGATCACCATTTCTGTTCGCGTTCAAGGCATTTTGTGGTGACAGCCACCTAATGGCAGCCAATGGGGGGTTATGGGGGAGCTGACTTGGCAATGGTTGAGATATTAGCTGTCTCGACACCAGAGTTAAAAAACAGGAAGACTTTTAAGTGCAAATAAGGCCACAGCTCAGCTGGTTTGGCAATCGATGGAGTCGCAGCTGATACCTGCGGCTGTGCCAGTTTGACCCTGGAAGTGAAGGTTTTTTGAAATTTTAAGTCATGTTCCATAACTTTGGTTAATATATTAGAAGTAGTGATGGTCTTTAGCTGAAGGGAGGAGGTTGCTGTTGGCAGTTTTTACAATGCAATCCACCTTCCCCCTTAAAAAATGAGCACCTATTACACATTAACTGGCCCGGGGTACAACCCCAATTCCAAAATAGTTGGGACAAAGTGTAAATTGTGAATAAAATCACAATGCAATGACTTTCACACCAGCCAGTATTTTATTCAAAATAGAGCAAAGATAACATAGCAAATGTACAAAATGAAAAATTGTACAATTTTATCTACAAAATGACCTCATTTCAAATTTGATGGATGCTACAGATGTTTACCATGATGTAGCATCCCCTCTTCTTCTTAACACAGTGTGGAGGCATCTGGGCATTGAGGAGACAAGTTTCTTGAGTTTAGCCATTGGAATTTGATACCACTCTTGTATAATACAGGCTTCCAGCTGCTGGAGATTTTGATTTGGTTTTATTGTTGACTTTTCCTTTACTTATAGGCTAAATGTTCTCAATCGGTGAAAGATCAGGACTGCAGGCAGGCCAGTTCAGCACGCAGACTCTTCTACTACGAAGCCAAGCTGCTGTAATAGCTGCAGTATGTGGTTTTACATTGTCCTGCGGAAATACACAAGGCCTGCCCTGGAATAGATGTTGTCTGGAGGGGCACATGTGTTGCTCTAAAACCTTTATATACCTTTCAGCATTCATGGTGCTTTTAAAAACATGCAAGTGTCCCATACCATATGCAGTAATTCATCCCCATACCATCAGAGATACTGGCTTTTGCACTGATAACGCTGATAACAGGAGGGGTGGTCTTTCTCCTCTTCAGCCCAGAGGACAGACGCCCATGATTTCCAAAAAGAATGTCAAATTTGGACTCGTCTGACCACAGAACAGTTTGTCACTTTAATACAGTTCATTTTAAATGAGCCTTGGCCCACAGAACATGGCGGCGCTGTGAGGATTTATGAAATGAACCACTTGCGAGAACCAGTAAAATGCAAAATGGCGGCTTTATTTCTGAAGGGGGAAACCCCCCAACAAAGCAGGCAACAGTACAGAGTCCACAATCCAAAATCAGAATCCAATGGACAAAATCCAGAATCGTAAACAGGGCACCAATCACAAAAATCACGGTCAGACGAAAAAGGTTCAAAACACAAGAAGGCGGCAAAGTACAGGAAGAATGCAAACTCGGTAGTCAAGGACGGTCCAGTCAGAAAGATAATCATAATGGGTACAGGGCGAAATGAACGTGGTATAAGTTAGCATGAGAGAACGATCTGACAAAGCAGTGCTGTGAAGAGACACCTAATATACACTTCATGGAGGTCGCATGATAACAGAAATCAGGTGCAGGCAGACAGACTGATTACAATGCAGCAACACATTAGGGAGAACCTAATCACATGAAATTGGCAGAAGCCAAAACGCGGACAGGGATCACGGGACAAGCCGATAGACAAAGACACAGCTCCGGTCAAGGAGTTCTACCGTGCACAGATACTAAGAGAAAGGAAAGCATAAGGTGTGGAGATTCCACTGAAATGCAGCAGCGAAGATTAGGGAGGGACAAGAGGCGGAGACTAGAATAGGGCGAGTGCTGAGAGCTTGTTAATTAATTAGTAAGTGCAGCTGTACAATCCCGACTGCTCGTTAGTAAGTTAGTCTTATATACAATGTTAGTCTTGGTTAGTAAATTAGCAAAAACAACAAACTGTTAATATGTGTTAGTAATATAGAAAAAGCAAGGGGAAGGAAGTAAATGAGATGGGGAAGGAAGATTGAAAGCAGAAACCATTAAAATCACCCGAAGGAGTGGCACGCATTACTGCAGCTGTGAGCGAAGACAAGACCAAGGACCAGACAGGGGGAGACAAAGTGCAATGCATGGAAAATCAAAACATGGACTGGAATAAAAATGTGGCGAGAACTAAATCAAAACTAAGACAATGCATGAAAAACAAAGCAACCAAATACACAATATATAATTCTAAGGAATAGTCAGACATGGCAAGGATTCAAAATACACATATGGCAGTCAGAACATGGCAAGGCAAGGCAAAACCAGAATCACAGCAGGCGCTTCTGGATCATGCTCAACAATGGCTTCCTTTTTGCAGGATAGAGTTTTCGGTGGCAGTTATCAATGGCACGGTGGAGTGTGTGTTATGAATATGCTTTTGCCAGGCCATGTTTTCGTTATTACTCTGCCTCTACCAGGCCATGTTTTGATTTAGTCCATGTCATGTTTTGTATATTTCCTGCCTTGCCATGTCCTTTTCCTGCCATTACTCATAGTGACTGTTTATATTATCATTCTGGTTAATGTACAGTGCCTTGCGAAAGTATTCGGCCCCCTTGAACCTTGCAACCTTTCGCCACATTTCAGGCTTCAAACATAAAGATATAAAATTAAAATTTTTTGTCAAGAAACAACAACAAGTGGGACACAATCGTGAAGTGGAGCGAAATTTATCGAATAATTTAAACTTTTTTAACAAATAAAAAACTGAAAAGTGGGGCGTACAATATTGCGTTAATACTTTGTAGCGCCACCTTTTGCTCCAATTACAGCTGCAAGTCGCTTGGGGTATGTTTCTATCAGTTTTGCACATCGAGAGACTGAAATTCTTGCCCATTCTTCCATGCAAAACATCTCGAGCTCAGTGAGGTTGGATGGAGAGCGTTTGTGAACAGCAGTCTTCAGCTCTTTCCACAGATTCTCGACTGGATTCAGGTCTGGACTTTGACTTGGCCATTCTAACACCTGGATACGTTTATTTGTGAACCATTCCATTGTATATTTGGCTTTATGTTTTGGATCATTGTCCTGTTGGATGATAAATCTCCATCCCAGTCTCAGGTCTTGTGCAGACTCCAACAGGTTTTCTTCCAGAATGGTCCTGTATTTGGCTCCATCCATCTTCCAGTCAATTTTAACCATCTTCCCAGTCCCTGCTGAAGAAAAGCAGGCCCAAACCATGATGCTGCCACCACCGTGTTTGACAGTGGGGATGGTGTGTTCAGGGTGATGAGCTGTGTTGCTTTTACGCCAAACATATCGTTTTGCATTGTGGCCAAAACGTTCGATTTTGGTTTCATCTGACCAGAGCACCTTCTTCCACATGTTTGGTGTGTCTCCCAGGTGGCTTGTGGCAAACTTTAAACGAGACTTTTTATGGATATCTTTGAGAAATGGCTTTCTTCTTGCCACTCTTCCATTAAGGCCAGATTTGTGCAGTGTACGACTGATTGTTGTCCTATGGACAGACTCTCCCACCTCAGCTGTAGATCTCTGCAGTTCATCCAGAGTGATCATGGGCCTCTTGGCTGCATCTCTGATCAGTTTTCTCCTTGATCGAGATGAAAGTTTGGAGGGACGGCCGGGTCTTGCTAGATTTGCAGTGGTCTGATACTCCTTCCATTTCAATATGATTGCTTGCACAGTGCTCCTTGGGATGTTTAAAGCTTGGGAAATCTTTTTGTATCCAAATCTGGCTTTAAGCTTCAACACAACAGTATCTCGGACCTGCCTGGTGTGTTCCTTGGTCTTCATGATGCTCTCTGCGCTTTAAACAGAACCCTGAGACTATCACAGAGCAGGTGCGTTTATACAGAGACTTGATTACGCACAGGTGGATTCTATTTATCATCATCAGTCATTTAGGACAACATTGGATCATTCAGAGATCCTCACTGAACTTCTGGAGTGAGTTTGCTGCACTGAAAGTAAAGGGGCCGAATAATATTGCACGCCCTACTTTTCAGTTTTTTGTTAAAAAAGTTTAAATTATTCAATAAATTTCGTTCCACTTCACGATTGTGTCCCACTTGTTGTTTCTTGACAAAAAAATTAAATTTTATATCTTTATGTTTGAAGCCTGAAATGTGGCGAAAGGTTTCTCCATGCCCTGCGTTGCACATTATCTCCCCAGTCTGGTCATATGTGTTGAGACAGTTTTCTTACCCAGTTTTGGGTGCCACGTTTTCAGGTGATTTCATGGTTTCTGGGTTTCCATATTCCTTCAATCTCGTTTGCCTTGCTGTTCTATCTTTACTAATAAATACTAACAGTTTATTATTTTGAATAATTTACTGACAATAACATTGTTTATAGTACTAACTTACTAACGAGCACTAAGAGATTGTATAGCTGCACATTACTAATTGACAAAAGAGCTCTCAGCCCTCGCTCTGCTCTAGTCTCCGCCCCTTGCCTTCACTCACTTTACTTTGCTGCAATTCGGCGGATTCTCCGCACCTTGTTAAACAGTGTTCTGCCTCTCACTCTGTGCACTTTAGAACTCCCTAACCAGAGCTTTTTGTTTGTCATAGGTTGTCTGTGTAATCCCGGATCGCGTTTTGGCTTTCGCCCATTTCATGTGGTTTGGAGCTTCCTCTTGTTCATTCCTTTGTTAATTAGTCTGATCCAGCTCACCTGTTCCCTATTATAGCATGTGACTTCCCGTACGTGTATTTACACAGTCAGATCACAGCCAGTGTGGAATCATTTTTAATATTTGATTCATTTGCTTTATTAATTGTTTATCCTTGCTTGCTCTGGCTCAGTTTTTCTTAGGCCTCAGTGTGTACTCTCGCATGTTTCTGATGAGCCAGGGCCTGCATAACTGTACTTATCCATGAATCTGACCAAGTGTGTCATGGCATGTAGGTTATCTGGAGCCATGCAGTCCTGACAGAGCCAAGATGTTCTCTTTCTCTCCCAAGTTTATGTGTTCTCAGGAAAAAGAGAACAAGAAGAGCCTGGGATGATGCATACTTCAGGGCCGGCTTTACGTGGGCTGTGTGCATCTGCAACATTCCTGTTGATACCATGATGCGTAAATCAGCTTGGGCGAGGATGTCAAGATGGACTCTTACTTAAACCACAGAAAAAGAAACTGTTTTCATCCTTGTAACGACTGACGAGACCTGTTGTGTGCAGGGATCCTTTTTTCTACAGAAAAAGGACTTTGGCTTGGATATTAACTTCTCTGCCTCCTTCTGATTTTTCCCTTGTGTCATCTGAGTTTCTTTTTGTGAATGTAATACCAGGAATATAAAATCAAAATTCCTACAACATCCAGATGTCTACAATGTCAGAACATTTTTTCTTGTCTGCTCGTGGTCCTCTGTTTATGCCCTGTATTCTAGTGATGGGCAAATGAAGCTTTTGTGAAGCATTGAACCACTTGAGCCAATGGCTTCGAAAATTGGTTCAGTACTCGAAGCTTCAGTAAGGGTGACCTCTCCTGGCCAAGTGTGAGGCTGCAGTCAAAATTAGGCTGGCTACTCAGTGGACAGGAGGGTTAATTGCACGCACACACTCACACACACACACACACACAGTATATTAGGTTGTATTTACAAATAAAAATTGATGAATAAGTGTTTTGTGTTATTGAGGAGAATGCTGGGGAAATATGGAATATGTTGCTATAGCCTTATGGCAACGCTAATCATACATACATTTACTGTAATGCTACTTTAAACAGACTCTAGTATAGGCTAGTACTGTACTAATATTTACTGTTGTGTATGTAACTTTACTTTTCTTACAGCCAGCACACCTACCTTATCACTAGCGATCAGACTGAAGTGTTTCCCACATATCAGAACGACCTCTGTTCCTGGCTGGCTCCATAATGATTCACCCCCACAACGCAATACAAACAACAACTTGACACCAAAAACACACCTCCTACTACAACCCACAAATTCTGCATTCTTTACGGGTGTTATAAAGCCTTTATGGTGCTCAAATTCAAAACTGTCTCATCCTGTCACCTGTCAGTCAGTGAATCAGCTGATTGGCGCACTCGAACCAGTCAGGTGAGTCATTCAGGGAGCTAAGCAGTTACTGCTTCAGACGTCATATGTCACGTGATTTTTTCCGCTCCGAAGCAAGCTTTGAAACAGTGGTTCAGTGGTTTGAGGCATGTATCGCTTCAGTGTCATACTGCCATCACTACTGTATTCATAGCCTTATACTTCTGACTGAAACATTCCGGATTTTGATTCTGCCTCTGCTTATAATAATACTTTGCCTGTGTACCGAACCTGCTTTGCCTGACCTTGAGACTTGTGATTGCTGCCCTGGTTAAGAACCGTTTCTGGCTCACTGGATTGTGTTTTTGGATTCTGGACTTTGTACCGTTGCCAACAATTCTGCCGGGTTTCCACCCCTAAGTTCAATAAAACCAACTTTGCTGCACCTCCTGGTACTCGCGTGTGGTTCTGGAACGCACCCTCACACTGTGTTTACAGACAGTGGCCTCTTGAAGTATTCCTGGGCCCATTTAGTAATGTCAATGACAGAATCATGCCGGTGAGAGATGCAGTAGCGTCTGAGGGCCCGAAGATCAAAGGCATCCAGTAAAAGTCTTTGGCCTTGTCCCTTACACGGAGATTTTTCCAGTTTCTCAGAATTATTTGATGATACTATGCACTGTTGATTATGAGACCTTCAAAGTCTTTCCAATTTGACATTGAGGAACATTGTTTTTAAAGTACTCCACAATTTTTTTTTTCAAGCCTTCACATGTTGGAGAGCCTCTGGCCATCTTTACTTCTGTGAGACTCAGCCTCTCTAAGACATCCCTTTTATAGCCAATCATGTTTCACTCCTGATGCCAGTTAATTTAATGATTTGCTAAATGTTCTTTCAGCTGATTCTCTTATTAATTGCTTTTTTGCCTGCATCCCAACTTTTCTGAGACCTGTTGCAGCCAGAAAATATGAAATCGGCTCATTTTGTGGATGAAAATTTAAAATGTCTCAGTTCCAACATTAGAAATGTTATCTATGTTCTATTGTAAATTACATATTGGCTCATGTGATCTGAAAGTCATTGCATTTTGATTTTATTCACAATTTACACTTCGTCCCAACTATTTCGGAATTGGGTTTGTAGATGGACCGAATCAAATCAAGCCAATGTCATGTCAACACATTCTCTTCCCAACTCGTCATATAGTGATGCTCCCCAACCAAGTGTCAATATACTATAAGCATCTTATTTAATGCTTAGGATTTGGGTTAAGGGTTTGGAGGTAGGGTTTGGTATAAACTGGCATTAAATAAGGACGCTTGGTCAGGTAGCGTGACTATATGATGTGGCGGGGTGAGACTGGGCTTGTCATGTCCATGGCACCTTTTCACACCGTAGGCCCACTGCCTCAGTGGGTAAGGCTGTTGCTACACAGCAAGAAGGTTGTGTGTTTGAATCTGTCCTGGGGCCTTTCTAGGTAGAATTTGCATGTTCTCTGTCTGTTCGCAAGGGTTTACCTGCAGGTAGTCCAGTTACCTCCCTGAGTCTAAAGAAATGTAAATCAGGCTAATTGGAAACTCAAAATTGACAATAGGTATGTGTGAATGGTGTGTGAGCCCTGGGATGGATTGGTCAACTGGGTTAGGCTCCAGCTCCCCACAGCCATTGTGAGATTGAAGCAGCTTAGATAATGGATGGATAAAAGGAAAATGGATAAAAATTAGAGCTGAACTCGCTGAAAGGAAGCATGCAGGGTAAAAATGGGAAAAACAAGGCTGAAAAAAACAGGAGGATCTCGAGCTATGGGGTAGCCAAATTTTCCACTCAGTGGAGTTCCCTCAAAATTACCACAGCATAATCCTGGCCAGTAATGGAGGAGCAAGCCTGCCCTCTATATGGGCAAAACAGATGAAAAATGCGTCACATTGAAGAATAATGCTTTGCAGTTCATTTTATGCATGCTATACATTTTATTGTCAACTACAATTGAACTATATGTACCGCATAATTCCAACAGAAATGATGCATCAGCATTAAATCGGTTTTTCCACACATAAGGGCAATGCAAGGGTACTGTCTACAGAGGGGCACCCAATGGCTGCCCATGGAGGTAAGCCACAATTGCAGTACCCCCAGTAATTCCACTTCTGCTGAACAGCCACAATGCACAGACCACAGACTAGCCACTCCTGCAGTGTACCAATAAGATTCTTAACCCAGTCTTCAGCCCCACACGCATAGCACAGGGGCAAACGCCAGGGGGTCATAGGGCTATTTCCAGGATCCTGGCACTCATCTGACATACTTCTCCCCGAGCTCCTCCCCCATTCACCCTCCCACAAGAATGCTTCAGCACACTTCCTGAGTAGGAATTCTTTTTAGGAGATAACCAGCACTAGCTTACATTTAGGAGACAATTAGATGGGACATTCTAAAATGCTGAGCTTGAAAAAAAAAGCTTAACGTGGCTTAATGTACCGAAACAGCGACCAATAATCACCAAAGACTTCTCAGACATTTCTCGTCAGGAACACTTCTTCCTACCTGAAGCTCAAAACTGAAATCCTAGGAAAGCAGATGATGTATCCCATTAAGGGTTTTCCTCTCCATTGAAGCTCATTATTAGGAGAAAGCGTAACGTGGCTTAATGATCCAAAACAGCGACTAAAAATCACAAAAATTTTTTGCCATCAGCGCTGTTTTTATTCCGAAAATTAGAGCCAAAGTCCCAGGAACAGACATTATACAAGTTAAGCATTTTCTCCTCCACTGAAGCCCATTTCAAGAAAAAGAACTTTGGTTTTAATTTTTTGGTAAGAAAAAGTGCACCTGGCAAGAAATAGAGGAAAATGGTGATTATTGGAAGCTGTTTTGTTACATTAAATCACGCTAAGCTTTTTTCACACTGAACATTTTACAATGTCCCCAATTAGATTATGTAACCATCTAGCTAATTAATGTTAGCTATAGAAAATCTTTCTAAATAATTGTCATATTAAAGCGATGTGATTTGGTTTTTTTTTTTTTTTGGTTTTGGTTGGTTTTTTGATTTACCAACTTAGCTGGCTGCAATGGGCATGAACTTCTGTTAGGTTTAGAGGCGCTTTTGTGCGTTGAAACTGAACTTTCGCTTAATCTCTTGAATATGATGATTATTCATAAAAATTTTCCTAAATAGTGTTAGCTAGCTAGCAAGATGGCTATATCAGCTGATGAGTAACGTAATATGTGATCGCATACATAACGCTGTAATGCAGCTGAAATAAGTAATTCATCATAATAATTGAATAACATACATATGAGATCGTGTTTGAGAATTAGGGAAATTGAACTCACTTGTCTTTTCCCTGTAAACACAGGGAAATGATTCCTCCAGGTTTTCACTTCTCCTGAAACTCAAAGACAATCTCATGGTGGGACAGATGAAATAATCCGGGCCATGAAAAGAAATAGGCCTACTGACAGCCAAGTGTAAAGAGTAATAAATCAAATTTGAAAAAAAAATTAAACCATGATTTGCTTGTAGGCTGTTTCACATCCACCTGGCCGCGTTCACAACTGTTATGGGCCTAGAACACAATCTTGTGAGATAGGAAAGTAAACATGGCATCCTCCTTTACATTGGACTATTTCAGGTTTGCAAACAAAGCTTTTTGTTTGTTTTAGTTGACAGTCGATTGTACATTCTGCCAACAAATCCTGATATCACCAATTCTCATGGGTCAGTGCAGGCCAATTAAACAGCGAGTCATTTCAAAATCATGGTTGAAACTTGCCGAGGCAAAATGTAAACAATGGCAGGTATGCTAGTGCAGTACATAACAATCCTCACCTTCAAAGAAAGTGAAGAATTATTATCTAAATTTAACTTTATGACTCTGGTAAGTCTTCCTCAGAACTGAATCTTACAGAACTGATTTGCAATTCTCTTTATTCTGATGAGAGAGCTCTTCTGATTTTTACTAATCATTATGATCTGTTAATGTTGAGTCATTCATTGATGCACCCATTACCGGAGACTAATAAGGACAAGCCAACATCACTACCAAGCCATGAAAAGCTGCTTATTTGAAAAACTTGGTTGACTTAAAATGTTCTTTCAAGTAACTATTCACAATCACTGAAGCTTATGCAATGACTGGTGAACACTTCCAATATAATTTAAAAAAAGCACAGATCAGAAGATCTGGCTGTCCTAATTACTACACACAAAAAAATAAAATAAATAATGAATGCTAGTGCCTGGGTGATGCTGATTGCACAAGATAATTATCTTGTTTCTGAATATAGGGACCCGATCTAACTGGTAGGAAAAACTATACTAGCCCAACTTTTATGGAGGCTGACAACACCTTTATAACAAAGCCAAAAGAAATAGCAAATTAATTGAATGATTATTTTATTAACAAATTAAAAATACTTAGGAACAACATGACTGCACAGAGTAATGAAATATCTAACCTATTAATAAGGAATAAAATAATGAAGAATAACAACTCCAGTTTCAAATTTGTAAATGTGGATGCTAAAAAAGTAGAAGTTCTTTTAAAAAATTGTAATGAAAAATCATCTGGGGTGGACGGCCTAAACGGCAGACTTCTGAAACTAGTAGCGGAGGAGATCGCAATACCACTTACACATATCATTAACTTAGGTTTCACACAGGGAATTTGTCCAAAGGCATGGAAAATAGCAAAAATAGTTCCTCTACCAAAAGATAAGAAACTGCCTCTTTCTGGTCAAAACAGTCGCCCTATTAGCTTACTGCCAGTTTTAAGTAAAATCATGGAAACTTTAGTACATGAACAAGTAAATATTTATCTATCTGCAAATAACATTATTTGTAACTCACAGCATGCTTATAGAAAGGCCAATTCAACAGCTACAGCTCTCACTAAAATGACAGACGATTGGCTTAAGGGCATAGATGAAAAGAAAAAGGTGGGTGTTGTGTTTTTGGACTTCTCAGCAGCTTTTGATATCATAGATCACCAATTACGACTGAATAAACTATCTTATTATGGCTTTGAGCAATCTGCAATCACATGGTTTTACAGCTACTTATCGAACAGAACACAAAAGGTGTTTTTTAGCAGAAGCTACTCAGATGTCCAAAACACAACATGTGGGGTCCCGCAAGGGAACTGCCTCGGGCCATTACTGTTTACTATTTTTACGAATGATTGACCGTATGTACTTGATAAAACTAACATAACTATGTATGCGGACGATTCCACTATATACACATCTGATAAAACTATGAAAGAACTTGAAACAACCATTAATTATGAACTAAGCAGTGTGGCGGAATGGGTCGAAGTTAATAAGCTGGTGTTGAATGTAACCAAAACAAACTGTATGACTATGGGAACGTATAATAAGGAGGACAGTAATTCAATGTTTGAGATTAGAATTAAGGATAACATTATAAAACAGGTGCAGGAGACCAAACTGTTGGGAGTGACTGTGGACAATAAATTGTCATGGAAAAAACATATAAACAACATAGTTACAAAAATGGGTAGAGGCATATCTATTCTAAGAAGGTATGCTACATTCATGAATCATAAATGTTTGAAAACAATTGCAGAAGCGCTACTTCTTTCTAGTCTTGATTACTGCCCAGCAGTTTGGTCAAATGCAACCGGGGAATTACTTAATAAACTGCAGAGAGCACAAAATAGGGCGGCCAGAATGACACTTAGGTGTGGTTTTCGTACTAATGTACAATGGATGCACAAGGAGCTGAAATGGTTACTGGTGAAGGATAGATTATTATATTTGTTAATTGTGTTTATAAGAAATGTACATATTACAAGATCTCCTCCGGAACTGTTTAAAAATCTCTGTCTCAGTGCTGACAATCACACTTACCCTCAGCTGCGTGTGTTGTATTGTAACTTCTCGTTGCCCATGGCGAGGTCCAACGCAGTAAAGCGCACTGTTTTCTATAGAGGAATGAAAGAATGGAATTCATTACCTAAGCACATTAAACTAACGACTAATATTACACAGTTCAGAAAACTAACAAAGGAATATTTATCAAAATAACAAAAAATAAATAAAAATATAAAATAAAATTGAAATTTTTTTTAACTTTGGGTAGTAAAAGAGTTGGGAGAAGTGCGTTTTGCTGCGTGGGACCTTGCTCTGGGAACCATATCTACTTTATCTTAGGGGACAGGCGTTAGGTGTCATGGGTGCAGTGTGCGTGTGTGTGTGCGTGTGTGTACGTATGTGTAGGTATGTATTGTGTAGGTGGGTAATTAATCATGGGTTTTTTTCTGAATTATGTTGAATTAGTTAGTTAACAAACGTGATATTTTGATCTATTATTGATGATAATATATTATTAGATATATGTGTGTATATATATATATTTATTATGTATGAGCATGTGTGAGTGTGTGTATGTGTGTATATATGTGTGTGTGTGTGTGTGTGTGTGTGTGTGTGTGTGTATATGCATATATGCGTGTACATATAGATATATAGGTATATAAGTGTGTATACATGGATAGATGCATATATTGTTTTGTTATTGTTTGTTGCTTATGTCAGTTTGTTTATCTACTTAAAATCTTTATCTTAGTTTATTGTGTTGTTTTGTCTGTTATTTTCTGTTTAATTAACTCTGTAAGTCTATCTTCAGTTTATTCATGTGTTGTTGTTTTTTGGCTGAATTTATTTTATTTCCTTTGTTTTGTATGTTGTTTTTTCGCTTAGTCTGCTCTTTTGTAAATTTTAGCCTACTGTATTAAAAAAATGTCTAGACCCCAGGATAATGGGGCTCTAAATAAACAATAAACAATAAACTTACATGAGAACTAAGGACGCATTTGATTTTGACTTCTTGTTATGATTCAGCGTTTTTTTTTGGTGGCACAAGGGAGGCCTACACAATATTAGGCGGGTGGTTTTAATGTTGCGGCTTTTGTGTATATTCTGATAACTTGAACTTACACCAGAAGTGTTGCCTCACTTGTCTGAAACTCGGAAAAAATGCTGGCAAAAACTGAGAGGGAGCGGCAAGACAAAAACCAGAAACACCCTCGGCCTGACGGTGCACTCATGGACAGACAGACGACGAACTGATGACAATACCCTTCGGCCTGAAGTCGGGCCGAGGGTAACCAGTGCTGACCGAAAAGAACACAAAGGCTAGTCTCACGTTTGCCAAAAAACATGTTGATGACCCCCAAGACTTTTTGAATAATACTCTATGGAGAGATGAGTCAAAAGTGGAACTTTCAGGAAGACACGGGTCCCATTACATCTGGCCCAATAAAGCATTCCACAATATCAACCTCATTCTAACAGTCTCACATTCTGCTGATAGTGTGATGATTTGAGGCTGCTTTGCTGCTTCAGGAGCTGGGTGACTTGCCATAATTGAGGGGGCCTTAAATTCTGTTCTTCAGTAGAAAATCCTGTCAGAGAATATCTGGTCATCAGTTTATGACCTAAAGTTCAAGTACAGTTGGGTTATGTAACTGGACAGTGATGCAAAGCACACAGGCAAGTCCACCTCTGGCTTTAAAGAAACAAAATGAAGGTTGAACCTTAGAGATTCTGTGACATGACCACAAGCATGGCACTCTTGCTTGAAAAACCTCTAGTGTGGCCAAATTGATACAATTCTAAATGGATTAGGGGATCAAATTTCCTTGACAGCAATGGAAATAACGCATTGCCAGTTTTTGCAAATGTCTGGTCACATTTGATGCTGCCGAGACTGCCACAACCAGCTATTAGATTTAGGGGTTCGGTTATTTTTTACATGGGTGATCAATATGTTTTGAATTACTTTTTACTTTTAATAAATGAAATTATCATTTACTAGCTGTATTTTGTGTTTACTCATGTTTTATTTGTCATTTTGAAATTAGTTGGATGATCTGAAACATACAAATGTGATAAATAAGCAAAAACAGAAGAAATCGAGAGGGGGAAAATACCGTTTTATACCATTATATCTTTAGGAACAGTGGTCTGTTTCTAGGTGAGTCCCAGCCTCTCATGAATTTTTACGGCGACATGCAACACATATTCAACCACCATGGTGAACAGATATGGTGCCAGAGTCTCTACGCTAAATAAAATTTTGGGATTTTGTTTCACACTTCTCTCTTCACTAGTCATGGGTCCAGTGTACATTATTGTGACTGCTTCAATCATCTTTGAACGCTGACAAGATAGTGCCTTGGTCAACTAAATCGAACGCTTCAGAGTCAACAAATGCAAGGACTGATCAACGATCCTCTGACTTAAAGGTGACATAGAATGGTTGAATGGGGAATTTATCCTTGTTCTGAGATGTGACATCTTGACAACAAAAATTTGGTTGGCTCTGTAATACCTCAGAAGCTTCCTAAAAACCTCTCTCACACATTGTTTTGCACCTATTTGGCAACCTTTCGGGCTTAATGGCAACCTCATTATGAAATGCAAGCACTTGATGCTGATTGGCTGGCTTTGCTGCCACTAACTTTGAATGTAACTTCGCCCAGAGCAGTAGGGAAAATGGAAAACACTCACCGGCTTCAGAACACAAACAGACCAACTTTATGCAGCAATGGCATATTCAGAGATTCAGCCTTATATGTTTGAGCCCGAATCGGATGAGACACTGAAGTGGAGAAAGAACCAGTTCAGCAAAGGCTGGCTTTAAAAGTTTCTGAATGGTACGTTTTTTTTTTTTTTTTCCAAACGAGCTGCCAAGGCTTATGCATTCAGAGTGAGTCTCTTGCATTGATGTTCCTGTGCTGTGGTCAGCAGGTATTCAGTCAAAGCGCACTGAAGAAATTCATTTGCAGAATTTAAGTCATTGTGCAATAAGTTAATCCGGTTCATGTGCGTTACAATGGATTTCCCCACTAGTGACATGAATATCGATTATGACTCTGGAATTCTGACGCTTGTCTTTACTGAGGGATTGGAAGCAATGGAATTGCATAAAGACATGTATGCATATGATTTTGTAGGGGAGGAAATGGAATGAGAGTGGGGGGGCAGTGAGATACTTGTGACATATGTATCCTTTGTTTAGATTTGCCTGTTTTCTCGCGGTCATTTTTAAAAGAGGAATTTCTATGAAACTGAGGCCCAGTTTACACGAAGACGCTTGCGTGTAAAGACGACAAAATATTTTAACAGAAGTGCCTTTTATTTATATGGTGATGGCGTTTTTGGGGCTTGAAGACGCAAAAATCTCAAACCACCCTCGAAAGTGGAAAACTTGAATACGCTCCGGCGTAGCGTTGCTGTCTAAACTGGCCAAGACGCAAAACTGGCTCAGATCTGCTGTTCTGCTCACGTCGCGTAGGCGTTTACGTCACGCAGTAAACAAACATGTCGAACTACATCCATGCTTCGGACCTTCAGGCCACTCTGGCAGCCATAATAAATGTACAGGAATCGTTACTACAAATGTACAGAATCTGTACACATGCTATTGGCGAACAGAGGAGGATCTATCTGACCAGACGAAGTTCTTCTTGTTACCGGTAGCCATATTTGGTGATTTCGCCGCACAGTGACGAGAAGAAGGAAGATTCTATGTATGCGCGTAGGCATGGCAGCGTTTGTGTAAGTGTATCACAGCACCACCTAGCCGTCTGACATGCATACCCAATCGATTTCTACACACTTTTTGCATCACCGTATGCACACAGATTTCCTCCCAAGAACGCTCGTTTGAACGCGAAATAAAAAGTGAAGACGTGACGCCACTTTTGCGTCTTCTGTTCACACCGTCATCGTGTAAACCTAGCCTGAGATGTTCAGAATGTCTTGCACTTTTTGTATGTTCTTGAATGCGGGTAGAGTACCGTTATTCAACATAGAATAAAAAAACGTTTTTACCTTGTCTATGTCACCTTTAACGCCTTCAACAATTCTCCCAATAATGGGTGTTTGTTTGGGACTGGATCTACCGTCTCTAAGACTACGCGGAAGATTTTTTAAAAAGGTGATTGATATGCGGCCTCATCCTTTTTGCGGAGCATATTGTTGTAGAACTTTGTAGCAACGGGCTTGAGCCAAATGCCACGGTAGTTTCCCGTCACTCATTGAGTTTTTTCATGTTTTCCCCCTGTAATCCAACTGTCCTCTTCTGTTTCAGTCTTTTTTTGTTTATTGATTTGCATAATTTAATTGTTGTCTCGTGCTGCTCCCCTCACATCTTTTTTCACTCCCTGTGCTTGCACAAGCATTTTCCACTTTGTTGATTGTTTCTTGTGTATTTAAGTTTCAGATTTTCATTTTCTCATTGCTGGATTGCTGTTACGGAAGCCCAAAGTGGACAATATTCAAATGAAAATGTAATCCCACTGTTGCATTATAATTGTATTAATTCATTTTCAATTTAATATTGTCTCAAATAACTCATTCATAAGTGGAAAATTATAATGCAATAGTGGGATTACATTTTCATTGGAATATTGTCCTCTTTACGCTGTGGTGTATGTGTCAGGGAGGTGTTCTCTCACCCAGCAGGCATTGGGGTTTTGGGGGGTGTGTTTTTCCCCAATAAGCTTGGGCATTATTCTTTTCCTGTTTATTCTGTTTTTGGCGCTGAAGGAGTAAAGACTGGCTAACCTGTAACTTCGTTGTCTCCTTTATTCATCGCCACATTGGTGACCCCGTTGAACATGTCTGTGGAGCGTGTTTCTTCGTCGACCTCGGACGCGGACTCGGCCCCAGCTTCAACGTCTCCAGGCTCGTCCTCGCAGCCAGTCGTGTTAACCGCTGCCGCGACGATGAAACTCCCAGAGTTCTGGCAGAGCGACCCGGCCTCATGGTTCCAGCACATCGAGGCGCTTTTCCAACTACGGGGCGTGGAAGTGGACGACTCCAAGTATTACTTGGTTGTGGCCGCCCTGGACCAGCAGTCAACCCGCAGAGCCATGCCGTTACTGCGTAGCCCCGCTCTTCGCGGGAAGTACGACGCCCTCAAGCAGCTTCTTCTGCGGAGGTACAGCCTGTCTTCGGCGGAGAGGGCGGAAAAGATCCTCTCCCTGTCCGGCTAGGGCGACAGCACGGCCGTGGACCTGATGGACAATGTGTTGTCCCTGCTTGGTTCGGATGAGGCTGGTTTCTTGTTCCCGCATATTTTTCTGCGGCAGCTCCCGCCGCAGGTCCGCGCCGCTCTAGCAAACTCTCCCCGTTTGACCGCTGGCGATTACCGTGGTTTGGCGGAGGAGGCAGACCGCGTGCTGCTGGCTACCAGACGCTTCACCGTGCAGAGCGCGACGGCAGGACCCCAGCAGATTCCGGCGGAGGATCCTGCGACGGTTTCTGCAGTCACCGCGAGGACGCGCCGCGGGAGTTCCCTCTGTTTCTACCACCGGAGATTTGGAAGCAGGGCGAAGCGCTGTATTCCGCCGTGCACGTTTGAGGCGTCGGGAAACGCGGAGGCCAGCACTCAGTAGCAGCTGTGGGTGCTGGCGAGCAAGGTGAGCTGCTCTACATTAAAGACTCTCTGTCAGGATGAAAGTTTCTGGTTGACTCTGGCTCCCAGAAGAGCTTAATCCACCCTGTCGGCCCAGAGTTGTCGGACCGAAGGGGTGGCCCACCGCTGACCGCGGCTAACGGTTCTCCTATTGGGACTTTTGGCACTAAACAATTAACTGTTTGTTTTCATGGACGTGAGTTTGAGTGGGACTTTGTGGCTGCTGCTGTAACTGTTCCTATCATCGGTGCAGACTTTTTGTGTGCTCACGGACTGTTGATGTTGCTAACCGCAGGCTAATTGATGCAGTCACTTTTGCTACTTTTCCTTGTGAGTCTGGGGGAGCTGGGCCGCTAACACACTTGAATTTTTCTGCGTCCGGTGATGTTTTTCAGAGTTTGTTGTCCGAGTTTCCATCACTCACTACGCCCGCCTTTTCCTCTGCCATAGCTAAACACGGGGTTGAACATTTCATTCCCACTTTTGCGCCACCGGTTTAAGCGCGCGCGCGGCGTTTGGACGCTGTTAAGCTAGCTACGGCTAAGGAGGAGTTTGCTACCATGGAGAGGTTGGGGATAGTGCGACGCTCTAACAGCCCCTGGGCCTCGCCCCTCCACATGGTAGCCAAGGCGGACGGTTCGTGGCGCCCATGCGGTGATTTTCGGCGGTTGAACGACGTGACTACTCCCGATCGTTACCCGATCCCACATATTCAGGATTTTTCGGTTTGGTTGTCGGGTGCTTCCAGTTTTTCAAAGGTAGACCTGGTACGCGGGTATCACCAGGTTCCAGTGCGGCCAGACGACGTGCCTAAGACGGCGGTAGTCACTCCGTTTGGGTTGTTTGAGTTCCTTCGCATGCCGTTTGGCCTTAAGGGGGCAGCGCAAACTTTTCAGAGGTTGATGGACTCCGTGTTGCGCGGCCTCGAGTTTGTGTTCGTTTACCTTGACGACATTCTGGTGGCTAGCTCTACTACTGAAGAGCACCTGTCGCACCTCAGGACGGTTTTCCAGCGTCTGGACGCCCACGGCTTAATTGTCAACCCAGCGAAATGCCAGTTCGGGTTGCCGGTGATTGATTTTCTGGGTCATCGCATTTCGGCGCGAGGTGCGGTTCCTTTGCCTACTAAGGTGCAAGCAGTGGCAGAATTTCCTCGTCCAGTGGTGGTTAAGGCATTGCAGGAGTTCTTGGGCATGGTGAACTTCTATAATAGGTTCATTCCTCGTGCTGCCGACCTCCTGCGGCCACTGTATGACGCCCTACGTTCGAGGAAGGCCACTGATGCAGTTGTCTGGACGGTGGAACGGCTGGTTGCTTTTGAGGGGGCTAAGTCCGCGTTAGCTAATGCGGCTCTCCTGGCTCATGGTCGGGTCCTGGTCGGGGCTGTTGTGGAGCAGCGGGTGGGAGACGCGTGGCAACCACTTGCATTTTTCAGTCGCAAGATGCGGGATTGCGAGCGCAAGTACAGCGTTTTTGACCGCGAGTTACTGGCGTTGTTTTTGGCTACTCGACATTTCCGTTTTTTGCTGGAGGGTCGTTCATGTCCAAGGTTGCGGAACCCTGGTCAGCCCGGCAGCAGCGTCACCTAGCGGCCATTTCGGAGTTTACCACTGACATCCGTCATGTCGCGGGTAAATCTAACTCCGTCGCGGATTGTCTGTCTCGCGTGGTCATTTGCCCTGTTCTTCTGGGGACTGATTTCTCTGCCATGGCTGCTGATCAACCAGGTGATGCAGATATCCTTGCCCTCCGTTCTGTTGGATCAGGCCTCAAACTTGAGGAGATCGTGATGCATGAGAGAGGTCCTGCCCTCCTGTGCGATGTTTCTACCGGTCGACCCCGCCCCGTTGTTCCGGCAAATTGGCGTCGTCGCGTTTTTGACTCCATTCATTCGCTCTCGCATCCGGGGGTGCGCGCGTCGGTGAAGCTGGTCAGCGCCCGTTTTGTTTGGCCCGGGTTGCGCAAAGACGTCAGGGGGTGGGCGGCTGCTTGTTTAGCATGTCAACGTGCCAAGGTGCATCGGCACACAAGAGCCCCCCTTGAATAGTTTCCCATTCCAGCCAGGCGTTTTGATTATGTACACGTTGACCTTGTCGGTCCCCTGCCGCAGTCGAGGGGTTTCACTCATCTGCTTACGGTGGTGGATCGTACTACTAGGTGGCCGGAGGTGGTCCCTCTGTCCTCCGCGTTTCTCTCGGCTTGGGTTGCCCGTTTCGGAGTACCATCTGACATTACTTCGGACAAGGGCCCTCAGTTTGTTTCAGAGCTTTGGTCGGGGATGGCGCGTTCCTTGGGGGTGCAGGTGCATCGCACTACAGCATATCACCCCCAAGCTAATGGGTTGTGTGAGCGCTTCCATCGGTCGCTCAAGGTGGCTTTGCGTGCCGCGCTAATGGGCGACGGGTGGATAGACTATTTGCCATGGGTCCTGCTTGGATTGCGCTCGGCTCCTAAGGAGGACCTAGCTGCTTCCTCCGCCGAGTTGGTTTTTGGTCAGCCGCTCCGCGTTCCAGGGGAGTTTTTGCTGGAGGCTGCCGCTCCGAGTCTCCGGCCTGCGTTTGACCCCTTTTCACCCGGGGGAGCGTTGGCTCCGGGTCCCATGCACCACTGTTTCCCACGGTCATTCGTGCCCACTGCGCTGCGGTCTGCCCGTTTTGTCTTTCTGCGTCGCGATGCCCACCGCTCGCCCCTCCAGCCTCCGGACGATGGTCCTTTTCGGGTGCTCGAAAGGGGGAGCAAGGGTTTTGTTTTGGATATGGGTGGGCGCAGGGAGCTGGTAACCATTGATCGCCTTAAGCCGGCGTACGTGTTGGCAGATGAGGTTATCTTACCGGCCCAGGTTCCTCCTCGCGGTCGTCCTCCTACCAGACCCACAGTTCTGCCTCCTCACACTGACTCTGCTCCTCAAACTGTTTTGGACATTGTTGATCCTACCTGCTGCTCACCTGATCGCCTTCGTCCACAGGTGCCGCCTGCTGCCCCGACGGTCGGTCGACGCAGCCGTTATGGCAGGTTGATTAGGCCCCCGCTGAGGGACTAATTGTTGTGATGTTCCCTTCTGGGTGTTCGGGGGGGGGGCTGTGTGGTGTATGTGTCAGGGAGGTGTTCTCTCACCCAGCAGGCATTGGGGTTTTGGGGGGTGTGTTTTTCCCCAATAAGCTTGGGCATTATTCTTTTCCTGTTTATTCTGTTTTTGGCGCTGAAGGAGTAAAGACTGGCTAACCTGTAACTTCGTTGTCTCCTTTATTCATCGCCACAACGCTTCCATATTGCTGTCTTCTGTCTATTCATTAGGGAAATTCCTTCCAGAGTCTGCAGTCCTGATGAGTGGCTTCTTCCAATTCCATCTTCTTTCATATTTGAAGGTGTGCACCTGCCCACTTTGCCCTAATTCATTCAGCATGCCATCCTAATTACTGACCTCAAAACAGTTCCCGTGACTTTGCCTAGCCTAATTATTCATGTTCCTGATTGCTCCCGCATGACCACTGACACTCCAGTGATAAAACCCCCAGCTCTGACACCTTTTAACTTCTCATTCTGTTTTGTTAAAAAAGGCCAATTTCAGCATATTCAGCAATCAGCACTTGGTTTAGCTCTGAAAATTGTGGAATTTTCCTGGGTGCCCTAGATCACCCTTCTTGAGAACTGATACTGATCTGCTAATCTGACTACACCCTGAGCTTAAGTAGTTCCTTCTTGAGAGTGCCTATCTTCCATGTCTCCAGTGAAATCTTTTCTACTCCAGTAGATTTATTGCAAACCTGGCACTACAGACTGGTCTCGGTCCTTCATACTGAAATTTTCAGTACAAATGGGCAGGTTCCATCCACAATTGCTTTTGGAACGAAATAACTACTTCTTGGGAGGCTGGGCTAAGAGGTTCTGAAAGTCACCATTGTCACCATTTCCACTCCCTTTCCTCCGCAGAGGTACAGTAGCTCTAATAACTCTTTGGTTGGTTGTTTTCCTCCCAGGGATTATGCATATACTTCAGACAGAATTGACCTTGCACTCATTTTATGTACATTTCATCCTCTCCCATTTCTCTTGGATATACAGTTCCAGATCTCTCACATAGGCACGGTGTACCTCACTCACAGCCCTCTGCAGTTCTAGGGTGTTCTCTTCTGTTCTATTTTCCTGCTTCTTTGTTGCTCCTGCTCAGATGTCCCAACATTTTTTTCAAATATCTGTTTTCTCCCAGGGATTTCTAGTTGTCTGTTTTGGTCTTATAAGAATATATTTCTTAGATGGCTCTGTATGGACTAGGAATATTAACTCAAAACTATGGTGGTCCTAAAGTACAAAACACGAACGCAAAAGAGAAAACACGAACGCAAAAAAGGGAACACAAACACAAATGAGAAAACACGAACGCAAAAGAGAAAACACGAATGCAAAAAAGGGAACACAAACACAAATGAGAAAACATGAACGCAAAAGACAAAACACAAACGCAAAAGACAAGACACAAACGCTTAAGAGAAAACACAAAAGCAAAAGAGGAAACGCAACAACATTAACTCTAACGGAAAAGGTAGGTACCTTCGGGTGGCATGACTTGACGTTGATTGGACGACGTCACTTCCCGTCTCTTTACCAGGAAGTAAACATTTTTTTCTTTCTCTGCCCGCCAAGCAGACAGAGCAGCCATGAGTTGTGCAGTCTAGTCTAGCGATTAAAGTTACGGCGGATAGAGAAATAATAATGTATTGCCCGAAGTGCGGAAAGAAGTTGACTGAAAAGCCAAGGCCGAATTTTTGTAGCGGTTGTGGCTGGAGGCTTCAAGAATTTCCCGGGGTCACCAGCAGACCTCATGGTATGTTGACCAATTAAATGTTTTTGTTGCTTTGTGAGGACCACAGTTTACCATTGCGAGCTAGTTAGCTAGTCGGCCACCCAACCAGACATGACAAAATACATGCATGCACATTTGTGCATGTAAACCTTCTATATGCATCATAACTAGAAGGTAACTGGGTCTTCCCAGCTCAAACCCTGTCTGAAATCAACCTTTCGCTAGCTGACAATGATTTGTTAAGAGTAGCGTCTTAAAATTGACAAATACATTGCAGGCATTAAGATTGCAGCAAGTAGCTAATGTCGATCAGCACCCGGCACAGTGAGAGTGGTTTTTGAACAGCCACTTCTTGCCGATATTTTATCAACAGATAGGCTATTAGGGGTCTAATACGCCGTTCAGCTGTGTGCCCCCCTAAATCAAAAACATACTCCGGTGCTACTGAGCATACGCGCTTATAATTAAACGTTTTATATACAAATACAGGCTAATCCGTTCTGTTTAGGCTCCCTCAGTCCTCCCTCAATTGACAATTAACGCAGATAAATTCAATTGTAAACCGATAAACTGGCCAGTTTGCTGCTAAACTTAAGTCAGTTTTTATGAAGTGTCGGTCTCTGATAGAGATCAGTCTCTGCCTGCATTGCCAAACTTATGTGTTAATAATGATTAAATGCTTGAATGACAGGTTAAAGATATAAAACAAAAACTAGTCTTAATTTGCAGGGCCCCCAAAGAATGCACCGGAGATCTTGATTTGCAATGCAATTTCAAGAACAAATATAGGTACACAGGCTATCTGTGTGCACATTGATTACAATGGGTCTATATCGTTTTGCCCACAATTGATTACAATACAAATTAAAACAAATATTTAAATACAAAAGCTGTTTTTGTAGTAATAATCACCTCATCATGCAGTAAATGATAAAGAAATTCAATAACTTTTTAATGAAGTAATTAGTAATTTGCATGAATTTGCTGTATTTTAAAAATACAGTTAACCTGATTTATAAGATCACATTTTTTAATCAATTGACAGCACTACTATATAGTGATTTAACAAAGTGCCAGCAACTCAGTGTTTGTTGCAGTATTTCATATGTAATTTTAGAGTGATGCCCATGGCTAGAAATAGACTCATTCTCTAAAGAGAAGATATTGTGTAGTATTGCTATTATCTGTTATCCATGTTGGATAATGTTTAACACAGTTTTCATTGCCTCCCTCAACTGCCAGAGAATCGTGAATCTGATTAAACCCCAACCCTCGCAACCTTTCTGGAATATAGGAAGAAAAAATCAGAGGAGAGGCAAAAGTTTTCCGGTGGAAAAATTGGGGCAAAGTAAAAACTGAAAAAGAGAGTTAAGGTAAGATAATTATGTCCCTTCAACCCGTGCTGACTTCCTGTTGATGTGCCTCCATCCTCTCTGTCCTCTTACAGCATTATATTTTCTTGTATGAAGCCATCATGCAAAATAAATGTATTAATGTGAGAAATGAAAAGACGCATCAGTGCTATGGGCGGATAACTATATAACAACACTAACACATCCTGTTTTTACTTTTGAATATATTTGCCTATTTTTGAGAGATACCTGAACATATTTTTGTATCATGTTGTTCTTCACATATTAACTGTTCTTATCATTTAACCTCGATCAAGAAGTGGTTTTTTTGTTATTGTCTGCTTTTCTTTATGATGATGATTGTTATCCTACAAATCTTCAGTTTGCTATTTTTTATTTTTATTTATTTTTGTCCCTTTGGGTAATAGTAAAGGAATTAATTATGTAACATTTACAAACCTCATAACAGAAACAACCTGTTTTATTACAGTGCTCTTCAAAAATTCTCTCCATCAGTCCCTATCTTTTATCTTACAGATAAATGTTGGCTTGATGGCAGCGCAGAAGGGTGGTATGAAGCCACAACGTGGGAAAACTAACAACAGACCCTTCTACCACTGCCCCAAGTTAGCTTACCCAGGCTGTGAAAAAAAAAAACCAGTTAAATTTGTTGTAATTTTTAACCAGTTTTTACTTCTGCCCCAGAATTCTATTGTCCAAACATGAAAGAACTTGACATTGCCTTTTTAAAATTACTGTGTCACTTTTGCACCATATTTATACATACAGACATACTACGTGCATATCTTTAGCCCAGCTATTTCCTTCAGCGCTGTTTACAGTTCTAAGGCTGCCTCCCAGTCTTGTGGCTGCTGTAGTCCGTTTTCTTCCACCGCCTGTTGCAGATAATCCTGAATGTCTTGATCACCGCATGTGTTGATTGTCAGCCTTGCCTCTGGTGACGCAGTTAGTTCCCTGTCTTCAACGGCCAGTCCACAGTCCCTTGAATGGCACCTACAGATGACACAATTATATAAGTATGAGAGGTTTTTTTCCCAAGATATTAAAAACAAAGTTTGAAATTGTTATTAACATCATTTGTCTACATTTTCATTTAGATAAAAAATAAAGGTGAGGTGAGTTTTTTTTACTAATTACAAACATATCTGATAAATTCTGAATTGGTATGAATTACCTGTGAGGCAAAAAATAAAGTTCATCAGGAATCCCCCCAGGACAAGATGCAAGTCTGGATGGTCGAATCCTGTGTTTGCTCCAGAGATCTTTGCATTCATCCAGGTCTTTCTGTAGAACACAGCTGAAGCAAAATCTCAGCAAGCACTGGTGTTCGTGACTGCCATTGAAGTGCCCGGAGTCGCACAGGTCTCCAAAGAGGTCCATCCAAAACTGAGACCTAGGAATACATTAGATGCAAAGTCAATTATTTTTAGTGTTGTCAATTGACTAAAAAATGTAATCAGATTAATCACAGTTTTAGGCTGTGATTAAAAAAGTTATTGAATTAATCATTTACTGCATGATGAGGTGATTTTTACTATTAAAAACAACTATGCGTTATTTTAAATATTTGCTTTAATTTTATTATCAATGTGCACAAACACAGCTAGCCTACATTATTTTTGTGTACCTATATTTTTTTCTTGAAATTGCATTTGAACACACCATGACGACTTTTTGTTTACCATCGGCGAATTGTCATTTTTTTGAGCCGACCATGAACACATCATAATATAGCTTTATAGTGCCTCATTTAGCTCTCGAACTAGCTGTTATGCTACGGTATTCAACATGGATTTCAACATCGGATTATTTTTTTCACTAGCGAGGCTGTCTGCAATGCTTGAGGTCACTTAAGGAGGCTGCTCTGAGCTGCTGCAGCAGCAGCCAGAGGTGATGGAACTGTTTCATCCAACAGACAGTGAAGGCAACATCACTCTACTGTACAGACTGAAGGCTGCTGAAGACTGACTGCACCACAGCTATCTGTCTGTCTGATGCTGACAGCCATTGTAGCACCATAATGTAATGTGACAAGTCTATATGTTTCTGGCCGTGTGATTAATTTTCGTTAATAAAAAAATAACGCGTTAAAATATTTGGATTAATCGCGTGCGTTAATGCGTCAACATTGGCAACCATAATTATTTTACATGAGAGGAAAAACTAAAGAAATTTATTTTATAAAAACATGTAGAACTAAAAAGGTGATCCATATTAAAATCGCTATCTGCAACAATAAATGCGAACCTTCTGCGTGTTCTCAATGCTGTCCCTTGTGGATTTAGTTGTTTCAACAAAGCATCACTAACTCACGTTTCACGCGTATTTTGTGTTTTTGTTGTAGTTGTTGCCACATTGTCCGATAGCCAAACAGCTGCCCCGGGCCGTGTAGCTCCGATAGGATTGCCTGTCTCCCCTCTGCTAGTGGAGCAAAGTTCCGTCTCCTGAACAATCCAACTTCTTTTAAACGACTCTTCAGTATACGCAAACTTATTTTAATGTTGTGAAAGGTTGACAGCATATCTAGCATGACGTCATATGTATGCCCGGCATCAAAGTACTCTTTGATAATACTGACAAAGTCTGAATCACCAATCCCGCTCATGTTTTGAAACCGATGCGTTGAGGTATGTTTACTTCCTGGTAAAGAGACGGGAAGTGACGTCATCCAATCAGCGTCAAGTCATGCCACCCGAAGGTACCTACCTTTTCCGTTAGAGTTAATGTTGTTGTGTTTCCTCTTTTGCGTTTGTGTTTTCTCATTTGCGTTGTGTTTTCTCTTTTGCGTTTGTGTTTCTTCTTTTGCGTTTGTGTTTCCTCTTATGCGTTTGTGTTTTGTCTTTTGCGTTCATGTTTTCTCATTTGCATTTGTGTTTTCTCATTTGTGTTTGTGTTTTCTCTTTTGCGTTCGTGTTTTCTTTTTTGTGTTCATGTTTTGCACTTCAGGGCCACCATAAAAAACAGTTACTTGTATCCAGTTCTGCAGACTAGTTTTCTTATGCCAGGCAGTGGAGGCAATTCATAATATCTGCAAGGTATTGACTAGTAAATGGTTCTGCAAGGGAAAGACGCCAATCAAAATGTCCTTCTCGTATTTGCTGAAAGGCTGAGCTATAATAAAGCTAAAGCTGTTACAATATAATTGTATCAACTGAATAAGACTTGCTGAGTGGCTCTTAAAACCAAAACTGTTCCACCACTTTGTATTCTGCAATATGTCGTCAAACTGACTCTATTAACATAATCCTCCAAATTTTCCCTCAGCATTTCCTGTTGCGAGTGTTGAGAGAAATGGGCTCACATTCAGTTATTAAATCTAGTGGTAGAACTTGACTTCTTTTGCAGGTTTGCTTATGCGTGGCACAGCTAACATTACTTTCACCAACCTAAGCAATAAAGAAGATAGCTTGAAAGTTGTGCTTTAGAACATTCTTCACGGCTTCCACCGGGAGCCCATTAAATACCTTTTTGATCCAGTGTTGGGCAATTTGTGGCACTGTAGCAGCAGATGATACAGTATGTGGGATTCTAATTAAACTATGGATGGCGTGCATATTGGCTCAAATTTACAACTTACATTTGCAGGATTTAAGACAAAAAAGATGCCAGCATATCCAGTACATTTACACTATTAACACATGCAAATGATGCAATCAAAAGCATTCCATTTGGTAGTTTTTGGTATGCAACAGGGTCGAAGTGCATTATTCAGTGTACTTGAATGCGTATGATTAGGGTTCCCCACATTTAGTCAGCTGGTTGATTGTTTGTTTGATGTGCTGTTGGTCAACCAAGATTTATTTTGGTCAAGCAACTACAAATACTTCAAATGCATAGAATAATCCATTTGGGATGCAGCGCACATGGCAGTGACAGTCCCTCACTCTTAACCAGCCCTAAGTTCCCTTTAAATAAATAATCT
Organism: Gymnothorax reevesii; assembly: GCA_029721435.1. Classification (NCBI taxonomy): domain Eukaryota; kingdom Metazoa; phylum Chordata; class Actinopteri; order Anguilliformes; family Muraenidae; genus Gymnothorax; species Gymnothorax reevesii. The sequence continues at coordinate 36,642,730 of CM056578.1, forward strand.
TATGCAATTAAGCTAATATTAATGTTCTGCATAATTCACCAAACCTAATAAAAGCAACATTTCATAGTAATTCTTTTATATACAGTATGTAAAACTAACGCATAAAACCTCCTTATATGTTACCATGTCTTTCTTATATAGGAATGCAAATGTGTATTTTCATTGTAGCTAAAGATTTGCCCACAGTTAAAATTTGTGGAAGTTTGTACTGCACTTTATGGTTACGATTAGAGCTAGGAGTAGGAAAGGAATTCAGATTACATTTGATTTTAGGATTTATGGCTATATTTACTGAAAAGAATTTTGTTTAAAAAATTTTTTTGTTCCCCACGCATGTAGAAAAGTAATTGAGTGTGCAGGAGCATGCCACAGACATATTGGCTGGGTTGGAAATAAGTGCACCTTTTAATGCAGGATTTCTCTGAACCTCTCCCAGTTTTACGTAGAGAAATAAACCAGACGCGCTCAAAGCCCACTAAGGAAAAGGACAACAAAGGTGCTCAACAGCTTGGACAGTCAATGAAGAGAAAAGCGCGCCTTACCAAAAAAATCACTGACGGCTATTCTGGTAATAAGCAAAAGCTGGAGCACACAGAGCTCAGAACACAATCAATTGAAAAGACTGTCTCAGTTTGTAGACTTTTTTATCAAGAAAATGGTCCCTACCTTGCCTTCCTACTTGGGTGATACTTCGGACGTATAAAGAATTGTAGAGACGACTCGTGAGTCAAAACACTATTCTGGCTTCTCTAGATGTACAGAGCTTGTACACAAACATTCCCCACAAAGGTGGTCTTGAGGCTCTATCACATCTTTTTTCGCGCCCTTTTGGGTATCATACCTCCCTCTGAATTTCTTATTTCTCTTACAGAAATGGCACTTACAAGGAGTTATTTTTAGTGCAATGGCTGTTTTTATTTACAGACACAGGGCACTGCTATGGGTGCCGCCTTTGCACCCAATTATGCAAATTTGTACATGGGTCATTGGGAGGAAAAGTTTATTAACAACACCTCTGATCCGTTTCTGTCCAAGATTTCACTATGGCGTAGGTACATAGATGACATATTGCTATTTTGGGATGGCACCATTGAAGAATTTGACAATTTTCAAAAGTATATCAACTCTTTTGACCATTGGAGTTTTACTGAGGAACACATCATGACGACTATCAACTTTTTGGACCTCACCATTTTTTAAAGTGCAAACAGGAAGCTAGAATCCACAATTTTCCGCAAACCCTGAGTAGAAATACTTTGTTAAGAGCAGACAGCAACCACCCAAGCCAGCTGAAACAAAACATACCTCTGGGTCAGTTTCTGCACTTGAGGCGTAATTGCAGTACTGACCAGGAGTTTGAAAACAATGTCTGTGAAATGCGGGATAGGTTTCTCCAGAGAGGCTACGGCAATGCTACTGTTGACATTGCGATTAACCGTGCCGGCCAAACTGCTTTTCAAAAAATATGGGAGGGCAGCTCCCACTCGTATTTTCTTCTCATCAGAATACAGTCCTGCTGCTGGCAAAATCAAAAGCATTGTTCTAAAACATTGGCGAACTTTCTTTGTTTCTCTTGTCCGGGTCTATATCGTTTTGCCCACAATCGGATTCTTTGGCCAGCTGGCATCAATTGTGGGTGGCGCCCGGACTCGACTTAAACCCAAGTTCCGCCTCACCGTCTGTGCTAGAGTGTCAGTGTGACTATCCACAATAGTCGGTAAGGTCATTAGATAGAGAATTGTTTGAGGAATTAATTAGCTGCAAAGAGGAAAGTGCTGGTTAGCAAGGGGATCTTTCTCCCTCTTCCTCCTCTTTCTGGGCACCATCTCAGGGATGTGATTTTTCCGCTAATTCGCAGAATTCCGATTTTTTTATCTCCAAAAAAAAAAAAAAATTAAAACACTGATTTTTTTCAGTCATGAAAATCCAATTTCGTATCCACAGCATTCCGACTTTTAGTATTTCCGTAACTGAATTAATCTTATGCACGATGAGTTCACAGAGCTTCGTTTTCAGATTAGACAGCTAAGGCTCCCTCCATTCAAACTTCATGGTGTGTGGGCGGTGCCGCGGCGGAAAGTTTCAACACTGGAAAACAAACGGCTGAGATATTGCGCGTATTCGATACGAGATAGCTTGTAGTATAGTATAGTAATAATCATTACTAGTCAGTATACTGTATTGTATTTTGTGTAGCCCACTAGGCTAGTGGATCGAGGATTAAGCAGTCTTGTAGCCTAGGTTTCAGTGGCCCGAGTGGTCGACGGCTGAACACTGCTGCGTCCCTTTATGTACTTCGTCGAGACTTAGATGTACACCGCTGGGAAGTTGCGCGGTTGGCTCACTGTGTGATCCCCGAGTGTGAGCGGGTGCTCGTCTAAGCTCTTTTGACGCACCTTCGCCCGCTCCCATTAATGGTAATATGGCCAGTCAAACCATAAAATTGCGTTACGTAATCTTACGAGAAATATGATGGACCTTTACTTTCCTACATTTTGATATGAAACATTATCACCCTACATTTTGACTTTGGTGAATGCTGAATTAATTGGTTACTGTGGCCAGCATACGCATGGGTTATCAATGCTAACGCAACTGGGCGTCTCGCTCCAAAGCTAAATCATGGTTAATTTATCAGCTGCCCAGCTAATCCATGACCTTCAGCAATATGAGCGAACGACACCACTACTCAACTTGTCTATCTCGTCGTACAATTAAAGGTGCTTCGGGACCTCGTCAAGGAGCCCTTCCTCTTAGTTTCACTTTTGTTTTTTCTTGAAAATGGAGCGTCACTGGACACCGAATACAGCCGAACGTGGCCAGTTAGGGACACTGTTTCCCGTTGCCGTTTGCCTTATTAATTGGGTTAATATGTATTGCATATTTCCAGGAGTTCCGTCAGGATTGTGTTTTTAGTCTATAATGGGAAGCTGAAAATACTCACAAAACTCATGGATGGTTTCTACTGATGATTGGATTAAAAATGGATTTATTGGTGGTGTGTATCTACAGTGATTATGTTCTCATTTTTTCATTTTTGCTATTAATCAGTACATTTAGGGAAGTCTAAATTCATAAAATCCCATGTGCATGTGACGTTGTGATATGATTTTGGAGTTGACCGAGAGCGAATATTTCAATGAAATCATTGTCTTATATTCATTGAATGTTATTTTACTTTTATTTGTGTGCAATAGTGGCAGATTAAAACCTTGGAGCTTGTGACTAATTTTGACTTGACCTAGAAATCAAAGATTGCATGTGTTTGTTGGCTTGAATATACATTGGATAATAATTCTGTTTTTTATTATTTTATTGAATTCTTAGTACACTTATGGCAGTAAAATCAGTAAAACCCAGGAGCTTCGGGGGGCTTTGCCCCTCTTGTCCCCCCACCAGGGTGCTGCCCTAGTCCCAGATGGGGGCCACCCCAGCAATATTTTCAGATAATTTCACTTCACCCAAATCACATTCCTGCCATCTGGTGCTTTTTCTTTTTATCTCGGGTCCCAAGATTTTTCCCTTTTATTTCATTCTGTCGAGCTCACTTTGCTTCCTTTTGTTCCCGGACCAGATATTTGTCCATTGGAAGCGCGAGTCTCTCTCTCTCTCTCTCGCTTGTCTCTCTTATTTTGCTGGACTTCCTTTCGTTTTGGCCGCTGCTATTGGCGTCTCAAAACACCAGCCATCACAGTACACTCTGGCCACCATCGAGACATCAGTGGTGGCCGAGATTATAAGGGCTGTTACCAGTTAGCAAGATATGCTGTCTGGTTTCCGCAGGGGCTCTCCAACCTGGGCAATCAGCGGGCTAGTTTAGCTGAGAGGCTCCGCCTTCAGGAGAATTTGCTTCAGAAACAGGAGAGCACTCTTGACCGAGGGCATTAGATCCCTGTCTGCGCAAGTTTCACAAAATGTTGCACAAGCATCACCCATATACCTTCCCCGAGAACCGAAGTTACAAAGATATAGCAGCGAGGCCGGAAAATGTAAGGATTTCATCGCCCAATGTGAGATATTTTTTAAGGCTCAGCCATCACGATAAGTTAATGAGGATTCTTGAGTGGCATTTATACTATCCCTGCTGACTGGCACAGCACTCATTTGGTCGGCTCACTCATCAGATCTAATTCACCGGTCGTAAGTTCTGTGGAGGCTCTTGTTAGGGAGATGCTGTCAGTGTTTGATCAGAATGTTTGTGGTCAGGATGCGGCTACGCGTTTGATGCACCTTAAATGGGGTAAAGAAAGTGCCGCAGAGTTCTCTATCTTATTTCGCTCTCTGGCTACAGAGACAGGCTGACCTGAGGCTCCTCTTATGACTGTGTTCAGTCATGCTCTCACTGAGGAGATAAAAGACGCGTTGGCAACATTGGAGCCCTGTTCGACTTTAGATTCTTTGGTTCGCACTGCCGTGCGAATTAACATTCGCATCCGCAAACGTAACTGGGAGAAGCTCAACAGACTGCCGCTTGCTGACAATGGGGCCAAAGTTGCTAGTGGCGAGTGTGTGGCTCCTATTCCACCCACTGAAAATTGGCAGACCCAATTTCCCTTCCGAACACTAATCCCTGTTGAACTGACTATGGGGAGCAAGAGTTATTATCGAAGCGTTCGTGGATTCGGGTGCCGTAAATTGTTTCTTGGATGTTGAGTGGGGGAGGAGCCGTTCCCACTGTTCCTCTTTCACAGCCACGCTCTGTCAGAACGTTGGACGATTGCCCGCTTGGTATGGGAGTAATAACTGAAGTTTCTGAACCGCTTAATATGTTCATTACCTTTGGTGGCTATTCTGAGGAGGTTCAGTTTTTTTATTATCAGTTCCCCTGCTTTTCCCATTGTTTTAGGGCATTCTTGGTAATGGGAATGTTACGTGCTATGTATGTCTGACTTGCTTGCCCTTATCTGCCACCATCTTCATTTGTGTGCCACCTGTCAATCTTCATCATCCAAGTCCCGCCTCCACCAACCACAGTCTTCCCAGTTCCACTTCAACCAATTCAAAGCTTCCATGTCATCCAACAGTCAACCAACCTGGATCTACCACAGTGTTTAAAATCCTGAATTGTTTGCTATTCTGCAGTTTTGCCTTGTTTTGATTTTGTTGTGTTCGTGCGAACTGCCTGTATCTTCATTTTGTTTTTGTTACCCCTTATTTGTTTGACTGTATTTTGTTTGCTTTGTGTTCACTTCCAGGTCCTGGGACAGGTAAGACTGGGGGCTCCTGTACATATGCCCGTAGGATTTGTAATGTATAGACCCACTAGCCTTTAGGGGTGGTTGCCAACCACTGTACTTATAATGCTAGTTAGTGTAGGTAGGCTTTTGTTTTGTGTACTTGATGCACTAGGTTAGATTGGTCTATCTTAGCTAGTTTGTTTTTGCTGTTTCTTTTGGCAACATCCAGCGTCCCTTGACCTTGGTTGTGAGAGTCTGTATTGTCTTGTTTGTTCCTGCTTTCTTAAGTCTATCTTACACCACAGTAAACCGTTGTGCACCGAGTTGCTACTTTGTCCCCCTTGTATTATTATTTCTACTCAATCACTACATCCTAAACATCTCCCGGTTCTTACCAAATTTTTAACATCCAGTTACCTACCCCCCCTGCACCCCTAGGCCTGTGGGGGTTGTAACAGGGAACATAGACCTTGCATCATTTGGGGGGAACAGAATAATCCTATCGTCCACTGGGGTACCAATTCTAGTTCTCATTGTAGAGAGAATGAAACTTGTTTTCCCACACATCAAGCTGTTGGACAGGCTGATGCCTGGAGCGAGTGTGAGGAAGTTGCCTCACCATACCCTCCTGAACTAGAAAAAGGGGCAGAGGAGGGGTTGGAATAGGATCCTCAATTTGATTAGCGACAGCCAGAGGACAATTACCTTTCAGAGGATTTTTTCGATTCTGAATCAGTAACAGAGTCATTAGATTTTGAGCAGGTTGCGGAATTTGGGACCACCCTGAACTTTAGTTTCTGTCTAATGTTCCTAATGATTAGGCTGATCTCGCTGAAGTTTATAGTGGACAACGAGCATCGACATTACCTCCCCATTGTCCGTACGATTGCAAGATCAATCTCTAACCTGGTACTACTCCTCCTAGGGGTTCATCATACTCGCTGTCAGGGCCTGAGCGTAAGGCCATGCAAGAATACATTCAGGAAGCTCTCGCTAATGGTTTTATCCGGCCGTCCACATCTCCGGCCGGATCCGGGTTTTTTTATGTGGGAAAAAAGGATGGCAGTCTGAGACCCTGTATTGATTATAGGGTTTGAATAAGTTCACCATTAAAAACCAAAACCCCCTTCCGTTAATGAATTCCGCGTTTGAACGTCTGCTGGAGGCGTCATTTTTTACGAAATTAGATCTCCGTAATGCTTATAACTTGGTTCGCATTCAGGAGGGGGACAAATGGAAAATGGCATTTAACACTCATGACGGGCAATACAAATATTTGGTCTTGCCGTTCAGATTGGTAACCACCCCCTCTGTGTTTCAGGCACTTTTTAATGACATCCTCCGAGAGATGTTGGAGAAATTCGTCATCGTTTATCTTGATGACATTTAGATTTTTTCTTCAACACTCTCAGAACATAAACAACATGTCAGACGCGTGCTTGAGGCCCTCCTTAATGCCAAGCTTTTTGTCAAGGTCGAGAAATGTGTTTTCCATGCCCAAACTGTCTCGTTCCTTAGCTTTATTGTTTCCAAGGGGTCGGTCCTCATGGACTCGGATAAGGTGGCTGCGGTCAGGAATTGGCCTGCCCCTCAAAGTGTTAAGGAGGTCAAACGCTTCTTGGGCTTTTACTAATTTTTATATGAGGTTTATCTGTAATTTTAGCGCGGTTGCTGCCCCCATTATTGTGCTCACCAGGAAGAATACCTCCTCAACGTTTTTTTGGTCTCCAGCAGCTGATGCTGCCTTTTAGGAATTAAAGAAACGCCTTAGTTCAGAGCCCATTCTGGTTTTGCATGATCCCTCCCTCCCATTTGTGGTGGAGGTGGATGCTTCGGAGGTTGGCGTGAGTGCTATTTTGTCCCAGCGCCCTCCTTGGGACAATGAGCTACACCCATGCGCATACTTCTCCTGGTCTTTGTCCGCCGCAGAACAGAATTAAAGCATTGGTGACCGGGAGTTATTAGCGGTCAAGTTGGTGATGAAGAGTGGCACCACTGTTTAGAGGGAGCTGAACACCCTTTTGTGGTATGGACTGACCATAAAAATTTCCAGTATATTCAGCAAACCAAGGGACGTAATTCCCGGCAGGCATTGTTCTTTAACCGCTTTGATTTTACGCTGACCAACCTCCTTGGCAGTAAAAACATTAAGCCTGACGCCTTGTCGCGGATTTATGACCACTCTAATCGAGATCCTACCCCTGCGCCAGTTATTCCGGCTGCCCAGATTGTGGCACCCATTCAATGGGAGATTGAGGCAGTGGTTCAGGAGGCTTTGAAAACCGATCCCTGTCCTGCGGGGGAGCCTCCTGGCTGTTTGTTTGTCCCGCCTAGAGTAAGGTCACAGGTCCTCCCACTTAGCTGAGCACCAAGGGGCCCATCAGACTAGGCAGTTCCTGGCCCGACGTTTTTGGTGGCCGGGTATGATGAGGGATATTGCCTGTGGCATCTGCTCCAGGAACAAAACTTCCCACCTCCCTCCCTGTGGTCTGCTGAGACCTTTGTCTGTTCCTAGGTGCAGTTGGACACACATTGTGCTGGATTTAGTCACTGGGCTGCCTGTGGTTTTTCTAAGGCCACTCATTTTGTCGCACTATCTAAGCTGCCTTCAGCATCATAGATGGCCCTTCTTGTGGTTAGGCTTCCGCAAGATGTTGTCTCTGACCGAAGCCCTCAGTTAACGGCCAGATTCTGGCAGGCGTTTTGCAAGCATTTTGGGGCCTTTCGCCGTTTGTAGCTTACGTGGTTTACCAACCCCCACTGTTTTCTGAGACCGAGAATGATTCCGAGGTTCCCTCGGTCACCCATATCATCCGTCGCTGTTGGTCGGTTTGGACCAGGGTCCGTTCCTCTCTGTTGCACTCGGGGCTCAAACAAAAATCTGCCACTGGTAGAAGGCGTCGTTTGGCCCCATCTTATCAGGTCGGTCAGAGAGTTTGGCTGTCTACCTGGGACCTCCCCTTGAAGCTAAAATCCTGGAAACTGGCGGCCCGCTATATTAGCCCGTTCAAGATAGTGCGGAAGATCAATGTGGTCACGGTTCAGATAAAGCTCCCAAGATCTTTACAAATCCATCCATCATTCCATGTCTCCCGGATTAAGCCGGTTAACACTAGCATCCTGGCACCTGCCGACACACTCCTACCACCACTGCGAATGGTTGAGGGATTTTTGCAAGTTTTGCGGCCACGTAGGTTTTCTGAGAAAAGGAATGGTCAGGTGGTTGCAATCTATAATCTGACCACTAGATGGCTCTAAATCTTACACACTGATCCTTTAAAAGGTAGTGAGTTTGTTTAATTAAACTGTGGCCAATATCTTTTTAACCAGCTTGATTATTCATAAATAAAATGCTAATCTGTTTGCTTTTCTCTTATTTTTTATTTCTTGTGATGGCTGGTGTTTCAAGATGCCGAAAGCAGCGGCCGAAACGAAACGAAGTCCAGCAAAATAAGAGAGACAAACCGACAAAAAGGGACAGAGAAAGACTCGCACTTCCAATGGACAAAGATCGAGTCCGGGTTCAAAAGGAAGCAATGCGAGCAGGACTGGAACAAAATAAAGGGAAAATCTCGGCTACCGAGATAACGGGATATGGCACCGACGGTGCACAGAAAGAGAGAAATAAAGAGAGAAAGATTCCCTTGCTAACTAGCACTTTCCTCTTTGAGACTGATTTCTCAAACATTTCTCTTGCTAGAGACCTTACCGGCTGCTGTGCTAAGTTACACCGACACTTTAGCAAAGGCGGCAAGGCAGAACTTAGGTTTAGAGTCTGGGCGCCGCCCACAATTAATGCCAGCTGGCTAAAGAATCCAATTGTGGGCAAAATGATATAGTCCCGCAGGAGAGAAACAAAGAAAGCTCGCCAGCCTCCAAAAACCATGACATTTCTGCCCCATTTTGCTAATATTGTAGGTAAAGAATAATTCTTTGTCACTTACATGCCTCCGTCCAGAGGAGTTTCAAATACACCCAAAAAGCAAACTTCATTTCTGAAATCACTGCATGATAAACTGCATTATTATGTATTTGTTGTATTTAGCGCATATGCTTTTTGCCAATATGTCTCTGCTGCATCAGTTTTGGATACATGGAATACTTAAGTACCGGTGATGTAAGGGTCATGAGAAAACAATCTACATGCCATGCATTTTTCCAGATGCCATCGAAATGTTATGCTTAGTGAGCAGCAGGGGCTGGGAAAAACTGTTGAAGAATACGTGAGCACTAAGACTTTGAAAAGGCAAAGAAGAGATTCAATCCATAATGAGAAAATTTACCATTAGCTGTATTTCAGTCAGGACCAATTTAGTCAAAGAAAAACTTTTATCTTAATTTGAAACAAGAGAGCAGACCTTTCTGCCCTTTCCCATACATACAAGCAAAGCCTACGGCAGGGAGAGCAGCTGCAAAGACCCCCCATAGGGTGAAGAACAGAGCAAGCATCCATGACAAGTTATTCAGCATGAAAATGAGGAGCCAGGTTGAGGGGGGGGGGGTGGGGTGTTTGCAAAGCACTTGCAGAAGAGGCAGCAAGAGTGAGCAGGCTGAAGTAGCTTCCATAGGCGCACTGTCAGGGATTTGCCCATTGGATACGTTGATGGGAATCAGCTGTTCTGTCAGCTGATGTGGGCTAGTTTTACATCAACTGCTTGAGATCCTATCTATCTGCTGACGTAGCTGGCATTGTGAGCTGAGCTTGACATCGTATCCTGCCATGAACCAATATTACGCTCAATATATTGAAAAAGATTATGAATTTCTCAAATCAACATGTCACTGTCGGACATGATGAACGAGGAGGGAGGCGGGGGAGTGGGGGGTTATCAATTTTCTCGCTGGATCATTAAATGAATGCATCTGTCAAGGTGTCAAAAGATGCATTAAAATTTAAAATGTAATAAAATACCATTCACTCAAATTGCAGTCCATTTTGTATCTTTTACAAATACCATCTTCCCTATAGTTTGTCAACTTTGAAAAGGAGAAACAAATTATGGTGCATGACCACACTCTATACAGTCGATCTGCACATGGATGATCTGTAATTCCTTGCAATACAAGAAAGAGAAAAATGCTCTTATGGGCTTTGAGACAAAAAAAATCCTGCAAATGACAAGGAGGCACTTTTGAGCAAAGCAGTTCATAAATCACTGTTTAAATTTAACATTTATTCCTCTGGAAGAGGTTCTTTCATTACCACAATGAAATAAAATATGTTTAATTCATGACAGGCTAGGGCTTGAGATTAAATCAACATTTGCCCTTAACATTTACTGGCAATTAATTAAGAAGAAGTGTTTCATTTTGAAAGCACCATTCAGCAAGTTCCAAATTCACCTAAATTAACTCTAAAAACTACATAGAATAAAGCAGTACTCGCATTTTCATGAAAGTCAAAGTTAAAGACAAACTTTAGTCCAAGCAGTTACCACATATGTAAGGAAGTGACTCCTCCCCTAAAGAATCAAATGTGAAGGTTAGCTGCAGTAATAATCCTTCAAATAGTATGATAAATCGTAAAAAAAAAATTGAATGTAAAATAAATTTTTTCCAAAAGCGATTTAGGTGCAAAATTAGTCCAAACTTGAAATTGACACATACATGTAAAAAAGTAAAAAAGATTAAAATAAAATAATAATAATAATAATAAAACTAGGCTCACGCCGTCGGAGGCAACGGCTTGGGGTGTATCCCCGAACACACCCAATGCTCCAATTCCCCAATCCTTGAATAGACCCAATACAACATAAAGCCCCTCAGGTCATGACCTTTCATTTGAACTTAATTTCAGGTCAATCAGACAAATGGTTCTGAAGATATGGCCAAAATGGTCATTTTCCATCACAAAGCTCTACCTGGTGGCAAAATATTGAACCATACAGGTATGATCTCATCATGTGACACGTTGTGAGGTCATGGCCTAGCAGTTTAACATAGCTTCATGTCAATTGGACAAATGGTTCCAAAGATATGGCAAAAATGGTGAATTTTATGCGATAAAGCTCCACCTTGGGTCAAAATTTTGAGCCAAACAGGTATAATGTCATCGTGGAACACATCCTCAGGTCATGATTTGAGGTCAATCGGACAAGTATTTCCAGAGATATGATAAATACATTTATTTTTTCAGTTTTTGGCCCCTGGTGGCCAATCTAGAAATTGTAAATTGTCCAAAATTGAATCAGTTCTTCGTCTTTATGATACTTACTTATATGCAAAAAATGAAATTTCTAATTGAAATATTACTCAAGTTATTGCGTTAACACGTAGGGTGGCGCGGCGGCGGCGGCAGTCGGACCAAAAACATAATAGCCCCGAAACGCCGTTTGGCGTTCAGGGATATAAATAATAACAATGTTTTCAACATTGATAGCTAATACTTTAGCACGAAGAAGAAATTTACAAACTATATTCGGAAAATTCAGATTTCCAATCAAAATGTCTTCGGGGAGCTAAGACATACCATGGAATCCTAGCGTTGTAACCACAATCACCTTCACAAATCCTGTCAGGAGATACATGGAGCAATGTGTTTCTGAATATAGTTCCATTTTATACATATGAATCCTTTTTTTCATATCATCCCAGTTTTAAATACTCAACTTTTGTAATTAAGATATTGCAGAGCCCTCTGTTAGTTTAATCAATGTGTTTCAGTCCATAATATCAGCACTGGAGGATGACACTTACGTATTTGGCGGAGGAAAAGCCATTTCATTGGTTGAGGAATTCTTGGAATGCAATGAGAATAGTGTATTCCCTTCCTGGCTGAATTGACTGCCAGTTACATATCATCAGCCCACAGATGGAGCACTGGCACAGTTGGGGTTCAAAGACAATGCAACACAGCACTGAACAAATGCCACAGAAGGGTGGTCCATCCAACAGCTCAGACGGGCTTCCAAGCACAAGACTATATGACCAATCTGCAAGGTTTTTGATTGAGAATTTTATTTCTGACAAATGGATTTCAATGAGTCTTGTTTACAGGTTAGTGCCATTTAGTTAATTCTGTCTCCATAAATGAGCCCCTGGGATTTATATTATTATTATTGTTATTATTATTATTATTCACATTCACAAAAATAGTACTGAGACTTGTGATTTTCACGCATTAAAAAAAGGATTGTCCAGACAGATTTTTTTTATTGAACATCAATAGTTTTGTGTTTATCAATTGTATTTTGAGGGTTGTAAATGGTTTGGCACCGCAGTTAATGCCAATTTTATCGTCATTGTAAAATTCTGAACTAGGTTTCTCTTGATGCTAAGAAATGTTGATGTAAATACAGTATATATAATAAACACATTAAGATTCACAACCAAAAAGGAATACATAAAGTGCAGTTGTTCCAACAATAATGGCTGAATTTGTCATTATTTGTTATTTTTTTCTTCAATAAAAGAAAATGACTGACTTTTTCCACTATCTGTACTAGTTTATCATCCTGTCCGAAAATGTAAACTGATTCCTGGTCAAGGACAGTAGTATGAGAAAATGGATGCCTTTTCCTCAAGATTGGGAAGGAATCAACACTCTCCTTAAATCGAGATGAGTGAAATGTCAGTCTGATATCGAAACAGGCTACACAGTACCATAAATGTCCGCATGTACAATATTCATGAGTTACACACTGATAAGACAAAACATCAAACCATTGAACGATGAAGCAAATAACATTGATTATCTTGTGATAATGACACATGTTGAGGTCTGCAGACAGATCTTTGATGGTAATTGAGCAGTCAACTCTCATGGTCAATGTGTTGGACCTGAGTGACTTTTACAAGGGCCAAAACATCGTGGCCAGAGGGGTTGGAGCATCTCAATAACGGCAGGTCTTCTGGGTTGCTTCGAGTCGGCAGTTGTGATAACCTACTGACCATGGACCGAGGTTGGACAAACCATGAACCGGCAATAGGGTGATGGGTGCCCAAAGTCAAGTAATGATACATTGTGAGTGATGTGCTGCTACACACTGCGGTTTATGGCACCTTGTCGCAGCATTCTAATTCTGGTCTGGCCCCAACAGCCCCTACAATGGGCACAAGAGCATCAGCACTGGACTTTGGAGCAATTAAAAAGGTTGTCCAGTCCAGTGAGTCCCTCTTTCTTTTAAATCATGAGCATCAGCCATGTGCGTGTGCACCAGAAATGGGACCAGGATGCATTGCGGGAAGAGGACAAGCTGGTGGAGAAAGTGTGATTGGAGAAACGGTTTGTTGAGAAACCATGCATCAGGGAATTCAAGAGGTTGTCAGTTTGACTGAGCTGTCAGTGGTACTAGACGAGCTTACACAATAATAGGCAGGTAGTTTTAATGTTGTGGCCAATCAGTGTTAACAATAGTGGAAAATTTGAGCAGCAAAAACTAAGTCGTGTTTTCTGATTCATAAAAATGCATCAGTGAGCCAGTATTACCTTTCGTGCACATCCTCAGGATTTTGCATGGTCATTTCTCCATTTGATCATTTGCAATATGACGCTGACTATTCTTAACACTACTGTCACAAAATTACACAAAATACTTCTCATTTATCGTTGACAGTGTATTACCCTAAAACGAATGGCAAATTTTTGTGAAATACAGCTATATAATGAAAAAGTTTTGAATATATAGAGTGTGGCAAACAATTAAAAATATAATGGCTGCAATGGCAATTTACCCTTGCAAAATTGCATTAACAAAACTGACTGGACCATTTTCACAGCTTTTACTAAACAATCAAGATTTTTCTTCTAGATTACCATTTGCTATTGTTGATTTTTCATTTAATAATGACTACGGGTAACTATATGCAGATTTAGCTGCATGATCATCATAAAACAGATGGTCAGAGACCCTCCAAATGCTTGAATCCTCAGAATTTTCCTATAGCCAAATACTGAAGAGGAGAAGAGAGAGCTTTATTTTAAGTATTGTATATTAAGAGTAATTTCCCATCATGCACCCTTATATTGTATGTGTATAGTTTTTGAAAGCCATAAACCTTGTTTTTTTTCTGGAAAACCGAATGGGTGGGCACCAGTTGGCTTCTAGCTGCTGCGTTTAAATGCCCTTACTCTTTCCTCAAGCTGAGTGCCGCAATTTTTTTAAATCACTCTCTACTATTTAGGCCAGTCTGTCACTGCCTGACCAGCATTTGACCCAGCACTCATGTTGCCTCCTGCCATAACTCTGTTATTTTTGGCATTCCTTAAAAGTGCTCTTTTCACACTTCAAAGAAATTTTGTATCTTTTACAAAAAATGTCTAATCATCTTCACTCTTATGTTTGCGTTCAGTGTCAGCAAGGTAGTACATGGCGTACTTATGCATCTCTTAATCAGCACAAAAATAACAAACACAGATGAATTTATGCATTGGTACCCTGGTACCTGGGCCTAAACCATTCACAGCATTATTTCTGCAGAACTGGATCTGCGGAAAATACCAGGACATTTTTTTTTTTTTTTTTTCACAATGGCAAGCCACTCACCACTTGGTTTTATAAAATCACACAATACATGTTTGGAAACCGGAGTGCGTATTGAGTATTATCTTTGGACCTAACTGGCTCCATCACAATTCAGAAATGCATGGTAATGTGAATGTGGTTCAAGAGGGTGAAAATTATGAACAGTTGTGTTCATTTGTGCATCCATGAACCTAATCCTTTTTCCATTAGTTTCTGTGTGGGTACCCTCAAACGTCCGATTGAATTTAATATGGATATGTAGTTTTTGTGTGGGTTCTCTCATACGTCAGACTGAATTTAATATGCATGTGTTGGTGGCTAACAACTACGCGTCCTTGACTCAGTGCACATTTAAGTCTGCAACAAACAGTATTTTAAAGCTGTAAATGAAGTACAGATTTGCTTGACTGGTCTCCTGGCATGACCTGTTTATTTTTTAATCATTGTTTGTATGTTTTTTTATTTGACTTTACCAGCTCAGCAGGCTAGTTGTTCCAAAGATCCTGGGTGATGAATGTTTCCCAGCACGGCCAAAATGTGATTCAGTTTCACCTTAGAAGGCAGGTAATCCTTCTGCAAAAGTAGGATCAATGTAAATATTGGGGGGTGGGGGTGGGGGCATGAGTGCGCAGTGCCTCCAGTTTGAAGGGGATGCTGTCATCTTGTAGGTAGTATTTCTGAACTGTGGACTGAGCGGCCCAGCTTTGCGCACTCTGTGAGGATTATTGATTACCAGGGGAGCCATTTCTCAATCCATCCTTTGTCCTCACTCTATATTTCGCTGTTCAACACCATTCATCTCTTTCCTCTCATTCTCAGGGAAAGAGCTGTTGATTGCTTGCTATATATACGCGGGGAACATTGTGAAAACCCTCAGCAATTCACCCTACTGCCGCTGTTCTATCAGCACCCACAAGCGGTTTAGGAAATCGCACACTATAAAAGAATACGTATGCTCTGGAATTGTGATGTTATGAGGTTCAGCTTCTATTAATTAGCAGATTCCCTGCCTTATTCTAACACTTGCAGAAGGAAAGATGATGCCATTTCACAAATCGAGTATGAGAGAAATGACTATTTTAGGATATTGTGGGGGGGAAAGCACACAAATGATTTTTACACAATTCTTCTGATGTACATGAATGGTGGTGGTCGGAGGGGCCGTAGGCGCATACTGGCAGCCACGCTTCCGTCAGTCTGCCCCAGGGCAGCTGTGGCTACAAAAACGTAGTTTACCACCATCAGAGTGTGAATGAATAATGCCTCCATTGTAAAGCGTCTTTGAGTGTCCAAAAAAAGCGCTATATAAAATTGATGCATTATTATTATTATTACCATGCTGAAAGTGTGGGGACCCTCCACAGGGAGTCGAACATGACTTATTTTTAACCAATATTAATTTACTTATTATACACCCTATATCCCTTAAATCCAGTGGCATGCTGTTGGCTGTTTAGAGAGCCTTCAGTAACTTCACCCTTTACTGCATGATTGCTCCCAAGCTGTTCCCGTTTAGTTTGCCAGATTATCATCAAAAAATGTATTGACTGAAAAACCAAGACCAATATATGACCTAAAACAGGGGTCAGCAAGTAACTTGGGCTGCGGGCCAAGATTTTTCCTCGCCTCTAGGTGGCGGGCCAGAGACCTGGCCACGGCCTGTTTAGACGCTGGGATAGGTGCGCCTAAGGCCCACTCACAAAAACCAAGCCTTTGCGGAGAATGGTGAGTCTAATAAAAATAACATAAAATAAATAAACCATGGGGACTGTGCAAAAGCCCATTGGCAGTCTTTTGATAATTTAACGATCTTAATGGACAGACGGTTATACAAACAGCAGCAGCATCCTAGTGCGAGGTGTAACATCCCAAGAAAAAGCTACAAGTGCGTCCTTAAAAGCGTCTTGGTTTTTTTTTCTCTTGTGCGTTTTGTTTCAGGAGCATCCGTGCCCTCCACCTCTGTCATTGTGCCACTGCCTGATCATCGTTTTATTTCATTTTACCTTGCATAAAAGGCCTCTGGATTATGCCACAGTTACTGGCTTGTTAAATAAAATGTAAACCTAGTTTCCTGTGTCGTTCTGACGCAAATATTTTGTTGCAGCACGACTGTCGGCCTGAAGTTCAGTTTTCACAGGCAGCTCCATTATGTAAAAAACGCAACTTTTCCTTTTTAGTTGAAGAAAGTGAATGAAGTGCGAATCCTGGCTCTGGTATTCTCTTATTTCTCTTATTTCTGCTTAACATCAGGTGCCTGATTGGCTATAGGCAGGAATTGCAGGAATAGCCAGCATTAAAAAAAACAAAAAAAAAAAACTGTGATTGGAATCATCTGGCGGTCCAATGAAAATTGTTTGCAGGCCAAAATTGGCCCACGGGCCAGTTGTTTCCAACCTATGATCTTTAATGATGAAGAAATGATAATGACAAAGTGATTGCTTTTTGGTTATATTTTTTCAATAGATGTGAAATTGTAAGGATTCAAAAAATCCTAATCTTTCCCTGACTTCCATCTCTCTTAGATTTTTAGCATTTATTCAGATTATCGGCATCCTTACAATGTCACTCCGCTGTGCGGTGTGCCAAACAATGCCCTTTAGTTGTAATGCCCCTCTCCTATGGCATTCCTTTGCCGGGCCACCTGCCTTTACCATAGATTTTTATATTTAGAACACTAGATTGCTGATGTCGTCATATTTACATTATCCAAAGTGAAGCACCCGGCCGCCATATTGATACACCCAACTTCTTCGTAAAAATGAATGGTTTCCTATGAGGCCAATTACAAATAAGTCAATTCAAGCGAGAAAATGCCGAGACGTGCGGCTGCCTTTTGCAGCAATATTTATTTGAAGAGCTGTTAAAGACGCTTCATGCGTAAGTTAACGTATTAGGCAAAGTTGTCACTTTAATAGAATAAAATCGCGTTTTTGTGCTAGCTAGGTAATTAGCCGTCCCATTGACTTGAACAGACCGCTGACTGAAAGCGAACGCTAGCGACTGATAACAGTCACCAGCGAGCTACCTTGGTGTCGCGGGGACTGCATTGACTTAGTGGTAAATAAAATTATAAAGGTGGCTAACAAGCTAGCTAGCAACTCGTAATTGACATTCAATGACAATACTTCTCACCCGCATAATATTTAAAACAGTGGACAAGTTGCTTTGTCTGTATTATACAGAGCTCCAAAAGACAAGGAGGGGAGAAAGGCTTCACCTGCGCTTACTTTCATCAGTGTCAGCATTAGCCATATGATTCAATATAAACAATTCGGTTGATGTCAAATAGTCAACCAGGGTACAATGAAGTGAGGAAACCAGAGTGTAATTTGATAACGTATACGGACATTAATCGACGTTTCTAACTTCCAAGCAATTATCTTATCAGAGGTAAAAGCCACCGAGCCTCGGATGCGTTAACGACACTTCTCTGCTGCACTTTAACGTTAACATCGAGTCACATTTCGATCTTCCGTTTATAAAGTGTGCCGCTTTCCATCCTCCGAAAAGCACATATTTACGGAAACAAAATGTTGCTCTGCACAGCGATACCAAAATAGCACTGACTCGCACACAGTTGTTTTTGAAAATGTAATTTTAAAGTAGGAGAAAATGAATGGGAATGTACAAGCAAATTTTACTTCCGGTTGTATAGGCTCTTAGAACAGATGCTTCACTTGAGTGCATCCTATCAGCAATCTAGTGTTCTATGTATATATCTATGGCCTTTACCCAATTATGCAATTATCCCCAGTTCTCTTCAGTTCATGGATTTTCACCTGTTTCCTTTTAGTTAAGTAAGATCCCTTTTCTATTTAAAGATTAGTTCCCCCCTTCACAGGCTGGTAGCTATAGTCTATTTCCCTTTTTTGTTTCGTGCACTCCATCTTTGTTATATTGATGTTTTGTATTTGTTTTTGTTTATTCTTACTCTTAATGCAATAAAAGCCGCATCCCTGCACCTGGGTCCTCAGTTCCACTCCTTGCCCTGGTGCCCTTCTAACATCTCTGGGTGCCAGTGCAGGGCAGGAGCACTGACTATATCCAGAATACTAAAGGAATTCTCATACCTTATTGCTTAACGGCATAATTTCATTGATAATTGATTCCCTGTTCTGTGTGGTTGCAAATTGGATTCTGCCCTGCCCTGTCTATGAAAATAACTCAGTTTTCCATTTCTTGCGAGCTATGTTTTCTTTTAGTTAGTGGAAGAATCCCTTTTTCAAATCTTGATACACAGGAGGAGCAAGACTAATTGTATGGGATGTGGAATTTCTGAAAATTGTTATGCTTTGTCTGTCCACTTTCTAGGTGATGGTGTGGTTGTACTTCTGAGCCTGGACCACATACTAAATCTCTTTTTATTTTTTTTTAGGCTTTTTTAATTATTCTGTAAAAATTGCCACCAACCACAGAATTGCCTTGGGTGACCTGTATTGAATGCAGGTGGACAACATTTCTTCTAGGAAAGGAATTACCAACTTTATCCCACCTTTCCTTTATTTTGCAGCTCCTATTTCAACTGAATTAGCTAATCTCCATGCAAAAATGAAATCTTCCCTTAACCCTTTCATGACTGAATGCAGAAATTTCTCTTCAATTTTTCTGTGTTTTTCAATTGCCTTGGCATCCTCAATCTTATCTGGAAAAGGCAGCTTTCATTCCAATTAAGCAGTTACACATCAAGTTCTGCTAATCAAGGTCTTCAAATATTCAAATTAAAACTGATCAGGTATGTCTGAATATTTTCCCTTAATATATAAAGTCTGCTGCATTTTACTGTAAATAAATGCATCCAACTTGTGCTGAAATGTAAAAGCAACATTTAATCTTTCAATTTCATACCATGAAATGCTATGGTTGACTCATGATTTAATAATAAAAAAAACTTTGAGCATATCTAAATTGGATTTGAGTGGTCTCCATTAACTTGGGAAGAGCAGTCATCTTTTGTTCTGTACAAGCTGGGTGTCAAAGAGTTAAATTAAATCCTCAACGGGCCCGATACCCTTCAGTTGCCAATCTAGCTAATTTTCATGCAAAAATTAAATCTTACCAAGCATTTTAGTCTTATATTTAGACTTCATTGCTTATTACTATTACCTTTTTTCTTAGAAAAAAAAAACATTCTGCCATTAATTTGAGGTAAACTTCACTCATTTCTTGATCGGTGGGGTAAGTGAAATTATTTTACCCCTTTGACAAATCTAAAAATGAGTCAAAATTACTTCAAATCAGTTGCAGAATTACGGTATTCCAAATTTCCAATCGTCTCTGAGTTTGAAGCTGGTTCTTTATCGAGAACATTGGAATGCCATCAAGTATCTCAGCACAGCATGGCATTATATTTCAAGCTGAACAGATGGAGACATTTCAGTAAATCATCATGGGGTACTTCAGAATTGTAATGAACCACACAAAATGTTAAGAAGCTGTGATTCCAATGGAAAAAGCTGTTTCTAGGCAACAGCGCCCAATCACAATCTCAACAGACCGCCAATGCCATGTTCATTCTTACAGCAATGGACTCTTTAACAGGGCTATGTCTCCCATTTTTTTCCACCAATTCATTGCTAACAACAAAAGCAGTCAGACTTATTTTAGAAACATCTCTTTGCAAACCTATGTTCCTGGTGGAAATGTGATATGATGAAACCATGATTGTCATTCTATACTGAGTCTAAAAAAGTGCTTTATTGCAGTAATTGTCCCAAAAGGACGCACAACAAAATATTAGTTTATGGGTTTGGATGTTTTTGTCCGTGACATTTTCATTTATTTCATTGTTGAAAATATGATTTACACTGAAGTTTCAAGGCAAAACATCAGTGCTTTTAAATATGGAATAATGTCTGCCGATTGTTTTTTTTTTTTTTTTAAAGTTCCAGCCAATTTCAGGGGAAATTGACTATTTTTCTTATAAAGGGAGGGTAGGCAACTTTAGACAAACTCAGCAAACACAAGGTAGATTATGAAAGTAGCAAGTGGAAAAAAGCACCCCTCATTTGAGTCATCCCTCCCAAACCACTCCCCCAAAACATGAGAATGCACACAACCTCACAGATGAACAGAGATGGACAGAGACCCGAATATAGATTTTTCCTTGTTTTTAAACTGCCTTGGGGTCCTTAATCTTATCTAGAAAGGGCCAGGGTGCTGGCTTTCATTCAACTGCGCAGTTACACATCAAATTCTGCTAATCAAGGACATTTACTGTCAACAAATGCATCCAACTTGTGCTGAAATGTAAAATAAACATTTAATTTTCAATGAAATGCTATTATTGACTCAGGATTTAATAAAAATAAAAAAATAAATAAACTTCAAAAAACTTTTCTGAATTGATCATATCTGAATTGAATATGAGTGGTCTTGATTAACCTGGGCTGAGCAGTCATCTTTCTTTCTGTTAAAGCTGGGTGTCAAAGAGTTAAATAAAATTCTCAGTGGGCCCCATACCCTCCAGTTGCCGATCTGCAGAAATATGGCCTGAATGAGCCGAGGAAGATGTGCCCCATCTCTAATTAATTTCTGACTTCTTAAGTAAGAGAAGAAATGCAGAGCTACCCCTTCCTGGGAGAGAAGAACTGCATAGTTACCCCTTCCTCTGTCAATTGAGGGGAAGAAATAAAAGCTAACAATAGAAAAAGGTTTCAATGGCACATGGTCTTATGATTTTACAACTAATAATTTTCTGTCGAAGGTCCATGGTGGTGGCTCATCTGAAATCTAAAACCTTATCCAGGCATGCTCTGAATGCATACATACATACTAACAACCTTAAAAATGCAGATCATATATTGTTAGGATCATTAGCTCTCTTTACACTTTCTTAGACCAACTCAGTGTGCTTGCATATATATAATTTTCAGCATTCACAAATACACAAATCTGTTCAACTACTTCAATCCATATTGCAGTGTGGAGCCTTCATTCCATTGTTTGTGGCTTCTAAGAATAACAGTGTCCAATACCGATGATCTTTTCCCTTATGCCTTCTAGCTAGAAAGAGCAAAAGTGTTGTGAGACCATTTAGATCTCAATGACCTGAGATAGCAAACCACTTTAAACCATTTCTTGTCCTCCATTGATCAATGCGTGAACTACCTGTTATTACGTTGCAATTTGGGGAAGTTTAGTTGTAGTGTCCTGTTATGTATTACAGCCATGGAACTTTTTGTAACAGAACAACAGGTGTACGTAGTGGAATACTCAGAAGAGACACAGATGCCTTGAGGAATCAGACAGAATCCAACAAACAGTGGTAGCACAAAGGGGGGCTATGCAGCCTTACCCTTATTTCAACTGTGAATCTGTCAAACATACAATAACTTTAATTATCCTCAGCTAACATTACAACAATAATACATTTTTGACCAGTTGGAAAATGTTCGTTCCAATGAGAATAAAAATGGAGATCTTGTCCTCGAAGCGATTATGCAGTCACTCAAGCTTATGTGTATTAATGGGCCATTTTCAGTATTGCAAGGCTATTCAGCACACTGGGCAATTTAGCATTCAATTTAGAGATAGTTATGGCAGGAGCAGTGGCTTACTAGCCAGGTATCACTTGTATGGGAATAATTGGACCAATTAGTGTCTGAAATTGAAATTAAGTTGGATTTTATCACAATGCAGACCACACAGACATAAATGGTTTGATATGCGTCCAATTATTTTTCTATCTGAAAAACCAGTGAGGAGAGTGAAATGCAAAAAGGACTGGACAGGTTTTGTTTTCAACTTTATGTTCCAGATTGATAGTCAAATCCATAAATATGTGCACCCTTGACAAAAATGGACAGTCTGCATATAATTGTATATTAATGAACTCTGGACCACTCGCAAAGTAGAGGAGAGTATTGGGTGGGATTGCAGATAGGAGATCGGGGCAGGTGTGATGTTGGACTTGGTCTATGATTGTGCGGACGTTGGGCACCACCTCGGTGGCGAGACTCAGGGTGGGGTCGCATCTCTTGTCGGAGTCCGTGTGGCTCCCAAGCCCCCCGGGGTCCCAGGTGGCGGCTATTTCTTGCTTCCCTATTGGAGAAGGGAAGGGTGGGAGGGACGTAGAAATGAGAGGAATGGGGATTGTGGGAATGTAGGAGGTATATACTGTATAGGCGTAAGGACAAATAGGAAGGCAGATTGGGAGCAGCCCTGTTCATTAACCTACTTTATCGGGAACTCCATTTAATGAATTCTGGACCACTCCCAAAGTAGAGGAGAGTATTGGGTTGGATTGCGGATAGGAGTTCGGGCGGATAGGAGATCGGGCCAGGTGTGGCGTCTTTGTCTGTGATTGTGCAAATGTTGGGAGCCCCCCAGGTGGCGAGACTCTGTTGTCAGAGTCTGTGTGGCTCCCAAGCCCCAAAAAGTGTTAATGTATCAAAGAGAGATGGGCTCCACGTACGTCGTCAAAATTATTGCAAATATAGCTTGCATACGAGTTCAATGTCCAGCGGCCGACGATTTTAATCAGGTGAAGTGGTAGCGTGTAGTATTCGTTAATGTTTGCCGGCAGGGCAAGGAGCACCAATAACCAAAGCGCTAGCGAGCAGCGCCACTGCCAGTGGCTGTAAGGTGGATACGCGTGCAGTATCCGAGAATGTTTGCGAGTGGCTGTGAGGTGGATAAATGTAGTATTTGTGAATGTTTGCCGGCAAGGCAAAGAACATTAGCATTTGTAATGATTTTACAATTTTGGAATAAACATTGCAATCATTCGACCGCACCATAAACGTGTGCCATTTAATTTGCAAAGAACACAATGTTCGTATATAGCAAGAGTTGCTCAGACTAATTAGTAGAACCGATGAAAGTCTAATTTCTTTATTTATTTGTTTATTCATTTTTTGAAAGCCTTGTTATAAATTGCGCTCGAAATTATATGGCATTTTCTTCCGCACAACAATAACTACAAAAAATATGGAGAAGTCTTTGTAATCACTGTGCTCGTGTAGTTTGTGAAAACAATGCAGATTTGTGTAGATAAGTTCATAGAGCAATAAGCTATGAGAATTCATTCTACAGTCTGAATGAAGAGGCAGCTAAATAGCGCTGTAAGATACGATGCACAGCTTTGTGATGGCGACAATAATTGCAGCGAAGTCGGCGAGTTTCGGATTTGCAGATTGTCATCCTTGCGGAGTCACATCAATTATATCAACGTAGCCAACAGGCAACTGCTTACCAAACAGCCAAAGCATAAAGCAAGATCGAGAACGAGTGTAAAGTAATCGACCAGTTCTTGCCTCAGATGAGGAAAGGACTGGGGAATTGTGTCTCGGTAGAGTGGTATGGCGTCACAGTGAATGGCGAACTAGATTTGTGTGGGCTCCCCGGGACGAGCGGGGTTCAGGTGCCTGAGCTGTGCAGGGTAGATGACAGCTAGGATTTTTTTTTATTATATGCTACGAAAATCTGAATGTGGAAATGGGAGCAAAATGTACGAGGTATGGTAAATTCTTGCAATGCCAAAACGAACTGCGACACCGAATAACTAGTGCAAAGTTATAGTGCGGTTTTGGGATTGATTGATTGTGTCAATTGAGTTGAATAGGGAGAGTCGAACTCGGTTCGCGTATACTGTCTGCAACGAGTGGGGATCGGGTGTTTGAGCTGTGCGAGGTCAATGATGGTTTGGATTTTTTTTTCCTCATGACTAAAATATGAATGTGGAAATAGAATGGTTGAATGAACTTGACCAGGTCGACATGCATGCCTGATAAAATCTGTTGTCTAAGTGTGAGGGATAATGGCGAAAGGTTTGGAATAGGCTATAAGGGACATATGGGAGGTAAGGCAGTGGCTAGTGTGTGCTGAAACTGTCTTGAGGGGAAAATGCGAGGAGCCGAAGTAGTTGATGGGAGGGATGGACCTTTAGGAGGAAGAACAGAATTAGTGACTTGGGAAACAGGGAAGGGGAGGGGCTGGGGAAAGACGAGCGGATGAGGCAATAGCGGTAGCTTCTTCGGGTGTAGGTGGGCTAACACCAGAACTGCTGGAGCCTTGGAGAATTTGGTTGTCGGCAGCTGGAGCGTAAAAGCCGGGTTTCGTCCAGCGGAAGTGGGGGTGGGGGGACAGGAAGCATGTGTAGTCTGTACACGTCTGGTCTGCACATAGCGAGGATCAGCTACATTGCAGAAAGAGTCGGTGTATAATTTTTTAGTAGTCTGGCATTGTTGTCGGAGCGGTGAAAGGAAATTGTCTTCTGCTTGAGTGCGCCCGAGGGACTCGGTAAGATTTCGGATTCCGTGCTTTGAACTCTTGCTCTGTACTGGCTGTCTGGTTAGCGAGTTAACAACATAGAAACGAAACGAGTGGGGATTGTGGGAATGTAGGAGGTATATATAGGCGTAAGGACAAAAAGGAAGGCGCATTGGGAGTGGCCCTGTTCAATAACGCTACGTTATCAGGAAATCGCTTTATTTTATATGTAAGTAAATGATCTGTTCAGTTCAAACATATGGGAGAACAAAATCCATTCAGTTTAAAGCATTTTTTTCTCATGTTTCAGTGCCTTGTATGACAGTCAAATTTTATGAGAAATATTGTTGTTATAACAGCATGCATTCTTTTGCTGTTGAATTTCTCATTCTATCAACATTCTACTGTGTGCCACAGAATGGTTATCAATCAGGGTGTTTGCTTTGAAGAAAGAGAACACAGGTAAATCTTTTCCACGTTTTAATCTTGAAGGAAGAGGTAAAAGGATGGGCACCTCACCATGCTTGATGGGAAATGTAGTCAAGTATGAATGAATATTTGTACATCATATTATGTCTGTATTTCAACTGAACTGACAAAGCATATGCTGCCAGGATTTTCCTTTTTGTTTTTAAATGAAGGCCATGCAGTATTGTACCTATGCTCTGTAAAGTTTGCCCTTTCACTGAATTGGCCCCAAGGATTTCCACCATGATGACGACTCTGAATTTACATTAGAATATACTGTATATTGGTGTCCTCTCTAACCAGGTTTGCACATCAGAAGCTTTCCATTACACTTGGATTCCCATTTAAGCTGTAGTCACCAGTTCAAAAAAATATTCTCAGCAGTCTTTATGAAATCACCTTTTTGGTTTATTTTGAGCACTGTCTCACTGTGCCCCATCTCAACTGGCTATTGTTACCCCCACCTGTTGTGTTCCAGGGTTCTGGCCTTTGGCCAGAACAGTATTGCTTGTGGTTTTAACAGTTTCATGTTCCAAGTTTCATAGTTCATAGTTCCATAGTCATGTTCATAGTCATAGTTTTAACAGTTTCTTGTATCAGGTTTTTGCATTTCATGTTTCACATTTATAGTCCATGTTTTTACTTTTCCATGTTTTGTTTCATGCCAGGTCTGCCATGCCACTCCACCGCTTGTCTGCGTTCCGCCCCGTGCCTTCGTTGTTGCACATTTCTGAGCTCTGGTTGGCTTTGGTATTTCCCCTTCCTTCCATGCTGTGCTGGATTCGGGCCTCTCTAAGCTTAATTGGCAATTAACTGTTTTTAAGTTACTAACATTTACTAACACTCACTGGGTGGTGTAATTCTTAGATAGGCACATTACTAATATTACTAATTTAGACAGGGAGTTTATTGTCATGATTCCTGCTTTGCTATTTCAAGATTTTGCTGTGCTTTTCTGTTCTTAACATTCATGCTTGCTTCCAAACTGCATACTTAATTGGTACTTAAGCTGAGCACGCTCATTCTCTTAATGAGCAGGTCATGTCATCCAATCTCTGTCCATGTCTTGATCTTGCCATGCCTCTTGTTTCTCTCTCTCTCCAGGTGTTACCCCTCATGTCATGATTTTCAAGCCTTTATCTGGATGCGGTGGAAGTTGGCTGGCAGACAGTGTCTCGCGTCTCGTTGCATGTGCAAGTTTAGCCAAGCTCTTGTTGTCATAGTTCCCTAGCATTTCTAGTTTCAAGTCTTGTCCTAGCCTCTCGTCTTGTGTGTATATATATTTAGTATTGTTATTTATTTTTCTTGATCTTCTTGCCTGGAGTTTCGAGTGCCTTTTGTTTTTTGTCATTTGCATTCTTTGTTTTTTAGCTCTGTGTAGCTCACCTTAGTTTGTTTTTTGCAACCCTTTGGGCCAAGTTTTTTGTTGGCCCTCGTGCCTTTTTTGTTTTGGTTTAAAATAAAATCCTCATTCCCTTTTCCCGCATCTGGTGTCAACTGATTCCATATCACCACCTCCTTCATTGGCTCTGTCACTTCCTTTCATTCTTGAAAAGTACAGGTACAAATCTAAACCACTATCACAACGTAACATACATTTTAGCATTCTCCACCAAAATTAATCTCATGAAAGTGTACTGCTAGTGTGAAAACTAGGGGAAACAGGCAAGTAGTTTCTCTGGTGCGTGGAAAAAAAAGAGTAGTAATTTGTGAAAATGTGAATGAATATCCCAGCAGAATAGGAAATTGCGGTTCAGTTACTCATATCTGTAATACTATGAATAATGTAACATAACGCTCCCCAATGTATGCCTGAGCAACACTACAGATATTGCTATCAGCAGCCCAACTGGGCAGGCTCAGAGCTATTTAATCTCTTTTAAGTCCTTGTCTGTGAAAGGTTGTGGTTTTGGGTGAGGCGTGCTGAAGACGGCCAAATTTCTCCCAGTGATTCAATGAAATGAGTCTCTTGACAGCACACCCTGTTCCACTGGGCACTCCCTAGGATTAACAGACTCAATCCACCACGGTCAAAAGCAATGCCCATGGACTCTGCTAAGTAAGAGCATGCAAAGGAGGACATACAAAATAACAAAGTTCACTTCTATTTATAATGCAGTTTTAGGGTTGTTTACTATCCTCAAAGACGTATGAGGACATGGAATGAAGCAAAGACTTCTATGCTACCTGAAGAAGACAGCTTGTTTTTCAAAATGCCTTGCCATCACAAAAACAGTAGTACAGTGGTCTTTTCTTCCATGGCCAATAAATCAATATATTTTTTTCAGTGCTCTAGAGTTCCTTCAACTTCTTTGTTAATATCATCCTCAGAATAGTATTTTATATTCCAGGTGTATTGTTATCGCTTGCAGAATACCAAAGAGAGAGCCTGTTCATGTTACCCAGGGAAAAAGAAAAGAACCAACTCCTTGGATTGGATTAATAGGTTTACTTTTAAACTGACTAATTACTTCTATGTATAGTATAAATTTATACCACTCTACGCACAAAATATCTTTACAGTTGCTCTTTAGCTGAGTTGTTATAATATGTCATTACTGAAAGCTACAGCAAAAATAAGTTCCTTAAAGCTGCTTAATTTGGCAGACTTTTTGTGACTTTTAAATTCTAAATGATCGCATTGACTGTGAATATTTATTTTTGGGTTTTGCTTTTTCCTGACCTGGGTCAGAAAAGCCTCAAAATGATTCCTTAATGAGCCAGTGGCATGATATAATCTCTTGAAATTCACCAAGCAAAACTTGAGATTCTGCAAATCAGAATGGACTTTCTTGGGTTGACTGGTATCATCTCCACACAGACCTGGCCTGCAGCCGATAGCTTTGACTTTGTGTTAATGTTCCACTGAACAGTCATGAGTGCATTCAGCCGTAGAAGCTGGCTCTGCCTCAATTCAACACATCACCATACTTCTGTTGCCTTACTGTCAAAAATGAGACAAGATTATCCAATTGGAAAGAAGCTGGAGAGGAACAATTTTTGCGAGTCGTTGGACATATTGATTCCACTTGCATCAATTCCAGGTGCAATTGCTGACTTCCATGTGAAACGAGGCCCATAATTTCGATTAAAGTGCACATCTACTCAAGCAAGATCAAGGTTATAAAGAGTGGAATCTAAAAGAGAGAATAGTGTCAGCATCTGTGTGGCAGATCTTGTATCCAGATGGGGCATTTTTACAGGTTGGATCACGCAAGTGAAGAAAATCTCAGCACCAGCAAACAATTCAGGCATCTATTTGCTTCCAATCTTTTTCACCATTGTTCCACAGTATCAAAACACAATTATTCCATTTCAAAATATGGTCTGGCTAAAACAATGTTATAATCGCACGACTAGACTTAAAATAATTTGTTCCCAACAGTATAAAGCATCAAAGTATTCTAAATTACTGTTTGTTTGATATATGACACTTTAATATCCCACCCTCAAATTAGTCACAAGTCATTGGACATATTTTTGACCAAAAAGTAATGACTAGAGTGGCACTCGGAGACCTCTGCCAAGGCCATCAGTCTACTCTTGTACGATACGCAAATCTGCACGTTTCGGTCCCCCCTGTTATATTCATGCTATTAATTTCTACATTAAAATGTCATGGTTTTTTTTGTCATGGATCTTTAGGATTGCCAAGCTGGCCTGAGACTAATGGGAGTGTGGGTGAGAACACGGACTGTCCAGTCAAGGTTTACAGTTCATAGGAGTCATTTATTGAAATTCCAAGAGAAGGACTGTCTGGATAGGTGCATGCATGGGGCGTGTGTGCGCTTTGCGCGTGTGGTTTCAAGGAAAAAATAAAATGCAATATAATTAACTCTGCTCATCTCATTTCTTCATCTCAGCAGTTCATCATAATTTAAACACGCTATCAAACAATCCACAGAGCATACATCATACATGCAAACTCAACCGCTTTTGGGGTGTTTTTTTCAGAGTTAAACGCCCTGAAAGAGGTAGTCTACCGCCAAAAGCTTGGCACGGGACTGCTGGCACTTAGGGCACTGATGTTGGTGCTTCTTGATGGACTCACGCCCCCTTAAGATCCAGTACCTTCTCCTCAGCTCAGCCAAGAGCCTCTCTGGACCAGGGTGATGTAGGTGGTCATCACAGTCCTTAATGGTGAGCTTATTGATTGGATGGCCCAGATCCAAGGGGATAGGATGAGTGGCATCAGGAGGCAGGACACTGCTCTGACGTAGCCTTTCGACTACTCGGATAAGGCCTGACTCTGGGGCCAGAGAGAGTAGGCGACTGGAGCTGGGGAGGGCCTTTTGAGCCTGGACGAATGCCAGATCACTTCCAAAGGAATCCATTTGGGCCTGTTTCAGCAGAGCATTCTCTGCCTCACAGTAGGTTTCTGCTGATTGGGTTGCAGAAGGCTTGGCCGCCCCATGGAGGGATGCATCGGTGCAGTCAAGGAGGTCCTGAAAGGTGGAGAACTAGATGGAGTCAGGAGTAGGGGGGTTTGAGCCTAGGAACACAGCCCCACAGAAACTGGGTTTACGTAGCTCCGCTAGATCTTCTGGCTGGTCTATTGCCGGACTTGTAAGCCATAGGTCAGGAGGGTGGAGCAGGAAGGCAGGGCCTTGGTTCCACCTGCAGGTCTTACTGAGGTCAGACAGCGGTTTACCCCCGAGTTAGATCATGTGCTGGGTTGCTCTGGGAATCCACATAACACCACTCTTGGCCTTTTGTGAGTTCTTTAATTTCAGCCACCCTGGTTCCCACAAATACTTAGTAGTGGCATGAGTCAGAGAGTAGCCCGTAGAGGACAGTTGTTGAGACACTCCATAGAGTTGTCTTTGTGATTGGGAGGGTGAGCTCTGTTTGGAAGAGGTTGAACAGCTGAGCTCCAAGTAGGGCTGCGCACAGCTCAAGTCTGGGAATGGAGAGCTGTTTCTTTGGGGCGACACAAGACCTGGCCTTCAGGATGGCAACGGTCTGCTGTGGACCTTCCTCTATGCGGACATAAGCGACTGTATCATAGGACTACTCTGATTTGTCTCAGAAGATGTGAAGGTCTTGTGTGGCTGAGGAGGGGTCCACTGATCGAGGTGTGATGCAGGTGGTCCCTGGGCGCTGCTCTGTGGCTGCCCACTGCTCCTAACTATAGGATGGGTCAAAAGCAGAGAACGAATTACCCCACGGGGTTCAATAAAGTATATCTATCTTAAAGGATGTAGCTAAGGAGATCATATTGGCTTGTAAGAACTCTATAGATGTGACACATTGTGGGGGTAGTGGCTTCAATGGCTCTATGCTGGTATTTCAGGTCGTCTGAGAGGCAGTTCCAGTGAAGGCCCAAAGTAGACTGCATGGGGTCCAGAGAGGGATGGTGATGCAGCCAGAGCTCTGTCTGGTCTGTCCTGGCTTCGGTGGATAGGTCACAAATGACCTTGAGGTCATAGCTTGCCCACTTCCTGATCTCAAAGCCACCAGAGAGGATTGTGCACAGGCTGTGAAGGAGGTCCTTGGTTTCCTCTGGTGTGGGTAGACTTTGAAGGCAGTTGTGTACATAGAAGCAACTGTGAAGAGAATGAGTGATACACTCATCTACCTCTGCATCCTTGCCAATTCCCTGGAGGGCGTAAATGGCACAACAGGGGCTGGAGGTGGTGCCAAATGGGAGAATCTGCCATTCATACACAGTAGAAGGGGATTTGCAATCAAGGTCACGACAGAGTAAACGAAGGAGTGATTTGTCCTGGGGAAGGAGTCGAATTTAGTGGAACATGGATTTCACGTCTCCGCTGATGGCAATATTGTGCTGCCTGAAGGAAGGCCCAAGGGTAGGCTCTGGAAGTTGCTGGGTATTCAGGTAAATAAATTGATAGGAATAGGAACAGTCAAACACAATGCGGTTTTTCTCATTATGGCGCACAATGTAGTGGGGTATGTACCAGGACTCGGGGCATCTGCTAGTTCAGATGAGGACAACTTCTTGACATACCTGGCATTGACTAATTTCTGGATCTCAGTGTTATAGGTCACCGCTTGCAGAGGACTTTGGTGTTGCTGCTTCTCACAGCTTCTCCCTTCAGATCACATTGGATTGCAAAGTGGTCCCGGGCACATCGTCAGCAGCGTTTCTGCTCTTTGACCCAGCCAGCTCTCTGCTCATCGGTCAGCTGGAGGAATCCATCACATTTACTGATATGATATTGAGTGGTTTGGAAGGAGGCACATACTGGACAGCGTGCAGATGAGGTGCTAGGGGTAGGCTGGCTGGCCTTTGGAGGGGCAGGTTGGGCCTTTGAGGAGGGTGCTTGAGGGGCTGTAGCATGAAGATGGTTGTAACTCTGAATGGGTGAGAGTGTAGTGGTGGCCTTGGGCGGATAGGCTGTGAGACCTTCTCCCTTCTAGGCTGACAGCAAGCTTCTCTTTGCAGCCAGTTGGGGAGGTCTAGGAGGTTATAGGAAAGGGATCTTAACTCACTCTGAACCATACTTCTCTTAAACTAACAAAACTGCTCACTGTGAAGTTTGTCAAGGAGGCGCTCAACATGTGAGCTGCAGGTGAGCTCAGAATAACCTTCACGGCCTATGGATTGGAGAAGACCCACTAAGGCCTGTACTCTAAAGGAAAACTGATCTAGGGCTCTACCTTCCCCCGCTCTGATAGCGGGCATGTCCATGATGGCTCGTAGCTCTTGAAGGGAAGGCTGTCTAGTTAGCCATAACAATCATCCAAGGCCCTGATGGCTTAGCATTTACCGTTTGCACCTTCGGATTCATATGGCCACCATATGGGCTAAGTGGGATTTGTGTGGGTTCTATATGGGCTACATGCATGGGCCCATATGCACACCGTATAGACCATCTGGGGCCCACTTCATATCCATATCACGGTATCATCTGGGCCCCATATGGTTAATATGGGATGTGAGTTTTGTGTGGGCTGTAGCTGGCTTGTGCTATACATATAATTTTAGATAACTGGACCAGAAGCATAATCAAAATACATCATCATTTTATGATACATAAAGTTCCTACAATGACTAGTTCATTAAAAATGAACAGAACAAAGTTGGTCAGTAATGGCAGGCTAATTGGGAAAATAACCCATGCAACATAAAGAGAAAACATTCTAATATCTGATTTTACAAACATACATATAACCTTAAACCATATACTTCCAATCCAGTTACCTTTTTCATAGTGTTATACAATGGCATGTGGTGATGATGGTGATATGAGTTTTAGTAGTTAACCAATTGATACAATCAACTCTGCTTAAGTCAAATTCATTTGGTCTGCATTATAAGCTGTGACGCATTCCATATTTGACTTAGATCAGTTACATCAATTGGCATTGATTGCAATTTGACTCTTTCATAATCACTCTTGAATTAGAATATGCAGGTTTTACAGTATGATGTAAATTAACATTGACCAGCCAAACAAAAAAGACAGATGAGTTATATTTTTTTCTATTTAGTTTAATGTAAGAACTGAAAAGACCAGTTCAAAAACATTTTGACAATGCATGAGAAAGTTGATACATTTCTAACTGCATGAAAAATAGTCTTTCTGTAAAATGTGTTCCCTATCCTCAACCAAAAGGCAAATACCTACAAGTTATAAATTGACACATGATATAGCACAGTTATCAATGTTTAAGTAGAAATAGCTAAACCTCTATTCGACAGAGAACTATTTTCTGTTTGTATTGGCACATTCAAAAATATAGGTAAAAATGGATTAATTAATAAAAATTCTCCATCTTTAAGAATGAAAGAAAAAAAACAAAAACCTGAAAACCCCTACACAAATGTTGTGAATACAACATAAAAATGTAAAAACAGAAACACATATTGTGATCCACACGGGGGAAAAAAGGGTGGAGAGGAAGAGAGAACTTTTGTGAACTTTTTCAGCCAGTGATTGAGGTAGTACACATTAGTCACATCACATTTGTAATAGAATAGCTTTTTTATAACCACAGAAATGATTAAAAGTAATATGTTAGCAATAAAACTTAATACTTATCGCATAAAAACTTTGCCATAAAAATCTAAGTGGTGTGTTCATCAAAACATTAATGAACTATTGCAGCCGAGGAAATTCAGACGTTAGTCACATTGTATATGTAATAAAACAATTTGAGAAAGGCAGAAACTATATAAAAATGCATGATTATCAATACAAATGGCCGCATATATTTCAGAAAAGCTCAGACAAACTTTTCAACGTAAAGCAGAGTTGTGTTTATATAGACACCTTTTAGTTGATTCAGTCAAGTCTGGCAATTCAGGCAAGTCTGGCAGTGAGGTAGTATATGTTGGCCACATGGCAAATGTAACGAAATGGCGCAGAGTTGTGTGTCTATACAAACACCTTGAATGTATTGTCGTGGCCACATCATTCCTGTTCCTCCTCTTCCTTGCCATTGCCCCTTTCCAGTACAGCCTTTCTACAAGCCTGACGCTCCCCATTTCTATCCCTTGCATTGGTTAACCATTTGCCCACCAATGCAGCGATGCCCTTGTCCGTGGCTGACTCGGCATCCTTGTTGGACTGGATGCTTCCAACAATACAAACAAAACAAAACAAAGTGTTTTCGTTGAATGCTTTCAGTAATCAAAAACTAAGTCAAATTTTGTAAGCCTCCACGAAAATAGCTGTAAAACACACTTAATTTTCATAAAATTTCGAGACGTTATGCCCCCCCCCCCCCATTTCTTCATTCACCTTTTTCTGAATGCTACATGTACTTTTCATTTCTGAGAGCCTCCGAATAACTTGTGGTAGACACCTATGTGGTTTGCAAACAATCTTTTTCAGTTTTCCAAGAAAACTCAAATGGAAAAGCAGAAAAAAGAATCCAGAAATCCAAACTGCTTTGCATCTGATGCTGAATGAATGAACCCATGCACATTGAGGTCTATTCTCCCTTGCGCCTAAGTCGAAAAAAGCGTGTAGCTGCGCACTTTTCAGGCTACGCGTATTCTCCCCTCGACTTAAGTCTGAGCATTACGCGCCCCGAAGGCAGTTACACACTTGGGGCGGAGCAAGGCCAAAATCGGGGCATTTCCGGGCGTTTCTCATTCGAATAACACTTAAGTGTATTCTCCCCTTGGCTTACGCGCTTTTTCTGGTAAGCGCTTTTGAGGGCTGTATTAAGGTCAAGCAACATAAGGCGAAATGGAATATTGCGTTTGATGTCGGTTATAGGCTGAATATAAATTTCATAAATATAAAATATAAATTTTATTTTATTTAACGTGGTATAGGTTGAGACATTCAATATTCGATTTCGAAACTACATTTCTCATAACCATGATAAATTATCAAACGAAATTATCATATGATATTACGAAACAGTCTGTTATCCAATTATTATGTTTTTGGTCCGACCGCCGCTGCCACTCGCTGCAGCCGCCGCCGCGACCGCCGCCGCCCTACGTGTTAACGCGATAACTTCAGTAATATTTCAATTAGAAATTTTAAGTTTTGCATATAAGTAAGTATCATAAAGAGGAAGAACTGATTCGATTTTGGACAATTTACGAGTTCTACATTGGGCACCAGGGGCCAAAAATGGAAAAAATCACAGTTTTTATCATATCTCTGGAAATATCTTGTCCGACTGTCCTCAAATCAAGTGCAAATGAAAGGTCATGACCTTAGGATGTGTCCCACAATGACATTATACCTGCTTGGTTCCACCTGCAAGGTGGAGCTTTGCCACATTAAATTAATCATTTTTGCCATATCTTCAGAACTATTTGTCCAATTGACATGAAACTATGTGCAACTGCAAGGTCATGACCTCACAACGTGTCACATGATGACACCATACCTGTATGGTTCAGTATTTTGCCACCAGGTGGCGCTTTGTGATGGAAAATTACCATTTTGGCCATATCTTCACAACCATTTGTCCAATTGACCAGAAATTAAGTTCAAATGAAAGGTCATGACCTGAGGGGCTATTTTATTGGGTCTATTCAAGGATTTGGGAATTGGAGGATTGGGGGCGTTCGGGGATATACCCCAAGCCGTCGCGTCCGATGGCATGAGCCTAGTTTCAATTACAAACGCATTACAAACAATTACAAACATACCGGTTGTCATCAAGGTCACAACTGCGCTGTTGGTCCTGGCATCTGGGTCGTTACAGAGAGTGGTTGGTGATGTCATGCACATATCACGGGCATTTTGTGTCAAGGTGTTTGACACAGTTGGTTAACGCTATGCTGCACCACATCAGCCACTTAAAATTCCCCGAAACACCAGCTGACAGACGGAGAGTTAGGGGGGTTCTACCGGATTGCCAGGTTCCCCATTGTTGTGGGAGCCATTGATTGAACTAACATTGCAATCAGAACCCCTCCCACTAATAAGAATAGGTACAGAGACCGAAGACGTCGGCACAACATTAATGTTCAGGTTGTGTGCGATTATGATACGCGCATATTAAGCATCTGCGCCAAATTCCCTGGCTCGGCCCATGACGCCTATGTACTGCGCAACTGCTTGAAATTCCAAAAAATGCAATAAATATTTAAGACCATATTAAGCTTGTTTCCAATATTCATCACAGTGATACTTTGAGTATAGGCAAATAAATATGACCATTTTTCGTAACCCTCCTTCATCCGTATCCAAGTGATTCTCCATGCATTTCCACTGCAGAAAGAGCGGATGCCACCCCCTCCACAGTGCAGTGCAGGGATGATGGTTGCTCACCACCTATTGCATGCCCACTTCTCTGGTGTGCAGAGAGCCTGGCTTTTACAGTGCCCCGCATATTTTTCCACGTGGCATATGGCAGTCTCCCCTAGCTTGTGCTCTGGTTGTTATTGCATTTTTGCATTTTTTATGAATGAAATTATTTAATGGAGGTGGGGCAAGTCCATTTAAAACTTTAAAAACAAGACAGGCATCCTCAAAAATATTATGTTTTCTTATGATATCACAATAATGAAAATTAAGAGGTTTCTTGTCAAAGATTTTTACTGCCTTCTTGAAGAGAGACTTGATGGGTTTGAGCGTGCTTGCAGTAGTATGTGACCAGGTTGTAAAACAGTATGTTTTGTGAGAAAATGTGAGAAAATACCAGTGCCTCCATATAAGCTTTTGCTGACTGTGTGGTAGGAAAAGGTCTTATATGACGAAAATTAGCCAAGTTGAACTTGATAATGTTTTATATTTTCTTAATATGCTCCTAAAATAAAAGTTTGGAGTCAAAAACTATACCAAGATACTTGAATTGTTCCACCACATCAAGTCTCTCTCCATTAACCATCACACATGGCTGCAGGCCCTCTGCTGGCTGGCGGGAAAAAAACATGCATACAGTTTTTTTTTTTTTTGTATTAAGACGTAAACATGATTTCTGGAGCCAATGAGACACCGGTACCATAGCAGTAGATAGCATAGCAGCAGCTTCTTGTTTAATCTTAGCATGTGCATATAGTACTGTGTCATCGGAATATAATTGCACTTTAACATTAGGACAAACATTAGGCAAATCATTAACATATAGACTAAATAGGATTGGTCCCAGTATAGAGCCTTGTGGAACTCCAACTGAGCAACTGAGGTATGAAGATTGTGCATTTCCAATATGTACTGCTTGTTCTCTTTTTGACAAATATGACCTCATCCAGCACGGGGCACGACTGGAAAAGTTAAAGTTAGTGAGTTTTGCAAGAAGCATATTATGATTTATTGTGTCAAAACCTTGTTTTAGATCCAGGAATACAGCTTCTACATACTTGATCTAATGCCTTTGATGCCTTGTATGCTCTCAAAGAAGTAACAAGTGGCTGTATCTGTGGAGTGATGTTGACGAAATCCAAACTGCATTGGGTGGAGAGGGGTATGACAGCTTTTAAGATTAATTGCATGGCAACCCATTTCTCAGCCACTTCAGGCGCACGTACGATTTTGTACTAGCACTCTGTGATTGGTTCTCTGTGATCGTGTAGGTTATACTGCAAAATGCCCGTCGAAATTTCTTCCGCGTTGAATAAAAAATTTGAAAATAGCTGCAACAGTGGCGTATTCATCACCCCTGTAAAGCCAAAAGGTAACTCAAAATGTTGTATGGCATTTTTACTAAATGTCCCAGTCACACATACACGTTCTATGCACATGTGTTGCTATGATCCAGGGATCTTGGCTAACGTTACTCGTGTGATAACAGGAAGAGCATCGTAACTGAACCTGAGGGGTCTTCTCAGCTCCTTTCAACAGACAGGAAGACGGGGATTGGCCACGTTCATTTTAAATGGTTTAAAATGGACACGAGAGATTGTGTACTTTTCGCAAATCGCATGTACTTGTAACAGGAATGCAGCTAAATGCACCTATTCAGGGCTCCGTTTTACCTGAAAGGTTTGTAAGCCTGCCATTTTAGCTCCTTCGTGTAGCTGATCAGCTGCCAGAACTTTCAGCCAATGAGGCAAGCGCTTGCCTTTGAGTCACCAGCCAATCACAGCCATTTTTTCAATGCCACAGATCTAGTCTCATGTCACCAGGCTCTGCGGCCAGCACTATGCACAAACTCAATGCTCAAGCTACGCCCAAAACTCAAATGAATTTTTTGTTTGAGCTCGCTGGCAGATTCAGAAAGAAGACAAAATCATGCACTCGCCACATGTTGAAGGGAGTGAACTATCATCTGGAATGAGCGAATTACTGATTTTATAATAATAATAGTGATGATAATGACAATCATAATTGCAATAATTAATATTAATGTTAGGAAGACCGGAATTATGCATTCAGTATCTGTATTATTATTCTAAAAATCAATGATCAATTCATCAATCAAATGATATGGAAATAAAATCTGCCTCAAAGCATGCAAACACTGGACAAATATACATGTAGGGATATATGTGGGATACATATGTGTATATCTGAGCAATTTAACCAGTGCTGATATAGAAATTTCCCGCCCCGATCAGCTCATATGGGTTCTATATGGGGCCCATGTGTGATGCCCATCTGGGCTCTGTATGGGCCAGCCCATCTGGATTTCACATGAGTTTTGTCATGGGACATATGGGCCCCGAATAGCCCAGGCTTAAACTTTTTTGCTAACTGGAAGGAGTCATTTATTGAAATTCCAGGAGAACGACTGTATGGGTAAGTGTGAGATTTTACGAAAGGGACCACAAGCGAGAACCAGTAAAATACAAAAAGAAGACTTTATTTCTGAAGGGGAAAAACCCCAACAGAGCAGGCAACAGTACAGAGTCCAGAATCCAAAATCAGAATCCAATGGGCGAAATCCAGAATCGTAACCAGGGCACCAATCACCAAAATCAAAGTCAGACAAAAAGGGTCCAGCAAACGCGAAGACCCAGAGGTACAGGGAGTAGGCAAAAATAAATCCAAGACAGTCCAGTCAGAAAGATAATCACAATGAGAACTGGGCAAATTGAACGTAGCACAAGTAAACATGAGAGAACGATCCAACAAGGCGGTGCTGTGAAGAGACACCTAATATATATTTCAGGGAGGTCATATGATAACAGTACACAGGTGCAAACAGTCAGACTGATTACAAGGGAGCAACACATTCGGGAGAACCTGATCACATGAAATTGGCAGAAGCCAAAACGCGGTCAGGGATCACGGGACAAACCTATAGACGACAACACAGCTCCAGTTAAGGAGTTCTACTGTGCACAGATACTAAGAGAAAGGAAAGCATAAGAAGGTGTGGAGACTCCACTGAAATGCAGCAGTGAAGAGAGAGACAAGAGGCGGAGACTAGAAAAGGGCGAGTGCTGAGAGCTTGTTAATCAATTAGTAAGTGCAGCTACACAATCCCAAGTGCTCGTTAGTAAGTTAGTCTTATATACAGTGTTTGTCTTGGTTAGTAAATAACAAAAACAACAAACTGTTAGTATGTGTTAGTAATATAGATAAAGTAAATGAGATCGGGAAGGAAGATTGAACGAAAAAGCAACCAAATCTCAATACACATATCTAAAGCATATTCAAACATGGCAAGGATCAAAATACACATATGGCAGTCAGAACCAGAATCACAACAGTAAGTGCATGCATGGGGTGGGTGTGCTTTGTGTGTGTGGTTTCTACGAAAAAAGAATATAAAATACAATCAGCTCTTTTCATTTTTTCATCTCAGCAGTTCATCATAATTTAAACACGCTATCAATTAATCCACAAAGCATACATTTAAACTGTGCCACAGTCATCAGAAAAAACTAAAGCCATCAAAGCCAGTACAGGCAGTAACAAGGGCAAAAAGCCACCTGGTTAAAGAGCATAAAGGACATCAGTAACTGAGACTTCAGCATGAGATTATAGTTCTAAACTAACAAATATTATCAGAAAACTTCATAAGGCACAAATCAAACTTACATATTTCAGTAACGCTCACAGGAAAAAGCACATTCACTTCAGTAGTGTCTCAGTCTCTCAGCAGTGAGTGAGTAGAGCAGGGAATCTGAAAATCTTCCAAACAATTATCAATGCCAAATGTACGCTGTAAAGTAATAGTACTAATTTTATATTGACAATAAGTATATGATACAATCACATATCGACAGATGACAAATAAAAGACAAAAGCCAGAATAAAATAAAAGACAACAAATTATGATGCTTATTTTCATTTTACCTCAGTTTAAATCCAGTTGTCCCCTTAACTCTTTCCCAACGGCCCGGCCAGATCCCGATCAGCTATGACTGGCTAGAAGACTCATCAAACTATGAGAAATTGTATTTCTAATGTTTTATGGGTTACTTTGTGTTATACTCAGACAGCTGAGAATCTGCTCTTTCCGAATTTGCCGAATTCTATTTTATTTCAGGTGGAACAAGCAATTTAGATTGATCCCCTATTCATTTCATAAATTTTTAACCCCCCGGCATATAATGCGGGGGGATATAGCGATCAGTGTGTCCGTCCGTCCGTCTGTAATAAAATTGTTTCCGGACCAGAACTCGAAAACTATACCACTTACAAACACCAAATTTGGTATGGAGCTTCTCCTTATGGTCTAGTTGTGCCTTTTGGGGGTTTCGGTCCGTCCGTCTATCCACACAACCTGTAGGTTACACAACCTTCAGCCGGGGGGATCCGCCATTGCCAGATGGCTCTTGTTTACTTCACACTTCAGGGGCCACCAGTTCTCCCATCATCTCGTCCTGTCCCTTGCCCAAGTTCACAGTAAAACGCACAAACTCCCCACACTGACTCAAAACAGCGTCCATCTTTCTGTGCATTTCTGCAGATGATCACAGAGTCTTCTTGAGCAGCTCACCATTCTCTGATATTCCACAGCGGCACTCCATAATAATTTTGCTAGGCAGCGCAATGGCCGTTTTCCTCGCTCCCAGCTCGTGTACTTTGCGGTAGATCAGAGCAACTCCCATGCCAATTAGGAGAAATCCCATCACCATAAATCCAAAAAGGTAAACATCCTCCACGTCTTCAAGGGATAGTGCTGCCAGATAAAGAACTTGCCATCTCGACCACGCGTCCTGAATGTAGCCAGCAGCAAAAGTCGCGTCCGGGCAGCGCGGCTTGCCAGGTGCTCCGCTTCTTGGTGAAAAAATTTTGTCAGTCGCATTCAGGGACCAGCTAATTAATTCCATCTTTACTTGAAGAGCCTCAGAAGCAGATGGAGGGTCTGAACAAAAGGAAAAAAGAGGGGGTAACAGAAAAAAACAGGACAAATAAAGAAGACGCAGGAAGGAACAGAGATAGAGTGTGACTGCTCTCCTCAGAAGGCGGAAGAAGAAGTCAGATGATGTATTTTTTTTAGAAAAATCATTTGTTGACAATTGCTCATATTTGAACAATCACTCATGTTGTGTATGTGTTATAGCTCGTTTCATTACTACACAATATCACTCGAAAAACATTGATCAAAACGACGAAAAGTGACACCGAAATGGTACTTGTCATGAGTTCTGTGGGGAGTTGGACCCAAATAGTATTCCAGAGGAGTTTTCTTGTGGAAATTCTTGGGAATGGAGTGATATTTCGTCAGAATATGAACAGCCTAAGATATTTACAGCTTGAATGTAATATATCTTCATTAATTTTTTCTGCAGCGTTGTTTTTCCTGAGTCATGTTGTCCTCATGTCGGCCAGTTGGGAAAGAGTTAGAGGCAATGCAGTGTAATTAATTGTGATCACCAATGTATGTACCCTCCGATGAAGCATTCGTGTCATGTTAGGATTTGTCTTCTCGGAAGACAATGATCCAAGCCTCACATAGTACAAAACCCAAAACCAGTGAAG
Organism: Gymnothorax reevesii; assembly: GCA_029721435.1. NCBI lineage: Eukaryota > Metazoa > Chordata > Actinopteri > Anguilliformes > Muraenidae > Gymnothorax > Gymnothorax reevesii. Next base: position 36,684,307 of record CM056578.1, read on the forward strand.
TTGGCACGTTATGTAAATCGTAGATATAAACAGAATACAATGATTTGCAAATCCTTTTCAACTTATTTTCAATTGAATACACTACAAAGACAAGATGTTTAATGTTCAAACTGAGAAACTTCTTTTTTTTTTTGCAAATAATCATTAACTTAGAATATAAAGGCAGCAACACATTGCAAAAAAGTTGGCACAGGGGCCTTTTTACCACTGTGTTACATCGCCTTTCCCTTACGACACTCAGTAAACGTTTGGGAACTGAGGAGACCAATTTTTGAAGCTTTTCAGGCGGAACTCTTTCCCATTCTTGCTTGTACAGCTTGAGTTGTTCAACAGTCCGGGGTCTCCGTTGTCGTATTTTACGCTTCATAATGCGCCATACATTTTCAATGGGAGACAGGTCTGGACTACAGGCAGGCCAGTCTAGTACTCGCACTCTTTTACTACAGAGCCATGCTGTTGTAACACGTGCAGAATGTGGCTTGGCATTGTCTTGCTGAAATAAGCAGGGGCATCCATGAAAAAGACGTTGCTTGGATGGCAACATATGTTGCTCCAAAACCTGTATGTACCTTTCAGCATTAATACTGCCTTCACATATGTGTAAGCTGCCCATGCCTTGGGCACTAATACACCCCCATACCATCACAGATGCTGGCTTTTGAACTTTGCGCCTATAACAGTCCGGATGGTTCTTTTCCTCTTTGGTCCGGAGGACACGACGTCCACAGTTTCCAAAAACAATTTGAAATGTGGACTTGTCAGACCACAGAACACTTTTCAACTTTGCATCAGTCCATCTTAGATGAGCTTGGGCCCAGAGAAGCCGGCGGCGTTTCTGGGTGCTGTTGATAAATGGCTTTTGCTTTGCATTGTAGAGTTTTAACTTGCACTTGCAGATATAGCGACGAACTGTAGTTACTGACAGTGGTTTTCTGAAGTGTTCCTGTGCCCATGTGGTGATGTCCTTTACACACAGATGTCAGTTTTTGATGCAGTACCGCCTGAGGGATCGAAGATCATGGGCATTCAATGTTGGTTTTCGGCCTTGTCGCTTACGTGCAGTGATTTCTCCAGATTCTCTGAACCTTTTGATGATATTACGGACCGTAGATGATGAAATCCCTAAATATCTTGCAATAGCTTGTTGAGGAATGTTGTTTTTAAACTGTTCGACAATCAGCTCACGCATTGGTTCACTAAGTGGTGACCCTCGCCCCATCCTTGTTTGTGAATGACTGAGCATTTCAGGGAAGCTGCTTTTATACCCAATCATGGCACCGACCTGTTCCCAATTAGCCCGTTCACCTGTGGGATGTTCCAAATAAGTGTTTGATGAGCATTCCTCAACTCTCTCAGTCTTTTTTGCCACTTGTGCCAGCTTTTTTGAAACATGTTGCAGGCATTTAATTCCAAATGAGCTAATATTTGCAAAAAATTACAAAGTTTACCTGTTCGAAGATTAAGTAACTTGTCTTTGCAGTGTATTCAATTGAATATAGGTTGAAAAGGATTTGCAAATCATTGTATCCTGTTTTTATTTACGACTTACACAACGTGCCAACTTCACTGGTTTTGGGTTTTGTAGAAGGGGTCACTGAACAGGCCGATCAGTATGAAAATGATCCTAAGTATTCGCCACCACCAGCAAAGTCACCAGGTCGAAAACCAATTGAACTCGTATGGGAGATTTTAGAACATGTAAAACAGTGCTCTCTGTTATCATCATCAAAACACCAAATCAGGGAATAACACTTGGAAGAAAGCTACTCCATCCCTCCAGTAACGTTTTACACTTGTAGACTCAATGCTATGGCATGTTAAGCTGATCCTGCACCTTGTGGGAGCCCAAAACCTTACTAAGACTGTCAAGGTTGCTTTTCCATTCATTTGTCATCAGTCTGTATGTCTTTATACCTTTAATTAAGTGACACATTATTCAATTTCCCATTATAGACATTGCTGCTGTCCATTTTGGCACATATTTGTTTGCACATAGTGGTTGAATCACAAAAAACAGGTTGCACTTCAGTTTAGAAACGGTTCTCACAAGTCATATGCAGACAGCCTTATGCTCCAGAGAAATTTAAAATTTTAATGACACTCACACTTGTGCCATGTAATGTACACAATAATTCCCCCCCATAATTGGGGAATGGGGGCCCCATTCTCTGCTGAGCTGTGTTTAGTGTTTTCAGAATAACACAAATTAATCCCCGTGGCGAGCAGAAAGTCAGACTAGAGGAAGTAATGTGTCTTTGGATGTATCGACAGACATCGCGCATCCAGAAAAATTGGGTTTAATGTCTCTTTTGCCCATAACTCAAAGTCTCAACTTGAAAGAAACTGCTCTCTTCGGGAAAGAAGAAAAGCTTTGCAAAAGAGCTGAAGGTGGTTACTCATATCATTAAGCAGGGACATCATCCCTGTCTTCTAAGGGTTCAAGCCCCCCCCTTTTCTCCACACTATTAAAGATGCACCAGACCCCTATAATTTTTGCTTTAATTTTCCTCAGCCCCTACCAGTGTAGTAGGTAATGAAGCAGCAAACAAGAACTCTATATGAGAAAGAGCTTTCAGGACCAGTCACCGTAAAGATTCCCTAATCCGCAGGAATAAATGCGTCAATAAGCAATCCATTGTTTCATTTGGACAAGATCCTTACTTTCTCAGAAAATGAGAACACCAAAACCATGGCAAGAAAATGCTCGTCCTAGTCCAGAATCAACAGTACATTTCACCTTTGAAACATTTACTATGAATTCGAGTTTTTCTTTTCCTGTAATCATACTGAACCTGAGCACAGAATGTTCAAGATCATGTTACGATAAGAAATATATTCAATATACACATAAGATATAAGATAATGAACCCCGTTGAACCCCATCCTCTGCATTTGACCCATCCTATAGTTCCGAGCAGTGGGCAGCCACAGAGCGGCGCCTGGGGACCAACTCCAGTTCGAAAGCCAGTTCCTTGGTCAGGGGTGCTGTGGAGTGTTCCTATGATGACAAAACACAGGGAGAACATGCAAACTCCAAACAAAAAGGCCCCAGGCCAGAATCAAACCCACAACCTTCTTGCTGTGAGGCAACAGTGCTAACCACTATGCCATTGTGTTTTTGTCTGTGAGGGAGAAAATACTGTGTACTGCAGCAGTGACTGGTGATCATTTGAAAGTAGTATGCGAAATGACGAGGACCAAAAACTTTGAAGAGAGTAAAGCTAGCAAAGTTATTAATAATAGCTACAAACCGTCTTATCACTTCTTGCCTGGAGGAGAGCGCCCATCTCAACTTTAGTGCTCAATCATAAAACTGTTTCACTGATGTAATTTTGCAGCAGCCCCTATGTGGTCCTTGGCAGCAGCTCACTGGTAAGAATTGGGAACCTTGTGAAATAAAGCCCATACACATTCAGCTAACGTAGCTATCCTCCATAGCATTCTCTGAACTGTGGAGAGGCAGGCATACCAACAGAAAAACCTGATTCCAGACTGACCGTGCTTGATTGAAAGCCCAAATAATGGCGTATCTTCTTTGTTTCGAACTTCAGATTTTGGTCAACCACCAACTTTGATTTGCAATGTCTCATAACTAAAAAAATTATAAAAAGTTTCCAGAATTTTGTCCACCACATTTTCTTTTTCAAATGACATCATTCATATACAGCATATTAGATTGACCCATTACATGTACGTCACAAGACCACGTGACCGCGCCATGACTGACGGCGGAAGTATTGACGGAGACAGAAGCATAGCTCGAAAGTCTAGGATGAAAGGCTCTCAAAAGAGATGTTGTCTTTTTTAATTTAGCGTAAATTTTCAGTGTAACAATGAGAATGTACATAGCGTGTACATAGTGTATATAGTATATAGCGTAACAATCAGCAATGGCGGATCTAGAACTGGGAATTGGGGGAGAACAGACACGTACCTTTATAACAACAATCAGTCCTGACACATTCGACTTGAGTCTCTTGCCTCTTAGTGGCATTCACGTTCCTGTGCAATTATAGTCAGCAATTATTCAATCAATGCGAGCGGAAGAAATTCATGGAATTCAAGTCATTGCGCATTAAGTTAATCAGTTTCACATGCATTACGGTGGATTTCCCCACTAGTGACACGGAAATTGATTACGACTCGGGAATTCTCACACTTGTCTTTACTGAAGGATTGAAAGCAATGGAGTTGTATAAAGACATTTCAAATGAGAGCAAATGTCTTAATTTATTTAAACAATTTAAACGATCATGAAGCACATGCATTGTTTCCAATCCCTGAGTAAAGAGAAGCACGAGAAAACCAGAGTCATAATCGCTTTCCATAGTGACGTCCACCTTCACTCAAGTGAAACTGAAACTTCAATGCACAAAGATTTTAATTCCGCGTGAGAATCTCATTAATAAACGAATAATTCATCATTGAATAATTGCGGACTATGGTGAATAAGCCTAAAAAATGCGTGAGACCAACGCCGAATGCGTGAGTCTTGGCATCTCTGTCATAGAGATCAGACAGAAAGACAATGCTCGAGACAATATGACACCCACCACCAATTGGACGGGGGTGTGAATTACATTCTGTCGAAAAGACGAAAGGCTTTCAAAATATTCTGTCATTGTTAAAAAAAATCCGTCAATTACAGAAAATATTTGGTTAACGCGACCTCTGGAAAGAACTAAAGATCAGAGTTCATAGAAGATGCCCCCAGAACCTTTCCATTCAATTCAAATAGTTCATTTCAAACCAGACAGGTACCAACAAACAACATAACAAAGACATTACAACAACAGACAAAGACACCAATAAAAAAAACCACCTTGGTTTGAAGTGGGTATGGAAGAAGCAGTGCCTATCTATTTACAACCCCAGTCGTCACAAGTAAATAACCAAAACAACAAAAACGAACCCACACTTAACTTGCTCTCTACAACCCTCTTTCCCAACAAAAACAAAAATGAAAAACAAAGTTTCTCTTCAAATGACTTCTCATTTCCCATCTTCCATATTATACCTTTCTAACACTCCTTTTCTGAATTTCCGTTGGAACTGATATAGGTTTTTACTGGATTTAAGTTGACCTTCAAGATTTGAAGACCATTTGAGTGGAAGACTGTATCAAAGTCACACCTGAGCAATGCATGCAACTAGTTTCTCCATACAGGGGGCATCTTGAAGCTGTCATTAACAACAAAGGCTTCTCTGCTTCGTATTAAATAAATGTCAGTGAGCATGTTCAGTACTTTTTCCCTGTGTCATTCCACTTTATTACACATAACTTAATTTATGGACTTATTTGTTTTGATTTCTATGTATGTGTGGATTACGTGGGTTGTTCATGTCAATAGCCCCATCAGACATATATTTACTGAGAAAATACTGACACGTTCAATATGTAATTTCTCCACTGTAGCAAACATTATTGCAACTCACTCTTAAATGTTCACCTATAAAGCACATAAAACACCTTTATGCGTGGAAAGGAAATTAAGTCGGCTGATTTGCGGTTGTCAAGTGATATCCTTGGTCATGTTCATTTTTGAACTGAGGTACCATTAAGTGAAGCATTGCTTGCAAAGTCACTCCAGTTTTACCCATCATCTGCGACTAAATCAAAAGCAGTCCAGCTTCAGATATTTTCTTTAATGTAAGGTCACAAGGTTATATCAAAATTAGCAATTAAAGTATGCCCAGTTCACTATTCTTCACTGAAGCTTAGGACAGGTTTTAGGTTATAAATTAAATGCAGATTTGTGTGCCTATATGAAGGACACAATGTGGGTGTGAAATGGGGCGTTAAACATGTTAGTTTTCATAGATGAAAACAATTACGAAAGATGTTGTTTTTATTATTTTTTTTTTATTATTAATAACATTATAATGACCTTAACTGCCTAACGTAATTTACATAAAGAGAACACGGGCCTAGTTAAGAGCGATAGACTGCGACTGCCATACCCACAGCATTGCGAATTTATTGATCAAAACAAATCCTAGTTGACCAACAGCCCATCATCCAAACAATCGACTAACCTAAACTTTTTCTGCTGGGCCCCCCTTTGGTACATATGAAAATTTTTGCGCGCCCCCCCCCCCGCGCATTTTGTTTTCAGAGTCCATTGCGGTTTATTATTTCACACATTGTAATTAATATAAACCTCAACCTTTATTTTTTGAAAAAATATAAGTAAACGGTCATAAACTGTAGGTTGTCATAAACTACATTAAGGCTACTTTTAGAATTAGAAATAACAAAATAACAAACAACCACGGTGTAATTATTTTAAGTGTAACTGTTTTCAAGCACCTTGACTGTGTAAATATGTTCAGTGTAACAGGTTTTTTTTTTTTAATATTCAACAACATTGCTATTTATGCATTTTCCGGACACCAACAGAAACTTACTTGCATACAGCCAATCAGCGACCTTGTGCCGGACCGCTGAAGGAGTGTCTGGAGACAGTTACATTTTTTTCTCTTCACTGGCCTTGCACTTTTAAGTTAAAATACGTTAACCGAGATCGCATCAGCTTATACTATTAAATATGAATAATCCGGACAGATGATTTTTGTCTAGCCTGGCTGGAAACATTGAAAACGATTGGCAAGTTTGGAAACGGCCACCGTAATTATCCAATTAAGGACATGAAAATTTAATAATTCAAAACCTCTTTTAAAGTATAAAATAATTAGGCTGTATCACACCCCTCTGCCTGAGTATAGCCGTCTTTTTAAAATTATGTTTCTATGATGCAGAAGGAAAGCACCTTAATCAACCTTTTTTAACAGCTGACAGCGAAGTACGAAAAAAATTCATGAACACCACTAGCCAAACCTGCCGATATGTTTGTAACGTTCAGTAGCTAGGCTAGATAAAAATAATCTGTAGACCTACAGGGCATTCATATTATCGAGAATAAGATAACGCAATCTCGGTTATTTCTGCTTTGTATTCATCAGATTTTGTTCAGTGTCACCTACCATTTTATTTTCAACATGCCAGATCAGTGCAGGATAAAAAAGCGGCGAGTTGGGTATTGCTAGACTACATTGATTGTAACCAGCTCATTTTACCAGCTTCAAATATTTGAACAACTACATTCATAACAAATTTTTAATGAAAATGGCAGGCTAGATGAATGATTTTGCAAACAGTTATGTTGAGAGTAAGGCAGGCATTTACGATGTAATTGCAGAATTCTGGGCAGCGAATGGACTGTTTGCAAATAATTTTCTGTTGGTGTCTGGAACTCTAGTGGGGGAGGAAAAAAATTCCCTTCCCGCACCCCGTGCCCCCCCTGCAATTGCTCTGCACCCCCCACTTTGGGAACCACTGGACTAAACAAACATATGGGGTCAGCACTAGATCCAGTAATCACAACTTACACTGCCTGGCCAAAAAAAAGTCGCACACTCAAATATTTAGTTGGAACCTCCGTAGCTTTGATTACAACGCATATTCGTCTTGTCATTGTTTTGACAACTATATGCAATGCCAGAACATTTCTTTTCGATCAGAAATGCCATGATTTTTGTCCAAGATCTTGTCTTCTCGACATAATGGTTGAACCACTCGGTGGTGTTGAGTACATCCCAATAACTTTTATGATGTTAAAGGTCAGGACTTAGTGGTGGAAAATTTGTTTGTGAAAATGAAACCTCCTGCTTGGTTTTGTCATTCATGGTTTTCTTTGCTAAATACAGGCCAATAACTTGCCTGTTCTGAAATACTGTAACATTGTTTCCACCATCAGGGAATGTGTTTTCCGACATGATTTTGTAAGAAATGAATAGCGACGCACTTCATTAGTCAGGGTTAAAATGACTGATGGCAATAATCATCCAATTTTAGAATTTGTTCATTAACTTCCAAACGGTGACTTTTTTTTTGGCCGGGCAGTGTATATTTGGCATGAGAACATTTACATTATCGGCTACACATCACATGGCTTGAACACTCGATTCTGATTGGTCAATTACGGCATTCTATGGTCAGTTACTTCTGAATACGCAGTTGTTATCAAAGACTCTTTAAATCAATAAAATCCTTTTTAAATAAATATTTAGTGTCAAATTATTTATTTCTTCAGTAAGTAGCCATGTAACTCTTAAACTGTTCACACTGGGGTCTATTCTCCCATTAGCGCATAAGTCCTTTTTTACGCGATTTGAGTTAAGCGCTTTTGAGTTACGCGTATTCTCCCCTACGCGCTTCGATCACTCCCACAGCCCTTAACTCCAGAATGTAGTGGCCTTATGAAAGAGGTGTGACTAATGCAAAAGAGAGCCAGACTCTGTACAAAGCTCATTGATTTTGGCCATCAGGAAAACATGGAACAAGGATTTTCTGATTAACCATGAAAACACAGTTGTGGTCCATGGAAAACTCAAACCAGACTTTGAATTTGAATATCGTGGGCCTGCTGATAAAACCTCATATCTCCAAACTGATAAGAAACAAAAACTCGTATGTCCACTATTATTACACGCAGAATCAAGCATTTTATTTCATTTATATTTTAAATTATATTTATCAATTTATATATTTTTATATTTATTTATTTTCCTGGGAAGTTTATAATTTTGAAGATACGAGGCTTTATCAGCCTATTCAAGGAGAGCTCCAAGTTCCTTTACTGTTTAGATGAGGTATGTGTTGAATGTTCACATTGTCATTGACATTTTTCCCGTTGTCAGTTACCTATATCTTAAATTGTACCCGGAAGTTCCTTACATATGTTTCTTTTTCTTAGGAGCCAGCAATCTCATTCCCAACCATCATCTTCCATGATGCAGAGAATCCCCTTCTTGCTGCGAAAGCGTCAATAAAGATGGATGGAGTCACCATCACAAGTGGGCAGCTGGATGTGCCACAGGCTCTGGAGTGTCTGCTTCAGGTGTATTTCCTGTTTCGCGTGGAGTACGCCAAACAGATGAAACACTCGCTGTCAAATGTAGAACATTATTTGTTTAAAATAAGAAATGGTAAGAAAAGACTTAAGCTGAACTGTGCACTATGTACTCATATACAATTTATCGTATTGGTTATACTTTCTGTCCATCATTTTGAGGAGAAACCCACACAATTGACTTAACATTGTTATGCTGAGCATGAAAGGCTGTTGGCAGAAAGTGCCAACTATCCAATCAGACATCTTGCATTACAACCTTTACATCTTGCATTACAATATTTATTTGATTAATCTCAACCATTTATGCAGTCCTTCATTCTACAAAATGGATGAGCCCCTTTTGATGTACTCTGTATTATTAGTCTGTGGAACTTGCATACTGTGCTCGAGAAATAACATGCTGAAAAAAGTAAAAAGGAGACATGCACTTGTAAATGCTGATCGTGTGGTGAACTCAAATGTTTTGTGGAAACCGATTACCTCACAAAATTGTGTGGGCCAACCTTATTGCATTGTGCGGAAGGAACTTAAAGAAAATAAGGTAAAGCTATTTTTTTTTACGTTTTTAAGTGCTGTGAAGACAAATCATTATGTTGGCATATTCAAGTTTTTTTGAGGTAATCGGTTTCCACAAAACATTAGAGTTCACCAGACCAGTAAGGGTTTACAGTAAACAGCACATAACTAAGCCTGCAAACCTCCTCACTGCAGCTAAAAACTGTGAAGTACTGGAAAGCAGAAATTGTAAATGCCCATAAGAATGGTCACTGACTTAAAAGTTAAGCTTGAACCAAATTCCTATATGATCTGCAATTAACTTTCTGCAATTACCCCCCAGTAATCCTATTTTGGCAACCACAACATTTAAGACAGAAATGCACTAAATCAAATGAAGCTGAGTGGCAAACATATTGGCTCAAAACAGAAATGTCTCTCCAAGTTATTCAGTAAACAAGTCTCGTGAAAAACAGAAGGAATAGATTCGGGCAGTGCATACCCCATACCATCTGGTTTATGGTACAGTTACTGAGTAGAGCACTCGCTGTCGGCAAGCTTTCAATCTCCAGAGCCATCCTGCTTAACAAGGAGAAAACAATATAAATAATAATTACTGCTCAATGATGTTTTTCTTGCATATTATTACCAAATATTTGTTAATAATATTTTGTTCTACTGTAATTATTTTCCAACAGTATTAATCTTTCTACCACCCCTTGTATTCTCTCTTTTAAACACAGATGGATGGCCCATCAATTACAAGAACATATGGTAATAGTTTTTCATTGCAGATTCAGTGACCAAAATGACCAGATATAGGTGAGCATGATTTAACTTTGAATCGGACATCGTAATGAATGCAGCATCTTCATGTTCTGTAATTTCAATGAAAAACCCTTCTACAAAGCCAAAAAGAACAGATGCAACCATTCAGTCTGAAAGCAGAGCAGATGTTACCAAATCACCACGAGCCTTTGGAGTCTCCTTCCCGTTATTTATTTGCCATCTTTTTATGTTCTTTGTTTTTCCATGATTGAAAACACAATGTTAAAATGACCGTATTTCATATTGCAACAGAAATAAATAAAAAATACCAAAAAAAAAAATCACAGTAACCCATGGAATAACAGCTTTTCCATGCTGAAACACTTTACAAGTACTGCTTCTTTGCCCTTACAAATCAGGGCCTGTATTCACAAAGCATCTTAGCGCTAAAAGTAGGTCCTTACTGCCAGATTTAGGAGAAATTCTGAAAAAAATGGGCGTCAGTCGTACATTTAGGATGCCAAATTATTTTCACTAAGTGTTATTCAGAAAGCATTTTTGGCCTAAAAGTAGCTGCTATGTCTGGCAGTAACTGGTCGTGGCTCCAGTTGGGCTTTTACGTCCTTTTTGAACTTTCATCGATGACAGTTTAGGGCAAACAAACTTGAACGGCTCGACATTTAAATGATCACAACATGTTCTCATTGGGTAATAAGTGGCTAAGTATTGGGGCAAATAACGTGTGTTATTATTGAGTCGTTTTATGCTATTAACGTTTTTACAACTCTCTCTTTCCTATGTATATTTATTTGCCTAGAGCGTGATATGTTGGGACTGCGCATAGTGCATTTTCAGGAGTGCTGAATATGTTATTATTTTATGGAACAAACCAGCCGCTTGGACTATTTCCTCATTTTTTCCTCCATGGGTTGTATGTGGGATATTTTTTTCAATGGGCCGCCCTGTCACCAATCAACCAATCACCATGCTCATTGTCTCAAGACTCGTGCATGAGAATTGACGTCATACATAGCAACAAAGATTTACTCCCACCTCCCACAGTTACCAGTTTTCTTAACTAAAAGTTGCTCTCAGCGGCTTTGTGAATAACTTTTAAGATTTTACTCCTACATAAAATATTTTAGCCCGACTTAGAAATACCCCTTGCGGTAAGATAAGATGCTTTGTGAATATGAGCGCAGATAAAATAAATCAGCATTCCCACACATCTTCACGGATACCTCATGAAAAACCATAGCTTTCAATGTGTTTGGTGAAGCTGGTGAGATAGAGACAAAATGCCCCATATCTACCTCCCTTATCCATTCTGAGCTGTAATCCAATCATTTGTGAATAGCCCTGACTAGGAAGGCCATTTATATCCAATCAAAAAGAAGTCCTCTTCCACTCATATCCATTTTGATTTGGGAGTATAGTGGCGAGCTAAGACAACAACATAGCAAAGAAGAGAGCTGGCCTCTGTTGGTCAATCCATCATTCTGTATTCCTCTCAACGTGGATCTTGTCACGCAATCTCACAATCCCAACATGGGGCCTCAAAGACATAATATTCATAAAGAAGCTGCAATATTTCTGAGGCCCAGAGATAATGGAGCATTCTACAAATCCATTGCCATGGTAACCTGCAGAGATAGACCAGATTCTGTGATACACTATAAGTCTTTCTGAATCCCGATTCAGTTTTGATCAGGTGAAATAAAGCAATAACCACAAGCAAAAAATAAACAGCAGAAGTTAAGCCAATAAATGATTAAATTAAGTTTTTAAATGATTTAACTCTGAACAGCTGACTACTCTTGCTAAGCCTCTGTTAAGGAAGAACATTTTTTTCAGAATCCATAATCGTTGATTCCTTTTTGCCACAATGATTGAAAAAGGGCTGACACATCCCAGCTGATTGCTCACATTTCTACATACATTTTTTTATTTGTGTTTATCTGTTTTGATATATTTTAAATTATTTGCTGACTTTCTGAATTATTTGTAGTCCAAGAAAACGAAAAGTAAGGTACATATTTTGTTTGAGTTTTTTTATTTATTTTGTCTAATGGATTTTTAAATGTATTGTGTGGATTTATGGTGTTGTGGTATTACTGTGAAGCATTTTGCATCGTTTCTTGAGAAGTGCTGTACAAATAGAGTAAGGTAGGAAGATTTATAGAGGCAGGAATATAGTGAGCCTTGTTGAGCTGAATGGCCTGTTCTCTTCATCTGCTCTGTTGGTGCATTGCACTGGCGGGCCAGTTTGGAGCTGGAGAGATAAATAGTATATGTACTGGGCATCGCCACAGACAACAGCATTGTGAAGCTCACTAGTTACTGTATTTGTTGAGACTGGTTCAGATTTGGATTGATTCACACCCACAGAGATACTTCAGCAGTAGTTCTGAAGTCATTATGGTTGTTCTTCTCTGGCAACTAACTTTCAAAGTGTGTGTTACCTCTGCCGGAGATCCTTCACATTTGTGCCCTCAGTTCCTTTTTGCTGTTTTTGGTATTTGAAGTATGTTGTTATAACAGTTCCCATTGTCACATGGAATAACTCTCGCATTTTTATGGCCAACACATCTGCGATTTGGGCACCAATTATTTGACCCCATTAGTATCCACATCTTGCATTGGAAACTGATGTTTAATCTCAATTAAAAACAGCAAGCAGCCATTAGCAAATTCCTTTTAACTGATTTTACATTGAAAATGTATGAAGTAAAAATAAGTCATATTTTAACTCATTAAGGTCAATTTTTCATATGCGGTAGGTGGAGGGACTATGGCAATCTGTATGGTCATCCATACATGGGAGTGGTTTTTCTGTGGATATTTAAATACATACATGGGCTTTGCGATGGCCACAAGGCATGATTGCACTTGTGAAGTTGTGAAATATTGTAAATCTGAAGAAAACTCTGCTATGCAAGCTACTGTGCAATTTGGCCACTGCAGAATGCAATTTGAGTATTTTTGAGGTACCAGTAAATGCCATGTTTGTCGCATACAGTATATCCTAAGAAGTGCACAATCTCTTGCAACCAAAACACAATTCTAGAACTTAAATATACGTATTACTTTGTAATATAAGTGAATAACAATGGGATTAAAGGCCAGGGCAATCGAAATTATCACTGCAACCAGGAGGGAATTTGGATTTCATACTGCATGTTCAGGACCTTCAGAGACATCTTCAGCATTCCTTGTCAGCTAAATTGAGTACACTCTTTTAACTCTTTCCCTCCAAGCAATTTTTGACTCAATTTCTGAGCGAGTAGTGGCAAATAATATACAGAAAACAACTTTTAGTCTCCTTATTTCATCACGCATTTATTAACAACAATGGAAAGGTGAAGCCAGTTGTGAGAAATTACGTACAGGCTGCACAGTTAATGTATTACAACCCCAGTTCCAAAAAAGTTAGGATGCTGTGTAAAATGTAAGTAAAAACAGAATGCAATTATTTTTAAACATAAACTGACATTTTATTTGCAGTAGAACATAGACAACACATCAGATGTTGAAAGTGAGACATTTTACCATTTTGAAGAATATTAGCTCATTTTGAAAAAAAAGTTGGGACTCAAAAAAGTTGGGACACGGCCATGTTTCACATTGTTTAGGATCCCATCTTCTTTTAATAACAGTCAGTGAATATCTGGAAAGTGAGGAGACCAATTGCTGAAGTTTTGGGAGAGAAATGTTGTCCCACTCTTGACAGATGTAGGATTCTAGCTGCTCAACAGCTGGATCTTCTTTGCCAGATTTTTCATTTTAAGATGCGCCAAATGTTTTCCATCAGTGAATGGTCTGGACTGCTAGTAGGCCAGTTCAGCACTCAGCCTCAGCGAAGCCATGCTGTTGTGATGGATGCAGTATGTGGTTTGGCATTTGCTGAAATATGCAAGGCCTTCCCTGAAAGAGAAGTTGTTTGGATGGGAGCATTTGTTGTTGTAAAACCATTATATACTTTTCAGCATTGATAATGCTTTTTCAGATGTGTAAGCTCCCCATGCCATAGACAATAATGCAGCCCGATACAATCAGGGATGTGTGCTTTTGAAAGGTGCACTCATAACAAGCTGGATAGTGCCTCTCCCTTTTTGACTACACGACACAGCATCCATAGTTTTCATAAAGAATTTCAAATTTTGATTCATGTGACCACAAAGCAGTTTACCTGTCTGCCTCAGTCCACTTTAAGTGAACTTTGGCCCAGAGAAGACGGCGATGATTCTGGATCACGTTCACCTATGGCTTATCCTTTGCATGATTCAGTTTTAGCTTGCATTTGTAGATTGCACGGTGAACTGTGTTCACAGAAAATGATTTGTGGAAGTGTTCCTGAGCCCATGCAGTGTATTTCAGCACAGAATCATGCCTGTTTTTGATCCAGTGCCACCTGAGGGCACGAAGATCACGAGCATCCAATTTTGACCTTTGGACTTCTCCCTTGCACACAGAGATTTCGCCAGATTCTCTGAATCTTTTGATGATATTATATACTGTAGATTCAAAGTCTTCACAATTCTACATTCAGGAACATTTTCCTGACATTGTTCCATAATTTTTATACACAGTTTTTTGCGGATTGGTGAATCTCTGTCCATGTTTACTTCTGAGAGACTCTGCCTCACTAAAATGCTCTTTGCATTTTGACCTGTTGTCAATTAACTTAATGTGTTGCTGAATGCTCCTCCAGCTGTTTTTTTTATCAGTACCACTCCTCTCTCTCCACTTTTTTGAGATGGGTTGCTGCCATCAAATTCAAAATGAGTGCATATTTTCATAAAATGACACAATATCTCACTTTCAACATTTAATATGTTGTCTATGTTCTATTGTGAATAAAATGTGGGTTTATGAGATTTGTACATCATTGCATTCTGTTTTCATTTACAATTTACACAGCATCCCAACTTTTTTGGCATTGGGGCTGGACTATTATCTATTTGAACTATATGGCTGTAAGTGATGAAACAATATTTACATTTATGATAAAATAATACAACATACAATCATGATACATTATTTACATTACAACCTTCATGTAACACAGTGCTCCATTTGTTGGCACCATCAGGTGAAATTAGAACTATGCTGTGCTTCATTTTAAATGGGGCTCTCGTAAGTCATCAGCAGTTGGCTTTTTGTAAAAGAGAAATACCAATATTTGCCTTGTGTGGCCTCATCTAAATGATACTCTCAATGTTGTCATCTCATTTACATGGAAAATGGTCCCTGAAATATACCTATGCCCGTGATATTCATCTCTTTGCCCAGTCATGTATAGGCCTGGCAGAAAACTACCAGTTGGTCTTTGCAACTGGAGGAAAATAGGAATGGGCATTGGGATCGTTCAGTGTGTATGTCACCAGGCACAGTGCATGCAAAAAACCGGTCCCATCAACTTTGTTCTTTTTTGAAAATAATAGCTTTGTGAGGGTGTGTTCTAGAACCACACGAAGACCAGGAAGTGCAGCAAAATTGGTTTTATTGAACTTAGGGGTAAAAACCCCCGGCAGGATTGAAGGCAACGGTACTAAGTCCAGAATCCAAAAACACAGAGGGCCCAGAGGGCCAGAAATGGTTTGCTACCAGGGCAGCAACCACAAATCTCGAAGTCAGGCAAAGCAGGTTCGGCACACAACCAAAGTATAATCATAGGCAGAGGCAGAATCAAAATCCGGGACGGTCCAGTTAGAAGTATAACGCTATGAATACAAGGCATGGACAGAGTAGCACGAGCAGACAAGAGAAAATGTTCTGACAAGAGCTGCCTGTGATCGGCCTGATTAAAAACACATAAGGGAGGTCACATGCTATTATAGGGAACAGGTGAGCTGGATCAGACTAATTAACAAAGGAATGAACAAGAGGAAGTTCCTAACCACATGAAATTGGCGAAAGCCAAAACGCGGACAGGAATTGCACATACAGCCTATGACAAACAAATGGCTCTGGATAGGGAGTTCTAAAGTGCACAGAGAGTGAGAGGCAGAACAGTTGTAAAACCCCAAAAACAATGCCAACATACGGACATACTGAAACTGAATGTTTCACGTGTTCTTTTCAGCTGCCGTTAATTCAAGCAACTTCCTGGCTGGTGTGAATAACAATAAAATGGATATTTTTCTCCGTCCAAAGACGGGGCACAAAAACACATTGGTTACAATTAATCTGACTCCATAATACATTTAGAATACCAAACTTAGTTATATCCTTGTTAAATATCTGACTCCAAATTAGAATTAGAATTGGTAGTTTGGGGACAGCACGCATGAATCTCAAGGCAGCTATGCCATCAGACTTGTCTTTGAAAACCATTGTTACTCAGCCAACGCCCCCAGGGTAAAAAACGCAGCCGCCGGATCTTAGTCCGGTGATAGTTCTAGAGGATGGAAGAAATCACCATGATAGTAGCATCGAGGCATTAACAAAGTAGCACTGAGCATAAACATATCACGATCCCAGGTTTATGTGCACCGAAGGGCCCCTCAGGAAGATCGGCTGGGTACCGGCGTGAGCCCAGGGGTACCTTTAAGAGCTGAATCCTCAGGACCTGTGCTACATAAATCCTTTAGGGGTAGACCGCAATCTGCAATCCAACTTAGAACCCATCACTACCTACAACATCAGCTAGCTAGTCTGGAATGGTATGGAATCGCCCCCTAAGTACCAGTCGTAACATGGCTTGAAAGAATGTACAAGTGTGAAGAGTCCGGGAGGCCACGCAAGCTGAAAGGAATAACAATTTAATCACCAGGTAGGCACAAACTTAGATTAAACAAATCAACGTTAAAACAATTACAAGTTACACACAATTTAGAAAGAGAAAATAAAGTCATACCTGGAAAAAATGGAGACCCACCACGCGGAGTGAGGCCGCACCATGTGCCTGGGGAGAACTCAGATGCCATCTCTCCCCGCCCACCTAGATTCGCTACTTACACACAGACCCAGGCAAGCGGAGAGAGCTGGGATGCGACTCTCCGTAAATAAAAGACTACTCACATTTATAAGTTTCTAAGAAAAGCTGTCTGCTTATCTCGGACGGACGGACACATGGACAGAGCTCAAATCTATATCCCACTGACAGTTTGTGTAAAGTGTTGTTGTAGTTTTTTCAAAATAGAAGAGGACTTTTAAAATAGCTACTTTTCAGCTGTATGGGTATTCTTCATAATGTGCCTCCTTTTTCAAAATTGGGGTTATACATTAGCAACAGAAATGAACGTGTGCCAATCACTGTAAAGCACTTAAAACAAATCCAGTCCTGTTGAAGAATGAGTCACAGCCATATTTCCATTATTTCCAACAATAAAAACACAAGTGAAAATGCATGTGCCTCCTCCAAAGAAAACAGAGATGAGTTTGTGATGGCAGCATTCCTCAGCAGAGCTCCAGAGTGGGTTGGACTGAACCCAGGGAAAAACCACAATCAGCAAGATATAAGACAGGAGACTGCGCCACATACACCGAGAGGCTAAAAATAGAGATGAAATATTCTACCAGTCAAGAGGTATTACATTTTAAACTCATGTTTTTGTTTATGTTCAGGCAAAATGTTTGCCCTTTTGTCTTATTTTGAATAACCTTAACTCTTTTGCAACTAGTAAAACAGAAAAATGCTTTTTTTGTTGGGCCCAGACTCTCTACTTCAGCATTGTGGTGCTTGGTGGTTTGACAAAGGTGCTTCACTTTTTCAGTCAGGGAGCTGTCAAATCTGTGAATGATAGCAAACCTTACAACCTGTCTCAATCTACACTCCTTTCAGCATTCATGGTGCTTTTTAAAACAGGCAAGTGTCACAAACCATATGCACTAATGCATCCCCATACCATCAGAGATGCTGACTTTTGAACTGAACGCTGATTGCAGGAGGGGTGGTCTTTCTCCTCATAACAACGCCCATAAATTCCATTTGGATTCGTCTGACCACAGGACACTTTGCTACAGTCCATTTTAAATGAACCTTGGCCCATAGGACGCGGCGACACTTTTGGATCATGCTTAACAATGGCTTCCTTTTTGCATGATAGACATTTAGGTGGCTTCTGTGGATGGCACGGCGGACTGTGTTTACAGACAGTGGTTTCTTGAAGTATTCCTGGGCCCATTTAGTAATGTCAATGAAAGAATCATGCCTGTGAGAGATGCAGTGGAGTCTGAGGGCCCGAAGATCATGGGCATCCAGTAAAGGTCTTCAGCATTTTCCCTTACACACAGAGATTTTTCCAGTTTCTCTGAATCTTTTGGTGATGATATGCATGATTGATGATGAGACCTTCAAAGCCTTTGCAATTTGACGTTGAGGAACATTGTTGGTCAAGTATTCCACAATTTTTTACGCAAGCCTTCACAGGTTGGAGAGCCTCTGGCCATCTTCACTTCTGAGAGACTCAGCCTCTCTACGACATCCATTTTATAGCCAATCATGCTACACACCTGATGCCAGTTAACTTAATTACTTGCTCAATGTTCTTTCAGCTGATTCTCTTACATATTAATTGCTTTTTCAGCCCTTTTATGCCTGTTTCCCAACTTTTTTGAGACTTGTTGCAGCCAGAAAATTTGAAATGAGCTCATTTTGAGGCTAAAAATGTAAAATGTCTTAGTTTCAACATTAGAAATGTTATCTTTGTCCTATAGTAAATAACATACTGGCTCATGTGATCTGAAATTCACTGCACTTTAATTTTATTCGCAATTTACACTTCGTCCCAACTTTTTTGGAATTTGGGTTGTACAATTTCTGTTTCCCTCTCTGACAGTGAAGTCTGCTCTGATTGGCTGGTGAACAATGCAATCGGTCATGTATACCAATACGTCAATAGATAGTTACTTATGTCAGAGAATAAGAGAAACAGACACAGAAGGTACAGCCTGTCGGCTTTCCTTAAACATATTATGCCTTTTGGACAGTTGACAGTAAATGGGCTCTCACAAAATGAATGGAAGTTAAAAGCTTCAGAGCCAAGTTCTTTTCTTTTTTTTTTTTTTACCGTTGGCACCCCTTTGCTGGGTTTTTTGACATGAAGGATCACTCATCACACAGCAATCTTTAAAAAGCTCTTTTGAATTTATTTTTCTAGTAAACATCTTACATCTTTTACCACATGCTTTTCTTGATCTGTCTTTCGAATTCTGCTGTCAAAATCCTTTTATCTCTTTTACTTTTTGAGGCAAAAGTTTTGAAATTCAACATTTTGTGAAATTTCCAGAAAAATGGGTCAATGCACAATCTGCACACTCGTAACAGCTTTTCTTTCGCATGCCACTGTGAGAACGCACTCCAAAAATCCTTGTATGATTTTGCTTTTTGTCAGCAGGTGTCTTTCTGTTAGACGAAAGGAGTTCTCAAAGGATGGATGCCCCCCATTAGCTCAGGCACGAGCAACGTGGTTATCCACAAATAAGGTACGGAGGACTTGAATTCAAAATTCAAGAAAGGAGAGGGAATTGCCAAGCTGTTTTGTACTGTGCACAGGAGTTATTCATGACGATTTGTAATGTGAAAAAATATTTCATGAATATTTCATCTCAAACATTTTCTCATTCAACGGTATGCATGCAGAAAATCTGGTCCCCCCCCCCCCACAGGAATGAATACATATGACATAACAGCGCCTTTAAAAGTACGTTAGTGTTGTAGTTGAAGCAGTGGTAACATGAACATTGAACTTGCTGGTTATACCGATCGCTAATTTGACTTTTGTCCATTTCAGATATCCTGTGTGTTGGCCAGCTAGCATCACTTAGGAATATAAGCTCCAACTTGCATGCAGTTATTACAATGTAAGTAAACTCTAGCCTAATTAGCAAGCTAGCTAGCAAGCAAGCAGTTATTACAGCATCAGCAAACAATGGGATAACGTCCTCAAATTTGACTTCTGTACTGATCATTCAGTTTCTCCAATTAGTTGACAGTTTAAGCTGTTTTATGATCTGGCCTGGAGCCGCTTCCAATCAGGAGCTAAACCAAACACATCCACTCATGCATTTACATTCAATGGATGACCCACTAACTGATAAATTTGCTATATTCCATTGTGCCAACAGAATAGCAGTGTATATATATATATATATATATATATATATATATATGCTATATCAGTATAGCAGTATATTATATATATGTATATATAATAGCATTGCAGTTAAGCGATTGGGGCAATTCCAAAGAGACAAAAAAAAAAAGTATTTCTTGCATAAGTTAACTTAACCCAATGCAACTGAATACAATCTCAAATGATTTCAAAATTCTGTTCATTCAATATAGTTCGCTTGATATGGACATGAATGACGTCATATGAAAGTGCAGCCAGTCAGCTTTCACTTGAGGGGTACACATATGTACCATGTGTCTGGGCCAGGAGCGGCCTGGTAGTAGTGGAGGACCCAAAAGCAGACTAACAAGGCCCACTGCTGATTTAATTAATTAATTAAATTATAGTCATATAATTAGAATTATATTAATTATATAAAAATATAATTAATCTATTTAATTATAGAGCACAAAAATATCTAAAAAAGGCAGTCAAAAGAGCAAAAAGGGCATAAAAAAACAGTTCATAGGCAAGGTACAAGAGAGCACGGGCAGTATAACAATGGTCAAAACAGACAGAGATCAAAACACTAGACAGAGAAAAAAAGGGCAAAGTTACAAGAACATCAGGCACACAAAACAGGCAAGGGTCAAAACCAGTACTAATGGGCAAAAATCCAGACACGAGTCATGGCAAGGAAAGCACCAAGGAGGCACAATGATCTGGCTCCAAAATAACATTTCTGGTTTGGCTTCAATACTGTTGAGGAGAGTGGAAACAGGTGTGGTGGGTGTTGATTGGCAGCCTCCTCTGTCAGTCAGCCCAAGGTCAGGAGAGGTGGAAAAACCAGGACTGGATAATAGGAGGGGATCAAGGTACAGACATGATACCAGGAAGTGGAGGAGCTGGGCTGGACTGTGACACCATGTAGGAATTCTATACTCAAACCATTGAATCACTGTCCAAGTAAACTTGACTCTCACCAAACACGTGAAGCAGAACCTCTTAAAATGAAATTGTCAACATTCGCACATGCCAGTGATTGTGTATGATGCATTCTATTGTAATCTAAATTTTCTGCAGTGTGACATTCAAACATTTAATATTTTAGAAGTAACTCAGCATTTCCTAATGGGTGGAATACCGTATGCTACATGAGGCATAATTACCTCTGAGTCAGCAGCATGAAAATTCTTCCCATCTTGCAAAAAACAAAGAAAGAGCCTCTGGAGCATTTACACTCGGTTACATTGTCGCCGACTGAGGTTGGTGAACTCGGCATGTAGCCCTAAATAGCAATGCAAGCTCTGGGGCTACAGACTTAGATCAGGTGGCAGTGTAATACAGGATATACTTTATGGACTTAGCAGTATAATGTTTGGGACAAGGATATATTTTATACTCAATGGCTCTGTGCTCCAGTAGTTTAAATTTGTAATCAATCAATGTGTATTTGCATAAAGTGAAAATTATATAACTTTTTTGAGGGCATTTTTATACCGTTTTATCAGAATCAAATCAATTTTAAGAAATATTGCCATGTCGGGGCACCATAATGTTTGTAACATACAGTATAGCTTTGCAGGTGGCAAGACACATGCAAACATGTATTAAGTGAGAAGGTAAAAGCTATGTATGTTTTTACATTTCAGGATAAATACCCATTTTGACACACAGTTATCTCTGATTGTATTAAAATGGTCATAATTTAACATTTCATGCGGAGGACATGATGTTCCAAAGATACTGCTACCGCATTAGAGGTAATTAAGAGGAGTGACTCTGTAAAAGTTCAAAGACTAGTGTGCTAAAATACCTTTATTAGAGAGTGTAATCAGCCAATGCTTAGTCTTCTAGAAGGTCAAACACAATCATGACTCATTCTAAAGTGACCTTAAACAATTTGCATTTAAAATGCAGCAACATCCAATTCCTTACTGGCGCAGTATGCACTCAATTCATGTGCTGCTCACGCAGTGGACACATCCTAGCAGCCACTGCAGTTTCGAATACCTGAGAACCAGTCTCTGTTATTTGGGAAAGACATTCTTTGCAGTTTTTTGTGGCCAGGCCTGTAACCATTATAATCGCACACCTTTTGTTGTGTGCATGCGAGCGTGCGTGCGTGCCTGCCTGAGTGTAAGTAAAGATCCACACAAACCCTGAAAACAACTGCCTTAGAGAGAGCCTTGTTCCCCTTTTCACTGTTTATTATGCCAAGGTGAAGTGTGCCCTGAGGGAGATATGCTGTAGGCACAGACGTAGTCAAGGAGCCAAAAATTCCGGATAAATGTGTAAAATAGTCAGTAGTTGATTTTGAAGTACCCAACTGTGAAGACCATTCTATTCCCTACTCAGTTGCTTTAAGGTGCCCTTTTCTAATTTTCCATGAATGACTCAACCAGATGAAGTTTCATTCAACCTGATGATACAGCGCAAATATGTTCCAAAGTGCCAAAACAATCCCTAACTCAGGCTATCATCTAAACAGTTTTTTTTAATCCCATTTTAGTGCTGTGTTTATGTTATTAATTGTTTATTTCCGTATTGCCTTGGAATTGGCCTGAGGGTCGCCGTATTGGCCCAATGCCACAGGCCTAATATCACGGCCCAAATATAATATTTTTATTAATTGGTTAAGTATTGATGTTATTGGTGAAGCACAGGCTACAAATAAGAACCTGGCTGAGTTCTCTCTGTTGAACTGTGATTAAAGTAATAATCTGAATTTAGAACATTTTGGGATATTTTTCCCACCACAGTATGTTGTGCTATCATGACTATATTCTAAGACTTCTGGAGCTCTAAATTCATTGACTAGGCGCAAGCACAGCGCAGGCACGGCGAATGGGGGGAGCGCCACACCAACGTGGTGTATCCAGGCGTATTTTGCAATAACGTGCCTGGCATAGCCCGGCACAAGTACTCCTATGTCCCGCCTCTGTCCCTCCTGTCGGCGCAAGAGGCAAAGAGGGAGGAGAGAAGGCATGAGTGGGTTTAACACAGCCGAGTCAAATCTTTACCAATCTTTGCCAATCCTCTCCTCACCTTTAAAATTGGAATAAAGAAGCCTCTGTCCTATATCTGCATGATGTCTTAATGTTGCATTTTACTTTGCTGCTTCAGGCATGTTTTCTGCACCGTTTACGTCTATATTAAGCATTACGAATATGAGTTAGCTGAATTATTCGTCATTCGTGAATTATTGCCATTTGCGAACTTGAATGGAATTTCAAAAAGAATCTACGTCAGATCATTCAGACTTAAGAAGTTGTAATGAAATACAACGGTTGCTCATCTATTTCTTCTGCCTGCATCATTGGGAAGAGAAACAATAGATAGCTTGTTTCCATTATTACACCCTGTTGCTGCTTAAAATTTTGGGATTAACATGCATGGACAACAATGCAAGATACGTTACGCATTTATTTTCAATATGTAATCTTAACTCAGCACGAGATCATAGCAATCAGGCTGTATTCCTCTCCCCCACTAAAAATGATAAAACCTAAGTGACAATAATAGTATTAAGCTGCTTGCACACTGGACGTGAAACAAATTTTTCGCATGACAGATTACACTCAAAGTGTATTCCTGTCTTTGCATTGACTTTGAATGTAATCAGTCGTGCAAAGAATTTGTTTCGCGTCCCGTGTGAAAGCAGCGAAGGGCACATACCCACATAGCCTACACAGGCACTCATGCGCCCACATGCACTTCTGTAACTCTCTCTCTCTCTCTCTCTCTCTGATCTGACATCAGGACAGTCGATATAGATACTATAATTTATGTGCTGATTCAGATAGTTACGTTAAATAGTGGTTGCTGTAATTATTTATTGCATTGAAATGTGCCTGACATTCTGGAAACCTGCCTGTGAGGTTTTGGTGACGTATGTGCACTGTGCGTTGGTCAGCGAAATTACCGCTGCACAAGAAAGTAAACCAGGTTGGAGCTGGCGAGCTCTCTGTGCCCTTTTAACAGACATTTTTGCCGCGAAATTGTCGCTGCGTCATGATGAATATGGGATACCTCCCCCTACTATGCCGCCACAGCCATCTCGGCACACATCCGTCTACCAAATTGCCAAAGTGGCTGCTCATGGTGTTGCACCGCACAAAATTATCACAGCGCGCGCTGCAATGGACGAAATTACCACTGCGTGGGCTGTGCCATGCTGCGCCATCCTGTGCTGCGCAAATAAATTAGAGCCCCCGAAGTACGCGACTTCAAGATTCATTAAAGAGCTAAATGCTAGGTCCGTGACTGTCGTCTCTTTCTCTGAAGAGAGTGAATGCCACAGTTACCGCGACCAAAAGGCCAATACCAAGGCAATGTGAAAATTAGCGATTTATAATATTTTTATTAATTGGTTAAGTATGTCGTGCTGCCATGACAATATTATGACTATGACTTTCGAAGTACGCGACTTCAAGACTCATGAAAGAACTACATGCTAGGTCTGCGACTGTTGTCTGCTTCTTTGATAAGAGCAAATGCCACAGTTACTGTAACCGAAAGGCTAATACCAAGACAATGCGAAAATGAGCAATTTATAATATTTTTATCAATTGGTTAAGTATGTTGTGCTATCATGACAATATTATGACTATGACTTCTGAAGTAAGCGACTGCAAGACTCATTAAAGAGCTAAATGCTAGGTTTGCAACTGTCGTCTGCTATTCTGAAGAAAGAAAATGCCACAGTGGTCAATGGTTACTTGTGCACATGCTGAACTCTGCAAATACAGGTCGGCCAAAACAAGATTAGGCCTTTTTTAAAAAGGCCATTTTTACTGTATGCGGGCAATAACATACACTACCACTCAAAAGTTTGGGATCACTTGGAAATTTTCCTGTTTTCCATGGAAACACAAATGAAATTAGTCTGAATATGTAATATAGCAAATTAACATAACATGCTGACATTGTCTGAGTTAGAAATAATTATTTTAATGGAAAATGATGAATATGTGCAAAACCCAAAACCAGTGAAGTTGGCACGTTATGTAAATCATGGATAAAAACAAAATACAATGATTTGCAAATCCTTTTCAACTTATATTCAATTGAATACACTGCAAAGACAAGATGTTTAATGTTCAAACTGAGAAACTTTATGTTTTTTTGCAAATAATCATTAACTTAGAATTTAAAGGCAGCAACAAACTGCAAAAAAGTTGGCACAGGGGCCTTTTTACCACTGTGTTGCATCGCCTTTCCTTTTAACCACACTCAGTCAACGTTTGAGAACTGAGGAGATCAATTTTTGAAGCTTTTCAGGTGGAACTCTTTCCCATTCTTGCTTGATGTACTGCTTAAGTTGTTCAACAGTCCGGGGTTTCCGTTGTCGTATTTTAAGCTTCATAATGCGCCACACATTTTCAATGGGAGACAGGTCTGGACTACAGGCAGGTCAGTCTAGTACCCGCACTCTTTTACTACGGAGCCATGCTGTTGTAACACGTGCAGAATGTGGCTTGGCATTGTCTTGCTGAAATAAGCAGGGGCGTTCATGAAAAAGACGTTGCTTGGATGGTAACATATGTTGCTCCAAAACCTGTATGTACCTTTCAGCATTAATGGTGCCTTCACATATGTGTAAGTTGCCCATGCCTTGGGCAATAATACACCCCCATACCATCACAGATGCTGGCTTTTGAACTTTGCGCCTATAACAGTCCGGTCGTCAGACCACAGAACACTTTTCCACTTTGCATCAGTCCATCTTAGATGAGCTTGGGCCCAGCAAAGCCGGCGGCATTTCTGGGTGCTGTTGATAAATGGCTTTCGCTTTGCATTGTAGAGTTTTAACTTGCACTTGCAGATGTAGCGGCGAACTGCAGTTACTGACAGTGGTTTTCTTAAGTGTTCCTGATCCCATGTGGTGATGTCCTTTACACACTGATGTCGGTTTTTGATGCAGTACTGCCTGAGGGATCGAAGGTCAAGGGCATTCAATGTTGGTTTTCGGCCTTGTCGCTTACATGCAGTGATTTCTCCAGATTCTCTGAACCTTTTGACGATATTACGGACCGTAGGTGATGAAATCCCTAAATTTCCTGCAATAGCTCGTTGAGGAATGTTGTTTTTAAACTGTTTGACAATCAGCTCACGCATTTGTTCACTAAGTGGTGACCCTCGCCCCATCCTTGTTTGTGAATGACTTCAGGGAAGCTGCTTTTATACCCAATCATGGCACCCACCTGTTCCCAGTTAGCCCGTTCACCTGTGGGATGTTCCAAATAAGTGTTTGATGAGCATTCCTCAACTCTCTCAGTCTTTTTTGCCACTTGTGCCAGCTTTTTTGAAACATGTTGCAAGCATCAAATTCCAAATGAGCTAATATTTGCAAAAAATTACAAAGTTTACCTGTTCAAACATTAATTAACTTGTCTTTGCAGTGTATTCAATTGAATATAGGTTGAAAAGGATTTGCAAATCATTGTATTCTGTTTTTATTTACGATTTACACACCGTGCCAACTTCACTGGTTTTGGGTTTTGTACTTCAAACTTTGCCTTCATTAAAAAAAAAAAACCACCTTCACTGTTGATACTGAAACTGGTGTTTGACGGGAACTACAGTATTTAGCGCAGCTGCTAGTTGACAACCTGTGAGGCAGCTTCATCTTAAACGACACACTCTAAGATATTTGTCTTCTTGCACAGTTGTGCATCGGGGCCTCCCACTCCTTTTTTCTATCCTTGTTAGTGCCAGTTTGTGCTGCTCTCTGAAGGGAGTAGTTGACAGCATGGTGAGAGATTTTAAATTTTCAATTTCTCGCATTGAATAGCCTTCTTTTCTAAGCGCAAGAATATACTGAAGGGTCTCTAAAGGAAGTTCTTTCTCTCTGGCCATTTTGAGCCGGTAAACAAACAAACAAACAACTGCTAATGTTCAGGTACTAATCCAACCTCAAGAATGCTCCCTTTTGCGCTCCCTTATTAGTTCAACAATTTTCAGCTGAGCAACACATTTGCAGAAGGGTTTTCTAATAATCAATTAACCTTATAAAATGCATAACTTGGATTAGCAGCCATACCAGGAGATTGATGCAGAGAACTGATAGTTACTGATAATACGGCTCTATTGGCTTGGAGCAGGGACCTCCGGTTCTGAGCCTGCTGCTCATATACCCTCCACGTCCAAGCCGAGTAAAACTCCTCAATTGGATTATGGAATGGCGAGTATGGTGGTAGGTACACATTCAATAGTCTTTGGTGGGCAGTGAACCAGTCTCTGATAACCTGGCCACAGTGGAAGCTAACATTGTCCCACACAATGACAAATGTTGGCAAATTAGGCCCTACCCCACCTCTCTCATTTTCTGGGACTAGATTTGAACAGAGGTGATCGAAGAGGACAAGGCTTTGCGGTGTTATATGGGCCAAGACTGGGGATGTGGGCGGCAACGCCATTCTCTGAAATGGCAGCGCACATTATTATGTTGCCCCCACGCAGGCCTGGGACATCGACTGTGGCCAGGTGGCTGATAATATTCCTGCTACGTCTTCTTGCTTTGGCCAGGTTGACGCCAGCCTCATCCACAAAGGCAAGGATGTGAGGAGTCTCGTTCCCTTCCAACGCTATTATTCTCCACAATACAGTAAACAAAACATCAAATCAGTTATACAGTTGACTCATGCAATGCAACAGCATATTATGTAGGAATGTTCTGTATTCTCCTCCACAAGTTCAATATACTGCTCTATGCTTTACTGCAGTCGTTAGAAAACTGGGGTAGGTGTAGGGATATAGGACTACAGAGGTACGACAGAAGGTACTTGAGAGAAAGGGGGAAAATACTGTAAAAATAAAATTAATTTAGAGTACATCATCAATCACTGCACTGACTGAAATGCTACAGTAAGGACACAATGTCAGATCTGCTTGTGCAGTGAAGCAAGGGATCCATAACAGGAATCGAACTTCAGTTTCCCACAAAATAGACAGATGCTCTGACCAGTCTGCCAAAGGCATATCCTTGAGGCCAAGTAGCCAGCGCACCATCTCATCATGGGCATTACACCTGGTTACATCTGGGAGGCACAAATTCAGCTCATTCCCCCCCTTTCATATATGTAATATCATATTCTTCAAAATGATTATTATGATAATTGTATCATACAGAAAGCTATAGCCTCCTCTTGTAGTTTTCAAAGCAAAATGTTGTAGTCACATAAAGCGAGTACTTGGACTCAGAACTCAGATAAAATTAATACTGAGGCCAAATTGGGAACCACTGCTTTACTGTGAACACACCAATGACTTACATGTACATACTGTTACCGCAGCTCTTTCATTCTCAGAGTACCTATCAAATGGTACCTTGTAGAGTTGCTTCATGGTCATCTGATGCTTGTTCAAAACTCTCGCTATTATGGAGATGCTGATTGCATTGATGTTTTGAAATATGCCTTCGTCCTGTAAGATTGTGGTGCAGATCTGTCTCAATGTGATGGCATTATTTGCCATCACCATATTACAGATTTCTTGCTCCTGTCATTAACTGAGAAGTCGTCCTCTGCCACCTATGTGAGGTTGTCTTTCAATCCTACACATAGAATTCAGTAGAGAATAGTATTACCATTTGCAATATTATGCACTGTCCTGCTCAGTAAAAAAAAATATGTAAATAAATAAATACATTTCTTACATTACAGTATTCACAATGCTCTGTCAGATACAACCTAGAATTCAATTGTTGACGTACAGTGGTACATAGCTGTGTTCCCTGCGAAAGGTTTGGATGATCGAAGACACTGTGGAGCGGGGCACATTAGGCTGTACTCTACCACCTCCCTCCGCCATTGTGAGGCCATGGTTGACTACATGGTTGACCAGAGTAGCCCAAATTTCATCTGGTACAGCTTGGTGTCTTTGTGCTCCTCGGCCTCTTCCCCCTATTCAACCACCACGCACCCTTATACTTCTTCCTCTTCTTCCTCTTCCTCTAGCATTAGCCTGGCCTGGTGCCTCCATGTTTGAAAATTGTACTGATTCTAATCAAGCTCTATATATATGGTTGGCAGCATTGATACTCATGCATAGCAGAGATGTCTGTTATGAAATCTGGAGGGAATGCTCGGAACACACTGGGAAATCGGAAACACAAGACTGGAAACAGGACTCGGAACACTCGGCAACAAGGGGGAGAGACGCCATATGCAGGGATAACCAAAACATTTATTAATAAAACTAAAAATCTCGGAAGGGAAAAAACGAGGCACTCAGGCCAACATAACCACCGTGCGACAGCACTGAAAGGGGGAAGAAAATCAGGAATTAAATAATTACACTCGGGAACACTAGGGGGCAGACTCGGGGCAAACTCGGGAACAGACTGGGCAAACTCGGGACATCCAGGAGGCAACTTGGGAACAGACAGGAGGCAACTCGGAAACAGCAGGAGGCAACTCGGAAACAGACTGAAGGCACTCGGGACATCAGGAGGCTCGGGTAGACAACAGGCGGGGGGGCAGACACAAGACACGGCAACGGGCACAGCTGGCAGGTGGCTGACTCTGGAGGCTCAGCTGGCAGGGAGCAGGCTCGGGAACACAGCAGGCGGGGGGGCAGACTCGGACAGGGCTGGCTCGGGAACACATCAGGCAGGGGGCAGACTCGGATGGGGCTGGTAGGCAAATGGCATGGACAAAGAGAGGGCGAAGGGGAACAGAGGGAGCGTGATGCGAAGTGAGGAGTGGCGAGTGATGTCAGATCTGGACTGACTGCTGGACAGGAAACATTTATAGGGCGGGGGCACAGACAACAGAGGTGCTGAAAATTAATATAATTAACAAGGGGTGGAACACGAGGGAAACCTAATTACATGAAACAGAAAAACATTAACACACAGACGAAGATCACAAGACACTCCCAAAGACGGGATAAAATAAACTGAATAAATATTTCACAGTGTATAGAGTGAGAAGCAGGACAGATGAGATAAATGCAGAGAGTCTGCAGAAAGCACAGCAAAGTAAGTTAAAGGAAAGCAAGAGGCAGAGACTAGAACAAGGCGAATGCGGAGAGGTCCTTAGTCAATTAGTAAGTGCAGCTGTACAATCCCGGGTGCTCGTTAGTACGTTAGTTAATATACAATGTTAGTTTTGGTTAGTAATTTCTGGAAAACAACAAACTGTTAGAACAGGTTAGTAATATAGAAAAGCAAGGGGAAAATAGCAAACAAGAACGGAAGGAAACCCAGAATCCATTAAATCACCCGAAATAGTTTCAAAATCAATTAAGACAAAAACTGCAATGAACTGATGACGCGACCGGGGAGAAAGCAGAGACCATACATGGGTAAGACGTGGACTGGAATAACACGGGAGATACGAAATGGGAAACACTAAGACATCAGACTAAAAACGGACATCAAAAATAATAAAAACCTAAAATAGACTAACGAAAACGCACCCACAGAACATAACAATGTCATTATTACCTGCCCCCTTCATCACTCAGGTTCTAGTTTCACCTGACAGTCAATCACAGTTACTGTATCAATTTAGCAAATGTTCCAAGAGATTCATGTTATATATGGGATGTTACTCATGGTATTATGTCCCTGACATATTTTGACAATTGAATGGACCATTTTGCATGTGATGATTTACACACTGAAATGATGCTGACTTGTTTTGGAGAAAACAACCATTTGACTGAGAAGTGACAGTCAGCTTCGATCACAAGGTTTATTCACTTGGTACTTGTGCAAACTGTAGGCAATTGTACTTAATCATTTGCAGAAATGTACAGAGACATTTGCAATTTGCGGAAAGGAATCAGAAATTCAAATCTGTTGGGAACAAGTGCCCAGAGGTTTGGAGGTTTGTCCCTGTTGTTTTGAGAATGTAATTTCTGTTTCAAGAAATGAGCCAAAGCATTTGAGAAAAACTGTAATCATTTGCAAAGATGTACTGAGACATTGAGACATGTACTAAGACATTTGCAATTTGATTAAATTAATGAGAAATTCAATTCTGTTGTGAAAAATTGCCAAGTGATTTGGAAGTTTGTCCATGTTATATTAGGAATATAATTTCTGTTTCAAGAATTGAGCCAAACCAATGGAGAAAAACTGTAATGCCATTCTATTGCTTCCAATCCTTCCATGCACAAAGACTTCAATTCCGCGCAAAAATCTCTTACGTATGCGTTGATTGAATAATTGCTGACTACAGCAGAGGAACGTAAGTATGTCACTGAAACTCACACCAAATGCGTTACAGTTGACAGGTATGCGATGTAAATGAAAACTGGCCACTTTTCAAGTTAAATGGTAATGCCTTCTTTTTAATAAAAGCTGATCAGCTTTTAAAAATAGCCTACAATTCTTTCTCTTTGCCCAGTAATGCTAAATACCACGTACGTAGCCTAAGAAAATAGTGCAATGAAGAACAACAAGAAAAAGATTGGTTTCCGACGTTCAAGGGCATTTTTTATTTTAGCTTGAGTTTGCTTGAACCACTGCCTCTAGTCAGGAGACCATTGTCTGAAATATTATGACCTGCCAGAAAAGTAACTAACAATGGGATTTTTAGCAAAGGAAATTGGCAGAAGTCAGACAGATGTTGCAATAGACTGTCAAACTGGTCAGACTCGATACCAGGTAGAGGCTGAACAAGTGAAACCAGGTCCAAAAATTCAACAGGAAGAGTCAACCGCAGTACAGTGGAACACCTCTGAATAAATGCCGTATCTGAAATGTTAACCTTAACCTTAAGAGAAGATAATGTATGCTAATATATGAAATGGGAAAATACCAGTTTGAGAAACGTTAAATTGTCTAAACCGAGCCATTAGCATAACTTAGAAACATTAATGCATGGTAAAATATGAAATTGGACTTGGTAATGTAAAATGTATTCAATGTACATCTCATAGCGGCTTGCCAAATATAGAAATCATTAATCAAATATTATTTGCATTTTTAAAATTCAGGCTGGTCTCATTATCATGCTGTGTATCAGCCAAGAGTCACTTCATCCACACAATATTTGGACCTGTTAGCAACTGTTTATGAATCTACCCATTACTTTATACTATGGGATTGTGACTGGTCTTGGTAAAAAAAAAAACAAAAAAAAAAAAACAAAAGAAATATCTTGCTCTCAAATGCAAAGTCCACAGGTAGCAGTTAACAAATTGTAGACTTATTAGACACAAACATACCATGTGCGGAGTTCAGTCTAAACTAACCTTGCCTTTTGGTAAGCAAAACATGTTCAGCTCCAATAACTGTGTCATCCTGGAATTTTACATCCCAATACTGCCAGTGTTATGAACTCAGTGTATGAAATATAAAACACAATAAACCAGTTGCACAAAATGCAAAATTTGCATTTTGTAGTGCTTAACAAATTGAATACTTCATAAAGTCAGGGAGAGGGACTCTTCAAAATTGGGTATTATTTTTTAAAATATATAATGAGAAATAAAAAGAAGGATCACAAAAAAAAATCAAAGCATAACATGGTGTGAATAAAATGCAGATAAACCATGCGCCCACTATTCCTTCAATGTAGGAATAAAATCAATACATGGAAGACCTGTTGGAATTAACCCCTTATGCCCTGAGCATCTTTTTTGAAAATGGCAAGCCAAAAATGAAATGAGTATATCCCTGCGACTGCTTGGTCCATTTGAATAATCTTGGTATCGTAATAAAGGTAAAACCATTTGGGACTTCAGCCCTGGTGTAAAAATCGCTGTATATGTTACTGAGTCAGAGTAAATGGAGATGGAACACAGTGTAAATGAAAGATCTCATTTAGCACCTAACAAAGTTTTACTTTGATCCCTTGTAAATTTGTTGAGTTGCAGCCTGAAACCTCTAAAAATTACAGCACAGAATGTCATTATTATCTGTGCCAAATTTTTTTCTGATCAGGTCAATCTATGTGGCTTCTCCATTTTGGCAATTTAGGTACCTTGTGTTCCTTTTCAAATTTCTCAGATACCAAACTGTAAACCCCATAAAATTTCACTTATATATCACTACAGGCATCAATTCCATCCAACTAAAACATTTTTTAATTTTTAGAATAAAAAAAATATCATTATTATTTCTGCCAGTTTTTTTGCGTATACACTTTCCCATTCAAACATAATACATACAATGAAAATTAAGTTTAACTCCACTGGAGCATATTTATTAAAAAGCTAAACAAGTAAATAAAATGATGAATACAAAGGCCAATAGTAAAGAAAAGTCAGAATAACAATACCCCAGCCATTATTTGTAGAAGGAAACTGCAATTATTCCCCCCCACAAAAAAAAGTTCCCTGATCAGAAATTGAAACTTCACAATTTCCTTCGCAGCGCGTATTTTATCCAATAGGCTACGCCACTTGACAACAGTCTACGGTCAAATTGCCCATTCAACGAATAGGTAAAGAAAATACATACTGTACTGTTGTAGTCTCAGTATTTGAGTGGAACAGTGCAAGGATTCTGTCAGAAAACGACTTTGAAAATGAATGTTGAATATTTAGCGGATAATTATTCGGACAATACCTCGAACAAACTAGTTATGCGTTTATATTGTCGCGATATTCAAGAACATGCATATGTCCCATGGACTCAGTTTGACGCACTCGGAACAGAGGGCTGTAGCTCAGGCTAGGTCTCTACGATTAAGGTGGTTTAGAGTTCGTTAGAATCATCAGGACTCATAAAATCAAATTCTTATCGGCATAGTCTTCCTGACAGCATCACAAGCCGATGGCAGACAGGAAAATACATTGCAAGGAAGCTGAATGCTGCAGAGCTGAATTCTTTGAAGCAACGCCCTGGGAAAGAACATGCTAGGATCCCAGCAAATCTAGTTTCGTTATAACAGGAACACATTGCGCTAAAAATAGCAAGTGCAGATTTACCCTCGAGCAGTTTTTTTATTGCAAAACATCAAAGGTAAGAGTTTTTTTCTGCTTATCTCTATAATAAGACTGTATTATTTATGCCTGCTGTTCTTTGAACATGGTGTCGGTTTAAAATGACAGGGCTCATATCGTTGCATTCTGTGGACTTTTCCCTTTTATTTGAGGTATCCTTTTTATGCATAGCACGAATTCAGAAGAAATTCTGGCGATTCAGCGCTGATATGATATTATCCTATAGTTTGCTGCATGGTTATTTACTTGCTTAGTGCTTGAATTGTGTTCAGTTGAGGTAAAAATGTTTTACATGAGCTTTTGGTCTAGTTTCTTCGCGAAATGTGGATATGCCACTTGAAAATGTCGGGATTTAGAAACATGCCCCGGTATCAGGCCGTAGTTCTTAAGGGGTTAATAAGCCTTGAATGATAAGAATAATGTAGACTCTATTCAGCGTTTCTAAGTATTTATTTGTAGTTTTAGAAAATGCATCCGCTTATTCATTAAACTGAAATAGATAATACTTTTTCATTTATTTGTTTGACCCGAGATTGTTGTGATTCTGGTTCTGATACTGGCTTTTGAACTGAACGCTGATAACAGGAGGGGTGGTCTTTTTTCTGTTTAGCCCGGAGGATACGACGCCTATGATTTCCAACAAGAATGTCAAATTTGGACCTGTCTGACCACAAGACACTTAGCCACTTTGCTACAATCCATTTTAAATGAACCCAGGCTCAAAGAACACGGTGGCGCTTCTGGACAATGCTCAAAAATGGCTTCCTTTTTGCATGATAGAGTTTTAGGTGGCATCTGTGGATGGCACGGGGGACTGTGTTTACAGACAGTGCTTTCTTGAAGTATTCCTGGGCCCATTTAGTAATGTCAATGACAGAATCATGCTGGTGAGTGATGCAGTGGCATCTGAGGGCCCGAAGATCACAGGCATCCAGAAAAGGTCTTCAGCCTTGTCCCTTATGCACAGAGATTTTTCCAGTTCCACTGAATCTTTTGATGATGTTATGCACTGTTGATAATGAGACCGTCAAAGCCTTTGCAATTTGATGTTGAGGAACATTGTTTGTCAAGTATTCCACAATTCTTTTACGCAAGCCTTCACGGTTGGAGAGCCTTGGCCATCTTTACTTCTGAGAGACTCAGCCTCTCTAAGACATCCCTTTTATAGCCAAACATGCTACACACCTGATGCCAGTTAACTTGATTACTTCCTAAGTGTTCTTTCAGCTGATTCTCTTATATATTAATAGCTTTTTCAGCCCTTTTTTGCCTGTGTCCCAACTTTTTTGAGACCTGTTGCAGCCAGAAAATTTTAAATGAGCTCTTTTTGTGGATAAAAATGTAAAATGTCTCAGTTTCAACATTTGAAATATTTTCTATGTTCTATAGTCAATAACATATTAGCTCATGTGATCTGAAAGTCATTGCATTTTGATTTTATTCACTATTCACGCTTCGTCCTAACTATTTCGGAATTGGAGTTGTAATTACCAGAGTAACAAAGTCTTGATTTGAAATTTAAAAAGGTTTTCACCTCAAATGCAGTTACTTTGAATACAATGGAAGAAACACAGTAGGACATTAAGCCTTTTTCATGGAATGGTCATTACATGGTTGAAGAGGGCAAATAATCCCAAAATTTTAAACCAACAAATTAAAAAAGAATTCAGAGTTTGTTAAAATTCTGGGATTGCAATTGTGGTTGCCATAAAAACCTGCATAAAAAGAGGTCCCTGAGGACCAAGTTTGAGGTCCCCCCCATCAGACAAAGCAAGGGGGCTTGAGCAATGCTGAAAGCCTCCCCCAATGAGCCAACTGCCACACAGACCTCACAGAGGCATCACTGGGGTTTCTATTGCCACCCATTGGAGCCATATTCAGGCATCTTTGCCGCTAGGACAGAGGCAGCGCACTGACCAAGATTTTTGACAATGACGCAATGTTTGGTGTTGTGGCTCAGTATCCAATGCATTGGATTTGAAATGAAGGAATGAATATGAGGTGAAATTGAGGACACAGTTCATGAACTGCCATGGAATACATGCATCACAATATTTCCAGTTAAATACATATCCACACGCGCAACAGATTTCAGTGCATTGCGTTCCCTGGTGGGAGAAGACTCTCTGCTCTCGGGAAAAGTCTCTGCAGCAGTTTGCTTCATTGACATACACATTATTCCCCCAGTTTGCGCATGAAGGGATTTCTGTGTGGACTGCTTCTGTCAGAAGGCTGTGACAGCGAAGCTCCCTGTCCTCGAGAGAGAGAGAGAGAGAGAGACAGAGCCTACAGCTGGTGGGGCTGTTCCCACGGATCCACAGGTGAACGACAATGAATATTCCCCTCCACTTCAGTTTGACGCAAATATACGAGACCCATCAGGGTACTTTTCGTCCAATATAAGCCGCCAGTGTCTCGTGGGATGGAAGGAGGTCTCAGAGTGGAATGGGGGTTTGAGCCAATTCATTAAAATGGTCATATTGCTGCTCCCTGCCTGTTGGCAGATTCTGTCTGTCCCAGAGACAAGGTCACAGCCCCTGCTGATTAAACACCCCCCCCACCTTCCAAACTTTTCCCCACTGTGAGCACAGATGAGTTACACTTGTGGCAGCCAGGAGCATTCTTCCAGAGCCATACTCCACAATGAGCTACCCTTTAACACCAGTGCAACGGCCAACACTGTTAGCTGGATCAACAACTGTTGCGCGCATGCACAGGGTACTGTAAATTATTCATAATATCACAGTGAATTATGCTAGTGAAATGAAACTGTGTTGGATAAAGGAAATCCAACACTGATGGCTTACTCAAATGAAAGAACTTATGCATTTTTTATGATTTAAAAAATCATTTATTGAGTTAATTATTTATTTATTTATTTTGCATTGAGAATTTTCATTAAGACATTACATTAATAAAAACAGTTAACAGCTTTGAGTCTGCTCTGTTGATGATGATGATATAAAAATGGTCCCTGAATACCTTGTGAAACAGCAGCTTGTTGTGATTCTGCCTTGTTGCCATGCTTATTTTTGATTCTGTCTTGTCTGGTTTATGATCTATGCTTTGTCTGACCATGCTTTGTATTTTGTATTGGGATTTATATGCCTGGCCATGTGTTGTTTTTGTCTTGTCTCTGTTATTGTTTTCATATTCTATCTTTGCAGTTTTACTCCGGTCCATGTTTTGTTTTTCACCATGCATTGCACTTCTTCTTCCCCTGTCTGGTCTCAAGTCTTGTGATCGCCCTGCCCCAGTATTGTGTGCCACACTTTCGGGTGATTTCATGGTTTCTGGGATTTCAATCATTCCCTCCAATCTCGTTTACTTCCTTCACCGTGCTTTTCTATATTACGAACAATATTAACAGTTTGTTGTTTTAGTGCTTAACAAATTGAATACTACATAAAGTCAGGGAGAGGGGTAGACTCTTCAAAATTGGGTATTATTTTTGAAAATATACGATGAGAAATAAAAAGAAGGATCACAAAAAAAATCAAAGCATAACATGGTGTGAATAAAATGCTGATAAACCATGTGCCCAGTTTATTCCTTCAATGTGGGAATAAAATCAATACATAGAAGACCTGTTGGAATTAATGTCTTGAATGATAACAAAAATGGAGACTCTATTTAGCATTTCTCAGTATTTATTTGTAGTTATCGAAATCATTAAACTGAAATAGATGCTCCTTCATTTATTTGTTTGACCCAAGATTGTTGTGATTCTGGTTCTGCCTCGCCATGTCTGACTACTCTTTAGATATATGTATTGTGATTTGGTTGCTTTTTCATTCATGCATTGTCTAAATTTTGGATTTCTATATTTTACTTCTCGCCATAGTTTTATTCCGGTCCATGTTTTTATTTTTCCATGCATTGCACTTTGTCTCCCCCTGTCTGTTCTTGGTCTTGTCTTTGCTCACAGCCCCAGTGATGTGTGCCACTGCTTCGGGTGATTTAATAGTTTCTGGGTTTCAATCATTCCTTCCAATCTCGTTTACTTCCTTCACCTTGCTTTTCTATATTACGACCAATATTAACAGTTTGTTGTTTTAGTTAAACTTACTATCCAAAACTAACATTGTTTATAGCACTGACTTACTAACGAGGACTAGGGATTCTATAGCTGCTCTTTACTAATTGACTAACGACCGCTCAGCATTCGCCCTATTCTGGTCTCTGCCTCTTGGCTTTACTCAATCCACTTTGCAGCAGTTTCAGCGGAACTTCCGCGCTTGTTAAACTCTGTTCTCACTCTTTTTTCTATGCACGGTAGAACTCCCTAACCGGAGCGATATGTCTGTCTGTAGGCTGTCTTTGTAATCCCTGTCCGCGTTTTGGCTTTTGCCAATTTCTTGCAATCAGGAACTTCCTCATGTTCACTCCTTAGTTTGATGCAGCTCACCTATTTCCCTTTGTAGCTTGTGACTTCTCGTTTGTCTATTTAAGCAGTCTTTTCGCAGCCAGCTCCTTGTCAGAATGTTTCTCCTAGTTTACCTGTGCTACGACTGTTTATGCCTTGTACTCTCTGTGATTCACTTCTGACTGGACCGTCCCTCATTACGATTTTGGATTTGTTTGTATTTGTGTATCGAACCTGTAATGTGAATATAGGCCACTAGATGGCAGTATTTACCTTTTTTTTTGTTAAGCTCAGACTGGAGTCATGTTTAGACATGTCCTGAACATGTCTGGGGCAAGTCTCAGAAAGTAAAAAAAAAGAGGTCTAAATGTGGGTGGGGTCTGCAAAAGAGTATATAAGGAAAAGAATTGAGACAGTAAAGTAGTAGGAAAAATTGCAAGAAGAAGGATACGTGTGACCAGACCTGTCATTTCTGTTCAAGACCTGTTAAGTTTCTTTTGTGGATTTTTCTCACCCAGCACATCACCAGAAAACCCAAAGGGACTGTAAATATTTTTGTTTTTGTTATAATTCAATCTTGGTCATTAGTTGTTAGTTAGTTGTTATTGTCTTTGTCTGTTGATTAAATGTGTTTAAGTTTTTAAAACAGTTTCTGTCATCCCTTGCTGTTGCTGTTGTGTTATAAATGTAATAACAAATTGGGGCCATAACAAATTGGGGGCTCAAGGTCCGGGATAGACCATTGTGTGAGTAATTTATTGAAAATCTAACATTCCAAATTGTGAAATTGTTTTTGTGAATTTTCCTAGATATATATTGACAACAGCAATGGATGATTTCTTGGCATCACCAACCGTAGGGGTTTTGAAGTCTTTTAAAAAGACAGAACTGCTAGAAATTTGCAGACATTTAGAGCTGACAGAGGTGAAACCAGCCATGCGAAAAGCAAGACTGGCTAGAGAGATAGTTGAATATTACATTGATGAAAATGTGTTTGCACCAGGAGATCTGGAACAGTTTCCAGTGGAAAATCCAAATATAGAAATGGAACTTAAATTAAAAATGCTAGAGATTGAAAGGGAGGAAAAAGAAAAACAAAGGCAGTTTGAGTTAGAAAAATTAGCAAGAGAAGAAAAACAAAGAGAATTTGAGAGAGAGAAAGAGGAAAGAGCAGAAAGAGAGAGACAGAGACAGAGAGATTTTGAATTAGAGAAATTCGATAGAGAAGAAAGACTCCAAATGGAGAAACTAAAAATTAAAATTGAAACTAAAAATAAATTTTGTGCCAGTCAGGAGGTAAAACTGGTGCCTCCATTTTCAGAAAAGGATGTTGACAACTATTTCCAGTGTTTTGAAAAGGTAGCAAAGAGTTGCCAGTGGCCAAAGGAACACTGGCCTCTGATGTTGCAAACTGTCCTCAAGGGTAAAGCTCAACAAGCCTATTCGGCTTTGTCTGCAGATGATTCCTCTGATTATGAGGTTGTCAAAAAGGTTATTTTGAGAGCTTATGAGTTGGTTCCAGAGGCTTACCGACAGAAATTCAGAGGTCTGAAGAAATCTGAAAATCAGACTTATGTTGATTTTGCTAATGAAAAGCAGGTTTGCTTTGAGCGCTGGTGTACTTCTATGGAGGTCAAGGATGATTTCAACTCACTAAAAGAGATGGTGTTAGTTGAAGAATTCAAGAACTGTGTTAAGGATGATGTTAAGACCTACCTTAATGAGAAGCAAGCACTGAACTTGAAATCAGCTGCCAAATTTGCAGATGAATATGTTCTCACTCATAAGTCCAAATTTCAGTCTAGCAGTAACAATAAATGGTCCCAATTTCAGAAAAAGGGTTACGGTGATACCCAAGATTCCTCACCCAAAGACAAAGACAAATCTGGTGATGGTGCTCAGAAATCCAGTAACAGGTCTGATCAAAGTGTGAAAGCTGACAGTGACAAAAGTGGTCTAGTTTGCAGTTATTGCAAGAAATCTGGTCATGTTACAACTAACTGTTGGTTCCTTAAAGCTAAGAAAGAAAAAGAAAAGGATACCAAACCAAATGCCTTTGTGAAAACAAGGTTAGAAACCCCTGTAGTAGATAACCAATCTGCTAAATTGCCTGCTTCTTGTGGGGCTAAAAAGCCTGATACAGCTGACTTTGTGAGGGAGGAATTTCTTCCATTTGTGTCAGAGGGATTTGTGGCTCTGAATGAGCATACTGCTCCTGTCCCCATATATATCCTAAGGGATACCGGAGCTTCTCAGTCACTTTTGTTGATGGACTCCTTGGAGTTACGTGATGAGACCGCTTCAGGGGATTTCATACTTGTACAAGGTATTGAAGGGAGGACTGTATCTGTACCCCTGCGCTCTATATTCTTGAAGTCAGATTTAGTTACAGGACAGGTAAAGGTGGGACTTATGTCAAGTCTACCTATAAAGGGTGTTTCTCTGTTGCTAGGCAATGACCTGGCTGGGGGCAAAGTAGTTCCCCCTGTACATCTTACTTCACAGCCGAGCACTGAAAATGGGGATGAGGACCCATCTCTGTATCCTTCTTGCGCAGTGACTCGTGCTATGGCCAAGAAGGCTAAAGAAGATGATGTTGTGGTGCCGTCCAGTACATTGAATAGTCAGGACTCAGGTGGTTCGCCTCATGACTCTGATTGGCCTACTATGGTTTCTCCGTTTGAGGACTTATCAGATACTTTTATCAGTTCTCTATTCAGCCAGCCGGATGGGTCTGGTGATTCTGATGTGTCTGGAGACTTGTGTTATGGCCCCAATTTGTTATTACATTTATAACACAACAGCAACAGCAAGGGATGACAAACACAGTTTTAACAACTAAAACACATTTAATTTTTAACAAAGACAAAGACTAATAACAACCTACAACTAAAGACCAAGATTGATAAATAAGAAAAAAAACAGAAATAATTACTGTCCCTTTTTGTGGGGTGGCTTGGTGATGTCCTGGATGAAGAAAATGCTCAAACACAGGCAAAGAAATCCACAAAAGAAACGTCACAGGTCTTGAACAGAATGGCAGGTCTGGTCATCTTCTTGCAATTTCTCCTACTCCTTTACTGTCTCAATTCTTTTCCTTATATACTCTTTTGCAGACCCCACCCACATTTAGACCTCTTTTTTTTATTTTCGGGGACTTGCCCCAGACATGTCTGGAAACATGTCTAAACATGACTCCAGTCTGAGCTTAACAAAAAAAAGGTAAATACTGCCATCTAGTGGCCTATATTCACATTACACCTCCATTCCAAAAGGGAAAAATTTTGACTCATAAAGGCAAAATTTTTCTTTTCAATACAAAATGGTTAAGTGAACACTTGTCTATATATACATATCATACAATATACAAACACATGATATATATATACACATTCAAACACGGGATAAGCAATCAGCAATTACATTGTCTGTACCCTTCACATGCTTAATTTCCAAGTCAAACTCCTGTAAAATCAAACTCCAATTCAACAATCTCCGATTCTTGTTTTTCATCTTACTCAAAAACGTTAACGGATTGTGGTCAGTGTACACAATCATTGGCTTTTGTCCTGTACAAACATAAACCTCAAAGTGTTGTAAAGAAAGGACCAGAGCCAACAGTTCCTTCTCTATTGTGGAATAGTTCCTTTGGTGGCGATTGAACTTCCTGGAGAAGTATGCCACGGGATGCTCAATGTCATCAGAGTCACTTCTCTGTAGGAGCACAGATCCACAAGCTTGGTCGCTAGCATCGACCGCGATGGAGAACGGTTTGTTGAAGTCAGGAGATTTGAGCACGGGGAAGTGACACAGCAGAGACTTCAGGCCATCGAAGGCTCTCTGGCATGCATCATCCCAGGTGAACTTTACGCCTTTCTTCAGTTGGTTAGTTAGACTGAGAGCAATCTCAGCAAAGTTCTTGCAGAACTTGCGGTAGTACCCGATCATTCCAAGGAAGCGGCGCAAAGCTTTTTTGTTGTCAGGAACTGGAAAGTCCATGATGGCTTGGACTTTAGCATTTATGGGTGCCACCTTACCCTGGCCTATGACGTAGCCAAGATAGGTGACAGTAGCACAACCAAAGTCACTCTTGTTCAGGTTAACAGTCAGGTTAGCCTGGGTCAGGCGCTGGAACAACGTCTCTACATCTTTTAGATGTTCTTCCCAGGAGTCACTCCATGTGATCAGGTCATCGATGTACGCACCCGTGTGTGGCAATCCGGCGATTGTAGACTGTATCATCCTTTGGAACGTGGCTGGGGCATTTTTCATGCCAAAGGGTAGGACTTCATACTGGTACAATCCAGATGGTCTGGCAAAAGCAGAGATGCTCTTGGCCCTCTCAGTTAAAGGCACACACCAATAACCCTTCAATAAATCAATCTTGGTCAGAAACTTTGCTTGCCCTACACTATCAATACAATCATCAATCCTAGGTATTGGAAACACATCAGTTCTAGTTACAGCATTGACTTTGCGATAATCTGTACAGAATCTAGTACTTCCATCAGGTTTTGGAACTAGCACACAGGGTGAACTCCAATCGGAGTTGGAGGGTCTGATAATATCATGTTTTAACATGAACTCAACCTCTTTCTCAGCAATCTTTCTCTTTTCAGGATTCATCCGGTATGGATGCTGTTTTATTGCTTTGGCATCACCAACATCTACATCATGAGAGGCTATAGTAACTCTCTTTGGAACATCAGGAAACAAATCCTCATATTTCTTGATCAACCTTTCAAACTGATCTCTCTGTGAGGGTTCTAAGTGCTGGAGTTTTACATCAAGATTTTGCAACACTTCAGTGTTTGACAATTTACATGAAAGAACTTCAGCTTTAATTCTTGGTTCATCATCTTGAAACTCCCCCTCATCTTCACACGTTTCGACCATTGGAGAATCTGAAGTGACAGCTGCAACCCTAGCATTTCTGTCATGATAAGGCTTTAGCATGTTAATATGACACAATTGTTTTGGTTTTCTCCTATCTGGAGTCTTCACAATGTAATTGAGATCATTGAGTTTTGTCAGAATTTCATAAGGACCATGAAATCTAGCCTGCAATGGATTGGACTGCAAGGGAAACAACACAAGGACCATTTCTCCTG
Organism: Gymnothorax reevesii; assembly: GCA_029721435.1. Classification (NCBI taxonomy): domain Eukaryota; kingdom Metazoa; phylum Chordata; class Actinopteri; order Anguilliformes; family Muraenidae; genus Gymnothorax; species Gymnothorax reevesii. The sequence goes on from CM056578.1 coordinate 36,727,925, forward strand.
GTTTAAACTCACGGCTTCTAGCCTTATGATCATACCAAGTTTTCATTTTTCCCTGACTTGATTTCAAGTTCTCTTTGGCAAGGTCACAAGCTGCACGCAATCTTTCCTTGAACTTGCTAACATAGTCTAACAGACTGATTTGCGGCTCTTCCTCTTGCCATTGTTCACTCAATAATAGCAAAGGTCCTCTCACTTCATGACCAAACACTAGCTCAAATGGACTGAATCCAGTAGACTCCTGCACTGCTTCTCTAGCTGCAAACAACAGCAAATGAACCCCTTCATCCCAGTCTTTCTCATGGTCATAACAATAAGTCCTCATCATTGTCTTGAGAGTGGAATGAAACCGCTCTAAGGCACCCTGACTTTCTGGATGATAGGCACTAGAAAGAATCTGCTTTGCACCTAGTTCATACACAACCTGCTGAAACAATCCTGAAGTGAAATTGCTACCCTGGTCTGACTGAATTTCCCTGGGAAGGCCAAACAACGTGAAGAACTTTATCAAAGCCTTCGAGATTGCAGTTGCCTTGATGTTACGTAGAGGTATGGCTTCGGGGAATCTGGTAGATGCACACATGATTGTCAGCAAGTACTGATTTCCAGATCTAGTCTTGGGTAATGGACCAACGCAATCAACAATGACCCTAGAGAATGGCTCCCCAAATGCTGGGATAGGCTGCAATGGAGCTACAGGTGGGTCTAACTGGTGTTTTCCAACTACCTGACAAGTGTGACAGGTTTTGCAAAAGTTGGAAACGTCTTTCCGAAGCCCAGGCCAAAAGAAGTGTTTCATGATCTTATCAACAGTCTTGTTAACACCAAGATGACCTCCTAAAGGTAAACTATGAGCCATTGTTAAGATCTCATTCCTATAGACCTTCGGAACAACAATTTGCCTGACCACTGCCCAATCTGCATTGGCAGGGATATCAGGAGGGCGCCACTTCCGCATCAACACACCATCCTTGAGATAATACCCAACTGGAACTGCATCTATTTCTTTTTCAGGAAGGGCTCTCCTCTTTAGTACACAAATTTCAGGATCATTAGTTTGCTCCTCAATCAACCGCTTTCTGGACAGAGACAAGTCTCCAGACACATCAGAATCACCAGACCCATCCGGCTGGCTGAATAGAGAACTGATAAAAGTATCTGATAAGTCCTCAAACGGAGAAACCATAGTAGGCCAATCAGAGTCATGAGGCGAACCACCTGAGTCCTGACTATTCAATGTACTGGACGGCACCACAACATCATCTTCTTTAGCCTTCTTGGCCATAGCACGAGTCACTGCGCAAGAAGGATACAGAGATGGGTCCTCATCCCCATTTTCAGTGCTCGGCTGTGAAGTAAGATGTACAGGGGGAACTACTTTGCCCCCAGCCAGGTCATTGCCTAGCAACAGAGAAACACCCTTTATAGGTAGACTTGACATAAGTCCCACCTTTACCTGTCCTGTAACTAAATCTGACTTCAAGAATATAGAGCGCAGGGGTACAGATACAGTCCTCCCTTCAATACCTTGTACAAGTATGAAATCCCCTGAAGCGGTCTCATCACGTAACTCCAAGGAGTCCATCAACAAAAGTGACTGAGAAGCTCCGGTATCCCTTAGGATATATATGGGGACAGGAGTAGTATGCTCATTCAGAGCCACAAATCCCTCTGACACAAATGGAAGAAATTCCTCCCTCACAAAGTCAGCTGTATTAGGCTTTTTAGCCCCACAAGAAGCAGGCAATTTAGCAGATTGGTTATCTACTACAGGGGTTTCTAACCTTGTTTTCACAAAGGCATTTGGTTTGGTATCCTTTTCTTTTTCTTTTTTAGCTTTAAGGAACCAACAGTTAGTTGTAACATGACCAGATTTCTTGCAATATCTGCAAACTAGACCACTTCTGTCACTGTCAGCTTTCACACTTTGATCAGACCTGTTACTGGATTTCTGAGCACCATCACCAGATTTGTCTTTGTCTTTGGGTGAGGAATCTTGGGTATCACCGTAACCCTTTTTCTGAAATTGGGACCATTTATTGTTACTGCTAGACTGAAATTTGGACTTATGAGTGAGAACATATTCATCTGCAAATTTGGCAGCTGATTGCAAGTTCAGTGCTTGCTTCTCATTAAGGTAGGTCTTAACATCATCCTTAACACAGTTCTTGAATTCTTCAACTAACACCATCTCTTTTAGTGAGTTGAAATCATCCTTGACCTCCATAGAAGTACACCAGCGCTCAAAGCAAACCTGCTTTTCATTAGCAAATTCAACATAAGTCTGATTTTCAGATTTCTTCAGACCTCTGAATTTCTGTCGGTAAGCCTCTGGAACCAACTCATAAGCTCTCAAAATAGCCTTTTTGACAACCTCATAATCAGAGGAATCATCTGCAGACAAAGCCGAATAGGCTTGTTGAGCTTTACCCTTGAGGACAGTTTGCAACATCAGAGGCCAGTGTTCCTTTGGCCACTGGCAACTCTTTGCTACCTTTTCAAAACACTGGAAATAGTTGTCAACATCCTTTTCAGAAAATGGAGGCACCAGTTTTACCTCCTGGCTAGCCCGAAATTTATTTTCAGTTTGAATTTTTATTTTTAGTTGCTCCATTTGGAGTCTTTCTTCTCTATCGAATTTCTCTAATTCAAAATCTCTCTGTCTTGCAAATTTTTCTAACTCAAATTCTCTTTGTTTTTCTTCTCTTGCTAATTTTTCTAACTCAAACTGCCTTTGTTTTTCTTTTTCTTCCCTCTCAAATTCCCTTTCTTTTTCTCTTTCCTCCCTTTCAATCTCTAGCATTTTTAATTTAAGTTCCATTTCTATATTTGGATTTTCCACTGGAAACTGTTCCAGATCTCCTGGTGCAAACACATTTTCATCAATGTAATATTCAACTATCTCTCTAGCCAGTCTTGCTTTTCGCATGGCTGGTTTTACCTCTGTCAGCTCCAACTGTCTGCAAATTTCTAGCAGTTCTGTCTTTTTAAAAGACTTCAAAACCCCTACGGTTGGTGATGCCAAGAAATCATCCATTGCTGTTGTCAATATATATCTAGGAAAATTCACAAAAACAATTTCACAATTTGGAATGTTAGATTTTCAATAAATTACTCACACAATGGTCTATCCCGGACCTTGAGCCCCCAATTTGTTATGGCCCCAATTTGTTATTACATTTATAACACAACAGCAACAGCAAGGGATGACAAACACAGTTTTAACAACTAAAACACATTTAATTTTTAACAAAGACAAAGACTAATAACAACCTACAACTAAAGACCAAGATTGATAAATAAGAAAAAAACAGAAATAATTACTGTCCCTTTTTGTGGGGTGGCTTGGTGATGTCCTGGATGAAGAAAATGCTCAAACACAGGCAAAGAAATCCACAAAAGAAACGTCACAGGTCTTGAACAGAATGGCAGGTCTGGTCATCTTCTTGCAATTTCTCCTACTCCTTTACTGTCTCAATTCTTTTCCTTATATACTCTTTTGCAGACCCCACCCACATTTAGACCTCTTTTTTTTATTTTCGGGGACTTGCCCCAGACATGTCTGGAAACATGTCTAAACATGACTCCAGTCTGAGCTTAACAAAAAAAAGGTAAATACTGCCATCTAGTGGCCTATATTCACATTACACTTGTCTCTGTCCAGAAAGTGGTTGATTGAGGAGCAAACTAATGATCCTGAAATTGGTGTACTAAAGAGGAGAGCCCTTCCTGAAAAAGAAATAGATGCAGTTCCAGTTGGGTATTATCTCAAGGATGGTGTGTTGATGCGGAAGTGGCGCCCTCCTGATATCCCTGCCAATGCAGATTGGGCAGTGGTCAGGCAAATTGTTGTTCCGAAGGTCTATAGGAATGAGATCTTAACAATGGCTCATAGTTTACCTTTAGGAGGTCATCTTGGTGTTAATAAGACTGTTGATAAGATCATGAAACACTTCTTTTGGCCTGGGCTTCGGAAAGACGTTTCCAACTTTTGCAAAACCTGTCACACTTGTCAGGTAGTTGGAAAACACCAGTTAGACCCACCTGTAGCTCCATTGCAGCCTATCCCAGCATTTGGGGAGCCATTCTCTAGGGTCATTGTTGATTGTGTTGGTCCATTACCCAAGACTAGATCTGGAAATCAGTACTTGTTGACAATCATGTGTGCATCTACCAGATTCCCCGAAGCCATACCTCTACGTAACATCAAGGCAACTGCAATCTCGAAGGCTTTGATAAAGTTCTTCACGTTGTTTGGTCTTCCCAGGGAAATTCAGTCAGACCAAGGTAGCAATTTCACTTCTGGATTGTTTCAGCAGGTTGTGTATGAACTAGGTGCAAAACAGATTCTTTCTAGTGCCTATCATCCAGAAAGTCAGGGTGCCTTAGAGCGGTTTCATTCCACTCTCAAGACAATGATGAGGACTTATTGTTATGACCATGAGAAAGACTGGGATGAAGGGGTTCATTTGCTGTTGTTGCAGCTAGAGAAGCAGTGCAGGAGTCTACTGGATTCAGTCCATTTGAGCTAGTGTTTGGTCATGAAGTGAGAGGACCTTTGCTATTATTGAGTGAACAATGGCAAGAGAAAGAGCCGCATATCAGTCTGTTAGACTATGTTGGCAAGTTCAAGGAAAGATTGCGTGCAGCTTGTGACCTTGCCAAAGAGAACTTGAAATCAAGTCAGGGAAAAATGAAAACTTGGTATGATCATAAGGCTAGAAGCCGTGAGTTTAAACCAGGAGAAAAGGTCCTTGTGTTGTTTCCCTTGCAGTCCAATCCATTGCAGGCTAGATTTCATGGTCCTTATGAAATTCTGACAAAACTCAATGATCTCAATTACATTGTGAAGACTCCAGATAGGAGAAAACCAAAACAATTGTGTCATATTAACATGCTAAAGCCTTATCATGACAGAAATGCTAGGGTTGCAGCTGTCACTTCAGATTCTCCAATAGTCGAAACGTGTGAAGATGAGGGGGAGTTTCAAGATGATGAACCAAGAATTAAAGCTGAAGTTCTTTCATGTAAATTGTCAAACACTGAAGTGTTGCAAAATCTTGATGTAAAACTCCAGCACTTAGAACCCTCACAGAGAGATCAGTTTGAAAGGTTGATCAAGAAATATGAGGATTTGTTTCCTGATGTTCCAAAGAGAGTTACTATAGCCTCTCATGATGTAGATGTTGGTGATGCCAAACCAATAAAACAGCATCCATACCGGATGAATCCTGAAAAGAGAAAGATTGCTGAGAAAGAGGTTGAGTACATGTTAAAACATGATATTATCAGACCCTCCAACTCCGATTGGAGTTCACCCTGTGTGCTAGTTCCAAAACCTGATGGAAGTACTAGATTCTGTACAGATTATCGCAAAGTCAATGCTGTAACTAGATGTGTTTCCAATACCTAGGATTGATGATTGTATTGATAGTGTAGGGCAAGCAAAGTTTCTGACCAAGATTGATTTATTGAAGGGTTATTGGTGTGTGCCTTTAACTGAGAGGGCCAAGAGCATCTCTGCTTTTGCCACACCATCTGGATTGTACCAGTATGAAGTCCTATCCTTTTGCATGAAAAATGCCCCAGCCACGTTCCAAAGGATGATACAGTCTACAATCGCCGGATTGCCACACACAGGTGCGTACATCAATGACCTGATCACACGGAGTGACTCCTGGGAAGAACATCTAAAAGATGTAGAGATGTTGTTCCAGCGCCTGACCCAGGCTAACCTGACTGTTAACCTGAGCGAGAGTGACTTTGGTTGTGCTACTGTCACCTATCTTGGCTACGTCATAGGCCAGGGTAAGGTGGCACCCATAAATGCTAAAGTCCAAGCCATCATGGACTTTCCAGTTCCTGACAACAAAAAAGCTTTGCGCCGCTTCCTTGGAATGATCGGGTACTACCGCAAGTTCTACAAGAACTTTGCTGAGATTGCTCTCAGTCTAACTAACCAACTGAAGAAAGGCGTAAAGTTCACCTGGGATGATGCATGCAAGAGAGCCTTCGATCGCCTGAAGTCTCTGCTGTGTCACTTCCCCGTGCTCAAATCTCCTGACTTCAACAAACCGTTCTCCATCGCGGTCGATGCTAGCGACCAAGCTTGTGGATCTGTGCTCCGACAGAGAAGTGACTCTGATGACATTGAGCATCCCGTGGCATACTTCTCCAGGAAGTTCAATCGCCACCAAAGGAACTATTCCACAATAGAGAAGGAACTGTTAGCTCTGGTCCTTTCTTTACAACACTTTGAGGTTTATGTTTGTACAGGACAAAAGCCAATGATTGTGTACACTGACCACAATCCGTTAATGTTTTTGAGTAAGATGAAAAACAAGAATCGGAGATTGTTGAATTGGAGTTTGATTTTACAGGAGTTTGACTTGGAAATTAAGCATGTGAAGGGTACAGACAATGCTGATTGCTTATCCCATGTTTGAATGTGTATATATATATCATGTGTTTGAATATTGTATGATATGTATATATAGACAAGTGTTCACTTCACCATTTTGTATTGAAAAGAAAAATTTTGCTTTTATGAGTCAAAATTTTTCCCTTTTGGAATGGAGGTGTAATGTGAATATAGGCCACTAGATGGCAGTATTTACCTTTTTTTTTGTTAAGCTCAGACTGGAGTCATGTTTAGACATGTCCTGAACATGTCTGGGGCAAGTCTCAGAAAGTAAAAAAAAAGAGGTCTAAATGTGGGTGGGGTCTGCAAAAGAGTATATAAGGAAAAGAATTGAGACAGTAAAGTAGTAGGAAAAATTGCAAGAAGAAGGATACGTGTGACCAGACCTGTCATTTCTGTTCAAGACCTGTTAAGTTTCTTTTGTGGATTTTTCTCACCCAGCACATCACCAGAAAACCCAAAGGGACTGTAAATATTTTTGTTTTTGTTATAATTCAATCTTGGTCATTAGTTGTTAGTTAGTTGTTATTGTCTTTGTCTGTTGATTAAATGTGTTTAAGTTTTTAAAACAGTTTCTGTCATCCCTTGCTGTTGCTGTTGTGTTATAAATGTAATAACAAATTGGGGCCATAACAAACCTCTTTAGCCCGACCACAAGTTTTGTGTTTGCTGCCCTGATTACGACTTGGATTATTTCCCTGGGATTCTGATTTTTGGATTGTTGTCTTTGTCCTGTTGCCTCCTGCTCTGCGGGGGTTTGCCTCCTTTTCTAATAAAACACAAGCCTTTTGGATTACTTGGTTCTCGTGTCTGGTTCGTAACCTTACACAGCTGAAGTGCTGCAATTGCTCTGAGGATAAAAAAATAATAGTATGCTTTTTCTTTGTACGATGTAACAATGAGAATGCACAGGATTTTTTTTTAAACCCAAATCAGGTGTCATATCAATCTCATTGAAGGTTCAGTGCCAAAACCTATAAAATGTGATTAAGAAAATTAATTACTGATAAAATAATCTGCCTTTTGAGGACAGGAAGAGTATATGTTATGGTTGAACAGGACTAGGTGCAACCAAGTACAGTATATGGCTGGGCTGCCAAGTGCTGTATGAGAATGTGGGCCCAAGAAAAGGGTGCTAAATGGGGCAAAGCTCACGCAATTATGTGAAGTGCAAGTGATAAATTATTTACAAAGTGGGTGGGAGCATTGTGAGAGTGAGAGAGTGTGGGAGTGAGTGAGAGTGTGTGAGGTAGTGGGAGTGAGAGATGGGGGGGTCTTGAGTAAGGAAAACACATCAAAAGCAAGTGATATGAATCGAAAAAGAGCGAGAGTAAGGGTAGCAGTCATGATTTTGTGAATGTGAATTTGAAACAGCAGCAACAGATGTAGATAGCAGATAAAATATATACTCAGCAACAAAAGTTTCTGTGACACCATTTATGTGTATGTTATAAATGACACGCAAAGATCTCAATGCAATCAATATGTTTATTTAACAGGAGAAACACTGACTTTTCAGTGCCAACGTCACTCAAAACGAAAAATGTCATTTTCATGCGTCATGAAGCACTTGTCTGACGTCTAACCAATTGTGACCTTCACACTTCAATACCGGGTGTGACTTCCTCGTGCCATGATGCAAGCAACGCATCTCCGGCGCATGGACCGAATCAGATATGCCAGAAATTGCTGTGGGATGTCATTCCAAATCTGACGTAGACATTGTCGCAATTCCTGGAGTGTAGCTGGCGGGTTATCCAACCACCGCAAACGTCGATCCACCTCGTCCCAAAGATGCTCGATTGGGGACATGTCTGGGGATCTGGCTGGCCATGGCAGGACATTGACATGTTGTTGCATCAGATACTGCTGTACAATCCTTGCAACGTGTGGTCTGGCGTTATCATGTTGCAGCGTTATTCCGGGACCATGCTGCATCAAAAACGGTACCACCAATGGCCGTAGCACTTCATCGCGATATCTTTGACCTGTCAGATTTCCATCAATAACAGGCAAATCTGTTCTGTTTCTAGCCGTGATCCCTCCCCAAATCATGACACTACCACCTCCAAAACGATCAAATTCCTGAACACAGTTGTTGGCATGACGTTCTCCACGTCGACGGTATACACGTAAACGACCATCACATCAGTTAAGCATGAATCTTGATTCATCAGTGAAGAGTACAAGATCCCACTGACGTTGGATCCACCGTCGATGTTGTTGTGCCCACTGTAGACGCAGTCGTCGGTGTTGTACTGTGAGTATTGGACATCTTGCTGGCCGACGTGGGACAATGCCAAAATGACGGAGACGGCGACGGATTGTCTGTGCAGACAGTCGCCTCAAACCAGGTATCGTTCTTGCAGTTATGGTTGCAGGTTGGAATCGATTTCGGAGATGGGTTGTTCGAATCCAGTTTTCCTGTCTGGGAGTGGTTACTCGTGGACGGCCGCTGCGAGGACGGTCTCTGACATGTCTTGTCTGCTGATGACGCTGCCATAAGTTCCAAATGGTGTTTCGGTGGACATTCAGGCGATGAGCAACTTCCCTCTGCGAGGTTCCGGATTCAATCATCCCAATGGCCCTCCACCGATCATTTTCAGACAGTCTTGGCATTTAGAGGGTAGAGTTCCTGATCCGAAATGGCTGTGTTTTCGATAAGTGATGCTTCCGTCGTTCATCAGACACAATGTGAACATTCCAAAAATTCTCCTCTTTTATTGCCATCCACAAGCATGATTTACGCACATTTTCACGTGCAAAGTCATTTTCTCGCATTTTCATGATTTCCATTTCAATGCTGTGTTTACGTGTACTGTTTCAGTCTGATATCACCATGTATGACAATTTCATAATTGCGTTATGAAAAATAATTAACAGTATTGGTGTCACAGAAACTTTTGTTGCTGAGTATATATGTATGTTCCTGAATTGTAATGAAAAAATAAAGTTATTGTTACATTTGTGTTAACCGGGAACGTGACGTCACTCTTGTGAACACATGGCAGTTCCTATATAGTGAGGATGTAAGAACTAACTTTAAAGATTAATTTTCCCCCCTTGTTTCATCTTTGGGCATGTTATGGACAAAGAATCTACATTTTCGAGGAAAACCACTTAATAAAAATGTTCAAGTGAAGGAGCTGCCATGAGGTTACATAAAGCGTTATTTGATATTGGTGATGAATGAATATGGTTAACTGTGACAAAAATTTGAAATGCAATCAATGTTACTGAATTTATGACCTATTGAAAGCTCTCAAAAAGGCCTTGTAGTTAACGGCAAGATCATGAGAATTGGCTGAGAAATAAGAAGGTTCATTCTACAATTTAATATCATTTTCTTTGATTTGGCTGAGAAACTGATGTGATTTCCACTAGTCCTTCATCAGAGGGCTTATGGTCAGGAATTTTCCGCCAGAATTCCTCTCTGGCCTTATTAGCAGCAACAGCAACTTCTTGCTGTTTTTATATATTTACATTCTTCATACCTGTCCATAATCATGGCCCACTCATCCTTGGAGATTTTCTTAACTTTATAAAAAAAGATTTTATCACCCAGCAACCACTAACATTACATCCAGCGAACAAGTGCATACATCAACCAAACTGAATGCACTAACATAAATCTCAATCATAATTTCTTGTATGCATGAAAGCGGAATAGGGACAGAATAGCCTATACCAGGTCTAAATCAAGGGTTTCACCACTGTTGCTATGCATGAACATGGTATTAAGTTATACTGCTGTATAACTTTAAATCTCAAATAGGGAGCTATATGCACAAATATGGAATATCTTAATCTGTGATGTAAATACTGCAGATTTCCTGGTGTAACTTACCAGCCAAGGGGTAGGTTTAAAGGAACATTGTGTAGGAATTACTCCCATCCAGCGTTGGAATCGTGTATCACATTAAAACGAATAATGCACTCTAGTGCCTCACTTTTTGAAACACGTATTGCAACTACGGCAGCCACCGTGTATCAAAAAGCCTTGTCAACGCTGATGAAACCATGGATGTATTAATAGAACTGGTACTACTGAACCGAAAGCCAGCATATCTAGGGCTGACTGCAAAAAACAGTTATGCCCAATACATAAGATCCGGACAAAACTGTTCATTGCAGTCGGCCCTCAATATAATACATGAAGCAGCAAAACACAGTACTGTGAATCGGTGTAAAATATTCTAAGTAATGGAAATAAACAACTCGGCTTAGGTGCATCTTGAACATTTTATACTACGAAAAAGCAAGTGTTAGCTACATGCACGCTTATAGGATGTCACCTTCAATAGTTACTGAATACATACCCATCATCCAACCCAAGTTAACCAACAACCGCCTTTGCTACCCCACTATTTATTCTGTAACGTTGCATAAAAGACAGGTGAAGCAGTCAAGTCGCTATATGACAAAGCCATTCATCAAATACAATAACTGAAAACACTGGTGTTGTTATACCTGCTCACTTTACAGACTTGCTAATGACATAAGCAGACAGCACAGAATCTCCTGACCAGTGCTACATGCAGAGAACCGCAGCAGTGCAGCTTACGGGAACGCTCTTAGGGACAAGGTCCCCTTGGTGTTTGCGTTGCCTGAATTAATACAAAGAATGGTCTCTGCCATGGAAAAAGGCACTGACAATTTATACGGGAAAAATCAACAGATTATATATTGATCATTTGCGGTAGTCAAAAAATGTATTCACGGATCTATTAGAGTGTCTTTTTCAATTGTTCCTTATGGAATAATTTCCTTTTGGCCCCCATGGCATCACATCACTTGCGATTTAATGTCGAATGAGGCGGACTCTCATAGAGACTGTCAAAGCACGGACAGGTGTCATTTGCGACAGGAAGGCTGATGCGAAGTCTAACGAAAAGAAGTCTGCTGCCTGGACCAGCTGGACGCAAATCGAACTGGGAATTGGAAGGGACACAGACTTGTCCTTTATGACAACAATCAGTCCTGGCTAGTTCTCGATCATTTTCCTTCATTGAGGCATTTTCCAATTATCTTCATTGGCAGCTGAAGACATGATTTATCTCCATATGCGATCTAACAGCGATGCAATCATGGGCTTAATTCAGTATGGAGAAATAATGTACTTATTAAAACTGATTGAACTGGTCCGCATTGTAATGAAATATCGCCTTTCACTCTCGGTATTGCATGGGTTGATAAAAAATGTGGCACTCTGCTGTTAAATAGGCTATTACAAGGGTGCGGCTCAAGCTACTTGCGTGACAGTCGATACAACGTCCATTTAAATGCAGCAAACACGTCCAGGTCAATAATTGTCATCTTACTTAACAGGTGCTGCTTGTTCTCTGGGATTAAGCGTGGAGTCCTCTCGTTTTGAACCTTTTGTTAATTATGAAAATGACTGAGAACAGGTTAGGACTAATAATTGTTTCAAACGGATGTTTTGTGCAAGCCAATTCTAAGTTTCAGTCTGCCAAAGGAGCCCGAAAAATTGATGCACTGAAAACAGGTGGTGGCACCTTCTCATTATTAAAACATGACCATAAGCGTAGCTTATTCTTTAGTCCTATATGACAAAAATTAAGCACGTTTTAGGAGCTGTTTAGCTGTTACATTCATGTATAGGAGATAAGTACCTTTCGTAATTATGAGCCTGTACTTTTACGTGGTTTCAGTAGCTTTAGTCGCGATAAACGCTGGCTTTTAGTCACAGTAAATGCCAGCTTCTAAAGTCTACCCACCAGCTTCACTGTCAATAAAAGCCGGTGGGTAACGTTAGGCTTCGAAAGCCGGCATTTACTGCGATTATGAAAGCTACTGAAACCACATAAACATACAGTTCCACCTGTAACAATGAGGATGCAGTATTTTAGCAAGATCTACTATTATGCTGCTTATGGTAACAAGCAACACTGTGTAACAAAACTGAATGAAAAGTTGTATTAAGGCTAATTTAGGCAGTACAGTTGCCTTACTGGTCGAGGAGAAAGCTGGCAACTTCAGCGTCCCTTAGAAAATCTTTCTTCTTCATTAGCTCCTTCCACCTGGGGAAAGCTAGCCCGATGTTCACCCTTGTTTTTTGAGCGCGCCGGTCGCTACCGTTTTTTTTTTTCGGATGAGGATTCTGTCTCCTGTGCTGCTGCTGCATATGTATGGTCCTGTGTTAAGCCTCTCTTCCTGATTTCCTCCAGTATCTCAATCACTCGGCACTGGCTGGTAGGGCAAACGCGGATTTAGTCCGCGTTTCGTGATATTTGTCCTTTGCTGGCGGCAAGCAACAGTTTCAAGATGGCTGATTGTCATGGCGCTCCCCTACTAGCTTACCCGTCCAATGTAGAAACAATAAAATTCTTCGTTTACGAGATATCAGATTATTAGTGGAGGTAATAGTACACCAATGATGACATATATATGAATGCAGACTTAGATTTTGGCAAATAAGAAAAGTAAATGTTACACATTGTCCCTTTAAGGAGTGGAAAAAACAATTTGCAGTCCGCTTTCAGTGGATGTCTCAAAACTGTGCCTTCTGTTTTGAGGATACTCGTGTGAAGTGATGTTCAAATTACCCTGTATAGATTGACCCTCAGTTGGAGATGTAAATTTTCAACTCATTTTATTCGAGTTTTTACCAATAAACAAAAGTATAACTGAATTCCTGAACAAACATTCAAGGTTGCAGCGCATGCTCATTTAACCGGCGAAATGATCGGCAATAATCCTGGCCCTGACTCTAACCCCTTGCATATTGTCATCGATATGATCATTTGGCTCCACCTCATTGTTCTCAGCGTCAGAGTCACCCTATTGTTATTATACTGTTATTATATTGTTATTATACTCCCCTGAAACGTTTACGCAAACATCCATCTCTTGTGCGTTGAACACAAAAACAGCGGTCGGCCAAAAGATTGTTATTTGCGTACTAGTTCGCGAAAATTCCCTATTTATGTATATTAAAGCATGAGGGCAGGCCTATTAATAGATTTGTGGTAAACAACAGCAATAAATCATTGAATAACCCTACGACTTCGGAATAGTTTATTCACACAATAGTTTTTCCGCGATTAGTTACGTTTCGTGCATGCCAATTTTCTTACACCACAGGGGCTGCAATAATTATTCTCGGGATAAGCTTACATCCAGCGCAAGTCAGACCTTGGCTGTATCTCAAAGCGTAGGCTGCATTTTTGTGGGTCATGAATTCATTCTATCTGACGAACTGACGTAACGTCATTTCATCTCCCTTAAACAGCTTTGGTTTAAGTGAGTTGTCACTGGTTTACCTAACCTTAACTCTAACCATTAACCCAAAACCTACCCCTAAATTTCACCTTTTCCCTTACCCTAAATGTCAGGTTAGCAGATGGAAGTAAGTGACGCCCCCTAAAAATGCGGCCTTCAAAGGATGCAGCCCAGGCTTTGAGAAACAGCCCCTGTTCATGCATATGGGCCAACCAAAAAAAAATAGTCCAACCAAAGAGTGTAAAACTTCATACGGATCTCCCATAAACCCTTTGCACAAAAGCCAAATCTGGCTATTTAGCCTGGCTATATTGACCTGATTTAAGGCTTTATAATTCACGATTGCAGCTTCACAGACAAAAACTTTGGCTCAATTGAGTCTAGACACTTGAAGCACTTAGACTCCCATCGTTTTTCAGTTTATTTTTATGATTTTGATGGAGAAAAGGGGCTGCAAACACAAAAAATCTTCATGAAAATTCAACTTTGAAATTGCAAAAAAAAATAATACTTACAATTGGAAAACCTGCTGGGGCCTAAAACGATACATTTCTGGGATCATGAACTTCTTAAACACAAGTACTATTCATCTTCAACATTACATTCTAGATTACCCGCTTGTTATGAGCCAAATTAGACAGCTATCCAAGTGTCTCCCCAAAGTCTGAGATTCATCAAAACGGTTCACTGTCAAATCATACATTAATCATATATTTAACAAAAATATACTTTTGGGGCCTGAAATTCAGCATGAACTAATGATTTTCTGGTTGAGTTTAGCATGAATTTATCAATATCAGTGCAGTTAAACATCAGTGGTCACCAGTAACCTCTCCAAACACAAAACATGCCTTTTCTCCATAATAAAGTTTGCAATTTTGTGTTTTTTCTTCAAAGTCTCCCAAGCATTAAATAAAGTGCTGATTAAACAGCCATAACATTCACCCTGCAATGAAAAGCTAACTGCTCTCACACCCGAGCTCATAACCTTACACCTTATAAGGGTAAAAACTCACTAACTCAGTAATATCTGAATTCTGAAATATACCTTATTTAAAAAACAGAAATTTCTCTTTCAGGAAAAATCAAACGACATATGCCACCATATTCAACAGAATGGTGCAATGAACGTACCGAGGGATCTACCGACGTTAGTGGGCTGTATGCATTTGGAGAAACGAAAACGGCGGCATTTGATGTCTTTAAAAGCGGTATAAATTCTACAGCAAAAAGGCATATTGAGCAAAATGCAAACAGAGTAGAAGTATAACCTTTTTCTTTGTTGATGCCCTCCACCAGAGACAGATGTATCTTGTAGAAGGAACCCTCCAGTACTGTTTCATTCGGAATAATTCCCATTGACCATGTCCTTATCTTATTTAAGTCCTTAAAATATAACTGAACACTTCAAGGTCAGTTTTGCGAGTCTTTATTTCCATAAATCGTGTCTTTTTCAGCCACATAATGCGCACGACCTAAACAGGATACAAATGAGCTTGCTGATACGCATAGGCTTGTATGCTTTGGGTTTGTCCAATCAATGTGTTTCGCTTACTGTTGAACGTTTAAATACTGGGGAATCGGATAAGAAACGACCCAATCAATACATTGTTACCGCGGAAGTTTCACGAGGACGCGAAGTCTAACTGTGCGGTTACGCAGAAGAGCCTGAATGTATGATTGAGGCTATCAACACCAGTACTTGGGTAGATATAAGGAAGCACTGAATTTGTCAATGAAGGAATCTACACGAAAATCCACGGTAGGGAAATACGCATTTTTTGCATGTGATGACTGTAATTGACAGTAGAATGTGAGAGAATCAATACCGTGTCAAATTTTTTGCTTCAGAAAACAGATTTTTCTGATCCACTAATTGGAATACCGTTGGCTCACTGTAGCTAAAGTGGTTGCTACAGAGGACAACGATTTTTTCTGTCACAAAAGATCATTTTTTTAAACTGCTGGATCGATACTATGGGCAAGGATATTTACCAGTTTGCACACCAGGCTTAGCTGAGGAGTTGAATTCATGCACCTCTTGAAAAACAGGGAGTGGAGTGAACATCCCCTTATCCAAGACCGCGTTCGAGGTCTGCTTGCTTATGAATATTCAATTACTGATCCGGGGGTGCCATCTAGTGATCGAGTACAATAACAGCATTCTTAAATTTGCAGTTCTATAGACGCAAGCATCTATATCTGCAGAAAGGGGTTAAGCTGCTGGTGGCACCTCTTGGCAGCGCAGGGGGAGACAGCCCGCAGTGTTACTGATCCTGGATCAGTGATAGCTTCCTCGGAGAAACATACAGAATGTGATCGGTCATTTTATGAACGAAAATAGGGTCAATTGCTGAGGAAACGCTCTTTTGTTGAGAGCGGGTACAGTTTTTAAAGCTCAAAACCGACATTAACAAAGAAAGATCACGACCACCGTTGTAGTACAAATTATCTCTGATTGCGAGTTCAGGGTTTGTTGAGCCGGCTCACTGAAATATAGCCTGTCTACGTGTCTCCCAGTTAGCCTCTGGCGGTGCCCTCCGTTGCCACGGGGGGAGATAACCCATAGTGTTACTGATTCTGTATCAGGGATAATGTCCTCGAAGCGCACAGGAAGTGAACGGTCATTTTGTGATTGGAAACAGGGTCAATTGAAGCATGAAACGCTCTTTTGACGAGAGCGCGTACAGTATTGAAAGCACAAAACCGACATTAACAAAGAAAGATTACGACCACCGTTGTGGTCCCAATTATCTGTGATTGCAAGTTCAGGGTTTGTTGAGCTGGCTCACTGAATTATAGTCTGTCTATGTGTGTATCCCATTCAGCCGCTGGCGTCGCCCCCTGGTGCCGCGGGGGGAGAGGACCCGCAGTGTTGATGATTCTGGGTCAGGGATGATGTCCTCGGGGAACATGCAGCACGCGATCGGTCTTATTGTGAACGGAATGGGGTCAGTTGACGCATGACGCTTTTTGATTGAGAGCGAGTACAGTGTTGAAAGCACAAAAAGGAGATCAACAAAGAAAGATTATAACCACCGTTGTTGCACCAATTAGCTCTCATTGTAAGCTCAGGGTGGCTCATTCAAATATAGCCTGTCAATTTTGAACTTGCTTTGTAGTATACTCACCAGGAGATATGAGTGACAAATGCCCGGCCAGCCAGCAAGCAAATCATCAGCCAACCAATCGTTGAAGTTCTTCCCCGTCGGCCGACCAATTGCTGAAGACAGTCGTTGGCCAACCAATTGTTGAACTTCTTCCCCACCGGCCAGCCAATCGTTGAACTTGATCACTCAGGCACTCACTCACTCAACAACATTTGCGTTTATAAGGGCCTGGCCGCAAAAATATAACTTGACCATGTTGTTTCTTACAAAACCCAAAATCAGTGAAGTTGGCACGTTATGCAAATCGTAGATAAAAACAGAATAAAATGATTTGCAAATCCTTTTCAACTTATATTCAATTGAATACACTGCAAAGACAAGATGTTTAATGTTCAAACTGAGAAACTTTTTTTTTTTGCAAATAATCATTAACTTAGAATTTAAAGGCAGCAACACATTGCAAAAAAGTTGGCACAGGGGCCTTTTTACCACTGTGTTACCTTTTAACGACACGCCGTAAACGTTTGGGAACTGAGGAGACCAATTTTTGAAGCTTTTCAGGTGGAACTCTTTCCCATTCTTGCTTGATGTACAGCTTAAGTTGTTCAACAGTCCGGGGTCTTCGTTGTCGTATTTTATGCTTCATAATGCGCCACACATTTTCAATGGGAGACAGGTCTGGACTACAGGCAGGCCAGTGTAGTACCCGCACTCTTTTACTACGGAGCCATACTGTTGTAACACGTGCAGAATGTGGCTTGGCATCGTCTTGCTGAAATAAGCAGGGGCGTCCATAAAAAAGACGTTGCTTGGATGGCAACATATGTTTCTCCAAAACCTGTATGTACCTTTCAGCATTAATGGTGCCTTCACATATGTGTAAGTTGCCCATGCCTTGAGCACTAATACATCCCCATACCATCACAGATGCTGGCTTTTGAACTTTGCGCCTATAACAGTTCAGATGGTTCTTTTCCTCTTTGGTCCGGAGGACACGACATCCACAGTTTCCAAAAACAATTTGAAACGTGGACTCGTCAGACCACAGAACACTTTTCCACTTTGCATCAGTCCATCTAAGATGAGCTTGGGCCCAGCGAAGCCGGCGGCGTTTCTGGGTGCTGTTGATAAATGGCTTTCGCTTTGCATTGCAGAGTTTTAACTTGCACTTGCAGATGTAGCGACGAACTGTAGTTACTAACAGTGGTTTTCTGAAGTGTTCCTAAGCCCATGTGGTGATGCCCTTTACACACTGATGTCGGTTTTTGATGCAGTACCGCCTGAGGGA
This sequence comes from Gymnothorax reevesii, assembly GCA_029721435.1. Lineage (NCBI taxonomy): Eukaryota > Metazoa > Chordata > Actinopteri > Anguilliformes > Muraenidae > Gymnothorax > Gymnothorax reevesii. The sequence continues at coordinate 36,745,983 of CM056578.1, forward strand.
TCGAAGGTCACGGGCATTCAATGTTGGTTTTCGGCCTTGTCGCTTACGTGCAGTGATTTCTCCAGATTCTTGGAACCTTTTGACGATATTATGGACCGTAGATGATGAAATCCCTAAATTTCTTGCAATAGCTCGTTGAGGAATGTTGTTTCTAAACTGTTTGACAATCAGCTTGCGCATTTGTTCACTAAGTAGTGACCCTCGCCCCATCCTTGTTTGTGAATGACTAAGCATTTCAGGGAAGCTGCTTCTATACCCAATCATGGCACCCACCTGTTCCCAATTAGCCCGTTCACCTGTGGGATGTTCCAAATAAGTGTTTGATGAGCATTCCTCAACTCTATCAGTCTTTTTTGCCACTTGTGCCAGCTTTTTTGAAACATGTTGCAGGCATCAAATTCCAAATGAGCTAATATTTGCAAAAAATTACAAAGTTTACCTGTTCGAACATTAAGTAACTTGTCTTTGCAGTGTATTCAATTAAATAAAGGTTGAAAAGGATTTGCAAATCATTGTATTCTGTTTTTATTTACGATTTACACAACGTGCCAACTTCGCTGGTTTTGGGTTTTGTAATATAGTGCTGGGCTCAAGAAGGGAAGTATAGTATGTCAACAACAAAAACTGTACAAAAAAAAAAAATGTACAAAAACAGTTTCCCTTGCCTCTGCATGTGTATACGATAACAGAATCAAGCAAAATATTTTCAGCAGTTTTTGGGAAAGTGGAATATCTGAATTTTATAATACCCTTAATATTGGATATATCACATAATTTTGTTAAAATCTTCATTGTATGAGATAATGCTTCCTTACCCATAAGGCTGCTTACTTAAAAATGACACAACGGTCGAACTCTGCGTGAAGTGTGAGTTTGCATCAGTCAATTCCTCGTATAAACCATTTTTGACCTCATTGGAGGCATAATTAGATCTATCCTGCGGTGGAATGAATGTCCAACCCTGTGTATCTTTTTGAATTGAACCCTTTCAAAAGAGTTCTTCAAAGCGATGCGGCTATTCACTTCCTTGGAGATGATCAAAGCCACAAGTTTCCGGCTAGTCCACCAAACCCCTTTTCAGGCTTCCTGGTGGTATAATAGATAAGAATAGCCTAATCCTCTCTACTTGGTTCTTAGTGGGAAGGCCTGAACTGACTGAAACACTTTTTTTTTTGTTCAGCCTCTGAGCAGTCAGAGAAGCGTATTGTCTGCACATTGCTAATAGCCCTGAGTGGAGAACACTGTCATGACCAAATAAATTTGAACAGAAATCAGAGTGTGCAGCACTTTACGTAGACATTGGCGATACATTCCAAATGTATCACAAATCTACCCAATATATTCTGCAATGGTTATTAAATTTTGTGCTGTGCCCTTTCTGAAAGACCCAGAAAATGTACCTGTCAAAGCAATCAACACATTGTCTGTGGATTTTTTTCTGCACAATGGATAGTGAGAGCCGGGAGTCTTCATTTCTTTTTTTTGAAATCGAAATCCAGAATCAATTTGGGTGCCAACAGACAGACAGAAACATATTAACTTCACAGAAAACAGGACTCATTTTCTACCAAACCAAAAACTCTTTGTTTAAACTTGGTCTGATTAGAATAAATGCCCGTTAGCTGGCATCTACTCCTCCCTAGTGTTTCTTTGAAAGAATAAAATGAGTTTAAAATGGATTCAAATGACTCCTCTCTGAATTTAATGCATTCAGTGCATTTATCCTGCACCACACATTACACCAAAAACAAAGAGGAAGGTGTCAATGCAAGTTTCCTTGGAAGTAATGCTTGGAATTCCTTTCTTTTTTTTTCTACATTTTTAAGGGCAATTTATATTCTGTCAAGTTGCGAATAAAATTGAAGTTGCTCATTTTAAAGGCCTCAGTTCAGATTGGCATTACAAAATGAACTCAACATCATTTTTCTTTCTTTCTGTCCATTTCATTTATAAGTCATTACATTCCCGACTCATCAGTATGCAAATTAGAATTCCGGCGAAGAATAGTGTTATTTTGCAGATGGAGGGATTCAGCGAACCCTCCTGAACCACCATGTGTAAATGACAGTGACATTTTAACACCAGGAAGAATAGGCTCTCTGCTTCTTCCTCATACACATGATTTTTAATAATCATCTTTTCAATGGTATAAAGAAACAATTAATATGCAATTTCTCCCTGATAGAACCCCAGAGCTTTGTACCATTATATTCTGTATTTTTCATTCATATATTTATTTTACAGTGATTACAAAACACTGCATCTCAAATGGTCTGTGCTCCCAGTGATGGAGATGCGATACGACACCTTCTGGCCATTTTTTCTGCCTGGTTTTCCTTTGCGGTGACCCACAAAACAAGCTTGTCAGTTCACTCAGTGGCCACTTTAATGCATATACCAGCAAATTAATGCAAATAGCTTTCCCCTCCAACAGGAAATCAACTTACGCATGCAGACATAACTTTTTTGGGGTTTCGGTGGTTGCTAGACCAAACATTTATAGCTCAAATTCATGATCTAAGTGACTTTGACCTTAATGTTAGAGCCAGACATTGTGGTCACAAAATCTCATTCACAGCTGCTGGGGTTTTATCACACTGTAGTCTCTAGTGATCGAGAAGATGGAATGAACAACTACAACAGAAAAACAGCCTGCTGCCGGAGGTGCAGTGGTGTGGGAAATGTTTGTTGGCACATATTAAGCACCTTAGTACTTATTAAGCATCATTTGAATTGTGTATAAAAGCACTGATACTGACTTTGTGCATCTCTTCTTGGCCACAGTCTACAGTTTCCTTCCAACTGGATATTTCCAGCAGTTTTGAAACCTTTGAAGATCTTGAAATCATACAGTGTTATACAGTGCTATTGTGTTGAGGCATCTTTTGCAAGATAAATGGTTCCATTGTGGAATGAATTTTCAAAGTTATCCTCCAAAATCTAAAAACATCAAATATGCAGGCCGTGAGGAGACAGGAAAGTGGTTCGCCTTCTGCATAAGAGGGAAGCGCTTTTTGTTTCAGCCAAAGGAATTTGAAAGTGCGTAAATACATATTACGGACTGCTCAGATCAGATGGGGCTCGTTAACAGCAGGAATTGTGCAAACAGAAGTATGATGGAGAATTAGATTTTAACAACATAGAGTCAAATGAAAAAGGTTGGTTGACATTAAAAAAAAGAGGCAAAAATAATTGAAGCACTGATTACTAAAACCCTACAAGTCAAGTCAAGTCAAGTGTGACTTATGGGGTTTTAGTAATAGGTGCTTCAATTGATTGTTGAATACAAAGCCACTCATGTGCTAACTATTTAACCCAAGCCTCCAAGTAATTGGGACACCGGCATCACAACGAATCATAAATCATTTTGAGTTCATGCATGGACAGTCAAAGAGGGCTAAACTAGGGTTTAGCAAAAACTGCCACCCGGGGCAAACCCTCTAATATTTACCTGCTCCTTAAGCAAACACTAATTTTGTTTGAGCAAATTTTAAAATGCGGCCAACTTTCAATTTATTTAATTTTTTAGAGGGCATGTGTGTCCTGACACCCAGCATAAACAATTTTGGTGGCAATCCACTTGAAGACTGACGTGATACCGTCATAACCATTACATGACACCTGTCACGAACATAATGCAATCTTTATAAATGTTTGGGTTAGGTTTAGGGATAGGGCTTGGGTTGAAGACATTGGCAGTTTATAATGTCTTGGTTAAGTCAAGTTCTTAAGATAAACCCATCCCAAACAATGTTAACTTTGCATTAAAAATGACAATAAACCGAATGATACTTGATTATAGCAGTCTTAAACATTCATGAAGATTCCTTCATTTTCATGACATGTCATATTATGGCAACAACAATGTCATGTCAGTTTTATACACACTCCTTCAAATTAAGTGTCGCCTTAATTTTTCCAGTGCTATGGATGTTTAAGGGGAGAAATGTATTGCATTTTCACAAAACATCTTTTGCAGTGTTGGCTTTTGCAGCACAGATTTATTTATTTTTTTTGAGAAAGATGGAAGACACCTGTGTTTTATGGGGGAACAAATCAATTGCTGGGGTTTAAGGGGTTGCCTTGCAGTAAATTTTTTCAAATGCAGGGGTCTAGATCCACAGTCCTGCAATCACAGTTCCTAACTTTAGCTTTGGAAACAAGGTATACAGGTTATATGGCCAATTCATGACTATAATTAAGCCTTTGGCCAGGACAGCATTTATGGTTTTAACAGTTTCATAGTTCATGTCCATTTCTCATGTCTCAGTTTTAGCAGTTTCTTGTATTAGGATTACACATTTCACAGTTCATAGTTATTGTCCATGTTTTTACTTTTCCATGTTTTTGTTTTTGCAAGGTCTGCCAAGCCACTCCACCGCTTGTCTGCGTTCCGGCCCGTGCCTTCGTTGTTGCACATTACTGAGCTCTGGTTGGCTTTGGTATTTCCCCCTTCCTTCTGTGCTGTGCTGGATTCGGGGCTGTCTAAGCTTATTGACAATTAACTGTTTTTAAGTTACTAATATTTACTAACATTCACTGGGTGGTGTAATTCTTAGATAGGCACATTACTATTACTAATTTAGGCAGGGAGTTTATTGTCATGATTCCTGCTTTGCTATTTCAAGTCTTGCTGTGCTTTTCTGTTCTGAAAGCATGCTGCTTTCAAACTGCATTCTTAATTGGTATTTAAGCTTAGCACGCTCATTCTCTTAATCAGCAAGTCTTGTCATCCAATCTTAGTCCATGTCCAATGATCTTGCCATGCCTCTTGTTTCCCCTTCTCCAGGAGTTGCCCCTCATGTCTTGATTTCTTAGCCTTTATCTGGATGCAGTGGAAGTTGGCTGGCAGACAGTGTCTCAAGTTCTTGTTCATGTTTGCAAGTCTTGTTCCAAGTTTCATTGCCAAGTTTCCAAGTCTTGTTCAAGTCTTATGTTCAAAAATCATATGTTCAAAATCATAGTTCTTGTCTTGTATATAGCGTTTTGTTTTTCTAGTCTAGTCATTGACATCATTAGTCTTATTTCTGTTCATGGTTATCTCCCTGGAATTTCCAGTGGCTTTTGTTTTTGTCGTTTTTGGATTCTTTTGTTATAGCTCTGTGAAGCTCTCTTTAGTTTGTGTTTTGCAACCCTTTGGGCCAAGATTTTTGTTGGCCCTCGTGCCAGTTTTGTTTATTTTCAATAAACTCCTCGTTCCCCTTCACCTCGCTCCAGGTGTCTACCTGATCTCGCATCACTTAAGAGCAGGAGCATGAGACAAACAGATTCTGGCCCATCCAGGATTTTGAATTTAATATTCCTCATTTGCAGCTAAGCTACACCTGAGTCACTCAGATACTTTTACAATCCCTGCCTGTGCAGTTTTTATCCACTAATGCTGTTGTGATTCTGCCTTGTTGTCAAGTTTGTTAAAGTTCAGAGTTCAGAGTTCATGATCTTTTATTTATTCTTTTTGGTTATTGTAATACTCAGGTTTTTAGTTCATTCCATTTCACTTGTCTCCCCTGTCTTTTGATCTAGTTGGTTCAGTCCTTCTATTTGCATGCTCACTTACTTCTGGTGATTTAAATTAATTCAGGTATTTAATATATTCCTTCGATTCTCGTTTACTTCCTTAATCTTACTGTTCTGATTACTAACAAAACTAACATTTGTATTTGTATCATAGCCGACTAACACAACTAATCCATGCATATAGACAGTGCTTGAAGTGGGAAAAAAGAAGTGCAGGAACCCTGATTTTCTGAGAACCATCCCGTTCATTAAAAAAGGTTTAGGGTTAGTTGAAAAGTTGAAAAGTTGAAAAGACGTTATTTTTTAAATTGGAAACTTAAAACGTTTTTTTACATTCATGCATTTAGCAAACATGGCTCTTAAGGACAATGCTCTACTCTTTTCATTTTGTGCTAAAGTACTTGTTTGAACAGATGTGTTTTCACAATAATTCTGATATTAGGCCTATTTTTGAATGAACCTTTAGTATGTGGGCAGCTGGAGTAAGAACCACAACCGTATTGTCAAGATGTTTAAGTTTTTGCAATGTCATTGTCTGACAGTCTATTATTGTTTTTAATTTCTTCAAATCTGCTGACTCTTTAAGATATTAAACGTGAATGTTTTGATAAGAGGGCTCAGTTCTTCAAGATGAGTACCGAGAATTTCAATCAATGTTTCTGTTTAAGCTCCGCTCAATAAAGTGAGTCAACACTGGCGCGAGACAATGTACAATGCCTCCGTGTCTGACAGTCAAAAAAAAGAAGACGATTAGAACAGATTGATAACGAAATAAAGAATTAAAAGAAACATTTTAACAACAGAACATCCAATGAACACAGCGATTTATTTATTGGCGGGTCATCTTTGTTGGATATCCCGTTCGTTGGTTTTTATTCTTTATTTCGTAATAAATCTGTTCTCATATCAATACTTTTACTTTTTGCTGGCTGGTGGACATGGAGTATTTTGCATTTCCTGGCGGACAGTCTTGATCGTGCATGCGATAATTTCTTCACACTGTCAATGGTCATGGAATTGATTTGCTCTCTGATTGCAAGCACTATTTTATCTCTGCTGTGGAAATAAAGCGTGAATCTGTTCGGTTCATCTGACTAATTTTCAAAAGGAAGACCGAATAAAGACTGCCATCTATCTTCAACGAAAACAGACGAATAGGCTAAAAAGACCAAGAAAAGTCGATAGCTATCAATTTTCATTTTGTGAAGGTCGAACACAAACATGGCCAAGTTTACACATCTAATAATTCCTGGAATACTCGGAAAAATTAGAACTTTTCTGACTTTCGGACACGGAGCTTATTATATTAAAACCCTGTCCGACTATCGCGTCTTTGCATTGACATTGTCTGTAATCAGTCGTGCGAAAAATGTGTTTCGCGTCCAGTGTGCAAGCGGCTTTAATGAGCATAGAATGCAAGCATGCGATATAGGCTATATATATATATCAGAGCACTTTATTCATGTCATTGTTTGGATTGTCTGGCTAGAAGTCACCAGTCAAACAACATAGGATAGTTTGCAAAGCCTGCTCAAACTCTTAATAGCAACACAGAACTGCATAATAATAATCGTACCACCAGCCAACGACGACTGAGAAGTGTTTTGTGCTTTAGAGTTTAAAGGACGAAACACTGTTCCAGCGTGTTGGCTGGTTAGATTGTGATGTTAGTTTAAAATCCTTTATTGAGAGCTCGTTGAGCAGGTTTTGCGAAGCAGTTGGCAAGTCATTGAATTATTTTTCATGCTGGTGGCTAGCTAGCTAATGTGAGCACAAACAACAACACTGGACCCGTCTTGGTCGCACTTAATAGAATAGAATAGAATAGAATAGAATAGAACGCCTTTATTGTCATTTCACAGAGTGACAAGAGATTCAAAGCTGTCCCATAGAGTGCACATACACATAGGAACACATAGGAATTCCCTGAGTGGATATAAAATTATGATCGACTTACTGCAGATGAATCCTCGCGGTCTCGTCTTTTCAACGATGTGTTCCTTGTCTTCATAACCGTAGTAGGTGTTTTACAATCCAGCAGTTAATATGGCAGCAAACATTTACCATTTACAGCTGTGGTTTGGACCGTAACGTCCCACTTGCCAACCACAGCAGTGCAGACTTGAATGAGCGCGCCCTCAGTACCTATGGCAATAACTCATAAGTGGTAGCTAGGCAACCAATTTGTTGTCAAATGTGGGATTTTCTTTCATTGGTGCGCTCATGTGAATGAACGACAAGCAACCCAGACAATGGAATAATCTAGGCTATCGAATGAACCACAAACTTTGATGAAAATATATAATGTGTAATGTAATGTAAAATAAAGAAGTGCCGGAACTGTGCTCCGGTGCGTTCTGGCCAACTTCAAAGTGCAGGAACGCATATGATAAAAATACAGAAGTACCGGAACTGCGTTCCGCTGCGTTCCGGTCCACTTCAAGCACTGCATATAGATTACTAACGAGCACTCTAGTTAAATCTGTACAGTTGCACCGCTACTAATTTAGACTAATTCCCTCTCACCAATCGCCCTGTTCTAATCTCCGCCTCTTGCTCAGCTGTTCCTGTTTTCCCCTGAGTTTCTGCAAGATCTCTCGCACGTGCTTAATTACTTTCCTGCGCCTGTTATCTGTGCACTTTGAACTCCTTGACTGAAGCTTTCTAAACGTCATAGGCTGTCTGTGTGATTTCCGTCCGTGTCTTGGCTTTCGCCAATTTTCGTGGTTTGGGTTTCCCTCGTGATTCTCCCATAGTAATTAGTCTGATCCAATTCACCTGCTTCCTGCATAGCATGTGACTTCCCTCTCGTCTATTTGAGCAGTCTTTTCACAGCCAGCTTCTTGTCAGAACGTTGATCAATATTTCATTGTGCAGAGCGCCTTGTATGCCATTGAGTTTTATTTTTTTTCTACTGGTTTGTCCGACTTCGATTCTTGCCATTGCCCTTTTTGTATTGTGTTTTTTTTTTCTGGATCTTGACTCATTTTTGTATGACCACGATTTCTGTGTTTGGATGCCCTGCATATGACTCATGGCTTTGTTCATCGACTACGACTTTTTGCCTACCATTAATGTACCTTTGCTCATCTGTCTTACTGGTTCTGACCCCTCCCTGTCTAATCGACACTGTTTTTGGATTTTTTATTGTGGCAATTCTTGTGTTTTTTGGTTTTGACTCGGACCTCATTAAAGGCATACGTTTTTTGGATTTCTATCTCTTGCCTGTGGTTCCTGAACGCTACATCACAAATCCACATTTTGTGCTTCTGTTCATTCCTTTCATAAGTCATTAACAGGGATGGGGAATTATTTCTCCCACTTCTTCAAGCTCTCAGCATTTGCTGGAATGGAATTTTTTTTTTTTTACCCTCTTTGATACTGAACATGGAACAATAAGTGATGCCCTCACTGTGAATACAATATATTCTATGGAAAAAAAAATATGGAATGATAGATTTATTCACTGATTCCAACTTCCTTCCTTCCTTCCACCCATCCATCCATCCATCCCTGCAACAAATGGAGTACCCACTTCAGAGCTGCGCATATGTAGGAATGTGTATATCACCACATATGAATCCCCAGGCAACCAATCGGTGATCAGCGATCTCCAAGCCGCATCCACAGCTGCATCCATAGAGATTAGCTAGTGGCGGCTGTACGAGCCTCAAATTTCAAAAATGAAATGTAATTTTATATTTAGCGTGCGCCTTGCATTTGATAAGGTCAAAGCCTATCGATTGCTTTACGGGGTCTGGGGATACGCTTTTTCCAGTGGGCGTTCAGCTGTCTAGTTCATTAAGTATATAGAGTATATACACTGTCTGGCCAAAATAAAGTCACCACCTGGATTTGACTAAGCAAATAGGTAAGAGCCTTCCATTGGATAATTACTGCAGTGACTAATGTTTTTCCGCTGGCAACAAGTTGTTTAACCTTGACTGATGCAGAGAGTAGCTTCTTATTTTCTTGAACTACTAAGTCGGAAGACATATCCTGTGTTCATGGAAAAGATGTTACTCTGTTTCTGAAAGGTCAAATTACTAACCTGCATCAAGCAAATAAAAGAAAAGGTGGAAAGATTACTGAAACTACTAAAATTGGGTTGAGAACTGTCCAGAGGCGTTGCCAGGATGCCAAGCTTGGGTGGGCATTTGTTCACTTGGGGGCAAAAAAAGAACATCGAAATCAGCGTAAAATACAACATGCACAACGTCTTTAAACTTATATATATATATATATCTGTCAGTGGCGGCTGGTGAGCTGGCAATAGGGGAGGCTCAAATCCATCCCTTGAAGATAATGATTGGTCATGACCTGTTTTCAATCACTTATTTAAATTTTCATTACAAAAGCTAAGAAAACTCTCAATATTAACAGGTGTGGTCAGTTTTCATTAATAATGCTCACCTGTCAACTCTCACAAATTCTGTGTGAGTTTTAGTGGAATATTTACATTCCCCTGCTGTAGTCAGCGATTATTCAATCAATGCATATGTAAGAGATTCTTGTACGAAACTGAAGTCCTTTCGCATGGAGGTTTATCAGTTTCATTTGCGTTATAACTCCGGACTTCTCAGCGGTTGGAAGCAATGCATGTGTTTCATGATAGTTTAAACTGTATAAATGAAATAAGATCATTGGAAGCAATGACATGGCATAAAGATGTTTCAAATGATCTTATTACATTTAAACTATTTAAACAATAATGAAACACATGCATTGCTTCCAACCCCTGAGTGACCTCAGTGAAGACGGCTGTCTAAGAAAATGGGAGGGTCCCTAGTAATTTGAGAGTGCCCATTGGTTAGTTTCAGATCAGAATAGACTGGCAAAGGAATCCACCAATCACACATAGTGATACATAAGTATACATAAAGCTCTCCCTTAATGGCTGTCTACAGTGGCTCCAATAAGTATTTGTACACTACTTGAAAATTCGACTACATAACAGCTTTTGTATATTGGGCTAAATGCTTGCTATTGTGTGTAAAAGTGATTAAAATATTTGATAATCAATATGTTTTTAACAAATATTTAATGTCAAAATGGCATATTTGGTCAGAAAGGCGATTATCTGACCCAATAAGTATCTGTACAGTTCCATTAGTGAGTCACAAAACTTATAATACTCACCTAAAATTGACTCAAGATGTTTTCAGGACATGGTTGACTCACTTGGTCTGATTTGGTCAAGCGTGACCATACTGGACACTCCCTCCGTACACAGACTGGCCTATGTAAATGGCCTGACCATGCCCATAATGTATTCCTGTGATATGGCTTAGACCGGCAAGATACCCCGTCCAATGCGGGAGCAAATCATTCAGCTACATAAAGAAGGCCAAAGCACCAGAAAAATTGGAACTCGGCTATTGTTACGCCACACGACCATGCAGTACATCATCAAGAAATACAAACAGTCTGGACGTCCCAGGAAGACCAGCCAGCGCACTGACCGGTACATCTCCCTGCTGGTACAGAGGGAGAGACAGTCCTCGGCCTCCAGTCTTGCCACCAAAGTGGAGGAAGCAACTGGAAGCCATGTTTGTGCCCAGGCCATCCGTAACCGGCTCCATGAAGTACAGTAGTGTACAAATACTTATTGGAGCCACTGTATATTTACTCCCATGCACATTAGTCTTTATTCTGCTGTTGTGCATATATAACACACATATGCTGTGTATATACAAGTCCAGACCTTAACCTACTGAGAATCTTTAGGATGTGCTGGAGAAGACTTTATGCAGCAGTCTGACTCTCCCATCATCAATACAAGATTTTGGCAAAAAATTAATGCAGCTCTGGACATAAATGTTGAGACATTGCATAAGCTTATCGAAACAATGCCATGACGAATTTGTGCCATAATCAAGGCGGCTCACCAAAATATTTGAGTGTGTGACTATGCTTAGGCTTATTAGCATAAATGAATGGATAAATAAATAAACATGAAATACTTCTGCCTGTGCAGAATTTACCCTGTGCTTGTTTACATTTTATTCACCTTTATCCTGCAGAAATCAATATTTATAATCTCTTGTAGTACACATTGCTAATCAGTTTAGTGATTATTAAAACAGGATGCTCCTCAGAGCCTGTACTCGGGCCGGGTCTAGGCCTGAGTCAATCGCGAAACGGTGCCTGCGCATGAGCAGGACAATCATGACTCCCCCCCCCCCCCCCCCCCAAAAAAAAGAAGAACGGAGGCGAAACTTAGACTCGTGGCCTACCGGCCCGAGTAATAATCACAGTCTCTTGCATTTTAGGCACTAAAAAGTCATTGATTAATTTCCAAAATTAAACCTGACCTCAGATTTCTTCCAACAGAATAGTCTGACTTTTCCCGCTCCACCACATGCAAGTTTGTAATTTGATTCAATGGGGAAATACAGAAAATCACCTCATTTTCCAAGTCAATTTAGTATTATTTTCATTCCAATTGGACCTACAGCAGCGTATGTTAGTGAACAATTATTTATAGCTATATTGAGCAGAATAAACAGCAGGTTTTTAATCTGTTTTAACCGTCGAAGTTTGAGGGTAATTCCTGTAATATATGGCACGCAAACGAGCCGTACAGGACAATGTCTGCATATTGATATTCCACATTAAGTGAAAAATATTTGTATAAATTCCATTTAGGCTTTTACCTTTGTTATGTGTTTTTATGACTCAGTGTATCAACATTAGTTTGCACCAGAGAAATAACATATTATTGAAGTGTGATGCTGTGGGGCTCTGGGACTGTAATTGTCAAGGTTCATTAGCATGTTTAATAATGATAATCATCCGCTGTCACATTTTGTCTCTACCCTTCAGGAGGCTGTTACAAAGAAATTCGGCATTTGAAATGAAGAGAGGAATTTCAAGCTGCTATGTTTAACATTTTTTACATGCATTAATCAGCTTCTATTGCCAATTTGTGAATAGACTATGACTTGACCTAAAAAATTAGACCTTTACTAACTTATTCCTCTGCCTAGCAAAGCCTGCTGACTGATTTTTATGTGAAGGCATCAGTTTGGACTGTCTGCGAAATTCGAATGAAATGACATCCATGTTCGCTCCCAAGTGACTCATCTTCTTCCTGTCTACATCTTCCCAAGCTCAGAGATTTAGTCCGCTACTGACCACCAACAACTGGTGACAGGAAAAATGAAATAAACAATGGTAAGCTCTAATGAAACAAAATAAAACTTCTCAATATTATAATACATGATGAACATATGGAATATGTTCCAGGGCAAATGCCAAAAATGTCTGTTCTTCAGAATGTGTTATGTTACTTTGTACGCATTATTTCCAGTTTAACGTTGTTCATCCTGCTCCAATGATTTATTTATTACTGATGGTAGTGTAGAATTCAATTACAGCTGAAATGGATTTCGAAAAGAATCTAGCTTCAGTATCGAGACATATTTCTGAGTGGAACAAGATAGGAAGACAGGACGTAACATTGGTAGAAATTTGACTTAAACGTTGAAAAGTGGGCATATCATAACATGGAGAATTACAGTGATTAAAAATGCTAATACAAACCAATGGATAATGCATGATGTCCTGTATGATAAGTGTATAATCATCACTGTACACAAAAAAAATGAAACCAAGTACTATTCAAGTAGTTATGAGGTACTGTTCAGGAACCACTCGCGAGACAGCGTAATCCAGGAAAAACGTATGCCTTTAATGGAGTCCGGGTCAAAGCCAAAATACACAGAAATTGCCAAGCCACAATACGAAATCCAAAAGCAGTATCGGCTTGACAGGCAGGGGTCAGAGCCGGTAAAACAGATGGGCAGAGGTACAAAAATGATAGGCAAAAAGTCTTAGTCGATGGGCAAAGCCAATGGTCATACAAAGGGCATCCAAACACAAAACTCGTGGTCATTAAAAAATAGGTCAAAATCCAGAAAGACAAAAATCAGTACAAAAGAGCAATGGCAAGAATCATAGTCGGACTATCCAGTAGTAGAAGTAAAACAATAATCTATTGCATACGAGGAGCTCTGCACAAAGAAATATTGATCAATCTTCTGATAAGAGTTGTGAGTGAAAAGACTCCTAATATACACACTGGAAAGGTAACATGCTGTACAGAGATCAGCTGTGGAGAATGAGGCTAATTACATCGGGAGAATCACATGAGGGAAACCTTAGCCACGAAAATTGGCGAGAGACAAAATACGAACGGGAATCACACAAACAGCCTATGACATTTAAACAGCTCCGGTCCAGGAGTTCTACGTGCACAGATAACAAGAGCAGGAAAGTAATTAAGCACGTGCGAGAGATTCTCGCTGAAACTCAGGGAGAGAAAAGCGATAGACAAGGGGCGTAGAATAGAACAGGGCGATTGCGGAGAGGTAATTAGTCTATTAGTAGCGGTGCAGCTTTACAACTTAAACTAGAGTGCTCATTAGTAATTTAGTAATCGAAAATATATACATGGTTAGTTGTGTTAGTAGACTATAATACAAAATACAAATGTTAGTCTTGTTAGTAATCAGAACAGAAGAGTGAAGGAAGAAAACGAGATATGAAGGAATTTTTTAAATTTTAAATTTCATTTAAATCACCCGAATTCAGTGAGTACGAAGACAGGGAAGACGGACTGAACCAACTAGATCACAAGACAGGGGAGACAAGTGCAATGGAACTGAAACATGGAATAAACCAAAAACCTGAAAGTTACATAAACCAAAAAGAATAAATAAAAGACAATGATCATGAACATAAAACCAGAACCATGACAGTTATTTCATGTAATATTGGATCATATAGGTGAAAATAAGTAAGCAAATAACAATATATGGTGAAAAACAAAAATAATGATAATAATTTCAGAGCTGCCGGATAGCTCACTCGGTTAAGGCACTGCGTTGCAGTGCAGAAGTGACTATCACGTCGCAGGTTCCAGCCCCGATCGCAGCAACCGGCAGTGATCGGCAGCTTTTTCAGAGTAGTGCACAATTGGCCATCGCGCTACAGGGATTTAAATTGTGAAGGGACTGCCGGGTAAAGGATAATGAATAAACAGCTTTGTTCTTTGCTCAAGCGCCTCCTGTTGGCCAGACGCGCGCTCGTCAAGAAGATTCGAAGTCTGTTCATGTTCGGGTATCCTCCGCCCTCATTCTGAACTTGCGAAGATTCAACCAATGAGTGTATAAGAAGCAGTGACTGAGAGGCACGTGCTTCGGAGGAGAGCCGTGAACCGTCTTCGCTCTCCTGAGATGGCAGCAAGGGGATGCATACAAGCAAGCTTTGTACATAGGTCACCAATTGGGCATTCCAGATTCGGGTGAGATTGGAGATGCCAAATTAAAATAATAATAATAATAATGTCATTTTGAGAGAAATTCAATATCTAGTGTGCCCACCCTTGGCCTTGATTACAGCATTTAATATTTCAAAAATAGTTTCACTTTTTTATTTCCTTCCTCGCAAAACCATTCCATATGGTTTGAAGTTCATTCAAAAAAGAGTCTTTCAATGTTACAACAGATTCGCTCAATCATGACTTTTATGTCACTAGGTGTTTCTTTCTGCCTGAGGTTATTCTTGCTCAACTTAGAAATGTGTTTAGGATCATTATTTTGTTGAAAATAAAACTGCCGACCAATCAGTCTTTTTTCAGATGGCAACGTGAGTCTTACAAGGGTCCTGTAATATGTCTTTTGATCCTTGATTCCGTCGATTTTTATGAGATTAACGGTTCCTTTTTACTTCTGCAGATTGAACCCCCAAACCATAGTGCTACAACCTCCATGTTTTATTGAAGGGGATAAACAGTATTTTTTTTTAAATGTCAACTCCACAACATACATAAGTTCTGCGTTTGGATGACAAAATTTCAAATTTTGATTCATCAGTCCAAAAGACTTGTTCCCAGCCCACTGGAATCCAATCCTTGAATTTCTTGACAAGCTCAAGTGAAATTTTGATGTTGCCATGCAGCTCCTGGCAGCAACACAACCAATCACACCATTTTCACGCAAACATGTGGAAATAGTAGATCTTAATACTTTCATCTCTTCACTTCTGGCGCTGTTAACATCGTGACATAGTGCTATCAACCATTGTTTTTTTTTAACTTGTCATACACTGATAAGGAGCATCAGAGGCACTGCCATTTTGCACCTCTATTGCCACTGGTTTTCAGCGAACCAGTTTCTTTGAAATGCTTGATGTTGTTTCTTTCGGTACCATGGCAGCACGTAACATCTTCAGCATCATGTAGGGCCACGGTGCGGCTACGAATCTTAGAGAGCTCCTTTTGTCGTGCCATCAAGTTTAATACTGTGACACTGTTCAAAGTTCATGTCACCTTATATACTGGTGCAACTGACCATCAGAGGAAATTTTTCAGAATAATGTTGCCTCAAAGCAGTTCAACCAAATTTGTGAGCATCAGTTACAATCAGACCTGGGGTGGATTATGCATAATCAATGTGACAATAATTTTTGAAATAATTTTATTATTATTTTATTACATTTTTTTAAAGATTACGATTACAGTCCTTCAAAAATGTATGATTGCGATAAGAATTACATGGGTTTTAAAGGGGACCTAATATGCTATTTTCCAAGTTTATATTTTGGTCTTTGCACGATCAGGAGTACTCTAGGGGAGGCAAAGTAAAAAAAAGGGTACTTATTTTGCTCATACTGCCATCCTCAAAAAACCCAATTTGTAGTCCATTGTAGTCTCTGCCTGAAACGCCTCATTGGGGTGGCTCTTCCGCTATGGCCCCCACTCCCCGTGTGCCCACTTTCTTCTGACTGGCCAGCTCTGTGGAGGGCGGATCTAGACGAGGCAGCAGAACACAGTTTTCCTGATCCGGCTGCAGAGGAATCCAGGCATATTCTGCAATCTAATGCAGAACATGTGTATAGATCGAATGAAATTAACTTGTTCTCATAAATGCAACGGCGAAAGTGAAGGACGAAGTGCAAAAATCCTGGCAGCTAAAGCACTAATTTCCTATCGGCTACAGTTTGCTAAGGCAACAGTTGGTGAGTACAGTGGTTTTACTACTCCGTAGCTCGGATGCAGGGAAAGCTAGAATCCAACCCATATAGACACATTTGTAGAACGGGTCGACATGCCCAAGTGTAGACCGGAGACCGTAGAAATCCGGTGGGTCGGAGTTTTGAGGGAAACATGGACAGTGAGCAGCAGCTAAAAGTGGACCAACAGCTTATGGACTGCTTCAGTGTGTATTAGGACCTGCTGGTTCATGTGCATAGCTGTGGTGTGTTGTTAGCGTGGAGAAACGAACAGCTTCCACGCTGGTATATGACGGAGGGGCGAAAGCAAGCTCCAAGCTAAACGGCCTTTTCAGAAATTGCCCGTGGTAATGGTTTACTTATTGCTTTGGAATGACCAGCCTTTCCTCACGGAAAATGGACGCATGGCAATGCAGCCTCATACTGGAAACGTTATAGGTTGTGCACTTCCCTATTGCTTTCACCGGTAGTATCAGAGAACTTGCCCGGATATTGGAGATGTATCAGGCTGACCCCGGTCATGGATAAGTGAAGCGATCGTTTCACATGCACCCAAAAACGCACCCCAAGCTCTGCAAAACCTACGTCTGGTCTAACTGAAGCCCAACTTGGCAGACACATACAGCACCTCTCCGGTTAGCTTCAACTGTAGTGGCTACAATCGGGCAACGTTATGAAGAAACTGTCACATTAATGCTTACCGAAGTAACTCAAGCACACCGATCATAATTGCTGCATTTAAGTTAACCAGAAGCATTTTTAATTAGCAGAGCACGCAAACTAACATGCAGTAGCTGATAAGCGGTCATGACTTTGAATGTAATCTGTCGCGCGGAAAATATGTTTCTCGTCCGGTGTGAAAGCGGCTTAACACGCCCATAACGTGTATTCGCGTTTTTGCATTGACTTTGAATGTGGCTAATCTCTCCTGCTATCAATTTCTTTTGTGTCTGATGTGAAAGCAGCTTTATGGATAGTACGCGACAGCTAGAGAGAGCTTGGTTATGTTATGTACACAATACAGGTTTTGCAGACCGTAAGTTCCGTTAGCGCGAACAAGTTGCAAGTCATGGATAAGTGAAGCGATCATTAACTGTAGTGGCTACAATTGGGCGATGTTATGATGAAACTGCCACATGATGCTTACCGAAGTTACACAAGCATACCGATCAGAATTACTGCATTTAAGTTAAGCAGTAGCATTTTTAATTAGCAGGACACGCAAACTAACATGCAGTAGCTGGTAACCGAGCGGTCATAACTACAGAGAAAAACCCTTGCAATACAGGTTTTACAGACAGCAAGTTCTGTTACTGTTCACAGTTGTACTAAGCATCCAAATTACAAACAAGTATTAAAAGTTAGCTTCAAAAGAGGTTTATGTTTACAAACCTTCTGCAGAATTTCCCCTGATATCACTCTGGCATATTTAGGACACAAACATTAGCAACAGTAGCTTGGCTACGTTAGCCGCTGTGCTACAGCCACAATCAATGGGCTATCATGTCAGGTTAACTGATGCAGTGAAAGCAACTTACAGCTTCTGTGTCTGTGAGTCACGGACAGTCATGACCCATACAGGCTTTATCCTCAGATATTTTACAAAGTTTGAGGCCAGTTGTTAGTGCTAACTATCGCTAGCGGTCCTGCTAGCCACCCGTAACACATTAGTTTCACTTACATTATTTGCTGTTATATCGTTACTTACAGCTTGTGGCTCTGGGCACTTGATCGATGCAACTGCTTCAGGTTTGGGAAGCAGCTGAAAGGCTTATCCTGTGCAAAATTATCCTTTATTGACAAAGCTGTCTTTAGTGAAATGGTGAGCACAAGCGGCTAATGTTCCCTTTGGCCGTGGCTGTTGCTGCCAGCAAACAAAAAAGCAACCCACTGATTTCTGGTGGCATCATCTTTTGGAAGAGAAATATTTATTTTTTTGCATCCAAAAGTAAACGGACAAGGAGCTTTGGGAGAGATAATGACAAAATTGCACCTCAAATGATCTGTGGTTCTTATTTTGTATTTCCAGAAGTGTAGTCGCTACTAAGGCATACTATGATCTGCAGTTGTTAGTGCCTGCTAGAATAGTTTCCGGTGTGGGCAGGTCCAGGGCAGTGGTTGGCTCTGGCTAGGTCTGTACTAATTGGATGGCACAACCTGACGTCAGGTTTTGCCCAGATATCGTGAAGATCTCGGGAGGAGCTGTTCAGAGGGGAAATCACACTCACAAATTCACGTTCTTGGATTATGGCAGAATCCCTGTATCTTATGTTTAGAAACTTTTCAGAGGTTGAGCATGGACAACCAACATTATAACATTACTAATATGTATTAAAAGAAGGATCAGCATGTTAGGTCCCCTTTAAATTTATGATTATGATTTAGATTACGATTACAATCTAGATTACAATCATGATTACGACTGGTTTGTCTAAGGTTTCTTTGTGGAGATATCTTTATAATGGTACATGTATATTGATGCATTTATATAATTATAAAGTAGCATGTGAAAATGATTTAACGTTGTTTTTGTTTTGTAGAATTACTTGTGAAATAACAACTTGTACCACAACAAATAACAGCAGCCCCTGAAAATTGGATTTACGATTACGAACCTGTCAAAATGAGTGATTAATCGCAATCATAACCGTAATCGTAATCCGGATTACAATCTGACCCCGAGTCTGTATATAATGGAATGAGCCGTCAAACATGCATTCAGGCTATGCAAAAGTCAAAAAAAGTGTGTGACACTGTTAAATAATTGTTGTTTCTGTTCATTACCCATATTTTTACCTCAATACACTTGTGGGAATGATTATATCCCCGAACGCCAAATGGCATTCTGGGGGATATTATGTTTTAGGTCCGACCGCCGCCGCCGCCGCACTACGTGTTAACGCACTCTTCAGTAATATTTCAATTACAAATTTCAAATTTTGCACATGAGCAAGTATCATAAAGAGGAAGAACTGATTCGATTTTGGAAATGTACAATTTCTAGATTGGTCACCAGGGGCCAAAAACTGGAAAAATCACTGTTTTTATCATATCTCTGGAAATATTTGTCCGATTGACCTCAAATCAAGCGGAAATGAAAGGTCATGACCTGAGGATGTGTCCCACGATGACATTATACCTGTTTGGTACAAAAGTTTGACACAAGGTGGAGCTTTGTCACATAAAATTCACCATTTTTGTCATATTTTTGAAACTATTTGTCCAATTGACATGAAACTATGTGCAACTGCAAGGTCATGACCTCACAACGTGTCACATGATGACATCATACCTGTATGGTTCAATATTTTGCCACCAGGTGGAGCTTTGTGATGAAAAATGACCATTTTGGCCATATCTTCAGAACCATTCGTCCGATTGACCTAAAATTTAGTTCAAATGAAAGTCTATTCAAGGTCTATTCAAGGCTTGGGGAATTGGAGGATAGGGGACGTTCGCGGATATACCCCCAGCCATCGCCTCCGACGGTATAAGCCTAATTATTATATCCCCGCACGCAGTTCGGCGTTTCGGGGATATTATGTTTTTGGTCCGATCGCCGCCGCCGCTCTACGTGTTAACGCGATAACTTCAGTAATATTTCAATTAGAAATTTCATGTTTTGCATATAAGTAAGTATTATAAAGAGGAAGTACTGATTCAATTTTGGACAATTTACAATTTCTAGATTGACCACCAGGGGCCAAAAACGGAAAAATCACTGTTTTTTTATCATATCTCTGGAAATATTTGTCCGATTCACCTCAAGCCGTCGCCCCCGACGGCATAAGGGTAGTTAAAATTGCTTGCAGGAATAGCAGGAGAATGAAAGCCATTCCCTGCTACACAAATATTCACAAATATCTCACCCTTAAAGGAATAGACAATGGAATTTAAAAATGCAGTTTGGAAAATAGATCGTGTCATAAACTCATAAATTCATGCAAATGTTTGAACATACAGAGCTCATACAACTAAGCTGTCCATATCTGTAAGTTGGTTCTGAAGCAGAATTGACGATTTCATAGAAGCGGCCATTGAAAATATTTCAACCAATCCGAAGAATCCTTGCAAAGATGCTCTGACGTCACATGGGAGCAGCACATTGAAGCTATACCGGACACTGATAGTCACAAGCAGACCCTACTATTCTTGAAAATGTTCAAGAAGGCTGTTTCAAGGCCGAGAGAGAGAGAGAACAATATGCCTGCGTGTACAGCGGTTGGGTATACACCTCATCTGGAATTTTTTCAAAGATAATCGACAAGCGTTAGAGTAAATATTCCTTAGATGCTGCAGGCGAGCAGACCAATTCTTTATGATCAAAACGAGTCTGCAAGCTAGGCTACCCAACATCCAATGTGGATTGCAAAGCAAACCGTTCAAAAACATTCCGGCAATTAAACCTTTTTAGTCGATTGCAAAATGTCTAGCAGGAAAATCCAATTCCATCATTATACATCTGCTATGTCAGGCACATCTTCAGCGATGTTTCAATAATAATCCGCTGTTAAAGCACTTCCTTGGATGCAGGTGAGCAGACCACTTGTTTATGATCAACAAGTCCGCAAGCTCGTCCTGCCTTACGTCCATAGTTTGTTGCAAAGCAAATCGAACACACATTTCGCCCATAAAATCCTTTGTCCCAACTATTTCGGAATAGGGGTTGTATATGCACACAAATATTCTACCATTATTTTGAATATGATAACAATTAGAATTTGACACTAGTCATGAAAATTATGCACTCTGTTTGGATATTGAGAATTAGGCCTTCTGCACAGACCCCAAAATACATTAACGATGTGAAAAAAATAAATAAATAAAAGTTGGTGATCTGCGCAAATCAGGAAGTGGGTTAAAGGGCAGCAGTAATTGTGGCACATATTTGAGAAAAAAATATTTGTCTAATGATGAGAATAATTTATTTATTTTTTAAAATTATGTTACTTCACTTAAATTCCGTTGTCTCTTCCTTTAAGTCTTTAAATATATGCATAGGTTGATAGCTCATAATATTGAGAGCCCATGAGAAAAATTTCAGGCATACTTGACCATTTATGAAAAAGTTGTGAGCGTTTTTGTGGGGCAGTCTGAAGGCCACTAGTGAGCTGCCATTTTGCCTCCTGGAAGGGCGATGCGTGACGTCAGATGGGCGCAAGGGAGAATCTCCACTCTTCATTACACTTCTGTTGGAGCATTTGGTCTTCTACTGTGAACCTGCATAAATTCAATATTTGGTTGCTGTTTCCTGTGCACAAGACCAGATTAGAAGAGCACTTACCTAAAGCCTAACCATCAATGACATTTGTTCTGAATGATTAAGAATGAATTAAATACAAACAATTGTTACTTTGTTACCATTTTGGAATTGGAGTTGTAATTGCATTCAAAATGCATTTTGCTCTTTTTGTTATTCAAGGTACAAGGAAATGCACAAAAATAAAAGGCAGAAGTCTGGGTCCTTTTTCAAGTCAAGTAGTCATGTAAGTTGAGTTACAGAGATGCGGGGGTACTGGGTCTTTGCTTTTAAAGCTGGCAATCAGTCTAGCCACTGGCACTGGTCTTATTCTTTGTATATTTTGTAAAATGTAAAATGCTTCATACTGTGGTATGTAAATCCATGTGAATATTCAATCTAGGGGAAAAGGGAATGATGCTGTAATGTACATTTTGAACCCAAAATTATTTGCATGTAGTGTTGAAGCAAATTTGCCGTCAGAATACATAGTATTCATTTCAACTCAGATTGCTGTGGAGTCCGGAATGGGGGCTGAAGGTGCGGGTAGCAGTGCTCACATCCCACCCCTAGAACACCCACAGTTTTAAAATTGTTGCTCCGCCCCTGTATCCCTCCCAGTCATTGCAGACATACATGATGATGTCGCCATCAGGTCTTTGTCGAGACAATTGTTACAACTGAGCCTTGAAGCCACAGTTCTAACCAAAGTCTGAGAGCCAGGCACTAGGCCAAAGTCTAGCACTAATTAGCACCAATCAAATCTTCTCTGGGAAATGGTTCTCTAACTCAGTCCTAGTGCCCCCTCATGTATGCTGGTTTTTGTTCCAACTACAATTGCAATTGTAGGATTTTAATAAGTTCACAACTTATAAGTTAAAGTAAACGACTTAGACAAACTGTAAAGGAGTACAATGCCTCCCATTTGTGAATGTTTCATCGATCGAAGAGCTTGTTTCTTTTGTCCTTGACATAGCGACGGCCCCAAAACCTGGTAAAGTCAGCATTTACCACTTCAAAAGCTTGTTCACAGAACTAGGATAGACCACAGTTGTGCTGAAGTCGGAAGGCTCTCAGGTGGTCTCTGATGATATTAAATTTTGAGGTCATAGTGATGGACAGCTGCATGGAAGCATTGCGGAACGTAAGGACATGATCCTCCCATCCGGGGCTTAAGTATAAGTGAACGTGACATTTTGGAAATCAGCTAGTCGGCTGTGATGGTTGTGATGTTACAATTGAATTTGTGCTTTTATTACCTGGCCCCCCCCTAGGTTAAGCAATGATCATGTCTGTGTGGGTGTGTGTTTCTGTCACTCTGTCTGTCAGCCCGTGGCCATTACCTGGCCCCCCCCTAGGGGGAGCCAGGTTAAGCAATGATCATGATACAAGGACAGTTAGCTAGCTAGCTATAAACTACGCCATGCCACGGGGACCAGCGCATTGTTCGTCTGTCCTCGTATTAAAATGGAGGCCGCTGCGGCTCGTAGGCCTATTTGCTTGATGCCTCAAGAGCCTTGATTGTCGTGTATTATATTTCTTTCTATATCTGCTTTGGTAATTTTTGTATCATTTTTGCGAAATACACATTTCGTAGAATTTCTGTGAACGTTTGTGCTGTATGTAATTATTTCGTTATAAGTGTGTAGCTAGCATGCTAGCTAGCTACATGGAGCTCCGTGTTGTGACATGGACCCCTGCGAACCATAATTGTGATGCATTTTCATAAAACAGTATGCTCGTTAGCATTTAATAATTATGTTTCCTAATTGTATGAGACTTTTCAGTTGTGATGTTACGATTGAATTTGTGCTTTTATTTCCATTTGCGTTGCATTATTCCGCATACTTTCGCTGCATACTGCCCGTTTTTCGTTGGCAGACAAAGTGATCGCGTTGACACGGATCTTGCATGGAATTGCACATGGCACACGGGGTCCGCTTTCCAGCTAGCTGGGCTTGCTGAAATCACCGATTTTTTATTATTTTTTTTAAAGATGGTATAACGTGTTCTATTGTCTTCTGTGTCTAGTTAGCTTTTTGTTTTACCTAGCTGGACACAGCTAAGCATTTTTATGATCATTTGTGCAATATGAATGAATTTGACTTATATTACAAGGAGAGTTAGCTAGCTAGCTAGCTGCCCGGGATAAACTACGCCATGCCTCGGGGACCAGCGCAGTTCACCGCTCTTTGTATTAAAATGGAGGCCGCTGCGGCTCGTAGGCCTATTTGCTTGATGCCTGAGGAGCCTGGATTGTTGTGTATTATATTGTTTTCTATGTCTGCTTAGGTTTTCTTTGTATTATTTTTGCGAAATGAACATTACGTAAAATTTCTGTGAACGTTTGTGCTGTATGTATGATCGTGTCTGTGTGTGTGTGTCTGTCACTCACTCTGTCTGTCAGCCCTGTCTGTCAGCCCGTGGGTGGGACCAGGTCTGCTATCTCTGATTGCCTTGTTTCTATTTGCGTTGCATTATTCCGCATACTTTCGCTGCAAACGTCCCGTTTTTCGTTGGCGGACAAAGTGATCGCGTTGACACGGATCTTGCATGGAATTGCACATAGCAGACGGGCTCCACTTTCCAGCCAGCTGGGCTTGCTGAAATCACCGATTTTTTACTTTTTTATTTTTAAGATGGTATAACGTGTTCTATCGTCTTCTGTGTCTAGTTAGCATTTTGTTTTACCTAGCTGGACACAGCTGAGCATTTTTGTGGTCATTTGTGCTGTATGAATGAATTTGACTTATATTACAAGGATTATATTACAATATGCCCGAGATAAACTACGCCATGCCTCGGGGACCAGCGCAGTTCAATGCTCTTCGTATTAAAATGGAGGCCGCTGCGGCTCGTAGGCCTATTTGCTTGATGCCTGAGGAGCCTGGATTTTCGTGTATTATATTGTTTTCTATGTCTGCTTAGGTTGTCTTTGTATTATTTTTGCGAAATGAACATTAGGTCAAATCTCTGTGAACGTTTGTGCTGTATGTATGATCATCTTTGTGTGTGTGTCTGTCACTCACTCTGTCTGTCAGCCCTGTCTGTCAGCCCGTGGCTGGGGCCAGGTCTGCTATCTCTGATTGCCTTGTTGCAATAAGCTTTCTAAAGTTTGTCATGGATTTACTCTATTTTTTTCTCAAATCTATTTTTATTTTTGGGCGACAACCTAGAAGTTTTGAGAAAAAAGGGCCAAAAAAGGGTCCCGGACCAACCAAGGGGTCATTATGGGACCCTATTTCTCAAAACTTCAAAGAGGTAACCAAATGCCGCTAATTACACATGAAAGCCATATAATGTGGCAGAATCTGAAATGTGGCAGAACATTTTCTTTTCACTCATTTGTCACTGTCGTGATTCTGATCTTATCTCTCATATCTGTGCTTTATGAGCCTGGCCATGAAAAGGCAGCAAGTACAATTGAATCAAGAACAAATTCCTTACTGCACATGTATACAACTTGTATGCATCTTGTCACAACAATGTACAATGTTCATGTTTTTTAAGGATTAGTGCTGCCACCTAGAGGCAATCTTTAGAATTCTGGTTTTGTTAATCATAAGCAAATGAGAAAAATCCCTGCTGTTTTGTTGTTTATTTGTAATAAATAGGTCTTTGACTTTCATGTGTAATTATCAGCATTTGGATACCTCTTAAATTTTGAGAAAAAGGGTCCTAAAATGACCCCTTTTTTGGTCCGAGACCCTTTTTTCTTTTCTCCAAACTTCAAGGTTGGCCCACAAAAGTAACTGTAGATTTGAATTAAGGTCCTTCCAAGTAAAAGATTCCTGCAAAAAAGGAACTGGGATACCTTTAAAGTTTAGAGAAAATCTGTGACAAACTTAAAAAAGAAAAATGGTTTTGAGCATTTTGAGCGCCCCCTATTGGCAAACTTCAAGGGTGCCCCAGGTGGATAACTACATTCTGGTGATCTGTCCCCCCTTTAGACCCACTTTCAATGAACTTTGCACTGGGACACCATTGAATTTCAAAATTAGAGAGGTGCGGATTTGCAATTTTGTTATCTTGACCAAAAAAATGTAAAAAAAAAAAAGGGGTCGCTGTAGCTCGGGACTGAAGGGGAATGGAACAGAGGAATGGTTTGGGTACCATACCGTTCTAAAAAATAAAATATCATCCAAATCTAGAGGGTTAACAATTCTGACTGCCTGAACTTCTCAAAAATTGGCTCTTAATCAGCTAAGTAAAGACCACTTATTTTCACTGAAAAATCCCCCGAAGATTTTTTTTTATTTTTTTTACCTAAAAGGTGTTAAAGCTCAGTGTGATGGGTATTCATTTGTTAAATTGGGTTCAGATCAGAATTGCATAGTTTCAGTTCCCTCAGTGTACACAACTGCATAAATGTTAGTTAGAACCCTTTAATTCTAAGGTCCCGATATATGAATGATTCTAAAGGCATAATTTTATGCTTAATCCTGATTTCTAGTTTTGCATTATCAGTGACAGAGAAAAATGCAAATGTGAATCAGATGTTTTCTGATACATCTGAAGATGTTTCACTACACCCAAATAGCGACAGAAAATTGCAGTCTTTGTGAAAAAGCTATATATGATTTAACAAGGAAAATCTTCATTCTTATTTTGTGGAAAGACTGTATGTGATAAAAACTTTTTACTTTTTTTTAACTTAGGCCTCATACCTACAATATAATTTGAGGATGCTATCAGCAGAAAACATTTTTTTGTCATGCAGGGTGGTGTTATGAAAGCAAGATAATAATCATTTAAAATTGTGTCTTGTGTCTTCCTGGAATTATTTGTGTGTGCAACGGAGTTATTGAATAATCTGTTTTGTGATGTCATGGTTCTGAAGGCAAACACCTAAAACAGTACCTGTGCCTCAAGAAGTGTTTTGAATGGCCTTGATGATGGAAATGAGCCAAAACATATCTGCCCTGAATAATGAAAATTAGTTTTTTCTTTTACTTTGAAACACTAAAGTCCTTGCCTCCTTGTGTTTCTCCATTAACAATGATTACAGAAAATAAAATATGCCTAAGTACACTAAAGATCGAATACCATGAGATAATATAATTATTACACAAAGGACTGAGCGATGAAATTGGTTCGTATAGTATGAAAGTAGACCGCTGCAGTAATCCCTGCTGAACTTCACTCACCTAAACTCAGTCAGCGAGTTTGTGTTAAAAAAAAGCAAAACAACGCAAAAAAGTCTCAGAATCATCAACAGCACATCAAGTCCCAAAAGCTCAATTTAATTTAAACTCAAAAATTTGACATGGGGCGTTTATATTTTTGTTCAGTGTACAGCAACAGTTTATTTCCAGCAATTGTTTAATTTATTATGGTACTTTGCCATTAATAAAGCAATTATTTACTCTTTAGATCTTTATGATTTAGTATCTTTACTTTAGTAAAGGTCTGTAAAACAGCAAAGTATATGGATATTTCTAACAGTGTATAAATGATCCATCCTCTACTTGAAATCTGGCCTGTTGTGTTTCTGATTGCAGTTAGCATCAGTGGTGTCCAATGACCTAGACCTCCTGCTATTCGCCTTCCATCACAGTCGCTCTGTGGTTCCAGCTTCATAACCAGCACCCCTCTGAAGACCTCCAACACTTCAAAGAGTGTAAATTATAAAAGCATTCCTCAGGGGAGATTAAACTCTCCAACCGCCAGTGTTTTTTTGCACTGATACAAGTATTCAGACTCGTTGCATGCATCATAGAGTACCCTCTCTACAAACTAAGAGACTTATAATTAGCAGAGATTGCAAGCTGCGAAGCTTTATGGGGTGTTCTATTTGCGGCATTAAAGAACACAGAAACGGCTGCCATATTTAAAATGCCCAGTCGCAGAAGCAGAATAAATTAGATGCCAGAAAGTGAATGGATAATTACCAGCCAATCAGATTACATTAAATGTGATAAAATAAAAAATATGTAATTTTTCAAGCCATTTATTTAATCTGGCTATGATCTGAGGTTGGCAGATTTCTCTAGACTATTTGCTGTGTGCCTTTTAATTTCATTTTTCCTTTTCATAATTACAATTTAAATTGAAGCGTTTTTCTTCTTCTATCTATTAATTATTTTTGGTTCAGAAATAAAGTTAATAGTTTGTAAAATGGGAAATTACCACTCATTGCTGAAGAAGAAAACTTGATTCTTACAGATTTCATTAGTTCAGATTTCTTGCTTGCCATGCATATGCAAGCATCTCTTTGTAAATGGCTGTACTGTTTATGCACTTTGTGTGGTAGGTTGCTCTGGATAGGAGTGTATGACAAATACTGTCGAATGACTATACAGTGACTGCATTTTTTTTACATCAAATTTAAAGCAGAATTGATTTTCAAATGTCATTTGTTATTACATACACTCACAGTTCTTTACTATTCTCAAGAAATGAAGCTCAATTACAAAGCACAGGCCTGGCTATAATCACCCTGGATGTGGAATGAGCCCACTTTCACTCTAGCTTCATTGCGTTAGACAGTTCTAAGGAAAAGCATAAGGGGGCAGCCAATGAGAATTAGAAAAGTGATGGAAAATTTGAGTGGAGAATGAGTGTGACTGCTGTGTCTATATTGCAAATAACCTGTACACAATTCTTCATTTGAGGTGGTTGACAGCAAAAGACCACTTTCCAACTGAACCTCTGCATTAATAGGCTCTAGTTAGTATTCAGGCACCACTGATCAACAGCCCCATTTCCCAAAAAGTTGGGATGCTGTGTAAAATGTAAATAAAAACAAAATGCAATGATTTGCAAATCTCATGAACCATCATTTTATTCACAATAGAACATAGACAACATATCAGATGTTTAAAGTGAGATATTTTGCCATTTCATGTGCAATATTAGCTAATTTTGAATTTAATGGCAACAACACACCTCTCTCATGAACTGTCATTTTATTCACAATAGAACATAAACAACATATCAGATGTTGAAAGTGAGACATTTTACCATTTCATGTACAATATTAGCTCATTTTGAATTTAATGGCAACAACACCCCTCAAGAAAGCTTTTTCCTCAAATAAGTTGGGAAAGGGCCATTGTTTAGTATCCCCTCTGTTACCAACAGTCTGTAAATGTCTGGGAAGTGAGGAGACAATTGCAGGAGTTTTGGGAGAGGATTATTGTCCCAGTCTTGTCAGATGTAGGATTCTAGCTGCTCAACAGTCCTTGGTCTTCTTTGCTGGATGTTTTGTTGTATGATGTGCCAAATGTTATCAATTTGTGAATGGTCTGAACTGCTGGTAGGCCAGTTCAGCACTCAGATGCTTCTACTGTGACGCCATGCTGTTGTGATAGATGCAGTATGTGGTTTGGCATTATTTTGCTGAAATATGCAAGGTCTTCCCTGAAAGAGACGCTGGATGGGAGCATATGTTGTTGTGAAACCTCTTTATACTTTTCAGCATTCATAATACCTTTCCAGATGTGTAAGCTCCCCATGCCATGCAACCCGATACCATCAGAGATGTAGGCTTTTGAATGGTGGGCTGATAACAAGCTGGATGGTTCATCTCCTCTTTGGGCTGCATAACATGATGCCTGTGGTTTCAAAAAGAATTTCAAATTTTGATGCATCTGACCACAGAACAGTTTTCCATTCTACCTCAGTCTATTTTAAAAGAACTTTGGCCCAGAGAAGACGGCAGCATTTCTGGATTTTGTTCAGATATGGCTTCTTTGCAAGAAACAGTTATAGCTTGCATTTGTATATTGCACAGCAAACTGTGTTCACAGACAGTGCTTTCTGGAAGTGGTCCTGAGCCCATGCAGTGTATTCCAGTGCAGAATCATGCCTGTGTTTGATGCAGTGCCACGTGAGGACCCGAAGATCACAAGCATCCAGTATTGACAGTCGGACTTGTCTCTTGCGCATAGAGATTTATCCAGATTCTCTGAATCTTTTGATGATATTATGTACTGTAGATTTAAAGTCTCCACATATTTACATTGAGGAACATTTACTGAAATTGCTCCAAATTTTTTAGTTGCAGTTTCTAGCAGAATGGTGAATCTCTGTCCTTCTTTACTTCTGAGAGACTCTGACTCTATAAAATGCTCTTTTTATACCCAGTCATGTTACTGACCTGCAAGAAATTAACCTAATTAGTTGCAAAATGCTCCTCCAGCTGTTTTTATTAGTACCAGTTACTTTTCCAGCCTTTATTGCCCCATCCCGACTTTTTTGAGATGTATTGCTGCCATGAAATTCAAAATGAGCTAATAATTTTCATGAAATGGTAAAATGTCTCAATTTCAACATCAGATATGTTGTCTATTTTCTATTGTGAATAACGTGTGTTTATGAGATTGGCACACAACAAGTGTGCACAGAAAAACTATTCCAGCATTATTCTGAAAATTCTACAACTTATCCTGTGTTTCCATCCCCCTGTTTCAGTTGTTATGGAACATGTTGCAGGCATGTGATTCTGAATTTGCAAATATTTATGGTTGATGAGGTGACAATAAATATTTTTCTTTGTGCTGTTTTCAACTAAATGTATGTAAATGGGAATTTACTGAAAAAAAATTCTATTTACATTCTGCTACTGTCGTGTGAAATTGAGGTCGTAGGCAGTGGCAGCTGGTGAAATATACTCTAGGTGGGGCATGTGATGCCTTATTCATCTTTCCCTAACCATCCCACTTCGATTCAACACAAATGGCAGGATACCAGTGCTTTGTGGAATAGTCAATAATTATTTAATTCCAGTAATAAACTTCTGAATCATTTTGACACAAAACAGACAGCTAACAGCATACTGCAGAAACTAAAGCTTTCCATTCGAAACTGAACTTGAAAACAATGAATCAACTTGGGTATTTTTAGTGATAACATCTATAGGAAACAGATAAAACATGTAATCAAAATAACAATTATTTTGTTTCGATTCTCTGAACATATCTCTGCAAGTTTATTATTTCGCTATTTTCCTCTTCTTTGGGTTGACCTTATCTATAGGCTAGCTAACTAACCTAATCTAGCTTGTTCGAATACAATAGTTAGATTGTGCTTCAAGAGTATTGTGTGGCAATGACCTGAACTTTACGTGTATTTACAAGAATAACCAGGTGCAACAACGACCATTTTCTGTTAGGCCTGGTGCACTCAATGTAAATGCAAATCAGAAAGTCGGACTTATGTGCAACCATTCTAAGAGGTCGGCACCCTAGTGCATTCTATGGGCCAGCCCCCACTGGTTGTAGATCTAAAATAATACCACCTTCAAACCCTGCTCCCATAGATGTATGGTGGTTGAATGTTTTTGCTGCTATCCACGAAGAGCACACCTTTTACATATTTTTGCGTAACTTTTGTAGCTTCTAATAAGATTTGATGATGTGCATCCAGCTTGAGTTCGTGATTTGCCAAGATATGATTCAGGCACAGAATATTGAATGCTCAAATATAAGCAAGCATCTAAAATGCAGTGCCTATAATGATATTGCTTAAATCATCGTGGAATACAGAGCCGAAAAAGGTCAAATTGGGTCTCTGCCCAAACACTTGCAAACAGCTAGGTATAATGTCCAGTGGCATCTCTATTATACACCAAGCTCATTGTCCTGAATGTTTTTTTTTTCTTTTAATAAGACACTATTTCTAATTTGCCTTCTCATTTTCTTCGGTAAAGCATGCCTCTCAAGCAGGAGACTTAAGTTTATATCACGACATTGCTCTCAATTCAATTATAGACACTTTTGAATGGATTTAATTATGCATGCAGTTGTGCTTTATAAACACAAGAATTGCAATGACACTGAGTCCCCATTCATGACATTCTTCCACTGGGGATCGCGCTGCGCCTTGTATGAATAGTTCATGGGAGGTCATAGATGACGTGTCATGAATTATGGTACTGAAGTGCTTACTTACATTTCGCAAAATGCGCTTCTTGTGTTTATGCTTTCAAAATATAGCACCTTGTGTTTGATCAACCATAAAAGTTTTTTTTTTTTTAATAATTGCTGGCTAAGTTGAATCAGGCCTCAATTATGACGCTGCTGTAGCATTATTATGACAATAATAACACTACTGTAGCATTATTGTATTGATTGTCTATAAATAATTTAATAATTAAGGCAACCCCCCAGAACGTTCATCGAAGAACGCATGCAGTACGGCAGTCTATAAAAGATGAAATTTCCACAAGAAACTTTGGGAGTGCCACGGGATGCTGCGTGGATATGAGGGACCCCCGCATGGTGTTCAGGCTCCATATTCATTCATAGCTCCAGTACAACGTCAATCAGTGGGATTGGAAATTATCAGACCTGATCAGGATTTTTTTGGAGGAATTTTCAGGTCTGGCTATGAGAGTGTAACTGACATCTCCCACTCTTGCTGCAAACATTCATCCATAGGACCCATCATAATCTAAAAAACTCTCTGGGGAAAAAAAAACATAAAACCTAAACTGGCATTACATTAAGGAAGTTGCTACGGGTATTTCAGCCGTATTTTGTGGCCAAAAGTCTATTTGTATGGCCGTGGTTCTGCTCATGCATCGTCAAGCCGTATCCCGAAATAAAAACTCAGCAGGTACGGCAGTCAATCAACACGTGCGTAACTTTTCACATGTTTCTGGTCCTAGAGGTACGGCAGTGGCGTATCTCCAGCCCCTAGCAATAGCAGTACGGCAGTGGCCTATTCGATAGGGATAAAGCTATGACAAATATGGCATGCTGATAAGCTCATAAACCATTGTTTGAGATCTTAAACCATAGTATAAGGTTCAAAATTATGAATTAAAGAGTACAATTCAAGGATGGTTTAAAGGGATTGGTGCATGGTTTCTAGCGACCCCATAAAAACAAAATCTGATTGGATAATCTTGGTCAGCTAATGAAATGCTGTGTTACAAAGGCTGCTTAGAACGGTGCACCTATCCCTTTACAGGGATTGTTCAAGGGATTAGTGCACCGGTTTTAGCAGCACGCTAACAACAGAATTTGATTGGTTAATCTTGGTCGGCTGACCTGGCTCCTCCAATGAAATTCCTTGTTGGAAGACTGCGCCCAAATGCATGCACCAATTTCTTTAAGAATTATTCAAAGGATAGATGGATACCAATGACCTCTGGCGCAGTCTGCTGAACAGTATTCACCCTGCTGCGTTACTCGACTACACTTAAAAAGTTTCCACGATCCGTGCAACGCCTTTGCTGCATCAATCCGGCTGTTTTTTACATAGCGCTCCTTAAATAGCGTAAAGATCACATCGCAAGCTTCCTTGACACAGTGAGTGGCCTAGGTTAAGTGAAACCATGAATGCAATATTCCAACGCTTTTTACCCCTCAGCCGATGAAAGTCGGTCAAGCGGTTCTGTCGTGGTGTGCGGCGCCCATCTGTTCGTCCATTTGTCCGTTAACTTTTCGTTTCCGGACGACAGCTGAAAAACGCCTTGGCCAAATGTTCTCATTTTTTTAGTGGTATGTTGGGGTGGTTAGAGGAAGCTCCCTACCGATTTGTGTGCCACTCCGATAATCAATATGGCTGCCAATAAAGCGCAAGGCTGGGGGGTCCCTCGCGACAGCACGCTATTATTCATTCACCGTGTTTATTGTTGCGCAAGTGTGTTTTAAGAGGGACGCTGAAGAAGTAGGTCATCTAGATGCCCCAATCCCTTTAAGTAAAGTTCATAGACAAACAGACCAAAATATTGAATCATAAAACTTTCTGCTTTATTACCTCTGCCAAGGAGATTATGTTTTTGCTTGGGTTTGTTTGTTTGTTTGTTTGTTTGTGTGTTGGTTTCCAAAATGACTCAAAAGGTTATGGACAGTTTTTTGATGAAATTTTCAGAGAAGGTGGGTATTAAATCAAGGAACTGGTGATTAAAATTTTGGCATATCTAGGCCAAAGTACTGCTGAGACATACCCCAAAGTTCAAGTTTCAAGTCTTTACATTAGGCCGGAGTTCCAGTCGCCGTGCTTTTGGGTTTTGCTGCCCCCTGGTGGAGGTCTGCGCTCTCTGAGTGCTTTTCTAGTTGGATTATTGATAACAGCAAAAACCAATAACTCTAATAATGTACATTGGCAAAATTTGTAGTGGTTTTATTTGTAAGGTTTATTAGGCCTACAGGTAAAATGCTTTTTGAAGGTATTTCATTATTACATTTTGAAGCATTATGATTGTCTGTCAGCCCTCAAAATTTAATGCAAAAGGACCAGCCATTCCCGAGCTGTATGCAGAAATGTTAATTCTTGTTTTGATATGGGGTGCGAAGGAACTGCACCTCCTGTATTTTGACAAAAAATTGGTCATAATTTGTCGATAATGAATATACTAATGTCATTGACATTTTTCAAATACCACAACTGACTGCAGGAATTAGTATTTAAGGAGAAATTGCCATTAAAATTGCTTTTTGGAATGTTTTTGTCAATAATTTATGAAAAACCGACTCTACCCTGGGACAGAGTTCATTTGCCAGTTGCTCATTTTTCGAGTTATTGGTTTTTGATAACAGGGACACAAAAGTTTTAGAACACACGAACACAAAGGACTGAGCCATTCATTCTAATCATAAATCAGGAATGAACCAAATCATGATGTCTTAATATTACCAGAACTACACAAAAAGAAGGAATGGTCATCACCCACAACCAAAAAAATGTATAAAAAGACTAAAAATATGACATTCCTCCATTGAAATTTACTAATTTTTGACATGATAATTGGTCATGATCGGTTGGATAGTGTTGGAGAAATTTAAGAAAATATATCAAAACAGTGAATTTCATTTAATGAAGCAATGACATAATTTTAGTCTTTTGATATATTTTTGCCCACAACCACCCAGGTGTATCTACTGCTCAAAACTAAAAGCCACGGCAAACTTGTGGCAAGTTTCTCAAAATGAAGTTCAGCAGTATTCATAAAACTATTTGAGAAATAAAAAAAATTGATAATAATTATAACCACAATTATAAAACCAACTCATTCCTGAACTCAGGTTGCAGAGTTAATGAGATTTAGGTTCAGCAGTGTCAATTGAGTATAGCAGTATCCGTAGAAACTGTATGTTACGTCAGCAGTACAGGGTACACCAATCATTTGAAGCAATTACAACAAATCCCTGTTTTCTTCTTCAGTGCAGACTTTAGCCTAAAACTTCAGACTTTAAATAATGCTCTGCAGCAACACAGCTGGTCCAATATACTCATGAGTGATGATTTTGAGGACGACAGTAATGCATTTATCACAAGCATCAAAGAAATTTCCAATCGTTTCACAAAAAAGGTGTGCTCGAAAAGAGTTGAAAAATCTTTACCCTGGTTGAGAGAAAACACTTGTAAATTAATGAAAAAAGAGATAATGCATTAAAAAAATCCTTAAAAACAGGGCTTGCGAGTGACCGATATATTTTTACATCATTGAGGAATGAAGTGGTAAAACAGATCCACAAAGCAAAAGCAGATCTTTTCATCAAGGTAATAGATGGGGCGAATGGAGAGGGAAAGTTGATTTGGGAAAACCTAAACAAACTTTTAGGACAACACAAAGACACTAAACCCAATGACATACAGCTCCAAGTAAACACGCTGATAAGCGACTTGGACATTGTCGTTGATACCTTCAATAAGTTCAGTAGAGGAATTTACAAAGCATTTTAAATCTCCAGTCGCTTCCGTTTAGCCTCCTGATTATAGCAAACCAGTATTTAATATAGGAAATATATCTATTCCAGAGGCTAAAAAAATGATCTCTTCTTTAAAAAGCTCAAAAGCCAGGGACGTATTTGGTCTGGATAGTAACCTTGTAAAGCTCCACAGAGAGGTTCTCGCAGGCCCAATTGCTCATTTGGAAAACCTCTCTATAAAACAATGTAGAGTGCCAACAACTTGGAAGATTGCAAAGGTTACTCCAGTCTTTAAAGCTGGTGATAAGACCAAACCAGAGAACTATCGACCAATAAGTATCCTACCTATTGTATCTAAGGTGGCTGAGAAATGGGTTGCCATGCAATTAATAGAACATCTTAAAAGCTGTCATACCCCTCTCCACTCAATGCAGTTTGGATTTCGTCAACATCATTCCACAGATACAGCCACTTGTTACTTTTTTGAGAGCATCAAAGGGTCATTAGATCAAGGTGGTAATGTAGGAGCTGTATTCTTGGATCTAAAACGAGCTTTTGACACAATACATCATAACGTGCTTCTTGCAAAACTCGCTAACTTTAATTTGTTCAGTAGTGCCTTGTGCTGGATGAGGTTATATTTGTCAAAAAGAGAACAAGCAGTACATATTGGAAATGCACAATCTTCATACCTTAGTTGCTCAGTTGGAGTTCCACAAGGCTCTATACTGGGACCAATCCTGTTTAGTCTATATGTTAATGATTTGCCTAATGTTTGTCCTAATGTTAAAGTGCAATTATATGCCGATGACACAGTACTATATGCACATGCTAAGATAAAACAAGAAGCTGCTGCTATACTATCTGCTGTGATGGTACCGGTGTCTCATTGGCTCCAGAAATCATGTTTATATCTTAATACAAAAAAAACTGTATGCATGTTTTTTTTCCCGCCAGCCAGCAGAGGGCCTGCAGCCATGTGTGATGGTTAATGAAGAGAGACTTGATGTGGTGGAACAATTTAAGTATCTTGGTATAGTTTTTGATTCCAACCTTACATTTAAGGAGCATATTAAGAAAATCTCAAACATTATCAAGTTCAACTTGGCTAATTTTTGTCATATAAGGCCTTTTCTTACCACACAGTCAGCAAAAGCTTATATGCACGCAATGGTATTTTCTCACATAACATACTTTTTACGTTTTACAACCTGGTCACATACTACTGCAAGCACGCTCAAACCCATCAAGTCTCTCTTGAAGAAGGCAGTAAAAATCTTTGACAAGAAACCTCTTAATTTTCATTATAGTGATATCATAAGAAAACATAATATTTTTAACCTTGACATTTACCAAATTTTTGAGGATGCCTGTCTCGTTTTTAAAGTTTTAAATGGATTTGCCCCACCTCCATTAAATAATTTTATTCATAAAAAATGCAAAAATGCAATAACAACCAGAGCACAAACCAGGGGAGACTGCTATATGCCTCGGCGCAGAACTAAATTTAGTCAAGCGGTGGTGTCCGTCAGAGGCGCACATTCCAGGAACAATTTACCAGTACATATCAGGAACTGTGACAGCTATGCAACCTTTAAAAAAGAGCTTAAACATTGGTTAAAATCACACCAGTTATGCATGCATGTATAATATCTGTATATTATCTGTTTATTCCCATGCCCAAACCCGGGGGCATCCCATTGACTCTGCATTTTAACTACAATATACATGGTTGTGTTAATTATAATATTGTGAATGTATCTTGTGTGTAACAATACTGTTTTTTTCCCCCCCTTGTGTTGTGTTGTGGGCTTTTCTGTGAGGTGTTCTGTTCTTTGGAAAACTTTTTTTTTTTTTTTTGGTTAGTGCCTGCCTTAGGACTGCGGATATAATTTAGCTATTGTGCTAATTCCAGCATATTTACATTGACACATATTGCTGATATGTTGATGAATGTGCATTGTCCTAATTCAATAAACTCAATAAATAAATAAATAAATAGCCCATGGCATGAAAAGTGATACCATTCTAGACAAACTTCACATCCAACGCTATGATCCTTCTCATGTGCAACATCTCCACATCCACGGCATTCCCAAGTAGCCTCCTTAATTGTTCGAGAGCACTTTGAATCCAGTCCCATGCCTTACAAGAGCAGTAATTCTTGACCCTGGACAGACAGACTACTTAATCAGCCACTTTATGTGATATCTTCTTTACTCTTTCCCAGTCTTCCTTTTCGACTATTCGGTCGGACTCGTTGGACTCAGGAACAATCAAATCAAGAATGCTTGCGTCTTTTACAAGCCATCCCAACATCACTAAAGAAGAAATAGAAGCTGTAATTAGTGTACGTAACTTTCAAAAGACAAGCATCTACTCCTACCAACATTGTGAAGTGTTCTCCAACAACTGTCAGCCAATTAACAGGTGTGCCTAAAAACACTTGTACTCGTGCTGATATGCTACTGACTGGCTACATCTGGATATTACATCTGTGTGGGTTGGGCTATCTGGAGTTTCAGACTGTCTGAATACCGGCCTTAAAAAAGACTTATCTTTCTCCTTTTCAATGGCAGGTAATTTTATGAAAGGAACTGGCTTTCTTCTCCTTCTTCATCTTACGTGGTAGGCCAATCGCTGTCTGGTCCATTCCCTTTAGTCTCCCTTTCCTCTTAACCCCTGGAGGTAGTTTCACACGTTCCCTATTTGTAGCATCTACAACTTCGCCTGACAACAGGAATATATCATAATGAAGATTTGATAACATTTCACCAAAAAATCACTTGTAATTGTATTGTAGCAGCATTGATTATAAAAGGGAATCATATCTGAACTAACCAATAAAATTTGTCCATCAAGATGGTGTTCATCTGGCTACCAGTACATAAATGTTCAGAGTTCAAACAACAAACTTTTTATTGTCTTTCATTTTTGTCTTTGGCAATATTTTAAATCCAGTTATGCTACATTTTATTGTAAAGTGCTAATGTTCTATTGAACTATTTTATTATTATTATTATTATTATTATTATATCAAACTCACCTTCAGAATTGCTAAGATTGCTGGCAGGAATTATAAGGTCATACCTGACAACAAATTCTGTCAGAAGGCTGTCCATCAAACTGATCATGGCATTTGTATCTCCATGAACAGGTTTGCTGACTTCATTTTGGAGAAGGACTGCAACAAACTCTTCCACACTCCCACCGATGAATTCTCAGATGTTGACATGTTTAACTGACTGGCTGTAAGCATCCCCATCTTATGTACGATATTGTAGCATGTTGGCCCATTCGAGACTTCTTTCATTTGCGCTCTCATCCAATTCACGCAAGTGCCCAGTTGAGGCTAGCATGGCAATAAGCTCCAGGAATTTTTCTGAAATAAATGAACAACCGTGATGTAGAGGCTGCAAGAGATATACCACGCAAGTAAAAATTTGTGTCGCCCGCCATGAGGAATTGAAGGCTGAAGCGGGCTAGATTGGCACATGCGAGCAATGCCGTATCTGTAACATTTACATTTCGGCGTACGGCAGCCGTACCTCTACCATACCTTTACTGCAACCTTTCATTCAACTTTTGTTCAACTGAGCCAACTTTTAACCACTTTAACGACTTCCTCTCTGGTTTGATGGTCAACTAAAGCGATAGACAACTTGCTGGACTGCATTCCCCCAGCAGCCAGGACGAAGAAATCCTGTACTGTACAGCCTGATCTGAGGAGTAATCCTTTTTCCCGCTGTGACAAATAAATTGGCTTTCAAGTGCCCTTACAGTGGAAATCAAGCTGGAGAAGCCAGACAGTTTAGGGGGCAAACACGCATGAACATCCTGAAGCTGCCAGGGAGGCACACAGGAAACACAAGTCCCATGATTAGAATTGGAGGAATGATAGGCACCAAAAAAGCTGACAAGCGTTATGTTGGATGACCCATTACCCACCACCACCTCTCAAAACCCCATTGCCTCTGACAGAGCCCACTCACTGCAGGCCTTGATTAAGATCAGCGCCGAGGGACCCTGAGTGCCAAGATTCATTAGTGCTCTGCTTTCTACCTTGTAAACATGATATGTGGAAGATTCATGTTTCTTAGCAAGTGTTGGAGGGTGTGGGGTGGCAGGGAGATGATAATAGTCGGCTATCTCCATAGCTGTCCAAGTCAGATCCCTTGATAAAAATCCAATCAGGGCCCATGGGGAGCACAGCCAGAGACAAAACTGTTTGCTCACCACATGACTGTTTCTCAGTCCAAATTCACTCTGGGATGATTTTCATGCCTGGTTTTCAGTTGTCTCAGCCATTTTCCTTTGTTTCAGGCATATGTTTTCATATCAGAACTGTTTTAGACAAAAGCAAACACAGCAGCTGCATACGCTGCCACCAGGCAAACGGGCCAAAGTGGAGAGAGATTTTTTCTTGTTTGTATCTGATGTGTCCTCTTTTAAAGTAGGGATTCAAAGAAAATAAGTACCCATAAAATTGATGCGTTATGGCAATTTCATGATATGTTGAAAGTATTCACTCATATAAAAAGAGAAAAAAAATGTTGATGCTACTTGATATTCGCTTTCCAAATGTTGCTCCTTTTCCACCGTAATCAGTCCGCCGACAGGCTCATTTTCGGTGACTTCATATACGGGTTGTGTACTCAAAGTATCTAGATGTTCCACAGTTATAATACAGTGAACACTGTGAAAACTGATTTCAATTTTGTTTTTAAAGCCTGACGAGTCAGAACTCTTTATTAATAGATTTCTTTCATATCTTCCAGTAGTTCATAGTTTTAAATCCCATTTTTAAATTTTAATTATTTTTTTAAAGCTACTGTCGCATAAAGGTGATTTCTTTCAGCGAAGCATATTAGTTTTGCTGCTTATTTTGGTTTGTTCCGCGCCTGCAAAAAGTCTGCGCTGCCGCGCTGGTTATATGCTATACACGTACACGCACTGTCTAGTTTAGAAAAAAAATTAATTTTTTCCCGGAGTCATGCTACCATTCTGAGGAAGGTTGGATAAGCCAATGCTCAGGGCAACAAAAAAAAAAAATTTTATGAACACGATCGAGTTGACTCTCATCAATCAACAGTGATTGACTGACATAGAAATATGGAGTGACGCTGCCGGATAGCTCACTCGGTTAAGGCACTGCGTTGCAGTGCAGAAGTGACTGTTACGTCGCGGGTTCGAGCCGCGGTCGTACCAGCCGGCAGTGGTCGGCAGCTTTTTCAGCGTAGCGCACAATTGGCCATCGCTCTACAGGGATTCAAATTGGGAAGGAACTGTCGGGTAAGGGGATATAAATTAAAAAAATAGCTTTGTTCGTTGCTCAAGCGCCTCCTGTTGGCTAGACAGGCGCTCGTCAGGAAGAATCAAAGTTTGTTCATGTCTGGGTATCCTCCGCCCTCGTTCTGAACTTGCGCAGATTCAACCAATGAGTGTGTAAGAAGCAGTGGCTGACGGGCACATGCTTCGGAGGAGAGCCGTGAACTGTCTTCACTATCCTGAGTTGGCAGCAAGGGGTCGCATATGAGCAAGCTTTGTACATACTTCACCAATTCCAGATTGGGGTGGGATTGGAGACGCCAAATTTAACAAAAAAAAAAAAAAGAAATATGGAGTGACGAGGTCAATGGCATTTAGAAC
The DNA here is from genome assembly GCA_029721435.1 of Gymnothorax reevesii. NCBI lineage: Eukaryota > Metazoa > Chordata > Actinopteri > Anguilliformes > Muraenidae > Gymnothorax > Gymnothorax reevesii. The sequence continues at coordinate 36,787,008 of CM056578.1, forward strand.
ACAATCGTACTCCTCAAATATTTCCACCTAATATCTCAAAAGCAGCCTAAATCGTCCGCGTGTACTTCTCAAGCTCAATTTCAGGCCTTAATTGCTTTTTTTAAAATAGTTTTTGTATCTCTTCTCTTCTGTGTTTGCAGTGAGCACATCCTGCTCTACCTAATTGTATCCTCATGATTATTTAATTCCAATTCCAGGGTCCGGAGTCATAATTGGTTTTCATATTATAGTCTGTGTGAAATCCACCGTGACGCATGTGAAATAATAAATGGTGAATAAATTATTGTTATTCCTACTTGTGTAGTCTCTGTGACTCCTAATCCTTTTATTTTTTCTAGCCACGTTATGGCGGATACTTAGGGCTTTAATCCCAACCGAGGACTGACTGGCTAGCAGCTTGGTATGGGAATTGGTTTTATTTCGTTGGAGAGACAATCACGATTTACTTTCATAAAGGATTTATGTATTGCTGGTTCTGGGATTTTAACCTTAAGGAAACACATGGACGAAAAGTCGGTTATCTGTTAAAATTTCCTGAAGGAACTCATGGGCGCGCATAGATCTGGGTTCGCAGTATTCATGCCAAAAGATGCTGTTGCTGTGATGGTTGACTTCCATCCCCTGATATTTCCAATGAACCTATGATTCAGCAATAATGCTAATACCCGGGAGCAGATATTGAGTGACGGCAATTGAATCCTAAGAGTTCGAGGTATAATCAACACGAGATCCACGCATGTTGTCCCTAAACTATAAATTCTAATTCTAAATTTAATTCTAAATTTACCATGGAGTCATATCTATTGTAACAATTGTTTGTTTTTTTTGTGCCCTGTTCTTCAAACTGAGAAAATTGATTAATTTTATTGTGATTCGCACCAGCCAAGCCAGTACAAAGACCATGTTGAGCCTACGACCCAGCAATTTCCATCATTGGAAACAAAGTTGGGGCAGATCAATAGCAATTATGCAACTTATTGCATATGTGCAAAAGTTTTACGTTTATCTTTGCATTCTATTCCTTTTTCACAGCAAAACTGTCTCAATGTACAGCCCTGTACAGCATATGAACCTCTCTGCCATTATATATAATAAGCTAAGGCTACATTATTAACCAGCAACCCCCCCGACAATAATATCTTCTATCACGATATTTGGACAGGACGATATCGAGATATTTAATTTTTGGATATCGCCCAACTACAGCAATTAACAACAAGAAACAGGTAGAGGTGAGAGCAAAAAGGGAAAGGCAATACACAAGACAATACTTAAATAATGAGAACAGATTAGGGAAAACAATGCGAAAAGACTGACAACACCGTCACAGGTAGGCATGGACCAGTGCGGGTTCCAGGATATTACACTCAACACCCAGGAACGTTCTTCAGGGCCTTACCCCTCCCAGTCCACAACCAGCTGGCGGCAACAAGTCCCTATGCTAAACATCCATTATGCAAAGTACAGTACAGGCTGGACCGCCATTGACGAGCTGGGGGGGGAGAGAGATGGCTTATGATTCTTTGACCCCGGATGGTAAGGCAGACATTGAAGAGGGCAAAGACGAGTGACCATCAGGCCTGCCTGGGGTTAAGCCTTTCAGCTGAGCTGAGATATTCAAGATTATGATAGCATGTTCAAAGAAGGAAGAGAATGCTGGCCCCCTCAAGCCAGTGCCCCCATTCCTCAGATGCGAGCTGATGGCAGTGAAAAAACCGGCCATCAGGTTCACCGTGACAAATCCCGGACGATCGCCACGTAATTGGGCTGGTCAATCATTTACATCGGCCCGAGTTTTCACTTGTCCTATTTTCTTATTAGTCATAACTGACCGATGTTGAAATTAAAGGATTAATGAGCAATTATCTCAAACTACGTAAGAACCTCATAGCTCTATAAACCACTTTTGATGGTTACGCTTCACTTTAACAGGCTGTCTTCAGTTATGATGAATTTATATGTATCTATTGATATATCTACACTATGCTACGGAAATACCCAAAAAAACCGTTATAATAAAAATAATAAAATAATAAAAATGATTTACAGATTTAGCCTCTCCACCATTTAACCCCTTTGAGCAGAAGCCAAATCTGTCTATTTAGGTGTTACCTTTTTTAAGGCTTTATAATTCTAGATTGCAGCTTCACAGACAGAAAAACTTTGGCTCAATTTAGACACTTGAAGCATTTAGACTCCCATCATATTTCAGTTTATGTTTATGATTTTGGTAGAGAAAAGGGGCTGCAAACACAATAAATATTCATGAAAATTCAACTTTAAATTGCAAATAAAACAAAATACTGACAATTGAAAAGCTGCTGGGGCTTAAAGCTATACATTTCTGGGATCATAAATTTCTTGACCACAAGTACAATTCATCTTGAACATTACATTCTACAATAGATTACCCGTTTGCTATGAGCCAAATTAGACAGCTATCCAGGTGGCCCCCCAAAGTCTGAGACCTATCAAAATCGTGCACTGTCAAATCATAATGTAATCATATATTTGACACAAATTAATTTTTGGGGCATGAAATTTAGCATGAACTAATGATTTTCTGGTTGAGTTTAGCATGCATTTATCAATATCAGTGCAGCTGAACATCAGTGGTCACCAGTAACCTCTCCTCCAGACACAGAACAAGCCTTTTCTCCATAATAAAGTTTAAAATTTTGTCCCCCAAGCATTAAATAAACTGCTGATTAAACAGCCAGAACATTCACCCTGCAATGAAAAGCTTACCGCTCTCACATCCAAGCTCATAACCTTACAGCTTATAAGGGTAAAAACTCGCTAACTCAGTAATATCTGAATTCTGAAATATACCTTATATTAACAGAACAGAAATTCCACTTTCAGGAAAAATCAAACGACAAATTCCTCCCTATATTCAGCAGAATGGCGTTATGAACGTACCAAGGGATCTATCTGCGTGGGCTGCATGCATTTGGAGAAAAGAAAACCTCGGCATTCGATGTCTTTTAATGCGGTATAAATTCTAAAGAAAAAAGCCACATTGAGAAAAATGCAAACAGACTAGAAGTATAACCTGTTTTCTTTATTGATGCCCTCGTCCAGAAACCGATGTGTCGGGTAGAAGGAACCCTACAGTACTGTTTCAATCGCAATTATTCCCATTGACCACGTCCATACAACATTTAAATCTCGTAAATGAAACTGAACACTTCAGGCCAGTTTCGAGTGTCTTTTTTTTCTTTGATATCGCGTCATTTTCAACTGTGCAACCATGGCAATATTTGAAGAAAACAACCAACCTTACTTTTACGCTCAGCTTTGTATCCTATTCTTATTGTCCGACCAATGTATTTCAGTTATTAAGGAAAGTTTAAACACTCGGGAATTGGATAAGAAACGAGTCTATCAATACATCGTTACTGGGGAATCTTACTATAACTGTGCAGTTACGCAGATGAATCTGAGTATATAATTGAGTGATTGGCTATCGACACCAGTTCATGGGTGGATATAAGGAAGCGCTGAATTTGTCAATGGAGGAATCTATGCGTTTAAACATGGGAGGGAACTACGCATTTTTTGTGTGTGATGACTGCAATTGACAGTAGAATGTGAGAGAATCAATACAATGTTGGATTTTTTGCTTCACAAAATGTATTTTTTTAACCACTAATTGGAATACTGTTGGCTCACTGTAGCTAAAGTGGTTGCTACAGAGTACTAAGTTTTTTTCTGTCGCAAGGGATAATTTTTTGAAACTACTGTACTGTGGGCAACTCCTGGAAAACAGGGATTGGAGGGAACTTTTCCATACTCTAAATCGTGTTTCAGCTCTGCCTGCTTGTGAATATTCAATAACTGATCCGGGGGTGCCATCTCGAGTACTGTAACTACGAGCTTAAATTTGCAGTTCTGCAGAAAGGGGTTAATATGATTTAATTTGGTTGTTTTCGTCTCAGAACTTTACAAAGGCAGGCTAGCTGGGAAATTCGTTTAACTAAGGCCTTGCTTGTCCCCTGTTTTATTAACAACCCTAATTCTGAAATAGTTGGGAGAAAGTGTAAATTGTGAATAAAATCAAAACACAATGACTTTCAAATCACACCAGCCAGTATTTTATTCTCAATAGAACAGAGGTGTCTCAGCAACTGTTGATACTGAGAAATTTTAGAAAATTTATCCACAAAATGAGCTCACTGCAAATTTGATGGCTGCTACACATGTCAAAAAAGTTGGGACAGGGGCCAGTTTACCATGGTAGAGCATCCCCTTTTCTTTTCAACACAGAGAGGAGACATCTGGGCATTTAGGAGACAAGTTTCTTGAATTTAGCCATTGGAATTTGATCCCACTCTTGTTTCATACAGGCTTCCAGCTGTTGGAGAGTTTTGAGTCTCCTTTGAAGGACTTTTTGTTTAATTATGCACCAAATGTTCTCAACAGGTAAAAAATCAGGACTGCACGCAGGCCAGTTCAGCACATGCACTCGTCTGCTGCGAAGCCATGCTGTTGCAATTGTCCTGCTAAAATACACAAGGCCTTCCCTGGAATAGATGTCATCTGGAGGGGAGCATATGTTGCCCTAAAACTTTTGTACAGGGTGTATCGGAAAAAATGATACACATAAAATGAACATAGATAATAGTTATGTAAATGTGGGCGTAAACCTTGGTAGAGGGGGTCATTCTGCTTCGAATGATACCAGTATCTTGGTTTACGCTTCATGCTCCAGTGAGCATGGACGCTTTGAATTTAGCAAAATTCATGTCTTTTGCGCACGGTAATGCGAGGGTTAAAATTGGATTCGTCACATTAAATTAAAAGTTTAGACAGGGTTTTACCAGTATGCCAAGGCATTTTTTGAATAATTAACCCTTTCACTCCCTAACCTCGGCACAAAATGATCTCTTTTATGAGTGGACCGTAACCAAAGGATGAACACATGCAATTGAAGTGGGGAAACATGGAAAAACAAAACTAAAACAATGCATGAATAAATCTGAGTAACCAAATTACAAAACACATTTCACGAATAGTCAGACATAGCAAAAATACAAATCTACTCATGGCAATAAGAATAGGAACATGGCAAGGCAAAATCAGAATCACAACAATGTAGCCAATCCACAACCATGGCAGTTACAGAACTCATGCAAATGGTCTCTCGTGATGTGGAGTTTGGGTGTGATCGAGATGCCAAGTTTCGCACAGGCCTCGCAGAAGTCGGCAACATGGTCTTCCCATCCACTGTTTAGGCTTTGTCCGAAGCGGGAAGTGACCATCTTTCCCATTGCTGCAAATGCATTTGCAAAGGCTATGGCTGGATGGCTAGCTGGTGTTTTCGTCGTTGAACTTATGAGCTGGACTAAGACATCAGGTCTGCATCTCAACATTCTGGGAGAAGCATCAGATAAAGGATAGCAGCAAGCCGTCAAAGAGTACAATAGCGCACATGTCTAAGCATTACATTTAGCTAGATATAACATTTTTGCCACGTGAGAGTTAAAGAAAGGAGATGGACTACTATTACTATTTTTCACATTCTTTTAATCGACTCTGCAGAGGAGTCTTTAAGAAATAAATCACCAAAGCGCTGAAGTTTTTTAGCCCTTTAGCGTCAATTTGAAAATTTCAAGTTGGGTGCCGATGAAAAAGTGGATTTTCTCCAAAAAATCCCAACAGATTTTTTTTATTTCTGCATTTTCTTTATCTGTTCACTAAGACCTACAAAATGACATAGGTCTCGTTTCAGTATCTTTTTTTCAGACTTTCAAGCACTTTAAACCCAGTGTGCCCCAGTCCCAATGTCAGAGGTATGAACTTCCACAATGAATTGGCATTTGAGGTTGGTGACAGCCGCGGCAGGAGCAATAGCAAACTTGACTTCTGGTGGAAGAAGATGGAGGTGGTGAGAAGAGTCCAGCAAAGGGGAATCGTGCAGGAGGACAGGGCAGTAAGAGAGGCAAGGACTTTAGTGTAGCTTTAGATGAAGTATTGATCAAAGTTGGCAAAGACAATGAATCTCTGAAGTTGTTTGTGGTCCACTGGTTCGGGCCAATACATCTTAATCTCACTCTGGGAAACAGGCTACGGAACTGAACTGCCATCTGATGGAACTCACTTCTCAGGTTTCAAGAGGAGCATCTGTCAGCTGTATGTCATCGTAGCCTGCTAACCACTCCTCTCTTGGCTAATGCCCAGGACACAGAAGTAGCACGTAACAGGTAAGTAATAAAATATAGATATCTTTATTTTGAATATAAATAGTTCCATTAATTTAAAGGTTAAAAAGCAGTCTGCCAGAATGTTTAAAAATAAAATCTTCCAAACTAAAGTCCAGTAGCCAGTGGCAGTCGCCCACAACAGGGGGGTGTAAATCAGTCTCTCTGGAAGGCCAACTTCTCTAAAGGGGAATCCCTAGCAGTGATCATCAGTCGTCATTAGCCTGCTTTGCCGGCGGTCAGTGGCTGGCGGGAGAAAAGAGAGGAAGACCGCCTGCACGATAACGTAGGGATTTTGAGTAGCCGCCCACTTCCTTGCGGAACGAGCCGCGACGGACCACCCCTTTTTTAAAACAATGAAACTCGAGTGTAATTTTAGAGCACAAGTGATGCGTGGAGATCAAATCATCTAGTAAATGATTGATCGCCTGTAGTCGTTCGTTCTTTAGAGTCATCTTTCGGTCGTGAATTTTAAGATATTCAAACGATTTCTTCATCAAAGCGTCGTTCTCTACATTAGCCATCTTTGTTCTGGCAGTTTACGGCGTAACCATGCGTTGCGTTACATTCGATGAAAGTTCAATTTTGATTGACACCTCTTAAGCCAATCAGTAATTCCCGTTCACTGGTGAACGGACAACTCAAAATCCCTACGTTATCGTGCAGGCGGTCTTTCCTCTCCTTTCTACCGCCAGCCGCTGAACGCCGGCAACGCAGGCTAGTCGTCATCAGCTGCATCTCCACGTGGCTGTGGGTATCCCTGGAATCCCTGTGATGTCACGCTCCCAACACGGAACTGGTAGGCAGCGCAACTTGGCAGCAAATGCATGAAATCAGGAAGCCGTCGGCCCAAATGCACAGCAACCATGGGATATGCTATTAACCAATGAATCATAATTTCTTTCTCACTATCCTTTTAAAGGTGGATTGCGAGCATTGATGGAAAACAGTGTCGGATCCCCGCCGTCACCCTACAGAAGAGCCCTTGCAGACAGGAACCAGCAGCCAGCACACCTCAGACAGAAAAGCGTGGAGATCAGGACCCAGCAGGCTGCAAACACAGCACAAATATGGAACAGTCCCACAACCCTGAAGGAAATCTTACATTTCTTAGGAGGTGGATTGTTAGTGTGGATAAACAGGAACAGGAACGCCACCATCGCCTCCTGGAGCTCTTCTAATCTCAAATTGATAGCCAATGCACATCTCCTTAGAAGAGAATTGAGAGCGTGGAATTGCACCCGACGTCGGAGCTCTCCCTCTCTGTGGCTCGTTTTGGATGGCCAGCTGTCTCACCTGTCTCCGCCTCGGTGAATTTGAAACCCCCTCTTCTTATACTCCTCCTTTCTGCTTGTGGTTGTCACAGCTAGGCTAGGCAATAATTGTCCAGGTAATTGTCCACATCAAAGCAATCGGAAGTCATTTGCACGGCCCAATGGAGCGTCGCTATGGGGATAGCCATTTATACACATGGTGCTCAGAATTACATCACAGCAATCCATCAATCAAGTGTAGTGAACACAGCAACACAACACACGTACACTTCACAGACATGCAAGCTGCTGAATTGCGAAGAGACACACAAATATGTATTTTTATTCCACAAGCTGCAATTTCTGACCGAGACAAAAAACCATGGCACTGAATCATTAAAGTGCCAATTTCACTCTTAAAATTTCACTTCTTGGGACACATTCAAGGATTTGAAGTAGACTTAGGCATACTGGGCTAAAAGTCGACACGAGAGCCTACAACTTGCTCAATGAACCAAAACAGGGGATCCCGCTGCGAGAGAATGTTTTTAACCATACTTTCTGCCCTTGATTGTATGGAACACTGCTGAAACCATATTCTTATCTAGGTTTCATTCATTGTAATCAGAAATGTTGTCCAGCACGCCTTCACGAAACTTCAATGGTGAAGAGAGTGGGAGAGTGGGAGGGTGAAGCTGCATTTCAGCTGATAGCAAAGTTCTGGTGCAATCGCACAAAACTTGTTTGAGAGATTTGTCTGAGAAACAATGCCAAGAATCAGTCTTGTGGCTTTTGAAATCAATACTTTGTGAAGTTCAATTTGCCAAGTAGGCGTAATGTGATAATAAGTTAACTAATTAAAAACTATTGAATTAAAGTCCACCTCTGCTTTGTATCAAAAGGAAGAAAACATACTTTTATTATTTTTTTTCTCAAATCAATAGAGGCAAGCCACTAAAAAGCGACCCCCTGTGAAGGAGATTAATCCTCGTCATTATGTCTTTTCTGTGTGGGCGTGATGTTCCATTGAATTTACTACCTTTCTTCAGTTTTCTTCATTATTTGACCCATAAGTTTTTTTTTTCTTCCAGATGTTATTCATGATCTTTTGTGATTGGAAAGAAATAAAATAAAATAAAAATAACATGTACCTGTTTGTTTATTTGATTTATGATTTAATTGAGGTGCCCTCTCAGGTTTGAAATAACCTTGGCCTGCAACACATGAGCGCACACACACACACAAAAAAGAAAGAAAAGGAAGAAACTGAAGAAAAGAACCTGGGAATATGGGCATACAAATATTCCTCATCTGACAGCCGGAGCTCCGTCAAAGATAATGGAAGTACAATGTATTGAGTTTGAGGACAGAGGGACAGTACTGCTTGCCCTGTATCAGGCACCTTTCTCTGACCTTTCCCTCTGTGCTGGGATGAAATCACTGCAGCAAGCAGTTGGCAGCCAGTCTAATTTGGTGTTGGAATTGCCTTGATATTGACTTTAACGCAGCATATAGGTTACCATAGCTGTGCTTTTTTCCCCCTTATTTTTTATTTTATTTTGTTTATTTATTTTTGTTTGGCTGAATTTAATTTTCCTTTCTGTCACTTTTCAATTTTTACGGTGCAACCATTCACCTTGGTTGTTGGATCCAGCTGCCCTCTGTTTGACTTGTTTTCAGACTTCTGGCAAAGTAATCCCAGTTGGGCCCAAATAACCCAACCTCCCTCAAGCCTATGAGTTCTGCTCTTAACTTCTTCAGCATCAAAGCCCAGTTTCACTCTCTGTGGCTTGACAAAGGAGCTATTTTCCGTAAAACAATTGCTAGGCCTCTCATGCACATCTTTGGTGAATGGGATTTTGAAGCTGGCAGAATCAGAGGATAGATTTTGCTGACAAAATCTCATCATATCAATGCCGCTCTATTTCATTTCCCACTGATCTATCACATATCCTGTATATTGGCACCTCATGTCATACCTCTAACCGCCAGTTTGACCGATGTAAAGATTGTTAATTTCCTTGGTTCAATTAATTTGTGTTCACAAATGTTTAATATAAAATAAAACTGCCATAGCCTGGAGTTCCCTCGACAATCCAAAATAAAGGTAATAAAAGTACGTTGCACAGCCAAAAAATAAGTTGGACACAATTTTGCTGGACCATCGTTAATGGAGTTAGATTTGTCTCAAAAGTATCTGCAAATGCACAGACAGTGATCTGCAAATACTCCTTGATTCGCACACGTGTTTTGCTGTCCACAAACACAAATTTCCCACTTGTAACTTGGATGGTAATTTTTACAAAACATGTAATTCTAAATATAACTTTTTTCATTTGCGAAAAAAAAATAGCATTTGTAAAACTGAAAAATCTGTTTGTGAAATGTGATTCAGCATTTGTGGCTCACCAATTACACGCATGCCTCGCTTTCCTCATTTACATATTTTTGAGACATTTTTTCTGCAAAATCCACACAGATCCACAAATGCGTAGCTCCTAATTCACAAATACATTGACATTATCTTCCAGTAGATAGTGGTGTTGTTCCATGCATTGACTATGTTTACATGTACACCGTTTTCCAATTAAGCTCCGTATTTCGGTTAAGTTTGGCTAATATTCCGAATAAGCTGTTTATATGCGCTGAACGATGGGAATATTCCTGTTTACATGTTAATTAGCATACCCACCACTTTGGTCTAATCTCAACATAGGGTTTTCAGCAAATATAACGCTCGAAAGTAATCATCATGGCTTTGGTTGCCTTCAGTTAGAGCTTTAAAGCCGACATCAACTCCACTCTCTTGACCAACTGCCATCGCCGGCAGTGTCTGTCCCAGAATTTCATCCATGACCGCAAAATAAATGAAACTGGCTGGATTAGGGCCGCTGGTATTGTTTTGTTTTTGGCAATGGCTATTTTTATGCCAGTCGTGAGATTACTGAAATTAGCTATTCTCACAAACTTCCGTATTCGCATGCACAGTAGGAAATTCGGCCTCGGAAAAAAATTGCTACTCAATTGGGTTGAAAACATCCCGCTTTCGCTGCGTGCCTTGTGGTTAACATTACTAGACCAACTAGCCAGCTTACTTACTTTAAGTTACAGTCAGGATGTCTACTCAAGTTTGGTAGGTTTAGTTTCTAGCCAGCTAACTTTGCCAGCTTGCCATCTAACTCGTTAGCCGACTTGTACTCTAAAATTTCTTGCAAGGATAAACTTTGTGCAGCTAATCAACTCTTCCAGTCTAGTCACTACAGACAGTTGATTGTAGAGAGTGACGACTTGACAGTTCCCCAAATATTAGCGAGCAAACGTTGAACCTAAAATTTTACACTCTCATAACTACTTAACCCATTAGCTAAGTAAAGCAACTAGCTAGAAAACATAAGTAATGTTACTGCTGTCCTGCTAGCTAACGTCATCTGAAACATTATAGCTAATGCTGTGGTATAAGCATAGACTGTATAAATATGGGTCCAAGTCCAGATTTCCTACATGAGCATGAACATACGGAAGCTCGTAAGAATAGCAAATTGGAATAAGATTATGACTGGGTAAAAATAGCCACTGCCTTTATTTTCCTTCGCTTGGGAATGTGCTCATATTCTGATTAATACAGGAATAATGGCGTGCAAGTAAACGTAGTCTAGTCATTGGCCAAATCAGCTAATTGCTTTATCAATGCATGGAACAACACCACCATCTACTGGAAGGGAATGTCGATGTATTTATGAATCACGAGCTACGCATTTGTGGATTTGTGTGGATTTTGCAGATAGAAAGTCTTATGCGAAATTGAGGAAAGCAATGCATGTCTGTTATTGGTGATCTACAAATGCAGAATCACATTTCACAAACAAAATTTTCTGTTTTACAAATGCCACAAACGGAAAGCGATATATTTACAAACACACATACATTTAAGTTAGCAAGTTACCATACAAGTTACAAATAGGAAATTTGAGTTTGTGGATAGCAAACCACGCATGAAATCAAGGAATCACCGTGCATTTGCAGATAATTTTGAGACAAATCTAACTCCGTAATTGTTAGCCTTGATCATAACACACATTTGTTGTGGCACCATTTAAAAAATCTTGTAAAATGTTACAACATTTATTTCTGACCTGAGATCTAATATTGATACTGTAAAGCCATCTCCAGCACATCTCGAAGACCTGTTGGTTAAGGTCAGTACTCTGTGGTGGGCATTTCATGCATGAAAATTATTTCTCATACTTGCTGAACCACTTTTAATAATTCAATCCCAATGAATCTTGGCATTGTCATTTATAAAAATACCTGTGCCGTCAGGGATTTAAAAATCCATTGATAGGATAACCTAGTCATTCAGTGCATTCAGGTAGTCTGTGGTCACTTTATCGCTTCATGACATTGCTGAGCCTATACCTGACCAGTTGAAGCAACTCAAAATCATAACTCTTACCTCCAGAGGCTTGTACAGATGGCACTAATTGTGATGGATGCATTGCTTCATGGGCTTCCTTTCTTACCCTGACATGCCCATTGGCCTGCATGCCCATTGGAATGGAATAAGGTAAACCTGGACTCATCAGACCACATAACCTTTTTCCATGGCTTCACAGTCCCATGTAGCAACGGGAAGTTGTTTTTACCCAATTATGCATGTGAAAATGTCCTTACTTCCACAATGCAGAATGGCCACAAATTCTTCTGATGATTTTTTTATGTTGACTCCACCAAGCTTTTTAGTGATCTCTGATCATGATCACTCACTTGTAATTTTTTCCGAGCCATCTCTTCTGCCACAATGGTTTACCACAATCCTTCAAGGTTTTAGCAACCCACTGGACAGTTCTTCACCCAATTCTAGTGATTATAGCAATCTCCTTTGTTGTTTTCTTTGATTGATGCAAGTCAATAATTTGCCTCTCTGGATACACACAATCACGTTTTCCGTGACCATAGGACATGTCTTCTGACATGGTTAAGGAATGAGAAGCTAGGCACAGCATCAGTCAGGGTTAAAAGAATTATTGCCAGCTGAAACATATCAATCACAACAAAAATTAGGAATTTGCTTATTTATGTCCAAATGGCTACTCTTTTTTTGGCCAGGCAGCGTAAAAACAAGATATTCTGATGTCACTAAAATGAGGCAGGTCAGGCACTAAGGTAAAATCTGTTTCATATTTATCAGAACAGCCTTAACCGCTGGTCTCATTGTCAGAATTTATACAGAGGATTGATATTAATGTTTCTTTTTTTCCTCCACTGATATTCCCATCTCACTCCTCCCCCCATGTGGTTGAGTGAAAAGGAGAAGAGGGCTTCTTTTTGAAGTTAAATGAATACAGTTGCAATCAAAATTATTCAACCCCCATTGCAAATTAGGTTTAATAGCAAAATTGACAAACTCTCAGCTGTTTGCAATGAACAAATCAAACAAGAACAATTTAAATAGTTCACAACACAACAAATATTACAAGTGACAAATTCAACACAAAACCCCACTTCTAATGACTACTGGAGGCTCAAAATGATTCAACCCCTTCATGACAAGCATCTTTAATACTTAGTAGAGCGCCCTTTTGCCACTATGACCTGCTGGAAATGTTATGCATTGGCAGACAACAGCATCTGGAAGCATTCCCAAGGAATCTTAGCCCAGAACTCATGAATTATGGCCTCCAGTTTCACTAATATTCTTGCGTTTGCATGCTCCTACTGTCTTCTTCAAATCCTACCAGAAATTTTTAATGAGGTTCAAGTGTGGCGACTGTGATGGGCATTCTAGAATCTTCCAGACTTCTGACATCAAGTCTAGGTGGATGTTGAGGTATGCTAAGGATCATTGTTCTGCTGGAAGGTCCAATGATGCCCAAGTGTCAGCTTCCATACAGATGGCATGACATTTTCTCCTAGGATATCCTGGTACTTGACTGAATCTATCTTTCCCTCCACACCAGTGGAAGCAAGGTAGCTGCAGAGCATCAAAAAGCCCCCACAATTCTTCACTGTAGGCAGGGTGTACTTTTCAGCATATACTTCTTTATTACTCCTGCAGACATACCACTGATTCACAAGGCCAAAAAGTTCCAGTTTTGTTTCATCACTCCACAGAACAGTATCCCAAAACTTCTGTGGCTTACTTACATTATATATATATATATATATATATATATATATATATCCTCTCAGTTTTACTGTGAATTTACTGTGTTCTCCCCAGCCCATGAGAGCTTCCTCCAATTGTCCAAAGACATGCTGGTTTGGCTAACAGCGACTCTAAACTACCCATATCAGTGCATGACTGAATGATGTGTGCCCTGTAGGGGTACATTATTTTCCTCTTGCCCAGTGAACACTAAGCAAGGAGTCCCAACCCAATATCTTATTCAACCATGACAAGAAATAAGTGGGAGAGCTAATGAATTATTTGATGTGAGCTGCTGCAATGCAGAGGGGGAAAGTCCAAGAGGAAAGTTCTGCCATGTCTTTCTTCTGCTCAGTCTTCTGAACTGAACCAACTGATGTCATATATCGAGTTCTGCTGCCTAACTGTGTTAGTTTCAAAATCCAGGTTGAAGGAACAAAATACTGGGAATGACTTTAACTTTCTGAACCAACTGTAGAATGGCCACTTCCGCTGGAAAAAAAATTTATATATATATATATATATATATATATATATATATATAAAAATCCACACGTAAACACACGCACGCACACCTTCTGGAGGAAATTTGAAATTTTGAAATCCATCTGTATCTTTGATCAGAATGAGTCAGCGTGACAATATAGCCCAGAGCCTGTCGCTCCCACAGAGTATGAGGTTACTAAGCTTGCAATATGTTCTGCTTTATAAAGCTTTTTAACTCAGAATGAAATGGAGTGCTCCAGGTTGTACGTGATGGGGAAAAAACTCGCTTTATCCATACAGTGTGCCAAGGGGAATGAGTACAACAGAGTAAGCCTAAAATTCTTCAGTACAATCAATGTGAAGAATAATAGAATGCCACTTATATGGCAAGGCAACATAATATGAATAATAATGAAAGTTACTCAGGTAAAGTCAGTAGTGACTGATCATCAGTCTATTTTGTCGAAAAGTTATTGTGGGTCAGCATCTAGGGGATCTAGCCAGTGAGAAATAATACTTAAAAAGAAAAAAAAAACAATTGAAACAAAGCCAGCGGCAGGGTACAGAGTTTTTGTGCAAAGTATATTAAATGAGTGGAGAGCATGTCACCATCTTCAGAATCAAAGAACAATGATCTAAGGAAATGATCGCTCCCTCCTTAAAACAATTGGGAGGGGAGCAGATGGTTCATCCACGGGCTAAGGAGGAATGAAAAATCTCCTCGGGCCAGACTTACCCTTGGGCATCACCAGTCACAAGGTAGCAGGTGCTAAGTCCAGAGTTAGCTAACTTCACAGACACTTGCAAGGGACTGAGCGCACCCTGGGGCATGATGCTTATTAGAGACACAGACAGAAATAAGGCATAGAAATAAACCCTGGCCTTTGAACATCTATTTCAATAATGAACTGGGTATTCAAACACACTGTAACTGAACATGGAAAATGTACTGCTCTGGATTCAGAGCATACGAAAGATGACTGCACCATATAAGAGCGACAGAGAGAAACGTGGGCTTTGAAAATGTCTAGTCTCTCATCATCAAGTAATTTGGAGTTCTGGACATAACCAAGCTTGTCAAAAAAGGTTTGTTTGGAGTGGAGACTATAAAGCCAAATCAAAATAAAAGTATTTCCCTGAGGATTCTTTTCAGCAGCTGTCCAGGTTTTGCATGGGTTCTCATCAGCATCCACTCAATGTTGCATTCGTGCACAAATATTAATGTCCTGATAACAGCCTAGGGTTGCGGAAAAAATGTTTTGCAAGATAATGTAGGTGTAGCTCTGGGCTACTCATTTGTTTCAGCCAAGTTATTCTGAGCCAAAAGCACCATCTAAGCATAACTTTAAATTAAAATTTCTCGCAGTGGTGTCGCAGATTCAGTCATCCTGCCGCAATGCTACAACCTCGGTGAAATTCTGCCACTGCACTGCAGAAGGATGATGGACAAAAACCATGGCTGAGAATAGTGTGGCTTCCATACATTGTTATAAACGGACTGAATTTAACAATTAAATGAACGCATTGTTTCCTGGTTATTTTAACTGTAATTTTCACACACATACTGAAGATTAAGGCTCATCCAAGCATCTTCATACAAAACTCTGCTCAGTCCAGGACTTAAGTTTAATCATTGCTTCCTAAATGGAACTTGTCCATTAAGTAATGTAGAGTTGAGTTGAGCACTAGAGTAAAAGCAAGTGTTAGACGGTGAGAAGAATTTTTTTTTTTTTTCAGATGAGGGAATTTTCCATGAAAGAGATATATGCAGCATTTCATGTCCTTCACAGTTTGAGATTCACACACAGATTAGAATATGCCATCTCACTGATGAATCCTTAAAATGTGTTTGTGTGGGTGTTGCATGCGTACCATGCTAATTTTAAAATTATTCAATAGCAGATTGTTTAAAACATGCCTGGAATAAAAAAAAGGTCATCTAAAGAGTACGCATGCTGTTGCAACAGTAAAATGTTGAGAGCATATCTGTCAGGACCTTTCACTTGTATTCAGAAAATTGATAGAATGAGATTAATATTTTATGGTATGTGTTAAGCTTGTATAATCAGTCTGTTAGAACCGCACAGACCTGAGAGTGTGGCATGTGTTCAAAGTTGATAATATTGAATCTCCCAAGGATAAAACCAAAATGCAAATACTTTTTCTACGGATGAGGACAGTATTACACCCACATAAGCTTTCTAGCAGGTACATAAACTGTATGCGAAGGGTCAAAACATATGTAGAGCTTCATGTTAATTTTCTACTGAACAGACGGAGGCAGAGTTCAAATCATAATGAAAGGAATTAATACACTGCAAATTGACCGCAATTTAATTTATATTTAATTCACCATTTAATTAATTACGCCATTTCTTATGGTAATTCCACTGACACATAATCACAAATGAGCCAGCTGCATATCAATGGTAACTGCCCAAGCTCTTTAAAATAGGAAATCTGGCATTCAGAAAATGTTATGTTGAAGTGTAACAATGAAGACTGTATTTGAAGGAAAGACAAATGTATCCACCTAACAATCTATCACTGAAGCCTGGCCTATGTGCTTCAGTAAAAAGAGAAACAAAAGTAGAAAAAAATACCTGCTTTGCACTGAAATTTGTATGAAGGGAAGCATGTGCTTCATGGAGAGAAAATCCGGGTGAAGGTCGCAGCGACTGTGGCTGGAAATCTTAATTAAGTACTATAAAAAAGAGGGGGGGTGCCATATTGACAGCTGCCAAAGCCCCTCTACAACCTCTTTTATGACCATTTCAACTAAATAAACAGCATAGTGATTCATATTAAAAATGAATATTTTTAATATTAATTATTTCTGACTTATTTTGAATTATTTTCTGACTTCTTTTTGTTTATCTTCCAACTGGGGAAAAATTTCCTGTCCTTGTAAAATGCTCTACAGAAATAAAACTGAATTGATTTGACATTTTGACTAAATTATATATTCCTATCAATTCCATCCGACAGTACTTTTTGGCTACTCCACTCAAGGAACTAGTCATTTTCTCCAGCCAACGTTCTCCCAGGTAACATTGTAGCAATCACAGTTATAGTGGTTTCTCTTTATAAAGAAAAATAATATAAGTGAGAAAAGAAAAGTGAAAAACTTTGTTTAAAAGAAAAAGTTCGAAAGAAAAATACACTGAACAACCACAACATTCGAACAGATAATGTGAATAACATTGATTAACTAGGCTTATGCCATCGGAGGCGACGGCTTGAGGTATATCCCCGAACGCCCCCAATCCTCCAATTCCCCAATCCTTGAATAGACCCAATACAAGCCCCTCAGGTCATGACCTTTCATTTGATCTTAATTTCAAGTTAATCGGACAAATGGTTCTGAAGATATGGCCAAAATGGCAATTTTCCATCACAAAGCGCCACCTGGTGGCAAAATATTGAACCATACAGGTATGATGTCATCATAAGACACGTTGTGAGGTCATGACCTTGCAGTTGCACATAGTTTCATGTCAATTGGACAAATAGTTCCGAAGATATGGCAAAAATGGTGAATTTTATGTGACAAAGCTCCACCTTGCGTCAAACTTTTGAACCAAACAGGTATAATGTCATCATGGGACGCATCCTCAGGTCATGACCTTTCATTTGCACTTGATTTGAGGTCTATCGGACAAATATTTCCAGAGATATGATAAAAACAGTGATTTTTTCCCGTTTTTGGCCCCTGGTGTCCAATCTAGAAATCCAAAAAAATTTTTCCAATCTAGAAATTGGAAATAGTCCAAAATCGAATCAGTTCTTCCTCTTTATAATACTTACTTATATGCAAAACTTGAAATTTCTAATTGAAATATAACTGAAGTTATCGCGATAACACGTAGGGCGGCGCGGCGGCGGCCGGACCAAAAACATAACATCCCCAGAACGCCATTTGGCGTTCGGGGATATAATTACAATGGCACCTGTCAAGAGGTGAGGTATATTAGGCAGCAAGTGAACAGCCACTCACTGCAGTTGATCTGAACAACAACAAAGGCTAAATTCTGACTGCTACATGATGGGGTCAGAGCATTTACAAGATGGTAGGTCTTATGGAAGTGATCCCAGTGTGCAGGGGTTAGTACCAACCAGAAGTGTGTAATCCTGGAGTCAGAAAGTAGAAGTTCTGCTATGTTTTCATTCCACCCATAAACTCCTGCCAGCTGATTTCACTTGTTATTTCTGCCTCCTGGCTGAAGAAAAATGTCAACTAACAAATCTTTTGTGGCTGGAACAATATTTTTGGGTGGACTTTCACTCTTTGAACCTGGATTACACACCTCTGGTACCTACCAACAGTGAACCTAGGAAGGACAACTGGTGAACCAGTAACAGGTCATGGGTGTCCAATCCTCAATTATGTGCAGGCTAGAAAAGAGTACCCCATCTTGTTTCATGATATGTAAGCAGCACAATTTTTGTTGCACAATTTGTTTAAGAAGATAGTGTTGGCTATGATAGCGAGGTGTCAGTACACACAATAAATCTCTGTTTGCGTACTCCAAAACCAGTCTCAGTGCCCAGTACTGACACCTGTCCCGTTGAAAGCGCCAGCATATGGGCACGTCAGCAGTAGAACTGGACCATGGAGTAATGGAAGAAGGTGGCCGAGCCAGACAAATCACACTTTCCTCCACGTGATGTGGATGGCTGGGTGCCATGTTTGCCCAGGGAACAGACATAACCAGGGCTCATTATGGGAAGAAGGCAAGCCGGCAGAGACAGTGTGATGCTCTGGCCAAATTATGGGTCCCTGGCATTAACATGGAAGTGACTTAGACATGTGCCACCAAACACAGCAGTGTTACACACAAAGTGTACCCCTTTGTGACAATGACAGTCCCTGATGACAGTGGCCTCTTTAAGTGGAATAATGCATCCTGCCACACTGCTGAAATTGTTAAGGAATGGTTTGACGAATATGAGAAAGGGTTCAAGGTGTTGACGTGGCCTACAAACTTCCAATATGCATGACCCAGTGCATTGCGATATTTAATATTCTGCTCATTACTGCTACTGCATGTCACCGAAGTGTTGGCAGGGGATTAGTGGTTACACTGGCACGACTCAGACCGGCAAAAATTAATATACTTCCTTTTCAGACTTATCCTTCTACCCTTTTCACAAAGTATTGGCGGATTAGGACAAATGGCACATAAGCCACACTGGTTCCCGCTATTCTTTAAGAGGAGGAGAGGTTAGAGGGAACGAGCAGATTCCAGAGCATTGAAAATGAATGTGATTGTCGGAGGTAAATGAAATTGCAGATGAAAGTCTAAAGATACTGGAAGGCTTTTCTCAGGTTAATGATTGGCTGAGATTTGCTGTTGTGAAGGTCTATGGGCTTTCATAATCTTGCCTGGTAATGCCCCCGTGTTCCTGCTCTTTTGTAGAGAGTAAAGCCCTTTGCTGCAAGGGGCAAATCTGATGACTTGTTATAAAAATGTAAATGAAGAGGGAAGTTGAAACCCTTTATTAAATTCCACCCTCTCAATAGAAACCTGAAAGACCATTTTCATCCAACAAATCACAAAGGTAGATTATCTTACTGCCTGTGTCTTAAAATAGTGGACCATGCGACAACCTGGAAAGCTACAGAAGAATGATAAGGTGATGAAAAAGCCATCATTTCAACATCTCTCTCTCTCTCCATTACTGTATCTGAAAGCAATGGACAAAAATGTGCTGTATGCCGATACCAGATATCTTTTGCATAGGCCTATCGATTTATAGAATAAGGTTTACATGCAAGGTGACTGCATGTAATGTATGTATACGCAGTGTTTAAATTGATCTAATTACACTGCTGCCATAAAGGTGATGTTTGTATCCAAAAGTATTCACAGTAAATTGGATGAATCCTCCCAGGGCACTTGTTCAGCAACCAAAAAGCAGAAACAGGGCTTAAAACACCAATCTCAGAGCTTGAGTAAAACACCTTAACCACCAGGATGATTTGGTTAATGGTAAGATTCATAAATAATAGCTCTCCAGGGCTTTATTTTATATATGTGTCTTTTTCTGTTTTTGCAGATTAATTTGTACACTCTTAGGAAAAAAAGTACCTATTAGTACCTTAAGGGGTAAAAGACTTGTCACTGGGGTGGTACCCTTAAAGGTACTGCTGTTGTACCCTCAGAGGTGGGTAATTATTTGCTTTGGAACATAAAAGTACATTTTAGACCATAAAAAGGTTTGCATAGGCACCTTGATGTCCTATAATTAGCCCTAGGGGGTACATAACAGCTGAATGTACCTTGGGGAACAAAAATTCACTCTTGCTGTACCCCCATTTCTGACACTGTAGATAATTTGGTAAAGGCTGGATTTTTGGGGTTAGAAAGCTGAAATATTAAAGTTACTGAGGCAACAGAAAAAAACTTGTAAAATGCCAGGTTTTGCTGTAGTTATAGTAGCGGGCAGTGATGATTGTACGCTTAACAAAATGAAGATAAATCAGAAACCAGGTGATATTCAAGCATTTATTTCATGTAATGTTGGATCATAGATGAAAATTAGTGAGCAGATAACAATATATAGGAAAAATAAAAATAATTGTCTTTTTGAGGGAAAAAGTCAATATCTAGTTTGGCCACCCTTTGATTATAGCATTTAATCTTTCTTAAAATCATTAAGAGAACTCAAAAAAACCTTCAAAATCCTCCAAGCAGTGGGATGCAGAATTATTTTTTTTGGGGAAACTTTAATTCGGTTTTGCCTGTGATTACCGTAGAAATCTCTTCTTTTATTTTAAACTGTTCTCTTTAATTCTCCTTCAAAATAACCAAGACATAATTGAGATCAGGGGTATACAATTATGAGATCTCCTCTTTTTATCCCACTTCTCAAGTATTGCTCAAATGGTTCTCAAATCAACTTCCTCTGTTTCAGTGATGTCTTGCCTCTTTTTAGCTTCTATTGCTCCTAAGGGACCTTTAGGAGAAGTAACTCAGAAACAAATGATCACAGAATGATACAAATACGAGAAGCTCAAATTCATCTCAAGAGACGAGATTGAGCAACAGATGAGCAAGACACTTTTCCTATGGGTGTGGGGCAGGATTTGAGGAATTAGAGATAAAACCTTGTCTGACTTTACTGATCGCAACTGCAATGCTGTCAAATGCCTTAAAACAATCCTTGCGTTATGATTTCTGAGATAAAATACAGGGAACTCGGGAAACTAGGAACACGGACTTGGAACAAGAAAACACTGGAGAAACTAGGGGGAGAGACGCCATATGCAGGGAACCAAAATATTCATTAATAAACTAAAAATCTCGAAAGGGAGAAAAACGAGGCACACAGGCTAACACAACCACCGTGCAACAGCACTGAAAAGGAGAAACTCAGGAATAAAAACTGTCTGGAGGAAACACTAGGGGGCAGACTTGGGGCAACTCGGAACAGGACTGGGGCAACTTGTCTCCCAGCCTCTGTTTGTTCCATCAGGCGAAGGACAGGCACAGGACGAGACGATGGGCATAGCTGGCAGGTGGGTGACTCGGGAGGCACAGCTGGCCGGGAGAAGGCTCAGGGAAATCAGGCGGGGGCAGACTAGGACGACTGGGACCAACAACTTGGAGGACGACTGGAACCAACAACTCGGAGGATGACTGGAACATCAGGGGGGCTCGAAAGACATCTAGGGGCACTAGGAGGCTCGGAGACATCAGGTAGGGAGGCCGGGACTGGGCGACGGCACAGCTGGTGGGGAGAAGGCTCGGGATACAGCAGGCGGGGGGCAGACTCGGACGGGACTAGAGCAGGACACGGCAGGCAAGGGCCGGCTGGGCTGGGGCATGAGATAGATGGAGAACACAGAGAAAGAAACGGGGAGCAGAGGGACCGTGCGCAGGGGCAAGAAGTGGCGTGGAGCGTGCGTGAAGTCAGATCTGACACTGATCTGCTTGCTGGAACATATATAGGGCAGGGGCACGGACAAACACAGGTGCGGAAACTTAATAAAATTAACAAGGGGTGGAACACGAGGGAAACCTAATTGCATGAAACAGATAAATATTAAAACACAGATGAGGATGACAAGACACTTCCCAAAGAAGGGATAAATTAACTGAATAAATATTTCACAGTGCATAGAAAGAAGCAGGACAGATAAGATAAATGCAGAGGGTCTGCAGAAAGAACAGCAAAGCAAGTTAAACAAAAGCAAGAAGCGGAGACTAGAACAGGGCGACTGCTGAGAGATCGTTAGTCAATTAGTAAGTGCAGCTATACAATCCCGGGTGCTCGTTAGTATGTTAGTCTTATATACACAGTGTTAGTTTGGTTAGTAAATTCTTGAAAATAACAAACTGTTAGTACGGGTTAGTAAGATAGAAAAGCAAGGGGAAATTAGTAAACGAGAACTGAAGGAAGGCTGAAACCCAGAATCCATTAAATCACCTGAAATAGTGTCACAATCAATTAAGACAAAAACTGCACGAACTGATGATGTGACCAGGGAGAAGGCAAAGACCGTACATGGGTAAGACGTGGACTGGAATAACACGGGAAAGGAATGAGATGTGAAACACTAAAACATCAGACTTAAAACGGACATCACAAAAATAATAAAAACCTAAAATTGACTAACCAAGCGCACGGAGAGCCACAGAACACAACACCTTGAGGTCATTTAGGCCAGAACCTGAGAGTATTTGTTCAAAGACACGACGTGCGCCATGCCTTGCCTTTCCAGACCCCAACGTGATCAAGCCATTCGGCTGTGGATTGCTGGAATATCCCAAAATCGCATCGCCCAGCATCAATAATCATGGAACAGGCCTTCAAACATGCATTCAGGCTATCCTAGAGTCAAAAAAATTTAATTTGTGACACCTTTCAATTCTTCTAACAAATTGATGTTCTCAGTGTTTTTTTTTATTTCCCATATTTTTACTCGATATACTTCTGGGAATGATTATTTGTTCACATTGCATACAAAAGTATTTTTCAATACATATTCACCAAATATGTTAGGACCCCTTTTACACCAAAGTTGTGATGTATACTGCTCACAAAAATACACAGATATTGTGGTTATGTCACATATATAAGAAAATATTGAAGAATGAACATTAAATGTACCATTTATTTTTCTTCCTGAACTGAGCTAACTGAAAAAAATCAAGCACTAACAAGCAGTCTACCAGTCTGTAGCGAGCAAGTAATGGAGTACCCATATCCTGATGACAACGCAGAGGTGGGTGATAGGGCTCAATATCGAGTGTGACCACCTCTAGCATCAATCACCACCTGACAATCACTTATACTGTTCTCAAGTCTCCTCAAGTGATCCTTCGGGAAGTTTTGCCACTCCTCTTGCAGCACCACGTGGAGCTCTTGCACATTTGTTAGAGGCTGAGGATGATCATGAATGCATCTTTTTCATTGATCTCATTGGTGCTCGATGGGATTCAAGTCTGAAGAACGTGCTCTAAACGAGGAATTTCAGCCCTCTGGATGCGCTCAGTGATGATTTGCCTGCAGTATGCTCTGGCATTGTCATCCATGAACAGGAAATTAGAGAGGTGATGGTGATGTAGAGGCACGATAATTGGTTTAATTATTGTGTTCAGAAAGCAGTAGCCAGTAATTCGCCCATTAATGTTGATTAAATCGGTTTTAAAGTCTCTAGACATGCCTGCCCACACCGTAGCACCACCACGTCGATGTCGTTCATGTATAGCAACTTGATATAACGCTCACCCCCTCTGTCGACCACACCATCATTCATCTTATCTGAACAACTTTAACTTGATTCATCAGTAAAGAGCACTAATGACCACTGAAGACGCGCCCAGATGAGATGTTGCTTTGCCCACTGCAGCCATTCCCTGCGGCATTCAACCCATGCCGATGAAGGAGGTTTCAAATACATACTTTGACTATCATTTTTTAAATTGAATTTATCAACATAATATTAACTAGCACAATATAGGCTGGTGATATTGAGGTTATACTCGGAAGTCGTTACCATAGCATAATACATTTATACCACATTTATATGACATGTTGGCTACAGCTAGGTAGCCAGCTTAAACAATTGCTGTTTTTCAAGCTTTCACCAGCAGACGCAGCAATTTCAGTATATTTGATAATACTTACACGGTTAGTGACCTAGATGTAATATAATTGTATTGCCATATTTCATTATTCACATGATAACTTCCATGAAGACTCATTTTGCTGAATCCATGACCGAATGTTTCAGCATAATTAACTCGACCTTTGTATTGTTGGCACATGTTAATGGACTGAATGGCTGTGGTAAAGGGCTGAAAAACTTGCATCAGTCATAAACAGACAATACGAGCGGGATGAGTAACGTTAGACTGGAGATACATGTAAAATGTTGCTACAAAGTAACGTAACAGTAGGGAGTTTTGGCATTACCCTGGGATGCAGTCTATAGGCTCTCATTTCCTGGCGCAGCGCAGGTGGCGTAGTGTGGCGCAGCCCGCGCAGTGGTAGTTTCGTCCGGCGCAGCCCGCGCAGTGGTAATTTCGTGAGGTGCGCAGCCTTTGGTAGACGAACGTGCGCCAAGATGGGTGTGGCGGCGTAGTAGGGGGAGGTATCACATATTCATCAAGACGCAGTGACAATGTCGTGGAAAAAGTCTCCGCTGGAGTTGCGCAGAAAGCTCGCCAGCTTCGAACTGGTTTAATTTCTGTGCAGTGGTAATTTGGCTG
Source organism: Gymnothorax reevesii (assembly GCA_029721435.1). NCBI lineage: Eukaryota > Metazoa > Chordata > Actinopteri > Anguilliformes > Muraenidae > Gymnothorax > Gymnothorax reevesii. The sequence continues at coordinate 36,811,816 of CM056578.1, forward strand.
ACCGGGCACAGTGTGCACACATCACCGAAACCTCACAGGCAGGTTTCCAGAATGTCAGGTACATTTCAATGCAAGAAATAATTACAGGAAGCACTATTTAATGTAACTATCTGCATAAGGACATGAATTATAGTATCTATATCGGCTGTCTTGATGTCAGATTAAAGGCGGTTGCCACGCGTAATGGAAACTAGACCTGACTTAATCAACGCAGCTGAATCTGTGATGCAAACTAATGACTTCACATCTTTCTCAGCCAACCACAAACTGTATAATATATATATCGAATGCTTGCGTTCTATGCTGAGTAAAGCTGCTTGCACACTGGACGCCAAACAAATTTTTCGCACGACTGATTACAGACAAAGCAAATGCAAAAACGCGATAGTCGGACAGGGTTTTAATATACACTGCCCGGCCAAAAAAAAGTCACCGGTTGGAAATTAATGAACTAATTCTAGAATTGGATCATTATTGCGGTTACTAAATATGTTTCAGCTGGCAATAATCATTTTTCCCCTGACTGATGAAGCGCATCGCTACTCATTTCTCAAAAAATCATGTCGGAAGACACATCCCTTGCTGGTGGAAAAGCTGTTACAGTATTTCAGAACAGGCAACTTATTGGCCTGTATTTAGCAAAGAAAATCATGAATGCAAAAACAAGTATGAGGAATCATTTTCACAAACATATTTGCCGCCACAAAGTCCTGATCTTCGACACAATAAAAGTTATTGGGATGCGCTCAAGAAAGACCACCGAGTGGTTCAACCATTATGTCGATAAGACAAGATCTCGGCCAAAAATTATGGCATGTATGATCGAAAATAAATCTCCTGGCATTGCATATAGTTGTCAAAACAATGACAAAATGAATATGCACTGTAATCAAAGCTACAGGGGTTCCAACTAAATATTTGAGTGTGCGACTTTTTTTTTGGCCGGGCAGTGTAGCTCTGTGTCCGAAAGTCATAAAAGTTCTAATTTTTCCGAGTATTCCAGGAATTATTAGATGTGCAAACCTTGCCATGCTTGTGTTCGACCTTCACAGAATGCAAATTGATAGCTATCGACTTTTCTTGGTCTTTTTAGCCTATTCGTCTGTTTTTTTTCCGTTGAAGATAGACAGCAGTCTTTATTCGGTTTTTCTTTTGAAAATTAGTCATATGGATCAAACAGATTCTCGCTTTATTTCCACAGCAGAGATAAAATAGTGCGTGAGCAAATCAATTCCGTGACCGCGTCCAGTGTGCAAGCGGCTTAATACTAGGCTACTATTATTGTCACTTAGATTTTATCGTTTTTAGTGGGGGAAAGGAATAGCCTACAGCCTGATTGCTATGATGTCGTACTGAGTTAAGATCACATATTGAAAATAAATGTGTAACGTGTCTTGCATTGTTGTCCATGCATGTTAATCCCAAAATTTAAAGCAGCAACAGTTTGTAATAATAGGAACACGCTATTCATCGATTCTCTTGCCAGTGAGCAAGATTTGACTCGGCTGTGTCGCCTTCTTTGCCAACTTGCGCTGGAAGGAGGGGCAGAGGCGGGACAGAGGAGTACTTGCGCCAGGCTACACCGGGCACGAAATTGCAACATACGCCTGGACACACCCCGTTGGCGTGCTGCGCCTGCGCCGCACCTGGTCTACAAAATTAGAGCCCTATGTGTTCATCCGCGCGTATCATAGTAGTTCACCTTGCGGCATCATTACAGCTAGCTTACTATTGCTTATTTCACTTGTACTGTCACCAGTTGATTGTTGATGCTAGTGGACTCCATTTGTAATCTAACATCTTTAGTTAGCGTTGCACACTAGATTCTACAGAAGGGCATACACAACAGTTCCTTTGGATTTTTTTTTTCTCATAAAATCCATCCCTAAAACTCCACATTTAAATCACTTTTCTGGCCAGTTCAGTCCATTCAGTCATAAGCAACAGAAAAAGATTAATACATGTAAAATTTGCACATTGCATATTTAATAGTATATTCATTATATTATTGTTTGTTGATTTGTTTTCCTTCCCTCTGTGTCTTTATTCACTTGTCCCTGAGTGACCGACCATGGTCCTGGAGAGTCAGTGTGTCTCATCGTTTTTGTTGTTACTTCGCATTTGATTGATCAATCGAAACAGTTGATTACAAATTCGATTCATCTCACCTCATTTTAATAGATCTAATTACTTTATGAAAACAGAAACCAGCGCACCCTGCAGCTTTCTAAGGCCAGTGTTGGCTTCTTCTGCACCAGACTACCCTCACCGCTTCGTTCTCCATATCCATTTACCATTTTAATTCTGGCAAGTTTTTTTTGTCTTGCGACGTGTCCTTAGCCAATGAACTGAAGTTCAACAACAGATGAGAAATAAAGTTGTTGACATCTCTCGGTCTCCAAAGGGTTATAAAGCCATTTCTAAGGATATGGGACTCCTGCAATCCAAAATTAGAGCCATTATCTCTTAATAGAGGAAACCTGAAACAGAGGTAACCTTCCAAGGAGTGCCCAGTCCATAAAATTCTTCCAAGAGCCTATCAAGGACTCATCTAGGAAGTCACCGAAAGACCTACGACTGACATCTGTAAATCTGCAGATCTTGCTTTCCACAGCAAAGGCCAGTTTTCATGACTCTACGATAAGAAAAAAGACTGAGCAAAAATGGCATCCTTAGGAGAGCTGCAAGACAAAAACCGCAGCTGCTTGTCTCACATTTGTTTCAAGAAAAACATCTTGATGATCCCCAAGACTCATGGCATAATATTCTGTAAACTGATGAGTCAAATGTGGAACTTGTTGAAAGACAAGTCCCGTTAAAATCTGGTTTAAAGCAAAGACAGAACTCCACAATAAGAACATCATTCCATCTGTAAAACATGGTAGTCGTAGTGTGATGGCTTACTACTACTACTACCGTGGATGACTTATGATAATAGATGGAACTATAGATTGTACTTTCCACCAGAAAATCTTCAAGGACATTGTCAACCAGTTTGTGACCTCAAGCTAAAGCGCTGTAGGAATAGATAGCAGGACAATGATCCAAAGCACACCAGCAAGTTCATCTCTGAATGGCTGAAAAGAAAACAATGGTATTAGAGTAGTCTAGCCAAATTCTTGACTTGAATCTAATTGAGATATTATGGCATGACCTTGAACAGGCTGATCATGCTCATCAACCCTGCTATAGAGCTCCTGATGTCACGTGACTCCTTTTGTTTATGCTTCCATTTTGGCAGGAAAAGCCAAAACGAAAATGAATGGCGCTAGTGCTGATTTCAAGCCATCAGAGTTCATTGCCCGCTTTACCTGCAAATCAATTGAGCTACATAATTTGAAACTTAATAGGTTAAACATTATTGGGCCTTATGAAAAGCACACCTGAGGCATTATAAGTACTGACTCAGCCGGATCGGACAATTTTCCACACTTGCAGTATCCAGCAACTACAAATACCTGATAAACTTTCCCTTCATAGAATCTCTCAAAGCATACAAGAGCCTCAAGGGATACAAATGGACGCAATTTGGCTTTGTGGTGAATAGGGCCTGTCTCAAGAAACTTCTTTTTTGTGCTGGCTGCACCCGTTTTTAATGCAAATACAATGAAGTTTAGCATTGACAGCGCTCAACATCCTCAACAACCAAAATGTCCTCAGCATACAGCTTTTTCCCATAGCGCTCTCGGCTGGAAATAGTTCACAGGGCTCATCAATGTCACTTCTCTCTCACTGACAAATCATAATTGTAAATTGGGAGGGACTAACCATATCAATTGTGTGAAACGTTTCTGTGTTTCTAATCAATTAGCTTGCTGCAGTTTAGGTTTGCTTACTGCTCCCCATTTTGGGACATGACGTTTGCTGACAAATTATTCAGTATTAATGTTTATGACAACTGTAGACCCCAACAGCTTTAGCAAGCTTGGTACTCTGTGATTGCTGAGGTTCCCATTTATTATCCCCGGCCAACACGAAGTGAGAGGGGGATATAGGTTTGACCTCCGTCCGTCCGTCAGTCTGTGCGTGCATCCGTCTGTCTGTCCGAGAGAAAGGGGACAACTTTTCTCAGAAACTATTACAGAAAGGACAACCAAATTTGGTGTGTAGCTTCAGACCATAAAGGCCTTCATGGGGTTCGAAAATAAGAAGCACACGATTGGCGGGGGATGTTGTTGACCATGTCGACTTGTTTTCATCTGGGTTGCTAGGTTTCCCACACCATGGTTGGGAACTACATTAGCAACTTCGCTATATAGTTGGAACCATTGAATTTATTTGGTTACTGTTGCACTTTTGGGAAATGAGCATTCATTAGCTTAGTTATTTGCTGAGTAAGTTTGCAGTTATTTTCGGTTACATTTCACTAAATATCTTTGCATTTACAATGATGCATAGAGGAAATGCCCAGACAGTCTTTGCAACTTTTTGCAAAAATCAGCGCTAGAGAGTAGCGCTCTGTAAATGTGATCACGGGCGCTTCCAGCTCTGGAAGCACTGCCTGTGGACGCAGGTCTTAAGCGCCTCTTCATCACAGTTACGTTAGCGTCAGCAACAGGGCAGAATATTGTAACTAGCTATTCGCTGTGCTCAACGTGTATGTTAACTAGCTTGTGTAACCACGATATCATAGTTTGAATGAATGTCTAAAGGCATTACTTAAGACATAAGACACTTCTCATGGATACAATCAGCATGTTAGTTGCTTGCTGTATGCTTGCCAGTGTTTTTCACCACACACTTCCCTGCCAATATGGCGATTTCCGATTGCATGACGTCAGCCTCTGGAGCTCTATGTGGCTTAATTAAAACAATTCTGCAAAGAAGAGTGGGCCCAAATTCCTCCACAGCAATGTAAAAGACTTGCTGCCAGTTATCGCAAATATTTGATGGTTGTTTTCAAGTTATTAGGTTTAAGGGCAATCTTTTTTTCACTTGGGTGATACACATTTTGAAAAACACTTTACCTTCAATAAATTAAAGGATACTACAAAAAGCTGCATTTCACGATTACTTACATTGTCTAAAAAAATTAGTTGGATGATCAGAAACACAGTAAATATGACAAATAAGCAAAAATAGTAAACATCAGGAAAGGGGCAATTACATTTTCACAGCAGTGTACGTGTGTGTGTGTGTGTGTGTGTGTGTGTGTGTGTGTGTGTGCTTATGTAAAATTGCTTTAAGGTCCCATATTATGCTCATTTGAGACCTATAAAATATATCCAATGGGTTTTTAATATAATGTTAAAGGGATAGTTCACTTACTTTGAAGTGGGGTTGTATGAGCTACAAAGTGCCACTACTTACATTAGTTGCAGTAGAAAGCTCTCTGATCTCCTCCAGGTAGCCGCACCAGTGCATAGTACTGGGTGGAGATTTAGGCGATACACTGCTATGAATGGGACCACAGAAATGGCGTATATTCGCAACCTTAAAGAGGTCCTGCCTGATTATAATACACCATTTCATATGTACGCTATATTTTTAAAAATTACAGCGCTTCAACTCCTCAAGAAAAAAAAACACAGTTGCTCTTGAACTGACCTTGTTTGATCCCGAATCCGACCCTGAATGGGAGGAGGAAGCAATTGAAGTATTACAGCAACGTTTACAGCTGAATATCAATGGGTGGCATGGTGGTACAGTGGTTAGCACTACTGCCTCACAATGAGAGAGTTGTGGGTTTGAGTCTGGCCTGGGGCCTTTCTGTGTGGAGCTTAGCTAACTGTAGCTTGAAAAGCTAGTGAATTAGATAATTCAATCTGATCAAACTAGAGTTTTTTTTTTTGTGTAAAAACATTTTTTCTCTGGTTAGTACTCAGAGTTGAAATTTGTTGATGAATGTATAACTGCGTGATTGGTTTAGCTAAAAGTGGTGATCTATGTGAGGTTGTTAAAACTCATTTTCTAACGCTGAGCTAAGATACTTGTGAGATACCTTATTGTAGCTAGCACTAATGGTGTAAATTTATCCTCTGGCAAACACATACCCCAAGCTCTGAAAAACCTATGTCTGATCTAACTGCAGCCTTTTAAAGGCTCATTTATGCTCCCTTTATGTATTGAAAAAAGAGATGTCCGTTTAAAACGTCGTAAATGTCTCTGCCCACATACTTCCATGCGTCTTTCGCATTTGCATGGATGTTCAGCTGTAAATCCACAAAAGGGCAGCTCAGAGTGAAAAGTTCCGGACAATAAGAAACATGGGCTGTGTCCGAATAGTTTTTTTCTTTTTTTTTTGCCTAGGAAAGTTCCTAACTGCTTAAGTACAGAATAAAAATGAAAATGTGTCGCTGTCCAATGAATCCTAGTGCTGACTTAATATCATTATTATTACCAGTGACGTGCAGTCAGAGGTTACTTTGGTGAGGCAGAAACCTTCCCTTTGCTCGATTAGCAATCAGACGAATAACTAGTTTAGTAAGACTATTCGGCTGAATGACGGGCCATTTTAACTTTCCGCGGCGTTATTACTGAGTAGGCTGCATCGAACTTGAAATGCTCACGAAACTGCAGATTTGCAAGTATTTGCTTACAGGAAGCCAGAGACGTGCGGTGAGGTGAGGCAGTGACCCAAACTTATCACAGGATTTTGTGAACCTGTTCCCACGTACTATTCCTGATTGCCAATGAAAACAATTAAGACCAAGCTTTATGGAAGCCTGATACCGATAGAGGAGATAATGACTTCATTCACGTATACTCTGCAAATAGAGACTGCAAGAATTGAAATCTGAATAATCAATTAGGAAAAATTCTCGGCTCTCGTTATTTCTGTATATCGTTTAAACATTTTGTTAATCGGATTACGAAAGAAGACTGAAAATAAACGCCCGCTTTTTGTTTGGGTGTAAAAGCGCGTATTTAAAGGAGAATACATTATAGGCTATTGATTAAGCACTGAACTCTGCATAAGTCGAACTGCGTTAATATTTTTTGATGACATTGCTTCGGCTTCCCAGAAGCAAGTACTCGCAAATCTGCTGTTGAGCATTTCAGGTTCGATGTACTCAGTAATAACGCCGCGGAAACTTGAACTGGCCCGTCATTCTGCCGAATAGTCTTACTAAACTAGTTAATCGCCTGATTGCTAATCAAACAAAGGGGAGGTTTGTGCCTCACCAAACCAACCTCCGCCGCACGTCACTGATTATTACCCACGCCCGACGAGGCGGCGTGGGTATACAGTTTAGCACCATCTGTGTGTGTGTGTGGGTGGGTGGGTGTGCATGCGTGCGTGCGTGCCTGTCTGTCCTCGCGACAGCTCGGGCACTTCTGAAGCCAGGGTGACCAAACTTTGTGGGGTTGATGATCCTAGGGTACCCTGGCCAAATTTGCATTTTGAGGTCGAAAGGTCAAAGGTCAAGGTCAACAAGGGGCATGAGTTAGCATCTCTACAGAGTGCGCATCATCTAGTTGTTGTTATTGTCGTTGTCGTCATTATTGTTGTTATTATATGAAGTGCTTGCTCTTATTTTTCTTTGAATGCAAATGCAAAAACACTGTTAGTAACTCGTGGCAACGTACGTGAGGTCTGCGGAATTCTGGTGGCCTTGACACTGTGAAATCAGCAATCACAGAACCCTGCTTGTGGCCAACAGTGGACATCAGTTTTGCAATTCATTTTGTTATGAAGCAACTGAATAGCAACAGCAAGATAATTGTGAGAAAGCCTCTGATTTGAATAGGTCATGTGGGAGACCACTAAATTTACGTGGTACCTCTTACTTTGTGTCACAGTAAGTACTTTATATTCTGATGAATAAATAGGCTTTTCATTTTTAGAATCATTAACACAGAGTCAATAAAACTAACTATACTACTTATGGAAGAGTTCAAAGGCAAAGTAAATGACAATGAATCACACCTGTTTTGTGTTTCAATTGGGGTAAAAATGGAAACAATTAAAAAGTTATTTATGTAACATTCCTTTACTCCACATTAAAAGTTAACATGAAAACTCCATTACTGGGAGATTGTTTTACTCATGGGAACTTGGTTGTTTTCTACCTGTCTTTTTTAGAAAATTTTGGGCAGATAATTTTGCTTGTTTTCTTTTTCTTTTTTGAGCAAGTTGTGACTAGAATGTCATATCAGTTGCTGAGTATCAAAATATTAATAAGAACCAACATTCTCAGCTACCATGACATTTTGGTGGGGATATTTTGGCTGTTATCCATTAATTTTCTCAAGTCACAAAAAGTTTATATGATGCAAAGTATTAGGCTAAAAGGTTGTGAAAATCTTCATTTACCATAGAAACTCTTGCCAGATTGGTATATACCATTATCCTTGTTTACATTGTTCGCCAGACTTCCTTCCCTGCCTTTTCTCACCATTCTATAATTCCTCCCATCTCTCTCTCTCCATCCACATTCAGCGGTCCTTCATCCTCCGTGTGGCAGATCCTGTACGAAGGATCCTGTCGTTTTGGAGGTGGCCTTTGTGTCACCCCAGGGGGCAGGGTTTGATTCAGCACGGGGCAAAGGTGAAGGCAAGAAGGCCAGACTTGCGACGGTCCTCTGATCGGCAACGCCCCATCATCATTCGGACCTTTAGAAAAGCAGTATGTTTCACTACCAGAAAGAAAGGAGAGCAGTTATCAGCTACCTAGCAGACAAATTCTAAATGTACATTTCTGCATCATACAGTCACTGTATTCACATTGTTCCGCTGGTAAAGTAGTGAGATGTAAAATTTCATTTACTGTTAAAAAATATATAATGTTCATAAAAACACTGAACCAATGATGAACATTGCCTAAAGGTCTTTAACCAAAGGTCTTTATAATATTTTGGCAACATATTTTCAAAAATGTGCTCTGAGTATAACACCGCTGTTCCATAGGGCACCAGCAGGGGATACTTGCCTCCACCCCACGAGCTTGGTTTTCTGGAGAAGATAAACAAGGTGAGAGCTTTCACTCTCATCATCTATTTACAAACCAGAAAAGTGACAAGTATGATGCTTTTTATAGTGCATCATCTTATATATTTTTGAAAAAATTATGAAATTTTACTTGCATTGGAATTAACTCACTAAAATAAACTAAAATAATTTCCAGTCACATAGTAGTGGACCCTTGGGTACAACTCTGTATTGTGTGAATTGTTTGTTTTTTTTGGTAGCGCGAGGCTGAGTCTTATATAAAATGACCTGCTTTAATGATTTTTTTTTGTCTGCTTCACGCAGCTGTGGGCAAAACGTTTGCTCCTGAAAAGTCAGCAACTGTGGGAGCCCCGATTCTTCCCAGGCCCAGCATTGCACAACAGTGCACCAGAGCCTATGGATTGGGAGGCCTATCCACCCTGGTTAACTTGCCCGGTGAGGATCCACAGACTTCTTTTGAACAATAGCCCAATGAAGTCAAATTACAGAAGTACACAATCAGTTCTTTATGACCAAAGTCATTGACATTTCTTACATAGTAAAAATAGGCAAAATAATGCACATGCCACAGTTAAAGAACCATGTCATTTCTCAGTTGAAAATTGAATAAAAGTTCTTTGCTGGAGTTAGCCAAAAACAGATCCTTTTTTAGAAGAGAGAACCTGTCAGATAATCATTCAACGCAGGATCAGATCTGCATTTAGAGGAGTTTAAACCCAATCAGAAAGGGCAGATATCACACACTTCCAAAATGTTTCACCATTTTGCAGTCCCAAAACAGGCGTGGAAAACAGCGGTTGGATCTATTAAACTCACTGAAATGGTTTGAAAATGTATCATTGATGTATTGAGGATTAGTAGCTATGGTGGAAATTCTGATCTTCATCTAGTTAAAAATAGGTGACGATTTGTTTTCTTTCAAGGAAAGTGCTAAAGGAAACCACTTCTTTACTGCGGAGTGCTCAGCCTCAACTCAAAGCGCATCCGACAGTCGCTGGAGAACAACCTCGTGAACGTAAGTGTACTGGTCTCTCCTCAATGAACACCAGCACTAACTCTCAGTGTGACATTTCTGATCAGATGAATTTTGCCTTCCCCTTATATGCAGATGCAGATGACCACAGCCAAGTCTCTGGGAACAAAAAAAATGACCTTCAAACCATTTCTCAAGCCTGCACATATGCAGAGCCAGCAGATGGTTGAGAAACCATCAACCAATAAAACAACAAAAATGTGAATACCAATAATAGAAATGAAGAAGAAAGAAGAACAAGGAAGGCTAACTAAAAAAGTACCTGTTTGATCATCAATGTGTATTGGTGTGTGTATGTGTGCGGGATGTGTGTCTATGTGTGTGCAGGATGTGTGTGTATGTGTGTGCAGGATGTGAAGCAAGATTGTATGCATCTGATTATGTGTAAAAGGGTGTTTTATATGTATTTTTCTCAAAAAAATCTTAATCAGACCAAAAAAACTACATGTAACACAATGAGTGTAACACCAAAGATGATCTGCATTAAAAAAAATCACAAAACACCAAAGTCTTACTTGACTTGACTTACAATGTGTTTGAATAAAAATTTCAATTAACTTGCATTTATTTTTGACATTAAACTTGTATAATATACTTCAGGTCTTTGTTTTGTCCAAAGAAGAACAGCCACTTATTTTTCCACCAACAAGAGTGAGGACTATGCCTGCCTGCTATTGTTATAACTACATGCTGGATATGGTTGCTGTTGCTCTGACTGTTGTTGATCAATGCTGTAGATACATCAGCGATCAAGAGCTAAACCACACAGGTTTAAACAGAAAATAATTAGCTTACTTCGGTTTTACTACAAAATGCCCTTCAGCTGAGGAACGGCTTTGCTTGTTTTAGGATTTGAATTTCCTCATTTCTCTGATCAGATGAGTTGTGACTTGGTATGTAATGAGCAAGCACCAAAGGTACACCATACCACATTACCTGCTTGAATTAATTTTCCATATTTGTAGACAGCGCAAAGGGCTCATGACGTAAAGCTAGGTAGATCAAACCGCGGTTTACTGCCATCACTCCAGTGCTTGAAATGGGCCGGTTCTCACCGGTACGCAGTACCGCCATTTCTGATTTTTAACTTCTTACGGCACCCTTCAACGTACCGTCACCTTTTGACACGCCGAGGCACGCATATTGTTGCTGCAAATTACGGTCTGTGCGGTTATTTATTTGTTCTTTTTTTGACAGCGTTTGATTTATTTTTATATGCACAAGACAAGCATACAGTCTTCCGTATGAGTGCATTCCAATATTTAAAAAAAAACATTTCCGTTGTAGTTCTTATATAGTTCATAAGAACAGCAAGTGAAATTCAAGCCATTTATATATTATTTTATAAAGACACGTCAACCCAATGTGCAACATTTTACCGCATCCCGCGAATTTACGTGCATTCAGAGCATTCCAAAATCTTTATTTAGCCAGACACTTGTGACTGAAAACAGTACGATTTTGAGGATGTTGGCTTGGCTTCATTGTGCCAGCACTGCGAAACGAAAGCGATTTTCCCCAGACAATGACCCAAATTTATTTCTGTAAGGACAACGAATGGCTCGTCAAACAGCGCTTCTAGTGGGGTGGGTACGGTTTTTTCCACTCATGACTGTTTTTGATGCACTTGGTTTGTATAGCCACCACCACAAGTAACCTATGAACCTGAGTGAAACACTGATGTATTGTCCATTATTCAGTTGGTTTGTATTCTATACTGACCAAAACTTCCAACGCATCACCGAAGTCGGTATCTTGTATGGCCTCCTCTGGCGTCACACACAGCCTGGATTCTGCGATGCATGGAGTCAATCAAATGCCGAATTTCAGTCTGTGTGATGCGGCCCCATTCCTCCTGGAGTGCTTGATGCAACTGTTGGACTGTGGCTGGTTTTGGATCAGGCCTTCTCACCCGGCGATCCAGAATATCCCATAGATGTTCTATAGGGTTTAAATCTGGGGAATATGCAGGCCAATCAAGACACTGAACATTATTCTGCCTCAGGTAGTCCTGACAGACTCTGGCGACATGTGGTCTCGCGTTATCCTGTTGCAGCGTTTGGCGATAGCGATGGACGAGTGGAACTGCGACAGGGATAAGGATGTCATCATGGTAACGGGCCGCACTGAGGTTTCCATCGATGAAAATGAGGTCTGTCTTGTGTCTACTGCTTATTCCAGCCCAAACCATCACACTGGGTCCACACCAGAAGTCACGCTGCAGGATGGTAGCGTCAGTATAATGTTCCCGTCGCCTATGCCATACACACAGTCTTCCATCAGACAAACTCAACTGGAAACTCGATTCATTGTAGAAGAGCACCCTGTTCCACCTGAGAGCCCTTAAAATGATCCGGAAATAATTACTGGGCAGCCATGATAAGTGTATTCGAATTCTTTAAATTTTAAGGAAAGGTGTCTCAGTTCTTCATAATTTACCTCCTTCAGCATAGGGTACACAGAACCATCCTTTTCAAAAAAAAAAAATGGAGATATTGCTATCCCGCAATTCTGCAGCAGCAGTATTTAAAGCCATAAGACCATTCATCAGGCCAATTGCATCAACAAACGTATATGATGGGCAGGGGGCTGATGATTACGCTGCCGAGTCTCCACTTAGCGCAGTTGTCTTCCTAAGCAGTTAGGAATTCCCCTTTACACCTTCCTTTTACCTTATGACGTTTTCCTCAGAGGTTAAAGAAAAGTGGTTAGGAATTAATGGATAGCCCGTATTCTTTTTAACTATTCAGATGCAGCCATATTATCGGTGATTTTTTTTTTTCATGTCTCGCTCTCAAGTGGCAATCTTTTACCAAAAGCTACACTGCCCCCATGGTGTCCAGTGGTACTGCTCCGTTTGGCCTGTATCTGCAAGCTTTGTGGAAACGTGCAGAAATAAGGACAAAATGATTTCAGAGTATGGATGGAAGGCTCCGTTCACATCCGGATCCATATTTAACGTTGAGCATAAATGGGCCTTTCGCCCAACTTTGCAGACACATACAACACCTCTCCAGTTAGCTTCAATTTTAGTGGCTACAATCAGGCAGTGTTATTATGAAACTGCCACATTGATACTAACCGAAGTATCGATCAGAATAACAGCATATAAGTTAACCAGGAGCATTTTATAAGTAGCATGACAAGCAAACTAAAATGCATTAGCCAGTAACCAAGCGTTCATAACAATTACAGAGACAAATATTACCCTGCAATACAGGTTTTACAGACAGTAAGTTCCGTTACCGTGAACGGTTGTACCAAGCATCCAAATTACAAACAAGTATAAAAAGTTAGCTTCAAATTAGGTTTATGTTCACACACCCTCTGTTGATTGTCCCCTGATATTACTCTTGAATCTTTAGGACACAAATATTAGCAACAATAACTTAGCTACGTTAGCCACAGTGCTACAGCCACAATCAACAGGCTATTACCCAGGGCCGGCGCTAGCCATTTTGGTGCCCTAAGCATAAATGCTTTGTGGTGCCCCCCCCACCCACCCACCCCTGACAGAAATTAACAATATCTGAGTATTTGTCAGTTTTGCTTTATTTTACAAAATAAGTTGTCAATACTAATGGTTCAAAAACTGAGATAGAGATAAATAATAATAAAATAATAATAATAATAATAATAATAATAATAATAATATAATAATTATTATTATTATTTTTATTATTATTAAGAGATAAATAACAATAATTAAGGCTTTATAAAACACTAACAATGGCATCAAATACTCAAATAAAAATAAATAATCTAAATTAAAAAAATGCCACGACTATTAACAAATAAACATGTTTTTAACTGTTATCACAGTTCTGAGTAAGGAACTTTAATTACATATTTTAAAATGCAAGCACCAGTTGTTAGAGGCCCTACAGAGGCACACGTCTGCATTTTCGGGCTGCGAAATCAGCTATCAGGTCATCATATGACAGTTTCTGAGTAATTTCCCCATTGATGCTGATGACAGCCAGACCACTTAAACACTCCTGGCCCATTGCTGAGCGCAGGTATGTTTTAATGAGTTTAAGTTTGGAGAAGCTTCGCTCAGCAGAGGAAACTGACAGGGATACATCTGCGAATGTGTACAAATAGAAAAACGGATGTAGCTAACTAGAGACGCTTTATGGACACCAAACTGATTCGCTATCAGCCTATAGTCTCCACAGCTAGCGAGCTTAAATAACGCAATCGCCACTCGCATTTCTAGAGGTACAGCGGTCATCTCTTCTGGGCTCATGATATCCTTCATTTCATCACACAGTTTCACGAATGCTCCCCGAGACATCCTGAAATTCTCTCTCCATTTTGCATCTAAAAAATTCATTGAGCACCACTCTCTCCCACCAGTCCTTACTCCGAACGCACATCCAGCAAGCACGGGTTTTTGGTAGGAGTGGAGGAAGGCCAATGCTGAGACCAAGAGTTTTACGTAATGTACTTGGAAATAAATCAAACTATTGACTGAACCATGTAAACCAGGTTTTTCCGATTATCACATTACTGAAGTACATGAAAACGCGTCAAATCAGATTATTGCCATTACCCGAGTATTCCCAGCTATCGAATTATTGTGGTCATGTAAGCGTAGCAGTTACAAAATAAATAATTGTTTATTAAAACATTGTCTTACCTGCAAGTGACGCGCGAGTATCATCTCGCAGTTTTTTTCTTTTCCTCTTTTCCACCCCAGACTCTTGATGCCTTTTCGATTTCGATGACATGTCCAGATCTTCGGAATAAACTTCTGCCAAATTTGCGATTGAAGCATAATGGAGCAAACTACTTGGGAATGGGGGAGGGGGGGAGGGGGCACCAAAGGTAGACCGATGAGAGGGCCGCGCAGGAGATTAATCTTTTTTTAGCGTAAATAAGCCTACGTTATTTTTGTATTACTTATTTTTATTAACATGCTTTAAAAACTTTTATTTTAAATATTAAATACTGTTATTATTATAATTTTTTTATGGGCTTGATTTTTTTTGGTGCCCCCCCAGGCAGTTGGAGCCCTACACGCAGTGCGTGATAAGCGTATGCCGAGCGCCGTGTCTGCTATTACTTTAGGTAGGCTTATACAGTGAAGCAACACAAAATGGTTAAACTGCTTCCGCATCTGTGACTCACAGAGAGTTGCTACCAATCCAGTCTTTATCTTCAGATTATCTTTCTTTATCTTCAGCCAGTTGTTAAGTGCAGTCCTGCTAGCCACCCATAACACGTTAGCTTCATTTATATTATTTGCTGTTATATCATTACTTACAGCTTGTGGCTCCAAGCACTTGATCGATGCTACCGCTCCAGGTTTGAGTAGCAGCTGAGACGCATATCCTGCATCAAATGATCCTTTATTGACAAAGCTGTCTTCGGTGAAATGCCGAGCACAAACAGCTAATGTTTCCTCTGAGTGTGGCTGTTTGCCGCCAGCAAACAAAAGGCTACCCACTGATTTCTGGTGGCATTGTCTTTTGGAAGAAAAAATAGTTATGCTTTTTTTCGCATCCAAAAAAACACGTATGTACAGCTTTGGGAGACATGCTGATAAATCTATACATTGTTTGATTTGGGCTCGTTTGTGTCTGATAGAATAAATTCCAGGGTGGGCATGCTCAGCGCCATGATTGGCTTTGGCCAGGTGTGTCTCGACTGGACACAACAACCTGATGTCAGGTTTTGCCCAGATCTCGTGAAGATCTCGGGACCAGCTGTTCAGAGAGGAAATCACGTTCAGGAAATCGCGTTCTCGGATTACAGCAAAACCCCTGTATCTTAGGTTTAGAAACTTTGCAGAGGTTGAGTATGGACATCCAACATTATAACATTACTTGTATGTATAAAAAGAAGCATCAGCATAATAGGAGACCTTTATTTTACCTGAATTTCCATGCTTTGGTGAGTACTTTTGCCGAACATCTTGAGGAGGTACTTTTTTCTATTTATTTATTTATTATTAATTTTTACGCAAACCAACACCTGACAACACACCCATCCCACAATTACTAAAATCAAAAATACTGCATAGTATATTTGGTACACTGTGTGTATTGTGGAGGCCGTAGTTTTGGATATGGTAACACACAGCAAACCACAAAAGTATTTAGATCATTTCTTTTGGAAAGTATGTAGATCATTCCTGTTTCAAAAGGGTAATAATATGATGACTTTCAGAGCAAAATGTAATAAACACCACTGTCAAAATAATTAAAGCGCCACAGCCAGAAGATCATCAGAGGTGGGCCAGTAGTCAGGCCAAGTTCAGCCTTTAGCAGCAGCAATTTATCCCAGTGTTTAGCATGCTTGATCATTAGCTTTCACACCGAAGTGCAATAAGCCAGAAGCCAGATTCTGCACTAACTGCCATTTTTCCATGCAGCCAATCAACGATGGAGAAGCTTGCACTATCAACAGGCTCCAATTGTGAAGCGACTTTTGTTTTAGGCAAAACAAAATTATGAGAGTGATTTCAATGCTGCAAGCACCGCAAAAGAAAAAAAAAATTCCTAATTTGCCCATCAAGTATGCATTTCCCATCGGAGGACATAGTTTTCTCCCCGCTGATCAAGTTTTTGGCCGAGTGGAACATCAGATCTGCAAAAGGGACAGAGTACTACACGCAGAAGAGTATTACGAATTATTTTGGAAATATGGAAATGTATACCTCTATGATATTGACTGGAAGGCATTTGGCTTCAAATTGCAAATGGCTGGTACAGTCAAAGTACTTACTCACCAAGAATGTCTGTGGGAGCATTATAATTTTTTTTGTCAGTCTCGACAGTTGGTGACGAACATATTTTGCAAAATATTAGTTAAGTCTGCAGTGTTTAGCTTCTCTTTTGCTTCGCAGAAAGGAATTTGTAGTTCCATAATTCATGACAATCTTCTTATACTGCTGGGTTTGGCTCCATCATCGTTCTTTCTTACCATTATCTCACCACACAGAAGTTCGCCAAACATAGAAGGGAGGCCAGTATGTACGTGTTTTATGGCAGATTTTCTGAAGTATTGGTATCCACTTAAAATTTGTTCACATTACAATGGTCTGTGATGTAAAACAATGATGCAAAATTGACAAAATAACGTTCACAGTTCGAAGAATTGGATAAGTTGTATTTTGCGAAGGAACACTTCTGTGGATATATTTTGTTTTGCCAAATAATCAAAACAAAGGACACTTTTTTGGAAAATTCATTATTTTAAGATTTAACCTCTTCCACCTGGGACTTGCCATTGGAGGGATCATAGCCCTGCTCCCACCTCGTTCTAAAGCGCATTACTTCTCAAAACCTGTTTCCATTTACATTTCCTAATTAATTTCCTTCAGGAAGTCCTGAACAACTTTCTCATAAAGTGCACTCAATTTACAAAAGCAAGAGTAGCATTCTGCTTCCAACTGCTCCCTCTCGAACACATATGCTTTCTTTATTTCTTTTTTCTTTTCTCATTATTGATGACAGCTTAATTTATTTCTTATTTTTATTAATGTTATTATTTGTTCATCCTTTTTTTTGTTGCTATTTTTTGATTTTCAATATAACTATTTTTATTTTTAGTTTGATTTTTATTCGAGATAAATAAATTTGAGAAAATAAATAAATAAAAAAAAATAAAAAGAGTATGCAGGTAAGCTACAGTGTAAAAGGATCGGGATTGTGTTATTGAGATAAAAGTGTATGAATTTTAAGCACCAGGGGAACTTATGAGACTTGCCATTTCCGTTTATCACTTCTAGCGAGGGAAAGGAGATCAACAAAGTGGCAGATGATATCTCTAAATCGTATTACTTTTTAAACAGGCACCCTTATCTTAAACTTTCACAACTTACATTTGACATTTTCATTTACACTGCTGAATAATTGCTCAAGCGGATCACTTTAAGCCCCTCGTTTAAGCCTACAACTGCGGAGTCACATTAAACATTCAAACCAGAAACTCCTCAGGAATTTAAAAAACATTCCTGCAGATTGCTGAGAAATCTTTAGTGATATATGTTCCTTGAGGCCCCAAGTCACTCTACTGTATTTTCACAAAGACAAGCCAGAAACAGCAGATGCAATGAAGTTACTGTCCATTTTATTCACAGGCAGAACAACAGAAAGGCAGACATCTTCCACTCTTTGCCCATTGAGATTATCATTTTCCCTTTGCCATCCCTTTCATAATTTCATGTAACCTCTTGAACAGGGGTTTCAAATGCTTTTCCAATCTGGCAAGTTTGTGTTTTAGACCTCAATTCCTTGTTGTAGCCAGCAGTGAAAGAAACATCAGTATTAGACAAGGAATTGAAATAAGAGGTTCTTATTTTTGAAATAAGAGGGTGGCGCAGCGTGGCGTAGCCCACGCAGTGGTAATTTTGTGTGGTGCTACACCGTGCACACCCACAATGGCAATTTGGTCAACGGACGTGCGCCGAGATGGGTGTGGCGGTGTAGTAGGGGGAGGTGTCACAAATTCATCAAGACGCAGTGACAATTTCGTAAAAAAAAGTCTCCGCTGAAGTTGCGCAGAAAGCTCACCAGCTCCAGCATGGTTTACTTTCTGCGCAGTTGTAATTTGACTGACTGGCGCACAGTGCGCACACGTCACCGAAACCTCACAGGCAGGTTTCCAGAATGTCAGGCACATTTCAATGCAATAAATAATTACAGCAAGCACTATTTAATGTAACTGAATCTGAATCAGGACATAAATTATAGTATCTAATCTGACATCAGGATAATCGATATAAAGGTGGTTGGTACGCCTAATGCAAACTCGACCTGGCTTAAACAACGCAGCTGAATCTGCGATGCAAACTAACGACTTCACATCTTTCTCAGCCAACCACAAACTGCCGACATAAAATGCTTGCGTTTTATGCTCAGTAAAGCTGCTTGCACCCTGGATGCAAAATCCAAAATCAATGCAAAGATGCGAAGACACTCATGTATTCTAAAAGATTTAAAAGACTCAGTAGATTTGAAGAAATTAAAAATAACAATCTACTGTCGGGTTGGGAGTTATATTGAAACCATCCGACTGTCGGACACGGAGATATATTAAAACCAGTAGCGGCTCTAGACCCGGGAATGGCGGGGCGCACTCACGTCCCTTTATGACAATTAGTCCTGGGTAGTTCGCAATCATTTACTGACGCATTTTCCAATTATCGTACTTGGCAACTTAAGACACGGTCTCTCCAAATGTGATCAAACAGCGATGAAATCATGGGCGAAATTCAGCTCAGTGGCGGAACCTGAACTGAGAATTGTGACAAAACATCTGTTTAAAACAGTCGTTAGTCCTGACCTGTTCTCCGTCATTTTCATGAGTAACCGAAGGTTCGCTCCGAGAGCACTCCGCAGTTAACAGCTGCTGCTTGTTCTCCCCGATTACGTAAGAAGACAATCATTCATCTGGACGCTTATTTGCTGTATTTAAATCAACGTTAGTCAAACTTGCATACCTGACGACTCTCACGCAAACAGCTTGAGCAGCACGCTGCCTATTTAACTGCCAAGTGCCACTTTTTTATCAACCCACACAATACCGAGAGTGAAAGGCGATATTTAACTGGAACACGGACCTGATCAATCAACGCGAAGCACTGGCCTATTAATAAGTAAATTTTTTTTCTGTACTGATTTTCGCCCATGATTTCATCGCTGTTCGATCACATTTGGAGAGACCGTGTCTTAAGTTGCCAAGTACGATAATTGGAAAACGCGTCAGTAAAGGAAAATGATTGCGAACTACCCAGGACTAATTGTCATAAAGGGACGTGTGTGCGCCCCGCCATTCCCGGGTCTAGAGCCGCTACTGATTAAAACCCTGTCTGACTTTTGGACATGTGGACACTGCGTTCAACGCAGCAATGCAATCTGCCGTGCGAAAAATTTGTTTCGCGTCCAGTATGCAAGTAGCGTAATACTACTATTATTGTCACTTAGGTTTAATCGTTTTTTGTGAGGGAAAGGAATACAGCATGATTGTTATGATCTCGTACTGAGTTAAGATCAGATCTGAGATAAGATATTGAAAATTGATGTGTAACGTATCTTGCATTGTTATCCATGCATGTTAATCCCAAAATTTTAAGCAGCAACAGGGTGAAATAATAGGAAAACGCTATCCATTTTTTCTCTTACCAATGATGCAGGCAGAAAATTTAAATGAGCAACAGTCGTATTTCATTCCAACTTCATAAGTTTGAATGATCTGACGTTCATTTTGAAATTCACACACATTCACGCAATGATGAAGTATTTGAGCGCCATCCAAGACACGATGTCCCTAGATCCTTCATTTGTCTTCATTAGACTTGATAAAAAACTAGGTTTATTGATGAATAACCTTTACATGACAGATAAGAGGGGTTGACATGGTGATTTAGAAACATTGCCCCCTTGGGTGCAGTATCTCCACAGACTGAGTGTGTGTGTCTGTCTGTTTGTGTGTCTGTATATCAAGATAAATGCCCCCGTGCAGGAAAGCTCTGGAACATTTTTTCTACCACCAGGGTTCTGGGGCTTTGTAGGGAAAGCTGTGCAATTGTGGCAAATGCATCCCAGCAAGCCAGTTCTCAAACCATTACAATAATCACACCATCAACCAACAATCTTTGTTTTGTGAGACATCAAATCTGATGGTGCTTTACTTCAATGGGCCAACAAACCTCAGCTTGTTTCTCTTTCCCCAATTGTGACAGTGTCTGAAAGATAACTGGGGTGACTGCTTCAATACCCATCCACAGGAACCACAGAGGTTCCCCAGGTGTATGAGATCAGGAAAGTAATATTTTCCTTTCTGCAACTTCAGAGGCCACTCTTGTCTCTTTTCTTCCTTGAGTGTTATTGATCTGACAGCATCAGGGCTTTCCCCCATTCACTCTCCCTTTCTCTCCCTCACATACACACAGTACTTACACAAATTGGGTGACTTACCATCTGCTTCAACATTACATGTCAGGATTTTTAAATGAGCAGGCAGAATTTTCAATGAAAAAAAAAACAGTTATGTACTGATGCTTTACTAACCTGACTTCAATGTGAGTTTTTGTTTCAGTTCAGAGTAATGCACTCCCTTTATCCACATTTTACATACCCTGTATTTGTCAGCACAAAAAAATGGTTTTTATTTGCAATACCTTTTTTCTGCTTACCCAAAAGTAGAGAAATTTTGTCATACAAAATTTAGGCAATTTAGATTCATCCTTGAAGTGGCAGTCCCTCCAAAGAGGTAATTAGGGTATGAATCCCCAAGCCTAAAATACTGAGCACTATACTATACTGTGCAGATAGTTTTAGAGATTTATTGAGTTCCCCCAATGCTGGTTGGACAGGACTCCTCAGACTGGTATATTTTTAGGTTCACAAATATGAAAAATCTGAAACATTCACGAGAAAAATCTAATTCAAAGTATAATACCAGTGATGTTAATGAACATACATTAAGCTCAAGTATTGTTTAATTGAGAACTACAGTATTTCTGCTAAACTATGAAACCAGATTAGGTGTACTATAATGAATATTCAAATGAGAATCACTTGCAGACATGTATTTCACTAATAGCTATAAAAGTCGTAATACTTTGGAGACTGTGCTATTCCTCACATCCAGTTGTACTCTACCTAACATACACATATAAAAGCATAGTTAAGACCTCTTCCACTCCAGAGTTTCCATCCGAGGGATCCTGTCCCTGCCCCCACTGTTAAGCTCTGGTAGGGAAAACACTAGGAACTCGGGGCGGCGACAGGAACAGCTTGAAGCGGTGACAGGAACAGCAAGGAGTGGCGACAGGAACATCTTGGGGCTCGGGAGACGAATTGAACACTTAGGGCTCGAGACATTAGGGGGCACCAGGGGGCTCAGAGACGACAGGCAGGGCGGACAGGACTGGATGGCACAGCTGGCAGGAAGAAGGCTCTGGAAACAACAGGCGGGGGGCAGACTCAGACGGAACTGGAGCGGGAATGGCAGCCAGGGCAGGCTGGGCCGGAGCATGATGGCTGGAGAACACAGAGAACATAATGAAGACCAGAGGGAAAGTGCACAGGGGCAAGGAGTGGTGAGGCGCGGGCGCAGTGAGATCTGAGACTGGCTGCTTGCTGGAGACAGATATAGGACAGGGGCACGGGCAGACACAGGTGCAGAAACTTAATATAATTAACGAGGGGTGGAACATGAGGGAAACCTAATTACATGAAACAAATAAACATTAACACACAGACGAGGACCACAAGACAATCCCAAAGACGGGATAAATAAACGAAATAAATATTTCACAGTGGATAGAAAGAGACAGGACAGATAAGATAAATGCAGAAGATTCTGCTGGAAAACACAGCAAAGCCAGTGAAAGAAAAGCAAGAGGCGGAGACTAGAACAGGGCGAATGCTGAGAGATCGTTAGTCAATTAGTAAGTGCAGCTATACAATCCCGGGTGCCCGTTAGTAGGTTAGTCTAATATACAATGTTATTTTGGTTAGTAAATTCTAGAAAATAACAAACTGTTAGTAGGGGTTAGTAAGATAGCAACAGCAAGGGGAAATTAGTAAACGAGAAACAAAGGAAGGCTGAAACCCAGAATCCATTAAATCACCCGAAATAGTGTCACAATCAATTAAGACAGAAAACTGCTTCAAACAATGACGCGACCGGGGAGAAAGCAAAGACAGTACATGGGTAAGACGTGGACTGGAATAACACGGGAGAGGAATGAAATGTGAACACTAAGACATGGACTAAAAACCAACATCACAAAAATAATAAAAACCTAAAATTGACTAACCAAACACAGACCCACGGGACAAAACACGCACCTCGCCTTTAAAGTGCATTTCATCTCCAAACCCATTCTCCTTTAGGTTTCCTAATTACCAACTAAGCTTTAATATCTTAAGTTGCGAGGATCAATCCGTATCCATTTCCCTTCAGCTGGCATTATTGTCCATTGTCACAATTATCAAGCATTTTATTACCACATTAATGGTAGATCTAACATAAAACATAAATGGCTTATGAAACTCTTGAATTCCTGCGGCTCACAAAAAACTATTTTTTCCCACATTTCCATCCGATTGGCTTGATACGATTGGCTTGAAAACCTTCTTTTAAAATTTGGGTTTGCTGACTCAGGTCTGCGTGTTAAGCCCGCTTATGAAAAAATAAAAGTCTGTCTACAAACAGTGACATTACTATTATGCAGGTTAATACTCAACTTATTTCTGAGTTAGAATTGGGTAATAGATTGAATTAATTTACTGAGCAAATGGACCTCCAGTACGCTGCGTTGCCATAAACAAGACAAACAGCTATGCCTCCACAAGGAGGGCTACAATATGAGATTGCATGGATGGTAGTTAACTGAAATTTCTTAAAATTCCGTCTTGAAGTTGAATATAATGCAGTAAATCCTGCTGAAGGTGGTATTTAGATTAGGTTTAGATTTTGTTTTATTAGATAATTGCTGTTTCAGAAGCTTGACGGTAAAGACCTCATGGATGACTTTGCCACCTTCGATACATGGCTTGTATTTTAAATTGTTTTAAATGCATGCCATTCATCAAACTTTACAATGTAGTGATAATCAATTTACTCGAATATTCAATAACCAATGCTTTGATTAAAGACACTTTGGTAATTTAATAAGTTCATTATCATCGCTTGGCACGGCAACCAGTTTGCAACTATGCTACCCTGCAAATGCTGAAAACATTAAGATTAAGTACAATCTTGAAATGAATTAAGTTGCACTACTGAAAAAAACCTAGGATGGGAGATGGAATTCAGAGAAAGCACTGGGTTAATTCATTTTTTAAATTAATATTTGTTTTTTGGGTTTTTTTGTTTTTTTGCATCCATAAAATATTGTAAATTAAGTGCATTATCAATATAGCCCTTCACTGATCTGTCATTTCTTAATACTTTCTCAATAGTCATAGGCTTATATATTGGTCTTGATCATTTAGTAAATACATTTAGTGATTAATCAAACCATCTTGAACAGGAACAGCTTGAAAGCAATTATGCATTTAAGGGTCAGAGGCTCACGGCAAGACATGTGAATATTAGATTTGCAAAAAAGTATCAGTTACTGACCTAAGATGCGACACAAAAGTTACCTTTTTTCAGGATATTATTTGATTATATCTACTCAATTTAATAAATTATTTTTTGCTATATGGAATATGTATATTGTGCTTATATAACAGCTTAACATCCTTTGAATGTGATGTTAAAGTTGTCATGTCTTGGCCAAGCATGCGTAGTGGGTGCTCATAGGTTCAGGGAGATACTTTCAGTGAAAGTTGATAGCTCGCAAAATCCAAGTCACCTGTGCAGCCATCTTAGTCTGAGCAGCAACCCACAAAGAGGAGACAATGTTTTCAAGTGATATTCATTGGTGTCCTTTTTGCAAAACACGTCTGCATTGCTCATTCAAGGCATATATTCATTCACCTTTGTCCACTTCCAGGGTAATGGCCAGCATGACTTGACAGAGCAGCACACCAAAAAATGTCTGAAAGTTAAAGGCAAAGAAAACCCTTTTGCCAGCTCTTACCAAATAAAAGTGCATTGCCCCTACAATTCAAATATATTCCTGGGTGATATTTGAAAAATTTTAAGGACTAAATCAGCTCAAGAGGATCAGATTTATACATTGTTGCTAGAGTGCCATCTTTGTTGGAGTCAGGGTAGCTAGCCGCATCACCAGGACACTGGAACTCTTGAGTGTGCGGAGGTCATGAATGAAATAAAACCAGTGGTGTAGCGAGGACTGAAAATTTGTTGGGGCACAGGACTTTCCTTTAAAATAGTTTTAAGTCATGACTGATTTGCAATCATTTTCATGATTAACAAGAACATTAACACCAAGAACACTCCACACTATCAGGTGTTGCTAGTTCTCACCGTTTAGGTAACTCCACAATCATTCATTTGGACACGTACTTTGGTGCATTTTAATCAACTTTATTCAAAATTGCATAACTGTCAACTCTCAGGCATATGTCTCATGCTTTTTAGTGACATATCTCATTCTCACGCCGTAGTTGTGTCAGAGTGTCAGAGCATAAAGCTGGTGCACCGCTAATTTTTTTTCTCACAGACTGCATTTGTGTGTTGACTGAACCAAACCAACTTTAAACGTATGGTAGTTTCATGGAACTAAATCCCAGCCAGCAGAGTTCATATCACGTTCCTTCCCTTTCTAGTTTTTACTTTTGTTATGTGCCCTATAAATAATGTCATACAACTTGATGTGGCATATTGAGAGGGGGAGGGTGACTGGGTATTTAGACAAATGTGAATATTTTCATTGTGCGGGGAAAATATTAATGATTAATTTTTGTCTCGAGTGCTGGGTTGGTTTCAACTGTTCAACAAACATGACCTCTTCCTAAATCCCACCACACACTGTGTGGGGTAGGTAGCTGACGTGAGGGGCCCACTGTTGGATACCCCCCCCTTCAGTGGATCAGGTCTCCCACCTTCTTCATGAAGTAAGTCTATTCCATGCCTAGTGGCTCATCCGACCCAGTACTTGACCCCAGCTTCAGTAGCATGAACTGACTAGGAGTATTGCTACTTCCCCTGGATGGCATGCTAATCCATCATGGGTTACTGCACCACCACTTAATCAGGTGTCCCTGGCAATTTTCCAGTATCCAATTCTCCACCTGGGTGGAGTGAGGCACGTGGGAGTGAAGTGTTTTGCCCAAGACCACACCATGAAAACCGTGGCAAGGACTCAAACTCAGGACTTCTTGGTCCCAAGTCAAGCTCACGTAACCACTGTACTACCGGATCTCATGTTATTCGTAATTATTAATCATACAAAGATCTCTCTCATTTGCAATGTTAGACATTAAAACATTGAAGACTGAAGCACATTTGATTGAATGTTTACTTTTTAAAAAAATGCGTTTGTATCTAAATAGCCATTAACCCATTCCCTGCCTTTGACAAGATATTCCAGCAATCAAAGTTTACTCTGTGATGAGGTGATGGCGCAGTTACAAACCTGAAAAAATAGACATCGACATATAAATGAATATTGTCAAAAAAGCTGTCGGGGAAACTTTTAAAGAACATACAAATAAATCCTTTCAGAATGTGATGATTTTGTAACGTCATTCTGAAATTGTAGCCGTTGAACTACATTTTTTATAAAGGCAAGAGAACTCTTCTTTGGGGTGGTGCTAGTTTTTTAATGGATAGATTTGGGCAAGGGAGAATGGGGAATTTGTCTCCCACAGCTTCTTATTCCCTTCTCTGGTCATTCATTTTTATCACTGGTGGGGGCAGATTTTATCCCACCTTCAGTTAGCAATTTTTATTATGCATTTCCTGTGCCCAACAGCAAATGGAGCAGCAATATATTAAGACTAGGCTACTCTCCTCTAGCCTTCTTCTCTAGCAAGCATTAACATAGGCTAGCTAAGGAACAGTAAGATTAAATGGGACGAGAAAGGATTTTTATCATATTTTGTGATGCAAAAGGGGCAGAAAGGAAAGCCAAAGGAAACAACAGAAAGCAAGACAACAAGGGAAGGCAGAAACCATCACCAGAGCAGACTGTTCTCCAGAGCTTAGGTGATGGAATGGATGAGTATTTTATTATAACACAATTATAGTGGTTGATATGCTGCTGGCCATCAGTATATCTTTGTTTACTTTGAATAAACTTAGTGCTGCGTATTGTCACTGGCAGCTCTCTTTCACTGGAGCTAAACTGATTATTATTTTATCTTGTGTTCCAGGGTTTTTTTTCAGCCTAGCAGCCCATAGGCCCAGGCCTGCATGTGAGTCATGCATGACCAGTATAAATCTAAATCTGTTACAACTTTAACATCTGCCTGGATATTTGGATGATGCTCAAATTTGACATCTGCCTGGATAGTTGGATGATGCTCAAATTTGCTCTCTTGTCTGTGGAGTAGCCTAACGTTCCCCATATGGCAAAATATTTGAAAGTATTGACTCCAGGGTTTGTAACTTGATTATTATCTGTGCTTTTAAAATTATATTGAGAAATATCCTGCAGTTTTGATTCAATCTCATCTGTGTTTTAAGGCTGAATTTCTACATACAATTTTAAAGCAAATCTGCCACTTACGTCCAGTTTACAGCATAGTGCTCCGAACTGAAGTGCTCATCATCTGTGCATACTGAGGCACACACTCAGAGGAAAACACAAGAGCCCGTATAGAGCAGTTATTTACCCCCCTTAAGCCACATTTTGACAGACATATCCATGCACGCCATGAAGAATAAAATTCCATTGCTACATTGCAAGATATTGGTGACAATTGCATAAAAAGAAGGAAAAATGCTTGTAGTCAAATTAAAGAATTAGTAGGATCCTAACTGATGAAAACTAACTGACACGCAAGGCCCTATTTTGACAACCTAAACACTGTCAGCCAACACAAGTGCTAATGGTAATGCAGATCAAAAGTGGGCATATCTGTCTCCATTGCTGTAATTTTGTTACAGGAGGCGATTGTGCAGCTGAGGCACTGTTATCAAAAGGGTTTGACTGAGAAAATTAATTACCTGTGGGTGTGGAGAGGCTTTGGTACCATTAAGGCCATTAAGATTAGCCACTGCCATTCCCTTTTATTAAAACCAGTGCATTAATGCCAGAGTGATTTGGCAATTTTGTCTAGTGAATAAAAGGTACCCAACCTGCCTTAGCACGGATTTTGGTCCCTGTGACAACTGCGCAACAAACTAGTAATGGGTGGAGGCGTTTGGGGGACTGGAGGTCAGTTCACCAGGTAATGTGTTATGCATGAGCATTTTGGTCAAAATGTGGCCAAGGATCAGAAATTACTGTGCTAAATAGAAATTGCTCCTAAATAAGACAATAGTTTGTTAACTGCTCTGTGCAGACGTAGATGGCAGCAGACAGGGAGCTGCTTTTTTATGCACAAAGTTACACTATCCTCTCAATAGGTTGTATACCCAAGGAAACATTGCCTGTGAATGATTTAGAATATGGACGAGTTAAGTCTCATCACTGTTTCCCAGGAATTGTGTGAATAAACCTCCTCAGCCAAGCCTAATGTACAAACTGCCTAATATACTTGCCCATAGTATCTATCCAGCAGTTAATAAAAATGATCTCTTGTGAATAAAAAAATCGTTGTCCTTGCCTGCAACCACTTCAGCCATAATAGGCTAACGGTATTCCCATTAAGTAGTGAAAAAAATCAGTTTTCTGAAGCAAAAATTCAACATGGTATTGACGCTATGTCATTCTACTATCGATTATAGTCATCAGATATTAAAAACATTAGATTTCATGTCATTTATTTACGCATAGATTCATCTCTCGAAGAATTAAGTTGTCATTTACAACCTCATACGATCTCTCATGGAAATGCCGCCACTTGAAAGCTTACTATGGCTTATCTGTGTAATACACAGTTATAATTCACCCCACATGAAACTTTCCTGGTAATTATCTATTGATTGACACATTTTCCAATTCCAGACAGTATAAAATTTCCACAATAATTGAAAGACATTGATTTGACCCTCAGAAAAATATTTAAACCCTTGCATAACAGCAAGTTAGGTTGAAATTCTCTCAACTTCGCGCAGCTGAAAATGACATGATTGCATTGGAAGAAACACTTGTAGAAACAATCCTCGAGTGCTCAGGTTATATTTGTGAGATGGAAATGCGATTTGGAGATGAAAAATGGCTCAGGATAAACAGGGCTCTTAGCTTAGTGGCTACTTTAGGCATTTAGGCTAAAAAATGGTAAAAGGACGTCTTTACGAGTCAAATTTGAATGTCAGGGCTGATGGACACTTGGATTACGCCACACAAGCAGCATTGAGGCATTTTGAGTTTTTTGGGTCCTATTGTTATCCTACATGTTCTTCTTTCTTCTTCTTCTTCCGAAGACATCATAGTTAGGAGCGAGAAAGCACCAATCTTTGCACAAAGGTCCAGTCCCATGTCAGATTGCCTCAGCAGCAAAAACAGGCCAACAGTCCTGATGGTGGCACTACAGAAAGCCTCTAAAGTTCAAAATTTAGAAAATTCACTACATTGCAAATTATGAAGTTTTTTTTCAAAAACTGTAAAACTTATTATCCTCGCACAGTTTTTGCTCAATTGGCACCACACTTGCTACAGAGCATCTTCAGACTGTCCTACGCAAACAATCCACACAGATTTTTGATTTATCAAAAATTGAGCCTACAGTCCATCAAAATGTTTGACTGTAAACAGTATTGTAAGCATATGCCTGCAAATTCTTGCTAAATACATTTTCACTGTTAAAAAAAAAGACAAAATTTTGGAGTCATGGTAGATGATGTTTGGAAAATATCAGAATTTTTTCTCAAAAATTGAATTTTTTTACAGCATTTCGCTCTCATGCAAACAATTGGAGCCAATGCAAAATGGCATTTTTAAACATCAGTTTTTTCACTTAAGGAGCTAATAAATCATTGTTAAAAACAAATTACCAACATTTCCATGCTGTCTAGATGCAATTTGTGTATTTTTGGATTTTTGTCTTAATAACTGAATTTTTGACAGCCATTTGAAATCTGCCTTTACACGCTAAAAGTTGTTGTCTTGCACACAGGTGACTGGCTTAGTCAATTTGTGAAGCTACGCCTGACATTTCCATTTGCCAATTAGTTTAGTCAGATAGAGGGTGTTTCATGGTTTGAAGATTGTGAGTTCAAGCCTCAACTGATGTGAAATGCACATTAGATTGGCACCTTTTTTCATTTTCCTACACTCTGCTTGTTGCTCAGAATTGCCTAATTTAGCCTAAAATTGCCCGGCCCTGACCACTGTTGTAAATGTTGTTTTTTATGCTTGAAACTGTGGTCACCATCGACTTCAGTTGATTTGGATTTGTCTTCAATGCTGTTTTTCTTTGTAAACTCCAAAATTATTTTGAGGATGAAATAAATTCACAGATCCTTGCATTAGCCTGGCGGTGAGTCCATGATAAGAGAATTTTGAATTTTGTCTGAATTATTCTTTTAATACACGGCAACATAATGCTACATTTGGTGAAACTGTGGGCTGAGTGAAAATTATTTCGGGGTCACAGTTTCATGCAAATCGGCCGTACCATCCAGGAGGAGACTGATTTTTAAAGTTTTACAGAAAATTCAAATTGGCGAAAAATCCAGTACAAAGGCATACAATCCTGTCTTGAAAGAACTGGGATTAACTCAGCACAGAAAAAACAGTAGAAAGCCCAGATTCACAGGGGTGCAAGAGCAAAAGTACATTAGAACCTGTAGTCTCAGAAACAGGCAGTTTATGGGTCTTTAGCGAGCAGCTTCTTCCAACAGTACAGAACAGAATGCTTACCTGCTACAGTGGCAGAGGTATGTGATAATGGGCCCTGGTGCAAGAATTATTTTTAGGCCTTCATCCGCCCTACCCCCACAAGTATTCTTTTTTGCCCCCCACCCCGAAGCACGCAGTTCAGTTTAATAGGAACAAGCTCCCAAGCCTAACCAGGGTCCAGGATGGGGACCAGACTTCTTCCAGGTCTGTTCCTCTGTCCAGTTTATTAAGGGCAGGCTCCCAGGCCTTCAGCACTCATCAGGATTGAAACCTCGTTCACTCTGGCAACTCCATCCTCCTGTAGGGCAGTTCAGCTCAGGCAAAGTGTGCACCCCACCTCGCTGTTATTGCAGTATTTATAGGCTGATGATTGACTGCTCAGCTTCCACTGTTACATCTGTGTTGAATGGTGCTCCCCTTCTGTCATGGTTTTGGAGGTTGGCGTTTGTTTGGGAGCTTTCCTCGTTACTCTCGTCCGGGACAATATCGCTTTGCCCACATCGGATTCTTTGGCCGGCTGGCATTAATTGTGGGCGGCGCCCAGACTCTACTAAAGCCCTAGTTCCGCCTCGTGCACCGTTTGGGTAATCATTTTGATCTCGGTTCTGCCTGGCTTGCCTCGCTTCCTTATTTTTTTACAGACGAGATGTATGTCCATGAGAAGCGCGAGCCCCTCTCTCCTGTTCTGTCCGTTTTCTGTTTGACTTATTACTGTACTTCCTTTCTTTCCGGCCACTACATTTGGCGTCTTGAATAACCAGCCATCACACCATCTCTGGGGTTCCTCCCCCTTTTCATGGTTTTCACATGACATCACTGTTTAATGGAAACGCCGACCTGGAGGGCAAAAGAGCAATTCCTCCGCTTCCCTCCAGTCATTTTAACCATACTGCCTAGCCAAAATACCAGTTATTTGTTGTTCAGTAGGATGCAATGACTGATGAGGAGAAAAGCCTGGGTTGCGCTCGCACAGAATCCTGTCCAGAAAAAATTACGTTAAAAAGGTAGGAGGCAGTTATGTTGCTACCGTTACTCGGCTACCATTGAATGGCTGGCTGGTAATCGTAGACTAACAACTAACACAGTCAATGCTTGATAGTTAGCTAAATAGCACTCACCTTTGTATTGAAAACAAAGATTTTTTTTCCCATTCACCTCCCAAACAGCAGCATTATTGACCCATCTTGATTGAAAATACATATAACTACAGTAGGGCTTGCCTAAATTGTCCTCGTATAAAACGGAAATTCGCTCATACCGGACAACAGGTCAAGTCCCGATTTTTCTGTCATGTTTTTCAATTACATAAACATCGAATATACCGGATTTTACATAATGGACTTTCGCGTAAAATCGGACAAAATGTCCAGTCCCGTCACAATCAATTTCCATTAAAAAACACCGATGTATACTGGACAAGCTAGTTTGCACCATGCACATACGTATTTGCAACGGAGCAACAAAATTGAAGGTCGGCTTTTCTTCATTGTTATAAACTGACATAATTTAACAGACAAATTAACGCATATTCTTCATGTTATTTTTACTGCAAGTGGAGACCTGCGCGCATTTGACTGTTGGTTACACTTAACATGGAT
Organism: Gymnothorax reevesii; assembly: GCA_029721435.1. Taxonomy (NCBI): domain Eukaryota; kingdom Metazoa; phylum Chordata; class Actinopteri; order Anguilliformes; family Muraenidae; genus Gymnothorax; species Gymnothorax reevesii. Next base: position 36,843,665 of record CM056578.1, read on the forward strand.
TTTAAACTTATTCTTAAATTACTGTGAAAATAACTGGAAAAAAGGTGCAGGTTTATAACAGTGTATTTGCAGAAACTGAAACTGGCGCAGTTTCATTTACATACTTAAGTTTTTAGTCTTCTTCATTGATCCAAGTTGGAGCAACACACAGCATCACCCTGTTATCCACTGTGTCAGGGCAAAGACAGACTAAATGAAGACAACAAGTAGGTACCGGTACACGCACTCGAGAATGAAGTTGTTCCGATCTCTATACACAGAGAATAGGCTGCATATAAATTCATAGGTGTGTATTACAGATATAATCTGTTGAACACATGTAGCGTATATAATCTGTCTTGTGCGTATAACTGATTTTGTCCGTTTTAAGCATATAGCAGATTTCGCTCATAACAGACAAAAAGAGTTGGTCCAGTTGAATCCATAATATGCTAGTTTTACTGTATCTGTACTTTAGTATGCTTTAATCCTGGCAGTAGTTTCAGGGGAAAGACTCTCCACAAGACAGCAAGCTATATGAAATATGAAAATTGCTAAAGTGGAGCCAGGGTAACGTTAGGGACTTATAAAATAGAAAATGACGGAATTGCGAGGCTGCTGTGTGGAATGTCAAATATTACCCGCTATAATGAAACAGTGTTTTTCCCTCCAGGGGTACGCAGCAATCACGTGACTGAAAACTATGAATAATACCGTATTGCTGTCTGTAAACCTACCTACTCGATTCTACTCTGCCTCTGCACTCTATTCCTGGTGTGGAATATAACTAAACAAGGGGATTGCCGGAGAGTATACAGATTTTCATCTTGTTGTTAAACAACCCATAGTGCCTTGTGAGTCATCCATGTCCGTTACAGTCTTCAGGGGTCAGGAGATTTGGGTTATGACACCATATTTTTCTCAAGAGGCTACCCCCTATGCCACCTTTGTGAAAGCAGAGTTCTTGACAAAGACAGGACAGTTGTGATTCTGTTGTAAACCATATGTTTTGAGTTAAAGAGAGTCTTGGCAGAGGAGGTATGAAGAGAGATTATTATTATTATTATGGTTATTTTTACTTTATTCATAAATCACCTTTCAAAACTACCCAAAGTGCTTCATACATAAGGTCAAATAAAAGGAGACAGAAAAACAATCAAATAAAAAATCACAAATCAACTGCTTGCCCCTGTGTGTAGTGTACTAGTGTAGTGTGATAATCTGATATAGTTTCCTTTCTGCAATATGGCTCTGGTTTTATTTGGTTTAATGCGCAGTTTAATCACACAAATTTAGACTTTTTTTTTTTTTTTTAGAAAAATCCATGATACTGACCAGTGTTTAAGTGCAGGATAGGATCTAAAAACCTCTCATTCATATTCCAGCTTCATAAGTTCACTTTTAGCACTTTATTTCTTGCACTGTATGCTGGTAAATAATTGAAGAGGGCTCCACTGTCTGAAATGAAATAGTAGCAAAGTGCTAAGGCCAGAAAAGAAGCTATGAAAATCTCAATCCGTCACAGACAGTGAGGAGGCGAACGCTCGCGTTTTGTAAATTCATCTTCCCCAGAACATATGTCTCTGTTGCTTTTTCCGTGAGAGATATGCTAGAAGCTCACACTATTTTCTTTACCTTTATAACCCTTCTGTTATTTTCTTGTAAATTAGTTTGTATTAGTGACATTAAGGCGGCTCTAATCCAGAGATCTTACCCAAAGCAAAGCACAACATGAAGTGCCTTCAATTGAACAGGAGTGCTGAAAAGCTTGAGAGGAGGTAACATTCTAAGTACCAGGAATGATGAAATAAAGATAGGCTCAGTAGAATACCTGTGATCTATAAGCAGCGATAACTTAGCAAATTTGAAACAGGACATGTAGCTAATTTAAAACAAGTAAAACCACATTCGGTTATAATGCCCAAGACAGCGCCAATTACAAAATTTGTTAGTGGTGGAGAGGTACAGCCTGAAAAATGAGTCTACAAGCTGGACTTGACAGTGGTCTGTATGTTCCTACCTTTTTTTTGGGGGGGTGGGGAGTCATTTCATCACATGGGAGCCAGAGCAGCCAGGAGACGGGGTCCGTATGTGCACGTGCAGAGAGGGGGAGATGACTGAATAAAGAGGTCTGCCAGATGTGTAGAGCCTGAACATCTGCTGAAGATAAGTTGGGCTGTGTGCTATGTAGCCTAACATGTTCGCACCAATTTGTGACCGGTGACATAGGAGTGCCTTGGGAGAGTGTAGATCAGACAAACAGATGCACTCTGGATCAGTTGTAGGGGTCTAATGGCAGATGCTGGAAGGTTGCAATAGTCCAGTGCCAACACTTGGACCAGAAATGTTGCAACTTGCTGCTTAGTTCAGAGTAATTTCCTGTCCGATAACGTAAATGATAATTTCACTTAGAACCCACATGCTCTTTATTGGAGCTTTCTGTTCTCTGTACAGGCAAAATACATTTCTATCAGAGATGCCTTAATTGTTCTCTTTAAGCTTGCACACTTAGTCGGTTCCTGGAGATACAGTCATTGCAGTCCGTTTTAGCATCTGAAAAAGGGCAGTGCTCATAATTATTATAAATTATTTTCTCAGTATGGGCTAAGTAATACAAAAACAAACTAATAAGCTATGAGCAGTTTTTCCTTGAATGCAATATAAACATATGTAGTATAACCACCTCTCAGGGGAATATTTTGTCTAGACATGGACATTTATTACTCATAATGCTTATTATCACGAAAGCGCAAAGACAAGCTGGGAAAAACCTGAAAGAGGACTCATTATCTACAGTCTCCAAACAGGAAATTAGTGCCTTTCCACAAAACAGAAAGAAATTCACTCAGGGTAGCAAGGGTGCAGTGAGTGTTTTGTTGTCAGTTGGTCATGTTTACCCAGCTAACATCATATATAAAATATCTGGGTCTATTCAGCAGAGCAGTTATATCACCCGTGGCAGCAAGCATTGCACAAATGAGCGGGTTTTAAACAGGCCCACCGATCTGCGAGGGAGCATGATTTTAAGAAGAATCAAACCTACAGCTAAATATCCACATGGCCACTTATAGACCTAAAATGCATAGACAATGAGCGTATGCGGTTACTGACTGCACTCAGATAAACCTGCATCAATACAACAGCTTTCCAGTATGGAGCAATGATGCAACCAGAATTTAGCTTAACTTTGCGACAAGTCTGCAGCATCCTGGTCTCTCAGGTACTGTTACTTTCCGAGTGTATTTGGTGAGACGGTAGCCTCTTGCTTGATATGTACACCAGAAGACGGCAGAACAAAAAGTAGAGTCTAAATCCAGTGGATGGGTGATTGTGTCCCGCTGCTGGCCAGGCCTGAAGGCCCCTGTTTCTCAGCATTGGCAGGGAACTCGCTTGCCTTCATCAATCAACAGAGCGCACTCCTGGACAGACCAGGTTTCTGCAAAGCAGGTTCACCATATTCTCCGCTACCTACATTAGCAGAGTATGATTGATGGTATCTGCAGTTCTGAATATAGAAAAATTGGCCTTAAGTGAATTGGAGGAGTCATATGCTCACCTGCAGCTCCTGACATTAGCAGAAGCTGCTGCAATTAGGAGTGCAACATCTTTGGCAGAATTCAATGGTTGGGAAACATGAGGGCAAAAATGAAGAAAAAAAAGTTCAGGAGCTCGATACAGTGCCTTGTTGAACATACTGTATTAAAGAACATTCTAAATGCTCTCCATTTGATTTTAATTCTTATTTCAGTATTTCTCGGTTTGCTGTTACTTCAAACCACTTTTCCAGTGGATACAATGGGGAAGTGATAAATTTTCCTGTCTGCACTTTGAATGAGTTTATGCTTCCAGACAACTCAGCAGATTCAAGTTTCCTGTCAAGAGCATAAATGTATTCTCATTACTAGGCAGTTGTCATACATCCCAAAATTATTGTTTTTCCATCCACCCATCATCTAGCCGGCTTAGTTCAGGTCAGGGTCAGAGGAGGTAATGAGGCTCATCCCAGCATGCAGTGGGTGAGAGGCAGGAATGCACTTCAGAGAGTTATTATCATCGATGCTGCGATTCAGACGTCATACTGAGCGACAGAGGATCGGGGGTTACTTCCTAAATCACAACTTACAGATCGCCGGGACACTGCAGCAACATCTTCACTAAGACATTGGGGAATTTGGGGGATGGCTATGAAATTCTCCCTCACCTAAGCGTCATATTTTAGATTCCATCTTAAACATGCCCACTAGGAACCAAGCAATCTGTTTTTGTGGGGTTTTTTTGTCCATCAGAATGAAGGTCAACAAGACATTGGCTGGATTTTGTTTCTACAACTATATTTGATTAGTTGGACTCGTTAACAGAGTTTCTTGTTGTTCTTTCACTGGCAGAAACATGTCATTCCTCAATGCCGCAGCCACATGATGGCATCTTGTTTCAACACAGGTTGCGGGCTTTCCTTTTGGGAGAGGTGATTAAATGCCAGACAAAAAGTATTTATGCACATAAACATGTGCACACCGACACATACATCTACACACATGCAAACAAACAGATTCAAATACACACATACATGCACATTGTATACTGATGTGGGTGGGTCGTAAGAACAATATGTCAAGTGCTTGTTGCACAATGTCTGCCATGTCACTAACTGTCAAAGACATGAGTCAGTTAAAACATTCATGCCATATAATAATGTTTCTGAAGACAATGAGTTACATTTGCATTTAGGTGAAAGCATGGGATTAATTTTGATTTAATGCATTCCATTGTGCCACTGTTACATGTTTTGGCTTGAGTCTTTTGTCCTATCATACACATAAATTAAGCAACATTATTCATTGGACTATGACACACTTTCTTTTTTTGGTTCTGTACTGTAGCACTTTGAGTTTGAAAGGATACAATGACAAGAAGGTGTCAGTGTCCACTGCCAGCTTTAATTCCAGGGTGTTTTCATCAATATCTTAGGTTCAATGGTGCAGCACTGGTGGGTAGCACTCTTGGCTCACATCAAGATGGTGGGTTTGCATCCAGCCTGGGGCATTTTTGTGCATAGTCTGCATTTTCTCCATGTGTTAACATGGGTTTACTTTGCATAATCCAGTTTCCTTCCACAGTCCACAGACATGCATGTCAGGCAGAGTGGAAACTCTAAATTGGCCATAGTTATGAGTATCTGAGGTAATAATATTTGATTAGATTCCTACATGTGTTTACAGCAGTATGACATGATATAAATGTAAAATAATGTGGAAAAAGTATCGCGGAACTCATGAAATAAATAAATCCTCCACATATGAGAAACTGTTTAGAAATGGCAGCTCGTTTTGTTAATTATTCTGCCCCCCCCCCCCCCCCCCCCGAATTTGCTTGCACATCCTCTGCTTGAAACGACTGCTTGAAGTCAGTGACACACAGACATCTCCAGATGCTGGGTATCTTTAATGATGCTCTGCCTGACCTGTACTGCTGCCTTCTTTGGTTCTTGCTTGTTTCAGGGACTTCATGCATTTAGTCTCCTCTTCAGTATATAAAATATTCACTGAACAAAAATATAAACACCCCATGCCAAATTTTAGAATTTTTATTAACCTTTTGGGTTATGCAATATATGAAGAGAATCATAATTCATTTTTGTTAATGACTAATCTTCTGATCACCCTCCATGACATTATGATATTGGCATCTGCAAAGGAGTGACAATCCTTTAAACACGTTAGGGGTCAGGTTGAAGAAATTGAATGTTCAATATCTTGTGTGTCCACCATTTGCGTTTCTCAGAGCAACACTTCTCCTTCGCATGGAGTTGATCAGGTTGTCTATCGTGGCCTGTGGAATGGATTCCATTCTTACCGGAGGGCCACACGGAGCTGGTGCACATTATCCGGAACTGGAACACGGTCGCGGACACGTCAATCCAGAACATCCCAAAGATGCTCTATGGGCGACATGTCCAGCAAATACGCTGGCCAGTCCAGAACTAGAATGTGCTCTGCTTCAAGGAACTGCATTCAGACCACTCTGGTGGACATCCCTGCATCCAGCATGCCAATGGCACGTTCCTGCATGGTGAATTTTGACAAAATTTGACCTTTTATTGTCTCCAGTGTAAGGAGTGTCTGGGTACAGCTCTTTCTGTCTGATCACTGTCTGCAAATGCCACACCCATGTACTGAGTGAAATCACTGCATCACTGAGCAAATGCTCACTGACTGAGGGATGGATTAAAAATGGTGCACAAATCAAGAGAAATATCCCTATTGTATAAGTAAAAGTCAGCATATGGTCTCTTAGAGTTGTTAACTCCATGTGGCATCAATATTTGACATGGGGTGTTTATATTTTTGTTCAATGTATGTTAATTTGGATATCCAATCTAGTGATTGACTCAACTAACAAAACCAACATAAGAAAAAATGTGTCACTGTACAATGAAGTATGGTGATTTATTTATTTTTTTCTAATCAGAAACTGCTGCTCTGATGTAAGGAATGCAGCAAACAGCTATTTAACAGGCACGTTCATGTGAAAATTACACTTTTACAGTAAAGCTCCTTCAGAAAATCTTTATATACAATGCTTCTCCATAAATAACGGCGAGTTTGTGAGTATTGAATTTTAGCTGTGGTTACTGGTTACTGTATTGCAACAACTCATTGAAGAGAAAGGTTTTTCCCAAATACCGATGGTTTCCATTTACATGAGCTGCGCTGAATTTGTGAAAAATAATCTTTCACATGGCAAGCAACTATCCGGCCTGAAGTCACCTGCTGTATGGGAGGCTATGAGGGAGTGCTTCTGTCTGAAGAAGCTAATTTCCCCAAACTGAAGCTTACCAAGGAGGAAGCAGCTCCTTTAGACTTCAACGATGGCCTCAGGCCAGAGCTGCCTTTTATCAGTAGGTCTCATATTCATTAACTGGCTGTATTAGTGCAACATTAATTAATGAGTTCCTCACATCCATGGTAAACCAGGAAGCGGAAAATGAATGTAGCGGCAGGAACAAAATCTCCTGAGATGCGTGAGCCAACCAGAACTCTCTCTGCTTGGGAAAGGGCAGGTGGTTATCTTGAGCGTAAAGCTGCGACACAATCACTTCTCCCCAAAACATACTGGGTTTGCAAGCATTCACTCACTTCATGTATATCCACTGGTTATGGACTCAGAGGGAGGTTATGCACCAGTCATTTATCTTTTGAACTTGTTCAAGTTAGAAACATTTGAGCGATAGGCCATAGGGCTTTACTACCTGTGGATAAGGATCAGTTTATGGGGTTATGAGATGAAAGCCTTTCAGATTTTGCATGTATGTCAATTTCTGGACTACCAGTTGGAGCTCTTGAGCCTATAACAACCCAGAAGGAGAAATTATCAGCAGCGTTGTGTGGGCTGATAATAAAGCACGCAGATTCATTTTTTTCATTTTACCATATAGTGCTGTCCATAAGCATTTGATCAGTGATGAAATCTTTCCTTGTTGTCCCTGTAATACAGCGCAGTGAATTTAAAAAGAATCCGTACCAGGTTGAAGTCTGGCTGTCAGCTGTAATTTACAGTATTTATATTTTTACCTAGAACCATGAAAGAATATCAGCTGTTTCTGTGGAGTGTCACTGTCCAAATACTTGCACAGTAGTCCCTTGAATGTGTTGAATTTATTTTTATGAGCTCTGAATACAGTGTATTTTTACCTAGTTGCATCCAAAATGTTAATGTCACTCCTGTGGTCGCTCAGTGCCATCCTTTTAAAACAACCATTTTGTATTTGATCATTCAAGTTGTTGCTGTAATGTAATTTAATCCGTTTTTCTTGCTTGAATCAAAATTACTCTACGTGAACTCTGTGGATATGTAGTAATGCTACACTTGACAAAATAAAGTAAATTTGTTGTCAATAATCGCCAATAATCGACCGTTATTATGTCTCCCCCTGGAGTGAGGGCAAGGAGACATATTGTTTCTGGCTCGGTTCCTGTCAGTGGCAGCATCTACGTTGGCGTTCCCAAAGTGTTTCCGAACCACAACTCAAAAACCGCTCATTATTCTTTTACCAAATTTTATCGGTGCATTGATCAACTACTAAACTGGCTCATTGCTATTTAGAAGTTTCAGGGGGGACATTTGTTTTTATGAGTAAAAACCCTCTTGAGTCTGACCAGGCAGTTTTCAATTAATACTTTTGATGCAGACACCCTAAAACCAAAAAAAAAAAAGATTGATTGATCGAGTTCCATTAGAGTTATAGGAGTTTAAGAACAGAAGTTAGGTGAAAAATCTAGGCTTTGGATCATATGCATCTTGAAACACTGCTTACAATCAGCTTTCTCACCACAGGTCTTAGATGATACAGTGAGGTTAGCTAAAATTCTGTACATAGCCTGCAAATTATATTTTAACTTTTTTTTCCGACTTCATTAATACTAATACTGCTGAAGTGCCATATGAGATGTATCAGTAGCATACAACGTATTTTTCATTCAAGCAAGGCCGTTGAATTACAAAAAATAACAAGGCAATTAGAGATGGCAGACGTCACCCCATTCACGCAAATATTGGTAAGTGCGGAAACAGAAATAAACACGCAGAGCCACTAGATGGCAGACGTCACCCATTCACACAAATATTGGAAAGTGCGGACAGACAGACAAACAAACAAACACACAGAGCCGCTAAAAGCAGTACTTCACGCCCACTCCGTGGGGAGAAGTAAGAATAATAAAAATATGTTCCTACGCAAGGATGTTAGATATTACTGTATTTTGGTCTAAAACAAATGCAGTAAAAATAATCACCGTTTCCTTGAGGGACAGGAAGGACAGCCTGCTTAGCTTCTTTAGCTTCTCTTCAGATAGTTTTTTCACAATTAGAGGAAATGCTGAACCTCAGCTCCTAAATGGGCTTCTCTGTTGGGTGCAAATGCTTTTAAGTCATACCTGTGAGTCACAAGATGAAAAAAGTAGACAGGAATAGATGGGCAAACAAAGATCACCAGTGATGCTACAGTACGGGTGACATGCAATCATTTATTTACTCTTACCATACAATCAAACTGCATTATCATCCTCAGCAACTGACTGTTTATTTGCTAAAACAATGTGAGCATTTGACAGCTCCTCACATTCTTAAAGCCTCGCCCTCTCATCGATGTTAGACACTTTGCACACAGCACTGCTTCGTATTGCTGATTTGGGGGCTCAGAAAGAATCAATGTACACTAGCTTTGCCCACCCATAATAGCATGTAATAACCCCTCCCTTCCCCAACCGCTATTTTTTGGTGTTGAAATCTCCCAGTCTAATCAGTATTTGCACCGTATCATTTTGGACCCGTCAACACGACCTCCAGTGGGAGGGGAGCAAACCGAAGGGACCAGGACAGTGTTTGTCAGGGTATACGGAGTGGGGGGGTGCAGAGGGGCGCCGTGACATGGAGCACGTTCACTGTGTCACACTCCATCACCCCAGTCTTATTACACGGGTGCGTGAGAGCCAAATCACGGCATTATGGCATCAAATTATTACAGTCAGGTCACATGACACAGCAGGTCTCAGCCCCTTGGGTCTGTTTACCAGACTTATCTGCTTCGCAGGTCCCACATTCCCTCACTCCCTCCCTCTCCTTCTCGCTCTCCCTCTCCTCCCCTGGCAGATTCACAACACGGGCTTATGTTTTCCACCTGAATGCTCCGCCGCCCCCAGATACCTCCCCGGAAATGTGCAGACTCTCCAGTTCGCTGGCAGTCCCTGACCGCATGCGCGCACACCGCCCGCGCGCCTGCTTTATTCTGTTCATCCAAGAGCCTGTTAATGCTCTGCTCTTTGTCAGAGGTGAACAATGGGTGAAACCAAGCGGCAAGGCATCGGGGCGAACCAAGCCGCATGCAGTAAGACCTCTGTGAGCCTGGACTTGGCCAGCACCTGTCCAGCACGCAGTATGGTTTGGGGTTGCATTTATTTTTTTTCTTGTGTTGGAACTGAGTGGATTTTCATTTTTTACACAATGTTGGGAGTTCAAGAGTAGAGAAGAGCTTAACTATTCGACAGAAGCTTGCGATTTATTTCACACGAGGACGCAGGGATTCTGCTCCTGTTGTGTGTTAAACCCAAGTTCTGAGCGTGCTGCCCAAATCCAGCCTTGTAAATGGAGGGAATGTAAACTGTTTACGTTGATGTCGAGATGAAAGAGTGAGTATGACAATAAATACAGAATAAAATTTATATTCTCAGAGCATTCCTGCAAGAGGTCAAGACTTAGAAGCTGTATGCCCCATACTGTATAATATTTGCTATTATTATAAAAACTCCTCAGACTGAGCATGAACTTACTGTGCCTTGTGCATTATCCTGATGGCAAGACTCAATTTTGTGGGATTTGCATGAAATTTGTCAGTTCTCCTTGATGAAAGTGTGACAAGAGCAAGAGGACATATTCACACCAATCCTGGCTCAGAAAGCATTTTCAAATGGTACTTTGCATGTTTACAAAGAAAAAAAAAGATAGAAAAATGAGGGGTTTAATGAAGTGTTTCCCAACCTCTATCTCTCGTAATGTTGATGTGACACGTTAACTGCAGGTTTAAAGTTTTAATAACGGAAGACAATTTAAAGACATTAATTTTGAACGTCATTGTTTATTGAAATTTTCTAAATTCATTTGACTCCTCTGCTTTGTTTTTAGACATCTCAACCCACCTGACGGCATAGCACAGGGCCGCAGGATGTGGATTGCGAATCATTGGTTTATAACAACTTTGAGTATTGTCAGCTAGCTAGATACAGGTTAACCTTGAATCTGAACTGAATTACACTGCCCGGCAAAAAAAAAGTCACCGTTTGCAAGTTAATGAACAAAGTCTAAAATTGGATCATTATTGCGGTTATTAATATGTTTCAGATGGCAATAATCATTTTAACCCTGACTGATGAAGTGCGTCGCTATTCATTTCTTACAAAATCATGTCGGAAAACACATTCCCTGATGGTGGAAACAATGTTACAGTATTTCAGAACGGGCAAGTTATTGGCCTGTATTTAGCAAAGAAAACCGTGAATGACAAAACCAAGCAGGAGGAATCATTTTCACAAACAAATTTTCCACCACAAAGTCCTGACCTTTAACATAATAAAAGTTATTGGGATGTACTCAAGACCACCGAGTGGTTCAACCATTATGTCGAGAAGACAAGATCTTGGACAAAAATCATAGCATTTCTGATCGAAAAGAAATGTTCTGGCATTGCATATAGTTGTCAAAACAATGACAAGACGAATATGCGTTGTAATCAAAGCTACAGGGGTTCCAACTAAATTGTACTACAATGGCAGTCATTTCTAGTACGTGCTGCTGGTTGTGCTATAGGTGAATTACTGAAACGATGGGGCGACCAGGTGTTCTCTCCCTTCTCTACGGACTGTCGCTTCACATAAATGCCAGAGGCAGGCAGAGGGCCGTGACCCGTCTCGCACGAGCAGAAATCAGCCATTTAACTCCGGCAGAGGTCACTACGTGTCACCAAACAGACAGTGCCCCTCGCCCTGAGAATAACGAGTCTGTACTACGGATAAAAAAACCAAAACGCCGCACCGGAGCATCTCCTCTGTCATGTATGCATGACAGATTCATATCGGCAAAAGCATTTGGGAATACTGGAGTATATTAAAGGATTGCAGTACGTCTCTCTCTCTCTCCGTCTCTTTCTCTGCATGTGTGTGAATTTGTGTGTGTGTGAGAGTGTACGTGTGTGCGTATTTGTATGTGTGGGTGTGTGCCTGAGTGGGTGCATCTGCATGTGTGTAGGTGTGTGTGTGTGTGTGTGTGTTAGCATTGTAAAAAGAAAAAAAAACACGAAGAAACACACAGCAGTGAAAAATAAACGTATTGGGATAGCACCCATTGTTTGCGGTGATCGGCTTCAGCAAACCACATTCACATTTGCAGTTTAATTGCATATTCAAGGTCATTTATCAAATCCATTTTTCTGGAGTACACAGCCAAAAATACAGAAATATCATCACTGACTGGGTACTTTGAGTTCTGCTGCATGGGTCAAGGGGTGATCCCTAAAGAAGTGAAAGCTGCTAATGAAGCAGCACTTGTAATCAGGATCATTTTAAAATATGAGCCTGTTCACAGTGGCACAACAATAAAAGCCTTTGGTTCCACCCCAAAACATTTCATCGGATTGCCACACATGAATGCAAATTCCTGTATCTGTATACTGATTTTCACATTAATTGTACTGATCTGTCTTTTTATTGGTGCAGTTTTCCCCAGCACCCAATCCTTGCTCATGGCCATACATGGCCAATCAGCTTAACTTGTTTGATGAGCATGAAAACAACGCTTTGTTGATCCCATTTAAAGTGCTGTACAGAATGGCCACGGATGGGGAAAAGATCTGAAGGAGGACTCAAGTACTATGGGTGAAATGGAGCAGCAGAAATTAAAAATCGCACTGACGACTGACCCAGCCACATGTAGCCAAAGAGAAGGGGTGAAATTTGGGTGAGAGACAGGGTTTTCAGGTTTTGCGAGAACAGAAAGTGACCCAGACAGGTAAAAGAGGCTTGAAGTAAGCCCCATTTTAGCAGAAGTAGTGTGAGGGAAAACCTCTAGACAGAGGATCTTGTTTATGTCAATGAACTTTATTTTGTGCAAGCTCAAGTGGGCAAATCGCATACACGCAATATGTGGAGTGGGACTCATCATACCGTATAACAAACCCCAATTCAAATGAAGTTGGGACGTTGTGTAAAACATGAATAAAAACAGAATACAATGATATGCAAATCCTTTTCCGACCTATATTCAATTGAGTACACTACAAAGACAAGATGTGTAATGTTCAAACTGAATATAAAAATGGGGTCCATCCATCCATCTGTCCGTCCGTCCGACAAGTTTGTTGTCCGGGCTTTGAAACTTTGAAACTAATCATCCGATTCTGATCATATTTGGCATCGAGATGTAAAACCACATAAAGGTGCATCATGAAAAACAATTTTTAAAATAATTTTGTAATTTTCCGCGTTTTGGGGCAAAAAGCGACAAGTTTGTGGGAAATCTGTAATGTGTCGTGTCTGGGCTATAACTTTGAAAATAATAATCCGATTGGGATCATATTTGGCATCAAGGTGTAAAAACACATAAAGATGTGTCATGATGTGAAAGATGTAAAGATGTGTCACAATTTTGAAAATATCTTTACAGTTGTTTGCGTTTTGGGTCAAAAAGCGTCAGATTTGTGGGAAATCTGTAATGTGTCCTGTCTTGGCTATAAATTTGAAACTAATCATCCGATCGTGATCATATTTTGCATCGAGGTGACAAAGGTGCGTCATGACAACAATTTGGTATGATTTTCTGAGTTGTCTGAAGCATACTCTCCGGCCGACTTTTTTGGCAATGAAATTAACAGCTTTGCGATTAGTTCAGTTCTTTAGAAATCTAAATGCATATGAACATTCTCAATTCAAACATGCAATGCCAGTTGCGGGGGATATTGCTTGACAATGTCAGCAGCTTGTTGAATTTGATGCCTGCAACACCTTCTAAAAAAGCTGTGACAGGGGGATGTTTACCACTGTGGTACATCACCTTTCCTTTAAACAACTCTCAATGAGTGTTTCGGAACTGAGGACACGGATTCTACAAGCTTTGTAGGAGGAATTCTTTCCCATTCTTGCTCGATGTACGACTTCAGTTGCTCAAAAATCCGGGGTTTCCGTTGTCATATTTTGCGCTTTATAATGCACCACACATTTTCAATGGGAGACAGGACTGGACTGCAGGCAGGCCAGTCTATTACCCGCACTCTTTTACAACGAAGCCACGCTGTTGTAACAAGTGCAGAATGTGGCTTGGCATTGTCTTGCTGAAATAAGCAGGATCGTCCTTGAAGACATTGCTTGGATGGCAGCACATTTTGCCCCAAAACCTTTATGTACCTTTCAGCATTAATGACGCGCTCACAGATGTAAAAGTTACTCATGCCATGGGCGCTAACACATTCCCATACCATCACAGATGCTAGCTATTGAACTTTACGCTGAAAACAATCTGGATGGTCCTTTTCCTCTTTAGCCTGGAGGACAGGACGTCTATGACTTCCAAAAAAAATTTGAAATGTGGACTCGTCAGACCACAGTGCACTTTTCCACTTTGCGTCAGTCCATCTCAGATAAGCTTGGGCCCAGAGAAGCCGGCAGTGTTTCTGGGTGTTGTTGATATACGGCTTTCACATTGCATAGTAAAGTTTTAACTTGCCCTTGTAGATGTAGTGACACACTGTGTTGACTGACAATGGATTTTCGAAACGTTCCTGAGCCCACATGGTAATATTCAGGGGTGCACAAAACTTTTTTGTGTGATTCTCAAGGGAGCACCTGGAGATGCTGCCTGGTGCTCACTCTTTACGTGGCGCCCGTCCAACAGGGTGTCATCATAGCAGCTGTCCTTTCTTGCACCACTCAATATGCATGCGCCTTCATGCAAATTGGTCCATAACAGAGAAAGTTGAGTAAATAAGAAAATACAAATATTTCTTAATATATATACACTTTGACTTGGAAAACAGTAAATATTTCTAACGTTCAATTTCTCCCATTGTGAATGCTAACTTTCGTGCCCTTTTCCCCTCCCCTGTCAGACATCACGTTGCCACATGCCAATTGATTGGAGCAATCAGGCTCTTGATTGAATAACAATGAAATGAGCAGACAAAGTTAATATGAATTTTACATCATTATTTAGCCATTTCTTAATTATTTCTATTTATCTAATCTTTCATTGTAATAGTTCTCTAGGCTAATTTAATTTAAAAAAGACGCTGAATCAATTTATAGTAATGATGGGGATTGTTTTTAAAAAATTGTATTTCACTGTTGATTGGTTAAAACAATCGATGTTTAATCTCAAAGCAGTAATTTATCAACTACCAATGCTTTAGCAAGTAAGCGCTTGTCCACTAAACTCTTGGCAAAGTTCCCAATGCCCTGTCTAATGATTATGCTCAGGATACCCATGTAAAGAGAATGTTACGACCATGAGAGAATGTTTGTTGCTTAAGAATCTCTTTGACTCACTTGTTAATCCTGAGATCCAACATCATCGGGAAACCCACTACAGATTTTAAACAAGCATGGCTGCCAGTCAAAAACAACGTCCGATTGCTCTCAAGTCAAGAACACACAGCCTTTATTCTACAGACGCAATCTAAGGGAACAGTGGATTGTTAATGGACAAGAATAGTTTTTTTTTTTTCCAGCATGGTAAATTAGATACACTGTAATACATACAATGATACAACCCCAATTCCAAAATAGTTGGGACAAAGTGTTATTTGTGAATAAAATCAAAATTTCACAATGACTTTCATATCACGAGCCAATATGTTATTTACAATAGAACAAAGATAGCATTTCAAATGTTGAAACTGAGATATTTTACATTTTTATTCAAAAAAATGAGCTTATTTCAAATTTTCTGGCTGCAACAGGTCTCAAAAAAGTAGGGACATAGGGAACAAAGGGCTGAAAAAGCAATTAATATGTAAGAGAATCAGCTGAAAAAACATTTAGCAAATAATTAAGTTAACTGGCATCAGGTGTGTAACATGATTGGCTATAAAAGGTATGGCTTAGAGGGGCTGTCTCTCAGAAATAAAAATGGCCAGAGGATCTCCAACCTGTAAAGGCTTGCGTAAATAATTGCGGAATACTTTAAAAACAATGTTCTTCAACGTCAAATTGCAAAGGCTTTGAAGGTCTCATCATCGACAGTGCATAAAATCATCAAAAGATTCAGAGAAACTGGAAAAATCTCTGTGCGTAAGGGACAAGGCTGAAGACCTTTACAGGATGCCTGTGATCTTTGGACCCTCAGATGCCACTGCATCACTCACCAGCATGATTCAGTCATTGACATTACAAAGTGGGCCCAGGAATACTTCAAGGAACCACTGTCTGTTAACACAGTCTGTTGTGCCATCCACAGATGACACATAAAATTCTATCAAGCGAAAAGCAAGCCATTGTTGAGCATGATCCAGAAGTGCCGCCATGTTCTGTGGGCCAAGGCTCATTTAAAATGGACTGTAGCAAAGTGGCAAAGTGTCCTGTGGTCAGACGAATCCAAATTTGACATTCTTATAAGAAATCATGGGCGTCGTGTCCTCTGGGCTAAAAAGGAGAAAGACCACCCCTCCTGTTATCAGCGTTCAGTTCAAAAGCCAGCATCTCTGACGGTATGGGGATGCATTAGTGCACATGGTGTGGGACACTTGCAGGTTTTAAAAAGCATTATGAATGCTGAAAGGTATATAAAGGTTTAGAGCAACATATGCTCCCTTACAGATGACATCTATTCCAGGGAAGGCCTTGTGTATTTCAGCAGGACAATACAAAGCTACATACTGCAGCTATTACAACAGCATGACTTCATAGTAGAAGAGTCATTGTGCTGAACTGGCCTGCCGGCTGTCCTGATCTTTCACCAATTGAGAACATTTGGCTCATAATTAAACGAAAAGTCTGTCAAAGGAGACCCAAAACTCTCCAGCTGCTGGAAGCCCGTATTGAATAAGAGTGGGATCAAATTCCAATGGCTGAACTCAAGAAACTTTTCTCCTCAATGCCCAGACGCCTCCACTCTGTGTTAAAAAGAGGAGGGGATGCTACGCCATGGTAAACATGGTTTACACTTTGTCCCAACTATTTTGGAACTGGGGTTGTAGATATAAAATTGCGGGTTTATTATAGAAATGTCTCTAAAAAGACATAGTTTAAGGTGGGATTACGAAGCTTCTGAAAGGTATATGCATGGATCGGTTCTCTTGTTGAAATGGGGCAACGCTTAGCCTCTCAGGGAAAAAAGTAAATAATTTGCTTGTAGCATCCCGGAGATTATTAATATGTAATATACGGTGTGCTTAAATTTCCTATATGACATCATCGATGCTAGAAGGCATTTTAATAGCATTATCTAGCAAGCTCCTGCGATTTTTGTCATATTTAATTGCCCATGAACATAATGGAGGTTTCTGGATTTGGGTTAGGTCACGGTCCAGTAGCCTCCAGAACCGGATTGGTCAAAAAAGTTTCTGACTGATGAAATTCCACTGAATTAGACTGAAAATATTAAAGATCTTTCCAATTAATTTTTAATAGTGCCTGATCTGTATTTGGCGTAAATTAAACACCTTGAAAACGAACGTATTCTTCCAAGCGTTCATCGAAATGGATAATGTGCGCAGATCTTAAAAATCCAAAGATGAGGCCATAAAGGCGGTTTCCGGCAACTCTGTACTCAAACAGCTATGGAGAATACCCCAACAAAAGCCTAAGAGGAGGTGGTTTTCTGGGACAAGTCGAAGTTCAGGAAGCTCTGCGCAGAAACTGCATTCGGTGCTTAAAATAACCAGCACGGACCATGCCGATATCCCCCTGCTTTGATGTCTTGCTAATTACGGTGAAAGCAAAGTCAAATTTAAAAGCTAATAATTAATCACACTTGTCATAACGTTTTCTGTCATACCAAAGATGCATGGAGAAAAGTCCTATTCCAGTAGCCGAAGTAAACCAGTCAAAAATGCCAAACATGTTGGTGCGCAACTGAGCTTCCTTTCAAGTTTTCTGCCGCACATTTTAAATTTGTCGCGCACCAATTATGTGCACCACTGGTAATATCCTTTACAGAATGATGTTGGTTTTTAACGCAGTTCTGCCTGAGGGACCGAAGGACACGGGTATTCAGCCTTGCCACTTACATGTAGAGATTTCTCTGAATCGTTTAAAGTGTTTAAATGAAATAAGATCATTGGAGGCAATAGAATAGCATAAAGACATTTGAAATTAAATTCTTATGAAATAAGATCAACAATCATGAAACACATGCTGTGAGGTATCGATCTGGAACCAAGTGCGAGGACACGGGATTGCAAAAATGAGGTGCTTTATTGAATAATGGGGATAACCCCCGCAGAGAAAAAGGCAACAGTACAGAGTGCGTAATCCAAAGCTCAAATTCCAATGGGGCAGAGCAGAGTTCGTTACCAGGGCACCAATCACAAAAATCGTAGTCAGACAAAACAGATTCGGTACACAAGCGAAGGTTTGAGGGAGAAGCAAACTCATAAGCCGTAGGACAGTCCGAATCGTAAAACACGGCAGCAATCCACAAATCAAGGTTGGGTAGAAAAAGGTCAAAAATACACAGATGCAACAATATCCAAAAAGGGCAAACCAAGAATCAGTAGTCAGGAAATCCAGACAGAATCAGAAACTCAATGAAATCAAGGTGGAGAAATAGCAGCACAAGAAATACACGTGAAACAATCTGACAAGGTCTGGCAGTGAAAAGACACCTAATATACACTTCTGGGCAGAGCACATGGGGAGAATCACAGATGCAGGAAATCAAACTGATTACAAGGGGAAGGCACATGAGGAAGAACCTAATCACATGAAATTGGCTAAAGCCAAAACGCGGACAGGGAACACAAGACATTCCTATAAACAAACATACGGCCCCAGTCACGGAGTTTCTAATGCGCATAGATAATGAGAAACAGGACAGTGCGATCAGGTGTGAGCTTTCACAGAAGATGCAGCAAAGGTAATCAGGGAGAGCAAAGAGGCGGAGACTAGAACAGGGCAAGTGCTGAGAGATCGTTAGTCAATTAGTTAGTGCAACTATACAAATCCTTGGAGCTCGTTAGTAAGTTAGTATTATCTATATGGTTAGTTGTTAGTAAACTTATGAGAAAATAATAAACTGTTAGTATTGTTAGTGGATAGAAAAGAAGAGTGAGACCAGCAAACGAGATCGGAAGGAAGATTGAAAACCAGAATCCAATAAATCACCTGAAGAGTGAAACACAAGACTGGGGCAGAGTGCAATGACAAGACATGAGACCAGACGGGGGAGACAAAGTGCAAAGCAAAATGGAAAACATGAACCGGAATGTGGCAAAATGTAAAACATGGAAAAGTAAACTAAGACAGTACATGACAAATCGAGGTAACCAAATCATAATACATAATCCAAAGAATAGTCAGAAGATAGGCAGTGGTCACTTAGCACATAAATCAATAACATGCCAAGCAGGTACAGAACTTAAACCAGGCATGAAACAGGCAGGCATGGCAGAATCATAACACATGCATTGCTTCCAACTCCTGAATAAACAAAAGAGTGAGAAGTCCGGAGGCATAATCATTTTCCAATTACTAGTGGTGAAATCCACTGCAAGTCACGTGAAACTGATAAGCCTCCATGCACAAGAACTTCAATTCCGTGTGAAAATCTCTTACATGCCCGTTGATTGAATAATTGCTGACTACAGCAGGGGAATGTAAATATGCCAATAAAACTCACGCCAAATGCGTGGGAGTTGAAAGGCATGCACTCTCAATGAAAACTGATCACACCTGATAATATTGAGAGTTATCGGAGTTTCCGTAGCGGTAATTTAAAATGAATGATTGAAAACAGGTCATGACCAATCATTATTTTTAAGGGATGGGTTTGAGCTTCCCCTGTTATCAGTTTAGTAGCCGCCACTGATTAGTGCGTAAATTGGGAACAATGATCTCTATTATACCTTCCTCTGCCCACTGTCCTTGGGTTTCTGGCTTCACTTCAAACTGAGTCATTGTACATTCTGTTTTAAAGATTTATTGTGCTTTCCATGTATTCATCCTGCTTCTCAACTAATATGAGATTTTTCACCCCTTTTCTTTCTGCAGAACTAGCAGACACCAGCAGATATTTTCCCTTTGTATAAACATAATGAGCACATATTAGTACTTTTACATGCATATACCAGGATTTCTATTAAAGAGTATTCAGCGCTGCTGTATATAAATAAAAGAAACAAAAGGTGTTTTTTTTTTTAATAACTTCTGTTTGCTTGAAAAATATCATCTGTCAAAATGTACAAATCTTTGACTGGTTCCGTACACGGTAATAAAAATGACATTGCAATAATACAAGCAGCCTGTATCGGCTGCAGTCAATCTACAAAACTTACTGACCATTCTGTTGTTTAGCAATGAGACAAATTTTTGAAATGGTGGAAATACAGTATTGTGAAAAAATATTTGCTCCCTTCCATATTTCTTCCGTTTTTGCGTATTAGTCAGACTTAATCATCCAACTGATTATAATAATAGAGTAAGATTGCAAGAGTAAACATGAAATGCAGTTCATCAATTATGATTTTATTTATTGACAGAAAAGA
The DNA here is from genome assembly GCA_029721435.1 of Gymnothorax reevesii. Lineage (NCBI taxonomy): Eukaryota > Metazoa > Chordata > Actinopteri > Anguilliformes > Muraenidae > Gymnothorax > Gymnothorax reevesii. Next base: position 36,863,883 of record CM056578.1, read on the forward strand.
GCTATCCAACGCTACTAGGTCTCATGTGAAAAAGTAATTGTGCTCCTTGTTACTAAATCAACCAATTAATCCAGTCTAATTGATCAGTGGGTTCAGTTTAAGCGGACACATCCAGGCATGATTACTGCCTTTGTTGAATCTAAACATCACTTAAATAGAACCTCTCTGGCAATGTAACAGTTGGCAAAAGGCAGCACATAATGCCGCAATCTAAAGAAATTCAAGAATGAAAGAGAAACAAAGCTGCTGAGATCTAGTAGTCTGGAAAGGGTCGCAAAGCCAATGTCTAAGGTGCTGAAACTCCAGCTAACCACAATGAGAGCTACCATCTGCAAATAAAGAAAAACTTAGAACAATGGTAAACCCTCCCAGGAGTGGTTGGCCTACGAAAATTCCTCCAAACTAACATCTAAAGAACTGCAGGCCTCACCTGCCTCAACTTAGGTCAGTCTCCATAATTCTACAATAAGAAAGAGACTGGGCCAATATGGCACCCATGGGAGAGCTACATGGCAAAAACTACAGCTACTGCTGTACACATAGTCATTCTTAATTCTTAATTGACATTCTTCAAAAACATCTGCATGACCAAGAAGGTTTTTGTAATAATATGCTGTGACTTAATGAGTGAATGCTGGAATTTTTTGGAAGACTTGGGTCCCATTACTGCTGGTGTAATGCTAACACAGTATTCCACAATAAGAACATCAAACCCAAAGTCAAACATGATGGTGATAGCAAGATGGCCAGGGGCTACTTTGCTGCTTCAGGATGTAAGCGATTTGTCGTAATTGATGGAACCACAGATTCCGCTATCTGCCTAAAAATCCCTTTGGAGAATGTTTGGCTATCAGTTCGTGACATGTACAGCTCAAGTTCAGAAGGGCAATGATCTAAATCACTCACAAAATTACGCCTCGGATATAAGAAAAAACTTCATCAATCAATATGATGTTTTTAGTGTGGTCTAGTCACAGTCTTGAATCTATTTGAAATGCTGTGGCATGACCTTAAACAGAGTTTATGCTTGAAACCCATGTAATGAGGCTAAATGAAAACAATTCTGCAAAGGCTAGAGGGCCAAATTTCCTTTTTTTTTGGAATTTCTTGCCAAATTAGAGGGCCAAAAGCAATGTAAAAGGCTTATTGCAAGGTATTGCAAACACGGAGCCAAGAGAGCCACGACCTGCTATCACCAGGGTTCAGGGGGGCAATTATTTTCTCATGTGGGTGATATAGGTTTTGAATATCTCTTCTCCTCACATTACTGTTTATGCTTATTCTCTTTGTCTAACATTTCATTTAGTTTAAATTAGTTGGATGATCAGAAACATTTTTAAATTTGACAAATGAGCAAAAATAGAAGAAAAGCCTGTAAGGCAGAATTGATTTCAATGACACAAGAGTGACACCTGTTGGTCACAAATCACACTCCCAGTGCTTTGCTGCCTTTTCATACAGCCAAGCACCACAGAGCAGAAGGATGGCGGCAGCTTTTTCAATCCCCACCAACTGGGGGGACATTTCACACGTATCCGTCTATACATGTGACGCATCCAAACCAGAGAGGCTCTGAGAACTAAGTTATTATGGCTTTCTGCCATGTACTACTCATTCAGAACAATGATTATACCCTCAGTGCCAAAAATATGTCGCCTCCTGCTCCCCACACTTTAAAATGCATTGATGTCCCAGAACGCCCATCAGAAAAAGATGTCACGGCTCACTTAAATACAGTTGTTGGCAGAGGGTGTCTGTTTTCGAATACAACAGCTTTTTTTCTTCCTGGTTCAATGGAAAAGGGTCCACAGCTCTCAACAGTGCCATTCCCTGCGAGCTATTTGGCAAGAAGCATCCCCCAAACTCGCAGCGTAATGTTTTTGGAAATTTGCATTTTAGATTATAGCAGTGTAGCATGAGAGCCAGCAAAGCCGCTGTGATGGGCAAGGCAGGTTGGCACTTAATGCACCGGCGCCTGAGCATGGAATCACCGTGCCAAACTTGAAACGCTCTGTCGGCCTCCCTGATGAACATCCCCGGTGCTGAAATTTGAATGGCGAGCACAAACAAAAAAGTGTAAACAATATGGAGCAAAACCCGATACAAATTAAACTGTGGTGAAGTTCTCCGCACAGTCTTATGTCAATGGGCAACTACAGCGAGCGGATTAAAACAAATGAACAAAAAAAAAAAAAACCACTGAGAAAATGTTCAGGACACATCAGAGAGGCTTTGAGCCACGTACCTGCCAGATGCCAAGTAACAGCGAAAAAAAAACGAGAAAATGCTGAGCATCTGTATCAGTCAGACTGATGAAGAAGGATTTACCAACACTTAACCAAAGCTTGTCACTGTGCCATGTATGAATATCACTGATTCTCTATTGCGACACAACGATGCTGCACATTACAAAATTTGCAAGATAAATGTTGAGACACCAGCATAAAACCTCCAATAGTATTGTTTGTTTCCTTGATATGACAGAAGCCCTTTTATTATTCTGGAAAAATGTGCTGTTCATGACGGGCTTTCCCTAATAAAAAAATTCCTTCCGTTTCCCATTCGATTCATATATTTCATTTAAAGGGGACCTAATATGCTATTTTTACAAGTTTATATTTTGGTTTTTGACTCCCCTAGAATACTCCTGATCGCGCAAAGTAAAAAAAAGGGTACTTATTTTGCTCATACTGCCATCCTCAAAAAACCCCATTTGCAGTCCATAGTAGTCTCTGCCTGAAACGTTTCATTGGGGTGGCTCTTCCGCTATGGCTTCCACTCGTCGTGTGCCCACTTTCTTCTGACTGGCCAGCTCTGTGGAGGGCGGATCTAGGTGGGACAAGGCAGCAGAAAGCAGTTTTCCTAAACTGACACGTCTGCCAAAGGAACCGACAGGCATATTCTGCAATCTAACGCAGTACATGTGGATAAATCTAATGAAATTAACTTGTTCTAATAAACGCAACGGCGAAAGTGGAGGGCGCAGTGCGAAAGTCTGGCAGCTCAAGCACAAATTTGCTATCGGCTACAGTTTGCTACGGCAACAGTTGGTGAGTATAGCGGTTTTACTACTCCGTAGCTCAGATGCAGGGAAAGCTAGAATCCATCCCATATAGACACATTTGTAGAACATGCCCAAGTATAGACCGGAGACCGTAGAAATCCGGTGGGTCTGAGTTTAGAGGGAAACATGGACAGTGAGGAGCAGCTAAAAGTGAACCAACAGCTTATGGACTGCTTCGGTGTGTATTGGGACCTGCTGGTTCGTGTGCATAGCTGTGGTGTGTTGTAAGCGAGGAGAAACGAACAGCTTCCACGCTGGTATATGACGGAGGGGCGAAAGCTCCAAGCTGAACGGCCTTTTTGGAAATTGCCCTGGTAAAGGTTTACTTATTGCTTCGGATTGACCAGCGTTTCCTCGCGGAAAATGGGCGCATTGACTTTGAATGTAATCTGTTGCGCGAAAATTCGTTTCGCGTCTGGTGTGAAAGCAGCTTTATGGATAGTACGCAACAGCTAGAGAGAGCTCGGTTATGTTACAAACATAATACAGGTTTTGCAGACCGTAAGTTCCGTTAGCGTGGACAAGTTGCTTACGTGGTGCTAGCGAATTGATCACTTCTACAGGAAAGGATTACCTATTTAATCTTCACCTTTTTTGGCTTTTTATTAGCCACAACAATTTCTAAAGAGGGATGAAATTATGTCAAGGAAGTGCAGAGAAATCATTTGTAAACCGGTAGAGCTTCTGCTTTGCGCATTGCTTTCATAGTAGCACCAGAGAGCTTGCTCAGACATTTGTGAAGTATCCGGCTGATCCCGGCCATGGATAAGTGAAGCGATCACTAACTCTAGTGGCTACAATCGGGCAAAGTTGATGATGAAACTGCCACATTGATGCTTACCGAAGTAACACAAGCACACCGATCATAATTGTTGCATATAAGTTTACCAGGGGCATTTTTAATTTGCACAACACGCAATCTAACATGCAGTAGCTGGTAACCGAGCGGTCATAACCATAGAGACGAACCCTTGCAATACAGGTTTTACAGACAGCAAGTTGTGTTGTTGTACCAAGCATCCAAATTACAAACAAGTATTAAAAGCTTCAAATGAGGTTTATGTTTACACACCCTCTGTAGAATTTCTCCTGATATCACTTGCAAATTTAGGATGCAAACATTAGCAACAGTAACTTGGCTACGTTAGCCGCTGTGCTACAGCCAGAATCAACTGGATATCACGTCAGGTTGGCTTATGCAGTAAAAGCAACGTACAGCTTCTGTGTCTGTGAGTCACGGACAGTTGCGTCCGATACAGGCTTTATCTTCAGATATTTTACAAAGCCTGCGTTTGAGGCCGGTTGTTAGTGCTAACTATCGCTAGCGGTCCTGCTAGCCACCCGTAACACGTTAGCTTCATTTACATTATTTGCTGTTATATGGTTACTTACAGCTTGTGGCTTGGAGCCCTTGATCGATGCAACTGCTTCAGGTTTGAGAAGCAGCTGAAACGCTTATCCTGTGTCGAATTATCGATAATTGACAAAGTTCGTCTTTGGCAAAATGCTGAGCACAAACAGCTAACATTCCCTTTGGCCGTGGCTGTTGCTGCCAGCCAAAAAAAAAGCTACCCATTAATTTCTGGTGGCATCGTCTTTTGGAAGAAAAATATTTGTTTTTCTTTGCGTCCAAAAATAAACGGACAAGCAGTTTTGGGAGAGATACTGACAAAGTTGCACCTCAAATGATCTTCGGTTCTTCTTTTGTATTTCCAAAAGTGTAGACACTACTAACACATAGTATGATCTCCCGTTGTTAGTGCCTGCTAGAACAGTTTCCGATGTGGGCAGGTCCAGCGCAGTGGTTGGCTAGGTCTGTACTAATTGGACGGCACAACCTGACATCAGGGTTTGCCCAGGTCTCGTGAAGATCTCGGGAGGAGCAGTTCAGAGAGGAAATCACGTTCTTGGATTATGGCAAAATCCCTGTATCTTATGTTTAGAAACTTTTCAGAGGTTGAGCATGGACAACCAACATTCTAACATTACTAATATGTAGTAAATGAAGGATCAGCATGTTAGGCCCCCTTTAACTTTCTAACCTTTTACTTGTAAGCTATGTTTGGCTAAGGGAAAATCGCAAACAGCAAGTTGTTTTTTAGGGAGCACAATGTGACATTGATATGGTGTTGCACATTCATATATATAGGTTATAAATAGGTTAAAATTTTTGTATTGTGAGTCAATAGTGATAAGAAGAGGATCCCTTTTAATTTTGGTGATGATTGGAAAATTTATCAGCTGCGGCACCAAACTTTGCTTATCCCTATTTACATGGCTTATAGATAGCTAGTGCGCGCTCTACATGTACAATTTTTTCTGCATCCTCATTTTTGTTTTGTGGGTCTGTGGTGACATCAAGAGGTTCCCTCTTAATTTTGGTGATGTGGTACACTATGTCAGCATTTGTTGGTTACTTTTTCTTCCTTCTTCATGCATTGGCTTTAAATATTTTGTGTTAGGATGGGGGATTGCTGTCCAAAAATAATTATCCTATTTATAATAAAGATCATATTAATGCGAAAGATGTCTTGAAATAAATACAAGGATGCTGTCCTGAATTGAAAACAAAACATTATCAACATATAAACTAATGTGTTTTAACTGAGGTGCAATTATTATTATTATTACTACTATTATCATTATTATTATTATGTTTATTAAATTTCCATGAATATAAAAAACAAATGTGACTGAGGCCATTTACACTGCAAAATTATTCAATATGACAATTGCATTATTTGGACTGATTCATGCATAGCCTTTTTTTAAATGTTACATACAGACTCTTAACGTAGCCCACTAGCTTCAGAACTGTACTACTCGCTGGTTGCCGGTCTAATGATGACCGATGATTCTGAACGTCAAGACACGGTTTTGGAATGGAAGTTTGGAACGTCTTCCTGAAATCCAGGACGAATTTCATTTGACACTGTATAGGAAACTAGTATAATGCAGCAATATGCATTAAAGGGCATCTTAAGTCGATTCTCAGACAGGACTTTGAACGTCCACTGTTTACAAACAAATCACTTGCTTTTGTTGACATCTTGCATTTTCACATGACTAATTTTATTCATCAAGCAATGTTTTGTGTGCACGCACAGATAAAACTGAAACAAAATTTCAGTTTGTTTGCACAGGCGCGGTTTGCTGATTGGGTGAAAAACAAAAACAATGGGAATCGACTTCCGATGTCCTTTAAATAGTAGGTTAATAACATCATGTCTGTCATTGGGGTCACATCCGTCCGTCCGTCGTCCGTTAACTTTTCATTTCCGTGGGATAACTATAAAATCCCTTGTCGGATTGATGCCATTTCTTAATGGCGTATTGGGAGTGGTTAGTTCCTTACAAAAACCAGCGTTGTGCGATATCTAATATGGCCGCCACAGCAGCCATCTCAATATGCCCTTGATCAACATACAGGCGGGGGCATATGCTACGATCTGCGTTGCTCTTGTTAATCCATGTCTGCTGATGTTTCTGCTGTTTTCTTTTTAAATTTCTTGCCTATATGCGTCCCTATTTTTGGGACTCAAAGTAGCTCTTGTTTTTTTCCCCAATTTGACTGGTTGACGTAGCCGTAAACAGCACAAAACTTTGGCATTTTGATAGTGCTTCCCTCTTTTAAAAAAAAATAAATTTGACGTCTCCAATTCCACCCAAATTTGGAATGTCCAATCCGTGAGTGATGTACAAGCCTTGCTCGTATACAACCCCCTATTGCCAGCTCAAGATAGAGAAACAGTTCGCGGCTTTCCTCCAAAGCACACACCTGTCAGCCCCTGCATCTTTACATTCATTGGTCGAAACTATTGAAAGTTCAGAACGAGGACGGAGGATACCCGAACATGAGCAAGCTTAGAATCGTACTGACGACCGCCCAGCTGGCCAACAGGAGGTGCTTGAGCAACGAACAAGGCAATCATTTTTAATTTCCCTTTCCAGCAGTCCCTTCCCAATTTGCATTCCTACAGCGCTTTAGCCAATCATGCGCTGATCTGAAAAAGCTGCTGACCACTGCTTGTTAGTATGACCGGGGATCGAACCTGTGCCGTAGTAGTCACTACTGCATTGCAATTGCGGCGCATTAACCGAGTGAGCTAACCCGACAACCTTTGATTGTGCTTCGCTATGGAGAAATCACTCCTGCTCCCCATCTGCAGCTCCCGCTGCGACATGACGTCATCTGCAAACAACCTAACACCAATTGTATCTGGTGTCCATGGCCATTATTATGGCAGTGAACAGGCCTACTTTCTGGGTGATAAGACTAATTCCAGTGGCTGCAAGCAGGCCTTCGGTTCTAGCCCTAGCACCCATTCCAGTGGGCAGCCCCTCGTTCCAGGTTCCATCAGAGCCAAGAGGGTTCTTCTTGCAGTGTAAGCCCAGGTGGGGTGGTTCACTTCCTTCCAGTCCTGATCCTGTCAAAGGTGGTCTGCCTCCCTATCATGGTCCTGTCTGCACTGGTCTAAGTCCTAGCCTTGACCGAGCAAGAAATGCAAATGAGACAGATATGTCCAATATTGTTCAAAAAAGAAATGCAAATTTCAGCCTCTGAGAGGGTATGGAAAGAAGCCTTTCCAGAGCTAAATGTGAAATTAATATTGTCATGGATTGGTCCTGCCAGCAGAAGGCAGGAAGACGGAGGGCACTGGGACTATGAACCCAAAACCAAGTAAAGGGACCCACATGCACAGGCTGAGTGAAAATATAAAAACATACTTAATTTAAAGAATTTAAAACAGGGAGGAGCAGCAGCAACCAACAACAGGGCTCCTGGACACAGAATGCAGCTGCACTGCTTTTATACTCTTCACTGCACTTCCGACTCAACGAGCAACAGATGTGGTTTGTTGAGGTGGAGGTGCAGACAGCAGGAGAGGGGAGGGACTGTAGGGCAGAGCCATCACAAATATGAATGTGAAATTTATCTGCCTGAATGTGAAAACTATGATTTTAAGATAAAGCATAATAGAGTGTACGCTAATTTGGTGTTGAGTAAAATTGACAATAGCATAAGAAGGGAATGTGACATGTGAAATGTTCGGACATAATCTTTCTTTACACATGATTTTGGAATGCAATGAACTGAAGCATTTAATGTGTGAAATGAAAGAAAATTGTAGAAGAAAACTAGTCAGAAAACTATTAGTGAAAGAGAATGGAAAATGATGCTTTTGTTTGAAGAATAGGGTACAGACAATAAAGATGGCATAAAAATTTTAAATCATGTTTTAAGTCATGCCAGATATTCAGTGATTTACAGAAGAAATATGGCAGATTTTGAAGAGAAAACAGTTGATATACAAAAGATTTTTATAGTCAGATTAAGGAATGATATTTCATTCATGTATAAAGTTTTGTGTTGCGAGGATTCTAAAAAACTTTCATTAAAGGTTCTAATTTTATCCAAAATTGTAGAGAATAAAATAATTTTCACTATGCAAAACATTAAGCTTCAACTGGTAGGTGAAATTGCCTTTGTATTATTGTGATATAGGTATATGCTTTTCTGTTAGTAAATCTTAAATGCTCTATTTTGGATTGTAATATGTGTCTCTTACATATATTTTATTAATAAGCGCATTAGATTAAAAAAAAGCCCCAGCAAAAGTATTCTGGGTAAGGAAGCTTCAGCTAAAGTATGTTCTGTCCTGTCGTATCCCTCCCGTCTTGTTGCGTCTCTGCCTATTTGCCTGCCCTGTCCCCACCCCCTGCCCCTCTACCCCACCCAAGGGTGACAGGGGGACGGTAGCAATTTCATGTCTTGTTCCACACATTAATCGTCCCCCCCAACCAAGTTTCCTCTAAATCAGGGGTGGCCAATCCTGGTCTTGGAGAATCACAGGGTCTGCTGGTTTTAGTTTTATCTGCCCAATTTAAACATAAGACGCCAGGTGAGACAAGTGTGTAATCAATTGCTTTAATTCATCAATCAAGGGCTAAGTAATGCCAAAAACCAGCAGACAATGCGGCTCCCCGGGACCAGGGTTGACCACCCCTACTCTAAATGTTCTGAGCAAAATCTTCCTCAGTTAATAAACAGGGTTATTTTCACTTTTCTGAGATCTGTGTCTGGCTCTTCTTCAGTAACCCCTAACATATCCACCCTCCATGGGACGCTCTCTATGAACCAGTGTGTCTGAAATGTTTTCATCATAAACTAAGGGCCTGGCTAGAGGATAAGATTCTCTTTCATTGGCATTTGCATACATGTTTTCATTTCTAGAACATCTCAGTGTGATAAGCACTGAAAAGGAATTCTTTACACAAGCACAACTGGCCTAAGGAAGTTGCACAAGGGCTTATGCGAAGCATTTTTTCTCTCTATTTGTATTCACTAGGAAATTTTTACTGGGTCAGATTGACCAAAAATGTACTCCCTGCTTTTATAAGGTGATTACAATAAACCATTTTCATGGACTATAAATGGACTGTTATACGAAGTGTGATTTTTAACGTAACATCTAGCTGTCAGAACGGCACCATCATTTCTTCAACCTTGTGCTCTGCAGATGCCAGAATGAGTCACACAGCAGTTTGACCATCTGTTTAATTTCTCGACTGTAATCCAAATAGTTACAGAACCCAGTTATCAGGTAATAAAACAACACTCACTAACTATTGGAGGGGCAATCCATTGAGAGTTACGAGGACCCTGATACAGCTGAATGCTGCATACAATGTGAAAATCATCACCCATTTGTCCTCGTTAATGCAAATCTTCAAGGTTTTGTACACCCATACTTAATAAAGAGCATTAAAGAAAGTAAAAAATGTATGATTTCTACCTTGATGAATGGAAGAGAGAGATGCGGGTAAGCAAGGCTGACCATCTGTGTGGTCAGATTTAATCTGGCCTCAACATATGAAGAAATCGTTTAAAATATGTGGTCAGACAAGAACAGGTGTGCTATAAGCGCGTTCTGCTGTATAAGTGTTAGATCTGGCATACTGTATGTTCTGTGTCTGTGGCTGGAAAGGTACGCAATGTAAGGTTGAATAAAAATGATGTGCCATGTGCGCTCAAGTCATCTCTTGTATTGAGGGAATTGTCCCTTGTTTTTTTTAACCACTTAATTTGCAATGCATGAATTGCAAACACCCATGTGCCATGTGCGCTCAAGTCATCTCTTGTATTGAGGGAATTGTCCCTTGTTTATTTTAACCACTTAATTTGCAATGCATGAATTGCAAACACCCATGCTCGATTCTGATTTTAAGATCAGATTAAGAGATGTGTTCATACAGCCCAGAAAACATTAAATCTGTTTCACATAAAAGCTAAAAATCTGATTTGAGTCTCTTCTGCCTGGTAATGAGAATGTAGCAAATGAACTCACAATGGGGTCTATTCTCCCATTAGCGCGTAAGTCCTTTTTTTTTCAACTCCGATGATGATTTGAAACTAAAGGACAAGGTAACGCTCAGACAAACAAAGGATTCTTACCCCGCACGCGGAAAAATCAGCGGGGAACTTTAAAAGCCAGGCTCTCTGCACACCAGAGAAGTGTGCACGCAACAGGTGGTAGGCAACCATCACCCCCGGTGCATTTCACTGCACTGGAAGAAGAGGTGGCATCCACTTTTCCTGCAGTGGAAGTGCATGGAGAAGAACTTGGAGTGGATACGGATGAAGGCGTCATGGGCGTCATGGGCCGAGCCAGGGAATTTGGCGCAGATGCTTAATATGCGTGTATCATGATCGCACACTACCTGATCATTAATTCTGTGCCGACATCTACAGTCTCTGTACATATTCTTATTAGTGGAAGGGGTTCTGATTGCAACAATCAATGGCTCCCACAACACTGGGGAACCTGGCTACCCGGAAGAACCGCCCCTTAACTCTTCGTCTTTCAGCTGGTGTTTTAGGGAACTTTATTAAGTGGTGCAGCATAGCATAAACCAACTGTGACACACACCTTGACGCAGAAGCCTGTGATATGTGCATGACATCACCAGCCTCTATCTGGAACGACCCAGTTGCCAGGACCGACAGCGCAGTTGTGACCTTGATGTTTGTAATTGTTAGTAATGCGTTTGTAATTGAACTAATTGGAGAAGAATTGGCTGTTGCATATGATGATTTTGTTTGATAATTTATTATGGTTATGAGAAATGTAGTTTAGAAATAAGGATGAACAATTGAATATTGAATGTCTCAAACTTTACCACGTTAAATAAATTAAAATTAATGTTAAAATTCGGCCTCTAACGGACATCAAACGCAGTATTCCACTTCGCCTTATGTCGGCGCTTGACCTTAATACAGTCCTCTAAAGCGCTTACCAGAAAAAGCACCTAAGCCAGGGGGAGAATATGCGTAAGTGTTTTTTGCCTGAGAAACACCCAAAAACGCCCCGATTTTGGCCTTGCTCTGCTCCAAACCCTTCGGGGCACGTAATGCACAGACTTAAGTCGAGGGGAGAATATGCTTCGGCTGAAAAGCGTGTAGCTACGTGCTTCTTTTGACTTAAGGCATGGGAGAATAGACCCCAATGAGTTCCCATTCCACAGAAAGTGACCTGACAGCGACAGGATGAGGTTTGGCAGCCTCCCATCCCCAAGCTTGATACCCAATTTCTGTCATGTCATCCCAGATCGATGCTTCCCAGCTAAACCAATGGGTATTTTAGGCCATGTTTTCTTATTAGACGTGTCCCAAATAAATGCGCCCCAGTTAGATGAGCGGGAATTTTAGGGTATACACCACTGTATGTTTTTCATTTTTTCATTGGAAGGTAAATACAGGCAATTTGAGCTATCGTCAATACGAAAATAAAAAAGTCCTGATGTTGCAGTCACGCCCCATTTCCAATGCTTAATGGAATAGTTCAATGATTGAGTCGCTTCCAGTCTCGAGGAGCTCCTGAAAGTTACCTTAGCTTGGTTTCGGATGCTTGGCCGCACGGTACCGAGCGTAGAAGCCATATTAAGAAGCTTACATCAGGGAAACGGTCTTTTTCTCAAAGTTTCGTGAAGGGCCTTCAATGGTAATATTCAGTCGATTGATATAATTTCAATGTAATTTTGGCTGTCAAGAATCCTGGATGATGTAAAATCAGTTCTTCTAAAACCTCTCCTGGAGTACCCCCTCTCCCGCGTGTTTTAGATCTCTCCCCTCTAGCAGGAATGATTCTAATGATTTTCTCATTATCGAGCATCCTCACGAGTAACAAGTAGATCATTTGACTCACCTGTGCTGGAGCAGGCAGAGCTCTAAAACATGCAAAAGTGGTACTGCAGGAGAGGTTTGAAAAGCTCTGATGTAGACGATAAGATTGCTATCGTTGAATGTTGTAACGCGCATGCAATAGACCTAAGCTCTAGCAGGCTGCTAAACGGAAGTGTGGTAGTATCGGAAGAGTAAAACATTTCGGCGAAAAAGCTAGATCTGGCTATTTTTTCCCTGTATTGACGATTGCTTGAATTGGTACAGCATTAAATTAGGCCTATGGGAAAGTTTATAATCTAGGCCAAGGCACCTATGCGTCACGTCTAACTGGGATTCGTCTATCTGGGTGCATCTAACTGAGATGCGTGTACATGGGATGAAACCATTTCTGTATGCACTAGACACAAAAGTAGCATCTTAACGGAATGAGCCATGCAAAAATCTCTCATAATTAAAAGAAGGTAACAGAAAAACAAAAATTGTACACTGTCTTTAGTCGGCAAAATGGTTGAGCTGCGAACAATATAAAAAATCAACAGCAAGGAGCTGGAGAGATATGAGTTGGTCTTAGTATCCAGTTAATTCGCTAGCTTGGTAGATAGCACTGTGGCTAGCTAAGGTAAATCCATGTATTGTTCTACTCCTGCATATCACCCGAAAGACAGGAATCTAATGTAGGCACTTTTACTCTTGCCACCTTCTCCTCTCTACTTTCTTTTTATCCTCCTGTTCTAGTGTTTTTTCTTTGATGCCTGCATTTTTGGTGAAATCCATCAGAAAGGCTTGCTAACAAAACAAAATTGCCTACTTGGACATCATAGCCTATTTCCACGAAGCTCCACAAAAGGAAAGCAAAAGAATGAACATTTTCCATAATATTGATGTTGTCAAGTATTTATAAGCAATATAAGCAAATTTTTGACATTTTTTCACTTGCCACAACCTTTGCTGATTGGTGTAAATCACTTATGCGTAGACCCAAAACCCACTCAGTTCTGGATCATTCCAGCCCAACTCAACCAGTATTGAAAAAGTTTTCATGGGCACCATCTCAGATTTGGCTGAAAATCACACCATATGTTCATCTATAGGAGTAATGAAAAACCTCCAAGTTTTGAGTCAAATCTCCAAGTGGTTTGGATTTTATGGCCCCTCAAAATGTAACTGCCACGCCCCTTTTTCATCCCGCGAATTGTCACGTTCATTTTCATCCGTTTTTAGAGGTTTATAACTTGAGTTCTGTACTATATACATGCCTAGAAATTGGTACTCTGAAATTGGTCAGAATTTGGCCAGGAGGTATAAATCAAAAGTTATAGGCATCTCAAAAAACAGGACTTTTGTTGGGACGGATTTGTATTTTTCACTTTGACCAGCCGCTGTGAGCCCCCCCACTTGGCCAAGACCTGAATTTTCACTTGTTTGGTGTAATATAGGAAAGAATCATTAAGTACATGCAAAATAACTTGATAGAAACAACAAATAATTGATTTGGAGGGTTCTGAATATGGTCACAGCTCAAAAAAATACCCCATGACCCCGGTAGTTTATTCAAAAAAATATTATTCATGCAAACAGTACCTCAATGTTGTTTCCAGTCGCCTCCATCTCGAAAGTCACGAAAAGTCGATTGACGAGCACAAACAAATAGATTGCAATCTGTTCCCCTATCCTTCCTGTTCATTCATGCTCGTCAATCAACTTATCGTGACTTTCAAGATGGAGGCGACTGGAAACTAGCTCAAGGTACTGTTTGCATAAATAGTCTTTTTTAATAAACTACCAGTGCATTTTCAAAGTTCTCAGTGCCCTGTTTTAAATATCAGGGCCTCGGAATTCTACCAATGAAGTGTGGAGCTACTTTGAGCCTTGTTAATGATGAAAAAAATTGTGATTTCTTTGCATGCCAACGCTACGCCTGATTCACTACTATTGTAAGCCTGCTGGGAGCTTCGGCTGAAAAGCTATATATTTCGAAATGCTGTGTGCGTACGGAGGTTGGGTATTCGACAAATGTTAGTACTCGTTATCATGTTTCAAAACATCCCAAGTCAATTTCACTCCAGAATTCTCCTTAAAGATATATGTCTGAACTATGCCTGGTATGAATTAGAACACCTCAACTCAACTGCTTCATAGTTTACTGAGCAAGGGAAAAATTCTGTTTTCTGGGTCCTCAGCATGTACATTATGTACATGTACATATAATCCAAAGAATTACCTCATGCCACAGTAAATGCATAATCCAGACATGCTCAGTAGATACTTTAATCTGCTTGAAATTTGGAAAAATTTTGTTGAATCTTATCATCTTCTGAGGCAGACAGTTTGTAGAAGCGGGCACTCTGCCCTTGAAGTTCAGGTGCGCTTATCAAACAGAGCACATGCTGCAGAGGTACCCAACCCCGATCACGTCCAGTCCTTGATCGTTTCATGAAGTCCACCCGGATATCGTGGTGTGCATCTGAAAACTCCAGAACACACCCAACATGCCACTCCCGATTGTAGAGACAAGCAACATATTTCCCTGGCTGTAGTTGCTCTGCTGTGACAGAATCTGGCGTTGTTGACGGATTACCGCTAACATTTGTAAAGTCTACATCTGCAGAAATCCTCTTCATTTGCAGGTCGTTTTCAGACATGGGAATGAAGCAATGATGTGAGCGTGTTCCCATCAATGTTTTTGCCTCACCAAAACGTGCTGACAAACTGAAATGTTCAGCATTGTTCGCGACATCCCCAGTGGAGATATACAAGAATTTAATTCCTGGAATATGGTCACCTGCCCACTGATACTTGTCCTTTGGTGTCAGTATTTGGCCTGTGGTTGTTGCTTGAAGGCTAGCATGTGCCACCAACCGCTTGGCCGTTCCGCCTATCCCTTCACAGGGACTTTTTCTGTGGCTCGTGGCAAAAAATGCCACTCAGCAATGAGCCCGTAATCCTACGGGTGGTTACAAACATTAGAAACTCTGGATCATTTACAGCCACGTGCTCGATGCAATCACAAGTATGCAAATTTTAACTCTAATGATCATAACAATGCCGTAACTTACTAACTGACCACCTGGTTTCAGTGTTTACGAAGTGCACTGTGGCGAACTCGAGGTTAGCATTTGTGTACCCACCAGTAACTACTGGTGAACTGGCAATAGGGGAAGCTCAAAACGATCCCTTGAAAATGATGATTGAAAAAAGATCATATCCAATCATTTAATGAAATTTTATTTACTACTCCAAAAATCCCAAAGATTTTCATGTGTTGCCAGTTTTTTACTTGTTAAGTTAGAATGAGCATTGATAATTATTGCCCTGTTTTCAATTAATTTAAATTACCATTGTAGATACTCCAAAAACTCTCAACCTTATCAGGTGTGGCCAGTTTTCATTAATGACGCATATCTGTCAACTCTCATGCATTCGGATTTCTCGCACTTTTCTTTACTGATAGGTTGCAAAACTCTGCACTCAACCGTCTCGTGGGGCGCGTGTGGATTGGTCTGCGAGGCTCATGTAGCTGCAAGTCACGAGAATCCATTCATTTCTACATTCTTAATTGCTGAATGTAGAAGGAAATGTCCGGCACGTTTCGCAGCTTGTTGCTAAGTGAGCTTCGCGGGCTGTCCTGCACCTTTCGCGAGCCACTCGACCGAAGAATTTATGAAGACATGCTGATATTTTACGACGTCACTTATGTGCGAAAGAAACACCTCAATTTTGTGAAGCAATGTACAAACCCAAAACCAGTAGAGTTGGCACGTAGTGTAAATCGTAAATAACCTAAACCTTCAACCTATATTTACACTGCAAAGACAAGTTACTTAATGTTCGAACAGGTAAACTTTGTAATTTTTAGCAAATATTAGCTCATTTGGAATTTGATGCCCGCAAGATGTTTCATAAAAGCTGGCACAAGTGGCAACAAAGTCTGAGAGATTTGAGGAATGCTCATCAAACACTTATTTGGAACATCCCACTGGTGAACAGGCTAATTGGGAACAGGTGGGTGCCATGATTGGGTGTAAAAGCAGGGTGTAAAAGCTTGCTCAGTCATTCACAAACAAGGATGGGGTGAGAGTCACCACTTAGTGAACAAATGTGTGAGCTGATTGTCGAGCAGTTTAAAAACAACATTTCTCAACGAGCTATTGCAAGAAATTTAGGGATTTCATCATCTACAGTCCATATCGTCAAAAGCTTCAGAGAATCTGGAGAAATCACTGCATGTAAGCGAGAAGGCCGAAAACCAACATTGAATGCCCGTGACCTTCGATCCCTCAGGCGGTACAGCATCAAAAACCGACATCAGTGTGGAAAGGACATCACCACATTGGCTCAGGAACTCTTCAGAAAACCACTGTCAGTAACTACAGTTCGTCGCTACATCTGCAAGTGCAAGTTAAAACTCTACAATGCAAACCGAAAGCCATTTATCAACAGCACCCAGAAACGCTGCCGGCTTCGCTGGGCCCAAGCTCATCTAAGATGGACTGATGCAAAGTGGAAAAGTGGTCTGTGGTCTGACGAGTCCACATTTCAATTCGTTTTTGGGAACTGTGGACGTCGTGTCCTCCGGACCAAAGAGGAAAAGAACCATACGGACTGTTATAGGCGCAAAGTTCAAAAGCCAGCATCTGTGATGGTATGGGGGTGTATTAGTGCCCAAGGCATGGGCAACTTACACATATGTGAAGGCACCATTAATGCTGAATGGTACATACAGGTTTTGGAGCAACATATGTTGCCATCCAAGCAACGTCTTTTTCATGGAAGCCCCTGCTTATTTCAGCAAGACAATGCCAAGCCACATTCTGCACGTGTTACAACAGCATGGCTCCGTAGTAAAAGGGTGCGGGTACTAGACTGGCCTGCCAGTAGTCCAGACCTGTCTCCCATTGAAAATGTGTAGCGCATTATAAAGCGTAAAATACGACACAAAAGACCCCGGACTGTTGAACAACTTAAGCTGTACATCAAGCAAGAATGGGAAAGAGTTCCACCTGAAAAGCTTCAAAAATTGGTCTCCTCAGTTCCCAAACGTTTACTGAGTGTTGTTAAAAGGAAAGGCGATGTAACACAGTGATAAAAAGGCCCCTGTGCCAACTTTGTTGCTGCCTTTAAATTCTAAGTTAATGATTATTTGCAAAAAATTAAGTTTGTCAGTTTGAACATAAAACATCTTGTCTTTGCAGTGTATTCAATTGAATATAAGTTGAGAAGGATTTGAAAATCATTGTATTCTGTTTTTATCTACGATTTACATAACGTGCCAACTTCACTGATTTTGGGTTTTGTATAACAGCGCTATCAAAAATAAATATGATTGACGTTTTACCAATTTGTCTAAGAAACTAAGTTTTATTACTCTGAGGTACCATCTACATGGTCATCGACACCCTGAAAAAAGGGGTCCGGGGGTATTTTCTTAGCTGTAACCAGTTCAGTACCCTCCAAAACAATTATTTGGAGAGTTTGGTTCCAAAACGCAATATATCCATTTTACACATTTTGAGTAAATTAGCTTTTTCTATGTTCGAACCCACTGCATTTTATACAAAATAACAAACTTTGGCTTTGAAGAAATACACCTTATTGTATGAATTCCTAAAAACAGATGACTGCACCATGTGTAAGAGCCACAGGACTACCAGTCTATGGCATTATCTCAGTTTTTGTCATTTTGGCACTTATTGCGTTTTGGAACCAAACTCTTCATTTGTTGTTTCTATCAAGTTATTTTGCTTGTACTCAATGTTTCTTTCCTATACTACACTAAACAAGTGAAAATTCAGGTCTTGGCCAAGTGGGGGGCTCACAGCTGCTGGTCAAAAAGTGAAAAATATTAATCCGGCCCAACAAAAATCCTGTTTTGACATGCCTATAACTTTTGATTTACACCTCCTGGCCCAATTCTGACCAATTTCAGAGTACCAATTTCTAGGCATGTATCTAGTATAGAACTCAAGTCATAGGCCTCTAAAAACGGATGAAAATGAACGTGACGATTCGCAGGGACGAAAAAGGGGCATGGCACTTCAATTTTGAAGGGGCCATAAAATCTAAACCACTTGGAGATTTGACTCGAAACTTGGAGGTTTTTCATTGCTCCTTGAGGTGAACATGTGGTGTGATTTTCAGCCAAATCTGAGATGGTGCCCATGAAGGCACTGGTTGAGTTGGGCTGGAATGACCCTTCTTGTAAAATGAACATCAAGGCTATAATTTTGTGGGTCTATAGCGACATCAACTTGCCAGCTCACAATGCTCCCTATTGAGCATCTTTATGTGCAGTATTGCTTTCATAAAACACCATTAATTACGCGACTTCTGCTGAGATTATTATTTTTAATTGGACATAGCTGCAAGCTGGGAGGGGACTAAAATTTCTTTGGACTTGAGCATGTTAAATTTATGATTTTGCATGTCTTTCATTTTCCCCATTGACACAAAGTTGGTTGGGATATTCTTGCCATGTGTGGAAGATGCTCAAGACCTGTCCTGAACCAACGCTATCCAAGAAGATGCTCAAGACATGTCCTGAACCAACGCTACCCAAATCTATGCTTGTGAGGCTGGCTATGAGCTGATGGTGGAAAGAGATCCACCAATGGTGATATTAACATTGCAGGGGATCACTTAATTGAAAAAAGTACAAAATATTGTTTAGTGTAGCTTTAAACAAGCCTTTAGGGCCTATTTGACCTTTTGTAAATGTGTAATAACAGCGACAAAACTGGCTGATACTTCACCAGTGAAACATTTGAACAAGACTTTAAGGCAATACCAAGACATTGAGTTATTTGGAGTTGGTTCTAGCATCAAACTACAAGTAGTCAGCAATACAGGCCTGAATACACTTTGCATCTGGATATATACGCTATTGATGCCTTTGGGGCCAGACTGGATCTGTGATTGAGTGGTGTTCATAGACTGTATAAAAAGATGGACGACGCAACCATGACCTCACCAATTGGTTTCAGCATACCATTTAAGAGGCCTCGATATTGGCTATTTGAATAGCGCCATTTTTTCATTTTGAAACCGAATGTGATTCCTATTGGACGAGAGCGTGAATTGAAGATCCAGGGAGGAGTGAGGGGGGGATCTACGGGTGGATCTGACTGTATCTGACGAGGACCAGAGAATAGCCACGCCCCTAAAGCATGTTCTGGCTTTATTCTTTATTCTAATCTACCTGGGACCATAATTTACTAAAATGAACATCGTAATACATCGCAAGAGACTTGAAACCTGCGATAGATACCATAAAGTAATGTAGAAAATCACTATTGAAATAATAAATCGGGTGGGAAAGTAGGGTCATTTTCCCATAGACATCTATAGCATTGAACTTCTTTCTGCAACCACCGATGTCGCCATCTGCTGGCCATTGGATATAATGCAAATTTTAGCGATTTCCACATTGATCTCAGTTTTCAGACCCGAGTGCTGCGTCCATCTTTTTATACCGTCTATGGTGACAATAGACTGACCAGATCGGTCAAGACACACTTTGCTACCTGGGTAGGCACCTACCATATAACATCAGACAGAGTTGTGTACATCTTAATGGCATCAATTAAAATCTCCAAATCAACCATGTAAGATGTGACATCACACCTCTTTGCATTTTACTGCCAAAATAAAAGCAATACAGTGCTAGTAGAGTGGCTTGATATACTTTAAGAAAAAATAAATTCCAAGAAGTCACTACACAGGTTGAACAGGGCATCTGATCTTTCAGAAAAGACAAATCCCTGTGATACCAGTTCTGCTGCACTTAATGCAGGCTATTGGCAGGGGGAATAGTTTGATTGAAAGGGCATGTTGGCTTTCAAATTTGTTTCACCAAGGGACCAGGAAGTGGATTATTGGGCTGCCAAATCATCTGAGGGGGGCAGGGTAATAACCATTATAAATCGCCAGACCAGGACTTGATTGAGGGGGTTGCAGGCGCGAAAGGTTGCAGGAGAGGTGCTGTAGTTTCAGCTCTCTCTTAACTCAATTTTAAAAACTACTACAGTGCCCGAGGCAGCCATTAGCTTTGCTTGGTCTGCTCGGACGAAAATTTGACATTTTTAAAAGTTTCCTCTCAAAAAATTAACTAGAATCTCAGTCACCCTAAGTCAATGAGCACTCGTAGAACTGACCCCTCTGGGAGATGTCAGAATGAGGGCAGGTAGCTGCCTGTTTATCAAAGGTGAGGGGCATGAAATTGTCTCTTAACCTCCCAGTTAGGAGGCTTAATTGGAAATGATGCTCTAACCAGGGGTGGAGAGGGGAGAGTGCGCTGTTGAAACTGAATGATGAATGGCAGAAAGCTGCAGTTAGCAGAGCCAAAAAAAAAATCCTGGTCCAGCAATAAAAAAGTCCTCCCCTGTATTTAGTTCTGCAGATGTAGATTTGCTAATGAACATGCTTCTTTGTTGGGATGTAGAGCTAATGAATGGAATGGACTAGCTAAGAAATGCCGCTCGTGGCAGGACTTATACCATTACACCCTTGAACTTTGCACCTCTAGTTGGGAATTTGCTGTCAAATCACCAGCAATGGACACAGCTGATATATGCATGAACAGGTTTTGTGCACTGCTAAAAGTACTTTCAGAGGCCAATTCCTTGACCCTGAAAAGTTACAGAAAGTCCTGTGTGACTATTTTAAAAGTAATAAAAGGTGAAAGTTCTACTTCAAAAACCTGACTTTAGGCAACTGTTTAACAAGACATTTTTAGGAAACTTCTGGATTCGTGTCACACAAGCAGCAGCTGCCAATACTTTCGGCCCCGAGTAAAGTCATGATTATTTTCAGGGTCTTCAAATCAATTTACGTTCCACTCCATTCTTGTTTTGATGGCTAAAACTGCATATTACAAAGTATATACTGCATTACTGAATACAATTCTTACATAAAATATTTCAGAAGAAGCAATGGATGTGTTCATACTGAAGTACCTTCCATTCCCAACAGAGAAGCTGTTATTGCATTAGATTATTACACCAACCCTTGTGGTTATTTTAATCCAAGCAAACCTACGGAAGTCTCTCTTCTTTTAACAGAGAACAAGAAGAGCATCCAACCTAATTGCTTTTCTAGACCATCCAACCTAATCGCACAAATTACCCTAACAATTATTACAACATGAAAACCATACCCTGAGAAACAAAAAAAGTAGTATTTTTCAATAATATTTCAGAATGTATAAAATATGTATGATGTCAATGTTTCTGATTACTCTATGTTAAGTGTTTACTAATTCTGATACAGATTTACATTTCAAATATATATTATACTACATGTCTCTGTATGCCCTGTCCTGAGGGTTCCCAAAGATACCATGTTTTGAAAACCTAAAGAGATTTTTTGGTACTGAGAGAGGGGAACTCATAAACTGATGGCAGCTCATTTATCACCAGTTTGAGAACACTCCCATTTTAAAGTCCAGATAGGGTCTGTGCTAAAGTTCAAAAGAAAAAAAATATATTACTGCAAGATGAGTGTGAATGTGGAAGACACGAGAGGGCTAATTGGTATTAGTGGGAATACATGTTCTTTTGTACCAATAATACTTGGGAACTTTAAATTGCCACTAGCTCAGAAGATTTGAAACACCAAGCTAAAATGGCTGGTAATACGCTCTTCCTAAGATTTTAGAAAAGCCCTGGTGGGTTTATCACAAATAAAATCTCTCCTGTTTGGAAGGGATGTGTGGTAAATGCATAATATATGAATATTCATAAATCATGAATATTCATTTAGATCCTTCATTAGATTATTTGAAATTAGCATATTGCACAGCATGCAGTTTTGTCAAAAACACTGATACTGTATAATGCCCTCACTCAGCTTCATTGGGGAATTACCCAAATTCTTTACCCTTCTATATCACGTCACCAATCTACTTTCAGTCACTTCTATCACTTAGCATTATCAATAAATTATGTCTCAGATAATTATACAGGTTCTTTCATTACATAAGTGGAAGTTTATTTACTAGAAATGTTTATAATTAATTTTTACTTTTTAATTAAAATTTTATCAATACAGCATCGTTTTCACATGCCCATTTCTTTAAGATAACCATGGACTTTCACTACTACATATGTAAAGAAGTAAACTCATTCTGACTCCACTATAACCTTCGATCTCTTTCCGTCTCTGAATCTATCCTTTGCTCGACTGGCGGCTTAAAGGATCCATTATCTGGTATTTACCCCCATTAAAAATAAAGGATTTGGGTCTAAAACATAATGTTTTGCGGTAACTTGCAAAAATGATGCATCATTTATATTTATTTTGCCCTTTTTATCAAGCCAATATTGCTCTCGTGAGAAAATTTCAAGATTTTGACTTGGCCGGAAGATAGAGGCATGGCTGGGCAGACCATCGACAATAAAAGAAGTGGACGGCGGGATGGCGCTATTTTCAATGGGAGAGCGTGAAGCACAATTGAACAAGTTTTCAGTTGGCGCTACGCCTACTGCGCAGGCTCGAAGTCAGCTCGCTGACGTAAACCAACGTCCTGAGAAGCAGTAACTTGTCTGGTCGATGTATCCTACACATAATTCCCAGCAAGCAAGCGATTGCATCTGTCAGTATAGTCTGATTCCGTTCGATGTTATGATGTTTTGCGAATTATTACTTCATAGGTACTTCACTTTGTTAGCGATGTGGCTCAATCGTCTTCTGTTTATTATTCGTTATGGGCTTCTGGTCTAAACAGTACGGTTATTTATGTCCTGTGCGACAAAGTCGCCAGCATTTCACATCACTTTTAGCCTAGCCTGGTACCATCGGCTAAAAATGCTTACTATTAGACCATAATGTTACATATTAAGTAAAGATGTCTGCTAAAAAATGTAGTCTCTCTGTAGAAATATTATCGTTGACATGAAGGCTCCTAATGTTTTTAGTGGAGAAGCTACCGCTAGTTGATCATCTGCTATCTACTTTGAGCGTTCAATTGAGCTTCAACTTCTGGGTGTATTCCTATCCCCTTGGGGCGGACGGGGTGATGCGAGGGAAGAGGTTGGGAGGAGTGGCTGGAAAGCACAGCCATAGTAACGCGTGCATAGTAACACAATGTGTGACCTCATCATGGCTGAATCATAGACTGTATAAAAAGATGGACGAAGCAACCCTGACGTTACCCATTGGTTTCAGCATACCATAAAGGATGCCTCGATTTTGTCAATTTGAATTGCGCCATGTTGTCATTTTGAAACCTGATGTGATTTCTATTGGACGAGAGCAGGAATCTAGATCCGGGGAGGGATGTGAGAGGTGGATCTGACCGTATCGGATGAGGACCAGAGGATAGCCACGCCTCTAAAGCATATTCTGGCATTATTCTTTATTCTAGTCCACTTGGGACCATAATTTACAAAAATGAACATTATATATCAACATTATATATATCATTATATATACAAGATATATCGAAGGATACTTGAACCTTGCTATAGCTACCATAAGATAATGTGAAGAATTTTTACTTAAATTAAAAAGTATGTGAGAAAGTAGGGTCATTTTCTCATAGACTTCTACAACATTGAACTTCTTTCTGCAACCACCGACGTCGCCATCTGCTAGCCATTAAATGGAATGCCATTTTATGGTACTTCGGTATGGGCTTCTTTTTTCAGACAGGAGTGCTCCGTACATCTTTTTATACAGTCTATAGTGTAATGTGAAAAAAAGCCACTAGATGGCAGTATTGACTTTTTTTGTTAAGCCAGTCTGGAGCTTGGTTTTGGGCATGTCCTGGGCATGCCTGAGAGGGGAAATCCCAGAGAATTGAAAAAAAAAGTCTGCAAGGTGGGAGGGCCCTGGAAAAGAGTATATAAGGAGAAAAATTGAGAGTGTAGAGTAGTAGGAGAAATTGCAAGGAGAAATAGTGGAAGGATACATTTGACCAGACCTGTCACTCTTTTCAAGATCTGTGAAGCTCTTATTGTGGATTTTTGCCTGTGTTGGAGCATTTTCATGTCCCAGGACATCGCACCATAGCAACCCCATCTCAATCAGAAAGGGACTGTTATTATATATATAGAAATATATTTCAATCTTGGTCAGTTTTTGTTTTATTAAATCTGTTAAAGTTTCACAATTTTGTCTGTCATCCTTAGTGTGATGCACTGAGCCTTGCGTGAGATGTACTAGCGAAATAGCCAAAAAAACAGGGGGAATATAAAATGCCACATGCTAGCAAACATTATTACATCGGAGTTCCGTGATCATATACTCAAGAGTAACACGCTCTTCTGGACAGTATAAAAAGACAATAATATACAGCTATCCCAACTGAGCTAGCGAACTTTAGTTTTTCACTAGCGGAAATTTAGTGTATGTTTGGAGTGTTATTTCACCTGCTTATCAACATCATAGCATAACGTTTTGCCATCTAAAGATTCCTTAGGTTGTCTAGTTTCATATGATGCGTGTCTCCTGACTAGCTGAAAGTGAGCCCGTTTCAGTAACAGAAATACGGCATGTCGGGAGAACCCTCGGTTGTGAGGGTAACGTTTATGTATTGGGTATACTGCCTAGTTTCTTTTGAGCTGCACCACACTCCATCCAATAGCTTACAGTAATGCAATGATAACATTGAAATGGAATAAAGTTGTCAGCTAATGCGAAAGTTGACATTTACAGACATTATCAAAGTGGCGGGTTCTGTAGTGTTGGAACAACTCCTTTTTTAGCCGAAGGTTCATTGCTAATCCAGAATTATACTGTCTCAAGTTAGCAAAACAGTCTAGGGAGAAGTGTTTGGCACAGACAAACAGGTGGCTTGCCAGAGCAACAGGAACATTGCCATTGAAAATAAATGTAATACAATTGTTCCTCAAAGCAGCATCACCAGATGGAATGATAAAAATATTTTTATCTGGGTTTGACAGCCAACAACGGAACAGTTATTGAAAGGAACGGGCTTAGACTCCAAATGCAGTTCAGCATCGGCAGGGCGTTTATTAGGGTTAACACAGCTCATGGTCAAACAGAAACAGATCGATAGCCCAGCAAACAGGGTAATGCAGAATAGTCAGAATCAAGGTCAGGGGACAAGGAAGTTGTTCAGTAAGCAGAGAATCAATCTGCACAAAGACAGCAACAAAGGGGGCTGAGCTAAGGGAATGGAAGGGGAAGGAAAAAAGGGAGTTGGATGGGATAAGGCAGAACAAAGGAGAAACTTAACAGTTGGGTACAAAATGGGAATAAGGGAGAACAGAGTACTATACAATCAGCCAGGAATCAAACAATGTAATACAAACAATCAGTAACGAGACTTACGGGAGAAGTAACAAGAAACGAGCAAACAATAATCGAAACCAAGAAAGCGCAGAAACGAGACTTAACCAAAGCCAGCTATGGGAAGAAACGAGTCGACAGGGAGCTGCGGTAAAATTGCGTCTTTTAAAACACGAATCTATCAGTGTGATCCCAGCTAGAATGCAGAACAGCTGTTAGAGGAAGGCGGAACTAGAAAAGTAAGGACGGTGATAGGAAAGTGAGAAGAAGAAGGTGGAGTCCTAATTCTGATCTAACTAATCACCCGTGCCTCGCTAACTTTTCCTCGGTACGGATAGCCAATAAGAACAGCCAGAGAGAAGGAAGGGGAATTACCTCACCGAATACAGGGAAGAGAGTGTGAAGAATGAAAAGATACCACAAGACGGAAAAGAAAGGAAAACGTTCAAGACTAAAGACAGCGCAATCGTAACAGAAACATACATACTCTAAACGAATAAATATGACAAATAAATAAATAGCAATAAAAATTACAAAAAAAAATTACTATTCTTAACATTTATGTCATCCGCTGCCCTTAGCTCTCGTTTTCTTCAACATGCTTGCCTCTGCTTGGGTTACGCCGGGTAGAAAAAAAAAATGGCGGATTCGCCAATCTGAAATCACATTTTTTCCCCCTCCTACTGAATTCATGGGGGAGGAGGCAAGATTGAAGTTCTTTGCCTGGAGAACATGTGAGCTATTGTCAGTAACAGAGAAGATTGAGGTATACGTGCAATAACCTGAAAAAAAGGATTTTCCGGTGATGGATCCTTTAAATAAAAACTTGCATGCATTCACAATTAAACAGCATGGACATAATAAACAGGGAAAGGGAATAACTAGCTTACAATGGCTTTGTGGATTCCACAAATTCAGTCGCTGAACTTGGTTTTTCCCCATTAATGGGTTTGTTAAATGACAAAGTTGCATTTCCTATTTCATATTTAACCATTAGAAGATTAAGCTTTACCCTGCAGGGCTCGGAATTCAATTTTTTTTGCAACTATTTTAATTCGAAGGTCGCACAGTGTTCATTTTGGTCGCAATTTCGAGCCCTGCCCTGACATGAAGGCAGTCAGTTCTAATGAAATTCTATTTACAAAAGTAATTCTAGTTTTATATCCTCTTGGGTTTTTCACCTTGTTCTGAGGCAAGACAGACTATATAAACAGACGGTAGTAATAAGCTGAAGTAAATTTGCGCTACTTGCATTTTGGTTGAATGCCACAAATGGCACCCCTGCCATTTTTGAATAGAAATAGACCCAGGAAAGGGGATGCTGATATCATCCCTTTCTGACATTTACAACAAATTTCACCCACAACAAATTGGCCCACTACGACTGCCATTTTCGAAAATGAAAAAAAAGAAGCCATCTACTGCATGTGCTACCGGAATATTTTACTTTCTCTCAAAGGTTTGATGTGACGATAGGAGCAAGTGAGGCAGGATAATGAGGAAGACAGGTTCACTTTTGAGAGCAGAAGCCAGCTTGAATCTGACATGACAGGGAAAAAGGGCCAAGCTACACAACTTGCAAAAGCAGCCTGTTAGCCATTTAGCATTTTGTGACTCATTAGAATGAAAGCTACGCTGCAGTCCAGGGACTCAGCCCCTTTCCTTCAGTTCTGAGGCTAATTGAGAATGACACAAACATGCCCCGACACAGCTGGGTTTATTATCTGATTCGGTTCTCTCGATTGTGTCTTAGCTTGCAGCTCAAGTGCTGAACTGTGGACCCAAAATAATTACAGATGAGGGACCAGAAATATCAGCCTTTACCCATTGTTTCATTGTTTACTAAAAGCACGGCACTTGTAAAAGTTACAATTTCTTGCCTAAAAATGTCTTAGCAAAATAAAAGAAAAAAACTAAATAATGTCATACTTATGATGCTTTACAGCCAGGAAACTTGCATTATCATTATGCATTTGAGCAGTTTTGCTCTTTTAACATTATATTGCTTTTACCCTAGAAACATTGAACTCCATAAAATACAGACCCAATGAATTGTAGCAAATTAACCTAGCACAACAACCATAGTTATTGAAAGCAAAGTATGATGGAAATATCCCCCTTCATCTGAAAATTATGACTAATTAGGTATTTAGTTCTCTAAGGCCCCTTTTACACCTAACCATTTGTGACCTGTTTTTTGAGCCAATCATATAAAATTTAACTGCCTCCGAACTTGGATGTCCAACCACGTATTTCAGTGTCGTTTCACGGTGGAGGATGTGGGGCATTCGTAAGACGGTTGAAATACATTCATAGCACATTCATAATAATATAATAAGGACGTTGACTGGTAATTACCGGTAGTTAGCAGTTGAGAGACGTTTGCACGGCGGTTAAGCGGCAGTTCTGCTAAGCGTAGCCCCATTTAGGCACTTTGAAAGCAGGATGTAATACATTTAGGGGAGACTGGGGTCTGGTGAGCCATGAGCCATATCACTATTTTGCAATCAATTGATGACAGAGCAGCTTAAAATAGGCAAAATATTTGACCATTGACTGATGAGAATGATGGCTGCTGGAGGTGGACGCCAAGAACAGCGGCCAGAAATAAAAAGCAAAACTCACAGCGCGCTGAGAGACTAAAACAGATAGAAATGACGAGACTCACGCTACCAACGGACCAGACGCCGTCTGTGATAGAAAACAGGCGAGCTCGAGGAAAACAAAAAATTAGGGAAAATAAACCAAAGATTCCCTTACTCACTAACACTAATCCTGTTATGCAGCTTAAAGTCCCTGACAATACTCTCTCTAGAGACCTTACCGGCTAAAGCGCCAAAGAAACACTGACACTCTAGCAACGAGAGCGAGGCAGAACAGGAGCTTAAATAGAGTCCGGGTAACGCCCCCAATTAATGCCAGCTGTCCCAGGAATCCGATAGGGCGTACAACGATATTGTCCCGGACGAGAGCAACAAAGCTCACAATCCTTCCAAACCATGACAATGAGTCATGGGCATAAATGAGCCATATCACTATTTTGCATATTTTAAACACCTTTGGCATTGATTGATCGCTAACTAGTGATGTGGCTCATTGGTCCCCATGGCTCATCGGACCCCAGTCTTCCCTATACATGTTTAGTCACGTTTATGAGAAGACTGTGCCATAGTTAAAGGGGAACTCAAGGATAATGCATAATGCTGTTATATTCAAACTGAATTTGTACATAAATGTTGTAAAATACAAAAATGTGGAATTTTCAAAGAATTTTCATCTCAAAGATGAGATAAATGAGGTTTTATTCCCCCTCATTAGCTGTCGTCTGCTACAACGCTCGCGTGATAATAAGGAAACGATGCCCTTCACCCAGAGGTATGCGCTGTTATTGTGTTGGACAGGGTGATTGTCCCAGTCCATTATTTTATGACAAAAGATTGTTCAATATGGCCCATTGGCTAGTTGCATAAGGTGTTGACTACTTTCTGAAATATGCAGGGTTGCTTCAATATTAACGGTTTGCTTCTGTCACTTATCAGTCTATATTAGATGCTGAGTAGATTACAGGTATATCATCCCAGAAATGTGATTTTAGCTATAGCTTTAGATATATGGCCAGTATCTGTAGGATAAAAAGACCCTGAGGTGAATTTTGATCTTTAATATGATCAAGGTATGTTTGCAATTAGTTAAAACAATTGTGTCAACTTTTTAGTCAATTAGCAAAAAATAAAAAAACAAACTCAGCGCACCGAACTTTGATGGAGACTAAACTCAATGAATTCCCAAATCCTGACAAACAATCATTACTAAAGATTAGCTGCCAATTTCAGTAAGAGACACTGCTCACCAGTAATAGCCTTGATTGATCGAGTGGTCTCATCTCATGCTCCATCACACTGCCATGTTCACACATTCCGGCTCCCTAGGAAGCTCTGGGAGTCTCTTGGAAGTAGCGAGCTGCTCCACAATGCCTGAAAACAGTCCCAAAAGATCAGCCTTCTGCAACACAAGAGGACCGATAACATATTAACCGATCGCCGATTGGTAATCAAACGGTGAGAAAATCACAAAGCGTGAGAGAGGAGCGCCCCGTATAAATATCTGTTATTTGTCTCAGCATAAATCAATGTATTTATTTTTCTATATACTTTTGTATATTTAGGCGATCATACCTTGGTTTATTTACATATACGTCTATAAGATTAGTAATTTAACAAAGAATACTTTTATATCTGCTTCACCATCCACTCCCTTCCACTTCCACTGTTCCTCACAAGTGAGAATTGTACAGGTGAGCACTGTCTCTCTGAATTATTTCTTCGCAAGGTTAGAATGTCTGGTTGTGATGTGCAGTGTTATGCTTTGGTAAATTATGATTATGTTGATGTTTATTTTTGCTTTAGTTAAATGTTCAGTTCTTTACTTGGTAATTCTCTGCTTTGAAAAGTGTGAGCTTTATGTTGGCCCAACTTACCACCCAAGCTGAGCAAATAGTTTATAATAATGCACTCTTGCAAAGCAACTCATTTAAATTTTGAAATGCGAACAATTTCCCACTTATCCTAATCAAGCAACAGAAGCTTTGAAAGCAGTTTCAAAATCCAGTTATGCTTTCTCAAACCCCAAGACCAATTAACCAAGGGTAGGCTGAATACTCACACAGCAAAGCGTAAATAAAAAAATAGAAAAAGGCGCAGTTTGAAGTGAAAATGTACCTAAGCCAAAAAATACCCCAAAGACTTATATCTTGAATAACCATTAGAAGATGTCGAGGAAAGAAATCATGGATGTCCTCACATACTTACAGGAATGTAGCACTCCATTAGATGCCATCATTGTGCTGGTTCTATCCTATCGGCTATTACAAGAAAACTCATCTTGTCAAAATACATGTGTAAGCAGCTCTCCCGTTGTTGAAATCATGGGATAATTTCAGATCCGTGTATTCTATGGTTTCAGCAGATGCTTACAAATTGCCGTGATGACCTGCAAACAAAGGTGACCTGCGCATTTTCACGTATGGAACATGAAATATGTGGCTGCACGTAAACCTATGATACTCATTCACACCAATCTGGACAGACTGTAGTTTCTACATCAAACTTGAGCTGATGTGATCTGAAAGACAAACAGCACCCAATAATCATCATTCACTGGGGCATACCCAGATATCACTGCCGCAGGTTTAATCCGAATTCTCCTTCTGAAAGAAGCTCAAAAAAAGACCTGCACTGAAGGAAAGTGGCAGACGTGGGACGAAGGAGGCTTTGTGCACCGAGCGACGCTTGAGATCTTATTATTAATATTCCACTCCTTCACCTTTCCGCTTCCTAATTATATTAGTATTAATTGGCCAGGGTCTGTGGGACCCCTGTAAAGGAGATTACAGTATTAATCCTGAGCCCTTAGTGGATGCGACTTCCCACTCCTCTCTACTCCCCCCCCACACCCAGCTGTGGCTCCCACAAATTAGTCTTGCTGTTTAGTGTGGCAAACAAAGGACAGCGCTGTAAACTGGGGGGATTGCAAAGGAATAAATCCATGGAGTTTAAGAGCACAATGCTAAGCTGAGTATCTGCTAGGTCTATATAACCTTGTTGTACAGTCGTAAGAGGGCAACACACTGGTGGCTCGGAGTTCGTGCAAGCACTGAAAGGGGATTGTTTCTTTTCAAAACATTACAAAGCGAGTCGTGTTGACATTGAACTCTAGGCTACAGGAGCCGGGTGTTGCGGAAGTATCACACTGTGAACTAAGCCGCGTGTGGGGGAGTGAGGTATACAGCGAATAGCCACATGAAATGCAATCCAGGAGGAAAAAGTGATTTTCAGCCTCTGATCAGGGGGCTTCTCACTTCTCTGTTCAGATGTGTGAGCAACAGACACTATAACTGCCCTGGGTCTTTGCTCCACAGTAACCTTTTGAAGCCATTTCCTCATCAACTTGTCCTCCACTGGTCTGCGTGCCCCACTGAGGAGTTTCTGCATTGTCTCAATTGTCACAGATCTCCATGAGGGCTGCTCATTCTGCTTGTTACATGCATTCGCCATCAATTTGTTTACTTCTTTTCTTTCGCTCTCCTCCAGCACTGCTGACCTTTTCCTCAAAACTGTTTAGAATAACCTGAAGATTTGCCGCGTAAATCAGCGGCTAACCTTTAAGGAGTCTGGAGTTGGCATGCTGTGCTGTACATTTCGAAAGAGAATGAGGAACCCTGTGGATCCCTGCTCTTTCAGAGCTGCCCTGTGGGTGGTCTACAGCTGTAATCAATGTCTTTGCTGTGGGTTTTACATGACTTCATCATGTATTTTCTCTGCATACACCAGAACTTCCATCCTTCACATGCCACAGCCAAATATTTTCTTGAATTTTTCATGGGGAATTCCAGCAGTGGTGAGCATCAAATGACAGTTGAGCAATTGCAAGTGTTTCAGTCTTTGCAAACAGCAGGCCTACTTCTCCAGTTTAACCTCGTGAGAAACTTTTTATGTGGTTTTCTTGTTTCCATGCCCAATACTTGCAGTCTCTGGAGGTTTTATGGTGTAAAAAAGGCTATAGCATAAGGAGTGAAGAATAAAGCCTTTCAAATGAAACTTTCTGAAGACAACGCGACTAACGTTGCACCAATGTTTCCCTATTAACCTTTCCTTCAGTTTTCAAGTTCCAATTCAGTTTACCCAGTTCACAACTTGGCGCCATCCCATACTTTATAGAATCTTAATTAGCTCAAACTTTTATAGCCATACTAAAAAGAACATGTCAGCCAGTTACTTTCTTCTATAAAATCTGGAGATTCTGCAAACGCCAGTGTTATGGCCCCAATTTGTTATTACATTTATAACACAACAGCAACAGCAAGGGATGACAGACACAGTTTTAAAAACTCAAACACATTTAATTAACCAGACAAAGACTAATAACAACTAACTAACTGACCAAGATTAATTATCACAAAAAAAACCAGAAATATTTTCAGTCCCTTTGGTGGGTTTCCTGGTGATGTGCTGGGTGAGGAAAAAGGCTCAAACAAAGGCAAAAATCCACAAAAGAAACTTCACAGGTCTTGAACAGAAATGACAGGTCTGGTCACATGTATCCTTCTCATTGCAATTTCTCCTACTACCTTACTGTCTCAATTCTTTTCCTTATATACTCTTTTGCAGACCCCACCCACATTTAGACCTCTTTTTTTTAATTTTCTGAGACTTGCCCCAGACATGTCCAGGACATGTCTAAACATGACTCCAGTCTGAGCTTAACAAAAAAAAAAGGTAAATACTGCCATCTAGTGGCCTATATTCACATTACACCAGTGAGCTGGTTAAACTGCCGTCAGCTAAAGACCATAAGTGGTCCAGAATGATAAAAGGTGAAATATTAACCCCCAAAACCCGTCCCTCTTCATAATAATAATAATAATAATAATAATAATAATGAGAATAATAATATTAAACTTTATCTATTTAGCACCTTTCAAACAAAAAATGCAGCTCAAAGTGCTTTACATTGAGCAATGAAATTACCACAATTAGGAAGTCCTGTTTTGCTTCTGCCTGTTTGTCATGTCTCTGCCCTGCCTATCCAAGCCCATGTTTTGCTTTGCCATGCCCACGATCTGTTCACCATGTTTATATTTGGATTTTTGCAATTTCTGACTATTCCTTGTAATGTGTATTGGGATTTGGTTACAAAACCCAAAACCAATGAAGTTGGCACGTTATGTAAATCGTAGATAAAAACAGAATACAATGATTTGCAAATCCTATTCAACTTATATTCAATTGAATACACTGCAAAGACAAGATGTTTAATGTTCAAACTGAGAAACTTTTTTTTTTTTTTTTTTGCAAATAATCATTAACTTAGAATTTAAAGGCAGCAACACATTGCAAAAAAGTTGGCACAGGGGCCTTTTTACCACTGTGTTACATCGCCTTTCCTTTTAACGACACTCAGTAAACATTTGGGAACTGAGGAGACCAATTTTTGAAGCTTTTCAGGTGGAACTCTTTTCCATTTTTGCTTGATGTACTGCTTAAGTTGTTCAACAGTCCGGGGTATCTGTTGTCCTATTTTACGCTTCATAATGCGCCACACATTTTCAATGGGAGACAGATCTGGACAACAGGTAGGCCAGTCTAGTACCCGCACTCTTTTACTACGGAGCCATGCTGTTGTAACACGTGCAGAATGTGGCTTGGCATTGTCTTGCTGAAATAAGCTGGGGCGTCCATGAAAAAGACGTTGCTTGGATGGCTACATATGTTGCTTCAAAACCTGTATGTACCTTTCAGCATTAATGGTGCCTTCACATATGTGTAAGTTGCCCATGCCTTGGGCACTAATACACCCCCATACCATCACAGATGCTGGCTTTTGAACTTTACGCCTAGATGGTTCTTTTCCTCTTTTCCTCTTTGGTCCGGAGGACCCGACGTCCACAGTTTCCAAAAACAATTTGAAATGTGGACTCGTCAGACCACAGAACACTTTTCCACTTTGCATCAGTCCATCTTAGATGAGGTTGGGCCCAGCGAAGCCGGCAGCGTTTCTGGGTGCTGTTGATAAATGGCTTTCGCTTTGCATTGTAGAGTTTTAACTTGCACTTGCAGATGTAGCGACGAACTGTAGTTACTGACAGTGGTTTTCTGAAGTGTTCCTGAGCCCATGTGGTGATGTTCATTACACACTGATGTCAATTTTTGATGCAGTACCGCCTGAGGGATCGAAGGTCACGGGCATTCAATGTTGGTTTTCGGCCTTGTCGCTTCCGTGCAGTGATTTCTTCAGATTCTCTGAACCTTTTGACAATATTACGGACTGTAGATGATGAAATCCCTAAATTTCTTGCAATAGCTCGTTGAGGAATGTTGTTTTTAAACTGTTGGACAATCAGCTCACGCATTTGTTCACTAAGTGGTAACCCTCGCCCCATACTTGTTTGTGAATGACTGAGCATTTCAGGGAAGCTGCTTTTATACCCAATCATGGCACCCACCTGTTCCCAATTAGCCCGTTCACCTGCGGGATGTTCCAAATAAGTGTTCGATGAGCATTCCTCAACTCTCTCAGTCTTTTTTGCCACTTGTGCCAGCTTTTTTGAAACATGTTGCAGGCATCAAATTCCAGATGAGCTAATATTTGCAAAAAATTACAAAGTTTACCTGTTCGAACATTAAGTAACTTGTCTTTGCAGTGTATTCAATTGAATATAGGTTTGAAAGGATTTGCAAATCATTGTATTCTGTTTTTATCTATGATTTACACAACGTGCCAACTTCACTGGCACGTTTAACTCTAATGATGATAACGATGCTGGTAACTTACTAACTGACCACCTGGTTTCAGTGTATACGAACTGCACTGTGCTGACTTCAAGGTTAGCATTTGTGTACCCACCAGTGGCTACTGGTGAACTGGCAATAAGGGAAGCTCAAAACCATCCCTTAAAGATAATGATTGAAAAAAGTCATATACAATCATTTAATAAAATTTGATTTACTTGAACTACAAAAATCCAAAGGATTATCATGTATTGCCAATTCTACTTGCTAAGTTAGGATGAGAATTGATAATTAGGCTATCGCCCTGTTTTCAATTCATTTAAATTGCCATTTCAAGAACTGCGAAAACTCTCAACATTATCAGATGTGGCCAGTTTTCACGAATGACGCACATCTGTCAACTCTCACGGATTCGGTTTTTTTCGCACTTTTCTTTACTCATGGGTTGGAAAATTCTGCGCTTAGCGGCTTGTGGGGCGCGTGTGGATTGGTCTGCGAGGCTCATGTAGCTGTAAGTCACGAGAAACCATTCTTTTCTACATTCTTAATTGCTGAATGTAGAAGGAAATGTCCAGCACGTGTCACAGCTTGTTGTATAAAATAAAATAAATAATTAAATTTATTAATTTTTATTAAATTATTAAATTTGATTGTCGTTTTACTAATTAGTCTGAGAAACTTTCTAATCGAGAAAAGTAAACTGCGACAGGTGTAGGTCATTCAGCTTTGAGGGGTGAGGATTGAGCGTCACTTTACAGCAGCCAACACACCGCCTGTGGTGCCCAGTGCCCACTACTGTCAGTTATGCTCGAGTGGCATTTGTGAAAAGCAAATGGCGAGGAGTGGGACCGCTCCCTCGGTTAGTGGACGGTCGATCTCTTTCTCACACTCCAGTTACATTTCAATCGTACTCACTGTATGGTGAGTGGAGGGTGAGTGAGTGTGAGTGTCGTTTCTGAATACGGGCCTAAGGGATTGTCTAGCTGCACTTACTTATTGATTAACAAGCTCTCAGCACTCGCCCCGTTCTAGTCTCCGCCCCTTGTCCTTCCCTAATCTACTCTGCTGCATTTTCTGTGGATTCTCCACAATTGCTCGCGCTGTCCTTTCTCCCGTTATCTATGCACATTAGAACTCCTTGACTGGAGCTGTGTATTTGTCTATAGGATTGTCTCGTGATCCCTCTCTGCGTTTTGGCTTTTGCCTATTTTATGTGATTAGGTTCTCCCTCTTGATCCCCCTTTGTAATTGGTCTCATTTCCAGCACCTGTTATCTTTGTAGCATGTGATTCCCTTGGAGTGTATATTAGGAGTCTTTTCACAGCACTTTCTTGTCAGATCGTTTCTCTCAGTTTTCTTGTGCCACGTTCATTCCGCCTTTTTCTCTAAGGGGTCTATTCTCCCATGCATGTATGTCGAAAAAAGCGCGTAGCTATGCATTTTTCAGCTTAAGCGTATTCTCCCCTTGACTTAAGTCTGTGCATTAATGCGCCCCGAAGGCAGTTTTGCGTTTCTCAGGCAAAAAACACTTAAGCGTATTCTCTCCCTGGCTTACGCGCCTTTTCTGTTAAGCGCTTTTTAGGGCTGTATTAAGGTCAAGTGCCAACATAAGGCGAAGTAGAATATTGCGTTTGATGTCGGTCATAGGCCGAATTTTAACATCAATTTTATTTTATTTAACGTGGTAAAAGTTGCGACATTCAATTCGATTGTTTTTCCTTATATCTAAACTACATTTCTCATAGCCATAGTAAATTATCAAACAAAATCATCACATGATATTATGCAACAGCCTCTTCTTCAATTAGTTCAATTGCAAACACATAGCAATTAGTTAATACGAGTATACATAAGACCATCATTCTAGCATGCCCTCAAAATCTAAAACCAAAATGCCAGTCCTGCATGCTTGCATTCTTGCATGATTGGGAAAGAGAAAGCGGAGCGCGCCCAGCTCGAAGACTACAAGGCATATAACGGCTTTGTTTGGACATCCTGGGACTAACAAACATCGAGTGCATCCAGCGCTTTCTTCTGGACCGTGCATGAAGATATCATCTATCTTTGCCGACTTCTGGATGAACAGCTATGCAGCTGCAGCAATTATCCACAAAACATACCCTGGGTCATCAACGTCACAACTGTGCTGTCGCTCCTGGCATATGGGTCCTTCCAGAGAGTGGCTGGTGGTGTCTGACAGATTTCGTTGACGCTCCAAGTTCTTCTCTATGCACTCTATGCATGAAAGAGTGGATTCCATCTCCTCCTCCAGTGCAGTGAAATGCACAGGGGATGATAGTTGCCCACCACCTGTTGCGTGTACACTTCTCCGGTGTGCAGAGAGCCTGGCTTTTCCAGCGCCCCGCAGATCTCGCCATTTATGCTTTAAATCGGGGATGCTGTGCTTACATCTCCCCACCGAAGCCACATCCAGACCGATTCGCAGCTTTCTTCCTCGGATCATCCTTCAGTGCCCGCTTGCCATACAACATCAACATCTGTGAAATTTGGTTTTCAGTTTTGGCTCGACATCGCCATCATTGTCTTCATGTTCTATTAACAAATGCGACTGCCCTATATGTTTGTGATAATCTAAAAAGTTGTGATATTCTCACGAGTGAGGAGATTGATTCTCTAACTGAGGATATCTGTATTAACTAACTCGTGTCTTTGTATTTTTTTTTTAACCATTGATAACACTGTATTTTAATGTGTGAATAAAGACATTATTAAATAGGCTACTCTGGATTGAGCCCTACCCTGGCCAATACCAAAGCCTTACCCATTTGTGAATCAATTTTAGCCAATAAAGAATAGCCGACATGGGAAGAATCATTATCAGTAAATGGGATAATAGATTATAATAAAGTATTAGGCACAAGTTCAAGTGAATGTGTCGCTCAAATCAAATGGGACATAATAGGCTCTGGATATGGAATTGCATGATTGCTGAGGCGGTTTCGGGGCGGGGGGATGACCGTGTGTGGGGTAAGAATCCTTGTTAAAGCGTTTCCATGTCCTTTAGTTGCAAACCTGACATCGGAGTAGTTTGAGATTTCAAGTGCGCAATTTCTAAATGAAATAATATATACTGTCTTTGATTGTCATTTTTGTGTGACTAGAATGTTCCCTTTATTTGTCTTCTTCCACGGGACAAACAGGCTGGTGTAGGAGAAGCACATTTTCAATGATATGATTGCGCTGGTTGAGAAACGCTAAATTCTTAATTTTTTATTTCATTATCACGGCAATTTCTTTGTTTCCATTGCTTTAATGCCATAGTGGCTAGAGTAAGAAATAAAAAAGAGATGTCTGCAATACATCTTGTAATTGGCACAGACATACATAGGCCTACTATTACAGCCACATATTGTGGGCCTGCTGATAAAACCTTGTATCATCAAAATGATAAACTTCACAGGAAAATAAATAAACATAAAATAAAGAATATATATAAATTGATAAATTTAAAATATAAATATAATAAATAATGTTTAATTCTGCATGTAAGAATAGTGGACATACGAGTTTTTGTTTCTTATCAGTTTGGATACGAGGTTTTATCAGCAGGCCACGATATTCAAATTCAAAGTCTGGTTTGCGTTTTCCATGGACCACAACTGCATGGTTCATGGTTAATCAGAAAATCCTTCTTCCATGTTTTCCTGATAGCCATAATCAATGAGCTTTGTACAGAGTCTGCCTCTCTTTTGCATCAGTCACACGTCTTTCATGAGGTTGCCTACATTCTGAAGTTAAGCGCTGTGGGCGTGATCAGAGCGAGCAGGGGAGAATACGCGTAACTCGAAAGCGCTTAACTCGAATCGCGTAAAAAAGGACTTATGCGCTAATGGGAGAATAGACCCCTAAGTGATTCTCTTCTGACTGGACCGTCCAACTTTTCGATTTTTGGCTTTGTGATTTTGGATTTATTGTTGCACCTGTGTTTTTTGACCCTTTTCTGCCCGACCACGAGATCTATGATTGCTGCCCTGGTTACAGTTTGGATTACGCCCATTGGATTTTGGCTTGGCTTCTCTGATATACCTCTGCCTGTGTACCAAACCCATTTTTGTCCGACCATGAGTACTGTGATTGCTGCCCTGGTTTTTGTATATTTTTGCCCAGCTGGATTGTGATTTTTGGAGTGTGGACTTTGTACCTTTGCCTTCTGCCCTGCGGGGTTTTCCCCCCTTATTGATAAACTCGGATCTACAGAATTACTTGATTCTCGTGACTGGTTCCTAAAGACAAGATAGTTTAAGATCAAATCATTAAGAAGATTGAAACTAGATAACTCGGTCGCCACTGGGACTGAGTCATTACTCCCCCCACATCCCCAAATTTGAAACAAAATGGCCACTGGCAGCCATATTGGACGTCCGAAATTGACGAAAATCAGTCTTGAGCGTTGTCATATCTTCGCCTGTGTAAAATTTTAAAACATTCCTTCAATAATTATGGCTTCCAGAGCCTGGAACATAAAAAATTTCAGACAAATTTTTTTTCTGCACAACGAAGTACTACAGCGTAGTGCAGAAAAACAGGTATCATCTGGAATATCTCTTGCGACCTTTTTTTAATCATGGGACGAACTATCAACTGCAGACGAGCGCATCGGTGGCATAATTGGGGAGACCTCTGTCAGGAATTATACCTGACAGAGACAGCGACATGCCTCCACTTTTATTTTTGTCATTATCATCATTCAACATGTAGAAAGAACATGTAATCTATTGAGTCAATTCACATAGATAATTCAATTTGCGCTTCACCTTGGACTTAGTTCTTTGGACTACAGAGACAACAGTAACGGCATCTGTCACCTCCCTCCAGGCCTTCGCTTTGCCTGTCCCTGTCACACCACTGCTAACGTATGAAAATAAATGTTTTTTCTTAACTCCACTTCACCCAAAATTATTTTTATCTCCGCTTCTGAATAATTCTTTTTTCTTTCTCAATCTTTCTTTCTTTGCGCCATGACTGACGAGCCGACTGGATGCATCTACACCTCCTTATATGGTGGTCATTGGCAATTCATGGGCGGGGATTTATGCTAATAGCTGATTACCGGGAGCGCGCTATCACTGTAGGATGGATTGGCATTCATGATCATATACACGTTTATGATTAGATCTGAGTTTCCCACGGTGTTCATGAATCCGGAGTAGGTTTTTAGTAGTGTAGGCTTTTATGTGCAAATTTACTAATGTTTCATGAATGAGACCCACTGTTTCCACAGCTCAAAAAACAATTTCCTGGAATTTGGTGAGATTTCCTGGTATCTTCAAAGTGGCTATTTCCAAGCGATTTTTGTTTTGCTAAGAGTATAAATGGAAATACACTGTTACTGCGCAGTCTACAGTATAGATCTACTCAAAAATTACTGTTCACTAAATCCAAGGAGTTATTTCTTTAACCCAGGCTGACTGTGCACAGTAGGCTTATTCTGCACATGTAATAGTACTATGTGCACTGCCTTAAGAATGGATATTGCGTGAGCTGAGCCCTTTATAGAGGGCTCTGCGCGTGTTTGACTGCTCACGTAGCTTCACTTCAATTCACTGTGTACAATGTGCGCAAAGCTCCTTTCACACTCTTTAAATATGAGTCTTTTTTAAGATATTTGTTGGAATTTATGTGTTGTGTCATGTACTATCACATGACTTTTAATTGTTAAAAAGCAATAAAAACTCAAAACATGGTGCAAATATGTCATTGATTTGAGTGAAAGACTTGTTCGCAGCTCATATGCTTGTGCCAATATGTTAACCTAGCTCAAGTATAAATTTCTTTGACACTTTGCATAGGAATAACCTTCGAATGCATTGCTCTGTAAAGGAAAGAAAAACTGTTGAAAATAGGATTTTTACAACATACCCATTTACTTGCGGAACTCAGCAATGAATTTCCTGGGTCAGCTGCCTCTGCATCATCAGCATTAGCCTTCATCTTGGCATGCAGTTTAAGCATGCCCTTGCAAGGATCCATTTGTTCTGCCTGCTGCTCTACTCTTTTTTGTAATGTCAGTTTACTGTAGTATTGAGCAGTCCAAGCAAGCTCTCCTGCTTCAAGCTAGCCAGCTAGCTAAAGTTATCAATAGCTTCTGTATGTTACATCAACTAGTCAGCATTACACTAACTTCACACTCATCAAAATCTTGTAAAGTTTGCCCAGCTTGCTAGCTCTAATGGAACTGCAGCTCTCAGCTTGGCCCGACTCGAAGTGAGCAGTATTATGTGAGAGCAGCTGATGTGAATGCAGTGTGTGTATCTCTTCCATGCATAATAACATGAGTGGATCTTGTGGTGTTCCCACTATAGCAGGGGTATTCAATTACAAATCAAGGAGGTCTGGATAGTAAAAATTTCTGCATAAAAAGGTCCGCAACAGCATCATGTCTAAGTTGCATCATAATACAGTCATACACTATGATTCTTCATATTTGTGCTGTTGTTTTATAATGTTGTCGTGTCAGCATCTTTACTGTATGAAGTCAATGACTCAAATCAAATGAAGAAAGGTAGGCTACGATTCAGTGGAATTTTAACAATATTTATTTTCAGTGTTGCTAACTCTAGACTGGAGGGGCTACATACAATAATAAGTAATAATAAATAAAAGTAGAAGGAATGTAAGTGTACGCACTTCAAGTAAAATAAGATCTCCGTTTTAACATACAAGCAAATCAAAGCTGTGAGACACTTGAGAAAAATTAAATAAAAAGTGTAACTGAAGTTTTCTGACTTCCCTTCACAGTCTCATGGACTGTATAGTTAACCTCCGCCGAGGAGGTTTATGTTTTCGGTGCCGTATGTTTGTTGGTTTAATTGTTTGTGTACAAGACAACTCAAAAACCAATGGCTGGATTTTTATGAAATTTTCAGGGTAGGTGGGTATTAAGTCAAGGAAGAGGTGATTAAATTTTGGCATATCTAGGCCAAAGTACTGCTGAGATTTCAAGTCTTTCCAATGGGCCAGAGTTCCAATTGCCGTGCTTTTGGCTTTGCTGCCCCCTGGCGGCGGAGGTTCTGCGCTCTCTGAGTGCTCTTCTAGTTATAACTTTTTTCACATTCAACACATGATTATAACATTAAGTTCTTAAGTAATAATAATCCATTTCTTTCCCTCCCACTAACTACTTTCTCCATTTAGGGACAGAAGTGAGCTCTGGCTTTGTCTGCCAGGATTTTAAATCTGGGCAGGTATGGTGTCAGGGCCATCCTCATACATGTGTGAAGGTTGTCGTTAGTGAGCCTTGAGCAATATTAATTAATTATGTTCATGGTAGAGAAAGCTGCCTCCCAACTGTATGGGGAGCCGAACATGGTTAGGATGTGCAGGACCACTTTCCTCAGGCCCGGAAAGATACCACTGGGACCTTTAAAACCAGAAGGTGGCAGGGTCAGAGCCTCCAAAACACTCTCCCAGAGCCACATCTCCCAGGAGATCGACCAGTTGCATCTGGAGCGGCCCAGGGTCTGCCCACCGGAAGTGCTGTGTGACTTCCTTTGAGAACCCCCTGACATCTGTGATTAGGAATGGATTCTGCATGAACAGGGTGACCTGCTGTCCGAGGCTGAAGGTGTTGAAATGCTTGCTGAAGTTCGCAATCAGCTTGTCAAGAAAGTTGGCAAAAATTGATAGATCCCTCTCACCCTGGACCTGCTCCTTCAGTGCAGGGAAGTGTGCACAGTCTCCCTGCAGGTCTTCCTTGAACACCTGAATTAAAAGTTCACACATAATAGGAATCTGCTAAGGCGCTTTTTAAAAACATTAAATTGAAATGTTGGCCATATTATCATAATTTTGTTAAATGAAAATGCAGGAATGTGGTGGAATGTAAAATTCTAATGATCTATCTGAGTTACACAGGGATAAAGAGAAGCACAAACCTCAAGTTTCCTCTGAAATATGCGGACAGCGGTCATCAGGTCACAAACTGAATTGTCCCTCTCCTGTAGCTTTAAATTCAGTTCATTCAGGTGTGAAGTGATATCCACCAAAAAAGACACAATATCCATTTACTTCTTATCTTCTAAAAAACAAGAAAATTGAGTTCCTTTTTGTTTTTCAGCTGTGCCAGGAAACCCGCAATTTCCTCTCTGATGGCCCAAAAGCGCTCCAACACCTTGCCTTTACTGAGCCATCTCACATTATTGTGCAGCAGGAGGTCGTCAGCATTTGCATCCACTTCTCTGAGGAATTCCCTGAGCATGAGATGCTGGAGAGAAGAGAATGGCCGGAGAAAGTTTATCATTTCCATTATGGTGTCCAATACCTTAGCATACTCATCTGACAGGGTGGAGCACAGGAGAGCCTGATGAATGATACACTGGTAAGAGATAAGCTCAGGATTATCCTCTTTCATTCTTGCCAAAGTTCCTCTCTCCCTCCCTATAATGT
This sequence comes from Gymnothorax reevesii, assembly GCA_029721435.1. Lineage (NCBI taxonomy): Eukaryota > Metazoa > Chordata > Actinopteri > Anguilliformes > Muraenidae > Gymnothorax > Gymnothorax reevesii. The sequence goes on from CM056578.1 coordinate 36,907,072, forward strand.
CAGGGGCTCCTTGTGTGGTAATGGAAATCACTTTTTTTGGCTCAATTCCCCTCTCCAGTAACATCTCCTTCATGGCCAGGTTCATTGACATTTTAATGAATTTTTTTTTTTTTTTGGTATATTTTTCTCACTTAAATGTTTCAGATCAAACTACTTTTAAGATTAGACAAAGATAACCCGAGTTAATACAAAATGCCGTTTTTAAATGATGATTTCACTTATTGAGGGGAAAAAGCTACCCAATCCTACCCGGCCCTATGTGAAAAAGTAATTGCCCCCTTTGTTAAATCATGAATTAACTGTGATTAAACACATTTTGAGGTCAATTTCACCAGCCGCACTCAGGCCTGATTACTGCTAGACCTGTTGAATCAAGAAATCACTTAAATAGAACCTGTCTGACAAAGTTAAGTAGGCTAAAGGGTCTCAAAAAGCAACCAATAAAGCCGCAATCTAAAGAATTTCAAGAACAGATGAGAAACAAAGTAATTGATATTTTATCTGTCTTGAAAGGGTTACAAAGCCATTTCTAAGGCTTTGGGTCCCCAGCAAATCACGGTGAGCGCCATTATCCATAAATGGAGAAAACTTGGAACAGTGCCGAACATTCCCAGGAGTGGTCGGTGTTGTTGGAATTTTAATTTTCATTCCTGAAAAAATGACACTGAGACAAGATGAGAGTAAATAGGATCCATTTAACTATGTGCCACATAGGGTCTGCGTTACAGGCAGGAACAAAGACAAAGGAATCTCTCCTTTGCTTTGGATGTATGTGAAAGCAGAACCTCATGATGTATGGCCTCTGCGTCAGCTACGTGCGTGCACATCCCACGTTAGTCTGGCTCCAGTAATCCTAAAAAGTTTCTCTCCCCGCAGAAATGTATTTTTCCTTGGGTCTTATCTAGAACACGCCAGGCTCAGAAGGAACACACTGTTTCAGTAACACACTTCATGATGCTTCTGCATAGGAACAAGCTAGATTATAAAAGTTGCAATCATGCATGGCCTAGGTCACCTTTGCCACTCGAGAACAAGCAAGGATAAACACTTAATGACTGAATAAACAAGTAAATCAATACTAAACGAAGAGCAAGCAAGGATAACAAATTAATAACCAAATAAGTAATAATAAGGAATTTATGACTGAATTCCACCATCAGTTGGCCTACCAAAATTAATCCAAGAGCGCATTGACGACTCTTCCAGGAGGCCTCAAAAGAACCCAGAACAACATCTAAACTAAACTGCAGCCCTCACTTGCCTCAGTTCAAGTCAGTGTTAATGATTCAAAAATAAGAAAGAGACTGGGCAACAATGGCATCCATGGGAGAGCTCCAAGGCGAAAACCACTGCTGCCCAAAAAGAAAACAGAGGCTCATCTCACATTTGCCAGAAAAACATCTTGATGATACCCAAGACTTGAGGGAAAATATTCAGTTGACCTGAAAACAACCAAGATTTCCTGAATTTCAGGAAATTTCCTTCAAAGTGGAAACACGGCCTACACTACAGAGCTAACAAATGTGAACTCCACTGCCTCAGTGAGCCAAGTCACCTATATAGCTTGCCATTTATATTGGTGTCATGTTTATATGCGTTTGTGCAAATATAAACTTTAAATAAACCCATTCAAATGTTATTGTTTGAAATACTTCAAGCGGGTAAAATTAACTGGTAAGGACCCTTGTTGCGAAGTCTACATCACCCCAGTACTAGCATCACTCCACAGGCTACCCATTAAGTATCGAATTGGTTTTAAGGATCTACTTTTGACTTTTAAACCTTTACATGGAATGGCACCTGAGTACATTACTATCCTGCTTTTACCCATCAAGAAAACTTCAATCTCAAGATCCCGGCAAACTTGTAATTCCAAGAATAGCTTTAATTTTAACAAGAGATGTTGCCTTCTCATACAGAGCCCCATCTTTGCGGAACAGTTGCCAAAATTTATAAGGGAGTCAAACACAGTCTTAATATTAAAGGCTAAACTAAAAATGCACCTTTATGATCGGGCTTACAATCAGTTATTGTCTGAAGACAGGGTTAGAGGATGAGGAGTGGGTAGATTTCTTGCCTGTCTTATGACTACATTGACGCTCTATCCTAGTAGCTAGGCAGGCCTAGAAATGTTCCAATGGGGTCATCAGTTTGTAGAACTCTTATTATCTGTCTCTGCTGCTCTCCACTGCCCTCTACTAACTCCCTTACTCACTTATTTTGTGCTATCTCCCCAAGTCTGTGGTGGGGCACTACCCTGAATCCCAAAGTATGCTGTTTCCCAGTCTCTGCCATCGTACCCATATGGCCTTCTGCCCATGAGCTGTTCGGTCAACATCATCAGCAATGTCTCATCCATGGCACCACCCAGGTCCAACACCCAAATGCTGCGCAGTCTTCACCATTGACAATGTTTAGTCTATGGCATTGTAAGCCGCGCTGGGAAGGCAGCTGGTAGCATTACATTACATTACATTACAGGTACTTAGCAGACGTTCTTATCCAGAGCGACGTACAAAAGTGCATAAGAACAGTACAAAAGTGCAGACCTCCTTGGAGACAAGTAAAAGTGCTAACAGTAAGTGACAGAACACGTTCCATTGTTACAGATCTAGACTAATAACAAAAAGGCAAGGTCAAGGGCAAGTGAACAAAATGGCAACAAGGTTAAGTGCAGAGGCAAGTGCAACAAAGAGCAATAAAATAAGTGCAATAGAAGGGCAACAGGTCAAGTGCAACAAAGGGGCAGGAAAATCAAGTAAACTGACAAGAGTGCAACAAAATGAAGGGAAACCAAATCAAGTGGTAACAGTCAGGAAGTAGGGAAAACAGAATTAAGTGCAACAAATCAAACGGATGTAGGGACAGGAATCAAGGCAGTGGAGTAGGGGAAAGGTGGAGCCTGAAGAGGTGGGTTTTCAGGCGGTGTTTGAAGATGCTCAAGGATTCTGCCGTTCTGACCTCGATAGGTAGATCATTCCACCAACGAGGTGCCAGGACAGACAGCAGCCTTAAGCGAGAAGGGGAGGAGCGGAGAGGGGGAGGAGCCAGGCAACCAGAAGTAGCAGAGCGGAGTGCTCTGGCAAGGGTGTAGGTTTTGTTGTTGTTTTGTGTGTTGTTGTGTAAGCTTGTAGTTTTTACCTGCGAACAAATCTACCCTTGGGTATCAATAAAGTCACCTTACCTAACCTTCCAGACAGAGGACTGGTAAAGTACCCCTATTGTCTTAAGGGCCCCAGCACCTAGAGTGACCTCTGGGGTCATGAGAGCAGAGGCAATTAGGCAATTTATGACCCAGCTGTAGGAAGTGCTTCTGGAGTTTGGGCTTAAAAGGTGGGAAAAAAAAGTCAGGGAAGACCGCACCCGGTTTCCCACACCTGCATCTATGTGCCATGTGTAGCCAATAGTAGTGATGGAGGATCGCAACCGACTTCCCACCCGGGCATCTCCATGCCGTGTGTAGCCTATAGTAAATGTGGAAGATTGTAGACGACTTCTCCCACGCATTTCTCTATGCCGTGGTTAGCTTTAATCTAGTCATGGGAAATCTTGGGCGATGTGACTTGATTTTGCTATGGAGGCTGGTATTCATTCTGCCCGCATTGTACACTTTGAGTATATGTGTAGTTATGAACTGCGCCAGGTATAATATTACGACTTCTCTGTATTTTCTTTAACGGTATAATTTGGTGTCTAATTTAAGCTTGTGCTGCTTGTGCCTGCCTGGCGAAATAAATTGATATTTGTATTTTATTGCGGGATTCTGATTTAGACTAACATATTCCCTTTCAGCTCGAAGCTCCGTCTTCTTCTTGGGTAACGTAGGACTGTATGTGCGATGCCTGATCTGTGTTATTAGGTGGAGTGTCTACGCTGTGATTGGTCTTATTATGATTAGGCTTCGAGGAGATTCCGTTATACCAAGTCGGCTTAGTCTCTGAACGGAAATCTTAAAAACACGAAGTCCCTGAACTGATAATGTCGCACTTTGGAGTTACTCGCTTTGGGCCCCGGTAATCCCTAGTCATAGCTATTTTCTATGTCAAATTACTCTGCGTAATAAGACCGCCAGCTTCTGAGTTAATTCACCGACTTGGGTTGTACAGAGATTTCGGTCCGGCAGCATAAGGTATAGACCAGTTACAGATCCGATGCACAACGTCGCTCTAAATTAATGAATTGGAGTCAGACCATTTGAATGCAAACGCATGGTAGCGGCGAATGGTTACAACTAAATTTTATATCCTAAATTTCATATGGAGTCAGATGAATTGCAACCGCTACGACATTTGAACTGCAGCATCCGCAAGGCACGTTTCAGGCCACTAAAAAGCAGAATGTGAAAGATGTCATCACTTTTGCCTGAGGCAGTCAAGTACTGGTCTGGTGCTGACGCTGTAGCCAGGCCCCATTATTAGAATGGAGACCGTGAAGACATTCTTTTCCCTGGCTGTTGAGACAAACACGCTGAGATCTTCCGCCTCAGCTCGGACCCTTCTTGGCCTGCTTGCATGGTGTTTATAACATCACCTCAGTCTGACGCCCAAGTATGGCCCAATCTTCATCATTGACCCTGCCCAATCTACAGCCTCAACTTCTCTGACGCCCAACCCAAGACTGTCATTTTTAACTGATTATTGACCATGTTAGTCATGACAAACTCAAACCCTGAGCCAGTTAGATGAGCATTGGCTTCCCCCTCTTAAGCCTGTTTCCTTTCAGGGTTGCTTCCTATCTTACTGGGCTCACAGGGAGTTTTTCCTCCCCACTGACACCATAGGCTTGCTTTTGAGGGGGTTAAGGTCAGGGTTTGATTATAAAGCACGTTGAGACAAATGTTTGTGAAACGCCCATTATAAATACATTTTGATTTGATTTCATGAAGCCTGGAGGTGCGGCCCATTGTGAAATCTTATCTCAAATATCATCGTTCTTTTCATTGAAGAAACCCATGAAATCATTGCTACTGCTGTTATCAGGATACTTCTGATGATTGTTTTTAGTAAGGTTCACAATAATCTTAAACAGAAATTGATTGTATTAATTCTGTTCAATGAGGTGATAAAAGTGTGTAGATATGGTGGATTTAATGCCACCATTAAATTAAAATTAAAAATTTGTTGACTGTATATTTATGTGCCAGTTGAGGAAAGCTTCAGGGACTGGGAGGCATTATTGACAATGCAGCATCATTCTTGCAATAACATTTTCTTATTTTTAGAGGTGCGACTACATCCAGGGTACTCCTCAGCAAGTCACTGAAATGGTTAGTTTGTTGATTTAGTGATATTTCATTAGTAATTTCCTCGCCAGGAAGGAGTGGATCCGAGAACAAATTCATAAATACAACTACAGCAGAGTTTAGCTTCCTGCAGCTAATTTGTACCTTCCCGCATGAAATTGGTTGCTGCTTGAATTTCAGATTTAATAAGGATCTGATCTGATAATAAAGAAAAGCAAAGCTTCTGTGCAAAGCCTAAAACATGTTTAGACTGTCCTCGATTTCACCGATTATGGGGACGGGTGCTTGAGCTACACAGAAGGCTATAATCAGTATCCATCACTGATCTCACCTCACATCTTTAATGAAATAGCCTCACTGTCCATTCACTGCAGCTCGTCGCTCATACAGTACGTTTACTCTGATCGTAGTTTAGCTGTGCATATCTGGTGTCTGTTTTCATCAATGTGACCGCTGCTGTTGCATTATTGATTAGCTAGCCACTTATTGTGCTCATGGGTGTTGTTTGTGGGTAGGATTATACGGTTTCCAGCATGCTTTTTACTTATCAAATGAGGTTTATCATCTTTAAATCTATAAATGACTGTTCTGTGCAAATTCGAGAATGTGTCAGTAATGCTTTGTAACCACACACATTTCTACTCGCAGTAATCGAAAGACGGAGGAACATTCATGTATTGGAGAGGGAGATGCGTAGATATGGAAATAACCAGCTTGGGATTCACCATGTATCAGCCATGTTAAGCAAATACAGCAAAAGATATATGGTACTGGCTCTAACTTTTCATGCTCTGCACTGTGTTGGTGCAGCCTGGGGCTATTGAGGTGCAGATACTGTTCTGTTGTGCGCAGTGGCCTACTGTCTTGGGACAAAGGAATTGTGTTGTGCTACTGTCGCGGTACACTGGGTTTATACTGCAGGTACTGGCTTACTGCAGTAGGGTACAGCCACAGAAACATCTCACAATCACCTCCCAGACAGTATAATTATCAACATACTAGCAAACATTCACCTGCTGTTTGCTGTGTTATTGGTGACCTCCGCGGCCTCATCTCAGCAGAACAACTTTGGTGTGCCATTGACAATATAAAATACATTACAAACATTTAATGTCATTAACTTTCATGGACCTTAATAATATGAACGTCATATTTGATTTTTTGCAGTGCTATTAAAGAGTGGAATGGATTTACATGTGGTCTCAAAATCTGACCATAAAGTTCAGGCAGTGGTTCTAAAAGTGAGTGTCTTGACACCCTGGAGTGACGTTATGACTGGCCAGGGGTGCTGCAGAATGGCTTTATATTAAGGATATATTCTTTAAAAAGAGTAGGAGAAATTATATGTACAGAATGCAACACATGATTTCCAGCCTGTAACTACATAGTAAATGCCAACAAACACTTATTTGCATTTTGGACTACTATTTTATCTGCATTATAACTACTTTACACATTCTACCTCATTATGTAGATTGCATTAAGTTACAATTTAAATGTTATTAAATTCAAGTGTTTACTGTCCTCTTCATTTCATGCGTTTGGTTGAGTATGTGGTTTGCAGCTTCAGCCTTTTTCTGGCATGCTGCGTATTGCTGTTGTTAATGCTGTAAATACTATTCTGTTGAGCAGTAATGTACTTTTATGTAATAACACATTTACACAGTAAAGCTTTGTACAATATGATAGACCTCAGTTTGAATACAACCTCTAAATCACCCTTTATTCACATCTGCTTATTAAGCCTTTTTATTTATTTGTAATCTTTAAATTTAAAAAGTTGAATTTTTACTTCTCAATTTATAAGGGCTGAGTGGAATATAATTTCACCTACTTGTGCATGATAATCTGTGATTTCTACCCTGTCCTCCCTAATTTTTTTCAGTCACCGACCGCCACTAGTATAGACATATCCAAAAAAGTGACACTAATGTCATGTAATTATGGCACTGGCACCTTTTTTGGTCTAATGCATGCACTGCAATGTGTCTGTTTAAGCTAATTTCTATAAAGCTAAAAAGTGATCCATAAGCTATAAACTAGAAGTAAATTAGTTTAAATTCACACCTGTGGGGATTGCCATGGCGGTAACAGAGCACGAGTCCATTTTACTGTAGGATTACAGAACTACCCACTGAGCTGATAAGCCACTCTAACTCCAAGTCACTTTCGTTTTGTGAAGACACTAAATGATCTGCAGAAAGTAGAAATGTTGACTTGAAGAAGAAATATATATACTCACCATTGACGGCTGGTGAACTGGCAATAGGGAGGCTCCAACCCATCCTTTGAAAATAATGATTGGTCATGACCTATTTTCAATCATTCATTTAAATTACCATCACAAAAGCTCCAAAAACTCAACATAATCAGGTGTGGTCAGTTTTTTTAATTAATAATGCATACCTGTCAACTCTCAGGCATTCGGCATGAGTTTAGTGGTATATTTGCGTTCCCCTGCTGTTGTCAACAATTATTCACTCAACGCATGTGTAAGAGATTCTCGCACAAAATTGAAGTCCTAGCACATGGAGGTTTATCAGTTTCACCTACATTATGATTCCGGACTTCTCACGCTTTTCTTTACTCAGGGGTTAGAAGCAATGCATGTGTTTCATTATCGTTTAAATAGTTTAAATAAAATATGATCATTTGAAACACCTTTATGCAATTCCATTGCTTCAAATAATCTTATTTCATTAAACTATTTTAAAGATCATGAAACACACGCATTTTCAACCATTATCTACATCTCGTCTGAAAAAGATTTTGTGAACGCTTGTCATTTTGTCTTTATAAAATAAAACTAATCTTAATATTCCCAAAATTGGACCAAGGGTCCGATAGCTTACCAGCAAGCAGTCTTACAGCAATGATACAACTTATGAAAATTCATGTGATGTTTGACGTTTGAGTCAATGAAAATCAATGTCAAGGTCACTAAATAAAAGTTCACATACATTTATAAGACCTTCTGTAATACAATCCTACGCTCTGAAGCAGTTTTGGTGATACAAGTCATTATAATATGTCAATATGTATTCAGTATATCAATTGTGAACTTTAAAGTCACAGAATGTCAAGTTGTTGTTATGATCCTGATCTGCCTGACCATGTTTTGGATATGATTCTGTCTTGTTTGCCATGTTTTTGTAATGATTCTGTCTGACTGCCATGTTTGATAATGAATTCTGCTTTGTCTGACCATGCTCTGTATTTGTGATTAGGATTCCATGCCATGTTTGGTTTCATTCCCTCAGTCATATTCCGGTCCATATTTTGTGTCATACCATGCATTGCACTTTGTCTCCCCCTGTCTGGTCTTTTGTCATGTGATCGCTCACTGCCCCAGTATTGTGTGCCACACTTGTGGGTGATTTCATGGTTTCTGGGATTTCAACCATTCCTTCACCTCCCTTTTGTTGGGATTTTGGTCATCTGCCTGTCATGTTTTAGTTCTGTGCCTGGCCTAGCCATGTTGATTGATTTCTGTGTATAGCAACCACTGCCTGCCCCTTGACTATTCTTGGATTGTGTATTGTGTTTTGATTATTTTTGATTCTCGTGTTCTTATTTTTCATGTCCTGTTTTATTATTTAGTCTTTGCCTCAGTTCCCTAGATTCCTGATCATGTTTATTCTGCCATGCCTCGCTTTGCACTTCGTTTACCCAGTCTTGTCCTGTGTAGATCTTTGCTCACGGTCCCTAGTCTTGCGTGCCACTCATTCGGGTGATTTATTGGTTTCTGGGTTTTCAATCTTCCTTCATTATCTCGTGTGCTTCCTTCCCCTCTCTTTTACGATCTACTAATCCTTACTAACAGTTTGTTGTTTTCGATAATTACTAACCAAGATTAACATTGTATATTTTTACTAACTTACTATCGTGCACTTGGGATTGTATAGCTGCACACACTAATTGACTAACGATCTCTCAGCATTCGCTCAATTCTAATCTCCGCCTCCTTGCCTATCCCTAATTATCTCTGCTGCAGTTTTCCTCTTATATCTCATGCTTTCCTTTTCTTTAGACTATGCACTTTTAATACTCCTTGACTGGAGCTGTTGTTTGTACATAGGTTTATCTCGTGATCCCTGTCTGCGTTTTGGCAGCTGCCAAATTCATGTAATTAGATCATTCCTAATGTGTCACTCCTGATGTTTGTATCATTGATTGCACCTGTTTGCCCTGGTCATGTGTTTCACCCGGATGTGTATATAAGATGTCTGTTTAGTCACTTCCAGCTGTCAGATCGTTTCTTCCTCTGCCACGTTTGTATTCGCCTCGATTCTTAGTGATTTATCTTTCTGACTGGACCGCCTGACTACCGAGCTTTGCCTATTCCCTGTATTGTACCGCATTCTTGTGTATCGACTTATTTTTGCCTGACTATGGATTTTGTTATTGATGCCCTGGTTACGATTCTGGATTTCGCCCTTCAGATACTGTTTTTGGATTGCGGACATTGTACTGTTGCCAGCTCTGTTGGGGGGTTTCCCCCTTCAGAGATAAAGCCTCCTTTTTGCATTCATCTGGTTTTCGCTATTGGTTCATTTCGTAAATCACAACAGCTTTTCTATTTTAGGAACAATACGAACAGTTTGTTGTTTTAGTTAAACTTACTAACCTAGACTAACATTGTTTATATACTGAGTACAAATGAAAACGCACCACTCACAAAATCTGGAATAGCTCCACGGATTGATATGTGAAGTATATACGTATGATGCATTTGAGATAATGAATGATTAAAGAAGACATGTAAACATCATTCAATTTCATTCACGATAATGTTAATGCGCGAGAGAGGTTTAACTGGTGAAGGGGTCAAACAGGAAAGTCAATAACGGGTGTGACCGCCATTTGCATTGACACACACGCTGCATCATCGTCGCATGGAGTTGATCAGTCTCTGGATAGTGTTCTGAGGGATAGCATTCCACTCCTGAACAAGGGCATCCTCAAGTTCTCGGATGTTGTCCATCTGGTATCGACGTGAAAGACATCGTCCAATTTCATCCCATAAGTGCTCGATAGGGGAGAGGTCGGGTGACAGAGCTGGCCACTGAAGCCCGGGGATGTTCTGCTGTGCAAGGTACTGCATGGACACCCTTGCAGTGTGTGCCCTAGCATTGTCCTGTTGGAACGTGTGGACATCGTGGTGTTGGTTGAAGAACGGCACAACATGGTTCTGCAGCCCCTGGTCACGGAAGTAGACGCCGTTCACCCTTCCTCTGCAGATATGGAGAGGGGTTCTGTGACGGTAGCTTATTCCACCCCACACCATAATGCTGCCACCACCCCAACGGTCCGTTTGAACGACACAATCGGCATTATAGCGTTCACCACGTCTCCACCAAACACGTATACGGCCATCTGCGTTCCTTAAGTGAAATCGTGACTCTTCAGAAAAGATGACACTGTGCCATTGTCGTAGTCGCCAATTCTGGTGCCTGTTTGCCCACTTTAGACGCTGGTTTCGGTGATGATCCGTCAATATGGGGCCGAAATAAGGACGTTGTGCACGCAGGCCTGCAGCTCGCAGATGGTTCCGTACGGTGTTGGGGTGAATAAATCCATGTCGTCCTTGGACTTGAGCAGCCGTTCTTGTCGCTGGTAGTGTTCGGTCTCGGACATGATCCCGTACGATCTGACGGTCCTGACGTGCCGTTTTCACACGTTGTTGACCCGGTCGAGGACGGTCCCGAGTGCTCCCCGTTTGCAGAAACCTTTGATGGAGTCTTGCGATCGTTGTGTGTGCGCAGTGTAGTCGTCTGGCAATTTCCCTGGTGCTGGCGCCCATTTGAAGCATGCTTATGGCACGTTCCTGTTCAGGGGCTGTAAGTCGCGGCATAGTGTCGACGTTTCACAAGTGTCAGTGAAGAAGAGAAATTTTATTCAGATTCACATGCTTTTAAAGGCAATGTGTGCACAAATTCAGAGTGAAATTCATTTTTCCCGTGGTGTGCGTGCAAGATGTTGCGTTTTTGCAAAAAATTGCCTAGCTTTACAGTTAACTTGAAATTCTTGCATTTATTGCACCTGGCATGTCGGGTGACATCACTGTAATCTTGTTGTTGTATAAAAATTATATTGAAGTTCATTTGAACTTAATGTAGCCAAGTGGAAAATCCTGCGTTTCAACAAATGACCACATGATGGCACTACGCCCTTTTGGGGGTCCTTTGAGTGAGATATGTGCTTGACGAACTATCGTGGTTTGGATACGGAAGTGGAATGTCTTTTGCAAGCTTTGCATCGGTTCCACATGTGTGGGCGCTTCATGTTTTAAGTGGGGTAAATATGCCTATATAATAATGTCTCTGTGCAAAAATATCAACAGATGTACATTAATTTGACTGTATAGAGACGTAAACTAGAATGTTTGTTGCGGATGGTAATCCAGATGCTCAGATGTTTGCCGAGTATACCCGCATAACTAGGCTGCTTAATCGAAGGAAGCGTGGCCATGTTAACACATTCTAAAAATGTGCAGAGTTGGCTTATAAGAAGTGTTTTCTTAGCCACTGTATTCGAAATTTAATCGGTACACATTATTCTAAGAAAATGTTTATTTCCAATATCTAGTGCTTGTGAAGATGACGGCTGGTCGCCGCACATACCTCTGAGTTAGCAACGATAAAGTTGCTTGAGTATCTTGGAAAAGATTTCATTTTCATGTGATACAATGGGAAATGCGTGTATTCGGTGTAATTTGGTTGTATGTGGTTACCTTTTGTTTCCATAGGATGCTACAACTACAGTTATTCATGTACGCTGTTCATGTACGCTATTCATGCACGTTATGCACGTATGCTATTCATGCATGCATTTATTCAAGGATTTCGGCAAGTTTTATTTTACGCTTTCATGTACTCTTTTATTTCTGCCGAGTCACTTTGCCCAAAGTTACCGAGGTACGTAGAAAATTGTGGAATAAAGTATTTCCAGTGGACACTGAGCTAGGTTAAAAAAAGCTTGGATTGCTCCAGTAAATCGATTCTAAGGTTTTATGGGCATTTTATATGAATGGATAAGTAGCGTTTATTTTGTAGACCTTGTGTCTGTACTGGACTCATTCCAATGGTAATCCTGTAAATTTTCCACTAATTGAAAACTCTAAATAACATTAATGCTGTTCTCCCTTCTATGAGAGCAGTCGGGTAATAAAGAACCCCAAATTTAGTTGTGTGTCCTGTCTTATGTTAAGTTCGCCAGGCTACATACACTACCCGGCCAAAAAAAAAGTCACCATTTGGAAATTAACGAACATATTCTATAATTGGATCATTATTGTGGTTGTTAATATGTTTCAGCTGGCAATAATCATTTTACCCTGACTGATGAAGCGCGTCACTACTCATTTCTTAAAAAATCATGTTGGAAGACACATCCCCTGATGGTGGAAAAGATGTTACAATATTTCAGAACGGGCAAATTATTGGCCTGTATTTAGCGAAGAAAACCATGAATGACAAAAACAAGTATGAGGAATCATTTTCACAAACAAATTTGCCACCACAAAATCCTGACCTTAAACACATTAAAAGTTATTAGGATGTGCTCAAGAAAGACCTCAGTGGTTCAACCATTATGTCGGGAAGACAAGATCTCGGCCAAAAATTATGGCATTTCTGATCTAAAATAAATGTTCTGGCATTGCATATAGATGTTAAAACAATGACAAAAAGAATATGCACTGTAATCAAAGCTACAGGGGTTCCAACTAAATATTTCAGTGTACGACTTTTTTTTTGGCCGGGCAGTGTGTTTTGGTACCAGAAGTGGTGTTATCCATTACTTGGAGTTTTAAAATTATTCGGAGAATAGTAGGGCTGCCACAAACGATTATTTTGATAGTCGACTATTCACCGATTATTTTTTCGATCAGTCGATTAATCAGATCATTCGTAAATCGAATGTAAAACATACAACTTTTCGCACCAGCAAGCAGAAGCTCTTGTATAACCATCATTAGCTATAACTTGAAGTGTTTAAGGTATATGCTAACTAAAAATAAAGACAATTTAGATGATGGCTCATTAAACCTTTAATGAAATATGCAGCTTGTAGCAACCAACAATTCTTTAACTGTGTAGCATAAAGTCCAAACAGCTGAGTAAAATAAGGATAAGGCACTGGCCTACACAACACAGAAATGAATATGGTTTTTTAGTTCTTTCTTTTCTTGATTTGTCTCTGGCATCAAACATGGCTACATTTAAATCAAATGAGGTAGGCACCTGAAACTAAGGAATTATTCACAATATTATAAGTTTTGGTCTCACTGACTCAAAATATAACAGAAGTGCATTTAGTGCTCAGTGCTCCCAACTGTATTCAACTTTACTACACTCGGACTCTATATAATCCCAAACTGCGCAAGGCTCTTGTTCATAGCCAGGAATGTCAGCATTTCTACATGTCTTGGAGAGAGGCTTGCTCTCTTTTGAGAGCAGATGTTCCCTGCTGCAGAGAAAATCCGCTCCGATGGGGTGGAGGTTGCAGGGATGCACAGAAAAGATTTAGCTTGCTTTGACAGCGTGACAGCATGTTCACTCCACCATTTGAGAGGATCATCCTTTTTAGAGAGTGCGGCCTCTCCAAAGTACAGCCGAACTTCACTTATCACAACTTGGATCTTTCGGTCCTCCTCAGATTCTCCATCCTCATTTTCACTCTGACTGTCTGTGTCAGACTGGAGGAGGGTTTCCAGAGCACTCTTTCTACCTGAACCATTGGCCCTCTGCAGTTTTGCATCCTGCATCCCAGTCGTTTTTGCTTCTTTGACAGCAAGGACTTCAACACTCCCCTGCAGTCTGATGCTATCTTCAGGAGTCAAAAACTTCAGCTTTCTGTATCTAGGGTTCAAGGCAGCTGCCAGAATAACTGGATTTTCTTTGTCTGCTGAGATAGAGCAAATACTCCCCCATCTCTGTGTTATCCCTTTTTCTGCACTGGCAATGAAAGATTTTCCTGAGCTTGTCTCAAATTGGCTTTGGTGTACAGCCCGTGTCAGCCCTTTGACCACCTGTGGAAGACCTGAAATGGTTGTGTACTGCTGTCCACTAAGGTAAACGGTAGCAGTCTCAAAAGGTGCCAATCCCTGCTTCAGTTCTTCAAGCAGCTCCCACTGCTCTGGCTTCAAGTCGAAGTAGTGTTTCCCCCTTGGAGTCACCTCAGGATCTGAGAGAGTGGCAGTGAGAGGCCAGCGCTGTTCAAGGAGTCTCTCTATCATGTGGAATGAACTGTTCCATCTTGTACTGACATCCTGGATCAGTGCATTTTTCTTAACATTCATTTGCTCCTGCTTCATCTTTAGCTTTGTACTAGCCAGCTCGCTTCTCTTAAAGTGCTCCACTAGCTGCCTAGCAGCACCTAGTGCTCTGCTGATGGTGGTTTCTTTGAGAGCAGTGTTCACTCTGAGCTGGAGTGTGTGTCCAGCACAGCGGATAGAGGCCCATCCATATTTTTCTTCAAGCAGTCGCATTGCTGCCACCATATTAGAACCACTGTCATGAACTACTGCTTTTATTTTATTGGGCAAGATGTCAAACCTTGTTCAAAACCTCTTCCACCCATGTCATTATATTTGCACCAGTATGCCTCTCCTCAAGAGGCATGGTGGAAAGGTTGAGGGTCTTCATCTTCCAATCTTCACTCAGGAAATGGCAAGATACACCAAGGTAAGCCTCTGTTGCACGACTGGTCCACACATCAGCAGTCAGAGTGAGGAAACCTTTGACGCCCCAGAGAGTCTCCTTAACCTTGAAGATATGAGATGATTTGGAAGAATAGTAAGCATTAGGAAGAAAATTATACACAGTAGCTTTTTCATTATTAAGAATATTTGTCAGTTTATGCACCAAGCTTTAAATTTATTTACCAATTCAATAATTCAGTTATCAGATACATTTAAGTAGGTTAAATAATAAACATTCAACATATTAAAAAAAAACCAATTCTCATTACATGCCTTAACCAAGATTAATTTATTGGTTGCTCAGTCAGCAAGCTCTTAATATTATTTCATCATGAAATTTGTAAAATTCTTAATTGCTAGTGTGTGTGAATGAGTGAGGGATCTGATCTTTTAATTCTTATGTCTTTGAATGTTGCTTGTTTATTAAATCATTTCATCGTTTATTTTACTGTGTTATTGTTGCTTTAGCAATATTGTTTTAGTACATTCATGCCAATAAATCAAATTGAAATTGAGACAGAAAGAGAGACTGACCTTCTCAAAGGTTGCATGATATTTCTTTTCCATCAATGTGGTGAAGTGAGATCTGCCTGGTAGGTAGTTGTCATGATAATCCGGGTTGAACTGTTTAATCATCTCTTTAAACCCTTCATCGTCCACCATGGAGAGGGGTCTCATGTCTGTCACCAACATGTTCAGTATGGACTCAGTCAGGACATTTGCTTGCTGTGGTGTGCATGTAGCTGGCTTTGTAACAAAAGCGTCCATCGAAGAAAAACATTCTTTTTTAGCACTGAAACATAACGTTGGAAAAAATTAGCGTTACCACATTTCCTTTTCAAACACATCACTGTTAAAACGTTAAACACGTGAAATATGTGTGCTAAGGCTTATGAATCAAATCGTCATCGCTAATGTTAACGTTTACAGCTATCAATATGAGTAAAGGAAGCTCTCTGCTGACGCCAGTGCTGAAACTGTTAATGGGTTAACCGTATCCGTATACATTTGATTCTGGGTATTTGGATTGTAAATTACTATTCGAACATTCGATACGGCCCCTACCCTATTTTAAGCACGTGATGAGCAGCGCAGTGTAGCGGGGAAACTCGAGAAAAGGTTTGTTCGGGCGCCAGGCAGCCTTCAACTGCCAACTTAAGAATTTCTTTATCCACACCACAGCGGGAATAAGCATTAACAAGCAATCAGTTGATTTTTTTTTCTTTCATGTGCATAAACGCAATATATATTTGAAGGATCAAGCATAAATTCGGAAACGGCAAGGTTTTATCATGGTTTATAAAATTAAAATAGAGAAACTGGAAAAAACCGTAAGCATTTAAACTGCGCGTCTTTTCCCTAAACAGTGGTATGCGAGAACGGATAACAATGAGCACGAAGCTCTAAAAAAACCAAAGCTTTACGCAAGTAGAAATTCAAGTCACCTTTATAACTTTCGGTTATGCAATTCAAACAGAAAATAAGACGCGACCATGTCGGCAAGACACTTACACAGCTGAAGATTAACAAAAAAAAAAAAATCAAACCCGATGCTTTAATATCCATATTCCAGAATGAAAAAAAGCGAGAATAAAGCAATGAAACGAAATATAACAAATTAAGGCGGTGTAAGGCAGTTAATAATATTTCATTTTGCATTTCATTTTGCTGATCGGGTAGCTCGGGATGGGGCAGGGAAAGCGAGTGCGAAAAGCTTGTTTAAAAATGAAATCTTGGGCTTCTACAGACCTTATCGCAGTCCTCAGCTCGGTGAAGAGTATAGGCTACTCTTCAAACCGTGAAGGATGTACCGCTCCTGTTTCCCCAAGGCAGAGGGATTTATTCTTCAGGAACGGAGTCTTTTATGTGTCAAAAAATTCTTCCCAGGCTGATTCCAATGGATCATAAAATAATTATTTTTTCTTCTCCTGTACTGGAAGTATTTTTTTTTTTTTTAACTCGCCAGTTTCCTGTCATGTCTGCTTTTTGCGTAGGCCTACTTCTTGAATACAGACCATCTTTTCCCGAACTGACATCTAGTTAGAGGTTCGCGTCAGCTCATTAGAAAGAGGAAAAAATTTTGGACAAGTGGCAATCCGACGTGTGAAAACAGTTCAGCCTGGTCAATGACGGTAAGAAAGCGCAGTGTAAACTTCAAATCAAGTGACTCGGAAATTTTGCCGGTTAACCGAATACTATTCCAATATAGTACTAAACAGTTAATTCGAATTCTAAAAATCACAAACTGTTTCAGCACTAGTTTACGCTAATGTTAGCAGCTAACTAGCCAGTGAGCTTACCGAGACGACGACCGTTCATCGTTGTCACAATCAGCCACAACGTGCTTCCTTTTCAGGTGCTCGTGCATCGCAGTTGTACTGCCGTGGAAGGAAAGTTCTGCCTTGCAGATATTGCATTGGACACTTTTCTCTTTTGTTTTCTTAAAATGCTCCCACACCTTTGAGCTCCGTTGCCGGCGGGTAGCCATGATTCCAGAGCCCATCTGGAATAACTTCAGGTGACATCACGGCTGACCTCAATTACCACTATTGCGCATGTGTGTCATGGACAGAAAGGCAGATGCGGCTGTGAAAGGTGCCGCAGCAGTTTTGAGAGAGAAACAAAGTTAAAAAAAAAAAACGACGCGTCGACTATTAAATTAGTCATCGACGATTTTAATAGTCGACATAATCGTGCCTAGTCGACTAATCGTGGCAGCCCTAGAGAATAGCCATTGGAGTTTGGATTAGACTTAATTTGTAGAGTGCTTGAATAACTGTAGTAGTGGCGTGTCATCCCTGCCCTGGAGTGGATCTACAGTGGAGAGGCCTGCCGAAGTTGCTGCGGAGAACCAGTGGCCAGGGTGTTGAGGTCCAGGGAGCATAGGAACGGCGAGAGACCTGATCATTGCAAGATAGGATCAGTCATCCCACCGATCTTAATTTGCTGATTTGCAAGGGACTGAGTTGAGCTAAGTAGTATTAGGACATTCCAACATGTCCGGGAGAGACAGCGACAGTGAGCAAGATTCCGGAGAAGAGACTGGTTCTATTAAGCAATTGCAAGAAAAAGTGACTGAACTGAGTGAGAAACATGATAAAGCCATGGAAGCTATTGCTGCTTTAAATGGTGGGTCAAACAGGTCATATATTTATGTTCTTAGAGAGCGGCATATCCAGCCTTTCAGCGGGGATCCCGCCAAACATGGCCGCTCAGTTGATGAGTTTATTGAGGAAGTGGAACGAGTTATTAGAACCAGAGCACAGAGCTCTTGGGATCAAGCTGATTTTATTTTGTCTCTTTTAAGGGGTTCTGCGTTGGAAGAAATTAGGCTGTGCATGGATGGGGAGCCTACAGATCCTGGCGAAATATTCCCATTGCTGAGAGAGGCTTACGCAGAAAAACGCAGTGTAGCTCAGCTTTTACAAGCATTTTATGGCCGTCAGCAAAAATAGGAGGAAGATTTTCAGGAGTACTCGCATGCTCTCTCCCAGATTTTGCGATTAGTCCTAAAACAAAGACCAGAAGCGGTCACTGATGCTAAGATAGCAGTTAGAGACCAGTTTGTTGAGGGTGTGCGAGATACCTCTCTGAGAAGGGAACTGCGTAAAATGGTTAGAGACAAACCCTTGTGCTCTCTTTTAGATGTACGTGAGGAAGCCATCGCCTGGTCCCTTGAGAGCCAAGCTGGTAACACTAAGGTTGCCAAGAGCAGGAAGGTAGCCTGTGACAGTGTTAGGGTAGAGGGTCAGTACTCTGGTAACTCCCAAGAAAAACAGTCCAACACTCTAGAAGACATTTTGAAGGTAGTTTCAGAGCAGACTAAGGCTATAGGGGAACTAACTATTGCTCTGAAGGAGGGTCTCGCCCAAAGGGAAATATCTCACAAGGAAAGGGGTGGGAAACCTAGGTCTAAGCCCCAGTTTACAGAGGACGGAAAGCCCATTTGCTTTAAATGTAAAGGAGTGGGACACATTGCGAAGGAGTGCGCACAGCGCAAACTTGCTAGCCAAGTCTACTACCACAAGTGTCTCTGTTCAGGAAAACTAGCCCCCTCGGTTGCTGAGAGCCGGGCAATCCGAGGCGAGACTAAAGGCTCAAATACCCTTACTCGTGAGCGGTTTTTCGAACGTGTGGTTGGGGAATGCCCAGAGGTTGAAGTCGAGGTGGGAGGAGTTAAAGCCAAGACCCTTCTAGATACTGGGAGCCGGGTTAGCACCGTCTCAGAGACATTTTTCCGTCAACACTTACTGGGTGAGAATAAAGACTTAGCCTCTACTGCAAATTGGCTTAAGCTTACTGCAGCTAACTCATTGCCAATCCCTTACATAGGTTACATTGAGCTAGATGTGCAAGCCATGGGGTTAATTGTGCCTGAGTGTGGGTTTTTGGTGGTAAGGGACAGTGTCCCGGAACGGACTAGACCAGCAGACCAAGAGCTAGTTTCTGACGAATCGAGAGTAGAAGGCAGTGGTGCTGAGCTGCAAGTTAAGATAGAAGACTGCCGACCAGAAGCACCACCTCCGGTCCTGATCGGGATGAATGTGATTAAGCGATGTAGGGAGTTAGCTATTGCTAGCTTTGACTCAGTCAGTGGAGGAGAAATGACCTCAGTCTGGAGAGAAGCTTTTCAGAGGGTACAAATGTGTGATGTGGTAACAAGGACATCTACAGCCAGGGTAGCTGGTAGAGACCCAATGCATGTGCCAGCAGCGTCTGTGGCCACAGTTTTTGCGAAAGGCCTTCAGAGAACCTCTGATAATGACATCTTGATGCTATTTTAGCCGACAAACACCACCCTGCCCAGTGGTCTTGTTGTTGTCCCAACTTTGGTTGAGACTTACAAGCACATGTTTCCAGTTAGAGTGGTAAACTTATCCGAGGAGGATGTGTGGCTGCCGCCCAGGACCCGACTTGGTATGCTTAGCTGGGTTGAGTGTGTTGACGGAGCAGCTGAGGTATATTTCAGTCGCATTTCAACTAACCATGAGGAAGTGTCAGTGGGAAAGAAAGTGGACACGACAGACAGTGCAGTACAGTCCTTGTTAGAGCAGCTGAATATTGGTGGTTCTGCAGACGAGCAGGCAAAGCTAGCTGTACTTATAGCTCAATATGCAGATGTTTTTGCTTCCAGGGATGAGGACTTAGGTTACACTGAGAAGGTTAAGCACGAGATACATCTTGTTGATGATGTCCCAGTTACGCAGCCCTACCGACGCATACCTCCTACACAGTACAAAGAGGTCAGGGACCACATAACACCCTTTTTTAGAAGCTGGGCTATCAGAGAGAGCACTAGTGCTTATGCCTCTCCTATTGTACTAGTGAGAAAGGCAGATGAGAGCTTGAGGTTGTGTGTTGACTATAGGCGTTTAAACTCTAAAACCAGACGTGATGCATTTCCTTTACCACGAGTTGATGAGTGCTTTGATGCTTTGCACAGTGCTGAGTTTTTCTCGACCATCGACCTGGCCAGTGGTTACCATCAGGTGGCAGTGGATGAGAGGGACATGCACAAGACTGCTTTCACGACGCCTTCGGCTTATTTGAGTACACAAGACTTCCCTTTGGTGTTTGCAATGGGCCAGCAACCTTCCAAAGACTAATGCAAGCTACTATGAGTGACTTAGTATTTCAGGTTATGCTGGTGTATTTAGATGACATACTAGTCTATTCACAGACGTTTGAAGACCACCTGACCTGACTACAGACAGTGTTGCAGAGACTCAGGGATACAGGGTTAAAAGTCAAGGTAGAGAAATGTCATTTCCTACAATCCAGCGTACGTTTCCTTGGTCACCGGATCTCAGCTGAAGGCATAGGCACCGACCCAGATAAAGTAGCCGCAGTGAAGCAGTGGCCAGTTCCCACTTCAGTTAAAGAGCTAAGATCATTTTTGGGATTCTGCAGCTACTACAGAAGGTTTCTGCTGGGGTTTTCCCAGCTGGCAGGCCCCTTGCATGATGTAGTCAATGTGTGTATCAGGGAAAACAGCCCAACCAAGTCTAAAAGCCTGTTCAACAGTGTTTGGACCCCTGCTTGCCAAGAGTCATTTGAAAAGCTAAAAGAGAGACTTACCAGTGCCCCTCTGCTAGGTTATGCTGACTTTTCTCTCCCGTTCATAGTTGAGACTGATGCCAGCAGTTTAGGGTTGGGTGCTGTCCTCTACCAGGTGCAGGAAGGCAGGAAACGCGTTATAGCCTATGCTAGTAGGAGGCTGAGAGGAGCCGAGAAAAATGACCGAAACTACAGCAGTATGAAACTCGAGCTTCTTGCCCTCAAATGGGCCGTGTCAGAAAACTTTAGGGGATACCTGCTAGGTTCCAACTTCACTGTAATTACCGATAACAACCCCCTGTGCCACCTTAACTCAGCAAAGCTAGGTGCTATTGAACAGCGCTGGGTTGCCCAGCTAGTGCCATTTGACTTCGAGGTGCAGTACCGCCCTGGTCGCTGTAACACAGTAGCGGACACCCTCTCTAGGCAGCCATTAGCAGGGGAGCCCCAGTCCGTAGGAGATGAAGAGGAGTTTGATGGGTGTGTATCTATCTGCAATCTGGTCAGGAGGGGAACAGCTCTAGGGGTGGATTTAGTTAGTACTGGGATTAAGTGTTGTCAAGTCAGGCAGGCCCGTGTCACTGTGGCAGAGCAGGATAGTCAGTTTTCTGACTTCCAGGGTAATACACCAGCTCTGCCAGGATACTCTAAAGATGAGTTGAGACAGTTCCAGAGCACTGACCCTACACTTAAGTCATTCCGACGCTTTTGGGACCAGAAGGAAAAACCCACCCATCAGCGGAGGAAAAATTTGACCAAACCTGTTATATCTCTACTCAAGCAGTGGCCCCGAGTCAGGGAAGTTGAGGGAGTGCTGTATCGTTACATCGAGGATCCCCATTTAGGGGAGTGTCACCAGTTCATGTTGCCTGCTTGTTTAAAGAAGGCTGTATTGGAAAGTGTGCATGACAATATGGGACATCAGGGGATAGAACGTACACAGAACCTATTGAAACAAAGATGTTTTTGGGTGGGGATGTATGAGGACGTGGAACAATGGGTTAAACAGTGTCAGCGATGTGTACTCATCAAATTGCCTCAACCCCAGATACGGGCTCCCATGAAACCTTTTTTAGCCACAAGGCCATTAGAAGTTCTTGCAGTAGATTTCACTGTGTTAGAGACCGCTCCTGATGGACGAGAAAATGTACTAGTGATTACAGATGTTTTCACCAAGTTCACCCAAGCCTTCCCTACACGGGACCAGAAGGCTGATACAACAGCGAAAGTCCTTCTCCGTGAGTGGTTTATGAGGTATGGTATTCCGGAAAGATTACACTCAGATCAGGGCAGGAACTTTGAGAGTGAGGTCATACAGGAGCTGTGCAAATTATACGGCGTTAAGAAAACTCGCACAAAACCGCATCATCCCCAGGGCAATACACAGTGCGAGCGCTTTAATCGGACGCTGCATGACCTCCTGCGCACATTGCTGCCCGAAAAGAAGCGCCGTTGGCCTGAATATCTGCCGGAATTAGTTTATGCATACAATGCAACTCCCCATGCCACCACGGGCCACTCTCCCTACTACTTCTTGTTCGGTGTACATCCACACCTTCCCATAGACGCTTTGTTTGGTCGGGAACAGGTGCTGGATAAGAACCACGATTGGTTAGCGGTCCACCAGGAACGTTTAAAGGAGGCTCACCAAAGAGCACGACAGTACTCGGAGCAAAAAGCTGCTGAAAGAGTTGGGCAGCATAAGGTTCATTGTCCCCGTGTAGAGGTAGGTCACCTAGTTTCCTTGCGACACTGGCCACAGGGTAGAAACAAAATTCAAGATGCCTGGAGTCCAGTCGTTTACAGGGTTCTTGAGGCCCAGGACAGTACATATGCAGTGGAGCCAGTTGAGGGTGGACCAATAAGAAGGGTCCATAGGACTAATCTTAGACCTTGTGTTGGTCCAGTCCCCACACCCAGAAAAGAGAAAGTTGGTAATCCCACTGTTAGGGCAGTCCCACCTACAGAGGTTACGTGTGACTATACTGATCTAGACCCTGAGTATGTAGTCCTAGAAGAAACGTCCTGCCCACACCTACGCCAGAAGAATGATGAGGAGAGACATGAATTTTGTGATGATAGGTCTGATATCTCAGAGCCGGTAGACGTGGGTGAATCTACGGTTACTGTTCCGTCTATTGCTGCAGAAGTGTCTGAGCCCAAGTTAGCCACAACTGTTGGTTGCGGCCAGACTGCTAGGGATATTAAGGTTATTGCACCTACTCCAGCTCCTCGCCGGAGCTTCAGAACAAATGCTGGGGTGCATTCAAACCCACACCACATCCCTAAATCTGTATGTAATACTATCACATTGAGTCCAGATGCGCTGTCTCAGTTGTTAACTAGTATGGGTACTGTGTTCTTCAGGGAGGCAGTGAATGAAGTTAAGTGTGTGAATTGAGTCACCGGGGACGTTGACTTTTTAGCAGGGGAGTGTGTAGCCAAGTGGAAAATCCTGCGTTTCAACAAATGACCACATGATGGCACTATGCCCTTTTGGGGGTCCTTTGAGTGATATATGTGCTTGACGAACTATCGTGGTTTGGATACGGAAGTGGAATGTCTTTTGCAAGCTTTGCAGCGGTTCCACATGTGTGGGCGCTTCATGTTTTAAGTGGGGTAAATATGCCTATAATAATGTCTCTGCAAAAATATCAACAGATGTACATTAATTTGACTGTATAGAGACGTAAACTAGAATGTTTGTTGCGGATGGTAATCCAGATGCTCAGATGTTTGCCGAGTATACCCTCATAACTAGGCTGCTTAATCGAAGGAAGCGTGGCCATGTTAACACGTTCTAAAAATGTGCAGAGTTGGCTTATAAGAAGTGTTTTCTTAGCCACTGTATTCGAAATTTAATCGGTACACATTATTCTAAGAAAATGTTTATTTCCAATATCTAGTGCTTGTGAAGATGACGGCTGGTCGCCGCACATACCTATGAGTTAGCAACGATAAAGTTGCGTGAGTATCTTGGAAAAGATTTCATTTTCATGTGATACAATGGGAAATGCGTGTATTCGGTGTAATTTGGTTGTATGTGGTTACCTTTTGTTTCCATAGGATGCTACAACTACAGTTATTCATGTACGCTGTTCATGTATGCTATTCATGCACGTTATGCACGTATGCTATTCATGCATGCATTTATTCAAGGATTTAGGCAAGTTTTATTTTACGCTTTTATGTACTCTTTTATTTCTGCCGAGTCACTTCGCCTAAAGTTACCGAGGTACGTAGAAAATTGTGGAATAAAGTATTTCCAGTGGACACTGAGCTAGGTTAAAAAAAGCTTGGATTGCTCCAGTAAATCGATTCTGAGGTTTTATGGGCATTTTATATGAATGGATAAGTAGCGTTTTTTTTGTAGACCTTGTGTCTGTACTGGACTCATTCCAATGGTAATCCTGTAAATTTTCCACTAATTGAAAACTCTAAATAACATTAATGCTGTTCTCCCTTCTATGAGAGCAGTCGGGTAATAAAGAACCCCAAATTTAGTTGTGTGTCCTGTCTTATGTTAAGTTCGCCAGGCTACATTAAATATTGACTTTTTTCAAGTGGTGCGTTTTATTTGTACTCTATAGCACTAACTTACTAACAAGCACTAGGGATTGTATAGCTGCACATTACTAATTGACTAACAAGCTCTCAGCACTCGCTCTGCTCTAGTCTCCACCCTTTGCCTTCACTCAATTTATTTTGATGTGCGTCAAGCAGATTTTCTCCACCTGGCTAATCACTGTTCTGCCTCTCACTCAGTGCACGGTAGAACTCCCTAACCAGAGCCGTATGTTTGTCAGTAGGTTGTCTCTGTGATCCCTGTCCGCGCTTTGAATTTCGCCAATTTCTTGTAATCAGGAACTTCCTTATGTTCATTCCTTTGTAGTTAGTCTGATCCAACTCACCTGTGCCCTATCATGGCATGTGACTTCCCCTACGTGTATTTAAGCAGTCATTTCACAGTTCTTGTCAGTACGTTTTCCCTGTGCTGTGATCTTTGATGCCTTGTACTCTTAAGTGTTATACGTCTGACTGGAACATCCCCGATTCTGATTTTGTCTTTTTCTTTGATACTTATCTGCCCGAGTTCCGTACCTGTTTTGCCCGACTCTGAGTTTTGTGTTTGCTGCCCTGTTAACGGTTTAGATTACGTCCCTGAGATTCTGATTTTGTATTGTGGACTTTGTACCGTTGCCTCCTGCGCTGTGGGGGTTTACACCCCAACTTTAATAAAACCCTCCTTTGCTGAAACTTCCAGGTCTCGCATTTGATTCCAGAACGGTACCTCACAGTTGTTGTCAGCAAATAGATTTCATATAAGACTTTCTAAATATCTCTTTTCAAACCTTGGCTCCATCTGTGACCATTTTGTTGATTAAAGTCAGGGTAATTTCACTGCCGAGTTTGACCCTCAAAGGTCACTGACAGTCAAGTTGAGTGTCACCAAATGAAAGTTCATGTGACTTCCTAGATGTCAGTTATACGAACCTAGGCTCCATCTGTGACCGTTTTAGTGATACAAGTCACTGAATTTTCACTAGGTCACATTTGACCTTTGAAGGTCAATACAAAGGTCACCAAATTAAAGTTCATATATGACTTCCTATATGTCTCTAATACAAACCTAGACTACATCTGTGACCATTTTGGCAACATAAAAGTATTAAAGTTTACTAAGACTAAGTCATTGTAATTGCATTATGTCAAGTTTGACTTTCAAATGTCATCAACAGTGAAGCTGAATTTCACCAAATGAAAGTTCATGTTTGACTTCCCATGTCAGTCACACAAACCTAGGCTCCATCTGTGACCTTTTCAGTGACAGAGGTAATTTTTCTATTCCTTCGAAGGTTGATATGAAGGTCCCCAAATAACAGTTCATACATTACTTCCTATACATCTCCAATACAAACTGAAACTATGTGTAACCATTTTGCTGTTGTAAGTCATTGAAATTTCACTGTGAAGTTTCGGCATTCAAGGTCACTGACGGTCAAGTTCAATGTCACCAAATGAAACTTCATACATGGGTTCCTATATGCCTGCAATACAAACCTAAGCTCTGTCTGTAATAGTTTTGGTGATAAAAGTCATCGAAATTTCACGATGTGAAGTTTGACCTTCGAAGGTCGCTGAAGGTCAAGTTCAAGGCAACCAAATGAAAGTTCATACATGACTTCCAATAAGTGTTTAGTGCAAATATGTTCCCAATCTTCAATATTTTCAAGCCTAGAAATCTTTGAAAATTGTGACATTTTGCTTGACCTCAAGTTTGACCTGTCAAGGTCATCTGAGGCCAAGAAAATCAGATAAAATCATCAGGCCAAAAAAACATAAAAAATATTCCGGACGATGGACGCCGGACGCCATACCACGACAAAGGTTTATCGGCCCATAGGGCTGGTAAGCTAATAAGAAATGTTCAGGACGACAGACGCCACACCACGACAATAGCTTATCAGCCCATAATTGATGAATTAAAGCAGTTGATTCCACGCTTAACTTATCTCACCTGGTGTCTCACCTGGTGTTTAAATAAGCACACCCTGTGGCTCCATAGGACCAGGGTTGACTACCACTGGTCTAAACACTGAACGGATTGGATGGCAACATCAAAATGACTACTTTGATGGTAGCACTACTGTTTTTATATGGCCACTGCATTTTTTAGGCGAATAACACGGAGATATAGCCTAATTAATTTGCCATTTTAATGTAAACATTATTTGGCTACATTTCACCCTTCCGCCTTGTCGGGTTCTACTTCAAAATATATTTTTATGCTGCAGAAATAAAGTGCCACTGTTTACTGAGTGACACAAAGATGATTTAAAAGTTTAATTAGAAGTCATTCATATTACTTATCTCAAACCTGCGGACTATTTTTTCCTAACGCCGACTGGTCCACTAAAATCAATCTGTTCAGACCTTTCTGAGATAAGTGAAACAGCTACCATTAAATTTATAATGGTTTCTGCGCATCTGTTTTTGTTAGCTGTCATTGGCATCCCTGACGCAACAACGAAACCAGCAACAAGCGGCAGCAATAGTCACATTGATCATAACTTGCTCATTTTACCTGTTTGAAGTATGTTAAACAATGACATTCAGAATGATTTACTTTGAGTTGGTATTTGCACAAAAGCAAATAGACCCAACGCGACACTGTCATAAATGGAAAGATATTAAGGTGACTCGGCCCACAATTCTACTGAGGCAGTAAAGTTCACATTTGGTAGTCCTGTAGTGTGAGGCAATCATTTATTGAGTAATTTCAGTGACCCGAGACAATATTGCTGTCTTGAGCCAATCAGTGGAGTAGGCCAGTAACTGCAGAACAATTAGAGTGTCTTGAGACAGTGGCTCAGTGCCCCGAGCCAGTCGCTTAGTGGAACAGGACAGTATGCCACTGGCCCGCCACAGCAGTACAGTACTGTACACAAAATGCTACTGCCCCTACAGCAAAAATATAAGTAAGGTAAGAATAAAGAATGGTTTTGCTGACCCAATCACACATTCTGGAATATTTTTTCTCTCTACAATCTTGCAAAGAAAGACTGAATTGAAACAATGGGCCTCTTCATTAGAAGAGGGATAGCAAGTAATACATTTTTAAAAATATATATATTTAATATGTGTAATAATCACTTCCATTCATCATTCAGGCGTACGCTAGAGTTTTCACTATTCAAACTAGAAGACGAAAGGGAGTTCCTGTTGATTGAACTGGTGGCTATGTTGCAATCAGATATTAATGGCTTATTAGCAACAGGACAATACAGATGCATTGCGTTACTTGGCACAGGAGGTACTTGAGAAAAATTTGGCAGTGCGGCTGCCTCACAGAAATGAGTATGAATGTATATTTATTTGAAGACTGGGATATGGGGGATTTAACAGGCAACAGTGTAAGTCTGAATTTTTTCCCCCTTTTTTATGAGCATCAACCTGATTGGTTTTCTGTACAATCTCTGACTGTGCGCATCTGTGTAAAATGTGCCTGCTGTTGCTAAGGCTTTGCATGCTCAATACTGCATGTCGACAAGGCGCAGCTGACATTGTGGCCATGTGTCTCTCAAATCCTGGGCTTCTGGTACTTCAATTAATTAGCCGCCAGACCTCTAACCATGTATCCCCTCATGCTGCTACAGAGAAAGCCACAGACTTGTGTCTGCCGAGAGGGCAGGCTGAAGAGACAACAAAATATGGGAAGAAATGAGATTTAACCCTTTAATGATTGAGGACTTTTATATTTGCAAAATTCTGAGTCAGTGTACTGGAATTGCTGGATTGCTCCCAATCTCCAATAATGATCATTAGTTACATCATTCTAAGAGTAATTCTTTTCACATATCTACGAAGTTACAACTAAAATAGGGGGAAAAAAAACAACCAATCAATGCCACATTGTCAGGAGCAGATAGATTTAAATTGTCTCAGTATATATTGTGGATTATTTCAGGTGAACCACTCTCCACATTGTTGCCAGTAATAGATAGTCTTCTACCCTGTAAAATAATCAAATGAAGCCAAATTACAATACTGTGCTGTATATTAAACTGTATTTCATGAAAGAGCAGGAGTTGCCCTGCTGCTTTTTTTTCAAATGCACTTGCATAATATGAAAAATTGTAGCTTGTCAGTGAACATAAATATGCTCAGTAGTTAAATTACATGAGATGCTTTGATTAAGTTTTACTCCCAACTGTGATTTTCACCGAACAGACATCGCTATGGCATTGGCATTAACATCAATGACATAACAGGCTGAATTTGACTGATTTTATTCACATGATAACAATTTTGAAATTGATACTGACGACATCCTTTTTTCCCCTCCAAATGTCAAGGGATGATCAGAGGACTTGCAGTTTAATTTATTCACCCTGGTACAAAAATATAACTGAAATTCAGACTGAAAAGGACACTAAAAGCTATACCTTTAATGATAACTCCGTGTGGCAATCTGAAGAATTTTTTAATATACCTGAAAAAATAAATAAATAAAGAGGCCAATTATAAGTAATGAAGCAATAAGTGGGAGTAGAGGGGCAACATCAAACGTTGCCTTTAGCTCTTGGCTCGGCAAAGTCATGGCAAGGATAATGTGTTCTTATAATTGGTGAGGTGACTGAACTTTTCACTCACTTTGGCTGAACATCTCTGTCTGAAGCAGAGAAGTAATGCTTTTTATTGGGTCATACTGTTATTGTTTTTAGAGCAGTACAGTTTCTGCAAAATTGTAAAACGCGTTTCCTGTTTGGAACTTTGAACTGGGTGAGGAATATATGCTTGTGGAGGGATTGTGATACTCTGGACAATGTTCTGCGGGAAGATCCTGGGTGCGGGCATTCATGTGGACATCAATATGACATGTGCCACTTACCTCAATACACTTGTGGACCAGAAACTCCCCTTAATGGCGGTGGTTTTACCGGTTGGTAGTGGCCTCTTTCAGCAGGATAATGCACCCTGACACAGTACAAATTGTCCTGTAATGGGTTGAGGAACATGATGAAGAGTTAAGGGCATTGCTCTGGCCTCCAAATTCAGCAGATTGCAGTCCGATGGATAAGATAATATGCACTGTCTTGAACCCCTTGGGGTAATTTTGTCCTCTGCATTTAACCCATCCTAAAGTTAGGTCCAGTGGGCAGCCACAGAGCAGCGCCCGGGGACCAATTCCAGTTCTAAAGCCAGTTCCTTAGTCAGGGGTACTGGTAGGAGAGCTCCTATAATGCATGTTTTTCCAGGTGGGGGAAACCGGAGTACCCAGGGGAAACCCATGCGGACACAGGGAGAACATGCAAACTCCATACAGAAAGGCCTCAAGCCGGATGTGAACCCACAACCTTCTTGCTGTGAGGCAGTAGTGCGAAACCGCCACCTCACAGATCGAGATGCACTACCTATGCGTCTATCGATGTCAACTTCTCAGTTCCAGATGCCAAAGGACACCAAGATACAGCCCATGACTCGGTGAGTTGGTACTGTTTTGGCAGCATACAAAGGACGAATTGCATAATGACCTCTTCAAGTATGTCAGTCTTGTATGCAGGTTCTTCATATGCAGCTGCTCTATTCAAACCTACAGAACTTTAAGCCTGTTTTAAATTCTGGTGAAGATCCCAAGGTTTACTAAAATACCAGATACGTCCTGCTGAATTGGAGGGAAAATCTATTTAAAATCATGCACAAGATCTAGATATTTTCTATGTGATGTAGTGTTGCCGCTGTAAGAACATGGCATCCCGGGTTTGAATATTTCACTCAATACGAATGTGATGTATCTTCAGCGAAGCGCAGCAGATTCAGAATATGTGCATGTCTTATGATTGAGAAAAAAAATTGCTTTTTCTAACTTGGAAGCGACTTTAGTGGAAGCTCAAGAAAAAATCAGAGTTCAGGTGTAACATAAAATATTTTTCTGATTCACCCAAACCAAGGAATTCCAGACTACGGTTCTCAAGGTTCTCTTGTAAGCCCACACTGATAGCCATGCATACAGTATGTTCAAGACATTCCAAACGGGTACAGGATTCAAAAGAGACAGACATAAACAGATCTACTTCTTAACAAAGAAGTGCAGTGCTCAGCATTTATCCTTAGTTAGTGGTGACAGGTTTTGTTACACTGCATTAGTTTTCAGTCATGCCACTGGTATTCTTTCTTTTAGGGTCACGCGTGTTAACACAGCGTGAAAAGCCGTGAAAAAGGAGACACTGCATAGTGTTCAGCGGTGAATTTGTAGTGGTTTTCATTCAGATATGTTTTCATATTATGAGGTTCCTCCATGCCCAAGCAATTGGAGAGAGACAGATTCTTCAGGCAATTAGGCTTTATTGTGGCATGTTGATGAATATAAAGCCAAGTTCTTTTTGCGCAAGAAGAACTGAAATCTTACTTTACACACCCAGTTTTTATACCCTCATCACAGGAAATATCTTCCAAATATGGTCTTTTCACCTTCTCATTCTCATGCTACAACAGGACAGGTAAACCAAAACACTGCCAACTAACCTTGAGAACTTCAAGCAAAGATCAGGATGCACATCACTAAAAGGAGCAGAAAATTACAGTCAAGAGAGGAAAGATACAGCCAGATGAATAGGATACAAGTAGATACATAAATGGTTCAATTGATTATGTTTTCAGTAACAACTTATGATTTTACCTAACAAATATTAATCAAAGCTACAGAAATCAAATACATCACCTGATTATGTTTTCGAATCAACTACACAGAAGCCTGCTTACTTACACAAGCAGCAAGCTACTGTAGCTTTGATATGTGAGCTGCTCATGCATGTGTGAATTGAACTGCTTGTATGTGTGTGAGTGTCTGTTTGTGAACTGCTTGTGTGTGTGTGTGCGCGCATGTGTACACGAGCTGCTTGTGCCTGTGCATGTGTCTGTGTGCACTGCTCGTGTGTGTGAACTTCTTGTGTGTGTGTGTGTGTGTACTGTTTGGATATGTGTGTGTCTTTGTGTATGTGTGTGTGTGTAAGTGTTATTGCTGCATAGATAATATGGATACCGATTATGATTATTGATTATGGTTATTCAATATGGTTTTTGATTTACTGATGAATATGATGAGAAATAGTGAAATATAATCCTCAACAAACTGTCTCCACCTAGGCAGAAAAAGTGAGTGTACTTGTGTTGCTCTCCGAGTTGGCATGGAAACACGCACTCCTTAAACATGACAGACAATGAAAAGTCAGATTGTGACATTGAGGAGGTTTTGGCACTATATATTTACTAAACCAGGCAAAAAGCCAGGAGAAGCCCCCATGGATGCTGGGTACATCCTTTTTATTTATAAATTCTTTATATATTAATGATTGCTTGTCGTACAGATAAGAATTTTTCTCGACTTCAATGATCAAATTTTCAGTTTGGTTGTCTCCTTCATTTCGATCCATCATGCTTGTGAATGAATGCAAACAGGGTGATAGTCTTGGTGCCTTCACGAGAGAATTGGTTGTTTTTAAAAAATGCGTTACGCCTGCAGATCATCGAGTAGTAGTTTCCTGAATTCTTGTTGGCTGACTGTGGAAAATGCTTGACTGGACGCATTGTGTGATACGGTCAGAAACCCCTTCTGAGGTTTCCGGAATTTCACGCCGCAGTGGCAGCGCGTTCTTTTTTTCCGGTCACGCCAATGTGTTGACCCCATCATTATAAATCAATTACAAACCATTTTAATTCCGCATTTCACGCAATGTTAACACGCACAGTGAACTGCGAATGTGTAGCTAGACCCTCAGGAAAGAAGACTCTAAAAATGGGGAATATAGTCAAACATTTTACAATAAGACATGAGATCTTCAAAATGTTGCAAAATAGTGAGTGGGGTGATTACTGAAATAAATAATTACCCAAATTTGGTTGATTTTCATATTGCATGATGCCGTTAACTGATAACGACAGGTTATGCTACCACTGCCGCCTCACATTAAGACAGTGATGGGTTCAAATGTAGCTGGGGGCCTTTCTGCATTGAGTTTGCAAGTACTCCCCAGTCAGAGTACTCTGGTTTCCTCCCATAGTCCAAAGACATGCATCTCAGGATAATTGGAGACTCTAAATTGCCTGTATGTGAGAGTGTGTGAGCTAATGGTGTGTGAATGGCATGTGCTCTCTGCGGTGGATTGGCGAGCAGTCCAGGGTGCATGCCTGCCTTTTGCCCATAGTCTGCTAGTACTGGTTCCAGCTCCCCTGTAGCCATGGTGAGGAAGAAGTGGTATAGATAGTATATGGATGGCCAGATGGATGGATAGGTTGTAGATGACCACCTGGGTCCAGCGGTTCAAGCACATTCCTGTCTCCAAAAAATATTCAGGCATAACTAAAGTGGATCCATTAAAATATCAAGGGAACAATGATTTCATACACATGCACATTATGTGAAATATTTTTCATAATGCAGGAATACATGTAGCCAGGTGGTTCTTTTAGATCTCAAGGGTGATTTAACATTTGTATTAAATAATTGTACCCAATGATAAAAATAAAGTACAAAACCCAGCTTTACTGCAGACACTGCATTCCTACTTCCAGGTTCAACCTTGCTTAATCTTCCTCCCACTTAACCCTATTTAGCTAGTTTCCAGCTGCCAAGTATTACATTTCTGTTCAGAGTTGCATTGAGGTGTAACTCAGACACAGTCAAGAGCAGTGTAAGACCAAATCAAATACCAAATCCAATGTCGTTTTTATAATACTTTGCATGCTTTAGCTTCCTCCACGAACCGTTATATAATATCGTGCATGGAAGGAAAATTCAGGTGTCAGAAAGTGAGAGTTCAGCTCTGCCTCAAGCCTGACCAGCTGATCATTTCTGCCTCCAGACAGAATTATTGAGTTCGTAAGAACATTTAAGTGGTCAGAGCAAAATGATGGAGAGAAGAACACTTACCTTCTGAACTTGCATTTTCCTTCTCTGCTGGCAAGTTTTATTTATGGTTATCGTTCATTCATTTTTCAGTTCATTTCTTTTTCAGTTCATTTCTCACTAACCTCTTCCTAAGATTTGTGGATTTTTCTCAGAGCCGCAGAAAATTCCCTAAACTCTGACAAGGATTAAAAAAAAACCTTCACTGACTGTTTGATACAGAAATTTTGCATCTCTCACCAAACAAAAAGTTCCCCACCATATTGATAACAAGAATAAAATGAAAACACAAATCTTATGATGAAAATGCAACCCTGCAAATGCTTTTTCTTTTTTAAGAAAAACAAGCACTTTATTTGCATAATCATGAAAATGATAACATAATTGTCCACTTTGTGTTTTCACTTTTTTTAATAACAAATTGAAAATTAAAACACATTTCCTGAATTAAAGCTCATTTCACAATAATTTGGAGCCCGTTTCTCTCACTGGGGTCCTCAAAATGAGAAGCCAGTTAAAATTGGGTGGAAGGTGATGTTTTCTGTGGGGCTTTGGAGCTACATGGAGCGTCAGTGTTAGTTCAGACAGGCACGGAAGTCAGGCTTGGCTCCACCCCTTGTCCAATTGCATTGGACTTCAGCGTCACATACCTAATTTGCACGTCTTTTTAAATAAGCCGGCGCTCTCCATCTCAACTAACCGAGCTCTACCATTCCCACCAAGACCCATTACAGGTCTGCGCAAACATCCTCCTCCACCTCCACAGCCTCCTCCCTTCCAACGGCACGGTCTTTGGCAGTACTTGTGTCATACTCTTGTCTTTATATGGTATTGGCATCGTTTTGTATGGTATCGGCATTGTTTGTAATCTGTATTGTCTTTCATTTCATTTTGAGCGCTGGCTGCTGCTGTCCTGCTGTCCTGATCCAGTTCTGCACCATCCTCGGCATGCCACTTCCTGGTGCTACAGACGCCACTAATCAGACGGACTTAAATGGAACTCTTTTGCCATTTTACTCTATTTGACTTTATTTTGTTATTATTTAGCTAGCCCGCGGAGGATGGGCTTCCCCACTAAAGCCAGGTTCCTCCTGAGATTTCTTCCCACTGGGGAGTTTTTTCTCACCACTGTTCGAGGATTTTTCTCCCTACTGGGAGTTTTTTTGCCTCATTTGCTGTAGGGGGAATAGACTGGGAACTGGCCTTTCATTTATTTAATCTCTCAGTGTAAAGCGTCTTTGTGACAGTCTCTGTGAAAAGCGCTACACAAATAAATTGAATTGAAATGAATGGAAATTTTAAACACGGTGAACCAGGCTCTGCTGGGGGGGGGGGGTGTGTGATCTCCCGGGATGTCTGGGTCATGTCTCCTGCCTCAAAATGTGTAAATGACGAAGTTGCCCCTTTCCTCAGCACAAATTGTTTCACTGGAACAGACAGAACAACACACAAGATAACCAGCAGCCTGTAAAGCAACAGTAATGCAGAATTTGACACACAGCCAGGGGTACGATCAGTTTTACAGAGACTACTGTGAATGTGCACAAACTGATAGACTTAATATAAACTGAAGTCTCTTCTGCATTTTGAGAGTAGAATAGAATATACTTTAATTTTAATGGAAATTCATCTTGGACTCCATGCAGCAAACCCAGAGATGGACATACAGTGACAAAGACATTTTACAACAAATAGTCACACATACAAAATGCACAGGAGCCCATGAACACCAATTGTTGCAAAGATACAAATAAGTAAATAAATAAATATTAAAAAGTCATTTAAAAGGAATAAACCTAGGTTAAAAAATGCCCTAGGCCCTAAGATGTTGCCCCTGGCTCTTTTAAGGTGGTTGTTCAGAGCAATAATTGATCTTGGAACAAAGGAATTTTTAAATCTATTTAATTTGCAGTATTTAGGTCTGTAGCATGTACCCGATGGCAACATCTTATACTCCAAATACAGGACATTGGAGGGATCACAAAGTATTCTATCTGCTTGTTTTAGCACACACTGGTCAAAGATGGACAGGAGGCTATTATAGACCTTCTGGCCCATTATTTTCATTGCTGTCTGAACTAGATATGTTAGTTTTGTTTTTAAAGCCACGGGAAGATTCCCAAACTGGGCTGTCGTGCCATATCTAATTATGCTCTCCGGGTTAGCCTGGTAAAACATGAACATAATTCGCTGCTCCACACCATAGAGATGCAACCTTAGCAAAAACACAATCTCTGTTGCAGTCTGGAGCATAATCAATCTATGTGTGTATTCCATGTCAAGTTACTGTCAATATGGTCCCCAAGGTACTTGTAAGGTTGTACCTGTGTGATTGGCTGGTTGTGTATAGTAACTAATGTATGGTTGCCAATCTGCTAGGGATCAAAGATAATTTCCTCTGTCTTTATTTGTGTTTAAAGAGGAACAATGTAAGTTGGTCGGAAATCGCATGTTTCTTCGTTGATTTGGTGCATTTTTACCCCCTCCGCAGCTCTCCTTATAGTTCCTGTGTCCAAATTTCACGCTACTGGGATGGAAAACCTATTCCCTGTGGGAAGTACGGGGGATCAGTTTGAGTGCCATGACATTCTCTGACTCAGGCTGGTAGATTGGGAGCACAACTATTCTTAATAGTATTAATGTTTCAATTAAGAATACACTCATCTCATGATTTCCCAGGCTGTTGAATGATTGGGGTGATGGAAGTGCAAGGGAGAGACCCGTTTGAAACGCCAGCGGGAGCAAGGAGCGGGTGGAAGAGTGACCCTCGAAATGATTTGCGTTACCTCCATTCGGTCCCTATAACTAGATACCAGGGAAATTTTAAGAAAAACCTAACTGGACTGAACTAAACTGATGACTGGAAGCTGTTCATACGGCGTTGACATTTGCTGCTCCGGCTGCTCCGGCCGGCGACATTTTTTCCCCCAAAAACTTTCTTCCATAATTTGCATAATTTATATTTGCAAGCGCGCACATTGCTTATTATCGTAGCGCACACGTGGACTTTGTTACTATTGTTTGTTCACAATGCAAACCAACCTCGGACGAATACTGCATGTAGTACAGTGTGTCTCATAAGACTAAAAGTAGACGCCTCACAGTGCAGTTTATTGGGACTTTGGATATCTTTTTTTTATCGTCACCAAGGGGAATTTAATCTATTTTTGGGGGACTAAAGGCGTAGGCTAGGGTGCACTTAGGGACCACATGTCTTCTTTCTTCCACTGTTGAATTTTGATCCACTCTTCCTCTTGAAACAGGAAATAAATGATTTGGCATAAGCTCTGCTTCGTTAAGCAATTCTGTTCTCTGTGATTTTACAACAGACTACACCAAAGGTCACAGCGGTACAGCTGCTTTTGTGCAGTTTGAATGACCAACACAAAGAACATCTTTTTAATATCAGTTGAAATTTTGTTTTAATAGAATTGAGAAATTTTAACATCAAATCAATTGCAACTAAAACTCACAATACAGTTCACAATACAGACATAAAATCCCGCGGGGAAAATGTCACTATGAAAAGCATTATTGAACAACCCAGAACTTACGGTATCTTAAGGAAACATAGGCACTGGCAGCGCTTAAAATTGGTAATCTCTTTATATTGAAACCATCCGACTGTCGGACACGGAGAAATATATTAAAACCCCGTCAGACTTTCGGACACGTAGACACTGCGTTCAACGCAGTGTGTCAAGTGTCAAATGAGTTGACGCATGCGCATTAGGTAAATATGCAATGAAGGCAGAAAGTTTGTGGGGGAAAAAAAATGTTGCCTCCGGCCATACGCTGACAACCAAATGGGGAAGCGGTTTCTCAACAAGCCACGACCAGTGCTACCACCTACGGAGCCTGTGGGGAGGTAAGGTCACGTCTCTCAAGAGCCTCAGTCAGGACGACAGCCAGTTTACTGACCAGTCAGCTGGTCCTAGCTATTACCACTGCTGTGGGGAAAGGAGTGCTTTTCATTTTCCATAGACGACGAGGTTCAGTAAATTTCCCCACATGTGGGTTCGGTAATAGAATTGGGCGGCTCGACCGGGAGTTGAATGTTATGCGTAGCCGGCTTGCAATTTCCATTTATTTGCGCTAGCTCCATTAGTAAAATCAGTACTTAGCCCCGGTCTTATTAGCTTTTTGTAATTTATAATGTCAAACTAGCTGACTGGCTATGTTGGTAGCGTCTAGATAGTTACATACAAGCAAATATTTGTGCGTAAAGGTACACGGGGGTTGTTAGAGCCCTGCTAAAGGCTGTGCCCATTATATAAATCTCTTATATAACACAGGCACATTTACATGAAGTGTCTTTGTATTTGTAACACTTTTGATGCAAAATTATGACAATTCACTAAAATAATTTGGAATTCTAAATGGACGAATTGTCTTCTTTCAGTGAAATATTTTTGATATCTCTGTGACAGCCAAACCCTGTATTATAAAGCCTTGAATGGGGGGTCATACACACAGACAAGGATTTGGTCTGTTATGCATCTGCTCAAAGAGGTTGGACAAGCTTAAGATGCTTAAAAAGTTGAACAAATGAAAGAGGCACATTGTCGGCACACATGCAGAGGAATTGTGGTCAATAGCAGGTAGAGACATAAAACAAGTTTTTGGTGGTTGGGACCACAGATTTTTAAGGTAAAATATGTTTACTTTTTAAAATAGTATGATTATCACATTTCTGAAATGTATGGGCCCATTTGTGAGACTATGGCTGTGTATAAGAGAATTTAAAAACAAAATAGTTATTTTCCTTCCATGCACATTATTTAAAAAAAATTAATAAATCAAAGTGCCAGTAAATACCTTGCATGTCTTCAATGATATCTCAATTGTGACAACATATAAAAATGGTATCAGTAGGTAGGGAAATCATTCATCTCCACATCGATATGTTATACAAATTTTTACGACATCGAAAAATATGGATTTTGATGTTAAAAACTCACTCAACCCTTAAACTGTCGCGCGAGCGAAAATGTGATGTCATTAGAGTAAGTTCCCTTTCTTGTGTACCACGTGACGTGTGACGTAGCACACACAACAGCAATGGCGAAAAGAATCAAGTTGACCGCCTCGAAGAGAAAACGCCGGAAAATTGCCCTTGATGCCAAAAGAAGACGATCCCTAGTATATATTGGGAGTGCTATTGATCGGTGGAAGAGTCTGAGAGAGCGACTGGGCATTGACAATGATGAGTTGGCCCTAACTTTGATGGATTAGTAAGTTGAAATACCGTGTTGGTTTTTCTTAGCAACATTTCTCGCACTACTCGAGTTCATAAAAGTATACAACGTAAATGGTAGTGTGCCTGGAATGGGGGAATTATGTTTTGCTTATCGTGTTTGCCTCCACATTCTCCAAAAACGTTCCTGTCTGTCTTCTTTTTCGTCCGCGCGACGCCATCTTTGTTTACAGTGCGCGATTTCGACCCACAATGCTTTGCGCGGTGAATAATCTAGCCGATCTATTTTTAGACCGGGAAACCCTTTTTCGAAAAATTGCATTTCCTCAGGTTATTTTTGGTCAAATATTTTTTATAATTTTTTTTGGGCCATATTACAGATAGCTTGACTTTTGGAATTTAAAAAAAAAAACATGCAAGGTATTTACTGGCACTTTAAAAAAGATTTGCAAACTTCATCTCTCCAAACCTTGGGGATCTGTCAAAAGTAAGCACACTAATTGCAATGATTGGAAGTGCAACTGATGGTTGATAGGGAAGAAATAGTTCAACTGCAGCAACATTAACCTGCCACAGGCTTAGGAAATTGGTAATAACGCAGGCCATTTCAGAGAAATAGGTATGGTTGAATGTACCAGCAGATTTCATCATGAGTAGTACTGCATATGTGAGTAAAACAAACAAAAAGTGCACAAAGATATTTCAGAATAGATATTATACATCACAAATCAGAAACATCTGTCCCCACAATTGGGTTTAATAGTGGGACTTAAGGGAGAGGATGGTGTGAGTATTGTGATGTTCTGATGTGATGTTCAGCAGTGATGTTGAATATGGGGAGGGTGTGTTCTTCCCAGATCCCATTCCCCTTCCCACTCTCCTCACTTTATTCAGCTCCAAGTTGTTAACAGTGCATACCTCATCCATATGTGGTCCAGCTCAATGCTATTGTGAAGTGAAACTATCCTGTGGAAAAAGGAAGTTTATCTGAAATGAGAGGGATCACAGTAGAGAACACAAGTCATTTTCAAGCAGCAGAATATAAAAATTGAATGCTGTGAGACAGTAGCACTTTGCAATGGTTTATAGTCACAGTTATGAGAAAATGACTGTGAGAGAAAAGAATAATCCTTTAATTACAAAATGAAAATAAAGGGAACATGGCAAAAAATGCACAATATTTCAAAAGCCTTTAGTTTTGAATTGCCACATCAGTAAGTCCTGATGTCTTGCGAGTGACACCGTGAGGTTCTGTTCTATCATGCTGCATTGAAATTAGTCTGTGGCAACTGGAGCCTCCTCTTAATTGTAATCGGAATTTCCACTGAACACAGCGAAAAATACATGATATTTCAAACGGCTTTTATTTTGAAACGCCACATCAGAATGTCCTGATGTCCACTAATTAACACATTTAGGTACTGCACTATCATGCTGTAGTGAAATCACTCAGTGACAACTGGGACTTTTTGCTTAATTCTAATCTGAATTTCCACTGAATACAGCAAGAAATACATGATATTTCAAAGGGCTTTAATTTTGAAATGTCACTTCAGAATGTCCCGATATCACCTGTCGTTGGTGTATCTGAAGCACACTTATAGAAGCATCCATACTGGTAAATTCTATGAAAGAACCTTTATGTCACCAGGTGCACAGCTAATTAGTCATTATGAGCCATTTTATGTTCTGTTTCTGTGTGAATTCACGTGACGAAGTGGCTGCCCAGAGGCAATATGGACCGATCGACTTTAGCAGACCAGTTTGTCAGTTCCTTCATTATTCTGGGAAGTACCTCCCCCTTGTGATTTCACAAAAGACATACTTTAAAATAGCTTGTAATGGTAAATTAACTGTGCATCTGGTGAAATGATTGTGGTCATTTAAATTAAATGCTAACTAGCAGCATGTATTTGCTTAAAACTTGTATTTGCTTTTGCCCTTTGTGGATTGGACCTCTCCTCAGCTCGATGAAAAAATTGGTTCGACTGAGTGAATAGACGCGTTTGATGGCCAATGGCACAATGGAGGACTGTTTTCTTTACAGACAAGTCACGTTTCCAACTTCACAGAGCGGATGGACAGAGGATTGTTATGCTGACATCATTGTGGTGCGCAAGGTGGCACATGGTGGTGGAGTGCTGGTTTGGGTGAAAATATTCCAAGGACTTTGCACCCAACTGCAGTTGATGAACAGCAACTTGAATGCAGTGTGATTTCACGATGAGATGCTGCTGCCTATCGTCCTACCATTCATCCATCAAAACAATAACCCCATCCAGCATGACCATGCCAGACCCAAGTCACCCGTGTATGCCCAGAATTCCTTGAGCCTGAAAACATTTGTGTGCTTGAATGGCTGGCTTATTCCTCGGATTTGTCCCCCTTCCATCATCTTTGGGATGTTCACAAGCAACGAGTTCGTCATTGGTTCCCATTTTCAGCCAATAGCCGCCAACTCTACACAGCTCTTGTAGAGAAGTGGGAAGATGTCCACTAAGTCACCATTGGCCATTTGTTACAGTCCACACAGGAGAGATGTGTAGCAATGCAGCAGGCCAAAGGCAGACATACCCAATATTTGTGAGATTTGGACGATAGACCCCATCCCATTTATCATCACGCCATCGCGAGATTCTTGTTTGTCTTTTTAAATCACTGATAGAAATGTCTTGCAATATGGTCATACAATCTGTCAACACTCAATGAAAGTACAATGAGCTTCTGAAAATGGTCATATTTCTCACAATAAGAAGTGTTGCGTTTATATTTTTGTTCAGTGTATTTTTCAGTCTATGAAATGGCGAGCTAATGCAAGAGGAGATGAGCCCCTGTTCATGATTCACCGATTCTGGGAAGGCAATGTCCCGAGCTTGGTTTGCTGTTCATCTTTGCATCCTGGGCAGTGCTGTGGTCTGCCCCCAATCCTATGCACCACACATCCCTTTCGCATCGTCACTGCAACTACAGCTGCCTCCGTAGTTCCAGCATCTGTTCTCCAAACCCTGGGTCGCTGGTCCTCAGGAGTATACCAGAAATACGTTTGTCTTAATACTAGTGAATTTTGTCCGCAGAAGTAGCAATGAGTAATTTATGCAATCGGTAAATTGTTGTTCTTGCAATGTCAATTCTATCCTCACACCATGCTTTGCCACCATGCTTTTCAAATTTAATGTCAATCAACGGTAATGGGCCTTAGGAATTATCAACGCATGCCCCGATCCGTTCAGCTTGGGGAAACTTGAATCGATATGAATGAAATGCACTATCTGCATCTGCCTTCTGTCCATCTAAAATTTAAAATGTCAGTGTATTTACCACATGTAGACTCATCTCACATAGCATATTTCCTCCATATTTCCTAACATAGCCGAATGTTCTTCTGCTTGCATTCAACAGGCCGCTGATCTCCTGCATCCAGAAGAGAAGGTCATGCACGCTTGCATGAATTCAAAGGAAATGGGACATGCTCATCGCATTCATATTGTTTTTCCCCACATAACACACTTTCCGCATATCGATTTTTATTTTTTTTTTGGGGTCTATTAATGCTCCAGTCAATGTCATATCTTCTATTCCTTGATCATACAATGAGCTTGTTTGTTATTCATATTCAGAATTTAATGGATCGAAACGCATTTTATGATCAGATCCCAGCGGGTGACTCTGCTCATCTGCTCCCTTCAGGAGCGTGAGTTTGGGGGTTGTGATTTCCTGGAATGTCTGTGTCATGCGTGCTCGGATTGTTCCAGAGTAACACTTGACCAGAGTCACCGTCAAATTCAAATGTATGTCATTCCAAATAAATGGTTCAATCTGACATGAGTGTCCTGTCTGAACTATAATAAAATTGTCAGCTTCCTAATTAGCAAGATAGCTTGGAAATTGATTCTTGGGAAACACTAACCAGTGAAATGCTCTAGATATGCAAAGTAAGCATTCAAAATGTACTTTTACTGTGTAGTATCCTATTCTTGTTGACTTTAGCTTTGCTAGTTACGTAGCTTATTATGTTACAGTTGTCTTGCACCACTTGGTAGCCAGTGTAGTATTGCCTGCTATAAACTCATGTTTTTCTTTCAACATCATTAGTTATTACCCCTGTGCTAATTAGCATGGCAGCTGTGATAAAGAGGATTACTTCAGTCATGTTCATGAATTACGTTCATTGCATTCATATTGTTTACGCGAACATTGTGTACATTCAGTTAATAATGTGATTTTTTTTTTCTGTCTCTTGAATGATACATTGAGTGGTTGGATAAGGTTTGTGGTGTAAACTAATGATTCGGTAGGTAGCTGGCACTCCTCTCACTGTTCTCTGATCCTGTATTAGCAGTACGCTGTGCACGTTTGTGCCTTTCGGGGAATGACTCAAAGGGACGTTTTTATTTAATTGCAACTTTAAAAATGCTTCTTGCTTTCTGGTTTATCCAAAGTTGCCTACCCTACCTATAAGTTCCCTGGGACTTTAAGCTGTGGGTGGGGGCAGGTGACATTTACTTATGTAATTTTAACTTTTAATTTTTATAAATTGCAGTTTTGTTTGGCAGATTTCCCTTTTATTTTGTTTTCTCAGTAGAACCATGCCCCTTTGACAAAGGTTTGTATGTCATTTCCTTTGTTTTTAATATGATGTTATTGACATCATTAATCTTTCTTTATTGTCTGTGAATAACAAGAAGGAGACTTGTAATTTCACTCATCTTGCTTATCGACTGCTTTGTTTCCCTATTGCTCTGCCTATTTAGACCCACTCAACCATCGCCATGTTCTAAATAACTCATCTAGTGGAGCCCCATCAGGCCTTTTAATATGATCAATATCCTACTGTATCTTGACTCTGAATCACTGACATCGGCTACAGCAAGTAATAGCTGGAGGAGCATTCCCATCATGTGAAAATTTAAACAAAAGAGGCATTTTCAATTGTGTATTTTCTCATGGGTGTCCTTCCACTCTCTCATACAGAAGCATGCCTCCTTCGGTGAATTTATTATCAAATGATACCACTATTTATGGAGGCAACTGAGGTTAGGCTTATCCAGCCGAAGGCGCATAAAATGAGCAAGATCATAAATTAAAACTAGCTTGCAGGAATCTTTAAATATCCTGCTCCTTTGAGATGTTTGATAAGTTTTTTTATTCCTCTCACCTTAGTGCAAAGATTAATCTTGAGGCAGTGATAGAGATATCAACATGCAGGCACCAGGCACTGACCACTTTCTGTCAATTGAAAAGTAATAAAGGACCGAGGTGCCCTCTCTATTAAGTTTTCAAACAATTATCATTTGTAGGGAGGTACTGTATATATAACTTGACATTTTACTAATCATATTATTTAAGTTTTGAAGCTTTATGTAATATAAAACCAAGAAGTATTTAGTCACACGAAGACTAGCTTTCTTTATTCAGGCTATCTATACAGTAACACAAATGCACTTCGCTTAACATCATTTTATGCACCAGCTCACTAGAACATGCTCAAATCTGTGCTCATATACAGGTGCACTTGCACGCAGATGCACCAGCATGCACAGATTCATTTAGCAAAACTAAATGCCATTGGTTTCTGAAACTCTTATACACGCATGAATAGGCACACACATGCACGCATGCAGACAAGCACGTATGCAGACACACGCACACACGCCGCTTTCCGTGGCACACAAACACGGTTCTCACTCAACCTTACAGACAGATATATACTGTATACATGCGCAACACACAATGCCATCTATCAGTTCACCCACAGACAGAAGCAGTGCTCTCCATGGCCCTCTATTGAATAATTCATTGCACAGATAATATTTTTACATTTTTTTTACATTGTGCCGAAGTATCAGGATGAGTGAGCGTGGACTAAAAGCTAATGTGTTCATTATGCAAAAATGACAGCGGACTATGGCAACCCAGGCAGAGGAAAGACAGGCTTCAGTTGTCAGTCCCTGACATGATGACCAGTAGAAATAAAACTCAAGCACACTCAGAAAGGTTATGATGAGGTCATCTCAGAAACAGTGAGT
The DNA here is from genome assembly GCA_029721435.1 of Gymnothorax reevesii. Lineage (NCBI taxonomy): Eukaryota > Metazoa > Chordata > Actinopteri > Anguilliformes > Muraenidae > Gymnothorax > Gymnothorax reevesii. Next base: position 36,951,703 of record CM056578.1, read on the forward strand.
GCTAGTGCATTTGACCTTGACAGAAATCAGATTTCCATTTTCTCATTTCAGTCTTATGCCACAGTTGCATATCACCCTTGACAGCTATGGCGGCCATTTAAGATCGAACTTCTTTGAAAGCTGCCCAAGAAGTCTGTCGCAGGTGACAAAATGCACCATTACTGCAGTTTCTTATGTTTTGGCAATTTTTCAGCTAAACCAACAGTAACAAAGAGGCATCTTCATTGTATAAATAGCAAAATAAAATCACTGCATGAAATGGCTTTCTCTAAATTGGCGCCAGTTTCACATAAAAGGGAAACGATGGAACCAGGTTGACATAATCTCCTTTCAATGTGATGGAGTAGCTCCAGGGGCTAGGAAAGAGAAACATCTCAGCAGGTCTACAAATGCACCGATTGATGTATTTGGGCACATCATGAGACAGTGACCCTGGATAACCCCAACACTAGATATCCTCACCCAGGTGCCCCAGCCAGATTTGATCATATCCCCTGGTAGCATACCCTTATGCTCTGGTAGCAAGGGGCCTAGAATCACTCCATTTGATTCAGTCATCATGAGGCCCCCTCTGCTGTCTCAGCAGTGGGCTTGATTGCTTTTCATGCACCTGTAATGTCAAGGAGACTATCACCATCGGGGAGAGTGTGATTGACACCTCATGCGGGGATTGCAACAACTCTCCTCCTCAGACAGCGACATTTGCTCTGATGGTGGCCCCAGAAATCCCTCAAAGCATCTGGTATTGACACCAATTGTTGCACCCCTCTCCAAGAGCTTGAGAACAAGTGAAAATTTGCCCCTGATTTCCTCTTATGAGGCTCAAGGGCATGCTGGTGCGTCAACCTTGCCCCATCAAAAATAATTGGATGGGGAGGACATTACAGTGTAATTGAATCATAAATTTTATTTGAAAAGATCCAGCCTGCCAAAGCTCACACAGATTGTTCTCATGGCACCCATACTACATCCGGTCAACTGCATCCCCATCATGCTGTCGCCATGCTGGTCCTATATGCTGGTTCTCACTGTACCTTGAAAAGCTTTGAAGTACTTGGTTTGACACAGGCTTTGTCCTAGTGTTATGACAGGACACTATCAAGCCCTTTTTCATGGAGGAGCAACTTTTCTAGCACGCCAGCAGGTTGTGGCAAAGCCTTGATTTGTCAAGAGTCACTGCATTCCACAACCTGTTTGTCTTCTCAGTACTCATCTCTGCCAAACTGGGGAAGATTTGGAGCACTTGATTCCCTGTACTGCAGCACCCCTCTGGAATGGGAAACCACAAACTCCTAACATCAGACGCTCAAAGCGCGCTTCAGATATTTTTTCTTCCGCCAGTCCAAAGATGCTGCTCAGGCCTCATGGTAAGCCCAACTACAGTGCTGGGCAAAAGTATTTGCCCCTCTCCAATTTTTTCTTTTTTGCATATCGGTCACGCTTGAATGATTCAGATCATCAAACTGGAATTAGACTAAGATTACCCAAATAAACGCAAAATGCAGATTTTAATGATTTCATGTGTTGCCGGAAAAAAAAGCAATCTAAATCTACCTAGCCTAATGTGAAAAAGAAATTTCCCCATTAGTTACCAAATCAACCATTTAAACAAATGATATTGATAATCAGGTTCAATTTCCATAAACACACCCAGGCATGATGACTGTCGGCCCTCTTTAATCTAAACATCACTTAAATAGAACCTATCTGGCTATGTGAAGTGGTCAAAAGCAGCACATAATGCCTACATCTAAAGAAATTGAAGAGCAGATGAAAAACAAAGTTGTAGACATTCATCCGACAGAAGAAGAGCTAAAAAGCCATTTTTTAAGCTCTGGGACTCCATCAAGCCACGGTGAGAGCCATTTTATACAATTGCAGAAAACCTGGAACAGTGGTGGACCTTCTCAGGACTGGCTGGCCCACCAAAATTCCTCCAAGAATGCACTAACGACTCTACTAGGAGGTCACAAAGGAACGCACACTAAAATTTACGGAACTGCAGGCTTCACTTGCCTAAGTTAAGGTTACTGTTCATGATTCCTCAACATGAAAAAGACTGAACAATAATGGCATCCAAGGGATAGCTGCAAGACAAAAAAAATTGCTGAACAAAAAGAACACAAAGGTCAAGTAAAAGTCAAAATCAGCTTTATTACCAATTCTGCCATTATGTATGAGGCATAAAGAGAATAGAAAATTAATTTCCCACTGACCCATGATGCAGAGAGAAAAAAAGGAAGCAAGACATTGAAATAGATTAACGCACAGAATAAAAAGGATAAAACAGGATAAAACAACACCAAATAAAATAAATATGCAAAAAGTGCAAGTACAAAAAAGTGGAAAGAATAAAATAACTATCAACTATCACTAGCTATAAGAACTAGCTATAATCTACAAAATATGGTCCTTTGTCTGTAAAGTGATTAGTGCTTTAAAATCCAGAGTTTTTAGGGGCAGAGGGAGGAGGTGGAAGAGAGGGGAGATTTTTCTGGTTCCTGAAGCAGTTAATGAGTCTGGTGGAGCAGGCAGGGTGGCTCTGGTACTCTGGTTCTCCCAGGTGACTGGAGGCTGTAGAGACCGTGTCAGGCGTGACTAGAGTCACCCACAATGCTGGCTGGTTTGCAGAATAGGCAGGTGCTGTAAATGTCCAGGGCTTGGTTGTTCAAAGCTTTGTTAACTTCAACTGGAGATTAAGTTTAAACCGCAGTATCTATATCTCTGAATGAAAGCACAAATGTGTGTATGTTTTTGATGAATTTTGTAGGTTTCCCCTTGATTTGTTCAAGTAGTGAAGAGCGTTCGCAAGAATCTTATTTAGAGAGTGGTCATAATGTCAGGTGTTAAGCACTAACCAGCCGTTAAATTAACGGAGCTTTGAACAAACGGCCCCAGGAGGACGAGAAGTGAGATGCCAATGATCTCACCAGCTGAATTCATTATTTGCTGCTGGGTCTTACTGTTGTAGGAGGTGCAGCTTTCATACTATACTATAAACTATATATATTTACATACAAAACCCAAAACCAGTGAAGTTGGCACGTTATGTAAATCGTAGATAAAAACAGACTACAATGATTTGCGAATCCATTTCAACTTATATTCAATTGAATACACTGCAAAGACAAGATGTTTAATGTTCAAACTGAGAAACTATTTTTTTTTTTTTGCAAATAATCATTAACTTAGAATTTAAAGGCAGCAACACATTGCAAAAAAGTTGGCACAGGGGCCTTTTTACCACTGTGTTACATCGCATTTTATTTTAACGATACTCAGTAAACGTTTGGGAACTGAGGAGACCCATTTTTGAAGCTTTTCAGGTGGAACTCTTTCCCATTCTTGCTTGATGTACAGCTTAAGTTGTTCAACAGTCCGGGGTCTCCGTTGTCATATTTTTTTTTTTTTTTAAATTTGGCATCTCCAATCCCACTCGAATCTGGAATGCCCAATTGGGGAACTATGTACAAAGCTTGCTCATATGCGACCCCTTACTGCCAACTCAGGATAGTGAGACAGTTCACGGCTCTCCTCCGCAGCACGTGCCTGTCTGCCACTGATTCTTATACACTCATTGGTTGAATCTTCGCAAGTTCAGAACTAGGGGGGAGGATACCCGGACATGAACCAGCCTGGAGTGTTCCTGACGAGCGCCCGTCTGGCCAACAGGAGGCGCTGGAGCAACGAACTAAGCTGTTATTATTATATACCCAAATCCGGCGGTCCCTTCCCAATTTGGAACCCTGTAGCGCGATAGCCAATTGTGCGCTACTCTGAAAAAGCTGCCGACCCCTGCCGGTGGGTACGCCGGGGCTCGAACTCGCGACGTGGTGATCACCTCTGCACTGCAGAGCAGTGCCTTAACCATGTGAGCCACCCAGCAGCTCCCGTTGTCGTATTTTACGCCTCATAATGCCCCACACATTTTCAATGGGAGACAGGTCTGGACTACAGGCAGGCCAGTCTAGTTCCTGCACTCTTTAACTACGGAGCCATGCTGTTGTAACACGTGCAGAATGTGGCTTGGCATTGTCTTGCTGAAATATGCAGGGGCGTCCATGAAAAAGACGTTGCTTGGATCGCAACATATGTTGCTCCAAAACCTGTATGTACCTTTCAGCATTGATGGTGCCTTCACATATGTGTAAGTTGCCCATGCCTTGGGCACTAATACACCCCCATACCATCACAGATGCTGGCTTTTGAACTTTGCGCCTATAACAGTCCAGATGGTTCTTTTCCTCTTTGGTCCGGAGGACACGACGTCCACAGTTTCCAAAAACAATTTGAAATGTGGACTCGTCAGACTACAGAACACTTTTCTACTTTGCATCAGTCCATCTTAGATGAGCTTGGGCCCAGCGAAGCCGGCGGCGTTTCTGGGTGCTGTTGATAAATGGCTTTCGCTTTGCATTGAAGAGTTTCAACTTGCACTTGCAGATGTAGCGACGAACTGTAGTTACTGACAGTGGTTTTCTGAAGTGTTCCGGAGCCCGTGTGGTGATGTCCTTTACACACTGAAGTCGGTTTTTGATGCAGTACCGCCTGAGGGATTGAAGGTCACGGGCATTCAATGTTGGTTTTTGGCCTTGTCGTTTACGTGCAGTGATTTCTCCAGATTCTCTGAACCTTTTGACAATATTACAGACCGTAGATGATGAAATCCCTAAATTTCTTGCAATAGCTCGTTGAGGAATGCTGTTTTTAAACTGTTCGACAATCAGCTCACACATTTGTGACCCTCGCCCCATCCTTGTTTGTGAATGACTGAGCATTTCAGGGAAGCTGCTTTTATACCCAATCATGGCACCCACCTGTTCCCAATTAGCCCATTCACCTGTGGGATGTTCCAAATAAGTGTTTGATGAGCATTCCTCAACTCTCTCAGTCTTTTTTGCCACTTGTGCCAGCTTTTTCGAAACATGTTGCAGGCATCAAATTCCAAATGAGCTAATATTTGCAAAAAATTACAAAGTTTACCTGTTCGAACATTAAGTAAGTTGTCCTTACAGTGTATTCGATTGAATATAGGTTGAAAAGGATTTGCAAATAATTTTATTCTGTTTTTATTTACGATTTACACAACGTGCCAACTTCACTGGTTTTGGGTTTTGTACTATAAAGTGGTCGGAGGGCACATGCGCACGCAGCGACCGGCAGCTAGTAGATGGCTTGTTTGTTTGCGCAGTTATCGTTGCCTTTTGCTTTTTAATGTTGTTTTTGATGAGCACCGTTTTAGCCTCTGAGTGTCACGAAAACCAACCTTGTGCTGCTTGAGTTTGACAGGCATACAGTAAGCCTTGGATTTTATCTGCCACTGATGCCGAGTGGTTTCAAGAACTCTGGCTAGCACGTCCTGCAAGCCTGTGATGGTCTAGGCTATCTACAGCTGAGCCTGTCAGTCTTTTCTGGCGCCACTACATGGACTAAGGATTATAATCAACCATGGATTATTTTGCTCTGTTGCTGGCGCTGATAGAGCTTTATTTCGCCGGGAGTCTGGGTCACACGCTGTTGAGTCCAAATCGCCACATCCGAATTCAATACAACAGAGAGCTCTTACTCCGCTGGAACGTACAGGACCCACCAGCTGACCTAATTCTGCCGAAACCAGCTGATCTACTGAGACCTGGTTGCCAGTGTCCTCCCGGAGGACAACGGCAAGAGCAGAAAGCGAGGGAGGAGAAGTGGAGTTCGTTTGAGGAAAAAACAACCCTTTTCTCGTGCTCCGCTACCATCCATCATCCTCTCTAATGCGGAGTCCCTCCAAAAAAAATATGAGGAACTACAAGCACTGGTCATTACAATCATGACTTCAGAGACACGTGTATTTTGGCCTTCACCGAGTCTTGGCTATCCGACCGGGACTCTGACTCTGACCTGGAGATTGAAGGGTTCGGAGCACCTATCCATCTAGACAGAGACGCATTAGTCACGGGCATGTCAACGGGCAGGGGGGTATGTTTATATATTAATGATCGATGGTGTAATGCTAAATCTGTCACTATCCGTGAGTGAGTGTGTACTAATGACATTCAGATGATTTGTTTCTATACGACCACCATTCCTCCCTAGGAAATATCCGCAGATATTTATCACATTGGTATATATTCATCCTAGGGCTAATGAAACAAGTGCGTGTGTGGAGATTCACAAAGTTACACTGAAACTCCAATTAATCTCCCCGGATGCTCCAAATCTCATCCTTGGTGACATGAACCACTGCACTTTGAGCAAAACACTGAGAGACTCCACTGTACACAGCAGAATCATTGATAGTCTGGGGGTTGTAGGGAGTGGCCTCTCTGCGCTGCATCGCCAGTTGACTGTCCACTGTCCTGTTGTTTGTCTCATTGTTGGAGATGAGACTCACCTCAGGTGTGTCATCCGTGAAGTTCACTTTGTGGTTGGTGATGAAGGTTGATGTGCAGTCATAGGTCAGCAGGATGAAGAGCAGGGGACTAACTGCACATGTGCTCAGTGTGATGGTCGTTGAGATCCAAGATAGCAATAGGAATCAGCCCTTCTGTTTTAGTGCCGGCACTGTCGGCATAGTGTCAGATCCTAGGACTAACAACGCAGCTGTAATCTTGACGATTCCGTCTTGCCGAACCGCTGTCGATCCTGACTGCCCCGGAATTGCACCGACTGGTAATGTAAAGACTTTACGGAATTTGGCTTGATTCCATGAACATGCAGTCGGGCCGATTACGGCTAACCGGAGCACTGCCATTTACCTGCAGCTGCGGGTAGCTTCAACTCAGCCATAATCTTGCCGATTCCATCTTACCGTAAGGCCGCTGATAATGACAGCGCCGAAATCCGACTGACTTTGGCGATGTCTGGATTCTGCCGATTACGGCTTCATTCCATGAAAACATAGTCGGGCCGAATACGGCTAACAGGAGCGCTGCCATTCACCTGCAGCCTCGGGTAGCTTCAACACAGCCATAATCTTGCCGATTCCACCTGGCCGTAATCTTGCCAATTCCGCCAAGAGGTATGCCATATGAACTGCAGCACACCAGAGTCGGGCCGATTCTGGTCCGTCGGAGTTGGCCCAACTCTACCCTGAGTGTTGGCACATGACTCTACGGACATACACGAGTCAACTTCTGAAGCCATCTAATCAGTCCCTGTATCTTCATTCTCGTCGTCTGATAAACAGGTTAGTGATTATTGGTGTTAGCATACACAATACCTGAAACGGATATTTTTCTTACAGTTTGGCTTTTTAAGTATTGCTAGCTGTCATGCTGTAATTTGAGCTAAAATACCATCTGAGTTATAAAACTGTAAGGCCTAAGTTTAGTAATGAGGATGCTAGCGAAGTTGGCACCATAACGTAACCATGAACCTTAAAGCTCTTTTCAGTTGGTGATCTCCGTGCCAAATTTATTACCTTAACTCACATTTGTGTAACAACTACTTGCTTGACTTTAGCAAATTCACTAGGTAGCTCGTAAGTTTTATTTTATGAAAATTGGAAAGATTTTTTAAAATTACGTTAAACCAATGAATTCACAAGCTTGTTTGGTCGGTGAGCAATATTGTATGCTGCAGTTGTGCTGTTGGGTCAAATGCTATCGTTAGCTGGCAAACCTAAAGTTATTCCTCTATCAGGACTGGAAATGCTGTGTTTGAGTGTTAGCTGGCTGGCTAGGTATGCTAAATAAGTTAACCCCTGTGAGATGGTTGGCCAGTTAAGATAAATGTTACCCTTACAAAATACTTGTGTTTGACATTGCGCTGTTGCATTCTAAGATCAACATTACCGTGTATGCTTCATAAATCTTTTTGTCTTTCAGATTGATGAGTTGATTTGCTTCTCCACTTGGACTTGGCCTAATGTTAGCTTGCATGCTGACAACTCTAAGGTAAGAAGCTAGAAATGGCTAGCTTAATTTAGCTAAGCTGAGTTAGTGATTGTAATACCTCGCTTACAAGTTGCCAACTTAATTTTTATGGGTTTTTTGTCTTGCGTTACCGTCAAGGGTAGGTATTGTAACATTGTCTAGGTTACAAGCTTGTTTCTTGGAGTACGTTAACCAATTTGCTACAGGTGTTAATTTTTGCATGCAAGTTAGTTTTGATCAATATGGTAAACTTGGTCGTGCATTTAATTTAACAAACTTGTATTACATCATATTGGCGTGGTAGCTTGCAAGCTTTCAATGCCTAGAGGCATCATTACTGGTACAGAAATGCCAGACCTCAACAAAATGCCGAACTTGGTAATGGAGAAATGTTTATCAAATGTTAGCAAGCTACATACATATTAGGTAACACGCGTCATTGTTTCAGAAATTGACGTGCCATTTTTTACGAGTGCACACTTCGCACGGCTCAAATTGAATTACACGTCACAGTTAAAGTGTAGGCATCCATTTTAAGGAAGAAAAAATACAGTTTGTTGGCCACATTGGAGTTTGCTAAATTGTAAAATGTCTGTTTTATTTGTTGTGGTTTTTGGTTGAGCTTATCATTTACATGAATTCTTGGTTATGTTAATCCAAACACTTATGGTACTCAGCTGTAGAACTGGGCAGCGTTTCATCGAGATCGGAAAAATACGACAGACTAAGATACGAGAGGCATTTCATGCAAAGCCTCATAACATGAGAAAATCTTGAGCAGAAAATTACGAAAACCATCGTAACTTTAAGATACGACAGTCTCTCATAACCCCAAAACGTCATTCCACTTCCATTTCAATGTGTTGAAAAGAGATGAAACACACCATAAGTATTTACGTATACAAACGTTCTTTAAAAATGGGGGAAAGCGGGGTAAGTTCAGCCACTTTTCATATTCAGGATTCCTGCATCAAGGCAATTATAGTTGTGTAGTGAACTAATATACCAGCATATATTTCAGGATGTTGTGCACCCCTACAAACAATCTGAATGACTGTAAACATAACTGTTTTGATATTATAGCATGTTCAAAAAAAGTGGCTTTGGGGCACAACTTAACGAATGTATGGGGTAAGTTGAGCACAGTATCGGTGTAAGTTAAGCTGACTCCCTCCCTTTCTCCTTCCTTTTCTTCCCCTCCCTGAATTACGATATTCCATTGTGAAAAATGTCTGTACTGAATGAAATAAGTCACATCTTCAAATCCTTGATTATTTAAAAAACACAATTTACCAAGTAGGCCTACAGTAACTTAAAAAAAAAAAAAAATTATTGCATTCAAAATCATTTTAACAAAAAATGAGAGATCCGAAGCATCATTATATGGGTATTTTTCTGAATATGGGCACTTTCTGGATGTCTTGTTTTTTTTTAATTTCAAATTCAAATTCTTTTTTCCCCCAGGGGTTGGGTTGCCCCTAAGGTACTCAACAAATCATGAGGCAGAGCTTAAACCAGGACAGAATTTGTTGGGCTGGCCATTTTAATTTTATTAAATTCAATTTAATTGCTGTGTCCCAGGATCCAGTCAACTCCGTTACTTTTTCAATTTAGGCTTTCTCCAGGTACATTGTGATATACCAAAGTTCTGAAACTGAGTGAATATCACCCTTTTCAGTGCCTCTGATTGAAACTTTACTCACCTCCATAACCAATACTGGTAACGGAGTTGAGGTTATGGAGTGGAGTGTTTTTCAGAAAAGTGGAATTTTCCGTGCACCAGTGCAGTAACTTTTGACCCATGGAGGGTTTTGCACTAGTATTATCAAAATCATGATTTAAAATTTGTAATATGATTACCATGGATTTTAATGAAGGTAACAGAGTGGAGTTTAAAAAGTATACTCACTATCGAATGGCAAAATTGAGAAATTTTGAAATAATCATAGAGCCATTTTGAAAAAATTTCACAAGGCTGCTTCAGGGGTCACACAAAGGTTGTTTGCATGGGCCATATGCTGTGATTTCAGCTTCTCCAGGGGGAGTCTGTGTAGTGACCGTTATGGACTTGAGTGGGTTTTCTCGGACACACCTATTTTCAGTGATTTTTCTCGGAAAACGACCACCTTTGATTTTTTTTTTTTTTTTTTTGCTTAGGATATTTACTTCACAATGTCTTTTAATATATGCATACAGTTTCCAGCCAAAGAAAATTGAAATCATTGGAGTATTGCGAGTTTCAAAAATATCATCCAGATTTGGGACACTCCCAAAGTTCCCCAAAATCCACTTTTTTGACCCAAAAATGATGGATAGAATGAAAATACAGCTATGATACTTTATTTTCAATTAGTAAGGGCACACAGCCATAGTTTAATTGGTAAAAAACTAACCCTTTGGGTTTATTAAAAAAAAATAAGGGACCTGGACTCTGCATTTCACTAATAGTGCCCATATTGAGAAAAATACCCATATACCACACACCTGTATACAATCTTCAATAAAAATTAAACTCAAGGGTAGGGTCTATCCTCTGTTTGAATTTTCTCTCTTCTGCGTTTCCTCCAGGTGCCCTTTGTAAAAATGGATCTTGCTTAGGAGACGCTGCTGGTAGCAGTATGTGAAGTGATGTCTTCAGCTTGGGAATGATTGGGATTGGGGGAGAAAATTAAGGGGGATTATTATTTGTCTCTTAATGTCCATTTCATTTGAAATAAAATTTGATTAAAAATTCAATTTACTAATTTGTCAGGTGTCATTCTATGAATACTATTAAATTAAGAGATTACTTTTAATCTAATTTATATACCTGGCATGTGCTTCAAACCCTTTTATCATTACCAGTGCAACTTCAAATACTTCTATGCCTACTATACCCAGCATTGCAGTTTTCAGGATTTCAGTAAAATGCATAAAAAAACCCTGTGAAAACAAATCCTTATTGTGCATTGTAATCTTGTATTTAGACTCAAACTTTTATTCAATGATGATCTTTCCATGAGGAAATAAGTTCTACCGCTGGTACGAGAATTGACTCATTTCTAGATTTGTCCTTGGGGACCGGCTGAAAGAAATCTTATCCCATAGGCAGAATTACAAATTGAACAAAAACCTTTTTTTCACCAGTGGCAGGTAATAGAAATGTTTTAAGTTTAAATACAAGATTAAAATACTTGCAAAGGTCTGTTTTGGAATGAAGTGATTTTGGGAAACATTTCTGTGTAGACAATGAACATTTATCATCTAAGATATTGACTTATCGCCATTACTGCAATAAGGAGACTTTAAACAGGATATAGGAATATTGATTTCCTGTTGTAAGATTCATGTCAAAGTTTTTGCAATACTATTACAATAATGACATTATTATTTTTATTATTGTTACTATTATTATGAAATATCATTAAAACATTAATTGTAATAATCTAATATAAAGGAGGTAAAGATCTGGCAGCCCAAATAAAACTAGTATGGCTGGGAACTGTGACGGTATTCTGTCGATGTGCAGGCAGTGTTGGCTGAGTTCCGGTGAGTGCTAATCGGGCCATATCAATTTTTCTACAACTGGGCCGCATATGGCGGGATTCTGGCGAAGTGCAGGCTGAGTCGGCCGAGTTCCGGTAAATGGTAATCGGGCCAGATCAATTTTTTCTACAACTGGGCCGCATGTGGCGGGATTCTGGCGATGTGCAGGCAGTGTTCGGCTGAGTTTCCTATGAGTGGTAATCGGGCCAGGTCAATTTTTCTACAACTGGGCCGTATCTGACTGAGTAATGGCAAATGACGGCAGAAAGGCAACTGCGCCAGAATCGGGCAGTCATTCAATCTGATTCCGGGCAGATTACGGCCATATGGAATCAGTCCGATTAATATGGAGTCAGAACCCAGAATCTGCCCACATCTGGGCTGACAACTTTTTGCTATCCGGGATGTTGTTGCTATCCAGGATGTTGTTGTTCCTGGTTGTGGCCTCTCCAGCAACTAATTACACACAGGTGTTGACCATTTTTGCTGTATTTTCTTGTCTGACAATAAACTTGTCTCTTTGTGGTCACGGCAGTTAAAATCAAAGTGTGTCATCTTTGAAACAGGTGATAGCATGCTTCCGGTTATACTGAGGGAGAGAAAAAGTGTCAAGTGATTGCGTAGTGAGTGTAATTCACTGACCGTGGTTTTATGACAAATATATTACTCTTTAAAACAAGTCGTTTTGCGATGTAAACTTTTTTTTGTGACCCCTGCAAACGCCGGAACTACTTACTTCAAAACTTCGGGAGGCCAGAACTTCGTTCTCAGGACACATTAACAAAAAAAAAAAAAACCACCTCTCATGCACTACACTGCTAAAGAGTATTTGACTTCATGTCAAAAAATCCAGACTATCCTTCTAAGGTGGGGCAGCATTACTTTTTCAAATGTGTGAAATAGGTTGCCATTTACTCTTCAAATAATCATTTTAAAGCTGCATTTTGTGTTTACTTATGTTGTGTTTGGATTGTATTCAAATTCTAGGATGCAATTATAATAGTATTTATTGCAAATACTTTTTACAGCACTTTATCATTCTACCACAAAATGGAATTGAGAAAAATCATTCAGAAAAATCAGATAATTGCCATCCATACACTCTAATATTGTCATCTTCTTCTGTCACAAACTGTTAAGGAATTGGTCAGGTGGACACCAGGTGCATGATCCAGGAGGTTTATTAGGAACCTTGACAGGGGGAAGAAGTGGCACACAGGCCACAAAGAAACACCGTGCACATGCACTGAACCAGGAGAACCAAGTTACTCTGCCAAAGGCAGGGGAGAAAACTAAAACACACTCCACAAGTGGCTCGACTGAAATAACAGAAACAAGCTGGCGAAAACACGGAACTTAGACAAGGGAGAACACTGGACTTAAAAATACGATGGAAATGCTTGGGGTGCTCGGGAACAGATTCTCAATGCCGCTCAGATTCAGGTAACGCGTGCCTGCGTGAAGCGAAGTCCAGTCTAACATCTCTTCCCAGAATAAATACACTAGGGAGGAGGCGGGGATAAGGCAGGCAGTCTCAAGGGGAAACAGAAACACATGGGATTAATAAAAAAATTGACGAGGACCGGGTAGACAATAGTGACTCGAAACAAGATCCTAAAACGAACAATCAAACTAGACAGTTTAGATGAAGGTAATCTAAATGTGACGAGTAAAAAGCACCACGAGAAAAGGAAAGAAAAAGCATAGCTTTAAACACAGTTAATCAGGGAAAGCTTAGTAAGGAATTTACAGAAGCTAGAAATGCTCACACTCGCTAATGAGTTAATTGGGTTAGTAACTACGTGACAAAATATTTGCACACCCCTAAATAAGTGCTGGTTAGTGCGGTTAGTAATGCCCTATCAGAGAAAGCATTCACTCAGAGTTTTCAGAGAACACATTCACTCAGAGTTTTGCGAGACCCAGAATTAAGCACAGGTGAAATTAATGAATGAAATACCAAAGCCGAAACCGAAAGAGGAAACGTGATTGGACAACGAGACTCAGGCATGCAGGCTGTCACACGACATCACAGGAACCAGGCAAGGGGGAATAGGTGGTCAGGCCGCAGGAATGGAGCTGACACACAAATGTAGAGAGACACGGGTAAAAACGCACAAACACAAACAAGCACACAAGGTAGAATCATAACACAAAGATATTAATTCTTATTGGCAACATACTGGATTAGCCTATTATATAGTAAATTAATCAAACAAATTGTGCTATTATTCATTAGGAACAGGTCAAAAATTTAGCTGCATTATAAGGTAATGTCTCTGGTTGTGCACAGGGTTTTATTTTAACTTGACCAAACTTCACAAGCAGACCTGAATTGGCATAACCATATTTTAAACAAAATATCTTCTCAGGCATATTGAATCCTAATGAACATTGACGTAAAACGGCATCAGTCATAAGCCCTGCTGACAAAGATACAGTATGCTGTTTAATAAGGTACAGGAATTCACAAGGTTTGGGCAACATTGACATTTTATGTTATAATTATTATGGATGGGATAATGCCTGATGATTTTATGATGCAATGACAGTAATTTCAGCTAAAAACAAATTGGTCAGTCATTCTACTGATTGGGCTTTGCAGCTGAGCCTATTAATGTTTGGTCACTAATTTGAAAAAGTGAACGGGAACCATTTTAGAGTAATCATGCATTATAGGATGAAGTGTCCGAAGGGCTTTTATTCAGGCTGAAGAGGCGAATTACTTCACTCAAGACTGGAACCAATGGGATGTGCAGACTCCAGGGTGACTGATCTCTGCCCCCTTCATACTGATCCACTTGCTCCCTCAGCAAGTGTTTTATCTTGGCCTGGTAAACTTTCATGCCATCCAGGTTCGAGCAAATGTGTCCACACATTTCCTACACACAAGCTATAATACATCTTCGTGGGTTGCATGTAATACAACCTGCATGTAATGTATGTAATGTAATGGTTGTCACCTGGAGGGCATTCTGGTCGTTGTGCTCATTCAGCTAAGCCATTCTAAAGTTTTTTTGTCTGACTGCACAAGGAAAAATTGTGCTTGAAGTGCGAAACTAGGCACCCCTTTCACAGATCTGAACATGTTGATTGGTTTCTCTGTTGCAGTTTAAGTGATAATTGAGTTGGGAACTCAACAGAGAAATTGATTGCACTCTTACATTTACTATTCAAAGAAGTCCTTTGCAAACAGCGGTTTCAATTTCTAAAATGGCACTGAACTACACATGGATTAATTTAAGATTAAATTGCTCAATATTCGTAAGGTCAGTGGGGTGGATTAAGCGCAACCAAAACATGAACCAGATAGATGTCTCTGATTAGCAGTGTACTAGAAAAACTATTGTGTCTGGTCTCACGTTCTACATTATATATTTGAGCACAATACTAGTAAATGCTTTAAACACTTTTCTTTCACTACGAAAGTCTGAGAAACCCTAGACAGATATAAAACTGGTAAAGGACTGCAGTTTTATTCCGATCAACCACAACACTTAAGCCCCACCCGCAAGGTATTGTGTAGAACCTGCTTGTGCCACCAAAACAGCTCTATCAAATGGACTTGAATTCTTGGACCCAGGAATTCTCAGCAGAACATTTCCCACAGCATAACACTCCCTCTACCAGTTTATCTTCCCACAGTGCATCCGCGTGCCACCTCTTTCCCAGGAAACTGTTGCATATGCACCTGGCTGATGAATATGATGTGAAAGGAAATAGTTCTCACAGGACAACGTGACCCTCTTCAATTGCTTCAAGGTCTAGTTTTGATGCTCATGTACCAATTGTGGGCACTTATGTCAGTGGATTGGGGTGAGAATAAGCACTGTGACTGGCCTGCGGATAAAAAGCGCTATTCACCGTAGGATGCGATGCACTGTGTGTTTTGACTCATTCCTTACATAAGGATCATTTACATATTCTGCAACTGTTGCCACAGTAGTCTTTTTGTTGGTTCAGTCTAGATGGGATAGCCTTCTTTGTTCTTATGCAACAGCTTGTTGCTGGGTTATGATCTGAACCCTCCTGAACCACTGTCAACAGGCTCTCACCATTGCTAACTGCTTACACCCCAGAAGCTTTGTCGATTTAAAGATGATTGTAGATGACCCACTCATCAGGTCATATAATGATTTGGCCCATGTCAAAGCTGCTAAGGTCCCATTTCTCCCACGTCCGACTAACTGACTACAAGACCAGACTGGTCACCATTCTTGCAAGGTGATCAACTATACTTGGCTCATTGGTGTGTTTGTGGTTCAAAAACATCTGCCAGTGCATTCAATCAATGTTGCAGTTACCAGCAATAAGTAGTTTTCCAAAGTAGTCCCAAATATCCCGCAATGCACTGAAGCCCTTTGTTAATGGCTCTCTATTTTCATTTCTCTTGAGAGCAAACAGTTGAATCCTTGAGTTTCCAAAGGGCCCACAGAACATTCTTTTTCAAGAAAGGGAAAAATTGATTTTTTTTTTTGCTCATGTTATGACCCATATATTTTTAGTTTCTTTCTTTACAAGAGAGTGTCATTGGGATGCTTTAGGCTGAAATTACACAAAGGTTCCCTTTTTGTTATAAGACATGCAGACCTCTAATTCAATGGAGTTAAACCCTTTGAAAACTCAATGATTCATTCTTCTAACATGCTTTAATCTAACAATTGCTTTAATTTAGAAGTCACATTTTTCCATTGTGAAACTTGAAAAATCGAATGGTACTTTGCAAGACAGTTTGAATCAAATAATAACCTAATAAAAAAGGCGAAGAGGTCAAGGCCTGATTTATCTAGATGAACACAAGCTCTGTGGTATTTGTAAAAAGAAGATTGAATATCAACAGACTGGGAAGAAAAAATCGCGTTTGGCATGATAACTGAAATATTGAATTTCCTTGCACTGTGAGGTAAAGAATCAAGAAAACGGCTTAAAAATAGAAAGAATTCATTCAATGTGTCCATCTCTTTTCTTGACAGGCATCAGTCAGGGAAAAGTCAGACACTCTCTCCAGGTGTCTCTCTGAATCCCTTGTCCGTTACTGTCACTGGTTGTCATAATATTGAAAAATCACACGATGTGACAGTGTTCAGAAAATTACCAGACTTATGAAAATGGCCAATGCCTGATGTCCAAAACATGTCAGTATTCTGTATGTGCCACAATACTAAAATTTTTAAAAGATGAGATCTTAATCAAACTAGGGCTCTAATCTAAAGCATTTGCCGAATTAGCGATATGCAACTACAGGCATAGCAGTTCTTTGTTTGTATTTTCTTTACACTGCACAGAATTCCGTTACAAATCCCAAAAATAACATGCCTTGGAGCTTGAGACTCTCAGCACACATTTATTTTGGCACTCTAGTAACAGACTTACGTGACATGCATTTGTGGTGCTAACAGGTACTGCACCACACGTGCATGTTTTGTAAGTCTGTTACTGACACACAAATGGGCATAGACGGACAGATGAATGGACATGACAATCCTAGTGCCCCTTCAGAAATGTTTTTTTCTGAGAGGTTAAAAATCAGCTAAAATACTGACCCCATCAGTGCACAGGTTTGAGAGCATATAAAAACGACAAAGGAAAAACAGAGTCCAAATTTTGCATTTTTGTATATTTTATACATTACATATTATAATATTTATAATAATATTATATCTTATTATAATAGTCCATTTTTTTGCATATTTTTTCTGTGCTTTGTTTCGAAGATTGATTTGTAATTCATCATTTTTCCACAATGTAAATATCTGATCATTTTTCCATTGCAGTCATCCTACATTTTCACTGAGCGCAGGAAAGTCATTCCATTGTAGTTTTCTTAATTTTGTTAACTTTGTGTAAGTCGGAAATGGGAGTGGAAAAAAAATGAGTTATTACTTCTCTAAATGCTCCCTTATTACATATTTTATGCTGATAGAAACCCATACAAACAAAATTTCCTCTCCACAACATATCACGTCAAAACATACCTTAATTATTTAATCAAAAATATTTTACTCAGTTACTGGACAGTTACTGAAATTTCTCTTTCATGGTCCACCGATGTTGTTAACCAGGACAAGCACAGATATTCAATAGCTCAGATGCTAAGACCAGCATTCTCTCAAACTAAACATTGCTTTCGACATGAGCAGTTATTTAATGAATATGATCAAACCTATCACAGTCTGGCCCAGCTCCGCCACTTCCTAGTGCAGGGGTGTCCAATCTTATCCGTAAAGGGCCAGTGTGGGTGCAGGTTTTCATCCTAGCCAGTAGTGCTATGGCACTTGATTCCACTTATTAACTAATCAGGGGTTTCAATCAGGACCTTGATGGGTAGAATCAGGTGTGTTAGTGTTGGGCTCTAACAACAACCAGCACCCACTCCGGCCCTTTCTGGATAAGATTGGACACCCCTGTCCTAGTGTCATGCCTATTCCTAAATTCCCCTCTTAAAATCCTGTCTGGGTTTTCCCCCCCTCCTGACTCAGGACTGACAGACAGAGAAGGTAGCCAATCAGCATTCACCTGCCCACCACACCTGTTCCCACTCTCCTCAACAAGCCATGGTATTTAAGCCAGACCAGCACTACTATCACTGCCAGATTATTGTGTCCCTTCTTGGAGCAGTTCTCGCCACGATTCTCTTGTTTTTGGATTTTCGCTCTTGACTGCTGATTTTTTTTTTCTCTTTAGCCTGTTTTTTGTAATTTTGCCGGACATTTTGGTACCTTTGCCCTTTCTGTTTGCGTCTTTGCTGTCTTGACCTTTGCCTGTTAACCGACCAAGAGGACACAATGCCTGTGTCTTCTTGTACCTTATGTAAGAACTTTTTTTTCTGCGCCCTTTTTGCACCTTTGGACTGCGTTGTGGAGATTTTGATATTACCACTGTATT
The DNA here is from genome assembly GCA_029721435.1 of Gymnothorax reevesii. Classification (NCBI taxonomy): domain Eukaryota; kingdom Metazoa; phylum Chordata; class Actinopteri; order Anguilliformes; family Muraenidae; genus Gymnothorax; species Gymnothorax reevesii. The sequence goes on from CM056578.1 coordinate 36,969,972, forward strand.
TTTGTGATCTGTAATTAAAGCCACTCAGATCTGCTGCAGTTGGCCTTGTGACTCTGCTTTTGGGTCCTCTTCCACGACCAGGCCTCTCGTGGCCCTGACACAAACCTAGTTTACAAAACTCCTGAGTTCAAATGAGCCAAACATGCTATATTAAAGTTAATTTTGCAGTTGCAGCAGCAAGCTTTCTTTGTACCAACTCTACCTGAAATTTTTTTTTTGTCAGTATGTACATCCCAGTTTCACAGTAATTCTGCAACATTATGCTTTGGTTCAATCAATACAACGTAGATATGGGTGAAAATACTATTGTGCATGTTTCCAGGTACACATTAAATTTTTTTTAAAATTAATTTGTCTGTTGCTACTTGCAGTTATTTTTCGTGTACATTTGAGGGGAATATATTTCAGTCTTGTGCAAGATTGGATTTCCATAATTGACATTGTGAAGAGTGAAACCAGTCATAGCTAATGAGGAGTACCCCCATCATTTGAAAAATGTAGCAGATAAAGTTTGTCACAGGTATGTGTTTTATTCACTTGACTAAATAGTCAAAGAATCGCAATATAATTGCTTGCAAACTAATCTTGAATACCCCATAGAAGTGTTCCCATCACAATTTCAAAACATAAATTTGAAGCACCTTTATAGCAAACTGAAGCAAGCTTTAATTTTAAGCCAAAGTATGATTTACTCAGCCATTGAAACGCAAGTGGGGAAGACCCTTTTTCCGCATATTGCAAGGTATAGATATATTTAGTGGATAAGTCAATCTTAGCAAGTAGTTTAATATTGCATTTAAATCCAAAATCTCAAAATTTCCTAAAATTCATTGCTTTTTTGATCACTAAGGCAAAAATTTTGCTAACAAGGTAAGAGGTAAGTTTAATTTATCTGAATATTTGCTGATGGACAGAGAAATTTTCATTTATCAAGCAAACAGCAACTTAAATTAAGGTTATATTTTCCCTAAAAAGAAAGTGTGATTGGTTATCTTGTTAACCTCCGCCGAGGAGGTTTATGTTTTCGGTTTGTTTGTTTGTGTACAAGATAACTCAAAAACGAATGGCCGGATTTTTATGAAATTTTCAGGGTAGGTGGGTATTAAGTCAAGAAAGAGGTGATTAAAAAAATTTTGGCATATCTAGGCCAAAGTACTGCTGAGATATACTCCAAAGTTCAAGATTTCAAGTCTTTCCAATGGGCCAGAGTTCCAATTGCCGTGCTGTTGGCTTTGCTGCCCCCTGGCGGCGGAGGTTCTGCGCTCTCTGAGTGCTCTTCTAGTCACAGAATAAAATAGTTTCATTTTAATTTTTTTTAGCAATCTGTTCATATAATCCCATTTCCAAAAAAGTTGGGATGCTGTGTAAAATGTAAATAAAAACAAAATGCAATGATTTATCTCAAATCATTTATATTTAATTAAAAATAGACCAAAGCCAATATATCAGATGTTGAATCTGAGAATATTTTTTTTGGAAAATGTGTGCCCATTTTGAATTTGATGCCAACAGCACATTTTAAAGACGTTGCCACAGGGGCGTTTTCCAATTCTTGCTTTATGTAGGACTTCAGCTCCTCAATACATTGCAGGCTTCCTTGACATATTTTTTGTTTCATAATGCACCAAATATTGACAGTCAGTGACAGGTCTGGATTGCAGGCAGACCACATAGCACCCAGACTCTTTTACTACAGAGCCATGTTGTTGTAATATGTACAGAGTGTGGTGTTTGGCATGCTGTTACTGAAATGAACAATGGCAGCAAATGCTGCACCAAAACCTGGATATATTGTTCACAAGTAGTGGTGTCTTCTCGGATGCGCAAGTTACCTATGCAATGTGCACTAATGTATCCCCATACTATCATGGATGCTGGCTTTTGAATTGTTTGCTGATAACAAGCCGGATGGCCCCTCTCCTCTTTGTCCCAGAGGGTGTGGTATCCATGATTTTCAAAAAGAATTTCACATTTTGATTAGTCAAACCACAGGGCAGTTTTTCACTTTGCCTCAGTACATTTTAAATGAGCTTGAGCCCAGAGAAGAAGGTAGGTTTTCTGGATCTTGTTTATATATAGTTTAATCTCTACATGGCAGAGTTATAACTTCCATTTGTGGATGCAGTGACAAACTGTGTTTACTGTCAGTGGTTTACAGGGGTTTTTTGTTGTCCTCAACAGAATCCTGTCTGTTTTTCAAGGAGTGCCCCTTGAGGACCTGAAATTGAATTTTGGCTTTGCTCCATGCATACAGAGATTTTTCTGGATTCTCAGAACCTTTTAATGATATTATGTGTCATAGAGAATAAAATCTCCTAATTCTTTGCAGTTTTAGTAAAACATTATTCTCCAATTGTGGAACTATTTCCACATGCAGTCTTTCATTGAGTGGTTAAGCCCTCTCCATATTTACATATGAAACACTTTTTATGCCCAATCATGTTACTTACCTGCTGCTAAATAACCTAATTTGCTGTTACATGTTCATCCCGTTGTCTTTTTCTGGCATCATGCAACTTTTACAGTCTTTTATTGTCCCATCCCCTCTGTTTTAGAACATATTGCTGTCATCAAATTGGAAATGAGCTGATATTTTTTTTTTTTTTTAATTTAAATTTATCACCTTCAACATTTGATATGTTGTCTTTGGTGTATTTTCAATTTGGGTCTTAATTGATTTGCCAATCATTGCATTATTTTTACATTTTTACATTTTCAAACAGCGTCCGTTTTTTGGAAATGGGATTGTATTAAAATGGTCAGTGTTACAGCAAAACTGGCAGACTTGCATTATTTTCTTTAAGCTTGCATTTTACAGCAAGTCATACTGCGAAGGAGCAGTTCCTGTCTGCTATATTCAAAAAGCCATTCAAGCAACAACAGCGACTAAATGGTAAAGCCAAGTGCTATTATTATTGGGTTTAGCAAAAGATCTCAGTTTTGGTACAATCTTGATGAGACCTTCTTAATCCTAGACAGTGTTTTCCAAGTCTCAGAGTTAGTGTTGTAGTACTCGAGACCCTTCTTGGTCTCGGGACCATTTTTTCAATGTCTCGGAATCGACTGCAGTTTTACCCGGTCTTCTCTCGGTCTCGGACAAAGCGGACGCAGGATTTTTTTTCAAGACCACACCTGCAAGCATATCACTTATTTGCCGGTGAATTGTCTGATTTATGTTTGACATCATTGCTGTGATTGAATGCAAAACCATGTGCTTCAAATGTGACCAATAACGTTAACTTGACTGCTGTTCATTTATACAAAGCTTATAGTTCATAGGCAGATTTGGGAGGGGGCTTATTTCTGCAGACTGACTTTTTGAAGACAGCCTTTCTCGCATATTACACACAGGGCTTAAAGCTCGAAAAAATTGCCATGCCAGAATAATGAAATTACTGGGTGGTCATCCAAAAAAATGAGTTGCATCCTAATGCACTTAGTGATGGTCAGAGGTGTATAATAACGACTAGGATTTGTGGGGCTTTGTACTTTACTTGAGTTTTGACTTTTACTCTACTGCATTTAAAAGATAAAAAAAGTATACTTTCACTTCATTACGCTGACACTGGCCACTTCGTTACTCGTCAAAAATTAAAATATGAACGTAATTCATCATAAGGATTATCTGGATTTGATGCGTTCAAGAACAACGGCGCTCGGCAGAGTATCTTTGTACAGATGTTGATGCCAGCGGACATGAAGCTGCAAATTTATGCACGCAGTTACAGTATTCTATCACTAGATGACACACCAGGATCAGTTGAATATTCACAAGCAAGCCAAGCTGAAACACGGTTTTATGGATGAGTTCACTTCTAATTTAAATGCAGGATTTCTACTTTTATGAAAGCATTCACATTGTGATGTTGACACTTCTAGTTCAGTTAATCCTCTGAGTATTTATTCTACTACAATTTAAATGCTATATTTTAACACGGGACAACTAGGCCTCTTCAATAGTAATAATTTCTATAGCTGAATGAGTAAAATAGCAAGTGACTATTCAACTCTGACAACTGTTCACAGTCTATTGTATACAGTCCTATATGGATTAACTATAAGATGAGCTATAGCGTTTGTTTAAGTAGTGATAACAGCGCTATATCTTAGAGTAACATTTGTGCCAGTGCAACTGGATCTTAAACTTGATTATGATAAAGTGATCGATATTTACCCCCGTAGATACCCCCGAACAATGCTCTTCATCAACCCATTCAGTGAGAATTAAAAATTTCCAGGTGATGATTTGGTTGCTCTGCATGCCTACTGAATATGCCTAATGTGCAAGTAGGAAATTCACTTCAGAGTGAATTAAATACCATTCTCCATGAAAGAAAACAACTTTAGTGTTGTGTTTAAAATGTTTTATCCATGATGTATCCTGATGGATGCTTGGATCATTTTCACAGTTCGTCCCTTTCTATCGGAATTGGACCTAAGTCTTTTTGTTTTGATTGTCTTTGCAGAGTCAAGTGCAAACTCTAAATAGAGATGATTGTTCATGAAAAAATACTTTTTTCAGCTAACTGTTCCCAGATGCCAGGAAAACAAGTATTTGGCACTTTTATTTTCAAATTTTTCTGGGGGAGGGTCCCCAAACTCCCCACCAGGCTTTGCGCCTTCGGTGCTCATATGGGGGCTGCACCCCCCTTTCCAAAATTCCTGGATCTGCCCCTGTTATAGTTGGTTTAAAAACCATTGAAGTAAGTTAAAGGTAAAAAAAAAAAAAAAACTTACTTTGTTAAAAAAGAGGGAGAGAGAAGAGTGAAGACTTAAGTATTAAATTGTTTTATTCCTTCTGTATGATGGTTTCTAGGTGAAGAAAGCAGTCACTCAGAAAACCTAAAAAAAATTGTGTTAGATGAATTGTAAAACATGGAAAAGGAATATTGATTAAATATGAAGTTGGTTTCAGCACCTTAGTGTGTGTTTGGATTAGTTCGCTAATAGAAAATGAGGGAATATTCTCACACACAATAATCAAAAGGCATTGCAGAGGTGAATTTTATCAACAGATTTCTTGTAGTACACTTACACATGCATATGCAGTGAATGGCAATAAAAGAGGTCAAAGAAGAGGAATCTTCATTTGCTTAATGTTGGTGCTTTTATCAGAAGGTGGATATTTCAGATCAATTTAAGGAGTGCCTATGGTTTGCATGTTCTACATTACATCATCAGTGTGCCACACCACGCGGTATTTGCATTGGTCCGATCTTGGTCTTGACTCGGTCTCGGTCTGCCTTAGTCTTGGTCTTGACTCGGTCTTCAAAAGTCTTGGTGTTGACTCGGTCTCAATTCACTCCGGTCTTGGTAATGTCTTGGTCTCGGATTAGGTGGCCTTGGCTACAGCACTACTCAGAGCTGAGGTTATCACTTGCATTTTATAAAATTCAGAGATTTAAAAAAATGCATCAATAGTTAACTACTGACATTTCCAGTCTATAAAGAGCCGTAATAACTTTTTTCAGCTAAAGACATCATGCCAGTGTAATCTATCAAAGGAACAAAACACCCTGCGTCTTATAACAGAACAGATTCCCGACTAAAGCTTAAAGGGGAATAACTGCAGCACCAAAGTCAGGAAAAGACAGCTTGCTCAAATTTATCAGATCAAAATGAAAAAAGTCAGTTTTTTGGCTTTCAGAGTTTCTTAAACACTGACTGAGGATGCAATCAATTTATTTCTATTTATTTTATTTTATATACTGTATTTCACAATAACATTTCTGCTCTGCTCAGATTTCTTTTTATTTTGAGGTCCACACTTTGGCATTGTTTGTTGAATAAATATTTTCATTCCAGTTTTTTGAAAAGTAATACGGAGTTCCTACTTGTACATTTTTTTCTATTATAGTCTTGGGCGAATTAATTGGATAAAGGTGTTTGTCAATGATTGAACTGAATGGAATGCAAATAGCTGTGCCAAGTGATAGACATTTTACATACCCACCTTCAAGATCACTGCATAGCACCTTTTAGCCACATTCCACTAATTTCCTTGACATGTATGATGCAACTAATGTTATTGCATCATCAGCAATACTGTAACCGTGTTGGACTGGCCTGGTAATTCACCTGACCTAAATCCCATTGAGAATCTCTGGTCCACCATCAAGCCAAGGCTGCAGCAAAAGGACTGCACCACAAAAGTCATCGATCCAGTTGTCCAGGTGTGGTGTCACGACGAAGAAATCGAGGCAACCAGCAAAAACCTGGATAGCTCCATGCCAAAACAGGTGGAGCAGCTTATCAAGAACCTTGGAGGACACATCTCTTACTGAGTGCTGACTATAGATGCTATGAAGGCAATAAAAAACCTGAAAACCTTTGTTTTTTGGTTTTCCCCACTACAGCCTGCTTTATCCAAGTAATTTGCACAAGACTGTATTCTGACAATTGACTTTATGTAATACCAGTCCTAAAACGTGCGTCCACATTTTGAAGCCAAATCAGACATCCTCTTGATACCAATACAGAATTAATAAGTAACATAAAATGAATCCACATCTGTCAGCCTAAGAGAGTCAAATTATTCAAGCATTAAATACTTAGATCCCCCGCTGCGGGATGGCAGATACCTGACCTGAAACAAAATGTGATGGAGGGATGGACAGGTGACCGGAGCCAGGACAGAAGAATAAAAATGCAAATCTGAACCACAAAATGTGGTTCAACAACGTGTGACAACGGCACGTCAGGACCGTCAGATCGTATGGGATCGTGTTCGAGACCGAACACTACCAGCGACAAGAACGGCTGCTCAAGTCCAAGGACGACGTGGATTCATTCACCCCAACACCGTACGGAACCGTCTGCGAGCTGCAGGCCTGCTTGCACGACGTCCTTATTTCGGCCCCATATTGACGGATCGTCACCGAAACCAGCGTCTACAGGATGTCGCGCACGCAGGCCTGCAGCTCGCAGACGGTTCTGTACGGTGTTGGAATGAATAAAACCACGTCGTCCTTGGACTTGAGCAGCCGTTCTTGTCGCTGGTAGAGTTCGGTCTCGGACATGATCCCGTTCGATCTGACGGTCCTGACGTGCCGTTGTCACACGTTGTTGACCCGGTCGAGGACGGTCCCGAGTAGTCCCCGTTTGCTGAAACCTTTGATGGAGTCTTGCAATCGTTGTGTGTGCGCAGTGTAGTCGTCTTGCAATTTCCCTGGTGCTGGCGCCAATTTGAAGCATGCCGATGGCACGTTCCCGTTCAGGGGCTGTAAGTTGCGGCATAGTGTCGACGTTTCACAAGTGTCAGTGAAGAAGTGAAATTTTATTCGGATTCACATGCTTTTAAAGGCAATGTGTGCACAAATTCAGAGTGAAATTCATTTTTCCCGTGGTGTGCGTGCAAGATGTTGCGTTTTTGCAAAAAATTGCCTAGAGTAACAGTTAACTTGAAATTCTCGCATTTCTTGCACCTGACATGTCGGGTGACATCACTGTAGTGTTATTGTTGTATAAAAATGATATTGAAGTTCATTTGAACTTAAATATTGACTTTTTTCAAGTGGTGCGTTTTCATTTGTACTCAGTATATATGGATATATAAAATTTTGTTGAGAAATATTGGACGGTTTGGGAGTTCTGGCTCATCTTCTTCCGCCTTCTGAGGAGAGCAGTCGCCAAGGCTGCCTCCCGCATTCATTAACCCCTTCTTCCCCCACCTCTCATCCCCCCCCATTCCCTTGAAAAAATTCCTATGCCTTTCCAGCGTGTCGTGTTAAATCCTGATGTGCATTGTTATGTCTGATTTCATCAATATGTTTCTCTTGTGTGTTTAACTGCAACCTTTAATTTTCGAAGAAGAAAGTTGAGTTGGCGGCGCGACGCACGTTGCAGCAGCCCGGAGCACTTTCTCTCCAAACGTATTTTCGTTGTTATTCTGTAACAATGACAATAAATTCATCTGAATATGAATCTGAATCTGAAAGAGCTGTGACGGGCAGATGGACAGACCCTTGGAAGGACAACATTCATTCCTATATTCTCATCCACTTCGTGACAGGGGATAATAAGCTCTCTTTACTACGGTCAAGTTATTAATAAGTATGGACCAAGTAATTTTGATTGGACAAGAGGCATTCCCTGAGAGCTGATAACACAGCACTGGGACATCTAACAGCAAAATCTCTCCGCTCACGGGTGTTTTAATAACCGTTAATTAAAATAACTTCCGACCACAAACTTAGCGCTACAGTGTAAGCAACAGTCAAGTCCCAATCCATTTGTGGAACTATTTGCGCTGGTGAAGCCACATAACTAATTAAATAAACAAAGAAATTATAATCTGTTTTCTCTTATTGCTGTCAACTAATGAGTGGCGTTTACAGAACTGTTGTTTAAAAGCAATATCACACTCGTGTTTGTGATGTTGCAGCTGAATGTCAACACGGCTGTGCTATCTTTGGCATGAGGCCGCACGACCGCATCACTGCTATGATGATATTCAGCGACATCACTCACCCTTGTATGATATTGCAGTGCAGCTAAAGGCATGTCACCCAAATTTATAGAAAAATGACATTAGAGTAAGGCTTTTTTTTCCCGCAATTTAGCTGATAATATTGTGCCCAGCAACATCAATGTCATCATCAAGTATCTGTGTGGGTTTCCTCTGACAGTCCAAAGACATGCATGTTAGGCAAATCAAAGATGTGAAATTGCTTGTAGAAATAAGGGAGGTGTGCCACTGTGCCCTACAATGGAATGGCATAGAGCGTGGATGACGGGATCGGTTTCAAACCCATTGCTTCCCCAATGGTAAATAAGCCGTTACCTAAAGAATGATGGCTTTGCTTTCCATGTTAAAGTCCTTAAGTTCAGAGAAATGACTGCCCTCTAAAAAAAGCATCATCACTCTCAAGCATACTGTACATGTGATGGCAATAATCTGCTATTTTTTCAATTCATGTCTCAGCTAGGTGCCCCTCACAGCAAGAAACACAATTAGTCCTCGATGATAAACAGCCAGGGTCCCCCAGCTAATGTGCTAATCACGCTTTTATTGCTTCTCAAGGGATGGTACGCCAGTGTGTAGCTGAAGCTCAACAACTCAAATTTCTGCACTCTGCTACGCACGTGTGCGCACGCATTATTTCAGTGTATGCACCTCCTTACTCCTTGTGCAGCCCATCAATGGGAAACACACAACTACACTGTTATAGATGCAGGCTGCGTATCTCAAATTTCAGCACAGTCACTATGCACAGAAAGCAACACAAGATGCATTTAGCTTGCTGTGCTGAAGCGCACAGTGCAGAGGGAACTTGTCAACAGGGTACTGTTGGCTCTAAGGGGGCGATGTCACTTTTCAGTGACACTCAACACGCTCCAGATATCTCCGCTGCTTCTGTCTCTCTCGCTCTCCGGGCTCCCACTGCTGCAGGAGCCAAGGGCACCAGAGTCACTCGAAAGCAGCAAGAGGCTGCTCTCCAAACCTCAGCTGTCATGAGCGCGTATATATTAGCAGCAGCTGAGTCGGATCAAGCCCCCGTCGAGGCAAACAGCCCTTTCTGACACATCGAGAGGAAGTAGAGTGGCTAGCGATAAGGTGCAGAGTATGAATCCAAACTTGAATGTGAATGTGAATAGAGATTGAAAATGAATTCAATGCAAGATCCCCAATTTTTATGTTACGGCTGGCTCGTCACCGCAACATAAAAAAAGGACCACTGAGAACGATAAAACAAATAACGAAATATTTATCGAGGATAATTCAAGACAAAAAATAGGCTGTATCTAGGGGAATGAATGAAGCATACCAGTAATGAATGAGTAGCAGAAACCAACAGCGTGCATATAGAAATGAGAGGAGCAAGCAAAGCAGCATTCAAGCTGCAATCAAGCTGGTTGCTAGACTGATCTGGCTGTTCCTTTGTACCCACACCGGCGCCAGGTGTGGATAATCAGTAATCCTGCTGCAACCTACAGCCTAGGCATGACCACTACCAAGACTGTAGGGGGTCGTAACAAACCCTTAAATTGCTGACTTTCCATGTCTCTACTACTATCGCGTCCGTACCATCCACCATTCTTGTTAATACTTTGCGCTCTCACATTGGAGGTACAGTTATTGGGATATCAATGGAAGTGATGGTTTTCAAAGGGAAAATCCATAAAAACCAGGAAGCCCATGGTGTTTGTGAAAGGGTCAATTGCAAGTTTGGAGTGATAAAGGGAACAAAGACAAAACCCCTGGGTGCAATTTTGGGGATAAGGGACCCAGTGACTAAGTTCTTCCCAACTTCATCTGGCCGGATGCAAGTCAAAATTCCAAGCCCCAACTAGGGCTTGAACCAGCAACTCTCCAGTTGCCACTCAAATAATCTGCCAGTAGGCTACTGTGGCATCAGTAATGTATACAACAAAGGGTTTAGAAGTGTTTATCAGATCAACACTGCTCACATTACAGAAGAGTTGTTGAGGGCTGATGCACTGAGAACAGCCATAAATGGAGAGGATGAAGTACACAGCATCAACTAATCTAAGAGGAGGAAGGGTGGGCAGAGAACAGTGCGGGCAAGAGCCCCAGAGGTGCATGGGGGCACTGGAGCTGGCCTGAGGAAGGTAGCAGAGCATAACAATCTGCAGAGATGGAATGCAGCCAGGAGCGTGCTGCACAGCCCTGACCCAGGTTTCATCCCAATTATTTCTGAGACCTCACCGCCACAGTGGCAAACTGAAGTCGAGATGCACAAAATTATGAGCCATTCTCCCACGCAGCAGATTGCTTAGGTAAGCACCTATGACTCCATCGTTCGTCTTCTGACTCATCATTTTAAAATGAAAGATTAATATTTTGAAGAAGCCTACCTTTTTCAGAATCTTGCTCTTACTCCCTGCTTTTTTCCAGACTGCAGCCTAGAATCCTCAATACGTCAGAAACTCATAAAACATGTCCATGGATACACGAAGGAACTCATAAACTACCTACCATATGCATACATTACATTTTACCCACCTTGCTGATAGATCCAGGCTGGTATTAAGCACTCACATTTTTCCATGCAATTCATACTGCTCAAAAAAATAAAAGGAACACTTAAACAACAAAATATAACTTCAAGTGTTCCCTTTATTTTTTTGAGCAGTATATATACACCCATATTAACACTGCAAAATTCAGGATAAATGCCTTGCACAAGGGTGCTACTGCAGGACTGTGGGTTCATTATTTATTTTCACTCCTCGAATCTGATCCGCACATCACCTTCTCTGTAGTTCTATCTGATGGAGAGAGTAAAGGAAGATGAGGATAGATGAATCAAAGTTACGTATACTCAGAAAGTAGAGAGCCTCATTTTGACTTGTTTTAAGGACATTACATCAAAGTTGGATCAGCCAGTAGTGTGTTTTTCCACTTTAATTTTGAGAGTGACTCCAAATCCAGACCTCCATGGGTTAATAAATTTGATTTCCATTGATAATTTTTGTGTGATTTTGTTGTCAGCACATTCAACTATGTAAAGAACAAAGAATTTAATAAGAATATTTTATATATTCTTTATATAAAATTTATATTTTAGTGTACCCTTTATTTTTTTGAGCAGTGTATAAAAATAATGCCATCACAGGGATTGTGTGTATCAGCCAGCCAATCCCAATGTGACAAGTCAAGACAGATGGCAGGAACAGAGAAAACGCAAACATTGGAGAATACGGAGCTATTCGCCTCCGATGTAGAAAACTTCAACCTGTATAAATACAGTGTCAAAACACACACAATGTATGTGCAGATATAAGACCATTAACCATGTTTACATTCCAAAAGTAAATCATTATGCCCAAAGAAGTGGTGCAGAAACAAAAGATGAAAAATAAATAAAAATATATTGAAAATACTCAGCACTGCACAGGCAAATGTAAGGTAAGAATAAGCGAACAAGTTGCCCTTTAATAGGCTGATTGATGTACCTGCCCACTTCCACATCATGGGTTTTTATAAATACCTCCACGTATTCACTTCCAGCTGTTTATACCTGACGAAGACCATAACGGCTGAAACTGTTGTACATTAAAAAGTTTTAACAGTGTGCGGACATCTCTTCTCCAGCGATTGGCTTCATATGCCTAAGAAGACATTTTCAAAAATGCGGTTTTGCCCACTCGAGTCCGCATCTAACTTTTCTTATGCAAAAACAAAACTGTCTACAACCAGTGACATTACCATGAAGCAGATTAACTGTCTACCTGTTTGTGAGTAAGATTCAGACAATCAAATTATTTAATGTACTGAACAAATAGGCTGCTAAAAAGCTGCATTGCCATTAATGATTAAGGCATATAGCTTTGCGTAATAGAGCAAGGCTACAATATGAGATTGGATAGATGGAAATTAAATGAAATTTCTCAAAATTCCATCTTGATATTTATATAAGGTTTAGACTTTATTTCTAATTATTTAATTAGATTATTGCCATTCATACCATCTCATATTGTAGCCTTCCACAATGTTCCCAGAGGCTGGACTGTAAAGACCTCATCAATGATTTTGCTACCATGAAAGTTTGACACATGGCATGCATTTTACATGATTAAAAATCCATGCCATCAGTCAAACTTTCACGATGCACTAATAACCAATTTACTAAATGATTCAATTACCAACAGTTTCACATCAGAAGCCTTTGCCATTTAAAAAATGAATTATCATCACAACACAGCAATGAGTGTGCAACTGTGCTTCCTCACTAATATAGCCTATTCTTTTGAATGCTGGAAACATTTTGATTAAGTGCAATTGATTATTGTATTAAATGATTGCAGCAAATACCAGAATTGTAAGGCTGTGTCTAATCCCTAATGTGTTCTGCACTGACAGATCAGGTAATGCATTCAGCATCTTCAGTGCATAACAGCTGGAGGATATGACTCCAAAAATTACATTCATTTAGGTATTCCACTTGACACTGAATGCTGCCAAAGCAATGTTCACAAAAGCGCAAGGAACTGCCAAAGAAATACCAGGGTAATAGAGCCAATTTAAATAACTTTCAAAATGCAAATGAAGGCTGACAGGTGACTGCAGAATTTTTTAATCACTGGGTTGAAAACTGCTCAGCACTTTTCAAGTTAGCTGGTTAGCCTGTACGAATCATTTTGGGCCAGTAATTTGTTTAATTCAAAGTACTTGAGAGGGATAATTGAAAATATATATATATATATATATATGGGCAGTTTGTGGTTGACTGAGAAAGATGTGAAGTCATTAGTTTGCATCACAGATTCAGCCAGATCGAGTTTCCATTACGCATGCCAACCTCCTTTGATCTGACATTAGGACAATTGATATATAAACGATAATTTATGTCCTGATTCAGATAGTTACTTTAAATTGTGGTTGCTGTAATTATTTATTGCTTTGAAATATGGCAGTGCGATATGACGATATATATCGTGCCACGATAGAAAAATGTCTATCGATAGAAAAACGACCCTATCGTTCATATCATTGTGTTACAAATCAAGTCATTTCCGGAAATTTATTATGGGAGTTTATGAGCATTGGCCAAATTACCTGAGTTGACAAAGCAGACTTGGATTATACTGGACGATGTTTTCAACTATGGTTTGAAAGTTTGTCGGACGTTTTGTGGAGTTTTGTTGTTACTACTGGGTGAAAACATTTGCTTCCAGAGAAAAGGAATTTGGATAATTTTTCAAAACTCTCCAGTGGCCATAAAGTTGCGCCAGGTGAAAAACAACTTTGTTCGTTCGAGACATCTAATGGTGAGTAATTAATATGGAAATTACAGTTTTTGGGTGGACTATCACTAAGTTCAATCCTGTGAGGAAGTGCGGCAGCTATGCCGTAGTGGTAGACATGGCTTGTTCTGAGAGTTGCACTTCACCGATCACTACAAGACGGCAACGTTATTTTATTAACCGCACTAATGATGCTCAGATAATGGAAGAAGTCACGACTGCATTCTCTCAAACAAAACGCTCACTCCAAAGCAATGTTATGATTTATTTCTCACTGTAAATTTAATGACTGCTTGCAGTGTGCAGAATTTAGGGATGGCCTAGCAACATCACAATAGATGCGCAGACCAGCATTGTGTTGTCTTTATCAACTGGCACAAAACACGGAGGTTGCACAACAAAGTCTAGCGGACCTAAACGGCCCTCCATCTCCGTACATACTGCTCTGGTTTTGGAGAGATGCAGAGAGCCTCTGCAGGAGCCACACACACCTGTGGTGTAGCTGTGGCCAAGTTTTGACAGAAAAGTAAAAGTGTCGCTCCATATGGTGCACTCAGGGCACCATTGTTGCCTGGAAAAAATGTGCCAGCATCAGAAAGCATGTAAACATTGCCGATAGACTCCTTCCATCATTACACTTCTCTTTTACAGTCGTATGGTAGATTTTGTTCACTGTTGAATTGAAAATTTGCACAAAGGTTACAAATGAAAGGAGAAAAATAATAAAATATGATTTAGTACCTGTTATTTGTCAAGTACATAATTCTAAATGTATTAAGAAATGGCCCTTTCCATGTGGTGATTTTTTAGAAACTATTTATTCATGAAAATTACAGAAATTTTGCTATATCATGATATATATTATTATCGGGATATCAGGTAACTTATATCGTGATGATATTTAGGTCATATCGCACAGCCCTACTTTGAAATGTGTCTGACATTCTGAAAACCTGCCTGTGAGGTTTCGGTGACGTATGCGCACTGTCAGCCAAATTACCACTGCACAGACAGTAAACCAGGTTGGAGCTGGCGAGCTTTCTGGGCAACTTCAGCTGAGACTTTTTCTACGAAATTGTGATTGTGTCTTGATGAATATGTGACGCCTCCCCCTACTATGCCACCACACCCATCTCGGTGTACGTCCGTCTACCAAATTGCCAAAGTGGCTGCGCACGGTGTTGCACGTCACATAATTACCACTGCGCGGACTGCTTCGGACGAAATTACCACTGCGTGGGCTGCGCCACACTACGCCACCCTGCGCTGTGCCAAGAAATTAGAGCCCAATGTCTTTCAAATCACACCAGCCAGTATTTTATTCACAATAGAACAGAGACAACATGGAAAATGTTGAAACTGAGAAATTTTACTCTTTTATCCACAAAATGAGCTAATTTCAAATTTGATGGCTGCTACAGGTCTCAAAAAAAATGTGACAGGGGCCTGTTTATCATTGTGTAGCATCCTGTCTTTTTTAACACAAAGTGGAGGAGTCTGGGCATTGAGGAGGCAAGTTTCTTGAGTTTAGCCATTGGAATTTGATCCCACCCTTGTTTAATGCAGGCTTCCAGCTGCTGGAGAGTTTTGGGTCTCCTTTGACAGACTTTTTGTTTAATTATGTGCCAAATGTTTTCAATTGGTGAAAGATCAGGACTGCAGGCAGGCCAGTTCAGCACACGGACTCTTCAACTACAAAGCCATGCTGCTGTAATAGCTGCAGTATGTGATTTTGCATTGTCCTGCTGAAATACACGAGGTCTTCCCTGGAATAGATGTCATCTTGAGGGGAAAATATGTTGCTCTTAAACCTTCATATACCTTTCAGCATTTACAGTACTTTTTTAAAACATGCAAGTCCCACATCATATGCACCTATGCATCCCTGTACCATCAGAGATCCTGGCTTTTGAACGCTGATAACAGGAGGGGTGGTCTTTCCCCTCTTTATCCCGGAGGACACGATGCCAGTGATTTCCAACAAGAATGTCAAATTTGGACTCGTCTGACCACAGGACACTTAGCCACTTTGCTACAGTCCATTTTAAATGAGCCTTGGCCCACAGAACATGGCAGCGCTTCTGGATCATGCTCAACAATGGCTTCCTTTTTGCATGATAGAGTTTTAGGTGGCATCTGTGGATGGCACGGCCGGCTGTGTTTACAGGCAGTGGTTTCTTGAAGTATTCCTGGGCCCATTCAGTAATGTCAATGACAGAATCATGCCGGTGAGTGATGCAGTGGCGTCTGAGGGCCCGAAGATCACGGGCATCCAGTGAAGGTCCTCAGCCTTGCCCCTTACGCACAGAGATTTTTCCAGTTTCTCTGAATCTTTTGATGATGTTATGCACTTTCGATGATGAGACCTTCAAAGCCTTTGCAATTTGACATTAAGGAACATTGTTTTTAAAGTATTCCACAATTTTTTTTACGCAAGCTATCATGGGTTGGAGAGCCTTACTTCTAACAGACTCAGCTTCTCGAAGACATCCCTTTTATAGCCGATCATATTACACACCTGATGCCAGCTAAAGTAATTACTTGCTAAATGTTCTTTCAGCTGATTCTCTTGTATTTTAGTTGCTTTTTCAGCCCTTTTTTTTGCCTGTGTTGTAACTTTTTTGAGACCTGTTGCAGCCAGAAAATTTTACATGAGCTCATTTTGTGGATAAAAATGTAATATGTCTCAGTTTCACCATTTGAAATGTTATCCATGTTCTATTGTAAATATCATATTGGCTCATATGATCTGAAAGCCATTGCATTTTGATTTTATTCACAAATTACACTTTGCCCCAACTATTTTGGAATTGGGGTTGTAGATAGGGTTCCTCTTTGGAGACCCAGAGATGTCTATTGGAACCTCATTTTTCCTGAGTGAACCCAAGTTCTTCAACAATTATACTACATTCCTGTCATACACACATTTTAAGTTTGACATTGGTTTTCTGAAACATCTTTTCAGAGTTTTGATCATTCTCAAAGCTGGAAGTTTATAATGGCAGTTTCTCGATCAAAAATCAAACCGTCAACCTCAGAGTTACAATACCGGTCCCTGTACTGTTATGCCACACTTCCCACAAGTTTAAACTGAAGAGAACTCACAGTGTGGGCTGTTACAAAGTGCAAGCCGTCAGAGACCTCTCTGCATGACTCCGTTTCTAAGGGCAGAACACGAAGTCTGTTTTGCACAGTCCATTTGTACCCTTGAACTGCAATTCTCTCTCCCCACAAGCAATGTTAAGGGCCCTTTGAACAGTGGGGTCCAAGGTCGGAAGCTCTCTGTTTCGCAGAGGTAAAAGGGAACACTGTTGCAATACAAACTACAAGGGTTGTTTTTGGTGTGCTTCCCTCGGCTCTCCCTGGTTCGTTTTGAAAGGCCATGCCATTAATGGTGAATGTTCATTGGTTTGTGGATGGGCGAAGGGGGAGGTTGGGGTCTGGGGGGGTTGTTTCATAGAGCTGCTGACATTTTAGAGGATGAGCTGGTGTTGAGTGGTACTCTTTGCCACTGTTTGGCAGGACTCAATAAACAGACCAGACAACCAAAGAGCTATATGGGGATCGCATGTCTACATCTCTCGGTTATTGCCACACACCAAACACAGTCCTGCGTGTGTTTTCTTGCTGACTTTAGGAATTACAAGAGTAGACAAAATAGTGGCAGGATTTCATTAATAACCCACCCGTGAGTAACAAATTTTTTCATGAGAAAACGGTTGAAGCTTATTAATATCACTTTGGTGATATTTTACAATAAGGGTACATTAATATATATTTGCAAATGCAGTAAGAAGAATTTAATATCAGTTAATTAACAGAAAACTAATGGGTTTACTAATAATTTACTAACTGTGTTCAGGTAAACTAAGGTATTAATTTATACATTATTGAATAGTTTAGTAGTTTGAGATGTTACTTCAGGAACACTTCAGGGATGTTATCATCTTTATAATAAGGATTTCAAAGAGCATTAACAAATGGTAAGTAAAGGTTACCTAATACTTATTTAGCTCTCTGAGGCATTAGTTAACTGTTAATTAATTGGATGTTAATGCTTATTGCTTTATTAACTAATGAACCCTAATTGTAATGTGTTACTGTCACTTTTTACTATATTATTAGCCAAGCTAATTAAACTTAAGTAGGTCATGTATATTTACGCTAAACTCCCCTGATAAACACATTTTGATGACAAATTTACTTTAAATCTATGTTTTACATCAGGATGGCTTTATTTAACATTATTTTGTCTTTTGTTGCTATCCTTGCTCTAATTTTGAGTTCTGTTTGTTTGTTTAAAACGTGTTTCGTCAAATCACAAAGTTAATTCCTGATTGGCAAGTGTGGAGGTAGAGCTAATTTTTGTAACCTTTTTGAAATCAATGAAGTTTCACTGAGAGTAATGTCTCTTTTTTAAGGTTGTGGCAGCCCAGAGTCCCAAAGAGACAGTAAGCACCTGGGGCAGGGACCTTTCCACCTAGAAAAATAATTGGGGAAGGCATTTGAGGGCAATTATTTCCCTAATTACCTGCCCTCATCTTAGGAAGGCAACAGGTGAGTTGCATGTCAGTGGTGGAGGCTGCACCTCATTTCATTAATTAAGACTGCCATACAAGGTGTGTCTTCATCAGAACGAAGTCAAACTAGCCAACTAATAGAAATACAACAGAAATAGCTGGCTATTTCATGAACTAGACCAAGATTTATCGGGAAAATTTCCCTATCAAATTAGCAGGCTATTTGCGTCTTCACCACAAAATAGCCAACTAATTTCACATCGGGTTAATTTCAAAACCACAGAATACCTAGCTGATTTGAAACTTTGTTCTAATGAAGACTTACCTATTGTGAGCCCCTTAAAACCAGGAGAAGGAGGAAGAGAGCCAGAAGACTCCAAGAGAAAAACTGATTCATTCCAGGAGGGTGATGAGTACCCTGGGCGGGGAGATATTTTTGTTTTTTGCCTTTGTCAACCTCTATCTCCTGCATTATTTAAATAAAGCAGTGCCTTTGTTTAACTAGAACCACCCTGCTGACTGTCTGATTTCAATAGTTCTGTGAAATTCAGTCCTCACTATGCTAAGCTGCCTACAAGGTGCCTTGAGAGACAGCCGGTACAGCAGCTGCAAGTAGGGAACAATGGAGAGAAACTGAAAGTCTCTCGGGCAAATTTGGGGTGAAGGGGCTGGTTTAAGGGCCCAGTGGCTGAGCTCTTCCCTGAGCTGTCCCTCCATCCCAATCTTAAAATAAATCAGGTTGCACTGCTGAAAAAAAAAAAAAATGCTCGAACAGGAGATGGAATTTAGAGGAAGCGTTGGATTAATTATTTGTTTTTTTCCCCCCATCCCAATAATAACACTATGTAACCTACAGTACATTGTCGTTGTAGCCCTTCGGTAATCTGTCATTACTTTATACTATCTTAATTATTTCAGGCATATATATTGGTCTTGATTCTTCAGGAACGGCTTGAAAGCAATTAGGTCAGAGGCTCACACTGAGCCATTCCCAGCTTTCCCCCAGTACCAAGGGCGTACAGGTTTCAGAGGTTCATCACCGTTCCCATTCATTCAGTTCAACTTCCCATTAAGTTTGGAGGTAATCCGTTGAACAGTTTATGAGTAATCCTCTTGACAAACTCTCAAATGCTAAAGATCACAGTTCCTAATTAGCTCATCTGCTTTCATTTGAGCAACATGTCTTCCAATGAAAATATGGTGGTCTATGATTTGAAAGCTTTGTTAAACTCTTAGTTATGAAAAAATGTGCATTAAATTTGATTTGGCATCAAAGCATAAGTCGTTAAATTGGGAGCATCTTCTGTAACTGCTTGTTCTGTTTCCACCCTGGCTGTTTCACATGCAAGGGAATGCTGGATAATTACATGTAATAAAATTTCTTTAATTGTGTAGCACAGTGTTCAAAATCAAATTTGTGCCAGTATGTGATTGAGAGCTGTCAAACAGAATTTCATTATATGGGGGTGTGCAATGACAATAAAGAATCTATATATCTAGCTTTCACGTACGTAATCTTGATTCTCCTCCAATATTTGTTTTTCTTCCTTCAAACCAACATCAACAGCCATAAGAATGTCGGTAGAGACCAAAAGACATACCATTGCACGGTCATTTGATTATTCTATGATTAATGACTATACTTCGCTTTTTATAAAAATGTTTATTCAAAATTAAGAAGAAAATCCACAAATTGATTCTGACTCTAAGGGGCCGTTAATGTTACCATTCAAAAAGGTATTTTGTGAATGTGAAAACAGTTTATAACCATTCAATAATGAACACGGAATTGTCTTTATGGAACTTAATATATGAAGAGTAAAGTCAGTTAACTCCTTTGCGCAGATGTAGACGCTGGAGTTTTACTTGTACAAGCTGGTTAAGTTGAAGTAAAGCAAAGCTAACTAACCCTTTCAAGGGCATTGGCCCCAGTGTGGACTGCCTAGGTATTTGAGTTTTTATACCGTCAAATATTGTGCTAAGTTGGAGAACAATATTATGTTCCAAAACTTTGATGACAACATTATAATCGTGTTGGCCACTTTACGGTGCATATACGATAGCGAAAATCATAACGACCCTCCACCTGACTATGCAGTCCCAAAAGTTCAATTAGCATTGTTCAGGTTTGTCAAAATATGTGTCTTAGTTTTCAGTTCGTAAAACAAGCAAGCTTGAACAAACACCACAAAATCAACTTTGACACTGAGGTAGTTGTATTGCCACATGTCTTTATGATTTTCACTGTAATTAGCTTATTACTCATGATGCAGAGCTGTAAATTTTAGCGTAGCCCTACAGGAACAAAGCAAATGCACCCACTGGCTATTATGTGCTGATCTAGCAGAACAAAAAGTGTTCTAGCCTATATCAGCCCTTACTCCAATATAACAAGGAATTCAAATTGTTTCATTCACACAGACAGTCAGTGGTCTGCAACTTCCACAAGGCGGACACGTTTATTAGCGAAGGGATTAATTTTTACGAGGAGGAATGATTTTAATGTTGTTGGGGGAATGTTGTCAATGAAGCAAAGGGGCTTTGTTTTAGAATTACCAAATGGTTGCAATGCTATCATGCTCACAAAAATTTTCCACAAATAGAACCACAGACAGATAGATACACCGACAAAAATACAGAAACTATAAGGTTGTACACAGTTTCAGATTAGTCTTGTTGACGTTTGCCATGATGTAATACACACATACTAACTGAAAGCAATACCAATATCGCTTTTGTGGCAGGTCACAAAAATGAAAAACAGCTTAATATTCGGCACAGAAAACTCTTCTAGGTCAGACAGAAATGTGACTCTGAGTATTCCATGTCTGGTCACCTGAGGAAACAATTTCTGGACAATTTTGTTTGACTCTGAAGAGAAGACTGACATTTTGGCACAATCACCTGCACCAAAATATATTGCAAATTATAACTGTGTGCTCCAGGGCTCTTTCCTTTGACATTTGATTATATATCCCCCTTTTCTGAGAGGCACCTGTTTTTGGCTATTGTTAGTCAGCTGAGACTCGTATTTCTCCTCAATTTCTTGACACCCAGCATCTGCTGAAACGTCATTGGATTGTGTATGCTGGTGAAAGGAGTGTTCTCAAAAATTTTTTTTAATGTTCATCAGTTTCATCAATATTAGTTAATTTATTTGGGCCAAGTTGGCCATTTTGGCCAGATTTGGGTCAGTTGTGGTAGTATTACTGATTAAGGAACACAGAATCCAAAACAACAATCGAACACCCCTCAACAAGCCTCAGGTCCCCACAATTTGAATATTTAACTACACGGTGCACCATAGAATTGCACTATGTGGGACAAGACATATGAAGCTAAACTTCTCAGATTAATTTCTGCTCACTTTATAGATTGTTCTTGTTGAAAATTGATGTTTATTTTTTTTCTAAAACCACAATTCCGAAATAGTTGGGACAAAGTGTAAATTGTGAATAAAATCAAAATGCAAAGACTTTCAGATCACATGCCAATATGTTATTTACAGTAGAACATGGATAACATTTCAAATGTTGAAACTGAGTCATTTTACATGATTATCGACAAAATGAGCTTATTTGAAATTTTCTGGCTGCAACAGGTCACAAAAAAGTTGGGACACAAAGCAATTAATATGTAAGGGATCAGCTGAAAGAACATTTAGAAACTAATTAAGTTAACTGGCATCAGGTTTGTCACATGATTGGCTATAAAAGGGAAGTCTTAGAGAGGCTGAGTCTCCCAGAAGTAAAGATGGCCAGATGCTCTCCAACCAGTGAAGGTTTGCATTACAAAATTGTGGAATACTTTAAAAACCAGGTCAAATTGCAAAGGCTGTGAAGGTCTCATCATCAACAGTGCATAACATCATCAAAAGATTCAGAGAAACTGGAAAAATCTCTGTGCGTAAGGGACAAGGCCGAAGTCCTTTACTGGATGCCCGTGATCTTCGGGCCCTCAGACGCCGCTGCATCACTCACTGGCACGATTCTGTCATTGACATTACTGAATGGGCCCAGGAATACTTCAAGAAACCACTGTCGGTAAACACAGTCCGCCGTGCCATCCACAGATGACACCTAAAACTCAGTCATGCAAAAAGGAAGCCATTGTTGAACATGATCCAGAAGCTCCGCTGTGTTCTGTGGGCCAAGGCTCATATAAAATGGACTGTAGCAAAGTGTCTGAAAGGTATGTGAAATGAAATGAATGCTGAAAGGTATATAAAGGTTTTAGAGCAACATATGCTTCCCTGCAGACGGCAGCTATTGCAAGGAAATTCTTGTGTATTTCAGCGGGACAATGCAAAACCACATACTGCAGCTATAACAATAGCATGGCTTCATAGTAGAAGAGTTAGTGTAATGAACTGGCCTGCCTACAGTCCTGATCTTTCACCGATTGAGAACATTTGGCGCATAATTAAATGAAAAGTCCGTCAAAGGAGACCCAAAACTTTCCAGCAGCTGGAAGCCTGTATTAAACAAGAGTGTGATCAATTTCCAATGGCCAAACTCAAGAAACTTGTCTCCTCAATGCCAAGACGCCTT
The DNA here is from genome assembly GCA_029721435.1 of Gymnothorax reevesii. Lineage (NCBI taxonomy): Eukaryota > Metazoa > Chordata > Actinopteri > Anguilliformes > Muraenidae > Gymnothorax > Gymnothorax reevesii. The sequence goes on from CM056578.1 coordinate 36,992,752, forward strand.
CACTGTGTGTTAAAAAGAAGGGGGGATGCTACACCATGGTCAACAGGCTCCTGTCCTAACTTTTTTGAGACTTGTAGCAGCCATCAAATTTGAAATGAGCTCATTTTGTGGATAAATCAAAAAATTTTCAGTTTCAACATTTGCTATGTTATCTCTGTTTTATTGTCAATAAAATACTGGCTGGAGTGATTTGAACGTCATTGCATTTTGATTTTATTCACAATTTACACTTTGTCCCAACTGTTTTGGAATTGGGGTTGTAGAATTGTGCCGAGTTACATGGATTTTGGATCTTTCACGTCAATCAGTGAGTTCCACTGAGGAATTAAACAGGATTTCTGTATGTAAACAAGCCGAAGAATCGTCTGCAGAAGACTACATACTCACTGATGACATCAAAATCACTGATTGATTTTTTTTTCTTTAAAAGGACTCAGTTGTGCACTGAATGAATGGGTTCAACTACTGAGGAGTTGATGAAATAGAAACAAAAGCTAAACTTCTCTGTGAACTGCATCACTGTAAATGATTGGAGATTTAAACCTCCTAATTTATCATATGTCATGCCCTTTATAATAGCAGCATCACCTCTCATTCACTCTCAAGGGAGCTTGCAGCCGTTTCGTTTCATTAACTCTCTTTAGTATACATGTCTATACTTATGCTGTGCAGGTCCGAAACACAGTCTCGATGTACATATGAAGTATACAACAAAGTAGAACGGCAACCATAAAACCAATAGCATTTGTTATGGTTTCTTGTATTTTGAATTCGTGTCAGAGATGAAATAAAAATTATAAATTTGCATACCACAACATAAATTCTATGAAGTGGGGGAAAAAAATTATATTGTCTTCACAATACACATACATATGAAGAGTTTGTTTCCAAAACACAATATATCCATTTTACTCATTTTGAGTAAATCAGCTTTTTCGGTGTTGGCATGTATTGCATTTTATAGAAAAACACAAACTTTGACTATGAAAAAATATACCTTATAGTATGAATTTCTAAAAACGGATTTTTGGGCCATGTAAAGGAAGCACAGGGCTATCGCTTTATGGTATTATCTCAATTTTAATAATTTTGGCACACAATAATCTGAAATCATCCAAGGTCATTTTAATTATACCACAAACAGTTTACAATCACTTCCATAGGGTACATGCTGAGAAAATAACATATGGCGCACATGAAGCATGCAAAATCGATAGGTATTAGGAGATGAGAAGGCTATTGAACGAGGGAGTTTTAGAAATTTTGAAAAGGCGGCCATTCCACTAATGCTAGATCACTTTCTCTGACTATGGGATGGAAGATTTTTTGCTCTATGGGCTGTTAAGCATGGAAGCAGATCACAAGTGCGTCTAATAAAACTTACGGGATTGGCCTAGAACCAGTTCGATAAAGACAGCATACATTAAATGAGATGTCTGAGGAAGGAGAGGAAAACATATGCTTCAAAAGAATCACTCACAGTAGCAGAATTATGCGCTCCTCACTTTCTGGCAATATACAGGTATTTTTCTCAGCTTGGGAATAAAGGCACTGGGCAAACTCCTTCATGTGAGCTGGTCACTGAAAACCCAGTTCTGCTTCGACAACGGACATGGCTTTGTTTGGGCCTGTGTGACTGCATCCTACAGACCGTCTCCTTATGGCTCCTGCTTTGTATATCATCCTTTGCATTTCCATTTGATCCAGGCTTTTTTGTGTGTGTGTGTGTGGGTGAGAGACAGTGAGAAGGTAAACCGCAAAAGCCTTCATCAGTTCACTCTGAATGGTGGAAACTAAAGTTCAGTGCATTTTAGCATACCTGCAAGGCCACAATTACAGGTTGCCCGGGTTAGACAGCACCAGCATGGCAGTCAGTGGGAGATGAGGGTTATGAAAGCATTCTGAGCTTTTTAGCCCTCTCGCTGTATCACATCTGGGCTTGGCAACCAGTTTTAGTTACCTGGGCTCAGTAGGGGGACCAGGAAAGATTGTCACTCATAAACCTCCATTCTCATTCTGAAGACTTTAAAGGACACTCACTGCTACACACTAGCCATGTGATATCAGCAAATGGAAGTAAATGGACAATGTACTTGTTAGCTTTTTTTAGATTTGGTCTATTGTCTTATATTCATTGTAATCACAAGATTAGTATTTAGGAGTGTCCCTTTAACTTTAGCTGGGACACTTGATGGGGGAGAGGCTGCTGAAATTAAAGCACTCTGAAAACTGTGATCCTGTTGGGACCAAGGGCTTACACACCAAATAAATCCAAAACATAACATTATAAATCCTTATCTTTGTAAATTCCAATGATTGAAGTTATTTGGGACAACTTTTTCTACCCCAAATCAGAATAGATTGGGCCAGTATTAAGGCTCTCTTACATCCCGTCGTGCGTGGTTAGAGATCGTGCGGACTCGGAGTTCCTGTCAGGCGTGGCGTTGTCGCAAGGTGAAAATGAAATCGAAGGGGAAGTATGTAGTAAGTACTTAATGAGTGGGTGTGTCTTGCTCTAAAAGTGTGGCCCGCAAGTGGTCTGTATGCCTTTTTGTAAGTAGGAAGTAGTAAGGAGCACGTAAGATCTGTACTTCTGTCGCACACAATGAGTGGGATAATCTAACGTTAATTGCAAGTGAAGCGTAGGTTTTCGGAAATCGTACTTACGAAGTAAGTGAAACGTAAGAGAAACGTTAGGAGCATGGAAGTGTTAAGCAAGACAATCGTGCGTCAAATTGGAATAACGCACGGATAATCACAATAATATAAGGGTGCAATGAGTCTCTTCATCAATAACCAATCAGCATCATTCGCTTCATCAGCATCCAATATGGCACTACCTAGAAGGATGCGCCATCGTCTTTTACAGCCGCTATTGGAAGAGGAAGCGGAAGACCGTGATGCAGTGCTGGCAGTAGTTGCTCGGGATCGCCTGCAAGAGAGGAAAAGAAGAAGGAGGCGCACTTTTATCGTGCTGGTCACGTGCGTCGTCTGAGTGTTACGTACTTCACAAGTACAGTAGTAGTACTAACCACGCACTTTGGAAGTAGGTCATACGCACAGAGGAAGTGCGCTCACCCCCCCCCTTTTTTTTTTTTTTTTAAATTAGGCAACTCCAATCCAACCCGAATCTGGAATGCCCCATTGGTGAACTATGTACAAAGCTTACTCATATCGACCCCTTGCTGCCAACTCAGGATAGTGAGGGCAGTTCACGGCTCTCCTCTGAAGCACATGCCTCTCAGCCACTGATTCTTATACACTCATTGGTTGAATCCTCGTAAGTTCAGAACAAGGGCGGAGGATACCCGGACATGAACAAACCCAGAATCTTCCTGACGAGCGCCCGTGTGGCCAACAGGAGGCGCTGGAGCAACGAACAAAGCTATTACTACATCCCCAAATCCGGCAGTACCTTCCCAATTTGGAACCCTGTAGCGCGATGGCCAATTGTGCGCTACTCTGAAAAAGCTGCCGACCCCTGCCGGTGGGTACGCCGGGGCTCGAACCCGCAACGTGATAGCCACCTCTGCACTGCAGCGCAGTGCCGTAACTGAGTGAGCAATCCGGCAGCCACCCCCCCTTTTTTAAAACGTACATTGAAAGCAAGTGGAAAGTAGGAGCCTCTTGCGTGGCAAGTACGCCTTCATGGGTAAATACCCCAGAATTGCTGCATGTTTTGCCTGCGTTACACGCACGCCTATAGAACTTACTCAGTACTTTTGTCTTGCGTACTCCGAGCGTTCTCCAGGCGTGCTAATTGTCGCTGCCAGGTCGTAGCGAAAAACTGGCCGGCCAGTTTTCAGGCTGCGTGCTATCCGTCGTGTTTGCGACCACCAAAAAAAGTACTTTCCACCTGCGTGCATCTCACTACTTGGCCCATTTTTGGCACGCAAACCACTCGTAGTACCACGCACGACAGGATGTAAGAGAGCCTTTAGCAAATTAAAGGGGACCTATTTTGCTATATTTCCAAGGTTATATTTTGATCTTGGACTCCCCTAGAGTACTCCTGATCATTCAAAGTCCATAACAGGGTCCTTATTTAGCTCATACTGCCATCCTCAAAAAAATCCATTTGTAGTCCATTGCAGTCTCTGCCTGAAACGCCTCATTGGGGTGGCTCGTCCGCTATGTCCCCCACTCTTTGTGTGCCCACTTTCTTCTGACTGGCCAGCTCTGTGGAGGATGGAGTTTGGCGGGACGGGGCTACAGAACGCAGTTTTCCGAGTCCGCATCCCCAGACTGAAACGTGAGACACATCTGCCATCTGATAAGGAAGTGGTGGGCAAATTCCACATTCCTTGAATATAGATTTAATGAAATGAACTTGTTCGAATAAACACAGCAGCTAGATAGAGCTCCTGTTATGTTATGAGCATAATACAGGTTTTACAGACAGTAATTTCCGTTTGCGTGAGCTGTTGCTTATGTGGAGCTAGCTAATTGATCACTTTTACATGGAAGAATTTAATATTCAATCGCTAATTTTATATTCAATCGACAGCAATGCAGAGAGGTCTTTGTGATTCCAGACACGTTATAGCCTATGCATTTCCCTATTGCTTTCACTGGTAGCGTCAGAGAGCTTGCCCAGATATTGGAGAAGTATCAGGCAGACCCCGGTCATGGATAAGTAAAGCGATCATTTCACAAGCACCCAAAAAGGCACCCCAATCTTTGTAAAACCTACATCTGATCTAACTGCAGCCTTCCAGTTAGCTTCAACTGTAGTGGCTGCAATCAGGCACCGTTTTGATGAAACTGTCACATTGATGCTAACCAAAGTAACATGAGCATACCAATCAGAATTGCAACATATAAGTTAACCAGGAGCATTTTTAATTAGCAGAGCACGCAAACTAACATGCAGTAGCTGATAAGCGGTCATGACTTTGAATGTAATCTGTCGCGCAAAAAATTTGTTTCGCATCTGGCATGAAAGCGGCTCGACGTGCCCACAATGCGTGTATTCGCATCTTTGCATTGACTTTGAATGTAGGCTAATCTGTCCCGCGAAAAATTTGTTTCTTGTCCGATGTGAAAGCAGCTTTATGAATAGCCTAGTACGCGACAGCTAGAGAGAGCTCTGGTTATGTTATGAACATAACACAGGTTTTACAGTTCTGTTAGTGCGGACAAGTTGCTTATGTGGAGCTAGCGAATCGACCACTTCTACAGGAAATAATTTCCAATTTAATCTACGGTAAAGCTAAAGCTTCTGGGTTTCGCATTGCTTTCACGGTGGCACCAGAGAGCTTGCCCAGATATTTTTGAAGTATCAGGCTGATCCCGGTCAAGGATAAGTGAAGCGATCACAAGCAGCCTTAAACAAACCCAAACACATATCCCAAGCTCTGCAAAACCTACGTTAGGTCTAACTGTGCTTTTCAGCCTAACTTTGAGGACACATAGAACACCTCTCCGGTTAGCTTCAACTGTAGTGGCTACAATCGGGCCCGGTTATGATGAAACTGCCACATTGATGCTTACCGAAGTAACACAAGCATACTGATCATAATTATTGCATATAAGTTAACCAGGAGAATTTTTAATTAGCACCGCATGCGGACGAACATGCATTACCTGGTAACCGAGCGGTCAAAACAACCATAGAGACAAGCCCTTGCAATACAGGTTTTACAGACAGCAAGTTCTGTTGCCCTTGGACAGTTGTGCCAAGCATCCAAATTACAAACAAGTATTAAAACTTAGCTTCAAGTGAGGTTTATGTTCACACACCTTCTGTAGAATTTCCCCTAATATCAGTCTTGCATATTTAGGACACAAACATTAGCAACAGTAACTTGGCTACATTTGCCGCAGTGCTACAGCCACAATCAACAGGCTATCATGTCAGGTTGGCTTATGGAGTAGAAGCAACTTGCAGCTTCTGTGTCTGTGAGTCACAGACAGTCGCGACCGATACAGGCTTTATCTTCAATTATTTTACAAAGCCTGCGTTTGAGGCCAATTGTTAGTGCTAACTATTGCTAGCGGTCCTGCCAGCCACCTTTAACACGTTAGCTTCACTTACTTTATTTGCTGTTATATGGTTACTTACACCTTGTGGCTCTGACCGCTTGATCAATGCAACTGCTTCAGACTTGAGAAGCAGCTGAAACACTTATCCAGTGTCGAATTATCCTTTATCAACAAAGCTGTCTTAGGTGAAATGCTGAGCACAAGCAACTAACGCTCCCTTTAGCCGTGGCTATTTGCTGCCAGCAAACAAAAAAAGTAACTCACTGATTTCTGGTCGCATTGTCTTTTGGAAGAGAAATGGGTGTTTTTCTTTGCGTCCAAAAGTAAACGGACAAGCAGCTTTGGGAGAGATACTGACAAAACTACCACTCAAATGATCTGCGGTTCTTCTTTTGTACTGTATTTTCAAAAGTGTAGACACTACTTAGGCATAGTATGATCTGCCATTGTTAGTACCTGCTAGAGTAGTTTCCGGTGTGGGCAGGTCCTGCGCCGTGGATGGCTCTGGCTAGGTCTGTAGTAATTGGACTGCACAACCTGATGTCAGGTTATGCCCAGATTTTGTGAAGATCTCAGGAGGAGCTGTTCAGAGAGTAAATCACGTTCTTGGATTACGGAAAAACCCCTGTATCTTATGTTTAGAAACTTTTCAGAGGTTGAGTATGAACAACCAACATTATGACATTACTAATATGTATTAAAAAAGGGTCAGCATAATAGGTCCCCTTTAAAGTTAAAACTGAAAAAAAAAAGTAAAATTTACAAAGTGCGCATCTTTGACCTGTATTATGTTGAAACAATATAACAGCACACTATTTGTTGTTTTACCTCTTGCATTATTGTTTCTTTATTTTAAATATACACATTTAAATTTTTATTTTCAAAAAATATTTATAGCTTTACAATGTTGCCATTCCTTTTCACAACATTTAATGAACTTTTAGGGACTGAACACACCAAGTGATTATACATTTCATTTTATCACATTTGTTCCGTCAACCAGTGTTTGTTGAGGCATCTCATGTTTCAAAATGCATCACACACTCTGTATCGGAGAAAAGTCAGGACTGTAGGCGGGCCAGTCCAGCGCCTGCACCCTCTTCTAACACAGCCATGCCGTTGTAATGTATGAAAATTCGGATTTACATCATCTAATTGAAATATTCATGTGCGACCCCGGAAAAGAAGTTGTCTTGAAGGCAGTTTTGTTGCTCCAAAATCTGAGGGTACTTTTCAGCATAAATAGTGCCTTCACAGAAGTGCAAGCTACTCTTGCCAAGGACCCCAGCACCTTCCTATACCATGGCAGAGGAAGGTTTTTGGGCTTGTTGCTGGGAACAGTCAGGATGGTCCTTTTCCTCTTTGGTCTGGAGCATGCAGCATTCATTTTTATCCAAAAAAACAAAGACCTGAAATATTGATTGGTATTACTTTAGCACAAAGGTCCATTGAGTGATGGTCCATTCCAGATGCATCTGAACCCAGAGAACTCAATGGCATTTTGGGACCCAGTTAATTTAAGGCTTCCTTTCTGTGCAGTAAAGTGTTAACTGGAATTTGTGGAAGCAACTGCATAGTGTTGTACTTGACAGAGGTACACCAAAGTAATCCTGAACCCATGTGGTAATATCTCTTTAAATGGCGGATCTTGATGTAGTGCAGGCTGAATGATCATAGATCGCGGGTATTTTGCATAGGCTTGCACCATTGCCCTTTAGGCAAAGAAATTCCTCCAAATTCCTTGAATTTTTTAAATTATTTTATGCGTCATAGTTAGTGAAATCTTAAAACTCCTATCAGTCTTTCTTTGGGGAACATTGTTTTTTGACCTTTTTTTGATGATTTTCTCACATATTTGTGGGAAAATGTATGATCCTCGGCCCATGTTCGCTCCTGAAAGAATAGTCCTGAAGTACGAAATGTTGCTTGATTCTTAATCATGATTACAATCACCTGCTGACATCAGCTGTTTCAAACCACATCATTATGCAAAAATTTTAACTCATAACTAGTCCTATACTACCCCATCTCAACTTGTTGTGGAATGCACTATAGACCAGACTGGCAGGAACGGACATATATTCCTAAAGAAAATGAGGTTGACAAGAGTACAAATTAAATATATTGTCTTCTTAATGTCTACAATCAAACACAAGTAAGAGTGAGTTTATAAATCACTGCCTTCCATTTTATGTGCATTTTTCAATACATTTCCAACTTTTTAAAGTTATTTGGGGGGTGAGACTCTTCTATGACCCCCATCAATAACACCCTTGTCTAACTAACAACCAGTGAGCCAGAGGGAGGGCTTAGCCAGTCATGTGTGATGCCGCTCACAGAAGACCATTACTGTCTGAATGTCCTCCATATCGAACCACTGCTGGGAGGGAGGGCTGAGCTGGAGTAATGATACAATACAGTGGACGGTCGCAACAGCCACCCTACTTATGGTAATTTGTCTCACAGATTTATTCGTCCAGATTATTTCCAGTAATTGCACCCCAGAGACGCTTTTACCTTCCATGCATTCAACATCTTTTAAAGTAAATGCTGGTATTACTCCTCAGTTACTATGTCACAATTTTTCCAGTTCAGTTCTTCCATTTAAAGCTCTTTTTAAGAGCATGTCAAAAACTGTTCTCTGAAAACTGAGCGATATTGCCTCAATTTCTTTCTGGTTTCCCTTACAGATCATCAAAACATGTATTTTAAGGGTGTTCCATTAAAAATGCTCTTGAATTGCTGAATGACACACACTCCACTGGAGGCTGCATGTCTTACAATTTCATACAAAATAAAAAGATTTATCAAAATTTTACACTAAACTATGTATGTGGCCCGTGCATACAGTCATTCAAAATGCAAATTTATAGGGTATGATTATATACATGTACTAAATTGCCTTCTCCGAACTGGAATAATTAATGAGAAAATTTGAAGAGATGTTTTGAAGCCTTTGACAAGAACTTTGCGACTCACTGAACTCTGTAAGAGCACCATTACTTATTTCATTTTTTTTCCCCTCCATGTTTGGCTTTAAATGAAAAATCTTTTCAGACTTTTCTCTGTTGCAAAGTGACTTGTGGAATATGATTCCACTGCCAAAGCCCATCATACCGCAATTCCCTCAGGACCCAATAGAATAGACATTCCTTGCAATCCCCCTGGCCCACCAAATGCAAGCACACAAAAGTCAGTTGTCAGAGAAGTACTAATCCCAACTGTCCAAACGAAACCACTGTCCCGCTACAGTGTAACCAGGACACCTCCTCAAACAAACAGAGGTGCGCATGCAGTGTGAAACATGGTCAGATCTTTGGTATATGCATTCTCCATCACATGCCGGTCTGCTGCTCAGGACAAGGTGGGCAGCCTATCCCTCTGTTCTGCAGGCGGACACTCGGCTCCCAGTTTCCACTGTCCCCGAGTTACCCCATCCATATTGGGAGACTCCATGCTGGTTGAATTGGGGAAGGGGTGGTGAAGCTAGACAGAAAGCCCTTTGGGGTTAGGCCACAACAAGCCACCATCAGCCAATCACTAAATATCCTAGGCTTCTGAAGATAAAGAATTAGTGGCGGCCATCCTCCAATTTCTTCCCAACGCACAGCCAAGCATGTCGATAGGGGAAAAAAATAAAATGAACCCTGTTCAAAAGTGCGCATACCCTTAGTTGTAAATAATGTGCATTGCCCCCTTTTGTATCGAAAACAGTATGCAGTCTCTTGTGAAAGTTGTCACTGAGGGCCCTAGTTCCCTCAGGCGGTATAGCTGCCCATTCAACCTTGCAAAATTCCTTTAGCTCCTGCAAATTCTTTGGTCATCTTGCATGAACTGCACGTTCTCCCCAAATCTCCCCAATGCGGCTTGATGATACTGAGGTCAGGAGACTGTGATGGCCAATACAGAACCTCCTGGCAAAAATAGTTCACAAACTGTTTGAGGTTCATGAATAGGTCACGAACAGTTCACCAGTTACCTTACAAAGTTCCTCAAATGTTCCGCAATTGTTCATGAATTTATGTTAATAAAGAATGTTCACGAAAAATGTCATGAATTTATTTTCATGAATGTAAATGTTCATAAACTGTTCCCCAGCAAAAACTACATGTTTCTTCCATGTGTAAGTCACGTGAGAGACTGGTGTTTTTTTACACGTGTCAGAAGGTACATGTAAATAACAGGAAAAAATTTGAAATGAGGCACACTCCAAACCATACATGTCAAACACATTCATTACACATAGCAGTTTTACATAAATGTGCGCTACACTGCGGTGAACAACAGGCCTTTCCCATACATGTCAACCCTTTGGGTTCCCACTTGTATTACCTTCGATAATTAACAGTGAAATCTTCTAAAAGCTGGTTAGATTTTTAAAAAAGTTTTTTTTTTTCATTTATGAAATTATAACTGGAGTGTGAAAATGTGATCAAGATATTTTAAAAGCTTTAAAAAAGCCTCCAATTCAAATATGGTAATTACAATTTTCAGAGCCTCATGCAAGACGGAGAAAATTGCAGCACCTAACATAACATAACATGAATGGCAAGAACAGGCCTTTCAGCCCAACTAAGCACGCCAGTTTCTTTATACTATTGTGAATATATCCCTTCAGATACTGAATGACTCAATGGTATCTAGCTTTAGGTCAAGCCTGCTCTTGAAAACCCCCAAGGTCTCTGCCTCAACAATATGGTCAGGTAAGCTATTCCACACTGAAATTACTCTTTGGGTGAAGAAATATTTCTGAATATCAGTGCTAAATTTACCTTTGGTCAACTTCCATTTGTGACCCCGAATTCTACTCAGAATACTTGGTTGAAGGAATCCTACATGATTCACTTTGTTAATCCCTTTAACATATTTAAAGACCTCAATCAAATCACCCCTGAGTCTCCTTTTCCTAAGACTAAAGAGATTAAGGATCTTCAGCCTCTTCTCATAGCTTTCATCTTTTATACCTGGAATAAGCTTGGTGGCTCTTCTCTGAACTTTCTCTAGAGCCTCTATATCTTTCTTAAAGTATGGTCCCCAGAACTGTGCACAATACTCCAGGTGTGGTCTAACGAACGTGTTGTACAAAAGAAGCATCACCTCCTTAGATTTGTACTCACTACTTTTGGCAATGTATCCTAGCATCCGATTAGCTTTTTTAACTGCTATGGCACAATGGCTAGAACCTGTGGGGGTTTGGTTAACAATCACTCCCAGATCTTTCTCTTGTGCACCACATGTTTTAAACCTCCCATGAAGTAATCCCATCTAATGTTTTTATTACCTACATGTACAACTTTACATTTTGCTAGATTAAATTTCATTTGCCACATTTCTGCCCAATGCTGGATTCTATCCAAATCATCCTGAATCACTTTCGTGGACCCTATTTGCCAAACCCACCAATTTAGTATCATCTGCAAATTCAACCAATCTGCTTTTAATATTCCTATCAAGGTCATTAATGTAAATGAGGAACAGCAGGGGTCCCAACACCGATCCCTGGGGGACGCCACTCCCCACCATACCCAGCTCAGATGAGATATCACTAACCACTACTCTTTGTGTCCTGTCCTGTAACCAGTTTTGAATCCACTTCAGAATACCTCCTGTAACTCCAATGGAGCTCATTTTAAAAATTTGTCTCTTATGCGTTACTGTATCGAATGCTTTCTGAAAATCCAAGTATATGATGTCATATGCCGATGTTACACAAGGGCTTGCCAAGGATCCTCGATTTCAATCCATTGACTGAAAATCCTGACCAATTACTTATATTATGATTCCACTCGTCAACCATGAGGAAGAAGGGAGACAGTAACAGCCCATGTTGTGCAGCCTCAGAAACCAAGTTCCTCTTGATAATTTTTGTTGTGTTTGTATGTTTGCTACTGATACTACTGGCAATTGTGTGGACTGTACCTTGTTTTATACAATAAATCATATCAATGCATGTTCAGCAGAAATTCTGAAAAGTGGTCATCCACTATGGCCAACAGCAAACTGTATTGTGCTACAAAAAGAAGCATCCCGTTGTTGTTTGCTGTGGTGTGTTCATGAGTTCTTTCATCGTTGTGAAAATGAATAGCTTCAGATAATTCATATTTTGAACAAAGATTTTTCAAATAAATAAATCTGTATGACTTCCGTAAGCTGTGAAAAGAAATCTGAATAACTTACAGGCATTCCATATAAGTTTACGAGTATGCTTTTTGAGTTTGAGCTATTTATTGAAACTGCTTAGGATATATATATATATATCCATCTTGAAAGGCACGATAAGTCAATTGACGAGCACGAACGAATAGGAAGGATAGGGGAACAGATTGCAATCTATTCGTTTGTGCTCGTCAATCGACTTATCGTGACTTCCAAGATGGAGGCGACTGGAAACTACCTCAAGGTACTGTCTGCATAAAAAGTATTTTTTAATAAACTACCAGTGGATTTTCAAAGTTCTCAGTGCCTCGTTTTGAATGTCAGGGCCCACGGAATTCTACCGATGAAGTGTGGAGCAACTTTGAGCCTTGTTAAATGATGAAAAAAATAGTGATTTCTTTGCATGGCAACGTTATGCCCAATTCATTACCATTGTAAGCCTGTTGGGAGCTTCGGCTAAAAAGCCATTTATTTCGAAATGCTGCGTGCATACGTAGGTTGGGTATTTGACAAAAGTTGGTACTCGTTATCATGTTTCAATACACCCCAAGTCAATTTCACACCGGAATTCTTCTTTAAGTCACTAATCTGGTCAAACAAAGGCAATGGGGTTTTTTTGGGGGGGTTTCAGTCTCCCGGGAGCAAAGCAAAGTAAGGTAAAGTAAAAGAAATTTAAACGCTAAATTTAGAGAATAAATTCAACGCCAAATAATTGTCTAAATTAATTGTGCAATATACAAAGTAAAACGGTTGTTTCCAACAACTAAGGTACTGTCGGCTGGTTTTTCTGCAGCTGATTTAGCTAACGAACCCCAGCAAGCTCTCAACGCCAAAAATATCATCGAATTACCTGGATATCTAACTATAGCCCGGCTTGGTTTCATGCTTAGTCGCTTGCCGTTCATACATTCTAGCCAATAAATATTGACGTTCACCAGGGTTTTTTACTCCCCTTTGTTCTCTATCCTGACTGCATTACCGCATAATATTCAAGCTTGGCAATGCGTTTAACGCAATCCAGGGTTTTTGTTTTTTTCGCATTTTATTATTACCGAAGGGCTCTAATGATTAAACACATAGTAAATTAACCTGTCTTTGTATTTTCCTCCAGTTGCTGTGCCTTGATCAGCTGATTAAAGTTTAACTGCTTGTTTGAGTGGTTAGGACAGCTTGTTGGGGGAGGTACCGTGTTTAGTTCGCTCTCACAGTAAACGACTTGTTTATTTGGTCGATTTTAATTAAAGGGAACCAGGGTTTTACTCTTTTCTCGGTTACCCTTGGTTGTATTTGCGGCTTGCTAGCTAGATAAGTACAGTTTGCATTTTTGGTTGGGGATCTGAGATTTAGTATTTAGTTCGCGGTGCAACAGTCACTTGAGTCATCTAATCGGTTAGGTTGGAATTTTTAGGTTAGTATGTTAATAGTACTGGGACTACAAAAACTCAAGTCGGCTTATTAGGAGTGCCTATTACTTATAGAGTTTGGCTCAATTTGGTATTTCATTTCTGTTAACTGAAACTAAGCCCCTGTTAAAAGAGGCTTATAATCCATTTACATAGTTTCCCCACGGTTTCTATTGTGACTGCTGCTTGGGGCTTCTTGCATTAATAAATTAATAAATTGTGGTTCCTCAGCTTCTGTCTCGGCATTAGTAATTTTTCTTTTATCTAGTGTGAGCGAGGTCATTAGGTAGGGGGTTCAAAATGTGGCCAAAACTATGTGATGGTTGCAGGATGATCGCAGTTTTGGAAAGAGATTTCCAGGGTGGGTTTGCCTACCACCGGTCCCAGCTAATTGAGCATCTGGAGAGCGAGATCCTTGATCTTCAGGGCAGTTGGCGGCATGACATAATTCCTCTAAGAACTCTACTGATTGTGAAATAAGTGGTATGTAGTAGTAGAAATGGTGTGTACACCAAAGCAGGGTGGTACAGGGATCCCAGAGCAAGCAGGGAGAGAAAGTTGGGTGACTGTAGGTGGACAGCGCAGGAAAAGGCATGCACGCCATACAGCGACAGCTCCTCCAGTGGTTGAGGAGTCCAACCGATTCTGGCCTTTGCAGGAACTCGACTTAGCCCCTGACCCTGAGAGTGAAGGGACTGATGAGCAGCAGGGCTTCCTGTTGGCCTCTACCCCTCAGAAAAGAGAGTTAGTGATAGTGGGGGACTCAATACCTAGAGGAATAGAAAGCTTAGTCTGTTCACGTGACAAAGAGTCTTGTACGGTGTGTTGCCTGCCTGGTGCCCAGGTAGGAGACCTTCTGGAGCGTGCGGACAAGCTCCTGGCCAGAGCGGGGAGGCATTCAGTTGTCATGGTCCTTGTTGGGACAAATAATATAGGTCAGGGTAGGTTTGAGGTTCTGCACGGCAAATTTGTGGAATTAGCTGAGAAGCTTAGGAGCAGATCCTCAACGGTAGTGTTCTCCGGGATTCTACCGGTACCACGTGCAATCAGAGGAAAGCAGAATTTCATCTGGAGGTTTATCATGTGGCTAAGAACCTGGTGTAGGAAAGAGGGGTACAGGTTTATGGGGCACTGGAACTTTTTCTGGGACAGGAGTGACCTGTTCAAGCCTGATGGGCTGCACCTGAATCGGAGGGGTACCTTTGTTGAGGGTAGCACAGGATTATTCAAACTAGGGACTTGGGGGGCAGGGAGGGTAGTGAGTGTTACACATGGGGAAATGCAGACTGCCCCGAAGGAATCTTATGGCGTTACATGCACTATTGATGATATACTTTTAAAGCAACAAAGCATAGAGGGGGGCTTGAAGCAGCAGCCGCATGGGAAATCAAGGGGGAGGAGCATTAGTAATAACCTGAAATGTTTTTATTTAAATGCAAGAAGCATAAAAAATAAATTTCCAGAGCTTGAGGCTATTATAATTGGAGAGGGCTATGACATAGGTGGGATTACAGAGACATGGCTTAGTGAAGAGGATGGAGATGCATATAATATAGAGGGTTACAGCTCATTAGGAAGGATAGATGTAATAGGCGAGGAGGGGGCGTAGCAATCTATGTGAACGAAAACATAAATGTACAGGAAATTCCCGAAATTGAACATTCTTTGCCCTGTGAAGATATCTTGGTCAGGCTCATTGGCAAACACGAGACAGGTTTAAACATAGGAGTATGGTATCGACCACCAGCTTTGGACTGTACAGTCAATGAAATGCTTTTTAAGAGGATTACGCAAGCTTGTAGAAGTGGAGGGACTATTATTATGGGAGACTTAAATTATCCTGGTATCGATTGGGAAATGGTGAAATTACAGGGTAGAGGGGAGGAATAATTTCTAGATGTTCTAAATGATAATTTTTTGGTGCAGTATGTTAATAAACCTGCAAGAAAGAAGGCAATTTTAGACTTAGTGCTCTGTAATGACCCAGATAGAATTATCAAGCGTAGTGGGGGGCTTGAAGCAGCAGCCGCATGGGATATCAAGGGGGAGGGGCATTAGTAATAACCTGAAATGTTTTTATTTAAATGCAAGAAGCATAAAAAATTAATTTCCAGAGCTTGAAGCTGTTATGATTAGTGAGGGCTATGACATAGTTGGGATTACAGAGACATGGCTTAGTGAAGAGGATGGAGATGCATATAATATAGAAGGTTACAGCTCATTAGGAAGGATAGATGTAATAGGCGAGGAGGGGGCGTAGCAATCTATGTGAACGAAAACATAAATGTACAGGAAATTCCCGAAATTGAACATTCTTTGCCCTGTGAAGATATCTGGGTCAGGCTCATTGGCAAACACGAGACAGGTTTAAACATAGGAGTATGGTATCGACCACCAGCTTTGGACAGGACAGTCAATGACATGCTTTTTAAGAGGATTACGCAAGCTTGTAGAAGTGGAGGGACTATTATTATGGGAGACTTAAATTATCCTGGTATCGATTGGGAAATGGTGAAATTACAGGGTAGAGGGGAGGAAGAATTTCTAGATGTTATAAATGATAATTTTTTGGTGCAGTACGTTAATAAACCTACAAGAAAGAAGGCAATTTTAGACTTAGTGCTCTGTAATAACCCAGATAGAATTAGCAATGTTGAAGTACTGGAGCCACTTGGGACAAGTGTTGTTAATTTTGATGTTTCATGGGAAGTTACAAAGGTGTATTCAAAAACAAAAAATTTCAATTTTAGGCGAGCAAACTTTGACAGGATGCGCTCATATCTAAGTGAAATAAAATGGGAGACACTTCTGGACTGTGAGTCCGTGAATGAGATGTGGGAAAGATTTAAGGGGGTTTTACTTGAATCACAATGCAGATTAATTCCAAAGTCCATAAGTAAGCTGAAAAAGTGGTATGAACCTTGCTCATTCATCAATGAGATGCTGGTTTAAGCCCCGCTGAGGATGGACTTGTACTTGAGGTAATCTAATGTAGAAAAAATTTCTTCTGCAGTATCTTCGAAGAAAGTAAATTCATAAGTGGATGTCCCTACTGTGATGACAATGAAGAGCTGGTTATTAGCTTCTAGCCGCCTCAAAAAAATTATTGAAACTTACTAGTGTAATGTTACACGTGAATTATGCAATATTTTTTTTGGTAGTAAATTTGTGAACAGTTATGAATGTTTTTCATGCACAAAGTTCATGATCAGCCATTTAGTTTTCAGGAACAGTTCATGAATAATTCATGAACTTAAATAATGAACTGTACATGAACTGTTCATGAATAATTCTTCATAATTTTGAAACCTCTCTTCTGTAACCACTGGAAGGTAAACTTGGCCTTGTGCTTTGGGTTATTGTCTTGCTGGAAAGTCCAAGCACATCCCGTTCGCAGCTTTCGTGCTGAAGAATGCCAGTTCTGATTGCATGCTGCATTCATTTTGCCATCAGTTTTCCAGAGATTCCCAGTGCCTTTAGAGCTCACATACCCCCAAAACATCAGAGAGCCACCACCATGCTGTACAGTGGTAATGGTTTTTCACCATGGACCTTTTTGACTGCTCTCCAACATAACGCTTATGATTGTGACCATTAAGTTCTATTTTGGTCTCGTCCAAATTACAGGATTGCAGAAGTTGTGAGGTGTGTCAAGGTATTGTCTGGCATGTTTTAGGCAGGTTTTTTGTGGGATTGATGCAATAATGGCTCCCTTCTAGCAGTTAAACCATGTTGTTTAAGTACCTCCTTATTGCTCTCCTTGAAACGACCATACTGTCTTTTTCCAGAGCATCCTGTACTTCTCTTGAGGAGCTAGTGGATTTTTCTTTGTGTCCTTAACAGTTCTCTTGGCAGTTTAGGCTGAAATATTTCTTGCCCTACCTGACCTCTGCTTGGTATCAACATATCCCCTAATTTTCCACCTCTTAATCACAGACTGAACAGTACGGACTGGCATTTTCAAGTCTCTGGATATCTTTTCCTATCTTTAAAAAGTTGAACTACCTTATTACAAAGGTCCTTGGACAGTTCTTTTCTGCTCAGTTTCCATGGCTCAATGTCTATACACAGACACTGGTTGCAATTTAAGAAGCCACAGGAGTAGAAAATTAATAGCCATTCACGTAAACCTGAGTGTGTCACCTTTTGTCACATTATGACTTCATATGATCACTATCCTTAGATAAAAGACAATTTTTTTTTCACGATGAGTCAAATTTTCAAAATAATTGGCAAGATTTCACAAATTCAGCTAGGGCATGCAATATTTTGAGCACAACTGTACGTACCCTCCCATCAAACAGACATGTCCATGCCAGAACCTACAGCCCCAACAGCTTACAGTCTGTGTGGGTTTCTCTTTTGCAATCCAGTTACCTCCACAATCCAATGGCATACATGTTAAGTTACCGGGGGATTATCTGTCTTCTGTAAAAAATGTGCATTAGTTCTCAGCCAACCCAAGGTGTATAAATGAAGGTTGAAAAGAGCAGAATTAACAGCTGCAAAAGAAAGAGTCAGAGATATGGCAGGAACACATTCAATAAACCATTGCTGACAATCTAGCTTGGCAGCCTTGAATGCTTAATCCTTAAGAGTGTATTACTCTGAATATTCTTTTTTAACATTCTTCGCCTGCATTTACACTGCCTAGTAAAAGTGACCCAATTCAGATTTTTTGCTCACGTCACAGATCAGATCTGTAATATGAATGTGTAAACAGGAAAAAAGCACATTGAATCAGGTAGGATATGAATCCGATATCTGCTGATGCAACTGCTATCTAAATGGACAGATCGGATATTCCTGAAATTTTTGAGTTGCACGTCATTGTAAATGAGACGATCTCCGCAGCTCTGATGAAGTATAATGAACGTGCAGGGCCACTACACTCTCCACTGAAAACAAACAGGCAAAGATACAATCAAGGAGGACGAATGCTCTGAACCGATGTAGCAGCGACCATTGTCGCATACGCCCAGGCTGCATTCTCTGTCTTAAAATTCGACACACATTTTGTGTACCTCTAAAGATCCTTCGGAATGCGACAGCTTGAATGATTGCTTTATATTTAATTTGCCTCCATTGTGAAAAGCACCGGCCTCATGTACGCATGCGGGTGGTTTCAAGTGTTAAGCAAGTGTAAACACAGGTGTAGGATATGGATCACTTTTAAAATTAGACGTAAATAGGCAGTCACAAAAATCTGATATTGGCAGAAAATCAGATCTAGGCATCAAGACCTGCAATCTAAATGCAGTCTTAAGTCAATATTCTTGAGCTTAATTGTTTTCAGGTTGCAGTTTTGATCATTATACTGGGGACTGTGATCCCATAAAGGGTTATAGGAAGAAATAATGATAAAAAGAAATTGGGGAGCTGTGCTCGACAGGGCTCAAAGAGCAGATTAAAACCCTTAGATCAGCCTTGCAATTTGCGGGTTACCTAACTCAGCCATTCACTCAGTTTTCACACCCGTGTCATACGAATTCCAGCTACAGTATTTCCATCATCCACAAGCACTTATTCACTATTCACAAGCATGCATGCTAAATTTTGTGATATAAAACATAGTATGATTGTGCATTGATTAATTCACACAAACACTAGGTAGGTGTGGACTGGACATCTTTGTCCTTATTGATGGATGAGGAGGCGACAAGCCGCAGAGAAAACTTTTTCAAAACAGGAAAGGGGCGCTTAGGTATTATGTGGATGAATGTGCACAATTATCAGGATAAGGTTTGCTATTTGTGTCACATGGACCAGAAATCCATGGTCCTCATTGTTTGAAAATCTTTGATTCCTAAGGACCTCTTTCCAATTGAACAAGCCCTCAATTCACATGACTAAAGGTTCCTATTCGATAAAGGTGGAAGACGCTTCCTGCACCACGACTGTGGCGTTTATTTCCACTGTACATCAAGACTTTCATCTGCAAGCACTTCACTGATCCCACTTCATAACCCAAGGTATATTTCCCAGCAGTAACACCAGAACACACATGAAGAGAGGTGCCAGAGCTCATTGTGTGTGTTCTGCGTTTCATTCCTGGAAGCGTTTTGTGGAACATGGTGA
Organism: Gymnothorax reevesii; assembly: GCA_029721435.1. Lineage (NCBI taxonomy): Eukaryota > Metazoa > Chordata > Actinopteri > Anguilliformes > Muraenidae > Gymnothorax > Gymnothorax reevesii. The sequence goes on from CM056578.1 coordinate 37,012,374, forward strand.
CCTTTACATCTATAAAAAATATCCTACAAACATCACTAGAAAATTTATGGCTGCCTGAAAGCAGAAAGCAGATGCACTCCAAACATGGACTGACAACTCAGTGGAGTAATGCTGAAATATGCCCACCGATCACAATGGTATAATATATATACTACTGTCAAGTGTGTCACATCAATGCTATGACTTCTAAATTCTGCATCAAAGATATTTACTATTCAAGCTATTATTTTATGTGCAGACAAATGTGTTGTTGAAAAATCCCAGTCGCTACATGTGCCCATTGTTGTAAGTATTTTCATAAGAGGAAAATAGAGGGAGTAAGTTTCTGATAAAGACAAAATGTAGAAAAAAATGAACATATATTTATGTTTAAGTATCAAATATATCATGTAATGCCATGCCAAATGTAAAGATATAACATAATGTGGGAAAGGAATGCATAAATTAAAGAAATGCAATGATTGCTTAAAAATTACTTTGAGTGAGCATAGCATTCCAAATGTGTATCCAACGGAGACCAGAGATCTGAATGCAGTGATGCACCAAATGTTCTGGATCAAATCCTGAGTGCAGTTTGGAGTCCTGCAGGGAGACACTGAGAGACTGCCATCGTGTCACCCGGAGAAATGCAGCACTTGGTAGGGAGTCCATTCCCAGATGTACCATGCAACAGTGACCCCTAGTGTTCATTTTGGTCTACACCAGTGATTTTTGAATTGAGGGGCCATGGCAACTAAACGAACTAACAAGAAGGCTTTATGATTATTGGCATGATTATTATTATAATGATTATTATTGCTTGTAAATTATCATAAGGAGATGAGAAAGTATTGAGCCAAATAAAGAACACAAAGTAAGAAATTCAGACAATGTATACTTTTTCTTTATAGATGTCAATCTCTCATACAATTGCAGTGGATGCGAAGGAGGAAGTAAAAAAGAATGTTCTTTTGTAAACATTTGAGATTTACTCTGATGGCAGAATTTTGAAATGATTCACTTTCATGTACACTCAGGTCCATAAGTATTTGGACAGTGACATACTTTTCCAATTTGACTGAACACGACAGCAATGGATTTGAATTGAAATAGAGTCTACGCTTTCAGTGGTCTTTTTTAAGGTTTTGATAAAAGTATGACAGTATTGTGCAGTGATCATTGCTCCTTTAAGAAAATGAAGATGCATCAGAAACCAAGTACTATTCAAGTATTTATTTCATGTAATATTTGATCATGTAGCTGAAAATAAGTAAACACATACCAATATATAGTAAAAACAAAAATAATGTCTTTTTGAGAGAAAAGGTCAAGATCTAGTGTGGCCATCCTTTGCTTTGATTACAGGCATAGTTTTCTCATTATTTTAAAACATTTACTCGCTTGATAAGCCATTCCATATGATTTGAAGTTAATTTAAAAGAGATTCTTTCGATGTTACAACAGATTTGCTCAATCGGATTAAGGTCAGGATTTTGATCAGGCCAAATCATAATTTTATGTCACCAAATGCTTCTTTCCGTATGAGATAAGCTGTCTGCTTTCATGTGCAAGAATTAAGTACGAATAATTGCTTCAATATCTAAATGAAGAGTTTGTTTCCAAAACGCAATAAAGCCATTTTACTCATTTTGAGTGAATCAGCTTTTTCGATGTTGGCGCCTATTGCATTTTATAGAAAAACAATACACCCTACAGTAAGATTTTCTAAAAAAATGATTTTGTACCATGTGTAGGAGGCTCAGGGCTATCGCTCTGTGGTATTATCTCAGTTTTTGAAATTTTGGCACTTATTGCGTTTTGGGAAAGAAAAAAAACTCTACTAATATTTATGGGACTGACTATATTGGGATGAAATGGAAAAAGTTTAACTGTCAGCACTGAATTGTGTGTGGACTGTATTCCAGTGGTGACAGGCATAGAGGTTCCCATGTCCCCCACACTGAGGGCCCTTTTGCACGTTACATTTGGATATGTGGGAGCTGGGTTTCCTGGGGGTGAAAAGGTTGTGAGAACCAAAATTCTGATGCACAGCTGATGGACTGCGCAATGAGTAGCTAGAGTGTGTGCGCTACAGAGTAATTTGTTAACCAGTATCAATTCTCCTGTACTTACAAACAAGATAGTCTTTCAGTTCAGAGTATTGGATAAGAAATCCAGTTGTAACTTTGTTAACTTTTTTTTATTTTCCCTAATAAAGGAAAAAATAATTGGCCAAAGCCTCAGAAAATAAAAGGAACTAAGTTTGCTATTAAATTGTAGGCACAGGGAAAAATACCCAATTTAATTTAGAAGAATGGAGATTGAAAAAAGTGATATCTTTTAAAATATCGGCTGTATCAGACACACCACAAAGTTTCTGCCCCATAGTACAGCTTTTCATTACACCACTGTCCACAGGAACCTCCAGCTGCTGATTCCTTCAATATCACGTTCGAAATTAAAATGATTTCCAGCATAATAATCTTGCATATTTTCAAAATGACTCCGAAAGCTATGAGGTAGACTTTTGACCAGGAAAAAAAAGACTGAATTAAAGAATTAATCTGGACAAAGCAGTGATTATAGTTCTTGTGATGATTATCAGGCGGTTCAAATGGATGGAAACCCAAGTTATAATTGCCTGAAGTGAAAAGCCCTAATCCAATGTGTATCCTGAAAGGAAATTATCAGTGGACAAGTCCATGATTAGCTTAAAATAAAAACGCTGATTAAACATTTACAAAAACATTCAATAGGTCAGAGGCAAGAAAAAGGATGGACAATGAGCTGATCATATCTCAAATAACTTATTTCCTTGGCTACGTGTCGCTTTAAGTTGGGGAAGTAGTTCTTTGAACTTACTTTCTTTTTCAGTTCACTTTCTTAGAAAATTCTTGGCTAATTCGGAATACTGTTCCTTTCAGTGATTTTCCTCTCTTTTGTGTTATTTTTTTGAACAAAAGAACTTTCGACAACTGGCCTGGTTGGGCAGGTCAAGGAAAAAGTTCCCGATATCTGTGAGCTCAACCCACCTATTTCCTTGTACAATCTCACTTTTCCCATATTTTTCTCTGATTTACTCTCAATATGATGCCAGGTTTTATGTCTGAGGAATTCCATCAGATTGTTCACTAGATAGCCACTTTAATAGATACACTCATATAGTTCCTTGTTAATGGAAATATCTGATCAGCCAATCATGTAGCAGCTACTCAAGCATAAAAAACATGCAGAAAAGGTTAAGAAGTCATTGTTTGGACCAAACTGCTGATGTCCTAGGCATCATCCAAGATGATTGCATCATCTTCATGCAATCAACAATCAATAGAGTTTACATAGAATTATGAGACAAAAAAGTGAGCAGCAGTTCTATGGAAAAAATGCCTTGTTAATGAGGTCAAAGGGGAATTACCAGATGAATTCGAGCTAACAGGAAGGTGACAGGGACAACTCAAATTACCACGCATAATAACCATCTTATGCAGAGCAGCCTCTCTGAATGCACAACACATCACACCTCGACGTAGACGACCATACCGGGCTTGCCTCCAGTCAGATAAGAAGATTTGTAATTGGAAAGTCCGTGGACAAATGGTTGCTAAAGCAATGGAGTCAAACCTGTTTCGTGTCATGTTTGCTGTTAAGTTCAAGCAAATGATTTTGAAAAGACTCTTAACACCTGTGTTCTGAAACCGAATTTGGCGCTAACCGATTGCCTCTGTGTCTTATTTGGTCTTTTTTAAAATGTTGTCATCTGAAATCGCTTGCAATGTAGAAAAATAAGCATAATTTGTTTAAGGGTCTTTTATTCTTCATGGCACATGTAGATATTTGTCAAAACACTACTTAAGATGGAAAATAACTGCTTTCAACATGAAATGCTGCTAATGAGAACAAATTAACCTAATAAGACCTGATGGGAAATCTGCATATTTCTCTTTTTAAGACTTGATGCAATGTGAGCAGGTATTAGATGATGCCATCATTTTTGAAATATTTGATCAAAAAAGTGCATTGTAATCCAAAAAAACACAAGTTAAAAAGGTGAAATGCATTGTGGGGGCTGTGTTTTTACTTTTTTAGCCTCTGTGTAGCAAAAAAATTTTCCAAGGCTGTAATTTGCACGCTGATGTCCTCATTGAGGTGAGTGACTTTGACTTTTGATTACAGCGCTATTATTTTTTTTTCTTTTTTCTTGGTAAACTGCCTTTCGTGAACAATTCTCTGCAAATTTTTTATTTTTTTTTGTTTATCAGTTTTTCTTTATTGTGTTAATTAAAATGGGGCAAAGGAAATAATTTCAAATAAAAGCCATCAGTTTAAGCTACCAAATGGTTTTTATTTCATGTTTCTCTGGGCTAGAGTAAAAAAAAAAAAAAATTTTAGTGGACACTGAAAATCTTGTCAGGTTTTTCAGAGAACCGTCAGGTGTGGTTCTTTTCAACCCTGCCTTAGGTTTTTGAATGCTTCTTTAGAGGGCGCCCTAGGTCTTCATGGGTTAACAGCTTCTTAAAATCCTATGGTGATGACAGGCATTCTTGTCTCCTGTGAGTCCTATGTGCATAAATGAGGATCATGTCCTGAAGTATACGATTAATTAGATTTTATTCATAATGGTCAATAAAAACCCATAAAATGTTAGTGGCTGGCCATTTTCCCTTTGGCTTTTGCACAAATATTGCTCAGCCAGTGAGTGCCCTGCATCTATAAAGCCTGCCCAGCTGAGCTTTTGCAAGATGTGACTCGTGTGTGAGATAAAATGAATCATGAGACCCTGCTTTGGAGAATGCGGTGAGGATGCTGAATTGAGGTCACGTTGGAAGGATGCTGAATCACAACAGTAAAAAACACTGTTGGGGAGACACTTATATGAATTGCTGTCACGCCCTGGAACCCTGAGATGTTGAAAGGGTTGCAGGCAAGGAGTGGAACAGAGGACCCAAATGCAGGGATGTGGATTTTATCAAATAATACAGGTGCATATAACAAACGAATACAAATCTTCAGGATAGCTGAAAAGCGGAGCTCACATAACAAAAGGGGAACGGACTATGGCTACCTGCCCGTGACGGTTATTTTAACAAGCGGAGACATTTTCCTGCGTTTGAGCCCTTCATTTACACGCAAATAGAGAATTCGCCTCTGAAAACGATTCTTTCTAAAAAAAACTCCGGCCAGAGTGGAGATTTTGGAAAACTGCGGTAGCGTGTTTGCATGTAAACTGAGAAAAACAAGAGTTTTAGGCAGCCGACATCACAGTATGCGCCAGAACTTGCATCTGCGCCAAAAGTGCGACCTATGTTTACATTTTGATTTGGCTGTGGTGATCCTGGATGATCGTGATTCATTTCTGTTGTTGCCATTTTTCGGGATTCTGAGCGACTAACGAAGGCTTGAGCTTCTCGTTACGCTGCCACCTACAGGTTTGGCATGCTCTTGACGGCATATATAGACGGGTACGTGTAAACGAAAACTTTTCTGAAAACTGATACGTGTGCATGATATTATTTTTGAAAACGGTGAAATGTTTGTTTATCAAATTGGCTAGCCACATGTAAACGGAATGACAGTTAACTAAAGGAAACAGGAGAGAAACATTTACTGATGAGAACTCGAACTGAGGAGGATTGAATAATTAGATAAGGGCAGGAAGCCAGACAAAGGACTGCCATAGGGGAGGGGCATTAAAATTGCAGAGAATGACGGAAACCACCTGGCGGACAATGGAAAGCACAGCAGCAAACTTAAAGGCAAAAAAAAGCACTATAACCTGAAAAACAGAACAAGAAGACAGGACTGACCAGCTGAGGATGACTCAGCTAGGAATGGTCAACAAGTGTGAAGTCTTTTGAACTGCAGTAAGCACCTATTTTGAGTTTTGTTCGTAAGCCAAAGGATCACCTCACGGCACATCTGAATATTATGGCATGATATGGGAGGTATGGAGAAGCATCTCTTTAACCCCTAGACAGTTTCAAGCTTCCGGTTTACGCTGAACTAGGCTACCTCTCCTCTGCACCCATCCTACTCAGTATTAGAAAGATGTGCTGACCACAGTGGCCACAGAATAGTATCCCAGCACATCGCAGAGGTTTTGTTCAGCTGCTTATTCGCAGAATCAGGTGTCACAGAAAGTTTGAAATGAAAACATACAGGACAAGGTCCGGTAATCCACTCCTAATCACCAATCCTCGATGATGCAGCTGGCTTTCAAACATAAATGGTGTCTTCCAAACATATAGTGCACCAAACATACGGCCAAGGATCTACCCAAATACAGACCATCAGCGAGAAGTTGGATGAAAATGCAAGGAATGTAAAATTTTCCGTAAATGTACATTACACACATTCCCTGGATTTAATACATATTCCCAGGATTTCCTGAAAGATGCCGTATGTCACCTGGTGCACAGCCAATTAGTCATTAAAAGCTTTTCCAAAATCTGCGTCTTTGTGACACATGGTCAAATGGCCACCAAGAGGCAAGGAGGACTGATGACTTTCTGCCAGTTAGTCAGTTCCTCCATTATTATGGGTGATCCATCCCCCTTGTAGTGTCACGAAGGACAGATATGGTCACATGACAGGGGGGCTATCGTGTAAAAGAAGACACTTTTCAAGGCAAAGGAAAACATGCTTTACAGGCACTCTCACACAAATGAAGGGGAAGAACCCTCATTTGGTTAAATCGTCGCAAAAACGGTGGAAAAATCTGCTGGTCACGCTGATCATGCAATGCAAATGTGCCATTGTATGTGACCTCATGGTTACAGATAGCCTCTTTTCTCATCCGTGTTTCACAAAAACATCTTACGCCAGTATAAAAAAGTTTTGATGGGTAAATAGACGCTATATTAAATTTGAACAGCCCAAGTGGCTTCGCTCATCTGACAGTACAGAGAAATGAGCTGGTGACAATGAAAATAGTCTTAAAACATCACAGCTACAGATATTTTATTCCCTCAACTTGAGCTCTGTGTTCCAAAGCCAAGATATGTTCTGAGAATAAACAAGTCTAATGTTATTTAGAGGCTTGAGGTCATTATTTTGATCTCTTGATTCCACCTCAGGACCTTGAGATCCAAGACAGCAATCTTTTATGAGCTGAAAGGAAATTTTAATGTGATTCACGGAGGTCCTTAGGCTTATACTGTTAGAACCATTCAATGTTTATTCATATTCTGGGACCCAGTTCACACACATATCTCAAGGGTCATAGACAGCATAAATCAAAGTAGAAAAAGGGATGCAGGGCAAGATTGACGTCTCTCGCACTATTATACCTGCAGTTTCACTGGAACATACTGCCAACGCGAAACGCATGGGGAGAGGAGAAAGGATGCGTTAATCTCAAAGACCCTCACTGCCCCCAAGTGGATGACAACTGCATAGAACTCAATAAAATGGTGGTTAATAAAACATTGAGTATACCATACTCGTTTCAGGAGCTGCTGACATGTACTGTTGCAGACTACACTTTAATGTACCATGTATTTACTTCAAATAGAAGGAACCATCCCATTTTCCAACATCCCCATTTGGCAGCAGTTTAAATGCAATTTTCTGATCTTTTCCAGTTCACTTCCGAATTAATCTTTTAAACACTGCAGCTCATTTCCTTTAGACATCTTCTCTTCCCATATGACTTCAATATGAATTTTAGCCTTAAAATAATATAAATCAGAAATAAGAATTTCAGCTGTGCATCATATAAGCAAGATCACACAGATTTCATATCAAATCATGCATTATGCTCCTCAGTATTAATACAGCAAAAAGAGTCAATATTAAGGCAAACACATTCAGACCAAATGACTCGTCACTGTACAAGATTTGGATTTCAGTCCAAAAACATGAACCACAGTTTCCATGGTTACAGCAAGTTATAGCACATGCCAGTGCCATTGTTTCCAAGGAGCAGAACTGTGCAAGATTGAGGCAATTGTATATGAAAAGGCTAAAATTTTAAATGGAATGCCAATTAGTCATTTATACTAATGCAAGGACTTATATTCAAACATTTCCTTTAACAAGTTGACATTTATAATGCTATGAGATGAGGTCTTCAAAATGAAACTTTAGTGTTCATTTTTATGTATAATTGAGCATAAAAAATGAAGTTGAGGAACTTATAAATGCAATGCCAAGCCACAGACTTTCAGTGCCAATCAAATATACTATGGGTTAATACCATTCAGAACATTGTTGCACAGCATCAATGCATAAGAAGAAATGCATTCAAGAAAGTTAAATTATCACAGCATGCTGGGTAGGTCCATCTCCCCGTATTGACATGTTAAAATCCTTTGAGGACTAAGTTTTTAATGTGTTGTTTATTGCTTTCAGTGATTGTTGTATTCAAATGATCAATTAAGAATATTTAAACACATCTGTGATGTTACACATCAAAGGATTAAATAACATATGAATGCAACCTCCTAAAAATGTTCTAATTCTTTGAGTGAAAAGTACTCAGAGAAAATCCTGGGGCAACGATTTGTTTTTAATGAGCTTCTGCCCCAGAGAAAAAAGGGTGAGGGGAAACTGCAAAATTTTAACAACGCATAACCACAGACCACAAAATCTTCTGAAGTCATAAATAATGGGCTGCAATGATATCCATATTTGGCCCAGTAGATGAGGGAATGAGGGAAAATGGCTCTGCACATGAATGACAGGAGAAAACTTCACGATTTATAGCCCAGTTCCAGTGAAAATGGATGGATCCGAATGGGTGATCTCTGCAGTAGTGCATTTCCCGAGCCAGGTTAGCCTATCTGTGAAATGACGTGGTATCCCACACCGGCTGGCCCAGAGTCCTGTAGCGACGCACATGGCAAAGGTGTCAGTCGTTCCGTGTCTGCGTTTCACCTGATCCGAGGCAATTCGCCGTCTACGCTGCATCGTGCGCGGAGTGAGATTAGCTACGCTGCAGAGTGCGCGTCTACCCCGCTGCCAGGGCTCTGGAGGCAATGAGCTGAGTTTATGAGGCAAAGGCGGGGAGTCAGCAGAGGGAAAGATTTATAAACCAGGCGATCTTTCGCTCAGCGCACGCCCAGGCAGCTCCTACATAGAGCCACTAATTTAGCTCGTCTTCCCCCATGAGTTTTTCATCTTCATGAAGCCATTCTCTGTGCTCACAACCGCGGGGATTAGCCTTCTTACTTTTTTCCCTTGCCACCTTTTGAAAGGAGCCCTCTGGCCCCAAACTGTTCACCAAGACAAACATAGGTCATTTGTGAATAAAAGTAGCCTGGGAGGCCGATTCTCAAGTGGGACATCACCCTTATATAATGTGCTAAATTCAAAAAGTCGTAATATCCAGCCATGTAAATGTAAATGAATGTTAAACAATGTGAGCAAGAGCACTGGGTGACTGATGAGAAAATTTCTAAAGGTATTGAATTCACAAAATGCTGTCCTTCCTCATTTGACAAGCTTGTAACCTACAAATGATGAGGGAGCCATGGCGAGCAGCCCCCAAAACAAACACCCAGAAGCATAATCCAAACCCTTTCTGAGCACAGAAAGACTTGGAACAGGGCTACCCAAATCATGGTCCTCGAAGACCAAGAACTGCTGGTTTTTCTGCCCTCCCTTTACCTGGGAGTCAGGTGTGTTGTCAATCTGGCCAACAGAGGCAATAAATAGTCACTTAATTGCCTGGAAGGAGAGAAAACCAGGGCTGGATTTGGATTTGAGGAGCACTGACCTAGAATATGCCCATGTCTGAAACATGGACTTATGAGCCAGTTTCTGCAAGCTTCTGGTTGTTAGCACTAGGACAGGGCTCCTCAAATCACAGTCCTCGAGGGCCGAGAACTGCTAGTTTTCCACCCTCCCTTCATCTGGGAGTCAGGTGAGATGACAATCTGGCCAATCAGTAGCATTAATTCATCACTTAATTGCCTGGAAGGACGGAAAACCAGGACTAGATTTGGATTTGAGGGCTGGATTTGGAGAGCCCTGCACTTAGATGTGATATGCTACGGGGTGTTTCAAAAAGATGGACCCGATTTGAAAAAACTTAATATCCCACTAGACCGTTTGTAACTTTTTGTGTAATTGTCCCATGTTGTTATCAAGAAATATACTGTATTGAAATTGGGTCCATCTTGACGAAACACCCTGTACGTCAGGGGCGTCCAATCTTACCCATAAAGGGCCAGTGTGGGGGCAGGTTTTTGCTTTATCCCAGTGCCACAACACCTGATACCACCAATTAACTGATTGGGGGGTCAATCAAGACCTCGATGAGTAGAATCAGGTGTGCTTGTGTTGGGGTGTAATAAAAACCAGCGCCCACACTGGCCCTTTGTGGATTAGATTGGGCACCCTTCACTACATCACAGATTTTGCTCAAATTTTTCAGGGTCAATTAACGGCAGCAAATAAGGAAAATCACAATTTCCAGTTCTCAAAATGTTATCAAGTTATGAGGGTGCAAAAATGCTGGAAAATTAATGCTAATTAAGTCCAAGAATTGTTCTTTTAAGGCCTGTGATGAAGAATATTCATAGTAATTGGGCAAAAAGTTTGCAAGCCCTCATTAAATATACAACCCCAATTCTGAAATAGTGGGGACAAAGTGTAAATTCAGAATAAAATCAAAACACAATGACTTTAAAATCACACAAGCCTGTATTTTATTCACAGTATAACAGAGATAACATAGCAAATGTTGAAACTGAGAAATTTTTCAAATTTATCCACAAAATGACCTCATTTCAATTTTTATGGCTGCTACAGGTCTCAAAAAAGTTGGGGACAGGGGCCTGTTTACCTTGGTGTAGCATCCTCTCTTCTTTTTAACACAGATTAGAGGTATCTGGGCATTGTGGAGACAAGTTTCTGGAGTTTAGCCATTGGAATTTGATCCCACTCTTGTTTAATACAGGCTTCCAGCTGCTGGAGAGTTTTGGTTCATTTCAATTCAATGTTCTCAATCGGTGAAAGATCAGGACTGCAGGAAGGCCAGTTCAGCACATGAACTCTTCTACTACGGAGCCGTGCTATTGTAATAGCTGCAGTCTGTGGTTTTGCATTGTCCTGCTGAATTACACAAGGCCTTCCCTGGAATAGATGTCATCTGGAGGGGAGCATATGTTGCTCGAAAACATTGAAATACACCTTTCAGCATTCATGGTGCTTTTTAAAACATACAAGACACCATATGCACTAATGCATCCCCATACCAACAGAGATGCGAGCTTTTCAAATGAACGCGGATAACAAGAGGGGCGGTCTGTCTCCTCTTTTGCCCAGAGGACACAACGCCCATGATTTCCAACAAGAATGTAAATTTTGGACTCATCTGACCACAGGACACTTTGCTACAGTCCATTTTAAATGAGCCTTGGCCAACTGAATATGGCGGTGCTTCAGGATCATGCTCAACAATGGCTTCCTTTTTGCATGATAGAGTTTTAGGTGGCATCTGTGGTTGGCACGGCAGACTGTGTTTACAAACAGTGGTTTCTTGAAGTATTCCTGGGCCCATTTAGTAATGTCAACGAGAGAATCATGCCAGTGAGTGATGCAGTAGCGTCTGAGGATCCAGTAAAGGTCTTTGACCTTGTCCCTTACGCCCAGAGATTTTTCCAGTTTCTCTGAATCTTTTGAAGTCATGCACTGAAGATGAGACCTTCAAAGCCTTTGCAGTATTCCAAAATTTTTTTTTTTTACGCAAGCCTTCAAAGGCTGGAAAGCCTCTGGCCATCTTTACTTCTGAAAGACTCAGCCTCTCTAAGACATCCCTCTTATAGCCAATCATGTTATACACCAAATGCCAGTTAACTTAATTACTTGCCAAATGTTCTTTCAGCTGGTACTCATATTAATTGCTTTTTCTGCCCTTTTTTGCCTGTGTCCCAACTTTTTTGAGACATGTTGCAGCCAAAAAATTTTAAATAAGCTCATTTTGTTGATAAAAATGTAAAATGTCTCAGTTTCAACATTCAAAATGTTATCCATGTTCTATTGTAAATAAAATACGGGCTCAAGTGATCTGAAAGTCATTGCATTTTAATTTTATTCACAATGTACACTTCATCCCAAGCATTTGTCAAGCATGACAAAGCAGGCCGCAAAGCTACATTGAGAAGGAATGGGAAAACATTTTGCATTCAATACGACAGCAGTTGGTTAGTTTGATCAGTTCCCAAATGCTTTTAGAGCTCCGTTACGAGAGGTGATGCAACAGTGATAAAAACGCCCTCATCCCGACTTTTTTGAAACCTGTTGCTGGCATCAAATCCAAAATCAGCAGATCTTTCTCAAAAAAACAAAATTTCTTAATTTCAACTTATATATAATATGTTGGATATGTTGGCTTCATTCTATTTTTAGTCACTGCATCATTTTACATTTTACTCAGTGTCCCAACTTTTTTAGCAAAGGAGGTAGTAAATTGAATTCAGCTTCAGGACAACAGGCAAAGGATGAATTTGAGACTTGACCAAGTTAAGGCCTCTGGGTTACCATCACTTAAATGACAAAATATTATAGCTACCATTACAACACTTCAGTGGCACAGGTTTGTGCACTGATGAGTGCCACAAACTCCTGGGACACAATATGAGTAAAGTTATCTTTTGAAATAATTGGACTACAGCTGCTGTTTGAGGCAGTTATTGAGTTAATTACTTATCAAGAGCAGGTATAAATGGAGCTCATCCTGGCAATAATATACAATACGGTCATGCTTAGGTCACAAACCTATTTGACTGATGACCTTTGATGATCTGTAGCTTACTGATACCCAGTGTGGACACAGAAGAGAAGTTCTATAAGTTAGAAAAAGATACCTTGAGTGTAACATCAGCTAAAACAATAAAATATGCAAAAGCATAGATGACTGCTCTAAAAGATGAAACTGCCGCATATTTATTTTCCCTCTCCCCTACTTTCAATTAAACAAGTTTTTTTCTCTGCTATTCAGTCGTCAAATTGAGCAGAGTGCTCTGACAGGGTATATAATGTATATAAAAAGAATTTTAATACAGTAGATATTCCTGAAATAACTGCATGGCTTTATAACCAGTGCCAGGTGACATGAAGGCACAAATACATTGTGATGAAGGCGCCACCTAGTGGCTGAAAATTCTATTTTACATTGGTTATGAAATTTCTACGCTGCCTGTGTCTGTTTAAAATCCTTTATTTCTAGGTCAATTATGAATGACTGAGACTTACAATATGCAACTGCTAGCATTGTAAAACCTTAATTTTATCACTGATAGGTAGCATTATAGCATGGGCGCAGTCAGTTCACAACTTTTGAATTCATGGGTTCATCCCAGGTTCCCTACACAATTTCAACACCTTTGCAGACTGGCAGACATTGCAGACACATTCCAGGGCTGGGGGCTGTGCAAACCCACAATTCATGCAGTCCACAAGAGGCCTCAAGTGATTCTGCAGACCTCCAAAGAGTCCACTTAAGGTGCACATCTCATCGGCCTTAAGCTTTGTTCCAATACCCACACATACGATCTTTGCACTTAGGTCAAGTGCCCATTAGAGTGGCGTATCTGCGGGATCAGGCCAGAGTGTCCCAGTAGGTGTGAAGACGAAGTGAGGTTTCGGCATCTCACATTGGGATGCACTTGACAAAAGGAAGATGCTACCAACAGAGGCAGCAGTGAGGGATATTCATGAGCCAAGAATGACCAAGCTGTGTACATATGTACTCCGTATAAGTATGTGAACCCAATTAAAAATGAGAGACACTCCTGGACTGTGAGTCTGTAAATGAGATGTTGGAAAGATTTAACCCGAAAATGCCCCCTGTATCATATATGATACACCAAATTTGAAGGACCATGCCCACCTGGCAAGATGCAACGCAACGATGACTGCTCACTGTATCATATCTGATACACAGTGCTGCCACCTGGAAGGAAGAAGTGACATTACAGGAGTCTCTCCCCTAGTCACTCACTTCAAGATAGTAGCTCCCATGTGAATGGGCATTCATGAAGTTCCTTGGACTTTCTCAGTGAAGTTCAGCATTCCAAGGTAAATATTACACAAAAACTTATTCTTATGCATGTTAAGGGATAGCTAGAGATAGTAGAGAGAGGGATAACAATGAGAACACTAAGGCTGAATACTGTAAAATGCAGGCTATGGTCAAAAAAGAGCTGAGGAATGCTTGACGACTGTATGAAAGACAAATTGCAGAGGGGGCAAAAAATATGGATCGCTGCTATATGATAACAAGGATATTGCGGATACCTTAAAGTTACTTTGTTGAGAATTTTACCTCAGAGCGGGTTTTTATTCGGCCAGAGGGAATGTCCAATGCTCTAGATTATTTAGCGGAAATTGAGGTTAGGGATAACAAAGTATTAGACAAGCTGCCGAAACTAAAGGCAGATAAGGCGGCGGGTCTTGATGGCTTATATCCTAGAAAGCTCAGGGAAGTTGGTGAGATCATCTTTAAGCCGCTATCCGCCATCTTCAGACGGTAAAATGAGCTCCATAGGAGTTACAAGAGGTACTCTGAAGTGGATTCAAAACTGGCTACAGGACAGAACACAGAGTGGTGGTCAGTGGTATTTCATCTGAGCTAGGTATGGTGGGGAGTGGCATCCCCTAGGGATCGGTGTTGGGACCCCTGCTGTTCCTCATCTAAATTAATGACGTGGATAGGAATATTGAGAGCAAATTAGTTCAATTTGCAGATGATGCCAAATTGGGAGGTTTCGCAAATAGTTTGAAATTTAATGTAGCGAAATGTAAAGTTGTACATGTGGGTAATAAAAACATTAGACAGGATTACTTAATGGGAGGTTTAAAACTGGAATGTGCTCCACACAAAAAAGATCTGGGATTGATTGTTGACCAAACCCTCAGAGGCTCTAGCCATTGTGCCGCAGCAGTTAAAAAAGCCAATCGGATCCTGGGATAGATATTGGCAAAAGTATTGAGTACAAATCCAAGAACGTGATGCTTCTTTTGTACAACACATTTTTCAGACCACATCTGGAGTATTGTATACAGTTCTGGGGACCATACTTTAAGATATAGAGGCTCTTGAAAAAGTTAAGAGAAGAGCCACTAAGCCAAATCCGGATATAAAAGATGAAAGGTATGAGAAGAGGCTGAAAATCCTAAAAGCACTTTAGTCGTAGGAAAAGGAGACTTGGGGGTGATCTGATTGAGGTCTTTGAATATGCTAAAGGGATTGACTAAGTGAATCATGTAGGATTCCTTCGACTAAGTGTTGTGAGTAGAACTCGGGGGGGAAGTTGAACAAAGGTAAATTTAGCACCGATATTCGGAAATATTTCTTCACCCAAAGAGTAATTTTGATATGGAATAGCTTGCCTGACCATATTGTTGAGGCAGAGACCTTGGGAGTTGAAGAGCAGGCTTTACTTAAAGCTAAATACCATTGAGTCATTGAATATCTGAAGTGATACAAAAATCAAAACCAGTGAAGTAGGCACGTTGTGTAAATCGTAAATAAAAACAGAATACAATGATTTGCAAATCCTTTTCAACCTATATTCAACTGAATACACTGCAAAGACAAGTTACTTAGGTGAACGGGCTAATTGGGAACAGGTGGGTGCCATGATTGGGTATAAAAGCAGCTTCCCTGAAATGCTCAGTCATTCACAAACAAGGATGGGGCGAGGGTCACCACTTAGTGAACAAATGCGTGAGCTGATAGTCGAACAGTTTAAAAACAACATTCCTCAACGAGCAAGAAATTTAGGGATTTCATCATCTACGGTCCGTAATATCGTCAAAAGGTTCAGAGAATCTGGAGAAATCACTGCACGTAAGCGACAAGGCCGAAAACCAACATTGAATGCCCGTGACCTTCGATCCCTCAGGCGGTACTGCATAAAAATCGACATCAGCGTGTCAAGGACATCACCACACGGGCTCAGGAACACTTCAGAAAACCACTGTCAGTAACTATACTTCGTCGCTACATCTGCAAGTGCAAGTTAAAACTCTACAATGCAAAGCGAAAGCCATTTATCAAGAGCACCCAGAAACGCTGCTGGCTTTGCTGGGCCCAAGCTCATCTAAGAAGGACTGATGCAAAGTGGAAAAGTGTTCTATGGTTTGACGAGTCCACATTTCAAATTGTTTTTGGAAACTGTGGACGTTGTGTCCTCCGGACCAAAGAGGAAAAGAACCATCCGGACTGTTATAGGTGCAAAGTTCAAAAGCCAGCATCTGCGATGGTATGGGGGTGTATTAGTGCCCAAGGCATGGGCAATTTACACATATGTGAAGGCACCATTAATGCTGAAAGGTACATACAGGTTTTGGAGCAACATTTCATCCAAGCAACATCTTTTTCATGGACGCCCCTGCTTATTTCAGCAAGACAATGCCAAGCCACATTCTGCACATGCTACAACAGCATGGCTCCGTGGTAAAAGACTGCGGGTACTAGACTGGCCTGCCTGTAGTCCAGACCTGTCTCCCATTGAAAATGTGTGGCGCATTATGAAGTGTAAAATACGAAAACGGAGACCACGGACTGTTGAACAACTTAAGCTGTACATCAAGCGAGAATGGGAAAGAAAAGCACCTGAAAAGCTTCAAAAATTGGTCTCCTCAGTTCCCAAACGTTTACTGAGTGTCGTTAAAAGGAAAGGCGATGTAACCGTGGTAAAAAGGCCCCTGTGCCAACTTTTTTGCAATGTGTTGCTGCCTTTAAATTCTAAGTTAATGATTATTTGCAAAAAAAAAAAAAAAAAAAAAAAGTTTCTCAGTTTGAACATTAAACATCTTGTCTTTGCAGTGTATTCAATTGAATATAAGTTGAAAAGGATTTGCAAATCATTGTATTCTGTTTTTATTTACGATTTACACAACGTGCCAACTTCACTGGTTTTGGGTTTTGTAGGACCACAATGAAAAAAAAAGAGGAACATCCAATCTTTAATTCAAGTGCATTTATTCAGTGGGAAAAAAAATCCCACATTAATAATTCTGTTACATCAAGTCATGTGTGCAGCAGTTATTAGCACCCCGATGTAAAAACTTTGTACAACCACCTTTTGCCAACAAAACAGCACCTAATCTTCTATAATGTTTCACAAGATGAGAGAATACAGAAACAGGGATCTTCAACCATTCCTCTTGGCACAATCTCTCTAAATCATCCAGCGAACTGGGTCCTCTCCTCTGCACTCTCCTCTTCAACTCACTCCACAGGTTTTCAATGGGGTTGAGGTCTGGGGACTGAGATGGCCATGGGAGAAGCTTGATTCTATGTCGGTGAACCATGTAGATTGGGCCACATGTTTAGGGTCATTATCTTGCTGAAAGACCCAGTGATGACCCATCTTCAGCGCTCGGGCAGAGGCCACCAGATTTTGATTTAAAATGTCCTGGAATTTCAAAGCGTTCATGATGCCATGCACCCTTACAAGGTACCCAGGGCCTCTGGAAGAGAAACAGGCCTACAGCATCACCAATCCTCCCCCAAACTTCACAGTGGCCATGAGGTGCTTTTCTGCATACTCATCTTTCGTGTTCCGCCAGACCCACTTAGAGTGTTTGTTGCCAAAAAGCTGTATCTTGGTCTCATCTGACCAAAGCACACAGTCCCAGTTGAAGTCCCAGTACCGCTTTGCGAACTCCAGATGTTTGCGTTAATGAGTGAGAAAAGTTTTTTTCCGTGCATGCCTCCCAAACAGCTTGTTGGCATGTAGATAGCACCAAATGGTTGTTTTGGAGACTTTGTAACCCTAAGATGCTACCATTTGTTGCATTTCTTTAACATTGAGCTTTGGAGAAATTTTTATTTCTCTTACCATCCTCCTCACTGTGCGTGGTGGCAAAATAACCTTGCGTCCTCGTCTAGGCTTGTTTACCACTGTTCCAGTTGTTTTAAACTTCATAATGATTCCTCTGACAATAGATATGGGCAGGTGCAGGCGAGTGGCTATTTTCTTGTAGCCATTGCCTGACTTGTGAAGGTCGACACCCATCTGCCTTACTTGAATGTTGTGTTCCTTAGTCTTTCCCATGTTGAAGAGTGGATAAGAGAAATGGCCTCTGTGTCACATCATTTTTATTCCCCAGGGAAACAGGAAGCGATGATTTATAATTAAATGTTCCTAGATACTCGGATCAACTTTGTAAATTACTGTAGAAATGATAGAAATACTTCAATTACATTTAATTCCTAAGAATTGTTAGGGGTGCCAATAATTGTTGAACAGGTGATTTTATGAAAAATAATTAGTCAGGGATTTCCCCTTAAAATTCACTTGAGTTGAAGGTTACATTTTTCTACAATTTTCAGTGTGAGAGTATGCTTCTGCAATAAAAACTTAATTTATTTTAAGACTTTTAACACATCTTAACCAGGGGTGCCAATAAATAATGAGGGTGCTGTAGATAGTCCAACGACATACCAGTGTAGTGCAGCTGTAAAAGTTGTGGGGCACTGATTGCGCACAGAGTATAAGGGATGCAAACTAGTGACGAAAATAGATTGCGGCCATATTGGAGCATCCCCTACATGTTGCGCGAAGATCATCCCAGGCCGAAAATCGCTCTTTCCACTGAACATCCCCCCTATAATTCAATTTTCCAACTTTTACTTTGGGATAAAGTTCGCGCTGTAAATCAGAGCAACCCAAAAATCTAAATTTTGGTAATTTGGCATTTTAGGCCCTATTTTGGCTTGCACTTGATTGACCCCTAAAACCCAAACCGGTGCAGCTAGGGCCAAAAAATTTGGGGAATTATCTAGTTATGGTAGGGACATAAAACCACCAAAGTTTCAGCAAAATTGAAGAAGGTGACCATCACCACCTGCCTGAACTTTACAGATAATTGCTCTCAAAGATACTCATAGCGTTAAGATATAATTTTTCAGCCCATCATATTTCACAGTAGAACAACTCGTTGGCCCCAAGACGTTTCGCTTATTACAACCCTATCCGAGTATTTTGCAGGGGTAAAAATCAGCCTGGACATGGGACTAAAATTTTTAGCATCAACTAATTTGGTCACACTTTATTTGAAGTGTTGCTCATAAAGGCTTTATAGACCATGTACAATGCCTGATTAGTGAGACATGATGTCTTCATAAATCATACATAAGCAAACGTCATGCTTTGTCAAGGGCGAAATAACACATCCTTCTTCAGCATGCGATGACAGATGTGATATAAGTGACAATGTCACTTAGCTAGTGGCTAATTGCGATAAAGGGTGATATTGCCAGCTAAGTGACATTGTCATTGTCACATCTGGCATCACATGTGTAATAAGGATGTGTTATTTCACCCTTTATAAAGCATGACATTCGCTTATGAATGATTTATGAAGAGATTATGTCTCATTTATGCAGGCATTATACATGTTGTATAAAGCCTTTATGAGCAACACTTCAAATAAAGTGTGACCACTAATTTCTTCGAAATTCTGACACAGGTAAAATTTTAGCCACCGAGCTAAAGTTGGTGACCAAAAAAGAATAATGAAAGACATCATCTTTTATAGGTAGAACAATATTACTGGCTTGAGTCCCTAACAGGAAATGCCTCAGAAGCAGTCTGTAAAGTGTGCCATTCAGTGACTGCCAAGATGGAGGACAGTAGACTTCCGGTGACTACGGCTCTATTAAAGCTGAAGTGCCACAACCCAAGTTGCGAAAAAACGCCTTTTACTACTCAATAGAAAGTAATAAAGCTTCAATATTTCACATGCAGGTAAAGGATGAATCAGGGAACTTGACTAGACTGTTGATTATGCGACAGCTATTATAATTTTTTTCCCCAAGAGACTGAGATTTTAACTTCCTAAACCCCAACATACTCCTAGCAGCAACGGCGGTGTTACAGAATTTTCTAATTACTTACCTCTGACCCTTAAATGCATGACTGCTTTCAAGCAGTTTCCGTTTAAGATCACTTGATAAATAATTCAACAAATAGAAGCATTTCCACCCATCTCACCCAGTATTCAGTCATTACAGTGAAGCACACCACTATACCTAAAAAATGAATCATGCACACCATTACAAATCCAAAAACAATAGATGCCAATTGCATGGGCCATACCATCCTCGCATCTAGCCTTCCAAGCAATTTCCACATTTTCCCACTGTAATCGGTCTGTAAAATGTAGATTCAAACCATATCAATGACAGAAAAAGCCAACAGGAGCCAGAAGGTTGAATTCCAGTGAGCTTTATTTCAACACAAACTCCCATTCACTTCAGATGGACACCTTCGCTCTTCAGAAACCCATCTCTAGATATAAGCATCACTTAGAAATAGCCAATTCAAGAAGAAAAAAAAACTCTTAATTTAAACGGGTGAGAAGTTTAGTCTCACCTTAATTTTGGTTTGAACATCAAGTGAACCAAAACATACTTGCCCTTGTGATCAATGTTTTCGGCATTGTGTTTAACAGGTAACGAATTTGCATTTTTCAAAATCATCCTTCCAAATCTTTTCAGGGGACTTTTAGGTGTTAATATTTTCTGTTCCCCCACAGACAGTGCAATGGCTAAACGCTCAGGATTGCCAAAGTCCACTCTACAAATCTTCCACAAAACTGAACAAAAATCCAATGCTTCAATATCAGAGACTTAAGACCATGTTTAATGTCTCAATAGTGATGGTACAATCACAGCCCAGTCTTGATATTAATGCATCAAGGGACCCCCCCACCCAAAAAAAAGAGTCAAGAATGAGATGAATCCTTGAAAAGCTCATGTCAGGCTCGAAGCCAAATTTAAATACAAGCAAGATGCAAGATGCTCCCCATCTCATTCTTTAAAGTTAAAAAACAAAATTTCCCCCCATCCTGGCAAACTGCAACTACTAGACCTGTTTCCATTGCACACAGCAGACAGGCATATTCTACAAGCGAGGAATATGCCACCAGTTCACCGTCTGCACAGGTAGCAGCGCTAGGTGGCATTTTGCACAGTAAAGCAGGCACCTGCCAACTTACCTTCAGCTTAGACCACTATTCACCCTGCTGTGGCTTCTCTGAATTAAACCCCCCACCCCACCCACAATTATACTTACATGTGATTACATGTTTGGGCCAATGAACACAGCAGGAGGAAGTGAGGTCACTAAGGTCCACTGAAGGACAGGGATGATTACTCAAGCAGCTGGCAGCAAGGAATCAACCACCAACTCCTTGCTAATAAATCTCAAAGCTTGGAGTAAAAGCTGCTGAACCTCACTTTGCCAATTATTTGGTGATGACACAAAATGGCTGCCAAGAATAAGCAGTGCCAAATAATCCTTAGTGAACCAAAGGAGACAAAAATAATTTAAAGGAGCATCTTGCATCAATTTAAAGGGGCTCCACACAAAAATGATGCCAATCACATAGCTGCACACCAGGGCTGCCCAACCCTGTTCCTGGAGATCCAGCATCTACTTAGGTTTTCATTTCAACTCCATTTGGCACAACTAATAAAAAGATGGTGAAATGAGATCACAGATAGGAAGTGTGCTGAGAAAGGGTTGGAGTGAGAACCTACATGTTGCCAGATCTCCAGGAACAGGATTGTGCAGCCCTGCCATATGCCAACTGGTAAATGGCTAGTTAAAGGTGGAGAAAATTGTAATACCTCAATATAACCATCCCAATCCTTCCCCAAGCGAACCCACCCATTTGCATGGCCCCGAGTCTACTCCACCCACCCACCATTACCTAGTGCCCAAACCCCCCCATCCCCCACCCATACTCCACCCACCAACCCAACCCAGATCCATGATCATATAAAATCAGACGGAGCAGCAGAGTTACCAACTTTTCACTTTAACCTCCAAGATCCCCCTTTCCTTCTCAATGCCCTTTGCAATACAGGGCTCATCTTCAAAATTTACACCAATCGCCTCTGCTGGGCTTTATCTGCTCTTACTCACAATCCCCATGACACATCACCAGACTAACCTAACATTTGCTCAGAACCCTTTTGGTCATCCACCCCCCCCAAAAAAAAAACTCACTGCAAATGATCAAATGTAAAAAATAAAACTCCATCATTCCCACCCCGCCCCCCAGAAAAAAGAAAAAAAAAATTATTTCTTTCTGTCCCGTCCCAATTTCACGCGACCAAGGAATAGCAGTGCTGGCAGCTATATTGCCCAAACTCTCCCTGTTACTTAAGTCTGCACTCAAGAACAGCTCCGGCTGCTAACAATATATATATATTTTTTTTACTTCTTTTCCTTGTCAGTGCAGCATCATCTGTAAACTGGTTAAAATTAAAAGCCAGCTGACTTACGAGGCACTGCAGACTGCCCTATTCCACATATTCAGAGGCACCACTGAGCCACAGCACAAGCCATGACCAATTTCTCTGGGGACCAACAGAAGTGCGCTTGCATCCACAAGTCCTTCAAACTCGGGAGCCACTGATATTGGCTTTTTCGCATTTGGTATTGCAGCACTTGGTCCCACATATTGCCAAATAAGCATCGCTACACTGCGGCTAACGTATTGGGTTTATCATTTCCTTCCGCTAATGAGCCCACCATCATATAGTTTACCGCTTATATTAATTAGGGACTTGGGTTGGTGCCTTGTAAGTCAGTTTTACAAGCAGAGGCTGGATAATTTAAAGAAAAAATTTGCACTTGTAGTTTAATATAATTGGACTTTTTGCAGCAACCTTTAGAGGGTTAAGACTTTGAGCAAACTTCTTTAAGGAAAGGTCAGGTGTCACATGTACAAGTTTTACAAACTCACTTGTGAAATTTCACAATAAACAGAACCTTTTTCCAGCAGTGCTAATAGTTTTCCCCCCTACAAGAATAACAGTTTTGCAAGCAAAACTAAATCCAGCCCATCCTTTATATCAGTAATAAATAAGCGTCAAATAAACTGCACATGGAATTTGGGCAGCAGTCACAGGTGTAATACTGGCAAAGCTCTCCATTTTAAATGGGTTGAAAACCAAACAGTCTTGATTACATTCAAATTTTAGTACATTCCCTCGGGTGTTGACCAAAACCTTAACCCTCCAAGGAACTGCTCACACATCACCATTTTTACTATACCAGCCTTCTAAACTTGTTTAAAAGAATCTTTAAAAATTAAATAAAGTATGTACAAAGTTTACATTGTGCCAGATAACAGCAGTCCTCGGCACATGAACAGACAGGTTGTTAAATAAGGGGAAAGGAGGGGGAAGGAAAAAAAAAAAAAAAAAAGTGACAAGGGGGTAAAAAAATACTGACGTTTCCCACCAATCCTCCAAACAAGTGTCCTCAAAAGTCCAAGAGATATGGCTCCTGAAAATTTTGTTGAAGTTCCTTTGCGAGCTTTGTTGGAGGTGAGAATTAGGGTCTCTTAAAAGCAAGTGTTCCTTGACAGGACAGGAAGGGAAAGAGGATGTCCAGTCGGTTCCAAAACCAGGTTTCAGCGATGAAGCCGCAGCAGACTTCTTGCCCAGAGTACTTGTACGCTGCCACTTGAACACCTCAAGTACTTTTGAACCTAAGGGAACCAGTATGTTGATCTATATCTTTGAAATGACTGGTGCAGAAAGGTGTGGTACGGGGAACAGAAAAAAATAAATAAAACAAACACCACAGAAACCAGAGATACAAACAGGACAGATAAAACTAAGGAGTTATTAGTCTGAACAAGGTCAACTGCTTCTTAAGGCACTTGATACAAATAGTAAAAAGCTTAAAATAAAATCCAAGAAGAGATGAAGAGGGTGGAGGAGGGAGAGGGAGGGCGTTGGGCAGCTGATGAGTGAAAACAGAAGTGGCGTGTGAGGGCACGCATTCTCGCCAAAATCAGCTCCGCCCTCATGAGCGTCTTTATCCCGTGTTGTCAGTACAACAGAGTCCATCTACTTTTCAGATGAAGTCTCAGGAGCAGTGATTTTGAATGACCACCTCTAAAGCATGCATGAACACACAAACACACGAGTAAGCACGCAGACCATTTCTCAAGGCAGGCGAAGTGGGGAGGGGATAAAAGATGAAAGGTATTCATTCTAAAAATAAAGTTTGGGGTGAAATAAATGAAACATACAGGTTGACGGGATGGATTCAAATAATTCTGACTGACGACCTGCAGGAAAGACAAAAAAAAAAAAAAAAAATCAAACAAAGCCAAAATGGTGAAAATATGTAAGTATAAACATGTTATAGACTAGTGTTAACCAACCCTGTTCCTGTAGATCGACTTTTTGTTTCTAGCAGAGCACCCTGTTCTACCACTTAGCAGCTCAAAAGATCTGAAGCAGGGGAATTTCGTGGCACTTGAGACTTGGCTCCAGAAATGTTTTTTTTTTTTTTTCAGAATTTTCTTGGGAGATGGATTAGTTAACATCCAAAAGTTTCCGAAAAATGTATTCTGGCTTCATGGATCAGTGCATGGCAATTACATACCATTGTCGATATCATGACCGACTGGCATCAACATAGGGAATTTGTTAAAATTCACATTTTTCATGTTAGTCATGCCAGGCTTTGGGACTTAGATGCATGCATTAACATTGTATAACAATTTTGTAAATGCTTATGGATGAAGCCAAGTCTTGATATTTGAAATTAAAATGGCATCTCTTAAAATATATGTAGAAGTCTCTCCAAAAGCAAATCAATCCATAATATTGATCAATACAAGTTTTAGCGGTAATACGGTAAATTGATATTTATATAGAGCGACAGGTGCGTCATGTCCGTAACATTTCGCCCTGCCCTGTCCGTAATGCACAATGACACCCCTGTCAAATACATATATTCAGAAATTATGAAAATTCCTGAATGATAAAAAGGTATTCAGCAAAAGTATTGTCCAGAACACTTCAAATCATTTAAAATATTAACCACTAGAGGGTCTAAAGAGCCTGAATTGCTCAACTGGATCTGCATGAACATTAACAAATAATTAAAATTACAGAAACATAATCTACTGCAGCATACAATTAACAAGG
This sequence comes from Gymnothorax reevesii, assembly GCA_029721435.1. Lineage (NCBI taxonomy): Eukaryota > Metazoa > Chordata > Actinopteri > Anguilliformes > Muraenidae > Gymnothorax > Gymnothorax reevesii. The sequence goes on from CM056578.1 coordinate 37,037,272, forward strand.
TACAGGATCTTAATGAAATACCAAAAAACATTATTACGATTCCAACCTTATCCCATAATTTCACAAAATCGATTAATAAATGGAAAAGAAATAAGTTTGATTTAAATGGAAATTCCAGGGGATTATCATTTCAAGAATCTAATGAGCAAATTAAATGTGAAGGTTTGGTGCTATGGTGAAATACCAGAAAAAAAAAAAAGAAAAAAAAAAAAAGCAAAGTCGTCAATAGGGCCCGACCGATTTCTGGGCCAGCCGATATAATCAGCTGATTATAGCCCTTTTCAAAATAATCATCAGTGGCTGGAGTTCTGCCGATTAAACGCCGATATATTCTTAATTTCTCATAAAACAGTTTACACTAATGAGGACTCTTGGACTGAAAGGCAGATGTGACAAGATGGAGTTCATAATTCATTGATTTATTTACATTTTAAAATTCGGTTATTTATTTGATTTTGCAGAAATTTATTGCAGTTTTGCACATTTTGTACTTGACAGTTCTTTGTTCTTGAAAGTTGTAGAGTCAAAAAATAAAGGAGGCTTGTGAAAAGAACGTTACCTTAGTGTTTTTGCTGCTCTCCTCTCACAATTACCTGTTTACAACTTTTTTAAAAGTTGTTCTACCTGTATTATAACCTACCTCTAATTTGCCGCAACAAATGGTACAAGACCAGATGTATTTCATAACTCATTTATAGACTGACTCTTTAAGGTTATAATTTCCTAGAGGATTAATGCTTTTTTGCATGTTTTTGTGCTTAAATTCCTCTCTGTTGTAACGTTGTAAGGAAAAAAGTATTGTAAAACAGTAAAATGTTCTGCCTGTATTTCATATCTTTGTTTTTGAAAGCGTTAAAGCTGGAGTACGCAATCTTGGAACAGAAAGCAAGATTTGAATGTAGCTTCATCTCGAAAACCACCCCCTCCCCTCAAGTCTCTGACCAAAGCCGCGCCCCCTGATTCACATGCACGGGCACGAGTCTCGCATCCCGTTACTTGGATGCAGTGTCCTATGCCTGAATCGTCAGCGGAGCTGTGTGAACGCTAGGTGCAAACACAGCAAAATATCTACATTTTACCATCAATAAGTATCCTATGAATGTGGCCTCAGGTCAAAGACCAAACCAGTACCACTACCTGGGCATGTTAGAAATAGAGCTACAGCATATTATGTATAAAACACAGCTAGCCACTGAGCTAGCCTTAGCACTGGAAACAAGCGAACATCAGCCATGAGCGCAACATTTATAACATGAGATATTCTCAACGGAGTGTTACTGTAACCATTGACATCTCACATATGAAGCTCCATGGCATTTCAGAATGTTTGTTAACAATATGCGCCAAGATACTTCCGGGTGGCAGAACGCGAGTGGCTTCCCACTGACCTGAAGAGACCCAGCCGGGAAAGCCTGTCTTATTAATTTAAGTTTGGGGTTTATGACTTGATATTTTGTAAATTGTGATGAGAAATGATGACTGTTAAATATGAAAACATAGGTTTTGTAACTAGAAAGTACATCTGTGGTGCTACGATGTATCTACCAGCCACCCACTTGAGTTAGCAACCAACTACTGACGAAGTTATTGCAATGAGCCGAGCTTGCAACGCCTATCGGCGGCAAGTGTAGCCTGCTTTTTCCCTATGGCTTTTGCAGCTAATGTGACAGCAGAGCCCCTGGTGTCAGCATTCCCTGGTGACAGTCAGCGACAACAACATCCGCCGAGTAAAAAGCACATAACCGTTTATTTTTAACAATATTAAAATTGTAAGAAAGGTGAACAAAACATTTCAGTGGAACAATTTATAAGTAGACAAGAACGCAACTGTCTCAAACTACAGATTCAGCTTACCGTGTGCTCGCATTCTTGGAAATTTGTACTCCCATTCTCAATTTCAAGTTTGAACTCACAAATAAGGTAGTATGTGAGAAATGGCAGTGCTTATGCTGGCTAGCGTTTGTCCAGCTGTAAAGAAACACCCACAACTGGGCAACGCAGCTGATTGAATTGCGTGTGCAGGAGAAATGATAGTCATTGTCAGTCACTCCTCCTGGCTCTGATTGGTTGTTTTGTCCCGGTCGCGGTGAAATCTTGCAAAAGGAATTAGAAGCACTAGATAAAGCCAGAGGATTCTGATTTTCTCAAAGATCATCTGACTCGCATCCCACTGTCAGGTCATAGTAACAGTTTTAACAAATATGACAAAAAGTGATTTTTTTGAAAAATTGCAAACTCCAGCTTTAAGGGACCAAAAAAGAAGTTTTCGTTCAAATATATATATATTAATTAATCAGCTGATTAATCGGTTATCAGAATTTTTTTTTTTTTGCCAAATATCGGAATCGGCCTCATTTGACATTTCAAGGCCAATAACTCCTACAAGGAGGCATTGTATGATTTTGATCCTATGGAGGCTTTTTTAGAGTTTCATCTGCTGATCATTTTGAAGTAAAGTTTTTTTCTCTAGCAGCTTTATTTCCTTCCCCTGTGTTCCATTTTTAGTAACAGCAGCCATGTTATTCAAACAGCGGGCAGAATCAACAATTTGTAGACATCCTATCGATGCTTGTGGCCAATTTTAGTCTGGATCTGTTCAGTAGTTTCAGAGGAGAAGAAGATTTGACGCCAAGTGATGGCAATAGCTCACCTGGTGAGCTAAAAAGGGCGCCCCGCACCAATAAAGCGTGTTTAGTGTGAACGGTCCCTTAAACGAGTTATCCAGCAAGCTATTCACTTCAGGCCATAATACAAACTTGAGGGTGATGCAGGTTTTACAAAGTGCAGTTAGCCAGCAAGCACCTTTCCTGACTTCGTAAACAGGTCTTAGGCCTTGAAGCCCATAAAATGTTGTACATGATGAGTAAATAAGTAAAGAGCAGAAATCGTGTGCAGCCATAGACGCGTTAATAGCTACTAGTTAATAACTACTACAGTAAGTGACATGGCATTCAGTAACTGTACCTTAGGGGAGCTCACAGCTTGGGGGGCTCCTCTCCAGTCTCGCTGTGGTACTCTGCCACATACAGGCTTTTATCGATGCTGCCCGGGATGGGCTTTATCTCGGTGCCCAGCTGCTCCTCGATACCCTTCAGGTTGAAGCGGTCATCATAGGTTATCAGATTAATGGCCAGGCCAAGGTGACCAAAGCGTCCTGCGATTAAGAGCACAGGGAGACCCAATAAAACACAAAAAATACAATGAGCCGCATAATGATGGGACTGAGTGTTGACCCAATGAAAGATGAGGGAGAACACCAAAGCCAGATGAGACTGACAGTACAGGCTCAGATTAATTACTGACCACATGAAAACCAAAGGCCATCACCACTGTGGCACCAAAATTGACATAAATCTAAAACAAGAAAAAAAATTGTATCCATGGGACATGTACGTCCCCACTACTGTTATTTTAAGTTCTTCAAGTTGAACAAGCAAGAAACACTGATCACACGCCACAGGACAGCGGATATCTGGCCTGGAAACAAAACGTAGGGGAGGGACGGGCAGACAGACGGATGGATAGATGGAAGCATAAACAGGCACATTTACGCAAAAATAGAGCCATTTATTACATTTCATTGAGAAATATTGATTGATTCAGGAGAGCTGGCTGGGAAATGTAGCATGACATACGGACGGATGGACGGACATACTGAAGGATGACGCTCATTCTTGCATCCCCATCCACTTGGTGGTGGGGCGTAATAAAACAAGGGGTATACACTTTTACAGTCCCTGTGAGACGTGAGCAAGCACTATAAATTCTGTTAATTGGTTTTTGAGAAGTGGTTACACAACATCCCCCATCAGGTGGGACAGATGCAGAAGGGTAAACCTATATTCCCTAACTTACATCAATCAGCCATAACATCATGGGCACCGCCCAAATTTTTTTAGGTCGCCATTCTGCCACTAAAACAGCCCATATCTCTCAAGGCATGGACTCCACTAAACCTGTGAAGATGCGCTGTGGTATCTGGTACCAGGACTTTGGCAGCAGATCCTTTAAGTCCTGCTAGTTGTATGCTGGGGCCTCCATGGATCGGACTTGTTCATCCAGCACATCCCATAGATGCTCCATTGGAAGGAGATGTGGGGAATTAATGTTACAGCTGTTTGGTGTATAAAACCCATATAAAATTCATCGTTTTCGTGTAAATCAACAGTCAATAGCCGAAAATTGAGCCAAAGTTCTTGTTGAACAAAATTAACCCTGGAGAACCCACAGGGTCAAATTTGACCTCACCTAATTAGCCCCTACCCTACATTAGCAGATGTTAATCTTTATGCCAAGTAATATTTTTCTTGAGGAAAAATGATGTCTGGGGTTCACCAGGGTTAAGTGTAGCAAGTACTTCGGCTTTATATTATTTGAGGTAATAGTGGCAGTCAAAAAGGGAAAAAAAAAAAAAAAAAACCCAAACCAACCATCAAATATTTATAGGTTCTGATGCAAGCCATGGGTCACTACATCCAAAACCTAGGAAATAACAGGCTTATTCACCATCTCAACCTTGAAGAAATCTTTAAATTCGTAGGTTTACACGAGACGTGCAGCCAAAATGTGCAGCGTACCAGATCGACCAATGCGATGGAGGTATGTCTCTGCCAACTTGGGGAAATCAAAGTTGATCACCACGTTCACAGCTTGGATGTCAATGCCTCTGGTGAAAAGATCTGTACAAACGCAAAAACAGTCATCGCACAAAAGTGTTAAAAAAGCAGCAAAGAACCGGGTTCACAAGTATTTTTAGACAGTACTTTCTAATAAGGTAATGCAAAACACTACACATGCCCAGGGGGAAAAAAAAAAAAAGGTGTGCCATAAAATATTACACTTAAGGTAATATTGTGATATGAATCAATTCATCCCATTTATTTTTCAATTACACAATATGCTGGCGTCAGTAAGGACAAGAGTTGACCAAACATGGCCGTTAGGACATTTGATGCTGCGCAGGTCGTTCATTTTGTAGTATTTGTTTTGATAAGTTGTTCATTAAGGAGCAAAAAAAAAAAAACCAAAAGGAAGAGTTGGTGGTAAGTTTATCCATGCTATTCAATCACATTGGTACTCGTGGTGTTAAATGCGTCGGGAAGGACATTTCCATTGACTGAAAATTACAATGTGCATTTTTAGTGCGATAACGGCAAGGTCATTCCATCAAGCTTCTAAATTCTCCAATTAAATTGGAGAACATGTCACCATTGTTAAAAAATATCTATGTTTTTTCAACTTGACAGAAATAGACCTACCTTGACCATAAAATTAAAATTAGGAAAATTAGACCGTAAAATGAAACATTGAGAAGGTAAAGTTGCGTTATTCTGTGCTCAGAGCAGGTGTTTCCATCCCGTTTTCAGATTTTCTCCTCCAAGAATAGATTATGTTATAGGAATGAATACAATCATGTTATGTGCACCACAATTTAACAAAGCAACTATATATGAAACATGCTCAAGACTGAAAATGCCCATGTCATTATACGTGAGGGACATGACAATAGGTTGCCGACAATGAAAATGGCAAAAATTGTAGCGACTCAGCCTGAAGTTAAAGGATTCAAAGCAAAAGCTGAAATGTGGCAATTTCCATATTAACGGAAAGCTTAGAAGGCAAAGAAAGCAATTCAATGTCATTGTCACATTTTCGATTCGAGAAAATGGAAACACGCACGAAACGACAATACTTTATTGAGCATGAATACTTGCGTTGTGCTACGAAAGAGGCCCATTTTGGGTGATGTCACGTACAGGTTTTGCGAGCTCTGCTCTATTACATGTCAACAGAAATACTGTCTCTCTCTAAGCTTTATACAGTGCTCAAAATAAATAAAGGGAAGACTTAAACGACACAATGTAACTCCAAGTCAATCACACTTCTGTGAAATCAAACTGTCCACTTAGGAAGCAATACTGACTGACAATCAATTTCACATGCTGTTGTGCAAATGGAATAGAGAACAAGTGGAAATTATAGGCAATTAGCAAGACACCCTCAATAAAGGAGTGGTTCTGCAGGTGGTGACCACAGACCACTTCTCAGTTCCTATGCTTTCTGGCTGATGTTTTGGTCACTTGAATGCTGGCACTGCTTTCATTCTAGTGGTAGCGTGAGACGGACTCCACAACCCACACAAGTGGCTCAGGTAGTGCAGATCATCCAGGATGGCACATCAATGCGAGCTGTGGCAAGAATGTTTGCTGTCTGTTCGCGTAGTGTCCAGAGCATGGAGGCGCTACCAGGAGATAGGCTAGTACATCAGGAGATGTGGAGGAAGCCGTAGGAGGGCAACAACCCAGCAGCAGGATCGCTACCTCCGCCTTTGTGCAAGGAGGAACAGGAGGAGCACTGCCAGAGCCCTGCAAAATGACCTCCAGCAGGCCACAAATGTGCATGTGTCTGCTCAAACAATCAGAAACAGACTCCATGAGGATGGTATGAGGGCCCGATGTCCACAGGTGGGGGTTGTGCTTACAGCCCAACACCGTGCAGGACGTTTGGCATTTGCAAGAGAACACCAAGATTGGCAAATTTGCCACTGGCGCCCTGTGGTCTTCACAGATGAAAGCTGGTTCACACTGAGCATGTGACAGATGTGACAGAGTCTGGAGACGCTGTGGAGAACCTTCTGCTGCCTGCAACATCCTCCAGCATGACCGGTTTGGCAGTGGGTCAGTAATGGTGTGGGGTGGCATTTCTTTGGGGGGCCGCACAGCTCTCCATGTGCTCGCCAGAGGTAGCCTGACTGCCATTAGGTACCAAGATGAGATCCTCAGACCCCTTGAGACCATATGCGGTGTGGTTGGCCCTGGGTTCCTCCTAATGCAAGACAATGCTGGACCTCATGTGGCTGGAGTGTGTCAGCAGTTCCTGCAAGATGAAGGCATTGATGCTATGGACTGGCCCGCCCGTTCCCCAGACCTGACTCCAATTGAGCACATCTGGGAGATCAAGTCTCGCTCCATCCACCAACGCCATGTTGCACCACAGACTGTCCAGGAGTCGCCGGATGCTTTAGTCCAGGTCTGGGAGGAGATCCCGCAGGAGACCATCCGCCACCTCATCAGGAGCATGCCCAGGCGTTGTAGGGAGGTCATACAGGCATGTGGAGGCCACCCACACACACCTGAGCCTCATTTTGACTTGTTTGAAGGACATTACAAAGTTGGATCAGCCTGTAGTGTGTTTTTCCACTTTAATTTTGAGTGTGACTCCAAATCCAGACCTTCATGGGTTAATACATTTGATTTCCATTGATAATTTTTGTGTGATTTTGTTGTCGGCACATTCAACTATTTAAAGAACAAAGTTTTTATTAAGAATATTTCATTCATTCAGATCTAGGATGTGTTATTAGTGTTCTCTTTATTTTTTTGAGCAGTGTATTTTGTTAAAGGTTCAAACTGAGTCGTATTTTACTTGAGATGGATAAATTATAATGGAGAAACATTTATCTGTCTAAAAAAAAAAAATCTCATTTTTCCATATAGGCCTAGTCCATTGAAGATTAACATGGACATATAAACGATCTGAGGGAAATTGTGTAAACACAGGGAAGGCAGGGTTTCCTCCAGGATTTTTGTTAAACTGTGGCGGAGGCCTTCAGCGTCGGGTCAAAACTCAGCATTTTCAGGTGTGGCCAGTTTTCATTACTCAGCACGTAGGTGATGTAATAATTGAAGTTGATGTACGCTGAGGTTTATCAGTTTCACATGCATCACGGTGGATTTCACATATATAAAAACCGATTATGACTCCGGAATTGGAATTAAATAATCATGAAGATACAAATAGGTAGAGCAAGATGTGCTCACAGCAAACAGAAGTTAACATTGTAGTTTATCATTTTGCAAAGTGAACAAAATATTTTTTCTCTAATTCTTGCACACACTGCATAAATAACAAAGCAGTGCGTTTTACTGCTGATGGCTAATTTTTACTCATTGGAAAACGTGTTCATCACGCAACATGATTGACAACAGGTCAAGAATTACTAGAGCTCATTTTAACTAACAGTGAGAACTGGCGACACGTGATTGTCCTTCGAATTTTTGGAGTTTGTGAAGTCATTTTACATAGGTGGGGCGGCCTTTATTTTGCCGTGGCGGTGCGCCACGATCAATTAAATGTAGCGTTAACCCTGGGGGAAGGACTGATAATTTATTATGATATTTTTTCGATGTGTAGACTCGATAAGACGGATGACAAAACAAAGATTTTTAGAATGTATTCTCCTTCTCAACTTGCGCATGAATACATAAATGCAGCTGCTTGTCGTCAGATCTTTCTATTTCGTATACTGTAACTATCTAACGTGATTAGAGGTTTTGTTTTGATCATCATAGAAGAGGAAGGACCAGAAGTTGAAGAAAGAACCATGGGAACAGATACAACAACTATACAAAAGCAATTAAGACCTGAAATTGAGCTTTAGTGCATGAGAAGTACAGGCGGACAATTCAGGCTGCTTTTGTGGTATTGGGTGGAGATATTTTAGGGGTACGACTTTGTTCTAAATGGCATCGAGCTCGTCACTCGATATTTCTATGTCAGTCAATCACTGTTATGAGAGTCCACTTGATCGTGTTCATAAAATACTATCTTTTTAGTAGCCCAGCTTTAGCTTATCCAACCTTCCTCGGAATGGTAGCATAACTCCAGTAAAAACATAATTTTCTTTCTATACTAGACAAAGTGTGGAAAAAAAAAACAAACAAAAAAAAAAATTAGACAAAGTGTACGTGTATAGCGTATAGCCAGTGCGGTGACCGGACTTTTTGCAGCACGGAACGAACCAAAATAAGCAGCAAAACTAATACGCGTCGATGAAAGAATTTCATGGGATTTAAAACTACGAACTACTGTGACTCGTCAGGGTTTAAAAACAAAACTGAATTCAGTTTTCAGTGTGTTCTCTGTATTATAACTGTGGAACATCTGGATACTTTAAGTATACAAACCGTATGTGAATTCACGGAAAATGAGCAACATTTGGAAAGTGAATATCAAGTCGCATTAAACTTTTCTCTTGTTATATGAGTGAATACCTTCAACCTGACATGAAATTGCCATAACGAACCAATTTTACAGGTACTTATATTCACTGAATCCCTACTTTAATGGTTTAGTAAGTTTTAAAGCAACAAGATTATAATTATGGTATAATAGGAGAGATGTGAGTATAAAGAACTGCTTGGGTGAAAAGGCCCAATATACTTCATTTTGACTTCGGAAATGTTGGAAAAATAGTGTAATACTGTTAAAATTAATCTCAGTGACTTTTGAGCTCTCATTTCTCGGTTTATGTTCAATGCTTTTCATCAATTGTTTCCAAACATAAAACTCAAGGCATGAGAGCTTTTTAGGTGGTCTGTTTTTTCATGTTCGTGAATATCAAACTCATTTTGCAATAGACAATTCTCTGAATCAATTTTCTAACAAGCAGTGTTATGGGAAGGATACTGCAAAATGAGTCCTTCAGATGTTATGTAATTAAAATGCTTCAACTTTGCTCAAATGTGCCATTATTTGCGCATTACCATTGGGTTCAATCCATTTATCAAAAGCACACCTCACTTTACAAAAACATGATGAAAATCTTTAAATCGACAAGAGTTTCACAGTACATAAATTTACCCATTTTTAAACATTTACCTTCTTAGGTGTAATTTTCTTTAACCCTTTTTGGATAGCACAGCAATCAGCAAAGAAAACCATAGCAGTGTGCAGGTCTAACAATTGAAAATCTAAAACCAAAAAGATTAATTTTATCTGTATGCCCCAAGTGGGCATGGCGATTGAGTCGGACAGCAATTCATGTCAAAACAAATAATGCTCATTCTACAGCTGACGGTTCTTTTTACTGACATCCTGACATTTGTCAAAACAAAAGTTAGTTAATAAAAAATGAATACGAGTCGGTGGCAACTGACAGGATTCAAGCACTTAGCTGCCCAAAGAATGCCATAGAATTGAACAGTCCCATGCACTCCATCCAGAGGCAGCAAAATTTGAGCAAATTTTCCATCTCTCTGTTAAAGCATGTTAAGCATTCTCCAAAAATTCTTCCAGTATGGAAGTCTAATATGGCAGAATTTGAGCAACTGTATCAAACAAACTTGTTGAAATCATAGTACGAGTCCGATAAATTGCTGTAGCACCTCCTAAATTTCTAAGGCTGCCCCCTACTAAAACAAATCTTGGTCAAACAGCAGTCTGCCATTTTTTCCAATTGGTAAAAATTTTTAGACTCTGTTCAGAGTCTCCTCTTCCTGCTGCTGCAGCAGATTCAACTCTTGTACTGAAAGGAGAATTCTGGTGTGAAATTGACTTGGGGTGTATTGAAACATGATAACAAGTACTAACTTTTGTCAAATACTCCACCTCCGTACGCACGGAACATTTTGAAATACATGGCTTTTTAGCCAAAGCTCCCAATAGGCTTGCAATGGTAGTGAATTGGGCATAGCATTGCCATGCAAAGAAATCGCAATTTTTTTCATCATTAACAAGGCTCAAAGTAGCTCCTCACATCATTGGTAGAATTCCGAGGGCCCTGAAATTTAAAACGAGGCACTGACAACTTTGAAAATGCGCAGGTAGTTTATTAAAAAAGACTTTATGCAGACAGTACCTTGAGGTAGTTTCCAGTCGCCTCCATCTTGAGTCACGATAAGTCTATTGACGAGCACGAACGAATAGGAAGGATAGGGGAACAGATTGCAATCTATTTGTACGTGCTCATCAATCCACTTATCGTGACTCAAGATGGAGGCGACTGGAAACTACCTCAAGGTACTGTTTGCATAAACAGTATTTTTTAATAAAGTACCTGAGCATTTTCAAAGTTCTCAGTGCCTCGTTTTAAATGTCAGGGCCCACGGAATTCTATCGATGAAGTGTGGAGCTACTTTGAGCCTTGTTAAATGATGAAAAAAATAGTGATTTCTTTGCATGGCAACGTTATGCCCAATTCACTACCATTGTAAGCCTGTTGGGAGCTTCGGCTAAAAAGCCATGCATTTCAAAATGCTGCGTGCGTACGGAGGTTGGGCATTTCACTAAAGTTAGTACTCGTTATCTTGTTTCAATACACCCCAAGTCAAAGGAGAATTTCGGTGTGAATTTAAGTTGAAGCAGGACCACATAATAGGCTGATACCTTTATTTGACCAAACCACAATTCTATTACGTACATCATGTTAAATTCAATAAACCTGGTTGGTCTCATCGGGTTTTAAAATTTATGCAGCAGTGATATTCTACCTTATCAGCTAGCAGAACATATATGCGGCAGTGAGATTTCGCCGCATGGAGAATTCAACGCGTATGCACGCGTGTGGTATCAAAGCCTTCGTAAGCCTCATCATCTTACCAGCAATGTGGCCCGTCATCAGGCAGTCAGTAATGCTGATACTACAACAGCAAGGATGTTCATTAGCAATAAAGCCTACAGACATCTTAACCCAAGAGGCTTTAATGCCAGTTAAATCAAGAGAACATAAGCAAAATAATCTACAGGTCAACGGTTATTGGCCAAAGGCAGTGTGACTTGCAAAAGAACTCAAATCTAAACCAAAACAATTTCTGCAAACCAAGTAGTGGACATCCATAAGAACTTGAATGCCAAAATGGGATGTCATCTTATGTAATTTTTCCTGTGCAGATGGTGGACAAAACCAATCATAAGAAAACAATAGGACAGGGGTGTAAGAACCCCTAGCTGGCAAGAATTGGAAAAAAAATCAAATTGGAATTACCGGTGCTGACAAGATTTCTGCAGAGGCCATTTCTGAAATCATGGAACACCCGGTTACGATGCTCCTGAAAACCAATGAAAACACAAATGCATTTGGATGGACTTCACTGGATGAAAAAGTCTACCCAGACAGCCAATAATCACAGCCTCTTACTGACCTGTCTCATTTTTGCATGGATGTAGAAGCAAGAGTAGCCCAGCTGGGAGATCTTCTTGGCCAGCAGCTCCACTCGTTGGAATGAGTTGCAGAAAATTATTGACTGATTAATCTGAAGCTGCAGAGAACATTCGCCATGTAAAGGTTTCATCATAAAGCCAGAAACAGACTATGAATAGTCCCTTTAAGTCAATAACTCGCCAAGCGGGTGCACGCACACACACAGAAAACATGTTCATGGGCACAAATTTACTGCAAAGTGAAATCACAAATTGCCCACATATAACCGACCAAACTGTTTTTAAACTGTAATATATGATAGATAAAGTGCCAAAGGGAATACTGTCGCTTGTGTGAAAGTGAGGCATGTTTTCCAACAAGAGCCACACAGAAGAAAGCAAGAACTTGTTTCTTCAGGGTTTACAGGAAACAGTCTGATTGGGCACACAAGGAAAGCAGCCACACATGTCACAACCAAAATGGCTGCCATGATGATTCAATAAAGCTGTATGGAAGCGGTCTGGCCCAAGCCTCACTCGGTCGCAGCTGAACTCACCCGTGAGAAGAGCGTGTTAAGGCAGTGGACCTTCTGTTTCTCAGTCACATAGGCGTAATACTGGGTGACGCCCTTGAGAGTGAGCTCCTCCATCAGGTTAATCTCATACGGTTTCTGCAGATGGGAATTCTGCAGGGGAAGAGTGGACACTGGCATTACTGTTAACATCCTTTAGACTGCATCCTAATGATTCTGACTGCGTACAGGAGGAAGCCCATTAGAGTCCATGTGATCCGCTTGCAGGCGTTCAAGTGGAGGAAGGGGGGGGCAGGGCAGAGAGAAAGAGATGGAGTGAGAGACAAAAAAAACCCACAGGAAGGGAAAATTTCTTTGTTTAATTTCCCTGAACAAGGTATCCACAGGCATCCTTCGAAGGCTCTGGTCCAATATTATTAGCCTGAAGAATGCCAGGTAAAAATCTAAATTAACTTCGCTCAGGGCTGCCTTTTGCCAGTAAACTTCTAGAAGGAGTAGCAACTTCAAAAACTTCCACGTTTTTTCAATCCCACAGTTCGTGTTCATGCTGTTCCCCATCATGGAAACGCACATCAGAATAGAGAAGGAAGCAAACACACAAACCTGCTTGCGTCCCGTGGATCCGGTTTGTAAGGGTGCTGAAATATGAACAAAATAAAGAAAACTAACACAAGCGCTTCCGCCATTTGAGGCTGTTTATTGTCCGACCACTGTGAAACGTTCCCTCATTTATAGTTATGCTACTTTACACCCCTGTTATAAAGCAGATATAAGTTGAGATGCTATACAGAGTGAACAAGCGATTCCACAACATTGAGGTATCTAAGCATACTGCCGCTGTTGAGAACAAAAGTTCTGTTTTCTATTGCCTGCTGAAGTAAATGGCTCTGGGTAAAGTTCAAGCCATTGTATTATTCGTGAGCCTACAGCACAACCTCTTGGCACAATTTTAATAACGGTTTTGGTCCTGCATTCATCATACAAAATATAACTTCTTATGGGTTTGCTTTCTTTCCGTATTGAAATCACAGACCGCATAAAAATTGAAATACTAAAGCGGAGGCTTGATGCTTCAGACCATACGTTGTATGAACTTGAGCAGATATCATACTTCCCACATATATTACAAAAACAATGATGGGATTATCCCGTTTCTCGATGTGTATTAATACTTGTCATATTTAACACAGCATATGCACAGTTATTTCCGCTACAACATAAGATGGAAGTCAGCAGAAAAAATTTGTGTTTCACTTTTAAAGGAGACCCATTATGCTACATTTCCAAATTTATAATTTGATCTTGGACTCCCCAAGAGTACTCCTGTTCGTTCAAAGTCCAAAAAAGGGTCTTTATTTAGCTCGTACTGCCATCCTCAAAAAAACCCCATTTGTAGTCCATTATAGTCCTTGCCTCAAATGCCTCTGAGGCGGCTCTTCCGCTATGGCCCCCGCTCCCCGTATGCCCATTTTCTTCTTCCTGGCAAGCTCTGTGGAGGGCGGATCTGGGCGGGACGAGGCAGCAGAACACAGTTTTCCTGCTCCGCCTCCCCAGAGTGAAACTGAGACGCGTCTGCCATCTGAGAAGGAATCGACTGGCAAATTCCGCAATCAAACGCAGTACACGTGTATAGATCTAATGAAAAGAACTTGTTCTAATAAATGCAACGGCGAAAGTGGAGGATGCAGTGCGAAAGTCTGACAGCTCAAGCTCGAATTTGCTGTCTACCTACAGCTACTATGGTGAGTACACCGGTGTTTCTACTCTATAGCTAGAATTGAGGGAAAGCTAGAATCCACCCCATATTAGACACATTTGTAGAACGGGTCGACCGGACCCGTAGAAGTGTGGACCGGAGACCGTAGTAATCTTGTGGGTCTGAGTTTAGAGGGACACTGAGGAGCAGCAAAAGTGGACCTACAACTTATGAACTGCTTCTGTGTGTATTGTAAGGACCTGCTGGTTTGTGTGCATAACTGTGGTGCGTCGTTAGCATGGAGTAACCTACAGCTTCTGCGCTGATATACGACAAAGGGGCGAAAGCTCCAGGCTAAACGGCCCTTTCGGAAATTGCCCGTGGTAATGGTTCACTTATTGCATCGGAATGACCAGCGTTTGCTCGCGAAAAATGGGAGCCATAAACCGCTTTCACACCGGAAAAAAACAAATTTTTTGCGAGACAGATTACATTCAAAGACAATGCATTGACTTTGTAATCTGTCGTGCGAAAAATTTGTTTCGCTTTGGCCGTGGCTGTTTGCTACGCTACCCACTGATTTCTGGTGGCTTTGTCTTTTGGAAGAGAAATAGGTGCCTTTCTTCGACCAAAAGTAAACAGACAAGCAGCTTTGGGAGAGATACTGACAAAACTGCACCTCAAATGATCTGCGCTTCTTCTTTTGTATTTCCAAAAGTGTTGACTCTACTAAGGCATAGTATGACCTGCGGTTGTGCCTGCTAGAATAGTTTCTGGTGTGGGCAGGTCCAGCGCAGTGATTGGGTCTGGCTAGGCCTGTATTAATTGGACGGCACAACCTGATGTCAGGTTTTGCCCAGTTCTCGGGAAGATCTCGGGAGGAGCTGTTCAGAGAGGAAATCACGTTCACGAAATCACGTTCTTGGATTATGGCAAAACCCCTGTATCTTATGTGTAGAAACTTTTCAGGAGGTTGAGTATGGACATCCAACATAACAATATTGCCTATATGTATTAAAAGAAGGATCAGCATAATAGGTCCCCTTTAATGCACGCTATTATACCAGTCTCAAACCAGGAGGTGACAAGGACGGAGACGTCTGCTGCACAGTGAAATAGAATTTGAAGGTAAAATATATATACAAATTTATATATACATAGATCTAGGCCCAAAAAATACTGAACCCTACATGAATTTCCATAACTGGTCCTCCAAGAGTTGATTATCATTTTAAAGATGAATGTTTTTACTCTTTTTCTTGTTTACTGCCCACTAGGGCTGGGCGATTAATGTATCGCAATCATTTTTAAGCGCAATAAAACTAACTGCCTCACTGGGGCAGACAGACGAGGTTGATTATTACCTTTTCAATGCCACACACCCGTAATTCAGTGTTGAACAAACAGAGGCCATTTGAAATTCTTCCAGGAGGAAAAGTGCAATTTTTTGTCAACAAGAATAATATACAGTAATTAATTTCATATATGGCGGGTATTAGGACTCTTTCCAGACCATAGAACTGGAGGATTATTTGCTCAAAAGTTTCCATTCTGTCTTTTGCCACTTTCTTCCCTCTTATCCACCAGCTTTCCTGTTTGCCTATTTTGTTTTTACCAGAGTTGTATTGTGAGATAGCGAAGGGTTCGCTGGCAAACTTTACATTTGGCTAGCAAACTAAATACTTACAGATGAACTCCAAAGTTAGTTTGCAAATTATGGCCATTCTATTTTTATTGACTTCTATGCACCACATATAACTTTTAGCAAGCTAGGCTAGCAAGCGAAGCATCGTTTACCAGCTTACTAGAATGCCTTTATGCCAACTTAGCTAGATATATTTGGAGCATGTGAATGCTAGCTAGCTAACTAACTAAATGGCAAAGTTATATGAATTCACCACTGTTATCCATTTATTTCTATGCATCACATGTAAGGTCGTTCTCACACGCGAACAGTTTCTGCACGCTAGCAAGGTTTCATTTGTCGTGCTGATTGACGTCTTTGCGTGCGAGCACCATCTTCCTCTACAGTGGTATTGGCAGTTGACTCAAGAATTAGCAACACCTAATGGCACCTATATGCTTTTGTTTCACGGGATAAGCGATAACTGAAGTGGATGTAAATACATAATAAAAATGCAACGATGAGAGATGAATTCAGAGGTCTGCTAAATATTTATTCAGATAATTGACATTCTTTCAGTCTCACACCGTAGCTTTGTTAGGTCCGTCTGTTTCTAATTATCTCGTCTAAATCATTAAAGGCACGTCTTGGTTTTGATTAGTCAGCTGGCTGAATAAATGGCTTGATTGCATGTTAGGCAAAGTACATGGGAATTGATTTAAGGTAAGCTAACTAGAAATGGTTTTTACACGTAAAAACAGATGTCTCCCCCTTCCCCCATTTCACATTTTAGAGTTATGGTCCGGAAACGAGTCCCACCCTTCAATATGCCTAAATCCAAATTGTTGCCATGGAAACAGAAAAAAATATTAAAGCTACAAGTAGCGTTGGACAGGTCCTCGCCCTCCCGCGCATGTCGAAACGGAGGCAAGACGCGTTCGAGCACCGTTGAGCATTGTCATTCGTTGGACAGCACGAGACTGAGGAAAATGTTTTATGTTGAGTTGAGTGCAAACCCCTTTACTGAAAGAGATTTTTCTTGAGTGTAATGGAGCTATGACCCATGCGACCTGGTCAAACTTTCTGAAGCAGATTTTATCACTGCTGTGTATTGTGCAATTTTCCCCCATTCATGAACTTAGTGAAGGGAGATGAGCCATGTGATCCTACTGCCACCCGGTGGTCAGAATGTGTAGCAGCACAAAGAAAAACACTGAAAATCAATAATAATCAAGAAATTAATAAATGCTTCTTCCAGGTAAATGCTAGAAAGCTGAAATTTCGGGAGCATGTTCACTGAAGAAAGACAAAAGTTTTATACACTGCAAATTATGGTGAATTCAGAAGTGCGTCACTCTATATTTTTCAAAATATGAATATTCATATTTATGAATATTCATGAATATCAATTGTAAATGGTACCACACTTGGCAGTTTGTTTAGCGACATGGAGATTATGAATTATACCAAAGGACATTTTGATACGATGAACAGTTTGTCCACAGCAATTATGTATATCTTACTGTGCAGTGTATTATGTACGTAAAAAATTTAATTTCAAAAAGTCTCGAATGGATTTTCATGAAATTGTGTGACAGTACAGGGCATGGTACAGCAATGATGAGTGATTTATTTTCAGAATTTTATGACATTGCTACAGGCTGTGGTGAAAGCAAAAGTCCCATTTTGGCGTATTTAGGTGGTGCTAGAGAGCCATTTTGTCTCTTTGGTGGAGAATTTTCAGATTGTGAAAATATTTGAAGCCATGTAGAAATGACTGCAAAATTTGGTTAGTTTTTGAGCATGTTTAAGGGGTGAAATGAAGGTTGGAAATTGCCTAGGCATCGAAAAAAGGCAGTGAAAGTGGCTGGGGACCCCATCTTTGGGACGCCTCATAAAATCCGAACCATTAGACTTTTGAAAAAGTTGTACAGTAGTTTTCATCAGCAGAGTGTGCTTTGTCATCTATTAGCATTTGGGGTCGATATGATGAAAGCCCTTAAAGGAGTTCACGTTCGTTCGAGGGCAAATTTTGGCGAAATTTAGGGGGTAAAGGAAATTGAGATATGCAAATTGCGGACTTCCTGTTCGATTTAGGTAATGGGTGTTGATTGTAAATTTTTAGGCCTTGATGAGATGAACAATATAGTGTTGGTTCCATCTCTCTATGACTTTCCTACTGGTCGTGGTGGCCAGTAGGAAATGAAATGTTTCTTGGTGGCGCTAGAGAGCCATTTAAATTCAAAAGCAGTTCAAACCCTCAAAAGGCACATCTACATTTCATGGAGAGACACTATGAAATTTGGTGAGAATCAGTCAAACAGCTTCTGAGTTATGCTCCGGAAACAAATGGGAACGCTGACGGAAATTCAGGCAAAAACAATATGTCTCTCCCCCCCCCTCCAGGAAGGGGGAGAGATAATAACGTCAAGGTAAAGGAAGCTGTCAGACCTCGCTGGTAATTAGCAGACTTTAAATTGCACGTTTCTTCCCGGGAACATTTCAAATGACCTCTGATGTTTGCTCCATACAGCATTAGGTATAGAAAAGGTAATAAGCAGCCTCGCCTGTCTGCCCCATAGTGGCAGTTACTTTTATTGCGCTTAAAATTATCGCGATACATTTATTGCCCAGCCACACTGCCCACCCATACCGTAATTACCCATCTGCTACAATCTCATTACCCACATGATCTCTCTTTTAGTAGTTCATGATAAGAGTGGAAACATCATGGTGCATGCATAATGTATATATTATACTTAAAAAGTACTTACCAGAGACCCCTCTCCAATTTTTACTCCAGACTTGAGACTGGGCAAATTTATTGCTTCTAATTACATGGATTATTAGAATGGAGTAAATGTGGCAATTTCTACCTTTTCTACATGACGTTATACTCACCATAATCATACAAGCAAATGCTGCAAGGACTACAAAAAAACTCAATTTCAGATATAGGGAAAGCAGAGGTTTGGGTTTTATGTGCATGCAATACAGAAAATGGTAAAGGTCATGCTTCTGCAACTAAATGGTGCCAAGTGCATTCACAAAGACCATAATCAATCAAGTTCACCAGCCCCCAAGAACAAAAATGAAATGCCATGAAAGAAATCTTGTATATAGTGAACAGAGTTATTTAGGAAATTACTTATAGAAATTTATCTTAATAGCGATAGGAAATGGGACTCAATGAGTCATATCATAAAGCACTCAGTTTTTTGAACTCCTATGCATTCCCGGGACTCGCTCAGATCAGAAAGGACTGTTTTTCACATCCAGATGCAACCCTGGGACCCCATTGTTTATACTGCCATGGCAAATCCTGAACCCAACATTCTCTTAACCCTACAGACTGATGGAGCAGATGCACAAACAGTTACATACGTAATCCATTCTCATTAATTAAGAGAAATTATGAACATTTACCGAAATGGAGTTTTTGTGGCTGCTGAACTCACCATAAACTTCTGCACACTGAGGGGGAAGGTGGCTGAGTAGAGCAGGATCTGCCTGTGTTTGGGCATGGTGCTCAGAGTCTCCTCCATCATCTGAACAAAATCCTGGGACAGCAGCTTGTCTGCCTGTTCGCCACATTTGGGTGAAGAGAAGGAGGGGGTAGCAGCAGAGGGAGGGAAAAGAACGAACATGAAATAGAAAGCTCTGAACAGAAAAGCAGAGCCCAAGTAGAAACTGAATATCAAGTTGTAATATAGTCAGCGTTGACTCACCTCATCAAGTACAATCATCTGAACATGGTTAACTTTGGCCACACCCTTTTTTATAAGATCCAAAATCCTCCCAGGGGTGGCGATTATTACATGAACTGAAATGAAAATATTGCATTTCTCATTAGGTTAGTGCAACAATGCTCAATTCACACAGAAAATATGTACAGCTGAGGTAACTTGCATTGTGTAATCTCCAGTAACAGGATTAAAGTTCACTCCAACACTAACATGACATCCAAGAACCCTAAAAATTGTAGTTCAAAACATTGTCTGGCTGATGAATGAGAGCCTACAGGACAACATCTTCAGAAACAAGGCTGGTAGCCACAGGTGTTGAAGGCAATGGAGAACAGCATGACAGAAACCTCCACCTCTTCATCCTCTAGACGAAGCGAAACCTCACAGTATTTTGGTAAGCCAAGAGCAGGAGAAAATGCGAGCTCAAGTGCGGCCAGACTCACCTGTCTCATCGAGCCTCATGATGTCATCGCGAAGATTGGTGCCCCCAGTAGTGGCCATGACTTTTACGCCACCCATGTGTTTACTGACCTGGATGCAGATCTGGCTCACCTGGAGAGCCAGTTCCCTGGTGGGCACAATGACTAGAGCTGTCAGAAAGAACAGAGTAGGAGGTGAGGAATACTACAGTCAGAATAACCAGAGGCCATTTATTCCAAATGACCAGCAGAAAGCAGGGACACATCAATATTAAGTATCACTCATGTAGCAACCTGGTACTTCGCCCAAAGTCATCTACAGCAAGAATAAAATCTGGACTTCAAACCCAAATAGAAGCCAAATTTGTTTTACTTGAATTTGTTTTAATTTAAGTAACAATTGTACCTTGATCAGCCAGACTGTGTTCACATCCAACATGCAGGTAAATGGAGTTTGGGAAACTGGCAGTTGTTACTTATAGAAATAGAGTGATGTGCATATGATGCACTG
Organism: Gymnothorax reevesii; assembly: GCA_029721435.1. Classification (NCBI taxonomy): domain Eukaryota; kingdom Metazoa; phylum Chordata; class Actinopteri; order Anguilliformes; family Muraenidae; genus Gymnothorax; species Gymnothorax reevesii. The sequence continues at coordinate 37,057,720 of CM056578.1, forward strand.
ATGTCTGTCCCCCTCAGATAAAATGCATTTCCATGGAAACCAAGAAAACTAAAAATCCCAGAATTAAAAATTTCAAATAATTTATGAGATTTGACTCAGGAACTGTGGTATTTTGGACTTATGAAGTCATGGAATTACAGACAGAACATAAAACAGTATGTCCTCCGCTTTAGCAGGGGACATAATGCAAGTATACCACTGGTTTCCTTATCAAAAAAAAGAACATAATATCTGCTGTCTAACATAAGCCATTATTATTATGACTACACTGCATTATCCGCATTCAAACATTGCATGATCCTAGAAATGTCAGAATCTGCCATCACTGCCAAAGAAAACTAGAGTGATGTGGATGTGATGCACAGTGAAGACTCCCGCCCCCAAATAAAATCCACAGAGTTGAAACGGTTTCCTGGGAACCAGCAAAAAAACAAGCAAGCATGGGCTAACAAAACTAAACCATCTATGCCGAAGTAGTTTGCTACAACATTTCTTTCTGAAAAGAAAAAAAGTTTAACACAAAAATGCTGGTCTGTAGATTGTACAGTATCCCTTCAAGAACAAAATGAGAGCTCCCACCGACTTCCGTGCTTTTCTCACTGAGCAGTAAAGGTTTTATGGTCTTAGCCAATTGCCACTCAAGTACATCAGACTAATCAACTTTTTAGTTAGCACGGACAGCTAATGGTCTGGAACCTCCAAAAGACAAATGTGTTTGGTAGCCAAGAAATTAATTTTCACAATCATGAATTGTTTGAATGGTTTCTGATGACAATAGCAAGGGAGGTGGAGTCTCAAAGCAAAATAGATTTATAAGGGACTCTGATGCATTTACATGGCCACACTAGCACTAGGAATCCGGAAAATATATTGGAGACAAAATTCTGCTTCAGATTGGGGGGGGGGGGGGTACCAGAAAGAAGGAAGTAGAAACCACAGATTATGTGAACACCACAGCAATGAGGTAGAAAGGGAAAAGTCTCCAAAATAGTATGCTGGAGGCAAAAAAAAAACCCATTACTGAGAAAATATCCATGAAACATTCATTTTTCGTCAGTGTCATAATATTTGACCGTGCTGCTGGTCAGGCCTCTGGCTGTGGCTCTGTCATCTAGGCTGATGAGTCTCTCTTGCACTGCCACAGAGATGGCAAACACAGAACCTCTTTTTGCTAGACAAAAACCAACAGTGCCGTTTCTCAATGAGAGTAATATTCTCAGTAATTCTGGTGACTAAGGAGCAATCCGCCGAGTGTCACCTTTCAAGAGAAACATGATTATGCCTGAAATCGAAAGTGATCATAGCAATAAGCACTTCAATCTGGGTGGAAATTTGCTCTAAAATAAAATAAAAAAAACGGTTCAGCACCCACACAAACCAAGATAAATGGCAACGACTTTTCACCTTGCAGATGGTCCTTCTTTAGGTCGATGCGTTCAAGTAAGGGAATGAGGTAGGCGCCACTCTTGCCTGTCCCGTTCTTAGCTCTGGCCAGAATGTCCCGCCCGGATAGCGCAATTGGGATGCTTTCTTCCTACGGGATGAGGACAGTCCACATGAGCAGCCATTTCAGGACACAAACACAGGGTCAAACTCATCATCCAATTACCTAAATGGAAGTCGCACGAATGGCATTACGCCAGCAAGCTAAAATAGAATCTTCTTGAATTTCAGGAACAAATTATACAACATCAATTTAGATAATGTCAGCCAGTTGGACTGGGAGATAGAATAATTGAAAGACCAAAATCGTACTGTGATAAAGCTCTCCTGCAAAAAGGTGGAGAAACACCAAACACACAAATCTCATCTTTCAGGGCCAGCAATGGTACAAACCAGATGCCGCTATACTGACCCAAAACAAGATGGCGTGCACACACACACACACACACACACAAGGACCCCTTTCACTTTTCAGATCTCAGAGGGCATCACTGTAGATGACTAAGGCTACATACAAATGTAACCCTCCCAATCACCACGGCCCCTCTACCACACAAGTGCTGTCATAAGAGGGGAGTGCAGGGGTGCACATACAAATCAGAGCAACACTGCAGACAGAGGGCTGGTGAAAGGCATCACTGTCCATACTTGCTGACCTGAATAGGCGATGGTTTCTCCCAGCCCATCTCAAAGATGCCCATCAGCAGCTCCCGTTTCAAGCAGTAATCCTCAAACTCGTTCCCCTTGGTCGCCGTTACATCCTGAAAATGCCAAACGCAAAAAATGCAACCAAGTTAAACCATTTGCCAATAAGCCTCTTCCAGACATTGGTCTCTAAAAATCCTGTAACTCATTAAGCAAGTCAAATTTTAACCGTAGTCCTGCTTCTAGGCTAATGCTTATTGAGGACTGGCATATAGGAAAATGGCTGGCGGGGAACAATACGTTGACGACCGGCACACAGGGAAATGAGTGCAGGTCCTCTATATATTGATGACCTGTAGGACTAGGGTTAACGGCAAAGTAATTGCATCGAAGATAATGCAGGCAAGCTGATGGCTGTATTAGCAGTGGAAAAGTATTTGTCACCAAGAATTTTATAACAGCAGTCCCAGAATAACAGTAATGGCAGTACAACAGGTATTTTTGGGAAATTAAACCATTCTTCGTATATAAATTAATTCAAAGAGGTTATGGAATGGTTTCTTGTGTGATGTTAAAATTATTGGGAGTTAATGTGATGTTAGGAGGCTGCCAAGACCTCACTTGGCAGATTATAACATTTTGTAGGGTGGTCGCAATGGTGTTTCTAAGTGGTTGTTTAAGTGTTAGTAATGCATTTACAACCACATTCTAAGTGCTTGCACAGTTGTTCAGTGCTTGACATAAGCTCCAAAAAAGCACAGCAAAAATGCCATTGGTTGGCTTTAATAGTGAAGGGTAGCACAACAAATAGGAAGGGCATGATAGCATTTTGCCTTTTCAAAGTAATCCATTTTACTAATTCTAAGTTTATTCATCCAACATTTGCATCAGCCCAAAAACTTCATAAGTCCTGCATCAACACATTAACCCAATGACCATACCCAACCTCACTAGTTCATTATCCTTTACCAGCACATAGGCCCAAGTGCTGTTAAGTACGGTCATTGTCGCATGGGCCCTGGGATTAGCTCTCTAGCGTTGCAATTAAAAGGATTCCATTCATTGACAAACATCAAATATCTTCGCACGTGACAATCAATACACTCTGCAACTTCTACTGTAATGTGACATGGCTAAGGGTGGTAAAGCCAGTCCAGTCTGAAGCATGCATGATCTGTGCAGTCATATGGATTACAGTGACCAAATTTTACACCATTCAACCATTTACTAAAGTGCAGACAAATAAACCACCCTCATTTGAGAATATTGGGTGATGGCACCAAGGAGGGCTAAAACATTTGTCATTGGTTGGAATTATTAAGTAAATGCCATTCTGACATTTTGCAACCCACAAGTTCAAAATAATGTGAGCAAAGAGCAAAATGCTCAACCAAAACAAAAGATGTGCGGTAGTTGAAATTCCAGTACCGTGAGTTTTCTCTTTTTTAGTTGTTTAGTTGAGACATTGTGAGTTACAAAATCATTTTAATATTTGACCAAAATCTTCTGCCAGATGATCTGAGACAGGACAGATGGAGCTCCAGTAAATGAAAACTGTGGGCAACTCATTTTTCAGGAGTTAGTGTTCCATTTCACTGATTATTACCGGATTTGCAGACGGTCCAGTGATCAGATTAGGCGGACTCGCATAACAAAATGCAAATCGAATTTCAGCAGTTTTGATGAAATGCCAATCATCATAATAATCCCTTCGCAAAAAAAAATGCGATTCAAAAAATCATAATGATATTTCATGGATCCCGACTCACTGGCCTGTGAACTTCCGAATTCCCGAGCCACGTAGCAATAAGAGAAATTTTCGCGACTTTGGCTGGAAAATGATGTTCCTCGTTTGCATACCACGCAATCAGCTTCTGGGGAGCGCATGCATGCACTTGGGACTCGGCTATCATTTTTGGTCGTGACGGGAAAACTCATCTATGAGAGCCATCGCGTACGTTGCTCTTTGGATACATCTACCTAGTTGGCTAGTCAGCCTACTAAAGAAAATCTTTGTAAATGGTCATCATATCAAGGCGATATGATTTGTTTCTTGCCTCAACTCTAAGAACTTTGCCAGCCGCCATAGGCATGAACTTATCCGAGGCTTCGCGGAAGTTTCGTGCGACCCAATTAAACTTCAACATTTTTGGGACATTAGTTTGTTGGCGAGTTCAAAAGCAATCGCTTAGGTACAGCTAGCTGCTTCGTGAATCTAGGGTAGTTATGACGCCTATTGGAGAAGTTTTTCAACGCACTGATTAGTCACTTTCAAAGCTATCGCACGCAGACCAACTCTGTCGACATTGATTACCAGCTTATTTTACCTAAAGAACAAACACAGTTCGGACCCGAGACGTGTTACTGCGCATCATGGCTAGTTTTAGCTGCATTATTATCCCCCGCCAACACGAAGTGGGAGGGGGATATAGGTTTGACCTCCGTCCGTCCGTCCGTCCGTGCGTCCGTCCGTCCGTCCGAGATAAAGGGGACAGCTTTACTCAGAAACTACTACAGATACAGTAACCAAATTTGGTGTGTAGCTTCAGACCATAAAGGCCTTGATTGAGTTTGAAAATGAGAAGCGCACGATTGGCGGGGGATGTTGTAGACCATGTCGACTTTTTTTGTTATGGATGCCATCGCATGTTACTTTACACTTCAGATAAGGCTTCCAATCTAGTTTACACCAGTTAAGGGGAATCTTTGCTATATGTGATTTGGTTTTTGCCCTAAATGAAAGAATTTCCCGATCAGACCTCCACGTTCGGCTTGAACTCTGAAATCGCTTTGACTGGATGTACGCTTCACGTTTTCACCCGAATGTTCCTCCAGCCACACAAACATCACGGAAAACCGATCAAAGTTGGAAAAATTTGTTCCATTGCCATGTGGTTTAGGGAATAGCAAGTTCGCCGGCCTCTCCCGAAACATGCACAATGATCTCTGATCATTCAAATACATCATGATGTGATGTCAAAATGTAGGAGAGTGCCTTGTGTGACTGGATTTTAATGGGAATGGATCCTTTCACATCTCTGATCAGGTGTTAAACAACATTAAGCTACAGTAAGGTATAGATAAGACAGCTGTACTGCAGGCTACAAGTAATTTACAAAAATTTCATTGGGAAACGGAAGTGTACTGTATTAAATTATAATTTTTCAGGGTAAAATTGATGCCTTTTGGAAATTTGTTTTCCTTTCGGAGTGGAGTTGTATTTCTTTGAACAGTCTGTATTCATCAATAAAGTAATATTTAACCAAAGCAAAGCCCTAAGTCTAAAGGCTACATGATAGGCTTTGAGAAATTCAGTGCCATTTCTTTTCCTCCATTATCATCAAGTCAGAGCAATCTAATGTGCAAAATCAGGGAATTTTATGGTAAAAATATTTAGGTAATTCCGTTACCAAAGTGTTTTGCCTCAAATTTCGTCAATGGTAAATGGCACCCCATTTTTGTATGTTTCATACAACAGCTGGAGTACTAGAGTAGAGAAATGATGGGTTCAATCTAAGCAAGTCCATCATTTTGCAATAGTGATCCAAAATATGGCCAGAATTTGCTCTGATTGTAATTCCATTACCGTAGAATTGCCTATATTTGCAATACCAACCAAGAAAAAAAATTGCAAATATTGTAAAAAAATCCAAGATGGCCACCATTACCACAGTAACCAGATGTTGATTTTCATTCAAAATATGATTAATCATTTGTGTCAACCATGGGTATCATCCAACATATAATGGCAGGAAAAATAACTTGATTTTTTATCTCAAGCTAGATGGCCCCCTTAAATGACAAATAAGCAGAAATAGAAGAAATAGGGAGGGGGTAAATACTACTTTGCTGTACTGTGCTAAGATTTGCACTCCTTACAAGTAAGAAGTGTGAAACCAGAGTAATCATGACAAAAGCCACACACATGCCCAACTGAGCAAGGCCAGCAATGACCGCGTGAAATCTAGCTTTAAAAATAGAACCAGGGGTCCTGTAGCTTACCGGCAAGCAGTCTTACAGCGATGATACAAGTTATGAAAATTTCATGTGAAGTTTGAAATTTGAATCAATGAAAATCAATGTCAAGGTCACTACTGTAGACCTTCTGTAATACAATCCTAAACTCTGAAGCAGTTTTGGTGATACAAGTCACCAAAATATGTCAATATGTATTCAATGTCAATTGAGAACTTTAAAAGTCACAGAATGTTGAGTTGTGGGCAGCAAATGGACTTCTGATTTTCTGAATGTCTCTATCCAAACCTTGGCTCAATCTGTGACCTTTTCAGTGAGAGAAGTCATTGAATTTTCTCTAGGTCAAGTAAGACCTTCGAAGGTCACCAAATGAAAGTTCATACATGACTTCCTATAGTTCTTGAATACAAACCTACATTCAATCTGTAACAATTTTTCAGATATAAGTCACTGAAATTTCAATGTATAGTTTGGCTGTTCAAGGTCACTGAAGGTCAAGTTCAAGGTCACCCAATGAAACTTCATGCATGACTTCCTAAATGGCCACAATACAAACCTAAGCTCCATCTGTAATAGTTTTGGTGATAGAAGTCATTGAAATGTCACTATGTAAAGTCAGACCACAAAATAAAGGCCACAAAAAAGTTCAAGGCCACAAAATGAAAGTTCATACATTCCTATAAGTGTTCAATGCACATATGTTCCCAATCTTCAATATATTCACATCTAGAAACCTTTGAAAATTGTAACATTTTTGCTTGACCTCAAGTTTGACCTTTCAATGTCATCTGAGGTCATCTTTAACACAGCCAAAATATATGTCAGTAATACACACTTAATCTCTATCTGCAACCATTTAGCTTCCACAGCCGATTTGGCCCATTCTGCATAAGACTCAATATTAAAGTACAGTGCCCCCACAAAACCCACTTCCGTCGATTAAATCAAAATGACACTGGCACTATACATAGATTAAATCAAGGTGAGTTGATTGCCAGATTTAGAAAAAAAGTTATGACAGTTTTTGAGAAATTTAAAAAAAAATTTCAAGTCATAGCTTTTAACATAGTTAATATATTCCCTGACCTCGAGTTTGACTTTTCAAAGTCATCTGAGGTCAACTTTAAAATAGTCAATGCAAAGGTCATATGTGACTTCCTATATGTCGATAATACAAACTTAATTTCCATCTGCAACCATTTGGCCTCCATAGGCCATCTTGAATATTCATAAGATACAGCGCCCCACTTCCATCGATTCAATCAAAATGGGGCTAGCACTGTACATTGATGGTGCCAATCAGTTGATTGCCTGATTTAGAAAAAAATTTATCACGCAGTTTTTGAGAATTTTTTTTTTTTTTTAATTTCTCAGTCCTATCTTTAACATTGGAGCCAAACTTTCAAGGGCCCATAAAATGGAGAAAAATTATTCAATCAAAAATCTGAGAAAACTGACAGGAGATATGATTTAGAAGTATGATATTGCAAATTTACACAAAAATTCATCAGGCCAAAAGAAAAAAAAAAGATAAAAAATGTTCCGGATGACAGATGCCACGCCATAGGGCCGGTAAGATAAAAATGTGTGCATTGCGCAGCTTGTCAGGCGCTTCTCAATAGCAAAAATTTCCATCAGCAACAACCCACTCAGATGTCGGCCTTATAGGCACAGTAAGAAACACCACTTCTGAAATGTTCAATGAAACCACCAGCTGATGACTGGCAATACATCCATCTTAATCTAGAGCTTGTGATGTGCACATAACTTTAGCGCAGTTTTGCATTTTAGCCTACCACTTTTCTTTCTGCCCTGATTACATCCCCACTCCTTGATGCAGGTGGGTGGGACTTACTCCGTGAATACTGATATATTACTTGTAATTTGTTACGGGGCTGCTAGCAAATCATGACACAAACAAACAGGTAAGGCTTTTTTTGCATGATGAAAGGCTATTGGCTTAATGCAAGTGCACAAGTCGTGTATGAACCGCATGGGGGACAAGAAGTCAACCGTTTAGGTGCGACCTCACTAGAGTCAACAAGGCAAATTTGACTATCAAATGTGGATCAGCTGAGCTGCAGAACTGACATTTACAAGAGGGAAAACTGGTTACAAACAGGTCATTAAAAAATGCTCTGTAATTCAAAATTATATCACTCTCATATGTTCATATTGTGGGAAACCAAATGACAAGTAAGCCTTTTTGATTAAAAACCAAAATTGAGAAACCATTGAGAATTAAGCATGACAACATAGGATTGCAGGCCTTATGGGGTGCACCTAAAAATGGTCTCATAACTCATTAAAAGGCAGCTTGCAGATCACTCAATCGCACAATACATCAGGTTTTTTTTTTTTTTAAGAGCACAAAAAGTCTTACCGAAGTTCTTATTCTCATGTCCTTTGGAGGAAGTTTTAAGTTCTTTTTCCAGTCATCCCCAGGCCTGTTGGAAGTAGGCAAAACAGTTTATATGCTTCAGCACTATCCATTTACATTACATTAGTGAGAAGAGTAGTGACAGAAATGGCTGAATGCCTCCATCCTTCACAAAACCAAATCATCAAAATAACACGCCCAACTTCAACAGAAGAGCGTGTACCAAAAATCAGTATTCCTCCAATTAAGGTTTACAAACACATCACCGGAACACATTCTCTACTATTACAGGCAAAGAGGAGAGAAGTTAATGAGCACAAGTGTGAAACCTAGTGGCCAAGCCCCTGAAACTAAAATATGAAGTTTCAAATTCAATTTCAAGCAGTCACAGAAAAGGATCAGACAAGAGAACATTGCAATTAAGTACTTAACAAAAAATATTTTCTGAAATTGTTGCTAATGAGTGGTAAAAATAGTTCACCTTTGATAAAACACGCCAGGACCACAGACCAAAAGGTCTGCTAGGTGAGGTTTGTCGCCAAAAAATGCCACAGATAGGAAAAGCTCACTCACTTCATGGCAGCATTGGCAGGGGTCACTGTGTGGGAGCTGCCGTTATTGATTGCGCTGGACGACTTCATCTGGCTCGTCTGCTGCAGGGCGGGGCTCCCCACTCCTCCGCTTGGACTCCCTGCAGGCTTCACCGACCCCCGGAGCTGGCCATTCTGACTGGATAGTCCCAGGATCACTGGATTCTCTGTTCTAGTGGCGCTCATGGCTGTGCCAAGTCTATGGTTAATCTTTCTTACCCCAACTTAATTCTTACCCTACCCCAATCCAGTTTTAAACAAACTGGGTCAACCCCCAAATGTTTTCCTGTGTTGTCAGATGTTTTCAAATGTCTTGCTCTCGGGATTCCACAGGGTCCAAGCCAGGAAACCTTTGGGCAATGCAAATAACTTCACTCCTCTCAAGCAAGTTCCGGTGTGACTTCTGGGACAAATAATATTCTCAGAGCAGCTCAGGGTAAGAGTCAGTGCAGCAATGCAGGATAAACTCATGGGGTATTATCTGTCCAACGAACCTCATTCGTGCCGGTGAAGTCTCACATGGCTGTCTCATTAGAGTCCTTTAATATGATAAGGTTTAAAAGTCCACTTGCTTCCTTCAAATAAACTTGCAAATGAAGCTTTTCACCCTAAGGAAGAAAAATACAAATAACAGTTCTGTAACAGTACACTGCAGAGAAGATATAACATTCATATTCATGCTGATCAGCCGCAAAAAAATAACCAAGTGAGTAGTGAATAACATACATCTTATTATTACTGGCATCAGGGAAGAGGTGGAATGTGTTAGACAGCAAGTGAACAGTTTTTGAAGCTGATGCAATGAAAGTGGGAAAAAATTGGCAAGTATTTAAGGACTGGAGTGACTGACAAGGGCCAAACTGATGGCTGGATATCCAGGTCTGAGCATCTGCAAGCTGGTAGCTCTTAAGGCATGTTCTTGGCCTGCAGAGGTTAGTACCTACCAAATGTGGCCCAAGAAACTGATGAACTTGCAACAGGGTCATGGAAATGCTAGGTCCTGGTTAACGTTAAAAACAAACGGGCATTACCTTGCGGCTTGCGGGATAAAACGAAATTACAATACGAAACGTTGGGACTCCCTAAAGTGAATGACGAATGAAATTCAATGACGAATGACATATTATTTTTGCATAATAAACGGTCCCTTGTCATTCAGTTCGTTACAATACAGAATGACAGATTTTATACATGTTACTCCACCTCCTACACACGGTCACAAAAGCAGATGAAGGAATATATAACAGCATTCTCTTGATTAGTGATATCATCTTTAGGAAATGGAATGACTCCGATTTAAGGTGGAATTACATACTTTCAAGTAATTATATCATCAATATCACCTTTCAGAAACGGAATGACACCGTTTTGTGGAATGACATACTTTTGAGTCTTCATTCCCCTAACATATATTTGACAAATGGAATGACACTGTCAAAGTGGAATGAAACTGCTATTAGGTGGAATGACATACTTTCAGATCATTATATCCCCAATACTGCCTTTAAAAAACTGAATGATACTGTTTCAAAGTGGAATGACACTGCTTTTAGGTGGAATGACATACCTTTCAGGTCATTATACCCCCAATATCACCTTTCAGAAACTGAATGACTGTTTCAAAGTGGAATGACACTTTTTTGGAGGAATGACATACTCTTAGGTCATCTTACTCCCAATACTACCTTTCGGAAACTGAATGACACTGTTTTTTGGTGGAATGACATACTTTCAGGTCATTATACCCCCAATATCATCCTTTGGAAACTGAATGACTGTTTCAAAGTGGAATGACACTGTACTTGGGTGGAAAATTAAAACTGTGTCATTCCATTTCCCAAATATGATATTGAGGATATAATAACTCAGAAGTATGTCATTCCACTTTGAAACCATGTCATTCCTTTTCCCAAAGATAAGATTACTCAAAGTTATGTCATTCCACCCACCTTAAAACAATACCATTCCACTTTGAAAGTGTCATTCCGTCTCCAAAAGATGAAATTGGGTGATGTAATGACTTGACTCATTCCACCTGAAAACCGTGTCATTCAACTTTGAAAGTGTCATCCCTTTTCCTAGTGATGCTATTGGGGATAAAATTACCAAGAAGTATGTCATTCCACTTAGAAAGTGTGTCATTCAGTTTCTGAAAGGTGGTATTGGGGATATGATTGCTCAAAAGTGTGTCATTCCACCTAAAAACAGTGTCATTCCACTTTGAAAGAGAGTCATTCAGTTTCTGAAAGGTGGTATTGGGGATATGATTGCTCAAAAGTGTGTCATTCCACCTAAAAACAGTGTCATTCCACTTTGAAAGAGAGTCATTCAGTTTCTGAAAGGTGGTATTGGGGATATGATTGCTCATAAGTGTGTCATTCCACTTTGAAAGTGTGTCACTCAGTTTTTGAAAGGTGATATTGGGAATGAGATTGCTCAAAAGTGTGTAATCCTCCCTAAAAACAGTGTCATTCCACTTTGAAAGAGTGTCATTCAGTTTCTGAAAGGTGGTATTGGGGATATGATTGCTCAAAAGTGTGTCATTCCACCTAAAAACAGTGTCATTCCACTTTGAAAGAGTGTCACTCAGTTTCTGAAAGGTGATATTGGGAATAAGATTGCTCAAAAGTGTGTAATCCTCCCTAAAAACAGTGTCATTCCACTTTGAAAGAGTGTCATTCAGTTTTTGAAAGGTGGTATTGGGGATATGATTGCTCAAAAGTGTGTCATTCCACCTAAAAACAGTGTCATTCCACTTTGAAAGAGTGTCATTCAGTTTCTGAAAGGTGGTATTGGGGATATGATTGCTCAAAAGTGTGTCATTCCACCTAAAAACAGTGTCATTCCACTTTGAAAGAGTGTCATTCAGTTTCTGAAAGGTGGTATTGGGGATATGATTGCTCAAAAGTGTGTCATTCCACCTAAAAACAGTGTCATTCCACTTTGAAAGAGTGTCATTCAGTTTCTGAAAGGTGGTATTGGGGATATGATTGCTCAAAAGTGTGTCATTCCACCTAAAAACAGTGTCATTCCACTTTGAAAGAGTGTCATTCAGTTTCTGAAAGGTGGTATTGGGGATATGATTGCTCAAAAGTGTGTCATTCCACCTAAAAACAGTGTCATTCCACTTTGAAAGAGTGTCACTCAGTTTCTGAAAGGTGATATTGGGAATAAGATTGCTCAAAAGTGTGTAATCCTCCCTAAAAACAGTGTCATTCCACTTTGAAAGAGTGTCATTCAGTTTTTGAAAGGTGGTATTGGCAATATGATTGCTCAAAAGTGAGTCATTCCTCCTAAAAACAGTGTCATTCTGTTTCGGAAAGGTGATATTGGGAATAAGATTGCTCATAAGTGTGTCATTCCACCTAAAGACAGTGTCATTCCACTTTGTAAGAGTGTCATTCAGTTTTTGAAAGGTGGTATTGGTAATAGGATTGCTCAAAAGTCTGTCATTCCTCCTAAAAACAGTGTCATTCCCTTTCGAAAAGGTGATATTGGGGATAAGATTGCTCAAAAGTGTGTAATCCTACCTAAAAACAGTGTCATTCCACTTTGTAAGAGTGTCATTCAGTTTCTGAAAGGTGGTATTGAGAATACATGTACTGTAACTCAAAAGTGTATCATTCCACTTTTAGAGTGTCAGTTTCTGAAAGGTAGTATTGGTGGCATAATGATCCAAAAGTATGTTATTCCACCTTAAATCGGTGTCATTCCATTTCTGAAAGGTAATATTAAGTATATAAAAACTCAAGTGTCATTCCACTTAATGCAGTGGCATTTCGTCTCTGAAAGGTGATATGAAGGATTTTAACTTGAAAGTTTGTCATTCCATTTAAAAATGGAGTCATTCCACCTTAAATCAGTGTTATTCTATTTTCTAAAGATGATATATCTTCTCAAAAGAATGTCATACAGCCAAGTGCAACTCATTTTAGATGCAAGTGTCTTTCGGGGGTGGAATATCATGTATAAAATCTGTCATTCTGTATTGAAACAAACTGAATGACAAGGGACCATTCATTGTGCCAAAATTTACCTGTCATTCGTCATTCACTTTAGGGAGTCCCCGAAACGTCAAGAAAATATGCATGTAACCCAACGTCAGACTAACCGCGACCCTCTTTAAGCACGAGCAATAAACAACCATTTCAGTTCAAAGTTACTTGGAAAACCGTCATCAAATCAGTGATCAGCCACTAAGTCCGTTTCAATGCTCGCCACCAAAGCTCGCCAGCCGAGCGTACAATGCAGTTCAATTCGAACAAATAACTGGTCTCGCAAATTCTCGATCTTTTTTCTTCTAATTAATTGCGTTACCCACAGTGACATCGAATAGCCAACTAACTGTTACCAATCTCAAGTAAGCACCATGGTTAGCACACGTCACTCACTCATCCACCTCGGCATTTAGCGCAAGCCGCTGAGACGTCGCTCGTTGACCAGGTCAAGTAAACCGACTAGCTAAAAGCTAGCAAGCTTTAGAAGAAAACCAACTAACTTTACACACCTACCAGCTGATCTATCGCTGGACTAGCGGTCTGCTGCCTGAACATCTGCATGCGCCTACTTAACACGTTAAATTTATTATATCAGGCGTCCTTCAACTGACTAACACTAGTGATAGGGTAACGTTAGCGAACTTGGCTGACGTCATGTAAAGTAGCTCGATTGTATTGGTTAGCATTATCCAACTGTACGCTTCATCCGGTGAGCCAATGTAGCCAAGTAGTGAATGTTCATAATTTAGCCAGTGAATCAACGAACAAATCATGTCCCAACTCTCATGACTCCCGAGCAACCGCTCACTAACAGCAATGGCGTTAGGTAGCGAAGGAAGTCATTTCGAAGAAACAACTCATGCAATAAAAACGATAGCTAACTGCTAGCTAGAATTCCAACCACCTCGTCAGCTTACAGAGCTAACGTTCCCCGTTTAGAAAAGGCTAGTTAGCTAGGTATTAAAGAGAATAAAAAGGACCGAAACTGAATCAACCTTTACCCTAAGCCTAATACTCCGTCGCTAAAATCGGGCCTTCCTCAGACGAGCGATGCATGTTTAGCCCAATCTCTGTGTGTCTAGCCAAGCGAATAACTAGCCGAACGTCAAACCGTAACCAGTCAACTTCTTTAGCCAAGTTACGTTACTGCCGACTCAAACTTGCCGGATGGCCAAAATTAACTTAATCTAGCTAGGATTAAAAATTACACATTTTGTAGCCAATACAGCTACACAATTACCATATAAAAGCACAACGCCTTCATTGGCCGAGCTAATAACACAATATTTGTATTAGCGAGCTAACATTAGCTAACTAGCTTTTAGCTATCCAGAACCGCCGGGGTTAACGCTACGTAATAAAGCAGCCGGTAAAAAATTACTGCTTTAAAATTTCATGCCCATTTGCCCACAGTTATAAGAAAAATCGGAGAAGATGGAAAATCTGCCGAGCAGTTCAGAACTTACCGCGGACGGGTGAGATCATGAGTACAGTTTTGAATGCATCTTTAATATTTCCCTTATGTTGTGGCTGCACAGAAACCCCAAGATGGCTTCCGTGGGTCTTTAAACCCTCCCCAGATCACCAGCTGACGAAGTCTACAAGCTAATTAATCTATATCAATACAGTGAAAAGTTCATCAGATTACGTTCACTTTCGGTTATAACGAAAAACCGTTATATCACAGATATTCCCAGCAACCCCACTGACACCAGCCCGCAGCGAATCCGCTACCGCACAACTTGTGCTGGATTGATTGACGTATCATACGCGAACGCTTTCGAGAACCGCGTCAGCTGTTAGACCTGAGCGGCACATTGAAACTGATGGGGCAGCGCTGCTGCCTACACTTGTAACAGCATCCCCACTACCAGTGAAATTGCGTTAAATTGGGTGCATCTCAAGACATTTCGCAGACGGTCCTTCCATGACTGAATTGAGGATAACTTCAGTTCAGGCACCTGTCACCTAGCCAGCTAGCTTATACATCAGCAAAATGGCTCCAGACCTACAAAGTTGATACCGCAAGAATGCAAAACCAACGTTATTGAAAATCGAAGTGCCGACCAAGATTGAAAAAAAAAATCCCAAATCGAGCATCAATGCAGTATCTTATTGAAAAACCTGAACTGCCCAGATCTTGGGTATCCACTGACTATGGTTCATGTGAGGCAGCAAACAAATGTTCCGATCAACCTGCATTTATTCAATTCATTTGCAGGCATGCAAGCATCGTAAAACATTGGCATCAGTTACTTGGATCAAACATTGGCAATGATACGCGTTTTCGTTTCCAGGTGTACCATTATCTGCAAACAATGTGGCGTCCATCATTTTCCGAGTCTTACATTACACTATGGGGCATGGCATCAATATGTTACCAGAAAACCAATCTTGTGCCCCCCCCCTGCACACTATCTGCATTTGGTCTTAAAATGTGGGGAATGTATGTCTTATCACAATAGCAGCATTTCCCATGCCAGAACGTGGAGCATTTCCCGGGAATTCCCGCCTTAGTGAAATATAAAAAAACAAGTCGCTCTTTTAAAAAATCAAGCCGGGTTGTCAGTATCATTAATATGTAAATTGTTGGGATTCACTCTGTGATATGTATATTGACTTGCAAGTGGCATCAGGGTTTGAATTATTGTCAAGGTCAATGAATATTCACTTAATAATGTTTTATGAAATAATTTTCACTTGATGCAACATTGTATTTTCCAATGTTTGTACAATACACATTATATACCAACTGTTTGATTGTGGATTCCTTCTTGCATTTTGTCCATTTTATTCAGGATGATGGCATATTAAATTAATTTAAGAAGTATTTCGATCTCAGTTAATATAGCCCCAATTCCAAAATAGCTGGGACAAAGTGTAAATTGTGAATAAGGTCACATGAGCCAATATGTTATTTACAATAGAACACACAACATTTCGAATATTGAAACCAAGAAATTTTCCATTTTTATCCATAAAATGAGCTCATTTCAAATTTTCTGGCTTCAACAGGTCTCAAAAAAGAGCTTAAAAAGCAAGTTATATAAAAGAGAATCAGCTGAAGGCACACCTAACAAGTAATTAAGTTAACTGACATCAGGTGTGTAACATGATTGGCAGTAAAAGGGATGTCTTAGAGAGACAGAGTCTCTCAGAAGTGAAGATGGCCAGAGGCTCTCCAACCCATGAAGGCTTGCATGAAAAAATTGTGGATTACTTTAAAAACAATGTTCCTCAACATCCAATTGCAAAGGCTTTGAAGGTATAGTCATCGACAGTGCATAACATCATCAAAATGTTCAGAGAAACTTCAAAAATCTCTGTGCATAAGGGACAAGACTGAAGACCTTTACTGGATGCCCGTGATCTTCAGGCCCTCAGACGCCACGGCATCATTCACCGGTATGATTCTGTCATTGACATTACTAAATGGGCCCAGGAATACTTAAAAAAAACCACTGTCTGTAAACACAGTCCACCGAGCCATCCACAGATGCCAACTAAAACTATCATGCAAAAAGGAAGCCATTTTGGAGCATGATCCGGAAGTGCTGCCATGTTCTGTGGGCCAAGGCTCATTTAAAATGGACTTTAGCAAAGGGGCTAAGTATCTTGTGGTCAGACGAGTCCAAATTGGACATTCTTGTTGGAAATCATGGGTGTGGTGTCCTCCGGGCTAAAGAGGAGGAAGACCACCCCTCCTGTTATCAGCGTTTAGTTCTAAAGCCAGCATCTTTGATAGTATGGGGATGCATTAGGGCATATGGTGTGGGACATTTGCATGTTTTAAAAAGCACCATTAATGCTGAAAGGTATATAAAAGGTTTTAGAGCAACATATGCTTCCCTCTAACAACATCTATTCCAGGAAAGCCCTCGTGTATTTCAGTAGGACAATGCAAAACCACATACTGCAGCTATTACAACAGCATGGCTTCATAGTAGAAGAGTCTGTGTGCTGAACTGGTCTGCCTGCAGTCCTGATCTTTCACCGATCTATCAGCAGCTGAAAGCCTGAATTAAACAAGAGTGGGATCAAATTCCAGTGGTTCCAAATTCCAGTCCTCAATGCCCAGACGCCTCCACTCTGTGTTAAAAAGAAGAGGGGATGCTACACCATGGTTAACAGGCCCCTGTCTCAACTTTTTTGAGACCCATACTAGCCATCAAATTTGAAATGAGCACATTTTTTGAATAAAAATTTTAAATTTCTCAGTTTCAACGGTGGCTATGTTATCGGTGTTCTATTGTGAATAAAATACTGGCTGGTGTGATTTGAAAATAATTGCGTTTTGATTTTATTCACAATTTACACTTTGTCCCAACTATTTCGGAAGTGGGGTTGTATAAAAAAACACTGACATTTTAAAATGGTCTTAATTGTCTTTATATTTCACCACGATCCAAATCGGGAGTTTTGGATTTCGACTATGGTGGATTATAGGATGGTTAAATTGATACTATTGCGTGTAGTTCAACTGTTGTCTCCAACATGTATACCATTGTCAATTTTACCTTTGCAAAATAATAAGCATAACCTACCATTGTCAAAATCTAAAATTCCTGAATAAAACTCAAACACACGATATTATAACCACAGCTTCAGCCTCAGAAGTTCTAGTCTTTTTTTCCTTTTCTTTTATTTACAGCTTTAAACATCCAAATTTTAGCATTAAAAGGTCCTTTGACAGATGACCACATTGGCTGGTATTCACAAAGGAGGAATACAGTTATTCCAAGAACAAATCTATTTGTATCAAGACTAAGTCTTGAAATAGTCCAGGAATAAGTCTATTTGATACGACTTAGTCAAGGACTCAGCGGCTTCACTCCATATCGGTGTATGGTGTATTACATTCGTATACCATACACCACTATAGGATGAAGCTGATGGACTAAACTTTAGTCCATGATTTATTTATTCCAGGAATAAACATATTCATTCTTTGTGAATACCAGCCATTGGCTTACATTCTAAACACTAGGTGTAAGGTGTAAGGGTGGACTAAATTCTATCCTGATAGTATTTGATAGCTTAACCACTATGATCAGTTCCTGAACGACTGCCAACATTATCATAAGTCTCTTCAGGGTCAGACATAGGTCAGAACTAAATACAGTCAATCCTTACAAACAATGCACAAGTTTTCTTCGTAAACAGCAAATGATATCATAAATCCAAGTATCTTGGATGCCCTTGATCTGTGTGGTTTTAAACTAGAAGCAGGGGTGTTCATGTAATTATCAAATCATTATACATGTATAAAGCAAGAGGGTTAATCTTGGCACAAAAAGCTCTTCAAGGATGATGTATGTCATCTATAAATTGGTGACATAACTTCTGTTATTTTTGAGACTCACATTATATTAACTCTTATCAAATCTAGATATTGCACAAGTGAATTACAACTGAAATAATTGATCTGTAATGAATAGAAGTATATAATATTTGTATGAATATTATACAAATCTGTAAAATAGTAACTTGTATAATAATCATACAAATCTTCCATTTTTACAATAATACAACTTATATAATATAAAAAAATGAAATAATGATTACAAATCAGAGTTCGACTAACGACGAACATGATTGAAGGATATCGCCGAATGAACCAATGTAAACATTTTATACACCATTCGGAACAATTAACTGCGGCAGCGTTAGGACAGCGTTAGTTGGCAACAAAGATCGATGAAACTAAGCATTTTATTGGTTGAAATTTGCTTCGATTAATTTTACCGATGATGAATTCAGTCATTGATTTTACTATTTAAAAAAAAAAAAATTTTAAAAATGCTCCACTTCCCAATGTGGGAAACCCTGGATTTTAAGACCAAATTTAGGCGGTGTGCATTTGGGGGTCGCAAGGGAAGCGTTCTGATCAGCGTGCCCCATAGTTTACATGCGCGGTTCACCATAAATACAGTCATTGTATGTGGTCTAAAATTGCAAATTTGTACGGAACTTGTATTGAGTTGACAGACTTGCATGTATGACTCCATTTATTGCAAGTCCCTTTCACACCCCGTCTGCATCCAATTACCAGCTTGGCTTGGTCTTGCTTCTCAGCGACTGCCTCATCACCAACAACTGAAACCTGGTGCAGGCAGGGTTACAGCAGTTTTCCCTCACCTGCTTTCCTGGCCATGTGATATACAGCTATTTCACGGCGGGGCCACCCCCACGCTGCCACCAGAGCAGGGTCAATGCAATAAAACCGCAGTGATATCAATATAGTGAAACCATAGGGTAGAAAGTATCCCTATATTAAGGCTGAGAAAAGGCACTTTAGCAACATGGGAATCATTTAATTATCTGCAATTGCAGAGTACCGCTTAAATAGCAGTTGCTAGGGGTAAGGCAGTTTTCCAATGCATTTAAATGTAGAGAGGTACGGCAGTCCCAATTTTAAATCCTGCCCTAACCTAACCCTGACCCTAACTCTAACCCTAACCAGAATCTCAAATCCTATGCTAATCCCTTCAAATCAACAGCCGTACCAATAAAAACTGCCGTATATCTAGACACTGTGTAAACATTAAGATATTTGTCCTAAGCATTATGGAGCAATACAAATGCATGGTCACCCCTATTAAAATTGTACAATGTACTCAACGCAGCTTTAAAGCTGCATCCACGGCTGTCACGTTACCAACCCCCCTCCCCCATCCCCCATCCCACCCCCAAAAAAAGTCCCAAACAACTTCAGCAGACTTGTCATTTTAAGCTTCTATTAAAACACAGTAATACAGAACATTTGCAAACAATCACAAATTGCATCTTATTTACAGCACTTATATAATAATCTGTCGCACAACAGTTTGGTAGCCAGAGGAGAAAAAGTAGTCTGAATAAAATGAAAATAGTTTCAAATTTAAGTCTACATTCCTGTTCCCCACCCACCCCACCCTCCACCAACAGCACTCATCTGTGAAATGTACATATTATACATGTATAAAAAAGAAATGGCTTTCATAAGATCTGATTTATTGTTACACAATTCGTCACAACTGCTTGTCAATATTTGAGAAGCGATCACAATTTCATTTCTTTTTTTGAAACCGCTGCTCTGATTTTAATCTTAAAAGTTAAAACAATATGAACAATAGGAGTAATGATACAGATTGCAGTAGGAATATTCATATTAATAACATTAATAATAACAATGTCAGTGTGAAAGTGAACCGAGGTTCAGAAGGGCATGTTTGCCATGTTCCCTGGGCCATAGCGCACAGGACCTTCCAGAGGCATACCCCGCTGCCTGCTGGTCTGAGGGCCCAGCATGCCTGATTGCGGGTGCGGAGGACCCATCATGGGGCCCTGCTGGCCGTAGGGGTCCCCGTGGACGTTGATGCCCCGCTGTTTGGCCTGCATCATCATCAAGCCTTGTTGAGACATGAGGTTCTGCTGGGGAGACATCATGGCTGGGTGGGGGTGGGGGTGGGGGTGGGGGTGCGAGGGGTGGTGGAGGAGACTGTTGGCCATCATGGCTTGTTGCTGCTGCTGCTGATGGAGGTGTTGCTGTTGCTGCTGCAAGGAATTGTGGGACATCATTCCTGTCCTGCTCATCATGTGACCAGGGTGGCACATGGGACCCATACCCCCACCGGGCCCCATTCCCCGGGGTCCGCCCAAGCCAGAGCGCATCTCCAAATGGGCAGGGTGCTGTGGAGGGGGCAGCTGTTGGTCTGCCATCATATTCTGTAAGCTGGTGAGGTGGGGGTTCGAGGAAGGCGCAGAACTATTTGGAGGGCCAGACGGGGGGTGCTGCTTGAGGTGGTGGGGTGGGGGGTGTTGGCTGGGGTTTGGGTTTGGCCCTGGCTGGGACATGGGCTCACTTTTGGGGAAGTACTGCAGCGTGCTGCTGGGCTTGTCAGAGGGAATGATTCGGGACAAATCGAACTCGGGGATCCCCGTGGGCGTGGGGCGGATCACATCGCTCAGATCGGGCCCATCCCCCATGGACATCGGGGAGAAGGGGTCCTGGGGGTGAAGACCTCGCTGGTGGGGCAGGCCCTTGCTGAGGAGCTGGAGCTGGTGGTGTGGGATACCGACCTCTTCAGGGGGCGGATGGAACTGCTGAGGCATTCCCGGGTTGGGGGAGTGCAGAAGTGCGTGAGGAGGAGGCTGCATTCGAGGAAAGGTCCCCATCTGGTTTTGTGGAAGCATCGGCGAGATGTTGCAAGGCCCAATTCCATCTGGGCCTCCCCCAGCGCCGCCCCCCATCATTGCCGGGTTCATCCCGGGCATGCCCATTGGGCTGGGGGAGTGCAACATAGGTCCAGATGGATCATGGGATAGCTGTGGCTGGCCGTGAAGAACCATCCCCATGGGACTGTGAGAGCCGCTGTGGGGGCCCATAGAATTCTGAGGGGTGAGGAGCATCTGGGAGGACGGATTGTTCCCCATGTTTCCTGGCAAACCAAAGCAGACCTAAATGACTCAGGATTCAGTTCAAATAATGTACCCTTAGTTTGGCTGCCTTTTAGGAGTCCTTAAAACAGCACTTCCACAAAACCCAGAGCACACAGTACTGAGCAAAAGTCTCAGGCACATTTAAAACAATTTTGTAATGCAAAGATGCCTTGGAGGCATGAAAGTTTCAAAATATTAGAAAATGCACCATAAAGAGCCATTAACTGTTAAAATCTAAATCAAAGCTAAATTTTCTGTCACACTCATCACTTAAAAAAATACACACACCAGTTGTATTGTTTTGTGAGAAAACTGGTAGGTGGGTTGTTCTTTGCACTGCACCACTTCTGCAGATTGGCTGTTCCACATGATTCAGTCTCTCCAGTTAATTCCAGACAGCCCTCTTCGTAGGCTGTACCATCTACTCCTTGTTTTCATGAAATTAACCTCAAAGACCAAATCCATCTCAAGCATTTCTTTGGCACCAAGAAAGTCAATTTTTTTTTTACTTTGGCACACAGCAGTACCTAATTTTGCAGTACCTGCAAATAAATAAATAAAGTGTTGAAACCAAAATAACTAACTAAAACAAGAAGAGTGTGATTATTTCCTGAATACAGCTACAACCTTGTTTACCAAAAAGAGAGAGTAGGTAGGTGGTGGAGGTGACAGCAAGTAGAGATGACAATTCCACCCCGGTAATTGAGTCCATAATATCCACACTGAATGCACCATATCTGAAGGTCCCAGCTGCTGGGAAAACTGTCAACTGACATCATTTTTTCCATGACAAGGCTGTCAGGCATAATCATTACAATAGACTCACTGCCATTTAATATGACAGTCTCTCCCAGCTGTCAGGGCTCCCGGGAATAGAAACAAGAATCCCCCGCTTAAAACAGTAAGGATATGCGTTTTCGCAAGTAAAGGGACTCCCCCAGCACAGTGTTGATTCACTATGCAAATACAGTATCTTCAGAGCCACCATGTCAGCATATTGTTTTACGATAAAAATGTTGTTTGTTCCACTCAGCATGAAAAATAATATCATTATCAATGTGAATAAAAAAGAAGTGCATTCACTAACTATTCTAAATTAATGTCAGATTATATGACTGAATGGCTCAACAGTTGCATAAGTTTCTAAAAGCCAGTGTATAAAATCTTTTTAAAATATGGAAACAATTCGGAGACAATCAAACAATTGGGACGCAACAAGGTGCCTTTGATTTTCTTTAATTCAGAAGTATATTTTGGATTAATATTACCTTAGAGGTCTGTACTCATTCAGGCAATTTGACAGACCTGCCTGTGAAGCAACAACGGCATGAAAGATACTTGGGGAACATAAATGTTACCTGCCATGTTGGCTCCAGGCATCATGGGCCGATCTGGCATCATCTCATCATCAGAGGTGGCGATGGTCTTAATCGCATCATGGTACAGGGGAGTAGAGCTGGGCATGGCATACTTGGACATTTGGGACATGATAAGTGACAGGGGATTCTGGGATGGAGGGGCATCTGGAGACGAGGTGAAAGGCATGCTTGGATTCATGGATCCAGGTTGGCTTATGGGAGTCGAGTTTGTACTCCGAGGCGGCAACGAAGGGCCTGTTTTTACACCAGAAGAATATTGAGTCAAGGTAAAAATAAATTGAAAATGACATAATATGTCTAATACAAATTTTACAAATGACTCGTAAATGTTTCCAGATTTAGGTTGATCCACAATAGGCTCATAGGCCCAGAGTGACCCATGTTTCTTTCAGGTAGCTTGGGTTACTTTAGCTTCAGGCAAAGAGCATCTTGCTGACACTAAATCTAAAATGGAAAGTGCTGTGAAACAGAATTGGCCCCTCTCCCGATTTCTTCCATTTTTGCATATTTGTTACAGTAGTTTCAGGGATTACAAAATGTAATATAAGACGAGGAGAACTTCAGAAGGCACAAAATACAGTTTCTAAACTAGGCTTATGCCGTCAGAGGCGATGGCTGGGGGTATATCCCCGAACGCCCCCAATCCTCCAATTCCCCAAGCCTTGAATAGACCTTGAATAGACTTTCATTTGAAATTAATTTCAGGTCAATTGGTCAAATGGTTCTGAGGATATGGCCAAAATGGTAATTTTCCATCACAAAGCGCCACCTGGTGGCAAAATATTGAACCATACAAGTATGATGTCATCATGGGACACGTTGTGAGGTCATGACCTTGCAATTGCGCATAGTTTCATGTCAATTGGAGAAATAGTTCCAAAGATATAGCAAAAATTGTAAATTTTATGTGACAAAGCTCCACCTTGTGTCAAAATTTTGAAACAAACAGGTATAATGTCATCGTGGGACACATCCTCAGGTCATGACCTTTCATTTGCACTTGATTTGAGGTCAATCGAACAAATATTTCCAGAGATATGATAAAAACAGTGATTTTTTCAGTTTGGTGGCCAATCTAGAAATTGTAAATTGTCCAAAATCGAATCAGTTCTTCCTCTTCATGGTACTTACTTATATGCAAAACTTGGAATTTCTAATTGAAATATTACTGCAGTTATCGCGTTAACAGTGAAATCAGTTTTTGGCCCCTGGTGGCCAATCTAGAAATTGTAAATTGTCCAAAATCGAAACAGTTCTTCCTCTTTATGATACTTACTTATGTGCAAAATTTTTAATTTGTAATTGAAATATTACTGGAGTTATCGCGTTAACACGGCGGCCGGACCAAAAACATAATATCCCCCGGAACGCCATTCGGCGTTCGGGGATATAATGATTATTTAATTCAATGAAGGGAGAGGTTATTACACACCAATACCAGACATATGAAAAAGTAATTGTCCCCTTAAATTTAATAACTGGTTGAGCCCACTTCAGCAGCAAAAACTACACTTAGTGCTTTTCCGATGAGTAGAGATTAGTCATTCAAATCATTGTTGGAATTTTTGCCCAATCAATTATCTCTCCGATTCTATAATCCCATTTCCAGAAAAGTTGTGTAAAATGTAAATAGTAAATAATAACAGAATGCAATGATTTCCAAATAACTCGAATTTTATATATACCAGATGTTGCAACTGAGAGGTTATGTTTTTTTTTTTTTTTTTGGAACATAGGAGCTCATTTTGAATTTGATGCCAGCAACAAGCTTTAAAAAATTGGCACGGGGGCATGTTTACCACAGTGTTTTTCATCACATCATTTTCAATCAACACTGTAAGCATTTGGGGATGAAGGGGACCAACAGCTATGGTTTATTTCTTTTCTCATTTTTGCTTTATTTAGGATTTCAGCAACTCAATACTTTGCAGCCTCCTTTGTCATATTTTTTTTTTTTGATATGCGCTTAATATTGTCCGTGGGTGTCAGGTCTGGACTGCAGGCAGACCTCTTCAGCACACAGACTCATTTCATACAGAGCCATGTTGTTGTAATACGTGCAGAGTATGCCGTTTGGCATGGTGTTGCAGAAATGAGCAAGGTCTTTGCTTTAAAAAGCCATCTGGATTGCAGTAAATGTTCCACCAAAATCTGTATATATCCTTCACCATTAATGGTGTCTTCACAGATGCACAATGGCTTTTGAATTGTTTGCAGATAAACCGGATGATCCCTCTCCTCTTTAGCCCAGAGAAGAGGCATCCATGATTTTCAAAAAGAATTTCACATTTTGATTAGTCAAATTACAGGGCAGTTTTCCACTTCACCTAAGTACATTTTTAATAAGCTCAGGCCCAGAGAAGAGGGGAGTGTTTCTGGATCTTGTTTATATACAGTTTAATCTCAACATGGCAGAGTTTTAACTCACATTTGTGGATGCACTGACAAGCTGTGCGTACTGACAATGGTTGACAGAAGTGTTCCTGAGTCCATGTAATGATTTCCACCACAGAATCCGGTCTGTTTTTAACAAAGTGCCACCTGAGGACCTGAAAATCACAGCCTTTAAAAATTGGATTTTGGCCTTGTATCACACGTATAGAGATTTTCCAGGATTCTCGAAATCTTTTAATGATATTATGTGGCATAAAGGATAAAATTGCAAATAATTTGGAGATTTTAAGTTGAAAACATTATTAAATTGTTGAACTATTTCCCCATGCAGTCTTTCATGGAGTGGTTAAGCCCTCACCATATTTACTTATGGAAGACTTTTTACACCCAATCATGTTACTGATCTGTTGCTAAATGATCTAATTAGCTATGAAATGTTCCGCAAATTGTCATTTTTTGCATCGGGTAATTTTTCCAGTCTTTTATTTTTCCGTCCCAACTTTAGTACATGTTGCTTCCATCAAATTCAAAATGAGCAGATATTTTTCAAAATTCCATAAAATTTTTAAGTTTCAACATTTGATTAGTCTTTTTCCGTTTTATTTACTGTAACTCTGTGTCCAAACGTTTCTGGAAATGGGGTTGTATAATACAATTATGCTTAAGCAACAGTTCAAAAACTGAAGACAGGACTCCCTCCAAATTTCTGGAAGAAATCAGAACTCATAGTTCCTTCAATTATGGCAAGGCCCCCAGGCCCTGAAGTAGCAAAGCATATCCTTACCATCACACAACCACCACATCTGACTTTCGGTCAAACTTCACAGATGAGTGCTTGATGAGGTCTTGGAGGAAATTTGGTAAGCTGACCTCTCCAGTTGAGATTCACCACTGTCTCAAGTTTTCTTCTTTTGCAGATGATGGGTCACTTTCTTGTTTGCTTTAAGTCTCAGGGCCATGGAAATGGCTTTGTAATCCTCTCCGGACAGAAATATTTTAATAATTTTTTTCCTAATTTCTCCCAGAATTTATATTCAATATGGCAATATTTGCAGCTTGTAAGACATACTTCACATTGCCTTCATTAAAAAAATTTTTGGATTCAGCAGGGCAGGCATGTGTGAGTCTGATGTAATTTAATCCAGTGCTCAACAATGGTGGCAATTACTTCTCCACATGGGACCAGCTGATGCAGAAAGCCATTTTCCATCAATAAATTACATTATAAATTAAAAAGTGTTTTTTTATGCTTACTCAGATTGCTTTAGCCTCATATTACATTTTTTGACTACCTGTAACAAGTGTGATTAATATGCAAAAATAATAAAGAATGAAAATCAGGAAGGGGGCAAAAGCGTATTTATACTGTCAAGGATGCTCCATCATGGCATTAACCATTAAAGTGCACAGACATGAATTCAAAGACAACACCTCATTTTCAAAAATTCAACAAAATCAATAACTCCTGTGACAAATTCAAGCACAATCCTACCGCAGTAGAACAATCCATCTCCAGCTACAAAACATACCTGTATCGGTCGAGCTGTTTCCCCCATTACCAACACCCTTGATCCCGGCAGGCCCAACTGGGCTGGGCTGTGCAGTCTTCGGCGATGCCGCCCAACCAGGGGAAGCGATGGGCATGGCTGGAGACTTGAGACGTCCAGGAGAGGCCGAAGGAGAGTGCAGTCCCAGGGAAGGAGCACCCATGACTTGAGGAGACTTTATGGAGGAGGATGGAGTCCCAGCACCACTGGTGGCTGGAGGGAGTGGGGGTGGAGGGGGACCGGCTGAGGGGACCTGTGGTGACTTGAGGCTTGGAGCAGAAGGCGAGGGCATCAGGGGGGATGGAGCCTGGCTGAGGCTGGGGGATTTGTGCTGGTGAGGAGGAGGCAGGGCTGGGGACCCCATTTGGTTGATGTTGAGGGAGAGTTCAGAGGAACAACGAGGGCCCAGATCTGCGCTCCGCGGGCCAGAGTTCATGGGCATGTGGCTCAGTCGGGGCGTTCCACCCAAGGGGGACAGACCCTGCCGATCAGGCCTAAACATGTCAGGGCCAGGCTCCTGAGGGAGGTATCCCCCACCCCCTGGATGGCCGCCCGGGAACGAGGCTTGGTTGGGGAAAGGCAGAGATCCCCCTCCTGAGATCATGGTTTTATTGCCCAGCATCCCCACCCCGCCACCCCCACTGCCATTCTGCGCCCCCCGAACTCGAGAGATCTCCTCCGGACTGAGAAGCACCTCTCCCCCCTCCGGCCCCGCCTCTCGAGCCTTCTGACCCAGCATCATCTGCTGCTGCTGACTGCCCATGTGGAGGCCAAGGTTCATGTTAGCATTCATGTTCATATCGACCAATTCCCTCCCAGGAGGTCCACTTCCGCCCATGGGTGACCCCATCATCCCCCGAGAGCTGGGGAAGTCCATAGGGTCACCCCTGGTGGAGGGAGGGCCTCCCCCAAAAGCCCCTTGTTTAGCCAGCCGATCCAGCTCCATTCTGTGGAGCCCCTGGAGCTGGCGTTTCTCAAGGGCACGGAAAAACTCCTGCCTCTGAGGGGGCAGAAGGCGCTCGTGATCCCCCTGCAGGTGTTCACCCGGGGGGTAGCACCCTTGAAACAACCCACCCCCTCCACCTCCTCCCCCACCCATGTTTGGTGGGATGAGGTCATCAGGCCACCCCATACCCGACCGCGGAGGCCTTTGGTGCATCATCGCTTCCATAGGCAGCATGCCTCCCCCAGGGTTACCTGGGTAACCTCTTGCTGCACCACCAGGGGGGCCCCTTTGCATCTGTCCAAGAAATCTTGGGCCCCGGGGTCCTTCTTGGTGCATTTCTATCAAGCGTCCATTCCCGCCACCACCTATCATGGGTCCCGGCCCCCACTGCGGCTCCCCAGGCTTGCTGTGGTAGGGTGGAGGTGGGGCCCGCATCACACCCATTCCCATGTCTGCCATCATCCTGTGGTGGTGATGTGGGTGCATCTCCTGCTGCCGCCGCTTCTCCTGGTAGTACTCCTCCTGCAGCTTCCTCCAGGCCACCTGCTCTGGGGTCAGCCCCTCCGACCCCAAAAGGGGCCCCATGTCCAGGCTGGAGGGTGAGGAGAGGTGGGGGTGGTGGTGGTGGTGGTGCGGATGCGGATGGTTGTGCATGGGAGGCAGGCCGGGATGGGGGCTCATGTGGGGGTCGTCGAGACCAGGTCCCCCGAGACTCGCCGTTTGCGAGATCATGGACTGCAGTGGCTCCTCATACTTCTTAAGCCCACCAGCAGGAGGGGCCAGAGCCAAGTTATTGTTATTACAGTTCCCAGGGTTATTGCTCCGCCCGTTGCTGTCCATACTGCTTCCCCCATTGTTATTTCCAATGGGGTTCCCATCGTTGGGTCCCACGCAGTCGCCTGGCCCACCGCCGGCTGTCCCACGCAGGAGCAGCCTCTCGATATCCCGCAGAGTCTGTAAGGAGCGCTCCCGGTGCTCCAGCTGCTCCTGCGACAGCCCCTCTGCTCCCGCCGACCCTTCCCGCACCACAGCCTCCCCCAGGAGGTGCACAGAAGCTGCGCCGGGACTCGGGGAAGGAGACCCAGCCTGGGGGAGCAGTCCCGGTCCATCAGGACCGCCATTGCGTCCCCCTACTGCCGATGGATTAGCTGCCGACGGATGAGGTCCCGGGATGCTGCCACAGTTTGAATTTGGGGCCCCACCTGGTCTGGTCTGATGGCCCTCATCCTCGGGATGTCCTGGAGAAGACGGGGTCCCCGGAGGGTGCAAATGCACACCTGCTGATCCTCCAACAGATGCTGGGCGGGGGGTTCCACTCTGGGATTTGGGAATAACGGTTGGAGGGGTGCTACCAGAGCTTAACTGCTCTGTTAGGGTGGGAAGCTTCCCACTGGAGACACACTGAGGAAATGATGAAGAAGAACAAGAAGACAGGAGATGAAAAGGGGATGGAGAGTGCAGAGAAAAAATCAAAACATTACAGCATAAAATACAAGGGAAACCTTTAAGCCAGTGGTAGAAGTCCCTTTCCATTTCCAGTTATTTTGCCAATTTTAGTATGTGGTCTGTTTGGGCGGTGAACCTTTTTCACAAGCAAATGGCCCCAACTACCAAATTACAACAAATATTGAACAAGGTTTTCTTTCTAATAGCATGAGGGATCCATGCATTTGTATTTTTTTTTATTCTGCCAACAAACCTCATTGGACAGCCCAGACCATAAACAGTTCAGACATCAATATGAAAAGGGGTTACAAAAGGAGTGAAATGGCTTGCACAGACAAGTCTACAGATATTCCACAATTGGGGACACTAATTAGAGCTAATGCATTTGAGCTTATTACTCAAGAACTTCAATTTTTTTTTATGCTGGTCCCGAGTAAGATGGCAATTCTGTCACAACACACAATTAATTTACATGTCAATAAGTTTAATGCAATTTCAAATTAAATGTAAAAAAAATAATAAAACATAACCCCAATCTGCTTTACAAGCTGGTAAATTTGTCCTTTCCTTCAGGAGGTAAATTTGCATGTCATGTGCCATCAAACACGTTCAGGACTCAAAAAAGGCATACAACATGTACAGCACTGAAGTAGGTCAAAGTTCACCGCGCACATACACAGAAACTCAGTGAGACACAAAAACAGGTGAGAGGACACACTGCATAGAACCAGAGGTTACCAAATGTTTTCGACATCATTACAAGTTACAGGACAAGCAACTGAAGGCCAAAGAATGTATCCCATATCATTCCAGGCTACAGATATACATTTGCCATTGGGGGGCACTATAATTGATGCAAGTTCGTTTGAGAAAACAATATCCAATTTGAAAAATTATTATTTCCACTGATTCGGCAAATCGCAACAAGTGCGATGACAAAATTTCAATATCACTTACATTACATACCAAGCAATATGACAGAATTCAGGTGTTCAAGGAAATAAATTAGTGAATTTATTGTTGTTGTTATTATTATTATTAAGCTCAAAATCAGTGCAATTCTCCATCTTGATAAGATCTAGGGGCATAGGATTTATGAGATAGTTTTGAGGTATCGTATTTATGATGATGATTCCATAATATCGACAAAATATAGTTTTGCTGATACAATTATATTGACCGCACACTGGAACCACTATGACAGTAGAAGGGTAGAATAACAATAGCAATCATTCCTATACATTGCAATTTATTACTTGATTACCAACAAATAAAAACATAGGAGAGCAAGAACAAATATATAAAGACTGGAATTAAAGACCACATGACTCAATAACTGGCTTCAAAAGTAAACATCATCAGTAACAATTTTCATTCACAATATGTGTCTGAACTAGTTTGACTTCTTCAATTTGCTTGATAAAATATAACAGTGTATCTGAGATTCTCCCATATTTGAGCTACTCGGATGCAAGGTTACAAAGTCTGGCGGTTGGGACACACAGAAGCAACACAGCTCACTTGTTAAGAGGTGACATTCCATTTCTCCTTCGACAGGAAACTTAAAAGACCGAAACATGAACAAAGCTGGAGGTTCGACTAGAAATAGAAATGTCACAGTGTATACAGCCTCTCAGACTGCCGAACACCTGTGCTGCCTAGCAGGCTGCACCCTCTCTGTCAGACGCATGCCGTGAGCGAAAAATATAACAGCCTTTTCCACTCTTAATTGTCATGCAGATTGTACTGTACATTTCAGACGATCCCTGTTTGGCCAGGGGATTTAACATGTATGTATATTGTATGAAAATGTACTGGTGGGTATGAGAGGAAGGTCAGGAGGCCTAAGGTGTGTACAGTGTGCATCAGTTAGGGCTGTGCGGCTGAAATTAGAGGATAGAAAAATCTGTTATGGTTAACCAAACCTACATCAGCAAAGGGTGTATCGGTGATAGCCTCCGAGCGAAAGCCCGCCAAAAAGAAAGCCTAGCAACAGTATTGCCCCAGACAGCCTAATTAAATTATAACAAACTGAACCCAATTTTATATCTTATATATGCTCAAGCTGCCTTTATTTCCTCATTAATGATGAAAAAATATATTGAACCAATGTTAATGTGGTCATTAAACGACTTCACCTTTGACTCCGTCAAGTGACTGTAGCCTTCAGCAGTAATTGATCATGACCGAAGGAATCAAATGGCAAAATTTTTAAGGTAAGATTGCCTACATATCAGGCAATATAATAGAACTCAGGCAAATATATTATTACTAATAAAACTAAGCCGAAAATCAATTCATTTCAGCACATTTTGATTAGGTAAATAAAGTCTGAAACTAATTTATAAAACAGTTTTTGAGTAATCGTGTTAACACGAAGAACCCACGGCGGATGCGGACCAGTGGCCACGAAGTTAATTCAATAATACTGGAGTTCACAAAATGATAATGTTAATTGATCAAGACCATTTATCAGTTGAAAGGTATGGTCTCCTCCTCCCCAATTTTTAGGTAACCAGCCACAACAAATGCGCATGCGCGTGCGTGCGTGTGAGCGAGTGTGTGTGTGTGCGTGCGTGAATGGATGCATTCGTGTCTGTCTCAGCACCAACGGGCATGAGTGTATGCATGCAGGTTTTTGTTTATAAGAACGTGTATGCGCTCATGTGCATTTCAGAATGCGCGTATGTGTCCATATTTGTAAGAGCCTGTGTGAGCGTGTGCACGCGTTTGTGAGAGGCTATAGCCTCATGGTTCGTAGGCACTGACCTGGTCCAGTTTGGTGCGAGGGACATTCTGCTGGTGAAAGAGGAGAATGGAATCTGCATGGCCATGTATCACTGCCTCTGCCGCACTGAGGAGCACAAGCAGAAATTTAGGTAGCCTGAACACATCCAAAATACTAACATTCTATGAAGGGCCATTAAATCCAATTCTTACCAATCCTGGTCCTGGTAAGTCTGCTGATTTCTTTTATAGACAATAGCAGTCAGTTCCAATCTTAGCAACTAGGTTAAACAAGTTGTGCCAATGACTAATTCGACTGCTCAGTTGAATGCTAGATAACAACAAAACCCCAACTGGACCTGGAAGACGCTAATGGTTAGAGTTCAGGCATAGATTCTAAGCAGTTCAACAGGGGCAGAACTTTACGGTTGGTTTGAGGGACAGGAGGTACATGCTTACCGATTAGCCAGGCTGGTGGTGAAGACGTACACCACCTGCTGGGGGGGGCGGGGCAAGGAGGCCAACTCAGCACGCAGGCTGGGCCCTATGCTCCGCCCCCCGACAGGAACTGCCGATTCACTTATGGTGCCCATGGGGGAGGGGCCAGGGAGGGACTGCCCAGGACCTGTCACATATCAACCAATCACCTTCTAGCTCAAGAATGTCACGAGGTACAGCCACTGGTCACCACTAAAACTATTAATTACTAATGAGTTTTTTGAATTAGCTCATTTCATGAATATATCCTTCATACATGCCTATACTGTATTCCACAAAAAACTGATCACATTTCAATTATTCAGCTGACACTTAAACCAAGTGATGTACAGTTGATTGGACTACGCAGGAGCCGATCTCCCCAGGAGCAAAGCACGGCTAAGGGCTGTGCTGAAGGGCCGAACGGCTGCAGCTGCTGCACTGATCTTATTTTGGCTACACTTTGGCTTCGATGCAAAAACCAGTCAAAATGTGCCAGCTGCTTAACCTATACACTGCAGTCATATTAATAATGTCTCAGTGGAAAAGAGAATGGCAATTCCACATTGAGGTTGATGTCTAACTCATGCCAGGCATGCAGTTTCACATACACACCACTAGATGGGATTAAAACACAGAGAATGTCCCAAAGCCTAGCCTTGAGGGAATATTCACATTTTAGTGGTGGAAACTTTGTGGAGTGGAGACACAAAAGTCCTTTATCCTCAAAGCAGTTCCCTGGGAGCAGGTCAATACTTGGCTAATGATTAAAATGCCTAAATCCTGCGGGTCTGCAGCCATAATCTGTCGACATTACTGGCCCTGGAAAGGGGCTCAACCTTGGTCTTGGATATTCGCCCCAAAATTTGGCCCTGGCATTCACTGCAAGGTCCTGGCAGAATGCTGAACTCCAAGGAGAACACAGAGCCCCCACCCCATAGCTCAAGCTGCCCCAGCTTACTATCATCTTTCTCTGTATTCAGGCAAGGCATTTTTATCACTGATATTTTGTTTAGGAAATGTTGGCGCCATTAGGTTGGGCCAGGATGATTGCTGACGCGCTGCCAAGGCGGCCTTTCACCGAATCAGTAAGTCAAGGCTGAACGCATTGTCCAGAATGTCCCGTCTAGCGGCTGTGGCCCTGCCGTGTGAGCGCGTGTGCTAACCACTGGCGGCAGAGTGGTTGTCAGACCTACCATACATGGCGGGGAACCCCAAATTACTTAAAACAGCACATGGCTGATTAACCAGGTCATTTTTGCCTATGGTGCAAAGATGCAGGAACGTTGCATGCGTGTTGTGGTGAGGATTACAAAGAAAAGTAATCTAAATTATGCCCGCAACCACAAAAAAAACAAAAGCTGAGTGCCAAGCAAGGGCAGCAATCTGGACAAGAAAAATCTTTAGGCTTGGCTTACAGAAAGGTCCTTTTTGTACAACCCCAATTCCGAAATAGTTGGGTCAAAGTGTGAATTTTGAATGAAATCCAAATGCGATGACTTTCAGATGACATGAGCCAATATGTTATTTACAACAGAACATAGAAAACATTTCAAATGTTAAAACTGAGACATTTTACAAATCTTATCCACAAAATGAGCCTATTTTAAAATGTCAGGCTCCAACATGTCTCAAAAAGTTGGGACACAGGCAAAAAAAAAAAATAAAAATAAGGGCTGAGAAAGCAATTAATATATAAGAGAATCAGCTGAAAGAACAATTAGCAAGTAATTAAGTTAACTGGCATCTGTGGTGTAACATGATTGGCTATAAAAGGGATGTCTTCGAGAGGCTGAGTCTCTCAGAAGTAAAGATGGCCAGAGGCTCTCTAACCTGTGAAGGCTTGCATAAAAAAAATTTGTGGAATATTTTAAAAACAATGTCCTTCAACGTCAAATTGCAAAGGCTTTGAAGGTCTCATCATTGACAGAGCATAACATCATCAAAAGATTCAGAGAAACTGGAAAAATGCATAAGGGACAAGGCCAAAGACCTTTACTTGATGCCGTGATCTTCGGACCCTCAGACGACATTGCAGCACTCACCAGCATGATTCTGTCATTGACATTACTGAATGGGCCCAAAAGTACTTAAAGAAACCACTGTCTGTAAACACAGTCCACAGATGCTACCAAAAACTCTATCATGCAAAATGCAGCCATTGTTGAACATGATCCAGAAGCACTGCAGAGTTCTGTGGGCCAAGGCTCATTTAAAATGGACCATAGCAAAGGAGCAAAGTTTCCTATGGTCAGACGAGTCCAAATTTGACATTCTTGTTGGAAATCATGGGCATTGTGTCCTCCAGGCTAAAGAGGAGAAAGACCACCCCTCCTGTAATTAGCATTCATTTCAAAAGCCAGCATCTCTGATGGTATGGGGATGCAATAGTGCATATGGTGTGGGACACTTGCATGTTTGAAAAAGCATAATGAATTCTGAAAGGTATATAAAGGTTTTAGAGCAACATATGCTCCCCTCCAGACAACATCTCTTCCAGGGAAGGCCTTGTGTATTTCAGCAGGACAATGCAAAACCACACACTGCAGCTATTACAACAGCATGGCTTCGTAGTAGAAGAGTCCGTGTGCTGAAATGGCCTGCCTGCAGTCCTGATCTTTCACCTATTGAGAATATTTGGTGTATTATTAACCCCTTTGTGCAGAAGCCAAATCTGGCTATTTGAGGGGTTATCTTATTTTAGGCTTTATAATTCAAGATTTCAGCTTCACAGACAGGATAGGATTGGCTGAACTGAGTTTAAACACTTGAGGCATTAAGACTCCCATCGTATTTCTGTTTATTTTCATGATTTTGGCGGAGAAAAAGGGCTGCAAACACAAAAAAATCTTCATGAAAATTCAACATTGAAATGGAAAAAAAATAATCCTGAGAATTAAAAAACTGCTGGGGATTAAATCAATACATTTCAATACAACTCCTTGACCACAAGTACAATTCATCTTGAACATTGCATTCTAGATTACCTACTTGCTATGAGCCAAATTAGACCGTTATCCAGATAGCTCCCCAAAGTCTGAGATACCTTAAAATGGTGTACTGTCAGATCATAAAATCATCATATATTGGACACAAAGTTTTGAAGCATGAAATTTAATATGAATATTGAATGGGCCCTTGCACCCCTCGTAAATGTTGGGATGGTGGCGAGATGTTAATGGGTGCAGGAGTCCATTCACAGCCAATGGACACTGCTAGACTGTGTACAATGTGTTTTCCTGAGGGGAGTGCAAACACCATTCCTAAAATCAGTAGGTGGAGCACGTTAAAATATGACACCTGCTCATGAAAAAAGTTGAAATTTTATTAATGCACTGCCTGTTGTGTTCGGGTCATGGCACAATATAATTTTTTTACAAGTCTTGGCACGTGTCATGTCTCCACAAAATTTTGCTCTTGTAGGTGAAATGAACGATGAGAACTGTTTTGTTGAAATTTTTTGGAGGGCGCAATGATACCATTTGACATGCCTGTGTGCAAAACCTATACCATAGTAATCGTAATACCGGGCTTCATGAGTGTGTTGATTTTTGTAAATTTTCAAGCATGTTGAGACCCTCAAAAGGGCAATTCTTTTGAAAAAAATGTTTAGGGGGCACTACAGAGGCACTGTGCCATATTAAATGCCAAGTGGGATATCAAGTCGAAGATCATACGACACCGACAATTTGAGCAACGTTTTGCAAGTTTTGGAATATCCAAAAGGCCTTTCAACTTGTGTTCGTAAAATTTGGAAAAAACGCAGGAAAAGGCTCATAGCTCACTTCTTGTTTGGCCAAAAAATTTCTAATAAATTACTATATCCTTGCATGAGAAATTCAACGATCACACCAAATTTCACAAACATTCAAGCACTTTTATCTTAACATGTCTGAGGCTAAAGGGCGCTGTGGAGCCACCTGGCCACACCTGATCTAATATCAGCATAAATGTATACTTGGAAAAGGAGACCGTTATCAAGCCTATAAAGCTTTGGGCAAATCTCACAAAGTATGCATGAGTAAAATCAACTTCCTGTTTCATGGGGAAACATTGAATTTCGCCATAACGCCACGGATAAATTGTTTGATATATCCAAAAAACCTTCGGAAAGGTCTTTAGATGTCACTTGCCAAATTTTAAGTTGATGAGATAAAATCTCGAGGAGGAGTTCGCTAAAGTACGACGCCCGTTGATGATGAAAAATTTTAAAAAGTTGAAATTTCAATTAAAAATGGCAGACTTCCTGTTGAGTCTAGGTCATGGCACCAGGGGACTTTTTTTTAGGTCTCAGAATAAATCACATGTCAACCGAATTTTGTACATGTAGGTTTACCGAGCTACTTTTTTGAAATTTTCCTGGGGGCGCTATAATTCCAATTTGCCATGTCTATCTGTAAGCTTTGTATCACAGTAATACGGATGAGGAGTTTTTGAGCATGTTGAAACCCTCAAAAGGGTTATTCTTTTAAAATTCTGATTGGGAGCGCTATAGAACCATTATGCCACATTTAGTACCAACTGATGTATCAAATTGAAGACGATAAGACAATTATAATTTTTGCAACGTTCTGCAAGTTTGAGTATTCTAAGTCCTTCAAATGTGTGTTCGCAAAATTTGGAAAAATGCAGGAAATGGCTCATTGCTCACTTCCTGTTTGGCCAAAAAATCAACAAAAAAAAATGTCATCATAACCCGGCATGACAAATGCAATGATCATACCAAATTTCAAGAACATTCAAGCACTTTTATCTCAAAATGGCTGTTTCTAGAGGGTCCTGTGGAGCCACCTGACATACCCAATCTAATATCAGCAGATATTTACACATAGAGGGAGCGTGGTATCAAGCCTGTAAATTTTCGAGCAAATCTCACTAAGTACTGTATGTGGGAGTAAAACCAACTTCTTGTTTCATGGCGGAACATCGAAATTCGCCACGACGCCATAGATACATAGTTCGATGAATCCAAAAAAGCTTCGCAATTTAACATCAACAAGGTCTTTAGATGTCACAAGCCAAATGTTAAATTGACCTCAAGGAGGAGTTTGATAAAGTATGACACCTGTTAATGGAAAAACATTTTAACAAGTCGCAATTTCAATTAAAAATGGCAGACTTCCTATAGAGTCTAGGTGATAACAGCACAAGACTTTCTTTTAAGTCTCGGCATAGTCCACATGAACACTGAATTTCGGACATGTAGGTTAAACGGGCTGCTAGGGCTGCTTCATTGAAATATTCTAGGGGGCGCTATAATGCCATTTTGCCACGCCCATCTATAAACCCCATATCACAATAAAACTATCAACCGGCTTAATATGTGTGCAAAATTAGACACTCAAAATGTAATTATGTATTGGGGGGCGCTATAGAGCTATAATGTCACATTCAGAGCCAAATGGGATATCAATTCAAAGAGCTTCATATTTTAAAACTCTGGCAAGTTTTCGAATAAGGTAAAGCCCTCAAAATTGTATTTGTAAAATCTAGAAAAAAAACGGAGTACAAAAAATTATATTATGACTACAATGGCCCCACCAAATTTCGTGAGAATCCAAGCTAGTGCGTTCCAAAATGGCTGCGTGTTTGGTGGAGCTATAGAGCCACTGGGGTACGCCAAGCTCAAGAATACCAATAGTTTGTAATATTTTGCACGGCTGACGTATCTGCAAATTTTTGTGAGTTTTTGCGCATGGCAAAGCCCTCAAAAACGCGTTCTCACAACAGAATAAGAAGGAGAAGAATCCTTTCAAAAACAATAGGTTCCTCGCACCTGTGCCCAGGTTGAGTTTCGCATGAATTATATAATATCAATATCAGTGCAGCTGAACATCAGTGGT
Organism: Gymnothorax reevesii; assembly: GCA_029721435.1. NCBI lineage: Eukaryota > Metazoa > Chordata > Actinopteri > Anguilliformes > Muraenidae > Gymnothorax > Gymnothorax reevesii. The sequence continues at coordinate 37,095,931 of CM056578.1, forward strand.
CACCAGTAATCTCTCCAAACACAAAACATGCCTTTTCTCCATAATAAAGTTTAGAGTTTTGTCCATTTTTCTTCAAAGTCCCCCAAGCCAACACACATAGCCTACTCATTAAAGCTGCAGGCTGTAACTTTGAGGAGAGAGAGGACTTTGCAAAAAAATGTGAAAAAAGCAACTTTCAGATCCCTCCCCCTCCCTCTCCACTGCACTCCTCAGACCCTCCCCTAGAAAGCTACTGTGCACACGAAGGCACGCGAACTGTTGCACGCAACTGCGGAGAGACTTTGCACGTTCACATTATGAAAGCAGCCAAGTTGCCGAGGCGAGGCGTTTCTGTTGCGAACAGTCAACACTGCTGGCCAACAAACCGGCGCGTCATTAGACCTGAAAATTCCGGGGCTAATATCCCTCCTTTTATTGAAGACAAGTGTTTGCCACTTACATGCCAATATCCCCCGGCGCCTCAATTTTATGTGTCCGTACGGACGGAGCCCAATGCTATATCCCCGCTTCGCACTAATCGCGCGGCGAGGGATAATAATTAGTCCTGGCAAATTCCTTCATTCACACGTTTTCCAATTCAATAATAATCAAGCGGCAGTTGAAGACATGGCTTATCTCCCCCATGCAATCTAAAAGCGACAAAATAATAGGCTACATTCAGTACCGAAAAATAATTAGATTATAATTAGGTCTATGCACCATCACTCGGTGATGGCATTTCATAACTCTTCAGCGAATGAAGGTAATTTCGGCGACAAGTACATACACCTGTTTTTGCGGCACGGTCGCTCAATTCGTATAAAAAAATAGACATTTGTCCGATTGGAAAATGTAAACGGATGAAACCACTTACTAGTCTGAAATGCCGTCGCCGAGTGCAGGTGCATAGACATAATTGGAATTAAATTATTTTTCTGTCCTGAATGCAGCCCATTATTTTGTCGCTTTTAGATCGCATGAGGAAAAGAAGCCGTGTCTTCGATTGCCACTTGATTATTCGTGAATTGAAAAACGTGTTAATAACGGAAACCCATCTAGAATTAGCCAGGATTAATTATTTTCAAAAAAAAATCAGGGTTATTAGCCCCGGATTTTTCAAGTCCAACGACACGCCTGCCAACAAACGAGCAGAAATCAATCACGACGACATGAAAAGTAATCTACAGCAGTATGTTTTCATTAAAAACCCAGCACACACTTATTTCAGGAAGTTACCCGTTTTTTGAGTACAGAAACTGTTGTGAATCCAGCTGAATGGCCAGTAACTCATGTATGTCAGCATTTAGCTGTGAGAGCACAGAAACGTTGCACATATTTATAAGGACAACAACACAACTGATAAGACTGCCAGGTCACTTCATAAAGAGATTTTCTGCTGCTTTCTAATAAAACAACGCCAGTGACCTTAGCCCGATCATCCGAAACAACTAACGTTAGTTCGACTGCAAAATCACAGTAACATCACATGCACTGCGGAGTACTGTAACAAATACAAGACTCTGGCTATTCAAACAGCGACTGTGCTTGTAAGCGACGTTCACTCGCTTATTTGCAGAGCGAAAATGAATTGATGCTGGTTAGGGCTGGGGTTAGTTTGGTGATCATGTCAGCGACGCCAACTCGCTTATTTGCAAAGCAAAAATGAACCAACAAATAAAGCAGGGGTTTACCTGTCAAGGAGAAAAGTCGCAAACTCTGCGTCAGTTTTTAATCCTTTCAGATCACTGAGTTCCTTCCACTTTTAAAAATCCACTCCGATGTTCACTCTGGTTTTATCCTGGGTTTTGTTAAATTCTTTCTTTCGCGCTTTTTTTTCTTCTGGCTTCCTTTTTTACTAGTCTTAGCCATGTGTGCTGTTTCTGGAAACTGAGGCATCGGCATTTTTTTCCTCGCTGATGGCTCTAAGCTCCTGAACCCGCTCTCGGAGATTTGAACTTGACTGAGCACTGGCGTGAACTGAGGAGGAAGGGGGAGGGGGCTGTCTGCAGCGCGTGCATGTGCACTGTTTGGCGGCTGTCAGACACAATCCTGGCTCTAATTGGTTCTTTTAGTCTTTTAGTCGGTCCGAACTATTCTTTTAAATTTCAGTAGGAGCATTAGGTGGGTTTAAATGAGCCTTTTTTTTAAACTACAGAGTACTAGTTATATGTAATACTGCCTGTACGCAGCGACAGTTTTAGCAAAAATGACAAAAAGTTACTTTTCTAAAACTACAGACTGCAGCTTTAAAGGAACTGCTTATTTAACAGTCAGAACTTTCACCCTGAAATGACAAGCTAGCTGTTCCGTCTTCCGAGCTCACAACCTTACTTCAACACTTTCACCTTATAAGGAACAAGTAAAACTCACTAACTCAGTAATATCTGAAATATACCTTATTTTAACTGAACAGACATTCCACTTTCAGGAAAAAAAATCAAACAATATATGCGACCCTAGATTCAACACAATAGTGCACTGAACGTGTACCAGGGGGTCAACAGAATTGCATGATCATTTCACATTTTAAACTGGAAAAAAACTTTGGCATTCCATTTTTTTGAATACGGCATACATTCCGAAACAAAAAGAAAAAGTAGCAGCCTGACCTTTTTTAATGAATCCCTCCTCCAAAGACCAATTAATCCAGTAGAAGGAACCCTCCAGTCCTGTTTCATTCGACATAATTCCCATTGACCATGTCCTAACCTCATTTAAATCCTGTAAATGTAACAGAACACTTCAGGCCGGCTTAGGGGGTCTTTTTTTCTATGAATCGCGTCATTCTCAGCTGCCCAATAGTGCTCAACGCTGAACGGATACAACTTACGTTGCTGATAGACATAGGCTTGTATGCTCTTTTGTTTGTCCAAGACATGCCTTTCAGTCACTGTGGGAGGTTTAAACACTAGGGAATTGGATAAGAAACAAGCCAATCAATACATCATTACCAGGGAAGCTTCACAAGGGTGTAAACTGTAACTGTGCAGTTACGCAGAAGAGCTTCAGTATATAATTGAATGATTGGCTAGCAACACCAGTAGCTGGGTGGATATAAGGAAGACCTGAATTTGTCAATGGAGGAATCTACACGTAAATCCATGGTAGGGAACTGCGCATTTTGTGTGTGATGACTAATTGACAGCAGAATGTGAGAGAAACAATACCATGTTGAATTTTTTGCTTCAGAAAACTGATTTTTCTGAACCACTAATTGGAAAAACGTTGACCCACTGTAACTGAAGTGGTTGCTACAGAGGACAACAAAATTCTCTGTTGCAAGACAACATTTTTTTTAAACTGCTGGATAGATACTATGGGCAAGGATATTGAGCAGTTTGTACACCTGGCTTAGCTGAGGAGTTTAATTCATTTAACTCCTGAAAAACAGGAAAAAAATAGGAGTGAACTTGTCAATATTCTAGACTGTGTTCGCTAGTGAATATTCAATACTAATCCAGGGGTGCCATCCAGTGATAGAGTAGTGCAACTGCGTCCACAAAAAGAGCTGCTCTATGTCCCAGGAAAGGTGTGAAACGAAAAGTCCGTCAAAGGAGACCCAAAACTCTCCAGCAGCTGGAAGCCAGTATTAAACAAGAGTGGGATCAAATTCCAATGGTTAAATTCAGGAAACTTGTCTCCTCAATGCCCAAACACCTCCACTCTGTTAAATAGAAGAGGGGATGCTACACTATGGAAAACAGGCCCCTGTCCCAACTTTTTTGAGACCTGTAGCAGACATCAAATTTGAAATGTGCTCATTTGATAAAATTGTAAAATTTCTTCGTTTCAACATTTGCCATTTTATCTCTGTGCAATTGTGAATAAAGTACTGGCTCGTGAGATTTGAAAGTCATTGCGTTTTGATTTTATTCACAATTTACACTTTGTCCCAACTATTTCAGAATTGGGGTTGTATATGGACAGATACACAGTTAATAATTTTGGCTCTCAGTGCCACCACAGTGGATGAGATATAAAACGATGAAGATGTGCTTTCAGCTTTGAGGATTTAGTCAAAAATACAGTACTGCTCATGAACTGCTTTGGACTTATATTTTCATACGTAGCCCCTCAATTTTTGGGGCTCAAAAGTTATGTGACAATCATCATTATGAATCTAATTGATAGTTGAGATACTTGTATGCAGATCCCTTGCAGTCAATGACAATAGTAGTTGGGAACCCATCAACATCATCAGACAGTAATGCTGAGATAGGACATCACAGCAGTCACCTTCAGTTCCTGCTTGTTCTTGGGGCTTTTTTCCTTCAGCAAATGAAATGCATGCTCAGCTAGATTCTGGTCAGGTATATAGCCATTATAGAAAATTGAACTTCTTTGCCTTAAAAATCTTGGACTGTTTTTAGAGATGCCTCCAGTCACAGTCCAGCTGCACTGTGAAGCAATGTCCAATGATTTTTGAAGCATTTGGCTCCATTAGAGTATATAAAATGGCTCAATATAATTCAGAGTTCAGCCGTCAGATCATCATTTAAAGGAAGCTGTATCCGCTTATTTTTCATTTTCATTGTTTTTTTTTGTCATTGGATTTGTTGCTTGAAAAAAAAAAAAAAATAATAATAATAAATAAAATTTAGTGGAGCACAAATATGCCATTAAAAAAGATATGGACGTGAAGAACCCTGGTAGCCCAATTTTGGAGAATTTCGAGACAGCAGTGCTGAGAAAAATATTTTCTACTTTCAAAATTTCTTCTATATTTGCATATTTGTCATATTTGAATGTTTGTCATCATCCAACTAATTTTAATATGGCAAAGACAAAGTACGTCAATGCAAAATGCAGCTTTCCAATGATTATTTCATTTGTTGAAGGTAAATAGAGGATCTTAAATGAGTGGGTTTGTCATATAAGAGTTATGAAACAAGATGAGTAAATTTTGTTTGTTGCAAGCTTTAGTGAGCAACAAACCCAAAATTTACTCAAGTTCCAAAACTTTCCAATGACAGAATCAGGCGTATTAGATTCTGTTTAACGCATAACTGAACTGCATTATTAAAAGAAGACAAATGTAATTACCGTTTGTGTCCATTGTTTGTTAGCACTGAGATAACTCCGTCACTTTGCTGCCCAAGTCGGTCATTGAGTCACAGACATTTGCAGCTGAACTAGCAGAGCTTTGTAAATTCACAAAGCCTCGCTGTGTAGCTAACCATCGTTAGCTCGCGACCAAACAAACTAATATTCAATCAGGGTTATGAAAATGTACTGCAGGCACACTAGCCAGCTAAGTAACGTGAACTTAATTTAACCAGTGTTACACTTGGTATTCAGTTTGGCTAAATATTCACAGCGTGACATAGCACAGAGCAATTTTTGACCCACACTCTCAGCCAATGAAATTTTCACAAAAGTGATATTTCCCTAAGGTAATATCAACAAGAGTTGTCAGAAAGACAACAAAACTCGCCTGGGGGCAAGGTTAAAGTTTTTCTGCACGGGTACGACAATAGCTCTCCGGACATTCATCCCGGCGAGCTAAAAATATGTCATTATTTGGACCAAGGGAAGAGTACTGCAGTTCTGTGATAGAGTAATTCAAAACCTCTCATCCATGTGAAAAAATCCAGGGCCCACGCTGAACTTTCGCAAATTCACATTTGCTGTAATTCACGGAGAATTGTGAAAATACCCCCTAATCCAGCTAAAAAAAAATGCACAAAGAATTTTTTTGATATCCCTTGTATATTTCCTGATATATTATATCTTAGGTTGGGCCAATTTGTCAACGGTCTTGTTGTTGACAGACGAAAAGTTGGGTCATAGTGTCATAAGCTTGCAATGGTGCACTGTCTCTTGCCTCTTTGCATCTCCGCAGCAAACAAATAATATCATTGTGAGCCAACTGATCATCTTATCTTGTTTTTCACCACAATTATAGTATTATAGCCTTCTTTCTAACTCCCTGTGTAGGTGTTTCTGTTTTTTTTTTATCTGTCTGGCAGTTACACATGATAGCAAACATCATTAGCACTCATGTCAAGGTGAACATCGAAATAAATTGGTCAAAATAGCTAAGGATTTTTCTGATAAAAATGGCCTTGATATCCAGCATTAACGTTATAATTGGTCTTGCTACCCTTGGCGGCAACAAGTGCAATCAAACAATAACTAGTGATGAGTCTTTTACATTGCTGTGGAGGAATTTTGGCCCATTCTTCTTAGCAGAATTGTTTTAATTCTGCCACACTGGAGTGTTTTCAAGCATAAACTGCCTGTGTATGGTCATGCATCTCAGTCAGATTTAAGTAAGGGCTTAAAACATTAATTTTGCTTATTTTGAGCCATCCAGCAGTGAGTTTGCTTGTGTGTTTTGAATCTTGTCCTGCTGCATAAACCAGCTGTGATCTAGGTCACAAACTGTTGGCCAGACATTGTTCTTCAGGACTGTCTGGTTGACAGACAGCTGACGTCATGGTTCCATCAGTTATGGCAGGTCGCCCAGGTTTTGCAGCAGCAAAGCAGCCCAAGACCATAACACTACCACCATCGTGTTTGACTTTTGGCATGATATTCTTATAGTGGAATGCAATGGTAGCTTTTAAGTCAGATTTAACGGGATCTTTTCTTCCAAAGAGTTCCACTATTGGCTCATCAATGTACAGAATATTACCCAAAAAGTCTAGAGGGTCATCAAGATATTCCTGGCAAATGCGAGAAAAGCCCTTTTGCTCTACTTGGTCAGCAATGGTTTTTGCCTTCTAGCTCTCCCATGGATGCCAATTTTGCCCAGTCTCTGTCTTATTCTGGAAGCCCTGCAGTTCTTTACATGTTTGCCTGGGTTTTTTTGTGACCTTCTAGATGAGTTGTAAACAAGCTCCAAGAGGACTTCTGGTAGTTCAGCCACTCCTGGTAAGGACCACCGCTGGTTGTTGTTTTCTCCATTTAGGTAATGGCTTCCCATAGCTCACTGGAATACCAGAGCCTTCGAAATGGCTTTGTAACACTTACCAGACTGAAAGATGTGAAAGACATTGTTTTTCATTTGTTCTTGAATTTCTCTAATTTGCAGCATCATGCACAGCTTTTTTTTGCATACTTCATATTGCCAGAAAGGTTCTATTTAAGTGATTTTTTTTCATTAGACAGGGCCCACAGTAATCATGTCTGGATGTGCCTAGTGAAATTGAGCTCAATTGTCAACACATTTTTTAGAATTGGTTAATTTAGTTCATAATGGGGCAAATACTTTGTCATGTTGCACCAAGTAGGGTTAGATAGCTTTATTCCTTCAATAACTGATTTCATCATCTAAAACCGCATTGTTTACTCCGGTCCTCTTTGTCTAGTATTACTAATAATATTAGTTTGATGACCAGAAACATTGTTCTGAGGTGTGACAAATAGGCAAAAATAGAATAAATCGAGAAGGGGCCAATACTTTTTTTTAGCACTGTACCTTCTTTTCAAGAAGGTATTGAATACACCCAAAACTTTTGCCATTTCTCCAATCATTTTTTTTTCAGCACAGTACTGGCTGGATACCCAGACAATGACAGACCTTTGAACTACATGCACAGTTAAAAGCACCATTCCAAATGCAAATATCTTACTTTAAATTTTCCCCAGACTTTAATTTGCTTATTAGTACACTGAATAACCAAGACCAACTTGGCTATGAAACACCTAATAAACAAATTCTCACGACCTTAGGTTCCCTAAAAAAGGGAACCACAAATAAAATGTGCTGTAATTCCAACACCTTCCACATAATTAGCCTTTAAAAACCTCCACATTATAGCTGAAAGTCACCAAGTTCACAAAAATTTGTTTTATTTTACCAATATGGTGTGGTAGACAGCTAAAATATGTCAATGGTCAAAAATTTCAGGCCATGACTGTAGATGTTCCATAAACACACACACAGTGAAACAAAGGGACAATATCAAATATACAAATTCAAATAAAATAGGAGCAGAACATTGTTCACTGACGGGCAGATCCACTACAGTAAGGTTACGCATGGAAATTAACGTAATGCCTTAAGTAAACTTACTGCAGAAATTTTGTCAGGGTTTCCCGCAGCGCTTTATAGTTAGGGCGGCCGCCTCGACAACAAATACCCCACGCCTTGACTACGTCCCCCCGGAAAAAAAATAAAAAAATAAAAAAACTGCTGCATCGACGCATGCATTCACAGTAAAATAAAGCCGCCTTGCGATGAGGCCGAATAGCGGAGAACAGCCAGCATCTGTTGGTTAAATTTGCTACTGCGCCATCTATCATCTGTTGCTACGCCAACATTATTTTTTGTGTCGGGAAGAAGCCAATTATCCGGGTATACAATAACCTGTCGTGGTCATAGGAAGGACATGTGGAGGTAAGATAATTATTCATCTAAACTAAACATTGGAATAGCGTCTCCTATCAACTGCTTGGCCACATATTCTGTTTCATTAATTAAGATGGGCTATAAGCAATTCCTTTAGGTTCTTATCAAGGCTATCGATGTGTTGGCGCGTGGCTTTCTCCTATGTTTGACAATTGCACGTGGGTTTTCTCTAGTGTACAGAAGCCGGCCTACTTCACCATTTGAGCTTAATTAGATCTCTTAATTACAAGATAAGGTGTATATTTTTTTCAGAGATGCCAAGGCTTATGTCTTAGGCGCGAGTTTCTCCTCTTAGTGATACGTTTTTGTGTCGTTTAGTCAGCAATTATTCAATCAAAGCGCACTAAGGAAATTCACTCGCGGAATTTCAGTCATTGTGCATCAAGTTAATCCGTTTCACGTGCATTACGGTTGATTTCCCAACTAATGACATAGAAAACGATTATGACTCAGGAATTCTCAGGCTTGTCTTTACTGAGGGATGAAAAGCTATGGAATTGCATGGAAACGTTTCAAATGGTCTTATTTCATTAAAACAATTTAAACGATCATGAAACACATGCATTGTTTCCAATCCCTGAGTAAAGAGAAGCACGGGAAGTCCGGAGTCATAATCACTCTCCATGTTACTTATGATGAGGTGCACCTTTACGCAAGTGAAACGGAAACTTCAATGCACAGGGATTTTAATTCCGCATGAGAATCTCACTAAGCGTTCGATGAATAATTACGGACTACGGTGAATAAGTCTAAAAAATGCTTAAGACCTACGGCGAACATGTGAGACTTGACATCTGTTTTTTTAATCCTGCGAATGCAATGCGCTTCCGAAAATAATAACGTTCTCCTCTCCCCAAACATAACCACAACCGCAAAGCATTTGGGGAATTGAAGTCAAAACGGATAACAAATACATTTTCCATTCTTATATTAATTTATGTTTAACCCCTAGGGATGGTTGTGCGCATTTTACACGCTTTTCATTCTTCTTTTTCTGGATGATATTGGCAGTGTTCATTCATGTAGCATGCATTCTGGTAAGATTGTGTGTTTTTATTTGATCTTGTTATTTCCAGCTCAGCTCTTACATTAAGGCTAAAAAACACTGTGTACAAGTAAGTGTTACACTCAGACTGTTAAGTGCAAAAAATGCGCCATTGAAGCCCAGAAACTCATTCAAACTGCAATATTTGATATCACTTCCATGAAAGCATAATACATTCACTTTATTATATCTGAGTGTCAATCAGTAAAGTTAAAAGACTGTTGACTTTGTCACTTTGTTATTGCTCTTTAACTGCTTTGTATATTTATAAAGAGTAACCCGTCACCACCTTTACTAACCGATTCTCTGCGGGAAACCCTGTTTGTGTTCTTGCAGAAGTTTACTGCAAACCAATTGATTGCAGATGCACAGTCTCTTAAGTTCGCAAATTTTATTTTCACCATCAGAGTGATGCAGATTCAACCATTGTGCGTGGATTCATGTAAATTTACGCGAGCCAAACTCATCTTGTGGAACTTCACTGAATAGTGGATCTACCCTATGAAGCCTATGATCTGCATAACCTAAAGAAAAAAAAAAAAGAGCAGAACAAACCTCAGCCTCAGACCATGAGTGTACCACAAGGCTTTACGCTAGGACCTTTGTTGTTTAGCCTTTTCATTCACCAATTTTCCATCTTTATATGAGGGAGTGCTTCCAGTATGGCTATCTACACACTTGTGAGAGAAGTGCAAAGGATGTAGCTCACAACAATTAAGTAATAGAGACTATAACAGTAGGTTAATGAACCATGTGTGATTTTAAATGGGAAGAAACCGTTTATAAGATAATAAACAAACTTCACCTTTCTCGTACATTTCTAACCCATCAAAAATGCTTTAAACTTAATCCTTTTTGGCTTTTTATTGGTTCTAGGACTAACTGCTATATTAGTTAATATATATGCGTTATTTAGCATATTATGCTAATAGATGTTTAATGACAAGTGCACCGCCAATCGGCAAATGTCGTATTGCTGTGCAATACTAGTCCCCTACCTGTGTATGCATTTTATATTTCGTAACAAGAGTTGTCAGAAAGACAACAAAGCTCGCCGGGGCAAGGTTACAGTTTTTTCGCAAGCGGAAGCGGACGCCGGGGGTACGACAATAGCTCTCCGGACGTTATTCGTCCCGGCGAGCTAAAAAGTAGGTCAAAGTGACCTGAATAGGGTACATGACACACCCTCTCCCCAAGATGCATCCACACACCAACTTTAATGTTCCTAAATCATACGGTATTGAAGTTATGGAGCGGACACGAATGCGGACGGACGGACTGACGGACGGACAGAGTGCAATCCTATAGTCCCCTCCGTTTCCGGTAGGGGACTAATAAAGACAGACACCCGCGGGGGAGGGGTACACTTACGATGGGGGGCAGCAGGTGGCTTTTCCTCCTCCTCTTCAGTATCCCCCCCAGAGCACCACTCATCCCCGCTGTAAGGCTGCTTCTTCTCCAGAACACAACGCCGCTTACTTCGCATCACGCCCTCTACAGATGAGAGATTCACACAGCAAGTGAAAGTCTGATTCACCAACAGCCGAGGAGAGTTAGAGTATACCTGTGCCTGACCTTTGGCAAAAATTGTTGCAGCAACAAAACAAGAGGCCCATGGGTCACCTGGGTTGACACTGTAACAGTTCTTTTCAATCATGCAGTACAACAAAGTAAACAGTCTACTGCATGCCATAGCAAAATAGTCATGCAATCATCTGTAGCAAGTGCTGAAGTGATGTTAAACCATAAACGCTCGTGTAGTGTAAAAGTGTAAATGCACTATTAACTTGGCATGAAGTCACCCTATATTAGAAAATGTGAGTTAATAAGTCAGTCTAAAGAGTTCCATATCAAATGGATTATTAACTCATATACTCAAAAAATGTCACATTTAAACTTCATGTAACCGGAGAGTTTCAACACATTTAGTAAGTTTGATCTAAAGCTTCACACTACAACTTGAAAAGTCAAATATGTTTCAGCCAATCAGATACTAGGACAATCATACTGGATTCTTGATCAACCGATTATATGCTACTCAAGAGAAGGGTCAAAAATATTTGCGCACATAAATAAAAGCGAACGAGGAAATGGTGACAACTAATGACACAATAATTCTTTGATGGCTTAATAACAGACCACAAAACAAAAAACTTTGATTCGAAACTAACTTATAACCCTGATGAAAAAAGTCATGCACCTCCCCCCAAAAGGTTAACACCATACGCAAAGCTTCAGTGACTGGTGTAGCCACTGTTCGCATTCACACATTCTTGACAACTTTGGTGCATGCCGTTCTCTGTGCTTGGGAGAGAATGTTGCCGATTGGTAAAAAAGACGGGACGTAACCTCCAATGATTGCTCCACTATTCTTTTCCCCTCTCTGACTCGACATCCTTTCTTCAGCGTTGGCCAGTGGTGTCTCATCAGAACTGAACACGCAGACACGCACGCACGCAGTTGAGAGGAGACGAACTGAAATAATTCTGTGTGTGGTCGTGTGTTTGTGACCAAAGGCTGGTTTCAGAGCTGTAGGCAGTCTGCAGTGAGTCACAAAATTGGCTTTTCTGACACAGGCGCGCGCTCACACACAATAGGAAGGCGCACGTTACACTCTCTTCTCAGACAAATACACACATTCACAAGAGCAGATTGCACTCACATTCCGCCTGTCTCCCCTCAGTCCACCATGCCTCTCACCCCCGCATCCTGAAAGCACCCCCAGCTTTGTCACAGCCTATGCCCCCCCCCTCCCCCTGCACACCACATCCTCCAGCACCCTCATCATCCCAATAACTCCATCTGCACACCCACGGCAGCATTGCCTGCCCTTGTCTCCAAATACAAAATCAGAGTTTAATAAACACTGGCACCTTTACGCTGCATCTGAAAAGCTGGTACTGGGAAAAAGATGGATGTTTGAACATGCTGCAAAACATCCTTTTTGTGACTAGACCTTAAGAGACCTCCAGCGACACTTGTCCGTCCTTCATACCCTCAGGTTCCTGCCTTTGTGAAATTCTGTACACAGTAATGAACCCTGTAAATTTTTGAATAGGGGTTTTTATGAAACTAACAAACCTGATAATGAATGGACAGATGGGCCAAAACAGCAGTTTCCACACCTGGCGTCGAACACCATTCAATCTCCAGACTGAAATGATTTTGGCTTGCGGGTGAAACTTGAAATTACTTCTACAAATGAACTTCACCTCTTTAGATGCTTGTAAAATTTGCAACAGATGAGAAAATCTTTTTCATCTCTTACCGAAAACTCGGCCGCTTGGAAGACCTCATAAAATACGCATGAAAGAGGGGGGGGGCTTTAGAATTGGCAATTAAATACCATTATGACCAAACACAAGCAATGATAGACGATGGTCTTTAATAACAGTTTGAAACTGTCACTGATTTTAACTAGTGGCCAAAGGGATATGCAGTTGTTCCAGCATGATGGGGGAGTTTTCACAACCACTGAATCCTACTGTCCTTTTCCGCAGAGGTATGTTCACCCCTCAGTACATCTGTAGATTCCGCATACACAGAACAAATGGCAGAACATCTCACAGCTAATTAGATTATTTAGCAACAGCTCAGTAACATGATTGGGAATAAAAAGTTTTTCATTTGTAAATATGGTGACGACTTACCCACTCTATGAAAGACTGCAAGGGGAATAGTCTAAGAATAACATTTTCAACTTAAAATTGCAAAAAATTTGGAGATTTTATCCTCTATGGTACATCATAAAAAGATTCAGAGAATCCACAAAAATTTATGTCCACATGCACGAAGCCAAAATCCAATTTTGCCCATAGGTTTTCATAGGCATTTTTTGAATAGGCCTCAGGCTTAAATGGGTTAAAACGCTGACATGTTGAGATTAAACCATAACATAAACAATATCCAGAAACACTGCCTTCTCTGGGCCTGAGCTCATTTAAAATGTACTGAGGAGAAGTGGAAAACTGCCCTGTGGTTTGACTAATGAAAATGTGAAATCATTTTTGGAGATCATGGATGCCACATCCTCTGGGCTAAAGAGGAGAGGGGCCATCCAGGCTGTTATCAGCAAACAATTCAAAAAAACAACATCCACGATAGTATGGGGGTCCATTAGTTCACATGGCACGGGTAACTTGCACATATGTGAAGCCACCATTAATGGTGAATGATATATTCAGGTTTTGGTGCAATATTTACTGCCATCCAGACGCCTTCTTTTAAGGGAGGGCCTAGCTCATTTCAGCAACACCATGCCAAACACCATATTCTGCACGTATTACAACATCATGGCTCTGTATTAAATGAGTCTGTGTGCTGAAGAGGTCTGCCTGCAGTCCAGACCTGACACCCACTGACAATATTTGGCACATTATGAATTAACAATATAACGGAGACAGGAGAAAGTATTGAGCAGCTGAAATCCTTCATAGCAAGAACAGGAAAACATTTTACTTTCAAAACTACAGCAGTTGGTCTCCTTAGTTCCCAAACGCTTGAAGAGAATGTGATGGAACACAGTGGAAAACATGCCCCCGTGCTAATTTTTTTTAAGCATGTTACTCGCATCAAATTCAAGATGAGCTCATATTTTCCAAAAAAAAACCATTTAAAAAAATCTCAGTTTTTAGTCTTTGTACTAGTATTTTCAAATAAATATTAAGTTCAAATGATTTGAAAATCATTGCCTTGTCTTTTATTTATACTTTACACAATGTCCCAACTTTTTTGGAAATGGGGTTGTAAATCTGTGAACTCAATGGCAATACACTATATACCATATCCTATAATTTATAAGCATCGTAGTGAGTAAAGTACACAATTTGGGGCCCAACCCTGGTCCTGCAGATCATCTGTTCTTAAGGTTTTCGCTCCAATCCCAAAAAGTACACCCCATTCAACAAGTAGAAGTAGAACAAGGTGTTCCTGCTTTGGGTTGTGATGAGAATCAATTTGTCAGTAGATATCCAGAGTAAAAATCTACTGGGGAAAATCAGCATTTCTTAAACTGTGGGTCAGGAGTCAGGACCCAAAGGTGATAGCGGGAGTTTGAGGCAAGACCCAGAATAAGCCTGCTGTTCACCATGTTATGTAAGCATTTATATATCTAGAGTGTGGAGCACAATGGTGACATGTCCAAATTTAGTTATTTTGACATTTTTACCTCCTGTCACACATTTCTATCGGCTAATTCTTGGAGCACAATAATTATATGTCCATGCGCCTCAGTTTTAAACAGAAGTCACATTTTAATTTTGTGGTACGTCCAACAAAATCTGCTTGTATGAATTAAACATTGATATTTTGATGAGTAAACATGAATAGTATTACAGAGTCATCCATCTTCCATGGCAAACAAACTTAACACATTGATGATAGATTGAAGTTAGGTCATATCAAGTGCTAGAATTGTTGGAGCACGGAGGTGACATGTACATTTTGGCAATTTTGGCCATGATGTCGCAGTAAGACACTTATGAAAACTTACATGTTCAGTATACTTCTGAACCAAGCAGTGAAAGAGTGACTGACATAAAAATAATGTAAATGATGTACCTGATTTAATATAAAACCCAAAACCAGTGAAGTTGGCACATTGTGTAAATCGTAAATAAAAACAGAATACAATGATTTGCAAATCCTTTTCAACCTATACTCAATTGAATACACTGCAAAGACAAGTTACTTAATGTTCGAACAGGTAAACTTTGTAATTTTTTGCAAATATTAGCTCATTTGGAATTTGATGCCTGCAACATGTTTCAAAAAAGCTGGCACAAGTGGCAAAAAAGACAGAGAGTTGAGGAATGCTCATCAAACACTTATTTGGAACATCCCACAGGTGAACGGGCTAATTGGGAACAGGTGGGTGCCATGATTAGGCATAAAAGCAGCTTCCCTGAAATGCTCAGTCATTCACAAACAAGGATGGGGCGAGGGTCACCACTTAGTGAACAAATGCGGGAGCTGATTGTCGAACAGTATAAAAACAACATTCCTCAACGAGCTATTGCAAGAAATTTAGGGATTTTATCATCTAAGGTCCGTAATATCGTCAAAAGGTTCAGAGAATCTGGAGAAATCACTGCACGCAAGCGACAAGGCCGAAAACCAAGATTGAGTGCCCGTGACCTTCGATCCCTCAGGCGGTACTGCATCAAAAACCAACATCAGTGTGTAAAGGACATCACCACATGGGCTCAGGAACACTTCAGAAAACCACTGTCAGTAACTACAGTTCGTCGCTACATCTGCACGTGCAAGTTAAAACTCTACAATGCAAAGAACAAGCCATTTATCAACAGCACTCAGAAACGCCGCAGGCTTCGCTGGGCCCAAGCTCATCTATGATGGACTGATGCAAAGTGGAAAAGTGTTCTGTGGTTTGACAAGTCCACATTTCAAATTGTTTTTGGAAACTGTGGATGTCGTGTCCTCCGGACCAAAGAGGAAAAGAACCATTCGGACTGTTATAGGCGCAAAATACAAAAGCCAGCATCTGTGAAGGTATGGGGGTGTATTAGTGCCCAAGGCATGGGTAACTTACACATATGTGAAGGCACCATTAATGCTGAAAGGTACATACAGGTTTTGGGGCAACATATGTTGCCATCCAAGCAACATCTTTTTCATGAATGCCCCTGCTTATTTCAGCAAGACAATGCCAAGCCACATTCTACACGTGTTACAACAGCATGGCTCCGTAGTAAAAGAGTGCGGGTACTAGACTGGCCTGCCTGTAGTCCAGACCCGTCTCCCATTGAAAATGTGTGGCGCATTATGAAGTGTAAAATACGACAACGGAGATCCCGGACTGTTGAACAACTTAAAGCTGTACATCAAGCAAGAATGGGAAAGAGTTCCACCTGAAAAGCTTCAAAAATTGGTCTCAGTTCCCAAACGTTTACGGAGTGTCGTTAGAAGGAAAGGCGATATAACACAGTGGTAAAAAGGCCCCTGTGCCAACTTTTTTGCAATGTGTTGCTGCCTTTAAATTCCAAGTTAATGATTATTTGCAAAAAAAAAATTTTAAGTTACTCAGTTTGAACATTAAACATCTTGTCTTTGCAGTGTATTCAATTGAATACAAGTTGAAAAGGATTTGCAAAGCATTGTATTCTGTTTTAATCTACGATTTACATAACGTGCCAACTTCACTGCTTTTGGGTTTTGTAGAGCATTTGCTAACCTAAAAATCAGTTTTTTTCCTCTAAAATGGACATGAAACCAATGTGCTCCAAACCCTCGATATCAAGGGTCCACGAATGGTATTATATCACAAATTTGGGTCGAAGTACAAAGAACAAAAATATATATGCCCCATGTCAAATATTGATGCCACATGGAGTTAACAACTCTAAGTGACCATATGCTGACTTTTACCTAATATTTGATTTGTGTACCATTTTTTAATCCATCCCTCTGTCAGTGAACATTTGCTCAGTGATTTCACTCAGTGCATGGGTGTGGCATTTCCAGATGGTGATCAGACAGAATGAGCTGTACCCAGACACTCCTTATACTGTGGACAATAAAAGCCACCCCAAAATGTCAAATTTTGTAAAAAGTCATCATGCCTCAGATGTTTCAGGTCATGCGGGAACGTGCCACTGGCATGCTGGATGCAGGGATGTCCACCAGAGTGGTCTGCATGCAGTTCCTTGAAGCAGAGCACATTCCAGTTCTGGACTGGTCTGCGTATTCGCCTGACATGTCACCCAAAGAGCATCTTTGAGATGTTCTGGATCGACAGGTCCGCGACCGTGTTCCAGTTCTGGATAATGTGCACCAGCTCAGTGTGGCCCTCCGGGAAGAATGGAATAACATTCCACAGGTCACGATAGACAACCTGATCAACTCCATGCGAAGGAGAAGTGTTGCTCTGAGAGACGCAAATGGTGGACACACAAGATATTCAACATTCAATTTCTTTAAACTGACCCCCAATGTGTTCAAAGGATTGTCACGCCTTTGCAGATGCCAATATCAAGATGTAATGGATGGTGATCTGAAAATTAGACATTAAAAAATGAATTTTGTTTCGCTTCATATATTGCATAACCCTAATGTTAATAAACTCAAATTTGACATGGGGCGTTTATATTTTTGTTCAGTGTACATAAAGTTTAAGAACCTCCGGCCTTCAGCATGTCAGTGTTAAAGACATTCGTCTGAACCTCGCTGTGCTATGTCTTCTGGCTGCAAGAGCATTGGCTGACCTTTAGCATCGGGTTCAAGGGCAGGGCCCAGGGCATCTCTTAGCTCTCCAGAATCCATGGAGACGCTTCTCTCCCTCTTCGTCTTGCCCTTCAGCGGAACGCCTACCCCACTGCTTGATTGGCCGGGGCTCTTCAGCCCCAGGTTTCCAGAAGAAATCTGATTGGCCTTGGCCCCATGATTCCCCAATCCCACCCCTTTGGAACCCAGGTTGCAGGCGGGTCCCAGCTGCTGCTGCTGGTTCACATTTGAGACCTGGGATTGGGCGCTACTGATAACTTGCTTGCCATGGTTGGTTAGCTTATTTTCTTGGTGCATTTGATTGGCTAAGGCAAAAGAAATGGGTGGGGCAGGATGTTTGAAATCCACTGCACTCTGCTGTCTTCCTCAGCAAAGCTCACACCACCAGCAGAAATGCCTGAAAAGACACACACAGACAAAATACAATCAGCAAAATAAACCACTCTTTGGGAGTCCATTCTACAACAATTTGACACAAATTAACAGACAAGAGTCCACTGTACAACAAATACAAACAAGAGTCATCAGAAGATGACATATCCCACCGGTTCCACGTAATTCGTTGGGCTGTTTTTGGTGAGAAATCCAAAATTTTGGGCAGAATGGAGCTGAAACCCCCAAAAAGCACAACATCACCATAAGAGTAAGTTCCATAGCAAATTTGAAGTTTGTAAGTGGTATAGTTTTTGAGTTCTGCTCTGGAAATGGACATGATTCCGGACAGACGGACGGACGGACGGACAGACGGGTGGACAGGGCGATGACTATATCCCACAGTATTACATACCGGTGGGATAACAAACATAACATATTACATCCCCCTGCAAGATGGCCTGGAAACAAAACACAGTGGAGGGACAGACAGACAGACAGGAGGAGGGACGGAGGTATGAAAAGGCACATCTATACAATATTTATTGCATTGTATTTATTACATTTGTTGAGAAATATTGAGCGGTTTAGGCGTGATGGATGGACATGCGGAGGGACAACGCTCATTCCCATATCCCCCTGACAATTCAAAGCAGTGGACAATTAGCATGCACAACTCGAGACTTGGGAAAGTTGCACAATATCAGCGAAGGTACGACAGTATCCATGCCACACAGTTACCAGTAAAGCATAGTGAGCAGGTTTCAGAGTGCTCTAGACCTTAACCATGTGAAGAGAAACTCAGTGCTTCATATACTTACTACTTGAACTCTTAATCAGAAACGTGCGATTATTCAGAATGGAGCCTAACATACGTAAACAAGTCGACATGGTCTACAACATCCCCCGCCAATCATGCGCTTGTCATTTTCGCACTCAATCAAGGCCTTTATGGTCTGAAGCTACACACCAAATTTGGTTGCTGTATCTGTAGTAGTTTCTGAGTAAAGCTGTCCCCTTTATCTCGGACGGACGGACGGACGGAGGTCAAACCTATATCCCCCTCCCACTTCGTGTTGGCGGGGGATAAAAATATTTCGAGAAGTTGCAGTGAACTGCTAGCATGTGAAAGTATTTCCCGTAACTAGAGCAGAGCATGTCTTGAAAGTACTTTTGCTTGTAACCAGATAGAACAAGAACAGTTTATATATTGAACGTCATTGGTGCGTCTTCATGGAGAGTGTGTTAAAAGCAGCACTTCTTCCTGAGTCATACATAGAGCACCAAATGCAGCACAGAGCTCACCAGTTCTCCTGTTTTCAGAACTTTTGCTGCGTGCGGACTGGAAAGAAATAATTACGAGCACATTTAATAAGGAAGTATTAGTGTCCTCCAAAACAAAACAACAGGGAGCACAAGAAATCCTGGGAAAAACGTTAGCATAGCTCGAAGTCAAATAACAAAAAGGGCTTTACTCTATATATGCTGAATAGAATATATGCTGTTCTCATGGCCCAAAAGGAAGTGTGTTCATTGATCTGCTGCTAAATATAGCTCAGGTCCGTACTCCTGATCTCTGTACAGCCAGTGGCACTGGCTGCCTTTCTAAAACTACGCCACGTTTAACCAATGAGAATCAACTGACAGACCTGCAGGTACAGTTTCAAAACTCTGGCTAAATTTTTTCCCCAGCTCTAGGTTTCTGCAGCTGAGCAGAAAAGGAGGGCCGGAGGAGGAAGTGGCCTACAGTGTCACCTCAGTCTCCACCCTCCTCCTCAGCAATTTCTTTCGATGCTAACCACCACCCAACCCCCACCCGGGCAAAAGTCAAGGGTCACGGCTATTAATATGACCTCCATGGGGATTAGTGGGACAACATCTCTGACATTCACTGTGGCCTAGCCCAAGAGGAAAAATAGGTGCAGGGATCTGACAGAAAGGCACCTACCTTTCCCAAGCATGGTCAATCTAAGTCCATCTCTTTATCTCTCTCTCTCGCTTTCTATCTCTTCCACTCTGTCACAAATTCCCTCTCTCCAGTCTCTCACCCCATTTCCTCGTCCACCTCCATCTGTCTCGATCTCTCCGTCTTTTTCACTCTAAGAGTCCATATTTCCCTTTAGTCGCGCTCTTTCTCCTCATCCATCTCTCTCTCTCTCTGTCTCCATCTCCTTCACTCTCTTGTTTTTTCTCTGGGTCAATCTTTCCCTGTAGTCTCTCTCCTCGTCTCTACTGGAGCCTCCGCTATGCAGGCCAGCCCAGCTCTGCTCACCAATGACACACCAGCCCTACACGATTCTCCAAACACCACACCATTAACATCTCAACAAGCGCTCCTGACCTCATTTCAGCTTCAACTAACAATATATATCTCAGCGCATAGCCGTTTTACTGGACAGTGACCTACATTTTGGTGTTCATAAAAAAGTGTATTTGGCAAAATAAACTGGTATAGCAATGACTTCAATTTACCAACAGAAGATGCAAAATCGACCATAAACTGCCGCCAATTGAACAGAAAACCACGAGCGAGCTGCAACCTTGTGAACTTCTTGAGTAATGTTTGAAATAAATCTCAGGAACCACAGGACTATCCTCGGAAAAAAACTTCCATTAATGCGCTGAGCAGTTACCCCAGCAAAGGTGGCCACTTTGAACTAGATTTAGGCAGTTCCCCCTCCCAAATAACAAACATAAATTTTATTTTTCTATCTCAGACTGCTAGAGAAGTGCAGTGTTCCATCACTTTTTACCGGTATCATACAACCAATAAAATCAGAATTGACAGTGCCAGAGTGGTGACTGATAATTACCTCAGCCAACAAACTAGGTTGGGCGAAGGTTATGTATTCACCTTCTGTATGTCTGTCTGTTTATCTGTTTGTCCAGACAATAGCTCTCAAATTTGTCCGTTTCAATGATATCTTGAGGAAGGGTAAGCCATAGCCCAAGTATCGATCCATTAGATTTTGATGGTGATCTGAATCACCACCTGGATCCAGGATTTCAGAGGATTCTTCACCATCACAGGAATACAAGATTGGAATAATAAATGCCATAAATACTAAAATATAACTGATGGTAGTAAAGCTCCAAATGCATAAGTGGAGTTATGTTTCCTCCAAGTGCTTTCTAGTTTGAAACTGAAATTGTGTACTTTCTAACAGGGAAAAGGGCCCCGAAAGAATGTTGCCCGGTATTTCTATAAGTCCTATAATATCAGTTTTCAATAGTTTAGCATAAAACTTTCTTCTGATGTCCCAATTCTTCACAGTTGTGTGGGCCCTCCAGCCTGGCAGTCCAGCCTGTAAAGCACACAGAGGTATGATGGGAGATTGAGTCTCACCTCACACGGACACGTGGCTGATGCAGGCCCAGAGCTGGCGGATGTGGAGGGGCATGCTGCCTGTGGAGCCTCCTCACTGTTCGCATGTGACCCTGAAATGTTAAAGGGGGACACTCAGTCAGCCCTGTAGGCCTTCGTCCCAACCCAAACCAGCAGCTCCTCCAGTACAGGGTCCCACGCTGGGGGAAGGGCCGCAATAAAACCACTACTGTGGCACTGTGCTCAGCCACCCAATCAGAGCTGCTCCATTTTCTCAGTGCAGGGACTTCAGCCAACCAATCAGAATACTTTATTAATTCAGAGCCACGGTAAATATCTCCACAGGACCTCACACTGCGGCAATACTTATTCTCTCATGCTGGTGCAAATTAATTTGGATTTGTGCACGGTGAAGGCAAATAAACCATCCGGCAATAAATGCATCAGGGTTCCCCAAATCACAGTCCTTGAAGAAAACCAGGGCAGGATTTTGATTCAGGGGCCAGGTTTGGGCTGCTCTGTATGTTAACCCTTGACGGTGTGAGATAACAAATAGACAACTAAAAAATATTTTAAATGCACATTCTACTGCTGATGTAACTAACTACCAGTGAGAGTCTGAGAACACCAAAATAGAATTTAGGAAATATTCAAAACCCATACTCTTCAGTGGCTTAATTAAAAAAAGAAGTTACTTAAGTCTTAATGTCAAAGAATTCCTCATCATAAATCATGCTGGAAAAACCAATAAATAAATAAATAAATAAATAAAATGCCTCAGGATTTTACGCCAGGAAATTACATAGCTTAGCAAGCCAAGATGTTTTCTTTCACCAACACTGGGTGAAAACATTGCATTAAACAGCTTCTTGAAGTTTTTTTAAAAGTAAACAAATTTGAGCTTGCTGTGCTAAAACTATGTAGCAACAATTACCCTCCTGATTGCTCTGTTTAAAATGAAAAGGGACTGAAATTCTAGTTTTGAAAGCACTGTCATTACAGAAGGTAATGATTCACCCCGTGATCAAAATGAGTGTGATGAAGCCACATTTAACACAAACTAAAAGAAATACCCTTAAGCTTTCTCAAGGGGACCAATTATCATAGATTACAGATGTTTACATACAGCTTTGCCGAGTTCAAGTAGGAAGGAGCAAAAACAGAGCCTGTCACTTTAAGAGGAAGTGGCAGGGGCTGTCAGGGGGAGGAGCCTCCATTTCCAAGAGTGTGTTGCCAGGTCACATTGCCCCTCCTCCCTGGTTCAACGGCACACAAACCACAAAATTCCAGGGCATTCCACTGCTCTTGCTAAGTCTCTCACTCTCTCTTTATTACCCAATCAAACAACCTTACTATTTACAATGCAAGCACAAATTAAACGATTAAACGGTTTCACCCACTATATACGAAATTCGATCAGTGAGAACTTGTAACATTTAAAACCAAAAAATTGCAAGAGAAAGATATGATGCCAGATGGAATCTATACCTCAGAGCCAACAGAGTGAAAAGAAGCAATGAAGCCACCACTCAATTTCAGAGGTATGGATATCATTTGTTTGGGGCTCATGTCCTCACACAGTATTGCGCAAAAGTTTCAGGCACCCAAGATTTTTTAAAATGCAAATTATATGTGTTGGATATTTTTTTTTCTGTAGTCCATATTAGTGGTGCCGCAGATAAAAAGCATATTTGAAACAGTAAATGTTCATTTAAAAATAATCTCTCAGAATTATTTGTATTCCACTAAATAAAGTTGATAAAAATAAAAAAATTTAAAAAAAGTACTATGACAGAGCCCGGATCTCAACATCATCAAGGCTGTCCCTCATGACCTGGAGGGACACACACAGGGGAGGCTGTGAGCCTGCAGAAGAACCGTGACGAGTTCTCCTCTACGCTTGGAACAACCGAGCAGCCAATGGTCTCATAATGCCTCAAGACAGCAGGACAGAGTCCTTAATATTCAGGCAAAGGGTAGTCACTCCAAATATTGATCAGAGTTTTTAACAGTTCAAAGTGGTTTATAGTACATTTTTAAATACTTAGAAACCTTCGATTTCATGATTTTTGAAAGCGTCTTTGCTTAACCGAATTGTTTTCATTTGCCTGAAACTTTTTCACAACACTGTATAACCAACAGTATGGCTCTCTCTATTAACTTCTGACACCATCCCTGACCATGAATGCAAGTTAATCTGGAGGCCTGCCCAGATGTTCTAGGTGAATGACACACATTTACCTCATCGATGCGGTGTTGTGCATTAGCCACTGACAGATTCCGCTCCCGTGGTCTCGGAACATGCTTATGTAGCGCGCAGGCGAGCCCTGATCAGTCAATACCATGTACAAATAAATCAAGGCTATTGAGATAGACAATAAGCCTTGTAAGACACAATCATGTAAAGCGCAGAGAAAGGGGGAGGCTGGTGTAGTGCAGCGATTACGTTAGGCGTAAAACTGGTAATGTGACAACATAAAGCCTGTTTAGATGCAAGCGTAAACCTGCATGCAAATAGCCACCAGTACAGTCAAAGTACAGGCTGGGGCTTCATTAGGGAGTCTTCATCCCATGGAACAGTCTGCCTCTTAGGAGACGCAGGGGCATGCAAATACACTTCTGCTTCTCCACCCATCTCTCTGCTCAGCCCGTCTGCATATGCCGGTCTCTGCTGAGCTGACTGCCATTGGCCACTCACTGCGCATGTCCATTCGTCTGTCGGTCTCTCTTGATCTTGGTCTCTGCCTTCTTTCCAACTCAATTCAGATTGTCCACGCACTTATTCTCCAACACGCTTATTAATGGCGACAGTCTTTAGGGGGCCCATCCCAGGACAGTATTGCCGAGAGGGGCAGGAATACAGTCTGGACAGTTTGCCAATCCAATGCAGGACCACACACACACACATGATTCAAGCACACACTCATTCCACCCCTGGGCAATTTAGAGCCTGCAATTTGTCAATCATACATGTCAATTTCTGTGACAGGAAACTGGAGTTTCTGGGGAAAATCTATGAGAACATGAGCAGAACATGCAAAATCTACACAAGAAGGCCCCAGGGCAGACCTTCTTGCTGTGTGGAGACAGTGCCACACTCAATTCATTCCACTACAGTTCAATTGGCACGTGCGCAGCGCCCGCTCAAAACACTCCCGTCTCCCTTTCAGAACCAGCCAACAGCGTGGCCTCCGGTATCGCTGGTGCAGTATTGCTGCCTGAAGCTTTCTCTAGATTTCAAGACTTGTCTAGCCAAACAACTTCACACTCAAGACTGCACCTCCTTGGGTCCCCAGCAACAGAGTTGGCGTTAACTAAATATTTTCCTACAGATTTTTTTTTTCCCCCTCAAAAGGCTGACGGAACCTCTGGCCTGGAATATACACCTGCCAACTTTGAAGTCAATCAGATGAACGTTTATCGTAAAACTCAAAGGACATCCAGATAGACAATGACGTCTACAGTTCTAGTATGAAAACTGCATACTGTCACACTCAATTCAACCCATACAGAGACAGCCAGCCAATCAGGGAAGCCCTGGCAGCTCAGAGGAGCTGTGCAGATAGTATCCATTCATGCAACTGTGCTTCAGCCCTGCACTTTGACCTTTGCATCATTCTTTCTGACCCCCTCGGCCTTGCCATTCAAATGCCATTTTTAGTCTCAGTTGGGGACAACCAAGTGCAGCCCTACAATGGATCGATCAGTGGCCCCACACATCCCAAGGTAAGCCAATCCGTGCATGTGCCCAGAACAAAGCTGCAACTGCACTGAGCTACCTGTATGCAAAAGTTGATTTGCACCCATCTTAAATCCCAGCACTACCACCAGGTAGAAATGGAACATAATGACCTATAACAGCACTGAAAATTTTCGGTGGCTGAGTCTTAATATCGTCCTCAAAATCAACCGCAGGAATAGGGGCTAAAGAGGATGTTTCTGTTATCTGCCCTGATTTTAGTACTGTTGCAGGGCAGACTGGAGGTAGTGAAGCCAAAGGAATCCTGGGATGGCCCCAGTTCCACCTGGGCAAAATCATGGGCCTCATTTTGGCGATGAGCCGAAGAGAGAGAGGGAGAGGGAGCTCGTATCCTCTGTCCTAAGGCATGCCCCATATTTTTAGAAGCAGAACATATTTATAGTTAAGAGTCCCAGAGGGAGGTGTAAGAGAGGCAAGGAAACACGCACACACATTCACACACAGACACACAATCACGCATGCACAGAAACACACATACAGACAAATATTCATGCAGAAATAAGAACAAAAACACAGACAAAAACATGAACATTTGAAAATACAGTTATCCAAAGCATAGACACAGAAAAAGACCAAACAAATTCCATACACATAGAATTGTGCGCTCACACACTCGACGGCAACATGACTGCATGCTGCACGGCACAGAGCCTCTCTGTAGAGGAGAAGAATAAACAGTGGCTCCTCCAGAAGTCCGGCTTAGAGCTCCGGAGTGCTTTTAATTAGCTTGAATGAAACAGAATGTTGTCTCACCCGAAAAAAGCACATACTCACACAAGCCCCATTCTCACACACACAGACTCCAAACAAACTGCAGCAGAGCACCACTGCCACTCCACATGTACAGTATGAAAATGCGGGGCTCAGTTTCAGCCAGGGCCCGTCAAAGGACAGGAGTACTTTTTAGGGGAGGGGACTAAAACTTCCACCTTTTCCCAACATCGCACTCTCATCGGTTTTTTCAACTCTGCGCTTCGCGCTCGGATTCCCAAATGCTCCCGCCAGCCTCAGCATTGTACTTGGCCTCACTGCATCATTGGAGGTTTTCACACCCCAGTTCCTTGGCAATCTATCGGCTCTCAACAGCTCAATCTGAATACCTTTTAAAGAGGAGGGAATATGTGTAGTAATATTTAAGACCTTGATGACCCACAGGAAGACGCAAATTCAGAAAAAATAAATATATATTTATTCACAGATGACTAAAAGTGGCCTTGAAAACATTGGTTCAGTACAAATTGAAAGATGATGTGAGTCTGCTCTATGAATACCAGGGCCCAATAAATGCGTGTTCTGATTAATATGGGATGCATTCAGACATTGCGGCTTTCAAACAGAGATGGAGGCGGTTCAGGCGAAGACATGATGTATGATATCATGATGAAATGACCTTTAAACAAGGCTCCAAGTGTCGCTGTTGATGATTCTTTCAAATAATACACTCACTTTTCCACCCAAATGCTTCCACTGGGGTATAACCAACATTTTCATGGTTCGCACGTCCCACCCACACACACACACACACACACACACTATACTAATTTCATAAGTTGGGACTTTTCGGTAGATTATAAACGACTCAGTTTTCCCTCTGATACATGCTACTTCAAAGGTCACCCAAGGGGAGCCTTCATGCCTGAAATCTGTCGTCACAGCACCACCTGACGTTGCAACCTTTGAACTCTCCTATCTTCCGATACTGAAAAGCAAACAACGGACGGACGGATTCGCCGAGCGAGCTGGTGAGCTTCCGCTGCCTGTAGCGCAAATGCTTGTAACAACACAGAAGGCTTTCCGTGTGAAAACAGAAGTCTTTGAGCAGCACGCTGCTGACTCATGGGCGAAGGGAAGTGATAGTGATACTTGCACAGGGGCCGGCTGGCTGATTAGCAAGCGCTGCACTGAACGGACTACAGAATGGAAACGTATAGGGTCAGAGAACTCTACCACGGAAATCATGACCAACCCAAAGGTCACATAGGTATGCACAGCCCATTATGCCCATAGGTCAAAGCACTGAGGGTACAGCAGCCACACAAGATGGGGAATTAGTAATGTCATTTCATTGCCTCCACTCATTCAAATGACAGGTGACTCTCCCTGGCAAGTTGGTATAGCAGCAGTGGAAGGCATACTGTGAACCTACCTGAAAGACAAAAACATAACTTGATATCTAACCGCATTTAAGACTGGGTACAGACACTGTCCCCATTTGAAGTTTTGTCATGCCCGCGAGCAGCCTCCTCAATGCGCTCACAAGCAAACTCTGAAAATCTCTTATCACCCTTTTACAAAAATGTTAGATTTGCAAATTTGTTGCATTTTGGATGCTCCAAAATGATATTTCAGACGGCCGTGCATTGGAACTCTCAAAAAAATAAAAATAAAAAAGTTAATTAATTCCAACCAGTCACATCTGAGGTCCGTAGACTCTGGCCCTGAAAACCTGGCAAGGCTCCACAATCCAGCCTGGGAGAATGAGGCAGAGGGCCACAAGAGGAGGAGGAGGAATCCCGTCATGTTCTCACATGTTCCCAGCTCTTTCCATGGAACGCAGTTCCTCACCGAAGAAAACTCTTTTGTCCTGGTCCCCGTCAGTCTGTCCGTCTGTATCGGTCTGGAAGTGTAATTGCCTAGGGTTTCATCCGCACCAACACATTTTCATTTTATAGCGCATGACTTTATCCATGGTTCACACTACTCCGGCGTTTTTGATCCCACAAAACAATAACGTTCAAAAATGCTGTGGACCCCCATTTCAGTTCGAAATCCCCAGAATTGCATTCCATTATAGACAGAGATTGTTATCATTTAACGTTATGATGTGTAGTTTTAGATTTGTAGATGTAGCCTCACAGCACACCATGCTTGACAAGGAGACTCCATTAAAAGTAACCCTTTTCCACTCACGAGCCAGAAATATGGCATGATTGTAACTTTGTAAGGGTGGGTGATTGATTGAATGAATGTCCACACAAGATGATTTGCAGGGCTGCCGCCCTGTGGAACAGATATGAGGCCAATAGCAGCAGTGCCCTTCATCAATTACTGACCACTGATATTACAAAGGCTTATTTCCATCAGTCACAATGAGACCTGCGAGGTTGATGGGAATGTTACAGAGAGACTGTCAAAAATAGTTAATGAAAGGCTGTTCATGCGAGTACACAGAATTGATTCAATCAATCCAAATCATTCGACAAATTTTAAAAAATAAAGAAAAATCAGGAATGTGGCTCCAATTTATGTCCATTTGAGGACAGGCGCCAAAGCTGGTGTAAAAGCTGATGCCACCATTTAGCTGTAGTTAGCATACACTGGCAATGTCTGGAACACTATACCAGAAATCTCTTTCCCACAATTTGATACTCTGACAAATATAAAATAGAAAAGGAGTCTTATGCTCAAAATCCAAAATAAATCAAGCCCATATGCTGTGTCTGGGTGGCTTGTCTGTTACTATGGCAATATGTCTGAAATAGCTTTTGCCAATACTAAAATTGTAGGGAGCAGGATAGCAAGAAACTAATTTTAAAGAGAACTGATTTCATGGTAGAAAGGTTTGATATCATGATAGCCAAAGAGCAGCCCAGGGTTGTAAATGATTGTAGAAAGAAACAGTTTAGTTAAATTGCATTGTAATAGTCAATTCAATATTTAAGTCACATTTGCTGCAAACATAGCAGTTTCATTGTCAAAAGATTTGAATTATTTACACTATACAATTTTTCATTTTTCAAAAACTAAATACATTTGACACATACATATTTAATGTTCCCAGGGGAACACATTTAATAATTTCCCTCTGTGCATTCTGGGAGTTTTGGAAAGTGAAGTACTAAGAGAAAGAAATGCAATGAGTTAAAAGTCGGCAGTGTCTTGCTTCTTAGCCTCCAGCAAAAGTCAGTACAAGTGTCTGCGTTTAGCCTCCGGAGATACTGTCTGTCTGCCACTCGGTTTCATGTTAACGCCTGTATGAAAACGGTCATGACACGTCACGACCCGTAAGCAAGCCATGTCATGACAACACGTCATGCCAGCCAACTTACCACAGCAGGGATTGCCTGACTGCAATGCAGCACCGCTGCGAGCGTTCGTTCCATTCTCACAAACATGCTCGCAGTATACGGTGATCGCTTTTAAAAGCTTTGATGTTCTTCAAACACTCAGCTTTTATTTTGAAATGTCTAGATTTAAACCATTATATCGTGACTGCGGAAGCAGCAACAGCGCTCTCCTTGAATTCTCGGTGATTCATTTCAGGTCCATGTAAACCCGTGATTGCTATGCATGAACTGCTATTGAGTGAATACGACAAAGCCTTTTAAAATATGAAACTCATAAACCTTTGCAGGCCCTGTTGACATTAGCCTACCCACATTTCCAATTCACAACAATGAAACAACAGCCCACATCAGTGCCAGACTTGGATTCATTAACAAGTGGGAGTCGTAATCCATGATTATCCAACCGCCTCTAAATGAGCAGACTAAATGCGCAAGTTTATGTTTATTTTGAAGCATCTGCAATTAACCTGTTATGTGAGCACTGCTTCCACATACACAATTTGCCACAAACAAAGTTTTCTGTAATCATGTTATCTCTCTGCCAGATGGCACTTACATGAGTATGTTTTACACGCTTTCATATTCGTCAGACAGACTAATACAGCAGTAGTTCCCTTTTCCCAACGTGTGCTTGAAAAAAATGTATCGCAATTAATTTTGTTCTATGTTCACTATACAATGTACAGATAAGCAGATACTCCCCCATTACCAAAATGCTTAAGGATATTCTGTTCTTACCCCTCCACATACACACCGCATACACACACACACAAGCATTCTAATCCCGAAACACACAAACACAGACACATAAACACACAACCCTTCCGAAACACACACATGCACACACCATCTGCTCCTTGTCTACTCAACAGCAAAAGTCCGGCACCCAAACCAGAGTCCCCACCACCCTGAAATTGCAAAATAGACAGATGGGAACAGAACAGGGACCACAAAAACAAGGAGGGTAGTGACAACCTGAAGGGGTGAAGGAAAAAGAGGAGAGGAGGAAGGGTAGACAGATGGGGAGAGGGAGAGAGAGAAACAGACAGGAAGCATAGAGTGAGAAAGAGAGGAGGAATGAAATGAGAAAGAATGCTGAGAAAAGAATGAATGACAAGAGAAAGAGAAGAAGAAAATACATTATGTAGCCAGTCAGAATTAATCCATATGCAGCCAATGCCACATAAACACCTCCACGGCAGCATGGACCTAAAGCTATAATAACCAGGCAAGGGGACTTCAAATGAGAATAATCTCCACGGCCATCCTTCTCAGATCTGTTTCCAGTCCCTCAGTATATTACCTTTCTGGCCTCCTTCACGCCCAGAAACCTAATGATTTGTCAGTGTTGTAAAACTGCCTTGGCCCTGCGGTCACCATTCACACCGACGAAGAAGAAGAAGAAAAAAAACCCTTTGCTGCGGTACCCCTGGCACTGCGTTTCCAAATCAGCATTCTGCAAGTAGCATTTCATCATGCGTCAAAATGCAGGCGGATAATTGGCAAAGCGCTTTCTGTCCATATTGATGCAGCACGGCCGTGCGCAGCATTTATTGTGGCGCATCAGTGATGCTTGCAACACTTGACCATTGTCGGCATTTAGCACGCGGCATTAACACGTATGACAACCAGGCAATCCTTAGCGCTCAACACAGGCACATCTGCAACCTGTGAGCAAACAAGGCCATCCACAGGAAATCAGTGCAGAGCATTAGCAACATGTATGAGAAAGAGCCCCTCCTTCGCATTTAGCATGGAGCACCTTGGAGAATGGGAGACACAGTCAGTCCATATAGCATCCGTCAGGTACAGTAAAATGCTGCGAGTCAATGCTAGCAACACAGAGCAAATTGACACTGCAGTGCTACTGTTCGCCCCCCCAGTAGGCACAGCAGTATTACACACATGAATGGAGTGGGCATCCATTTGTGCCCGCAGAGATACTGGTTATTCCATATGAAAATCGTTTTGGCGCTTATAGAAGACTCAGTCGGCGACAAACGGGGCCAAAGAGAGAAACGCGTGAAGTGTACCAGACGCCAGTTCCGGACATCCCTTCAACGTTCGGGAGATCACTTATCTGCCCGCTTTTGCCATTCGACAGATGGACGACTTGCAATAACGTGGATCAGCGGCTCGATTTGAGACGCATTCCCAAATGAACTCCCTCCCCCCGTCGAAGCTTTTTAAATTCAAATCCAACTGCCGACAGCCATGGCAAAACATAAATATTCTGGAGCTGAGGCACCGCGGAGCTAAATATCTCCTCGCGTTCTCCTCGGCGCGGCGCGTATACTCTACGGAGGCGCCATCTGTTTGCGCCCTTGCATGGATTTGTCCTCTACTGCGGCAGTTCCGACACTTTTCAGACCTCCAGCAAAACAGGGCACTGCACCATGGTGCCCAATATGGGTATCGAGCAAATATCATTGTGAAGGAGGCAATGAAGGGAAGACGACAAACCACATGACAACTTTAAGCTACTAGGGCTGTGTGCAAAATATCAGTTGACAATATGTCGCTAAACACTTCTCAATAGCTGATGTTTCCATACTGCAGTTACCATATGCATACGTCCATGAAATCAGATGTGTGCAGCAGTATTAAACTGATTTATCAGCAGGCCCATCAATGGTGCCAATAGCTGACATTTTGACATCACCAAATAACTGCACCACATGGCCGATTAGCTACAAAGCTAGCGGTCCCATAACTGCCAGTCCGCCATCTACAGAGAGAAAAGATGGAACTTTAGTGCCAACAGTGAATGTGCCAGTGGGAAAGCCGTAAGAATTTCGAACTTTCAAAGCAAATGGTACAAAATTGGCCATTGCAATATATTAAATTGTATTTCAAAAGAACAATATTTACTGTGTACATATCTAAATGCGTCTGTGTTTTAGCGATGGAAATGACTGGATAGAAATCTAGTGCAAAAAATTCAATATTTTACCGTGTAAAAAAAAAAAGTCTGTATAATGAAAGTCAGCTATCGGTCACATGATCACGAAAAATCAGGATCACCACTGAAATACCGATTACGGTGGAATATCATTTGACCCCTATATAAACACTGCAACCCTGATTATAGCCAGCGTTATTGCCCACTGCATATCAGAAGGACACGGACAGTGACATTTGGATTTTGACGTCAACAAAAACATGACGAGATGTTATCCAGTCGGTCCCCAGTAAACACAGATAGCTGGCAAGGCCACATCAAGGTACAGTTCATGTTACATTTAATCAGTGACCCAGAATCCAATCTATATACAATGGGTGTTCTAGAAGGTTCTGCAGCAATGATATGCTTTGAGAAACACAAAGACTACAGCATGTCTACCAGACGTTGTTTTCCTCAATGTGTTTACAGAAAACAGAACGGCTGGCTCCACTACGGAGAGCAGGAGAATGAAAGGGATGGAGTAGCAGGGATACAGAGAGAGCATAAAGGAAAGTGTACAGAGAAACAAGTGAGTTAGCCAAGACTAACAGTCAAATTGAAATCACGGGTTTAAGAAGGGGAGTAAATATCCTTCTCTTAATGTCTGTGCAATCACTGCCATGTGCTCTTGCGTACACGGAAATGCAAACAGTTTCCATTCTTTGTGCATGCATCTGTGTGTGTGTGTGTGGGGGGGGGTGTGCACTTGTCAGTTGGTCTGCAGTCAGTGTGTGTGTGTGACAGGGCATTCGTGTTTGAATATCTGCTCAAGCAGAGGGAGTGGCCTGCGCTTGTGTAAATGTGCATTCGCGCCTGTCTGCCCGTCCGTCCATACGACTGACAGTCTGCAGTCAGGGTGCACATGAGCGGGCTTACGTTGTTTGTCTGTCTGCACAAGCTGAGTGAGACTGGCTGGGCGTGTGAGAGTGTTCATTTGTCTGACAGCCTGCAGTAAGGGTGTGTATGACTGGGCGCACGCGTCCCTCTGTCAACTCAAGTAGAGTGATTGTGGCTGGGTGTGAGTGCGCGCGCGTGTCCGCATGAGTGCATGTGTCTGTCTGTCTGTCAGCAGATGTAATATGTATGAACCTAAAAGTCAGTGTTCTGTTAGAGTGCATGTGTATAACCACAATCATACTTCTTCCTTTTGGTGCTCTCTGATGTCTGTTTCTCAGTGAACCATAGTGCACATCTGTCTTTGAGGCATATGAATGGGAGAATTCTGATGAAGCACACAGTCCGGTACAGCCCTATACACCTGACCGTGTCCGACTGCAAGCAGCATGCACCCAGTCGTAGTGCATTCCACCAAACAGAGCACAGCCACAGGAGTTGAGCTGCGAGGAATCTGCACACAGGGGAAGGGAGGGCTATTTTTACACCAACGGAGAGAGTGAGGAAGGATTTACACACAGAGGAAAGGACATGGAAGTGAGTCAACAGTGGCAGCGTAACCCCCAAATACCACTAAGCACACAAGCGCAGGCTTTCCCTCCTCGCACACACGGAAACACACATCTCCGGTTTCAGTGGAACGGGTTGTTGGGGTAGGGAGGGTGGGGGTGGCGGTGGTATGGCGTTGTTGGGGGAGGAGTCAGGACTCTTACCTTGTTGAACATATTCTGGGACAATAACCAAGACAGGCAAGGCAAGAGGAACTAACTTTAACCTTTAGTAAAGTCCACTGGGGCACAACTTGAATGAAAAGAGTACAGAAAGTGTAAAGCACTAAGGAGTGAGTATTAGTATCGGAAATTACCCTCACAATCTGGAGGATACTTCTTCACGGCCCAGACGGGGTAGAGTACTTGGTACGTTGACGGAAAATGCGCTTGCTCACCATGAATTCAACAGTATAATCAACTAACCTGTACACCGTCTCATGCAATGTGGAGGGTGCAGGAAACAGGCTTGGCCTGTATTTTTACATGCAGTACTTCCACCTGTCCAGACTAACCATTGCACACAAAAAATGTCTCTGACAAGCCTGAAAGAAGCACAAGGGTATTACCACAGAAATTTAGCTTCATCCTCGGTCAGGCAATAGAGCAAGCGACACCCATGTTCACAAAATTGCATAGTGGAGAGAGCATTTTTTGAACACTTCACGTTTTTATTGAGCCGGAGAAAAAGTCAATGACCTTTTCACAGAAACCTCAGACTAACCCTGACTTAGTCTCTGGCAGACACTGTAAATTATACACTTTTTTACAAAACCAAGTGAAAAAGAGGGTTACATTTCCACCACTTTATTAGAACACGATCGTGTCATGGTCAGGTATAGCATGAACTGAGGAAATGTCGACTTAAAGATGTCAAGAGTGAGGTCACAATTATTAAATGAGAACGTTCTTAACTGAACAATCTTGTGATGCTGATGTCACCATCAGCACTGGTTATAATAAGCGACAGAGAATGAATGACCTTGAGAATAATGACTCGAAATGTTGAATGCTTATGTCACAATCAATACTGGCAATTGAAAGCAACCATTTCTAGAGCAATGACTTAAAATGCTGACTTAAAAAAAAAAAAAAAAAGCACAACCCAGAAACCTACTCATATCTGAATTCTAAGGCTGCCCCCATCTTCCCGCTGGGCATCTTTGCACATGCAGCACAGACCCGGCGCATCGACACGGGCACACGTTTAGCTCCTCTTCTTCTCCATTTCACATTATTCTTTAATGTGCCACCAGCAGCGCTGCTCGTAACCCTAACCCTGCATCTCTCAGATCACTAGGCCAGATAAGAGCTGATTGGTCCGTTCCCATCCTAAAACTTTGGGGGCTCAGAGGAACGTCCCGAATCAATGGGCATTTAAACAGCACAGTCAAGAAAAAAAAGTCATGAAAAATACAAAAAGCAGCCAGGGCACACTCAGGTGAGCCAAAGTAATGACTTGCTTTGGTATGATCAAACTTCCATCGTGTTATTTCAAGCCTTTCCCGAAATGTACATGTGCTGTATTCAAATAACACGCTGAGACGGGTCATCTTTGATTGTGAGGGTTTTTATTTGGTCATCTATTCACCTGCTAGCTCTGGGGTCATCAAGAGCTCATCTGCTGCAATCTTTGATTTCAAGCCCTTATCATTGGGAAAGTTGGCCAAATGTCAATGTCAATCAATTCCAAATTTGAAGATCTAATAAAATACACCTCCATTACAGGCTACGATCTTTGTCAAAGAGAATCATACAGGAGCATCCCGGAAAGACCAGGTCCTTCAAGAGCTAAGATGGACTGAAGATCGCTAATTTACCCATCAATGCATGAGAAAATCATTGAAAGGTTTAAAACACCGTTCTTCGCAGAAAGATAGGAAGGGATTTGGATATTTCACCCAGTACGGACATGACATAATTTAAAGATTCAAAACATCTGGAGGAATTTCTGTGCATAAAGGGCAAGGGCACTAAGCCTACAGAGCAGTGATAGAGTATTTACCCCATCTCAATTTCTCCTAGTTTTGCCATTTGTCATATTTAAATGCTTCTGATTACCCAATTAATTTTAATACAGGACAAAGAAAACATAAGTAAATATTAATTTGCACCTTTGAAATTATCATTTAAATTTTTTGAAGGAAAACCGGTATTCAAAACCCACATCGCCCATGTGAAAAAAAAAAATTTGCCCTCAAACTGGTAGCAACCTTATAACAACTGCAAGCAAACTTTTGCAATGAATGGCAATGAGTCTTTTACATCATTGAGGAATGTTGCTTTGCAGATCTTTGCAGAATTGTTCTAATTCAGGCACATTGAAGGGGTTTCGAGCATAAACTGTTTAACTCCCTAAAGTCCAATGTCCCCTTGGCAGTAGTACTGGCCTTACGTAATTTTCAAATGACGTGCTGTGACTCTCTGACCCTTAAACCCATAATTGTTTTCAAGCTGACCCTGTTTAAGATCGATATATCAACAATCACACAATTTATTTACTGAATGATCAAGACCAATGTATAAGTCAGTGATTATTAAGAAAGTTTTAGGAAATGACAGATCACTGAAGGGTAACATTCACAACAGACTTAATAGTGATATTGTATGGTTGGGAAAAAAAAGAAAATGATTAAAAAAAAAAAAAAAAAAATGTAATTAACCCAGTGCTTTCCCTGAATTCCATCTCCGATTCTATGATTCTATGAGCACAAACCCAGTTTATTTCAAGATTGCATTTAATCATTATGTTTTCAGCATTCGAAAGAATAGGTTGCATTTGCAGGGAAGTGAAGTTGAACAGTGCACACTGGTTTCCATGCAAAGCGATGATAAATTTATTAAATTACCAACGAATCTTACTTCAAAGCGTTGATGATTGAATAATTAAGCAAATTGGATATAAGTGTATTGTGAAAGTTTGACGCATGACATGCATTTAAAA
Source organism: Gymnothorax reevesii (assembly GCA_029721435.1). Lineage (NCBI taxonomy): Eukaryota > Metazoa > Chordata > Actinopteri > Anguilliformes > Muraenidae > Gymnothorax > Gymnothorax reevesii. The sequence continues at coordinate 37,132,406 of CM056578.1, forward strand.
TAAGTTAGTATGCAGGCCATGCATCCAATTTTCAAGTTAGCAATGTCATTAGGTCTTCGCAGTTCAGCTTCTACGAAAGTTGTAGGAAGGCTAGAATTTGAGATTATATGTACAGCAATTATTTAATTAAATAAAATCTAAACCTTATCTAAATACCACCTTCAGTGGCGTTTAGTACATAATACTCCACCTCAAGATGGAATCTGGGGAAATTTCACTGAAATGGGATCTTAAGTCGATTCCCATTCTTTTTGTTTATCGGCCAATCAGCGATCCGCACCTGTGCAAACAAGCCGAAATAGAAGGATTATCTACGCGTGTACACAAAACATTGGTTGATGAATGAAATTGGTCATGTGGCAATGAAAGATGTAAACAAAAGCGATTTGTTTCTAAACATTGGACGTTCAACGTCCCGTCTGAGAATCGACTTTAGATGCCTTTTAATTACTGTCAATGCAATCTCGTATTGTGGCCTTCCTTGCAGACGCAATGTCATAATCGTAAATCGCAACGCAGCCTAGTAGAAGCCCATTTGCTCAACAAATTAATTTAGTTGATTATCCGATTCTTACTCGGACATAGGTTGAGTGTTCACCGGCATTTTGGTAATGTCACTGATTTTAGACATCTTTATTTTTACATGAGTAGCCTTAACACACACACACCAAAGTCCCTAAACCACATTTTTACACCTGGATAAACGAAGCTGAGGAAGGAGTATTGTGATGAGACTCGAGCATCACTGACAAATCTATCAATCAATCAATCAATCAATTTTCCGTTAGCATCACCACAGGTGTTAGGATTCACGAACAGCTTATCTAGGAGTTAAAGAAAGCATCATTTTGATTGGAAACTTTTCTTATTTAGGCGCATCAAGCCAATCGGACGCTAACGCAGAAATAAATATATTCAGTTTTACCAGCTGCAGGAATTCAGAAGCTTCGTAAGACATTGACATTTTAGGTCACCATGAATGTGGATGCGAAAATGCAAGATAGCAATTAACTATAAAGCAAGTGGAGGTGAAATGGACATGGAATGATCCTCGCAACTGAACAAATTCACACCTAGTTGGTAACTGGGGAACCAAAATGGGATTGAGTTCGAAAATATAATGCGCTTTATTGCGAGGTGAGAACAGTATTGATATCCTTCCGATGACAGCCTTGGAATGGAAGTGGTTAAGGTCATGCCTTGTCATTTCAAACAATTCAAGTTAGAACTTTGACAAGCCCACTCTAAAAGCTTCCTTTTGAGGCATTCAGAGGTTGGCTTGCTTGTGAGCTTCGGATCACTGTCCTGCTGCATGACCCAACTGAGCTTTATGTCAGGAACTGATGAGCGGAAACTGTCTGTCAGGATTTTCTAGTAGAGAGCAGGATTCATAGCTCGATCAATTATGTAAAGTCGCCCAGGTCCTGACGCAGAAAAGCAGCCCGAGGCCAATAATGCCATCACCACCATGTTTGACTGTTGGTATAATGTTCTTATTGCAGACTGCTGTGTTAACTTTATGCCACATGTAACAGGACCCATGTCTTCCAAAAATGGCCGCATATCGTAGGTTCCAGTGACCCAGGCTTTTCCTGGGCCAGCAAAGTCGGCACTAGTAAATTGGACTTGTTTTGTCCATATTCTCGATATCTCTGCAACTTTCGGCCACAGAAACATTCCATGGCCATATGCATGCACTGCACTGCATTCCCAAACTACACATCACTTTCCGTTCACTCTCGGTGATTTTTTTTTTGGTCCATTCTTTTAAGATATTCTCCGTCTGGAGCCAGACCAGACCAGAGTCTTGAACTACAGCTAACCACCTAGACACAATCAGTGTACAACTTATGATGTCACGTGGCTGAGCTGGCCGAGCGCAAATGTTCTCGATGGAGGCAAAGGGGGCGTTCCTTCAAGTGGATAATTTAGCAGATAAAATGCGGTTTTTTTAAACATTGTAAAGTACACAATATTAAAACCATCACCAATTGTTCAGGATAGGTACTTTGAAGCATTTTATCACATAAAAAAAGAGCTGAATTTCATGTCCTAAGCTCTAATATATTGTCCCAGCCTCTTAATAATAATAATAATAATAATAATTGTTATTATTATTATTATTATTATTATTATTAGGGGACCAAGGCCAAGGTATTTGGCCAGCGACTTCTGGCTCTTAAAATGCTCCATTTTTTTCATTTTTTTCTTCCGCCTGCCTTTGTTCAGAAAATATATTAGAAATGGTTTAACCAACTGAACTGAAACTCAACCACAGCCGTTTCAGACCTTGCCAAGTTATGCATATTACTTCTTGAAGCAAATTGGTCAATCGGTATGGCAGCCATCTTGGAATTTTTTGAAAGCCATTAAACATAATGCTCTCTAAACAGCTGAAGGGAATGGAACGCAATTGCTTGGAAATGAATCTACAGTCCACGGTCTCAAGTTTATTCATTTTGTTTTAATTGGATGAAAATTGTTGAAGCTGTGGACAGATACAGTTTCCAACTTGGTGGCAGCTATTTTGATTTTTCTTGACTTTGTCCAAACATTGAAAATCTTCTTATCCAAAACGGCTGAACAAAATTCAACAAAACTGGTTTGGAAAAATCTACATCCTAATATCTTTCAATTTTGTTCATTTTGTAGCCATCAGTTGAAAATTGTTGAAGCTGTGGACGGATGAACTGTGCAACTAGGTGGCTTTTATCATTTTGGCCAAAACACCAAACTTTGAAAATCTTCTCAAAATCTGGAGAAAGAAATTGAGAGAAACTTAAAACATAGGATCTATGGTGCAAGGTTTGTAAAGTTTGTTCAAATTGTTTCAATCCGTTCACAATCATAGCTGTCATAGACTAATCAATTTGGCAATATTTTCATTTTTCTTGGATAAACAGAATCATAGATGAGCTGTATGTAAGACTGCATGAAAAAGTCCATTGCTATAATGTATACGGATAAATAGCAGTGGAGAATTTAACTGGTGGCTTTGGAAGAAAAGTCAGCAATGTCCAGTTACTAAAAACAGCACGGAATTTCTCTCCTCATTCAGCCATTATATCAGTAGCCAGAAGTGCAAGAGAATTATACAACCACGCTGAAAGTAATGCTAGCCCGTTATGAAAAACTGTCCAAGACCCCTGTCTCTCAGCATGATCATCTCAAAACAAATACACATGTATGCATAAGTTATCTGAAACAGACCCCCATAAAACAGATTTGTTCCTTTCCATTCACCAAACTGGTGATCTAATTTGGCAGTATGACATATGATCTAAATGGCAGAATTTTTACCCAGTTGAGTGAAATTTGCCCAAACTCATTTCTGTCAAGCACAGTATTGAATTACTTTCAACATGCAGCACAAAATTGAGTGCAATTCCATTCAAATTCGAAATAAGCCAAATTGCACAGAAACTTAGCTGATTTATCTCGCAGAAAAAATCTACTGATTGTGCTCAAGCAAATATTACGAGTTGGTATTTGCAGTAAAAAGTTCCTGTGTTCTTGCACTATGACTCAAGAATGGCTTCACCTACCAAAATCAAAATAGCGGTATAGTATGTGTTAAGAATTTGAGGGGTGATTCTAAAATTCTTCCCTGAAGTAGATTCGTTAATTGGTTGAGCAGCCATCTTGGATTTTCTTGAAAATCTCAAGCCATAATCTCGACGAGCACCAAACGGATTTCAACAATACATTGAATCCTGTGAAAGGCTATTCCACTGTCAGGCGCCGACCGACCGATTCAGAAAAATGAGCGTACATTTTTCCCTCTGCTCCAGTTGTCAGTCCTTGGTTCCTTTAGTAGTTGCTTGCAGCCATCTTTATTGTTCAGTATCAAATCCCCAGGAAAAAAATAAAATTTCATGTCATCTTATGACAAAAATAGGAGATAACGCGCGCATCCAGACCAAAAGGGGCAGATGCCAAGCTAAAGATGAGTAGACAAAGTACAACTCAATACAAAACCTTGATCGCTGTGCCTCCACCTGCAATAGCTCTACATGCTCTCAAAGTTGATCTTTGGCAACAAGTGACCTTATGTGACCTTAACCTTTGACCCAACAACCTCCAAAAACCAGTTCAGCTACCGTCTCAGGGTAGTTACCATGTCTGATTTTGATGAAAATCCCTCAACTACTTCATTTAAGTAGCACAGAAAAGATATTTGTAATGGACAGTTTGACTGAAGCATGCACAGATGGACAGCTGGAAAATAGTATGCTTCCTGCCCACAATGTAAGCGGAGGCATAATAATGAAATAAACAGATAAATAGCTCGCACATTGGAGGGCTCAAATATCCACTCATGAGAAGAGTCATCAGGCTCAAAGTCTGGTGAAGAGCAGTGGTGCTCAAAATAACACCTAGCAGAATAATAAGCTCGAGTCCTGCAATGTGCAAGCTATTTATTTGTTTATTTCTTATTCTTTTACCGTGGTATATTTCAATCAGTACAATCTTATGGTTGCCACAAATTATGGCAAACTGACAAATTACACACAGAGCAAAGTGAGAGTGCCTGACTTGCACAGGGTAAATCCGGATGATTGGTCTGCATAATCAACTAATCCATTCACACACAGTTGGTGCAACTGGCGCCCACCACAGAGCCAAACTGGTGCTGGTATTCTTCTGATATAGGCCAAAGTTATTGGGGGTGGGGGACATAGCTGGGAATATCACCCCTGCAATTTTATGGTAAATTTGCCATTAACCCCGAAGCTAATTAACACCCACAATACCCCTGCATCCACCTCACATGAGAACCTCTGATAGCATTAGCCCCACGACCTTCTAAAACCCAACATCGTCTTCTATGCTACCAGCCAGCTGCCCTGTTTTTTTCTTCGCACCTTTACCTGTGCACTTAAAGCATTTCGTAAACAGAATTACAGGTTCATTAGTCTCACTTGTTGGTTTCATAAACCTATGTTACTAAGCCCCTAGCCAAGCTCGCACTCATGAGAGCAGATAACATCTGTCAGCTCAGCTTCCAGGGATGCGTTTTACCCTCCAGTTATACGCATATTAACAAGGGTCCGCATTTCCAAACACGAGACCGGCTTTGCAGCGCACTGTGTGGTGTGATATAAATATTCATGCAAGTGAGATGAGTTTTTCACATCTGAGTAACGAGCTGTCGAGAACCAAATCATTTTAACTGTTTATTTGTGAATGTGGCCTCCTTTCGAAGAAATGTGGGAGACAAGAGTGTTGAATATTTAATGCCTTTAAGTATATTTCATAGAATATTCATGAATTAGTTGCTGTCCACAGCAATGGTAATACAAATACCAAGGCGCAACATGCCACCCTTAAAGCTGACTGACCAGAGCTTTGCGACTCATAGCATAAAGAGCTTGTTACGGCTAACAAAATAGAAATCTGCAGCCGCAACACATACAGAGAGGAGAATAGTCTGCATTCTAAAAGATGTGACACTCACACACAGGAGAATTATAGGGTAATCTGAAGGGCAAAATTATTTTTATCTAATAAAAATCACAAGGTGTAACCACTGCCAGATCATCCTCTCACATGAATGTACATGTACCACTGAACCGAATGCAGGCCTGGCATATTTTCTGCGCTTGTGGTCTTATTCGGCCTTTGATTCTAATGCTCACAGTCTGGTTTCCACCATACATGCAGCCATATTCCATTTCTTCCTCCCTGTCGTACATAAAAATGGACAAACTTGAAAGCCACTTAAGAGTTAAATGCAATGCTTATTAATGTTATGTTTGCAGTACCTGGCCTCTAACAAATACTCTGGCACAGGAAAAGGCATCATTTTTCCCCAAATTGTCTTTGTGATCCATTACAGATCCATTTGCACCACTGATGGACACTAAGGCATTTGTAGGGCGGCATGGTAGCTAGTTTCGGTCTTCACCACGAAGTCAAATACAGTTTCAGGCCCCAAAAGACCAAACAATTTGAGCTCACAGTGAAATCGACTGCTGTGATTGATTAATTAGGTGCAGAGTAACGGCAGAATCCTGTGTACACAGAAGCGCTCAGAGGCCAAGAGCGAGAATAACACAAATCGCGAGCACAATGCGATCTGTGAAAGGCAAAGGGAATTCGATGCTACAAGTTGTTTGGCAGGGACTGAGGACACTGATGATGAAAATGACAGCTATGCTGAACCTTTCCAAAGTGCCATCAAAACACTTGAAAGGCAAACAACAAGAACCCATACAAGGACAGCAAGATGAAAATACCTGCCACAGAAATAAATAGATAAATAAAAACAATTTATTTCATAAAGACTCGCATAGAATGCACGGCTCAAAAAAAGAAGAAGAAAACAGGACCCGTGCACCACTTTTGTGGAGGAGCGGCAGAACCTTTTTGAAAGGCATACAATGACAAATACCGCAAGAATGTATGAATTCAGTTTCACCTTGATCTTTGAGAAGAGAATGACTCAAACTGTGATTCTGATCTCACTCTAACATGCACTCACACACACATACATGGCCTTTTCATTTGCCTCAGGGACGAGGGGACTCGGGGGCAGGAAACAAAATAAGACGGTCCGTTACAATGCCGATGATTTTGCTTTTTACATAGAGAAACCAAACAATGCAGATCGCAGGAGTGCCACTCCAAACACTAATAAATTATCCCTGGCTGCACCTATCGGGATAAAGTATGGCAAGAGACCAGCAGTACAAAGCCCACTAAGTTTATACACCCACAACATCAATTTCAGAAAGCTCCGTTCTGTCACTCCAACTGGCTTCGGTGAGCCTCGATTTCAATTACCACTCCACTGCCACTCCAAACAACCCTCCAGCATCAACAGCAAATACAAGGACAAACATCCACTCACAGGATATTAATGTCTACAAGTACAGCATATGACAGTCTAAACTGAGGGTAAAAATGTTACTTACATTGGCCAAGTCTTTCTAGAACTATTTTGCCAAGATTTTTAAATGTGCACTAATGTGTTACCCGCTGCAAAGACGGTTTTCACTGACCAATACAGAGATTAACCTAAGCTATCTGAAAGCAGCTTCAGATTCTAGCAAGTCATCAAGTTATGAAGATATACAAATTACACGCGTTTGAGCTCTAATCCAGCTTTGTGGGTAAATGTAATGCAGCTTGTGAAATATGAACCTGGGCATCTCACCCCCCATCAGGATTTCTCACATAATGCAAATGCGTGTTAATATGCAATAAATATATGCTAGCAAATACGTCTCTGCTCACTTCAATACTCGGCAAGTGAAGCAATCGGATGTCACACCCTCATACCGCTCATTTGCTACTGCCTACAGCCAGGTCCCTCCATAGCTGCACAGCAAACTGTCATCACTGAAGCAGAGGATGTTGTGGGCATACATGGCCAAGCTCTCACCTGACAACCCAAAATATGCATTTTCCAAACCTCAGGACCTCCCACCAGTTTACCGACTAGTGATACGACATTTCTGCAGCAGCACCGTATTCAGCTCGGCATGCTGACCATGCCATTCAAAATAAGGAGGCTTATTCCTAAAATTCCAGTCAAATCACCCCACATCAAAAGAATTTTAGGTGCATTTGTTGTATTACTAATGGCAAATATTGTTCACCTGCAGTCCAGCAATGATGCAAATACCATAGTGGTAAGTTCACATTAACATGCTTGATTTAAAAAAAGCCTTCTCCATTAACATATCACTTATCACAGAGGTGTAAGTTACAGCGGATGAGTTCATGTGAAAATGAAAATGATGCTTTGTACACAACACTTGAATATTCAAAATCACACTCTGAAGGACTGACCTGGTATGAAAATAGGGTTGCACAATATGGACAAAATCCAATATCACAATATGTTTCACTGAGTACCTCAATATTGATATTGTGGCGATATTTTTGGAATGACTACAAATATTTTCACAAAATACTTATACAATGCAATTTTTGACAAACAATCATTAGTCATGTGGATATGAAGCCCAAAAATGTAAATGCCTGGAACAGTCCAATAAGTGCAGACAACTGCATTCCAAATGCCGCCTCTAAAACCAGAAAGAAGAACATTCACGTCATATCACGCTATTACGATATCCAAAATCTCAATGTCTTATCTTATATTGCAATATCAATACTAGAGCTGCCCCCAGAGAGCGCTAGTACTTCCGCCAATGTACTCAATGTTATTTTTGCCAGTATTAGCTAGCAACCCCTGTGTTTATGCAGCGTTGTAGTCTTCGAGCAAATTTTTTTTAATGCCTTTTTGGCCTTTTGCATGCCCTTGACATTTGACCTTGACCTGCCAAAATCAAATCATCTTTTCCTTGAACAATACTTGATCATTCCACCAAATTTGAGGAAAATCCATCCATAACTTTTTGCGTAATCCTGCTTACAAACAAACCAACCAACAGACAAACTGTAATGATCACATACCTGTAACCTCTTCCAACTACGTTGGGTGGAGGTAATAATATTGATGTGTTGCCCAGCCTTATGCAATGCTCTTTCATTCCATTTAGCTATGCACGCCATTTAAAACAACACTTGACACCTAGAAATATACTGATGATTTGGAGAAAAATAATGATGACAGAAAATATTTTATCATATTGAAATCACTATTCAATGCCATCTGTTCGCAGCTTTAGTGCAAAAAATAATGGATACCAACACAGAAAATGTTAAAGCAGGCCTTCTCACCAGGATTACTGATAACTTTAATTGTGGATCTGTAGCTAATGCCTCATTTCCATCAAGCGGAACAGTTTGGTGTGGGTCGTGTCACATTTCAGGGCGTTTCCATTACAAAAGTTGTGGATGGTACCTTGGAACCATTCCACACGGCTACCATTTTTCGTAACCCCTCTGGTTGGGGTACCAAGGATTACCATCCGATACTAATGAGGCGGAGCCAAAGCATGGCTTCTGTATTGGTCAGGAATCGTCATCACTGCAGTCTTTTGATTGGCCAACGAAATCTTCACTCTAAAGCAACTTCCATAAGGAAACGGCACGAAAACACCCATCTCGCCAACCGTTCAGAGAGAAACATTATTGGACATGTACGTTCGCAACAAAGCGCCAAGGAGCAATGAGGAGGTGCAGGTGTATATTTCATGTAGGGCTGTGCAATATGACGATTTATATCGTGCCATGATAGAAAAATGTCACTTGTTCCATGTTTGCCTTTATTGTTTATGTCACTGTGTTACAAATCAAGTTGTTTAAGGTAATTTATTATGGGAGTTAATGAGCATAGGCCGCATTAACTGACTGCCCAACATACATAATAACAGTTTAAAGTGATTGTCCACCCAAAAATTATAATTTGTGAATCAATTACTCAGCATTAGATGTCTCGAACGGACAAAGTTGTTTTTCACCTGGCACAACTTTATGGCCACTGGAGAGTTTTGAAAAATTATCCCAATTCCTTTCCTCTGGAAGCAAATGGGGTCACCCAGTAGCAACGGCAAAACTCCACAAAATGTCTGTTGACAAACTTTCAAACCATCGTCCAGTATAATCCAAGTCTGCTTTGTCCACTCGTATCCTTAAAACTCCAGAAACACGGTTATTTTTCGCTAAAAATAATAAAATACTACACGCTTCAGGCAATTTAGCGCATTCAACGGAAGTCCCACCTCCTGGCTCATTCCCAGAGACTAATAAAGTTTTTGAGAGAAGGGAGAAGACATGTTTCAAAAACTTAGTCTCTGGGAACGAGCCGGGAGGCGGGACTTCCGTTGAATGCGCCAGATTGCTTGAAACGTAAGTGTAGCATTTTTTTTTTTTATTTGCAAAAAATAACCACGTGTTTGGAGTTCTGAGGATACGAGTGGACAAAGCAGACTTGGATTATACGATGTGTTCGATGATGGTTTGAAAGTTTGTCAGCAGACGTTTCGTGGAGTTTTGCCGTTGCTACTGGGTGACCCCATTTGCTTCCAGAGTAAAGGAATTTGGATAATTTTTCAAAACTCTCCAGTGGCCATAACATTGTGCTAGGTGAAAAACAACTTCCTCCGTTTGAGACATCTAATGGTGAGTAATTGATATGCAAATTATAGTTTTTGGGTGGAAGTTCAATCCTGTGAGGAAGCGTGGCAGCTATGCCGTAGTGGTCGACATGGTTTGTTATGAGAGTCGCACTTCACCAATCACTACAACAAGATGGCAACGTCATTTTATTAACCGTGCTAGAAGTCACGACTGCATTCTCTAAAACAAAACTTGCACTCCAGAGCAATGTTTTGATTAATTTCTCACTGTAAATTTAGTGACTGCTTGCAGTATGCAGAATTTGGGGATGGGCTAGCAACAATAGATACGCACATCAGCATCGTGTTGTCTTCATCAACTGGCACGAAACATGGAGGTCGCACAACAAAGTCTAGCAGACTTAAACGGCCTTGCATCTCCCCAAGCAGCTCTGGTTTTGGAGAGGTCCAGAGTGCCTCTGCAGGAGCCGCACACACCTGCGGTGAAGCTGTGGCCAAGTTTTGACAGAAAAGTAAGTGTCGCTCCATATGGTGCATTCAGGGCACCATTGTTGCCTGGGAAGAAATGTCCCAGCATCAGGAGGCATGTACAGATTGCTGATAGACTCCTTCCATCATTACACTTCTCTTTTACAGTCGTATTGTATATTTTGTTCACTGTTGAATTGATAATATTCAGAAAGCTTACAAATGAAAGGAGACAAATAATAAAATATGATTAAGTACCTTTTATTAGCCAAGTACATAATTCTAAATGCAATAAGAAATACCCCTCTCCATGTGGGGATTTTATAGAAACTATTTATTCATGAAAATTACAGAAATTGTGCTATATCGTGATATATATCGTTATCGGGATATCGGGATACGAGATTTAGGTCATATCGCACAGCCCTAATTTCATGCATTTAAATGTAGTCAATTTAAAATGCAAATAGCCATCATTATGCACACTAATTTGGCTGGAGTCGCACCGCGAGCATTTAGCTCGCTAGCTGGCATTAAAATGCGCCGAATAAAAAGGTTGCCGGCTAAAGCCGCTTTCACACTAGCCTGGCACCGCCACCTTCATACTTCCGCTTGATTTCATTTAGCTTCAGTACTAGTCTGCTCTGCCTCATTTAGCACGGCAGAAAGTACGCCGGACCAACCAGCGAATAGATGGCGTGGCCGAGAGCCATGACGCAGCAGCTGCATCGAGTTTGAAATTGTAGTCTCCGAAATCAACAATGGTTACGCACACAGATGCACAGGAAGCCATTCGCTTTGTCGTGGAGGAAATCCCGGGTATCAGCGCCTCATAGCCACAACAAGGTGAATGTTTGTTTTGCTTTTTGAATGGAAATGATGTTGTAGCGCTACTTCCTACAGATTGTCATATCCACTTAATAGCAATCATGAAATAGGCACCCTGTTCATCTCTGAGAGACAGCTGAACCACCTAAGCTAGCTTGTAGCTTCTAGTGTTACATAGTGTTAAATTCGCGGGCAATGTTAGCAGCGAACTTTTTAAAAGCCGCGTTTTTGTTTGCGTCACAAGACCTATTCGCCGTCTCAGTGTTATGTTTTCATTATTCATGAATGAAATGGCTGCTTAGAGCCAAACTGTGTTGCTATAAAGTTAGATAGCAAGCTCGGTATGATGCAAGTGCAAGTATGGTTAACTGTTCAGTTTTCGTGTCAATGCAGATTTCGTCCTGATGTAAATGATGCGTTATTCTCGCCGATTCTGCTGTTGGTTTTGGGTCTCTTAAAAAAAAAAAAATGTAACAGCAGCAGTATCTGCAGGAAAAACGATAGCTCAACAGTTTGTTTCTTGTAAAGAGAAAGAGAAAGACTACCTTTGGTTCTTTTAAGTGAATGAGTGAAGGCTAAAATTTGGTAGATGGGCATATGTATGGGTACAGTACTAACTTTAATGTACTGATCAGTTTGTTTTCGCTGCATTCCTGGTATGAAGGACTGTGTTTACATCAGAAGTACTAGGCGGCTGAGCCGGCGCATAACATATGTCATCGCCAAGCATTAGTGATTAGTTTATGGGTACATCAATGATTTTAAACTTCAGTCAAGCGCCCACCTATTAGGAAATAAAAAGTTGTCAATGACAACTGGCCAGAGTCTGTGTACGAAGCACAGCGAAGTAGCAGAGTCTGGTATTACCAGACTACTTTCACACTGGACGTGAAACGAATTTTTCGCACGACTGATTACATTCAAAGTCAATGCATTTTGTGTGTATGTGTGTGTTTGCATTGCATTTTACCATCTGGTAAATCAAAAATACCCCGCCTACATTTAAGGGTACTGTCTGCAGTGGAAACGCAAACCAGATCTAGGGGTTTGGTATGGTTCCAAGGGTACTATACCGAAAGTGCCCCAATAGAAATGCGGCATATTACTTGAAACAAGTCAACATTAACGAAAATTCAAAGTTAGTTAGCTGCCAGCTAATCTGAGCAACCCTATAGCATTTTCATCAATGGAGTAAACTTGGGTCAAACAAACACGCAAGCATCACAACATTTTCACTTGACATAAACAATACAGTTTGATTTTTATCATTTCTTGTGCACACCATGATGGATTTACAATTGCTCTCACTTCTCCAACTTGCATTTATTCAGTTTTCAGTTCCAGCTGCTTGCCTTTGAGTTCAAAACACCATTTCAACATAGCGGTCAATTCTAGACATTCTACAGCACTGCTATGCAAGCCTGTCAATTTTGTCCTTTCCCAGCTCCTTGGCGCAAAGGTGGGGGACAAAGTATTTAGGTGTGTCCATTCATATGTCCTATGTCACAACCTTCAGAGAACATAATATCTCAAGAAAGACAAGTGTTTGCCACTTACATGGCAATATTCCCCACCGCCTCAATTTTGTGTGTCCATACGGACGTACAGAGCCCAATGCTATACCCCCAACTTCGCGCTAGTCGCGCAGCGGGGGATAATTATTCATATTGGTACCAAGGTCTGCATTGAGGATGCACAGTCTCCAGTTACATTTAGTGACCTTGATCTAATTTCAAAGGCAAGTACAAGCGATTAAACTTCTGTAATCTTTTTTGACATAACAACACTGTGTTAACGTGGTATCTCAAGACCAGTTAGACAGATTTTATTTAGCTAGAATAAAAGTCTATCCTGCGGATTCGCGAACACCAGCTGACTTCAGTAACCTTGACTAAATTTTTATGTCCATTACCAGCCATTGGACGTTGCTAATCTTAGTTACACCGTGGCAATGTTTTTCGACACTTTCTCAACAACAATTTGATTGATTTCATTCATATTAGGTACCAAAGTCTATATTGCAGATGCGCAAACCCAAGATGACTTTGGTGACCTTGACTTAATTCACAACAGACCTATGAGTGCAAAGTTCCTACAAGCTCCGATTAAGTACGCCAGAGATTCCCCTTAAAAATTTTGTGACAGGTATAGATGAGTATATCACATCAGCAATCAAAGAAACACTAGTACAGTTTCAATACTTATTTTCAAGCAATCTATACAACAACTACTCTAACTGGGGATTGTAGCAGGAACAATGATGACACCCTTGTTGAACTTTTATTGTCGCAAAAACTGAACAAGGCCTCTCCGTGCCCAACACACCTCCTGGGAGGAAAACTGGGAGAACTTCCCTCAACACCAGTATTTGGGTCATGCATTCACACAGCTCAAACTGAATAAAGGTACATATGGCCATGGTTACTCTGCAGTGAAAGCTATTCATTAGTGATACATGAAGACATATATACTCAGCAACAAACGTTTCTGTGACACCATTTATGTGTATGTTATAAATGACACGCAAAGATCTCAATGCAATCAATATGTTTATTTAACAGGAGAAACACTGACTTTTCAGTGCCAACGTCACTCAAAACGAAAAATGTCATTTTCATGCGTCATGAAGCACTTGTCTGACGTCTAACCAATTGTGACCTTCACACTTCAATACCGGGTGTGACTACCTCGTGCCATGATGCAAGCAATGCATCTCCGGCGCATGGACCGAATCAGATGTGCCAGAAATTGCTGTGGGATGTCATTCCAAATCTGACGTAGACGTTGTCGCAATTCCTAGAGTGTAGCTGGCGGGTTATCCAACCGCCGCAAACGTCGATCCATCTCGTCCCAAAGATGCTCGATTGGGGACATGTCTGGGGATCCGGCTGGCCATGGCAGGACATTGACATGTTGTTGCATCAGATACTGCTGTACAATCCTTGCAACGTGTGGTCTGGCGTTATCATGTTGCAGCGTTATTCCGGGACCATGTTGCATCAAAAACGGTACCACCAATGGCCGTAGCACTTCATCGCGATATCTTTGACCTGTCAGATTTCCATCAATAACAAGCAAATCTGTTCTGTTTCTAGCCGTGATCCCTCCCCAAATCATGACACTACCACTTCCAAAACGATCAAATTCCTGAACACAGTTGTTGGCATAACGTTCTCCACGTCGACGGTATACACGTAAACCACCATCACATCGGTTAAGCATGAATCTTGATTCATCAGTGAAAAGTACAAGATCCCACTGACGTTGGATCCACCGTCGATGTTGTTGTGCCCACTGTAGACGCAGTCGTCAGTGTTGTACTGTGAGTATTGGACGTCTTGCTGGCCGACGTGGGACAATGCCAAAATGACGGAGACGGCGACGGATTGTCTGTGCAGACAGTCGCCTCAAACCAGGTATCGTTCTTGCAGTTATGGTTGCAGGTTGGAATCGATTTCGGAGATGGGTTGTTCGAATCCAGTTGTCCAGTCTGGGAGTGGTTACTCGTGGACGGCCGCTGCGAGGACGGTCTCTGACATGTCTTGTCTGCTGATGACGCTGCCATAAGTTCCAAATGGTGTTTCGGTGGACATTCAGGCGATGAGCAACTTCCCTCTGCGAGGTTCCGGATTCAATCATCCCAATGGCCCTCCACCGATCATTTTCAGACAGTCTTTGCATTTAGAGGGTAGAGTTCCTGATCCGAAATGGCTGTGTTTTCGATAAGTGATGCTTCCGTCGTTCATCAGGCACAATGTGAACATTCCAAAAATTCTCCTCTTTTATTGCCATCCCCAAGCATGATTTACGCACATTTTCACGTGCAAAGTCATTTTCTCGCATTTTCATGATTTCCATTTCAATGTTGTGTTTACGTGTACTGTTTCAGTCTGATATCACCATGTATGACAATTTCATAATTGCGTTATGAAAAATAATTAACAATATTGGTGTCACAGTAACTTTTGTTGCTGAGTATAGTATTGAATAACTTTTTCCAGCAGCAGCAAATGTCCATTTTGGGAATTCCCTTGTCGACTGTTCCGCCTAAGTTGTGCCGAGGATTGTTTCATGACATCATATCACTCACTATGCAAGTCATGAACTATTGTAAAGACAATGTGACAACCCAGAGTTTGACTATATTGGGAACCAGACTGATGCTAGTTTTTATATTTTTGAACTAAAACTAGACAGTCCAGTCACCTGCATGGGTTTAGCCACCTGAAGCCCGCTTCTCCACTTTTTTGTACATTATTCAGACACTATTGTCACCTTGGCAACAAAAATCGATGGGTGTCATGACTTGCGTATAATACATGGCCATACCAAATATGAAAGTAATCAGTAGAAAATTACAGCCTGTACAGCATCCACAAGGAAGCGTCCATGGTTCGGACGAAGCGGCAGTGACAGCGGAGACGGTAAGCATGAATCCCACCCGACTTCGTCTGGAGGCTACAATTACCTATTCAATACTCATGATTATGGAAAAAAATGTCCCTTGTAAAACTAATGTTAAAAGTCCATCGCTGAAGCTCAGGTCTTGGAACATTTAATATACTCAGAACATTCCGTAAAATCATCCGTACCTCATGGGTAATCCTAAAATTATTTACTGAAATTTCCAGAGGATACCAAATATGTTATAATTACCTGTGATTAATGATACTAGCCAAACCTCCATAGGGAGATCACTAGGGCTGTGATAATATGCTTTTTTTTTTTTTTTTGCCGTGGTGAAAAAGCAAGGTATCCTAATGATTTAGCGGACAGGATGAACGGTGAACAAACCTGTTTATTGCTTTGCTTTAAAAACTAAACAAAAGGTCAAGAACACATGCAGCTCGTAAATGAACAATGAAAAGCAATAAACAGAGACATATTGTCCAGGTAAACAGTCACTTCACCTTCTAATGCACTTCGCATTGAGTTCCCAATAAAGACTCAACACACTTAATTTACTACATAATGAATTCTAATATCTCGCCTTTTGTAGAAGACCTGATAACAATAACAATAATTGGACTCAAACCAAAGAAATCCCCCATTTGTTTAAATGACTGTCCCTCTCCCTGGCAACGCTGAAGTAATAAGCAACTGAAAAGTTTTTTGCCCCCCAAAAAAAGCCCTTGATGAGGACAGAGGACAGAGAATGATAACTAAATGATTTATGTATTCACCATTTTTGATATCACCAGATGCACTCCTGCAAATTTCCACCGCAAAAGAAATGATTAAAAACAAATAAATAAATAAATAAATAATAGCAGTCAGGGATAAAAATTTTATTTTTTTTCCCCACAAGACATCCAGACTAATAATCACTCAAGTTCCCTAGTCCTCCTCATCTTTTCCTAAACAACCTTTTTTTATTTACCGTGCCAAATCTTTTGGCACCGTCTCGCAAATCTTTTTTTTTTTTTTTTTTTTTGGTTCTTTACAACTGAAGCTCACCTGTATGCCAATTTAACACCAATAACGTTCTAATACTAATTAATATTAGTCATGCCAATAAATTGTAAGAGACAGAGGACATGAGCCCTTCAGTAAAACAGAAAGAACTTTGCGAATTATAAAAACTTCAAACTTCAAAAGCCCCTTTGTACCTTTCACAAACAAAAATCCCTGGCCCAATATTCATATGATGTAAAATACGGGTTTGTCCTTTTGTTGGGTTAGAATCAATGCCAGCGCTCATGTGTTTAGCCACTGCCCAATATTTGCAAAACAGTACACTACACAGCAATAAAAGGAAATGCCAAAAATCTCTTTGTAATTACAAGTTAAAGCCCATACATCGCTTAAGAGTTGAGACCATTCTCTAATTTACAGTGAATCACTAATTTTTTAGATTCTGAAAATGTAAGCTCTGATCGTCTAGTCCAATGTCAGTCGATCCTCAAATTCCAACACAGGACGGTCCAGAACTCGACTATCACAACAATTTGCAGTTTTTTGTTGTAATTAGCACATCTGAAAATCGTCATTGTCATCCTTATTTTTATATTTAATATCTGTGTTACAGGACACCCAGGTATATAATAGAGTGATAACAAAAACAAACATTGGAAGACGAAGTGATTTCAAATTACGCCATGAAGAACTTAGCAACTTAGAAACTCATTTGCTAAGTTCTTTTCTAATCTCTCCGGAAGTTGACCTTTGTCAGCAATGCGCCAATGCGAGCACAAACATATTTACTATTTCTTGGGGAAAGAATTCCGTATTAAACCTACACCAATATCGTATGATATCAGCATTTTTCCGGCTTGGGTACCCTGAGAAACGTTGGGCTGTGTAAAAACGTCAAGCGTACATCACTCAAGAAAACTTCAAGTGCTGCTCTTTGTGATAGTAGCATATAACAGCAGCAGCCATGTTACTGATGAAACACCAGGTTGCTAGGGCATGCGCAGCGTATGTATTTGCGATATTAAATATTAACATTAAAATATAATCCCCTTCTCAGAAATACCCCCCCAACATATATTGGTGCCCCCTTTTAAAATTGTCCTGGCAAATAAAAAGCTGAGAAAATAGAGGTTGAATACAGAATTTTTTCCATTTATTGGTAGTCGACAACATTTCACTGACCTCTCAGACTAGTTTGATGTCAAGTTTACTAGTCCACCATAATATTTACGAGTGAGTGGACTAGCGGACGACCGCAAATTTCAAACCCTGGCAGTAATGATGGTAATTGCCCCGTAGTAAGCATCACATGACTGGGATATTATGGTCATGCAGTTATCGTCACAGCCCTTGGGGTCACACAACTGATAGAAGACCCTTTACTCTTGATGAAAGTTGACTGGAGCAGCAAGTAAGGCAAGATGTGCCAATCTTTTTTGTGAACACTTCGTCTTAGGAATAGATCACTGACGATCATGCTATCATTATACTGTTTTCCCTGAAAAGCAGAGGACATTGCAATTCCAAAATTCTAATCTTTTCTGACCTGCATCTTGAAAATTATTTCATTTTTTCACAAAACTTTGCAAGTAATTAGAATTTTTTGGACTGATGTCTTTCACCATTTTGGGCACTCTGACATTTTTATTTTCCGGTATACATGCAAATATATTTAGAAGTTTTTTTTTGATATTCTGGTCCTTTTCTAGCTGGTATCCGAGTAACAAAATTTTTTTGCATCATTTTTTCGCCATCAATGTTTTCATATTCATATTGCAAAAACGTGACCGGGGACAAGGCCAAGATACTGGCAACTGCTTGTTTCATTTGTTTAACCCATAGATATTAATCACCTCTCTAAAGAAGAATGACAATTGGTCAACAAAGCCCAGGTTATAGGCACTTGCAATCCATATACAGCACCAATGGCTCCATACTGCACCTACCACAGTAGGTCATTCATTAAAACAGCAAAGTCTCAGACGTTACCAGAGCTCCACTTCAGCAATGTTCACATGTTTCTTATTTACACTGCTGCAAGGATGAAAGCACAAAAACGAATGGATAGTAACATGCATATTAGATCTACATGGGTCAATAATGCGGTCATACGGAAGGTGAAGGACAAGAACATCTTCACTGCCAAAGCGCAGGAGAGTGCTCATTAGCAAGCTTGCTACCTCAAATTGATTGTATTAGTTGTTAATCTGTGGTTGTCAGTCAGTGGTCGTCAGTCATTATATGATAGTAACGTTTGCCAGAAATCCACAATCGCCTCATCTATGGGTTTTCTTCCTCTGACGGGATTCTGTTCACGCACAACCCAGGCTTGTTTCCATGACAGTTACTGCATCCAACAACTAACCAGCATTTTGACAAAACAATTTGGGAAGAGGAATCCTACTTTTGCCCACCAGGTGTCCATTTCCATCAGACTGCGAGGACAGGTGAAAACTATGAATTGTGGGCGGAGCACATGATCTTTTTAACTAGGCATGGAATGGTGCCGAGCTCCCGCATTATTGGCAGTAAGCAAATAAGGAGTCAGTTGACTTGGGCTCCCAGACACCCAGGAGACAGATAAAGTGGAAAGACAATGGAAAATTGAACGCAGACAAATTTGTGTACAAGCTACCGCTGATATTATCATGTTCTATGAATTCAGTATTAGTTCTGTGAATTCAGTATTATGGTAGATCAAGCCTCTTATACATGATGAAAGCAATCTAAGGACCAAAAAAAGGTTTACAGGTCCTTTAATGCTTAATTTATTAAATATTCATAGCTTAAATGGGTAACTAACTGATCAAACTAATGGGAAGAACCACGTATCAAACCGAGCCTAAGCAATAACCGGTGTATACCAGAGGTGAAAATGTATTGATTCCTGTGTATTATAATGCAGGTTCTGGGAGGAAAACTGAATCTTTCATATTCTCAGGTTATTCACTTTCCAAGGTAAAAAAAACAATCCTTTAGAGTATTAGACTATTTCACAGCTGGCAAATTCACCTCTTAGTTTCTATGGCAACATTTTATACAAAGAAAATATTTTATCATCGCGCACTCTGCTTTGTCTGACCAATGATCTGTATTTTTCATGGCTCAGGGGGTATGCAATATAAAAAGGGAGTTGCATAACAGCTAAAATAAAAGATATTTTGGCTATCGCATTACAAGAACAGTTTAACATTGTAATGCTTGGCTTACGCTCGCAAGGGCCTGTTCTGCATGCCTACTGACATTTACGGTAACAAACTATATGATACTCGTTGACCAGATAGAAAATATTGGATAATTTACAGCTTAGCTGAGGCTTTGGGGGAACAAACTGCAAAATTACATTCTGATGACATCCATGATTAGTCCAAATGATTTTTGAATAAGAAATTTGGGGGGGAAAAATGCAATTGAACTTATTTGAAGATAGGCTTTAAATAACACTGTTGCTTTAAATCAGGGCAAATGCCATGATTTCATTTTTGGCAAGGCCTATATGCACATCTCACTGAACACTTTTGAATCTTCCCTAAAACTTCAGCAAAATCACCAACAGTAATGAAATTTACAGGAACAGTGATTTGGCCACACAAACTCATAGATCTTATCAACAATAGATGAAAGAAAAACTTGGCATAATAAATACACTGGCAGCATAAATTTAATTTCCGATTATAGTATGAAGGGATACAATATCATACAGGGATGTCTTTCAGTACTATACCAAAAAAGACGGCAAAATCAAATTCAAAATCTACTCTTACTGTCCCATCTTTTTCAGATATTTCTGAACAGTGTAGAAATGTGAACACTGAGACAATTGAAGAATTACAGAGAAAGACAGTTTAGCCTGGAGACAACGTAACCTTACCAGTAAAGCATCCTGTGGTGCACCACATCAGCAAGTGACCTTTATTACACCTTTCATGCAGATCCATGATCATAACAATTTTGAACACCAGCAGTGGAATAAACCTTTTTAACACCATAGTCCAAAGAGTGAACAGAGGCTGTGTGTATTTAAATGACAAAGACAAACAGGGGGCTCTTCAACTGGTCATATGTGCATACTATTAAACATGCTCCCTACAGCCACTGCCCACCTTGAGACCCGTTCTTGTTACGGCAGGTTGAGCGCATTGGATCGGTTGTGTACTATGAAAAAATTTCCCCAAATGTAGTTCACTTACAATCTCTGGATTAAATAAATTTTATTGTAGTTTAGCAAGCGCATTGTGGAATATGAGAGGGCAATATATCCGTATAAACTATGCTCTGCAATAAACATGTGCCAAATATTAATTTGGTAATATTGCCCTATCAGCAGTGAAAAAAATGTGATGCTTGCACAAGAGCACCATGTACAAAAGCGTTTGCCTAGAGGACACAGCTATACAATAAGGAGGGCCCACACGCCCAGGGCTACCATGAAATTAGATCAGGCCAGTGATTTACTTTTCACTTGCCCAATAAGGCTAGTACCCAAATGTATTTATTTTTTTTTAATTTATTTTTAACTGAATACTTGTGCTCCTTTTGAAGGATATTCAGTTGCAATTAGCAGAGACAGTCCATGCCATAGTGTGTAGGCCATAGCATAGGCCATAATACCCACCCCAATTCTAGGAAACACTTTTCAGGAGGCAATCAATACTTTTAAGGAGTTTCAACAGAGAGGGGTTGAATTCCAGTCCGGTGAATTATGGTGTAAGGCGTTGTTTTTAATTATAAGGGAAGACGCCATGCGACACACCCGTTCAACTCTCGGAATACAGTGCGGAGGAAAATAATTGGACATTCCCGTTTGGCACAGTAGCCTATATTTACTGTACAGTGCATACTGAAGACACCGTAATTTGGGACATCGCCACGCCATGAACTGTTAATAGGAGGAAGCAGCATTATTAAGTACGCGTAGTTTACAACTTTATCGTCCAGGGCACTCAATTTACGTAAGCGATAGAAGCAAGACGTCCGTTTCGGACGTCGGCTTGGTAAATGGGAAAGGTAGCAGTAATTATCCACATCTGATGTGCTTCACTTGCACAGCGGTCACCAATGTCGCCAGTGTGTCATTAGGGCACTCGTTTTACCCAGTTATAACCTTGTCGCTCACGTTACTAGGAATACTTTCTGAACAACAAGTGAAATCTGCTATTGGGAAAAAAGAACAGTTCTAACTTGATGTTACCTGCAAGACAAACAAGGTAACGCGACGTGAATTTTCCGCATCAAGAAGCTGAACGTAGATTCCACAATCTCGAATGTGAAACTGATATTTATAATAAAGGTAAATCTGCGCGCGTTAGCTGTCTAGAAGCTAACATACTGCTTTCCAACTTGGTTCCAAAACTTTTGATCTGCTTCGTGGCTGAGCAGCGAGCTCGGTCGCTCGTACCCGCCGACTGACGAGCTGTAGCTAGCTGCGCCTAGCATGGGCAGCTCAAATGAGTGAGGCGATGAAGCTAGCGAGCCGCATTGTTTAAAATTCCACGATACAGTAACTTAATGGTCAGAATATCGCCATTAATTATCACTGTCTGAGACACTACAGCAATGTTTCACAGTCACAACTAGCCCCGCTGGCTTTCAACCTGGCAAAACAAATGATTCGGCCATTCGCTATGCTATTCCCCCAACATAGCGAGCTACCGAGCTTGTCATGTCGCTAGCTAGACGGCTAACTGACAAGCAAGTCAGTTTGTCCACTCCGATTATGCAGTGCTAACCGTGTCGATTTGCTTTCACGTTAGCAATATTTAAACACCATCTGGCAGCCGGCAAAGGAAGCTGATAGTACATATGCAGCCATCTCACTAGTTAGCTTCAGCACGTTTGCTAGCTCGGTGCCAGCAGCACGGCTGATAAATGAGTCTACAGCAGCTAGCCAGCGAGCTTAATCTGAATTCGCCACTAACAATCAATGTTGAATGGGTGTCACATGGAAAGGCCTAATTTACGAGAGACTAACGTTAGTTATTACACGAGAAGTGACTGTATTGTAAATAAGAAATGAGAGTTCATATTGGTAGCCAGTAATGCAGTTCTACGACCGGGCGCAGTAGATGCTCCCGTAGTGTGATTAAGGGAACTGCCGTCTTACCTCATTCCGCTGTATCGAAGCGAGGCCGATATGAAAAAAAAGTGACGGCCAGCAGACGTGCCCCGAAGTCGCCTTTATAGTAAACCTCAATGCCGTAGTAAATGTTCTAATCTAGACACTCCGGGCAATAAACAAGCTGTACCGGGCGTCTTTTCCTAATATCCCATTCCGAGCCCCCTTCTGCTCCCGCCGGTACGGTCGCGATTAGGAAGGCGGTGTTTCAGGGCTGGTGTCTAAGGCTCAAAACGGAAGACGAGTCCCTGACGCGAAGAAAGCGGCTCATGACTCCTCTATCGGAGACGGGGAAGGGCAGGTCGCACGGTCTGCTTATGATGAACCGCGGAGTCCATTCTGTGCCAGCTGCCACACAAGAGCGAGCTGCATGACACACGCACTCGTTCTCACGGGGAATTGGAGTCACCACCAGCGCAATTCACTGTTCTTAAGCCGCTTTCACACTGGACGCGAAACGAATTTTTCGCACGACAGATCACATAAAAAGTCAACGGAAAGGCGCGAATACGTGTGTTCGCGTCTTTGCATTAACTGCGAATGTAACCTGTCGTGCGAAAAATTCGTTTCGCGTCCGGTGTGAAAGCAGCTTTAACGCAGCTACATACAGGTACCGCAATATTGTGAGCGCAAGTGAAAGTTGTTACGACCGAGGCCATCTACCTTTCCAACGTGATCATTTTTGTTAAACAGTGATAATGATAAGTACATCGTGAACATTTTGTCCCCGAAAAATTAAATGTCATTGCATAGCGCATGACATTTCTTAAATGCTTCGAATGTTAAGAGGGGCTTCGCACCATCAGCCTTGTGATATCGTTTTGTTTTAATTTTCATGGCAGTGACATGTCGGTAAATTTTTCCTGAAGCGCGATGCTGAGGTCACCAAAGTTGAGTAATTTTCCCCTGGCATCAAGACTTCATTGAATAAGAGCCCCTCTGTGCCTTGTCTTTTCATTCAGAATAATAACTCGATGAAACAATTTTTATCAACCGAAAGATGACTCAGAAACCCTGCTTAGTACTCTGGAATACGCTCTCCACCGGGCTGTCCAACGTTGACTCGAGAAACAACACTGCAGTAAATCTGATAACATTGCGCTTCCCTTGAATTACAAATGTCGGTATGTAATCGCTACCACCGTTTGTTGCAAAGCCGAAAAAACAACCATAACTGACAGCTATTTTAATTGCACGAGCTTGTAAGCTGGCAGTTGGAAAAAATATGGGATGCAATTAACAGATTGCTATGGAGAGCAACAAAAGCAAATCCAGAACAATTTTATTCTACCTCATATACCTTATGCACAGGCCAGTCGCTTTGAACAAATCATAAAACACACACACACACACACACGCATACACACACGCACGCGCACACAAACACACACAGACACACACACACACACACACACACACTTTCGTGCAAATTTAACCATGAATAGCAATACCTTTGCAATTATATTATGTTGAATGTAATATGTAGAATTATGTTACCATATAATATGCAGAAACTCAATTTATTTTCCATATCGTGCGGGAATTTAGAAGCACAAACAGAACCTGGTGCATTCCTGAGACACTCATAGGCATATGCAATTTGTAATGAAATCAACTCGGTGAGTCTCAGTTTTCGACGTTTGCCAGTGGTGAGTGATTTCTGGGAAAATTATTCCCTCTAGTGGTAAACATATTCAACTGGGATTCCAATCTGTGGGGAGCCTGGCATCCGAAATAATTTCCTATGTGTGATTTGACTTCATTCCCTCATTGAATGCCCTGAGTTTGCAGGAAAGATTGCCCAACCTTAGAACAATTTGGAAAATGTCATGGTGTCGAAGACATCAAGGGCAGAGAGGGTTAAGCTGCTCCATGGATAAGTTCACATTGGTCATCATTACTCCGAAACCAGTGGTGGTGCATCAAAATTTCTAAGGCTTTGTTGTGTGACATGGTGTTTTGAGGTCAACAAATTGTGCGCATGTTGTCGAAACCACAGTAATCTGAAATGAGTAAAGTTTTTTTGACCATGAAAAATTCAACTATTTTAGTTATCATTTTATGTAATTAATCATTGTTTCAGTGGCAAAGAACCACACAGAAATGTCAACTGAATTTTAACAATAATAAGTTTACTTGTGTTTACAGTTGAATGCAATAAATTGTGGATGGACTCAGGGTATAGGGGTCAATGACGTGACATGCAGATTTTAGTGTGCGAACGCATTACTTTGGTTTAAAATAATTTTAAATGATTCATAATAAGCATCATTTTATTCTATAAAACCTGATTAATTTGAACATATTTCCAGTTTATCATAAAAATGATATATATTTTATGTTTTGCCATCTCAAATCCTCAAAATGCCAGGTGGTGCACCCGTCTGAGCAATTTAACACCATGTGAAATTTATTAAATATGTTATTTAAAATATGAATTAATATAATATCAATATGGGGGCATAATTTTATATTGAAAATCTTTCAAATAAACCAAGTTTAATTGTTCTTAAATTGTTTGGAAAACCATACCCGCCCCCTTCAGTAAAGAATCCATAAGTTACTTTTAATACCCAGCCAAACTGCAAAATGGTAATGTTTTAGGCAGAGTAGAAACTCTCAGGTCTACTCAGGCTAAAGAGGGAAGTGTGTTTTTTTTTTTTTCAAGAAACTTTGGTTGCGCCACCTGACATTTTTTTGGCTGGTGATATTGCAAATACAGTCTAAAACTATACTAAAACCCTGTAAATGTTGGGCAACCATTAAGATTTGTTTAAAGACACTCTTCAAACTTCAAATAAATGAATTCTGTACATTTTTCGAGATTTATTTAAAAAAAGAACATTTTTAAAACCCATTGACAAAGATGCAACAGGTCTGCCGAGTGGGGAAGACTTTGCTGAAGGATTCACTGTAGCTCCCGATCCTGGTGAACGAATCCCCCAGACCCTGCAGTATAGAAGCTTAGGGATGAAGGCACATACATGCAGGGATGGCAGGGTGAGACATGTAAATGAAGACGTAATGGACAAGGTAATACGGGCAAGAAGGCTTTTATTGGAGATAAGCGGAAGAGGAGTGTTTCAGGTATGGTCCTGCTCCTGAACCTCATCTTTTAAGCACCATTTGGTATGAATGCTGATAATTTTATTTTTTTATTCTGATTGAGGATTGAGTAAAATTTATTTTAATACTCTGGCTGCATTACTATGCAGACATGTGCCATCAGAAGTATGCTAGAGTAAGCACGATCTTCACCTTTTAACGCATGATTACCATCAAAACGTTCCCATTCATTTTTCTTCATTGGAAATCAAACAGTTTAGGTGCTCAATAAGTACGAGCACGCCTAATTGGCAGGATGAATGGGCAATTTATGCTTATTTGGCATTATTGTGAGCATGAAACGTTCCTGAAACAGAACAGACTTGTGTTTGCTGGGCCGACTGTTCTAAAAGTGCTAACGTTATACATTGAGTTAAACGGTGGGGTAGATGGAAATCAGAAAAAGTTTAGTTTTTAAGTAGATGTTAAAATAATTTACCCCCAAACAATCTCATATTGTGGCTTTCCTCTCTGTCATTATCTCAACTTATCTCAAGTCATGGGTGGCACGGTGGCACAGTGGTTAGCATTACTACCTCACGGCTAGAAGCTTGTGGGTTCGAATCTGGCTTTGGGCCTTTCTGTGTGGAGTTTGCATATTCTTCTCATGTTTATGTGGGTTTCCTCTGGGTACTCTGGTTTCCCCCACCCACAAAACATGCAATATAAAAACACGGCTGTGTGCAAATGTTTGGTGGTGGTTGGAGGGGCCGTAGGTGCATACTGGCAGCCATGCTTCTGTCAGTCTGCCCCAAAAAATGTAATTTACCACCATCAGAACGTGAATATGTGTGACTGAATGAATAATGTATCAATTGTGAAGCATCTTTGAGTGCCCAGAAAAGCGCTGTCTAAAACTGATGCATTATTATTAACTTAATCATTATTGGCAAGGCATTGGCATTTTTCAGTAAATGATTTGGGTGACTATTAATTGGGAGCCGAACAAGAGTAATCCTGAATTTAATGATTATGTCAGTGCCTACCTGGACGCCACATCTCTCTACCCATGTCAAACTAACCCCGGCATGCGCTGAAGCCAACATTAGCACTAGTTATTGCAAATGCTGCCTGTTTCAGGCAAGCTGTGTCATAAAGTGACACAACCACTCCAAGCAAAAATAAATGAGCCAAGCCCAAAATATTTGGCTTTTTATGGTCTTAACAGCAAGTCAATAGTCAGGGAATTAATAAGAATTAAGCAAATAGATAAAGTGACTTAGTATTGAATGGCCTCTCCCTTTTATTTCTTTTAACGATTAAGCCTTGCACATACATTTCCAGGCAGCTTTTTCCAGAAAGAAGTGTTGAAAATAGCATCAGATCATTCCTCTTCAGAAAAAAAAAAGTGTTCAGTTATGGGACGCAAACCTTCCTGTAATAATCTCCTGTACACCGAAGCATTAATTGACTTTTTTTAATCAACTTTTTTAATCAGCAGCTCAGCTTCACAGTTTCCAGCTTTTTCTCAGACTATTTTCTACAGCAAAAGTCATTGAAGAAATGGTGGCATAGACGGTTAATCTTTGCAAATTTTCAGACTAGTGGTTTGTTGTTAAGACCTTTATTAGCTTAACGTTTTCGCCATTTTGGGCTTGGCCCTTTTTTGCCAAGGAGTGAAGATCTCACTTGAAAATCATTGTGGTGTAGTGTAAGCAGCTACAAGGTTTCTGATAATAATTTTAAATCTTACTGTGAATGGATTAATGTCTCATTGTCTAGAAATACTGCTGAAACTAAATAATGAAGATGAAATTGATGCAAAATGCATCATGTGCCCTTGACATCCTTTCATTCTGTTTTTTATTTGGTACAACATTCATTCCCTTGTAATTATTTGCACCCAAAATATACTGAGTACAAATGAAAACGTACCACTCACGAAATCTGGAATAGCTCCACGGATTGATATGTGAAGTACATACGTATGATGCATTTAAGATAATGAATGATTTAAGAAGACATGTAAACACCATTCAATTTCATTAACGATAAAGTTAATGCGCGAGAGAGGTTTAACTGGTGTAGGGGTCAAACAGGAAAGTCAATAACGAGTGTGACCGCCATTTGCATTGACACATGCGGTGCATCGTCGTCGCATGGAGTTGATCAGTCTCTGGATAGTGTTCTGAGGGATAGCATTCCACTCCTGAACAAGGGCAACCTCAAGTTCTCGGATGTTGTCCATCTGGCGTCGACGTCCAATTTCATCCCATAAGTGCTCGATAGGGGAGAGGTCGGGTGACAGAGCTGGCCACTGAAGCACGGGGATGTTCTGCTGTGCAAGGTACTGCATGGACACCCTTGCAGTGTGTGCCCTAGTGTTGTCCTGTTGGAACGTGTGGACATCGTGGTGTTGGTTGAAGAACGGCACAACATGGTTCTGCAGCACCTGGTCCCGGTAGTAGACGCCGTTCACCCTTCCTCTGCAGATATGGAGAGGGGTTCTGTGACGGTAGCTTATTCCACCCCACACCATAACGCTGCCACCACCCCAACGGTCCGTTTGAACGACACAATCGGCGTTATAACGTTCACCACGTCTCCGCCAAACACGTATACGGCCATCTGCGTTCCTTAAGTGAAATCGTGACTCGTCAGAAAAGATGACACCGTGCCTTTGTCGTAGTCGCCAATTCTGGTGCCTGTTTGCCCACTGTAGACGCTGGTTTCGGTGACGATCTGTGAATATGGGGCCGAAATAAGGACGTCGTGCACGCAAGCCTGCAGCTCGCAGACGGTTCCGTACGGTGTTGGGGTGAATGAATCCACGTCATCCTTGGACTTGAGCAGCCGTTCTTGTTGCTGGTAGTGTTCGGTCTCCGACATGATCCCGTACGATCTGACGGTCCTGACGTGCCGTTGTCACATGTTGTTGACCCGGTCGAGTACAGTCCCGAGTGCTCCCCGTTTGCAGAAACCTTTGATGGAGTCTTGCGATCGTTGTGTGTCGCAGTGTAGTCGTCTGGCAATTTCCCTGGTGCTGGCGCCAATTTGAAGCATGCCTATGGCACGTTCCTGTTCAGGAGCTGTAAGTCGCGGCATTGTGTTTACGTTTCACAAGTGTCAGTGAAGAAGTGAAATTTTATTCGGATTCACATGCTTTTAAAGGCAATGTGTGCACAAATTCAGAGTGAAATTCATTTTTCCCATGGTGTGTGTGCAAGATGTTGCGTTTTTGCAAAAAATTGCCTAGCGTTACAGTTTACTTGAAATTCTCGCATTTCTTGCACCTGGCATGTCGGGTGACGTCTTTGTAGTGTTGTTGTTGTATAAAAATTATATTGAAGTTCATTTGAACTTAAATATTGACTTTTTTCAAGGGGTGCGTTTTCATTTGTACTCAGTATATGTAAGGAAGAGTGAAAAGTATGACATGAGATTATGTTCTGCTTTCGGCCACCGGTTGCTAGCCATTTTTAACTCTGGTAAAAAAATAAATAAATAAAAACAAGAAATAAATTAAATTAAATTAAATGGCAAGTTCCCTGCAGATGCTGAAATGTAGTCAAATTGAACTTCGATATGTCCAATGCAAATTTATATTTATGCATGAGAAAGAATTATACTCCAAAAGATGCATATTTTAAAACCGAAAAGGAGAAAACTTTTGTCTGATCCACGAATTTCAGCAATGATTCTACTTTTCACATTAGTTGGAAATCTTTTGGTTGCAAGTTTTCCGACAAGTGATGGTATGTTAACAGCATGCCGCATGCATCAACAATTAGACAAGGCTTAATGCTTAACATCAGCGCTATTTAAAGCACTGTTTCCTCTGGCGAAACCCTGGGGAGGAGAGTAGGTTGTTGATGAATTTTGTGCTAAAATGTCAAATTGGCATTTCTGTTGGATAATAGCCACATTCCGTGTGTAAGTTGTTGTAGGTGTTATGTTACCCGGGGTGGGTGTGAATGAAGGGGAGAGAGTCTGTCTCCCTCTCACATTCTGTGTGGGTAAGGGAGGAAATGGGAGAGGGAGCACTTAGGTAAATATGTGGATTAAAAAAAACCTGAATGGAATGAACAATAGTGAGTGGAAGCACGCACAGTAACTTTTAGTGTGATGACAGAAGAGCATTCGGAAATATCATGGGAAAAACAGAAATATCAAGGGAAGGGAAAAGGGAAAATCTCCTCATTCCTGGAGTCCTGGTTGCACTAAGTCATATTAGAAGGACAGAAACCATTAACTTTGCAGGGGGGGGGGGGTCATTGATGCCATGAATAATGACAACAATCACGATTATCTGCTTTGGAACTGCTTTAATTGCACAGGACAGTCTGCTTGTGTTGTGTGTAAACCTTCTGACTTGTCTTCTCATTGCATCCCTTGCAGATCACAATGTGGACTTTGGTGATAAATGACCCTCCCCAGAGATGAAGATGGATAGTAAAGTGGACAATGACAAAATATGAAGACAATGAATTATTTGTAAAATTTACAAAGTAAATACGATGGAACGACTGTCTGTAACACATTTTCTTATAAGGAAAGTTTCAGCTTCCACGTTTTGAGATGCAGTGGACATGATTACTGCACAAACCACAGTTTGAGTCATGCTATAAATCATTAATATTTTGTCCTGCCTTTTTTGCGTTGCCGTTCGTGTATCTGAGGTCTATAATGGAGTCATCATTGCCTTATGAAGGAGCATCCCGCCCCACCTACAACAGACAGATTCTGAACAACAGTCATTAGCTGTTAGCCCCCCTTCTGCAAACCACTGAGCCTCACTATAATTTTTCTGCAATGCTTTGCCTGCTAATGTTTTAAAAACAGTGAGGTGCGATCAATTAGCTGAGGAAATGAGGCTCGAGGGGGCGGAGAGGGAGAGGAGAACGTGACAGCTGAGGAGAGGGGTCAACAGAGGCAACAAGAGAGGAGGAAGAGAACAGGAAGAGAAGAGACAGTGGGGAATGAGAGATGCGGCAGGAGAGAGGCAGGGAGAGATGGTGATAAAGGGGTGTTGTCATGGAAACGGCTCAGGATTTGAAGGCCAAAACAGGAATGTAAATTGGTTTACCCTCAGAAAAAGTGTGACGGAATTGAATAACTACACAAAGACAGGAGGTGAAAAGGAGAGAGAAATGGAGAAAAATAAGGGTGGAAGAAGAGGGTGGAAGATGCATCCCTCGGAGGTAGTAATTAGAGCAATTATAACACCAGTCCGTGAAGAATAATTATTTCCCCAAAATAAAATTGGAAAGAAACAAAAGTTTCAGTTTTTATTTTTCATTTCCTCTGGAGATATGCTATTTTGGTCAAAAAATGTATCTATGATAAGTGAACCAAATTATAGTGATGAAAAACAGTGCAAGCCTTGAAACACCATGACTGTCAAATGGTAAAACAGAGGTAATTAATAAAAAGACCATCTAATTACTAGTATACGCCATGCCTTTCATAATTAAGCTGTGTGTTTAATTAGCCCTGGATGGAATCATAGCGAATTTGTGAAGGGATTGAGGGTGTTTAGCATGTCGTGTTTCTCTCTCGCAAGTTTAATTAAGCTAATTAGTGCAGGAGAGTGCCTTGGGGAGAAGCAACTTTATTTAAAATCGGGGTTCAGCACGAAAGAATTAAATTCCATTCACAAATCCTCACTGGAAAAGGAGCCATACCATCAACGGGAGGTGGGAGGAGGTCAAAAAGGAGGCAAAGAAAAGACTGGACTGATGCAGATCTGTAGAGAGAGAAGAGGGAATGATGATAGGAATTGAGTGTGTGGTTACTAGACTGCCTACTCTAAGTTAAAACGCAGCCAAGACTCATCAAAATGTTGAGAACATGAATCAACCCCCTGTTTTACTTCGTTTATTTTTCTATTTTTTGTCAAGAAGTTAATTTCAACTGCGGCCATGGAGAAGCCTGGATCCACAAAAAATTTATATGAAAGATTTAAAGAGTTTTATCGCAAAACACATAACGCCACTCTAGAGTTATAGATCCACCACTACAAGAAGATCATCATTGGTGGGCTGGTCATCATGCCAAATTCAGCCCTTAGTAACACAATATGTATCCTAGTGTTCAGCAAGCTTGAACATCAGTTTTCATCCCGAAGTGTAATAAATGCCAAGCCAGTTTTTTACTAACTGATATATCCACGCAGCCAATCAAGGATGGAGAATCCTGCAGCACCAACGCGCTCTGATAGTTTAGTGACTCTTGCTTCGGACAAAGAAAAAATATGAGTGTCATTTCTATGCTGTAAGCTCTGTGGATAAAAGATTACCTATCTTGTTTGTCGAGAGTGCGTTTCCCATCAGTGGACATAGTTTTTTTTTCTACTGACCAAGTTTTTGGCTACTTTGAGCAGCATGTTTGCAAAATGGACAATATACTACACACGGAGCACTTCTGTGGATATGTTTCGTATTGCCAAATAATCACAACAAAGTTCTCTTTCACAGAAGTCATTATTCTTGTATTTATTTGCATCATGGTGTTTTAACTTGTCTAGCAAGACATATTAACAAATATTAAAGTTTTTCTATGCCTACTTTTCAAATGACAAAAAAAAAAATGCATTTTTCATGCTTCAAATGTATATATTGCTTTTGATGATAAAACTCTTGTTTCTCATCTTGAGAGCCTTCATGGTGAAATATTCAGAGCTAAATCAACCCTCTCCTGGCACAAACTGCACGTTCTCAATTGAAATCATGCGTACTCTTTTAACAGTTGAATTAACAGTGAACACTTTATTGTGCTGTTTAGCGATTTGACTTGCCTCTTCTGAGGTGATCTCATCGATTTGTCACACACCTGGTTGTCACCCCCTTTGACCAAACCACTGGCTCATATACGTTCTGTAGAATAATGGTGTTTTAAATGTGGGGGATTTATCGATACCTGGAATACTTCTCTGTTCTGAACTCAATGAATGCATATTGCCCAGCCTCTGCCATATTCTTTCTTAAATACAGTATCTATGATTAATATTAGTCACCCACCACACATAAAAGGAATGCATCCTACAACCCACTCACTGTGTGGGTGTATTGTCCATACCTGTTACTCAGTCATACAACACCTGAAAACTTGCATTGAAAGAGTGAGAAAGGTGAGAAAGTGATGTCTTTTGATACTTTTAATCCTGATCACTGAGGGAGACAGCAGGCTTTCACTGTATGCGGAGCGCCGTGCCTCAACTAACCAATCAGAATAGCATTTCTGATTGCCTTTACTTCTCTGCCCCTATGCTTGTACCCAGAATATGGCAATGTTAAAGCTGCTTTCACACCGGACGTGAAACAAATTTTTTGCATGACAGATTACAATCAAAATCAATGCAAATACATGCGAAACACAGGTATTTGCATCTTTGCATTGACTTTGAATGTAATCTGTCATGCGAAAAATTTGTTTCGCGTCCAGTGTGAAAGCAGCATAATTGGTATAAGAAAAGCCCATCTGAGTCTTTTTATCTTTTTCGCGCAATCCAGTCGTCTTTGTCTGACTTTATAGTCTGTTTCCCCTTACATGTTTCATTTTACAATTATTGTCTTGTGTGCTCTATTCCTTTTGTGCTCTCCATCCCTCCCCATCTTTTCCCACTTGCACTGTTGATTGTATTTGGTCTATTATTCAAGTTCCTGGTCTACGTTTATTCCCTGCTGGAGTTTTTTCTATTCATTGTGCACTAAACCTGTTCTACCTTAAAGTTCTGTATTTCTTCCGCATTCAGTAACAGTACTGAAGAAAACCAAGTCAGCTTTTTACAACGAACATCTTCCTGTACTGCAGTCCTCAGAGTGGCAGGTCTGCCGAACACTACGATCCTAGGAGATTGTGAATGAGCACTTTTCAGCGAGCCCTGTACCCCCGGATTTCTTTACCAGAACTGACCTCAGACCTGTCCTGGACTATGGTTTCTACACTCCCTTCTTGATCCAGTTTGCCCATCGCCTTATTACTTATCACCATTTATTACTGTACTGCTTAATCCTGTGCGGTCTTATGCTTCTCTTTGTGCCAACTGGGGCAATAGCCCTTTATTAAAATTGCTATGAGGTCTCATCTGTGAATCTGCACCTGGTTCCTTCACTGCTGCTCCTTACATCTTTTGATTGCCTGGGATGTCTTGGTGGTGCAGTTCGTACGGCACCATCCACGCGTTCATAACAAAGCACAATCTCATGCAACCATTTCTGCCTGGATCTTGAGGTATGCTTTGGGTCAGTGTTTCGTAGGAAAGCCCATCTATAGCTGAGTCCCAGCCTTCTGGCGGAAGCAACCAGATCGTCAGCCAAAATATCCTGGTACTTGGTGGTATTCATTACGCCATTAATCTTAACCAGAGCCCCTGGACCTCTTGAATGAAAACAACCCCTAACATGACTTACCCACCATCATATTTTACTGTGGGTATGAGGTGCTTCTTTTTGTATGCATCTCTGTTTCAAGGCCAAACATGCCGAGGCTGTATCTCACTGAAACGTGCCATTTTGGTCTCATCTGACCAAAGCACCTTGTTCCAGTCATTATTTAAATAACATCTGGAAAACTCCAAGCGCTTTCTTCAGTGTCTTCTGGTCAGAAAAAAGGCTTTGTTCTGGCAGTCCTTCCAAAGAGCCTGTGGTTGTGGAGGTGGCGCCTGATGGTACTTTTTGAAACCTGGTGACCCCATGATGCCTCCAAGGCCTGTAGTTCCTTTACAGTGATTCTTGATGATTTTGTTGCTTCTCTCTCCATCGTCCTCAGTATCCTTGGGCGCAAAATGCAGTTGCGTTCTCTAGCCTTGAGGTTTTCAATAGTTCAATGTCTTTGGAATTTTTAGATAATTCCCTGATAGTGGTCAGAGGCATATTCTATCATTTCGTCGGCCTGCTGATAAAACCTCATATCTTTAAAATGATAAACTTTACAAGGGAGCATAAAAAATGTTTGATTTTGCATGTAAGAATGCAGTTGAGCTGTGGTTCGGGTAGGATGACTATTTTTCTTCCAAGAATGTATTTTGAATTTTACAATGTTAATGTTATCATGGACATACAAGTTATTGTTTCTTAACAAATTTGGAGATACGAGGTTTCATCAGCAGGCCGATGATTTGTGAATCTTCTGGTTGCCATTTCCAGATTCATGAAGGTCTATGACCATCTGCCTCTTTTGAATTGACAGTTGTTTTCTTCATGGTGTTGGATGACAAAAAGATATTGAATGTTTGTTACCTCATTTTTATACCCTACTGAAACAAGAAGTGATGTAATAGCTCATAGTTCCTTAACACTTAGAAACTTAAATCAGTGGACTTTAATATCTGGTTTAATTTAGTATTTTTTGAGCATTGCCAGTCTGGAGTGCCAGTAATTTTGGAGCCCACTGTATTTTTAACTGTAATGTGAAAACATCTTCCCTCTGAAGCGGCAGAGATGCACTCTTTGATGCGTTTTTGCGCAAGTCATCTGTATCATCACCAAAAAAACCGTGATATTTGTGAGCGCACTCATGGTGTTAAAACCTGATTCATCCTGAGAAAATTGATTTGCTTGTAGCGAATGTGTGTCTTTCAGAAGTAAAGTGGGCTATTCCACATCTCGGTGAAAATGACTTGGGTGCACTACGCTGTGTATTAAAGGTCAACACAACATCCCATTATACTAGCATTTTCAGGACTCTTCTTTGCTGGCATCTAATAAAGTCATAGAAACCATTCTTAACATGTTGTGACATGAGAGGTAGAGTGGGCTATCCTAGATTCCAAGATGGCAGCCCCCATGCTGACAGGAGCTGAGGCAGTTCTTGAGAAGGTTTTTTTATGAAAGTGACAGTGGAAGCCTACAGATGAATCTAGTGATGACTATTCTACAGGTATTAACTGTCTAATTTCCCAAATTTAATTTTATGCCCTGATAAAATAAGGTTTTCCTGGCAATGATGAGGTGTCACCAGCGTTATGATGGTTATGTGCATTCACTGAAAAGTTTTTGAGCCTTTATCCAGCCGAGAAAGCTATTCCAAATTGACATTACAGATTTTCACAACGTGTACGCCTTCAGTATACAGAAAAATATTCTTGCTAGCACTTTTCTAAAGAAAAAGGGCGTTTACAATTTGGATGTGGTATAGACCACTTTATCTCTAAGCTTTTAGGTATGTTTGTGGTAAGTTCTTGCCACAAACCTCACCATCCCAGAACCACATAATAACTTTCATCTGGCTACTAGCAACTTCAAGGACGGGAGGGGATTCAAACCCATGCATTATGCCATATGTACATGATTTTTTTCATTATACATTGAAATTCAGAGTCATTAGTTTTATCTTCCTAACAGAATATCATCCTCATTTAGACGTAGAGTGGTCTGGCCTGCATTTTGGCCCTTTTCCTTAGTTCAGGAGCTTTCTGGTAAAAAATTTTCCACAAAAGTTACACCTGGAAAAGTATGTAAACATATACAGTGTATACATATATATATATATATATATATATATATATATATATATATATATATATATATATATATACATATTTTTTTATTTTTTTTATTTACTTATTTAACCAGGGAAGTCCCGTTGAGATTGAAATCTCTATTTCAAGGAAGCCCTGGGGATTGAGGTGGAGAGGGAGAGGACAAATTGCACAGCCAATTAGATCAGGGGATGATTAAGTGGCAGGTTGCAAGAGCGAGGTTGGGAATTTAGCCATGACACCGGGGAAAAAAAAGCCAGGTTGGGAATCTAGCCATGACACCGGGGAAACCCCTACTCTTGTCGAAGAGTGTCACAGGATCTTTAATGACCACAGAGAGTCAGGACCTCAGTTTAACGTCTCATCCAAAAGACAGCTTCTCCTTCAGTACAGTGTCCCCGTCACTGTACTGGGGATTATTCCACCAGAGGGAAAATCGCAACCTACTGGCCCACCAGCAGCCACTTGGTTTTCTCAGGCTGTCTCCCATCCAAGTACTAACCAAACCCACACCGGCTCAGCTTCAGCCACACAGTTGGAGCAGATTGAATAGTGGTATGGCTGCAGGCAATGTAATTCTCATGGAGAAGGCATCCTAATTTTTTTCAAACTGTTTTAACTTCAAACCTCATTTTCACTTAACCTCTCAAGGGCACATGTATAGATGGGATTTTGACCTAGAGGATGGCAAACAGTAAGTCAACTGTACAAGATGAGGCTAAGAAAGCATCAGAAGGCTCGCCGTATGTAGCCCTCAGCACATGTGTACTAGTAGAAAACCACATGGATTCCGATCTGACCATTCTGATTCATGTTACATAGCCATGTATCAGATTTGTATCTGATCTAGGACCACGTATGAAAGTGACTCAATTCTGATTCAAAGATGGGATTTAAAGATTGGATTTCTCTGTCCACACAGCCCTGAAAATAACAGATCTGTGTCACATTGAGGTCGAAAATAAGATCTGAGTCACCTCAGCCTTGATGAGGGACCTTTAAAGCAAAACAAGAAAAAGCTGATAAATTAATAAATAAAATACAAACCCAATTCTGAAATAGTTGGGACACAGTGTAAATTGTAAAAAATTCAAATCAAAATGCAATGAATTTCAAATCACACCAGCCAGTATTTTGTTCACAATAGAACAGAGATAACACAGCAAATGTTGAAACTGCGAAATTTGCCAATTTCATCCACAAAATGAGCTCATTTCAAATTTGATGGTTGCTACAGGTCTCCAAAAAGTTGGGACGGGCCTGTTTACCATGGTGTAGTATCCTTTAATGGACTTTTCGTTTAATTATGCGCCAAATGTTCTCAATCGGTGAAAGATCAGGACTGCAGGCAGGCCAGTTCAGCACACGGGCTCCTCTACTACGAAGCCGTGCTGTTGTAATAACTGCAGTATTTGGTTTTGCACTGTCCTGCTGAAATACACAAGGCCTTTCTTGAAATAGATGTCATCTGGATATGTTGCTCTAAAACCTTTATATACACCTTTCAGCATTCGTGGTGCTTTTTAAAACATGCAAGTGTCCCACACCATATGCACTAATGCATCCCCATACCACCAGAGATGCTGGCTTTTGAACTGAATGCTGATAATAGGAGGGGTGGTCTTTCTCCTCTTTAGCCCAGAGGACAAGGCGCCCATGATTTCCAACAAGAATGTCAAATTTGGACTCGTCTGACCACAGGACACTTTGCCACTTTTCTACAGTCCATTTGAAATGAGCCTTGGCCCACAGAACACGGCGGCGCTTAAGCATCATGATCAACAATTGCTTCCTTTTTGCCTGATACAGTTTTAGGTGGCATCTGTGGATGGCATTGTGGACAGTGTTTACAGATAGTGGTTTCTTGAAGTATTCCTGGGCCCATTTAGTAATGTCACAGAGATTTTTCCAGTTTCTTTGAATCTTTTGATGTTATGCACTGCCGATGATGAGACCTTCAAAGCCTTTACAATTTGATGTTGAAGAACATTGTTTTTAAAGTATTCCACAATTTTTTTTACGCAAGCCTTCACAGGTTGGAGAGCCTTTGGCCTTCCTTACCTCTGAGAGACTCAGCCTCTCTTAGACATCCCTTTTACAGCCTATCATGTTACACACCTGATGCCTTTTTACTTAATTACTTACTGAATATTCTTTTAGCTGATTTTTATGTACTTTGTATATCAACTGCTTTTTCAGCCTGTGTCCCAACATTTCTGAGACCTGTTACAGCCAGAAAATTTGAAATAAGCTCGTTTTTTGAATAAATATGTAAAATGTCAGTTTCAAAAATCTGTGTTCTATTGTAAATAACATATTGGCTCATGTGATCTGAAAGTCATTGCATTTTGATTTTATTCCCAATTTACACTTCGTCCCAGCTAAAGTACAGGCCAAAAGTTTGGACACACCTTCACATTCAATGCTTTTCCTTTGTTTTCATGACTATTTACATTGTAGATTCTCACTGAAGGCATCAAAACTATGAATGAACACGTGGAATTATGTATGTATCTAACAGCTGTCCAATCGGGCTGTCGGCTGTGTATCAACCTGACTTCTGCACAACTCAACTGATGGTCCCAACCCCATTGATAGGGCAATAAATTCCAGTAATTAACCCTGACAAGGCACACCTGTGAAGTGAAAACCATTTTAGGTGACTACCTCTTAAAGCTCATCAAGCCAAGAGTGTCCAAAGCAGTAATCAGAGCAAAGCGTGGCTACTTTGAAGAAACTAGAATATAAGACATGTTTTCAGTTACAGGTATTTCACACTTTGTTGTTAAGTACATAATTCCACATGTGTCCATTTATAGTTTTGATGCCTTCAGTGAGAATTTGCAATGTAAATAGTCATGAAAATAAAGGAAACGCATTGAATGAGAAGGTGTGTCCAAACTTTTGGCCTGTACTGTATTTTGGAATTGGGGTTTACTTTAAAAAAGTTTAGCAGTCAGCCCCAAATTATGATTGTCTGCAAAGAGGTGGCAGTCTAGAAAAATTTGCTCACGCGTAGCCTCGGTTTTCAATGTATGTATACTTATGCAGTACTTTGAGCTTATTTGCTTCCCGGATCGCAGAAAATTAATCTCAGTCACAATATATGAAGAGTTTGGTTCCAAAAATGCATTAAGTGCCAAAATTACGAAAATTGAGATAATGCCATAGACCGGTAGTCCGGTGCTTCTTACACATGCTGCAATAATGTGTTTTTAGGAACTCGTACGATAATGTGTATTTCTTCATGGCCAAAGTTTGTGTTTTTCTATAAAATGCAATGGGCGCCAACATAGAGAAAGCTGATTTACTCAAAATGTGTAAAATGGATATATTGCGTTTTGGAGACAAACTCCTCATATGCCCATCCAGTTATGCATATTAAAATAAGTCTTTCCACATTTATTTTGCATAGAATTATGCTGTAATATAACCTTTCTCCTTAGCAGTTCCCATCCTGTGACAGTGGGAATGATGACTGTACAGACTGGACTACAGATGAACTTTAAAACATCAGTTTTAATCAGTGTCTCATACAGCAGATTGCAATAAAATTCATGTGCAGTCAGCTTTCTGGAGAGCTGTTAGCTTTAATGACTGATTAACATTATACATATAAAATGCATATTAACAATGCATGCCCTAGCCTCTACATCACAAATACACGCTTAGGTCATGATACCCTCCAAAGACCACCAATTATTTTTCCCCCCCGATATTGGTGTGAGCCTGTCGCCTTACTCTCAAGAGTCATGTATACTGCTCTGCTGAAGCCTAATAAAAAGTGAATAATATTTCTGAAATATTTCCACTGCAGCATGGCTTTGCCATAGGCCACGGTAAAATTGAAATACTGAGGCCGCTGGGTCCCAGGAGCTTATTCTAAATATCTTCAAGAGGGTCCATGCTAATGCATTGACTGATAAGATTTAGAGATGCAACCAGACCTTCCGCCTGATAGGGAAACTTGGCGACTAAACACTGCGTGGAGGAAGATTTTTGTTCTTTTGGGGAAAATGTGCAAAATCTACGCAGGGGGAATGTGGTAACTCTACACAGGAAGGCCTGGGGCAGATCTGAACCAGTAAACCTCTCGCTGTTAGCAATAATGCAACTCACTGCACCTTTGTGCCACCCCCTGAAAGAGCAATTACGCTCTGTTTAAGTGCCATTTTTCATGCAAGCAGGGTACAAATAAATTGTATTTCTGGTTGTTGGGACAACAGAATAGAGGGCTACAGCAGTGACAGGTGTATGTGTTTCTGTGGGGAATTCAGTTTGGGCGGCAGCTGTAGAAGCTGTCATCCCTGGTAAGTGCTTCTGATTTACAGCAATGCTAAGTTCCCTCACTGCATCCCAAACCCCAAGAGCTTTACAGGCACACGATTCCCGTTTTTACCAACCTGGTAATGACTATCCCTCAGATCTCTTCTCAGTACTGAGCGAAATGTGATGAAACTTGTACTAAACTTAAAAAAAAAATAAACAAAAAACAGCCTTGTTGCAGAGGGACTGAAATGAAATATTTATCCATGTCTTAAGTGATGGGCTATGTAAAATTGATAGCAGTTTTCAGTGAAAATGTAAACGTGAAGGGAGTAATTCTCTGCTTTCAGACACTTGGTGTTGTTTATTTAGTTACCCACAAGTCCTTGACAGTGAAGTGCAGAACAAAACTTTGAAGTGAATTTTGTTCCGTTTTCATATATCTTTAATCTGAATATTCTTATATTATATATATATATATATTATATGCTTAGGCATCCTTGAAAATTTCTGACAAAGTTACAGAGGTCCCCAAAGGACTGCACAAAGTCAGGAAATATTTGCTGAATCATTCTAGAATCCAGACCTTCTCCAGTGTAACACAGAACGCCAAGTTCTGCACACTTACTGTTTACTTCACTTTATAAGAGGCCCTGCTGGTTGACCAATAATACTTCAGTAGAACGACAGTTTTGAATTGAGTCTATTATTTCATCAATTTCCTCATTGTTACTCTCCAAAGCCATTGATGATTACACTGTAGGCTCAGATTCCCTTCCTCTGCCTAACTTCCATGGACTTCCTGGTCAATATTTTGTGCAAAAATAATTTTAATTCACAATAAACCTGTTTCATGCATTACTCAGTGACCTGTGGTGGAGGTTATTTTGGTGAGGCAGAATCCTCCCCTTTGCTTGATTAGCAACCAGACGATTAACTAGGTGAGTAAGACTATTCAGCAGAATGACGGGCCAGTTTAAGTTTCTGCAGCGTTATTACTCATTATAAAATCAGAACCTCTCACCCTTAAATGTGATTGGCTGAGCTGCGTTCCATGCCGGTATAAAATCACTGTTACCCACTGTATTCTGAAGCAGACCGCAGCACAAAATATCCCTTCGCGCAACCACCTACTCGGCACTGAACTGACTTGTTAGGTTACGTCTGTTTCAAGACTTTTAGCTCGCTCGCTCGTTAAAAGTTTTGCCTTTTAACCCTCGAACCAGTTAGCTAACTATCTAGCTAGCTATTGCATTACAGAGTTCAATATCATTTTAGCTTGCTAGCTACATTGCTAACTAGCTCGCTGTTTCAATATTAGCAATTAATTGATTATTTTTTTTGTTGTGTGCTTATTTTATGGGCGATGTAGTTGGGTAACCACATCCATTGTAGTGAATGCTAGCTAGTTGACAAGCTGGCTAGCAAACTAATGCACAATTCAACATATTTTCCTGGACACCGGCAAGTGTGGAGGGCAAAAGTCAATATTGTTCCCTACTCTCGCTGTTGGTTGTAATGATATAGCCGATCGGCGCAAGTGGAGAACAAGGAAAACCAACTCGAAAACCAAAAAAAACGTAAAATTATTTAATGGGGCCATCGGGAGACCGAAGGAGACATTACAAATAGCCTGCTTACATAGTATATCTACAATTACGAGCCCAAATAGCCTGATGTAACATAATGGCGCTAGATAAAAAAGCAATCTTAGCGTCTGTGTTGCTTGCCAAACATTTTGTCCACTCAATCTTGCTTGGTGGAAGAACGAATAGCTCTCAATTTTATTGTTGCATTATTACCAATAAATAGATGATTATTTTTCTCATGTGCTTATTTAATGGGCTATATGTAGGGTAACCATTTTATAAAAGCAATAAGCCCCTTGCAGCAGTGGGTTACAGTGATTTTATTATGGCGGAGGGGCAATGAGGCACTCCGCTGCGCGTCGTGCACTTGAACACCCCTCCGCCATTATAAACTCACTGTAACCATGGACCTATAAGAAAAACTGGACAGACAACCAAGGCTGGAACACATGCCCACATGGGTGTAGCGGTGAACCTGATATTGCAGGTCACGTGATGCCATGGGGGCCAAAAAGAAAATTCTCCATAGGGAATAATTGAAAAAGACACGCTGATAAAACCGTGAATAAATTTCTTTGACAGCCACAAATTATCGATACCGAAACGGTTTATTTTTCTCTTTTAAATCATTGATGCCTCATTTCTCGGCAAAGGCAAAACGTTTTACTCATATTCAGGCTATGCGAACACCAACGGGTCCTCATATGTTAGCGCATTCTCGTCACCTCCGAATTTAGCACTGCAGCAGACGTGAGTGGGTGGAGCAATGGGTATTCCTTGCCGTCTGTCTGTGTTCAACAGTAAAGACATAGCCAAGTCGGTAAAGTGAGCTGGCGACGTTACGGTGTAAATATATTGAGCAACAAAAGAAACATAAGTTAATTAAAGACAGACCGGAAAATAAGTTTGCGTGGAATTATGATAGAAAATTAAATTTACTAATTGCGAGCAGATCTGGGCTGATCAGAACCGTGAGGTCCTCGAGGCTTTAACTGGGGTCTGTCATGCTTGTTGTTACGCTGCCCAGAATGACGACGCAGCAGTTGATGTGATTGCTTATATGATGTTTCTGGGTTGGTAACTGGTTAAATACCACTACTAAGGGTTGCTGGCCCTGTGTAGTGGGCAAGCAGGCTGCCCACTTCCGTACTTGCGTTTCTCAGTGGGTAGCTTCTGGAGTGGAATCATATAGTAACACAAATCACCAGCACTAACACCAGAGAGGCTATCTTGAAAGGACCAGTGAGCTAACCCATGCAGGGGCTGATCTTGATTGTTTCCAGCGTTTACTCCCATAGATCAGCTGCTTTTTGCAATACTAGAGGCGGCGCTAAGAGCCACAGCATGCAGTCTTCGGCATGTGAGAGACTAGGTAGTGCGGCCACTTGCTAATGATAAGCCGTATGCAGCGCATCACATGTCGCTGGATATGATGAGACCAGAAATGGGCATTCCTTGCCGTCCGTCTGTGATCAACATTCTAGACGTAGCCAAGCCAGTAATGTGAGCTGGCGTTACGGTGCAAATCTACTGAGCAACAAAAGAAACTCAAGTTAATTAAAGGCAGACTGGAGAATAAGTTTGCGCGAAATTATTGAAAATCAAATTTATTACTAGCGTGTGCACATTTACACTCGTTCCATCAAACTTTTCTTTCTTTTGCAGTCACTTTGAGTAACCATAAGAGCACATTAACTTACT
Source organism: Gymnothorax reevesii (assembly GCA_029721435.1). Lineage (NCBI taxonomy): Eukaryota > Metazoa > Chordata > Actinopteri > Anguilliformes > Muraenidae > Gymnothorax > Gymnothorax reevesii. The sequence goes on from CM056578.1 coordinate 37,176,308, forward strand.
AGCTAACTTTTGTTTCTTTTGTTTCTCAGCATATATTTGCCATTTTAATTGATGAATGGCCGTAATATGTAGCAACTCGATTGCCACACTTCATGGAGCGCGGCAAAATGTACTGTAAGCTAAGGCCGGTGTCGTGACATCCTAGAACCATGTACGCAGCCAACACTCGCCATACTTTTTCGTATTAAAATGATATGGATATATCCCTTTCCATTACTCTGAATAGCACTAATTCACATTATTTAGATGCATGATGCATAACGTGTCAGCTGAGCAGCATCTAACGTAATGTCCATATGAATGCACTTACAGCACTACATAAATTCAGTTCAAACACTGCGAAACAAACATTTATTAACCATTCTTCAATCTTTCATTAGTTACAGACCTTCATACTTGATGACAAAACTTTTCAGCAATTTGACAGATGAGATCCAAAATTATAACTTTTTTGTGCATGATCCGAACAAGCACTGAACATACATACTCATTATTTGTGGTACAGCCTTTATTAGACTGAAGTTTTTGGTAGGTGGAAACGTCAGACTATAGGAAATCCGAACATCTAATGTATGTGAGCAACATCTGAGATCAACAGGAGTGATGCAGGTAGATTCTACGGTGTGGCTGATTTTCATTCGAACGTAGATAATAGCTATGAGTCTTTAAAAAAATGCAACAGTTGAGCAGGAGACGAAGGTCGAGTAGATGTACAACCCCAATTCCGAAATAGTTGGGATCAGGTGTAAATTGTGAATAAAATCAAAATGCAATGACTTTCAGATCATATGAGCCAATGTTACAATAAAACATAGATAACATTTCAAATGTTTAAACTGAGACATTTTACATATTTATCCATAAAATGAGCTTCTTTCAAATTCTCTGGCTGCACCGGGTCTCAAAAAAGTTGGGACACAGGCAAAAAAGGCCTGAAAAGGCTAGCCTAAATTATGCAGAGCCGGCCACTATCGTAAATTGGGTACCACAACTACAATCCTAACCCCTGTTGCAGTTCCCCTCATCCATCGCTATCACCTAACGCTGCAGCAGGATAACATGAGACCACATGTCGCCAGAGTCTGTCAGGACTACCTGAGGCAGAATAATGTTCGGTGTCTTGATTGGCCTGCGTATTCCCTGGATTTAAACCCTATAGAACATCTATGGGATATTCTGGATCGCCGGGTGAGAAGGGGTGATCCAGAACCAGCCACAGTCCAACAGTTGCATCAAGCACTTCAGGAGGAATGGGACCGCATCACACAGGCTGAAATTCGGCATTTGATTGACTCCATGCATCGCAGAATCCAGGCTGTGTGTGACGCCAGAGGAGGCCATACAAGATACCGACTTCGGTGATCCAGAATTGCGCCTTCAACTGATGCAATGAATTGGAAACCAGGAAAAATCTGTTCTTCATTCCTGACTCTAAAACTGTGTTTTTGATTTGAATCTTAATATTTGTTATGTATTGTTAAATTTATCGTAAGAAAATGACGTGTTGCAATAAACCCGAGTGTTGCGTTGGAAGTTTTGGTCAGAGCATAATTTTACAATATCTCTCTGTCTCTCTCTCTGTTCCTCCTCTTCTTTATCACATTCAATCAATTCTCCATATTCAACCCCAATTTCGAAATAGTTGGGACGAAGTGTAAATTGTGAATAAAATCAAAATGCAATGACTTTCAGATCACATGAGGTAATCTGTTATTTACAATCGAACATAGATAACATTTCCAATGTTGAAACTGAGACATTTTACATTTTTATCCACAAAAAGAGCTTATTTCAAATTTTCTGTCTGCAACAGGTCTCAAAAAAGTTGGGATACAGACAAAAATAGGGCTGAAAAAGCAATTAATATCTAAGAGAATCAGCTGAAAGAACATTAAGCAAGTAATAAAGTTAACTGGCAGGAGTTGTGTAACATGATTGGCTATAAAAGGGATACATAAAAAACAATGTTCCTCAACGTCAAATTGCAAAGGCTTCGAAGGTCTCATCATCGACAGTGCATAACATCATCAAAAGATTCAGAGAAACTGGAAAAATCTTGGTGTGAAAGTGACACCGTCTGTAGTCAGATGAGTCCAAATTTGACATTTTTGTTGGAAATCATGGGCGTCATGTCCTCCAGGCTAAAGAGGAGAAAGACCACCCCTCCTGTTATCAGCGTTCAGTTCAAAAGCCAGCATCTCTGATGATATGGGGATGCATTAGTGCGTATGATGTGGGACCCTTGCATGTTTGAAAAAGTAAAATGAATGCTGAAAGGAACATAAAGGTTTTAGAGCAACATATGCTCCCCTCAAGACGACATCTATTCCAGGGAAGGCCTTGTGTATTTCAGCAGGACAATGCAAAACCACATACTGCAGCTATTACAACAGCATGGCTTCGTAGTAGAAGAGTCTGTGTGTTGAATTGGCCTGCCTGCAGTCCTGATCTTTCACCAATTGAGAACATTGGGTGCATAATTAAACGAAAAGTCCATCAAAGGAGACCCAAAACTCTCCAGCAGCTGGAAGCCTGTATTAAACAAGAGTGGGATCAAATTCTAATGGCTAAACTCCAGAAACTTGTCTCCTCAATGCCCAGACACCTCCAGTCTGTCTTAAAAAGAAGAGGGGATGCTACATCATGGTAAACAGGCCCCTGTCCCAACTTTTTTGATACCTGTAGCAGCAATCAAATTTGAAATGAGCTAATTTTGTGGATAAAATTTTAAAATTCCTCAGTTTCAACATTTACTTTGTTATATTTGTTCTGTTGAGAATAAAATACTGGCTGGTGTGATTTGAAAGTCATTGCGTTTTGATTTTATTATGAATTTACACTTTGTCTATGTCCTGAGCCGTACATCTATCCATTTCCCAAGCTCATCTTTTCTTCCTTTTTTATTTACTTTGTGTCTCCCCTCCCTCCATCACCCCACAGTAGTATTGCACTAACACTGAGAGCTGTAGGAATCCCACAATTAGATGTGGCTCCGCCACAGATGATGGGGCTGGTTGCCTGGCAACCAGTGGTTTCCGTGGTGACAGCAATAAGCTGCCATTGGGTCGGTAACTGAGAAGTCAGCTCAGCCCTCCCGCCACCTGGGTGTACACACTCATCACGGCCATTCACATGCACACAGACAAAGGGGTAACTGCGGATACACTCATTAATTTAATGAGTTTAAAAATGGTCTTCACTGATCCTAAATTCTCACAGTTCAACAGAGGCCCGAGGAATCTGATTGTTGGTCTTAAAGAAAAAAAACGGTGATTTGAATTTTCTGTCCATCTTATTCATGAAAATCCTGAGGACAGAATGCAAAATTCAGTCAAAAAAAGAGCAAAATTAACTGGCTCAGAAAATATGCATGAAACAAGCAAAAGCATCTAAGTGGCAATACCTGTGGGATTATGCCTTGTAGACAAACAAAACTAATTTGTGTAATTATCTCTTGTTCCAACAGCACCTTCCTGGAGCAGCCGAGATCTAATTGTGCCACCACGGGATACGGCTGCCATAGTAATGGAGTCCTAACTGCTGACTAAATCTTCCTTTCAATTAGCGTCCCCTCAACCTGAGACGAGCTGGAACAGCTAAGCTCCCATGTTTGCAGGAGAGATGAGAAGTCCGGTGGTCAGTGAGCGCTGCTCCTCTGATGTATTTCTTCCGCCCAGCCAGCTGATTTCACAAATGACTCATCCCTCCTTACTGAAGAACTGAGCTGAGTATCTGATGAAGACTTCTACTGTGTGAACCCAGTTTGCTTTTTTGGTCTGAACTTGCTACTGTACCATATCAGCAAAACTGTGAGGAAACTTCACGGAAACCTCGTTGACATAAAGAGAAAATGGACATTTTTAATTTCAAATATTTGACATTTTTATTGAATTTGGAACTAATTACTCAGTATTGCTTGATGAGGCAGACATTCAGCCTCCATTAGAAAGTGCTGCATTTCAAATTCGTCTTGTAGCACTTTGTTTACCTCTTCTTCATCCCCTCCCCTCCTGAAGGTTGGATTGAAAACAATTGGGGTTGTGACGGGGGTATGGGGGGGACAGACAGGGAAAAGGCGGTACAGAACTGCATGATAATATCTTGATAATTACTGACCAATACATGCCAAATGCAATGACACTATGTGATATATTCAAGCATTTAAAAATATCAATTTTCTGTGTATGTCAATGAAGTTTCAGTAATGTCCACACATTTTCACTATATACTGTAACTGAACATGAACATCGACTGTATTAGTGCCAGGAATCAATAGAAGCCAGGGTCTATAGCCACCTATATCAGGTACCCTCAGAAGTTATCAGCAAGTTTAAAGGTGACACCAATGACCTGTGGGTATGCAGTGCTGGGGAGGGCTACGGCAGCTGAACTGCAGTGTGTGTCAGTTGGGCCGACAAACAAGCAGAGGAAACTGCTGCAGGTCAAAGTGATGTGTTTGCTCACCCAGGATTAATGTCTACAAAAGCTGCTTTTCGACTGAAAGGATAGCAGCGATAACAGTGCCTTGCGATATGAAGATAGCAATGACTGCTGGGTAGAAATGATAGAAACTATTCATGCAGTGAAATGAGTTTCTTGAGCTGTTGAGTACTGGATCGTAGCGCTTGAGCACAGTGTCTATGAAATACTATTCTTTGCCCATTCAGTTTCCATTAGCAGCACTATAAGCATGCCCTTCATTTTTCCCCTCCTAATACACCAGTTAGGACAATTCACATGTTTGACTTGGATTCATCATCGAAAAGGACGTGCTAGCCCACAGTCAAATTTCCACTCCAATTCTAAACATTCATTTAGATTTTTTTTTAATAAACAATAAAGGTGGCTACACTGAATCTCTTGGAGCTTGACCTTGAAGATATAATGCAAGGTCTTCATAGCAGGATCACAGTATTCATCACAAAGATAGAAATATATCACTGCCAACTGAAATGAGAATAAAACCACATTTCAAAATGTCCAGCTCATAGAAGCTTCAAGAACAGTAATTATGAGATTGTTTGTAAAATATCTTCAATATTTTGATGACAGAATAGTTAAAAATTTGAATGCAAGCTCAAATTTCTGCAATTACCACTTGGTTATGGTACAAAAGGGTAAAACCCTTTGTTCAAATTGAGCAAACATATATCAATTTAACAATCTATGCAGTGCAAATGATTCCTTGAGTCATCTTAAAAAGTGGCCTTTGCTACTCCTGTTGCCATGGTTTCATGCACTATTGAATCACTCTTATTCAGTCAGTGAAATCAGCAGTAGATTTGGTTTCAAAGGGGCACATACATCTTGCATCAAATCTGCTACTATTATCGACTGTATTTTGCCCTAAAATGAACTTCCAGGTTGCTTTGTGTTAGTCCTGATCTAGTGTACTTCAACTTAAGTGAGTTATGCTACACAATACAAGTGAACGCAGTGCAACACAGTTCGACACAACACAACACAAAATATCACAACGCAACAACATAATTTAGCACAGCCCTACACATAATAATCCAGTGCCTTGGGGTATTAAGTGAATGAAACGGAACGTCAGGTATTTTGAAAACAACATAGAATCTATTAGCATTTATAATGATGTTTCATCTCACCATGTGATTCCCTGAACTATTATGAACTAAAAGGCTAGAATTATCCTAGATCACCACAGCTGCTCTCTGATGGCTTCTGATTTCAGAGCTTGATATGTAAACATTCTCTGACGGATCAGTCCAGGTTTCCTTTACTCAGTTCAAGTTACCACTAACTTGTACAACTACAGGTACTTACAGCTTCTTTTTGTTTCCAAATGATCACAGCTGGTACAGGAAGACTGAGAGAAAGCTGTCAGCTAAGAGTCCAGAGTGTTAAACTTACTTACTGTAAGCCGCTTTGGATAAAAGCATCTGCTAAATAAATGTAATGTATGTTATGTAAATGGGAGGCTTTGGGTTTTTATTTTCTAAGACTCTGACAAACGTATAGCTCACCAAAACATAGGTATTTTTGGCGGTTTGGTGGATGATGATTGATACAGAAAAGTATAAATCTGTGTAAGGTATGGCAGGCTCACATTTATCAATTAGATGGCAAATGACCTTGTTCTCAATGACGCTCTTGCGCTGTGGGACACATTTGTGATTGCAAGGATCTGACACTGGGGGGCGGCAGAGCTATTTTTCTCCATGGGTTTGTCGATGCATTTGAGAAGATGTTGGACTGAAAGAATTGACGCTGGAATATCAAAACTCGCGCTTCCTTCCGGCCCTACTTCAATGCATTCATGCTAATGATGTGATTTGAATGCAGCATGCATGGCTGAAAAGAGATTTATTATTCATTTACAAAATACTCTGTAACAACTGCCCTCACATAATGAGAATTGCCACACTCATGCTGGGGAGAGAATGTTAGTTGCTTCATCCATGGCTGCCATAGATCTGTGATCACTTGAATTAGAATAGTCAGTATCTGGGGCCTAATTTTTTCCCTTTGCATTACAGTTCATGTGGCAGATCGACTGAGACCCTAGATTCTGAGCTGATGATGAACAGAATGGGAGAATTAATGGGTTTGTGTGGGCAATTAAGTCAGCGCAGTCTGCTTTATGGGATGTGTGACTGGAACCTCAGGGTCAGCCCTACGCCATCTTAAAGAGGCATTTGTGAAAGCATGTACTAGGAGTCATTCTGCAACGCAGTGTAACAACACGAGTCCTACAGAATTGGCAGATTAAACATTAGGGAGTAAATGAGCAACGAATTAGCAAGTCTGGCAAAACAATTTAAAGTGGAAATGAGCAAATTAGTTGTAGAACCATTGTTTCACAGTGTATTAGGACATGTGCTCATTTCATGATAATATTGTGGGTATAGGAAAGCAAGAGTGATGTGGCTAAGGGTGTTTTCACACATGAAAGTCCGGACCAAGGTCCTTGTTTTTGTTACATTGTATACATTTGGTTAGGTCTGTGTGGGTTTCACACTGTCATTATTGCAAACAGATTAACAGACTTTACATGATGAATCTATGTGATATCGTCATCAACTACGTGCTTTGCGTGTCTCTGTAGTTTACATTGATGGTCATTTGGCTGGCGGGTGTCTGACGTCAACACGTTGAATAACGCGGGTCTAGAATGTTGTAAACAATGAATGAAATCATTCCCACCATCATATTATTGTTTATTTTCTTGAGCGTCAACTCAATAGAAACGCATTTGTCTTTCAGGTTATTTAACTATTTTGCCTTGCCATGGTTGGTGGCACACAATTAGCGGAGACCTCACATGCAGTTGTCGAAACCGATTTACCTGCTTTTTAACCAAGTCGCAGTTTTGAAAGGATATTCGGTATTTTGCGGACATTGAAGTTATTAGGCGACCTTCAGTTAGACAGTACCAGACTCAAAGGAGCACTAGTCAGAACTTAGCACTGCTAAGTTATCTGGCTAGCTAATTCGCTGCTGAGTGAAGTAAAGTGAATCATAATCTTAATTAACAAGACGGCTAAATTTTGGAGGGAAATTATGGCTGTATATAACGTAAAGTGCACAGTATCCTGAGCATCGCACTTTGCCATCACTGAAAATAAGCTTCATCGGTTGGTCTTTTCAAAATTAAATGTTGTCTTGTTTAATATTTTGAGAGTGACACCCATGGCTTGCTTCTCGGTTTTGTTGTCATCCGTCAATATTGATGCCACTGACACTTCCAGTGGGTGTTTAAAAGCGTTCAGATTTAAACGCTTCACAGCCAGTGGGCGTTGGGCTTTAGCAGTGCATTCATTGTGTTCTGTGATTATGATGCCCTTTTCCTGCAGTATGAGCTATTCTTGTGTTTTAGATGAAATAACACGCCACGTTAAGCTGCTTTCACACCGGACACAAAACAAATTTTTTGCAGGACAGATTACATTCAAAGTCAATGCAAAGATGCGAATACGCACGTCTTGTATGTCATAATTTCCTGTCATTGATACGAAGGTCAAAATAATGCTGTCACACTGGGCATGAACCAGACCGTCATTCCGTTTGGTCTGATCTGAGACCACCTCTTTTGGTCTGACCATGGTCCGGCTGTTTGGTCCGGACCAAGATCCAGGGGAGGTTTAACACCTATCATTTTGGATCGGACCAAACAGAAAACTCTGAAAGTCCAGAACAAACGACGTTGGTGTGAAAGCCCCCTTAGTTAGGCAGGGCAAAAGAAGAACATCAGAGAGGAAGAATCTTTCCAAAGGGAGTCTGGGGCCGTGCATGGAATCACTGCGTCTGGGCTCCATTAAATTCCTATGTCCGACCCCATTCTAGTCTGGTTATAAAGTTAAACTCCATCATCCTTCCCAAAACCCCTATCCATGGCCCAGAATACTCTTCTTTAAGCTGCACAGCAGATGTTTTGGTTCTTGGTAAGTTTGTGCTTGAGAGTGTGTGTGTAAGCTTGTGTGTGTGTGTGTTTGTGTGCGTATGTGCGTGTGTGGGTGTGTGAGTGTGTTTGTGCGACATTATAGGACTGTAATTTTAGTAATTTCAACAGATAATGTTGAAAGATTACAGAACCTGCAGGCGGTATAGAGTGAAACTCTTGGGTTCATTGACCCCACGAGGTGCAGCACCCTAGCAGTGGTAGGGCAGAGTATCCAGCTGGGATTTGCCCTATCTGGAGCTCCCATTGGCTGGCAGTTACAGCTGGAGAGCCAGTGGAACTTGAGGAAAAAGCTTGTTCAGAGGCAGAGCAGTGTGATGTCTCTGTGTATGGTTTAAGAATTAAAGAAAAATGCTGTGTGAGGGAGAGTTTGGACATTTATTATGTGTATTTATGTAGGTCATATCAATGTATCGATGATTGTGTATTTGAAGGGATATTTCGGAACTAAAGGAACACAAACTCTTATGGACACCTCTCCCCACCCCCACGTCTGCTTCCCAACCCACCCCATACTAACTCTGTTCTTGGCATCCCGTCTCCATAATTGATCCCAGATTGGTTATTCTGGTTGCCAGGAGCGATTCATATCGTTTTTATCTTTCAAGACAAGACCTCTACTGCTTCCAGATGGGAGAATCACTTCAGGGTTCAAGTTTGTTTTTCAAAACATTTAATGCTATAAAGCTTGCTTTGGAAAAAAAGGCCCCCCAGCAGCAGCAAACATGACGCGCGAGATAGAGCTCGCTGAGCGTGGGATCGGGGGGTGGGGTGGGGTAGGTTATGGGTGAAGACGGGGGCTCAAAGTTTGCATTGTCCCTCTCCTCCGAGGGCTCCTGAGAATAATGTTTACCCAACTGCGTGTTTGAAATTGTGTCTATTTACCCTCCTGCGTGCTGAGGGAAGCAGGCGCTATGGTTGCGCGGTCGAGACGATGCCGCGGTTAAACGCTCAGTCTGGTTCTCATTGAGGCCGCAGATTGCGGACTGATCCGTTTTCCCCCCACCACGCGCTCTACAAGTTTGAGGCGAGAGAAGGGTCCAGAGAAGGGTCTCCATTGTCAGCCTGACTATTCATAATTCAAACTTCGGCTGTGCTTCCGGGCCAAAATTACCCAGAACCTCTTCATTTGTGTCACTTTGCCAGGGCTATTCATAGCTCAGGCCGCGCTCTAAAAAAACATCAGATCCCAGCAGTCTTTGCTGTGGTATTGCGCACAAGGACATCTTGTTCTTGGTTACAGGACAATGGTTTTGGATCAAAATAGCTTGTTAGCTGTGCCTTGCTTCAGAAATTGTAGTCCAGTTATTAATATACTGGATATGAAAACTGTCTCAAATCGAGTGACATAATCATTGGGACAAGGCCGGGCTTCAGTTGTTAAAGGTCATTTCTCGCTCTTGTTGTTATTCTCCACTGGATCCAACTGCGCTGGCCCTCGAGAGTAAGTCCTTCAGCCATTTCTCCCTGTGCACATTAACACTTCCAATGCAGTCAAAATGCAAATTGCATTTTTTTTTACATTTACATGCACTTCTAATGGGTATGTTTTCTTTGTGTAATGATTCCCCAGGTATCATTTTCTGAAGTCAGACAATACTTCATTAGGGCGGCATCTATCGTTTGCAGTAGATGACCCATACATGGTCCAGACTTCATGACTTTTCAACAGTGAGAGTCCCTCCTTTCCCCAGTGACCTCAATTTAGTGGCACAGACCTGCAGGTTTATCTCGCTGTTCACAAAGCCCAGGGAAAACTGATGTGATATTGCAAAAGGTTGCATGTTATTTTGTCCGTAGTAGTCCCACTGCAGATATATGCAAACTCGCATGTTTTGTATAAGAGCTGTCTTACTTCATTATTCAAGGTTCGGAGGTTGGGGGTTTGATTATCAGTGGGATGCTGCTGTTGCACCCTCAACCAAAAGGACTTAGCTTGCATCATGCTCAGTAAGAATACCCAGCTGTGCAAGTGGATTGCCCGCAATAGTATAATTGAATTGGCCCGCATAAGAATGTCTGCTTGACGCTGTAATGTTATGTTGGGCTCGTCCAGCATCCAGAATATTAACTTACCCAGCATGTCTGCGGGGGACACTGATTGGCAATGTACTCTGGGTTGCCAACTCAAAATACACATTCCCCTCCACATCAACCGATCCTCCCCATACATGCAACAGACCCAGCAGTCCCCTTCCTACAGCATATTCTCTATCCTCAGTGTGCAATGCTCCATGTCGTCCCCCTCTGAATCTTAGACCCCGGGGGGGGGGGAATGTGAAATAAGCCATGGGGAGTTCACTCATTGACTTTCCTTGGGTTTGGTAAGAGACATTTTGGCACATGGAAGCGTGACTTTCAGGAAGTGTGACTTTCCACTTTTGATTTTTTAATCACTATCACCTGTATTTGCACTATTCTTATGCCCTTTATGATTTTATCAGTAAAGCACTTTGGTTCAGCCATTGCTGTTTGTAAATGCGCTATATAAATACATTTTGATTTGATTTGCCGCAAAGTCCAATTTGTCCACTAAGTTCGATAGATGAAGCGACGCCTTACGTGTCCACAAAATATTTTTCATTGTCCAAATAGCCCTCACGCTTAACAAATCACAAGGGAAATCGCAAGAAGAAAAACAAGGTACAGTATTGCTGTTTATTTTCTTGCGGGGCAAAGAAAAAATTTCACCTCTACGTTTTTTAAGTTGTTTACTTGAGGGGAGAATGAGTGAAACCTATACAGTACTGATGCCAAAGTACTGATGAGCTACATCTCTCAACAAGACCAGGTAATGAGCCTCAAAAACAAAATCGGATTTGGCCACTTGGCCTAGATATAGAAGAAAAAATACATGAGGAACCCAGACTATTCACTTTGATTTTAAATCTCCCCCTTTTACCTGGAACTTTATACCACAAATTCTCCATACCTGCTCACTTAGTTTTAATTTAGGCATAAATTTTACACTGAAATATTAGTTTTTGTCCTCATATGTACTCTATAGTTCACTTTAATCATTATAGTTGCGTATAAGATACGCCAGTGGGAGGTGCAGAAAGGATCACTCAAGTTGGGGTGAGAGTCTCAAAGAAGAAAGACCATGATTAAACAAAACGATGCAGCAGCTGGTGATTGCATGTGAGACTTTGAACTACGGGAGTCAATTATTCTGAACTTTCCCTAACATCAAAACAGGCTTTCTTCTTTGCTTTCACAGAAGAATACCTTGCTTCTAATTGCTAACAACTGGGTTCTTGTACCATAGTCTGAACTGAGCAGAGATTCCTCGGATTTCATAGAACTGCAGTGACTCGCTCCCACCCCAGTGACAGTCAGACAACATTTGCTAACAGCACAATCTAAATGGCTGCCTGATCTCTCTATCTCCGGCTACGATAAAGGCCCCTCGAGAGAACACCTGCTCTGAGAGGATTATGGGAAATGAGCTGCGGTAAGATTTACGACCGGGCCTGGGACGTGGATAATGTCCCGGAGGGGCGGGCGAAGGGAGAGTGGGGCAGTCTAAACAGGAGCTGCGGCAGGCTCCCATAAGGTCAGTGGCGAAGCTGTGTGCAGTACATAAACGCTACACGCTACATTGAGCTCCAAAGCCTTTCCACATGCTGTCCCGTCACGGGCCTCAGCGCCGTGTTCATTCGACCCGTCTCTCCCATCTCAACTGCTCCACCTCCACCTGTTCAGCTCATCCTCCAATCCAAACACAAGAAGACAGATGACAAGGAACCTACACGAGCGCACAAAAATCGCGTCCATCACTGGAGTCAGAAAAAAAGCCCTATGTCTGCCTTATGTGGAAATTAATACAAAACCCAAAACCAGTGAAGTTGGAACGTTGTGTAAATCGTAAATAAAAACAGAATACAATGATTTGCAAATCGTTTTCAACCTATATTCAGTTGAATACACTGCAAAGACAAGTTACTTAATGTTCGAGCAGGTAAACTTTGTAATTTTTTGCAAATATTAGCTCATTTGGAATTTGATGCCTGCAACATGTTTCAAAAAAGCTGGCACAAGTGGCAAAAAAGACTGAGAGAGTTGAGGAATGCTCATCAAACACTTATTTGGAACATCCCACAGGTGAACGGGCTAATTGGGAACAGGTGGGTGCCATGATTGGGTACAAAAGCAGCTCACCTGAAATGCTCAGTCATTCACAAACAAGGATGGGGCGAGGGTCACCACTAAGTGAACAAATGCGTGAGCTGATTGTCGAACAGTTTAAAAACAACATTTCTCAACGAGCTATTGCAAGAAATTTAGGGATTTCATCATCTACGGTCCGTAATATTGTCAAAAGGTTCAGAGAATCTGGAGAAATCACTGCACGTAAGCGACAAGGCCGAAAACCAACATTGAATGCCCGTGACCTTGGATCCCTCAGGCGGTACTGCATCAAAAAACGACATCAGTGTGTAAAGGACATCACCACATGGGCTCAGGAACACTTCAGAAAACCACTGTCAGTAACTACAGTTCGTCGCTACATCTGCGAGTGCAAGTTAAAACTCAATGCAAAGCGAAAGCCATTGATCTGTACAGTGACACTTGACTTGTTCTTTTTGATGAGGTCAATAGCCAACATAAAGACAACAAAAAAACGAAAAATGCTACTGCATCAAGAAAATGGAACGGCTTGTAACACAGGGGAGAGAAAAAGAGGCTTTGGCATGTTACGGGCAGATCTCAGCCACCGAGAGGTGGTGCGTCATTTGCACTGCCACTGTTCAACAATGAGTCGTCTGTCTATCCGAGAATGGAACACAGAATGGAACATCTGGCTGAGCGCAAATATCATTTGCGGGTGGCACGGTGGTGCAGTGGTTAGCATTGCTGCCTCACAGCAAGAATGTCATGGTTCGAATCCGGCCTGGGGCCTTTCTGAGTGGAGTTTGCATGTTTTCTCCGGATACTCCAGTTTCCTCCCACTGTCCAAAGACATGCATATCAGGCTAATTGGAGACGCTAAATTGCCCAAAGGTGTGAGAGTGAATGGTGTGTGCGCCCTGCGATGGTGGGTCCCAAGCTGTTCAGGGTGGGTCCCTGCCTTTGCCTGTAGTCAGCTGGGATAGGCTCGCCCCACGACTCGGGTATAGAAAATGGATGGATGGTTTGCATAGCAGTATAATTTTAAAGAGCTGTCATTCATACAAAACTTGCTACATATGGGTGTGAATAGCCTCACATTACAATGCAGAATGTGAAACTCTACGGATATACATCTGAATTGACTGTCCCATGTGGATTCCTTTAAAATTGCGTCAATGTCCTTAAATTTACTGAACTGCTTAAATATTGAACAAAATCATATGCAAAAAGTATCTGTCTTAACAAGTCCTTTAATCTTACTCTGTGAGACAGAACTTCTTATTGTTACTCTCTAGTTGAAAGTATTAACTTATTTTATATAGATTTCTACGTGACAACAGGCCCATAGAGGGAATCTTCCACCAGAAAGATCTAAAATTCATATCCTGCTGCTCTGTCTGCTGAATGGCAACAAATCACTGGCTGAAAATGGTGTGGAGGCAGGATTCAAGAACAATATGGTGCGCGATATCTCATCAGCCTGTAGCAGGGGTCTCAAACTCAAATCCTTTTTGTGTTCCCTTACTCAGTTACTTCATTTCTGTCATTGATTGGCTAAAATGTCTAGACCCATTGTTTCCTCAGCCTAAACTGGCTAAAATGACAAAAAAAAAACAAAAAAAAAAGCAATCTGCAGCCCTCCAGATTGGTGTTTGAGAGCACTGTGTTATACTGATGATTCCCTCAGAGAGACAAGAAAGATGCTCACACTATTACCACTGCAATTTTTACCTCTCTGCACAGAGCCCTCCCACTCAACTGTGTTGCCTTTCCTCTCTACCCCATCATGGGACAATGAGTCCCACACTATACACACAGTGTTTCATTTTAACACTTTTTAAACAATAAAATGTAAGAACAATACATTTTTGTCATTTTTCAACAGTGTGCCTAAATTCTGCTTGATAACACAAAATCTTTTTGGTGTGCTTAGCATTAAATGCATTTCAAGTTGTACAATCTAAACTTCTTTTTGTCAACTGATACAGACCTGTGAAAAAGTATCTGCTCCCTTTTCATCTCATCTCATCTCATCTCATCATCTTCCGCTTGATCCGGGGCCGGGTTGCGGGGGCAGCAGTCTAAGCAAAGATGCCCAGACTTCCCTCTCCCTGGACACTTCCTCCAGTTCTCCCGGGGGTATCCCGAGGCGTTCCCAGGCCAGCCGAGCGACATAGTCCCTCCAGCATGTCCTGAGTTTTCCTCGGGGCCTCCTCTCGGTGGGGCATGCCCGGAACACATTCCCAGGAAGGCGTCCAGGGGGCATCCGATATAGATGCCCGAGCCACCTCAACTGACTCCTCTTGACGTGGAGGAGCAGCGGCTCTACTCTGAGCTCCTCCCGGGTGACAGAGCTTCTCACCCTATCTCTAAGGGAGCGCCCTGCCTCCCCGTTGAGGAAACCCATTTCAGCCGCTTGTATCCTAGATCTCGTTCTCTCGGTAATGACCCAAAGTTCCTGACCATAGGTGAGGGTAGGAAAGTAGATTGACTCGTAAATTCTTCACCACAACAGATCGGTACAACGACCGCATTACTGCTGCCGCTGCACCAATCCGTCTGTCAATCTCACGCTCCATCCTTCCGTCACTCGTGAACAAGACCCCAAGATACTTAAACTCCTCCACTTGAGGCAGGAGCTCTCCTCCAACCCGGAGGGGACTAGCCACCTTTTACCGGTCGAGAACTATGGCCTCGGACTTGGAGGTGCTGATTCTCATCCCAGCCGCTTCGCACTCGGCTGCAAACCGCCTCAGTACGTGCTGATGTTCCAGGTTCGAAGGAGCCAACAGGACAACATCATCTGCAAAAAGCAGAGATGAGATCCGCTGGTCCCTGAATCGGACTCCCTCCGGCCCCTGGCAGCGCCTAGAAATCCTGTCCATAATAATAATGAACAGAACCGGTGACAAAGGGAAACCCTGCCGGAGTCCAACCTGCACTGGAAACAGGTCTGACTTACTGCCGGCAATGCGAGCTAAGCTCCTGCTCCGGTCATACAGAGACCGCACAGCCCTTAGTAGAGGCCCCCGGACTCCATACTCCCAAAGCACCTCCCACAGAATGCCACGAGGGACACGGTCGAATGCCTTCTCCAAGTCCACAAAACACATGTGAACTGGTTGGGCAAACTCCCATGAACCCTCAAGCACCCTGCGGAGGGTATAGAGCTAGTTCAGTGTTCCACGACCAGGACGAAAACCGCATTGTTCCTCCTGAATCCGAGGTTCGACTATCGGCCAGATTCTCCTCTCCAGCACTCTGGAATAGACTTTACCCGGGAGGCTGAGGAGTGTGATCCCCTTATAGTTGGAACACACCCTCCGGTCCCCTTTCTTAAAAAGAGGGACCACCACCCGGTCTGCCAGTCCAGAGGCACTGTCCCCAACTGCCACACGTTGTTGCAAAGGCGCATCAGCCAAGACAGCCCTACAACATCCAGAGACTTGAGGTACTCAGGGCGGATCTCATCCACCCCCGGTGCCTTGCCACCAAGGAGCTTTTGAACTATCTCAGTGACTTCAGTGATGGATGAATCAGCCTCTGGGTCCCCAGCCTCTGCTTCCTCCATGGAAGGCGTGTCAGTGGGATTGAGGAGATCCTCGAAGTATTCCTTCCACCGGCTGACAATTTCCCCAGTCGAAGTCAACAGCTCCCCACCTCCACTGTAAACAGTGTTGGCAGGGCACTGCTTTCCCCTCCTGAGGCGCCAGATGGTTTGCCAGAACCTCTTCGGGGCCGACTAATAATCCTCCTCCATGACCTCCCTGAACTTTTCCCATACCCAAGTTTTTGCTTTTGCCACCGCCCGGGCCGCAGCACGCTTAGCCTTCTGGTACACGTCAGCTGCCTCAAGACTCCCATGAGCTAACCAAGCTCGATAGGACTCCTTCTTCAGCTTGACGGCATCCCTAACTTCCGATGTCCGCCACCGAGTTCGGGGATTACCGCCACGACAGGTGCCAGAAACCTTACCGCCACAGCTCCGAAGGGCCGCATCAACAATGGAGGTGGAGAACATGGTCCATTCAGACTCAATGTCTCCAGTCTCCCTTGGGATCTGGTCAAAGCTCTCCCGGACGTGAGAGTTGAAAACCCCTCTGACAGAGGGTTCTGCCAGACGTTCCCAACAGACCCTCACAACACGTTTGTGCCTGCCAAGCCTGTCCAGCTTCCTCCTCCGCCAGCGGATCCAACTCACCACCAGGTGGTGATCAGTGGACAGCTCAGCCCCTTTCTTCACCCGAGTGTCCAAGACATGCGGCCGAAGGTCAGATGACACCACCACAAAGTCGATGATTGACCTCCAGCCTCGGTCGTCCTCGTGCCACGTGCACTGATAGACGCCCTTATGTTTGAACATGGTGTTTGTTATGGACAAACTGTGACTAGCACAGAAGTCCAATAATAGAACACCACTCGGGTTCAGATCAGGGAGGCCGTTCCTCCCAATCACGCCCCTCCAGGTAACACTGTCGCTGCCTGGGCGTTGAAGTCCCCCAGCAGAACGATAGAGTCCCCAGTTGGAGCACTTTCCAGTACCCCTCCCAGGGACTCCAAGAAGGCCGAGTACTCTGCACTGACATTCGGCCCATAAGCCGGAACGACAGTGAGGCACCTGTCCCCGACCCGAAGGCGCAGGGCAGCGACCCTCTCGTTCACCGAGGAAAACTCCAACACATGGCGGCTAAGCTGGGGGGCTATAACCAAACCCACACCAGCCCACCGCCTCTCACCGCGGGCAACTCCAGAGGAAAAGAGAGTCCAGCCTCTCTCGAGGAGTTAGGTTCCAGAGCCCAGACTGTGCGTGGAGGTGAGCCCGACTATCTCTAGCCGGTATCGCTCGACCTCCTGCACAAGCTCAGGCTCCTTCCCACCCAGTGAGGTGACATTCCATGTCCCCAGAACCAGATTCAGCGCCCAGGGATTGGGTCGCCGGGGCCCCCGCCCACAACTGCCACCCAAAGCGCAAGGCATCTGCCCCTTTTGAACCCTCCCGCAGGTGATGGGCCTACGGGAAGGCGGGCCCACGTCGCACATTCGGGCTGTGCCTGGCCGGGTCCTGTGGGCAGAGACCCGACCACCAGGCGCTCGCCTGCCAGCCCCAACCCCAGGCCTGGCTCCAGAGTGGGGTCCTGGAGACGCTAATCCGGGCGACGTGAACATCCTTGGTTTACAGTTCATTCATTAGGGGTGTTTTGAACCGCTCTTAGCCTGACCTGTCACCTAGTACCTGTTTGCCCTGGGAGACCCTACCAGGGGCAATTAGCCCCAGACAACATAGCTCCTAGGATCATCCAGGTACTCAAACCCCTCCACCGCGATAAGGTGGCGATTCAAGGAGGGGCCCTTTCCCTTTTCATCATCTTCTGTTTTTGCTCGTTTGTCATATTTAAATCTTTCAGATAATCCAAGTTATTTTAATCTACTACCGAGACAATAAATGCAGCTTTTAAAAGATCACTTCATTTATTGAAGGAAAAGTTATTCAAAACCTACACCTCTCATGTCATTTTTTTTTTTGCAGAATTGTTTTAATTTAGCTGTTGAGTGTTACTGTTGAGTGTTCAAGCATGAACTCCCTCTTAGAGGGCATTCCTCAGCATCTCCATCGGATTCGAATCAGGACTTTGACCAGGCCACTCCAAATCCTTCATTTTGTTTCTTTTAGGCCATTCAGAGGTGGACTTGCTTGTGTGCTTTGGATGATTTCCCTGCAGCATAACCCAACTGTGCAGCCTTTTAGGCCACAAACTGTCTCACAGCTCCCCTATGGATGCCATTTTTGTCCAGTCTCTTAATGAGCGATCGGGAACACTGTCCTTGACTGAGGCATGAGAGATCTGCTAAAGATGTTTGTCTGGGTTCTTTTGTTACCTCCTGGATGGGTCATCGATGCTCTTTTAGAGGAATTTTGGTAGGCTAGTCACTCCTGGGACGGCTCACCATTGTTCCAAGTTTTCTCCATTTGTTGGGAATGATATTCACCATGGTTCACTGCAGTCCTAGAGCCTTTGTAACCCTATGCTGGTTTGATAAATTTCAAAAATTTGGTTTATTTCATGTTCTTTTCTCATTTCCTCAGATTGCGGCATCTCATGCCACTTTTTGCCTGCTCCACATTACCAAACGGCTTTTATTTAAAGTGATGTTTAAATTCGACAGTGCTGGCAGTTATCATGCCTGGATGTGTCCTGTGTAATTGAACCCAACTATCAAGTTTTTTCCTTCAATAAATGAAACCATAATTAAAAACTGAATTTCATGATCTTTATCTAATATTAAAATTACTTTGATGATCTGAAACATTAAATGGGACAAATATGCAAAAATAGAAAAGATTGGGAAGGGGGCAGATACTTTTTCACAGCACTGTATTTGTTAAGAGTGTGAAGTCAGGACAATGCTGTCACTGCCTAATTTCAGTCTGGTTCAACAAACTGAACTTTTATACAAGAATGTTTCGCCCACAGCTACATTAAGCGCTATACCCTCAACACCATTAACTGCTTGAATGATGAACATCTGCCTCCGTCCAGCACCTACAGTGGCACTTAATATTATATAATGTGTTTATAACTCATATTAAACAGTTGACACGGTTAATTCGGTCTCCTCCCGGTTTTTTGCTTAACTTTTATGCACTTTCCAAAGTCACTCTAGGTGAGAACGTCTGCTAAATGCCTCCTGTGCAGGATAATAGAAACTAAACTTTGCAGAGCGTGTCAGAACTAGGCTAATGGGCTAAGATACCCTGGGATAAAAGTCTAGCACAAGTTACAGACTTTATTTCTCATAAGCTCTTGCATGAAATGTTGAGCAAGTGCGTATTTAAAGCCAAGGCCATCGCCAATAAGTTTGTTTTTGAGTGAGTCAGTTTGTTGTGGTGCAGTTTTTACTTATGTTTCTGTCTTAGTACTCATGTTCTCCTACCTTGACTCACACTTGAGCTGGTCTGTTCTGTGATGTTTCTATTGCTGTCTTTATAAGTATGGTGAGACCCAGCATATGGGCATAAAGCAGTGGTTTGTGCCAGGCTGCATGTGTCTGTACTGTGTATGTGAGTATGGTTTGAGTTAGTGTGTGAGTGTGTGTGTGTCTATATACTATATGTGAGTATGGTATGAGTTAGTCTGTCAGGCCATGTGTGAATATGTGCATATATAAGTGCATGTGTGTGCGAGCGCGCGCGCGTGTGTTTGTGTGTGTGTGGGCGTGTGCATGTGTGTGTGAGCCCCAGTTCTGCCGTTTCACGTGAGTGTAATGTGAGAAACTCATGAATAAATGTAGGAGAGCTGATCACTTTTCTTCTTCTTCCTGGCTGTGGTTCTTTGGGCAATAGGGAAGAAAGAAGTGACCTACACTGGCTGATTATGATGAATCAGGCCTGAGCAGGACTCTACAGGCAGGCTGGAAATGCCTGTAGCTTTACACTGTGCCTGAGATTGTGTTGGTGCACCACAGTTTGCATTTGGTTAAAATTAGCCTGGGGTTACAGTTGTTTCAAGGAGTATCTGAGCCCCCAACATCTCTCCCCCACCCCTGACAGACTCCCACACAGACAGCAAGCCCCAGTTGTTTTTGTGATCAAACCAGGCCGGCCCTGCAGGGAGTGAGGTAGGGCCAGGGGGTCAGTGTGCAGCAGGAAAAACGACACTACGCCGTAGGTTTTTTGGTGCGGTGGAAGAGACCAGAGGAAGTGTGTGTGTATGCGCGTCCATGCCTTTGTCTGCCCGTGGGTGTGTTTGCATGCATTAGTATATACAAGTATGTTAATCAGAGGTGTGTAATCCAGGTTCAGAAAGTAAAAGTTCATCCCAGAATATAGTTCCAACCACAAATGACTCATCAGTTGGCACTGTTCTTCAGCCAGCAGGTAGAACTAACAAGTGGAATCAGCTGGCAGGAGTTTATGAGTGGAATGAAAACATGGCAGGACTAACTTTCTGACTCCTGGATTACACATAATGTTTGCGTGGTTGTCTGTATGCATATGTCTGCGTTGGGCAGTTACAGAGGGAGGTACGCGCTAGCTTTGCGTGGCACTCTTTTGAACCTTGCAGTCATAACTAATGAACGATAGTGGAGCAGAAATAGCCCAAAGCCTGGTCTCAAAGCACCCCGGCGGTCCCCTAGCCCCTCCGACACCCCTCAGCTCAACCCCCTCTCTCTCTCGCTTACCTCATTGTGTGTGGTCTAACAGAATCCACTGGCGGCAGGAAGATGGAGGAGGGCTGTGAGCTTGCTGCTGTAGCCAGTGTGATGCATCGCTGAGGCCCATATTATAACAGGGATATGGGGGAGCAGCACATAGCACTTAGATACAGGAAAATACTGGGACATCCGGTACGAACAAACTCTGAGAAATTATCCTTTATAATGTACATACACCACACACAAGCTAAGCTATACAATCAGAGAGGCCTGCTGTGCAACACAGTCTCACATTAACTGTACAATGGAACACTATACACTATAGCCCACCTCGATACTCTACCTCACGTCCTGAGCAACAAAGAGACATACTATGCCCTATACCAGGGGTGGGCAATCACGGTCCTGGAGGGCCGGTGTGTATGCAGGTTTTTATTCCTATCAATTACCCTGACTAATTGAGTTAATTGATTGCATGCACAAATATAGATTTTCGCAATGATTCGATCAAAGGAAAATGCTTTATGAAGGGAGACAAGACTAGTCTTTGTAGTTTCATGATAATTTAAAGAAATGCGCATGAAACGTCAGATTTCATAAATGGTTTGGCTAATTGAGACAATCAACTAATTAAAGACACTGGTTGGTGTGAAAACCAGGGACAGATACGGCCCTCGCTGCCCACCTCTGCCCTATATACATGAGTTTCAAACAGCCACGATGTTCATCAAACACAATTTAAGCAGCTTTGGGATGGTGTACAGTATACTTTTATGCCAACACACTCTAGACTAAAAACCGTTTAGCAAGATCCCTCTACTGCACACATTTGAAGTAACACAGTCATCGCTCATACAAAACCCAAAACCAGTGAAGTTGACACATTGTGTAAATCGTAAATAAAAACGGAATACAATGATTTGCAAATCCTTTTCAACCTATATTCAACTGAATACACTGCAAAGACAAGTTACTTAATGTTTGAACAGGTAAACTTTGTAATTTTTTGCAAATATTAGCTTATTTGGAATTTGATGCCTGCAACATGTTTCAAAAAAGCTGGCACAAGTGGGAAAAAAGACTGAGAGAGTTGAGGAATGCTCATCAAATACTTATGTGGAACATCCCACAGGTGAATGGGCTAATTGGGAACAGGTGGGTGCCATGATTGGGTATAAAAGCAGCTTCCCTGAATTGTTCAGTCATTCACAAACAAGGATGGGGCGAGGGTCACCACTTAGTGAACAAATGCGTGAGCTGATTGTCGAACAGTTTAAAAACAACATTCCTCAACGAGCTTTTGCTAGAAATTTTGGGGTTTCATCATCTACGGTCCGTAATATCGTCAAAAGGTTCAGAGAATCTGGAGAAATCACTGCACATACGCAACAAGGCCGAAAACCAACATTGAATGTTCGTGACCTTCGATCTCTCAGGCGGTACTGCATCAAAAACCGACATCAGTGTGTAAAGGACATCACCACATGGGCTCAGGAACACTTCAGAAAACCACTGTCAGTAACTACAGTTCGTCGCTACATCTGCAAGTGCAAGTTAAAACTCTACAATGCAAAGCGAAAGCCATTTATCAACAGCACCCAGAAACGCCACTGGCTTCGCTGGGCCCAAGCTCATCTAAGATGGACTTATGCAAAGTGGAAAAGTGTTCTGTGGTCTGACGAGTCCACATTTCAAATTGTTTTTGGAAACTGTGGACGTTGTGTCCGCCGGTCCAAAGAGGAAAAGAACCATCCGGACTGTTATAGGCGCAAAGTTCAAAAGCCAGCATCTGTGATGGTATGGGGCTGTATTAGTGCCCAAGGCATGGCCAACTCACACATATGTGAAGGCACCATTAATGCTGAAAGGTACATACAGGTTTTGGAGCAACACATGTTGCCATCCAAGCAACGGCCTTTTCATGGACGCCCCTGCTTATTTCAGCAAGACAATGCCTAGCCACATTCTGCACGTGTTACAATAGCATGGCTCCGTAGTAAAAGAGTGCGGGTACTAGACTGGCCTGCCTGTAGTCCAGACCTGTCTCCCATTGAAAATGTGTGGCGCATTATGAAGCGTAAAATACGACAACGGAGAGCCTTGGCTGTTGAACAACTTAAGCTGTACATCAAGCAAGAATGGGAAAGAGTTCCACCTGAAAAGCATCAAAATTTGGTCTCCTCAGTTCCCAAACGTTTACTGAGTGTCGTTAAAAAGGCGAGGTAACACAGTGGTAAAAAGGCCCCTGTGCCAACTTTTTTGCAATGTGTTGCTGCCTTTAAATTCTAAGTTAATGATTATTTGCAAAAAAAAAAAAAAAAGTTTCTCAGTTTGAACATTAAACATCTTGTCTTTGCAGTGTATTCAATTGAATATAAGTTGAAAAGGATTTGCAAATCATTGTATTCTGTTTATATCAACAATCTACATAACGTGCCAACTTCACTGGTTTTGGGTTTTGTACATTTCAGAGAAAAAAACTGTCACAAACATGGAGTACACAATTTATAATCAACACAATACTGCTAGATACTGGGCAACACACTCTAAATTTAAGCAGTTCAGTTTGTTACTGTGAAATATATACACTGAGTCGCAAATCTTTCAAATGTAAGCCATTCATGCTAAGTAATACGCTAAGATAAAGTCTGACATGTCATGGTTATGGTTTTTGTTCATGTTTAAGTTCAAATTCAGCGCTCATGATTTTGTCTTTGATTTATTCTTTTTGGTTATCCTCGGGTTTTTAGTTCATTCTCAGTTCCATTGCACTTGTTTCCCCCTGCGTTTCTGCGAACTCTCTCGCACGTGCTTAATTACATTCCCGTCCGTGTCTTGGCTTTCACCAGTTTTCGTGGTTAGAGTTTCCCTCATGTGATTCTCCTATTGTAATTAGTCTGATCCAGCTCACCTGTTCCCAGCATAGCATGTGACTTTCCTCCTGTCTGTTTAAGAGTCCTCACTGCAGCGCTGACTGTCAGAACCTTGATAAATATTTCTTTGTGCAGAGCGCTGTGTATGCCATTGAGTACTGTTTTTCTTCGACTGGTTTATCTGACTACGATTCTCGCCATTGCCCTTCTTGTATTGTTTTGTCTTTTTGGATTTTGACCCATTTTTGTATGACCACGATTTCTGTGTTTGGATGCCCTGTCTATGACCCTTGGCTTTGTTCATCGACTACGACTTTTTCCCTACCGTTATTGTACCATTGCTCATCTGTCTTCCTGGTTCTGACCCCTGCTTGTCTAGTCGACCCTGTTTTTGGATTTCGTATTGTGGCTTGGCAATTCTTGTGTTTTTTGGCTTTGATTCAGACCTCATTAAAGGCATACGTTTTTTGGATATCCATCTCTTGCATGTGGTTCCTGAACGCTATGCCACATGACAGGCTCTGGGTAACAACCTGTCACAATGTAGACACCATTTACAATCAAAGCAATACCGTGTGATATTGTAAATCATCTGAGTAACACATTGTCATAACTTGTATCATACACATTAGAAGCAGTATGGTCAGATATTGTGCAACACATGCATCACAAGTTACACAGAAAAACCATGAGGACCAGTAACCAATTGTTATGCTCTCAATACAGAGGCATGCTGCACAGTTTAAAAAAGTTTTGGACTGTTGAAAGTACTATGATTATATACAATGAAACTGCACAGCAGCACAACAAGGCATGGTGCACATTGAACTGTGAATGCAGTCTGACTGGGGTATTGTAAACAAAACTGCACTGGTGATTCACAGCTAAATCACCCTGTGGATAATTACTGCTGCACTTCTGCTGAGCTAGGGCCCAGCTCTCTTGCATTTGGGGAGGGCTGAGGTCACATTCGTCTGACATTGGCCTTTGTCACAGGCCTGTTCTTGGAACTCAGCTGGATTGTTCCAGGGATAAGCCACAGCAGCTTTAACTGCATAAGGTGTGAGGTCACAAATATGCATTTAGAATGCTCTTAACTGAACATTCCAATGCTGATGTCACCATCACTCATGATAATTGAAAACAATTCAGTTCTCGGACACTGACAGACAAAGTTTCAAAACACATTCCAAGAAACCTACTTTTCAGAGGACTAATGTCCCCAGTGTCAGAGGCACTTAAGATTGCCATTCCTGCTGTGGGGTGAAAGATCTCATTACCTATTTTCTGGGTAAAGTTGCAAGGCCAGAGTCAGAGTTCCAGCTCAGCGGGTCCTCCAACTGTCCCATCTGAGGCCCATTCCCTCTTAAACACTACCAGCTCTGAGCACCTCAGTCTAGGCCTCCACAGGGCCCCTGCTAGGCACGGTTTCTAAGCAAAGGCAGCCACACCTGAAACCTTTTACAGAGCAAATAGGAGCTAGATAAGGCCCAATCTTCCCCTGTACCCCAAACCCATCCCATGCTTCCCCAAAATGATACCAATCATAGAGTGCTCTGAAGTCCAGCGAAACTTTCCCAGACCTCTCCGCAGTTTAGGCCCTGTACATTAGTGTTGTTAGCGTGCAGTGTTCGCGTCAGGCTGGGGCAAATTAGTGTACGTGCCAGTGCTTCACTGGGAAAGAATTTGGCCTGCCTTTCTGCTTCAGTGCAACTGGCTGTCCTGTTCCCTGCTAATTACAGAGAAGCAACAGCCTTTCTCTGCCCTTAGCTGTTTTAAACAATGTTTCACCAAACATTGAATATGTCAATTTGTTGCTGAAAAAATAAAAAAAAACACATTCTAGCTGCTCTTAGCCGATTTTTAGCTACTGCTACGCTGTGGCAGTCTGTATTCTTTCTGCAGCTTCTACTCTGGGTAATTTTCCACCTTGTTCTGTTGTACTTATTGCTCTTCTCCAAACACAAAATGTCTTTCCAAAAAATGCTTGAAATGAAGGTATTGGCAAGTTAATTCTTCAGTATATTGCCGAATAGCTGCTTTTCACAGTCGGCAGATCAGGAACCAGCCTCACCCTCCTTTGACTGATCCATCGGCAGAGAGTGCCAATGTTTTGGGTGAACCCCCAAATGTTTTTTACTGAGGGCCCCCAAGAAGTCTGGAGACAGCTCTATATTGCAGCCCCCAGATTCAGAAGGGATTTTTTCACAAGGCAGTCATTAAAATTACATCCATACAGGGAAACAGTTATATGCAAATTCAGCCCAAAGTCATCAAGTCAGTTAAACACAAACTGCTTCCAAACAAAATTTTAACGAGACAGTTCTTTGCGCTAGAGGCACATAAGTTTAACAGAATGGAGATGAGCCCTGCAGGCAGAACACAAGCAAACTAATGAACAAACACCCGGTAGCAGTGCCCTGCTGCGCTTGGGTAAACTTGTTATTTATCGAATGAAATGGGAGAGGTGAGGAGAGGAAACAGAGGGGAATAAAAAATGGGGAGGAGAAGGCAGTCGGGTTGTCTTCCTCCCAACTGCTCTCACTGTTGAAATTCTTATAGTGCCAACCCCCACATGCCTCTATCGCATGCCATACTCTTTGATACTTCACAATATTATGGAGAGGAGAGGGGTTGGGGTTGGCGGTCTGTATTATCTCTGTAAGTTTATCAGAAGGGCTTTATTGTTATGATCTGGACAAGGAATCGGATGCAGTGGCAGAGTACAATCTAATTGCAGGGTTCATGGATAGGGATACGGTAATGACAGAAAGGGACTGAGTCCAGAGTTGTATGGGGACAGTTCAGTTCACATGGTAATGGGCTTTGATGAGGGGCAGGCAGGCCCCGGCCAGATGGAGATCACCCTTGCCAGAGGAGCACTGTCAGATGGCTGGTTTGGAGAGTTTTGTAGGAAGGCAGTTGCAATCCTGATAAAGGCTGGGGGTGTGTTCCTAATAAACTTGGTTGAGGAACAATCTGGAAAGGCTGGTTAACAGGAATGTGGTCTGAGTCCTGGAGACTGGGAAACAGGCTGAGGAGCTTGTTTATTACCTCCGCCACAGAGGTTATGTTTTTGCCTGGGTTTGTTTGTTTGTTTGTTGGTTTCCAAAATAACTCAAAAAGTTATGGACAGATTTTTATGAAATTTTCAGAGAAGGTGGGTATTAAGTCAAGGAACTGGTGATTAAATTTTGGCATATTTAGGCCAAAGTACTGCTGAGATATACGCCAAAGTTCAAGATTTCAAGTCTTTCCAATGGGCCGGAGTTCCAATCGCCGTGCTTTTGGGTTTTGCTGCCCCCTGGCGGAGGTCTGCACTCTCTGAGTGCTTTTCTAGTTTTAATAGGGCTGAGAAGAGTACCTCCATATTTCACTATCATTACTTGTTCCGATGAATTCCAAAGCTAAATTCTTAGACGAGGAAGATACTGACTATTCGCCTAAGGGAATAAAGCAAGGAACAATCCAGTAACTCAGAAGACTCAAATTAAGGCTTATATGCTGTACGTGACACAGAGACACAAGGGAATGGGGAAACACAAATTCATTACACCTGGGGGGGCAGGCACACAAGATGTCAAACCAATTAAAGAAGACAACACATCTAAAAGACATGCAGCAGTTTGATGAATAGGAGAAGGAACAATAGGGGCTCACATGAGGGTTGGTACACTTCATACATAGCAGGTATCCTGAACCAATAATAACCAGAGGCCTAAGAGGTAGGATGCGATCAGCCCCAACTGTTTTTATACAAATGTTAAAAATGTTAAAGGACCAGTTTCATGATTACAGTGCGTGCTCACAATTTGAACTTAGAAAATCCGATCAACTGCAAGTCAGAATCTAGAAGGTATTTCTAGATGGAAAAAGCTTAATTTAATGCTTTAAATCCTCAAATTTCCGTAGAAAGCTCCTTAACCTCTTCCACTTGCAACTTGATACTGGAGGGATAATTGCCCGGCTCTCACCTTGCCTTAAAGCGCATTACTTCTTCAAACTCGTTCCCATTTACGCTTCCTAAATAACAATTAGTAATAGCGTTAATTTGTTCAGTTGCAAGGATCAATCCACAATAAATAAGTCTATTTCCCCTCAGCTTACATTATTCATAGCAATAGTAATCAAGCATTTTCCTATCCACATTATTGGTGACATAAAACATCAATGTCTTTCAAAGTTACTGAATTCCCGCAGCTCACAAAACAGTCCATTTTTTTTTCTGTGTTAGTTTCCGCAGTTAGGCTTGTCACGCCTAACTTAAAATAAATTGGATGCAATGGAATTGTATAAAGATGTTTCAAATGGTCTTATTTAATTTGAACAATTTAAACGATAATGAAACACATGCATTGCTTCAAACCCCTGAGTAAGGAAAAGCGTGAGAATTCCGGAGTCATAATCGATGTTTAATGTGTAATGTGAATATAGGCCACTAGATGGCAGTATTTACCTTTTTTTTGTTAAGCTCAGACTGGAGTCATGTTTGGACATGTTTCCAGACATGTCTGGGGCAAGTCTCAGAAAGTTAAAAAAAAGAGGTCTAAATGTGGGTGGGGTCTGCAAAAGAGTATATAAAGAAAAGAATTGAGACAGTAAAGTAGTAGGAGAAATTGCAAGAAGAAGGATACGTGTGACCAGACCTGTCATTTCTGTTCAAGACCTGTGTAGTTTCTTTTGTGGATTTCTTTGCCTGTGTTTGAGCATTTTCTTCATCCAGGACATCACCAAGCCACCCCACCAAAAAGGGACTGTAATTATTTCTGTTTTTTTTCTTATTTATCAATCTTGGTCTTTAGTTGTAGGTTGTTATTAGTCTTTGTCTTTGTTAAAAATTAAATGTGTTTTAGTTGTTAAAACTGTGTTTGTCATCCCTTGCTGTTGCTGTTGTGTTATAAATGTAATAACAAATTGGGGCCATAACAAATTGGGGGCTCAAGGTCCGGGATAGACCATTGTGTGAGTAATTTATTGAAAATCTAACATTCCAAATTGTGAAATTGTTTTTGTGAATTTTCCTAGATATATATTGACAACAGCAATGGATGATTTCTTGGCATCACCAACCGTAGGGGTTTTGAAGTCTTTTAAAAAGACAGAACTGCTAGAAATTTGCAGACAGTTGGAGTTGACAGAGGTAAAACCAGCCATGCGAAAAGCAAGACTGGCTAGAGAGATAGTTGAATATTACATTGATGAAAATGTGTTTGCACCAGGAGATCTGGAACAGTTTCCAGTGGAAAATCCAAATATAGAAATGGAACTTAAATTAAAAATGCTAGAGATTGAAAGGGAGGAAAGAGAAAAAGAAAGGGAATTTGAGAGGGAAGAAAAAGAAAAACAAAGGCAGTTTGAGTTAGAAAAATTAGCAAGAGAAGAAAAACAAAGAGAATTTGAGTTAGAAAAATTTGCAAGACAGAGAGATTTTGAATTAGAGAAATTCGATAGAGAAGAAAGACTCCAAATGGAGCAACTAAAAATAAAAATTCAAACTGAAAATAAATTTCGGGCTAGCCAGGAGGTAAAACTGGTGCCTCCATTTTCGGAAAAGGATGTTGACAACTATTTCCAGTGTTTTGAAAAGGTAGCAAAGAGTTGCCAGTGGCCAAAGGAACACTGGCCTCTGATGTTGCAAACTGTCCTCAAGGGTAAAGCTCAACAAGCCTATTCGGCTTTGTCTGCAGATGATTCCTCTGATTATGAGGTTGTCAAAAAGGTTATTTTGAGAGCTTATGAGTTGGTTCCAGAGGCTTACCGACAGAAATTCAGAGGTCTGAAGAAATCTGAAAATCAGACTTATGTTGAATTTGCTAATGAAAAGCAGGTTTGCTTTGAGCGCTGGTGTACTTCTATGGAGGTCAAGGATGATTTCAACTCACTAAAAGAGATGGTGTTAGTTGAAGAATTCAAGAACTGTGTTAAGGATGATGTTAAGACCTACCTTAATGAGAAGCAAGCACTGAACTTGCAATCAGCTGCCAAATTTGCAGATGAATATGTTCTCACTCATAAGTCCAAATTTCAGTCTAGCAGTAACAATAAATGGTCCCAATTTCAGAAAAAGGGTTACGGTGATACCCAAGATTCCTCACCCAAAGACAAAGACAAATCTGGTGATGGTGCTCAGAAATCCAGTAACAGGTCTGATCAAAGTGTGAAAGCTGACAGTGACAGAAGTGGTCTAGTTTGCAGTTATTGCAAGAAATCTGGTCATGTTACAACTAACTGTTGGTTCCTTAAAGCTAAGAAAGAAAAAGAAAAGGATACCAAACCAAATGCCTTTGTGAAAACAAGGTTAGAAACCCCTGTAGTGGATAACCAATCTGCTAAATTGCCTGCTTCTTGTGGGGCTAAAAAGCCTAATACAGCTGACTTTGTGAGGGAGGAATTTCTTCCATTTGTGTCAGAGGGATTTGTGGCTCTGAATGAGCATACTACTCCTGTCCCCATATATATCCTAAGGGATACCGGAGCTTCTCAGTCACTTTTGTTGATGGACTCCTTGGAGTTACGTGATGAGACCGCTTCAGGGGATTTCATACTTGTACAAGGTATTGAAGGGAGGACTGTATCTGTACCCCTGCGCTCTATATTCTTGAAGTCAGATTTAGTTACAGGACAGGTAAAGGTGGGACTTATGTCAAGTCTACCTATAAAGGGTGTTTCTCTGTTGCTAGGCAATGACCTGGCTGGGGGCAAAGTAGTTCCCCCTGTACATCTTACTTCACAGCCGAGCACTGAAGATGGGGATGAGGACCCATCTCTGTATCCTTCTTGCGCAGTGACTCGTGCTATGGCCAAGAAGGCTAAAGAAGATGATGATGTGGTGCCGTCCAGTACATTGAATAGTCAGGACTCAGGTGGTTCGCCTCATGACTCTGATTGGCCTACTATGGTTTCTCCGTTTGAGGACTTATCAGATACTTTTATCAGTTCTCTATTCAGCCAGCCGGATGGGTCTGGTGATTCTGATGTGTCTGGAGACTTGTCTCTGTCCAGAAAGCGGTTGATTGAGGAGCAAACTAATGATCCTGAAATTGGTGTACTAAAGAGGAGAGCCCTTCCTGAAAAAGAAATAGATGCAGTTCCAGTTGGGTATTATCTCAAGGATGGTGTGTTGATGCGGAAGTGGCGCCCTCCTGATATCCCTGCCAATGCAGATTGGGCAGTGGTCAGGCAAATTGTTGTTCCGAAGGTCTATAGGAATGAGATCTTAACAATGGCTCATAGTTTACCTTTAGGAGGTCATCTTGGTGTTAACAAGACTGTTGATAAGATCATGAAACACTTCTTTTGGCCTGGGCTTCGGAAAGACGTTTCCAACTTTTGCAAAACCTGTCACACTTGTCAGGTAGTTGGAAAACACCAGTTAGACCCACCTGTAGCTCCATTGCAGCCTATCCCAGCATTTGGGGAGCCATTCTCTAGGGTCATTGTTGATTGCGTTGGTCCATTACCCAAGACTAGATCTGGAAATCAGTACTTGTTGACAATCATGTGTGCATCTACCAGATTCCCTGAAGCCATACCTCTACGTAACATCAAGGCAGCTGCAATCTCGAAGGCTTTGATAAAGTTCTTCACGTTGTTTGGCCTTCCCAGGGAAATTCAGTCAGACCAGGGTAGCAATTTCACTTCAGGATTGTTTCAGCAGGTTGTGTATGAACTAGGTGCAAAGCAGATTCTTTCTAGTGCCTATCATCCAGAAAGTCAGGGTGCCTTAGAGCGGTTTCATTCCACTCTCAAGACGATGATGAGGACTTATTGTTATGACCATGAGAAAGACTGGGATGAAGGGGTTCATTTGCTGTTGTTTGCAGCTAGAGAAGCAGTGCAGGAGTCTACTGGATTCAGTCCATTTGAGCTAGTGTTTGGTCATGAAGTGAGAGGACCTTTGCTATTATTGAGTGAAAAATGGCAAGAGAAAGAGCCGCATATCAGTCTGTTAGACTATGTTGGCAAGTTCAAGGAAAGATTGCGTGCAGCTTGTGACCTTGCCAAAGAGAACTTGAAATCAAGTCAGGGAAAAATGAAAACTTGGTATGATCATAAGGCTAGAAGCCGTGAGTTTAAACCAGGAGAAAAGGTCCTTGTGTTGTTTCCCTTGCAGTCCAATCCATTGCAGGCTAGATTTCATGGTCCTTATGAAATTCTGACAAAACTCAATGATCTCAATTACATTGTGAAGACTCCAGATAGGAGAAAACCAAAACAATTGTGTCATATTAACATGCTAAAGCCTTATCATGACAGAAATGCTAGGGTTGCAGCTGTCACTTCAGATTCTCCAATGGTCGAAACGTGTGAAGATGAGGGGGAGTTTCAAGATGATGAACCAAGAATTAAAGCTGAAGTTCTTTCATGTAAATTATCAAACACTGAAGTGTTGCAAAATCTTGATGTAAAACTCCAGCACTTAGAACCCTCACAGAGAGATCAGTTTGAAAGGTTGATCAAGAAATATGAGGATTTGTTTCCTGATGTTCCAAAGAGAGTTACTATAGCCTCTCATGATGTAGATGTTGGTGATGCCAAACCAATAAAACAGCATCCATACCGGATGAATCCTGAAAAGAGAAAGATTGCTGAGAAAGAGGTTGAGTACATGTTAAAACATGATATTATCAGACCCTCCAACTCAGATTGGAGTTCACCCTGTGTGCTAGTTCCAAAACCTGATGGAAGTACTAGATTCTGTACAGATTATCGCAAAGTCAATGCTGTAACTAGAACTGATGTGTTTCCAATACCTAGGATTGATGATTGTATTGATAGTGTAGGGCAAGCAAAGTTTCTGACCAAGATTGATTTATTGAAGGGTTATTGGTGTGTGCCTTTAACTGAGAGGGCCAAGAGCATCTCTGCTTTTGCCACACTATCTGGATTGTACCAGTATGAAGTCCTACCCTTTGGCATGAAAAATGCCCCAGCCACGTTCCAAAGGACGATACAGTCTACAATCGCCGGATTGCCACACACGGGTGCATACATCGATGACCTGATCACATGGAGTGACTCCTGGGAAGAACATCTAAAAGATGTAGAGACGTTGTTCCAGCGCCTGACCCAGGCTAACCTGACTGTTAACCTGAACAAGAGTGACTTTGGTTGTGCTACTGTCACCTATCTTGGCTACGTCATAGGCCAGGGTAAGGTGGCACCCATAAATGCTAAAGTCCAAGCCATCATGGACTTTCCAGTTCCTGACAACAAAAAAGCTTTGCGCCGCTTCCTTGGAATGATCGGGTACTACCGCAAGTTCTGCAAGAACTTTGCTGAGATTGCTCTCAGTCTAACTAACCAACTGAAGAAAGGCGTAAAGTTCACCTGGGATGATGCATGCCAGAGAGCCTTCGATCGCCTGAAGTCTCTGCTGTGTCACTTCCCCGTGCTCAAATCTCCTGACTTCAACAAACCGTTCTCCATCGCGGTCGATGCTAGCGACCAAGCTTGTGGATCTGTGCTCCTACAGAGAAGTGACTCTGATGACATTGAGCATCCCGTGGCATACTTCTCCAGGAAGTTCAATCGCCACCAAAGGAACTATTCCACAATAGAGAAGTAACTGTTGGCTCTGGTCCTTTCTTTACAACACTTTGAGGTTTATGTTTGTACAGGACAAAAGCCAATGATTGTGTACACTGACCACAATCCGTTAATGTTTTTGAGTAAGATGAAAAACAAGAATCGGAGATCATTGAATTGGAGTTTGATTTTACAGGAGTTTGACTTGGAAATTAAGCATGTGAAGGGTACAGACAATGTAATTGCTGATTGCTTATCCCGTGTTTGAATATGTATATATATATCGTGTGTTTGAATATTGTATGATATGTATATATAGACAAGTGTTCACTTAACCATTTTGTATTGAAAAGAAAAATTTTGCCTTTATGAGTCAAAATTTTTCCCTTTTGGAATGGAGGTGTAATGTGAATATAGGCCACTAGATGGCAGTATTTACCTTTTTTTTGTTAAGCTCAGACTGGAGTCATGTTTGGACATGTTTCCAGACATGTCTGGGGCAAGTCTCAGAAAGTTAAAAAAAAGAGGTCTAAATGTGGGTGGGGTCTGCAAAAGAGTATATAAAGAAAAGAATTGAGACAGTAAAGTAGTAGGAGAAATTGCAAGAAGAAGGATACGTGTGACCAGACCTGTCATTTCTGTTCAAGACCTGTGTAGTTTCTTTTGTGGATTTCTTTGCCTGTGTTTGAGCATTTTCTTCATCCAGGACATCACCAAGCCACCCCACCAAAAAGGGACTGTAATTATTTCTGTTTTTTTTCTTATTTATCAATCTTGGTCTTTAGTTGTAGGTTGTTATTAGTCTTTGTCTTTGTTAAAAATTAAATGTGTTTTAGTTGTTAAAACTGTGTTTGTCATCCCTTGCTGTTGCTGTTGTGTTATAAATGTAATAACAAATTGGGGCCATAACAAATGTTACATACACTACCAGTCAAAAGTTTTTGCACACCCCAATATTTTCCGTAATTGTTGCAATTTTTTATATTTTGCTCTTGTGTAATAGTCTCATATTGGTTGTATAACAAAAGGTAGGAAAACTGAAGCCCAATGTATAAACCATGTATATAACACAAATTAAGAAAAACCAGGATCAGTCATTACCCCTTACCACTCCGGTAACATTTTATTAAAATGCCTATGAGGGACGTACTCAAGGTATTGAAATCTGTTCTTGTTTTTAACTTCCCTGATAGGCCCGAAGGCGGGCCGTCGGAGTGTTAAGGGTAAGCATATCAGTAACAATAGTCTAATACAGTGCTTCTCAAACCTCTCCTGGAGTGCCACCTGTCCTGCATGTTTTAGACAAGGCCGGATTATCCATATTATGTTGTGATTCTGCCTGCCTTGCTATGTCCATGTTCTGCCTTGCCATGTTCCTGACCTGTTTGCCATGTTTATATCTGGATCTTTGCTTTGTCTGATTGTGCCTTATGTATTGTGATTTGGTAATTTAGAGTTCATGTATAGTTTTAGTTTTGTTTTTCCATGTTTTGCTTTCTACCATGTATTGCACTTTGTCTCCCCCTTTCTGGTCTCTTGTCTTATTTCCCCTGGTATTGCGTGCCACTCTTTGGGGTGATTTAATGGTTTCTGGATTTCAACCATACCTTCCAATCTCATTTACTTCCTTCACCTTGCTTTACTATTTTACTAACCAGGACTAACAGTTTGTTGTTTTGTAAAAACTACAAACCTAGAATATCATTGTATATAATACTAACTAACTAACGAGCACTAGGGATTGTATAGCTGCACCTCACTAATCGATAAACAAGCTCTCAGCACTCGCCCTGTTCTAGTCTCCACCTCTTGCCTTTACCTAATCTTCTTTTCTGTGTGTGAGTGGATCCTCCACACCTGCTCACTCTGTCCTTCTCTCATTATCTATGCACGTTAGAACTCCCTAACCAGGGCCGTATATCTGTCTATGTGCTGTCTTGTGATCCCTGCCCACGTTTTGGCTTTTGCCTATTTCATGTGATTAGGTTCTCCCTCATGTTTGCTTCCTTTGTAATTAGTCTGACTTCCTGCACCTGTTCTCTGTTTGGCATGTGACCTCCCATATGTGTATATTAGGAGTCTTCTCACAGCAGTTCCCTGTCAGAACGTTTCTCTAAATTTACCTGTGCTGCTCTCGTCTTCGCCTTCCACTCATAGTGTTGCTCTTCTGACTGGACCGTCCACGATTTTGGTTTTTGGCTCTGATTTGGTACTTTTGTCTGGATCTGTTTACGAACCCTTCTTCTCCCCGACTACGATTATTATTTGCTGCCCTGGTTTTTCGATTCGGATTCTGCCCTGTGGATTGTGATTTTTGGATTGTGGACTTTGTACTTTTGCCTTCGGCCCTGCGGGGGTTTTCCTTGCTTAATAAAATCACTTTCTTTGCATTCCTGGATTCTCGCAACTGGTTCCTGAAAGCAACCTCACATATCCAGAAAGGACATTGTCTTTCAAATGAGGCCTCATGCATGCAATCTGGCCATAGGCCATACACTTGGTCTGTTATAAGCTTTTCAAATGGGAACATAACATCAAAAGAACAAAATTTAAAAAATAGTAGGCCTTAAAGTGTTAAACATGTTAGGAGGACCTTTATTCAGCACTCATGGAAATTTAAAGTGGGTCATCTCCTCACCCAACCATGTAAGAAGACACTCGTTTGATGAGGTGCACTCTCAGAAAACAGTGTTCTTAGGCTTGTCTCCATAGAGCATTGATTACCAGCCATGTTCCAGGACATGTAACATTCTGAAGGTTTACACTCCAACCCTATACAGCACACCTCATTCAATAGGTAGATACTAATTTGAAGAATCTCGTGTGCCAAATTAGGATTTGGAGAAAACCTACAGGGTGTTAAATCTCCTGCTGCACAGTTGGCTACCTCTGCCATCAAGGAACTACTTCTTGCTCTTAATAAAACTACCATCGAGGATGCGAAAACAATGAAAGCTCCGACATTGAACCATTTTGTGTGAACCCTTGACCAAGACAGGGTTTCCAGGGTTTCTCTATGGAATCACTGAGTCTGCATTGGGATCACCTTTTTCTTTGAGTTTACAATAATGTATTAATGGGGTTTAAACATCTAAAAATTAATTGATTTCTCCCAATAAAACAAGTTTATAGAGCGACCCTCAGCACATAAGCCATGGTTATTGCTCAGAGACCTGATTAGCATATGTTGCTGTCTTGTAATTTAAGTAAAGCTACAAAGAAGCACTCAAAAGCAAAGCTTGAATTTGAATGCATTATCCTAAGGACTAAAAACAAAACATTGAGTGCAGAGGATCACGTAACAAGGAGGTAACTCTATAAGGGGGGTTTGGCCTCTCTGATTCAATTTCCTCCTGCCGATAACATTCGGGAAAAGGCAGTGGAAAGAGTGGGCTTGGCATGCAATGCGTATGAAGCAAAATTAGAGGCATGAAATTAATTCAAATACTGTAATAGTGAACATTTAATAATTACATGACTCAGTCACAGATCACTTATAATGTTAATTTTGCTTTGCAATCTGCATTGTGTGTGGCTGAGCAAACCATATATTCAGGTTTAGCTGCGCTTTCATTTAAATACGAAAGTTGAATGAATGATTTACACACTAATTTTGTTGACCCTCTGTCAAATGAGCCTCTGTCTGCCGAGGGGAGCCAGCCCGATTGCTGTTAAATGCAGTCCCCATATTAGTCTTGAAACGGGAGGTAACCCAAAAGAACGGGTAGATTGACACATTGGGACTGTGAATCACAAATAAAGCGTGCCAGGGCTGAGGTACATGCTGGCGCGTATTTCATGCCCAAGCTGTGGGTGAGATGTAATGGAGGTTATCTGACCCTCTCTTGCTTAATAATGAATGTAACAGAGGCATGGTCTTGATACTCTACACTTAGCTTCTGTAGTTCAGGGAAGAGCGAGCGGGACTGATGAATAATTGAGGGTAAATCTTTCTAGTGAATCTTCCTTTACCACCCCTCCCCACCCCACCCCCAGCTATCTTGCCCTTGCTCAGTTAGCGTGTGACTTCTGGCCAAGTACAGGATGGACATTCCTCTGTGAACACATTGACTCTGTGTTCAATTTTCAAAAGGTTTTCTTCTCTTCTTCTTACCTGAGTAAGGCGTGATTTTATTGAACATCATGGCACCATGGGGCATGGACTGTTAGGGGAGGCCTATTTCTTCCTAAGTGTTACGCTGTTCCCTTTTCTTCTGAAAGGTAAGACACCAGCATTGCTACATTGTGTTTGGTACCATACAACTACTGTAAGGTTCTGGCACTGTCATAATGCACTGCCACTATATTCATTCCTTATTTGATATTTTGCAGTGAGGGGTAACATATAAATATTAAGGCCATGTGCTTGGGAATCACAGGCAGAGGAGATGGCCAAAAGTGGATGAGACAGGTCGCACAAATTAGAGTATCTTCAAATTAACTGTAGGCTATATAAATCCATGAGATAACCATTTGAATGCAACAATTCACTTCTGCAGTGGCAAAGCCAGCATTGACCTTGTCAGGCTAATGATTTTCTATCTAAAAGCCATGAACATGGTATTTCTTTCTTTTTCTTTCTTTACTCTGCCAATATTTAACACTGTTACCCACTGGAAATTAGCCTATATAATGCAACTCCAATTCAGAAATATTTGGGACAAAGTGTAAATTGTGAATAAAATCAAAATGCAATGACTTTCAAATCACACCAGCCAGTATTTTATTTAGAACAGAACAAAGTCAACATAGCAGTTGTTGAAACTGAGAAATCTTACAATTTCATCCACAAAATGAGCTCATCTAAAAATGAAAATCTAAAAAATGTCCGCGGCCCACCTTTGTCCTATAAACAGTACATAGACGAAATTATGCATTCTCAGAACACTTAACAGCAACAATAATTGTTGTTGTTAAGAAAATAAATAAAATAAAATAAATAAAAAACAACAACAATAATTGTTTTATTTATTTATTTATTATTATTATTATTCTTATTCTTATTATTATTATTATTGTAAAGATTCAGGATTGAAATGAAAGGGGGGATAAAGGAAGCCCAAACCTCTAATCTTTGGTGTACACACAAGACAGAATTAATTATCGAACACAGTACCTGCTCCTCCGATTATGACCCCTGGTCATGATGACCAGAAAGCTACATTCCGATCATAAGCTATATAAGGTTCCTAAAATATTGTGAGGTCAATAACACTCAATAGGTTATTCTAAATATTTTTAAAAATTGTGCAATAAATATTTTACAATAAAAATCATAAGAAATTATATTTGCAGAAATGAATAATATTTTTAATGACCTCTCACGGCCCACCTGCAGTACCACCACGGCCCACCAGGGGGCCGCGGCCCACACTTTGGGAATCACTGCTCTAAAACCTTTATATAACTTTCATTATTCATGGTGTTTTTTAAAACATGCAAGTGTCCCACACCATATGCACTAATGCATCTCCATGCCATCAGAGATGCTGGCTTTTGAACTGACTGCTGATAACAGGAGGGGTGGTCTTTCTCCTCTTTAGTCCGGAGGACACGACGCCCATGATTTCCAACAAGAATGTCAAATTTGGACTCGTCTGACCACAGGACACTTTGCCATATTTGCTACAGTCCATTTTAAATGAGCCTTGGCCCACATAACACGGCAGCGCTTTTGGATCATGCTCAACAATGGCTTCCTTTTTGCATGATAGAGTTTTAGGTGGCAACTGTGGATGGCACGGCGGACTGTGTTTAAAGACAATGGTTACTTGAAGCATTCCTGGGCCCATTTAGTAATGTCAATGACAGAATCATGCCGGTGAGTGATGCAGTGGCGTCTGAGGGCCCGAAGATCACGGGCAACCAGTAAAGGTCTTCGGCCTTGTCCCTTACGCACAGAGATTTTTCCAGTTTCTCTGAATCTTTTGATGATGTTATGCACTGTGGATGATGAGACCTTCAAAGCCTTTGCAATTTTACGTTGAGGAACATTGTTTTTAAAGTATTCCACAATTTTTAATACGCAAACCTTCACAGGTTGGAGAGCCTCTGGCCATCTTTGCTTCTGAGAGACTCAGCTTCTCTAAGACATCCCTTTTATAGCCAATCATGTTACACATCTGACGCACAGTTAATGTGTTTACTTGTTCTTTCACCTGATTCTCTGATATATTAATTGCTTTCTCAGCGCTTTTTTTTGCCTTTTTGCCTGTGTCCCAACTTTTTTGAGACCTTTTGCAGCCAGAAAACTTGAAATGAGCTCATTTCGTGGATAAAATTGTAAAATGTCTCAGTTTCAACATTTAAACTGTTATCCATGTTCTATTGTAAATAACATATTGGCTCGTGATCTGAAAGTCATTGCATTTTGATTTTATTCACAATTTACACTTCGTCCCAACTATTTCAGAATTGGGGTTGTAGTTACACATGAATACATTTTGAAAACAAGCAATAGGCACTCTTTAAAATCTGTGCATTTGGTTTGGGAGTGGCACATATGGAGCATTCAGCTAGGTTTATGTTATTGGGTGGTCAAGCTGTAATGTAGCCTTTGTTACACAGGCATGAAAACCCCATTTAGTCAGAATTACTTTAATAATTCCGGGCATCCAGTAGGCATTTGCTTGAAAATGTGAACGTTTCCTGTGTGTGGGTATTCACAATGCAGTAAAATGGCCTGACTCTGAAATGGTTGACTGTGAATATTTGTATCCCTGGACAAAGTCAGGGATTCTTTGGATTTACATTTGTTCTACTGAGATTTTTTGTGATCAAACTGCTGGTCATCGCTGTCATGGTATAGGCATTAGTAGTGGTGACGTCTTTACGCCTATTGATTTTGGTCTAAATTGGATAATAATTTATGAAATATTTAACTAAATCTCTGATTGACCCAACCCCTGACAAAATGGCTAGTATCTCACTTACTCTTATGTTTAGGGCTAAGGTGTATATTAGAGACTGATAGGAAGTCATATATTGTACATTAGTGGGTGACTTTGTATTTGTTCTTTGAATTTGGGTTCAAGGTCAAACAGGAAAACCCCCTTTATCTTGCTTACTGTTGAACTTAGCATTAAGGTTTGTACTAGGAACAGATAGGAAGTAATGTCTTTTGCATTACTTCCAGACCTTGGCTTTGACCTTTGACCTTGGCTTGAAGGTCAAACAGAAAAATTCCTTGTGTCTCACTTAGTACTGCATTTAGAGCATTTAGGCTTGCGTTAGGGACTGACAGGAAGTCATGATTTGCGCATCAGTTTGTGACATTTGATTATCGGAAACACCTTGCATCTCGTATTACTATGTGTACCCAAATCACACCAAATAGTTCTATTCTATTCATATTCTCACCCTTTACCGCTCGATTGTGCTGAAGCTGTTCTCGTTCAAGTTCAAGAACGATCCATGGCCTATAATAAGAAATGATAATGAAAAAACTGAATGCCTATTGACTACATTTATATAATTGATATGGCATTGTAAGGACGGCAACGGCAACATAAATGTAAAAAATCCGAAACTTCTACTGACTTTGCAGCATTTTACGTCAACATTTTTGTCCGGTAAAAAACGCCTCATAATTTTGCATTGCAATGTATTACAATGCAATGAAATATTAATTATACTGTCGCCGGTCCTACCAATTAGTTTGAGCAACTGTTGCTGACCGGAAAAAGTAAACTGCGAGAGATTTGGGTTAATGAGCGTTGACGGGCGAGGTTTCTGAAGGCCTTTGTTACTGCCGACGGACTGCGACTGTCAGCGAAGTATATCAGTCGTCATTGTCATTGGTTGCTTAGCCAATAATTTTTGAGGTACAAAGTACATGTAATTACAGGATATTACTGCATTTTTCACAGCATCTAAAGCTAAGGCTTCTATTAGTAACTAATTGGAATGTATATATTGTGAATTAATTTGTGACCTTAAGCTGAGCGTTGACCTCAGGATCAAGGCCTAATGATGTGCTTTTAGCATTGCTGGGGGGACACAGTGAAACAAGCATTCATGAATACACGTATTGGTCGTGGGTGAAAAAACTCTAGGCAATGAATATGATCTCCCTGCTGAGTTTGAAGGACATGTTGCAGGATAGGACAGTGAACTTCCTTGGTGAATCTTTGAATTCATGAGTAAAGTAATAATGAAGTTGTGAGTTGCATTTTTCCATCGATATATGACCTAAAATTCTTCCACGAATGTTTAACTATTTACCCTGGCTTTGATAATGGCTAGAGCGGCCAAATTATGGACGGAAAGAAAAAACAAAACAAGTCGATTTGCGAGTCGAATAAAAGCCTTGTTTTTTGGCCTGGTTTGCCTCCTGTAGCTTTCACACGAGATCCCTTTAGTCACCTAGGTAATCAATGCCACTGTGCCATAGTAACCAAATCCCCGCTGATCACATATTAGAGATATTGATATCCTCTCAACCTCTGTCCTGCCTTGACTCATGCAAGTATTCATGCAGAGTGTGTGTGTGCAGGCGAACAGAGGTGGAAGTTGCAGGGGTTGGAAAGTTAAAACCCTGCCATGTGTTTGTTCCACCCATTAATGCAGCCAGTTCATTTCTCTAATTAGTTCTGCCATCTGGCTACAGAATTAAGCAAATTAGTAAATACTTTAGGTTGGAACAAAATATTTTGACTTTCTGAATCTGTCCCTGCTCACCCACCAGGTTTGGAGATCCTGGACCCAGGAGAAGTGATCTACATCCACACGGAGACCAAAGGGGTGTTGGGGCGCTCTGCAGTGCTGGAATGCGGGGACACCCTCCCTGACATCTACATTTGGGGTTTCACCATGCCGGGGCAGGAGCACAGCCGCGCTGTGGCCTACAACCTCGGTAAAGGTCCCCGGCTCCAGAAGCTGGCCACCAGCCTGGGGGAGCTGAGCTTCATTTCAGACTCTTCAGCCCTCCTCATCGACAGGCTGCCTCTGTACGCGGAGGGCCTCTACACCTGCCAAGCAGTGCATGACAACAGCGAGGGACTCTTGGTCTACTATTACTATATCAGGCTGTTTGTTTTGGGTGAGTCAAAATAAAACCTGTTTAGGATGGTAAAATAATGACAGCCCTCTCCAGCTGTCATCCATGCCACTTTTGCTCCTTAAAAACATCTGGGCTGCCTCAAAGTTTAAATGCACCTAAG
Organism: Gymnothorax reevesii; assembly: GCA_029721435.1. NCBI lineage: Eukaryota > Metazoa > Chordata > Actinopteri > Anguilliformes > Muraenidae > Gymnothorax > Gymnothorax reevesii. The sequence goes on from CM056578.1 coordinate 37,218,562, forward strand.
TAACCTGTAAGTGGCTGCAGTATTCATTTCACTCAACTAAAAACTTTGATATAGTCTGAAAGCTAATTTTTTTAAATTGAAAAGTCTTTTTTCTTTTTTTTCACGGTGTAATGATGGCCCAGGTGTCACCTGGGGTCCCCAATAAAATTTCAGTGCCACCTCATCCCTATTTGGCTTCTGGTAGATTTGATGATATGCAGTCTGTTTTAGGGGTTCATGCATTCAATTAATGCCAAACAATACAGCCAAAATGTCAATGTTTTGAACAAAATTGCAATAGTAAAGCGGTAATGTTTTAATCTAGAATTCAATCAAGGGTAAGAAGAGTTTGTGTTCTAAGTAAAACAGCCCCCAGGTCTCAGTCAGTCCTATTTTTCTCTGCAGTACCTGTATCCAAACCATATATCTGGGTCAGCGACGCCTCTCCGGCTGAGGGTACATCTTTGTCCATGCACTGCAACCTCGAGAACGGCACGGGCCCCATTAACTACGCCTGGGAGCGGGAGAGCCGTGATGGTGTCACGGCCCGTGTCTCTGAGGGTGATGTGAGCCAGTTTAATGTCACCACAGTGACACGAAATCACACGGGCTGGTACCGTTGTCTGGCCACCAATGAGGTTAACCAGCAACGCAGCGATCGCATTTGGCTGGACATCATCTGTGAGTGACAGCGAGCGCGATGATTAGAATTCGGCTGTTCTAAGTATACAGCCACCATTCCAAAAAAGTTGGCACATCGTGGAAAATGCTAATCAAAAAGTCCATTCACTCTCTGCAGTATTAAAAACTCTACAGCATTATATTTTTGACATTGCTTGAATTTTCCAATGTGCCACCGTCGTTGGAATTGGGATTGTACATTATCGTGAGGTTCATAAATACGTATTGGAACAGTGATACAGTTTTAAATGGTTGTAATTCCTACAGTGAATGACACTCCAAATTGAAGTTCTATCTAATACAATGGCGGGTCGTCGGCCATAACAAAGGGAAGCCAAAACCTCGCCCTTCAAAGCTTAATGACTTAAACCTTTCAGTTTACTTTTCTTGATCAGCAGCTGCTCATAGGAATTGTTAGAAGAACAGTCAATTGAGTCAAGTTAATTTTCGATAGCATTGTTATACAAAAGTACAAAATACATCGCACCATGAAATTATGAGGGGTTTTCTTTCACACATAAATTACGACGTAAATTACCGTAGGCCTACGCTATAAATTCTGCGCTCAAGAATCTCATGAGACGGCATAGATTCGCAACTTGATTAGTGAGGCTCATTAAGCAATAAAGTGTGCAACATCGCATTCTTTACTTCTATATTAAGATTGTATAAAACGGATTCTTGTGGCTTCTTGGGAAAGACGCCTCGCAGACTAATTTATAAAGACGTTTTGATAATTTGCGTCGTCATTTGCTCTCGAAAATAAATTTGACTGTCCTTCTACCAACTCATATGAGCAACTGCTGATCAAGAAAAGTAAACTGCGAAAGGTTTAAGTCATTAAGCTTTGAAGGGTAAGGTTTTGGCTTCCCTTTGTTACAGCCGACAAATCGCCACTGATCTAATAGCAGTTTGCAGGTATTTACATTTTTGTGCATAGAATGAATTATATAGGAATTACAGCCCACTGTTTATTTTAAGAAACGGAGTGTAATGCATTGATATGACTTTACCAGAATGTGCATAGTGACTCTCATCGCGTACAAAGATAACAAATGTATTGCAAAAATTCTTCATTATCGCTTGCACATTTTTTTTTATTAACTCATGCAAATATTTACTAGACAGTGAAGAATGCTTAATGCTGAGGTGATAGCTTCTAAAATTCTTGACAGGGAGATTGCAGCACACCTGTTGTTAGGGTATCTGATAATGAAAATACTTGCAGAACTCTGGTACTCTGCAGAAATAATGCTCTGCGTATATGTGTGTATAAAACTGCATACAGTATATGTACTTTTCTGTATGCATGCGTGTGTTTTAATGTGTATACGTTATGCATATTGAGTTAGTATTTAGACTGTGACACAAATTTAAAGGGATCTAATTCCGATGAGGCTCACTCGTTGTGGATGTAAATATTTTCAAATTAAAGTGTAGACTACTAACATTAATTTTAAGGTGGCTACATCCATAGCAATTGAATTGCGCAGGAGTTAAAGCACTTGAAAATGGTGTCACTGTCCAAGTAATCATGTAGCTAACTGTGTACGTGTCTGTTTCCGCTCACTCGGTAGTCGGTCCAGATGCTCCGCACATCAACGTCACTCCCTACTCAGTGACAGAACGGGGCTACTCCGCCCTGGAGAGGGAGACGGTGACGCTCATGTGCCAGGCATCCTCCAATCCCCCCAGCCAGTACGTCTGGTTTTACAACAACTCCCAGACGTACACGGGCCCTCAGCTCACCATTACCAAGATACTGCGCATGCACACGGGACAGTACTCCTGCTTGGCCCAAAACACGTACCTCAACACCCGCTCCAGAACCACCATCACCCTCACCGTCTTCTGTGAGTCCACCTCGCTTCCTCTGCTTCCTCCTCTTGCCGATTTTGGCATCACTTCCTTTCGAAGCTTCTCTCTCTTAGCCTGCTGCTTTCTCTCTTCCTCCTTTGACCAATACTTTGGTTGCAGCCCACACTGATCGCCCACTCCCTACACCCAACGCACGCACACACGAACACACAACACACATGCATACTCATGCCGCGCAGCCGACGGATTTCTGAGACGTCGACAACTTCGTCCTCTCCCCCGATGAGCTCCAGGAGCAGGTGACGGAACTGTGCAAAGGGTCTGGGACCCCAAAGGTATACGAGCCAGCGTGACTGTACTTCTGTCATGACAAGCTCCCATGGTCGATGAGGCCTGGTCTTGTCATCAGGCTTATTTTTGCCTGCCATGTTTCTGAGCTGAGCCAATTACCATTCTGCACTGCGTGGCTTTGGATTTGCCCTTCTGATTGTTTTTTGACTACTCTGTAATCAGGGCCTCGTCTGTGCCGATAGATGCAACTGCTAAGAATGTGTTCTGAATTATACAACTTTGACAGCACATAAAATTTTATTTCTTTTCACTATGCAGATTTTACATGGCTATTACTGCATCAGAGAAACTTGTCTGTTATATCATCACAGAAAGTTTGAATGACGAAAATTATATTGGCACATCTTTCATTTTGTCTCGCTTAAATGTTTAATTTTAAGAAGTTCAGGAATATTCAGCAAACACTTGAAAGGAGTCAAACTCTAAATGTGTGGTGCTCATTTTAACAAACAGGCATAAATCTCTGGAAAAAAGATATGAAACTTTATGAGCTGGCTACAAACTAGTAATAAAATATTCAATGAAATTTACTGTCTGTTGACTGAATGCCTAAATGGCTGTATTGCATTTTGAAAGCCTCCAACAATCAAATGCCAGATTGTAAATGCATTACAGCCACAAGTAATCAACAGTGCCATTGATACCTGAAAATTTCCACTGGCATCCAAGTCTTGTGTTTGCTGGTCATTTTTCAGAAAGTTGTTAAATTTAATTCATGAATAAAATGGATTGGAAGTGAATATGCTGCTTTTTGGCACAGTGCAGTACTTCAGAGTTCTGCCTGGTCGACTTGGACTACAGTTTCCTGGATGCTCCAATCTTTCACCATTGCTTTGTCCCAAATTGCTAAAAGTAAACTGTTTAAGTATGTAAAAGACCATAGTATTCATGACATGCTAAGCAAGACATACTTGAGCGTCTTACGGCTTTTGTTGTGATATTGCTGTATGCTAATACTGAACACCAACAGCCCGCAGTCACAAGTATTCCACAATGCAGGGTGGTTCTAATGGAAGGAAATAGATGAACAATTCAAAGGAAGGTATTTCCGAACTGGCGATGGGGGGGCTCAAATCACATCTGATAATGTTGAGAGTTATTGGAGTTTCTGTAATGGTAATTTAAATGAATGATTGAAAACCCAATAATTAATTTTAAGGGATTGTTTTGAGCCTCCCCGATCGTCAGTTCACCAGCCGCCACCGATGTAAGGCAATGAAAACGCAACACTCTAAATTTTGGTTTATTTTTGCTCAGGACCTGAGTAGTCCAATTTGAGTTCTTAAGTGACCATTGGGGTCACAATGTGTACCTCGTTACACATGAATGATCATCTTGTAACTCAACTGTGTGAGTTGGACTCTCATCAATCCATACTGAGTACAACAAATGGGATTAGGAGTTGTGCAAGTACAGTGGTTGAAATGAAGGAGGGGTTGTATTTCCTACATAAAGTCATGATAAAAGCCACACAAAAAACATTTTTAAGAGTCATAATGCCATGTCTGTCGACTGAACAACGGAACAGGGCCCTGGGTATTCTAGAGGAGGGAGTAAGTGCCCGGCAAGTGGCTCACCGTTTTGGGTGTAGTACGTCCAGCATCAGTACGTTTTGGGTGTAGTATGTCCAACTGGGACGAGCTCTTTCACTAAGAGAACCCAGACCTCAAACCAGGCAGTAACTCCAGAATGCAGTACAGCCAGAGTGGTGATAACTTCCCCAAGACAATCTAAGATGCTCAGTCAGGTCCATGAGGAGACGTTGTACTGCATGTGTGGATGTTCGTGGGGGTCACACCCAATTCCGACTGTTCTTTTGAGTTCATTTTTAAATGTGTGTTCCGTTCAGTCTTGTTGTGATTTCTCATTTTCATCTTGTGCTCGTTATGTTTAATGCAGATTTAATTCATCAAAGTCAACCCACCCAACATATTTGAATTGTTAAAATAAGAAAAGAAATAAATAGATAAGTCCAAACTGGTGTTGCATTTTCATTGCCTCTAAGTGTGTATATATATGTATATACATATCTACCCATTGTACCGTGAACGATAGTCTATAGTACAAACCTCAATTCCAATGAACTTGGGACATTGTGTAAGACATTAATAAAAACAGAATACAATGATTTGCAAATCCTTTTCAACCTATATTCAATTGAGAACACTACAAAAACAACATATTTAATGTTCAAACTGATGAACTTTATTGTCATTTTGGAAATATTCACTCATTTTGAATTTGATGCCTGCAACATGTTCCAAAAAAGCTGGGACAGAGGCATGTTTACCACTGTGTTACATCACCTTTCCTTTTAACATCATTCAATAAGCGTTTGGGAACTGAGGACACTAATTGTAGAAGCTTTGTAGGTGGAATTCTTTCCCATGCTTGCTTGATGTACGACTTCAGTTGCTCAACAGTCTGGGATCTCTGTTGTCGTATTTTGCACTTCACAATGCACCACAAATTTTCATTTGGAGACAGGTCTGGACTGCAGGCAGGCTAGTCTATTATCCGTACTCTTTTACTTCGCGGCCACGCTTTTGTAACACATGCCGAATGTGGCTTGGCATTGTCTTGCTGAAATAAGCAGGGACGTCCCCAAAAAAGTCGTTTGCTTGGATGGCAGCATATATAGCTCCACAAGCTGTATGTACCTTTCAGCATTACTGGTGCCTTCACAGATGTGCAAGTTACCCATGCCATGGGCACAAACACATCCCCATACCATTACAGATGCTGGCTTTTGAACTTTGCGCTGACTACAATCTGGATGATGCTTTTACTCTTTAGCCTGGAGGACACAACGTCCATGATTTCCAAAAGCAATTTGACTCGCTGTGGACTCGTCAGACCACAGCACACTTTTCTACTTTGTGTCAGTCCATCTCATATGAGCTTGGGCCCAGTGAAGCCGGCAGCATTTCTCAGCGTTGTTGATGGCTTTTGCTTTCCATGATAGAGTTTTAACTTGCACTTGTAGATGTAGCAACAAACTGTGTTAACTGACAATGATTTTCCGAGGTGTTGGTGAGCTCACATTGTAATATTCTATACAGAATGATGTGAGTTTTTAATGCAGTGCCGCCCGAGAGACCAACGGTCACAGGTATTCAATGTTGGTTTTTTGGCCTTGCCGCACACGGGTAGAGATTTCTCTGGATTCTCTGAATCTTTTGATGACATTATGGACTGTAGATGATGAAATCCCAAAATTCCTTGCAATTGCACATTGAGAAACATTGTTCTTAAACTGTTGGACAATTTGCTCACGCAGTTATTCAAAACGTGGTGAATCTCGCCCCATCCCTGCCTGTGAACGACTGCACCTTTTGGGGATGCTCCTTTTATGCCTAGTCATGACAATCACCTTATTCCAATTAACTTGTTCACCTGTGGAATGTTCCAAACTGGTGTTTTTTGAGCATTCCTCAACTTTTTCCAGTATTTTCTTGCCCCTGTCCCAGCTTTTTTGAAATGTGTTGCTGGCATCAAATTCAAAATGAGTGAATATTTCCCAAAAAAAAAACAATAAAGTTTATCAGTTTGAACATTAAATATCTTGTCTTGGCAGTATACTCAATTGAATACAGGTTGAAAAGGATTTGCAAATCATTGTATTCTGTTTTTAGTCACATTTTACACAAGCCCCAACTTCACTGAAATTGGGGTTTGTACGTAGGACATTCACAGGGATTTCAGACTCGGCCTGTGATCCTGCTTGGGTGACACAACCTCCAGTTCTTAGGATGCTCCACTCTTTGTTACACCATGACTCTCTCCCTGCAGATCCACCTGATGGAAATCCCACTTGTACCATTCTCCCTGGTAATGACTACACCGACCTTGCCCTTTCGTGCTCCTGGATGGGAGGCTTCCCACAGCCTTCATTGGTCTGGTCTGGCGCAGATGCCTCGGCTGACATGCACAGATGGCAGTACTCAGAAGGCAATACCACCCTGATGCTGCCTGGCGCCAGAACAATCAACCAATCCACATTCACCTGCCAGGCCTCACATGTGGCGCTGAACTCTACCACCAGCTGTAACGCGACTGCACGTGAGTCACTTAGCCTGGGAGGGGAGTCATGATTAAACACATAGTCAGGGGTGTAAGGGAAACATATGGGGTGTTTGGTTCAGATTGCTACAAAAGCACCAAATTTGGCTCAAATCTTTCTCATATATTATTATTGTATCATTATTATATATAAATATATATATGACTATTATATGTTATTTTTGTGGGGAGCCAAAACATATATGGCCCGGGGCCCGAGTAATGCTGAAATAAAAAAATGGCTGTCGTCTGATGAGAAGATTTAAAATAAACTTTCATTGAAAGGGCAATAATCTTGAACAATGTCACATTTTACATGTTTTTGTGTTCCTAAGATATACATGTAGTATTAACAATATTGTACAAGAAAATGTCAAAAAGATGAAGCACAGTGACACCATAATGATTTTCTTATACAAAATGGTGGGTTTAAACATATCATATCTCATAACGTGATAATGCATTTTGCAGAGTAGGCTCACAAACATTAATTACAAGTAATATTTTCATTATAAAATCCTGCAGTAAGCTGATAGACAACTGGAATGCTTGTCATATTATTTGATGTTCACACTATGAAAGTGGCACCTGAGAAGTATAACTTGACCAGTGTCTTTTGTAATATTTTTCACAGTTCTTTAGATTTAAATTCATTGTACAGAATATACATGAACTGGAACTTTTAACTGCAACTAAACTGCTTTTGAAACATTGAGCAAAAAAGTAACATTCTCAGTGTACTTATTGAAATGAAGGTGATATAGAAGTCTACATGTATAATCCATTACAGCCCCAATTCCAAAAAAGTTGGGATTCTACATAAATTATAAATAAAAACAGAATGCAATAATTTGTAAATCTCATAAACTCACGTTTTATACACAATAGAACATAGACAACATATCAGATGTTAAAAGTGAGACATTTTACCATTTCATGAAAAATATTAGCTCATTTTGAATTTGAAGGCAGCAACACATCTCAATAAAGTTGGAATGGGGCAACAAAAGGCTGGAAAAGTAAGTGGAGCTAATCAAAAACAGCTGGAGGAGCATTTTGCAGTTAATTAGGTTATTTGGCAACAGGTCAGTAACATGACCAGGTATAAAAAGAGCATTTTTAGAGGAAGAGGTACGGACATAGTCAATGGGAATTATAATTTCCACCGCGCTTCCGAAAAAGCGAGGAGATCTTGTAATACAGTTCGGTGTCTGTCTGTTCGTCCGTCCGAAACAGTAACTCCTCCCAGGCCGTTTGACCAATCAACCTGAAACTTTGGTGCGTGTAAGGTAGTGACCCAGAGGGGTGCACAACGCGTTCAGAATTTAAATTCATTTCTTCTTCTGGCCACCAGGGGCCTTTTTGTGAAAATTGAAAAGTGGCCATAAGGTCCTAATGCATTGAGCTAGGATGCTCATATTTTTATGGGAGTTGCATGGGATGACCCTTCATCACACTTTAGATGGGTCCCTGATTTGACCTCATTTTGACCGTTTTCTTGGCCGTTTTCTAGGTCAAATGGCGTCAGGTGTGCCAATCATTGAAAAGGATGGCACGTGTTGTTATTACTCAATGTAGAAGGCAGCAAATTGGTATGAATATGATTCCTGCATGCCAAAAATTGCCATCTTTTGATTTATATTTTGGCCACTAGGGGTCTTTTTGTGAAAAAAAAAGAAAAATTTCCAGATCTACTTTATGCATTGAGCTAGGACGCTAAATTTTTATGGGAGGTGCAAGGTGTGACCCTTCATCACATATCGATGGATTTTTGATTTGACCTAATTTTGACCGTTCTCTAGGTTAAATGGTATCAGGTGTGCCAATCGTTGAAAAGGATGGCATGTTTTCTTAGTACTCAACATGGAAGGCTGCAAATTAGTATGGATATGTATCTTGGTAATAGCAACCTGCATGTTAAAAATTGCCATCCTGTGATTTATATTGTGGCCACTAAGTACTCTATCCAACTAACCAACTACATCTCCTTGCTATAACTCTGATCAGTATCAGTGCTTTGTCACTGCAACAAGCAGATTATCATTTGTACAGCAGAATGCCAGTTCAGTGAATTGCCCTCTGACACATTACTACTACTCCCATAACATTCGTTGCGGAGCGCAGAGATTTGCGATGGCGCGCCATCGACATGCATCTAGTTCCAAATGAAACAAGACTGGAGGGTTGCTCTACTGGATGGATCTATTTATCTTGAGGACAAATTCAATGAATAAAGGTTTTGCTTCATTTTATGACTAAGTGCGATTGCATATTTTTTAAATATGGCTAGCTGGCTTGCAGTTTTTATTCTCAGTTTACCATAGCCATGATGATTGCAGAGTTTGTTTGCCACATTGGTTAGAAAGAGTAACCGTTATTCTTTGCTAATAATTTTGGCTCGTTTGAAATAAGAACAGCTCGAGCACTTTGGTAGACCCTCTGCTACGTTGCTTGCACCTTTCTGTTCAATCTCAGGTAGCAAATGCTTTTTCCTGTTTGTGGAATGTCTGTTAAAATCAGGTATATTTCAGATATTACTGTGTTAGTGAGTTATACTTGCTCCTTTTTAAGTGTGGAAAGTGTTTGTATAAGCTTGCAAGCTCAGATGTGGGAACTGCAAGCTTTTCATGGTGGGGTGAATGTCCTGACTGTTAAATAAGCAATGAGTATATGGGCTGGCTTGTGAGACTCTGAAGAGAATTTGTCAAAAATCTAAACTTTATCATGCTAAAAAGGCTTATGTTGGGTTTGGAGAGGTTACTGGTGATCATAGATGTCTAGCTGCACCTATATTGATAAACTCAACCAGATATATCAACCAGAAAATCATTAATTCACATTGAATTTCATGTGGCAAAAGTTGATTTATGTTAAAAATATGATTGTTATTTGATTTGACAGTGTGCCATTTTGAGAGCTCTGGGTAGCCACCCAGAGAGCTGTCTTATTTCATTCTTAAAGAGAGGATAATGTAGAATTTTATGCTCAGATGAAGAATACTTGTGGTCTAGGAGTTTATGATCCCAAAATTGTATTATTTTAACTCCCAGTAATCCTCAGTATTATTAGGGGTCCAAACCTGAAGTGCAGGGACCCTATTGTTTTTACTTGGATTATTAATATTCTAACTATTACTATGATTCTGACGCTTTTAAAATTTTGCCCGAAAAACCAAAACCATCCTTCTATAAGTCATCAAATTTGGTAGGATATTAGAGGGTTGTGGGATGAACAATTGTCTCCAGTGTGGCATCATAGATCACATGACCAGTCAGCTGTCTTAGATTGAAATCGCCATTTTCAAAAGCTGAGCCCCTTTGACCCATTAGATAAAAAGTCTCAAAACTTTGTATACAGGTTCCCCTCATCACAAGAAACCACTTTGCCTCTTGAACCTTTCAAGTCCGCCATATTTTGAGCTAATTTGCATAATTATGATTTCAGCAAAAATGACATCTTCTCCTGTACGGTTGGGCCGATTTGAACGAAATTTGAAACCTATCATGAAACTTGAACAACTTCAACACACTTGAACTCAATCTCGACTAAAACTGCGAAGAAGTAGATGCTGCATCAAAAAACATGGCCACCACAAGCCAATCAAGTTGCTTCATTCACTAATTAATATGCCAATGAGCCAGTATCTGTTGTGATTCTGCATTTTCTGCATCTCATGTTTAGTTCTGTGCCTGGCCTTGCCATGTATGCTTTTTGTGTTTAGTGACCATTGCTCTGACTGACCATTCTTAGGATTATGTCTTGTATTGTCGTAAATAAAAACAGAATACAATGATTTGCAAATCCTTTTCAACCTATATTTAATTGAATACACTGCAAAGACAAGTTACTTAATGTTCGAACAGGTAAACTTTGTAATTTTTTGCAAATATTAGCTCATTTGGAATTTGATACCTGCAACATGTTTCAAAAAAGCTGGCACAAGTGGCAAAAAAAGACTGAGAGAGTTGAGGAATGCTCATCAAACACTTATTTGGAACATCCCACAGGTGAACGGGCTAATTGGGAACAGGTGGGTGCCATGATTGGGTATAAAAGCAGCTTCCCTGAAATGCTCAGTCATTCACAAACAAGGATGGGGCGAGGGTCACCACTTAGTGAACAAATGCGTGAGCTGATTGTCGAACAGTTTAAAAACAACATTCCTCAACGAGCTATTGCAAGAAATTTATGAGAAAGAGAGAGAGTTAAGAGAATCTGGAGAAATCACTGCACGTAAGCAACAAGGCCGAAAACCAACATTGAATGCCCGTGACTTTTGATCCCTTAGGCGGTACTGCATCAAAAACTGACATCAGTGTGTAAAGGACATCACCACATGGGCTCAGGAACACTTCAGAAAACCACTGTCAGTAACTACTGTTCGTCGCTACATCTGCAAGCGCAAGTTAAAACTCAATGCAATGCAAAGCGAAAGCCATTTATCAACAGCACCCAGAAACACCGCCGGCTTCGCTGGGCCTAAGCTCATCTAAGATGGACTGATGCAAAGTGGAAAAGTGTTCTGCGGTCTGACGAGTCCACATTTCAAATTGTTTTTGGAAACTGTGGACGTCGAGTCCTCCGGACCAAAGAGGAAAAGAACCATCCAGACTGTTATAGGCGCAAAGTTCTAAAGCCAGCATCTGTGATGGTATGGGGGTGCATTAGTGCCCAAGGCATGGGCAACTTACACATATGTGAAGGCACCATTAATGCTGAAAGGTACATACAGGTTTTGGAGCAACATATGTTGCCATCCAAGCAACGTCTTTTTCATGGACGCCCCTGCTTATTTCAGCAAGACAATGCCAAGCCACATTCTGCACGTGTTACAACAGCATGGGTCTGAGTAAAAGAGTCCGGGTACTAGACTGGCCTGCCTGTAGTCCAGACCTGTCTCCCATAAGCCATTGAAAATGTGTGGCGCATTATGAAGCGTAAAATACGACAACGGAGACCCCGGACTGTTGAACAACTTAAGCTGTACATCAAGCAAGAATGGGAAAGAGTTCCACCTGAAAAGCTTCAAAAATTGGTCTCCTCAGTTCCCAAACGTTTACTGAGTGTCGTTAAAAGGAAAGGCGATGTAACACAGTGGTAAAAAGGCCCCTGTGCCAACTTTTTTGCAATGTGTTGCTGCCTTTAAATTCTAAGTGAATGATTATTTGCAAAAAAAAAAAAAAAGTTTCTCAGTTTGAACATTAAACATCTTGTCTTTACAGTGTATTCAATTGAATATAAGTTGAAAAGGATTTGCAAATCATTGTATTCTGTTTTTATCCACGATTTACATAACGTGCCAATTTCACTGGTTTTGGGTTTTGTATTTTTCATGTTTAGATTATTAGTTATCTTGCCATGTTTTCCATTCCATGCATTGCACTTCGTCTACCCTGTCTTGTCTTATGTAGGTCATTGCCCTCGGTCCCTAGTCGTGCGTGACACTCATTCGGGTGATTTATTGGTTTCTGGATTTTCAATCTTCCTTCATTATCTCGTGTGCTTCCTTGCTCTCTGTTTTACTATCTACTAACCATACTAACAGTTTATTGTTTTCGATAATTACTAACCCGTATTAACATTGTATATTTTTACTAACTTACTAACATGCACTCGGGATTGTATAGCTGCACATACTAATTGACTAACAATCTCTCAGCAATCGCCCAATTCTAATCTCCGCCCTCTTGCCTATCTCTGCTGCAGCTTCTCTGAATTTCCACTTATATCACATGCTTTCCTTTTCTTTAGACTATGCACTTTTAGTACTCCTTAACCTGAGATGTTGTTTGTTCATAGGATTGTCTTGTGATCCCTGTCTGCGTTTTGGCATTTGCCAAATTCATGTAATTAGATTATTCCTCATGTGTCACTCCTGATTATTGTACCATTGATTGCACATGTTCGCCCTTGTCATGTGTTCACCCCGGATGTGTATATAAGATGTCTTTTCTAGCACTTCCTTTATCAGATCGTTCTCCCTAGTTTTCTTGAGCTACGTTTCTCGCCTCGATTTCTCAGTGTTTATCTTTCTGACTGGATTGCCCGACTTTTGATTTTTGCCTTTGTGATTTTGGACTACTGTTGCATCTGTGTGTTTTGACCATTTTTCTGCCCGACTATGAGATCTCTGTTTGCTGTCCTGGTAACGATTCGGATTACGTCCTGTGGATTCTGGCTTGTCTCTCTGATAGTATTTTCCTGTGTACCAGACCCATTTCTGTCCGACTACGATTACTGTGATTGCTGCCCTGGTTTTTGATACTATTTTTGCCCAACTGGATTTCGACTTTTGGATTGTGGACTTTGTACTGTTTTTCGCCCTGCAGGAGTCACCCCCCTTTACCAATAAAACAAGCTCTACTGCATTTCCTGGTTCTCGCATCTGGTTCCTGATCGCAACACAACAGTATCATTCACTGTTTTATCAATCATTCTGAAATTTCTTATACACAATGAAAAGGCCTGCCTGACAAGATATTCCAAGGTTGAAAGCAATCCATCAAAAAACACAGACTCTCACAAGCCCTTGAACACATCCATTTTTAACCCAATTTTTTATATGTGAAAAATATACAAAAAAAATCTTGCACTCATGAAGCGTAGCTTCAACTGATGCAAAATTCCATACATCGGGCTTTTGGGATATGCTCTCTGAATTGCAAAGGAATAGTTGCTATATCAATTAACACAAGAGCTACAGTGCCGTGAAAAAGTATTTGCCCCCTTCCTCATTTTTTAGTTTTTTGCATATTTGTCACACTTAAATTATTCAGATCATCAAACAAATTATTTTAGTTCTTGACAAAACCCAAGTAAATACAAAATGCAGTTTTTAAATGATGGTTTCATTTATTAAGGGGAAAAAACTATCCAAACCTACCTGGCCTGGTGTGAAAAAGTAATTGCCCCCTAAACCTAATAACTGGTTGTGCCACCCTCGGAGACAACAACTGCAATCATATATTTGCAATAACTGGCAATGAATCTTTAACATCGCTGTGGAGGAAGTTTGACTCACTCTTCTTTGCATTAGTGAGTGATGCACTCTCCAGAATCCATGTAGCAGACAAGGGTCAAGAGACTGACAACAATATCCTGCTTTCCCACTGTTTGGCTATGGCGGCACTGAGGAACACAGAGATGGTCATCAACAATGGTCCGAGTTCAGGTCCTGCTCCTAGGGCCTACCTTAAGAATTATCTCTATGTGCTCCCACCAGCCTTCTTGCAAGTCCTGTAGTGGGGTCACTCTTTCATCTTGCTGAGGCACCCTGGGGTTAAAAACACTTTAGTCTTCATTAAGCAAAGTTTCTGGGGGGAAGTAATGGAAGAGGACACCAAGGGCTTTGTTCAAGCCTGCACCATCTGTGCCTCTTGCAAATTGTCCAACTAACCACCTGCTGGTCTGGTTCAACCTCTATCTATGCCCCATCATACCTGGTCTCACATTAGCCAGGACTTCACCACTGGATTACCACCTTCTTGCAGGAAGATGATCATCCTCACTATTATGAACAGGTTTTCCAAGGCTGTCCATCTTGTTGGCTTGATGAAGCTACCCTCAGCAAAGGAGATTGCTGAAATGGTGCTAGACTAAGTTATCCACGCCTATGGTCTTCCATTGGACACTATGTCAGATTGTCAGATCAAGGTCCCCAGTTCACCTCCAACTTCTAGCAGGCAGTCTGCAAGCTATTGGGGGTCTTGATGAGCCTCCCCTCTAGCTTCCATCTACAGACTAATGGCCAGACAAGGCTAATCAACTGATGCCTTACCTCTTCAGGGTCTTCTGCTTGGAACCTATTTGGACCATGGGTAGAATATTCCATTAACTCTGTCCCGTCGTCATGCAAAGACCTATCTCCGTTCCTGAGTTGTGTCAGTGACTAACCTCCACTGTTTCCACCCCAAAAGGAGAAGATAGGGAAGCCATCTGCTGAGCAGTTCATCAGTGTCATTGGACTTTGAAGAGAGAGAGAGTGGCCCTCTTGAGAGCTATACACTAGATTAAGAGGGCTGCAGACTATCACTAGTTTCCATGACCTCAATACATCCAAGGCCAGAAAGTTTGGATATCCACCTGTGACCTCCCCTTAATCTTCTCTCTCAAGTTTGCCCCTTGTTTCTTAGGTACCTTCCCCCTTACCAATGTGGTAAACCCGATGGCGGTCAGTCTCCAGCTGCCCCACTCTCAGGATCCATCCTACATTTCACATCTCAAGAATCATAGGAATAGTTAACCCAAAAATTAAATTCTGTCATTATCAACTTACCCTAATGCTGATGAGAAGTCCGGTGTAGTTATTTTATTCCTCAAAGTGCAGCCGGAGACTGGGGTGGTTTTCCTCCTGCACCGCAAATCCATCTCACGAGCGTCTATGGTTACCGAAAAGAAAAGGTCCATAAAACTACGAAAAAACTTTGTAATATTCCTCCATACTGCTCGTCCGCTGCAGTCCAAGTGTCCTGAAGGGGTAACATCCAGAGTTTACCCGAAATGACGTCATTTTGTACAGTTTTATAGCCTATTATTTTCTCTAGTATGTTTGCCTGGAGGTGCGCTTTTTTATGTTTAAAAAAGGTTTATGGACCTTTTCTTTTCGGTAACCATAGAAGCTCGTTATATGGATTTAAAATAAACTACACCGGACTTCTCATCAGCATGAGGGTAAGACGATAATGACTGAATTTCATTTTTGGGTGAACTATTCCTTTAAGCCTGTGTTCTGGAGCCCACTTGCCCCCACATTTGTTGCACCCCCACCCGCCCACCTTGTTGATGGAGCCGGCGCGTTCACTGTCCAGCATTAATCCATCTGACGCCTCCTGGATATGAGGCGTCGGGGTCATTGGCTCCCGTTCCTCATCAACTGGGAGGGTAATAGACTTGAAGCAAGAAGTTAGGTGGTGGCTAGAGACATTCTCATCCCCAACTTATTAGAGACTTTGAGACTCTCAAGGGAAACTTTCAGATCTTAGTCAGCCACTTGAGGGTGTCCATGGGCGAGGGGGAGTTTTACTGTTAGTATCTGAATCTGTCTGGTTTTGTTTTATGAGCATTTTGTATTTGTATGCACTGTATTATTTTCCTCTGTTTTCTCTCCCACATCTGCGCTGCCCTTCGTTCATTAATAACTTTGTGATTTTTCACCCCATTTGTATCCACATCTCCCTGCATGCTTATCAGCTCCAGACCCATTACCCATTTGATTCGATACTTAGTTCTTCCTTTATATACCCCTCAGTGTCATTTGTAAATTGCGAGTTCGCTAGCCAGTATTCCTGTGTTACTTACGAGCACTTTCTGAAATTTTGAGTTTCCTGCCAGCAGTTCAAGATCGTTTTCTGGTTTAAGATTTCTGTTTAGTCCTCTGTAAATGATTTATTCCCTGTGCTTGATATCTGGATTGGCTTTTCAATTTATCGATTTGTCTACTGTTTGATTGGTGTGCCAACTTCTAGGTTGTGTGATAATTGGACTGTTCATTAATTATGACTCTGGATTTGCCCTTCTGTGCAGCATTTTCAATGCTCACGTTCAACCCTGCCTGTACCTCCACGATTTCTAAAATAGTCACTGAATTGGATTCTCATCTGCGCGTGAGTTCTGTCTCTGCTCCCAGTTAGAAATTAATCCACGCAATCAAAAACTCAACACAGCAGTAAATAAGTGTTTTTAGAGGGTTCTGCTGGGTTATTCAAATTAAAAAAGACACAAACGCGCTCAACTCCCGAAAAGTTATAAAGAATTAAGCAATGGGTGCTGAAACCTATGAAAAGAAAAACACACTAATCAAGAAGGCATAGGCAGCACTCCAAATGCATAAAAAATATATTTATTGCCACACTATAGGACGTTTCGGGTAGTACCCTTCCTCAGCATGTATGGCAAACAAGATTAATTGACACAGGTGTGTTTTATAGGCACAGGTGATCTCATCACTATGGGCATCAAACAGGTGTCTCTAATTCTACTTAATTAGCCTGCATAATACACACAGATAGGCTGTAATGACAAACCCCAGTCACTGATTACATTGTTACATGATTTCAATAATACATTGTAAATGCAAAATAATATAAACTAAAAATGAAATTAATAATAATAAATAAAAGGAGGAGATTTATTATTATTAATTTCATTTTTAGTTTATATTATTTTGCATTTACTATGTATTATTGAAATCATGTAACAATGTAATCATTGACTGGGGTTTGTCATTACAGCCTATCTGTGTGTATTATGCAGGCTAATTAAGTAGTATTAGAGACACCTGTTTGATGCCCATAGTGATGAGATCACCTGTGCCTATAAAACACACCTGTGTCAATTAATCTTGTTTGCCATACATGCTGAGGAAGGGTACTACCCGAAACGTCCTATAGTGTGGCAATAAATATATTTTTTATGCATTTGGAGTGCTGCCTATGCCTTCTTGATAAGTGTGTTATTCAAATTAAAACAATCTTCAAATAAACAGTCAACAGGGACCATATTTAGGTCATAAAGGTCAATCTAACTATGCATGCCCTTAATAGAAGGTACAAAATTTGATGGAGAAAATTATCTGCACTAGCCACTCGCTGCATGTAAAGTCAATGTGGTTGCATCTGTACATCTTGATGCACTTAGTATTGTTTGTCACTCTTGATGAGCACATCAGCTAAAAGGCTATAATGAAATGCAATACTTTTTGTTGCTCAGTGCTGCCCCCAGGTGAGCCGCAGTGCTCAGCGTACGCCACACGCAACAACATGTACCTGATGCTGTCATGCTCCTGGGAGGGAGGTACCCCACGTGCTCTGCTGTGGTGGGCTGCTAGCAACGGGGCACCAGAGGGCAAGTCCGAGGAGAATGCTAATATCCTGGTACTTCGTTCCAACACCAACTACAGCGGGAAGGCCTTCGTGTGCAACGCTAAACACCCCCTGTCTCATCCCAACAAGCGCTGTGTCCTAAAACTTGGTGAGGATCTAACATAGCACAGGGCTTGACTACCCAGCGGCCTGTTTCTGGAACTGGGATCACTGGGTTAAATTGGATAGTTGAATAACACCAAGAACATCTTTTTTTGCCTCAGCCTATGATCAGGATTTGGGAGAGTGCCAGATTGTACTCAGCACTGTAATCCAGTCATCTCTCTGATATGCTTAATGGTGTCAACTGCTTGAAGCAAGTTAAACTGCAGATTCAGTGGTGCCTTTGATTGAATAGGTCAGCAGCCCTTCTTACAGACCCCAGTGAGCAGACTTGGGTAAGCAGCATCATCTCTGGATATCATTTTCAGCTGAATATCAGCAAAAAGTTCAACCAAAATGAACCGGCCAGGAGTTTACATTGAGATGAGATAACTGTTGTAACTCTTGATAGCCTCATCTAAGAAGGTGCATCAGTGACATTATACAAATTTTACAGGAGAGCCAAAAAACCGCCACAGCACCACCTGTTAGCTATATGGTGCACCAATGTTAAAAAGGCATTTTAACCCCTTTAGGATAGGAATAGAGACTCTAGACTTGGTCAGGAGATGGGGTAGTCTCAGTTATATGGGTCACCAAAAGGTCACTTACGCCCTTCTAGCATGCGGCCATCGATATGCATCACTGAGTTAGAGTAAATGAAGATGGAGCATAGCATAGATGAAAGATCTCATTTCTACCTAACCAAATTTTTTTATCCCTTTTGAAATTATTTAATTGCAATCAGAAACCTCTAAAGAATTACAGCACAGAATCTCATCATTATTTGTTCCAAATTTTTCTAATCAAGTACAACAAAGGAAATCAAGATTGACTTCATTGAACCAGATATATATATAAAAAAAATGAGCAAATAAACAAAATTATAAATACAAAGATTAGGTAAAAATTGGTACAAACATCCCAGCAATTATTTACATATACAAGAATAATGCTTTACTGCCTAGAATGGGTGCACACCATTTCACCACACACCGTTTGATCCCGGGTCTCCCAGGCGAGAGTGCACTGCCTTAACCACTATGCTAAATCAATTGACAAGTTTCCCACCACCTCATTGCTCACATGAAGAGTGACTCAAGAAAACATGTAATGCACACTGATTTAGCATTTATACTGCTGTGCGTCTTAGTGCTTGTGCGTAATAGCACAAGGATTGTCAGTCAGAAAATAACTTTTAAAAGGACTGTTGAATATTCAGTGGAAAATTATGCTGAAAATACTATTAACAAACCAGTTAAGCGTTTATTTTGTTGCGCTTTTTGAGTACATGTAAATGGTGCATAGACTCTCAGTTTAAAGCATCAGGAATGCAAGGCTGTATCTCAGGCTAGGTTTGTGCGATTAAGGTGGTTCAAGGCTCATTGGAAATGCCAGAGCCCATAGAATCAAATGGCCACCCGCAAAATCTTACTGAGAACATCACAAGCCAATCACAGGGAGGAAAATACATTGCGTGCAAGCAGAATGCTCAGATCCAGGCATCCTTTGAAGCAGTGCCGTGGAAAAAACATGCATGGAGACAGGCAGATCTAGTTTCGATATAACCCGGACACATTGGGCTAACAATAGCAAGTGCAAATTTACCTTTGAACACAGTTTTTATTACAAAATATCAAGGGGCATATCTGCACCCTGCCTGTGGTGACCAGTGGCAGATGCCAGGTGGACTTCACCCTCACCAGAGCAGGACTGTCAGACTACAGGTCAAAAGGGTTGAGCAGGAATTCAGTCTCAATCCTAGAGATTGATGTAGGCTTGGGAAGTGTTCTAAATAAACTGGGCAGAGGAAAGAACTGGAGAGGCAGGTTTGCAGGAATGTGGTCCCTATGTAAGAGACCAAATATGAAAGTTGAGCTCTTGTTTTGGTTAATAAAGTTCCAAAGAGTAATAGCATATTAAGTTTAAAAAAATTGCCAAAGACCATAATGCTGTTATGAACTAGAAAGAATGAACTTACTGGTTGCTTAAAGGCATATACCTTGACAATCCAGCAACTCTACGAGACTCGAAGTATGGTTATATACGTATAAGACAGGAGCACAAGGAAAGAGTGCATGCAAATGCATTACACTTGGAAAGGGGAGGCACGTAAGAAGCCGGTTAAGAAGACAATACCTCTAAAAGACATGCTGGTTGCTGGAAAGGCGGAGGACATCATTAACAAGACCAGAGGGATGTGACAGTACCCCCCCACCCCCCCCCCCACCCCCGCGGATTCGAGGAGGGTCAAGGATTTTATGCTCTGGGATCCAGGACCACACCTGAGGACCATACCCCTCCCAATCTACCAGAAACTACTACCCGTGTCCTCCAATCCAAACATTCAGGATGTAAAGTACGGTGTGGGCAAGACCTCCATCCATAAGCCAGGAGGGAGTGGGGAGCAGGAGGAAGGACTGCCTGGAAACAAAAACACAGGTTTTAATCTCATGACATGAAACTTGGAGTGAATTTCTTGAAGACTGCCAGAAAGAAGAAGCCTGGCAGCGAATGGAAATGGTACTCTTCTAATGGCAAATCAGCCGATGAATTAGGGAGTGAGCTCCTTTGACATCTCCCAAAGCAGGTTATCCTTTGTGGTCAACTACACCCTCGGTCCAACTTGGTAGGTAGGAGCTAGACAGTGACAAAGGTTACCTTAACCCAACAAGGCAGATACATGCTTGAGTTGAAGTGCACAGGCTCTCCTCAGTCCCTGGCGTGTGTGATGAAGCAGGAGCTAACTAAAAGTAATTGCCACTTCCCTCTTCTCGGTCTAGAACAAGTGTGGTTGGTATCCCTAACAACAGTGGAATGGTGACATGCCTTGACTGGAAACTGGTAGTGAGTTGTGAGCCAGCTACACTAAAGGAAGAAGACGGGTCCACCTGGCAGGGTTACCTTATATCAGGCACTGCAGGGTCTTGCCCAGCTCCTGGTTAAGTCTTTCCACCTGGCTGCTGATCTCTGGGTGAAATCTGGAGGATAAGGTGCAGAAGACCTTGCAGAAGCAGGTGGCTAACCGAGGGCCACGGTCAGGGACCACCTATTGAGGCACTTTGTGGAAATGAACCACAGAGTGTAATGAGAGTTGCCAATCTCCTTAGTCATGGGCAGCGAGTCCAATGCCAAAAAAACCGGCTGCCTTAGAGAATCAGTCTAGGATGGGCAGAATTACCATGAACTTGTTTGATAAAGGCAGCCCAGTGATGAAATCCATGTCAATACTTACCCATGATCACTTGGGAACCTCAGTGGGCTGGAGCAGACTGCAAGGGTGTTGATTACTGGACTTGTGCCTAGGTGCACACGGAATAGGTTGCAGCAATTTCTGGGTATTTGAGCAGATGATGGGCTAAAAAAGCGTTGACAGATGAATGCTGGAGTATCGTAGATTTTATAAAAGTATATCGGCTAAGAAGTGTGGGCTCAGGAAAGGACTCTGCTTCTCACTCTCTCAGGGACAAAAAGACGGGTGAATGCAGTGTGTGAAAGTGCAAGACATGACCGCGATGCCTCTCCAACTTCACACTCAATCTGGAGCTAGTGGCTGCCAGAAGACTTGGAGGATGCTCTCAGGATGATTGTTGGGCACAGCAGAGTAGACAAGACAAAGAGTCAGGCTTAATGCTTTTGGAACTAAGACAAAAGGTCAAGATGAAGTTGAATCTTGCAAAAAAGAGTGATTAACAGGCTTGCCTGGAGTTCAACCCTTTAGCAGTCGAGAGGTACTTCAGGCTCTGATGGTACATCCAGATTTGGAAGGAGAGACTGAATCCCTCCAGCTAATGTCTCCACTCCTTGAAGGCCAGCTTCACTGCCACCAGCTTTCGATTGCAGATGGAGTAATCTCTCTCAGCCGAAGACAACCATTGAGAGAAGAAAGGTATATGGATGTATATAGCCATCAGCTGCTTGCTGGGAGGGATCAGCTAAGCACCCCCATTGGAGGTTTCGACTTAAATGATGAGCTGGTGATGTGGGTCTGAGCGCATGAGGATGAGAGCAGTGGTGAATGGGTCTTTGAGCTGGTGGAAGTTGAAAGGAGCCTGAGCGGTCCAGTATAAAGGAATCATGAAAGAAATGAGTGCTGTCATTGGAGCTGCCACTGTGGTGTACCCTCGAATGAACTGCCAGTAGAAATAGGCAAACCCGAGGAACATTTGTAGCTGTTCTTATGGTCCATCCAACCCAGCACAGCCTGTAACTTTTAGCAATCTATCACCAAAGGGCCCAGTGTCACAATGAAGCCCAAAAAGGAGAAAGTGGTATGACGGAATTTGCAATTCTTTGTTGGAGAATCACCTTTATCTAAAATCAATCTTTAAATGACCAGGTAGATGTGGTAGGTATGCTCCTCCAGAAAACCAGGATATTGACTTAGAGGACATGGATACTGGGAGTCCATATCTCAGACTATATCATTAATGACATTCTGGAACACAGTGAGTTAGTGAGCCCAAATGGCATCACCAGGTGCTCATTGTTACAGCGGAGGTGTTAAACATTGTCTTCCACTCATCCCCCTCCTGCTTGTGCATAAGCGTTGCACAAGTCCAACTTGGTAAACACTGCCCTGGATGTTAGGCAATGCCAGGTCCATCAGAGAGAGAATGTAATAATACTCAATAGTAATGAAGTTGAGCCCTTGATAATCAATGCAGGGATGCAGAGACCCACCTTTCTGGGCTATGAAGAAGAAACTAGACTTTGCTAGTGACGAATAGGCTAAAATGATTCTCCACGACAGGCATTGATTTATGTACTCCTTCATTGCTTCGGACTCCTGTGCTGTCAGGGAGTACAGCTGACTTCTGGGGAGCACTGTTCTAAGTAACACAATAGCACAATCCTGTGCACTGGTAGCGAATTAGCTCAAAATTTACTGAGTGCCTGATTGAGGTCATAATAAGTAGCAGGAACACATACTTTGTCCAGTGACCCCTCCCGGAGGTGGGATGGGGGAGAAGAAATCAGACAGGAGGCTGAGTGAAGAAGGACTGGGAACAAGACAAACTCTATTCCTGGATGGAACTGGATGTCCAATCCACACTAAGATTGTGGTGCTACCATCAGGGAATGGGGTGACTCCATGATGAAAATTGCCAACTCTTTGTAATGGTTACTGGAGGTCAGCATGGGCACTAATCTGGACACTTCAGTGATGTCAGGAAGGGCAATCCCTATGAGGCCCTGAGACCGAAGGATCCTCACAACTGACATCCTATAGCAGCGAATGAGACCAGGATGAATAAAGTTCCAGTCTGCTCCTGGGTCGACTAATGCCCAGGTGGAAACTGGGCGATCCTGCTAAGTCAAGCAAATGCAAAGGAGTGTCTGAGAGGATGAAACGGCTGCCCCAGACAGCACCTCTTTCATAGATGTAGCTCGATTTTGCTGGACTGCGCATTAAGCCATGTTGTGGTTAGCACTTCTACAATACAGGCATTGGTCCTGCTTAATATGTTACTCTGGGGGCAGCTTGTGAAGCTGAGCCCGGTTAATAGCTACAGGTGCCGAGGGAGCCAGTTGAGGCATGTCTCCTGGTAGAGCATTTTGGAAGGTGGGCTAGGCAGATACCGGTAACCTAGCCAGCTAATTCAGTCACCTCTCTTGCAGTTAGACTTCTATTCTCTGTACTGAGTTGATGAAGCTCTCCAGGTCTGGGAGAAGTATTCAGGTGGTCAATTTATCCTCAATCTCCTCTGACAAGCCAAATAAGACAGCCAGAATCCAAAAGTCAATGGAATACTCCAAGACTCACAGAATGCTCTGGCGCTGCTGGAACAACTTCCAAGTAGTGGTATGGCTCGAGCGGAACTTGCGAAACACCTTCCTCATCATTATGGCAAAGGCAGTATAGCATTGTACTACAAGATCTCCTGCGTCCCAGCAGACAGCAGCCGAGTCCCTGGAAGGTCCAGAGAGGCGAGTAATGACAAATACCATCCTGGACAGCTCAAAGGGGAATGAAGACGGATGTAGCGTGGAGACTATTGAACACTAGGCCAGGTAACTGTGGCAGGTGGAGGACTTACCAATATGGGAGTCCAACACTAATAGGTTAGGTTCCCCATGGGCAATTGCCTGAGAGAGAGTCTGCTGCAGATTAGAGGTGGCTGCTTGAGCGGCGGCGGCGGAGTCCTTAAAATATTAGTAATTGCCACAATTTGACTGAAGAGGGCTCCAATGGATTGGTTTAACGAGTGGATTTTTTCCTCCTGCTGACTAATCTGCACACTTTGGTGCCTCAGGATGCCAGCTGTGCTGGGAATCTCCGCGGGTTCATTCCTTGACTGGATGGTACAGTAATGATCCAGACAAGGAACTCTGCCAAGTCAGAGTACAATTCAATGAACGGATTTATTGATAGGAATACGGAAATGGTAAGGAAAGGGCCCGAAGCCCAGATTAGAATGAGCACAGTTCAGTTCAGTTCAGATGGTATAGAAAGGTAAGCGTAAAGGACATGTCTGCACCTGGCTTCCTGGAATGCAGTCCCAATCCTGGAGGCTGAAGTAGGCTTGGGAGGTGTCCCAAATTAACTGGGCAGAGGAACAAACTGGCGAGGCAGGTTAAAATGAACATGGTAACAATCTTGAAGACTAACAATGAGGCCTTGGAGCTTGTTCCTATTCATGAAGCTGCAAAGATTAGTACTGTATTTCAGTATGATAAAGGCTACAATAATTTTCGAAGATGCTAATACCAATTCTAAACTAAAAGTGAAAAATTACTAGTTGCATAGGGGCTTATAACGTGACAATCTAGCAACTCTGCCAGACCGCCAAACCGTTTAAAGAGTCAGCTCCTCTAAAAGACACACAGGTTGCTGGAGAGGAGGAGGGAGCAACTAAAGGGACATGAGAGTTGTGACAGTGCACACCATCGCCTGACATACATAAGCAGGTTAAGTAAAAGAGCAGGACTGTGCTCAGCAAAACACTGGGGGTGTGGAAAGTGTGAAATGACCTGCTAACAGGCTGTGTTATTTCAAAAATAAAAATCTGCAGCTTCTTTTCTGAAGTAGATCCAGGATTTAGCACAACTGTAAATAACTGAAACTGATGAAAGGTAAACATTAGTTCGCAACTTTCAAAAACATTTTGTAATATTTGGTCTTAAAAATACAACTGTAAATCAGGTGTGATTTCAGGCGTTACTTTGAGAGCTTGTAGGGTTGTCATGCCGCAGATTGGTTTTAAGCAATGTTTCCCAATCTTGGCCCATAGGTCGACACCTGTGTATGCTGGTTTTTGTTCCAACCACAAGTACAATCACTGGATTTTAGCACACTGTCAGTTTATCTTAAGGCCCAGTCACACAGCGAAAACGCATGAATTACGCACAGATTTTCGTTTCTGCGCGGAGCGTACGTCGTATGCGTAATTCGTAGGTGGAACGAACGTGGACTGTCAGTGATTGTAAGTGGATGTGCGTCGAAAGCGGTTTGTGCGTGATTTTGAGTTTTGAACGGTTCAAAAATTTTCCGACGCACAACTGTGCGTTGGTGTGCGCAATTCATGAGTCGGCAT
Organism: Gymnothorax reevesii; assembly: GCA_029721435.1. Classification (NCBI taxonomy): domain Eukaryota; kingdom Metazoa; phylum Chordata; class Actinopteri; order Anguilliformes; family Muraenidae; genus Gymnothorax; species Gymnothorax reevesii. Next base: position 37,243,952 of record CM056578.1, read on the forward strand.
GCGTAGTTTATGCGTCGAGTATGCGTAACTATGCGCGGGACACTCGTCGGCCGTCAGTGCTTATGCGTCAGAACTGGTTTGAATCCGCGCGCGTCCACGTCCGTTCACTGATGCCCCACGTTCATATCACGCATGAAACGCGCACGTATCACGTTCATTCCACTGACATCCACTGACAATCAATTATAAAACTGACGAATAACTGACATATCACTGACGGAAAACGCATAACGACGCACATCCACTGACGAGTGACGCATTTCTGACGCACGACTGACTGACAGAAAACTGATGATTCACTGATGTTCCACTGACGAACCACTGACAACTCACGTATGTATTTTGGCATATAAAAGCAGCCATTTTGGGCACTTTTGCCATTCCAGACCTACGGGACCTCCTAGCAGCAGCACCAGCAGCAGGTTTTTCAGCAGCAGCAGCTTCTGGTGGATCTACATGGACTTCTTCTTCAGCAGCTTTCTTCTTCTGCACCCTTGTCTTTGAGGGCAAGCGAGCTTTCCTGGGTGGCATCTCTTGAAGTGTTCTTGATTGAAAGGTACTGAGGAACTCCCGTCGTTCACCGCTTTTTATATGCGCTGAACCGAAGCGATAGTGACGCCGAAGGTGCGTTTTTCGTGCGTGCTCCGCCGGTGATTCATGCGTCGGGCGTGCGTCGAATGTTCGTGGAATACTGCACCGCGTTTGCTATTATGCGTCGACGTGCGCGATATGTCAGTGATTGTAAGTGATACATGCGTGGTTCATGCGCGATTCATGCGTGATTTGTCCGAGATTTCTACCCCCGACACCCCGAAAAATTGGTCAATTTCTCAACGCACAAGCACGCACAAACCCAATCTGTGCGTGATTTGTGAGTGATTCGTGCGTGATCGGCTGTGTGACTGGGCCTTTAACTAGGTACATTTATGTTTAGCGCCGTTATTTATCCTATTAAGCAACATTTGAATGAATATCCACTATACTGTGAAGAGGGAAGGAATCCATATTCATATTGTGATATATTATAAACAACTGCATTAAAAGAAGGAAAAAATTGAGCCCATCAAAGTGAACAATCATTGGGTTCCTAATAAGTGAAACTGCGAGCACATGGTCCTGAACACTAACAACTTAGTAGGCAAGCAAATGATAGAGTCACACCTGCTTTGTGTCATGTTTATGCCATTAAGTTCCGGCAATTTATTTAGAAAGAATTCAAAACATCTGTCTTTTGCAGCCTAATTTGGAGCTGACTGATTTTCTCAGTGTCTAATTTGATCTTTTAAAAATGTTGTCTCCTGAAATTGCTTGCAATATTTATTTATTTATTTTATTTTAATGTTTATTTAACAGGGACGATACATACAACATTGTCATAAAGAATGGAAAATGTGATGCACACAAGACGTCTAGCTTCAGCTAATTTGCAGTCTTTGTCCCTGGTCAGGCTAAAGGAAGATAAAAGATACTGAATACAAAATACAATATGGTAAAATAGACACAAAAAGTTCAAGGGTCTTTCATTCTTTATGGCAATCATGGGTTTTTCTGTCAAAATGTGACAGTGAATAACTGCTTTAAACATGAAATGCACCTAATTAGGACAAATTAACAGCTTATTAAAATTCTGCAATGCAAATGTGTTTGGACCAAAACCTAGCATACACCGGGGTGCCCCTGGACCGAGATTGGGAAACATTGATTTAAGGTAACCAAAGGCCAGGGGGCATACAAGGTCTGTATATTTCACTGATAAACAGCAATTAATTTATTGTGCAATGTCTTTTATTGCACAGTTATCCACACCTTTCTTCTTGTACCCTAGGTGGTTTTAGAAAGAAAGGTGAAAACATAATTCTGTACACTGGGATCCTCCAGGAACAAACTCATCTGAGTCATACTCTGATAATACAATGTTCTATCTGGGCACTACTGTGAATCTTACGAGAAAGAAAAAAGGTGTTAATGTTTTCTGAATCGCATACGAAGGGTATGATTTTGTCTGCCCATTGGAAACCACTCCAGTGACAAGTGTTTGTGGCTTCATTTTGTGGCTTCATTCTTTAGAGTAGGGCTGATGGTCCCTGGTGTAAGGTGGAATCATTGCAGCAGATGAGAAGGAAAATCAGACAGGTTCAGAATTATGGGTGAAATAAGCGGTCTCCAAATCCAATAGTGGAAACACAGTGCAATTTATCCTCTGAGGCCCAGACTTTCCACCTTTAATCTTGGAACTTCCCTTTCCAGAGGCTCCTGTCCTGGAGACCCGGCGCAGTGAGGTGTCGGTATATGAGGGGAGTGACGTCCAGCTCACCTGCATCCTGACTGCCAACTATCCAGCCACTGAGATCACCTGGTTTAACAACGTCAGGGACAAGGTGTGGGACACGTCCAGAAAGTACCTTCTGCACAGCGAGGCGGCTTGGTCCAACCTAACGGTGCGAGAGACGGATGGGCTGCGCGACAGTGGGCAGTACTGGTGCTCTGCTGCCAATGCAATCGGTGGTGCTGAGATTCCCATCATGCTCCGCGTCAGGAGTAGGTTGCGCAACCAGGACTCAGAAACAGAGCAACGCACAGCAAAGCATTGCATAGCAATTGTATACAGCACTGATAATCAGAAAGTGATACCAATCACAGTGAGTTGAGTTGGCAGGTTTAAAAATAGTGCATAAGAGATAAACAGCTTTGAATTATCATACATAAAAGGGCAGGACGTTGGCACTTTGTCCCAACTATTTTGGAATTGGGTTGTAGTTCCTTAACACTTAGATAAAACATAAATATTTGGATTTTATTTGGGGTGCCAGTACTTTCGGAGCCCACTGCATGAACATGAGTCCATAGTAATTACTCAGTCGGAGAATTCTGAAACCAGCCTTTATACTTGGAAATAGTTACTTGCTTGTGCTTTGCATTATTAATGTCATTACAAGGCAAAGATACTGTATAAAGCACTTTACACCCCATTTATTTTGAAATAATCACAGGACTTACTGGAAATATTCTGCAAACAGTTATGTGATGTAGCAAATAAAATTGCTCCATTGGCAGGGCAATAGCTGAGGAACTTCATCTGAAAGAGTGTTTGAGGCCTCAAAGATTTACATTTCTCTTTGTTGTGTGGGACACAGAATACCCAACCCCACCCAATGTGACCATAAGTAAGATAACCTACAACAGTCGGCAGCGCACAGAGGTGGATCTGGACTGGAAGATTGAGACCGAGGGTGACCTGACTGGGTTCTATGTGGAACGACAACGAGTTAAAGACTTCAAATCTGGAGCCTGGCAGAAGGTGGCTGTTGATCTCGAACCCAACACCCGCGGTCACACAGCCCTAAGTCTGGACCCCACGGCCTCGTACGCTTTCCGGATTACAGCCGTCAATCACCTGACCAATGGATTCCCATCAGAGGTCAAGTCCCCAGGTAAGAGAGACCAGTGTGAAAGATGGACAATTTTGTCCGCATGGTAACCTTCAACAGGAAAACGTGTTCATTCAGGACAAATACAAGTAAGGCACGGTGATGGTATTTCAAATTTTTGTTGTTTGAGAAAGATGTGATACCTGAAAGGTATAATAATATTTAATGAAATACCTTTTAGAAGCAAATAAGGTAGGCATATATTATTTAAACCATGGAAAGGGGTAAAATTTTAAGTACCCAGTGAGTTGTATCCAATTGAAAGGAGTTGCACGTTTTCAGATGACTTTTCACACCTTTTTTTTCCAAGTGTCGGCTGCACGGCTCACGTAAGCATTGGGTAACGTCTGATCATATGTGCAACAGCACACTGACTATGTATTGAAGAGCCAGCACTATTGTCTACACAAGTGCAGAGAGATGTGAATTTTCTGAACACACTATTGAATGAGGTAACAAAGTTTGTAATGCCCGTTGGGTTAGATCAGCAGTTGATGTTTGGAAGCAGCAGCTGCTTTCATCATTTCATAGCATCATGAATTGTACCTATGAGAAAGCATCTTAACTCATGTCTCTCAGAAAATTTAAACTGGTGAAAGAAGTAACTGTGTCTCCCGCTATTTTCCCGATTCCTCAAATTCCTATTTAATAAAATTTGTTTAAGAGCCAGTTTTTATAAGAGTCAGGCTGACGGTGATTCATGGCCCCTTGGGATTTGTCCGAAATTTATCTTATCGATAGATTTATGTTAGAAATGAACAAAAATCACATTTTCTATCCTTATAGGAACTGCTTTTTTTAGGAGGTCGAGGAATATTTGGGTCGAAATCACCAAAATTAGGTTTTTGAATGCTTGTATTTCTGTGGGCTCTGAGTGAGCCAAATTGATTTTCATTTGTGCAAGTCTATCGGGTATGGACGCTCCAAAAATGTGAAAATGTTGGGAGCTGACTTAGGGTGCAGCCCATAGGTGACTCTGCAAATCACTGCTTTTTGTAATTATGCACACTTTCCCAGGGGTTTTGCAGCTTGCGCCCTAAGTCAGCCAAGGTATTGTATGCATTTCATTATAGGTTAGGACCTCTTAGTTTGATTTGGATGAAAATTACGGCGACTGACTTAAGGCACACAAGTATAGGGGGTGCTATTTGATTCCAGGACCCCCTCAAAAAAATAAGAACCTATTAAGGATTGAAAATGTGATTTTTGTTCGTTTCTAACATATCTATTATTTAAAAAAAAAATTCGGACAAATCAGAAGTCATGAATCACCCTCTAATAGAAATCTGCCTGACTCTTATAAAAACTGGCTCTTAACAAAGGAACATTCAATGCTGAAGTACCTGAAGCTAAATTTGAGTCAAACAATGCAGTTCTCAATGAGCCATGGGTCTCAACATGCAGCTCAGTCAGTTCATGTTTGTAAGGATTATATTCTAAAGCCTTATATCTCAAGAGCATTGTTCTTATAGTAAGTGATAAATTCATCACTCAGAAAACAGAAAACTTCTGTGCAGTCCATCAGTATTTTTGCAGGGGCAGATTTTGGCCTTTTGGCTCAGAACTCACGTCAGACATGACAATGGGCATGAGTGTATGGATGTTATCGCTAACATTCACATCAATGAAACCAAGAACGAATCACAAAACTTTTTGCATGATTTCACGGTCCAAGCACTCGATTCCATTGTAATTTTGCGTTGAGAGAACTGAATACGGCTGTGTTGAGGATCTATAATCTTGGAACATGATTCTGCTGAGCACAATCTGATGTTTAAAAGAGCATTGTCGCACATGAAGACTCTTCAATACTTTATTGATTGTTTGACACCTTATCAGCTGTTCCCGTCTTAAAGAGAAAGTTGATTTCATTTCTTAATGAATTATGGTGTGGTTAGGATAATGTCACGCTAATAGCATGATAGCAAAGTGATGTCATTTCTCATTTCAGATAGTTGCTGCTAGTCTAAGCTTCAGCTAACTTCTGATTGCCAGACTTCTAACTGTCATGTGTTCTTTGTGTTTTTCACTCCATTTAGGTGAAAAGGCGCAGTCACCATCCTAACTCCGTCAAACCCCTTCCCTAACAACATACCCACATTACTCCACCTCATTTAAACACCATCTCTATGTTAACTACCGTCTCTCTCCCAAGTCACATGACTTTCCTCCCTATATGCTCTCGATAGCTTCTTTTCCCCTGGCTTTCATCTGACCTTTTACCTTTCCTGACAGTATTTTTGCCCCATGAAATATCAGTTCACATTGCAGCATTATATAGAGAACTGTCTGCAAGGATCTGCATACATTCTTTCCGCTGTTGAGCCATCGTTCTGATGTTGCTGCTCGGATAAAAGTGCTTATTGACCATTTGGAAAGAAGTTTTCAGGCACATATTATGCTTCGGGTCACATGATTGAAAAGAGTGATTTGTCTGTAGTCACATTCGGCAAAGAAGACAAACAGCTCTTTTAAAGAAAATAAAAAGAGCTTCTTTGTCCTTTAAAAATGATTGGCAGCACTGATGGGATAAGTCTCAGCTGACAGCCAGCAAGGTTTGATCTTCTCTTAGATTCAGAGCTGGTAAATTACAGTTCCAAGGAGGTCAAAACCAAAATCAGGGAAGTATGGGAAAAGGAGAGAAATTAAAAAAAAAAAAAAAAATGAGTAACTGGCTGCACAATGCCAGGATGAACTCTGTGATTCTATAAACAAACATTTTATAGTTCAGAGGTTCTTGTTTGGGGAAAAATGGTTCTTTGTGAGAATTCACAGTTCAGACTTACTGCTTTGGGTTCCAACAAGGATGGAAAAGGGATGCTCTACAAACACAAGCTGGAGAACCCCTCTTTTGTGGATGCAAGAAAAATTCTGAGAAAAAAAAAGATTTTGGAGGGTTTTTTCCCTGTCGGAAAACCCCTCATAGTTCTTTATGGACCTGTCTATCATAGGTATGCTGGTTAAACTATTTTCACCTGGTATGAGCCCTTTAACAACATTTGATCGCTAGATGGTATCAGTATTTTTTAACCATACAGCGCCCTCCATAATTATTGGCACCCCTGGTTAAAATGTGTGAAAAGCCTTAAAATAAATTCAGTTTTTATTGCAGAAACATACTCTCACACTGAAAATTGTAGAAAACTGTAACCCTCAACTCAAATAAATTTTAAGGGAAAAAAATCCCTGACTAAGAAATAATTATTTTTCATAAAATCACCTGTTCCACAATTATTGGCACCCCTAACAATTCCTAGAAATTAAATGTAATTGAAGTATTTCTGTCATTTCTACAGTAGTTTACAAAGTTGATCAGAGTATCTAGGAACATTTAATTAGTAAATCATCACTTCCTGTTTCCCTGTGGTATAAATATGATGTGACACAGAGGCCATTTCTCTTATCCACTCTTCAACAGGGGAAAGACAAATGAACACACCATTCAAGTAAGGCAGATGTAAGTCGACCTTCACAAGTCAGGCAATGGCTACAAGAAAATGGCCACTCGCCTGCACCTGCCCATATCTACTGTCAGAGAAATCATTAAGAAGTTTAAAACAACTGGAACAGTGGTAAACAAGCCTGGACGAGGATGCAAGGTTATTTTGCCACCACGCACAGTGAGGAGGATGGTAAGAGAAATAAAAAGTTTGCCAAAGCTCACGGTTAAAGAATTGCAACAAATGGTAGCATCTTGGGGTCACAAAGTCTCCAAAACAACCATCAGGCGCTATCTACATGTCAATGAGCTGTTTGGGAGGCATGCACGGAAAAAACTTTTTCTCACTCACAATCATAAATGCAAACGTCTGGAGTTTGCTAAGCGCTACTGGGACTTCAACTGGGACCGTGTGATTTGGTCAAATGAGACCAAGATACAGCTTTTTGGCAACAAACACTCTAAGTGGGTCTGGTGGAACACAAAAGATGAGTATGCAGAAAAGCACCTCATGCCAACTGTGAAGTATGGAGGAGGATCGGTGATGCTGTGGGCCTGTTTCTCTTCCAGAGGCCCTGGGAACCTTGTTAGGGTGCATGGCATCATGAATGCTTTTAAATACCAGGACATTTTAAATCAAAATCTGGTGGCCTCTGCCCGAAAGCTGAAGATGGGTCGTCACTGGGTCTTTCAGCAAGATAATGACCCTAAACATGTGGCCATCTCTACACAGAAATGGTTCACCAGACACAGAATCAAGCTCCTCCCATGGCCATTTCAGTCCCTAGAACTCAACCCCACTGAAAACCTGTGGAGTGAGCTGAAGAGGAGAGTGCAGAGGATAGGACCCAGTCACTAGATGATTTAGAGAAATTGTGCAAAGAGGAATGGTCAAAGATCCCTCTTTCTGTATTCTCCCATCTTGTGAAACATTATAGGAGAAGATTAGGATTTTTTTTCTCACTGAATAAATGCACTTGAATTAAAGGTTGGATTTTCCTCTTTTTTCATTGTGGTCCTATATTATTTAGAAAAAACTGAAATTATTAGAAGCTAAAGAACACATCTTAACCAGGGGTGCCAATAATTATGGCACTGTATGTTTTCTAAGAATATAGAAGCTCAAGGGTTCTAATTAAAGGGTTCTTTGTCGGAGAGATTTCAGACTTTTCACAGCTATGGCAGTGGTCTCTTTGAAAACCTAATACATGTTGATCGATTGAGACAAGTTAAAGAACCTTTTTTCTGAGAGCATGTAGAGTTAGCGGAAGCTAATAAATCAGTGGGCTGCCAGCCCGTAGATTGCGGCTGAAGTGGTTGTGCTCTTTTTCAGCGGATCCTCCTTTCACTGCATACCCGGCAGTCATCGGAGCCGCCATCGGGGGCATGCTGGTGGCCATAATTGGCACCATGCTACTCCTTGTGTACATTGTGAGGAACCGCAACAACAATCGACGTGAGTAACGCTTTTGAGTCCCCCTTAGAAGTGTCCAGTCCAGGTTTTTATAATAGAAGTCTTTACCCAATATTTTGTTCCAACTGCCTGGTTTTGCTCATTTACACTAAGTCTGTCTGCAGTAATACATAATAAGTGAATCAGTTGACTGAGTGCAGGGGCGTATTGAGGCATCTCACGGCATGACTCGTACCATATCTGACCAAGGATGTGTAACTGTACCAGTGACCTTTTGTATGAATTTACTTCACATCTCTTTGGGTAAAAGTATTGGCCAAATAAAAGTATTGCACATTAAAGGTGCATTAAAGAAGAAACATTTTCTCTCTGACCCTTGCACGTCACACTTCTGGTCCCCTCTGGTCACCTGTGTCAGCGCGTCACTGTTTCAGATGTGCCCGTTTAGGTCAGGGCTGGCACTGGCGTGAGCTGCCGTGTCTCTACACCCTTTGCGCTCTCTTGAACCAAACTATGGTAGCCATGGTTTCAGTTCTTCTGCACGTTAGAAAAAGCAGTAGGGTTGATGTAGACTGTCAATTTGTTTTTATCCAGCAAAAATTACTTTTCAATGATTTTTCAAGGGGAAAAGTAATTACATACTAATTAAGAAATCTCACCTTAGAACGCAGAGCGTGAATCCAACAGACAAATAACTATATGCTTCAAAATATTACAGTGTATGCTAAATGCATAGTTAGATTTGGAAATTAATTTTCATTATTGAAAAGAATGTCTGCTAGACTAGTTGGAAGTTGCTATTAAAATTACATATTCTACGTTTTTGTACAAATAAACCAAAATTTATAAATAAAATAATTATATCTAATGAAAAATTTCAGGGTTCTTTAATGAAGGATTTTAGAACAGTCAAACATTTGGGTTCCTAAATGAGCTACATGCTTTGAGTTTGCCCCATACCACAAATAAAAAAACAAAATTAAAGCTAATTCTGACCATATTGGTGTGATAGGCATTTTGTGCAAGACTGCAGACTTAACTTCAATATAAATACTTTCCTTTGTTTGGTCCTTTAGGTCTTCATGACTTTATCTTTGGAAGGTAAGCATTATCTATCATTTTAGTATGTTTTATGTTATTAACAAAAGAAAACACAGAAATATAAAATATTGTGTGTTGGCATCTCTTCTGTTACTTTCTAGAAAAGGCATATTGCATTTTTTCATTAATTTTGTGATGTGCCATTAATATACATTCATAGTGTATGCAACATTAAGAGTTAAAAAAATTTATATCACTTCATAAAATATGAAAATTTAAATGATGGTAAATACACTGCCTGGCCAAAAAAAAGAAAGGCCATTCATAGAATGATGACTTGCCCAAATCATGCACAGATCTCTGAAATAGAATGAACCAACTGGAGTTGGTTTCAAGTCTCTAGCTGTAATAGAAGCTAAGTTAAGAACCAAAATGCGGTTTTAATGCTTTTTGGTGACCTTGGCCTTGACCTTTAACCTAGGGACTAAACAAAGTATAGGCGGTGGCAACTAACCTCCTATATCACATGGTGAAGTTTAATGAACATGAACGATATTGAAAAGGTAAAAAAGCATGTTTATAACAAACAGACAGACAAACAAATCAGAAAAAATGTCAATTACGTCACCGCGCTCAAATTTAGTATGGTAGGTACTTGATCCATGGGCTATCTGATGAAAGTGAAAAATTGAGCAAAATCAAAACTTGAAAGTTGACATCATTTTGACATACTTGTACTGATGTCAAATGTGAAATTTGATGGCATACTGCTAAGAGCACTTTCCACGATGCACAAAATGGAGTTGAATTGGCATTGATATCATAATAGAACTGACGTATTAGTCAAATCGCGATTTTCACCTTGATCGTGATCCTGACCTTGAAGATAGGAACTTCTAATTTCTTACAGTGACTTATATTATATCCCTGACTAGCAGCTACCCGCTACCCAGAGTGAAATTGCCATTTTTTTGTGTGCATGACCGTTTTTCAAAAATCGGGTGATGTCAAGTCCTTTCTGGTGTCCAAGTGGATATTCACACCAAATTTGGTGATAATCGGTGTACATACACACAGACAGACAGACATCGACCTAAAATATATTATAGATGTCAACAGTTAAACACTATTTAGTCTATACACAATTGAAATGATTCAGCAGCAAAATGAAAATGGTCATTTTTGTAAAATGCGATTTTGACGTCAGAAAAATGTCAATTACGTCATAACCATTTGACCGATTGAGCTCAAATTCGGTGTGTGAGGTACTTGAACAATGAAATAAAAAAAATTGAGTAAAATCAAAAATGTAAAATTTTCTTCATTTTGACGTACCTTGACTGGAAGATCGTCTTCGGGATCTGTAACCACTAAAATTAGCTACGTATGGTGAACAAAATGACGTTAGATTCAAGTCATTATCTTAAATACAAAAAAAAGTTATCAACCAAAATGCGTTTTTGTCCTTTTGCCTGATATTGACCTTGACCTTGAAGTTATTCTTACCAAAATCAATTGACTTCTGTCGAGGACATGTGAGACTCATGATGATGAAAGAAATGTAATTTATGAGAGTTTAAAAAATAAACGCGTTTGTGACAGACAGACAGTTTAACAAACAGATTTCGGCAAGTAATTTCAGCAAGTTAAAAAAAAGTTAAAGTCACCACCTGGATTTAACTACGCAAATAGGTAAAAGCCTTCAATTGGATAATTACAGCAGTAATCAATATTCTCAGTTAGCAACAAATTATCTGACCCTAACTGATGTTGTGAGTAGCCTCTCATTTCTTGAAAAACCATGTTGGAAGACATCCTGTGGTGGAGAAGAGAACTCACGGGATTGGGACTAAACAGCTGTGTAGCCTTAAGAAAACCACTTCTCATTTGGCTTATTGAAAACAGAGACTTCAATTTGTTTGGGAGTATAAAGATTGAACTTGGGAGCAATTGAAAAAGATCATGTGGTCTGAAGGAATGCACACCAGTGTTGGGGGTGCTGCAGTGAAAATAAAAATGTAAAAAATGGTAATTGCACCCTAGAAACCACAACGCATTAATATGTTTAACCATCAAGAGTTTTGACATATGGGTCATTCCATGTCAATTCAACAAATTACAGAAAATTTCCCCGCCTGACCATCAGATTTATTTTAAAAAATTCTCACACCAAGGCCATGTACTGAATAGGATATGTGCAACGTTTCAGTTAAATATCTTCTTTAGTTTTGACCAAAAAAAAATAAATAAATAAAGATGGCAACATTTTGCTGATTTTCGCACTCCTTTTTGCAACGTCAAATAAAAATGGATTTTTAGGAGGCAATATCTCTAGTTATATTAATGCCATGGGCCCAAACATTTCCACAGTATAGCATCTATGCCCAGTTCACTTGTGAAACACATTTTCAATGGCGAATATGTTTTTATTAGGGAGCTGTGGCTGTTTGAAATTGCCAATTTATTTGAGGAAGTGCAATGAAGAGTTGCACCACAACCATCTTTGAACCAAAGATAGTCAAGAATGTAAGTTTTAAGATGGTGAAGATTTCAAGAATTAACAGGTTGTCACACCTCGGCAATATGTCAAATTTCAGGAAATTTTGGCTTATTTAGGATTTTGCAGTGTATTTTCTGGACAACAATAAAATTGACGTGCTTGCTGTTTATTGCACCAATAGCACTATGTGAGGAGAGCTTGCCCAGAAAAAATCAGCTCTCTACCTGCATAACTTTGGTCATAAATGGCCTTCAAAGTTGGTGTCACAGACAACTTCATCAAATAAATTAGCATTTTCAAACTGCTATAGCTCCCTAAGAAAAAGAGAAAAGCCGTTGAAAATGTGCTTGCCTAGTTTACTGGACCTAGATGCTACACTGTGGACGATTTTGAGGCAATGGCATAAGTATAACAGGAGATATTGCCTCCTAAAAACTCCCTTTTATTTGACGTTGCAAAAATGAGTGAGAATTCTCACAACACTACCGTCTTTATTATTTTTTTCTGCCAAAACTAATAAACATATTTAACTAAACTTTGGCACACATCCTATTAAGTATATTACCTTTTCGTAATAATTTTTTCAGACAAATCTGAGATGGTCAGGTGGGAGGCATTTGTTGAATTGACATGGAATGACCCATACGTAAGTCTTCAAGGAATTGAATTATCTCTCAGTACCCTGAAGAAGAAATGTTGGAATGTTAATCATTCTATAAATTAATTATTATTGCATAGTGGCAGGAAGTGTGCAACTGCTTTTCTTTACATCTAATCAGCAACCAAACATTAATTTCCTCATTCGCAAAGACCTCAAAAAGTTATCAGGCATTTTCCTTTCCGCATTAATGATTTCATAAAATGAGAATATCTGAATTCTGAATTCTTATACTCATGAAACGGCACATGTTTGTCAACTAAGTTTATAAGTGCTGTTTTGTGCCAATGTTTGTTATTCAATATGCTTAGATTGAAAGAAAACCTTTGTCTAAAGTGAACTGCAAAGGAAAGAATGGTCGCTTACGTGTTATTAAATATTTTCTTGACAAGGCTGAACTGAACAAATAGATATTTTAACATCCGGTTCAAAACACTCCTGGGATCAGCCATTTTCCCTTAACAGCAATGTCAAATGTCCTATTGCTCTTTTACGGCAAGTAAAAAAGCTCTTGTTGAACACCTAAATTGTCGGCTTTCCTGTGAGTGTTTCGACAGCCAGCAGCCAAACACACTAGCATTTTAATAAAGAGACGTATTATATCATTTAATGTTGGTTTTGTATGAAAGCTGTCTTTAAGCAAATGTTTCCCATTTGAAACGTTTTCTTTTTAACTGTGAAAACATTTTGCATGTTTAGTGTCATATTAAAATGAATTAACCCATCTGAAAAAATCTGGAATTCAGAGTAAGTTTTCGATCAATTATTTGTGTTATTTCCATCCCTACAATACCAGAAGCATTGCATTTACAATGTCAGCGTGGCACATTGGTGATGTCTTTGTCATTTCCTGATTAATAATTTCTTAATCATTATAAGCTTATGTATTGGTCTTGATTATTCAGTTAGGAACAAAATTATATTTTTATATATGAGAAACTGAGTTGCTTCTTTTATTCTAATGGCATGTCACAGAAAATCTGTCAGAAAGCCATTCTGACTGAAGGGGCTTATAAGCATGCCCACTTGTATAAATTTTTTTGCCGGTCTTCTTACTAAACCTAACAATGGTATTAAGTGAGCAATAAACACCATGAAATGAAAATACTTGCACACCTAAGTGCTGTAATGGGGCCCAAGGTAAAGTGGAGGGCTATTATCCACTGAGATGCGCAATTATTATCACATAATGAGCAACATGGGATATTTATTACACATATACCTTGGCTACCACACACACATGTAAAGCTAAAGACTCCAATTTTTTGTGTTTTGATTCAAAACTTGCATTTATTTGGGGACTGTTTGCTTCTGCCACTTCATCTTGCTTTGCTAATTTGCAAATTAATTTGCAAATTTCCTTTGCTATGTACTTCTGTACAAGAATCCAGTCATTAGTTCTGTTTCACTACATTTCTATGAAACAGCTGTGATCATGAATTCCACTGTTTCATAGTTCCACTTGCATGGTCTTTTTCGCGTGCTTTCTCCCATTAGTCATGACCACCATACTTGCCAAAGATGTAATATACAGGTGCTGGTCAACGAATTAGAATAATTTGAAATAGTGTAATCCTAAAATTTTTTAATGCATTTTTTGTGCAGAAAGCAAATCAGGTGTTCACCGCACCTGTCCTACTTGTTAGAGTATTCACAGAACTCGCTACCAGTAAAAAATTTGCTCAGCTGAGCTTTCCAAAAGGCCCATTTAGGCCATGTAACTGTGACACTGTTGTTTTATTGAATTAGAATAATGGAGAAACCGTTTCACTGAATTAGAATAATTTTTATTATAATTAGAATCATCATTTTCTCAGTATTTTGTGGCTGCCCCCTTGGCTTGTATGACTGCCTGAAGTCTCCACGGCATCGATTTGACCAGCTTGTCGCAAGTTTCTGCACTCAATGCTTCCCAGGCTGTGGCAATGTTCTGCATCAGTTGGTCCAGCGTAGTCGGCCTTCTGACGCAAATTTTCCGCTTGACGATGGCCCAAAGGTTTTCAATGACATTGAGGTCAGGCTAGTCGGCCGGCCATGCCAAAACTTCAAGCTGTTTTTCGGTGAACCAACCTTTGGTCGACTTTGCCGCATGAGCCGGTGCAAGATCCTGTTGAAATATGAGGTCTTCTTCGCCGAACTGTTCCTCAACAGTCGGAATCAGGAACGTTTCCAGAACATGTTGGTATACGGCAGCATTGACAGTCTTCTTGAGGAAGCAGAGTTTCCCTACACCCCGAGCAGACATGCATACCCAGACCATAACGCTCTGGGGAAACTTGACGGATCTTTTCACGGCCTAGCGGTTGTAGGTTTCACCACCACGACGCCAGACGCGAGGACCTTGGTCACTGAAGGAGATCCAAAAGCGTAATTCGTCACTGAAGACCACTTTCTGTCCGTCTTCAGCAGTCCACTCGCCGTGTTCTTTGGCCCACTTCAGCCGTTTCTCCATGTGTTTCTTGTTCAGCATTGGTTTTACTGCTGGAACGCGAGATTTGAAGCCAAGTTCGCGCAGATGACGGTAAGTGGTTGATCTCGAGATGTTAGTGCGGGTCTGCTCGTTCCACAAGTCGCTGAGCTCGGAAGTGGACTTGAACCAGTTGCTGACTGCGATCTTTCTCAGCTGCTTGTTGTCGCAAGCAGAAGTTTTTCGGACGTCGGAGCAGTTGGTGCGCTTGCTCCAGTCTTTCTTGAGAGCTTTGCAGACGGAAGACTGGCTGATGCCGAGCTGCTCAGCAATTTTAGTTTGGGTCAAAAGCCTTGTTGGCGAAGGGTTGAATTTGAGCCACTATTCCGGTTGAGAGGTCGCGCTGATGACCCATGATTGATTTTACAACTTAGAAATTCTACACTCTTCACAGAAAACAAAAATTCAAGCACTTATTCTAACTCAATGAAATTACTTATGAATTATTCTAATTCAATGAAACAACAGTGTCACAGTTAAATGGCCTAAATGGGCCTTTTGGAAGGCTCAGCTGAGCAAAGTTTTTACAGGTAGCGAGTTCTGTGATTACTCTCACAAGTAGGACAGGCGCGGTGAACACCTGATTTGCTTTCTGCACAAAAAATGCATAAAAAAATGTAACGATTGCACTATTTCAAATTATTCTAATTCGTTGACCAGCACCTGTATATATATTGGTAAACTCAAAATATTTTCTGTATCTATTTTAGCCTTCAGTTCTGATGGTTGCAACTTTGTGACTCAAAGTGTCAGTTAAATTTATCCAGGAATTGAAATGCGGCAAATTAATGTGACAAGTGAAAAGGCTAACATGTTTTGAACTACTTCATAGGTGTGCAGTTATTAGAAAATAATCTACACCCATAGTATAATACAAAATGAACAATAGCAAAGAGAAACTGTTTATTCAACCCACATATATCAAGAATAACACATGTTGCATAGCCTTTAAGTATTTGGACAATGATGCTGCATTAAACTGGTTGAAATCTGTTCATGGCACCCACAATAGGGATGTAAATGGCAACAAAATAATTCTGAAAGTCCCAACTTAATCCACATTGACGTTTTCTGCCTTGAATAAGATCACCATTAAATACTTGGTTCCAGGCAAAACAGCCAGTCCAGGGAAAACATTAACTTCCCAGAGGACGAGACTGTTGGGAGGATGGAGGGAGATGAGGGTGCTGGGGAGGAAGTGAGGCACAGCCCCAGGGCCACCAGTCCCAGCCCTCGCGCAAACTCAGGTATCATTCCTGCCGGTGCCCCTGAGAGAACCCGTTTACATCACTGAGAGATATCTGCATCACTGACAGAGGCCATCTGTGTCCCAGTGGAACCCTTTTGCATCCTGACAGACCTTTGGGAGAACCTGGACCTTTGACTGTTCATGTCCTCTGAAGTTCCATCCTCCAGACATACAACTATATGTGTATAGCCTTTAATGATGCCAATGAAAAGAGTTGATTTTATCTTACCAGTTCGTTAATACGGAGGAGCTGTCAAATAAAGATAAATTCAGGTTTTACTTGTGGAGTAGGACTATCTGACTCAGTTTCTGCAGATATATTTTCCCATCAGTTTTCATTTCAATCCAAATTTGTATTTTGCTAAACAGCAGATTAACAAGATCTCAAGATGTGGTATGAGCTGTGCCTTTTTGGGATCGGGGTGAAATCTACTGGACCGAATGCTCCATGAATAGGATTGCAGTGTCACCTTTCGCAGAGTCATTAGTACTGTGTCAAGTGTGTAGAAACACCCTATACATAAGCTCAGATGTATTGGAAAAAGTCAAATGAAGTAAAGCACATCTTTGTTGCTAATGTTATGGAGCCCTCTGTAGCTCACTTCATGCATAGAAATGTATCATTTTGAAACCATCAAATCTTCCTTAATCTCTTTTGATATACAGCATTCTATCCTTTGCAGGTTTAGCAGCTGCATCAGCAATCCCAGCCTCCATTTTAGAAGGCCTGCCCCCTGGGGACGGGAATGACCCTGTCAATGTCACCATCACCGTCACGGCAACCAGCTGAGATTCTATTCCTCCTTCATCACCAAGGCAGCCTCTCACAGACTCATCTTCTCCTGTTTTGGATTACTCAGACAAAGACTGTAAGAGCTGGTCCTGCAAAAGAATATCTGATAGCATCAATAGTATGCATTTTATTTGCTCTGTGCTAGTATCCCCTCACTTCTATGTGGTCCATTCCAAAAAAAATTTGAAATCAAATGCATTTCTTTTCAAAGTGAGAACATTGTAGGCAGAAATTTTGGATGATACTCAATGTACTCTTTCATACTGTTACATCTCAGATAGCACTTCTGTATTCGAGACATTTTAGGCACAGTGGCATAAGATTTAATATAGTCATCTTTGAGAGTTGGTTGTTACTCTGCAATGTTCTCATATCCAACTTACTCTGCTTTGTCAATGGGGTGTACAATCCAGCTGAAACTGCTTAACTTTGTGAGATGAAAGAGCATCTTTGTGTTTTTTATATGTAATGTGGAGTTTATCGCGGAAATGATTAAACTGTGTGATCTCTTTGACTTAAGGAAGTGCAGTGATCCTTGAAAATAAAACACACAGGAGATAGGTGAGGTAGAATTTGAACTGAACCAGAAAACTCAACCTGTGTATCGCTAACTTCACTGGTGCAGAGTTTGCACTGGAACTGATTTCACTTCTTATTTATGTGCACCGTTGCATGAGAGGTTTTGAGTCTGATTTAGAAGGGCACAAAGGGAAGTTGTGATTTGGTTCAAGAGATGTGTATACAACCTCAAGCTGAACAAGACCCTGACAAAAACAGCTGGTTGTCTTAGAGAAGACAAAGTGAAGAGTCAGGTAGCAGGTAACCTTACAGCCACTTACAGAGAGTTTGATCTTAAGATCGTTATCCCTGCTGTCATTGAAGTATATCTGAACTGTGCATTGTGGACAATGATGTCTAATGGATAAACATATGTGCATTTGGTTAAAATCAAGACTGTCTAGATATAAGAGACTGCCTGATATAAGAGATCTACAATCCAGTAAGATTTTAATTCTTATCAAAAAAAAAGTATGAATAACATAGCAACTTAAAATCCCATTCAGTTCCTAGTTAGAACTGAGAACCAGTTTTCACAAATTATTGTAGAAATACTGTAAAAAGCAGCAGGATATAAGATTTTGGGGAACAGGATTAGGTAGCCCTGTACTACCACATACAGAATGTCCTATTCTTGCTTGTCCAAGAAAAAAAAATATCTATTTCATATCTTTTTCTTCAGTGCACTTTGCTTCCAAACTCATGGTCAGCTATTTGAACATAAGCCCAGCTTCTCCCAGTATGTGAATGGGAATATAGACAAACTCCCAATCCCAAACACGGTCATTACAACTGACAAAGCCTTGTCATTACAAAGAGCGTTGTGTGATAGCTCATCATTCTGTGCCTGCTGGAGAAAATAGAAGGGATGATGGTGTGTGGGTGAAGGGGACTGACTGGGGGGGTTAATGGTGTTAACAGGTCCATTCAGGGAAAGGGGAAGAATTTGAGATGGACAAAAGGCCTTCTTGTTTCATTGAGGTTCATAATGAAGGGATGGTGGGGTGGCACAGAGGCAAAGAACATGGAGCAAGGGACCAAGAGGCAGTTTGGGATGACAGACGAGAGAAGAATCAGATCTTTTGGAGTGGGTTCTGATCATTATCTCACTGTCACGTCAGCAGCCTTGGCCTCTGTCATCGTCCTCGCCCCTGTCTTTATAACATATTTAGGTACTTCCTGTCCATGCACTTTTTTTTCGTTCCCCTGCTCTTCCATTCCCCAATCCCGCCAGAAGCTCCGTAATCTGACCCATATCTAATACACAAAGGCCTCCTTTTAAATCGCTCTAATCCCTTTCCTTCAGCGGTGAATAACAAACACCTTGGCCAGTGCATTCCTGTATGAGTCTGACTCCAAATATCCTGGCAGTCTAGACCCTGATCATTACTTCCTGAAACCAACGACAACAGACGAGACCCACTGAAAATCTGACATCTCAATGACTCTTCACTAGCAGGTGACAGTAGCCAAGGGGCGGGAGCTAATCAGCGTACTTCAGAGAACTGAAGTGCCCTTTCTTGATTATTCTGTGAAATGTTGAGAAAAGCTTCGAATAAGACTGAAACTGATATACTTCACACACAAATTAAAAAAAGGTTGTGACCTATAGCTCAAAAATTATAAAGAATTTGTGACAAAAACTTGCCATGGCTTGATGATATTTTCATAGCTATTTCATTTTGAAAAATAATGAAAATCTGAAATGGTTTCCATGGGAGCTTTCCTAAAGCTGAGTGATTTGACACAGAATGACCCAGTACTTGATGGGGTGATGAGGGGGTGGTAGGTAATGGGATGGTCACACCAGTGGCGGCTCGTGAACTGGTAACAGGAGAGGCTCAAACAATCCCTTAAAATTCATGATTGGTCATGACCTGTTTTCAATCATTAATTTCAATAACCGTTACAGAAACTCAGATGTGGCCAGTCTTCATTTATAACGCATATTGATTACAACTCCAGACTTCTCCCGCTTTTCTTTACTCAGGGGTTGGAAGCAATACATGAGTTTCATGATCGTTCAAATGAAATAAGATCATTTGAAACGTCTTAAGCAATTCCATTGCTTCCAACCCCTCCATGCACAAGGACTTCAATTCTGTGTGAGAATCTCTTACAAACGCATTGATTGAATAATTGCTGACCACAGCAGAGGAACGGAGTGGGGAATTACTGTAGCCCAGACTACGTAGAAGTACGTTAAAATACATTCAACTAGGTTAAAGTAACGTAGTAGCCCTTAGTGGCCTGAAGATTCACGCCAAGTTTGTTGATTACGTGGAACGCTACGTTTGGCTACAGTAGGCTATGGTTGTTACTACGGTAAACTACCTGTAGCTACATTAAACTAAGTTATTGCTACGTTAATCAAAATACAAGTTATCGTAGCTATATTTTGAACCTGCCCAACAGATAAACCTCGGCGCATGGTTTCCTCACGTTAATGGCCAAATTATTTCTACAGATAGCCACGAATGGCTATGGATCGCTACGCAGCTCCACGTTTGGCTATGTTAAGCTACGGAGGCTTCCACTATGCTTACCTACGATATTTAACGTATGTGTGACCACCCCCTAAGGCTCCAAATAAAGACAAAAATCAATTTAATAGGATGGGAAGGCATGGCAGTGTATGGCATTATTGCCTCACTGGTGTCAAATCCAGCCTTGGCTATTCTGTGTGGGGTAAGCATGTTCTCCACTTGTTTGCGAGGGCTTCCTGTGGATAATCTGGTTTATTCCCACAGTCCAAAGACATGAAGGCTTGGCTAATTGGAGGCTTTACAGTGCCGATGGGTATGAGTGTGAGAGCCAATGGCGTGATCTTGCTGTGTGATGGAATAGTATGGGTGAATTCCAGCCTATCGCCAAGTGTTTACAGACACATATGCCAACAGCTCCCCACATCCCTGAACAAGGGTGAGCAGGTCAGAGGATGCAGGTGCAGGAAGATGGACAAATGATAGTGAAGGCAGCAGGGAGGACCGGGAACAGCTTGAGCGTCACCAAACAGCAGAATATTGGACAGACTAATACACCCCCATGAAAGCAAAACACCAATCTGGCACAATGACCAATCACACCCCCTGCCTCCACACGCCCCAATCATCACAGCACCCACCCAAACACAGACAACGTGCAGCACAAAACCTGAGCCAATACTTCACTTGTGCACTAATGCAAAGCCCAGTGGCAATGTAACAGCTCTAATGACCTTATTCTCTGCTCTTTAACTACGCTTAAAATGCCAGCCGAATGTATTGTAAAGGTCAGAAAGTGGAAATAGTGTAATGCGTTTCTACTGCCCATCAACTCCATCCAGGAGACTGAAAGAAAATACAGGCGGTAACATTCACTTTCAACACCAGCAAAACTCCTGAAGATTATGGACAGGCCAAAATAAATGCATGTAAAGGGGGGAAAAGAAACATACAGCACTTGTATTTTTCACCACTGTTCAAAACACAACTTCCACTTCATGATTCTTACTTTACATTATTAACAGTTACTTCATTCAATACCGTCTGGGCTCTGAAAAAGTGTTTTCAAATGGCATCAAAGCAATTTCATATGCGTGAGCAACGTCTAACACAGTGCTTAGCAACTGTAAGCTAGTCCTCCCAAGCCAATCTCATCTCTGATTTAGTCAAATCAGGCACCGTCACAGGCCCGACTTCAAACACACCACATTCACAAACTCGACTGCTGTTCTTCAGACTCCAGTGAAAACACTGATAAGATTTTTATGCAGGATAGCTTCCTGAATGCTTTGAACTCTTCGGGAGCTCAGAAATGTTTGTTTACAGTAGCTGCTGTAGTGTAGACTCATTGAATCACCTTCATTTTCTCCATTGAGAAAACAAACTTCCTTTCAAGATGGTGCGCCCACGCCCCTTTCCCAGGCAGAGGATATCTGATTATAATTCTGATTCAGAACCTCTCCGTGCTGTACACTTTACCTGCTCCACAAACTAGGAACCCTCCATAGTCACATAGTCATCAGAAGGCTCACAGTGCAGAATACCAAGTTACCACGCAGGAATGCACATGATCTTTACCATTTTTATTACACTTAGTGCCATTTCCAAAAGCATAAACCATTTGGAGACAATGTAAAATATCAAAGCTAAGTGCTCCCCATAAGATACAGTAAGTTATCATTGACAACATGACCTCAGCAGATCAAGACAATGTACATTGGATGAGGTCCTGATCTCCAGAGCTCTGTTCAATCACAAAAGCTTGGCTAGGATGAGGCTTCAGGGAACACTCAATGCTGGATACTGTTGGCTGATGGCCATATCAATCTTTTAAAGCAGTCAGGTGCGAAGGAATTATTGTTGATCAGTCCAATAATTTGAAGTAAATGCACAGTAGCTTCCCTCACCAACATGTCCAAGAAGCTTCAATGAAGCCCAAGCACCATCCTTAAGCACAAAAGCACAGCAGTGTAAAGAATCACGTCACATTTTCTGGGAGGGTCACCTCCATCACCATTGGTTATAGCATAACAGATTGGACCAATTACAGTGAAGGTCACCGACAAAATGCTCTCTTCATAAACCAATTAAACATGGATTCTTGGCTGCTTAACTTCATGAAAAATGAATAATGTAATAAACAGACTGCAATGCAGAATTAGCATACATTTCTGGGAAAAGTCACCAAACAAGGACAACAACAGAAGGCATCTTCCATATTTTCTCTTTATATTATTAAAAAACTTTTTACATAAAAGGGCTTAAATCCACAGTGTGGAGAGTACAATAAACGAAAAAACAACAAAAATATAAAAAAAGTATTTCTCCTCGACAAAAAAGCATAAATAATATAAGACAAACTTCTTTGTTCTTAAAACAGATACATTCATATGAAATAATATTTTACTACTAAAAAAAATAAATAAGTTGTCTAAAGAGTTTTTGCTCTTTTTTCAGACCCACCCACCAAGTTAGTGGGCTGTGGTCGCAGCTTGCACTCCCTCTAGGTTATTTTCTGTCCCCCTCTCTTCCTCTTCTTTCTCTCTCATTTCTTCGGAGTGACGTTCCCTTCCCAGCGTAGGTTGCAGGGCCTTTTTGTGTCCTTTGCCACCAGGCCATACACTGTCCCTGCCTGAGTCAGGCCTGCTTCCACCTTTGTTTGCATCTGCCAGCTCCTAGCTCTTGCGTTTGCCCGCTCACAATACGTGCGCTCATGTACCACGGACGCATGCCTGTGCTCCGAGCATGTGTCTGCATGCGTGTGCACATGCTTGAGAATTTCAGTTTGTGTGTATAATCACTTTTGAGTGATATAGTTCATGTAGGAGTGTGTGTGCTTGTGTGAGTTTATAAGCGCGTGTGCATGTTTGCGTGTTAGCACGTTAGCGTGCTATTTTCCAGGCTCAGTGGGCTCGGCGCTCAGCTCTCCTGCAGTGGCAGCTGTATCAGACCCCCTGACATGGGGATGGCTGTAGACACCCAGCCTGTCTTCTCGTTACAGTCCAGATCTGACAGGGTCAGCTGCTCCCGGCACGGCTCCGTCTCCGGCTCCTCCCCCTGCTCAGACTGAGGCTCCTCCTCTGCGATAGACAGAGACAAACTCGGTGTTATCCTGCGCCTTCACTGTCCACCATTTTACCACTTCTCCCGCCACCAACGGACAACTTTAGGTATCACTATAAGGCTTCCACCTCTTTTAATAAATTGCAAAGCATATTGAATGGATGTCATCCCTATATAACACTAGGAATCCCTCTAGTTGAATGCCAGGGATGTGACGAGTTTAGAGAGAGAGAAAAAAAAAACTTTACTAGAAGGGGTCTGGGCATGGCTACCCAGAAAAATTTTAAAAATTTGGATTGCATTTTATGCAATCTGGTGCATTTTCAACGATAAAAACACCCTCTGATTGTTAAAAAATTACTGAGTCTTGTTAGGGTGCTTATCAGTATGTAAAATCACTTGGAATGGAAAAATACAACATTTTACAATCTTGACTAAGGTCAGAGGATAACAAAACACACACCAGTACTTTTATTATGGTCACAGAAAACATTAAGTGAGTCAGTTCACTCACATAGCTTGTAGTTCTGTTTTTCATAAAGGACACTAACCTAGTTATATACAAGAACTAAGTGGTAGTTAAGCAACAATCATTGATGACATCACTCCAACTTAAATTTAACGTCTTTGCTGAGAGCAGGTTGAACTACTAAAGCTGCATCTCCGTACACAGTCAATTTATACTGTAGTATAGCTGTCAGGTGATTGCTTTGAGTTATCATTATCCGGTTTTGTAGTAAAATTTTGCGCTCATATTTTCACAACTGAAATTATTTTTCAGGTCGTGACAAAAATGCAAGATTTTTAAAGCACTGAAAGAAAGTTTGAAAAGCTCAATTTTCCACGCACATTTCACAGGCATGGAGTGAATGGAGAAATAATATATTTCAATCAACATGTGATTTCAATGGTCAATAAAAGAAGCAAACAATTAATACTGAAGCAGACCAACAGTATTTATCCAGAGCTAACTGCTCTGTCCTTTAAAATGTTACTTAGTACTGTGGATAAATACAATCAAAACTGTTTTTAGAGTTCATTCTAACATAATGAACCCATAATTATTTGAAATAAGACAACAGTAAAGAAAATAAATGGCTCAAAACTAACAAGGCAGCAGTCACACTTTCTTGACAACATAAAGGAACTAAAACCTGAAAATTGGCAGAAAATAATAATTGGCTATATTCTATAGCCAATAGAATTCTATAGATTCTATATTTTTTCAAAGAAGAATCAAGACAAATATACAAACACTTCACAAAATAATTGACATCGAATCCTTGAACAGTGAAAAAATACCTCAGAGCTTAGGAGTAAATAGAAAGCAGTCAACTAACACACCTCTTTCCTCTGATAGGTAGTGCTGGTATTCCTGTGATTGACAGTAGAAAAACAGAGAAAGGGGCAGGGTCCTGTCCTCGTCTGACTCCTCCCCTTGCCGGGGGATGTCCTCGCCCGGGCACTGCTGGACACTGGGGGTTTGGCAGCGCGGAGTCATGTGACCCAGGGGCACCATCTCTAAACTGTCTGATTGGCAGGGTGCAGTACGGTGCATCATGGGAAGGCTCCCGTTAGGGAAACTGCCGTTGGCTTTTGTGAAACACCTGCATAGAAGAGGAAGCTTTTCAAAGCTCATGCAAGTCTTTTAAATGTGCCTAGAATCAAAGTTTACACTTAACAACAGATATATGCTATTATTAGGGTTGTCACGCCATTCAAAATTAATCTAATCAATAACACGCATTACGAGTAGTAACTCTAAATAAGTTGCATGTATCAATATTTGCTATAACAAGCATTTAAAAATAAGGCCTTTCAAATGGATTTTGACAGTCAGATAATAGACACAATAAAGTTACAAGGTCAACAACTCCTATTCCCCATTAAGCATTTTTTTCTCATTGTTAATATGTGATAATGGCGGTAACAATAAAAATATGAAGGATTATCGATCACTTCCTGCATATAATCATATCATTCGCCGCTACTTTCAGGATGTCACTGTTTACCATTATACGATCAACAATTTCTGTACTATGCTAATGGCGGTACTCCCGTTAGATATAGTGGCGCAATTCAACTTGAAGCAATAATAGGGTCGCAGTTAATAAAGAACAGAAAAACGTCATATTGAGAAAACATAAGCTGCGGAATACCCCTCGGCCTGTGCACATCTATGGGTCACAGAGAGTTACCATACCAAAATTGACGAAGCTGCCATCAACAGTTACTGAGTACTGGGCCGGACAAGATTTCCATGGCAAAGGTTGCAGCGCTAAGGTCAAGGGTCAAATCCAGCCAAAACCCTAGCATCCTGGCATTGCACATCTCTGGGTCACAGTGAGTTACCATACCAAATTTGGTGAAGCTATGACCAATAGTTAGTGAGTTCTGGTCTGGACAAGATTTCCAGCATCAAGGTCACAACGCTAGGGTCAAAGGTCCAATCCAGCCAAAAACCTGACATTACTCATCTATGGGTCACAGCAAACTACCATACCAAATTTGACAAAGCTATGACCAATAGCTACTTTGTACTTGGCTGGACAAGATTTCCACGATGAAGGCCACAGCGCTAAGGTCAAAGGTCAAATCCAGCAAAATACCTGTCGTCGCACATCTATGGGTCATGGTGAGTTACCATGCCAAATTTGGTGAAGCTGTGATCATTATTTGCTGAGTACTGACCCAGATGGACAGATGACAGATGACAGACAGACACGCAGGTGACGACAATACCCCTCTGGCCAAAATTCGGCCGAGGGGTAAAAATGGTTCCTGGCTGGCTGTTTAAGAAATGTTTGATTACTATTACACATTAAAATATGACCTGTGTGATTAGTTAGCAATTAGTTAGCTTGCCGTTGTCATGGTGTTTGCCTCTAGGCCCTTCCCTCTGCTGCATTCTTCGCTTCCACCTTAACGAGCCACACCTGTTGCTTGTTAAGGTGAGGTGAAGTGTTGGTATTTAAGGGCTGGCTGCACCTTGTTTTGGTGCAGCTGTATTCTGAGTTTGTTCCTTGAGCCCTGCTATTTTTCTGCGTGCTGCTGGTCCCCTCCATGGTTTTACTTTTTATATATTTAATTAAAGAGTTTTATATTTTTACTCAGCCTGCGCGTATGGGTCCCAATTCTCTTTTTGGGAACATGGTCCCAGTGCCCGCCGGCTTTTGTCTTTTGCCGGCAGGCCATAACCATGACAGCGGTAGCCTAGCTAATAAGTTAAACAGGCGGTGGCAATGACTGAGCTGAATGCACTTTTAGTTCATACAAAGGTTCAGCAAATACTCTCTTAACATACTGCGGTCAGGGAACTCCACAAATATGTAAAATTGCGAATGCTTGGTAATGCCCTGAAATTTTGGGCTCTAGCCATTGTGATTCTTCCAACTGGACAACATGACTGTTTATGCAGTTAACATGTTGATAATGATTATGCCTTTATTTACTAGCACTTTTACTGCTTAGTATATCTCATTCGCCAGTCTCTTTTTGCCACTACTTGCGTGTGTGATGTAATTAGTGACATTAACAGACTTATCCACGGAGCTTTAATTTTTTTTTTACAACATTTTTTTCTATGATCAGTTAATCAAAATTAATGCATCATTTTGACAACCATAGCACTTACGCCTTACACATGGTTAAACAAAACCGAGAGATCAAACAAATAGTTGCAATCACAGAATACAATTAAACCACTAGCAAAGATTAAAAAAAATCATTAGTAAATGCGGCAATCAATGAGAGACTAAAGACAACTATATTAAAGAAATTATACAATTGCAGACTATTTACGATGATTACAACACACAAAGCAAACACAAACGTATCCACATCATGTTCCACATAAAAAATGAAAGGGTCACAATACGAGCAACAAGCAAAAAATGAAAGATATTTTAGAGATTTTCCATAGAATATATATGTATTCAATAAATTTCTCAGTCGGTCCACAGTCATATCATCTGAAATTTAATCCCAAACAAATTTGCAAAGGAAAAAATAGCAACATTCCACGCTAATCTAGAAGAGCACAATGCATCCTCGGCATGGCGTGACTCAGCCCAGTCTGTGTGTGTTCCCCACTGCATTCAACCGCAATCTGCAGCTGGCAGTACAACCAGCTGTTTCAACGCACCACCACACACCGACACGCTCTCAGACAAGGCCACAAAATTTTCCATTCATAAAAACCAGAACGTCCAAATCCAAACGCTACATTACAGCCCCACCTCCTTTTGGTCTAATCAAACATTGGGACCCAACCACCCCCCCCCCTCCCCCTTCCCCCTGCAAAACTACTCCAGGAGGTAAATAAACACAGGGCTCATTTAGGCCCCTGGCTGGGTGCACACAGAGTAAACTGTTAGGGCCAGAGGCACTAGAGTACATAAACAAGCCTGGCGGGCTGGAGAGAGAGAGAGAGAGAGAGTTCTGAGAGAAAAAGAGAAGCAGAGAGTGAGAAACAGAGAGAATGAATGAAAGAGAGGGTTAAGGGAGGGGATCCAGAGAGAGAGAGAGAGAGAGGAAGGGGAACGGGAGGTAGTGAGAGGAGTGAGAAAGAAAGTAGCAGAGCGCAGGAGAGATGAAAGCTGACAAGAGAAAAATGCTGCCATACAGTATATAATATATATTTCAACATTTTCTATTAACATTCACTGCGTGCATTTGATGACACTGGATGTCATGACGTAATGAATAGAATTAGTGAATTGGAAAAGAAGTGAAGAAGGATTTGGGGTGATGGAGCGGGGGCCTGAGATGGGCTGACCGCTCCCAGGCCGGGAGAGATAAACACAGTGGTTCTGATAGGGAGCAGAGGGGGGACGGGACGCTTGTGAACAGCGCAGATGAATAACGAGGAGACGCAGCAGGCACAGCAGACCACTGCAAGCATGGTGACAGGATTTAACGCAGTCCGTCACACTTCGTCCCACATAACAGTGGCCCGGCTACTGTATAATTACACATGTAACTACTGTAGAAACACTGTCCGGGCATAGCCAATTAAATTAAATGTGGTTTTATTTACAATGTCCTCTGGACTGGGAAGTGTCCGTGCATTCTACTTTATACAGTAGAAAAGTGTCATTTTAGAAAGAATAGGGTCACTATCAGGTAAAATATAAACCATGATTATTTCAATTAATGTGAATGAAAAATATCTGTCGTTTGGTATGAATTTCCGATTCTTTAAGTCCGAAGAACGCTGATGTAAAACATCAAATCTTAACACTTGGAGATGTAATCACAGTCAGAGTCATACCACATGACCAGAATCCCAAAGTGTATAATCAAAACCACAAAGCAATTAAAACCTCACTATGCACAACCAGAAACATGCTGTGAAATCAAAACCATACACTGCGCAATCACAACCACACAGCACAGTCACAACCACACCGTACTGTCAGAAACCACAATAAAATCAGCAACACACCACCAAACTGCATAATCAGAATCACAATACAATCAGATCCACTCTGTACAATTAGAACCATTATTTATAATGAGAACACTGTGTTTCATCAGACAACCAGAATCACATTGCGCAATCGAATGTACAAAAGTAAAACACTTTTTGCAAATTCATGACAGACCGCAATACTCAAAGAGAAAACAAACGAAAGTTTACTTTTCTGATTACTAAACGAGCACAATTCTACCAAAGTCCACCATATTATATCAGTGCAGAATAATTTTTAACTGTTCTTTTAAACAATTCAGCATCACAAATAAAAAAATAACATAACTTATGTTACTGATATGTCTACCACCTGTCATATCTCAGTGAAAACGCACTAGCCCAGTCTGTCCAATTAATATAATTCCTGGGGCTGCTGTAATATATTTGAAGCCCGGAGTAGAAGGTATAAATTTTTTGATGATGTAGAAATTTTTCCCCATGATGGAAGACAATATCTATGCAATGAGCTGGTCCTGCATGCAGATATCAGCAAGCAAATTCTCTCCCACCTTACCTGTTATTGTTGCAAAAGTTCTGGCAGCTCATACAGTCAGAAGGATCTGATTGGGGCAACGCAGAGTACATCCCTCCCCCCTGCCAATGAAAACAAGAATACAAAGTGTGGGAGACGCCCCTTTCACAGCTGCAGTGAATGTAACCGATACAAGGCCTAATTGTACAGGTATATGAACACAAAATTCACTCTTATATACACAATTAAACATCAAGTGCTAATTCAACACGACTGGAGTACATACAGAGGAGTCTAAGCATTTAGAAATTGGAAAAAAATATTTAATTTTGGCTCTGAAATCCAGAATATGGGATTTGAAAATGATGAAGATGAGGTTATAACTAAAACTGCTTTCACACCGGACGCATGTATTCGCGTCTTTGCATTGACTTTCAATGTAATCTGTCCTGCAAAAAATTTGTTTCCCGTCTGGTGTGAAGGCAGCTTAAGTGATATTTAATTTGAGAACTGTCACATCCATCATGTGACAACTGCAGCCCTTCTGCCAACAGTGTCACTGCCCAGATACTAATCAACCGAGCTGTCTGAATCCAGTAAGAACCACTAAAACACGGTGATTGTACCATTTTTTGGAGCTGACACTGAATATCAGCTCTTTTACTACACTGTTAAGTTTCTGAGTGACTGTACTACCACTAAAAGTGCCTTACAAATAAAAAGGAACTGACGTTAACACTAAAGAATTTGTCGTTGAATAGTGAGTTACATTTACTCTTTTGACCAAGCTCAATCCCAGCCTGCATCCATTCACAAGGAAATAGAGGAGAGGCTCACGTTGTGGGGGTGGGGGTGCTGGTGGGGGTGCTCATAATCCAGAGCCGTGTGGGGCAAGGTGCCGTCATGGCTGTGGTTGTGGTTGAGGGTGGGGGTGTACATGCCCCCTGTCCCGTTCAGCAGGGTCAGGCCGTTGGGCATTTTGTGGTGAAGGTGGGGGCAGCCAGAGGGCGTCCCATGCCCATACCCCCCATGGTGGACTCCCCCATTGATTCGGCTGGTGCCCGGCAAGGTGGTGTACTCCAGGACGTGCCCGTTCATTTCAGCTGGCTGGTACAGGTAGCCAGGGGGGTCATACTCTAGATAGGCAATAGAAGGAAGGCTGAGAATTCTGTCCAAATTTTGACAATTTGCAACAGGAATCCAACAGTTTAGCAATTAGCCAACAATATCCATGAGCGCTTGGTCCACACCAAGCTTAAAGGGTTCTAATTCCTATGTGGTTAACTTCTTGTATATGAAACCAGATGATGCAGACGGCCAGAAATGATAAAAATCCACATGAACTGAACCATCTAGGTATTACTGCCTTTCAAAATGATGTCATTATCCAAATATGTACTGAATTCACTGTATATCAGGACAATGTTCTGAAGGTCTGCTGGGCTCAGAGTGCATTACTGAAAATCTTGAAAACACTGTCAAGACACTGATCTGCATGAAATGATGTCAGAAGTGGAACTGGCCTGGGTCCTCCTTAATATGCTACAACTTCAATAGACACCAGTAAAATCTTGCAGGATACTGAAAATTAAAGCTGCATTCAGTGCAAACTGGCTGTATCGGCAGAGCTTTGCTCTGAAAGTGGCCAATCGCAGTGCAGCCTCCGGTAGTCATGAGGGGATGTACCTCACCATTTGGAAGTTATTGTTTTTTTTTCCTAGGAAAGCAAACACATGACCCGCTTAACTCTGCCTCTGCTAACTTACCCTTAACCATCACCAATTTCACTCCCCATGCCTGAATCTAACTAACCCAGTCAACGAAGGCAAAGAGTCCCACCCATGTCCCCATATCTAAAAAAAATTCAATTAGTGAATTACGGTAAATGTGAAGTTATTTCTTCGCCTATCGGGCTCAAATATTGGAGCACTCTTATGGGTTCTTGGTATCAGCAAGTACCCCTAGGTGATGAAGCATCGGTGCATCGGTGAAAAGTATGCCTATACACGTTAACTGATCAAAAATCACCATGAAAATCCTTAAAGAATCAAATGGATGAGCAGAATCAATAATGGGATTGGTATCAATACAAAAAATCCTCTCAATTTCCATTCTAAACCAAAGCAGAAAAATAAGAGATTCATTTAAAAAAGATGCTGAAACAAAGCAGCATTAGAGCAGATAACAATTCTTCAGCCAAATAGCAATAATTTCCACAAGAGGTATATTAATAATGTCACGGATTACTTCATTTGTGGGGTTCTGTCTTGTATACTTATAGAGTCTTTCACAGACTCAACACTGTCCCCAGTGTTAAAAGTAGGTTTTGCACCCATGTGTGCATGGTTCAACAAAACAATCAGTCACGGCATCAGATAGGGACACACTTTCACCAAGGCTATACCCCCAGGGTTCGGAAATAATCACGTAAAGGGCGACTACATCTATATTCTTTTCCATATTTTTTATGGAAACGCAAACTCAACTATTAACAACGATCAGTGACTCCCCTTCCTCCACACATGCAGTTCGCTGACAGCGCAAGCATGGACAGTAAGAACAGTGTTAGCTTAGAAGATTTGAGCTCAGAGACTTCATTGGAAAAAAGTTCTAAAAATGCTACAAGCTGGATGGACACAGGATGGACAGGACTCATACAGAGGACTCACTTTGGAGGGACACACACACAGGACACAGGATGGACAGGCCTCGTGCAGAGGACTCACTCTGGAGGGACACACAGACAGGACACATAATGGAGAGGACTCATGCAGAGGACTCACTCTGGAGGGACACACACACAGCACACCTAATGGAGAGGACTCATGCAGAGGACTCACTCTAGAGGGACACACACACAAGACACAGGATGGACAGGACTCATGCAGAGGACTCACTCTGGAGGGACACACACACAGGACACAGGATGGAGAGGACTCATGCAGAGGACTCACTCTGGAGGGACACACACACAGCACACATAATGGAGAGGACTCATGTAGAGGACTCACTCTGGAGGGACACACACACAGGACACAGGATGGAGAGGACTCATGCAGAGGACTCACTCTGGAGGGACACACACACAGGACACATAATGGAGAGGACTCATGCAGAGGACTCACTCTGGAGAGACACACACACAGGATGGACAGGACTCATGCGGAGGACTCACTCTGGAGGGACACACACACAGGACACAGGATGGAGAGGACTCATGCAGAGGACTCACTCTGGAGGGACACACACACAGGACACAGGATGGACAGGACTCATGCAGAAGACTCACTCTGGAGGGACACACACACAGGACACAGGATGGAGAGGACTCATGCAGAGGACTCACTCTGCAGGCCGCTTTGCTGCCGATTCCTCCACAGACACATGGCGATGAAGACCAGGAGGATGAGAACCATCACGCCGAGAACACTGCCCACGATCAGGTACAGCAGGCCCCCCGGTGGTGAGGGGGGGTCCTGGGGGTAGGGCCCCGGGGGTGTGACCGGGTTTGGAGGAGGTACTCCCGGAGCGAGGCGAGCTATGGGGGGGTCAGAGGGGGAGAAATTGGGGAAACGTTCATAAGAACTCAGCTGAGCTCAGGACAGTGGATCCTCAATCCTAAATAATTATTGATTGCACTGAAAATTTATCAGTTACTTATTTTCACTTGGGCCGGTAGGCCACGAGTCTAAGTTTCGGCTCCGTTCTTCTTCTTTTTTTTTTCGGGGTCGCAATTGTCCTGCTCATGCACGCGCGATTTCGTGATTGGCCCAGGCCCAGACCCGACCCGAGTACAGGCTCTGAGGAACCTTTTGTTTAATGGTTCTTTTCCTTGCTCAGAAGTTAATGGCATCACTGCGCTGTAGTTGACTTATTCAAGTTGTCTAATAGGCAGTGTGCTAGCGCTCCTGACTGAATTAACTGATGCATAATCTGAATTGTACTATATTTGATCTCGGTTGTGCAGTGGTTCCAATTATGTTCTGCATGCACTTACTGCATGTCATTTCAAATAAAAACTCCTGCCAAACAAATGTAAGGTGATGTAACCTCATGTAATTCCTGATCCTGGAGAGCTAGCAGGTTTCGTGGTTTTATGGTTTTTGCTTGAACCCCTTTAACTCTAACTATTCACTTATGTTTTCTAAGTGAAAGTAGATTCAAAGTATGAAAAGGTATTTTTGTCATGTTCAAGGACAATATCACACTCATATTCTGTATCTGCTGATTGCAACAATTCACTGAAGCTACATCACACTTAAACTGAGAGAAATATTCAAAACCAGGATGCCGTGGTTTTATGGACACAGCATTACATCAAATGGAAAATGTTGAGATCTTGTACATCAATTTACACACATTTCCCTGTAATTCAACCGGACATATTCAGTATCATTGGAGACCTTGGGATCTCCAGTAGAATTTAAGATAGGCATTAATTTCCGCAGGTTTAAATACAGCAGCTGCATTTTACAGACCTTATATGGTTCAGTTGGTTTTATGGGGACAGTATCAGCAACCAATTATGTTCTGAGTAATCAATTGAGGTAATTAACTGCACAATTAACAGCTTTAACAACAAACACCTGCAGACCTGGCTGATTCTCCAGGAGTAGGAATGATGAACACTGGCGTACACCTGCAACAAGGACTGCTCTGCTGCTCAAGCCTCCTAACACAGGGGGAAAACACTGCGGAAAGTTCAGGTGACCTTAAATTCACCAAGTTTGTTTTAAATGTTCAGTGGCATATTTGAGCCAGTATTCTAGTTAGGGATGGTAAGAGGATTTTTCCCCGGTTAGAACTCCATACTAGTTATTACTGAGGTTTACTCCCTCCCCCTCTTTTACATGACTGCCTTTTTTTCTTTTATTTACAGGGCCAATGAGATATTTTTATCTCAAATCTTTTTTATTTGTTTTTTTTTTTACATCTGAAACTCAAACCTATGCTAATTTAACTCAAATCCTGTTCTAATATGAATTAATAATCAGTCATGCCAATAAATGTAAGAGACAGATGACACAAGCCCTTCAGTAAAACAGAAAGTAACTTTTTCTTCATAATTAATGGCAAACAATAAACAATTTAAATTTCAAAGCCCTTCAGTACCTCGGACAAAGAGAAATCCCTTGCCAAGTATTGACATGATTCAAAAGGCTGGTTTGTCCATTTATAATTATTTTCAAAACACTAATTAAACATGAGTGAAAATGTATATTCAGAGTAAAACACCTGTTAACATGGTGAATAAAGGTCAATTGACATTAAGGGAATGGGACATGGCACAACATAATGTCTGCAAACAAGATCTCATTCAATGGGAAATCAGAAGGAAATGCACTCCTTCATTTGCGGTACAAATGAACAATAAATGAATTATATCAATAAGATTTTGAACGCAGTTTCTTTGATTGAATCGTGAGCCATGATTCCATGACCTTTTGAAAAACTTCAATAATATAATACAATTCTGCATGATCAAAAAAATTAAATGTTTGCATCTGTGCTTGTTTTACAAAAATGAGATTCTTTTGAAAGCAATTGACAATGCTGCAAAAATTCTACGAAAATAATGTGAATGAGTCTATATTGTAATATAATTGTTTGCAAAACGGTGAACAACAGCAGTACAACAATACAACGAAGTGCCAAAAATCCCGTCGTAATAATGGGTTATTATGTCCATTATACGTCCAAAGTCCACACATCGCTTAAGAGTTGATGCCATTCTCAATTTACACTAAAACACTCATTTTTTTCGATTCTGAAAACCTAAGTACTGTTCTTATCGTCTAGTGTAAAGTAGTTCAATCTTCGAATTCTAATGCAGAACGGGTCGGACCTCAACCGTCACACAATAATTTGCAGTTTTTTGTGCAATTAGAATTTCTGGAAATCGTATATATAATATTTTACTAGACACTTGGACTAGTTTGAAGACAAGTTTACAGGTCCGCTGTAATTTTTATTAGTTCGCGGACGAGTAGACTACCTCGAATTTCGAACCCTGCTAGGACCCGGGAGCCGACTGACAGTGTCTTCTACTGTCTCAGTCTGTTTTCTCCCTCACCTTTTGTCTCGCAGATCATGACGTTGCTGTATTCGCTCTCTCCTCCATTGTTGAAGCACTGCATCTTGATATCATAAGAGGTCTCTGGCTGGAGCTGGTCAATCAGGTGCGACTGTTTCATACCTGTATCAAGGGTGAGGCAGGGTCACTGTTAGTGACATCCTCTCAAGAGTCCACAACAAACGGTACTCACCCCCACAAGTTCCCACTCTGTCGCTACATTCACAAATCCAAACACACACACGCGCTCACACACGCGCACACACACACACACACACACACCAACTTTCTCCCTCACACTCCCTCCCTCTCTCCCTGCTATCTCTCAAGAGGCTGGTACTTTGTACAGCACTAGACAGCCTCCTTATAAGGATGCTGTGAGTTAGTTCTGGCCTGCTTCCAGCACTGCCACTGAGGGTTCGAGCTCTCAGACGGACTCTACATCCCAACGGCACAATGAGCCCCTGCAAAAACACCACCAGCTGCCACTCCAGGGACGCCGCCCAGACACGGGCAGCCTGCAGCAGGCCGTCTGCACATCAGCAGGACTTTAAATCTCGCAACACCTCCTCTCCCCTCTCATCTTACAAGACCCCTAAATCTCAACTGCTGCATATGAAACAGGCCGTTTGCAGGTACACACAGCTTTTTAAACCGCTGAGAGACTCAAAGCAAGGTGAACAGCAAGACAGCAGATAATTCCATAACCCATCGTAACAATGTGTGCATTAGAGCGCGCCCTGAGAAGAGTGAGCTCAGGCTCAGCCAGTGCAGGATGATTGGAATATTATGGGCTCATCTCCAGATTATATAACGCATCACCCGATTCCCAGACCCGTCTTGCCTCCCAGGTAACACCAACACTCTCTGTGGTTATTAGTCAAAGAGCTTAACTGGTTACAAATCCCTCAATTCGCACAGCAATCATTCATACAAAAGCAAACAAAGACACACTACCAAACAAAATCTGCCTGAACAAGTGCTTTCGTTCTATAATGAGACATAATTTCTTTCCTCTGAAGTGGGATACACCGGCTTGCTTTAAATTTTCACGATAGTTGGCTTGACGGATAAGATTCGTAAACCCCCGAAACAAGTCTTGTAATGAGTCAAAAGACCTGTTCTCTGTGGCAAGCTTTTTGTCTAATCCAGCAAAAAAAAAAAAAATTAAGTTGTAATGGAAAGAAAGAAGATTCCATATAAGAAAAAAAATTCTTGTACTTTTTGGTTTTTGGAGTACTGCATGAAATTCAATCAGGCAGACATACACCGAGAGACTGACATACATACAACAGACTCACACATGCACGCGTGGACACACACACACACACGCGAACATACACACACAGATGCACAAGTGCAATTCAGAGAGTTCTGCAATCACTTCCGGGAGTGTTTCTCTCTGAGATACGGGAGCTCTGGCCGCCAGACAACGAAAAAAAACTAAATGAGCGAGAAAAGTCCCATTGGTTGAGCCCAAATTTTTTTTTAGCATTCCTCCAACATTAAGATTAGTTCCATCCGCCAGATGCCGATTAAATACACTTTTTTTGCTGCCTCATTTCCCAAAAACAACATTCAAACATCAATCCAACAAGCAAACCCCTCGCTATCGCCCACCCTGTTGAAGCAGGAGTTGACCACGGGACTACCTTATAATGCACAAGAACATACTGCACTACCCCACAAAAGCCTCAGTTCTGTTTCAAAACACACCTGCTATCCTGATACGATACAAACACGGTGCAGAAAACCTGTCTAATTTTGTAGCCTTCAAAAAAAAAACAATGTTATAATATTAGAGTATGTATCTACAGGAGATGCAAAGACCTTATTTAAACTAATCATAATTAAATATTCTTGATTGGTCTTGAACTATATATAAATTACCACTATTTTCTTTTTTTCTTTTCTTTCTTAGTTATGCATTGTTAAATTAGTCAACGTATATTGCTTTAAAATGAGTTCTCTCCATTTTGTCCAGTAAGGACAAGGTTCACTAACCATCAAAATTGGCCCTGTCTAAAAACAAATAATCATTGGTGTCATTTATTGACATAATAGCCAAAATTTAAAAAAATGAATGTTGTTAGCCTTACTGCCCCATGGTTGCCATGGCAACAGAACAGGAAATTGCACCATGCAAAATGCCATTATTTGGCATATTTTCAATCCCAAGAGCAAAAGAGAATACCCCTCAGCCCGATGTCGAAGTTTTTGTAGATGCCCAACCGCACAAAGGATAGCAAAACCCCGTCAGCCTTGAGGGCTGAGAGATAAAAAGAAGTCAAAGCAATTCCTAAATTCAGCGGTGGTGAACTGCAGCCTCTCTAGGGAATCTGAGACTCACCTTCTACAACATCCCTCTTGTAGTCGCTGTCATTATCACTGTCTGTGGGTCTGTAGTAGATGTAAAACCCCTGGATGGGAGTGTTGTTGTTGCTGGAGGGTGTATACTGTGGGCAGAGGATGGGGATGCGGGTGTTAAACTAAAATCTTAATACTGTGAACGCAACAGACCAAACTGCAAAAAAGTAATGCGTTTTAGTCTGATAATAACTTTTAACACCTGTTTTCACTCTAGAAGGAAATAGTCATGTTTTGCTTGTTAGTTGAAATTGACGTGCACCACTGACTAATCTTTAAATGAGATAAATTGTCTCACACAATAGGCAAAATTTGCCTGAAGATCAAATCCAAATATTACCAAGCATTAAACACTTAAGACTGAATTTATTTTCATGCAGTCTAAAGTGAGGTTTCTCTGTGAAGTGCTTTCTTTAAGAGTTTTAATAATCCCAGACACAGAGGCTGATTTTTGAAGTGCCTCCGCTACCCTGTTTTGCAGGCTAAATATAGCCCCAGCAGAGTTCACAGAGCCTGTAACCTCTGCAGCACTGTGCTCTAATCACAGCCGGCTGGCCTGATTGTGCTCAATTTTCCTGGTCCGCACAAAAATCTTAATGGTCACATAATCGACTGCATCACCAGACTAAAAATCAGGGCAGAGTGAAAAAAAGAGCGTCTTGAAATCACTTCCAGCCCCTCCGTTGTCATTATCACAGACCTGAGGCAAACATGCCCTTCACACTTCTTGCAACTGCCAGGAAAGCTGGACATGTATGGCACTCATTAACAAAACATGCCATAACATAATACCATCATGTGATGCAATAATGCTACTCAGGATATTAGTGAAAACTGATATTTCTTTTAAGACAGTTGGCGCTCAATGAGAATTTTCTTGGCAATCTCTTGGGTTCAAATTACCATGGTCTGACATACAGCCCCTGTGCACCATTCAGCATGGATCATTCAGTTCACTGAGGCGTTCCCCCTACTTCACCCCCTTGTGGCAGCCTTTGGCTTTGCAACTCACTGTCCATCGGAGCATGATCTGCGTGTCGCTGACAGCATCTGTGGAGGAGATGTGAGGGCCGGCCACAGGACGGTTGGCGAAGGGTGGGTTGGCTGCAGACACCGAATACTGCCTGGAGGCGGCGCTGTGGGGGCTCTCACCGTACATGTTCATGGCAATGACCCGGAACCGATACGTAGAGCCTATGGCAAAACAGGGTATTTTTTTTCTTATGCAGTAGGAGAAGGTAAAATCATCAGAGTACCCTGCGTGAAGTACACTCCACAAAAAAAAAATAAATAAATAAAATAAATAAATGAAGCAAAAGTCATTGTTATTCATTATTTTATTGATTTATTTATTTTTTATTCATTTGGCTCATCTCAATGGACTGACTTAACCCTTCGGTGGTGTTCAGATCAATATGGGCAATTTTCTTGATAACATCAATGAATTACAATATAAATTAATTAGTTTTAAATCTTAAATTGTATTGCCTTAGGTCAGGGGTGTCAAACTGACCCGTAAACGGGCCAAGAGGCTGCAGGTTTTCACTCCAACAATGCAGAAGCGCACCTGATACAACTAATCAGTTGTGCAGGCCGAGATCAGTTGATTAAATCAGTGCTTTCAGGTGAGCTTCTGCTTGGTAGGATTGAAGACCTGCAGCCTCTTGGCCCGTTTACGGGTCAGTTTGACACTGCTGCCTTAGGTGATTTTCAGAGAGGAACTCTACAAA
Source organism: Gymnothorax reevesii (assembly GCA_029721435.1). Lineage (NCBI taxonomy): Eukaryota > Metazoa > Chordata > Actinopteri > Anguilliformes > Muraenidae > Gymnothorax > Gymnothorax reevesii. The sequence goes on from CM056578.1 coordinate 37,283,160, forward strand.
ATTTTTCAGTGAGCACATATGCTACATATCCCAAAATAAGCGAAATTGTTAAAACAAGCTAAATGTTATATACTGAGAGGCATTAAAAACGCAACGTGGTTTTTATCGTCTAATTTGAAAACTGATAGTTTTTCCTTTTGCTGATTGACATCATGACCACTAGGTATGGTAAGCAGTGCAAAATGGCAAATCAGAGGCAAATGATGGGGACAATGCAAATTAAACATAATTTTAGTCCAAAAGAACCAACGATGTGTAGCACAATGAGATTAGAGCCTAGGCTAATTTGCATCCCAAGTCCCCAATCAGACTTTATCCACAAAGCAAACATGCAAAAAAAAAAAAGTACACACTTGCATACATAAACATACACATACAGTACACACTTACACACTTCTATACCATACATAGGGTACATATCTGTATTTCCTCATATATATATACACATCATCCATATGCACACATGCATATACATAAAACATAAAAACTGTAATTGAACATTCAGATCTAGTATCAGACTAAAATAATGAGCATAAAAACTAAGTGGTCAGTATTATCATTAAAAATGAGTACACCTCTACTTGTCTTTGAGCCAGCCCTGTCAGCTTGACTGCTGCTGGTAGAGCATTCCAGAGCTGAGAACCCTTTACTGAGAAGGCCATCTGACCACGTGTGGTGCTGCAGTATGGAATTTTACTGTTCCAACACACTGTACCTCGGGTGGTTCTGCCATCCAGCTTGTTAATTAGTTTGCATATGATTTCTCTGAGTTCTTTATTAAGACATTTAAAAACAAGAGTTTGTCACTAAAGTGACTATATCCCCCGCCGTTAGGTCACCAAAACCGACTGGTGTCTGCGCATTCCCAGTAGGGAGGTTGGTACCAAAAAGAATTGAAATAGGTTGACTCCTTCATGAGATATCGCGCTGACAATGTTCAAGACGGACGTGTGTACGTACGGACGGACGAAGCTGAATACTATATCCCCCTCTTCGTGCTAAACGCGCGGCGGGGGATGATCAATTTAATATACGCAACATCTATGAAATTCCCAAAACTAAATAAACAGAATTTTTAGAGAACATGAGAGTGATGCCACCTCATTGGTTTTCTATCCATAATTTTAACTGCTTGATTGTATAAAGGAGCAAGATGATTAATTATGGATTTTGAAGTTTGAGTCCAAACAGTAATGCAGTATGAGAGGTGGGAAAACTCCATAGCATGTATAAAAAGCTGGGCAGCTTTTATGGGTATGACATGTCTGATAAGTAGTTTAAATGAGTTTTTATTGTTTTTGACATTTAAGTTGTGGATCTAAAATTGTTCCTACAAATTTGATCTTACTTACCTCAATTATATATTCATTTTGAAGCTTAATCTTAAACTTTTCAGATTGTAGCATAGTTCCCTGGATCATAGTCATGAATCACATAGGGAGAAATTATTTTGCACATGAAAAGTTGAAGATAAGGGCCAATAGAAACACATAAACAAAGTCACATCATTCCCACTTCAAATGCCACAAACAAATGAATCTCAGAGGAATCAAACATTTTGAATGTTGAACTAGGCTTATGCTGTCGGAGGCGACGGCTGGGGGTATATCCCCGAACGCCCCCAATCCTCCAATTCCCCAATCGTTGAATAGACCTTGAATAGACTTTCATTTGAACTTAATTTCAGGTCAATCGGACAAATGGTTTTGAAGATATGGCCAAATGGTAATTTTCCATCACAAAGTGCCACCTGGTGGCAAAATATTGAACCCTACAGGTATGATGTCATCATGTGACACGTTGTGAGGTCAGGAACTTGCAGTTGCACATAGTTTCATGTCATTTGGACAAATAGTTCCAAAGATATGGCAAAAATGGTGAATTTTATGTGACAAAGCTCCATCTTGTGTCAAAATTTTGAACCAAACAGGTATAATGTCATCGTGGAACACATCCTCAGGTCATGACCTCTCATTTGCACTTAATTTGAGGTCAATCGGACAAATATTTCCAGAGATATGATAAAAACAGTGATTTTTTTCAGTTTTTGGCCCCTGGTGGCCAATCTAGAAATTGTAAATTGTCCAAAATCGAATCAGTTCTTCCGCTTTATGATACATAATTAGATGCAAAACTTGGAATTTCCAATTCAAATATTACTGAAGTTATCGCGTTAACACGTAAATCAGTTTTTGCCCCCTGGTGGCCAATCTAGAAATCTTAAATTGTCCAAAATCAAATCAGTTCTTCCTCTTTATGATACTTACCTATATGCAAAACTTGAAATTTCTAATTGAAATATTACTGAAGTTATCTCGTTAACACGTAGTGCGGCGGCGGCGGTCGGACCAAAAACATAATATCCCCGGAACGCCATACGGCATTCGGGGATATAATGATGGCCAGTCTGAAAGAAAAGATTCTGGTAGCATTAATGTCCATTAAATGACTGTATCCAGACTGCAGGGATGACACAGAATGACCAGATGTGTCAGCTGTCGTCCCCAACAAAGTGCGTCATCTGTGACGCCACAAAAGCACATTCCATAAAACTGAATTGACTGTCAATGTAACTATAACAGTGAGGGCAAGTCTTGCTACCAAAAGCAGTTTCCTGAGACCATGTTTTGCTACTAAGAAAGAAACTATTTACCACTACTTAAAACAGTATCTTTTATTATGCGTTTTTAATACCTTTCAGTATACTTTATAGAAAAGAATGAAATTTTAGCTCTCATAACAAGACTTGTTTGCCCAGACTTCTGACTGTGGAGTAAAGGGGGGGCGAGGCCACTGTCTCACCTGGCTCCAGGCTCCGCACCTCCACGGATAGTTTGAGTGGAGAGATATTGTCGGCAGCGGTGACCCACTCCGCACTGCGGCCCTGCCGCCGATACTCCACCCGGAACGCGGTGATGGGAGAGCCACCATTGGCCCGCGGAATCCACGCGACATACACCGAACTCTCCGTGGCCATAGAAACTGTGGGCCTGTCCGGGGCCTCTGGCACTGGGGACAGAAGCAAGCAGAGGCTGAGCATCTGACTCAGTGGAACAAAACAAACCAAAAACCAAACTGAGCTCCAGACACACTGTGACATGAAAAACTCAGGACCAATCAGAAGCTAAATTATGACACATCAAAACCACTCAGGAATCTGATCAAAAAGCCAATTCTAGCATGTCTGCCAAATCAACTGCAGAAGAATGTGCCATAGAATTAGAAATTTACTGTATTACTTGTAGAAAAACACTACTGAATATAGTTTTTGGATATAGCATAGAAACTCAGAAAGATCTTAGGCCTTTAAAATATACTATGTCGTGAAAAAGTATTTGCCCCCTTCCTGATTTCTTTTTTTTTTTTTTGCATATTTGTCACACTTCAATGTTTCAGATCATCAAACAAATTTTAATACTAGACGAAGACAACCCGAGTAAATACAAAATGCAGTTTTTAAATGATGATTTCATCTATTAAGGGGAAAAAGCTATCCAAACCTACCTGGCCCTATGTGAAAAAGTAATTCCTCCCTACATCCTAATAACTGGTTGTGCCACCCTTGGTGACGCCAGATGTAACGGGATGCACACCTTCCAGAAAGTTCAACTTTTATCTCGTCAGCCCACAGAATTTTTTCCCAAAAGTCTTGGGGATCATCAAGATGTTTTCTGGCAAATGTGAGAAGAGGCTTTGTGTTCTTTTTGATCAACAGTGGTTTTCACCTTGGAGCTCTCCCATGGATGCCATTTTTGCCCTGTCTATTCCTTATTCTTGAATCATGAACACTGACTATAACTGAGGCAAGTGAGACCTGCAGTTCTTTAGATGTTGTTCTGGGTTCTTTTGTGACCTCCTGGATGAGTTGTTGATGCACTCATGGAGTAATTTTGGGAGGCCAGCCACTCCTGGGAAGGTTTACCATTGTTCCAAGTTTAACCCATTTACAAGTTATGGCACTCACCGTAATTCGCTGAAGTCCCAAAGCCTTAGAAATGGCTTTGCAACCCTTTCCAGACTGACAGATGTCAATTTCTTTGTTTTTCATCTGTTCTTGAATTTCTTTAGTTCGTGTCATGACAAGTTGCTTTTTGAGATCAATTGGACTGAAAAAATGTGGTTAATCACAGTTTATTCATGACATACGAGGGGGGGGGGGGCAATTACTTTTTCCACATAGGGCCAGGTAGTATTGGATAGCTTTTTCCCCTTAATAAATGAAATCATAATTTACTCAGGTTATCGTTGTCAAATATTAAAATTTGTTTGATGATCTGAAACATCTAAGTGTGAAAAATATGGAAAAAAGTAAGAAATCAGGAAGGGGGTAAATACTTTTTCACAGCACTGTATACATATTTGACCCAGATCCAATTTAAGCACACTGAGGAGGCCAAGTCTGCATTCCTTCCCAGTTATTTAATGCAGCTGGACTATATCTTTATTGTAAATTGTTGAGGGCTTAAGGATGTCTGGTAATGTAGCATTCTGTTTCTCTTTTTTGTAATTTCTTTTTCCAAAGCAGTAACTAACTATCTTGCCTTTTCTGTTTCCATGCAAGACAGAAGAACATCAGTAACTTGAAGGCAAAACTTTTGCCCAAGTTGTCAGTAATGCTGGAGAAATTCTAATATTTCAACCATAAAGTGCTACCCGCGTAGACTAGAGAAGACATGTTTTCCCCCATACTGCCACTATAATGGCATCCCCTCATGCTCATAAGCCTCCAGAAATAATAAGGGCTGATTTTACTGAACAGAAGCCGCCCGTTACCCAACACCTAAAAACTTCCAGAGTAATGTGCAAATCCTTTTATGTGGTAACAAAAAATAATCATATTAATTCCAGCACAGAGACAGAGAGGTAATCCCACACCGGGAACAGTTACAGCACCACAATAGAGTGTACTTACTCTGCACGCTCTGAGCCACAGAGACAGGCAGGGAGAGAGTGTGAGAGAAGAGAAAGGGTTAGTGAAAAGCAGTCATCAAGATATGGCCCAAACACAACTCTATACAATCACACAGACAAACACAACTCCATACAATCACAGAGACAATCACCACTCCATACAATCACAGAGACAATCACCACTACATACAATCACAGAGACAAACACAACTCCATGCAATCACAGAGACAATCACCACTCCATACAATCACACAGACAAACACAACTCCATACAATCACAGAGACAATCACCACTCCATACAGTCACAGAGACAAACACAACTCCATACAATCACAGAGACAATCACCACTCCATACAGTCACAGAGACAAACACAACTCCATACAATCACAGAGACAATCACCACTCCATACAATCACACAGACAAACACAACTCCATACAATCACAGAGACAATCACCACTCAATACAATCACAGAGACAATCACCACTCCATACAGTCACAGAGACAAACACAACTCCATACAATCACAGAGACAAACACAACTCCATACAATCAGAGACAAACACCACTCCATACAATCGCAGACAAACACAACTCCATATAATCACAGAGACAAACACCACTCCATACAATCACAGACAAACACAACTCCATATAATCACAGAGACAAACACAACTCCATATAATCACAGAGACAAACACAACTTCATAAAATCACAGAGACAAACACCACTCCATACAATCACAGAGACAAACACAACTCCATACAATCACAGAGACAAACACAACTCCATAAAATCACAGAGACAAACACCACTCCATACAATCACAGAGATAAACACAACTCCATACAATCACAGACAAACACAACTCCATATAATCACAGAGACAAACACAACTCCATACAATCACAGACAAACACAACTCCATATAATCACAGAGACAAACACAACTCCTCACAGAGACAAACACAACTTCATAAAATCACAGAGACAAACACCACTCCATACAATCACAGAGACAAACACAACTCCATAAAATCACAGAGACAAACACCACTCCAAACAAACACAGACAAACACAACTCCATATAATCACAGAGACAAACACAACTCCTCACAGAGACAAACACAACTCCATACAATCACAGAGACAAACACCACTCCATAAAATCAGAGAGGCAAACACAATGCCATACAATCACAAACACCAATCTATACAATCACAGACACCACTCCTTACCATCACATAGAAAAACACCACTCCTTACAATCACACACACACACCACTCCATACAATCACATGGACAAACAGCACTCCATCCAATCACATAGACAAACTCAGACATGCCTCACAGCAAATGGCCTAGCATGCATTCAGTACAGTGCTGGAAGAAATTATGGAAAGGCATTAATATACAGGTAACAGCAATATTTTGTGAAAATTTCTATTCTTGGAATAATATGAAGAAACATAACATGTAATGGAATCACGATAATATAAAATGAAGCAATAATTATCACTCTGTTTATCAAGTAATAATCATTCCACCTTCCTCTACAGACAGTACAAGTTTACACTGAGAAAATTGAGTAGTTCAACTGAAATGTGCATTACTGTTGGAAATCATAAACAACATTCATTCACCTCTCCAGTAGTTTTCCGTAGGAATTCTAATACTTATGAAAAAAAATACATTCTTGGCTGTTATGATGAACTTTACCTAAGTTCACATACAGTCAGTTCTAACACTTGCGGTCAAGAAGATGACCATTTCAAAAACATTTTTGCAGACAAAATGGCTCCCTGAAACAACATCACAGAACAAGAGTTCAGTGATCTAAACTTCTTAGTTAAGCACACACAGTTTCAGTAATTTACTCCGTTACTGTACAGTAAATTGTGTGAGTGTGCCCTAGCTTTTCCTACATCTACACTGAGTCAGCTCACACTCACTGGCCAGTCCTAAGTGTGCAGAACCTGAGACAAAAAAAAAAAAAAACACCTAGAGGAACATTCCAGCAAGGAGGAGAGACAAAACAGACACTGTCTAAACATTTCACACTGTACCACCCGTTCAAGGGGAGCTGGCACATCCAATGAGGATTCAAAGCCAAAACCCAGGGATGAAGCAAACTCCCTGGCACTTTAATATTTCAACAGAAAAAGGCAGCTAGGCTACCGCTCATCTTAACCTTATTCTGTCAATGTGCTGTGATGTACGATCGAACGGTAACACCTGGGGCGGCGGCAGTGCAGAGAAACTGTTACAGTGCAGAAATGTCTGTCTTTACAAGTGTCTTACTCATGTAATGACACCTGAAATCTTAGTTTTTCCTTGAAGAAGAAAATATTGACATGCTTCAATATACTTATTGCAAATCAAGTAAAACTGCATCAGCCTTTTGCTCAATCTTGAAAATAGTAAAACAGTCTCAACTCATTAGCAATCTTTATATCTCAACAAGTGAATAAGCTATATAAATAGATAATCAAAATTAATCCTAAATATAAAACACTAGTACAAATATAAAAACAGTAGTTCAGGTTGACTCTGGGCTTTTGTAGCATACACAGGTGTCAAGTCAAACCCAAAAGAGGCATTTCTGTGAAAACTAAAAGCAAGGTAATTGCTCAAAGAAAAACACTGCATCATATGTTGAATCGGAGGAATACAAATACGAATAAGGGCATTTCTAAATGTGCAAGTACAATAATAACTACATCGCCTTTTAATTAAGACTGGTCTACATATGGTCTGGCCAGCCGCGGTCGCCTTCCCATTAAATGTTTCAAGGAAGAATAAACCTGAGCTTTGCTGCTGCTCACATGCACAGAAATAGACAGCCATGGGACAGGTCACTTTCTGCAATTCTAAAAATTTTGCTCCAAGGAGATGCACTGAATTGATTGCAAGGGCATGATTTCTACAACCCTGCAGAGACAAAACATTGGCATAATGTCACTGGAATGTTTTGTCCACGTTAGAACTTCGCAACTATATGACAAAAACATTGTGAGAATGATTTGCATTAGCATGGAAGTTTTCTCATTAAAAACAGAAAGGGACATGAGAGGTGCATTTGGAAAACTGTGGAAGCAAATTGAGTGCATTTTAGGGTAACTCACCAGTATCGTGCACGACCACCCCAAAGTGGGTATTGGAACTGTCCGGGAGGGATAAAATTGGGGGCTTGGAAGGATTCTTACTGGGGGAGATCCTCTCTGGGGAGAAATAGAGTGAGAGAGAGGGAGCAGATACAAGATTAGTCTTGAGTGTTCTTCCTTCAGTTGAAAAAAGAACAGCAGCTCAGTCACGATCTGTATACACACGTTTGATTTAGACCCTGCTGGAATTTCGAGCCTTCTAAAGCCGAGCCGTTCGCCTTGAATAACGACCCTCGAAGATAGGCTCAAAGATTTAAGAAACAAATCTATATAGGGCTATTTCTGGTGGCCGGAGCACCATTCATGGAGCAGAAAGGTGGTAAATCCAGGTTTGGAAAGTAGAAGAACTTCCAACCAACTGGACTTGCTTCAGCCAGAGGACTTGGCTGAGTTCAGGCTGAGCTTTTGGTCGGAAGGAACACATGGCAGGATTTTTATTTCATGATCTCTGAATGATAAATCTCTGATTTTTTGTGGAGCTTGCATATCTGGTGGGCCAAAAGTTACAAATCCTGAAACCGAATGTAGGTTACATTACATTCATTTGCCATATTCTTTCAAAGTTATGAACAGTAAGTGCATGGACCAAGGCAATTGAAACAGTTACACAACAAATCAGGTAAGGTACAATGAATACAGAGCATCAATCAGTTTAGTTATGCATGAGTAACGCATAAACTAGACCAGGGGTCTCCAACCCTGTTCCCGAAGAGCTACCATCCTGTAGGTTATCACTCCAACCAAAGCAAACCACACCTGCTTTCCCAGTTAGAGATCTTGGGAGCTGCCAATGAGCTGAATCAGGTTTTGTTGAATTAGGGTTGTAGTAGAGACCAACAGGACGGTTGCTCCCCAGGAATAGGGTTGGAAACACCTGGACTAGATGGTAGGCAGACGTCAGCTATATTTGAGCATTTACAGCTGCTAGTCAACTACACTATACAACTGCCCGTCCTCGTGTCTGACGGCCATTAGGACTGGATCGTCAGCTTTGCTCTGAAGGCCTGACCCCTCAGCTACAACAGGAAGTATGACCATTCCTTCCCGAGAGAAGGTCATCCTGTTCAAGAGTTTTAGTCTTGTAATGAGACTAAAATCTTCTTTTTTATCTGGAAAATTAAAAAACATCAATCATAATAGCTTGTTTTATGTTTACCTTGGAAAATCGATATTAATGTTCCAACAGAACCTACCAAAATCATTTACTGATTTAATAAAAAATCAATCAGCTTCCTCCAAGTCAAGGTTTCACAATTAATGGCAACCTTTAAGATTAATTTAAATAATATCTACAAAAATTAAACAAGGTATTAAATCCACCCATTCAAATTTTATCTATGTGTTAGGGAACTACATTGAGCCATTACATCACTTCCTGTTGCACTTGGGTAAAAAAACATTATTCTAATTAGATGGAATGTATTCCTGTAGTGACATATAAGTAGAATTAACATAGTTTTACAGTTTCGTAGCTGTAAAACCTCCAATGGCACACAGTGCCCATAGTGTGCCCAGATGGTCAATTTGGCATAGCCACCAAGGCATTCCTCTCTAATTTTGCTATGATTTATTTGATCAGAATAAAGTTTGGCACAGATAATGGTGAGATTCTGTGCTGTAATTTTTCTTTTTAGATTTTTCAGACTGTAGATAAGTTATTTCAAAAGAGAAAAAAGTAACATTTTGCAAGGCGGAAATAAGATCTTTCATTTATGCTGTGTTCCATCTTCATTTATGTTGACTCAGTGACATATATACTGATTTTTCACACTATGACAAAAATTCCCCAAAGGTGTTACCTTTATTATGATATCAAGATTATTAAAATGGACCACGCAGTTGAAGAGATATACTCATTTCATTTTGGGTATGTCATTTTCCATCAGTTTACCGAGCACACTCTCACCCTTGCCAGTGCGGAAGGTGAGCATGGCCGGCTGTCCCTCTCCAGCCGAGCTGCGGGCCACCATCAGCACCTCGTATAGGCTGGAAGGTTCCAGCTCAGAGAGCCTCAGAGTCTTCTCACTTCCCGGCACACGAACTGTGTGCCAGCCCCCAACCACGTTCCCCGTGTCATCCAGCTGCGAAGACCGAGGCGTGGGCATTTGACAAATGGCAGGCGCGAAAGAAAAAGGGAAGAAGAGGACAATCAAGGGTTATGTTAGAATCCTTTATGTTCCTACGGCTTGGAAAGAGGATGTTCCCGGCAGCAGGCTCTGAAACAATAGCCCGACATATGAGGTTGCATTTTTCCTATATCCCGTACAATAGGACTTGCTGTTCGAGCGGACATAAACAACAACAGTGACTTTTGTCACGCTTGAGGCATTTCTGGAGTAAACAGCTTTTAAGACAGCCAAGTCCTCTCCCAAAGTACCTTCCACTCCCCCTCTTAGAACTGCACCCCCATTCAAAACCATGCTTGACAAACTTATCTCTGGGGAGCTCTCAGAAGTCAGGGTCGGCTGACAACTGCCCCAGAACATTATTACTCATTTGAAGACCTTCTTATCCAGGGTGACTTAAGAACAATTCTTTTCACATTCTGCACATTCTGAAACAGTAGGAATTACAGTTGTAATTTTTACTGGAGAAGGTTTCTCATCTGCACAGAACTGATATGTCCCACCAGGGATCTGAACCCATAACCCTCCATTTCATACTGCAGTGCAACTAATGCGCCAGGCTCTGCCCTAAGGATCCATTTCTGTGTGCTTTATACAACTAAAGTGATTATTTTAACTCCAGTGAAGTTTCCGCTTATATGCTACTTTTATTTTTCACACATAAAGCTAGATGTGCAGTCCAGCCATTCATGCACTCTATCCCCTTCTGTTCAACTGCAATAGTACCCTACCACAGAATCAAAACTTTTTTCTGACTAATGGAACAATTTAGTCACTGTGCAAATCCCTATTATGACTGAGGTATTTAAGGCAGGGTATGTATGTTTTCAAACGCATTTTTATTACATTTGTACATATTCTCTCAACAGCCGATCAGCAATCAATAAATGAAATGGTTTAAAATAAAAACAAAGGAAATTCAACACCTGAAGCTGTTGAAGAGCAGTATAAGTCCATTCAAACTTTTGATTGAGCCCAAATGCAATTATTCCACAGCCAACCCACCTGTTACCTAAACCAATCTACCAGAGTACGCCTAAGCGAGCAACCTGCCCGTGCAGTAATTGCACATGCCTGGCGACAAAGACTACATTTTAAGGGAGTCCCGCGCGACTGAGGAGAGAAGGGTAATACCAGGGGCAGGAGAGGAGCTGATTGTTTCACTGGCATAGAAATTTTGTGAAAACAAATCTGGTAACAGCAGCAGGCTGGTTGTGAGCTTTAAATGGAAAAAAGACCTACAGATGACGACTCTCACATTGCAAGGGGTTCGCTGCCTGGAAAAATGCACGCAATATTGTTTAATATAGTTTTAACTAGTAAAATATGAACTGTAATAAATTCTCTTTTCCTCCTTTTCTAATAATCTAAATGAATGAAAACACTGTGGCAGAACTATCATTTTAAAGATTTGCAAGAAAAGGAAAAGTGAAACAACAGGTAATAGTGGATGATATTCTGCTGGTTGAAAACTAATGGGTTTCAGTACCTCTAGAGAACATAGGGGAGAGAGCCTGTAATTAGTTGGTGATTTTTCTATAAAAAAAAAAAATACCCATAAATAAACAAAATAAATTTAATACATTTTGTGCTCCAGGACAAATTATCCATGTGAGTACTCTTCCAATTCAATATTAAGCATAAACACATGCAGAGGCTCAAAATAGCTTTAGTCTTTCAAGTGACAACTTTTTTCATTAAGAAACACTTTTAGATTTCTTGTTTACCTGATTCATATCATACAGTCAACTTCTCATAATAAAGCCATATATACACTGTAGTTGAATTCAACCTTATATACAGAGCTGTTCAAAGCAGACAGCTATTTTTTTTTTTTTGCTCTGTGCTTCTGCAGATGGAATTTTGTAAACATTGAACATGATGTGACAGAGCGGAGCGTCAGGTTTATTTTACAAATACTTGCATCCATAACATACATACCCTGTAGGAATTTCCACCCCTCTTCTGCTACGGCACTGTCCACATACAGAAAAAGTGCATTCACCACAGTCGCTTAAATTCGGGACACTGATTAAGTACCTGCCCAACAATCACCCAGCTGTACAGGCCAGTAAAAAAACCATTATACTAGACCACTGCTCTCAATATCTGGGCCAAGATACAGTCAACTTTTGTGCTGCTCAAACAGCAAGTGTGCTCACCATGCGGTATTTCACAAAGTACGCATTGATAGGACTGCTCCAGTCCCTGCCAGGCCTCCACTCCAAGTCGTACACATCAGGTTTCTGCGTCTGAGGGGGGCTGGTGATAATTGGCGCCTCTGGAGGGGGCAGCTCACTGGTCCTCTCGCTAGGCAGGGCGTGGCCATCTTCAGGCTCCTCCTCCAACAAAAAAGGCTCCTCCCCCTCATCGTTCTGGATGGGGTTGATTGACAGCGTGGTGCCCGTATCAGCTTCCATGGTGGTACCCGGCAGAGCCTCTGTCAGTGAGGAACAGTGAAGAAATCCAGTTGGGTTTGAGAGAAAGACAATTGTGGGATTCTAGCAATTTCCTTTTTTTTCCGGGGGAAGGGAAGGTGAGGGGTAAAGTAAATCCAAATAATCTAATGTTTCAGCGCAGGGAAAAAGACACAGGAATCATTAGCTTAAACAAAATCACAGACAACAAACAACCTAACTTCTTTCCAACTCTACAGACGCTGGAAAGCAAACAGCCTCATGGAAGATGCAGCACACTCAATGTTTCTCCTGTTTTTAAAGGCAGAGGGCAGAGGAAAAAAGCAGAGGATGACTGTCGCTGTAAGATGTGTTTTTGTGTACTCTATGAACACTACTCCAGAAAAGTTAGTGTAAAATCTTCAAATTATGACAGAGCGCCGGCACAGTCCTGTCCAGGTCATTTGTTCAGGACATTGAAGTAGACCACAAGTTCATGAATCGGGACAGTGGAGTCTGCTCCAACTTCCCTAGGAGCCTGACATTCAGGGAACTCAAAACAACATTTAAAAATAATAAAAACCAGGGCTCATACACTGACAAACAAAGTATATCTAAGCATTGTCTGATTTTTTATAATAAATTAGCGCTACAACGGTACACCAGGCAAATTTTGCAGGAAGTGAATTATAACATGGCAACAACCTCAAATGGAATATTTCAGATTTGTTTATGGGATGTCACACATGGTGTTTGAAAACTTTTGGCCGCTATTGTAAGCGCAGGTCTCACAGTGGGTGGTTGGGGGTGCCTGGGGCCAATTCTAGGTCTTTGTTTCCGTCTCATCATCTTTAATTTATTTTGTAAAGTTAGAATGAGTACAGCATGAAGTGACAATATCAAGATAATTTTAGAAATTTCAGCATGTACCATTCCAGTACGAAAACTTCTCTAGATGAGCAAACAGTAACTTAAGGCAACCAAATATTTTCTTCTTAGTAAAGAATATGATAGCATTGCAAGACTGAAACACTTGTTAAGGCAGGCTTTTTTGCAGCAAGAAGATTAAAGCAGTAGGGCTTGCCGTTGGTGTCAGAGCCCGAGGCCCTGTGTTTCTGGAATGTTTTCGGTGCGCGCCCGTTTGGTTTATTTTACAAAACAAACAGCCTTGGAGCTGGTAACATTAAACGAGGCCTCAAGTCAGCTGCCCTGCATTCCACACAACGGCCGTTAAAATACCAGAGGGACACGGACCCCTGCACAACCTCTACCCCCACGCAAGAGAGGCTGTACATCTCCCTCTCCCTACATGCCCTCTTCCTCCCCCTTAACCCTCCCCTCCTATCCTTCTGCCCCCCCCCCCCAACACACACCTAAATCTCTCATTCTCCTCCCCATCAGACCATACTACAATTGAGCCCGAGCATTTAATGTATTTATTTATTTTCTCCCATTAGGAGACAGGTACAGTACTGAGCAAAAGTCTTACGCACCATTCATTTTTTAAAATTTCATCACGCTTTTGATGTTTACTCATTGTTTTGCACATTGGTGTTGCTGAGGATATAAACAGTGCAATGGGCATTTTTTGCTCACTTGGTTTATTTCAGGCGTTAGTGTTATGTAAGCTCACAAGGGGCAGTATTTTTTATGCTTGGGTGCAACATTGGTAAAATTATGACACCTTTTGTAATTTGTGTGGGCAAAAAAAAAACAAAAATTTCCAGCAAAATCCAGCATGATAGTTTGATGTTTCATCATGTCATTTTTTGCAGCTCAGAGCTTTTTTCATGGTGCAGCTCTACTGAACCATCAAGTCTCAGACATCAGATCACTGTACCCAGCATTATATACTGAAGGGTTGGCCAGCTGGCAACTGGGCTTAAGTGTGTTACTCAAAGGAGTAGAAATGCAGCAAATTAAGAGCAAAGCTTTTTTATTTTTATGTCCACAAAAGTATGTGTACAAAGTTTTAGCATTCGAGCTGCTTTCAAATGCTCTCCAGCATGATAAAGTGCAATTTTAAATATCGCCAACAGGCGGCCATGTTCGATGTCGGGTTTTGACGCCTCCAACGAATTTTAATCAGAACATCCATACGTACCTCCCCACCAACTTTCAAATTGATCCCTTCAGTGGTTTGGCAGAAGAGGATCAAAGTTAACTCAGACGCAAATGCTGCCGCGTGATCCCATAAGCTCCTTTTGGTCTGTTGGACCAAGAGAGCTACAAAGTATATTTGAAATTCCAAATTCTACTTTTAACAATAGTTATATAAATAGCTTATTATTAATTACTTGCAGGGAGAGACCCAAGCGAGACAGTCACTCTGCAGAAGAACAGTGGCAAGTTACCCACTCTGCTTGGAATGAGCTAAAAGCCTATCTTGCTATACTACAGCACAACAGGAAGGTGTCCCAGATTTTTTGATGAACCGCAGTCACATAATATATTGTTTTCACTTCTATTTTAACCGTTTACAGCTCTGTATAGAACAAATCTCAGTTATTAGACAACCTTACTTTCATTATTTTTGCAAGCATATTTGCCCTATGAAAAGGCCTTACAAGTGCCTAAGACTTTTGCACAGAACTGTACATCAAGCACTAAAACAATACATGCATTGTCATGTGATTTAGCAAATAGTGCATTAGCGATTAGCTCTGCATTGGAATGGCAGACTGTCATAGGGCGTAAACCCACATCCCACCTAAAGAAAACAGGGATACGCTTCAGAAACCCTGATCAGGAATACAGGGGTCAAACAATGAACAGACGGCTGTTTCAACATTAGCAATGACTTAATCACTGGATTAAAGTGTATTAGGATACCGCTGTTAATGAATAATAAATCAGCATAAATATCAACAAAGTATAACGGTATGGACTATCTTGTCGTACTACAAACAAGCGTAAGTTTAGAGCCGACATACCAACAGTGAGAATGGCCTCGGCTTGCACAGAACCCAGATCGTTGGAGGCTTCACAGATGTACTTCCCAGCATGGGCCAGAGTTACAGCATGAATGTAGAGTGAGCTGCTCCCAGGCCGAGACATGGTCAGATGGGGAGGACTGTCCCCCAGGGCCCTGGCTGCAGCCTGCGGAGGCTGGAGGAGTCGGGCGGGGTGCGTGGCGATGGGGCCACCAGCATTATACCAGCGGATAACTGGCAGAGGCTGGCCGCTAGCATTACAGGACAGCAATACATCGTCACCCTCCTGAAAAGTACTGCTTAAAGGTGGGGACAGGATGACTGGTTTGGAGCTCGACCCTGACGGACCAAAATATATGAACAGAGGGAGATACACATTATTCAGTCTAATCAGTCTAATCTACTGGAGTACATTAGATGAATATTAGTCACATCTACTGTAGAACACAAGTGAACCACGCAGTTTCTGGCTTCAATATTGGTTACTTGCTGAATTTTATATTAGATTCAAAACAGACCAGCCACTTTAAAGCATGAGGCAATGCAAGTCAAGCAATGAATTTTGGCATATGTTGAAACTCCCGCTGTATATTTATCCTGTTTTATTTTTTTTCATAATTTTATCATTAGGAAGACATTTCATCTAAAGCAACTCCCAACAAACATATTAAACATGTTATGCACACACCGGTACAATGCAATTTCAAGAATACACAGGTTGAATATGGCACTGTGAGTATATTTAGCCGGTTTTAAATACAAGGGCATGTCAGTGCTTTCCAACTGAATGGAAAAGAAGCCTGTAAACACTGGAGAAAAACAGCTTGTTCTTTCCAGAATCTTCCATGATAAAAAGCCAGTTGACCGATTCCTTTATTTAATCACTTGCCAGATAAGGAAGGCAGTTTGAGGATTAGCAGCACAGATGGAGCTGCTGTGTTAGTAAATCAAAGGGGGGGTGAGCGGTGGTGCTGGATCTGATGTTGACAGCTGGGTGGTCTGTCTTCCAGCATAACCTAGCAGATCCCGCGTCTTGCATTCCGCCAACCAATTGCTTCTCCAGGACTGAACGCACCCAACTAGCCCTTGTGGTCAGAGCAATCCTCCCTCACCCCCCTCCCCCAATCCCCCCACACACCCCTCCATGGCATTGAAAACAGGAATTCATTCCTGTGCTGGTCAACATAGACTCATCTACACACAGCACTTTAATCCTTTACAGTGCTTACTAAACTGCTTAATTGCCTGTACCGAACAGCCTTTCTGTGATACGCTATGTTACAATGCCGGGGTTGGATGCAAGCGCTTTTCTAGGCAAACAAACACACTGGATTCAGCTAATTGACTAATCAGCTAATCATGGAATTCAATCAATACCTCCTTTTTCTGAATTTATTGCATTTGCGCTTGATGAGAACTTGGAGCTTCAACTAAGAAAGCTCTGTGGACCTGGAGGTAGATAATCTCAAGGCTACAGTACTTTCAAGTAAAAGGGATTGCATTCATTGGCAGTTCCAGGTACCCCTTCCGCATTGGCTTTGAACCGTTGAGACTGCCTACCTGACTGCACGGTGAGTGCACCAACTGACTGAGCCCGGCCAATCCCGTTGTCCAGCAGGCACTGGTACATGCCTTGATCTTGCATTGTCACGGCAGCAACACGAAGGGAGGAGCCAATGATCTGATGGCGGTTTGATTGGCTGATTGGGTTGGCGTTGAAGAGCCATGTGATGTTGGGGGCGGGGTTTCCCTTCGCAGCACAGATGAAGCGGACAGACGAACCAGAGATGACCGACTGATCCGACAGCCCACGCAGCACAGAGGGAGGCTCTAGAGAAGAAAATAATATCTACTGAACATACATTTACTACATATAAACCGCCATAAATGGATGATAATACGCATAAACAGCAACATTAACCAAAATCTAAATCCTGCTTAAAGTGCTAATTCATTGTATTTTCTTGAATCAAAAAATATCTGGTTTGACCAAACAGTTCATGAACACTATCTCGCCAATTTAATTTCTCAAATTTGGTGCTTTTTCTCAAAAATGAGCCTTTTTTTGAGGTCAAGGCAGAGATTTCCAAAAACAAATTAGGTATTCCAAATGCGGAAGTCATGCTGAAAACACAAGTAAAATAAGATGTTGTCAAAGAACATTATTTCCATAAATTGATGAAACAAGTACTGTATTTTTCACATCAAAAAGGCAAAAAGGAATAACGTGACAATCAGCCTGTAGGCATGGTGCACCAAAACTCATTACTGAGAGTTTTACTGGACCGTGACGAGGAAAGGTGCCCAAAAATAGGTATCCTGCATACATGATGAGAACATGAGACCTTCAGAGTCTATTAACTCTGATTCCACAGTGCACACTCCACAAACATGGCCCATGCAGGTCAAATGAGGCCCTGTTATGGAGCTAAAATGCCGCCATGATGCGAAACTGAAAGAAAAACTTTGAAAATTTGAAACCCCGTGTTTGAGAGTGTGCAGAAGTTTTGAAACTTTGGAAGTTTTGAAGGTGCATATAGTGTTTTGATAGGCTGAAAAAAAATGTAAAATCTCTGAAAACATTATTTTGTATTTGAATTTTCATTCCAAAATTTTACTTTTTCTTCTTCACAACTACAGCACTGTTTTTCCAGTGTTTCAACAACACATTTTCAGTGTTTCAAATTTGGCACTGTTCTCCCACAGTAAAATTTTGTTATCCAGTTTTGAAACCTTGTAAATGGAGATCTGAAAACTGGTGTGAATATATTTAGAAAAAAAGTGTTGAAATGTTGAAACGTGAGTTTCGAAAGAGCGAATCTCTGTTTTGAAACATCTGAAGGTGTATATAGTGTTTTGGCAGCCTGGAAAAAAATTCAGATCTCAGAAAACATTATTCTGTATTTGAATTTTCATTCCAAATCTACAACTTTTCTTTTTTTCTTTATCTTCTTCACAAAAGTCTGCGAGTGTTTCATTGTAATTTCTGTTTGACATTGTGTAGATGCATCGGATAGCAGCTGGTGTTGTGTCCGATTTGGTTGGCTGATCCAGGGTTGTGTCCAATCGAGTTCCCTTGTCAAATCATGTTTCCGCGAACAACGCAATGCAATGACATCCCTGAATAGTGAGGAGACCGAATGTACACTTTACTCTGAATTTGACAGCAGAACAGATAGTTAAAGCATGGGGTCATTTTGTGATCACTGCCGCGCAGAGGAGCTTAATATTACAAAAAGGACAAAATCGCAGGAGATGGCGAAGTATAAAAATTCATCACTTTATGAGGTGTCATCTGTGTTTACTTTCATGAGAGTGAGCTGATTCATCAATGCCCGTTATGTTATTTCTTTCATGAATTTCTTCAAGCATCAACAGCATCATAAAATGCTCATTCATTTGTCATTTGTCAAAAGGGTAACACAGTTTGACAGGGAGGCAGAATCAGACACAACACCAGGCTCCATGAAAGCCGCTTGTTTCCTCTTCACAAAATCAACCCATACCTTTCGAAATGTGGGTTTTTTTTTAATTTATGGACCATGATGCCTCTGCTTGAATTGGCCTTACTGTTGCAGCTGTAAACAAGGCAGATATTTGACAGTTTTTCTGAGGGAATAATCACTAATGCCACTGAAGATGCTCTGCTGCTGACTTTGTTCCTCCTGCAACGTCATTGCCGAAGATTGCCGAAGATAAATTCTCTCCGAGATGATCGTGAATTACAGTGATTAAAATTTGCAATGTCTGATTAGAATTAGAAATTACCAATACACAAAGGATGTATTTATATTAAAGACTCAGTGGTCTAAATCTTACTTTTGGATGAACAAGCACCTTAAGAACATGCATAATATTAACCAGACCTAAAGAACCAAAATCTCAATCATGTTCAAGAACATGTATAACATTAAGCAGAACTATAGACCCTAAAAATAAATGTTTAAGAACATGCGTAACATTAACCAGAACTACCAATCCTAAATCTAAATCAAGTTTTAGAACATGAAGTATTGTCCAAATATTTCACCAATAACACAAAATTATTGCTTTTTGTTTCTTACTCTAGTTAATTTAATCCAAGAACAATGAAAATAGGGTTAGATTGGAGACTGTCAGCTTTCATTTGTGGATATTTACGGCTAGGGCCTGCAGTTAACTTTTTCAGCCACCAGCCACTGTGGCAGGTGGATTTTAAAATCCACCTGCCACACATGCCAATTTTCTTTTCTTTTTTGTTTTTTTAATCTAAAAATACAAGTGAAAGACACAGGAAATGCCAGAACATAGTTCTGAAACTGGATAAGAACACACATTAAAGCGTTGTCAAGTTATAAACCAAATTAATCTCACTACTGAGCATTTTAAAATCGTTCATCAATTCATTCATTGGCTTCCGAACAAATAATACAATGTCACTACATCACTGTGAAGAAGAGTGATCGAGGTCCGTGAAGGGCTTCTAGGAGGGTTCTCAGCAAAATAAGGACTGCTACAGTTTCATTTCAATTTCACCTTTTAATTTAAATCAAAACAAGAGTTTGTCACTTAAGTGACTATATCCCCCGCCGTTAGGTCACCAAAACCAACTGGTGTCTGCGCATTCCAGTAGGAAGGTTGGTACCAAAAAGAATTGAAATAGGTTGACTCCTATTGAGATATCGCGCTGACAATGTTCGGGACGGACGGACGGAGCTGAATACTATATCCCCCGCTTCGCGCTAAATGCGCGGCGGGGGATAACAAATATTTATGGTACAAAAACGTAGAGTGATTAATTTTATTACATCAGTGTTCAAATATATCGAACAATTGATATTCTCCTCCCAATTCATACTTAATTACTTAATGGTATGTTGTATTATTAGCAAACGTCACAATGGTACACATTGTCACATGGTAATTTATTAGCTAGGTATAGCTCGCAAGTTATATTATATAAAATGGAAATTTATTTTAGGCAGTATTACCCTCTCTTCCACTCAACTTTCTTTTTTTTCTTATTTTTGTGTTTGTTCTTTGATGACGGCATTTTCAGCGATGTCAGTTTCATTGAAGGATACTTTCCATAATAAAAATGGAAAATATGCAGCCAATGAACTCAATTTCAATAAAAAAAATTCAAAAAAAAAATTCAATCATCTAATGTAGGTCCCTTTATATTCACGCGATTATTCATATAATTAACGTTTTTCAATTTTAAGAATGTTACTTCCTATGATTGAGATTTATTTCTCTTTGCTTGCATTTATTATTCTAAAACATCAATAAGGATGATCTACTTGCTGCATGTTAAATCGCTTGCATGTACTCTTGTTTCTCGAGTACATTATGTGTGTATTATCCTTTATTGATTGCCGCAGCAATCATATCACCAAGCAGTTTAAACGGAGCCCCATTGCTCGTGAACTTGGGTGCAATTGAAAATTCCAGTATTTCCACCCCTGATCATCACGTACTTGAATTTCAACTATTGCTTAAATTTCTTTCATTTGCCACAGCCTTAATACAAACCATCTTAGCGCGCCCACGAAACCCACTCTGATTGAGTAGCCTGGACATTTAAACCAAGTGAGAGGATATATAGCTATATTAGCAAGCCAGTTCGCAATCCTGTGTATTAGGCATCTCAATGTGTGGCAAATAGAGCTTTTTATTGGGCTGGATCATGTAAGATTTAAGATTATCCGTTTCTTTCATTTTCCCCACTGGTTGGTCGGGACAATTTTGCTTTGTCTGAAAGTTGATTGGAAGTGACAATGAGAATTGAGAAATGAGAACAAACAATGACTTGTGAATTGCGCTATGCTCATTAGCTACCCGCCAACATGGCCGGTAGAGTGTCAGTTTCACCCACTAATTGCAAAATTTACCCTCATCTGGCATGTGGTCGAGTGTTAATTTCAGGCCCTGTTTATGGCAATATTGCACGACTCAAGTAGGAATCGCTATCCTTTTCATATGATATTGCTATCCACAAACTTACAGAGTCATGGGATATACTTTCAACAGAAGGATTTATTCACTCTCAACATTTAATAAGTGACCTACCGAGCACATTTACAGTGTAGTTGCCACTGACCAAGCCACCCTTCTCTGTCCTGACCAGGCACTGATAGTCCCCAGCATCGCTCGGCTTCACAGATGACAGTACAAGGTTGTTGTGCACCAGAGCATGGCGGGATCCCAGTACCACGTCCTGTCCATCTTTTACCCAGCGGGCAATGGGGTGGGGATGTCCTGCCAGAACGCACTCCAAGGTTAAGGACTCAGACCGTACCACATCGAGGTGCTGTGGTGTTATGGGAAACACAATACGTGCCTGGGAAGGTCCATCTGAACCTGCAGGTAGGGGGGTGAAAGCTTAATATAGATTATTGTGACTACATTGAAACTTCGTTTCAGTATTCGCTATGTTCCCTAATTTTTGAATTATGCTTAAAAACGGCAGCTTCCAGTAGATTCCTCCTGGTTTCCATGGCTACATTACCGTACCTATATGAATTTTGAGACAATAATAGTAAGAGTGCCACAGAGAGTCCAATGTTAAACACTGATAGTTAAAGAGCTAATGGGGTTCGCTGTATTAAAGACAGACATGAGGACATAGAACTGAATAAACTTTTCTGCCTTTTTACAATGTATTAACACCACCACAGGGAATTCAAAGGCACCTGTAATAACTGCCAAATTCCAAAGCAGTCAAAACTACTTTGGATGGTGATAAATAAAACAGTCAAAAAGTAATGCCTGAGTTAAACATTACCTCAACTAAATGGCCAATTAGGTAAATTGCAGCAGGGGAAAATGTGGACAAGCCTTCAAACTGACACACCCAGTATTGGGCTGCATTAAGTTTGCGTCACACCTAAAGGCATACTGACTCACGTTTTACTATTAATCTGGTGCCGTGGCTCTCCACCCTGGCCTCTCTTGTGGTGGGGTTGTGCGCGCCACACTTGTATGTCCCCTGGTGTCGTGGAGACACAGATACTATCTGAAGGTTCCCAGAGGGAAGGATTAAATATTCATCTGAGGAAAAAAAATGGGGGGAAAATGAGAACCATAGAAGGAAAAAGGACAAAATAACCTACATTCTGATTGAAATAAATGTTGTGTTTACTTGATTGTTTGATGAATTGTAAACAAAAAAACCACAAAAGATCCCCATCTATATCAGAAGATCATCATCATACAAATAACTTCCTTATCTGGAAGCTAAAACACTTAAAACTATAATAGAAGGTTCTGGGAAGAACTATAAATGGCTGCTGCAGGAAGACGAGGCAAAAAGCTATTTTTTCCTAAGAGTGAATAGCACCAGTGACCCACAACTACGACTGAAACCAAGAGAAAGACATTGCTTAACTGGCAACGGTGAAAAAATCAATACAGCTGATAAGATAAGCATACCTGCAGACTGGTCCAGCCACTCCCCGCGAACCCGAACGCGAGGCACAGCAGGGGGGTCGCTGTGAGGCAGACGGCACTCTATCAGCACTGTTTCCCCTTCTTCTATGGCTAGAGAGCGTTTTCGGGATTCGCCAAACTCCGATATACCTGCAAGTAGTGGGACATGCCAAACTGAACAAGGAAACTCACAATTATAGATGACCAACTACCAGCAACAAGCATTATACTAGCTAAATAAATCTTTGCCATATACGGTCTCAGTAAACCCAGCTTCAGGCACAAGACCTTGACAAGACACACTGCAAAAAAAGATAAGATAAAAAATAGTAAAAATAGTAACTTGTTTTAAGTTTTTTTTAAAAAACAAGTTACAATTTGACTTGACAAGTGAAATTTACTGACCCATTGGCAACCTAGTAAAAATGACCTCAAAGCAAGAATTTTTTTGTCATCTTACTCAAAAAAATGGTGATAGAAATACATGTTTTAAGTCGTAAAATAAGTAAATTCATCTAACCTAGTGTTTTTATCTTATCATTTTTTGCAGTGCAGCCCTCTGGATTTACAGTCAAATGCGTAGCTATTCCACATATTCTTCCAAATGTGCTTTGTTAATCACCAATGGGGGATAACAGCCTCTTCTGTAATTACCTGAATGGTGACACACAATAGAAAGAACTAAAACTCCAACATGGTTCACAAAGTAAGGATGCAAAAGCGTAAATTAACCGGATTTTGAGCTTTTCCATATCCAATACAGTAAAGTACAGAGCCAAAACAACAAAAATTTTGACACTTTCCAAATGCCTAAGAATTATCCTGAATGTCTTCTAATCAATTATGAGCCTGTAAGCAGAGGCGTAGCCAGCGGGGGGGGCAAAGACACGTCCCTTTATGAATGTAATTAGTAGTTATCAATCAATTTCCTTTATTGACGCATTTTCCAATGAACGTAACTGGCAACCGAAGACACGGTTTCTCTCCATATGTGATCTAACAGCGATTAAATTATGGGCTAAATTCAGTACTATTGGCGAACAAGAACAGAGAATTGGGTTGCACAAAACAATTATTACTCCTGACCCGTTCTCAGTCTTTTTCATAATTAACAAAAGGTTCATTCCGAGAGCTCTCCACACTTAACAGGTGCTGCTTGTTCTCCACGATTAGGCAAGACAACAATCATTGACGTCGTACCTTATTGGGGGAACACGCAGCACCGGTTAACTATGGAGTGCTCTCGGCCCAATTCTCTGTTCTTGTTCCGCAACAGTAGTGAATTTAGCCTCATCTTGGAAAGGCAGGCTTTCCAGTTGGAGGTCATGATTAAAGTTGAAGTCATTGTTGGCCAAGACGAAAATGTTGACTAAAGTGACATTTTAGCAGAAATCAATGTCGCAGTAACTTCTTTTACAATATAAAGACAATACTACCTTCAATGTTTTTGCTAACAAAAAAACTATAGCTGGGCAAACCTGTATTGCAATAAACCAATGGTTGCACTATTGGAAGAGACACAGGCTTAGGAAAGTGACCAGCCAGGCCCCCCCGGCACAGTACACTCAGACCCACAGGAAGCTCAGCAGCTCATTAAAGGCCCGGTCTGAAAGGTGTCTGGCACATTGCCCGAGAAAAATCCTACCACTTCCTCATAACTTTAACACCCCCCTCCCTCAAAGCACACTTGTGGCTTTGTGTCACAGGTTGAAAAGAGAGATATCCACTTATATCAAGGCAACTTCCCATCGCTCCTCCATTTGTTTGAGTGGACTGAATGAGTTTGTTAGAACATGGGTTTGTTGCTTGATAATCTCCATCAAAAACTTTTAAGCTGAAAAAATCAGCAAAATGACCAAAATATGAGCAAAATTCCAGTTTCCTTTTGGATTTATAGGCAGCGTGTGAGGGATTTCATAGGCGTTGAAATGATTTAAGGCATTTCGGTTATTTAACCACATTCTGGAAAGCAGCCATGTTGTAAGGAATTCATTCAGAGCTTTCTCAGTCAATCAATTCACTTCATTTATTTCCAGCACAGATTGAAACAGAACTCATCCCAACCCTACACTGAGTGCTGTGAACATTTGTACTTATCAGGCACCCAAAGAAACCATGTATTGATGGTGAGGATTAAGGAGTATTAGGTTGAGCCTGTAGTGTGAGTACAAGCGTGCCTGGATACAGAGGGGAGGAAGGGGGATAGACCAAACAAGAGAAGGAGGCGGAAAGAAATGAAGTGACTGTATGAGACAGACAGGGAGGGACAGAGAGAGAGAGAAATAGAGTGAGATAGAGTGAGAGAGACAAAGAGACAGAGACAGGAAAACAGTCACAGAGCCAGAGAGACAAGAGAGACAGTGAATATGAAATAGGAAGAGGACAGAGCCAGTGGGAAAATAGAACAAAGAGAGGCAGTGACAGAGACTGAGAGAGAGAGACGAATGAGAGGCACAGAGCAAGAGAAGCAGAGAAAATTAAGGAGGCAGCGAGAGACGAACACAGACAGAGAGAGCGCAGATGAGAGAGGAAGAGAAACGGAATAAGAGACAGACACGCAGCGACTGTGACAGTGAAAGCAACAGAGAGCTAGAAAAAGGGAAGGTGAGAGAGTGAGAGACAAATATGGAAAGACAAAAACAGAGAGAGAGAGAGTGGGACAGCAACAGATAGAGGCAAAGCCACAGAGAGACAGAGAGATGGATACGTAGAGAGGGACTCATTACTGGCGATGGTGACCCGCGCCACACTGCTGACGATGGCCCCGGTCTCTGACTGGGCGACGCACTGGTACGCCCCCGCCTGCTCCGGCTGCAGAGAGGGGATGGTGAGGGAGCCGGACCTCAGCGTCACTCCAGCCTGGGCGCCCGGCTCCAGGGGCCGTCCCATGAACCTCCAGGATAACTGCGCTGAAGGGGGACGCGCCGAGCAGCGCAGGTGAACCGCGGCCCCCTGCCGCTGCGCCGTGGAGAGGGGCTCCGAGCGGAAGGACAGGGGTACGGCTGGGCAAGACAGAAATACTCACACCGTCATTTCCATCTCACACACATTATGCCATCCTGTCTCCACATGCACACATGCTCTTCCAAAGACCCATCAATTAGCTTTTTTGCAGGACATGAATCTCTGGTTTTACTCTGGGAAAAAATGTCCATCTTGACCTGAGTTTCTGTCAGTGTGGGACATATGGCTGTACCTTGGAGTTGCCACGATACAGACCAATCAAAACTCAAGTATCTTCCCTGGTTCCAGAATATTGCCATATTCATGCTTATGCTTTTTTTGCAAAGTATATGATGATAGATCCCTTAAAATCTTATTTTTTCAGTCTGAAGGCTTGTTTCTAGTTCCTGCGTGCTTCATCACTGAGTTTTTTTGCTCATTGTAAAATCTCTAAATGCTGCAAATGATCTCACCTATGCAGTAATTTAGTCAAGTTTAGCATAAAATAATTTTTTTCACTTAAAGTCTTAAATAAGAACAAAATCCTCTTTGAGCATGACTTATTGTTTGCTTTCTGCAATGCATTATGTTGTCTCTAAAGATTGAAAATGCGTAAACCTTCCAGTGTGGTCTCAGGAGGACAAACATACACCAATCAGCCTTTAATTTTTACCACCTGCCTACTATTGTGTAGGTCACCATTTTGCCACCCAAACAGCCCTAAACTGTTGAGGCATGGACTCCTCTAGATCTCTGAAGGTGCCCTGTAGTATCTGGCACCAAGACTTTAGCAGCAGATCCTTTAAGTCCTGCTAGTTGTATGGTGGGTCCTCCATGGATCGGACTTGTTCATCCAGCACATCCCATAGATGCTCCATTTCACTGAGAACTGAGATCTGGGGAACTTGCAGGCCAAGTCAACACCCTGAACTCATTGATTTGCTTCTCATACCATTCCTTAACCATTTATGCAGTGTGGTAGGGCACACTATCCTGCTGAAAGAGGCCACTGCCATTAGGGAATACCATTTCCATGTAGGGGTGAACTTGGTCTGCAACAAAGTTTAGACAGGTGGTACATATCAAAGTAACATCCACATGAATAGCAGGACCCAAGGTTTCCCAGCAGATCATCGCTGAAAATTATCACATCGCTCCGCTGGCTTGCTTTCTTCCCATAGTGCATCCTGGTGCCAAGTCTTCCCCAGGTAAATGACAAATATGCACCCGGACATCCGTATTATGCAAAAGAAAATGTGATTCATCAGACCAGGCCACCTTCTTCCATTGCACCATGGCCCAGTTCATTGTAGGCACTTTCGGCAGTGGATGGGGGTCAGCATGGGCATCCCGACTGGTCTGCAGCTATGCAGCCTCATACCGAACCAACTACGATGCACTGTGTGTTCTGAGACCTTTCTATCAGAACCAACATTAACTTTTTCAGCTATTTGAGCTACAACAGCTCTTCTGTTGGATCGAACCACAGCCTTAGGCGCCAATGTACCTGTCGACAGTTCACTGGTTTTCCTTCCTTTGACCATTTTAGGTGGATATTGCCTTGTGGTCCACAATCTTATCCAGAAAGGGCCAGTATGGGTGCTGGCTTTCATTAAAACTAAGCAGTTACACACCGAATTCAACCAATCAATGTCTTCAGCAAAGAAATAAATTCAAACTGATCATGCATCTCTTAATATTTCCTCTCGATAAGTAAAATTTGCTATATTTTGCTGCACATAAATGCATCTAACTTGAGCTAAAATGCATTAGCAACATTTAATTTTACCGTTTCATATCAGGAAATGCTTTGGCTATTTCAGAATTTTATAGAAAAAACTTTGAACATATTTGATATCTGGTCTCAAATAACTTAGGCAGAGCAGCCATGTTTGGTTTAGTAAACTGGGTGTGAAAGGGTTTTAATCACATTCATACACCTCAAACCAGGCCAGGTCCAACCCACTGTTAACCCAACTCCACTTACCTAAGCAGCAGACAAGCACAGCCTGGCAGAGGTAAAACACGCAGGACAGGAGCCTCAAACGGACATCCATGGTGCACCTTCACCCCTGTAGTCTGCCTGGCACACCCCCTCCGCCCACACACACCTGCAATATGCAAAAAGGCCAGCTGAGTACACAGCACACAAAACCCCAAAACACTGAAACCAACCAAAACACCTCACATTCACATAAAACACTCCAGTCACCTTCAACCCACCACTGACACTAACGCCCCAAAAACCTTGAATCCAGCGCTTACACAAACGAACTCTTCAACCCAGCACTGACCAAACCACCTCAGAAACCTTCCACCCATTACTTCCACAAACACCCCAACAACCTTCAACCAAGAATTGACACAAATACACCCAAAAAACCAAAATAGCACTTCCACAAACACCCAAAAATCCTTCAATACAGCATTAACACGAACACCCCAAATACCTTCAACCCAGCACTGACCAAATCACCTCAAAAAACTTCAAACCATTACATACACAAACACCCCAAAAACCTTTAACCCAGAATTGACACAAATACCCCTGAAAAACCAAAATAGCGCTTACATAAACACCCCAAAAGCCTTCAACACAGCATTAACACAAACACCCCAAATACCTTCAACCCAGCACTTACACAATACTCAGAAACTGTCAACCCAGCATTGACATAACCACCTCAAAAACCTTCAACCCAGCCCTTTCACAAATACCCAGAAACCTTCAACCCAGCACTGACACAACCACTTTAAAAACCTTTAACCCAAATACATTTTAACCCAGCATTTCCACAAACACCCCAAAAACCTTCAACCCAGCACTTACAAAAACACCGCAAAAACCTATAAATCAACACTCATAAAGATCCCAGAGAGCTATTAAAACCTTCCCAGAAATACCCCCAAACACTCCAAACCAGCATTCATGCAAACATCCTCCTTGTAATCTTGTTGCCATGTATGCATTCTTGTTTGCCACTTACTACAACATGTCTCCATTCCAGTGTTGACTCAAACACCCCACAGCACCCTACCATCAGCATGCGCACAAAGCTCCTCAAAACACTTCAACACGGGGCCCACACAAACACAATCAAAGACAGGGAAAGTGATCAAGGGGAGGGCAGGCAAACACACTTCGCAGGGAGTTAACTGGATCCAGGGCATTGTTTATTTTCTGAGGTCCGTTGGACATACTAAGAATTTTAAACTCAGCCTTGTAAAGGCCCACAATTTCTGCTCATACAGCAAGTCAAAACACACATATCCTTCACAAAAGTGTCGTTTAGAGGGCAAGCACCATGCCTAAGTCTTCTGAGCTGCCACAGAGCCTACAAGCCCATTTAGACTAAAACTTTGCACCATCATGAGAACATAGGTCCAAATTTACATTGCACACGCTCCAATCAAAATCTATATTTTTTTTGAGTTTTGAGAAAAACACAGAAATTTCTAGTACGAAGATATACAAGCGAAATACTTAAATCCATTATTATCTCAGAGCATTATTGCAACTTTCTTTCTGTAAGTACCACCATCCCATTTTTCATTGTTCTTTTGGAAACAGCTTCTTGTCAGCAATGTGACATTCACCTTAAACCAGCTTACGAAGCAAGTATCACCATTCAATCAGAAAAATTCAAGCATACCCCATACAGAACTGACACAAGTCATGCAAAAATAAAACCTTTAGATTTTTTTCAATGAAGCATTTCAAAAAGTATGTCTATTTTACGGCTTTATGAACAACTTCATTGCAAGAAAAAACAAATATCCATAGGAGAGTTTTTCCCATTATTTTGCAATGCTGTCAACCTCCATCACATCAGCACTGGAATATTCAGGGAAGAACATTCTGTTGAAATGCATGCAACCTAAGGCCTAAAGAGTATTAGGGCAGCCCTTCCCTCCTACTGTCCACTCTTGTGAAAACAAAGGGCTGATTTCCCATCACAAAGTGGATGTCCCTCCTTGATTCTGCCCTCACTTTCATCCATCCCATCACCTACTATCCCCTTTGCCCTCCCAGCAGGGAGATCCCGGGGAGCGGGTCGCTGCTCTCAGTATCACTCATGTCACCGTATACAGGCTCCCTGTGGGCCTGCAGGGTCACTGTAGCCTGGGGCTTGGCCACAGAGTCATACAGGAATATAAGAGGTGACCAGAGGGAGGCTCAAAAAAAAGCTCCGGAATGGTCCGTAATTAGAAACATTCCTCCTTCCTTTTGAAATGGTCTCCACCATCCTCCTCTGAGTGTATACGTGTGCGCACACATGCTTGAGGAAACACACACACACACACACACACACCTGCACCACCCCTTTTTCTTCAACCAATTTCTTGGTTTTGCTTTGATCAAAAGTTCCTTGTTTCAAACTGATTTTTGAATTATGGAAGATGGATATTGGCCATCCAGCTAGAATATTTATACAAGGTATACCAAAAATGTGCAATTCATTTTACAGTTAAATTAAATCATCACTGCCAGAAATCAACGTGAAAGCTTGGCTCTTTGTTTCAAATAAAAATGCTACACCAGCACTTACTTGCTGAACAGACTCCTGGTACTTTTCATCAAAACCATCACTAGAGACATCAAAAAGTAGCATGCACATAGCACGTAAACTGCTAGGCTTACACGAGTCAGAAGAAGAGTCTTTACGTACAGCTTCAAACGAAAACCAACACAGACCAGTAGGGATAACTGGGGGGGGGTGAAAGATCACGATCTGAGCTTGCACTCCCAGGGGAACTCGAAAACCAGCACATCGTTGCACAGCAACAGCTAACAATTCAACTCCGCAACACACAAAGCCCAAACCTACACTAGCCAGCAACGCTCACCATAGGCACCACTCAAATCCATCAGTGTTCAGAGGATACAGTGCATAGATCCATAAGTGCTTTCCAAAAACCTACACTTTTCAACCTATGCAAAAGGTCACATGAAACCATAGACCATTTTCTTCTGAAAAGTGCAAACTGATGCATACTTCTCCTCCCCTATCCCCATGCAGCATGGGAGAACCATGACTAATATGGGATATGTGGGCAGCCCTGAGACTCCTCTGGTTGCCATTTGACTGGATGGACTTGTCAAGTGAAACTCGAAGCAGGGGGCTCTCCCACATCCCCCTCCCCCAGCCACCTCTATCACACCCCAGGGAAAGCAATGAAGGATGACGGAAGAGTAAACGCAGGAAATAATAAACTTTCTTAGCTCCCCACTAACCAAACCTCCCCCCAACTGCATCACCTGGTGTTCAAGGGTCAACACTGAGCAGAGAGAGCATGCAGGACAGCGCTGTCCTAGGGCAGCCAGACTTTAAGAGGAGATGTGTGTGCGTACAGGGGGTCGCTGGGCCTCAGTTTGCTGCATGAAAACCTGAGAGGTCAACATTAGGGCAGGGCTATTCATTACTATTATATTGATATTGTGATACAAGATGTCATCTGGGATTTTGATATCATGATACGGCATAAGTGCAGTCTTATCTGGCTTTAAAGCCTGTATTATTACAAAGGGACACAGCTTTCTGCAGTTATTAGATTGTTCTAGCAGTTGTCTGTGCCTGACTGGCCATCATATCCACATTATTAAAGACTGTTTATTATAAATCTCATTGAGTAAATATTTTTTGAAAGCACCAATACAACTTTCGGAGTATCACCGCAATATCGATATCTTCGTTCAAAAATGTTGTGATATTTGACGTTGTCCATATCACTCAGTTCTACCCTTATAAGCAGGTATGAAGGTTCTCGAAGGGAAACTAGTGAGGCGGTGAGCAGGTGGGACATGAGGATGTTGTAAAATATTTCCCGAATTATTATCGCATGAATTATCGTATCCAGGCCACAAGAATGCAACTGCCCTTCTCCACATGTGTACTGCGGTCAGCACCTCTCTGACTCCGGAGTGTTCCATCTCTCTCAAAATAATTCCACCATTCTGAGTGCAAAATACGTAATGTCAAACACCTGCAAACAATAAATTATAACACTATGGGCTGGTTTCACAGACATGGATTAAGCTTAGTCCCGGACTTAACTGAGTATTGTTTGGAGAATCTCCATTGAAAATTGAATTTAGCCTGAGAGTAAGATTAATCTATGTTTGTGAAACTGGCCCTATGTGAGATATAAAAGGACAGTGAAGGTACATTTTTGCTCTTCGAGGAAAATACAGTTGCAATCAAAATTATTCAACCTTTTTTTTCATATTAGATTTACTGGCAAAATTTACCAACTTTCAGCTGTTTGCAATGAAAAAAATCAAACAAGAACCATTTAAATAGCTCAACGCAACAAATATTACAATTGGCTTCTCCAAATTCAACACAAACTGCCACTTTTAATGACTACAGCAGGCTAAAATCATTCAATCCCTTTATGACAAGCATCTTTAATACTGAGTAGAGCACCCTTTTGCCGATATGACCTGCTGGAAATGTGATGCATAGGCAGACGCCAGCTTTTGGCAGCATTCCCAAGGAATCTTAGCTCAGTCCTCATGGACAGTGGCCACCAGTTCACTAATATTCTAGGGTTTGCATACTGCAATTGTCTTCTTCAAATCTCAGCAGAGATTTTTTTATCGAGTTGCAGTGAGGCGACAGTGATGGATGCTCTAGAATCTTCTCAAACTTATTCTGAAACCAAGCCTTGGTGGATGTTGAGGTATGCTTAGGATCATTGTCCTGTTGGAAGGTCCAATGATGCCCAAGCGTCAGCTTCCCTACAGATGGCATGACATTTTCTCCTTGGATATCCTGGTACTTGACTGAATCCATCTGGCCCTCAACACTTTGCAGGTTTCCAGTGCCAGAGGAAGCAAACCAGCTCTAGAGCATCAAAAAGCCCCCACAATTCTTCACTCTAGGCAGGATGTACTTTTCAGCATATGCTTCTTTATTCCTCCTGCAGACATACCACTGATTCATACGCCTGAAATATTCCAGTTTTGTTTCATCACTCCACAGAACGGTGTCCCATAACTTCTCTGGCTTATTTACGTGGTTTTGAGGATAGAGGTTTGTGCTATTGAGTCAGTTGTGGTGTGTGTCTTTGAGTTCAGGCATGGAGACCTTCAACGTTTAATATGCACCCTACTGTGCAAACTGAAACCTCAGTGCCTCCTGCCTTCAAGTCTTGCTGCGGGTCTCCTGCAGACACTCGAGGGTTTTTGAACTCCTGCCTCCTCAAGGATCTGGTGGCAGCCATTGATAGCTTCTTCTTTTGGCCACATCCTGGTACTGTAGGCACTCTCCCTTGAACTCTGAAATCTGAACAGCCTTTTTTTATTTTGTTCAGGGCTCCAGGTTGGTGCCCCAGTGTGTGCTCCGGAGGAGGGTGCCCCAGTGTGTGGTCCAGTGGCGGTTGCCGCAGGGTGCAATCTGGAGGAAGGTGCCCCAGTGTACGATCTGGAGGAGGGCGCCCCAGTGTGCGATCTGGAGGAGGGCGCCCCAGTGTGCGATCTGGAGGAGGGCGCCCCAGTGTGCGATCTGGAGGAGGGCGCCCCAGTGTGCGATCTGGAGGAGGGCGCCCCAGTGTGCGATCTGGAGGAGGGCGCCCCAGTGTGCGATCTGGAGGAGGGCGCCCCAGTGTGCTATCTGGAGGAGGGCGCCCCAGTGTGTTCCGGACGAGGGGGCTCTTGGCTCGCCAGGTGGCGTGCCTTGGGGGGAGGGTCCTGTCATGGTGTTGGCCTGCAGGCCCTTCCCCCTGTTGCATTCTTTGCCTCCACCTTAACAGGCAACAGGTGTGGCTCGTTAAGGTGGAGGTGAAGTTCTGTTATTTAAGGGCTGGCTGCACCTCATTTTGGTGCAGCAGTATTCTGTGTTCTGGAGCCCTGTCTGTTTCTTGTGTGCTACTGCTTCCCTCTGGGAATGTTTTTACTATTTAAAGATTTTATATTTTTACTCAGCCTGTGCGTTTGCGTCCCTAGTTCTCCCTTTGGGTACATGGTCCCTGTGCCCACTGGTTTCTTATCTTCAGCCGGCGGGGGCAAATCCATGACATCCTCCCCAGTATAAAGACAACATTCACTCTCCTAAATACCTCCTATACAACAGTATACTCACAACAGGTCATTCCATGTCAAATCATCAAATGGGCCTCACCACCACCTTCTCAAATTTGCTAATTTTTTGTATGCAGCTGTATAAATATATATCACAGACAAATCCGAAATTTCAGCTCATTCGGACCAAAAATGAATTTTTGGTGAATTATTTTCGAAGGGTACTTTTTTGTCATTTTTCTTTTATTTAACATGGCATAACTTTTTTAAATTATTGCACCTATAGCTTTGAAACTTTGCATCAAATGTTATACAGTTCATTTTACTTAATCTTTCTTGGTTGTGGAGCTATGAGGACACTAAAACTTCCTTTTGTTCAGGCAGTTCCATGTTTAGGTCCCCAAAGCACCCCCAATATAAACCCCAGCATAAGCTCTCTGGCACTTTTTTCCATTCATTTGTGTCCGCTGAATTTAAATCAGGCTAAATTCACCATGAATTCATCACCAACTGCAGTCAATACCTTGCCAAATATGAAAAAAAAAAACGAAAATGCCACCTGTTCAAACCCCCGTATCTCCAGGGGCACACCTTGGATTTTCTTCAATCTTTTTTTTAACTGATTCCTCTATTATAATAGAAAGACCACTCCAAAAATTGTTGATGTGTTTTAATCAATACAAATTTTGCAGGTTTCTGAACAGGGGTGGGGTAATCTCAAGAATCGCTTGACATTTTCAGCTTCTTACACAATGGTAATGATTCTTGAATCACAATAATTGTAAGTTCTCAATTCATCAATGCATGACACATTCACAGAAAGGTCAGTATATGCAGTCTGGTAGATCATGTTGGCAAGGAGAAACCTGAACCAGTTATTTATCAATAATTTCTGATTGTTGCTATTGTTTTTCATGAAGCGAAACAAGAGGACTCAAGCATTAACATGGACTTCTTCAGAAAAATGCTGGGTGCCACTCAAGAATGTCCTCCAAACTGTTCCAACTCCGGATGTCACTGGACACACAGCCCGGCAGTATAAGTTGGACAAAACTAGGAGAGACAACATTGTTGTACTCTTTCCTGCATTTAGGAAGCAATAACACTGTTAACATAGCATGGAATACAAAGTTTTAATTTAACAGTCAGTGTCCAAGAATTAGTGTCAGTAATTTCTTTGATGCAAAGAAGTGTGATTCTCAAAAATTGCCTGACCCCTACTTAGACAGTTCTGAAATGTATGTCGTTCAAGTAACATCAGCAATTTTTGAAGTGGTCTTTCTACTATAATAGAGGAATCTGTTAAAAAAATGGAAGAAAATCCAAGGTGTGCCCCTGGAGATATGTGGGTTTGAACAGTTGGCACCTTCAGCATTTTTTTTTTCACATTTGGCAAGGTACTGACTGCAGGTGGCAATCAATTTGTGGTTAATTCAGCCTGATTTGTACACAGCAGACACAAATGAATGGAAAGAAATGCCAGAGAGCCTATGATACGGTTTATATTGGGGGTGCTTTGGGGACCTAAACATGGAACTGCCTGAAGAAAAGGCGCTTTTGGTGTCCGCATAGCTCCACAACCAAGAAATAAAAAATAAAATGGGCTGAATTTTCTGATTAAGCAGTATAACATTAGCTAAAATGCAAGGTTTCAAAGCTATAGGTGTAATAATTAAAAAAGTTATGCTATGTTAAATAAAAGAAAAATGTCAATTGACAAAAAAACTGACGGACAGTACCCTTTAGGGCTGGGGCAATTCTGAATCGATATTTTTTAAGGCGTAGTACCACTACCCGCTGCCATGGGGTGCACATCCGAGCTTTTCCTTCTCCTTTATTAAACTTGAGGCAGGTTGAACGAAAGCGCCAACCATCAAGGGGCATGTGAAATGCTTCAGAAAAAAAACCTGACTGACATGAGTATTTTTCGGCAACGTGCTGCACAGAGCTGAATAAACGACTACAGAATCGCCTCCTATTAACCGATAAGGCTACTCTAAGAAAAGTAACCTGTTCCAGTTTACTTTGCTTGATTAGCAATCAAATGGTGGATGCGTTTACTATCTAAATTGAGTGAATAGAGCTGTTTATTAAGACAGCATGTTTGATTGCTGCATTTTGAAATTTAAATGGCCACAGAACAGCACAGCATGAACACAATTTCCATTGTCACGCATTTCATGCAACTGTGATAATTTATCTCTCACATTCAGGTTTCAGACGCTTTTCATAATTTTTCCACCTTGCGTATTTTTTAGACGCTTAAAATCCAGGGCAATCTTGCAACAAATCTGTTTTAAATTAATTTCTAATAATGTCCTTAAATGTTACAATGAGAGATGCAATTCAGAGGAAGATTTTTTAAATTATTTAAATTATTGGCATTCTTTCACTCTAATACCGTAGCCCAGTTAGGTTTGTCTGCTTTTCACCATCACATCTTAATCGTTATAGGCTATATATTGCTTGATTGTTATTTAGGACAAGTACACGGGAGCAGATTTAGGGAAGGGCGGAGCACCTGCAACTAGTGAAATCTAAACTCAGGCTTCTTCCCGGTGGCATTTTAAATCGTTTAAGCCACTTCAGGTGTGTCTGTTTCAAGAAATTACACGTGACCCCATGACGGCAAGTGGTCTTATCACACTTTTTAAAAAAATCCTCGTTCAACATCGCCACATCCCAACTCTGCATTTCATCTCTCATTGCAGTATTTTTAGGAGATCCATAATGATAAAATAAAAATAAAGAGATTTGTTTTCAGATCGCCCTGGATTTCAAGCGTCTAAAAAATACACAAGGTGGAAAACATTCTGTAAAGTGGATGAAACGTGAATGTGAGATATAAATTATCACAGTCGCACGAAATGTCGAGGCAATGGCAATCGTGTTCATGTTGTGCTGTTCTATGGCCATTTACATTTCAAAATGCAGCAATCAAACATGCAGTCTTAATAAACAGCTCTACTCATTCAACATCGAGAGTAAACGCATCCACCATTTGATTGCTAATCAAGCAAGCAAGCAACTGGAACAGCTTACTTTTCTTTAAAGTAGCCTAATTGGTTAATAGGAGACGTTGCTGTAGTCCTTTACTTGGTTCAGTGCAGCATTTCGCCAAAAAATATTGATGTCAGAGTCAAGTTTTTTTTTGGAGGCATTTCACATGCCCTCTGATGTTTGGTGCTTTTGTTCAACCTGCGTCGGGTTTAATAAAGGAAAAGGGAAAGCTCGGATGTTCGCCCCATGGCAGCAGGCAGCTGGGCGATATATCGATATTATATCGATATCGTGATGCAAAGTAAAATAACGTCATGGATTTTGACTATCGTGATATGAAATAAGTGTTGGCTTTTCTGGTTTTAAAAGCTGAATTACAGTAATGGGTTGCATTTTTCTGCACTTGCAAGACTGTTGAAGCTGTTGCCTGCACCTGTTTCATCGTTATGTCAACATTACTAATAAATGGTTATAAAAAATATAATTGTGTAAATATTTTGCAAAAGCACCAACATTTGTCCCGATAATATCGGTAAAATATCGATATGGAGGTATTCGGTCACAGATATCGGGATATTAGATTTTGTCCATATCGCCCAGCCCTAGTACTACGCCTTAAAAAGAACCGATTAAGAATCGCCCCAGCCCTAGTACACTTAGAAAATAATTCACCAAAATTTCATTTTTGGTCTGAATGAGCTGAAATTTCAGATTTGTTCATCACTAAGACATGTCTAATGTGAAAATATGGAAGCAATCCATGACTACATGGTGACAAATGTTTTGTATATCTGATGATTTGACATGGAATGACCCAACAATCCCTCCCCTGTACACTGAAAATATTCACCCTCTCCTATATATAGACAAAATTCACTTTCTTACGTATATTCATAGCATTCACTCATGACATATACCACCTCCTGTACATGAATAAAATTTACCCTCCCCACTATACGAATTATATTCACCTTTCCCAATATACTGACAACATTTACCCACGCCATTATATAGAAAATATTCACTCCCTCTTCTATATAGACAGAATTCATATAACCTTCCACTCCCACACACTTAAAAAAATTCTCGCTGTCTCGCATACTCACAACAAATGCTCCCACCAGCATACGCAGAGGAGACTGTAGCCTTTTCCACACAAGCCCTGACAAGCCTGCGTACTCTAGCTTGGCCCCGTAACAGGAAAGCATCACGCTCCCTCACAAAAAAAAAATAATAACAACAGTTTACAGTTACAACAATAATAATGAAAAATAGCAGATTAGCAAGGGTGTTTATCAAAGCTAAATGCCATGACCCTACTCTCCCCCCTTTCACAAAGTTTTCAAAAGCTGCCAATTTGTAACTTCAGCTTCGCTAGTTTTAGTGAGAAGAGACGCCAGTCTGAATGAGTGCCATATTTATCTTGCTACAGGATCTCGCAAAAAGAGGAAGCAGAGAGCATCATCCCCAAGTCTTATCAGCATCTATCCTTCCGCCCCCCGCCACCATGTGGCCGCCCTCAGGGGACAGATACAGGGGGAATATCTTGCATCCATCAGGACCTCGTATCCTGTAACGGGCTGGGGCGTGCCCATCTTTAGGAAGGGCTCAGGCTTGATTCAGTTACAGGACGTGGTGAAAGTCCAGGAAGCCATGACACCTTAATTCCCAACACAAGTCTGTGCAGAACTCCAGAATTTGTGTAAAAGCACTGAAGGACAGCAAAGATCTGCCAGAAATGAGCTATAAAATGCTGAATGAGAAGATTCCAACTGTAGGTCTGAGAAAGAAAATAAATCACTTGAAAACAGTTTTGTTGGAAACTGCAAGCATGTAAATCCACAGGGCACATTTTCTCCAGTGTAGTTATTTCCAGTAGACACAAACTGCTTTTAATCGACAGTCCAAGTACTCAGATATTGACAAAATTTTTATTCCAGCAATTCCTATGATCTCTCCACGACAGTCTGGACTTCAATTTGGGTTATTCACATCCATAACAGCTGTAGCCCTTCTAATTCATGTCGATGTCAAAACACCAAATGCCGGCAGAGTAAAGGAAAGGACGAGGCAATTCACTGATAACACTTCAGAACGAGTCGGGGACCAAAAAGTGGCACATGACAGAAATCTTTACTTTCTGACCAGTCGTGGGAGGAGTGAAGTGTCATTAAATGCACTGAAGTGGCCGTTCACCCTGTTGGCGGTCGTAAGGGCTGGTGTAAAATGAATATAAAAAATTTTGAACAGAAATCCCGCAAATGGGTCACTGTGACCCATATCAGTCCGTGGTGATAGGCGAAGTATAGTTTTCCATTAAAAGCCGATGCTGTAGTCCCCAAGTTGATTGGCACAGCATTTCTGCACCGTGTGGATTAGGGCTAAAAAGCATAGCTGTGGGTTAGCACTGAGCACCAGTCTTTCTCAGTAGGCCACCAGGGAAACACTTGACTAAGCCCCAGGCATCTCACACCGTTCTCGATTTCCATTAGACTGCTTTCGGTTGGAGAGGAGCACCTATGGATTAATGTCTTCGGTCAAAACATTCAACAGTCCTCAGAGCTGGACTCCAAAAGGTATAAAAATCAGATGCTCGATGAAGAAAAGACCAGAATAAAAGGTCAAAAATGCACTTTTTTTCATTTTTTACTAAATCTCACTTGACACTTGGGGAATGGATGTGAGGGAGGAACAAAGTTTTCCAGACAGATCCTGCTCTGGTCATCTTCTCTGCTAATTTCCTAACATTCATTTTTCCCCTGATGACGCCATCGTGGTTGCACAGGTTCGTGCGAACAGTGATGTGGGTTGCGAAGGGCACTTGGCACCCTCCATTCTCCTCTGCAAAACCGTTCGTCAAAAGTGTAACACAAGACCTCATCGGCAAGAGTTACAACAAGCACAGCTGGTGTCATCAATCTTGTTAAAGCGCAAGACGGATCCGCAGTGGCGACACCAGGGAAAACAAACACACCAGGCGCCTCTGGAGCGGGATGGGGGGGTGGGAGACACCTGCATGTCTCCAAAGTCATTCTATTGCCTGCGTTTGCGGAGTCGGGAGTGAATCCGACAAGCCAAACAGATCAGTCTTGTATTCAAAGCTGGCAGTCCCCATATAGATAATGGTCCCCAGAACAATGCATCAAAGCCTGCGGAGGGCAGAGATGGAAATAGCCCCCCAGCTGGTGCTACTGTCTCAGAGCAGGGCTGACATGTGCCCTCGAAGAGAGGGCCGACTGACATTCCCGCCATCCTGGCCACTGCAGCGCAGGAGAACAGCCGCTAACTACACCGCTCCAAGCCACCGACTGCTATTCATGAAAAATATACAGTACATTGGGGGGGAAGGGGGGGGCATTCCAGAGAATTTATTCTACATGACTGCCCTGACCACAGTGGGGTCAGAATGTTAACTTGGCACCACCAGCGATTGGGAGAGGTGAATGAATAGCACGGGCAGTGACTGATTTTTCTTAACTGCACACTACTTACAGCTGCAACTCAATGGCGGCAGCCGAATGAGCAAATTAGGAGGCGCAGTGTCGGTGGACTGCAACGGTCCGTGAACTAAGCGCTTTCTACAAGTTCATGATCTCACAGCGAAGAAAAGGCGTGCAAGGGAGTATGTGTCGTTGTGTGAGAAACAGAGAGAACTAAAGAGAAACACCACATACGAATTATTGCACCAGAGTGCACAGGCTGTACACAATTAGCATACTCAACAATAGGAAGTTACAAGTTTGGAGTGAGTGAAAAAAGGGCCATATAAAGACAGAGAGGAAACATAAGAGAAAGAAAGTGCAATGCAGGGAGACACATTTTGCATAACCTTAAGGTGCTCCCTTCAGGTCAGGCACTGCAGAACAGCCAGCTATGGAGTTCAGTCTCATCGCATCGCCCTCTTCAGGTGCAAAACCAACACAGACCTTCAAGCTTAACACAGCTAACAGGACACAAGGAAATGTAGAGAGAAAGTGAGGAGCTCCACACTGCAGGTTTAATCTGATGTGCCAGGCAGGCCCGTCCCAGTTTCACGTTAAAGAACCCCCCAAAACCTGTCTGCACTTGTCCTGGATCTCGTTGACAGCCGAGCCGCGGTAGAGGCATTCCTTACAGTCCTCGGGGGAGAGCTAGTGGAAGCCACGGCAAGGTAAACACTCGCCAAGCACCGCTGCCAGGGGGAGGAAGTGATGTCGCGCACAATCCTACCTAGGGTGTCACTTTCCCTGAGCAATTCCGATTCCCTAACAGTAATCTACTACGTGATATTTTCTGATGAAATGGATTAATAAAGCTTCTTATAAGAAACACACACCCGACATTTACGCACAAGTAGACCTGGCGTGCTTCAGTGTACAGAAAAAGGTTCAAAATAGCCAGCATTGCAGTGGTCGGCAGCTTTTACAGAGTAGCGCACAACTGGCTATTGCGCTACAGGGTTGCAAATTCGGAAGGGATTGCCGGGAAGGGAAAATAATAGTTGCCTTGTTTGGTTGGTCAGACGGGCGTTCATCATGAAGATTCTAAGCCTGATCATGTCTGGGTATCCTCCGCTCTGATTCTGAACTTGCGAAGATTCAACCAACGAGTGTATGAGAAGCAGCAGGCTGACAGGCACGTGCTTTGGAGGAGAGCCGTGAACTGTCTACACTCTCCTGAATTGGCAGCAAGAGGTCGCATACGAGCAAGGCTTGTACACAGTTCACCAATTGGGCATTCCAGATTCCGGTGGGATTGGAGATGCCAAATTAAAAAAAAATAAATAAAAAATAGCCAGCATTAATTCCACCTATGAACCCTAGCAATGGTCACAAAGCTACCACATTGTCTCATAAATGCACACCATTGTGAAAATGATGTCGCTGAATATCTGGATTGAAGCAAAGTAGTGATTGACTATTCATCACCAAAACCAGGAAAGACATGTAGGCTTTACCCATCACCAGCTGTGACACGAGAAGCTTCCTGACTGAAGCTCTTTACTCAAGCCAGAGTCAGAAAGCACAAGTTTGTGAGGAACTTCCGATAAGGCATGCTCTTCACAGAGATGATACTTCACATATTCTAATAGACAGAACAGGGATGTTTATGGTAGAATGAGGGTATTACATGGATTAAATGCTGTGTAGGCGATCAGACAGATATTTTATTCTCTTAGGCTCCTGGAGGGAAATTCTTTTGATAGTCCATTGCACAGAATAATCATCTCTGATAGGTTGTAACAAGAATTTTTCTGACAAAACTTTGCATTTGAGAATCCTTTCAGATAGGTCATCACTCATCAGTCATCATGCAAAACAATCGTTCCTGAAAGGCTCTTAAACAGAAGAATAGTTTCAAAAAATAAACATTTCTGATTGGCTGCTACCTGAAAAGACTGACAGTTGTGCATATTCAATTCCAACCTGAATTTGAAATTTTGGTCGAATTCAGAAGCCAACTAACCACACAGCCAATTAAAACTTGGGACCAAGGGCCCTGTAGCAAAGGAAAGAAGCTACATACCAATTTGGAAGTGCATGTAGTCAGTGGTTTTAGAGAAAAATTTTTCAGATGAAATTCATAAAAAATGCATAAATCTTAATCCTTAAAAACTGCCAACGACCTTGGTAGACTTTGTCCCATGGAAGCTCCATACCAAATTTGATGTGTATCAGGCCGCAGTTTTGGAGAAGACGGTGTTTGAAGAAATTGCAAAAGGACAATCACAATGAAAAATATGGAGATGATTCCAAACAGCATTTTCCAAATAGCACATGGCCTATTAGCCGGTGAGCAAAAAATGAAAATATCCATGCTTCTGCTCTCAAACAGCTTCTCCTTTTCGTGTTGTGGAGATCAACTATGCTCACACAGTGTGGGGTCAGAGGACGCCCTTTCATACGTTGCTCTACATTGGAATTTCCGTATATGGGTACCCAACCTACCACCTAAGTCTGCAAGACATCAAAAAATGCAGACTCCTAACTGGTAGGAACCTCCCAAATCCTCAACAATCCAACTGAAATTTGGGCAAACCCCAGAGGAGGCACCAGCCACAGTGCCCATTAAAGCTAATCTGGGACTCATCCATATACTTCAACATTATGTCTTAATGAAACATGAGTCAACCATGATTTTGATAGGCTGTTAATCGGCTTCCACATGTCCCATTCTGGCTCCCATGACATGACTGCCCCCACAGGCTTGACCGCGATATGTAATGGAAACAAGAAAGAGCCTCAGTTTGCAGACTGATTAAATAAGAGGGATCTGACACAGCATTTGCTAGGAAAATAATGGACTTTTTAAAAAATCGGACCAGAGGCTAAGTACTGCCTTATTGTGTGTGTAAGCCGCAACAGAATCCAGAGAGAACGAAAACTTAAGAACTTTTTTACAGACATATGATGCTGATCAACTTATCTGAATAGCCCCTGTATCCTGGCTGAGACACTACTAGGCCGGGAAATGAAGATGAAAGCGGCAGTGAAAGAGAGAGAACAGTGCGCTGTGTCACAAATGCAGGACCCTGGCCAACAGACCCGTATTGTTCTAAAAGCCTCAGCCCCTAACAGTGACTTTCCGAAGACATGGGAAGCGAACTAAGTTAGGGTCTTTCTGATGCCAACTTAATTTGCCAATCGAATTTGCCGCAGATGGAGCGGCCACCTGCCGTGGGGTTCATGAACTCTGAGGTATCTCTGAGGTAATGGTTGGCGTCAAATGTCTTGCAAACCACCAGAAAACAGCCGACCATGAACTTTTGGCCTGCACTGCCTATGACTGACAATGCCACAGTGCCATCAACTGAACTTTGATAGGACTGCGCCAGTAACCCTAAATTTTACTGCCTTCTATGTAGGAATTTCCAAAGACTTTTTATTTTCTGATTTGAATTACTCGTTTCACCCACAAGGTTTTCAGAATAATGTGTATTTCTGTTATGCTGGATGATAAATAACATTAATGCAGACTATCCTTGTAATTCTGTAGTGTGCCAGACGTTTCATGGCCAACTATAGTGCAAGGAGGTCGTGTTTAGTATCATTTTGCTCGAGTAAATTTCAAGAGTTGCATGGGGCATATGTTAAAGGAATTAAAATTGTGCCACACCCTCATGCAATAACTTTGAAAAGACATATACTTCAGTTTTCCTCGTGGTAATGTCTCCTCCTAAAGATTTTCTGGAGAGGGTGGAGATTTCCTGTCTCTAATTACCCAAATGACCTATGACCCCGCCATAAGACGCAGTCTGGATTTTGGGCATAAAAGGGGGCGAAACAAAGAGGTTGGGGCAGCTTGTGTTCATCCTTCCCTCATATACATTGTGTATATGAGTAGTTTCGAGCTGACTTCTTCTTTTTATGTCTCTGTAACTATGTAATTGGTTTTGAGATTTAAGCGTGCCTGCCTGGCAAAATAAATTGATATTTGTATCCGGTCGTGGGAGTCTGATTCTGACTAACATGTTCCTTCCAGTTCAGAGCCTGTCTGCTGATTGAGTAACGTAGTCCGTAATCATGTGCCTGATCAACACCCTCGGTTTCTGCGTTATAAGGTGGATTTTCCACGTTGAGATGAGTGTTATTTTGGTTGGCCTTGAGGAGACTCCGTTACACTGAGCTGTTGGGGCGTATTTTGTTACCATCACAGTCCCTGAACAGAGATCTAACAATTCTAACCCCGAGTCCCTGAACGCGTCCGTTAAACTTTGGAGTTACTCGTTTTGGGCCCCGGTATTCCCTAGTCATAGCTATTTTCTATGTCAAATAATCGCGCTTAATAATACCTCCAACCTCTGCGTTGATTCACTGAATTGGACAGTACAGATGTTTTCGTCCGGCGGAGTAAGGTATAGACCAGTCATGAGTCCGATGCACAGCAGAGCTCTAAAGTAAGTAGTTGTTCATAATTTGGAGTCAGATCAATCTTGCGGGAACGCATAATTTAATCGTCGCCGCAAAGGGTTATAACTAAATTGGGATCCTAAATTTGATATGGAGTCAGAAGCCTTGTAACCGTCAAGATAGTAGGGCTGCAGCATCCGC
Organism: Gymnothorax reevesii; assembly: GCA_029721435.1. Lineage (NCBI taxonomy): Eukaryota > Metazoa > Chordata > Actinopteri > Anguilliformes > Muraenidae > Gymnothorax > Gymnothorax reevesii. Next base: position 37,328,104 of record CM056578.1, read on the forward strand.
TTGACACGTTTCAGGCCAATTAAAAGCATAACGTGAAAGACGTTGTCATATTTGGCCTGAGGCAGTGGTCTAGTGCTCATGCTGTAGCTAGACCCCATTATTGTAGAGGTGACCGTTAAGACTTTCTTTTCCCTGGCAGTTAAGGCAAACTCGCTGAGACTTTCCGCCTCAGCTAGGACCCTCCTTGGCCTGGGTGCACGGTGTTTACATGTGCCTGTTTGTGTTTGCATGTAACTCCACAGGAATGCCTCTCCTCTACTGAAGCTGACTGCTGAGACCTTTTTGGGTCTCTCTCCATGACAGAAGATGCCGTTGCAAATGGAGGCGGTGGTGGGCAGCAGGAAGGTCAGCAGAGATTAATCGTGCTCGGTGTCAAGGTTTCAGGCCTGCGGTCTCTCAGAGAGGAGTGGAGGGGGAGGAGAATAAAACTGACAGGAAATGCCTCCTGCGTGTGGAGCGGGGTGGTGGCCAGGGTGAGTCGGACAGACCGAAGGATGCAAGGAAGTGGAGGGAGGGAAGAAAGGAAGGGTTCGGGGGGGTGGCAGAGGAGACGAGAGAGGGCCAGGGGATCAGACAGTCACATCCCTCAAAGTGCTGTTTACCGAGGACACACACAACACTGCTCCCCACGCTCGCCTCAACCTTCATTTACATCTCCTCGATCCCCTCTCTCCCCCGCACCCGCGCAGACCTGGGAGACTGCTCTAATTCTACAGCCCCAGGCGTATTGGCCAAGGTCACAAACACTATGAATTAACAACCAAGAGGGTGGGGGGTGAATGCCAGCACACTAAATAAGAACCATCTTAATTGGACATTTTTTGTTGCTTTTCTGGAATGTTGGAGGAGGTATTGGACAGGGGAGGTGGACGGAGTGGGGGGGTTTGGGTATAGAGAAGGAGAGGTGGGGGGGCGTGGTTTTTCCCAAGGATTTCAACAGGAGGATTAAGAGGAACTCAATGGGGTCTCGAGTACAGAAAAAAGAGAGAGAGTAAAAAAAACTGAAAACAGCACCTGAACCCACAGACCCCAAGGCCACCTTTTGCATTGGATCAACCATGGCCATGCCAGGCTGTTAGTGTGGCACTGTACAGTGCTTCTCCAGCTCCAATCATGCCCCCAGGAGCAGCCATTATAGGTCGTGTTGTATCGCGTAAGGGAAACAGACCATCTGCTGAAACGGTCGGTGTGCTGAGGTACAGCCAGTGGTGTGGTTCACTGCCTGCGCTGGAGCGTGGGGCTGCAGGGCCGGCTGGAGGCTGGACATGAAAGTGACTGCTAACAGCCCAGACTGAGTTTCAGCTTCAGAGCACCACAGAGAGGCAGTTCTGAACTGAACGTTTCCCTCGGACTCTCGGAGTGGAGTGCACCAGCAGGGCGTACGGCTGCAAGTTACATCCAACTAAAAGCTGAAAGTTACGACCAACTTAGGTCATAACTAGTCTGGTGCACTGCTGACTGTAGACATAACCCCTTTGCACAGATATAGACGCTGCATCCGTAATTCCAAAATAAAAAAATTCCTAAATAATTTGGTAATTAAATTTTCAAATGTCTTGCTTCAGTGAAATAATTTTCCAGACTCTGTGACACAAATACTGAGTTATAAAGCCTAAAAAGGCTCACGCAAAAATGAAAAAATGTGCATTATTTGTAGTCTGTGCAAAGGGGTTAAGCCCTACAATGTATCACACCATAGAGCAGGCATAAGTTAACTGGGAAAACTAAAGATCACACAGACACAACTACAGAAGGAAAACAACAGCGGCAGAGGGTCTTGTTTACAGAATAAACAACGAAAGGGAAAATTGATGGGATGGTGTTGTCCATGATTGGACAAACCCACTGGACATCAGTGAGTGAGCAGAGAGAGCGGTTTCGCTTTGACGGGAAAGCATTTGTCATTGATTGAACTGGTCATTGATTTGAATACCAGCAGTTTCAATTTGTTTGAATTGGTGCCGTTTAATTTAGCAGTTGGAATTTTTCCACGTTCGGCACACAACTCTAAAGAGTTTTCTTATTTTTCTCGGTAAAATCTCTGATAAATTGATTTTCCTCTTCATGAGGTTGATATTATCCACATTGTTAGATAGTTTGAAGAAGAAAGAAAAGCTATAATTCACTTTGAACATGTGTGTCGCTAAGCAACAATCACCATTACCTGTGTATTCACCAGGACATCGTCATGAGAAAAAGGAGCAGCTACGACCTTGGTCAAGTCTGCCTAAGTGTATGAGGTGGAAATTCTTAATCACTTAGTCAGTTGAAGCTTAGACGGACATATTAAGACTTAATTTTTCTCGCCATGCTCGAGCACTCCGCTCCTGGACTCCAAGTGCAAAGTTGGGGCGAAACAGTTTTGCAGCAGTTTTTTAGCTCCAGTCTTTTGTCCAGTTGGACACATTACACTGGTACCATGCCATTAAAATATAAGAGTGTGGACCAAGTAAGAAATGCTGTCCACTCAAGGCAATTTGTGCAGAAATTATCTGCATTTTTTAGTCTGAATGGAAAAAATAACATGATTATTTAAAAAAAAAAAAAAACTGGAATAAATGGGAAAAGCCGAACTGGTCAGATCAAAATATAATTTTTTCACACAGGGTGTACGGCGTATTTAGAGCCTGTAATCATGAGACTTCAGGAGGACTGTGAACACTGCTGGTTTAAAGCATATTTCAGCACTGAAGATTAAAGTCTTTGACTCACTGAATCACAGAGGAGAAGGCTGGGTTATGGACAGCGAAACCCTGACCAAAGATCAAGACTCATACTAAGAGACGTTATGTTCATGTGGCTTGCGGCCCTGTTTCACAAACCAGGATGACGTAGTTAGCTAGTTAACTGCACAGACTAAAACTCTGAAAAATCCCATATTTGAACCATGAAGAGAAGTTAAAAAGAGAGATGTTTCTAGTTTTACTTTCCGCTATCCAGATCCTGGTTTATGATAAAGATGATACAGGTCTCGGGTCCCTGTGCAATGTCAACAGTTCGCCAGGTCACTCCACTGAACCCAGTGAAGAATTTCTCAACCGCACCCTCAACCTTCACTCCCCACCTCCCCCACCCTCCCAACGGGCTGCCCGAGACTCCTGGATTCTATCACCGCCCTAAATCTCCTCGGAAACATCGCTGGATGTCGAAAATCATGTCTGCTTTCCGTCCAACCCCAGAGAGCTTTCTGGCCTCTCTCCAGAAAAACTTTTGAAGCAAATGAACATAAATTAATAACTTCAGTTTGACTTTTCATGATGAAGCGCCTACATAAAATGTGAAACAAAAAACACCACCCTGCCCTGCACCGTCCAAAAATGGATAAATACATGAATAAATAGGAAGCGTATGTGCACAAATATCAGGATATACTGTAAGTACTAGGTCTGTAAAATTTCACTAAAACTGCAGCGAAAGCTCATCAGCCAGACCAGGGCTGCAGTCTAAATGAGAAACTTTTGTAGCCACTTCAGGCCCAGAGGGAGATGAGCGCTAACTCCGCACATCAGCAAGTATCTTTTCAGCTTTACCAGTGAGCTCCACTGTCGCCGACTGTGCTGAGATCAACAAAATAGCAAGAATATTAGGGATCTTCAGGCCTTGTTCTGGAGTACCACAGACTGCACAGGTATTCAGTAGGCAAATGAAAAAAGAACAATACATTTGGCACCATATAACAACAAAACGTTCAGCACTTTTCCGAGAAAACAAAAAATACCTTAAAGTACATTCAGTTCACTGGCAAACTGATGGTAACAGAACAAAAAGCTCACACCGGTATCAGCTCAAATAGAAAAAGGAGGTAAGGATATACCCTAGCTGGCTTACTCACACCCAGGTATTTCACCTTAACTACTACAATTCAACAGCTACTGTTGTTTCTTTATAAGAATGTCTAAACAAGGCATCCCAGAATAAACACAGAAAACACTTTCGTTGAGAGGTCAGGGACATTTAAAAAGTTGTCCAAATGTTTACTTGGCTTGTTTCAGCAGCACTTGGATCTTTGTGGCACTTTGAGTGTTGCGGCTTGCGAGGTTTACAAAACAAAATTGAGAGATGTGTCAAGAGCCAACAACTCCAAGAGCAGTACTCTGACAGTGTAAAACAATGATGGCTACATGAATACTCCTGTGTTTAAGAACACAAAGGGCTACGGGGAACCAAAACTGAGCAGACAACATCAGGCCTGACACATTTTCCAAGTGAGCAATGAAACATTAAACCAACGAAGGCAGAAATGGGCATTTCAACTGAAAGTCACCACAGGCAGTTAACCTGCCGGTCATCCACCATTCCACCAACAACTGCCTGCCCCTATGAGTGGCAATGGACAGCATTCAACATTCAGCATGAAGACTATGAGCTTGTAGTTTATAGCAAAGGTTCTCAATCTGGTGGGCCAACACCTCTGATTCTCAAAGCTTAAAGGGACCATCATACAATATATTGTAAGACCAGTAACATTGTGTTTTTCATTATATATAACTGGTGCCCATGATCACACATTTAGGAACCACCGGTTTACAGTTCACCCAGCACCATTCACATCCTGGCCCTGAGCATTCGCAAGGTCAAACCTCCCAGGTAACATAAAAGATAAGACTTTTTCCTCAATGTCAAGATGGCACAGTGGACTTGCGATCTTGTGAAGACCATTACGGTCTGTGTCCTTGGGACAGCACACTCCCAGGATCTGAGGCACAGAGAGCACAGTGATAAGCAGTGAGATAAAAATGCCAGCCGTTCAGTCTCCCTTTCATTTGCTGCTCCAAGCCTAGCAAATGCACTGATATCAGGCAGTTAAATTCACAATTAATTATGTCCCAATAAAAATCTCCCAAGCACTTTCTACAGTACACTGGTACACTTGTCTAATTCCGAGGACATAAGCTTATGAAATTTTGTTACTTCCACATTGTATGCTTAAAATGAGATAAAGACTATCGATTATTATGTCTTTTGCTTCATGTTAATTCTAAGACATATACTGGTAATATTTATCGCAAAACTATGTACTTTAACATTTCCCTAGTTTCCCTAGTGTCCTCTTATTGCATATAAGCAATGAATGATGGGATATGAGCATCGGTACCATACTTGATACCTTAGAAGACTCAAGGCCGTAACCTGGTTACTTCAGCAGTCTTACTTCTTGGTGATCTTGACACTGGAACAGGACTTGGGCCGGTGAGTATGATGCCACCCGGTCTCACAAGAACACAAGTGTGCGCAAGTACAGACATACAGAAATAGACATACAGACCAACTTGCTTTGACAAGCACGCGAGCAATGCACTGCAGCCAGAGGGTTCTGTGATTATTAACAGGAACAAAAAATGGTCCGGATCAATTTCCTTGAAGCGAGACACCAGATAATTTCAGCCACAGACTGAATTTTCATTTTAAAATTCAGGGTCCATATCTCAAGTCTAATTTTTTAAAATCACTTTTTATATACATCTTTCACAAAGAAGCTTTAGCAACAGAGGTAGAGCGAAAGCAAAACCAGGTCTTAATCTCCAGAAAAGAGAAAAACCCCACATGTGGCCTGGCCTAGCCTGGAATCCATACTGATCAAGTGCTGGTCGCTCCCAACGGTCACTGACTGATCAGTCTGACCTCAGTTGTATAGTCAGCGTTTAGCCCTTACGTCACTAATGAAGTGAATATATAAACATTCATATTTTCTGCTCTTGGCGAGAACCACCAATCAAATATGAGTTAGCTGGCCAGCAACGGCATTCGTGAACGTTATTTGACATGAGCTTAAAAATTTGATTGTGGCTTGCTTGCCTTGACTCTTGGAGTGGTTGTTAGGTTCTGAACAGGATAATGTTTGGCCTTATCTGAATTTTGTTTATTTCAGTGGGATTCCCCAGTATAATAAAGGCTAAATTAAATAAAACTCAAATTACGTAACGTATTTCACTGTAATTGGCATGAGCTATAGCTTGAAGAGCATGATTGCATCAGCTAGATTAAAGTGATACTCCACGCAAAAACTATAATTTGTATATCAATTACTCACCATTAGATGTCTTGAACGGACAAGGTTGTTCTTCAATTGGCGCAACTTCATGACCTTTATGGAGAGTTTTGAAAAATTATCAAAATTCCTTTTTTGCTGGAGGCCAATGGGGTCACGCAGTAGCAATGAGAAAACTCCACAAAATGTCAGTTGACAACCTTTCAAACCATCGTCCAACACATCGTCCAGTATAATCCAAGTCTGCTTTGTCCACTCGTATCCTCAGAACTCCTGAAACGCAGTTATTTTTCGCTAAAATTAATAAAATACCACAGTTATACTTCAAGTAAGCTCGCGCATTCAACAGATGTCCCGCCTCCCGGCTCGTTCATTGCTCAGAGACTCTGCTGCCACTCAGTGAATACTCGTATAAACACGAGCCGGGAGGCTTCCGTTGAATGCAGAACTGTGGTATTTTTATTTTTTTTTAAGTCTGTCTAAAGGGGGGAGGGGGGCACCCTTGCGACTGTCAGCCAATCACAGATCTTGCATGGATTCTGCGCAAATATTTGAAAGTCAAATGCTGGCCTACTGACTGAGGCCAGACATAAAAGCAAGTGACCGTCGGGAGCAACCAAAGCTTGATATGGATAGATTCTAGGCTAGCCTGGCCAAGCATTCAATGACTTCTCCCATCTGTACTGAGCCCAGATCAGTTACAGCACAGCAATCCTGAGACCTGTCTCCGGTGTTCTACCTTGATGAATTGCAGCCTAGCAGATTTCACTATAGCCGCGGGACAAATTTTTTTTTTTTTTACAGAAAAATTAATTTCAAGATGTAAGTCACAGACAGCACACCAGTAACAGAAACCCAGCTTACACGAACCCTGGAGATACAGAGCGCACTAAATCCAGTCAGCTTACATAAAATACTGGAGGCAAGGAAAGGCATCTTGGCTGAGAATATTCCATTACTCTGGCCATTTTCCCTCAAGTGGTGGTACACTGTTACTGCACAAGCCAGTTGGCTAGTCGAAAAGTGGACAACACTGCAGTATATTTTTAGGTTACCCTCCTCCAGACACAGTCTAATACAGAAAGCATTTACTTATACATAGAAAAAAATGGAAAATACTAAATCTTTTGAAGAAATGCTCCAGAAAACACTCACTCACTCCTTCCTCCCTCTCTCAAGGGAGTGACTGAGTTCAAAGTTGACAAGGTTAGCCCAAAATTTCCCCCCAAAATGGAGCTTTACTCTCTGATTAATAGTTTTCCTAAATGAAGACATACGCTTGGGAGGAGGTAAAAAAAATGTCTAGCGCTCACTCTGAAAAACAGGAAAAATGGTTGTTTGGGCAGGAAATAAAGCAATAAATAAGGCCCTCTAGCAACTTCCCAGGCATTGTGTTCCTCTGTGATTTTACTTTCTTTTTTTAACTTTCACCACTCTAATCAAGTTTAAGTGCCCTAATAGTCGGAGTCCGGCAAGCCAAAACATCATGAGGGCAATTTCTGTTTCCTGACTTTTCTTTTTTTTCTGAAACTCACCATATTTCTGAACATTCATTACAGCAGCACAATGTCCTCCTTTCTTTTGTGAAAACAGAGTTCCTGCATTTGAATAGTGTGGATGAACAGGAATGTTTGATGATGTAACACAATAATCTTATCATTTTAAAAAATGGGGAAAAAAAATGGGAATCCACTGTTGGAACGAGTCAACAATGTCATACCGCCTCCAACATCTGTTTCTACTGCTTCCAAACTGTTTGTTTGTTTTAATATTTATACCCAGTGCTTCACACTTATAGTTAGTCACCCCAGTCCGAGACATGATCTAACCGTGGGCTTTAAAGGTTAAGATGTGATTTAAGGCTGAACAATGTAAGCCTGTTTGAAATGTACTGTACACAACCTGAGAAGGGAAATGCTTACGTACCTTCAGTTCATAACAGCAGCGGTGGCGCGCATATACAAAGGCATCGCTTCAGTTTATGCATTACTCACAACACAGCTCTGCCATAAATCTGCCAGGCACAACAGTCCATATTAAAGGCTGTAGGACACAGCGGCTGGCTCCTGTTCCACCCAAAAGCTAAATAACACTAATGTCACTACAGCTAGCACCTCCACCTGCAGGAGAGACAGACTTAGCCAGAGAGCCCAAGTAGAGACCGGAACAACACATACAGCGCAAAAATCGAACGTCATCGCTTACTGTAGATTCAGCGCACTCACCTAAAACAACAGCTCACGCTCGATGAGCTTGTCAAACAGCTTTAATTGAATGAGTTGGAGCCACAACTTCAATGTGCCAAAATGAGAACATATGGTGAAGTTACTATATTCAACGGTCAGTTTAGTTTGGGCATGCAGCCTCCCTATGTGAAATAACACAGAGCATGAAGCAGAATAGACATGATTTCTGTGGTTGTGTCCTTTTAAGTAGCATTCCAGGCTTTCGAGAGGACAGTTGCATAGTCTTTCTGAAGGAATTGCTCAATATTGATTTGATAATAAAAATGAAATTATGGCGAAAGAATGAAAAATGCATCCATCAGAGGAGTTACTATCTGAAAATGGTGCAGTCAAGAACTGAGCATTTCCATGTCAGGTTCCTGGAACTACGGCCAAAACGTGTTAACAGCCACAGCTCCTAACCCACAGCATTTCAATACATAAGAAAAACTAGTGCACTCTAAGAAGGCAGAAACTGACTACAGAAAACGCCGGACACAGGAGTTAGCAATTTGACTGTTACCACGAGGTCGTTTTCCCATTTTCATTAAAAACCCTGAAAAGCTCAATAAAACACCACGGCCAATGATTGTATAATTGAAGAAAATGCAATTAGACACCAGTGAGATACGTAAGTCAACAAATAATTATTATAAAAATTCTAAAAAGGATGTTTCACTACCATTCTTGTATATCAAGAGCTGACAAATTCTTTTAACAAGCAATTACAAGGAGAAATGCGCCGTTTCCTTTCTTTCGAGTGAGCCACCTCATGTGCAAAGTGCCCTGGCTAAATCTAGGGTGAAAATGCTTGAACACCAATCAAGCGGAGATGCTCCAAAAGACAGTCCTGTCGGTTCCTTAAAATGTTTTCAATTTAACTATAACAGAGCAGACAGGATTCTGTTAGCCTAGCCAACTCTGCTCCCCCCTGATCGATGTCCTGGAGCAGTACCGTGCGGAGCGCTCTTGTCACTCTCTCTTCAGCAAACAACCAGGGACGAGATGTATGGGTCTCAAGAAATCAGATACATAAAGAAGAGTGGAGGCCACACAGACGCAGCAAAGGAAAAATGCTTTACGCAGAGTAAACATCACAATCTGTGTACACTACTTTTCATCTTGACCCCCATCCACCCTCCCACTCTATCCTTGCATACTGCCACTCCCCTAATTCCCCAATAACTCCCTCCATGCTGTTCCAACAAGTTCCTAAATCCTTGATAAAGGGAGACTTATTAATAGTGAACCGCTGGCTGTGAACACAGCAGGTTTACCAACCTAGGAATGTAGCTTGTTTCTAAGTCATTTTTCTAAAGCTCGAAGTTAACTATACCCAATCAGAGGGGCCAGTATCACAGACACTGATTAAGCATAGTACACGACTACTTTGACCCAAGCATGAATCCGTATTCAAAATTCAATTCAGCCAAGCGCCAGGCTTAATATGAGTCGAAGAAACTGGCCAAGTAGGCATCAAGTAGGAACTTTGACAAAATACTTCACCCAACCCAATTCATAGTTTATGCTACTCTTCAGTCAGCAGGGTTCAGTACATCAGCAGACCGCATCTCCCAGTGTCTATATCATAAGAGCTTCTCCAACCAACCCTGGAGTCTATCAGCCATCCATAATACAGGCAATTGAGTTTCCCAAAAAATGCATAAGTGAAAGCAAGAAATCGATTAGTAAGGAATCTTGAAGCGGGAGTGCTTACCTGTGATCAGATTTTCTTTCTCACATAAATTTACTACATTCATCTATTTTCATGTCCTAGGTTCATCCAGGACGATATAGATATCTGAATATCATCCGGCGAGTAGATATCCTTCCGTTTTCCATTATAGCATCACCCTAAACTTACTTATATATATTACTTACTTAGATATCCTAAATTCATCCATTCCGACCCAAGTGGCAAATGGAAAATGTTCTGCTAATGTCACCAAAATAGTATAACATGGTAATAACATTGAAGCAACACTGCAAAGTGTTTTGTGTTCAATGGGTTAAAAAAATAAATAAATAAATCTCAGACTCAAACTCCTGGGTGTTTTAAAATGTGAATGGTGTCCAGGTTGCCCCACTGAGAACATTTTACCAGACTAATCCCGACTATGAAAATGACTACACCATGAACAACAACGTTCCCAATTAACTTTTTTTTGTTTAAAATGACAAACAATTTCATGGCGATTCATATTCTTCTCCTCATCCGGTCATGCACCCTTCTACGGGTAACACGGTGGCAGAGATGGTGGTTTTTGATGGGGGAGGGCAGATGAAAATATGTGAATATCTTAGCCCCGCTTGGGGTCATAATCACCCTATTCTCCGGTACCGACCTGGACAACAAATTATGTGGGCAAGGCAATCAACGCATGGCTTCCAATCGGAAAACTTCCGTCATGATATTTAGCGCCAGGGGAGCTGGGCATTATCGTGCAGAGGGGACACATCTGGGACAGAGATTAACACAATTACAGCATAAACATGGTAATCTTCTTGACAGAGTTGATAAAATGAATGGCCAGTTTCCACTACTGTAGCGCCGGCTATTATTTTCGCTTTTCAAGACCACGATAAGCACTAGCAGCCCTGCCATAGCACAAACTAAACCAAATTGCACAGGGAAAGGGACACACACACACTCACAAGCAAAATCCACACACACAGACACACATAAATACATTGTAAAATTGGTTTGCGTAGCTGTTCCAATTCAGGACACACAGCCTTTACTTTTTTGTAACCTTAAATTTTCTAAAAGTCAACTGTGGCCAGTAGCTGATCCTTTAATAGCAGCGATATTGACAGCCTAACTCTGAACATAGACAAACAGGTTAGCCGCCCCAAAATTAAATTGTTATATCCACTTTTATTCCACCCAAGGTCGCCAAGGAGGCTAGCTGCTCCAATGTCTCAGTATCCTGTTAGCCAGACCGCGCTGGTCCGCATTCAGAAGCACAAACATGTAATGACTGCCTGCATTCTGCTGCATTCTAAAACAGGGCCACAAACACTAACAGCCCCAGGATGATGCTAAATAAAAACCATTCAAATTCATTCAGTATAAAGCAGCTGTCCCCTTTTAGAAGAAAGATTGCATTTCTGAGCAAACCCATGTTTTTTGAAATAGCATTTTAAAAATATACCAAAAAAAAAAACCCACAGAGAAATATTCTGAGTGATCAGGCACTGCTCAAAGGAGAAAATAAACTCTCTTTTAGTACATACATGATACTAAATATAATCTCTGGAGTCCAAGTGACATCGAAAGCAGGCAAAAAAAAAAAGTACTCACATTTAAATTGCACCGCTTTGCATGCCTCTTTCAAAAGGCACATGTGTTTATCATTAGCCAGAGTAGCCTAAATGGTCAAACATTATTCCAGCACGCTTAATGGTGGGGCGCTGTTTTGCTCAGGCCTGTACGATAAATACCAGCACATTAATGATTTCTAAATGCCACCACAAAATCCTGACATGTCTGGAGCCAAAAGCCTTCGAAAAAGGAGCCCTTTCAAGGGGAAAAGCAGTGGCCTGCTCTAGTGGCTCCAATAATGCCTGGGCATACTAAAACCCCTTCATCAATATCCACCTGTGTGTACATCTGTGTGAGTGTTTAACACCACAGTCCGACAAGAGAAGTGCTTGCAGAACTCCTTATATCTCAATTAATGGTGCAAACTTCGAGATTTTTCACTCCAGACATGATACACCCGCGCGGTCTTTGCAACATCAACTCTGCTAGAGAAACATCAACTCCAAGTGAGTGCATATTGCTCCCGCTACTGTCAATCTAATGTTGTTAATACGAGTTCTTTTAGTACTATTAAGAGTCGTTTCACGATACCGCAATGCAGCAACATCTGAAACATGCCTTCACTGGAACATGAGGACGATTTAATGCTTTTTTGTGCACGTCCCTCCCTTCCAGAACTGTTCCTGTAAGGATGGGCTAACAGTTGGATGGTCAGAAATAGTTGCGGAATGCATTTATGCCTCCTCTTGATTTACTGAGGTAGTTAACAGGTAGCGGAGTAGGCAAAATTGATATTTATTCAGCTCTGCACTGGCTTGATGAAGCGAACTTGCAAAACATCTCTGACACATTGCTTACAGCAGGGGTCACCGACCCTGTTCCTGGAGGGCTACCATCCTGTAGGCTTCGGCTCCATCTCCTATTCAACACACCTGATTCAACTAATTAGCAACTTAACTGGATCATGAGCTGGAAAAATAAGTACCTAATGAGCTGAATCAGGGGTGCTGAATAGGAGGAAGAGCAGAAACCTACAGGATAGTACCTCTCCAGGAACAGGGCTGGTAACCCCTGGCTTACAGTTTCTCAAACCTTCATCCTCCATTTCAAACAATGCACAAAATATAAGACAGTTGAAAGAGATGTATTGGTACAATGTGTCCATGCAAAATAGTATAGCTTTCACAAACTGACTGGCAGTGTGTCTGTACAGGACTGCTTCAGCTAAAACTGATCTGCAAAGCAAAACAGACTCCTAAAAAAATAATACAGGCACCAAAGCTTCAAAGACAGTTAACAGTTGAAGTGGAAGTACATTAAATGTCATATTTGCATATATATGGAGCCATATCTATGATTTTCACTTTTACTACAGCTAATATTAACAAAAATGGGGACTGTGAGTAAGAAAATTGAAGAAGTAAATAAATTAAGAACAGCTGGCCAGCACTTCAAGCTCAGGATGTCTTATGTTAACACTTGAAGCCCTACAGCACTTATGCAAATATATTGACACCTTTATTCAAGTCTTTTTATCAATATACAATCCATTTACGCTGCAGAGCACTCCCTGAAGCCACTCTTATCACGGCCGTTGCTCAAGGGTGTAATGGCAGGTCCCCACAGAAGAAAAGAACTGACAGTCACGGCATGCTTACCATAGTTCTGAACCCCAGCATGCCTAAAACAGGATGTAAACTCAAGAGGGCGGTGTGAAAAATGATTTCAAAATGTAAAGGTTCAAAGGTATTTTAATGAACAAATGTGATTCACAAAAGCCAAACTTTCCCAAAACTCTGAAAGAACATCAGACCATCACTTGACTCATTCTACCAAAAATAAGCAGCTTGTATCTCTTGTTTTACAAGAGAGGCACACAATGAGATTATGCAAATAAAGAAAATTTGCTGGAATAGGAAAAAGGGTCAGGAATTGTGCCCCTAACCCACAATCCTACAGTACATGGGTGAGCAGTATCTGCGATGCTGGACTGTACGCAAAAAAGTGTGGGTACAGCACTGATTAATTCTACAAACTTGGCATTTCTCTAGAGTCAAATGCATCATTTAGTGAATTTTTTGGATGGTTAGGAGGAATCTATACATAAAAACAACCCTATTTACTGCAATCCACTAAGACTTCCTCCTGGAAATAATGTGGGTTAAGGCCTCAGTCTTAAGATAATCTATTCTCAATTCTAATTCAAAAGAGATTCATTTTAATTGGCGCTATTTACCAGAAAGAAAAGTTCAATATTTCAAAAACAAGATGCTTAAAAATTTCAGCAAATTTTCCATATTACTTTGATTCTTTGAACGGCCACTCATATCGACTGCCGTAAACGTTTTTTTCCCCCCAATAGGGGCGACAGCCTTATTTGCCACAGTAACCAGAAAATACCAACAAATTTAGACAAGAGGCTGAAAAGCAACGTGGTTGCATTTGCCAGAAGGTCATTATTGTCACAAACAAATTATAGGCAGTAAACCTATTTTCTACGAACGAATGGACAGCAAAATGACACAAATTTTCAGGCCGCAGTGGAAATTTGACACCATGCCTCAGATAATGTATACATACAGTATGACATAAACCTTAAGGAGCTAAACACAAGTAAAGTTTGAAAAATAAATAAATTACACTTGAGGCAAAGTTTGCAGTTGAAACCCGCGCGTTGCAGAGCTTGCCTGAAACGTGGGTTCCATGTCTTGGTTCAAAACGAGAGCTGCAGTATGATCCAAATCACTGTCAAATTAATATCAGATCACCAACCATGCGCCACTTCAGAAATAGCTGTAGACAGAAGGCCTTAACCGTGTTGGTGAAAGTTATTAAAAGGGGGCGAGAATAGGGGCCGCAAAAAGCAAAATAAAAAACACACGCGCCTGTAGCGGCACACCGCAGTGTTGAGGTGCGGTTGTTTAACTTCAGTCCTACCCAAAACGAATGCAACAATAGCTGGTGAGTTTTCCGATGTTTTCCAGATAAGTACTTCTAGCGCCAAATTTAATTGTCTCGTCCATAAATTAAAAACTTAAAAACTTAAAGTAACCTAAAATTTTACGTCATAAAGAACGAAAATGATCCTCCTTTTACCACGCAAAGATGCACACGGTTTAGGGTAGACTTCGTCCAGCGCGCACATGGTGGTTCAGTGTTTAGACTTAAATGGTGTATTGAAAAAGTAATCGCTTCCATCATTTAGTTTCTTTCCTTTAACTGTCAATTCAATTTCACGTTAACCCTGTCAGTTCGCTTCCTTTTCAATCGGTTCATAGATTGAACGTTCAACCCAGAGCCACATAAAAAGGGAACGAAATTCTCGAGCGGAACAAACTCTAAACATATTCGTCTCTCTTCTCCATGTGCAGGTGGTTCATTTCTGAGAGGCAAGTATTTGAAGCTTTTCATCCAGAGATCTCAGAACAAAACGGGATCAGAGGCGATAACCGAGGACAGTGAACCGCACGGTTCGTCTGCAGTGTTGGCGCAACACATCATTGACTCTGACAAAAGCTGCTCACGCGCCATGGTCGCCTTTTCAACTTCTTTTCAAGGCAAACAAAAACTGCAAAATGACTGTTAAGTAGTTCATCAGCACCAAGACCAATATACATACATTAGACTGCGCTTCCTATTTAGCTTACCTTCGAAACAACAAGAGCAACAACTGCAACAGGAATTGACTAATATCATTATTGTTATTATGGTGATAGTGATGATGATGATTATTATTTTTCTTATTATTAGTCCTACTAGCCCTTCAACGGTAACTACTAGGACACTACTGCTATCCCACGTAAGGCCATTTGATTTTCTGACAGGAGCGCAAGTAAGACGAGCGATAGCCTATTGAAACAGAGCACATGACGGTTCGGATATGACTACAAGAATCAATAGGCATAAAATAAGTCATCAACACTTTTTTAATTTAACAAAGTGTAGCCGTAAGACTGTACAGAATATTATAAATTATTAGTTCTAATACGAAAACGAAGAATAATTATAAGCCTTCACAATAAAACTAATGCACCCGTGTGCACATCACCAATCTGTTGACAAATCAGATTGACAAGATAAGCGATTATTCAGTAGGCTATATTTCTCACTAAACATTTAAATACATAAATCCAGTCATTGTAACATTACAATAACAAAAAATGCAATTTATACATAAAAGCAAACGAGTCAGCAGCAGCAATTAGGTTGTACACATCCACTGACATCAATAAAGCAATCATCAGGTTACAGTGAGATATCATTTTGTGGATAACTTTTCCCGGCTAGTTAAATGTTGAAACAGACAAAAGTGCACTACAGAGTCATAATGATAATACTAAACTAGAAAATGTAAAACTATTAATTTATGTACCGCTGATCACACTTGACTACCAGTACATGAATCAAATTGAATTTCACACCTGTCAGAAATGTAAAAAGACAAGTAGGCTATTGTCCTTCATACCCACTACAGGCAACTAAAATAAAACTGGAATCAAATAGTCTATTGGTTGACGGTTAATCGGTGTGGTCAGAATAGTCGTGATTATTTCAGTTGTTATTAGCAAGATTATTAAATAGTTTTCCAAAGGCAGAGCTGCAAATACTAACTCGTAAATCACCTATCCCAATTTTATACCACTTTGCATTTCAGAGGCCTAGGGCAAAATCGTAATTGTAAATTAACGTCTCCAACAATCAATGATACTAAGGTTCCCGCAATAACATCTGCTTGTACTACGTCCTGACCTGACAAACACTGTAAAATGACTGTAAAATTCACTTAATAGGGGAACTCAGACGCGTGCGGCCAGCGCTTTGTTTTGGAAATGAATGGGGAAACGGGGAACCCGTTAATTGTAGCCTGCAGAGCGTAGAATCAAAATAAGACAATGCTCTTAATTTACGCGCGCTCAAGATTATAATGGGTAAATCTATAACAAAAATTGTCATATCACAACTCATATAGGCTAGTGCTTAGAATTTCTGTATCTCTTGATGGGAAGTTGCATGGAAATGCTAAACACTAGCAAGTTATGCCCTGGTGCGCCCCCCTCAAGGAAAAAAAAACGCAGAAATTGAACCTCGTGTTAAGGTGTTTAGTTTCTACCAGATTGGCTGTAACGGAAAAACTGTAAAAGTAAAAATAACGTTAAGTAGCAATGAGCACACATATATAGAAGTTTTAAATTAGCTGCCCCGTTACCAAAACAACAAGCTAGCCCACTTCGCATAGGTCGCCCATACTACCGATTTGTCGGCACTCCAGTTCTCGCCTCTTTTTCTCTCCTGTAGTTCTTACCTCTCTCACAGGACGACTGCAGTTTTGGACAGCTGGGCGAACGGGAGAAAAAACGCATTCTTGCGCTGGAAAATCCGAACGGGTCCCTCCATTATATACGAGAGAAATAAATGATGGAACTCGTTCACGGCTCGCCGACTTATACTACAAGTGAGAAGGCAGCAGTGAAATAATTTCTAACTTTCAGCGCACGTAGTTAAGTTATACCGAACCTATGCTTGAGAACGATCTCTCCCTCTTCCCTCACACATATACACTCGAAGTATCAAATTGCTTAGCAAATCAAGACTGCAGCTTGCTGCGTAGTCGTCAGGGTCGGAATGCTCATGCCCTACAGTTCAATACGTAAAGAACGTAAGGGTAGAAAACAGAGGGAGGAGGAGGAGGGAAAAGGGGGTAGCCCTGACGCCGGTGTGTTAACAAGCCGTACCAACAAAGACTGAAAAACGCAATTCTCTCACATTACCCCTCCCAACTCATTGCAAAAGAAAAGATCTTAGTAAACGTGTTGAACATTGTATACGCGATGACTTTGAGCGCCCCCCCCCCTTTCAACCCCAGTCCCGCTTTCTTTCAAGTGTAATCTTTCTCCCATACGAACTTCGTATCCGCAGTCGGAAATATAATAATGATTCCAGTACAGAAAGGTTCGTGACATTTGCTGCGCGCTGCGTACTCAGCCAATACATTCGCCTTTATGCTTTTAATCTATGATGATGATGATTATGATTATTATTTAATTAATTGGCTCTTTACTTACAAAACTGTTGTCTGCGATCCTTACGTTTTTTTTTCCGGCTCATCATCCTAAACTTGTAACTTCATGGAAATCTATCTTATTAGTCAGTGCACCTGACTGGTAGGAGATAGACCTACCTCTCAACTCCAAAAATACTGCCTCTGCTAAGATAAATCAAAGATTTGTCTCGTCATCTGAGCAGAAATAAAGAGCAGTACAGTTTTTAAGGCTTGAATTTAACTTGAAATGGGGCAACAAGTGTTTGTGACCAATTATCATGGTTGTTTCGGATTTAGCGGAAACTGCTAGTTTGCACTCATGAAATATGGGGTTTTTTTTTTTTTGGTTTGAAGTGAAATAATTTCCCTGCTGTGTGATTGGCTCAGGGCCCTCGCTGTGGTCCGGACGCAGTAGTTTGCCGCACTTGATGCTTGTGTGAACAGTGATTTGAATTCAGACACACCGGGCAGGGGGGGGGGCCTGCAGCTGAATTCATACAAAACTGACGAGGGCTGGAGTGTGGAGGAGGGTAGGGTGAGGAGGGGGTGGGGTCAGGGGGTGGGGATGGTACCATTGGCATTCCTGCCTCCGTCAGTAAGGATGCCCCATTCCAATGCTTAGTCTTGGCTTTAGGATGCCAAGTTAATCCAGGGCTGATGCACAGGCTGGCTTTGTAACCAGGGAGAGCCCAACAAGCTCTCCCTCCTCTGGGCCTGTAATTGGCTGCTATTTGCGCCCCACTCTCTGGTTCTGGAAAGAATACACAGGGGTGGGTGGGTGGGTGTGTGCAATCGCTGAGAAACTCCCGCCACGGATCTTGCAAGGCAGCAGGTCCATGAGGCACGAGCTACCTCTGCAGAAGGACGTCTGGAGGTCGAGGGCAGCCGCAGCTCAGCCTGAGATAAAATAAACTTTATTATGATCTCTCATGTCTTTCCTTACACTGGGGAAGTCGCAAACGGAAAGTCTTCACACAGGGAGCAATAGAGCCATGGCTACTCCTATTGGGCTTCTCAAGAAAGTGGCTGCAATGGGAAATGCGTTATATGCATTTGTCTTGCTGCTTTGTCCTTGTTCTTTGAATGTCAAACTCAGGTGAAATGCTATTTTCCCCAAATGTCCATAAGAGGGGCACAATAGGGTGGTAAGGGCAGAGCCATCGCATGGGCTGGGCAAAGTGTGTGACCGCACAGGGCCTGGCGCCTTTAGGGGGCCTTGCGGCTGGTGAGTGATTTTTATATATATTTTTTAAATAAATGAATACATAGTTTGCATCACTGCTCTTGACTCATCATGCTCCTAAAATGACAATTCTCTGTGTCAGTTTCATTATTTACCATTTCATCTCGATAAAAGCTTATCCTGATCTTTTTTGACGTCGTCATTAGTAACGTGCTCTGTCTTGCTGCTCACTCCCCTTCCCTAACTGTGAGATTGCTCTCAGGGTCTTATTGATCAATAATTGGCATCAGGGTGGTGGCGTTTTTCAAAGTTAAAACTAATTTAAAACTATTTTCAGACCTCCATGTCACAGGAGAGACTATGCAGGCTCGCCCTTCTGTCTATCAAAAAAGACGTTGCATCCAGGATTATAAGGATTTAATTGCTGAGTTTGCGGCCCAAAAGGCAAGGAAAGTGACCAACACCTGATCAATGAATGGTGAGCGGCAATCTGATGTTTTAAAGTCATACTGCAGCAGAGCGTTTGTGTCTGACTAGTATGAGAAAATATACTGCATTGTAATCAAATGTTAAACTTTCGCAGGTGTCAGCGAATACTACGCCTTTGTTAATCTGAGATTTTTCCATAGAAATGAGTCAAAATAAGCGATTGTCACCAGTGAGTGTGAGCCATTAGGTATTAGTGTATGTTGCATTGTAATTCATGACACCCTGTCATACTTCAACATGCCAATATAAAGTGACAGCCGAGCTGACTTGATGATAAAAGCCAATCGTTGTGCAGTTAATTTTTTTCCTTTGAAAGATTAGCTGAAATTATTGCCGCAATAATGCTGTTTTCATCTAAAAATGCATGTCATTTTACCAGGTATAGCTATAACAGCTATGTACTTGCAGCCTGACATGATTAATGCGCATGCATGTGAGCAGGGCCTCGCGCATCAAGTCGGCACAGGGTGTTTGCTGTTGGCATGAAATATAGCTGCAATGAAGTGTGTACACTGAACAAATTTAGATGCAATGGTGCTGTAAACTGCAGAGCAGCTCAGTGCTGCACAGAAATGGTGTTAGCAGTGAGGCTATACCAACAGAATGTGTGTGCACATCATGTTCCTGCTGAGATCCATGTCACAAGCTCCCCAGAATTACTTTAACTCTACTCCACGCCCAGGGGGTTCTTCTACTCGTAAGCTTGTGGGTGGTTGACTGCTACACAAAGAGGTTTTAGACAAGGTTCAGAAAGCAAACATCCTCCCCAATCACCTGTGTCTCTGGAACTTTGGCATTCTTCCTCAGTTGGCAGAGATCAACTATAACCATTTTTATAAACAAAAAATCAGGAATGGTCTACTATCCACAAAGGAGGCTCAGCTGTAACTCACTCAAACTGCGAGCAATGAAGAGAATGGGGTGCATGTCAATAAAAATGCAAAAAACTTAAACATAAAACTTACATTTTCGAGAACGGGAAACTCACTGTTTTAATAAGTACTGGAGGTAGGACTAATTACTGAAAATAACTGGCGAATATCATGGATGGAAGAAACTCGAGGCAGGAATTTTACTTTCTGACCCCTGGATTTTCCCCCACTGCCTGCATGTAAGAGTAGCAGGTGAGGCAGGAGTGTTTGTGAATGATTGTGAAGCAGTAGCTGATGGTAAAAACAGCCCCTCTGCTTCTGCAGGGGTCTATTAAGAAGCTTTGCAGAAATGCAGTTTTTACTCAGGTCTTCAGTGTATCAGCTCCATTCCCTGAAGGTCCAAAAGTCCTGACCATGCTGGGAATTATCAGAGCCTCTCTGCTCTCCCCCTCAACCTTTCTTATTCTCTTTCACATGCCCCCTCCTTTTCTTTCCTGTTCTCGCCTCCTTCATCTTGCCCCCTTCCTCAAACCCACCTGCCCAGACTGTATGTATTTGTTCAGTTTTTAGCCTTTTGTCTTTGACAACTTTTTTGTTGTTGTTTTTATCAAAGACAGTTTAAGTGTAGATCAGAGTTTAGGGACTCCATTGCTATAAATTACCAGTTGTGATTTTGACATCAGTCAAATCATATCAGTGAAATCTCATTTATGTCACACACTTCATACAGAAAGCAGCTCAGTCTGCTTTAACAAAGCAAGACAGATGCAATAGATAATAATACAAAAAACTAAAATGAAGAAACAATTATGCAATACTATTATCAATAATTATGATAGCAAACAACATTCATCAGACGAAGAGCTGCAACATTCATCAGTGAAGAGTACTCTTACTACATATTTATGATGTCACATTGTAGAGAGGATTTGCAGTATGTAGGTAGGTGGACTGGACACAGTGGAGGAAATCAATGTTTGCTCTGTGGTTTTATGTTCCAACCCCTCTAGGCCACACCCAAATATGGGTGGGAGGTGAAGAAGGACTCCTCAGACCTGTTCAGTACAGCTTCACCGGCCAGCCGTCAGGTTCCTGTACTACCTGCCCATATCCTCCCGCTTCAACCCTTCAGAGAAGTTCCTTCTTTTCCTGGGTGCGGATCAAGAGAATTGTGATGCCTGCGCAGTGCATTCAGGTTAAAGGGAGGGAGCGGGGAAGGGAGGGCGAGGGGGGCAGTGGTGGTGATTGGACACAGTCACACTGTGAAAGGCCAGAGAGGAGCAGTCCGCAGGGAGCAGAGTCCACACAAAGGACGTGGCCAGGAGCGTGGGGCGGGAGCAGGGGGTGCGAGGGGGGGTCTGTTTGAGCTGCGGGCCTGGGAAACTGGAGCCGGAGCACGCAGACACTCCCGGGGGTCTCTAACAGAGAGAGTCACTGCCTCCAGACCCCTGGAGCTCGCTCCTCTATGCCGCTGCACCGAAAAAGAAAAAACTAAACCCCCCATTCCGAAAGAATGCCAGAGCCCTCGCCATGGGGCTCACTGGAACACCAGGGGTGTAGCTATCTGTCTGTGCAACAGAAAGTGCACTCACAAAGACAAGCTTAGAGAGAAAAAAAAACTAGAGGTATGATTTTCTGCACAATATTCAGCAGTGAAATGGGGCAATAAAAATATATTGGCGGCATTAATGAACCAACAACACAATGCCAATGTAGGAGAGAATGTAAAAAAGAGTAGATACTGTTGTGGGTTAGCAGATTGTATGAATGGTGGGGGTGGGATGGGGGGGCTGTCATTGGAGGGACAGGGGCATCTGCTTTGTGCATTACTGTAGTGAGATAGCCTTCTTCTGTCCAGAGCCTCACTGGGAATTCCATCAGTTTGCAACATCTTACTTATTCACACGTCTCTCGGGCACCATGCACAGGGCAGTCTGAGCATGCCTTACAGTTCTGCACTGACCTCCACTCCACTCTCCAGAGAGACCTTCACATGTCCTCCATGAGCTGCTGTTTATCCCCCCCCCCCCTTTCTTCTTCTTCCTAGTCAAACAGCCCCGTGTTTGCACCGCAATATCTCATATGGGTAATATCTCCTCCCCTTTTCTTTTTTGTTTCTGTTTTTTTCCTATTCTCTCAGCCTTTCCATCTGTAAAAGATCTTCCTCCTCTTGTCTCCATGTCTCAACGTATGATGTTACACAGTTCAAAATCGAGAGGACATGGAAAACAGTGATATACAACTTGCAAACGGCAATGCACATTCCACTGACTTAACACATACATGCACACACATGCACAGGCACGCAAGCATGGACATACACACACACATACACACAAACACGCACACGTCCGTTGACACATACACTCTCACATAAATGCAAATACACACATTTACAATATGTCAATATGCTAACATTTCTCTAACAAACTAACATCAAACAAGCATGCAAAAACAATGAAACAATAGTATGGGTTCAATGCTGTCACATTTTCCATGACTGTGTGCTCTCAAGATGCATAAACTTAATATCACATGCGTACAGCGGGTATTCACGATGTGATAGAAATTATAAAGACAGTGCGCCCATCTGTTATCCAAATTCGGCAATCAACACTAATATCTATTGGCAACAACAGGAAGGAGGAGTCTAACATTTGCAAATGACCTGTTGCTGGAAATAAACACATGCTTGACACAACCACAGCTCCTGGGTCTAAAATATGTCAAGATGAGCAGAAAAGCTGAGCAGTACTACATTGCACACACAGTAATAAAAATTGGTTTAACTAAAAAGTGATTGTTTGGGCTGCCTTAAGATTTTTAAGTTACCTGACAACAAGGTCTCAAAGTGACCTATTCTCATCGCCTTTTGTCCGTCGTCGTCCGTCGCGTGTCAGTCGTCCATCGTGCGTCTGTATACAAATTACATTTTCAATTTCTTCTCAGAAACCGCTGACCCAATTTCAGTAAAATTTTGCAGGAACCTTCTTTGGTCAAATATATACCAAAATTGAGAATCATATGGTGCCCACTCTCAGGAGCTTTGAGGGGCGGGGCTAAAACTGGTCAATACATTTTCAACTTTTTCTCAGTAACCACTGATTCAATTTCAATTCAATTTTGCAGGAACCTTCCTTGGTCAAATATGCACCAAAATTGTGAGTTATATGGTGCCCTCCCCCAGGTGCTCTGAGGGGCGGGGCTAAAAGTGGTCAAATTGGCTAAAATTTTTAAAATCTTCTTCTCCAGACCCAGATATGCTGGAAAACAATACTCTTCATAGATGGAGGGTCTTGAGGTGCTTTATCAAAATTGGGAACTCCATGACCCTCGAGCTCCATGTTTGCCTCTGGGGAGGGGGTGAAATTTACTGTAGTTTATGTAGGAAAATTACACTTTTGGGTATATTTTGTTCATCTTCTACTGGAAATCATTCAAACTTGAAAGACGTTACAACCATGAGATGACAGTTTGATACTATGACACTTTTGACCCTGTCTCATCCCCAGGGGCTGAGGGGCGGGGCCCAAATGGGGTGATATTACCAAAATTTCAACAATCTTCTTCTCCAGTCCCAGATAGGCTGGAAACCAATACTCTTTATAGATGGAGGGGTCTTGAGGTGCTTTATCAAAATTGTTAATTTCATGGCCCTCGGGCTCCATGTTTGCCCCTAGGGAGGGGGTGAACATTACAATACTTTATATAAGAAAATGACACTTTTGGGTATACTTGGTTCATTGTAATCAATGACATCAGTTTTTATGCAACTCAGGTTTCATACAACCGTTAAGGCCAATAGGCCTCTTGTTAAGTAAACTGACCTTGAGGTGACAAGTTGCAGTAATTTTCAGCTTATCATCTGAAATTCAGTGTACTTTAAATTTTAAGGCAGCCCAGATACTCACACTCATTTATGTAAAACAGTGCATTGGGTGAAAGCATTGTGCAAGAACCTTTTAAATGAATGATTATTGGTTTGAGCCTATCAAGTTGATTCTAGAAAATTTTGACCGAGCGCAGGAGTTAATTTAAATTCAAAGTTCAAAATGTGGAAAATGGAATTTATGTGGGGGCCACTTCATAGGAGGTACTAAACTGGTCTGTGCTTCAGTTTAACAAAGTAATGATGCACTAAGCCTATTAGGTTTTCATCACTGTGTTGTAACAGTTAAAAACAAACAGAATTCTGGGATGTACTGTATAGCTAGATGAAGTATGGACAAGTCTCTGGAAGTTGCACTTATATATGGTACAGTGCAAAACTCTTTGCCACCTTGTATTTTGTAATAAATAAATCTGCCCACACGTGTTTACAGATAATATAGCCTTGACGGAGCTCTGATGTCAACGCCATCATGTATGTCTTCAATGACTTGGAGGGATGAACAGTCAGTTTGCAGAAGAGCACTGGAAAGTGTTCCACTTTGCTTGGAGCAAGTTAAAAGCCAGTCATCTTATAAAACTGTAGTTCAACAAGACAGTGTCCCTAATTTTTAGCTAAAGCGTAGCCACACAAAATATTGCTTTTTCTTTGTTTTTAACAGTCACAGCTCTGTTTAGTTCATTTCTCAACCATTGAGAACTTTTAATTTCATTATTTTCACAAGCATATTTGCCCAATGAAATAGCTTTAAATGCACCTTAGATTTTTGCGCAATACTGCATTTATATCTTACCTTTGCCTGACCACACTGAGATTTGTGTGGGTTCTGGGAACTGTAGAACAAGAAGGATATAACAGAGGCTCTAGAAACAGAGAGGGGCACTAAATGCATTCTTGTTATATAGGATAAAAGTTATAAGGAAAAACTCAAGACTTAATTTGATTGATGCTCATAAATTCATGGGAGGGATTAACAAAAAGAACGACAGAAGATAATTTTTGTTTAGTTCTGTTTGCAAAACTAGGGGTCTTAAATGTAAGTCAGAAAAAGGTAAATTTCTTTCTGATTTAGGGAAGTATACAGTATATTCCCACAGAGAGAGGTGACAGTATTGAGTAGCTTTCCACTCCATCTTTTGGAGGAGGAAACGGGATTTTCAAGACCACACCTAATGCAGTGTTACATCCTATCTATTTCTTTGCTGTACTGTTATGAACACTTTATTCTTTGAGGGCTGAATGCCCTTTTCTCATCACTTTGACATGTTGCATTGTGTTAAATATAGTTGAGAGGCATAAAAATTTAAAGGTCACACTTTAGACGAAGTGTTGCTCATAAGGGCTATATACAGCATGTATAATGCCTTCATAAATGAGACATAATGTCTCCATAAATCATACATAAACGAAATGCTATGCTTTGTAAAGGGTGAAATAGCACATCCCTCTTCAGCATGTGACACCAGATGTAACAATGACAATGTCACTTAGCTGATAATGTCACTTTATATAGCATTTAGCCACCAGCTAT
This sequence comes from Gymnothorax reevesii, assembly GCA_029721435.1. Taxonomy (NCBI): domain Eukaryota; kingdom Metazoa; phylum Chordata; class Actinopteri; order Anguilliformes; family Muraenidae; genus Gymnothorax; species Gymnothorax reevesii. The sequence continues at coordinate 37,353,587 of CM056578.1, forward strand.
GTGAAATTGTCAGTTATATCACATCTGGCATCAAATGCTGAATAAGGATGTTTTATTTCACCCTTTACAAAGCATGACATTTGCATATGTATGATTTATGAAAACATTATGTTTCATTTATGAAGGCATTATACGTGCTGAATAAAGCCCTTATGAGCAAGTGTGACCAATTTAAAATCTACGTAACCGTCCACCTGTCTATTAAACTTTGGAAAATTTTCCCACATTTAGCCTTCAATATCAGAAATCTCTCTCTCTGCCTCCCACAACCTCACTCAGGCTCACTCCTCTTTTCCCCCTCTCTCCATCCCTGGATGCCGATACCTTGAGTTAACCCCGTAGCCATGGAAACGAGGAGCAATGAGGCAATCTCCCCAGACAGCCACCAAACTCGTGAATGGGTGCATTCCTCTGCGGCAGGGTCTCCAGCACTGGAAGTAGGGGTGAAGGAGAGGAGTGTTTACCCTTAAAAGAGGGCTCTATAAATAGCAACGGCGGCTAAGTTCAGAGGACTTCCTGTCACTAGGTATTCCATAAGGCAGCAGTTAAACAAACAATTGGTTTCCCATTTGGGCTGCCCTTTCGACGAGACAGCTTGTGAGGCCTGTATAGCCGGTGTAATCCAGGGGCTAAATTTGAAGTCTCGTCTGCATTTTGGCTCACTGTGGCAGGGCATTGTGACAGCAGCCTTCACATCTGCCCTTTTCCACGGCTGCTTGATTCCAGATTCCAACAAGAAATGTAACCATTGCAGCCCTGGGCCATTTATTCGAAGCGTGGCGGCGCAGATACTGGCACATAAGGATCTCCACAGAACATTTTGGGCAATTTTCAAATCTCAGATTGAATTTATTTCCTGGAGCTGAGTGAAGTGAAACAAAATTCACCCCAAAACTGACTGGAATTGTCCCGCAGACTATTATCTAATATTTAATAATGACAGCAGTGCCTTTCTTGTGAGCTAAGTTTAAAAATGAGCTAAGTTAATTTTTCACCTTTTGCATTGTGTCTTGTCAGCTTTTAAAAGATTTTTACTGCAGAAAGAACACCACCTTAAAAATGAAAGGTCGCTTTACCAAAAGGGTAATAAACCAATGCAACTAAATCCAAAGACCTCACAAACTACTGCTCCTCAATTTAGTTCTGCTCAGTCACCAGGAGGTTGCAAGAAAAATGAAAGTGAAAGGAAAATCGGACAGCAGGAGAAAGCTCTGTCTCACTCATTTCCTCTACCAATGGTTCCAACACCTGAAATTAGCTGGCACAGAGCAAACAATCATACCGTCATGCTGTGGAGAAATCCCATAAAACTGTCATCCACAGCTGAATGCTGCTTTTGTGTACTTTAGTACCGTTGAGTTCCAGAGAATCAGGCCCATAAAACCAGCATCAATCTGTCTCAACACTGAATCATTGGACCTCAGGCTTTTGTCCGACAGCATGTTCGACCAAAGGCAAGAGACCACCTCAAGGACTTGCATCAGATATGACAAGCTCAACAGAAAAATCTAATGAATGAAATTTCATGGTACTCCACAAGTGGTTATTGGCCTCAGCATCCATTTTGTATCCACAAGTCTTTGATCTATCTTATCACGGGTAAGATGAGGACATCATCTCACCTGTTGCTACATTAAGCAATTGGAGAGGTAACTACGGCAACAGTAAATTTGTGGGATCATGGAGACCAAGTGTCGTATTCTTTAAATGTCATTGGATCTAAGTTTAAATGCAGTCTTCATATCTTTTCCCAAGGTGCGCATACGGGACTTCGGTTTAGAGTATCATTCTGCATCTTACACAAGAATGTCCCTCCCGATAAAGTTCCATTTTAACTTCAGCAAAATTGGTTTCTTACAGACTATTGTGAAAGCACAAGCATAGTTTACTCTGGGGATTGGCAGCCCTCAAATACAGCATATGTAGTAACTGCAGATGATCCAGTACATGTATTGGGTAAAACTAAATATAATAACAAGAGAGAAAAACAGTTCAAATGTGTGTCAAAAAGGATATAACTTTTCTTTCCTTGATCGTAGCCGTAAGGCAGTAAAGGGGAAATATTTCTTGGTAAGGGAGATGGATATGGTCACGCTTGTTTCGATGTTGCACAATGCAAGGCAAGGTTGCCAGTGTTTGATAAGGGGGTCATTGGATCATTCATGAGATTTATTGGATCATCCATTTTGTGCGCCATGAGAAAATCCAGTCCTGAGAAATCGGCAGGACTGGTCAGGAACCAATTTTCAATCATCCCTGCAGCTGACAGTCAGTCACACGCACTTGGCAGCCAGACATTTTCCATTGAGGCAATTTTTGAAAGCTGCACATTTTTTTTCCAGACCCAATATATTGGTTTTTTCTTCTTTTTTTTTAAGCTCAAATTTGCTGACTGGCTGTTTTAAAAACAGAACCAAGAACAGCTTCAGGTATCATTTTGCTCGATACTATGTGATATGTTCTTCAGTTTTCATAAACTTTATGTGAGTAATATTACATTGTATTATATTTCATTTTAGTGCATTACTTTTACCCTGGCAAGACCAACAAAAATGCAAACTACCCATTATAAAATTCTGGAATGATTATGTTCTTGTGAAAAAAAATCTCACACACATATACTGTATGTACACACAAACATATTGCATCACATGCACAGACGCATACACTGTGGGACAGACAGACATATTAAAATTTGCACGTTTATAGACGCGAACTCCACACATTACACTCGCGCATCTCCTTTTATAGTCATTGATACACGTGCAATACATTAACAGAGTCAAGCCATTCTCAGCACAAAGCAATATTTTCTGGCCTCTATCAGGCCAGCAAGCTCAGAGAAGGTACAACCAAACCTAGTGAAGGATACAGGAGCATAGGTTCTGTGTCCATGATGCATTTTGTACCTGACGCCTAATAAAGAGATCAGCCCATAAGCCCAGATCAATGCGCAGCTGAACCTGCAGAAATGCGGGGCAGGTGTTTGGGTGAACTGGAGGTAACAGCACAACACTCAGAGTGCTGATGTCTTCATAACAACCCTCTCCATGACCCAGGCACGGCTGCCATCATGACCCGCCCCCTCCTCAACCCTCCTGCTCCCCTTTACCATGACCAATCGCCTTCAACCTCTGAACCATGCTTCACACTCGCACCATTCTCTCTGCCTGTTAGTGAAGGTATAAAATGTGGCTCCCATGAGGGGTGGTGAGGGTGTAGAAGAGGGAATGAAGGGGCTGCAGGGAGACCTCGCCAGGGCCTTCCTCCTGTTTCACATTTAGACCAGTTGGACAAAGATCCCCCATACCCAGGTCCTGGGGGACACACCGAAACATTGAAGCCCCCTCCCCTCGGATATTGCAAACTCTTCGCAACTCTGCTGAGCCGCAGCACTAAGTGAAGGGTCTAGCACCTTTCAGGAAGATGGACTCCACTCTTGGCAGACCCCGCGTTAAATGGTGAAATCGCCTACTGGCTGGCTTCCGACAGCCTCGCTGCCCTTTGCCACCTTGGTGTTCATGGCTGTGCTGGCTGTGAGGACGCAGACCGCCGAAAAGAGGCACTGAAAAGCAGTTTACAGCCCAATTAAACTGCAATTAAAGCACCCACCATTGAGATCCAATTTCATGGGCTGTTTTCTCTGTTGTAAAGCCCACCCAGACTCTTCTTCCCAGCTTACACCTCTCTTCTGCTCTGCTTCTCTTTCAGCCCTGTCCCCAACCCAACTAACCTCCTCCGCCACAACAAACACTGCTTTGTGGGTCAAAAAGACCATGCAGTGGGCAGAGGTTGGTTCTTGAAGTTCAAGTTCAGATTTCCTACAAGTTTTCTATGATTTGATTGTTCTGTGCTTTTATCAAATGTAAATGTGTTGTTTTTAGGATGTAATCTGCTAATGTGGGTCTTTTTGCCCATCTGCAGCTTACTGATATGGTTTTGTGATATTATGTATCATCAGATGTTGTTGTTTGTGTAACAACGCTTATACTGACACCATCCAAGGCATAGAATATGGTCAGAAGGACTGAATTGGGCTTTGCATGTTACATATTTGCCCTGGAAGTGTTTGATGTTAGCTACAGCAGGGATGGACAATTTTGTGTTGATTAAAAAAACTTAAATCAAATACTTGATAACTTCACGAATAGACCTTTGCCATCTGTCAAAAAGCCAGTGCTGATATCAGTATTCCATCATCCAGTAAGATTTATGCAACGCATTACAGCCTTACATTACTTCTGCATAAAACTGAACGGAACTCCGTGACCAAGTCTAGTCAGGTTCAGCACAGCCAGGCACAGCACGGCCTGGTTCAGCACAGTCTGGTTTGGCATGTCACAGAGAGTGGCTTGAATATTTCGAGATGAATGCTGAGTTGAGCAGTGTATTGGAGAAAACATAAATTACTTGGTCTTGTTTGAATAATAGACAGATGCAGATTATGTGAATATTATTTTTAATATGAAATATGAAGGCTTGGGTCTTGTCACGGTGTCTGGAGTGATCACGGCGGCTAAAGTGTATGATGGGTAACAGAGAGACAAACAGAGATGGGGAGATTAGACAGTTTGGACTGTCTGGTGTAGTGAAATGAAGACCAGGACGAACGGGGCGAATGAGAGGGATCGGAGGGAGGGTTGGGGTGAGGGGACAGATTGATGGCACTATGGGGAGATGAGGGGTACTCAAGTTCCTAAAGACAGAAACATATCAACCCCCATGACCCCCCAACCCAACTCTCCATCACAACAGCTCCCTCTGTCCTTGGTGGAATGGGGTGGGGGGGGGGGGGGGTTAGACTTCATGAATTCAATTGAAAGGTCCTTGAAACAGTTTATGCTGATATGTTTGCAAGCTCATGTAAAGCTTTAGTCGTAGGAAACTACCGGTGAAGATTATTAAGTCAAGGGTCTCAGGGATTTTGGAGAGCTGAATCACTCACTCACTCCACCCTGATGTGTAAATCAATTTCTTTCGGTCCCTTTCCAAATACCATGACTGTGAAACAAGCGAGCCAGGCCGGCACCAGCTCCTGCCCCTGACCGACCCCCCCACCAATCCCGCAAACCATGAACTCGCTGCTTTTGAGATGGAACGCAAGCATCCAAAAACCATGTCCATGCCCTAAAAACCCTGTTCTGTCTGGGTCCCCTCTGTCCCTAAAATTACAGCAATGACAAAGTACAGAGTAACGTATGAGCATGTCCGTAAAGTCTCAAATTTTTGGGTGTACATCTTCTTTGTCTTCTCTCACTTCATTGTGTCCTGAAATGACAAGAAATAGAAAAGTTAAAGAAGCACGAAATGCAAATTGGACTAAAAGTAATAAAAAGGTTAATGAATGTTCCTGATCTTCTTAAAAAAGGCCAAAAAGCTAAACTGATTCAAATTAGCAAAACATTAATAAAGCATGGTACAGCGCCCTCCATAATTATTGGAGTTAGTGAAGATGTGTTAAAAGCCTTAAAATAAATTAAATTTTTATTGCAGAAGCATACTCTCACACTGAAAATTGTAGGAAAATGTAACTTTCAACTCAAGTGAATTTTAAGGGGGAAAAAAAATCCCTGACTAAGACATAATTATTTTTCATAAAATCACCTGTTCCAGAATTATTGGCACCCCTAACAATTCCCAGGAAATAAATGTAATTGAATTATTTCTGTCATTTCTACAGAAGTTTACAAAGTTGATCAGAGTATCTAGGAACATTTAATTAGTAATTCATTACTTCCTATTTCCCTAAATATGACGTGACACAGAGGCCATTTCTCTTATCCACTCTTCAACATGGGAAAGACAAAGGAACACAGCATTTAAGTAAGGCAGATGTGTGTCGACCTTCACAAGTCAGGCAATGGCTACAAGAAAATAGCCATTCGCCTGCACCTGCCCATATCTACTGTCAGAGAAATCATTAAGAAGTTTAAAACAACTGGAACAGTGGTAAACAAGCCTGGACAAGGACGCCAGGTTATTTTGCCACCACGCACAATGAGGAGGATGGTAAGAGAAATAAAAAGTTCTCCAAAGCTCACTGTCAAAGAATTGCAACAAATGGTAGCATCTTGGGGTCACGAAGTCTCCAAAACAACCATCAGGCGCTATCTACATGCCAACAAGCTGTTTGGGAGGCATGCACGGAAAAAACCTTTTCTCACTCACAGTCATAAACGCAAACGCCTGGAGTTCGCTAAGCAATACTGGGAATTCAACCGGACCATGTGCTTTGGTCAGATGATATAGAGCTTTTTGGCAGCAAATACTCTAAGTGGGTCTGGCGGAACACATAAGGCGAGTATGCAGAAAAGCACCTCATGCCCACTGTGAAGTATGCGGGAGGATCGGTGATGCTGTGGGCCTGTTTTTCTTCCAGAGGCCCTGGGAACCTTGTTAGGGTGCATGGCATCATGAATGCTTTGAAATACCAGGACATTTTAAATCAAAATCTGGTGGCCTCTGCCTGAAAGCTGAAGATGGGTCGTCATTGGGTCTTTCAGCAAGATAATGACCCGAAACATGTGGCCAAATCTACACAGAAATGGTTCACCAGACAGAATCAAGCTCCTCCCATGGGCATCTCAGTCTCCAGACCTCAACCCCATTGAAAACCTGTGGAGTGAGCTGAAGAGGAGAATGCAGAGGAGAGGACCCAGGTCGCTGGATGATTTAGAGAGATTGTGCAAAGAGGAATGGTCGAAGATCCCTCTTTCTGTATTCTCCCATCTTGTGAAACATCATAGGAGAAGATTAGGTGCTGTTTTGTTGGCAAAAGGGGGTTGTACAAAGTGTTGACATCAGGGGTGCTAATAATTGTGGCACACATGATTTGATGTAATAGAATTATTTCTTAATGTAGGATTTTTTTCCCATTGAATAAATGCACTTGAATTAAAGGTTGGATTTTCCTCTTTTTTCCATTGTGGTCCTATATTATTTAGAAAAAAACTTAATTTATTTGAAGCTAAAGAACACATCTTAAGGTGTGCCAATAATTACGGAGGGCGCTGTAACTCCTGTGCAAGTGAAGGAAGAAACTGTCTGTAAACACAGTCCACCGTGACCTTCCACGGATGCCACCCAAAACTCTATCATGCAAGAAGGAGGCCATTGTTGAGCATGATCCAGAAGCACCGCCATGTTCTGTGACCAAGGCTCATTTAAAATGGACTGTTGCAAAGTGGCAAAGTGTCCTGTGGTCAAAAAAGTCCAAATTTGACATTCTTGTTGTAAATCATGGCTGTCGTACTCCGAGCTATAGAGGAGAAAGACCACCCCTCCTGTTATCAGCGCTCAGTTCAAAAGCCAGAACCTCTGATGTAATGAGGATGCATTAGTGCATATGTTGTGGGATACTTACATGTTTTATAAAGCAACAAGAATGCTGAAAGGTATATAAAGGTTTTACAGCAACATATGCTTCCCTCCAGACAACATTTATTCCGGGGAAGGCCTTGTGTATTTCAGCAGGACAATGGAAAATCAAAAACTGCAGCTATTACAACAGCATGGCTTTGTAGTAGAACAGTCTAGGAGCTGAACTGGCCTGCCTGCAGTCCTGATCTTTCAATATGAAAAACCAACTGAGAACATTTGGCGCATTATTAAACAAAAAAGACCGTCAAAGGTGACCCAAAACTCTCCAGCAGCTGGAAGCCTGTATTAAACAAGAGTGGGATCAAATTCCAATGGCTAAACTCAAGAAACTTGTTTCCTCAATGCCCAGACACCTCTACTCTGTGTTAAAAAGAAGAGGGGATGCTATGCCATGGTAATTAGGCTCCTTTCCCAACTTTTTTGAGACCTGTAGCAGCTATCAAATTTGAAATGAGCTCATTTTGTGGATAAAATTGTAAAATATCCCAGTTTCAACATTTGCAATGTTATCTCTGTTCTATAGTGAATAAAATGAAGAGTTTGGTTCCAAAACGCAATAAGTGCCAAAATGACAAAAATTGAGATAATACCATAGAGTGATAGTCTTGCGCTTCTTACACGTGATGCAAAAACTCAACATTAGAAATGCATACTATATGGTGTATTTTTTCATGGTCAAAGTTTGTGTTTTTCTATTAAATGCAATAGGCGCCAACATAGAAAAAGCTGATTTACTCAAAATGACTAAAATGGATATATTGCATTTTGGAACCAAACTCTTCATATATACAGCGCCATCCATAATTATTGGCACCCCCGGTTAAGATGTGTTTCTTGACAGCATTAAAAACAAACAGTCAGCAGGCTAATTCAATAAAAGGCATAAAATAAGATAGCCTAACAATTGTGTCCGTTGGGATCATCATTAGAACTCTTAAAATGCTTCCAAACCGGCAATTCCTTTGACATCTTTCCACAGTCGTTGATGCGCTGAGGGAGTGCAGATAGGCGACACAATATGGTCTTTTTTGAACAGACTTGAGTAAGTTATTATAATAGTGCTAGAGCAGAAAAGGTGAAATAGCTGAAATTTTTTGTTACGCTTATGTAAATGTGATTTATGGTGCTGTAGATTGTGGCTTGACTGCACCAGTCCATCTGTGTGCATGAGGCAAGCAAGAGAGTAGATTTTCAGCAGTGAAAAATTCGGCTTTGAAACAAAATCACCATAAAATACGGATTGAAGCGGGAAAATTATGAAATCAACCAAAATATCTCATGTACATGTGCACTTAAGGACCGAGTGGCAAAACAAATTTAAAATGTCAGCTGTCATACGGCAGTGAAACACAATTTTTGAGAATACAGACACGAGTAAAACAGAAGAATGACAAAATGCAAAGAAAACAAATTAATTTGAATATTCTGCAAAGTTTTTACTTTGTTAAGAATTTTTAAAATGCTGTGGTACACAGCTTTTTCAAAGAAAAATAGACCTGAAGAAATGTACAAGAACTTTTTTGATGGCCTGCAGTGGCGGATGTGTCAATTTATAATGTTGGTATTTACCGAAGGAGTAGACTGTTTGCGATGAAGGCTGTTTTTACTGCATTAGAAAATACTTATTCTTTTAAACTGTGAAGTTTCGACTTCGTTACGAAATTTCAAAAACTAAAGACTTCTAAAGTTTTTAATATTTTGTTTTGCTTCAAAACATCTGTCTTTTTTGTTTTATTTCATTTCACTTGAAATAGGGTTGATCGGGTGCTCTGAAGAATTGACCTTCTGGCCCAACTTGTCTTTTTCTTCAACTCTGACTCTGTTGGCACATTCTGAGATGGGTCAAAAAGTCTCAGCTCAATGGTAACCTTCTTGCTCAATCAGCAAAAAGTGACAGACTGGAGTTTGTGTTTATATATTGAACCCAAAATTCTTAAGACTGACCTATGTATTGTGAAACCACCTAACCACTCTTCGAACATAGTGATACACATATGGGGTCACTTGAACTCACTAGACTTCTTTGAAGTGTAGCAGCACTTATAACTGCATTCCAGCACAAGCGCATCTATTTTGCAAAAATCTTGGAAAAGCTGGTTATTAGTAGCAGCTTTTCTGGCCCTAGTTCCAGAGTAGATGTGACCTCTGACCCCCACAGTAATCTGCCAGTCCACCCACTCATTAAGCTCGGGGATCTCATGCTTCTCAGCATCTTGGGCCCAGCTGTGTCCCCTGAAGCCTCTGAGCCCTGCCAGGCCAAGGTGTCAGACGAGCCCCTGGCTTCTCAGAGGCACACCAGGCCTCGGTCTCTGATCTCTGGCAGGAGGCACAGTAAATCACACAGTTAAGGTGACGGCGCAAGACCTCATTAAAAATAACAATTATAATATATTTAAAATGGAGTAAAAGAAGGAAATAAATTCTCTTAACCTGTCAGGGCTAATGCTTCCTTATGAGAGTCAGGCTAACTCTGGCCTGGCCCGGCTTATTGAAGACAGGCCACTGTCAGAGGGCTGGACCACGTAAGAGAACACAAGCGCTCTTTTTTGCACGGTGAGCTACGAAGTTGCAGCCAATGAATAGGGTTTTCCAGTTATTTGCTTTCTGAACAAAATGTCTGGTTTTCAAATTATTTGTGCAGGTATGTGGATCTGACGGAATGATGAAAAGTCCAGTTTGAGTTAATGTCAGGGGAAATTTTGGGAGCCCAGTTTGACTTGGGAGGCATAAGTCACTATCACAGTTCTGGGAGGGTTGTTGGAGTTTTTAGATGAGTGTGGCAAAAAAAAATGCCTTTGTCTGGAAATAAGTATTTACCTCCAATTGTAAGTTTTGTAACAAATATACAAACAGTATCCACCAAATCAGAAACAGTATTTTATAAAATCAGCTGAAGGGCATGCCGTGCAATCTAAACACAAATGAATCTGTCAACTTTCTTTGGCAATTTTAGAATGCTTTAAGCTTTTTAAGATAAGGCTCCATAGCCTTTCGGAGGCATATCTTTCAGCTCTGTACCCCACACTTACTTTGCATGTATCACATAGAATGAGATTTATGGTAATGAATAATGATTATTTGTCTTAACAGCTAAAGTCCTAAACACCCTTACTTTATTCAAAATATAAAGATATGCTTCTGGCTTTTCTAACTCCCAGCATGTGCAGTTATCTTGGAGGCAACCCATGGAAAGAAGGCAAGAATGTGAGTGAGAGATAATATAGGTGAAAGGTAGTTGATTGGAGGTCATAGTCTTTCCTAAGCAAACACTCATTCATAGGTTCCCTTCATATAACCTTTGAGCACTCAGTTTTGCACACAGGTATGACCATATCAGCAGCCTCACTTATCGTCAGCCATTATTCTCCCGCACACAAATTCCTCACACAGGTCAAAGCCTCCCACTCCCACTGCAAACCAAAGAGCCATCATACAGAAAATGAGACAAATGCGCTCATATTCATGAGCAAGCTGCGCCTGCCGATGGAGGGCTAATATTGGGCTTGGCGGGTCAACTGGAGGACTGGGGATTAGCGAAAGGAGTCATGAAAGGGCTCCCTCTTTCAGCTCTTATCTGCTCCCACCATTGGCCCATGAGGAGCCCAGGGCACGGCTTTTGCCCCAAAAAAGACCACGTTAACCAGAGGACATTACTGCCAAAGTTGTTTGCTCTATTATCACTCTACATGTGCTCCTACCTAAATCCAGGATTAAGTGATGAAAAAATCCACTCCATGCCTGCCATGCCACTTACAAGGGGATGCCCTTACCAGCCAAAATGCTTCTCCTGAGCTCATCCTGTTAAAAACATTCCAGGTGAAAAGCAATGCCAAATTTTTGCTGTTTTATTAATTGCCAAGAGGAGAGTGGTGCAGGGAGTGGGCACATAGCCAGCATTAGGAGTTTTCACCTCTCTGAGCTCCGGCCCTTGAGAAACAGAACGAATAGTCCAACAGATATATTTCAAAGCGGATTAACTGGAAATATACTTTAGAAAATCTGCCTTCGCATAGCTTGGCTAAGAGTTATGACACTGTAAAATGGAGAGGATTGTTCCCCTCCAACACTGGAAAAGGATCTCCAAATGCAAAAAAAACTGCAATATGGTGGCCCCAGAGTAAAACTTTGCAGCATACTGCAGTCATTAATATAGGTTTCAACATCTGAATATACTCGCAAGATGTTACTTTTTTCCTCTCTGGCTGCATTGTCACTGGTACAGTCATCAAGCTGTTAAAAGTGAAACCTACAGGATATCTTAATAAACAGACAGCTACAAGTTATTGCTCATAGTCGCAAGATTCACCTGGGGCAGGACATGGTTCTTTTGAAATTGGAGAGCTTCCACCGGCTATGTTCTATCACCAAAAGCTTACCAGCAAGCAACGAAACCTCATCCCGCTTTGGTTTTCTCAGTCGTCTGCCAGAGATGGTTTTCTTAAAAATTGTTTTTGCAGTTAAAGTGCTTTTTTCTGCCTTCCTGTCCCATAAATGAAAAGGGAAAGTGAAGAAAGTGGAGGAGGGAATGAAGGGAGGAAAGAAAAAGAAATAAAGTGGTGGCTGGATTAGAAGGAGGCCTGTCTTTTCTCTGGTATGTCCATGTGACCTCACGCTGTTGTAGATAGATAGTGACGGGCCGCCAGTTGGTTTTCATTAGTCTCTCAGAATGCTTCTCTGCTTCACAAAATAACAGCCCCTTTCTCTCCCTTTTTTACAACATGCCGGCATTCTCTTTTTTTTTGCCTCAGAGGGGAAAGGTACAAAAATGTTGCTGTGAGTAAAAAAAAGGAAAATTGCCAGAGGGAGAATATATTTTTCCTTTTTTTTTAGAAAAAACTTTTTTAATATCCTCCTCAGACTTGGAGACTCCCTTGTTTTCCCCCCACTCTAAATAAACCCTGTCGTCTACCCCGTGGGGGATGCGTTCACATTCCCTTTCAATTTAAGATCTGTACCTTTACAGGATTCGGCCTCCTTCAAGCTGAGCCTAGCCCCAAGGAGGGGGTGGTTGCGAGAGGCCGGAAATATGTGAACACAGATCAGGCCTGCCAGGTCTGTCCGTGCAGTTTGAAAAATTCTACAGTCCCAAAATGGGTCCCAGATGTACGCCATCGGCACTGACTGTAGTGGACCATGACCCAGGTGGACCTTTCGTTTGGGTGGATGGCTCCCACTCTTCAAAAACCTGTTATCATTCAAATACGCCATACAGTGGATGCCAGGCACATGGCATTCATAAATTCATTCAAACAAGGGACTCAAGGTTATGGAGGAATTTTGCCAGCTAATTTTCCATTTTGAATGGTCAAAATTATTGTTCAGCTAATGGCTACATTCGCAGAAATTTATAAAAGGCTTGCATTCCATATGTCCCAATAAGCATTTTTTCAGAGGTTCATTTGGAAGTGTGATATTTTTTATATGGAATTTAAATGGAGATATTATATAAATATTGCTCAACTGATTTTCTTGCTTTTTAGGCATAATTAAAGTTGGAATTTCATTCTTTAAATCATTATTTGGCCTTTTTTTTGTCCCCCATACTTCTGTCCCATGTCTACTTGGCAGAGTAGTGATTCATCTCTAGAGAGCCCTCCAATGGATAGAGGTCACTACATCACCACAAAGACTACAATGTTCCACATTTTAAGTGTGAATTTTAAGACACTGAGCATGATAATCAAAAAGGCACTGAAATGCATCCATACATTAATAAATAACCCAGTGTTCAAATAAATCAAAATCACAAAGCAGAGCACTCCCAGAGAGGAAACAGGCGACCCTTGAGCCCCAGGGCTGAGGAATAGAACAGGCACGTGACAGCAGAGGGAAGCAAAAAGCCCCTTATTGTCAGAACAAATGAATGTGACTGTTTTAAAGCAAGTGAGGCGCAGGGAATCAGTGGAGCCCAGTGGCTGTCGGGTGGAAGCAAATCTCACGCCCTCTGAAGCCTGCTGCCCAGCCCCTCCTGTCTCACCCCTCTGCCGTCTTTGAGGACGGCCCATTTCAGGAAAAAGTTTAAATATTGAATAAAGAAACGCTTGCTATCTTGCTGGTTTTACATCAGTCGGTTTCCGGAGGAGAAAACAAACACAATGCAACTGGAAATGGGTCCCATAAATCTCACAGGGCCCTTATTTCAGCCCACTTCCCCCAACTGCCACCTCCGTCCTGCCTTCTCTACACATTTTCTCTTCATTAAATCTGAGTTTGTCTCTGCACAATGGTCACGGCGGGCAGCCAGAAGGTGAATTCAAGATCTAAATCCAAAAAGTGTGGCTAACCGCTCTACTGTAGTATGGAATATTGCAATGTCGTAAAATTATGTACTGACACATTTACTTCATCCTGCGTTGAGCTAAAACCTTTTCGGCTGATAATTGACCCCTTTGTATTCTTGCTCGGATGTTTTGCCATCTTTTCAAGGATTCTGGATTTTGGATACACATCTCTGGACCCCGAGGCAGGTATTTAGTAAAACAGAACCCCTTAGGGAAGGTGCACAGTGGGAATCGAAGTGTCTCCGCGAATTGGCGTGTTAGTTTATTGGCATTTCCTCAGGTTCTTTCTTATTTCTATGGAATGCTCTCATAAAAAAATGGAAAGCAACTTTTGTGTCCCCTAGTGTATTAGTGTATTAATGTGATATATATTTTTGATCACATTATCACCACAGTGCTGAACCGAACCGAGTAATGGCAGGTCAATGTCATTCTTGTGTCTCAATTTACTTTTAACACTTGCAAATCTGCCCCGTACTGCAGACGTACCAGCCCGTTTCAAAGAAAGGCCAAGACGTGCCAATACCTGTCCTCAACCAGGACGTTTTGATGTTGCTGCAAACTGATTAACTCAGTCATGCGTTGTCATTCAGGCGACAGAGTGATTGAGGGCACTGGCATGATGAAAAGTCTCCCACAAAAGTCTGCAACTGTTGTTTTGGGTAAGCAATAATAATAAAAAAAAAATAGAAGAAATGGACCCATCAACCCCATATGCAAACCATGCCCTTTCCTCAGTTGGCCCTGCTGGATGGAAATAAAAGCTGAACTGAGTGAAGAGCACATATGTGTGGGTCAGCACAGCTCAGTTTGGGTCAGTGCGGAAAGCAAAAATCAGTTCTCTAATTGATGAAGTTGACAGATGGCAACCATTACTCATTAATTTAAACATTTGTCTGCAATTTTTAGATCAATGGAATACAATCAATATTCATAAAACAGTAATGGTAATTAACAGTTAAGCAAAAATTCCTACAAGAAATTAAATTTATATGTAACTCATAGTTTAGGATTGACTGCAGAGGGGCCAACACCCACTGAAATCACCTCTAATGAACTTATAAGCAGACGTACATTTTTGAGATTCCACAGTGAAAGTGGAAAGCAGATTCTCAGTCCACGATAGGAAAAATGTATCAAGCAGCTGGAGAAGAGCCGGATGGTCGTGGCCGGAGCCTGATGGTTGAGCGCGGTTGTCCAGCAGCACTGGAATCACTGCAACTCCCTGCTGCAGCCAGAACATCTGCCCGCCCGGCGGAACCAATCAGAAATGAGCACCAAGAGGCGTGACAAATCAACTCACCCGGTGATCTTTTCATGGAATCATAGGGTGGTGGGGAACAAAGACTGCCCTCCCCCTCGCCCCAAAACTCCCCCCCCTCCCCCCCACCCTTCCGGCTTTGATATCCTAGACCCCCGCATGGGGTTATAAGCCTCCCACCTTCCCTTCACCCCATTCCTTCACTGCTCCACCCCCCAAACACAAAAAATATAAATAATCCCATGTGCAGTGACAGAAAAATGACTGGTCCAATACCCCAGGCTGAATATGTCTGTTAGAATTTATACAGCCATGCAGGATTCACTCTTTGCCCTTTAACCCCTAATAACAACCAGTTACATATCTTAATCTCTGTATGACCTGAAAGCTGATTTCATGTTTCCAAGACACAGCAGCAAGCTGTGTATATGGTCAAATGCCGATACATGTAAGTCGCTTGGCGGCAAGGTCAGAGAACAAAACTCCATGGAAATGCATTTCATTGAATGCACTGCACATATAATACATCATGGGTTTCACCCTCAGCACAACAGTGAGTGTGATTGAAGTCACCAGACCACAGAGCCCAGCGTCCTCTCACCTGAGGAGCTGACGCACAGGCACAGTGTGACATGAATTTGGAATCTCTCCACAGGACAGCCAAGCCCAGCAAGCCAATGACACGCCTCAGATAGAGTATCGGAAAATTTGGCAGGCGGGCAGCGGAGAGATCTGATGGATGGAGCCAGGCAAAGAACCAAAGAAAAAGCAGACAGTTGAGGGACGAGGGTATCTGGGAAAGTTTAGCAATGATCCAGCTGTCGCCACAAGGACCTGAACGGCAATAACTTACGACCGGTCCACAGGACAGGCTCGACTCTGGGTAAAATTACACACCTCTGAAAATATTCCAGCGGTTTCCTGGCTACTCTCAAACTTTTTTCCCTCACTTTTGTTTTTCAAAGGTTCTAAGACCTTGTCCAAAATTCACAATGAGGTCTCATCCTCCGAAAAACACCAAAGATAATTAGAGGCCACTGTATTTGATGGGGGTTGACATAAGACCATCATGACCACCTCATGACACCTGTCATTAACAAGAAGGAATATGGACGTTTATGACTGTTATCAAATGTGTCATTAATTAATATTCAGTCAGTTATCATTTTTAATAGGTGTTAAAGTTAGGGTTAATTGACTGAATGACACTTAATGACAACAGTCAGAAACATTCTTAAACATTCCTTTTCATGGCAGGTTATGACAAAGTTATGACAGTCTCACATCAGTCGTATGCACACCCCATCTAATAAAGTGTTGCTGAAAATTATAATCGGCCTTCTGTCACCTCCTCTATAAGCCAGCAGGACTTTCCCTATGTCAACCTGCAATTATTCTATGATCCACTGATTTGCACCGGTATGAACTACCCCTCTCCAACTTTGTGATATTGAAGGTCCAGGCAATTCTCCCTGTTTATTCTTTGGAGGCGAGTAATAATATCCTCTAAACAGTCTTCACTTACAAGTCATTAGTCTGGTCTGGGCTTGAGAGAGCACCATTTCATTAGCTAGCTCATTTTATTAAAGGATCTAATAAATAAAATGGTTCCGTATGAAAATAAAACTCCCTTGAAATTCATTTTATTGCATATATCAAGCATACAGGATATACTATGAAATTTGTTGCCATTGACTGTCATTCCAGCAGTGGGTATATAATCAGTAGCCCTAGGACACTAGCTCTTATCCCTTTCAATATCTGGGTCCATGGCAAACATTTAGTACCTTTCAGGGACTTGACAAAAACTCTTATTAGCATAACCTAGCTGGTACACCACATACTCATTCAGGGCTCAATTTATGCTCTCCTGTAACCCATTTTTGAGCCCTGAGTCATAGTTACGGACAGAGAAATTAGTGCTCTGTGTCCTTGTTTTCATATCTTGCCAAATTTACAGAAAATGTGAAGTTCCAATTTGTAGATGTTCAAAGTCATTATTTTTAGCTGAAAACAGCCAAAGTTATGGGACAAATCTCCAAAATTTTTCTCCATGCAAGGTAAGTATTTTTCAATCAAAGGGCTCCACTGGGCTAGACACCCAGTCAATCCTCTTCAAGTCTTCCCTCACCACCTCAGCCCATTGATCCACAGGCCTGAAGCCTCTTTAAAACAGGCATAACCAGGGCCACCTCACCTTAGCATTGGGGTCCTGCTGTGTTCCACAAACGAGTCTATTAATGGGCCCAGAATCATAAGAGTCCCGTTAGCTGTTACTGCTTCACCTCGCTCATTATCCAATCGCCATCCTTTCATCTGCCTGCTCCTGTCAGCTCCAATTTGCCTAATTGGTCTTTCTAGCAAAGGGGTAATGACTACCTCTGTCTCTCCCATACCACCACCCCCATTTTCCCTGCTCTGGCCCCCTCACTAGGCTGTTAGGCCCACCTGTCTCATATTGACCTTTTTTTTCAGGGTCTACCCTGACCTTCAGTCATCAATCAGAACCCTGTCCTCCTTCCATCACCGCGGGGCGCCAGGAGTCGAGCTGCCGTGGCGGCGTCCGTGAGAGTCACTCGGCCCGGATTATCGCAGCAACCTTCACCACAGTACAGTGCCCAACTGCTCCTCCCACCAAAAAGTCAGAGCTGGGTGCTCTCAACAACTCCCTCCCGAAGTGAGTCAAAGAATCGGAGAAGGTGCGGAGCGACACCCGATTTATTTTTCCCTCTGAGGAAAAGAAAGGGAAGGATTTGGTGAGAGATATGGTGGAGGAAAAGAGAGGGGAAGGGGGGGCAGAATACTTCACGCAGTATCTAATTTAGTGCTGATTAAAAGTAGTGCAGCCAGGAAGGCACAGTGGCTGGCTGGTAATTTATAGCACAGAAAGGCTTGTAGGGTGAAAAACATTATTTTAGCGGCCCCCACATCCTAATAGAAGCCAGATGTGCTGGGATTAACAAAGACCATTCTTTCTCTCTCTCCTTCTCCCTCTCTCACTCTCTGTCCCTCTCTCACTTTATCTGTCTATATCCTCCTCCTTTTTCTGCCGGTCTCTTGCACCGCTCTGTCCGAGAGATGAATCTCCCCTGTTTGGATTGCGAAAGTGCGAAACGGTGGGAGAAAAGCAAGGCACTGCGTCACTTTGTTTGGGTTCCTGGGGCGAACGTTTACACCTCAGCGGAGTACCATTCGTCACTGATGTCACCGTGTTCTGCAGGCCATGACATAACGGCTGCTCACCTAGTATCGGGCCCTAGTTACGGTGCAGTTCACTGCAAACAAACAATCACCAACACAAAATCGTTTTCGCCGTTGAAAGAAAGTGAAGTGTACTCGCGTTATTGTGAGGAAAAAAAAAACTGCAAGTAATGTTAAGTTCAGACATTGTGGCGCATTCCAAAGTTATGTTTACGGCCTGCAGCTCCTGGTTGCTATAGTAAAAGTTAGCAGTCACTTTTAGGGCAAAGGTCACCCACGGGAATTTTTAGAGAGTCTTTTGATCAATGCACAAAGGTGCAGAACACAGCCAAAAGTGGAGCACATTCTAGTGACACGGCGGGAGGCTAACACCAGGACAACTGACAGATGTTTGGAGTCCACTGCAACCTGCGGACCAATAGTGTACTGGAGCCACAGGAGAGGAACTGCCTGTGAAAATGTTCTCCTCTCTTCAAACAACTATCATCATCGCAGCTAATAAAGTACAAAATAGTTGAGTAGAGTTCCTCATCTTTTCATTAACTCATCATAAACTAAGGGCAGATGGTGTGAATTGCAACTTTGTACGTATGTGCATTAGTGTGTACGTGTGCATGTGTGGGTCTGTGTGTAACGATTTAGAAGTGTGTGTGCTCGTGTGTTGAGGCATGTGCATGCATATGTGTGTAAGCTTGGGTGTGTTTTGTGTGCCTATGTATGTGTATGCTTGTGTGTGCATGTTTCCGTGTGTGTGTGTGTGTGTGTGTGCGTGTGTTCGTGTTTGTGTGTGGTGTGTGTGTGTGTGTGTGTGTGTGTGTGTGTGTGTGTGTGTGTGTGTGTGTGTGTGTGCATGTGATCGTGTTTGTGTGTCACACCCACAGAGGGCTGGAGCTGGACTGAATAAGCCCTGGCCTCTCATGGCTGGCTGCAGGGGAAACCCTAGCCATGATCTCCTGGCATTGTGGGGTCTCTGTGCTACAGCCCAGCTGTCACTGTCCCACCAGCGTCCCTGACGCCTCTGCCTCCAGTCCCCGCACCCCTCCTTCCCCTGCCCCAAACCCCCGGCCCTGCTCCCTTTGAACAGCACTGCGCAGGAAATTGAAAGCTGTCCACCAACAATGTGGGTAAAAAGAGGAATAGAATTATTGCAGAGAGAGAGAGAGAGGTATCAGAGTGAAATGAAGAGCAAGGCACAGAGGGAGAGAGATGGTCACAACCTTTTATGATCACTAATTAGTTTTAGGATTATTGATGCGATGATAATTTATTGAGCAGTTAATGTGTTCACAGTACCTGGTACCTGTTTGTGTGGCTCCTTTGCATTGTAATGTTCAGTGGATCCAAGAGGCCCTGTCTTAACCATGAGGAACAGTCGCAGATCACAGAGGGTCCACATACTTATGGCTTTTGCTGAAAAAGCTGAAAGGCAGATCTTAACCTCTGCATGTGACAGCTTGACAGGCAGTGAAAATATTGCAGCATCCCCTGCCAAGATTATATGAGGGCATTTCACATGCGTGTCACTCCGTGATTTACTAAAGCAACAGCCTGGTCATTTCTGATTTGTGAAACAAGCCAAAACCACAGGAAGACAAAACAGAAAGAAATAGACAGAGAGGGAGGAGGATGATTAATAGTGAAGGGATGGAGGCAAATAGTTGTTTATACCATTAGTTGTCAATTTCTTTACCGGGCTTTGACAGCTTACATGTATTTATCACCCCAATAAAGCTCAATTTGACAACATTAACAAAGAGACAGAGAGAGACAGAGAGAGAGAGAGAGGGAGAGAGAGCGCAAGGGAGTCTAGACTTATTAAACTCAGAGTAACTTTCCACAGACAAAAGGGGACAAAGCTAGGCTTCCTCCGACTAAGAATGGATGAGGGACGAGCAGTGTACAAATAAAAAATGTTTTCTTTCATCATCATATTAGAATAATCATCTCCATTTGCATCACTAATACCCCCACCATTCTTACGTCATGCTTCGGCAATGTTGCCATATACAGTCAGGGCAGGAAAGCTTTTGTGACTTGAATTCAGAGACTGAATAAATCAGTGTGACTGTGGCACTCCTGGATGTGGTGTTTGTCCGTTTGGCTCATTACCTCGGCAGAGGGCAGAAGTGGCCGTGGGCTTTGATCCTGAGCCTCACCGTCTGGACCTAAAGCCTACCCCAGACGGCACAACTTTGCCTGAGGCAAGTTATACACACGTATACCGCATCAGGTAATGTTGAGCCGTGTGGGAATGGTTTTTGCTGCGTAACTTCCTCGCGTGGCAGTGCAGAAGCGTATCTAGCATGCTAGATATTTTCTCGTCCCGTGAGGAAGCTACTCATCGTGTGGGGGCTACCTGCTGCAATGTTACACGTGCTCGACCAATCACAACATGCAGAGCCATCATCGGATGTGCAGACGAGTGACATGAAACAGAAAAATGCCAGCACCCTACGAAACTGTAACAGACATCCTGGACGAGGATCAATTAGTTGAATTGTGGCCATTTTTGTGTTATTACGATTTTTCCCAATTCCAAAACAACACATATTGAAACCATGAACACACCAGACATGCAGTATATTAAATAAAGTGTTGCAGAAACTATAAGTTATGTAAATTAAATTGCATTCATTTTCTTCTGCTCAGTTAGTTTCTACATTAATTATTGGTGTGTATCTTTTGGTCTCTCCCTTCCTCACTTGCTCTCTCTTTCTGTCTCTCTCTTTCTCTCTTTGCACATTGTATCTT
Source organism: Gymnothorax reevesii (assembly GCA_029721435.1). Taxonomy (NCBI): domain Eukaryota; kingdom Metazoa; phylum Chordata; class Actinopteri; order Anguilliformes; family Muraenidae; genus Gymnothorax; species Gymnothorax reevesii. Next base: position 37,374,461 of record CM056578.1, read on the forward strand.
TGCTGTCCCTCTCTCCATCACTCACTCCATCTCTCCCAGAATCCCTCCTTCCCTCTCTACCTTGTTTCTCCCATTGCTCTCACCTGGTCTCTAATTCTTTCCTGCTATTTCTCTCTTTATCATGCCTTCCCTTCATCTCTCTATGTCTCTCATTCTGCCTCTTTATTCTTCTCTCTCTCCCTCATTCCCTCCTTCCCTCTCATCCTACCATCCCAGTCAGCACAGCCACGCAGTCAGACATGCACAGAAAAGCAAAGTCTAACCTTCCAGCGCTAATCGGTGCAAGGACTGCAACAGGCGCAGAAGATGCCTGGTGACAGCCGATAGCAACGCAGGCGCTGTGGTGTGTACAGACGAGAGGCGACGGTCGGGGGAGAGCCCGGACGATGTCGCGGGATACTAATGCCCCAGGAGTTAGGCAGGCAGCGGCGGGAGACAGACGTTGAAATCCAGTTTGGCACATGAGCATGCCAGCCTCCATCTCTGCCAGGCAAACTGACGCCCGCCACACACTGTCATCCACCCACCCCCCCCCTCCCCACACACACGCTGGGCTCCTCAGCAGCCTTTAGAAAACAATTTATCTCTTTCTCTTTCCTCGCCTTCCCGCTCTCCCACTTGCTCAATCACTTCATTCTATTTGTTTTTATTAAGACTACATTTTCTATAGCTAAAGTGTAAAGCAGTGGTTGTAAACCTTATCCCGTGAGGGCCAGTGTGGGTGCAGGCTTTCCTTCCAGCCATGCAGTTACACACTTGATTCAAAAACTAGTGTAAGTGCATCCTAAAATATGGCCCTCAAATCCAAAAACAATCCTAGTTTTCTTTCCCTCCAGGCAATTAAGTGAACAATTAGTGCAATGGATTGGCCTGACTGTCATCACACCTGATTCCCAGGTATACGAGAGTTCAACCAGCAGCACTCAGCCCTGTATTTACCTATAAGACCATAATTAGGGATACTGGGCCCTTGAGTCTTTGCAAAAAATTTTTATCAGTAGTATCAGTTGTGTCAATAACTGGTTGAAATGAAAGCCAGAGCCCCACTCCAGCCCTCTCTCGATAAGGTTGAATACCCCTCGACCACAGTGTCGAGGAAAACATAAAATTAACATGGAATATTTCTTAACACTATGCCACTACTAGACAGTAACCACACTGATGGCTTCACTGTGATTGGGGATTTGGAAATTCAAATGGAAAGTTATTATGAATCACTCATGCTACCCTAAACACACTCTCTTGCTTTCACTCGCCGCCTCTCCTCTCACTGTTTCACGCTGCCTTTCACCTTTCCCTGTCTTTTTCTCTCTATTTCCCCTCTCCGTGCTCTATGATCCTCCAGCTCTACCATCGTCCATCATAGGTTATCCCTCCTCTCCATCAGTCCTTACTCATAATTTTCCCTCCTCTCTTGCACTCGCACTCTAAGTTTACCTTTTTTAGTCAGCATTATGGCTCTATCAACTAATCTTGCCAACATCTCCCTCTCTCTCAATTTTTCTTTCACACTCTCTTCTTTGGCAACTCCTTAATGCCTGGATGTTAGCCTGTTCCTGCATGTGTAAAATGCAATATATTTCAGTTTAGTAGGTCAACAGTAAATACTGGTCAGGCTGTTTAGGTATTGAAAGCAAAATGTTTTCCCCTTCTTTCTTGATGTAGGATTTCAGCTGTCAAAGCTTTGTGGCCTCCAATGCCATATTTTGTTTCATAATGCGCCAAATATTCTCAGTGTGTGCAGGTCTGGGCTGCAGGCGGGCAAGTTTAGCACCGAGACTCTTGAACTACAGAGCCACGACATTGTCATTTATGCAGAATAGGGTTTTTGGCATTCTCTTGCAGAAATAAGCGAGGCATTCCTTGATAAAGATGTCTAGCTGGCAGTATATGTTGCTCCAAAACTTGCATATATTGTTCAGCGTTAATGGTGTCTTCACAAATGTACAAGTTACCCATGGCATGCGCACTAAGGCACCCCATACTATCATGGATGCTGGCTTTTGAACTGAGTGCTGATAATGAGCTGGATGCTCCCTCTGCTCATTAGCCTGGAGAATGCAGCATCCCCGATTTCCAAAAAGAATTTCATATTTTGATTTGTCAGGCCACAGGAGTGTTTTTTACTTTGCCTCTTTCCATCTTAAATGAGCTTGGGCCCAAAGAATGCAGCAGCGTTTCTGGATTTTGTTTAGACATGGCTTAATGTTTACATGCCAAAGTTTTAACTTGCATTTATGGATGCAGTGACTAAATCTGTTCACCAACAATAGGTGACAGATGTGTCCATGAGCCCATGGAGTGATTTCAACAAGAGCAACCTGACTTTTTTAACACAGAGCCGCCTGAGGGCCTGAAGCTCGCACCCATGAAATATTTGCTTTTGGCCGCGTCCCTCACATGCAAAGATTTTTCCAGATTGTCTGAATCAGAAAATTATAGAGGAAGAAACCACCAAATTTTTCGCAATTTTACTTTTAGAAACATTATTCTTAAAATTTTGACCTATTTGGTCATGCAGGCTTTCACACGGCGGTGAAGCCCTCGCTATCTTCCCTTCTGAAAGACTTTTTATGCCCAATTATGTTACTGACCTGCAGCCAATTAACCTAATTATCTGTGAGATGTTCCACCAGGTGTATTTCTTTCACGTAATACAAATTTTCTAGTCTATTGTTGCCACTGACCTAATTTTTTTTAAAATGTGTTGCTGGCATCAAACTCAAAATGAGCAGATATTTTTTTAAAACTAGAAAATCTCTCAGATTAAACATCCAGTATGTTGCCTTTGTACTATTTGCAATAGAATTTAAGTGATTTGCAAATCATTGCATTCTGTTTTTATTTACTCTACATTTGACTCAGCGTCCCAACTTTTTTGGAAATGGGTTGTATGTGTAACCCTATTTAAGGGTATACAATTTAAGATTTGAGCTGGACAGGGAGGGGGGAAATGGCTTAAATGAAACAAGACACTTGTAGCATTTAGAATGTCGTCACAGTTCAGTTTGTTTTCATAATTTTAGTCCAGAATAAAGGCTGCAAACAAAGAAAATTCCATGAAAATTCTGCAATGAAATGGTAAAAAAAAATTTTAAGTACCAAGAATTGAAAAATGGCTGGGATTTACTACAATACATTTCCGAGATCATGAGCTCCTTGACCGCAAATGTGCTACATTTGAGTGCGATATTTAATACTACCTACTGCCAATGAGCCAAATAAGATAGCTATCCAAGTCGCCCTCCACGCTCTCCGAGTCCTCAAAATTGTGCACAGTCAAATCATAAAATAATAATATTTTTGACACAAATCAACTTTGATTTGTGAATGTCATAAATCTCAATGTGGAGTAATGATTTTAAAGTGGAATTCAGCATTTATAATACAATATAATATTTACTCTATACAGCAATAGGTCTACTTACAGATCATGAAGGAAGACTCTCCATCATTGACTTCCTACTCCAGAGAAACAATGCTATCAGGCTCAAGGAACCCCCCAGTCTGGTTCCATTCAGAATGTCTTCCAGTGTCCATGTCTATATCACATTTCCTTCTCGTAAATATAACCAGAGCACTTCAGGGTTGCTTTTGGCAGCATTTTTGAAATTGGGTTCTCATCATTCAGATGCGCAAAGTTGAGAGGATGCGACCTTACTCGCTGTTACGCAAGGGTTTACATACTTTTCTGAGGGTTTAATCAATGTCTTTCAATTACAATGGAAAGTTTATACTATCTGGAATTGGATAAAAAAAAAACTTGTCAATCAATAGAGAATTACTAAGAAAGTTTCATGTGAGTGTGAACTATGACTGTGCCTGACACAGATAAACCCTTGCAATCACTAAAGTGATTGCATTTCAGTGATAGATTGTTTGAGGCTGTAAGTGACCACTGAATTCTACAAGGGATGAATCTATGCGAAAATCATTGGTCAGGTATCATGTGTTTTTAACATCTGATGACTACAATGGACACTAGAAATACATAGTATCAATATCATGTTCAATTTTTGCTTAAAAAAACTGATATTTTTTCCCTACTTAGTTGAGATACCTTTGGGATATTATAGCTGAACTGGTTGCAACAAAGGAAAACATTTCTCCAGTTGCAAGATTTCATCTCTGGATAGACACTATGGGCAAGTATATTAGGGAGTTTACATATCAGTATTAGCTGAGGAGTAATATTCAAACAATTCCATGGAAACAGTGATGGGACTTAACTTGTCCATAATCTAAATAGTTTACAAGCATTGCGTTAATATTTAATGATTGGTTCAGGTGTATGACCTATTGGTAGGAAAGTGTGATTGCATGCGTAAATAGAGCAGCTCTTGCCTACTGGCATCTACGATCTGCAGAGAGGGGTTAATGAAACACCTAGCCTTAGCCTAGAGCCTAATTCTCATACCTATGACCTTAAAAATAGACCAAATCCTGGCTATAAACCCAAATGTAACATTAGTCCTAAACCATGTCCTGGGCCCAGTTATAAATCTTTTACTCGTGGGGACCCAGAAAAATATCCCCATAGCTGCTGCATATTTTCAGACCTTACTGTCCTGCTGTGGTCTTTACGTGCCACTAGTTCCCACAAATGTAATGGGACAAGTATACACGCATACACACAAACACACACACACACACATATATATATATATATATATATATATATACACAAACACACAATAAAGTAATTCATGCTTTTTGATTAAAAGTTTTTGTCTAGTACCAAATTGTATATGAAAAAAATTCTAAATGTATTTTTGCTGATAATTACACTGTTACCTACTTTCATCACGAGCGAGATTCAATCTCTGCTTTGCCACTTCTAGGCATTTGAGACATTGATTTCGATCAGGTATAATTCTCAATGGATTTCCATGTGGACTGCAAAATCCCCCAAAATGAAGATGGCCACAGTTCACAAACTTTACAATCCAGGTGGTCCGACAAGAGCTCTGTCACCTGGCTTGTCCATTTTTTGTCATTTCTTTTCCCAAAAGTCCCTGTCAAGTTTGAATTTTTGTTTTAGATCATAGCGTAGCAGTATCAAAAAATTTCTTCCACTTAGTCTATGTGGTTTAAATCAGTTGACTGAGCTGGCAACTTCATATTTTGTCTTGTCCTTTCCAGAAAGTCCCAGCAGACTTTAGATTTATGTACTGGGTCGCTGTCCTGCTGTTACTTCCTCTTGATCTATGTGAAAATCATTTGCGATTCTAAAATTTTTATTGGTAATGTTTCGACAAACTGCAAGAACCACACCCACAGACAGACATACTCTCACTCAGGGCCATTTTCACAAAGACCTCTAGCCATTACAAAACCTTTTAGCACATGCTAAACCAGAAACATTGGCAATGATTCATGCAAAACAAATACTCTGAAAAATCACTGGCTATGTTTCTTGAATCGTAAGAGCTAAAAGACTGAATCTGGCCCTCAGTTTTTAATATTCTGCATTGCTCCAAGCGAGAGAAGAAGTGCAGCTTTGAATCCTCAAACATTAATGAGTGGAAAGTTATGACCAAAATTGCATATGTATATCAATGCATGGCCATCTGCTTTTCCACCGCGGCAGTCACTCAGGGGCACTGAATAATGTGACTGTATTTCCTCAGAGCTCACTCTACGCCAAAAGCCACATGACTTCCACTGGCAAACATAGTAGATGCATTATATTTTGCCCTGAAGACCTGTATAAATGCAAAAAGATCAGGACAGGTTATATTAATGATGTTTGCCTGCAGTACGGGTTATGAGAATAGAACCGGATGCCGTAACCGTGAATGTGCAGAGTCTGTCCATTTGCTTGGTAGCTTGAAGCAATGTGTGCCCCACCCTTTTGCCTTACTCTAAATGAGCTCTCACCATCTTACTTAGATTGTAATGCAATTGGACAGCACGCTCTGCACATATGCATACAACACATTGACTTGACTGCTTCTGCTTCTCCCCACCTGCCTTCTCTGCCTGCAAACTTTCTTCCTTTCTTCTCCTGACCGTTTCTCTCGCGCTCTTTCAAATTCAATTTCACTTCAAAAAGGTTTCATTAGCATGGCCGGTGCTCAGTTAGGCAGCATTGCCAAACCACATTGTGACATGAATACTAGATTGGAAATACGCAATAATAAGATGAATCCTAGTAAAAATATGCAGTAAAGAAAGAAAATTCTCTCTCCCTCTCTTTTTCTCCCTTAGCATTTATGTCTCTTTTTTCTCCTTCTGCCTCCTTCCTCTTATCTTCTGGATTCAACTCAATTCAGTTCAATTTAGTGTGTTTTATTGGCTGGAAAAACACATGGCAAAAGTGTTGCAAAAGCAGACAAGAAACATGAAAAACTCAGGGAAACACCACAAACACCCCACAGGCAACAATTAAGACAACTATTACAATCAAGTTGAAATAAAAAATAGACTGTGTGAACTACAATGAAATGGCAATTATTATTATTGAAATTGATATTATTAGCTCCACCACTGCCGTTGTCATAATAATAATAATAATAATAAAAATTATTATTATTATTATTATTGACAATTGACAAGTCCATTTTGTTAGAGTTTGTATTATCACACGCTGTTCTTAGCCAGGATCACATAGTATATTATAAATAAATAAAATCTCCCTCTCTTCCTTCCTCTCTCCCCCCCTCCCCCATCTCCCTCCCATCTCTTTTTCAATATTGCAATAAGGGGAGGAATTTTTCCAACCTGCATCCCCAGGTGCTGCGGGGTCAGAGGTGAAGCCTTTGTTGAAAAGAAAGCGAGATGTTGGGAGGTAGGCAGGGGGGCTCAAGGCATTGGATTGGAAGAATTTGGATGTCGCCACCCAGATCCTGATGGAGTTAGGGTGCTGAGACTGACAGGCGCGTCCTTGGGGCAGAAAATAACTGAAGACATATTTGTGGAATTAAGGGGCAGGGGAGTCAGGAATGGGGGGTGCAGAGCCCAAAAGAGGTTAGAGACCACGGAAATGAAAGAATGCAAGCAGAAAGAAAGGATAAGTTCCTTATGGAAATGACAATAATAAAAAATATTGTTTTAGCATAAGCATATTTTTCCCAGCAAAAAGTAGTCGACTTCAAAGAATACGCCAGAAAAAATCCACGTTTTTTTTTTTTGTCTATAGGCTCCTTGTTTTGACATCAGACTGTACCACCAACATAAAATACTGTTTGTCAAAGAATTAACAGCACTTTAAATGGTTTTAAGTTTTCCTGCCAATCAAGCCAGAGCCACCAGAGTTAGGATCATTTGCTGAGCAGGGTTAATTTCTAACACAATCACAATTTTCATTGGTTGTATCAGCAAGGCAGATGAACCAGTTTCTGTGGCGCAAAAAGTCCCTTGATTATTCAGCCATTTAGTTTCAGAAGACGTTTTGATGAGGGCTCAGTAGGAATTCTCCTGTCAGGGTGCAGGGAGTGTGAATCTGTGAGTGCGTTTACATGACGTTAGAAAAAAATCGAATTATTGTGTTAGTCCGACTGAAACCAGACTTTTAAAATGCATGTAAGTGTTAGTCCAACTGGAATTTTGCTAAATCGGACTTGTCATAGTTGGACTAACGCACCCATACAATGCGGTTACGAGTCAAATTATTCATCCAATCATACACTTCAATCGAACCGAACTGAACTATGCAATCTGCGTATGCTCCACAGTTCATCGTGAAGGGTTGACCTGGACGTTGTGTGGACTTGGGAACACCTAACTGACTAGCAATAACTTGTGCTCTGCCCAACTAGCAAGTTTGTACAGAACATTAGCAATCCTTGTCTGCAAGGGTATTGGTGCTTGAACAGTCACACCTCGGGGGCTCATAACGTCTTCCATTAATCCGCATTATTTATCGAATGACTTGCGCGTCATCCGAAAAATTTCCTTCCACTCATCACTGGAAAACTTTTTCGAAACGACTCTTTCCCACTAGTCTTTATCCCTGACCCACATCCAACATGCACGGGAAGCCCAGGGGTGCATTTCCCGAAAGCATAAGTGCTAACTTACAAAGTTGGAACCACAGACTGCGAATGGACAAACTATCTTAATTGCCAGCTCAGCGACTATGCTTGTGGGAAACGCACTCCAAGGTAGTAGATAGGGCACAAAGTAGAGTATAGCGGCGTTACCGCCTAGCTTAGGCTAACGCCATAACCACCAGGGATAGCGCGCATCTCAATTGTACGAAAAGCATAGCGTGCAGCCCGTATGAAATGTAGAGAGCCGTAAAGTTGTCCACATTCTCGACATGCAACCAGTTTGCTGCCAGCTAATTTCTTTGTTTATTTTTTAGTCTGTGATGCAATAGGTCAACCAGAAGAAGGTGCAACACGAATGAGCCGAAAGGGGGCAAATTGCCACCTATCATTGCGGAGATGGACATGTTTTGGTCAATAAATACTCCCATGCATGTATACCGCGACAAGGACAGTGGTCCTTTTAAATGTCCTGTTTGAGCTATTATCGTAGCTCGACTTAAGTGTGTATGTAAATATGCTGTGTGTGTTTGAGGATGGAGGTACTGCTATGGTGCTTTTGGATGTGTGTATGAGACAGTGACTGCAGCTTGGCTTAAAGTAGAGGAGAAATCCATTTCAGCTAATAAGTAGTCTTCACTGGTTTTCAATCATTTTCCTTGATTAACAAGTTTTCCTATGATTAGATTAATCCATCAGCAACGAAACAAGCAGCTTCCATCTTAATGCAATGCTGTGGCGATTAAATAGTACATTCAATTCAGAAAAATATTTTATTCTCTTTTCAAAAAATACACAGTAAATTAGCATTCTCATTTGCTTTCAGCTCTTCCTGGTGCAATTAAGGGTATTTTTCCTGCTCTTTATGATTTATTAAATTAGAACAAAAAAAAGATTTGCAAAAAGAATCCTTGAATAAAAAGCACTCATTGAAATGCAATTTTGCCTCAAAATGACATGTTTTATTCCCTGTCTTACCTTAATGAGAAGACCTGGCCACACATGACAGTGTTGAGTGTTTTTTGAGTTGAAGTCATGCGAATCCCTATAATGACTGAAAATTGGTAGTTTAAAGGGATTATTATGATCCAGAAGATGAACCATATGCAGAGACAGAGTATAATCAATAGTAGAGTTTATTGATGGGAATACAGAAATGACTGTGAGGGATGGAGCCCAGAGCGTAATGGCACAGGTCAGTTCAGATGGTAGGGGGCTTAGGTGTAGAACATGTCTGTGCCAGGCCAGTGGCATCCCGGGGCAGTAGCCAGATGGAGGTCACCCTTGCCAGAGCAGGTCTGTCAGATGGTAGGACAGGAGCATTTTCCAGGAGCATAGTCCCAATCCCAATGACCGCAGAAGGCTTTGGAGTTTTACTAATAAACTGGGCAGTGGAGCAGACTGAATGAACTGGTTAACAGGCACGCAGTCCCAATCCCGGAAACCCAGAGAATGGCTACGGAGCTTGTTAATTAGACCAAGAAGTGTACCTCCATGCTTAACTACCATTAAAGGTTACAAATAATTTCCGAAAATGGTAAACTGTGGACTAGGAAGATTCTGACTTGTTCTTTTAAGGCCATGTAGCAAGTGACAATCCAACTTGCACATGCAAAGCAATGGATTCTATACACCACCGACGCATAACGGAATGGGGAATACAAATGCATTACACCTGGCAGGGGAGGCATGCAGGACGTCAAACCAATCAAAGGAAACAATATTTCTAAAAGACATGCAAGTTTCTGGATGGGAGCAGGAAGGAGGGGAATTCACACAAAGTTTGTGACAGGGCCGTTCTCTTCCAGCCCAATTTTCAGCTCACCTGCTGCCACTGGCTGGTGGATGGAGTAACAGTCAGGGTGCGTATGAGTGTGTATCTGTGTGTATGGGAACGGGTGGGGGTGCATTCCAAAGCAAAAGCAGGCACTGAATCAGAGGCAGAAGAGAGGAAATGTTCAGTGGATCAGCCAAAGCTCTTTCCAACACATCACTTTTCTGGTCTGTCTAATGCATTTGGAAGTCGTAGGCGTCAGGTGGGATTGGAAACGATGAATGGTCATCGTGGGCTAAGACCTAACCTTTGTCGCATCTGCGATGCCTCACGATGTCCTGACAGAAAGTCTAGCATGTTTCATTTTTTTCCTCGTCTCCCACGATGGTTTGCGTGATAACATTTAGGTTCGTGCCCACAATATCCCAGTGCCTGACCGGGGTATTGAAGCATTCTAGTAATACAGTGACTCATGTAAGCAATTGATTAAGCCCTTTTTCTGTGTCATAGTTATGGTTTTTTTGTATTCATGCTTATGTTCATATTTGGTGTTCATAATTTTGTCTTTTCTTTATTCTTTTTTGTTATTGTAATTCTCAGGTTTTCTGTTCATGCCATTTTCTGTTCCATTGCAGTTGTCTCCCCTGTCTAGTATCTAGTTGGTTCAGTCTGTCCTCCCCAGTCTGTGTGCTCACATGCGTCGGGTGATTTCAATGGTTTCTGGTGTTTCATATAATTCCTTCAATTCTCGTTTACTTCCTTCACCTTGCTGTTCTGATTACTAACAAAACTAACATTTGTATTTTGTATCATAGTCTACTAACCCAACTAATCCATATATATATATTACTAACTCACTAACGAGCACTCTAGTTAAATTTGTGAAGTTGCACCGCTACTAATTAGTCCTAATTCCCTGTTTTAATGTCTTTGCGTGATTCCCGTCTGTGTCTTGGCTTTCGCCAATTTTCGTGGTTAGGATTTCCCTTGTGTTCCTCCCAATGTAATTAGTTCTTATCCCATTCACCTGTTTCCTGCATAGCATGTGACTTCTTTTCTCTCAATTTAGAGTCCTCACTGTTGTTCTGACTTCGTCAGAACGTTGATCAATATTTCATTGTGCAGAGCCTCGTATGCCATTGACTATCGTTTTTCTTTGACTGTTTCGTCCGACCAAGATTCTTGCCATTGCCCTTTTTGTATTGATTTTGTATTTCTTGATTTTGACCTATTTTTGTACGACCACGATTTCTGCGTTTGGATGCCCCTGTGTATGACCCACTACTTTGCTTCTCGACTACGACTTTTTGCCTGCCGTCTATGTACCGTTGCACCTCTGTTTAACTGGTTCTGACCCCGGCCTGTCAAGTCGACTCTGTTTTTGGATTTCATTTTGTGGCGTGGCAATAATTATCTTTTGGTACTGACCCGGAACTCATTAAAGGCATTACATTTTTTTGATTTCCCTCTCTTTTGTGTGGTTCCTGAATGCACCGTCACATTCTGGTTATGAGAAACCCTAATAAGAGAGCACCAATAATTACAGGAATATTTCAACATGTTTATACCTTACTCCGATTAATGCTGTCTATGCACGCTCTGAAAATGCTTAGTTTTTAAGGTATTATGGGAAAAGTTACGCATCATTTCTTGAAAAATACAGTGCATTCCGTGACAGACTGCAAACGACAGTTGGTCGTAGAGCTTCTTGTAGTATGCCATGTCTCTCGGCTGTGGTGGAGAGAGTTTATAACTCTGTAATCACTTAATCTGACATAGCGATCCATAGAACATACAAAAACATTGTGTTGTCTGATCTCGGGATAATGTATTCAAGAAGAAGGAAGAGTTGTTGCTGAGGGATACAAGGAGTACGTAAGCATTGAACATCCTGGATCATGGAGTAAATTCGTTACAGTAGGGTCAAAAAGGCAATGCACTGCATGAAAGGATGCTATGAGTATCGAGGGTGACTTTTCTTGCAAAGACGCAGATCTCCACTGAAGTAATTAACTCCATGGCCTCCCACTATTGAATCCATTCTATGTAAATATTGTGTAACTGAATTCACGAGGGTCGTTTGTTAGTAAAAGTATAAAAAAGAAAGGAGCATTTGCTGTGGCTGGTTACTGTGAACCCAAATCTCTGGTGACATACCCATCAAATCAACATCTTTCCCTTCGGCTAAAGACCATCTTCTCCAATTGACTGGTAATTTATTGGACTGACAAACCTTTAGTGTAAGTGTGAGGCCTGGGTTCAATTCTGTTTGACTGAAAATCTCTAAATTGCAATACCAATGCCAACTGCAGTCCAGCAATGTGACTTCCTCAGCCATGGCCTAATTCAGGGAGGGAACGGTGACATCTATGTCTGATTGTGGAACTGCAATCATTCTTCACAAGTTGGGTCAGTTTCTTAGTCTGAGTATACTACAGCGAATATTGTCAGAAAAAGCTTAGCTCAATGCTCCCATTAGACATAACTAAACATGTTTCTGATGACATCATTATTATAATATCTCCGCAGTGGAAGGCCAAGCACCATAAAATGGGAAAATCATCGCGACTAGCTCAACTACATATGCATATTACACCTATGCAAGTTGAATGTAATCGTTGGCTGGAAAAAAGACTGAATTTGTGCGCTAAAACATACATTTGGCGCATCCAGTTTCACCATTGTTATTTATTAATATTGCCATCTTGCTGTCATGAGATTTGTGCTGATGGGAAATCTAAATTTCCACCTGGACCCGGAAAACTAATGAAAGGGAAAAATCCTTCTTGAAATGTTATCCTATCACACTCCTTTGCAAACTCTTTTTCATGTTGTCCTAAAGATTGTAGTCTGGCCAAAACTGCAACGCCTGATTTGTTAGAGGCTGTTAATTGTGCTTAATATGGCACTTTTTAAATCATCCTTCTTTGAATTACATACGGGACAATCTGTAGATCTACATGATAATGGGTTAAATCTCTCATGTTGATGTGAGTATAAAAAGAGAAACGTGGGCAGTAGTATCAGGGTTGCGCACCGCAGTTCTGTCACAGTTGTAGCTGGCACAGGATTCCGCGGCATTGCAAGATTGCGCAGACACGCCCTACCTCTGCAATCTCACCCAAGTCTTAGCACAAAAAGGGGAAGGCGGTCATCTGTCAGCCCTGAGGGAGGGTGAAGGTCCATAACCTCTGAACTCTGACCTATAACTCTGAAAGAGGGGAATGCAAGTTAGGGTGAGGGCGGCATGTCCGAGCAGGTCCAGCACTGGAGAGAGGAGGAAACAATGGCTTTAAAGGCCACCAAGGGATGTACACCCTCAAACAGTGAGTTGTTTTATCACACATTAATTCTGCAAATACGCATCAGGTGGGGGTATGAAATGAATGGCTCACAATGGCTATCTGAAAAGGTGAGCAAGTATTTGCACACGCGCCTCAGAGAATGTGTCCCGTGAGCCATACGTAGTGCAGTGAAGGAAATCTGAGCGCTATTGGTGAAGATCCCATACTCTGGCAAATCTGAGAATTCTTTATGAGCACCATTGAGCCTTATAACTGCCCTTGAAGCTCAGAAACTAAGTTGTTAAAGCATACAGTAAGTACTCTATTTCCCTTCAATTTTATCAATTTACAGTCCGATCCAAAAATTATTTTCAGCTCTTGCTAAAGAGTGTTTTGTTCTTGCTCAATTACTTTAGTTGTATTTTACTGTTTCACTATGGAGGGACCATCACACCGTAATCTTTGACCTTTGGTATCGCACTGTCATCAGTGTCTGCTCAAATAAGGTTGAGTTGGGTAAAAAAAAGGCTGCCTACAACAAGCAGAACTGGATAGGAGCTATATCATTTATTTTTCGTCTGTGTTAGTTCACTGCTCTATAGCTGATTCCATAAGGCTATATGTAAAAATTGAATAACAGCATTTTAAGGTCATACACCAATTCTATTCCAAGGACCCAATTCTTTTTTAGGCCTGTTGAAACCTCCATCGGCAGCCCAATATGAGCTTCCAGGTGAGAATTCCCAGTTTTAGCCCAAAATGTATGAGTAAATACTGAGCTTTGATTCAAAGCTGGCATTTAGGTTCCGTGACAGCATAATTGTATTTATGGCCATGTCCATTGATAGTTTTTGCCAAAAAAAAAGAACACTCGCCACAAAAAGGATAGCATCTCCATTATGTTCTTTGATGTGATGGGCTGGGCTTGTTTTGCACCTAATGGTCTGAGGACTTTGGGTAAGTTCAGTAGAATTATGAACTGCAGCAGGTACCAAGACTCCCTTGGGAGTTCCTACTATTCTTTAATACCATTGTACTCAGATGATGGATGGGGTGGGGGGAAAAAAAAGTGATCCTTTGGTAAAATCTGCACAGCTGTGTGTATCACTGCAGCCCATGGACCAGAAACCAAAACATTTTTGCATGCTCATTCAACTGCCTCCATTCCGTTTGGCCTCCAATAACAGAAGGCCTGTCACCAGCCTGTCCACATCCATTTTCGGACACAGAACAGTCCTCCACATTTCCCCCAAGCCTGGGGCAACTACACAAGCTAATTGATCTCTCATTCTTCTTTTTCCTCTTCTGGCATCTTCAAAGAGAGCAAGAGAAGCATTTCAGCACTAGCGAAATTGGGTCTTGGTGACCTCCGACCCCACCAGCTACATCTGTCGGCCAGACAATGGCCTGCAATTCACGAACATGTGTATTCCAGCTGTCATGAGGAACAAACTGCAGTTCTTCACCCTGACCAATGGAAGGCACCATAGCAGCAATGCCAAAACATGGTTAAAAGCCCTGGTGGAGCAAATGAGGACATTTAAGCTAACCATAGCAGTTTGCTGAAGCAAAGTTTCAAGTGACTTCATGTGGTTTTACCTAAATCTTAAATGACTGGTGACAAATATAAGAATGTTACATTCTGTCTTAACCATTGTGCAGGTTTCAAACTGATTTGTCAAAAACGATTATCGCTACTAAAGCTGTTTCAGTCCTCTCTCCCCTCCAATTCTCCTGTCTGTTGCCGCTAAAACTTAGCATTTCCCTCTGAACAGATGTTAACTGTCTGTAAAAAAATAAACAGTATAAAATGAAAGTTTTTTTTCCTGAAAAAGTCCTCTCCAATTCTGGCAGCGACCCAGCCGGCAGCCGCACAAAAGAAAATATTACATAAATATTGTTTGTTTTATAATGTGTTAAAACAAACCTCTTCCACATGGGAAATGCGGACGAGGTCTTAATGATAATAATCATTTTAGCGGCTGACTGCAAGAGTGGAGAGGCGTGCCGCACTGCAGAGCGCGAGCCGCAAATTCCACGCAGGAAGAGGCAGGATAAGAGGCCTCGGCAGCTGTTCTGTGGGTTAAAGACGTCAAACATTTCCTTACCCCCCCCCCACCTCACCACCCCATCTCTTGATTAGCCTTCGGGCCTGGCCTCAGCTTCTCTTGTCAACTCCACCTGCCGCCAAACCTATTCTCCCTCTCCCTAAATAGCTAACCAGTGGGATGGTAGCATTCTCCCTGTCCCTCGATCCCATTCCCATCATTAACTGTTCACTCCTGCCCCCCTACCCGCATTAGGCCCTCCCTCTCGGCCCAGACTTACCAGCCTGCACTCCATTCCTGTCTAATTAAGCACACTAACAAGCTTAGCCAGTCTGTGAAAGCCTGATTTACAGCTGGTCTGCAGTACTGGTAATTACTTGGCAGAATGTGCTCAGACAATTTGGTGTATAAAACCCACTTACAGCCCTGACACGGTTCAGTTCGTCTCTCTCTTTCTCTGTTTGCCTATTACTCTCTCCTCCTCTGTCTATCACACAGAAGCCTGGCTCTCACGCATATGCTTTCTCCTCCCTCTATTTGGTGTTTCTCTCAGTGTCTCATCCATGTAGAGCTGGGGTGAGTGAGCTAAGGGGAAAGCAGGCGAGGGAATGGCCTGTATGAAGGGGGAAATGCTGAGAACAAGCCCTACTGAGAAAGGAGGCCATTGTAAGGGGCTGGCCTGCAGACAAGCAGCCCATTCAGACGCGGCCAGCCGTGTACAATGGCTAAACTAACATCATTGACATTTGGAGCTGCCAGGGCTTTGGAGTGCAAGGAGAGAAGAGGGAGGCGGGAGGAGGGGGGGAGGGCTGGAGGCGGAGAAATTGGTGCAGGACTCAGCGTAGGGATGGGAGCCCGCGGTAGCTTTTTCCGCCATTGATCAAAAATTCATGACAGTGGCAGGGATCAACGCCGATTGCCGCCCAGCTGCTCTCAAGCAGAGGGGAGATGGCAGAAAGCACAGGGACAGGCAATCACAAGAGGGGGGCGGGAAAGGGGGTGGAACTGAGAGGGGAGGAGGGGTACAGGGACTGTCAACTGAAACTACCCTCCCACCCCCCCTTCCCACTTTGACACAGAGACACAGCTCTCGGGACTGACAGAGGTCAGGGACTTCAGACTCCACCCAAGAAAGAGGGCCATGGATGCACTTTTTCAGAGCTGGCATGTCACTAAGGCCAGATTACTCATCGTTGCCTAGTACTTCTGAAGCAGTAGCTGGAGGCGTAAATTTGCGACACGTTAATCAATGTGAACAAGGAGAGTAAAACCCAGAAGGAAGAGAGACAACAGAACTATTAAGCTGGAGATTCACCATAACTGGCATGGCACAGCAATGCTCTGTATTTCATGAAGTTCAAGTATCATTTTATCATAAAATTGGCTTCTGGTCATTTTCCAGTGAGAAATGGACAGTGTAGATTTTGAATATTGGCTGCTTTGTGGGAAAGTACAATGAATTAAAAACTTGGGCCTATGTTTTCAAAGCGTTGAAGCTCCACAAACTGGACTGACAGAAAGCTAACCTTTACGTTTCCCATAGAAACCGCTGAGACCGCGCTGCAACATAAATTGCGCTAGTCATATGATGCTTCCTAGTTAGTGTTTCTTCTCATGCTACCTTTTTAACGAATAGTTCCTAATAAGTAGGGGTCCTACCTAGGTACCAAGGTGATAGTAGGCCTCCATGCAAATAAGACAGAGCAAATATTAAAATCTTTATATGCATTTTTGGCTGTGGCCCCGAGGGGATTCAGTAAGCTCCGTAAGCTAGAGTCCCTAGATAGAAAAAGTCGCACAAACATAAGTACAGGAGCCATTTTGTATCTATTGTGCAAAACGGGGTCGTTCTACACAAAGGAAAACGTTGGATTTTTCTTGGAATGGAAATGTACCAGTATTAATTTTGAGACAAACAATAAACCAGCGAGCAAAGATGTCGTTAAGCATGAGAGGGGAAAATGTTCAAAAATGAGAAGAGAGAAAATGGAAAGAATGAGCAATGAACAGGAATACTATAATATACTCAGTCCATATGAAAACGCACCACTCACGAAATCTGGAATAGCTCCACAGATTGATATGTGAAGTATATACGTATGATGCATTTGAGATAATGAATGATTTAAGAAGACAAGTAAACATCATTCAATTTCATTCACGATAATGTTAATGCGCGAGAGAGGTTTAACTGGTGTCGGGGTCAAACAGGAAAGTCAATAACGGGTGTGACCGCTATTTGCATTGACACATGCAGTGCATCGTCGTCGCATGGAGTTGATGAGTCTCTGGATAGTGTTCTGAGGGATAGCATTCCACTCCTGAACAAGAGCAACCTCAAGTTCTCGGATGTTGTCCATCTGGCGTCGACAATTTCATCCTATAAGTGCTCGACAGGGGTGATGTCGGGTTCCTTAAGTGAAATTGTGACTTGTCGGAAAAGATGACACCGTGCCATTGTCGTAGTCGCCAATTCTGGTGCCTGTTTGCCCACTGTAGACGCTGGTTTCGGTGACGATCCGTCAATATGGGGCCGAAATAAGGACGTCGTGCACGCAGGCCTGCAGCTTGCAGACGGTTCCGTACGGTGTTGTGGTTAATGAATCCACATCGTTCTTGGACTTGAGCAGCCGTTCTTGTTGCTGGTAGTGTTCGGTCTCAGACATGATCCCGTACGATCTGACGATCCTGACGTGCCGTTGTCACACGTTGTTGACCCGGTCAAGGACGGTCTCGAGTGCTCCCCGTTTGCAGAAACCTTTGATGGAGTCTTGCGATCGTTGTGTGTGCGCAGTGTAGTCGTCTGGCAATTTCCCTGGTGCTGGCGCCAATTTGAAGCATGCCTATGGCACGTTCCCGTTCAGGGGCAGTAAGTCGCGGCAAAGTGTCGACGTTTCACAAGTGTCAGTGAAGAAGTGAAATTTTATTCAGATTCACATGCTTTTAAAGGCAATGTGTGCACAAATTCAGAGTAAAATTCATTTTCCCGTGGTGTGCGTGCAAGATGTTGCGTTTTTGCAAAAAATTGCCTAGCGTTACAGTTAACTTGAAATTCTCGCATTTCTTGCACCTGGGATGTTGGGTGACGTCACTGTAGTGTTGCTGTTGTATAAAAATTATATTGAAGTTCATTTGAACTTAAATATTGACTTTTTTCAAGTGGTGCGTTTTCAATTGTACTCAGTACATTTTCCTCTCTTTCTTAAAAGCACTTTGATGTATTTTATGCAATCTCTCTCTCTCTGTGTGAAACTGGAATCACTTCGTGTGCAGTTATCTCTGCCTTTGTTTATAATTCTATGGTCCGTTTTATGGTAATTTTACATCTGTTACACAATCATTTGACGGAAAACTTTCACACGCACGCAATATGTACAAAATAGGAATAACTTACTTAAGTTCAACAATGTAGAAGATGAAACATCCCTTCCAAATGACACGGCCGTCTGTTGGCAAGGAAAAACTGCAAAAATATTCCTAACATGGCGTAGACTTAAACTTAGTTTGATTTTTTTCCTGGTGGTGAAAATACAATTCTGCTATTGGCTGTCCGCATTACTTAGCTTTGGTGCCGTTATCTGTCTGCTTATGCAAACTTAGGACATTTCGATTGCCGATCATGGGTAATACATTGATTTTGGACATGCTAAGGAATTCATACAACTTCACTGATAAATCCAACCTATCTTTTTAAAGTGCTAGCTAGCCAAAATAAATGCTTGCTACTTTCTGAATACCTCATTTTTGGTGAAAAAATGGTAGACAATGATGGGGACAAACGATGGAAGTGGCTTAACTGCAGCTAATGGCTATAAATGTGAGTCAGTGTTATCGAATTGTCACTGCGGCTTAGTGGCAGTAAGATGGAATCTTAAATGCATTTCATGATTTGCTCTTTTTAGAGTGGCCAAGGTTAAATGATGTTTTTTAATTCGGAATTAATTATTCTGAATTAAATGGTTCAGAATTAAAGTATTCTTCCTCAAGTTTACATGGAAATAGTGATTCGGAATTGAAGTTTACATGGAAAACACGTTTAATCGCCTTTATTTAATTCCGCCTAACCTCCAGGGGTCGGGAAGGGTTCTGATTGGACAGAGGGCGCACATGTTTACATCTATCGGAAGAAATTAAACTCCACTCCCTGCTTCTTTTCATCTCGGCTTACACCATGGAAGAACCATGGAGGTAATATAATAGAACTGGAGAGAGCAAGGAAGTACCACCCCTATTACTTTCAATGGGAGATGCTAAGCTAGCTACTTCAGCCCAGGAAGTACGGAATTGACCAACGCCATAAAAATGGCGTTCCATGGGTGCTTATTTCCGGCATCATTTCATAAGATTGCCAATCTGATTAACACAGCGCAAATGGCCAAGAAAATGTGCTGTCTGTGCGGATTGGCAAATGTGTTTGAGCCAAAATGATAAGCAACGCTGTAAATCTGGAACACGCACGCGCAATACACTCATTCGCTAACTGCTGCAGTCAGAGCAACAGCAGGACAACCAAATTCGTGCATGAGCTGACATCAAGCTCTCAGTATCAGTCCTTATTTAACAGGCCCTGCTGAAAACATTGAACAGTTCCATCAGACAAAGAGCAAAATAATGACTACCGAAAACATTTTCTTTTGTTTTCGCTTTATTTTGGCAAGAAAAAAATGTGCACTTTTCAGTTGGTGCCTATGGAGCTGCCGCATCTTTGGCCACAAAATTGCATCCTTGGGAAACGCGGAAGCAGGAAGCTAACAAGCTAACTGGCTGAAGCAAAGGTACTTCCTCATTCTCTCTGGTTCAATTATATATCTCTATGGGAAGGACACATAATAAAAACTGTTTTTGCAGTTTGTATACCATGGTTTGGGTGAATACTCCTTTCTAATTGGCTGGCAGGTGTTGATTAAAACCGTGGAACCGCACAGGCAGTTCGGCCTATGGTAGTTTCACCATTTGAAGTTCGAAATTCATCCACTAGCCAATCTATAATCAACCTATAACCTATAACACCATTAGAGTGCTGGCATTTGGCTGGGCATAACAGAAACCAAGCTACTCATTTATCTCCAGTAAATTTTGCGGCGTTGAGTTACGTCCTACGGGGCGGTTAACAATAGGTGTTCAAGCGATAATGAACGTAAATATTAAAGCAGCAAAATAATCATGCTTTATTCATTAAACAATAGTAACTGTGTACAGTTACAAAGGAAGCTTACATGTCCACTTCATGTATCAGCAACTGCTGACAGTCGCTTGTTACATGCTGTGACAACAGACTGATTTCAGCTCACTCTGGCTCTATGGAACCCGTCATACTTCATTGTAATTCCGGGTCGCAAGTTAGCATCAGTCTGCATAATTGCGCAAAATGTTGTGTTATGCATACTCTCGGTTTCAGATGGAATCAGTAACCAAATAATTAGCTGGTAAAAGGTTGATAGATTTTTTTGGGCACGCTTTCTCCATGAAAGTAAGCTGAACTAAGTTAGCTGGTTCAGTTTAGCTTGGCATAGGCTATAGTATTGGCTATGAGAAGGTGCGGCGCCTATTTATTGATTGGCAGTGGCTCCTCTTACGGCAGCCGTAAAGATACTCCTTTTGGCTATTCTTACATCCTTCCGTTTGCACATGCGCAAAGCACCGAACTCAGGACAAAAGTATAACATAATATAAAATATAAGCCTCAATTCGCTTGCTTAGCATGCTTGTTCTCTAGCCTAGCTAGCCAACAGTTTGGCGCACAAATTCAATCAAAAATAAATGAATAAAAATTGTCCATTATTTCACCATCTCACTTAGCTAGAGTTGAACCGCGAGTATTTACGTGATACAAAATATAACTGTCAGCTCGCGAGGCTAGCGAACTAGCTAGCTAAGCAAGCCAACTAATATTTGTGAGCTAGCTAGCGAGCAGTTATATTTGGTATAACATAAATGATCGCGGTTCAACTCTAGCTAATTGAGATAGCGAAAAAATTGATAATTTTTATTCATTTATTTTCTATTGACAGCCGTGCAGCAAACTGTTGGCTAGCTAGGCTAGCAAACTAGGAAGCTAAGTAAGCAAATTGAGGCTTATATTTTATATTATATTAGGTTATACTTTTGCATGAAGTCCTGAATTCGGTGCTTTGCGCATGTGCAAATGGAAGTAACAATGAAACAAAGCACAGGCTGGGAAGACAGCACACGTGAGATGTAAAGCCATCAAAGGAGACATACTTCGTATAGACACGTAAGTTACTGAATGGGAGGAAAAATGAAAGGCATTCATACAAGGGTTGTGACAGTTTCCTCTCTGTCGATGCAATGTCAGTCGTACACAGTAGCTGTCTGTAGTTCCCGATTGTTCTTGTAGTATTTTTCGTTCAATTTTTCCCTCAGCTTGTGAAATGAATGTTCAATTGGATGGAGGTCAGATGACTGACTTAGCCGTTGTAGAACACTAAACTTCCTTGCTGTAAAAAATCTTGGCTTGCTTTCAGAGTATAATAATGAATTTGAGCATTTAGTTGATTCTGAGCTGATAATATTGCCCTACATATGTCACCTTCATGGAATACTCCCCTACCACAGTTTTGGCATTCTGACCTGGAACCAAAATGCGATGGACAGGAGGACCGACGGAAGTATGTAAAAGGCACATCTACTCTATACGATGTATCTACTTTTGAACATATTAGATTTAATGGAAAAATTTTGAACAGTTTTGAACATCTGGCCCGTAAAAGTGTGATGGACATGTGGACGAATGGATGGACGAGCTAGACCTGCGAAAGGACCACGCTTTTTTCCTATATCCCCCTTCCACTTTGTGGCTGGGGATAATAAATACAAGAGATCCAGTTCCATTGACAGCCGTACAAGGCCACCTCAAACGGCCTCCACCAGACCTCACGAATGAGTTGGTATGCTTTGAATAATGAGCAGTTCCTTCCCTTCACCATACTCTTCCTGTCCCATCACTCTGGTTTAAGTTGATCTTTGTCTCATCTGCCAATTGAACACAACAGGCTTGTAGGATGTTTTTGTTGTTGTTGTACATTTTAGTCAACTTGTAGTCGGTCTTTCTGTTTATGAAGATTATCGATGGATTGTGGTTAACCTGTTTTTACTCAGGAGAATTCTTCTCGATTGCTGACTTAGGCGCAAACACATTTAATACATGGAGGCTGTTCTTGATCAGGAGAAATTTTTGGAGGGGTTTTTTTCAGTGAGGAAAGAACTATTGCAATTGTAAATTCTATACTTGAACAAACTCTGGACCTTTTAGGTGCTTGCTTGTAAATTAAATAATAAGGGAATAACATACATAAGCCTGCATTAAACAAGAGTGGGATCAAATTCCAATGGCTAAACACAAGAGACTTGTCTCCTCAATGCCTAGACGCCTCCACTCTGTGTTAAAAAGAAGAGGGGATGCTACACCATGGTAAACAGGCCCCTGTCCCAACTTTTTTGAGACCTGTAGCAGCCATCAAATTTGAAATGAGCTCATTTTGTGGATAAAATTGTAAAATTTCTCAATTCCAAAATTTGCTATGTTATCTCTGTTCTATTTTGAATAAAATACTGGCTGGTGTGATTTGAAAGTCATTGCATTTTGATTTTATTCACAATTTGCACTTTGTCCCAACTATTTCAGAATTGGGGTTGTATTCACGGATCGAACTGTATTTCATACAGAAATACAAGCTGTTTGAATCTGAATAATGAAGCAAATGGTGAAAGCAATGAGAAATAATGATTTCACAATCCATGAAAAACAACTGAAATGAATGATCAAAGAGCACTCTCAGTTGTGGTGGGGGAAAAAATATTCTGAGCACCCTCCAAGATTCTGCCACAGATGTGTTGCAGACTGCCATAAAAAGAACATTGCACCAGCTTCCTCAGTAGGGTCACCACAACATGACTAAAACCAGTGGTAAGCCTCAAGAAAAGAACAGCAAGCTTCAAATTTGCTATAAACAAGTACAAAATGAAGCTGAATATCAGGAGGTATTATTGGCTGTTGTGGTTAGTATTAAGCTCTTTCAAAGTGATGGAAAGCGAAACATTGAAAGGTTGTTCATTCATGAGTGTTGGTTACATGAGATTTCCCACATTTTACTAGCATCTAAAAAGTGAAATATTTTAGAATTCATATGAGCCCAATACATAGCCAAAGTTATGACACTAAGAGTCTGTCATTCATGTAGAGCAAGCACACGCAGTGATGCAGGTATACGTGCACACACAAACACACACTATTTCACACATGAAAATACATTGAGACAAATAACGTTTCATGCACTTTCACGCAACATGCCTCTTGATGTGTGCATACTTAACCAGGCTTCTGAAGCTGCAGGGCTTGTCTAAGTAAGGCGATCACAGGTCTCATAGTAAACGAGGCCAGACCACTGATCTTGGCTCCTTCAATGTCTGGCAGCTGATGTACTAGCCATTGGCCCCTCCGTCTGCCTCTGTTGAAGTCAGGCTTCTGCACAAACAACTCTGCAAGCCCAAGTGGGGTCTCATTTTGCAGCTGTCTCTGGGGCTTTAGATACTGTACCAGCTCTTACCCATAAACATCAGGATACTGAGCCTCTAGTACCCTTTCCGTCATTAACAGGAAGCACTGGCATGTACTCCTCCATGGGACTCTGTATTAGTCAGATTTCAGCGAGGAACACAAATGGCATCCAAATTCTTATCTCTGTGTCACGGTTATGATTTTTGACATGTTTATGTTCATGTTTATGTTCAAGTTCAAGGTTTATAATTTTGTCTTTTGGTCATTGTAATTCTCAGGTTTTAGTTCAGTCCATTTCTCAGTTCCATTGCACTTGTCTTCCCTGTCTTATGTATACTCAGCAACAAAAGTTCCTGTGACACCATTTATGTGTATGTTATAAATGACACGCAAAGATCTCAATGCAATCAATATGTTTATTTAACAGGAGAAACACTGACTTTTCAGTGCCAACATCACTCAAAACGAAAAATGTCATTTTCATGCGTCATGAAGCACTTGTCTGACGTCTAACCAATTGTGACCTTCACACTTCAATACCGGGTGTGACTTCCTCGTGCCATGATGCAAGCAACGCATCTCCGGCGCATGGACCGAATCAGATGTGCCAGAAATTGCTGTGGGATGTCATTCCAAATCTGACGTAGACGTTGACGCAATTCCTGGAGTGTAGCTGGCGGGTTATCCAACCGCCGCAAACGTCGATCCATCTCGTCCCAAAGATGCTCGATTGGGGACATGTCTGGGGATCTGGCTGGCCATGGCAGGACATTGACATGTTGTTGCATCAGATACTGCTGTACAATCCTTGCAACGTGTGGTCTGGCGTTATCATGTTGCAGCGTTATTCCGGGACCATGTTGCATCAAAAACGGTACCACCAATGGCCGTAGCACTTCATCGCGATATCTTTGACCTGTCAGATTTCCATCAATAACAAACAAATCTGTTCTGTTTCTAGCCGTGATCCCTCCCCAAATCATGACACTACCACCTCCAAAACGATCAAATTCCTGAACACAGTTGTTGGCATAAAGTTCTCCACGTCGACGGTATACACGTAAACGACCATCACATCGGTTAAGCATGAATCTTGATTCATCAGTGAAGAGTACAAGATCCCACTGACGTTGGATCCACCGTCGATGTTGTTGTGCCCACTGTAGACGCAGTCGTCGGTGTTGTACTGTGAGTATTGGACGTCTTGCTGGCCGACGTGGGACAATGCCAAAATGACGGAGACGGCGACGGATTGTCTGTGCAGACAGTCGCCTCAAACCAGGTATCGTTCTTGCAGTTATGGTTGCAGGTTGGAATCGATTTCGGAGATGGGTTGTTCGAATCCAGTTGTCCTGTCTGGGAGTGGTTACTCGTGGACGGCCGCTGCGAGGACGGTCTCTGACATGTCTTGTCTGCTGATGACGCTGCCATAAGTTCCAAATGGTGTTTCGGTGGACATTCAGGCGATGAGCAACTTCCCTCTGCGAGGTTCCGGATTCAATCATCCCAATGGCCCTCCACCGATCATTTTCAGACAGTCTTGGCATTTAGAGGGTAGAGTTCCTGATCCGAAATGGCTGTGTTTTCGATAAGTGATGCTTCCGTCGTTCATCAGGCACAATGTGAACATTCCAAAAATTCTCCTCTTTTATTGCCATCCGCAAGCATTATTTACGCACATTTTCACGTGCAAAGTCATTTTCTCGCATTTTCATGATTTCCATTTCAATGTTGTGTTTACGTGTACTGTTTCAGTCTGATATCACCATGTATGACAATTTCATAATTGCGTTATGAAAAATAATTAACAATACTGGTGTCACAGAAATTTTGTTGCTGAGTATAGTTGGTTCAGTCCATCTTCCTGGTCTGTGTGCTCACATGCTTCGGGTGATTTCAATGATTTCCTTCGACTGGTTTGTCCGACTTGCCATCGCCCTTCTTGTATCGTTTTGTCTTTTTGGATTTCGACCTATTTTTCGTATAACCACGATTTCTGTGTTTGGATGCCCTGTGTATGACCCTTGGCTTTGTTCATTGACTACGACTTTTTGCCTACCGTCTCTGTACCTTTGCTCATCTGTTTTTCTGGTTCTGACCCCTGCCTGTCCAGTCGACTTTGTTTTCGGAATTCGTATTGTGACTTGGCAATTCTTGTGTTTTTTGGCATTGACCCGGATCTCATTAAAGGCATATGTTTTTTGGATTTCCCTCTCTCGCGTGTGGTTCCTGAACGCACCGTCACACTCTGAGTTTTATAATCCAGATGAACATGCAAATCAGAGCAAGTCCAGTGATCACTGAGTCAGGCAACATAGATGATCAAACATATCATTCTGCTGTGTTGTTGGGTACCAGAATTGAAGGTGTAAAGACTCTAACTTGAGGTTGTATACCAGCTGTCACTGCTGGTTATACCATGGTCTGGATGAATACTTTTTTCTGATTGGCTGGCAGGTATGCATTAAAAACGTGGAACCGCACAGATAGTTCGGCTACGGCCGTTTCACCATTCGAAATTCATCCACTAGCCAACTTGTAACCCTAGCAACGTTAGACCTGGTATTCAGCTGGGTACAACAGAAACAGAGCTGCTGGTTTATCTCCAGTAAATTTAGCGGCTTCATACAGGTTCAGTCCTGCGGGGAGGTTAACTATAGGTACTCAAGCGATAATGACCCGAAATATTATAGCAGCGAAGTAATCAGGCCTTATTCATTAAACGATTGTAATTGTGTACGGTTACAAAGGAAGCTAACGTGTCCACTTCATGTGTCAGCAACTGCTGACAGTTCGCTAGCTACGTGCTATGCCAGCAGACTTCAGCTCGCTGACTGCGGAAACCGTCATAAGTTCATTGTAATTGTGCGTAGCAAGTTAGCTACAGTCTGCATATGTTGAGATTTACGAAATGAACCAAGTGCGACAACCAGTAGAATGCAAAAAGGAGGCTTTATTTCTGAAGGGGGAAACCCCCCAACAGAGCTGGCAACGGTACAAAGTCCACAATCCAAA
The DNA here is from genome assembly GCA_029721435.1 of Gymnothorax reevesii. Taxonomy (NCBI): domain Eukaryota; kingdom Metazoa; phylum Chordata; class Actinopteri; order Anguilliformes; family Muraenidae; genus Gymnothorax; species Gymnothorax reevesii. Next base: position 37,401,091 of record CM056578.1, read on the forward strand.
AACAGTATCCAATGGGCGTAATCCAGAATCGTAACCAGGGCACCAATAACAAAGTTCGTGGTCAGACAAAAAGGGTTCGGTACACAGGCGTAGGTTTGGAGGAGAAACAAACTCATAAGCCAAAGACAGTCCGAATCCAAAACCAGGGCAGTAATGACAAAATCAAGGTCGGGCAGAAAAAAGGTCAAAATTCACAGATGCAACAATATCCAAAAAGGGCAAACCAAAAACAATAGTCGGGCAATCCAGTCAGAAAGATAAACACTGAGATATCGAGGCGAGAAACGTAGCACAAGAAAACTAGGGAGAACGATCTGACAAGAGTGTGAAGCAAACAGACATCTTATATACACATCCAGGAGAACACATGACCAGGGAGAACAGGTGCAATCAATGGTGACAATGATTAGGGAGAGACACATGAGGGATAAACTAATTACATGAATTTGGCTGTAGCCAAAACGCAGACAGGGATCACAAGACAAACCTAAGTACAAACAGCTCCGGTTAAGGAGTACTAAAAGTGCATAGTCTAAAGAAAAGGAAAGCATGAGATATAAGTGGAAAACTGCAGCAGAGATAATTAGGGATAGGCAAGGAGGCGGAGACTAGAATTGGGCGACAGCTGAGAGATCATTAGTCAATTAGTAAGTGCAGCTATACAATCCCAAGTGCTTGTTAGTAAGTTAGTCCAAATATACAAGGTTAGTGTGGGTTAGTATTTAGCAAAAACAATAAACTGTTAGTATGTGTTAGTAAGACAGTAAAAGAGAGAGGAAGGAAGAACACGAGATAATGAAAGAAGATTGAAACCCAGAAACCAATAAATCACCTGAATGAGTGGCACACAAGACAAGGGACCGTGAGCAAAGATACACACATGACAAGACAGGGGAGACAAGGTGCAAAGCATGGAAATGAAAACATGGCTTGGAAACTAAATGATCTAAACATGAAAAATAATAAACAGGAAATCTAAATACCAACACACAAAACACAATCCTAAGAATAGTCAGACAGAGCAGTGGTCACTAAACACAGAAATACTAAACATGGCTAGGCCAGGCACAGAACTTAACATGACAGCAAAATCCAGAATCCCAACAGCATAATCGCACAGAATGTTGTGTTATGAATAATGTCCATTTTAGCTGGAATCCGTTATCAAATCAGCTGGTAAACGGATGTCGGCGTGTGCAAAAAATTCATTATCCATGAACGTAAGATGAACTAAGATAGCTGGTTCAATTTTACTTGGCCTATTGTAGGCTATTGGGTATGAGAAGGCGCTGCGCCTGTTTAATGATTACCAGCTTGTTTTTTTTTTTTTAAAGTGCAAAACTTTCACCAAAAATTTCTGAATGCTGCGAGTTGATATCGCTGGCAAATGACCATGGTATAAGTGGGATAATCAACTCGAAGGTGAGCATTCCGTGGTTTTAATGCACTTCGCGGAGGCAACCACCCTCCGCTTCGCGTCGGGTGGTTATTTGCCTCCGCGTCGTGCATTAAAAATGTGGATTGCACACCTTCTCGTTAATTATCCCTTACTTAAAAAATGGGCGGGGGGGGGGGTTCAGGTTTCACAAAAACTCGGATTTGAAAACACAGGCCTCAGACACTGAAAACTCATAAGTCTGAAAATCTCTAAAATTTGTCAAGTGAAAGTCAATCTATCAACAGTTTCTTGCATGCAATTTTTCACGGTCACAAAATCAACCACGCAAGAAACTGTTGAAGCAAAATCAATCATCCCACATGCGAAACAGCGGACAGTCAACCAATTTGTGATAAATATTTTGTTTAAAGCAAGAAAACAATCGAACGGCATAACTTGGATGGATTTATAAGATCAATCATGAGTGAATGTCCATGCCTATTATCTTCTAAACTCACTTCCACTCAAAGAAATGATAATGCTTTACTGCAATGACGTGCGGTCGGAGGTTAGTTTGGTGAGGCACAATCCTTCCCTTTGCTTGATTAGCAATCAAACGATTAGGTAGTTTAGTAAGACCATTCAGCAGAATGACGGGCCAGTTTAAGTTTCCGTGGCGTTATTATTCAGTACATCGAACTTGAAATGCTCACTAGACAGCAGATTTGCACGTACTGGCTTCCAAGAAGCCAAAGCAATGTCATCAACAAATATTAAAACAGTTCGACTTATGCAGAGTTCAATGCTTAATCAATATACAATATACTTTAAATGCGCACTTTACACCCGAAAAAAAAAAAGCGGGCGTTTATTTTCGGTCTTTCATAATTCAATAAACAAAATTTTTAACGATATACAGAATAACAGAAAGCCGAGAATTTTACCTAATTGATTATTCAGATTTCCATCCTTGCAGTCTCAAATTGAAGCGTATACGTGAATGAATCTTTTTGACATTATCTCCACTATCAGTAAACGGGCTTCCTATAGGCTTGGTCTCAATTGTTTTGATTGCCAATCAAACATCCAGTTCCCACTCAGTTTTAGCCTGTTGTGTCAGATTTTTTGAGAACATACTGAAAACTACCTTAGTGTGATGGGGGTATTAAGACAATACAAGTATGTAAAAATCAAAATCTGCTCCATGGTCAACTTGTACAATTGTGTGGAGACTTTGATCACGAGGCTGTGCTGTTTGAGGTCTGAACATTGTGAACTTCACTCCATAATTTGATGTTTGAATGTTTCTGTCATGCCATGCCTGAGTTCTGAGGAACCAGCCTGCTCCTCCACTCACCACTTAACTGTTTGCAAATGTGTTTAATCAACTCATTATCTCATTTAGCCAATTGATACACACGGAGCTAGACAGGAACGCCCACAAACGTCACATCCGATTTTAGCCTGGGTGGAAAATAAAGCCTTAGCGACTATTGAAAACAACGAGTGGACAATGGTTAAGAGCTGCTGTGTGACGTTTTGCACATCAAATTTCGCAAAAAATCCGGAATTAAAGTTCATACGTTTGCCAAATATAAAAACAGAGACCACTAGAAGGACAAAGTGGTTGCAAGCCATCCAGCGTGAGGATAAATCTGGCCGTCTGTGGAACCGTACCACACCACATGTTTGGGTCTGCGGTCTCCACTTTATTACCGGTAAGTTTGTAAACTGCAAAAATGCATTTTGCTTCTTGTACCTGTATGAGTGACAAATAGCCTACCTGTAATTCACTAAAATGAGCTCCATAAACATGATTAATTCATAACTGGCTCTTGCTGTTTGATATTAAGGTAAGTTTAATTGAACGTAGCTGTAGAAAATGTTATAGTGTCTCTTACCAGGCGACTCAATCAGATAGATGTAGATATCTCCGTACGCGACTGGAGGCCACTGCAGTGGATCATCTGTCCAGTCCTTCATAAGATACGGACAACGTTCGATTCCGATTTTGGTCAACTTTGACAGGTAGCGTTCTTTGTCAGCTGGCAATAAAGCGTCAATGTAAGCCATTGATATTCATTTGAAAATCACTATTTTATTTGGAAAATAGGATTCAAAAATCAAGCTGAATGCATGGGAATCAATGAAAACCAATGTTTTCCACCAAGGTGACTCTGCCCCCCAGCTATGACATGCTGATGACACTACGCCTTGTGTATCTATATGAGCCTGAGCTTCGCACCATACTGGTGCAAAGTCTTGAAAGCCTATTGAATAGCAAATCGCGTGTATATCTCTTTGTACTTTATTCAAGCGGACTTGTGTTAGTCTAGGAGTTTCATTGTCATTGTTTAAGAGAATAGCTGTTTCCTGTTTTGAATTTCTGAATTCTCACTTCTAAAGCTCATTTTCAAAAGTAATAAATTTAAAATCCTATTCCTCTGCATTTGAATCCAGTCACCATCATATTCAATTTTAAAAGAATTATTACAAGAGTTTTCGAGGTTGGAGGACTGAGTTTTTCAAAGTCTGAGTTTCAAAACACAAAAGCTTCTCGATATCTGGCTTCATTTAGCCTGGCAACTGCAGTCACACTAAGCGGTCACAAGATGGTGATTATCAACTGAATAAGTTGAGCCAGATGAGCAAAGTATAATATTAAACAAATCCAAAGAATTTAATAATATAATCCAAGCTAAAAGCAAAATAGTTGCTGTTGGCAAAGGCAGGAAGGAAAGCTGGCAAAAAAATTCCTGACTTTGTGAACTTTAATAGGCTTATCAGTATCATAAAGGCACGAGCGACATAAGAAAACATGAGTGACGAGAACAGGCCATTCAGCCCAAGTAGGCACACCATTTATCTATTGCTAATGTGAACCTAACACTTCTGATACTTAAGGACTGGATGGTATCCAGTACAATATCAAGCCTGGACTAGAAAACCCCCAAAGCTTCAGCCTGTATGATATGGACAGTGTTACAACTCTGCTCAAAAGCAGTAAAAAGATGGAAGATGCAACTGATGCATTTAGGAAGCAAAATTCAATTCATTGAAGAGAACTAGATTTAACAAACTGACAATGCAAATATGGGGTGTGAAAATCTGTATCATCGGTAATGTACGTGACTGGGTGTGTGTAAAGAATAGTGAAGCAATGCCGTATGCGATCTAACCAAAAAGAACCAATCCATTGTAAAAGTGCACAACTTCAACATCTCAGAAAACATTGGTTGGAGGTGGAAGTTGTGTCCTTCGCCAAAAGTTGTTCCGGTTAGACACCAAAAACTGCAATGTGGTTATGATGCAGATGGTCAGATGGTGACATTGTTTCCACGTGTAATTATGGTCCAGTCAGACCCTCTGTTTCAGGACAGGACATAAGGTTAGTATTATTGCAACGAAAAAAGCAAATGAAATTTTTAATACAATTTGATTGACAATTTATTTGGTTGTGGAATGTTTGTGACTGTACAGCCACACTGTGCCATTCATGTCATGGTTTTGGAGGCTGGCAGTGGCTTTGGGAGCTTTCTTTGTTGCTCTCGCCCGGAACAATATCGTTTTGTCCTCAATCGGATTCTTGGGCCAGCTGGCATTAATTGGGGGCGGCGGCCGGACTCTATTTAAGCCCAAGTTACGGCTTGCTGCCCTTGCTAGAGTGTCAATGTTTTGTTTGCACTATAGCCGGTTAGGTCTCTAGTAAGAGAGTTGTTGAGGAATTAGCTACGAAGAGGAAGTGCTAGTTAGCAAGGGAATCTTTCTCTCTTTTTTCCTCCTTCTGGGCACTGTCTGGTGATAAATCTTTTTATCTCAGTTTCCGAGATTTCTCCTCGCTTTGCTTCCTCATTATTACTCGGACTGGATCTAGGTCCTTTGGAAGCGCAAGTCTCCCTCTCTTATTTTGTTTGTGTTTGTCTCTTACTTTGCTTTACTTCCTTTTGTTCCGGCCACAGCATTTGGCGTCTCGAAAAACCAACCATCACAGTACACTCTAACCAACATGGAGACATCAGCTGTGGACGAGATCGAAAAGGTTGCCACAGCAAAGGGCTTTCCAGCCTGGGTAACCAGCAGGCTGGTTTGGCTGAGAGACTCCATCTACAGGAGAGTTTGTTGCAAAAACAGGAGGGTGTTCTGTTAAGCTTGACTGAGAGTATCAGATCCCTGTCTACACAAGTTTCACAAAATGTTGCACAAGTAACGCCCATACACCTTCCCAGAGAACCAAAATTACAATTGCCCCAAAGATATAACAGCGAGGCCGGAAAATGTAAAGATTCACCCAGTGTGAGATATTTTTTAAGGCTCAGCCGTCACGTTTTGCGAACGAGCATTCTCGTGTGGCATTCAAGCAGGTAGCTTAATAAAACTATTTCAAAAGGACATTTTTGGGTGCTGACATTCTTCTTCTATTTTAAGTGCGTTTTTTTATCATGCACTGGAATAGTTTACTTGTTTGGACATTGCTCCTTTTTTCCTGTTTTCGGTATTTTGTGCTTTAGTGAAGCACCTCTGTATGAGGCTACAATGGCGGGCTTGTATAAAAATATAGACTTAGTGACTGAGGAACGAGCCACCACATTGGCCTTCTCAGACTCGGATTCGTTTTCTTTTTTCGCTAACCGCTTGGAGTACGTGTTGAAAAAAGAAGTTCGGACCAGCCTACTCGGATCCACTTTATCACAGTATTGGCATTATAAACGGATCCCAAGAGGTTTGCGCATTAATAAGGAACCGGCTTTGGGTAGGAACAGCGTTGAGTTTTGTAGAAAATGGTGTGAAATATTAAACAAGTGCTCCTTCGATCTCATGTTACTCATCATACAACATGCTAATGATGAACTTATCAAAGTGAGGACTGAGATTGCTGAATTAAGAGAGGAGTTGAAGATTAAATTAAAAATGGAGCAGACTCAGGAGGCGGAGGACAAATGCGCTAATGTGAAGATTATAAATGAGAAAAAGACCTTGGAAACGAAGCGGTAGAAATATCGAAGGGACACCTTGGACTATAAAAGTGGCTGCATTTATCCGTGGCTAGCGGCAAACCGTGAACGAGAGAAGGAGGATTTCTCGTTGATAAGCAACTTATCCACAGAGGAATCTGGGAACGTCAAATCCTGGACAATGTTTTTTAGGTCGGCATCACACAAGAGCAACAAGCGGCCAACGAGGAGGGGCGGCAGGCGACAATGGAGGAGGGACCAGAAGGGGCAAGAGCTGGAGGACACGAATGTTATTAACCTGTCTAGTAGATCACTGACTTCAGCTGAGACTTCTATTCTCTCAAAAGGTTTATCTTTTGTACCTTTTAAAAAAGCAGGCTCATTTAAAGCAATTATTATCTTTCAGGCATTTTTACACTTTTCTTTTGTAATCTTAAAATGCTCCTAATAAGCATATGGCGCACTAAAATGTAAAAGAAATCCCCCAGGTGTTGAAACTCTTCAATATTCAATTCTCATATATTTTTGAAAAGTCTGACGAATCATTTTCTTCGGTCCAAATAAAATGATTTGCCGAGCTTCCTGTCTGTCATCCATCGTAGCGTCCCTTCCAGTTGCCTACCGCTGTCACCGCTTGCAAGTCACGTGCCTCTCTGGCAGGAAAAAAAATGATGCATTTGACTGTTAACAAATGGGTGCTGAAATGCTATTATTACGATTATGACGTTAATGGTTGTTCGTCTGACTACAAAGCTAACTAAACTTTATGAGGGCATTTTATTTTATGCCACACATAGAATGGAATATTATGTCATTACTGTTGGTTATTTTTCACACCGGTGCCTCTGAATCTCACTCCATTGACCTGCCCCACTCTCCTATGAAAAAAATAATGTGTGCGGCACGAGGAAGTGAGCAGTGCGAGTGAAACTGGTCAATGGAGTCAGATTCAGAGGCACTGGTAAGTGAAGACTAACCAACAGTAATTAAATAATAATCAGTTTTATATGTGGTATGAAATAAAATTCCTTCGTAACGTTTAGTTACCATTTGTAGTCTGACGAACTACCATATATTTGTTATATTACAAACCCAAAACCAGTGAAGTTGGCATGTTATGTAAATTGTAGATAAAAACAGAACACAATGATTTGCAAATCCTTTTCAACTTATATTCAATTGAATACACTGCAAAGACAAGATGTTTAATGTTCAAACTGAGAAACTTAATTTTTTTTGCAAATAATCATTAACTTAGAATTTAAAGGCAGCAACACATTGCAAAAAAGCTGGCACAAGGGCCTTTTTACCACTGTTACATCGCCTTTCCTTTCAACGACACTCAGTGAACGTTTGGGAACTTAGGAGACCAATTTTTGAAGCTTTTCAGGTGGAACTCTTTCCCATTCTTGCTTGATGTACAGCTTAAGTTGTTCAACAGTCCGGGGTCTTAGTTGTCGTATTTTACGCTTCATAATGCGCCACATATTTTCAATGGGAGACAGGTCTGGACTACAGGCAGGCCAGTCTTGTACCCGCACTCTTTTACTACGGAGCCATGCTGTTGTAACACGTGCAGAATGTGGCTTGGCATTGTCTTGCTAAAATAAGCAGGGGCGTCCATGAAAAAGACGTTGCTTGGATGGCAACATATGTTGCTCCAAAACCTGTATGTACCTTTCAGCATTAATGGTGCCTTCACATATGTGTAAGTTGCCCATGCCTTGGGCACAAATACACCCCCATACCATCACAGATGCTGGCTTTTGAACTTTGCGCCTATAACAGTCCGGATGGTACTTTTCCTCTTTGGTCCGGAGGACACAACGTCCACAGTTTCCAAAAAACAATTTGAAATGTGGACTCGTCAGACCACAGAACACTTTTCCACTTTGCATCAGTCCATCTTAGATGAGCTTGGGCCCAGCGAAGCTGGCGGCGTTTCTGGGTGCTGTTGATAAATGGCTTTCGCTTTGCATTGTAGAGTTTTAACTTGCACTTGCAGATGTAGCGACGAACTGCAGTTACTGACAATGGTTTTCTGAAGTGTTCCTGAGCCCATGTGGTGATGTTCTTTACACACTGATGTCGGTTTTGATGCAGTACCGCCTGACGGATCAAAAGGTCCCGGGCATTCAATGTTGGTTTTCGGCCTTGTCGCTTACGTGCAGTGATTTCTCCAGATTCTTTGAACCTTTTGACGATATTACAGACCGTAGATGATGAAATCCCTAAATTTCTTGCAATAGCTCGTTGAGGAATGTTGTTTTTAAACTGTTCGATAATCAGCTCACACATTTGTTCACTAAGTGGTGACCCTCGCCCCATCCTTGTTTGTGAATGACTGAGCATTTCAGGGAAGCTGCTTTTATACCCAATCATGGCACCCACGAGTTCCCAATTAGCCCGTTCACCTGTGGGATGTTCCAAATAAGTGTTTGATGAGCATTCCTCAACTCTCTGTCTTTTTTGCCACTTGTGCCAGCTTTTTTGAAATATGTTGCAGGCATCAAATTCCAAATGAGCTAATATTTGCAAAAAATTACAAAGTTTACCTGTTCGAACATTAAGTAACTTGTCTTTGCAGTGCATTCAATTGAATATAGGTTGAAAAGGATTTGCAAATCATTGTATTCTGTTTTTATTTACGATTTACACAATGTGCCAACTTCACTGGTTTTGGGGTTTGTAATATACCAATATTTTTGTAGATACCATATATATGTTATAATATAAGTCTGGCAATCGGGGGAAGAGGGTGGGACTTTGGAGAGAGGCGAAGTTCTTCATGTTCAAGTTTTTTCTAAGTGCTGTGCCACATGCCAGAAGAATTGAGAATTGCTTTAAGACTAGAGTGAAAATTTTTAAATTCTTAAGATCTGTTAAATTGAAAGCTTTTTTTGAAAAAAATATTTCCACATTACCTTCTAATTCACAGACTCTAAACGCCGGCATGGATGGGTCCTCGCCTTCTGAAAAGACTGTGAAATAAAAAGTGAAGAGCACCTTTACCCCACCTGCTCTTAGCTCTTCTGTTTCCACCTTCTGTAAATAAAGAGTTTCTATTCTAACATTAGCCAAGAAGAAAGTAGGGCGTTCTTAGAACTTTCCAAGGATGATTCCATTGTGATCCGAACTGCAGACAAGGGTGGAGCGGTTGTGACACAGGATAAAGATTTTTATAGATCTGAAATTTTGAGACAATTGGGCGATAGTGATTTTTATCCTCCTCTAGCTTCAGATCCTACTGTGAGATATCCTTATGAAATATCCTCCTATTTAAATAAGGCATTAACTGATGCTTTGATCTCTAATAATGAATGTGAATTTTAATTCAAAAGTATCTGGTTTGTCCTTTGTTCTATACACTTCTTAAGATCCACAAGAGTACAGTTAATCCGGTATCAGGGCGTCCTATTTTATCTGGAACTCAATCTTTGACTGAACCAATTTAAAAGATACTACGGATTTTCGTAATAAAATAAAAGACATCAAGGATATTAATGAAACTGATTGGGTTTGCACAATGGATGTTACTAGTTTTTACACCAATGTGCCCCATAATGAAGGTCTTAAAACCTTTAACCTTGAGAGAAGACAAGATCCTATTCCTCCCACAAAATTTTTGGTGGGTATGGTTGATTTGATACAGCATAGTAATTACTTAAAAGTTTGAGAATGCTTTTTATTTACAGTGTCAGGGAGTTAGTATGGGGAGCCCCTGTTCCCCTAATTCTGCAAACTTGTTTATGGGCAAGTTTGAAGAGGATTTCGTGTACAATAATAATCATTTTTCTTTCACGACTGAGATGTAGGTTCCGTTTTATAGACGATGTGTTTTTCATCTTTAGTGGAACTCAGGAAGTTGCAACTCGAGAATGCCTACTAGAAAATTCTATCTAGATTTTAATCAGAATTCGGCATCTTTTTCAGATGTTCTTCTTACTAAATCTGAACAGTTGTTAACTAGAGTGTAGAGGAAGAAATCCGATACTAATAGTTCTATGGATTATAGGAGTTATCATCCCCCGTCCCTTAAAAAAAAGTCTTCCATATAGTCAGCTTTTAAGGATCAGAAGAATATTTAACACTGATGATGCTTTTGAGGAACAAGTGGCTGATCTATATACACGTCTTACTTTAAAGGGTTATCATAAAAAAGTTCTGGACAATTGCTTACAAAGAGTTAGAGAGACCGATAGACTTATGATGTTGTCTTCCAAATCCTCGAAAGATAAGAATAACAAATTGGTGTGTGCTATAACTTTTTCTCCTGTTTCTGAGTCTATAAAAAGTTGTATTAAAAGGAACTGGTGTATTTTGTACAATGACCCTCAGGTTGGCCATCTTTTTACAAAAACTTTCAAATTTTTGCCCATAAGAGAGCTAATAACATCAAAGATCAAGTCGTGAGAGCAGATTGTTATAAAACCACCACAAAACTTTTTGTCTAATCTTCCTGGTGGAAATTTCCCGTTCCAACCGTGTGCAATGCAATGCTATGTTAAAAAGAGGATATTTCTGCCACCCACAATCAGGAAAAAAGTTTCCAATAAAAATGAGAATAACGTGAAGAGCTAAATTTGTAGTCTATCTTTTGAAATGCCCTTGCGGTTTATGTTATGTTGGTAAAACAACTAGAGAATTAAAAACTCGTATATCTGAACATAAAAACTCTATTAGGAGTAAGGACGATAAATCGTCAGGAGCTAGACATTTTAATGTGATGGGACATGAAGTATGCACTTTAAGATTTCAAGGAATTGAGGAAGTTAAAATCCCTAGGAGAGGAGGGAATAGAGACTAGTTATTACTTCAAAGGGAGGCTTAGTGGATACATACTTTGCAAATGGAGTATCCAAAGGGTCTAAATGAGGAGCTCCTATTTGGATGTTTTTTGTAATCGTTATTTCGTATTTGTATTGCTTTTTAATTGTGGTTGTATTTTATAGCAAATACACATTCATTTTTATATTTATATAGGTCTTTGTACGAGTTACCACTGCGCGGTATAGCTCCTATCAGGAAGTCGAAAAAAGAAAGTGTACCTTTGAAAGTTGTATCTATGATGCTTGTTTCATTTCCTGTATTTAAGGTGCACTTCTGCGCAGCATTCACAATGCTGACGAAGACCACGTGTCGAAACACGTCACTTATGTATTGTAATTGTAGCTTAAAATTTGCCCAAAATGCCTATCAAAAGTGTACCCAAAGTACATACCGTTTGGACGATATGGATGGTTTTGGTCCCTTTTGAAAGGAAACACTCTGAAGTTTTTCCCCCAGCTGAAAGAACCACTGTAAACGCTACTGTCATTGAGTAATTTAACTTGGAACACACTGAAGTAGAAGGTTTTTATTCTCGCCTGATTTTTTTTTCTTCTTTTTTTTTGCAAACAGGTGCCTGCAGAGGAGTTTAGCTGGGATTTATTAGCTGAAAAACACAATGAGACCACAGTATGAAGCCTGACCGAGTCCCAGTTCAAATTTGATAACAATCCTCCAGAAAATGAGTATTTTACACGTTTTTCTAAGGCCATGTCTAGGCGTTTCCAAAAATGGCCATTTGGAGACCCTAAAAGGACCCTTGGATAACCATGGTCACACACCTAGGATACAAGGGCATAACTCTTGAACGCTTCGGCGTACAGTCTTAAAGGTGACACTTAGAGGTGTCCTATCCCAGATTCACTATCAATACTGCTGAAAAAAAAGTTACTGAAGCATAAACTCAAATTTGTGCACATATAAGAGTCAAAATGAGTGCTGTTATATAAAAAAAAAAAGCTTTTTTATTTGAAATGTAAACAAATAAATGGTTATTTATTTTTATTTATTTATTACACAGCAAACTATTTACAATATATGATAAATAACCTAGCACAGGTTGTTGGCAACATGCCAGTCATTGTCCCAAGTCGGGATTGCTACAAAGCACAAAGGCACATTACACAAGGAGCATTTCGCTGGCGTTTTTGCATGGTAATGTCTGCACTTTAGCCGACCAGCAGTGCTGCGCACAGTGATATGCACTGGCTTGTGTTGTGCTCCGTGTGGAGCAGGATAATATAAACATAATATTATAATATCCTTTTTCCGTAATCCTGAACACAGAATTACAGAATAACAGACAAACAGAATGACCAACTCCGGTGTTCTGACTAATTTTGCTACCTATCAAAATATGCTACCTCGCGGTTCTGCGCTTGCGCAAACCTAAGATCTTGAGCTGTTTCCTCGCTCTTATCTTAAGTCTTATTTTTTGATTTTTGAAGATACTTATTTTCAGGGTGCATTTCGACCTGTAAGCGTACATATATTTGCATGTACACGCTGGGGTTTCCTGAAAATGCAGAAATTATACGATAATGGCGTATATGGGCATATATCTTTAAACAGACTTATTCAACTCGTTACAAAATATGCGTATGTTATATAAAGCTAACCAATAACAAAGTTACTGCTGTAAACTGATTCATATTGCAATATCAAGGCGAAAACAAAGACTTTCCGATCGCTTTGCATGAAGGTAGCATTTTTTGACAAGGTTGCAAAATTTGTCAGAACACTGGCAAAAAAACAACCTCCATCCACCTTCCGTGACGGCTGTAATAATACGTAATATAGATATAATATAATCATCATACTAAAATATAAATGTTATATCATTATATAATGAAATATAACTTATAATATGATACTTACTTGTCAAGAGTAATGTCTTCTCCTCCGAGAAACACATCCTCCGCTACGGAGTCATCAGAGGAGTCATAACCGTCCTCGTCAGATATTTCTTCCCCTGAGTATTCACTTGCATGCCAAGTGCACAGCTCTGCAGCTTCTGTGACTGAATATGTTGTTTTCGCTATTTTTTCTGTCAAACTCCGCAAACAACCATCAAACATTCGGTGGAAATCTTTCTCTGCCTTTCTCTGTTTCGCTGGACGCGCTGCATGCATTACGCACAGCTGAGCGGTTTTCTGTACTTTCAGTTACGCACGCCATTGGCCGTTTCAGCGTTGTTTCCACCCTGTAAAGCTGTATATCATAGTTTTCAGAATTTCATTTAACAATCATCGTCTCAACTGGTTGCTGGTTGCTCGGGTTACACACAAAAAATTGAGGCATGAGCTTTGTTTCAACACAGGCACTCATTGGCTATAGCAGGCTGTAGACAGGGCAGGGAACCTCGTAACTGGTCGAGTGAGATGTCAATCGAAAGGTTAGAGTGCAGACTCCATTTTAAGTACAATGGCCCCATACTGTCTACATGTGCACCGGAGCTACGACTACAAATACAGCGGCCTTTGTGGATTTCCACCGGCCCATTTCAAAGATGCAGCAGCAGTTCGTGGACATTTACCTGTATAATACTGTGCTTTGGACTAAAAACTTTAATGGATTGGATTTATTGGAACTTTGTGGATGTAAAAAGACCATGTTTGAGGGGATATGTTTGACTGGATTAGTACTAGGAGGCTTCATTGTTGAGATACGTAAGTTTTGTAACTGTTCGTTTGTTTGTTTGTGGTCTGACACAGGCGTTGATTAAAGCTGCTGTGATGATTATATTTTGAAATGGTTGGCATCAGTTGAATCATAAGAATCTTTGCATTCCCAGGATATGCGGCTTGAGTATCTCATTTACACAGCTTGTATGTAACTGACGTAGTTTGTTTTTAACTTCCCTGAATACCGGACGTCAGAGGCAACGGGTTAATAAAACTATTTCAAAATGACATTATCGGGTGCAGACATTCTACTTTTTTTTTAAGTGTGTTTTTTTGTCATGCACCGGAAGAGTTTACTTGTTTGGAAGGTGCTCCTTTTTTTGCGTTTTTGGCATTTATATTATCCCTGTTGGCTGGCACAGCACTCACTTGGGTCGGCCCACTTATCCGATCTAATTCACCGGTCGTAAATTCTGGGGAGGCTCTTGTTAGGGAGATGTTGTCCGTATTTGATCAGGATGTTTGTGGTCAGGACGTAGCTACGCATTTGATGCATCTGAAACAGGGCAAAGAAACTGCCGCCGAGTTTTCTATCTTATTTCGCTCCCTGGCGACAGAGACAAGCTGGCCGAAGGCTCCTCTTATGACTGTGTTCAGTCATGCCCCACGCTGAGGATATAAAAGACTCATTAGCTATATTGGAGCCCAGTTCGACTTTAGATTCTTTGGTTGGCGCTGCTGAGCGAATTGACAATCGCATCTGTGAACATAACAGGGAGAAAATAAACAGATTGCCGCTTGCGGACAACGGGGCCAAGGTTGCTAGTGGCGAGTGTGCGGCTCCTATTCCACCCACTGAAAATTCCATTCCAGTTGAGGCCATGCAAGTTGATAGCTTTTTTGAGAGCCGGACTCATAAACATGCTCGCAGAAGAATAATCTGCTTTAATTGTAATAAATCGGGTCATAGCCCTCCACGTTGCCAGAAGCTTCTGGGAAAACGGGAAATCCCTCTAGCAGTTTGGGGGGCGCTAGAGGGGGAGACCCAATTTCCCTTCCAAAAACTAATCCCTGTTGAACTGACTGTGGGGAGTCAGAGAGTTATTATTGAAGCGTTCGTTGATTCGGGCACCGTGAATTTTTTCATGGATGTTGAGTGGGCTAGGAGGCACTCCGTTCCCACCTGTCCTCTTCCACAGCCACGCTTTGTGAGAACTTGTGGACAGTCGCCCGCATGGAACGGGAGTTTTAACCCAAGTTTCTGAATCGCTTAATATGTTTATGTCCTTTGGTGGCCATTCTGAGGAGGTTTGGTTTTGTTATTAGTTCCTCTGCTTTTCCCATTGTTTTAGGCCATTTTTAGCTATGGAATCATAGACCTTCTATC
Source organism: Gymnothorax reevesii (assembly GCA_029721435.1). NCBI lineage: Eukaryota > Metazoa > Chordata > Actinopteri > Anguilliformes > Muraenidae > Gymnothorax > Gymnothorax reevesii. The sequence continues at coordinate 37,416,259 of CM056578.1, forward strand.
ACTTAGTAGGAATAGAATAATCCTATCGTCCACTTGGGCACCAATTGTAGGTCTGATTGTAGAGAGAATGTGACTTTTTTTCCCAGATTTCAAGCTGTGGGGCAAGCTGATGCCTGGAGTAAGTGTGAGGAGGTTGTCTCACTGTACGCTCCTAAACTAGATAGAGGGGCAGAGGAGGGGTTGGAGTGGGATCCTCAATTTGATTGGCGGCAGCCGGAGGACGATTACCTTTTGAAGGATCTTTTCAATTCTGAATCAGTCACTGAGACGTTAGATTCTGAAAAGGGTGAGGATTTTGTGGCCACCCTGAACTTTAGTTTGCCTTCTAATGTTCCTAATGACTATGCTGATCTCACCAAGGTTTTTAGTAAACAACAGGCATCGACGTTACCTCCTCATCGTCCGTACGATTGCGAGATCAATCTCTACCCTGGTACTACTCCTCCTTGAGGTTCATGATACTCGCTGTCAGGGCCTGAGCGTAAGGCCATGCGAGGATATACTCAGGAAGCACTCGCTAATGGTTTTATTCGGCCGTCCATGTCTATTGCCAGAGTGGGGTTTTTTTTGTGGGGAAAAAAGGACGGTGGTCTGAGACCCTGTATTGATTTTCTCTTCAACACTCTCAACAACAGGCAGCAGTCATAAATCCACAACAAGGTGTCAGGCTTGATGTTTTTAGAGCCAGGGCAGTAGGTCAGCGTAAAAATTAAAGCGGTTAAAGAACAATGACCACCACACCTGCCTGGAATTAGATTGCTTGGTTTGCAGAATATACTGGAGATTTTTATGGACTATCTTTACCACAAAATGGTGTTCAGCTCCCCCCACCACCACAACTGGGAGGGAGGCATTGGGCAAAACCAGAATGGGCTCTGAGCTAAAATGTTTCTTAAATTCCTGAAAAGCAGCATCAGCTGCTGGAGACCAAAAAAACGCTGAGGAGGTATTCTTCCTGGTGAGCGCAAAAATGGGGGCAGCAACCATGCTAAAATTACAGATAAAGCTCCTGTTAAAATTAGCAAAGCCCAAGAAGCGTTGGACCTCCTTAACACTTTGAGGGGCAGGCCAATTCCTGACCGCAGCCATCTAGTCCGGGTCCATGCGGTTCAACCCCTTGGAAACAATAAAACCAAGAAACGAGACAGTTTGGGCATGAAAAACACATCTCTCGGCCTTGACAAACAGCTTGGCATTAAGGAGGGCCTCAAGCAGACATCTGACATGTTGTTCAATGCCCGAGCAACAGATCTGTTGACATTCCTGCTGTCAGCATGCCAATTGCACGACCCCTCAATGCTTGCGCCATCTGTGGCATTTTGCTGTGAGACAAAACTGCACATTTCAGGGTGGCCTTTTATTGCGGACAGTCTAAGGTACACCTGTGCACTAATCATGGTGCCTGATGAGCATCTTGATGTGGCACACCTGTGAGGTGGGATGGATTGTCTCAGCAAAGCAAAAGTGCTCACTATCACACCTTTAGACAGATTTGTGAACAATGTTTGAGAGAAATGGTAATATTGTGTATCTGGAATGAATTTTAGATCTTTGAGTCCATCTCATGACAAATGGGAGCAAAAACAAAAGTGTTGCGTTTATATTTTTGTTGAGAGTTGTTGGGGTAATGGCCTCACACAGAACACCAATGTTGGGAAAAATGCAATTTGCCTAATGATATCAATATTATTAATTTGACTATCCAAAAAAAATATGATATTGTAATATTAATATTAAATATTAATATAAATACCTCAGGGCACCACCCTTCCTCTGTGAAGGGAAAACGATAGCCAATTAATAAAACCTCAGTCTCAATATCCACTAAGCTATTAATTTGGAAATTGATTAATAATTAAATTAATAATTGTAACCAACTTACCCAATCAATAGTTAGATTGAAGGATTCAGAGTTCTAGATAGAAGAGGTTGGCACTTTCATTCACTTGCACAACATTAATAACCATAGCACGTGTCTTAAAAGAATATTTATTTAAACGAAACAAATAAAACACACAATCTAAACTTCACTCAACACTATATACACAATGAAGGAGGTGTGTGTGTGCTTGCGTGCGCGCGTGCGGGTGTGGGTGAGAGAGAGCAAAGGGATGATCTAAGGTGTGAATGAAGGGGCCTTGCAGACCATGCGAGTGGGGGAAGGCAACCCTACTGTAACAAAGACCAAGTATTTGTAGCAAAGGAAAGCTAAGAGTTTTAAAGTCAGTTAAATGACTTAAAACGCTCACTGTGGTTTTTGCGTGTGTGTATTACATTAAAACGAAGAGATGTGTGTGTGTTTTGCATAGGAAAGGCGCCGTGTCAGTCTACAGGAGGTTATTTGCATGCAAATTAACACATCCTGTCCTACTAAAACACAATCCTAAAACAATCACAGCAACTATCATTTTAAAAATACACACAGTCAATTTTAGCCTTAAAAGAGGGTTTGAATGCCCAGTTGTTACCAGTCCTTAGTTGAGGAAAGAGGTTTGGAGGTTGCTGGAGGATCCAATCACGGGTGATGTTGATCCGGCTGGAAGACCGGTTCTGGTGCTGTCCGTGTCTTTGCTGTGGGGAGAGGAGGGAAGCTGGCCGCTCCTCAAAAGCAAGCTGTTTCTTCAACTCTTGCTGTACTCCTGGTAGCCAGGCAGATTCTTCAGCATGGCCAGTCTATGCTGGGCCTAAGAGGTGGGGGAGGGGTTCCCCAGCCTGAGCAGTCCACAGGGGTCCAGGAGCCTCTCCAAGGGACCGAGAGAGTCCAGAGCTGACTCCAAGAGCAAAGAGAGAAAAGAGTCAAGAGAGAGGGGAGCTCCAAGAGAGAGATAAAATGGTTGACCACTGCTTTTATGTACCTGGCCTGCTGGCGGGAGGGGCTTGCAGGCAGAGAGTGGTCATGGGAAATCCAGGGATCCATTTTGAATTTCCACACATATGAAAGTTTTCCTTTATGTGAGACCCCAACATCCCCCCTTAGGTCTTGGGGTGACACCCAATGTGTCATCCCAAGAGTGTATATACATGTAAATTATTCACTCTATTTTTGTGCCAAAGTCCACCGGATGATGCCATTCCCCAAGAGAATTGAATGGTTATTAGGCGGTGCTCCATGCAAATCTGATGTCTTAGGCATAACCTGCTGCTATGCATCGTAACCCTTATAACTCCGGGTTAAACCTGAAGTTACGTCATTAACCCTAAATCCAGCTTCATAGTACAGGCCTCAGGTCCCATTCCTAAATGTTCACTTTTTCAAGTAACACTCGCAGTTCTGGAGAGGGAGTGAATGAAAATACAGTATACAGATAAGTTTGCTCGTCCAGTATTGTTAAAAAAACAAGCCATAAAAACTTTCTGGAATGATAATCTAAGGCGTTCAATTAATCATTCTGCCTCCACCTACGCTCCACCCACAAATATCTGTCAAAATGTTTATTATCAGAGAGCAGGTCAACAAGTGAAAAAATGTGACAATACTTTACATATGGCAACACTGTCCAAACTATTTTGTGGTGATGTAAGTGGAACCCAATGTAAATGAACAATTAAATACACGTATTATGGTGTTATCTCAATATTTTATGAAACAGAATAAGTACCAGTTTTTAAAGATCTGGAAATCTGCTGTCATGTCTATAGAAATATATTTCTTTCTCTGGGCTTCATTATGCAACTACTAAAATGCAACTTCTTGCATATTGAATGCAAAATTAATGTACATATGGTCATAACAAATGAATGCATAGACAGATACCTCTTAGAGGTCCTGGGCAGTCCTCTATCAGCTATCCCAGCATACCCAGCTCACAGACAGCTGTGGGACCTGTTGACACACAGATATGCAAAGTGATTATGACTCTATTCACATTCGAAGGCGCGCGCTGGTTGAGCCAACAATGGCAGCCCTGTCTGCGCTGCCCCGGAGATTAAATTTAATCATGACTGTTGCAAATTTCATATTTATCTGGGCGAGGGTCCATTTAACCTCATGTGTCCTAGAAAGTAGAGGGCTTAAAGCAGGGATCTCATACTGGTCGTAAAAGGGTCAAGGGGCTGCAGGTTTTAAATCCAACTGAGCAAAAGCATACCTGATACAAATAAATTAATCAACTGATCTCAGCCTGCACAGTTGAGATATTTGTATCAGGTGTGCTTCTGCTCACCTGGAATGAAAATCTGCCGCCCCATGGCCCCCATCATGGAACAGTGTGACACCCCTGGCTTAAACAGTGAGTCTTATACTGGGGGAGAAGAAAGCATTTACAGTCAAATCAGATGCACAAACAGGCAAAGCTCAGGGAACCACACTAGCACTCCCTACATAACCTGCGCCACTCCCGCCAACAAAACCTCATCGCACCTCCAGCCCCACAATCCCCCTCACATCAACCTCTGTCGCCAATTTTAGGATGAAATTCTTTCCATAATCTCCTTATAATTCCCCTGGCATTTCTGGTTTCACTGACATTTTGCAGCAGAACTAAATGATCCTCAGCCATGCACAATCAGATTTGCAAATTTATGGAAAGACCAGCTGGATTTTACGAAAGTTGCTAAAGATTATGGAGAGCATTAATGCTACCTGCTTTACAAAACTGAAAATATTCATTGAGTAACTCAAACAAGTGATACAATTTACATGTGTACATTCCTCTCACAAAAGTTTATTCACAGATTAATTATTTCGTTAGCCTAATAGCATGGTTGCCTACGTCATATTTGAACATTGTCAGAAAACAAGAAAAAACACAATTTTTAGCAAGTACATTGGTATATACATATTTTTTTATATTGCAACAGGAAGCCAAAAAAAAATGGCTTTGGCAATTATGCTATGAGGCTGACGATATGAAAAATTCAAATGACAATATTATCGAGACTGTCTAGCATTAAAAGAATCACAAAGGCCTTTGTGAAATTAAGAATTGGGTCTTGAATTTCATACCACAATTAAAATAGTACTTAACAATATTTCATGAATTGGATAGGCATGGGACTTTGTGCTGATGCAGGTAGCTGTGGCGTTGAGTCGATTGAGGCCTGTGCAGGATAGTGGGGAACCCCAGGGGATGAGACTTAAGGTGGGTGTAGCACCTCTTCTTGGAGTCATAAAGGCTCTGTCAAGTCCCCTGGGGTTCCTAGAGAGTGACAGGGTGTAAGATGAATAGAAGGGAACAGGAGGGAGGGACTTGAAAAAAACCAGACCAGCATTGTAGAACGGAGGTGGTATAAATAGGCTAGTTGGTTAGGATGTGGAGGAATGGAGTGACGTTTTAGGCATGGTCTGGTACACTAACCTGCATTTTGTTAACTCCATGAAGAATTGTACCATGAACAGGCCAAAAGAACTGCATATTTGATTCCTTTTGCCAACTTGTTTATTTGCTCATTCCTTTATCCCTCTCAAGGTCTTATTGTGATGCGTCCCACAGTTGGAGTTTAAGCTGCACCCTCCCCTCCTCCAGTCCATCAGACTGCATGGCAGTCAGGTGAATGAAATCCCAGCCTCAGCAGCTAAATGATATAGAGTCCAGATTATCTAAGGGTTGATGGGGGAAACATCTGTGCCACTTCAGTGTGTGGGACTGCTTCAGACCGCCTGTGTTCGGCACAGAAATTTTGCTGTCAGAAAAGGGGGGGGGGGATGTCAAATCTGCAAAATGCCTATAAAAACTTTGTGTAGAAACAAAATAAATGTCCCCTTTTCACTGACTGGATTTAGTCAGGGGAGGAGGCAATGAGTGTATGATGACAATTGTTGTCCACATAGAATGAGTGTGTTGCCTGTTTCCACATGGGTGGTCTTACAGTGTGCCAAAGAGAAGGCTAATGTAATGGGATAAACTTTGTGATGATGACATCTGTCTAATAACCTCACTGTTTCCAATGACAGGTGAGCACAGTGAATGACAAACTTCTGACTTCCCATCTTACAGGACCATCAAATACCAGCTCATAAGTTAATGGAATACGCCCTTCCGTAAAGTCCACACTTTAACCCCTACCTCGTGAATGCAGCTTTTCAAACTCCAAGGATACATACAACCTGATAGGTAGTCAGCTAAAGTGTCCCCATTTTGAGTCAAAGCTTAACTCAGTTCTATGAACACACTCCAATAACCTCGGAGCGCTTTGATTCCGTGTAATCATGCTGTAGCTAGGACTGTCTCTACTGGCTTACCATAGGCTGGTGTGACGCAGATGGGGAGAGTTGTCTTGCATCCTCCTGTTGACTGGTGAAAAAGTAAACACAGGCTTCTGTTCAGGTCTCAACCACAGCCTATAAAGGTATATACCTATTTTCCAGTTCACAATCATTACTTCGTGCTTTCCGTTCAAAACACTGCCATTTGGAAACCTGTGGAGGCCTTGCGCAATGACCAAACAAAAAGGCAGGATCTTTTGGAAGTCGCCAGAGTTACAGTGGAGCAGCAAAACAGCGTGCATCATAAGAGCACTGTACTGATTTGATTGTGGGGAAGCTCTGATATGTAGCTTGGTGAAGCCAAAGAAAGGTAAGTAATGACTCATGAGGCCTAAAAACTGAGCCAAATCTCTTTCACCCAGGCTACCTCTCTTTTTCCAGTCTCTCCCTCTCTCTCTCTCTCTTTCTCTCTCTCACCTCTCCACATGTGAAAGGTGAGGAGGAAGGGGGCAGAACTCTGAGGGAGGTTGGAGGGGTTCTGGTGCATGGGGGAAGGGTGGGAGGGTAAGGGGGAAATGGGCGCTTAGCAACAACAGAAGTTTGTTGCTTCATTTGTCTGAATAATTGGGTGGGAATTCTCACAAGCAGCAAGTTACAGCTGGGGCACTGGTGCTTATCAGTGGGTGGGATGAAGAGGTATGATGTCTGGGTACACAGGTTATCTCAGGAATCGAAGGGATAGCTGCTGGGGGCGGGAGGGGGGTGACAAAAACGCCTAAATTCTCTCCAATTATGCGGTAGCTCATACAGTGAGCACCATAATTCACTGGACTGTGACACATTTTCTTTGTCATGTTGGTCCAATTAGCGCAGTCAAACACTGGATTTCAATCCAGTTGAATATGCTTTTTACTTGCTGAAGAGGAAATAGAAGGCAAAAAACTCTCAAAACAAGCAGGAACTGATAATGGCTGCAACACAGGCCTGGCACAGCATTTTTAGGGGTGATATCCAGCAACTGCTGATGTCTATGTAACATCAAGCAGTCATTGTATGCCTAAGATATGCAACAAAATCTAAACATGTATTTAATTATTCCTCATATGGATGGAAACGCCCTAAAATTAAAACTGACAGTCTGCACTTCTGCCTCATTGTCAATGAACCAAAATAATAGATGAGTTACTGTCCAATAAATTATAGTGCCTTCGTAAATAGTTTGCCGTTAGCACACCCATTGCTGCATTTCATTTGGATCTTGCATGCAAATTTATCACACCACCCCCCCCCCCAAGTTTTGACTGCTTTGATTTCCCCTTCCTAAGATCCATCTGTTGAAGAAATGAAAAACAGAGTCCAACTCCTCCCTGGGAATTGCAAAAGATATCTAAATGGTTATCTTAAAAGTATATTTCAGCGGAAAATAGAATACTTGAAGTGAGTAAAATGCATAGTTTTATAAATTTTAATTTGGTAATGATCCAGTGCGATGCATTTATAAACCAGCAAGTCTTCAAATTGGCTTCAATACCAGGAGCAGACATTTTTACTTGGGGAATCTTCTGATTTTGAATTTGCTCTTCGAAAACCTCACCTTTAAAAATACTCAATAACCTTAACCTCTTGCAGTTTACATCTCCCAATTAGCCACAGTTGCTCAGACTAATTGGTAATAACCGATGACTGTCTAATTTACTTTTGATACCATTGCTATGCATTGCACCACAAAATTATGAGGCGTCTTCTGCACATAGATGATGACGTAAAAAAATCAATATGTCTTCATAATTTCAACGCTCGTTTAGCAGCACAGATTTGCGGAAATTAGTTTGCGAGGCTGCGGGAATCAGTTCTTTATTTTGAATGTTGTCATGGCTGAAGGACGCTGTAAGGTTGCACAGCTGTGTGATCTTCCCAAGGATGGCAAAAATAAATGCTGCAAAGTCAGCAAAAGTTTTTGATTTTCAATGCCATATCAATTATATAAATGTAGGCAATGGGAATCCACCTTTCATTACCATTTCTAAATATAGGTCATGTATTGGTCTTAATCGATCAGTCGATAAATTGCTTGATTGTTGATCAGGCCAGCTTAAATAAAAACAGCGTGTGGGCAGTCGAGCTGTAAAGGGAGAGCTTGCTGAAGGCCATGGCCCGGATGAAAGGAAAGAGAACAACTGACGTCACATAAGAGAATAATCACGCACAAGCACCGCGGCACTGGCGTTTGATCGGATTATGCGTTCGAATTGCACACTCACCTACTATATAAGGCACTGTGTAGTGAATGTTCTACATTGAAAACAATATAGAGAGCGATTGAGCGAGTGGACAAGTGTGCATTCCAAATGCAGCCTTAGATTCCCTAGGTAAAAATGTCCGCCCCCTGATATTGACGCCGATTTGAAGACTTGCTGGTTTAAAAATGCGTCGCACTGGATCATTACCAAATTAAAATTTATGAAACGCTTTTTAGACACTTTAAGAATTGTACTTTCCACTGAAATATACGTTGCAGAGGTGCTGTCTCCTCCTTTAATCATCCTCATACAACCAATCAATGATTAAAAGCATGCTTTTTGAAAATTCGGTCTAATTATAAATTCGGTCTAATTATTGAATGGTCACAAAGAGTTTCTTGTGAGAAAACCTAAAAACCTCAGGAGGATTCATTGGCAGATTATACCCTTACGACCCCAAGTGAATTGATTTGGTGTTTTAAAAGGATTTTATACACATCATTCATCGCCAAGAAAGAATATTTGAAGATATATAAGATTACAGGTATTGCCTATTACTTGACCCTGTATGTATTGTATACAAAAATGAGTTTATTTTTATTTCATTTATTTATTTTTTTGGCTAAGTTTTTCTTATTTTTTAACATGGCCCCATGAGCATGTAGCATGGTTATAGTTCAACATGTCCCTCCCCAGCCTCTCTCCAATTCCCACAAAGCCCCCTGGAACCTGGATCCAAAAAAGGAATAAAGAAAATCTCCGCTGCTATTACCTCAGCTCTTGGCAGCAGCTCTAATTAAAACCAAACTTTATTTCCTGCATTGAGCAAACATGACAGCCTCAGCAGTGCAGGGCAATGCAGGGGGATGCAGTGTTCTGTCCAGCCAGGATATAAAGTGAGTGCAGGTGCCTGTGGAATGTCACATAAGGAGGGGTCAGAATGGAGGTGAGCTTCACTTTCAGAGTGTGTATCTGTGTGTGTGTGTGTGTGTGTGTGTGTGCGAGCGTGTGTGTGTGTGTGTGTGAGTGTGTTGTGTGCAAGCGTGTTTGTGAGCGTGTGTGTATGTGTTTGTGTTTGCGCGCGATTGTGTGTGTGTGTATGAGTGCCCGAGCGTGTGTGCGTGTGTCTGAATTTGTGTGAAAACAAAAAAAAGTTTTTCTCCATCAGAGTGGGGACATTTTAAGGAAGTGAGGACATTTTTATGTCCTTGCAACTACAAATGCGAGTTGTGCCTTTTTAGTTAAGGTAAGAGTATGGTTAGAATTAGAGATAGGCTAAGGTTCAGGTTAGGGTTTGGGATAGGCATGCGTTGCTTATTGTTAAGATTACGGAATGGCTGTAGAGACTTACAAAGAATGAATGGAAGTCAATGTAATGTCCTCACAAGGATATTAAGTACAAGGATCTCTGTGCGCGCTCGTGTGTGTGTGTGCCTCTTTTTGTGATTGTGTGCGTGCTTGCATGTGCGCGTATGTGTTTTTTTCTGTGTGTGTGCCTGCGCATGTGTTTGTGTGTCCGTATGTATGTGTGTGTGTCAGAGAGAGAGATGTGTTTTAGTGTGCGTGCGCCTCTGTGTCTTTGCATGTGTTTGTGTACAACCAAGGCAAGAGGGCAGTTGAGTAGGAGAACGAAATGGCCCCGATTTCCTCCTGTTTTCGGGTCATGTAAAATGGCTCCCGCCTGTCACTCATAGGCCTGCCGCACACATACAAGCCCTGCGCTCATACAGACGAGTAGCTTTTGGATAAAAGCTCACATGTACGTGACACACATGTCCATCCAGCAGGGCGTAGGGGACAGGATGTGCACTCAGCATGTCACATTGTACACATCTGACATTCGCCCAAGCACACGTGTGCACCCTCTCCGCCACCTTCGCTGAAGTAAGTGATTGTATAAATGCATTCAGGAGACAACAAGGGCAGCTGTAAGCAAAACCAGATGCGAGGGGTTCTTGAGAAAATTCTGCTGTGTCTGTTGTCAAAGGTAAAATATTCTAATTTTATACATTTTCTGGGAGTTAATTATGGGGACCGGGTCCAATTAAGTTGCAGTAAATGTCTATATCATGGCTGCAGAATATCTGTTCATGAACTAGAACCTCTGACTCTATGTGAGGAATCCTGGAACCAAGTATCTGGCATCTCTAAATGCACAGCAATCGTTGAGACTGTGCAGTAATGAATCCTGTGGCACTATGATTGAAGAGACTTTGCAATAATGCATCCTGTCGAACAGTGATTATAGAGACTATGCAGTAATAAATCATGAAGTATAATGATTAAAAAGACTGTGCAGTAATGGATGCTGATGTTTATCAATTGTCGTGACTGTGTAGTAATAAATCCTGTAACATACTTATTGTTGAGACTGCTTAGTAATGAATCCTGTTGCACAGTAAATGTAAAGACTGTGCAGTAATGAATCACGTCAAACAGCGACTGTAGACACTGTGCAATAATGAAGTTTGCAGCACAGAGATAGTTGTGACTGTGCAGTAATGAACAATGAAGTACAGTGATTGTAGCATGCGTACATTTGAAGAGCCTGTGGTATAGGGGTTATTCAGATTACTCAGTAATGGATTGGAGTCAGTAGAGCGGACAATTATTTTAGACCTCAAAAAGCAGCTGTCTTGGAGCAAACTCGCTTACTGGCAGCTGCAGGGCCCTTCACCTCTCCTCCTTACACCTGGGCGCCCCCAGGAGGTCATGTGATCCCTGAGGGATCAGAGATATGAGGGAGAGAGGGGTTGTGGTGGGGTGGGGGGGTCAGAGGTCAGGGTAACCCACCTGCCTCTATCAACAGCAGCACTGTCATATGTTCCACTGCCTCCACCCACAATGACCAGAGCTTCTCCCCCTAACCCCAGCTGTCCAGCATGTCCTTCAACACTGAGGACGAAAGGCCTTGAGCCACAATGGACGCTATCTAACAGTGATATTTTCCCTACTCTTTAAGGGCACAGTCAGTTTGGAAATCTGCAGTGGCGTGGCATGTGGTGTTGGTGTCTATAAAGCAGGTTTAATCCCAGATGGGACAATGCATCAGTGCGCCTGAGTGAGACACATTACCCTGTGCCAGCTGTTCACATGGGCAACTAACTCGATTTGTAAAAATTTTGTTACTGCAATTTTAGAGGTGTCTGAAAGGGAAAAATACATAATTGGGTCTATCGGGTTCAGTAAGCTGTCAAAGAAAATAACACTTGGCATATGACATTATAATTTTGTTCTGAGTGTGTTTGCGTGCGTCTGCATATCAGTGTGTGTGTGTGTGTGTGAGGGAGAGGGTGCACGTGCTGTAAAATTTGAAATGTACATTCTTCGTGAAAGAAAACACATTTTTTTAAAATTACAAAATTGCCTTGCACAAACGTGTCCTGTTCTTCAGAACAAGAGGAAAACATGTCACAGCTGTAATTAGTCCCAGGGCCCTGTGTTTGACTGCAGACCAATGGAAACAGCAAAGTTTTCCAAACAGATGAATTTGCCTTAATGCTGGGCAGGGGTGAAAAGATGATGTCACTGGCTACCAGTGTGGCCAGCCCAAAGGGATGAGCCAAGTTAGCTACAGCAGAGCTGGAGGGACTATATCCTGGAGTAGGGCAAGTTTATGCAAAAAATATTTCTGACTACACCACTGGGTTGGGGGTGTTCCTGCAAGGAGTTGGGCCAGTCAGGGACAAGTGACACTCATGATTCCAGCATGACCACACTGGTGGTGAGTTTACAGAAGGCAAATGAAAACGATCAAACATATTGAACATCACTGTATTCAGCCAGGCAGCAGGCTCGGGGAGATTGTGGTTTCACATTAATGGCTTAACATCATCCCCATCCATGGTCCTACCTACTTAACAAGGCATACTTGCACCTTCATAAGCTTTCTTACAAAGTTCACTTCCTTGAAGCTCCCTATTTTAAGGTGCCACAGTTAGGTTTTAAGTGAAAGACAACTTTTGCATAAAACCAACGTTGAATAAATAATTACCCCAATGGGGTCCAATGACCTGGATTTTTTGTGATTTTTTTTTTGGTAAATTTGTCCGGCACATCAAATAACAAGAGTGCAACTGTATAATAAAATAAAAACTGACGGTCACCACCTTTCCATCCCTGAAAAAGGTTTAACAGAGCCCAATGAATGCTTTGAGTGTCACGAGATAATGACATGGAATAACCATAGCTTAACTAATTTAGTGCGAAATTTCAACTCTTTTTGAGTTGTATTGTTAGCTTAAATTGGTTAATGCACAACATAATACTCCCCCTCCCTCTCAGTGTTAGTTGTCCAGCCGCAGAAGATTAGTTTATGCTCCTTGTTTTCCTGTCACTGTAGGTTTCTTTTCTAAAAAGTATACGTGAGTGAAACATGAGTTATCTTTGGTATTCATTCGGGATATTCACGGTATTGCAGGTATTACAGTTACCATAAGGGGCACATTGCTCTTTTTATAGTTCTGGAATCTGGGAAGTTTGCAGTGCATTTGATCATTACACTCTGTCAGCATGTTTAATTAACGACTGTATGTTTAAGCTTGTGTGGTTTTTAATTTAGCTGGCATCATTGTTTGATTAACATTACTATGCAAATGCAGTACATGTATGTAATTACTCTAATTTTTTTCTTTCAGGAAAACTATTCATACTTATTTATCTATATATCCATTGATATATGAGACTTTGTATGACTGCTGAGGAGCTACATGAAAGGGTGAATTGTCTCATGTCTCCTGTTTGCTTCTTGCCTCAGCCCTTTGCGGTGGATGAACATTAATCTAGGCTCTAATAGACTTTATTCTGAATCCACTTCACTTTTAGCTGTTTATACATTTCATGTTGACTTATCACTACAGTATTGATAAAAAGTTGTTTTTTTATGTGTTTTAAAAACGCGACAAATCTGTATGCTTGTAAAGCAGAGAACTAGTTTTTCATGGATCATTAATTTGTGGGTTTGTTTGGCCGCTGGGTGTAAGAGCAGGAAAACAGACACTTCGGGTCTTCAGCAAGAGCTCTTTTTTTGGGCCTCCGGCTGTTGTAGTGCTATAGGATATTTGATAGCATTAAAGCTCACTGTTAATGTGAGAATCAAAGATTTCATAAGTGTTTCAATGTGGATATTTATCATTGTGGTATTTATCATTCTGTTCAGTTTTATCTTGAAATTACCAAAAATAAATAAATAAATTGTCACACCTTTGTGTGAGTTAATTTGTTTGCGGTTCAATACAGACAAAAGTTGTCTTTCACTATTAAGCTTGGGGCTTCAAAAGCATGCTCTTTATTTTTGAAAAAGTATTAATTTTATCCAAAAATATCCAGTCCAATCCAGCTTTATACTGTACTTTTGGGTATTTATCTATGATGTTTTCATTTCATGAAACTATTATTCAGTTGTAGAGCTGTAATATAGGTTTGGGTGGTTAGGAATGTGGGGTTTCTGTTTTAAATTGCTATGAGAGGTGGGGTGCTGCTTTTGCATTATCTGATAAGATCCTTTAACAGAGCAGCCTAACTAAACATCCTGAAATGATGATTTGATATCATACAGTAATATGATGAAAAGAAATTCTGAATCAATGCCAGAATGTATCATTTTTGCAAGGACCAGTCAGTGTGTGGAAAAGCTGGTCAGTTCATAACAAATACAGAACTTTTCAAAGCCAGAGCATGAAAATGGAGATTATACTCAAACCTGGTATTGATGGCTTCATCACATGATTATTTATTATTCTCTTCTATACCACTTCACAATAAGGATACATTAATGGAAATAAGCATTAACTAACAGTTATTTAACAGTTAGTTGATTTCACTAGTAATCTTTTACTGATGGTGTTCATGTTCACTACAGTGTGAAATAGTTACTTTAGCCATTCTTAAGGGATGTTTTCAACTTCACAATGAGATTGATAACTGGTCATTGAAAAGCAGAGGTGTCCTTGAACACAGACTTGAAATTTTGAAATGAGTCCCAAAAATCTGCTCTTGGAACAGGATATAGCTCTCCTTGCTCTCAATGTTCCCATCAACAGAAACTACAGGAGTGGTCTTTGACACTGCAGAGAATGTGGAATGCCAAATAGCACCATCATAGAATGACACAGTGGAGAAAATTGTGTCTCCAACCCCAAGCTTTATATGATGTCACCTGTAGACGAGGGCTTGGCTGTGAATTACAGGATTCACTGAAATCAGCGAATGTAAAATCTCTGTTTGGAAAGTATCAAGCCTCTTCAGTATCTTGATTTTGTTAAAAATTAGCAAAATTCATAGTCAGGAGGTAAAAATAAGTGAAATCTGCGGGACAAGTTTAAGGGAGGAGCAAACATAGTAGTTGTTTGGCTTTGTGACCCCCAAGCTTGTCACCTCCATCATGGTGTGTTTTGCCTCTGCTCACTGAGTTGCTGGTTTGAATTCAAAATCAGGTCTTCAGCACCACTTGTACTTAATTTCCCTGCTGATTCAATAACGGGGAACCATAAGAGAGGAATGTGAGATTGAAGAGGCTCGAATCAATAATGGGAAACCATAGCAGAGGAATGTGAGATTGAAGAGGCTGGAATCCTCCCCCCAGTCCTTCTTGCTTTGAAAAGGGAGGGATGAAGAGGGTGTCCATGGCCAACTGCACAAAGCGTCTTTTAAAGGCTACTAATCTGATCTGTCTTGAAAACTGGGCCTTCTCTTTGCCGTGGAGCACCTACTAATCCTCCTCTTCTCATTTACACAATAGCTAAACAAACTATTCTCAAGGGTGTTGCCTTACCGCCCGCATCTCCCTGAAAAAGGAGGGAGAGAGAGATGTGTAAAAATACCTGACAAACATCCCATTCTGCACCATGAAGGATTACTCTATGAAAACCTTTGCTACAAAACACCACTGAGTGTTACATACAAACAAGCGCATCATACCCCACCAAAGAGAATCCCACTCAAACTATCACACCATATTGTACCCCCATATATTACCCTACATAAATCCACCTGAGAGTGACTCAATACAAACCAATGTGGCATATTGAACTGCCACAGTGTGCTCCATACAAACTACTGTGCTGTACTGAATCACAAAATGATATCTTACGCAAACTATTGCACAACAGAATACCTTACATGAAGCAGCGTATTAATCTGTGCCACCATGGAGAACACCTTACACACCAGGCATCCCATACATTGCCTTCGAACGCAGTAAGATTCGCGGATGCAGAAAATACAAAAGCATCCATGCACACAAAAACATGACACTTGATCATGTATGCCTGTCCGCAGTGCATACATCTACATTAAAGTGTGTAAACATTTTAGGACAAAAAGAAAGAAGACCAACAAAATATGAGTTACGTTAAGTAACTGAAGCATTCAAGAAGACTATCACGAGTTTCAGAACAAGATCAGATTAAAGATTAAGCCGAATAGGCTTCTTTATTCACTGAAGAAGGATTTTACTCAAAACCACTTTAGTAGAAGCATAGTCAGAAGATGGAACAAACCAACGCGACAAACCAGCGAGAAAGAAATGAAGACCAGGAACTTAAATACACGAGAAAACTTTTAACAAATTGGGAATGAGTGTGCTAAGTATAAGAAATGAAATACAAGCAGAGGGGTAACTAACAAGACGATGACATGAGAAACAATTGAAAAAGCAAAAGTGAAAATGGAATGGACAGCTATATTGCAGGAAAATAAAGTTACACGGGGAATGGGACATGCCAAAGAGAGGTTATTTCATTCACTGTGGGACATTTCCCACAAAAATGATCGTTTGTTTGTGCAGAATTTCTCCTTTTCAAGAACCAAAATGTCCATCACATTTATATACGGCAGAATGAATGGATTCTCTAGTTTAAGAAACTCCCAATAGACTCCATATGTTGAATGATGGTCCAATACAGGTCTTTTCCAGTCACTGTGTAATCGCTTGGCTTCAGGGACTTGGATCACGCAGCAGGAGCTGTATGGAGTATTTTTCTGGCCTTTTTTTTGCTGTTTTTTGGACTTTCAAGAAATCTGATGAAGTCCCTATTGATTTCAATTAATTTAGAGAAGGCTGCTAGAGAGTGATGCTGGCATCCTGAGAGTGTGTTACAAGGACTAAGTAACACTGGTATTTCATCAGACATGGGGGTGAGTAGATACTGACAGAATTTCATTTTTGGGTCAACCATTCTCTTAAAATAAAAATCAACAACTAAAAAGCTGAAAAAAAAAATCTATCAAACGAGCGTGTGATTCTAAAGCACACGATCAAGGTCAATGTGCAGTGGCCCTTGACTGGTCAGGAGAAGAATTTACTGGATTCCTCGCGCCAAGATTCACTTCGCTCGGCTTTGATCTCGGATTTTGGCCGCTTTTCCCCCAACTACCTGCATCCAGTGCGCCTGGAATTACAGCCATCAGGCAGTCAAAGCTGAAAGCGTTCTGGCCGGATGAGAGGTTTTTTTTTAGGGGGGGTGGATTATTTTCAACGTTCAGAGACCGATTTACCCCCAGCCCTGGGTCCTCTCCCACTGGGCCGCTTCGAGGCCCCCTGGTGGCGGGGTAATTAAAATGCCCCTACGGGGGCAAGCTGAGGTCATGGTTACAATTCCCACAGAAAAGGACGGAGCCACGGGTCCCCCTAATCCTGTTTGTGGGCCGTCAGGAGCCTCGCTATTCCGAAGGGCGGAAGAGCGGGAGGCTGGCTGCGGGAGACAATAACACAGCCGGAGAGGAGGAACGAGGGAGGGAGGGAGAGGGAGAGGCATGGAGAAGGAGGGAGGAAAGCACAGCATGAAAGGGAAGAGTGGGTTGGGGGGAGCGGTAGAGAGACTAGGGGTAACTGTATTCCCCCTTCCCCTCCACTCTTATTAAACCCTCTGGTCCTCGCTTAGTCTGCACCAATTTCCTTTGTAAATACCTGCCTGATCTCCCTGAGCTCATACAGCCTTTCATCTCTCCGGTGCATCTGTTTCTTCCATTCCTCTCACATTCAAGGTCTTTCTTTATGAACCTCCTGTTGTCATCGCTTCTCAAAGCCACCCAGTTGCAGAGCTTTTCACAGTCACAGTGCTTCCCCATTCTACCCAGTCACACTGCATCCTAAAGTCAAAGTGCTCGCCCAAGTCACACGGTTTGCTTTGTAACTCCCAGTCACAGTGCTTCTCTTTTTCATTTCATGAAGTAATAATGTCACTCCCAGCCACAGTGCATCCTAAACTCACAGTGCTGTCCCCAGTCACAATGTCAACCCAGTTGCAGTGCATCAGAAGTCACTCTGCTCCCCCTAATCACAATATGTACTCGGATCACTGAGCCTCACCCAGTCACTGTGCTTTCCTGATAACGGAGCTTCCTAGAACTGTAATGCTACTTCCGGTCATCGTCCTTCCCTCAATCATAATGGGTCATCCAGTCACAGCACATACTACAGTCACGGTGCTTGCCCTGTCACAATATCTTCTCCTGTCACTGTGCTTTTTCCAGTCATGTCTTTACCAATTGCACGGCTTTTTAAAGTCATGGTGCCTTTCAAATTACAATTTTTCATCTGGATATAGAATTTCACCCTGTCACAATGCTTTTCTATTTCTTATTGAGCTTCCACCAGTTTGGGTTTCTTGCAGTCACAGCGCTTATGCCCATCACAGTGCTTTTTTCACGGTACAGGTTTATTTTTCAAGTCACACTGATTTCCCAGTTTACGTTCCTATGTGGGCCAGTCTTCCAGTGCTGAATTGATCCTCCAGGAATTGTGAGAACAGCAAGGATCATTGATTGAAACAGGCCCCGCCAATTAAGATTTTATCCTGGTTCCATTCCCATCAGCATCTTGTTGCAATCTACTGTATATACAGTGAGCAGCATAATTAATGGAAGAGTCACGTTTTTTTTTATTATTTCAGTCCTGCACTCTTTGTTTGCAAGGATTCAATGACAACAAAATTGAAGAAAAGCGTTTTTCATAGCATTTTTCATCGATATCAGTCATCGATAACATTGGACAGTTTTACACAATGTGAAATAGAGCAATTATTTTAAACATTTGGTTGCATATCCTTTATATGCAATGACTGCTTGAAGACTATGATGCATAGTCATAACCGGATGCTAGGAATCTTCCCTGGATATCCTCTGCCAGACCTGAGCTGCATTTCAATCCGAACTACGACCCCAATTCCGAAATAGTTGGGACAAAGTGTAAACTGTGAATAAAATCAAAACGCAATTGTAAGAAGAGGTCAGAGGAACACCAGGTGCAGGATGCAGAAGTGTTTATTAAACACAAAACACTAAGGGCAAAAAGGCAGACACGCCAGAAACAAAACACCGTGCACAAGCACTGAACAAATGGGAGAACTGAGGTACACTGCCAAAGGCAGGGGGAAACAGAAATACTCTCTCCACGAGAGGATACGCTAAGAAAACAAAAATGAACCCAACTAAACTGACGGACACACTGGGAGACTTATACACGGGGCAGACAAGACTAGAGCGGAACAAACAGAAAGACTCTGGAACCATACACGGGAGGCACGTGGAGGTGAGACTTCACCATGTAGCACAGACACAATAAGGAGGATCTGTCTGACAATCGCGTCCAATGCTCCCGCATATATAATCACGAGAAGAGGCGGGGACTCGGAATGCAATCTCGGCTGAAACAGAAACACATGGGATTAATAAACAATTACACGAGGACCGGGTTTAACAATAAAGACTCGAGACGAGACGCGGAGACCATCAATCAACTTAAACAATTTAGATTAAGGTAATCTAAACGTGACAAGTAAAAAGCACCACAAGAAAAGCAAAGGGAAGCATAGTTTTGAATGTAGTTAATCAGATACAGCTCAGACTGAAATACAAAAGCCAGAAACGCACACGCTCTCTAAATGAGTTAGTCAAGGTTAATATTGTGTGACGAAATATTTACAATCACCCTTAAATAAGTGCTGGTTAGTACGGGTTAGTAATATCCTATCAGAGAACGCATTCATTCAGTTTCGCGAGACCCGGAATTAAACACAGCTGGAGGCAATGAATGAAATACCCAAGCCGAAACCGAAAGAGGAAACGTGATTGGACGACGAGACGCAGGCATGCTGGAGGCAGTCACGCGACATCACTGGAGACAGATAGGGAGCGGATTGTCAGACGGCTGAACTGAGATCTGGAAATAAAGAAACGAAAGTAAGCACAAGCACAAATAAGCACGGGACAACACATGAAAGGGCAGAATCACGACAGCAATGACTTTCAAATCACACCAGCCAGTATTTTATTCACGACAGAGCAGAGATAACACAGCAAATGTTGAAACTGAGAAATTTTACAATTTTATCCACAAAATGAGCTCATTTCAAATTTTATGGCTGCTACAGTTCTCAAAAACGTTGGGACAGGGGCCTGTTTACCATGGTGTAGCATCCCTTCTTTTTAACACAGAGTGGAGGCCTCTGGGCATTGAGGAGACAAGTTTCTGGAGTTTAGCCAATGGAATTTGATCCCACTCATGGAGTTTGTCGTAAATTCTGATAGACATGGAGTCAAGCTTGGTAACTATAGTAGCTGCTTCTCGAGCTTGAATCACCTGAGTGCTTTTGGATGTCACCTGATTTGCCGTCACATGATTGCTTGATTCATATGCTAGTTTACTTAAGCTCGCATTCTGAGCAGAGGCTCTGCAGCATGTACGCTTAACACCGCAAACGGAGCCACCTGTGACAAGCTGCGTGGTTTTCGTTATCACTGCTACTTTTATAACATGTTTATTTTGGTTACTGCATTTCGCTGATTTGCTGTGGATTGATGTCACGCTCGCATGTTGTCACCTTGGAAGTGCTAGGTTATTCAGGATAACCAGCGTAAAAAAACAAACTTGTATCATAAATGTGGCTGGCTTCGGAAACATTGTGTTTGTTTTTGCCGAAGGAACGTTTCACATTGGCGTGTCATTTATCAACCGTCAATTTAAGCAGCGCATGGTCATCTGGATGACGCTTGTGATGGAAAAATTACCATTTTGGCCATATCTTCAGAACCATTTGTCCGATTGACCTGAAATTAAGTTCAAATGAAAGGTCATGACCTGAGGGGCTTTATATTGTATTGGGTCTATTCAAGGATTGGGGAATCAGAGGATTAGGGGCGTTCGGGGATATACCCCAAGCCTTCGCCTCTGACGGCATAAGTCTAGTTACCGATTATATTTATAACAAGAGCATTTACAAATAGTGTATGGTTATGGAATTCAATACAATTTAAAATGTACAGGCATTCACATCATGAACCTTTGAATCCAATAGAATGGTTATTTTAGTTTCAGATCATTTGCTTGTCAGGTCAGGAACCATTGAGCAAACAACATTGTTTTACATTGAGATGGTCTAATTTCACCAGTATTTTTTGGAGGAAATAGGACAATAAATCACGTTTTTAAATAATACTGGAAACTGAGCTAAGAGATGTCCATTTTTCAAATGTCTGAGCAATTGGAGGAAAATGTTTGAACTAGTGCCACAATGAATAAAAGCTATTTAAAGCGATTCTTACCTTTCTGGCATTCGGCACAGCACTTAGTAGAAATTTGAACATGAACAACTCCACCTCCCTCCGAAGTCCCACCCTCCTCCGCCTGCCTGACCTCTGAGGCTCCCCTCCTCCCCTGACGCGTGCCGTGAGAAAGTGAGCAGCGCGAATGAAGCTGCTTTCACGTCAGTCACGAAACAAACTTTTAGCACGACAGATTACATTCAAATTTGATGCAAAGACGCAAATCTTGGGCATATTCGCGTCTTTCCATTGACTTTCAATGTGATCTGTCGTACGAAAAATTTGTTTCGAGTCCGGTGTGAATGTCAGGTTGCGTTCAGGAACCAAGCGCGAGAACCAAGAGATCCAGCAAACTTGCATTTTATTAAAGCTGGGAGGTGAACCTCCGCAGGCAGAAAGCAACAGTACAGGGTCCACAATCCAAAATCAGAATCTCAGGGGCGTAATCCAAACCGTACACAGGGCAGCAAGCACAAAACTCAGAGTCGGGCAAAACAGGTTCGTTACATGGGTACAGAAAAATCCAAAACAAAGCCCAAATCAGAAACAGGGACAGTCCAGTCAGAAGTGTAACACAAAGAGTACAAGGCATATACGATCGCAGCACAAAAAAAACGTTCTGACAAGAGCTGGAAGTGAAAGGACAGCTTAAATACACTTATGGGAAGTCACATGCTATAATAGGGAACAGGTGAGTTTGATCAGACTATATAACTAAGGAATGACCAAGGGGAAGTGTCTAAGCACATGAATTTGGCGAAAGCCAAAACGCGGACAGGGATTACGCAGACAACCTATGACAAACAGACGACTCCGGTTAGGGAGTTCTAAAGTGCACAGAGTAAGATGCAGAACAGTGATTGACTAGGTGCGGAGAATCCGCTGAAGCACAGCAAAGTAAATTGAGTGAAGGCAAGGGGCGGAGACTAGAGCAGAGTGAGAGCTGAGAGCTTGTTAGTCAATTAGTAATGTGCAGCTGTACAATCCCTAGTGCTTGCTTGTAAGTTATTACTGTAAAAAAAAGGTTAGTTAATGTTAATAATTCATCTAAAATAATAAACTGTTAGTATTGTTAGTAAAGATAGAACAGTAAGGTCAAGGAAGCAAACGAGATTGGAAGGAATGTTTGGAAACCCAGAAACCATGAAATCACCTGAAACTGTGGCACACAAGACTGGGGAATAAAACTGTCTCAGGACACAAGACAAGACTGGGGAGACAATGTGCAATGCAGGATATGAGAATGACAAAAACCAGAATGATAACTAAACAGTCAATATGGGAAATGGCAGGCAAGGACATAACAAAGAAAGACAGGCAAAATACAAAACATAGCAAGGACTAAATCAGAACACATGGCTTGGAATCAGGGTCATAACAAAAACATGGTCAGGTAACAGCAGAATCATAACAGTGAAAGCATCTTGAAATGGGGCAATGGAGTCAGATTCAGAGGCACCGGTTAGTGAAAACTAATCAACAGTAATTACATAATATTCACTTCTATATGTGGTATAAAATAAAATGCCCTCGTAACGTCTGATGAACAACCATTAACGTTAGTAATTATAGCATTTCAGAGCCTGTTTGTTTACAGTCAGATGCTTCGTGTTTCGGGAGAATTCATGCATATTTTCTAGCAAAACTGCTGTCATAGCGTCATACCTCACCAGAATGTTAGTCATTAAATCAAGAGCAGTTGCAGCTGCTTTGTTTGCAGGCTTTTATCAGAAATATATGAGAATTGAATATGGATGAGTTTCAACACCTGGTGGATTTCTTTTACATTTTAGAGTGCCACATGCTTATTAAGAACATTTTAAGATTACAAAAGAAAAGTGTAAAAAGGTAAGAATAGCTTTAATAAAGCTAATGTGTAATATGTATTGTATATAGCCTGGCCTGCACGAATGTAATATAGGTTATCTATCTATATCTACCTGCATATCCTAATTAAAATATCCATTTAACTTACAAGTTAAAAAGTAGCTACGTCTCTCAAATTTCATTGCCAATAACAATCACCATAAGCATTCAAACCTTCCCGCGGTGCATATATAACACAACTCGGTTATGTGACTTAAGTTTTGAAAGGGTGTCATCAACCTTTGTTAATATTGGAAGTGTCAAACGTGTTTGAAACGTATCTTACTTGAGTGTCTAAATTGCCATCAAGCCTGTTTTCCTTGCCGTAACTCTTCCTTTTACTGGCGCAAATAAAATGGCTGAGGTGAAAATTTTATTGAGGCTAAATGAGCAAAGCAATCTGGGCAATATCGTCGCTTGGTGGAATGATTTTTGTCAGCTCTGTTCGAGGGAGGAAAACCGAAGACTTGAGCAAATGAAAATCCGCTCTTCGCTCAATAAAACTGGATTGGAATCACCCATATTTTTTGTCTGAGCTCTTTTAAGCCTTTCTTTCTCTTTCTCTTACTCCTCATGAGCTTATGTTCTGTCTTTATTGCTTTTTCTCACCCTTTCTCTTTCTTCCTCTTTGCCATATGTTTTACCTCACATTTGCAATTTCTTTCTCCTTTCCTCTCTTGCTCACAAATGAGCATTTATGCTATTACGCACTCACATCCAACTGCAATTACACACCTGCACATTAGCATGCACCCGCTCCCAAAGTCATTGCTAAATTTCTGTTCCAAACAGAATGAATGTTCTGTACCCCATGTATGGTGCATTTGTGCACTCCTGGCAAGCTTCAGCTTGGTGTAGGTGCAACGTCTAGTATTAGCTGTAATTTTCCTCCGCCAAACTGCGTCAGCCATAACGTCATGTGCTTTGACTGCTACCTCACCACGCTCAAACCCCCTTCATCGCCCTCCTCGAGTCCAGCCATGGTGTAGTGCAGGGAGATGGGCTGATGGTGTTCAGCTGGCCAGCGGACCTTACGGCTGCTGTAGCCAGAGAAAACAGCAGCCTTTTTCCAACAACATGTCACCCGTACATATCACCTCCCCCTCCCTGCTCAGGTCCTGAGCTGTTCACTGCACCTCCAACACTTGACGCTAGAAAGTGGATACAGATGCGCGCGCGCGCGCACACACACACACACACACACAAGTTGTGTTTACATGTTCAGTGGAAAGACTTACCTTCATTTGTGCGCCCCTAACCTTGACCCTACACGACATACCCGACTCAAACCCTAAACTTAACTTTGCACTAACTCAGTGGTTCTCAAACTTTTTATGTCATTCCCCACTTTGGATGAAGGGGGGACTTTCAAGCCCCAACTGTCACTCATCGACCCAACAAAACAGTAATGAAACAGGGTAAGTTTGAAATTCATTAAAATGGCAACAAGTTATGAATCAAGTATTTACCACCTTGCATCAAATAATATCAAGTTCAAAAACAGAGAAAATAAAAGCGCAATTGTGTTGTAATTGTGTGTTGTGCTTCATGTGGCCACTGCAATCTGTGCAAAAAATACAATTGTTGTGTTCCAGGGTTCTGGCCTTTGGCCAGAACAGTATTGTTTATGGTTTTAACAGTTTCATGTATCAAGATTCCATAGTTCATAGTTTCATAGTTCATAGTTCATGTCACAGTTTTTGCATTTCATGTTTCACATTCCATGTTTTTACTTTTCCATGTTTTTGTTCTTGCCAGGTCTGCCATGCCACTCCACCGCTTGTCTGCGTTCCGCCCCGTGCCTTCGTTGTTGCACATTTCAGAGCTCTGGGTTGGCTTTGGTATTTCCCTCTTCCTTCTGTGCTGTGCTGATTCGGGGCTCTCTAAGCTTAATTGGCAATTAACTGTTTTTAAGTTACTAACATTTACTAACACTCACTGGGTGGTGTAATTCTTAGATAGGCACATTACTAATATTACTAATTTAGACAGGGAGTTTATTGTCATGATTCCTGCTTTGCTATTTCAAGATCTTGCTGTGCTTTTCTGTTCTTAACATTCATGCTTGCTTCCAAGCTGCATACTTAATTGGTACTTAAGCTGAGCACGCTCATTCTCTTAATGAGCAGGTCATGTCATCCTATCTCTGTCCATGTCTTGATCTTGCCATGCCTCTTGTTTCTCTCTCTCCAGGTGTTACCCCTCATGTCATGATTTCCAAGCCTTTATCTGGATGCGGTGGAAGTTGGCTGGCAGACAGTGTCTCGCGTCTCGTTGCATGTGCAAGTTTAGCCAAGTTCTTGTTGTCAAAGTTCCCTAGCATTTCTAGTTTCAAGTCTTGTCCTAGCCTCTTGTTTTGCGAATATATATATAGTCTGGTTATTTATTTTTCTTGATCTTCTTGCCTGGAGTTTCCAGTGCCTTTTTGTTTTTGCCTTTTTGCATTTATTGTTTATAGCTCTGTGTAGCTTACTTTAGTTTGTTTTTTGCAACCCTTTGGGCCAAGTTTTTTGTTGGCCCTCGTGCCTGTTTATTTTTGTTTGAAATAAATCCTTATTCCCATCTCCCCGCATCTGGTGTCTTACTGATCCCATATCAACAATGTTGTAAAAAAGGCAAGAAATAAGAACAAATCAATTCTATTGATTCAATTGATTGATTCTATTATACATTTGTCAACTAATACGGACTACCCGAAAATTATAAGGAATTCTTCTACTTAAGGGACTGTATTTTCGCATCTGCCTTGATGAGTGGTGATGACAGTTTTACAAGCTATCCTTGGATGCAGATCTGAATGCAACCATCATTGCTGAGATTATGCTGGAGATCAGTGTGCCTTCATTTTTAATCCTGTGGTCTGACATGAGATTGCCATCCATCTCTGTTCAATGTACACATGTGCAGCTAATAATGAGGGACATGATCTAAAACAAAGCAAAGGCTTGTGGGAATCAAGTAAGGCATGTGTGTTCTGTGCAAACATTTGAGCCGAGGAGAAGGTCAGAAACTCCAGATGGCACAAAGACAGCCTCACACCACCCCCAGGACTCCAATCTCAGTATCTGCTGTCTATCAGCTATAATATCTGTGGCATAGCGGAAAGCTGCCACACACTTTACTTTAGTCTCCACTCATCTGGCAGTATAGCTTTTCTCTGTCTTCCTTCCCGATATCTCTCCCTCTCTTCCTGCAGTTCCGATAAAGATGATAAAAATATACAGCTGGGGCTACAGCTTACATTATTGCCTTCCGTACTGATGCATCAGATTCTCAAATTTTCAAGAGGATTTGTTCTTTTTTGCGGTTAATTTCTGTTTTGTGGATGGTAAAGTGGAAGGAATCTTAAGATTTTTTTTTTTGAACAGATCATAAATGAAACAAAGTTTTAAAAGGCTTTGTGCTGTCTCTGTTCTTCCATGTCACATTTAATCTTATTCTCATCTCTCTCTCTGATTCTGTCCGAGTTGCTTTGCCTTTCCTCTCCACTGCTGTCTGTCTCTGTATCTTGGCCAGGGCAGAAAGGGTTACGCAGAGGCCTGCATTCCAGAAGAAATCGCAGAATCAACAGGCATGAAATTCATTTCTCACATGGCTGCATCTGTGCCTCCTAATCATAACCCGGACTGACAATTCAATCGCGCGCTTCCTCGCCTTCCAACTGACTCATCCCGCCATCCGTCCCCTCACTCGCCCCTCTCCCCTGCCATCCTCCTCGTCTAATTGCACAAATACCCCCCTCCCTCCACCCGACTCATTAGCCCACAAACCGAAAACAATTAAGAATGTCAACCGAAATTACAGTAATGGTCTTTAGGGAGCCACTGACCTGGGAACCCCCTTCTAACTATCTACACTTATTTTTAAAGGAGAGGGAGGGGTCCGGATGTATTTTCTGAGAGTCGATTGCTGACTAATGCCTGTAGTACCGGAGGCTGATTGGACAGAGTGGCGGGGGTCACAGTGTTTGTTGCCACTTGCGGTGGGTATTTCATGCACGTACATCTCCCCATGCCACACACACTTCAGAATAACTTTTGCACTAAATGGGAGAGTGGATAAAGCAATTACACTGATTACTGACAGCTACATTGTAAAAGGTGGGTGGAGTTTGTGGTCCTTGGAGAAGGAAAAATAAAACAAGATGCAAGATATTTTTCTGGCCCCTTTCTGGAAGGGGCCATAGATTTGTGAGCCAGCTTTTGGCTGAGTCTAGTCTCCATCACTGTTCTGGAAATGGTGCTCTACTCCTCAATAATCAATTTTCTTGACCATCGTGACTTCATTGTGCGAGTATTAAAGTCTGCGTATGTAAGGTTTCATTTTACATAACATAACATGAATGGCAAGTACAGGCCTTTCAGCCCAACTAAGCTCGCCAGTTTCTTTATACTACTGTGAATATATCCCTTCAGATACTAAATGACTCAATGGTATCTAGCTTTAGGTCAAGCCTGCTCTTGAAAACCCCCAAGGTCTCTGCCTCAACAATATGGTCAGGTAAGCTATTCCACATTGAAATTACTCTTTGGGTGAAGAAATATGTCCGAATATCAGTGCTAAATTTACCTTTGGTCAACTTCTATTTGTGACCCTGAGTTCTACTCACAACAGTAGAAGGGGCCGTAGGCGCATACTGGCAGCCACGCTTCCGTCAGTCTGCCCCAGGGCAGCTGTGGCTACAAAAACGTAGTTTACCACCATCAGAGTGTGAATGAATAATGCCTCCATTGTAAAGCGTCTTTGAGTGTCCAAAACAGCGCTATATAAAATTGATGCATTATTATTATTATTATCAATCAAATCACCCCGGAGTCTCCTTATCCTAATACTAAAGAGATTAAGGATCTTCAGCCTCTTCTCGTAGCTTTCATCTTTTATACCTGGAATAAGCTTGGTGGCTCTTCTCTGAACTTTCTCTAGAGCCTCTATATCTCTCTTAAAGTATGGTCCCCAGAACTGTACACAATACTCCAGGTGTGGTCTAACGAACGTGTTGTACAGAAGAAGCATCACCTCCTTAGATTTGTACTGAATACTTTTGGCAATGTATCCTAGCATCCGATTTGCTTTTTTAACTGCTATGGCACAATGGCTAGAACCTGTGAGGGTTTGGTTAACAATTACTCCCAGATCTTTCTCTTGTGCAGCACATTCCAGTTTTAAACCTCCCATGAAGTAATTCCGTCTAATGTTTTTATTACCTACATGTACAACTTTACATTTTGCTAGATTAAATTTCATTTGCCACATTTCTGCCCAATTCTGGATTTTATCCAAATCGTCCTGAATCACTTTAGTGGACCCTAGACTATTTGCCAAACCCCCCAATTTAGTATCATCTGCAAATTTAACCAATTTACTCTCAATATTCCCATCAAGGTCAGTAATGTAAATAAGGAACAGCAGGGGTCCCAACACCAATCCCTGGGGGACGCCACTCCCCACCATACCCAGCTCAGATGAGATATCACTGACCACTACTCTTTGTATTCTGTGCTGTAACCAGTTTTGAATCCACTTCAGAATACCTCCTGTAACTCGAATGAAGCTCATTTTAAAAATTAGTCTCTTATACGGTACTGTATCGAATGCTTTCTGAAAGTCCAAGTATATGATGTCATAAGCCCTGCTCTGGTCGTAAGTCCTGGTGGCCTCTTCCAAAAATTCCAGAAGGTTTGTTAGGCATGACCTTCCCTTCCGAAAACCATGTTATCCCTGAGGCTATCCCTCAAGATACTGTTACGTTCAAGAAATAAGTTCAGCTCATCTTTTATTTTGCACGAAAGGCAAGTTAAACTCACTGGCCTGTAGTTTCCTGGCTCGGTACGGTCCCCTTTTTTTTGTCTGGTGTTGCTGGATTGTAATGTTTAGTCCCAGTCCAAAACCTACTAGTACATTTGCCTTCTAGTACTGAGCAAAGCTCTTTTTTCATGTATTTATTGGAACTTTAATCATCTGTTTTAGTATATTACTCTTGGCCAGTTTATTAGGAACATCTCCGAAGGCCTCATCACTCTCCACGATTGGGACTGCCTTCCTGCTAAGCGCATTCATCCTGCTGTCAAGCAGTCCTGCTTTGGTGCTGCAAATGCTCCACCTGACTTCTGTCCCGGGACAGCCCCTGGCGGGGCGTAGACATGCCCCCTGCCCTCTCCAGTAAACAACGAGAACAAAGCTGGACTGCCCCTTTTACTATTCTGGGCTCACCACTCCCATTGTCGCGTTACTATCAATGTATACCCATCTTTGGATCATACCCTGTGTCTGCATTTGGCTCCTTGTCTGCATCATAACATCAATAAAACTTCAAATAAGAGAATATTTTCAGGAAAAATTACATTTTATCCCACTTGTAGAATTCCAAAGAAATGTACTGTTGAATCTACACCAACTTGCATTGAAACCATTCAAATAGCTCATGGTTGAGCTAAAAATAAACCTTAGCCTAAAAGAAGAGAATTTCTGTTGGTTTTCCCCTCCATTTTTCTGCTGTCCATAATTTTTATTGAAGAAACTTTTGTTTTGTATCTTTCAGGAATTTCAGTCTTTCATGTAAAAATATGTCAAAATAATCGGCGCCCTCAAAGAACGTTACGAAAAACTCCTTCAGTGCTTGTGCACATACATTTCGGTATCTGGAGTGCCTACCAACCCACAAACTGTGAAATGAAACCACCCAGCCAGTTTTTTGTAGGCTGCCTTTTTCATATAACGTGGCATTCAGCATGCCATTCAGATTTGGCTCTCCACCCTATGTCATGTGCAGGCTGGAGAGAGCTGTTCCGCCTCTCATCTGAATATCTCCACCCACGGCTTATTTTTTGGCAACATCCCACCTTCAATTGGTTAAAACTGGTAATGTGTGCTGCCCGCTTGTTGTCCATTTTACACTACTAACCTGGGTCCATGGAGGTAATAATAGTATTGGAGAGAGTGAGGAAATCCCTCCCTTAATACTTTCAATGGTAGATGTTTGGCTAACTACTTCAGCCCAGGAAGTACAGAATTGACCGACGCCATCTATAAAAATGGCGTTCCATGGGTGCTTATTTCCAGCACCATTTCATAAGATTGCCAATCTGCTTACATGGCACAAATTGCCAAGAAAGTGTGTTGTCCGTGCGGATTGGCAAATGTTTTCGAGGGGAAATGACAAGCAACGCTGTTAATCCGGAATGTGCACGCTCTTTTCACTCTTTTCATTGAACTGCTGCAGTCAGAGCAATAGCTGGACAAGCAAACTCGTGCACGAGCCGTCATCAAGCTCTAAGTATCAGTTCTTATTTTACAGACCCTCTTGAAAACATCGAACAGTTGCGTCAGACAAAGAGCAAAATAATGAAGGATTATTGAATACATTTGCTTTTGTTTTTGCTTTATTTGGCAAGAAAAAAATGTGCACTTTTCAATTGGCGTCTATGGAGCTGCCACGTCTTTGGCCATAAAATTGCCTCCAGTGGGAAATGCGGAAGCAGGAAGCTAACATGTTAATTGGCTGAAGCAAAGGTACTTCTTCGTTGTCTCTGGTTCTATTATATATCTCTTTGCCTGGGTCAGTACAATGCGGGACTGGCCACAGAATTTAAAGGGGACATACTATGCTTTATAGGCGATACAAAGAAGTGGTGGCTTTGATTTATTTTCAAGGAGAATGTGTTGTTAGCTAGTTAGCAAGGTACCATTTCCGATTGCTGTTTACATTAAAATGGTTCAGACAGGACACTTACGTCAGATTTAACCATTTATTTGGAATGACATACATTTGGATTTGGCGGTTACTCTGCTCAAGTGATACTCTGGAACAATCTGAGCAAGCATGACACAGACATTCCAAGAGATCACAACCCCCCCCGGCAGAGCCTGGTGCACAGTGTTTAAAATGAAACAAATGACACTCAAGTTTACAAAACAATGCCAATACCGTAAAGACAAGTGTATGACACAACAAGTACTGCTGAAGACCATGTCGATGGAAAGGAGGAGGCTGGGGAGGTGGAGGGGAAGTCTTGTACAGATCTGTATGGATCTTGGGAATGGAAGAGCTGTGTTAGTCGAGATGGAGAGCGCAGCCTTATTTAAAAAGACGCGCAATCAGCAACGTGATACTGAAGTCCAATGCGATTGGACAAGGGGTGGAGCCAAGACTGACTTCCGTGCCGGTTTGAACCATCGATATATATATAGAACACTAGATTGCTGATAGGGTACACTCAAGTGAAGCATCTGTTCTCCGAGCCTATACACCCGGAAGTAAAATTCGCCCATAGACTCCCATTCATTTTAGCCTACTTTAAAATTACATTTTCAAGAACACTTGCGTGCGAGTCGGTGTTATTTTGGTATCGCTGTGCAGAGCAACATTTTGTCTCCCTAAATATGTGCTTTTCGGAGGATGAAAAGCGGCACACTTACTAAAGGGAAGATCGAACTGTGACTCGGTGTCAACGTAAAAGTGCTGCAGAGAAGTGACTTTAACGCGACCGAGGCTTTTACCTCTGATAAGGTAATTGCTTGGTAGTTATCGCCGTTATAAGAAACGTCGATGAATGTCCGTATACGTTATCAAATTACACTCTGGTTTCCTCACTTCATTGTACCCTGGTTGACTATTTGAAATCACCCAAATTGTTTATATTGAATCATCTGGCTAATGCCCACATTGATAAAAGGAAGCGCTAGTGAAGTCTTTCTCCCCTCCTTGTCTTTTGGAGCTCTGTATAAAACAGACAAAGCAACTTGTCCACTATTTTAAATATTATGCAGGTAAGAAGTATTGTCGTTGAATGTCAAGTACAAGTTGCTAGCTAACTTGCAAGCCATCTTTTAAATTTTATTTACCACTAAGTCAATGCAGTCCCCGCGACGCCAAGGTAGCTCGCTGGTGACAGTTATCAATCTCTAGCGTCGACGCTTTCAGTCCGTGGTCTGTTCAAGTCAATGGGACGGCTAATTAGCTAGCTAGCACAAAATGCGATTTTTTTCTATTTAAGTGACAACTTTGCGTTTATACTTTAACTTTTGCATGAAACATTTTATTACAGCTCTTCATATAAATATTGCTGTAAAAGGCAGCCGCATATCTCGGCATTTTCTTGCTTGTATTAACTTATTTGAAATTGGCCTCATTTTTATGAAGAAGTTGGGTGTATCAATATGGCGGCCGGGTGCTTCACTTTGGATAATGTAAATATGACGAGATCAGCAATCTAGTACTCTAAATATATATATCTATGGTCTGAACTAACACTGACATTCCATAATTCCAAGTGTCACTAGCAAGCTTCTAAATTGACTGAATTAAAAAATTGGCACTAGTTTAGTTTGAGGCAAAATAGGAGACACTTCAAAAGTAAACAGATAGAACGGATTAGTTTTAATGGAATTCATTCCGGTTTTAATGGAGAAGTGTAGCTATTCAAAATAAATGGAATGTCAGCGAATAGTTGCTACTATACAGTTGCTAACCACGAATCATTCTAAAGCTGCTCTTAGTATTTCTTGCTAATGTTAGCTTCTTAGCTAGCTTCTCATTCAATCCTCTGTATTAAGAGACTTGCCAGTGGACATTGTCGCTCTCCATTGACACGGCGCTCTGTCTGTCGGCCAATCAGAACAGAGTTCATTTCATAGAGGGGACAACCACTTAGAACAGCCTGTTTTTCAGTGGGTTAGGAATGACAGGAATCAAATTGCTTAGATATGTTGGAATTTCTATATGTTTTGCCAAAAGTATAAACCTCCCTTTTGGGCGTGCAAAAATATTATGACTTGAAAAAGCAGCATAATAGGTCCCCAGTAGCGAAATCTGCTGACAACAAGTTAAACTGCCATTATTTTTTCTCAGTTAAGTTGATCCTAAGGGAAATATAAATGTGTCATTCCATCAATTTCTGTTTTCTAGGTTATGAGAATGAGTTAATGAGAATTAAGATTTCCTTTCAAATTCATCAGCATGGATAAAGCAAAAGAGCTGCCATTTCAAAGAAAACTTACGACAGTTTACCTTCACAGGAACAGTAATGGCTATAAAAATATTCAATATTTATGGTTAAATATATGCCACCAAGCACTGTAAAGG
Source organism: Gymnothorax reevesii (assembly GCA_029721435.1). NCBI lineage: Eukaryota > Metazoa > Chordata > Actinopteri > Anguilliformes > Muraenidae > Gymnothorax > Gymnothorax reevesii. The sequence goes on from CM056578.1 coordinate 37,449,134, forward strand.
CATAATAAAAAAGTATGAAATGTACAAAATGGTTTTAAACATGCCAGCAAGATAATGGAAGTGGATGTTGTCCCCGCAGCAGCTTCGGAAGATGGTGAGGGAGGATCCAAGGATAGTGGTTCAAAAATGGCAGCCTATGGCTACACTGTTTCAGAAAAACAACCATAACATGCTATTTCCTCCACAATTAACTTTTTGGAACAGTTGCGGCTAGAAGGCTTTGACTGGACACGAGAAATAAACCATCACCATTTGGCCAAACAATACTGGAACTATGACTGAACTATGGCTATGATCAGATGAGGCCATTTTAATTATTTTAAACGTACACCGAAATGCACAGAATAATAAATTAAAAACAACATATAAGTTCTGCAATGACTCCCTCTCTGGACATAAGGAATTCCATTGAAAAACTGTTGTAGGGTAGTCTATTAGGTGCAACCCAAGGACATCAATGATCTGGACACTGTCAGCATGGGGGAATGGGTTTTTGACCCTCATCCCACAGCTTAGAGCCAGGGATGTTTGCCCAAAGTGCTAAACTAGAATTGCCTTCCAGGGCAATTCTGGGCAAAGAATTTGGTTTTCCATGTGTTTGAACTGAACATATGGGTTGACTGTTTCATATTACATGTTTGCCTTTTTACTTTATTTTTAATCAGAGGTGTTACCTATTCTGCAATTGATTGTATGTTCATTTATCCATGCACGCCAACTAGTGTGTGCATTCATAAGCGTGCCTGTTTACACATGCGCAGTGCTTGTGCATGTGTATTTTTTGTGTGTGCAGTATGTGTGCACGTGAGTGCATTATTGTATCGACCTATTTGCATGTGTGTGTTTGTACCTGTGCTGTGCTATGTGCAAATGTGTGTGTTTGTGTGAGCATGGATGTGAATCTGTGTACACTGTACATTTGTGTAGACTTATTTGACACATGTGCGATTGTGTGTACGTACAGTGGAGGGGTTGTAGAGGAGGGGTCTTGGGCATTTTGGCAGAGCTGTGCTCGTGGCCCCTCACTCATGGGATTAATGCTAATTGTTTGAGAATGACTCTGAGCTCTGGACCACCCAGAGAGAGAAAGAGAGAGAGAGAGAGAGGAGGGAGAATGGAGGGGGGCTTGTCAGAGGGAGAGGGAGAGCGCTTGAGCAATATTGAGGAAGGGGTGTTTGGTATTCTCCTCTACTCTCCTCCACTATATTTCACTATATCTCCTCTGCCTTCATTCACTTCATCTTTTCTTTCCCTCTATCACTTTGGCTTAATTAGTGTGTGAATTGCACTTCAGCTGGTGTTATGGCAGGCCTGGTCCTTGACATATACCACAGCTTCGTGTCATCGGCCTCAGTGAGGATAAAGGATAGACATAAAATGTTGTTTTTGTTGGAACTTTTGTTGTTCTGCAGATAGGTGAATGAGCGTGTGAGGCATCTTAGAGGGCCAGGAGGAGAGAGCACAGGTAAGAACTCATAAAATCAAAGCACCAGACTCTTCGGAAACTCAGATCCTGGTATGGCTAGTTGCTCATACCTGCAGGGTAGGGGGATAGCAGTGGGTGGAAAGTCCTGTAATCTGCCCCTGGAGGAACTACTTAGAATCCAGCCTCATAGCTGGCCTCATTGTTGAGGGATAGCAATGAATGTAGCAGGCTATCCTTGTTATAACCACATGAGAAAGGATGGGAGAGAAGGCCTAATGTAGCCGGCGAGTGCACAGCTCAATTAGTATCACACAAGCAGGGAACACAGCACAGCAGAGCCCGTACTCACACCGGACTGACGACTGTGTTTGAGTTCGAGAGGTGCAGCAGGTTTCATTCACCTAAAACCTAACAACTCAACTCTCACACCCCTAGGAGGTGCCCTGTCTCTGTTACAGGGTTAGAAATGTAATTGGGCCTCCAGACTTTTGCATCTCGGGTGAGAACGTGATTACTGGATGCCACTAAGATGCCTCAGTGGGTGGCACCTCAGGCTCTCGGCACTGCCCCAGTGTGATGCCACAAGATTCAGCCACTCCCACTCGCTCCGCATCCTCAGCTTCAGCACTGACCCGAGACACTGGGAAGTGAAGGTGAAGGGGAGGGGGAGAGGGGAGCCTTGGGAGGGGGTAAAAACCCCATGACAGACAGCAGCCTGGTCTGACACACTGACTCACTTTAGCAGAGCAACTGACTGATGAACACTCCCCCTAAAACCACACACACACACATACACACACAGTTGACAAAGAGGCGCAAGCCACAAAAAAGAAGAAAAAAATGAGTGACTAACCCCCCCCCATCTGTTCCTGCCATGGCTGTTCCAAATTTTCTTAACACAACACACTACCTCCCTCTCACTCTCTTTCTCCCTCTCCCTCCCTCTTCCTTCTCCCTCCCCCAGTGGCAAAGTGGGAGGCTACCCCCCCTCCACCCGTCACACCCCCCCAGTCCCCTGCCAGCAGACTGCCTTTCCACACCAGCTGCCAAAAATAAGACAGCCAGGGCCCGAGGTCCCAGGAGAGGGGGGCCAGTGTAGGTGAAGTAGAGTCCTTCTCTGGGCCCAGCACTTCCCCGGCTGAATTCAGACACTTGGCTGTGTTTATTTAATATTCAGTCAGCCGAGGGGAGTAGGGTTAGCCACAGCTTATAAAACTCAGTCAGCGTGACCAAGCATTGCCCTCCCACACACACACACACACACGCACACACACACACACACACATATGCACTCCTCAGAGCCTCAAATACACTGAGGCAAACATACTCGCAAACACGCTCACACACATGCTGGAGCTCCACCCCTTGCAGTACGTCAGCAGTCTGTGTGTGTGTGCGTCTGTGTGCTAAGTGTGTCACTATGGCAACTGGTCGAGGAAAGGATTACGAGACTTTGAGAAGCTCAGTGCATTCGATGGCTTTCAAGAACCCGATTCAAAAAATGTTTCATGATATTTAAAATACTCCACTGACCGAAACACATTTTACTAAGGCATGCTCCCACATTTTTGGTCAATGTAAATTTTAGTTCACTTTTTAGTCACCTTTTACTCAAAGATGACGATCATTAACGCACAGTCACGCTCATAAATACTTGGACATTGACAAACTTACTGTTATTTTTGTTATCTACCACTGCATATTGGAGTTGAGATTGAATAATGAATATGAGCTCAAAGCACGCTTTTTAAGATTTGACGGTATTTATATCCAAATGGGTGAGCGCGGTAGGAATCACAACACTTTTTATTTGTGGTCCCCCCTTTTCACGGGGCCCAAAGTTTTCATATGTCCCTGTTTCAGTTTTTCTGAATTGCTGAAACATTAAACCCCAATTGCTCACTCAACCAAGTGGCCTAAATGCTCAGTGGCCTAAACTCATATGTCGAATCAATCACGCTTTCGGCAAAACTAAGCAAGTCCAGGCAGTTAGACACCTTTTGCAAATCTCATCCACTCTTTTTGCAAAACTCTAAACACATTCTCGCTCACTAAAACACCCCACATGGGAAGAATCTATATGAACATATATGCGCATATATGGAACCTATATGCCACATATATGCAGCATATTTGCACATACATGTCGCAAATAGGCCAAATTCAGGTACATATATGTGCTTATAGAGGGCGTATAGGTCTCCTATATTGCTTCATTTCTATACATAGGGCCTATATGTACATACAAGATATATGTCTCCTATATAGCTCATATACCCAGTGGCAGGTTCTGTTTGTCATACCTATTGTATAGCTCATATCTCACTTTTGCAACTGTCATACATGATGCCTAGCTCGTATTTTTATTCTCAAGGTAATATCTGCATATTAGCCCAAAGTCCCTTACAGAAATAACAAGAATTTCACCCAATAACTCATTAATTGCATGTGAACATGTGAAATTGGCATCACATTTGATCCTAAAAAGGTGTTGACATGTGACAACAGCAAATTATGTGTAAACCAGTCATTATTAACTATGGTAAGTGAGACAAAAAGCTATGATATCAACACAAATATCTAATACTATTTGTTACGTTTTTTTTCCTGAAACATTAACAATAACAAGGACATCTATTCTTTCTTGACCATACTTATTTCCATTCAATGAAGATTGAGTTGTGTATTGCAGAAGAGAAGGAAATGTATAAAACTAAATGGTTTGATTATGTTTATTTCATCAATTAAGCATTTTTTCAAGTTTAAGTCACTGCCAGATTCACCACATAAAATTGGATTCACATCATTACAGCTCATCCACATTTACTGAAAGATAATAAACTACACTGTTGCATCCACCAAATGCAATGTTTTCTATCTTGCCTGAAATGCAGTTTCAAGATGAATATGGCTTTCATTCTAACCATGCAGTTACACACCTGATTCTACTTATCAAGGGTCCATGGCAAAAGCTTTAAGGGTTCATTAGTAGAATCAGGTGTGGGACAGGTTGGATAGAGCGAAAGCCTGCACCCACTGAGGCTCATTCTGGAACAGAATGAGTATCCCTGTGCTAGTGTGTTTTGGATCATTGTCCTGTTGCATAACCCAAGCGCGCTTAAGCTTGAGGTCATGAACTGATGGTTGGACATTCTCCTTCAGGATTTTCCGGTAGAAAGCAGAATTCATGGTTCCATCAATCACTACCAGTCCTCCAGGTCCTGAAGCAGCAAAGCAGCCCCAAACCATCGTACTACCACCACCATGTTTGACTTTTGGTATGATGTTCTTTTAATGAAATGCTGTGTTAATTTTACGGCAGATGTAACGGGACGCACACTTTCTAGAAAGTTCAACTTTTGTCTCATGAGTCCACCGAATATTTTTCCAAAAGTCTTGGGGATCATCAAGATGTTTTTTGGCAAATGTAAGACAAGCCTTTGTGTTCTTTTTGGTCAGCAGTGGTTTTCACCTTGGAACTCTCCCATGGATGCCATTTTTTTCCCAGTCTCTTTTTTATTGTTGAATCATGAACACTGACTGAGGCAAGTGAAGCCTGTAGTTCTGTAGATGTTGTTGTCGATGTGCTCTTGGAGTAATTTTGGTAGGCAGGCCACTCCTGGGAAGGTTCACCACTTTTCCATGTTTTCTCTATTTGTGGATAATGGCTCTCACCATGGTTCGCTGGAGTCCCAAAGCCTTAGAAATGGCTTTGTAACCGTTTCCAGACTGACAGATGTCAATTACTTTGTTTCTCATCTGTTCTTGAATTTCTTAAGATCGTGGCATGACATGTTGCTTTTTGAGATCTTTTAGCCTACTTTACTTTGTGAAAAAGGTTCTATTAAAGTGATTCCTTGATTCAACAGGTCTGGCAGTAATCAGGCCTGGATGTGGCTAATGAAATTGGAGTCAAAAAATGTGGTTAATCACAATTGAATCATGGAGTTACAAAAGGGCCCAACTCCACCAAGGTATTTTTTTCAGGGGAGCATTTTTTCGGTTTGCTGTTAGTGCTATAAAAGGAAATTTCAAACAGCCAAGTATAACATGTTTAGGCCAAACAGAGGTTTATTTAGGCTGAACATGAAGTATACTGCCTGTCACATAAAATAATGGTAGAACTTGAAACATGGCAGAGTTGGGCCCTTTTGTAATTAAACAGACAAAATGAAAGGACTACAATGATTTCTCCAATGAAATTTGAACTTTATTTCAAACGACAACATTGCTACTGCATAGGGTATGACAGTAGGTCTGCTTTACTTCCAAAACTCTGCCAGTGGGTGCTTGGTCATTGGGTTGTTCACCTCAGAATCAGACGAGTTTTTGCGCTTCCATGTTTGAAGATGGTGCTGCCATCTAGCGACCACAAGTAAAATTCGTTGAAGAGGGGCCCAACTCCTGGACTTGGGCCATTCTTCAACTCACTGCTAAAGAACTCACCTCAGTTAACAGCTTTATGCACTGGAGGTGGGCCTTTCTTCAATTCATTTTCATAGGTCTTAGCCCAATATATAAGATAGGCAGATAACCTGGATTTCTCAAAAATCATGGAGTTGGGCCCTTTTGTAACTCCAGGAATCAATTAATTCCTGATTTAAAAAAGGGGTGGGGGAGGGGATTTCTTTTTCACAGAGGACCAGGAAGGTTTGGATAGAATTTTCCCCTTAATAAATTGATTTATCATTTAAAAATAGCATTTTGTATTCAGTTGGGTTTCTTTGTCTTATATTAAAATTTGTTTGATGATCTGGCACATTTAAGTGTAAAAAATATGGATAAAAGTGCAAAATCAGGAAGGGGCCAATACTTTTTCATGGCACTGTTAGCCAGTTCAGAGGGCATTGAATGTGGATACCAACAATGGATGGTAACAGTCTGAGAGGCATATAAAAGGCAGCGGCTGAGGAGGAGGATGAAGATGGGGCGGAGGACGGGGACATGCGCGGTGAACAACAGTCATTTCAGATGAAATTCTAGTCACTACACATTTCTATGAATTGCTAACACTCTAAGCCCCATTCTCTGCACCGAATAGTCAGAGGCAATCTATCAAACCAATCACTTATTTGGTAAAACCTTAAACAATGTTCAAGAAGTTGGACACATTTTGCCAGAAATCAGTTAATCTTTTTGCAGAACTCTTAAAAAATTCTCATTCATTTAAAACACACTATGCATAGTGATGCACTTGCGTTGCAAGCGGTTTACACCGGCAGCAGACAGCAATCAAAACGACAGCACAGCTGTCGCTGGTTACACGCAGGTACTCTAAAATATTAACTCTTGCTTCTAAGGATGTGTTGCAGCCAACTGAACCGAATGTAAGCCAGTTCAGACAGCACAGGTGAGTTGTCTATATTGAGGTTTGGGACAATGTCAGTCTTCACCAGGGTGTCCAGTTACAGGAGTGGTTCAACATCAATAAGTGACTCAAGTTTGCCTTCCATTGTTCTCCCCTTTCCTCAACCCAACAGAAGAGATAACAATCTCATGTTTTATATGAAAGAGGGGGATAAATATATTATATATTTTAGTTGAATTTCCCCATAGATAGATTCAGAAACAATGTATCAAGCAGATTTATGACCTGTACACATCATTCGTCCATGGTGAAAGGATAGTCTGCGTAATACCATACAACATGAGATTGGTAAATATCAAGTTATTGCACTAAATGCGTCAATTGAGAAACTGAAAGTCTACTCTTCAAACAGATCCTGATTGCATCATTTCAAATGCATTAAAATTGAAAATTTGTATAATATGAGCCATCCCAATTTCTACTTGAGCTGAGGGGAAAAAGGAAAGCGTCAGAGACTATTTCTGCAGTGATTATGCCTGCAGTTCCTCGACTGCTGCTCTGTGAAAGTAATGCTCAGCTCTACACATTCTTTTCAGTTGCTGGCATCTCAGCAAAATGTCCCGAGTTAGACAGCTGTCTCTTTGGCCACAAAAGGAATTTGGGGGGGGGGGTACACAGGACTTACCCAAATACACCCCCCAAACCCCTGCACTCCCACCCAATCCCATCCCAAGCACAAGTTGTGCACGAGCAAGGGTGCGTACAGGAAACCACTAAGCATCACAGCCGCAGTCAACCCCCACTCCCCCCCCCCACACCCACCCACCCCCCGTTAGCTATCCCAGCATCCCCCAGCCCTTCACCGCGCCACCCGAATCTATGGCAACAGAAGGGCTGTCAGAAGTTGCGGGAGAAAGGTTGCTTTTATCTGCTAATGAGGTTGCTACCTGTGGCTCACCCTCTGTCTCCCTCCACACCCCCCACCCCTCTTAGTGGCCCTGATGAATAAGCGGAGCTGACAGTGATGCCGTCTTCACTCATCTCACCCGCCGCTTCAAAAGCTGACTCCTGGCTCCCGGTCGGCGGGGGGATGGCAGTCAGCGCTCGCTCACAGTCCAAATAGTCCCTGTTCAAACCCCGGCTCTGGCTTCCACTTAATTGCTCTCGCACACACCCCGGGCAAACACAAGCTGCCGACACACGCCGCAAACCGCATCGTTGCCATATTTCCCAGAGAGCAGGCCCTACTGGGCTTTAACTGAATAAGTATTTAACACATGTATTTTACATATTGTTTGTAGATTAATATTTCTAGTCACAAATTGTCTTAAATATGCCACTCAAGACGGAAGATGCAACCACTCTGTTTCTTTTTGAAATGTATAACCTCCTCGTTGCAGGTATTTTTCCTTAGCACACATTAGATTGTGCAGTTAGTGGGCAACTGTGATTTTTAAATCTGTATTTATGATGACGACCTGGATGGAGAGCATATGCCAGCTACACCAGTGATGGAGGACAACATCTATGGGAGCATTGGATTCTACCATTTGATTTTCAACAATTTGGTCAATGCATTCAGCTTTTCTTTATGTTAGTTTCAAAATGAACTTAAAGTGAAAGTTCATCCCAAAATCAAACATGCATATAATTCCTCTTACTTTTTGTGCTATTTATCCATATAGATTGATATGTCATGAGTAACTAAGTTTTAGAGATTTCAGCCATAGACATTTCTGTATTCTCTGAACTATTATGGAACTAAATGTCTCTCGTATTGTAGCAAAGAGCCAAAAAAATATGCATTTGGAAAATTCAAAGGCCATGTCTCTCTCCAAAATTATGACCTGGTTACTCGATAATCCATGGACCATATTGCGAGCAGTTTGATATAATAACTGCTGTATTTTCTTTCAACCAAACTTTCTGCTGAACAATTTTGTTTCTACCAAACTGCACCCACCTAGTTTGGTAGAAAAAAAGTGTTCTGTTTAACTCCATTTTCAGAGATGCCCTGATGAAAACAAGGTGACAGGTTGGTCATGGTTCCCTCTGCAGTAAGTATAGTTTCAGATAAAAACTTTTCCAATAATAAGAGGAAAGGATCGGCAGTAAAAGATACAGCTTCTTTCTTTTTTAATTTATTTATTTTTAAAATAAATTTGGCATCTCCAATCCCACCTGAATCTGGAATGCCCAATCTGAGAGCTACGTACAAGGCTTGCTCGTATGCAACCCCCTGTTGACAGCTCATGAGAGAGAGACAGTTCGCGGCTCTCCTCCGAAGCATGCGCCTGTCAGCCCCTGCATCTTTACACTCATTGGTCGAAACTATCGCAAATTCAGAATGAGGGTGGAGGATACCCGAACATCAGCAAGCTTAGAATCTCACTGACGAGCGCCCGGCTGGCCAACAGGAGGTGCTTGAGCAACGAGCATGGTAATCATTTTTAATTTTAATTTCCAGTAGTTCCTTCCTAATTTGCATCCCAACAGCGCTTTAGCCAATTGTGCGCCGTTCTGAAAAAGCTGCCTACCACTGCTTGTTGGTACGATTGGGAATCGACCCCGCGACATGGTAGTCACTGCTGCTCCGTAAATGTGGCGCCTTAAACGACTGAGCTACTCCGGCAGCCACAGCTTCTTTCTTAGTGCAATGATGAATCAATTAAATATAAATATCTTTCATTCACTTTACTAAAAGGAAACTACAATGTTAACTTACGTGTTAGCTACAAGGACATCTGCTCTATCTAATCAAGCTTCTTGATTGTTCGGTGACAACCAAGAAAGCAAAAATTGGTTACAAATATCCACAAATGAATAAAATTGATCGAAATGCAATTACACATCGAAATGACATGTTTTCTTTCTCCTGTTGCCTTATCGAGCTATTAATATCATCACAGAGTTGTTGTGCTGTCAACCGCCAATTTATTTATTTATTTTACTTGTCATACGCAGATAACCATCGTAAGAGGCACTTAACGTCCGTTTTGTACATGTAAGGCCACAATACGGCTATGAACAATTTCAGAGAGCTCCTTCCGTCGTGCCATCGTGTTTAACACTGTGACACTGTTCAAAGTTCATGTCACCTTATACACTGGAACAACTGACCGTCAGAGGTAATTTTGCAGAATAATGTTACCTCAAACCATTTTAAACAATTTTTTAGCACCAGTAATCATGGCATGAGCCTTCAAACATGCTTTCAGCTATGCAGGAGTTTTACACCTGTAAATTGTTATAAAGAACTGATGTTTTCACTGTTTCTGACCGCAATATACCTGAGAGAATGATTTTTTTTTTGTTCTCATTGCCTACAGTAGTATTTTGCAAAACATTCTCACCAAAAATTATAGAGAAGTAATAAATCAGGACCCCTTTTAGACAAAAGTGGTGGTGTATAATCATCATTTCACACTACTGTACGTAGGATAAATTGAGTGACCTGGAAGTAAAATAAGGGGAAATACTGTAAAGGGGGATTTGACTCACACTGATATGATAGACAATCCATCACTGCTCACTACAGACAAAAACTCCATATTCAAAGATTTAGGCTTGAACAGTGATGCCTCAAGGATGAGATGGAGGTGTGTGATGGCAGAGCAGTCAAAACGATGCATGCAGGAGAACCTTCCAGAAGCTGCAAAGGCAGATCAGAAAGGCTCCAGTTACCCTGTTTGTCTCTTCGTTCTTCTGTTGGCACTCTGTATGATGCTTACAGGTTACGGCAAAGGGGTGATGCAACACAAAAATCACAATGATGCACACAGAGGAACATTCTAGAAAATTCAGAAAGGTCTACCATCCCAGACGATGACCTGAGTCCGTATATACTGTCCTGAAACTATTTATCGTCTTTTGGGACCACATTCTGCTCTCAGTACGATGGATTTTGGGTTGGGGCCAATGGTTGTTGCTGCAGAGATTCAGACTGATGTACATGGAAGAACATTCCAGACCCCAGCCAGTGACTTGAACCAACATAAACTGTCCTGAACCCCCCTTCCCCCAGTCAGTCAATACCTCCTTTTGCCCTCTGACAAGCTGGACGAGGACGCTTGCCGGCTCTCTCTCCATCCATCTCTCCCACACGTAACCAAACGCAGCCCCTCGCTCGGGTACACACGCCCCCTGTCATGTAGTGAAGGCTGAGAAAGCAGTCCATTAACTCCCGATTTAGTGCCAATGTCATGCAGTCCTTTTGTGAGGTGGTGACACTCGGTGAATAGGACCTCCCCCTCGCTCTCAGTGCGTAACCCCCACCCCTGGCTCCCCCTGCCCAAGCCTGGCTCCTCTTCGGAGGAGTTTGGAACGGCTGTCTTCTTGGGGGTTGAAAGGGGACAAAGTTGCGGCAGGGGGGTGGGAAATGGAGGTTGCAGGGGTGGCGTCCCCATTACGCGTCTTAGAGTGCCTTTGTCGAAGGGTCTATCAGTGTGTTCAAACCAATTAAATGAGCTGGCGCAGAGAGAGAGAGTGAGGGAGAGGGATAGAGAGGGAAAGGATAGAGAATGATGGAGAAATAGAGAGCGAGATAAAAGAAAGGGAGAGAGAAAGGGAGTGAGAGAGATAAAGGAGAGAGCGAGCGAGAGAGAGAGAGGTGTAAAGTCTGATACGTCCCTTTATGCTGAGTGTTGCTGACAAAAGAATCCTTCACTGATTCGTTTATACACTCAAATGACAAACCTTTTGGAACAAGCTGAAATGCATGGTGTCGTGGAAAAGATCTAAAGCAAAATTCAATATCACATCTGCTCACAATGATAACTTGCAACAAATTGAATAACATCCTTCCTAAATAAACCCCAGTTATTTCAGGTCAGACAATCAATACAAAAATTCCTTTAAAAAACAGAACACCCTCTTAGCTCACACTGTAGTTGTCACTTTAGTGTGTTCTTAACTGTATCCTTCTCCCATCCTGCAACCTGTGTGTCTCTTAGAAGTATTGTCTCCTTCAACTGGTTTAGCATCGTAGGTGCCAGGTGCAATACATTAGTGTGCCCCACTCCCATGCGTCCTTGTGGTGTATATAATCATATGTTGGGTGTTGCAGAGCTTGTTGGTTTTTCTTACTATTTGCCTGAAAGAAACCAGTCAGTTATTCTTTTTAGTTTGAGTTTATCCTCTTTGTAAATTACTGTAACCTTGGAAGGACTCTTCACGCTTTACTCATTTGAACAAGCTCCAAAGCCTGGTCCCCAGTCTCTAGGATTGGTACCCAGCTCCTTTTAACCAGCCTCTCCAGTTTGTTCCTCTGCCTAGTTCACCTTCCAAGCCTTCATAGGTCTCCAGGATTGAGACATCACTCCTATGAAACCCTCAGGACTGGCCACCCGACAGCTCTGCTCGGGCATGGATGAACACCACCTGAGTTCTTCCATGGGACACCACTGGCTGGGCATGGACACGCCCCTAACCCTACCCATCATACCATCTTAACTGAACTGTGCTCTGGCTACACTGGGCTCTGACCCTTTATGCCATTACCATGTTCCTATCAATAAACGTCTTCATTAGATTATACTCTGACTCTGCTTCTGATTCCTTGTCTGGAACATATAAGCAGTTTTATAGAATAGTTTACTTTCTGAACGCGATTTGAAACAGTAATCTGAGTGTGACATGAAGCCAAGGTTGTACTTACAGCGTGGATTGAAACGCATAGATCTAGAAAACCAGTAACCAGTAGTGTTGGGAAAACAGTTTTTTTTTCAACCTTTGGAACTTGGAACAGCACATCAGTGATCAAGCAAGAACACTCTTAAAATAATTAATGCTTACATTAAAGATTTATTCAGGTAGTAGAATTCTCTGTTAAGATTATTTTCATCACTTCTTTGTAGAACTGGGGCGATTCTGAATCGATTCTTTTTTTTTAAGGCGTATTACCACCGCCTGCTGCCACGGGGCAAACATCTGAGCTTTCCCCCTTCCTTTATTAAACCCGACGCACGTTGAACGAAAGTGGCAAACATCAAAGGGCATGTGAAATGCTTCCGGAATAAAACTTGACTGACGTCAGTATTTTTCGATGACATGCTGCATGGAGCGGAGGACTTCAGAATAGTCTCCTATTAACCACTTAGGCTACTCTAAGAAAAGTACGCTGTTCCAGTTTACTTGCTTGATTAGCAATCAAATGGTGGATGCGTTTACCCTTGAAGTTGAATGAGTAGAGCTGTTTATTAAGACTGCATGTTTGATTGCTGCATTTTGAAACTTAAATGGCCATAGAACAGCACAACATGAACATGATTTCCATTGCCACAGCATTTTGTGCGACTGTGATAATTTATATCTCACATTCACGTTTCATCCGCTTTTCAGGATGTTTTCACCCTGGTGTATTTTTAGACGCTTGAAATCCAGGGCGATCTGAAAACAAATCTCTTTATTTTTATTTAATCATTATAAATCGCCTAAAAATACTACAATGAGAGATGAAATACAGAGTTGGGATATGGTGATGTTGAATGAGGATTTTTTTAAAAAGGGTGATAAGACCACTTGTCGCCATGGGGTCGCGTGTAACATACACACCTGAAGCGGCTTAAACGATTTAAAATGCCATCGGAAGAAGCCTGAGTTTAGATTTTGCTAACTACAGGTGCTCCGCCCTTCCCTAAATCTGCTCCCATGTACTTGTCCTAAATAACAATCAAGCAATATATAGCCTATAACAATTAAGATGTGATGGTGAAAAGCAGACAAACCTAACTGGCCTACGGTGTTAGAGTGAAAGAATGGCAATAATCTAAAAAAATCTTCCTCTGAATTGCATCTCTCAGCATTTTAGGACATTATTAAAGATTAATTTAAAACCGATTTGTTATAAGATTGCCCTGGATTTTAAGCGTCTAAAAAATACACAAGGTGGAAAACATTCTGAAAAGCGGATGAAACGTGAATGTGAGATATAAATTTTCACAGTCGCACGAAATGCATGGTAATGGAAATCGTGTTCATGCTGTGCTGTTCTATGGCCATTTAAATTTCAAAATGCAGCAATCAAACATGCTGCCTTAATAAACAGCATTCATTCAACTTAGAGAGTAAACGCATCCACCATTTGATTGCTAATCAAGCAAAGTTAACTGGAACAGGTTACTTTTCTTAGAGCAGCCTAATTGGTTAATAGGAGACGATTCTGTAGTCCTTTATTTGGCTCTGTGCAGCATGTCGCCGAAAAATACTGTTGTCAGAGTCAAGTTGTTATCCGGCAGCATTTCACAAGCCCTTTGATGTTTGGCGCTTTTTTTCATCCTGCATCGGGTTTAATAAAGGAGAAGGAAAAGCTCGGATGTTCGCCTCATGGCAGCAGGTAGTGGTACTACGCCTTTAAAAAAATCGATGCAGAATCACCCCAGCCCTACTTCTTTGTGATCTTACTGCCCAGAAGAAGGTCAAAAGAACAGCTTTTCTGGTGAATCATACAGGGAATTTGAGTTTAAAGATCAGAATATATCCAAATCTTAGTCACAATATGAAGGCTGCTTTGTAGGTTCCAGGCTTATCCCAGATGAAGATTTGCCTCTTTGAGATACTCTAGTGAATTTACAGGACTATCCATTAATGTGCTTTGACTATCTTAAAAAAACTAATTAATATGAATAAATAAATTTATTTCCTGAGCTGCAATGTTTCCTCACAATAAGAAGGTCATGGTTTCGAATTCGATGTGGAGTTAGCATGTTCTCCCCCTGTTCACGCGAGTTTGCTCTGGGTGCTCTAGTTTCCTCCCACAGTCCAAAGACATGCATGTCAGGCTAACTGGAGACTCTAATTAGCCCATAGTTATGAGTGTGTGAGTGAATGGAGCGTGAGCCCTGCAATGGATTGGCAAACTTTCATGAGTGCGTCTTTCGCCCATGGTCAGCAGCAACCAGAGTGAGGAAGAAGTGGTTTAAATTATGAATGGATATCATCAACTTCAGAGAGCGAACTGGGCACAGATCCCCAAAACAAGTCCTTAGGCGCTTTAATAATGGCTTTTCTCGCCACCATTGGCACAAACAGAAACATAAGAACAGAAGAGAGCATGGACAGGCGGATGATCAGTGGCAGCCCAGGTCAGGTGGTCAGCGAACAGGAATTCAAGGAGTAGTGGTAAGCTGTGGTCAGTGACAGGTCTGAGGTCTGCATTGGGAAAGCAGTCCCGGTGTGCAGGGCACACAGGGTAGTTTTTGTCAGGAGCAGAGTGCTTGGAGAGACCGCCACACTCGCCAAACTGAAAGTGAGAGAATAAAGGCGTTATGACCCAGACAAGGAACCAGATGCAGATTCAGAGTATAATCCATAGAGAGGTATTAATTGATAGGAATAAGGTAATAGTAGTGGAATGGGCCAATGCCCAGACCTGAGGAGGTGGCAGTTGGGCTAAGTTGGTAATAACTGCAGAGGGTTGGAGGCGTGTCCACACCCAGGCCAGTGGCTGTGACTTGGGTGGTGTTCCTAATAAACTGGCTCAGAGGAACATACTGCAACTGATGGTTAGCAGGAATATGGTCCCAATTCTGGTGACTGATAGTGTAAGGTTTGGGAGTTTGCTCCTATCAATAAGACTCTGATTAAGTAATTACATTTCTATCATCAAAGTACCAATAAACACATGGAAGAGGAGCTTAGCTCAATATTAGAAGGTACAAACTCACTGTTAGGCTTAGTGGGACAAAGTTCTACAATTCAGCAACCATTCTAGACTGAAAGTAAGCGTTTATACACCAGATCACGCACAAAAGCAGTGGGGCACATAATGGACCACACCTGAGAGTAAGCGAGAGAACGAGACGTTCAATTACAGGAGACAAAACTTTGCAGGAAAGGGGGAGGAACCAATTACGGACACACGAGGATTGTAACAAAAGGGCGCTCTCCCTAAAAAAGAGGTTACTCGAATGCATAAGCTGAGAATGGAGAGTAAGAAACTCTTAAGCTAACAGGCTTGGAAGACTAAGAGGCGAGACAATCCAACAGGGAATTAATGTAAACTACGAACTTAAATATAAGCCACACACACTCAACAATGGGGATCAGGTGGGCGCGAAAACACAGAGGGGACAGAGCACACAGACAATAATTAAATTACGCAGTCAATGAGGGGGAAAATAAGAAAAAAAAAACTGGCCAATGACGGCAGCACTGCAGGGAAAATAACAACAAAAAAAAGACTCAGGACGTGACAATGGATGGAAATAATTAATACCGGGCCAGAAGCTCCTGACCAGGAATAAGCAGGATAATGGATGGATGGATGGATTCAACCATTTTGGAACCGTACACACCCATACCTTCCACTGATTACACTCTTGCTTGAATCACTTTTAAACTGTACTTGGATCGGAATTTTCTTAATTCTCTGCGCTTCTATGGTGAAGTAAAGCTGGTGTTCAGATCCCGACCTGAGTCCTAGCAAGTGGGTATAGTTTGGCCTGTGGTTACCAGTTTTCATCAGTGAGGAAAGAGCCGCCTACCCAATTAGTGTTGCTGTTCTCCAACAGATCTGAGTCATGTATACACAAGACAGTGGCTAAACAGGATAAGCCAATTAGAGGAGTGCACAGGCTTCAGCTCTGATGCTCATCATTGCAAAAAAAATAAATAAATAAAAAATTTCACAAATGTTCTAGCCTTTGATTTGATTTATTATTTTTATTTGTTAAAACATGTTAAAATAAAATACAACAAAATACATATAAAGAAAACAAAAATTAAAGTAACTGCACTTATTTTGCAGGATATCTGAGGAAACATAATGTCCATTTCAGGTTCGGAAAGGGTGTCCTACCCCTTTTTTAAAAATCGTCTAAAACATTCAAAACAATAATAAAAACAGTACAGGTCAAACAAATCACTATACATACTGAACTCATCTCATGCCTTTGGTCATTTATCCGATATCTATTCAGTATGCTATTCTTTAATCTTTGTTTGAACTTACTCAGTGATGGACACATATTTGTTTCATGGTCACATTTTTCCACAGGTTAACTCCTCTGACAGGGAAGGGATGATTTTTTGCATTTATCTTTATTGTCTTTTGAAATTGCACTCACCTCTAAGATCAAACTTACTTTCCCTCCTCTTGAACAACTTCTGGATACTGGTCGGTAACTGCAATTTTTTTGCTTTGAACATAATCTGAATAATTCTGAAGAATCCTTAAACTTTATTGCTCTCAGTTTGGTAAAGAGTCGGTTTGTTGGTTCTCTAAAATTGGCTTTGCTTAAGATTGTTATGGCTCTTTTTCTGAAAGATGAAGATTTGTTCTGTGTTTGTTTCATGTGTTCCCCCATACCTCCACACAGTAGGTGATGTATGGAAGTATGAGGGAATAATACATGGTGTATAGTGATGTTCGATTGATGAAATGTTTAACTTTATATAATATTGCAATTGACTCAGATAATTTTGCTTTTACATGCTTTATTTGTGGCTTCCAGTACAATTTATTGGGTATAATTACTCCAAAAATGAAAAATGTAAAAATATTGTTGCGCTCAAGTTGTAGATAGTTTTCTTCAGGTGCGTAAAAGGTCAAAACCAGCAAATAAACGAGAGGCTGAGTGATTGGTTTGCACTCTAAATGAAATTGAGAATAGCTATGTGCTGAAATGTCTGCTCATGCTCGTAATTAAAGTTGCTCCTTTTGCTAAGACTTTTTTGTCTATTTAATTCAGAGTGCGAACCAATCACTCAGCCTCTCTATTATTACTCCAAGAAATTTGATTTCAGACACTCTTTCGATTTATATATAATTTATCCTGAGTTTCATGTTTGAGGTAGTTCACCTGTGTCCAAATACGATGAACTTTGTTTTGCTCAAATTGAGTGAAAGTTTATTTGAATCAATTATTATTATTGTCTTGACTATTGTTATGTTTTCTGTTCTACACATGTCCGAAATAAAAGCATTCATTCATTCATTCAATCAAAGAATCTCATCATTTTCCTCAATTCAGTTCCTACTGTATCCAAGAAGTGTTCCAAGTTACCCCATGGCAAAGAAAGTTTGTTTCATCAGCAAAGAAATCTGTTTTCAAAGTTTTGGAGACCTCACCTACATTATTATGAACAGAACAAACAACAGTGGTCCCAACACAGAGCCCTTAGGAACCCCACAGTTGACCATTATTAACTGGGATTTTGTGTCATTAATTTGTTTATATTGGTACCTATTTTTTAGGCAACTGGAAATGCAGGAAATTCCTACCCCTCTGATTCCATATTTCTGTCGTTTAAGTAGTAATAATTTGATTTCAACTGAATGAAATGCTTTTTTTAGATTAAAGAATACCCCCACAACATACATTTCTATAGCAGCTGTTATCTCTTCCATAAATTCTATTAGTTCCAGTGATGTTATCCTGTTAGTTGTAAATCCATATTGTTGATTATACATGCTTTGTGATAAAGTCCTCTAGCCTTGAATAGAATATTTTTTTCCAGCACTTTGAGAAAGCAAAGATACTGGTCTGTAGTTTGAGAGTATGTGAGTATCTCCAGCTTTGTATATGCGTATGACTTTGGCTGTTTTCATGCTGCAAAGCTGCATGGAAAAATACCAGTTTTCAGAGACTGAATAAATATACTCTTCCAAAAAAGAAACTATACATTGTTTTTAGCATCAATTTATTATACATGAAATGTTTTGACAAATATGGAAAACATATTGAAAAGAAAGTGTAATCAATAATTCAATATTTGTATAGTTTCTTTTTTGGA
The DNA here is from genome assembly GCA_029721435.1 of Gymnothorax reevesii. Taxonomy (NCBI): domain Eukaryota; kingdom Metazoa; phylum Chordata; class Actinopteri; order Anguilliformes; family Muraenidae; genus Gymnothorax; species Gymnothorax reevesii. Next base: position 37,467,601 of record CM056578.1, read on the forward strand.
AGAGTATATTTCAATATGTTTTCCACATTTGTCAAAACATTTCATGTATCATAAATTGATGCTAAAAGCAATGTATAGTTTCTGTTTTGGAGGAGTATATATGTAAAAGTTTTCACCACACACTCAATAAATCCTTCACTTATGACATTGACATTTCAATATCATTGCAGTCTGCTGACTTCTTACTCTTAAATATTTTCACAGTGTGGATGACTTCTTTTTCATCTGTTCCCTTTAAAAACATTCATTCTTCTTCCTGTACTTTTCTGGTTCCGTAAACTTAGAATGTTTTTCTCTCTCTCTCTCAAGTATAAAATATTGACCTGTTTCCTGCATTAAGTTCCTGTTTAGCTGGTAACTTAAATTTTCTCACCCTCAAGATCTCAAAATGACTCAAACTCACCTAATCAGCTGTTTATATCTTACTGAGGAAAAAATCATGGCATTATTTGGTATTAAATTTTGCCAGCCTGAATGATCTCTTTCCCTCTTCTCAATTAGCGGACTAACTGAAGGAATGCAGCTGGTGCTGTGTCCCTCTGTGCCCTCCATCAATTAGAGAGCAGTCCAGTAAGCTGAGGTCATGCAGACCCATGCGCATTCACACACAAGAGCTCACACACGCACACAGAAACACGTGCCCTAAGCTGAACTGCATTCAGAGTGGCTGTGCAATGCAATCCACATAGCCTCCTTCCTTTCAAAACTGGTCTCCAGCAAATACACTTGGCATAAACAACAACTGTAGCATGAAAACAGCACTAAAGGCCCAAGTAGATAAAACCCATCCATAGGACTTGACACTTATGATACTACACCTCTGCCTCCACAGTGACTCCCTCTCCCTCTACAGAGAAAACCATTGAGACAGAGTTAGGGTAAAAGCATAAACCATTGCAAACCAATGATTCCGCTCAAAGAGCAGGGTGCAATGGAAGCCTGGATTGTTGTGAGCACTTTCACCAAGAGAATCTTGCAAAAGTTTGCTCCAAAATGACAAAAAAGTGGGCCTAACCTCCTGCAGCAATGTGGAAAAAAGCAGGGTTGACTATTTTGTTATTGAACATCTTGCAAAGAAACTAATTTTTTTCCTTAAATCCTTCCTTGATTTTCTTAGAGGGCTCGTACCGGACTGTTTCCAGCTGTGACCCTGCCTCCTCCCCTGATCCTTCCTCTCCGCGCCCTCTGGCTGCTGCCCAGCTTTCAAACCCATACAGGTGAAGGAGAGATTGTCTGTGGGTCTGACTGATATCAGTTCAGATTGAGAGACACAGAGAGGGGAGGTGATTAAGAGTGGAATTCCAGCGAAGGTCCTATCAAACACACACTCTTCACTAATAGAGCACACATGCCCACTGAAAAATGTTATAATCTCCATTTAATTCAAACAGCATGAACATATGAGTCCAAAGTGTACTGTACAGTGGGTACTCTGAAAGAGCTGATTTTATGCTGCACATTTAACATTGTTCCCTGAGATCTAACATCTGGCAAAATGCGCATAAAGTCAATAACCATGGGACAGGGGTATTTTTTTCTAAACCTGACATTGATTTGTTTTAATTTTATTGACAGAAAAAGCCTCAGTTTTCTTCAAATCACTGAGTTAATTTCAAATAATTCTTGAATTGAGTAAAATAAAATACAGCTCCTTTAATTTAAAGAATTTTTTAGCAATTCTGTTTTTTTATTGTTCGCTTCCCTGATGAACCAAAATAGTAAAACTACATGCAGATAAAACAAGGCATGTCAAGGTCTGCAGACTCACATTGGTTCCCGTACTCAATGAGTTGGAAGTGGGTGAAATGGGACTTGAGTGACATGGACAAGGGCCAATTAGTTATGACCACAAGAGAGGGTCAGAGATTCCCCAAAGTGGCCAAACCTCTGGGCTGCTCCCTGTCAGCAGTGGAGAGTTCCTATCAGCAGTGGTCCAAGGTGGGACAAGCCATGAACTGGCCACAGGGTGTTGGGTGCCCAACGATCATTGATGCACAAGATCAAAAAAGTCAATCCAGTCCAAACTGACAAAGGGCCACCGTACCACAAGTCACAGAATTGTAATAATGTAATGTAATTGTACTTGCATGAGGAATATGTCATACCACCCTGCTGTGTATAATGCTTTGTAGCTGCAGACCAATTGGAGTGCACATTCTAACCCCTGTCCTCTACACAAGCATCTATAATGGGCATGTGAGCATTGGAACTTTCCTTAATTAGATCCTTGTTAAATGAGATAATTTACCCTTTAGTCAATTTGACTATGCCTGCATACTACACAGGTGAAAAACTATGCTTATTTTCAAACAATTGCAAAAAGGGTACACGTTTGGTGAAACTGGTGAAACAATAGGGTCGTAATTAGACATTAGAAAATATGAGTGATTCATTCCTTTCATACATTGCATGTTTTGCTCATTATCACTTGAATTAACTTGTTTGTCATTAACTACCAAATGACTCTTTTTAAAAGACCATTGGCTCATGCGATTTGAGTTCTTTGGAAGGACAATTAGCTTCTGGTGGACATCTCTTCTGTATACAGTCAGTGAAACAGAGGCACTTCGAAGACGGAAAACACAAGACGAACCGCCAGAAGACAGTTCTTATGCTTCTGGACTAGCAAATGACACCCGCCTCACGTGTCCACACTCTCTGTACTTTTCACCAATTAGAATGTTTGATTCTTCAATTTCACTTGTGACAATTTCTCCCTTCTTGAGCAATAAGTAATTTCTAATATATTACAATATTAATATGGAAGTCTTCAGGCCATTTCTGACATAAATGTGGGTAAGACGGGTCAATTGCATGGAACAAAAACAAGCATCCTGAGGACCAACATGGAGAACCACTGGTTTAATCCATGTAATTCTGCATGTCAGCAGAGGCCAGCTTCTCATTACTAATCCAAACCCTCCCCCTGGTGGTATATTGGAAAATCAATCAGGCATCCTTCACTAATCGTACACTGTTCATAAAAAAATCAGAACAGTAGCGCTGACTTGCAGTGGTCAGGACTCAGAATAGGGAGAAAGTGTAATCCAAGATCTGAACAGGAAATTTTTCTGTACAAACCATTCCCTTTTTTCCTCAGCAGACCAAAGATTGATCCCTACTGAGGTGGGTTAACCAGTCACAACTCCTTCCCATTAAAAATATTTCATTTATATGTACTGTACTGTATACACAGCACAGACCACTTACCTGCCCCCGGAAATTAACACAACTCCCCCCCCCAGTCAATATACCTCTTTGAAGTATGACAAAAGAGATCAATTTAGCCATATGGAGTTTTCAGGAAGCCAATTTTCAGGTGAAGGAGACCTCACTCAGAGGGGAAAAATGCCAACTCTCAGCACAGCATGTAATCCTCATCGTAGGGCAGCCATTTTGCATTCACTTCATGGAGTACTTGGCTTTTTCTCAGACCAAGTAAACTGCATCCAGATTTAAGACATCTTTGGCGTGTCTGACTCCGTTAACTGTAGCCAGGATTTAGAACATCCAGTTTCTGCATTCTATCAAATTAATAATATATCGCATTGCTTCAGTTTTTTACAGATGGCACCCAATTTTTCTCCCTAGTTACCAAAAAAACACAATCCTCACAAACATTAGACCTGATAGTACCTTCAGTCGACAAGCTGTTTTCAGTCATTAATTTAATACGTCATGGCAATGCAGCTTGGGAAGAAGTGCTTTCTTGGCTCATTAGTTATCACAGCAACTCAAAGGTTATTAACAAAACAAAAATTATTTTACTTTGATGGAATTTACCAGTTGAAATGTTGGCTTACGTTATCTTGCTTGCTAAGTATACTACTGGAAGAAACATGACAATTTGTGGCCTGCCAAATGTGACTGCCAAAATCTGGACGTTCTTCCTGAGGTTATAGGAGTAGATCCCTCAAATATCCGTTTGTGCTTTTATCTTAACAAGAACAATATTCAAAAGCAGTACAGAATTTAGCATTTCTAGGTGTTGACAATAGAAAACAGGCAAACAAGTTTTGATATTTAAAACTCATCTTACATCTTCCACTAGAAAGTTCCACTAAGAAATCAGTTCAACTGCACTGCCTTTCCTCGGAACCACTTGCTTGTTTTAAACATTTTATTATTTTTGTAATGTGCTTATTATACCCTTTAGCTTTTTTCTGGAAATGCAGGTTTTCATCGTAATTTGATTAAATTTTCCAGTGTCATAAAAAAATACCTCTCTCCCTCCTGATTTCCTAGATGCAATTTGTTTCAATAAGTATTTTGAGATCATTTCTGAAAAATATGACAAGGACACAAATAAATGCAAAAGTGTAATTTTGTGTATAGAGGAAAAATGTTTATCCAACATTTATATGACTTATGTAAAAAAGTAATCCCCTCCCCCCAACTTAATATATGATTGTGCCTTCTCTAGCTGCAACTTCACCCAAAAGCTATTGATGACTAGAAATCATTCCCATTGGTGTCAAGGAATTTTGGCCACAATTCTTTGTAGAAATATTTGAATTCTGCCACATTCATGGTTTTCAACTATGCACTTCCATCTTAGGTTTCTGCCACAGAATCTCAAAGGGGTTCAAATCAGGACTTTGAACTGCTCCAGAATCCTTGGGTTATTACCTTTATGCAATTGTGATTGAGCGTCAGATCACAGACTGATGACTGGACATTCTTCTTCTGAATTTTGTAGGAGATGGCATGATTTACAATTCAGTCAATTATGGAAAGTATGCCGGACCCTGAACCAGCAAGGCATCCCCACACCATCACACTACCATGGAGTTCATAAATTCATGACATTTTTAATTGTGGAATGCAGTTAGCTTTACGCCAGATGTAACAGGTCCCTAGTCTTCCAAAATGCTCCAACTTAGACTCATCAGTCCACAGAACATCATGCCAAGGGCTCAGGGGCCAATAAGGCATTTTTGATGATCATTTACATCCTTCTGGGTCGGCAGCGGTTTTTTCCTTACAACTCTCTCTTGGAAACGTTTTTTGTCTATTCAGTCTCTTTCTCATGGTAGAAAGAAGGATGCTAACTTTGAATCAAGCAAGGTGTACCATTTCTCAGATGTTTCTCTGAGTTGGCAGCTTTCCAAGCAAGAGTTCACAGCACTCTTGGAGGAATATTGGTTGGCCACGCTCTCCGGGGAAGATTATGCAAGTTTTTTTCAATTTGGAGATATTGACACCAACTGTGGTATGCAGGAGCCTTAGAAATGGTTTTGTAACACTTTTCAGACTGATGCATTTCATAACTACTCAATGACTTTGGAGAGTGCTACATTTGTTGATCTTGACTTAAACATCCCCCAAATCTGTCCCACTACATGATTATACCTGTCCGATCTATACTGTGCTGCTGTTTCATAGCCCTTCATTGCACTTTGTGTACTGGATAAAAGCGTCAAATCAGTATTTCTTCTGAAATTTCCTTTGATTGCAGCATATTGTACTGCTTATTGAGACTGACAAGGCTTCTTAACAATACTGAGAGGTTCCATGTAAGTGATTTCAGAGAGTGCTGGCAGTACGCAAACTTGGGTGCATCCAGTCTAATTTTACCCAATTGTCAATTAAATCTGAATAATTAGCTGACAGAGTAACTAAGGGGCAATCACTTTTTTAAACCACACAAAACCAGTCAGTGCTGGATTAATTTTTTCCTTCTACAAATAAAATGATAGTGTAAAAATTGCATTTTTCCCTTCTTTGGGTTTCCTTCACATAAAATTGCAGTTTGACTGAAGTTGTTAAATAACTTGGTGTAAAAATATGCCCAAATTAAAGAAAGCAGGAAGGAAGCAAGCAACTATCATTTTATAGTACTCTGCATCACCTTTTACAACACTGAGGCAGAGTTTTCAGAAGAAGGATCTTACTGCGTATGGAAATATTGGTCATGGTGAAGTATTCTTTCATACAGTAGGTCCTGCGTCACACCCCTATTCTATACCATTTTCCATGTTCGTGTGATGTAATTGAGGAGCATGATGCAGTGGGCGACCTGCTGAACAGCTTGCACCAGTCAAATACACTAAAGTGTATTTGCGAATATACAAGGCAGAGGTGAGACAAACCAGCAGAGCAGAAATAAAGCTGACAGCTGACGCATACCCTTTCACTTTTTTCCAAACTGAAAGGAAGCGTAGGGATAAAAGGAATACACCAGAGGTTCAAACACATGGATGAGCAGAACAGAATAATCTTACCTCTTCAAATGTCATTTCTATGTTACATCAGTCGTGATAGATGAGGAAAGGTAGATTCACAGGTCAACAATTCATACCGTGACTGATTTTAAAGTCAAGTGCAAAAAAAAAAAAAAAAATAGAAATAGGAAAAGGGTAAGTGATTAGAATCAGCTTAAAGTAATGACTTTGCTACAGTCAAAGAACTGGAGACCCTCCACACTACATTGAACAAAAACTTTATTACTGCTTTCACTCTTTTCAGTAACAGATATATTTCACATTAAAAGTGAGGAAGACACCACACAGGGCCCATTTATGGGCCTGAGGGCAAGGCTGGGGTGGGGCACAGGTTAGATCGACATCACCAGGGCAGGCATAGCGTTCACAGGGTGCTGGTCATCCTACCAGTTACAGCAGCATCAGTACAGCATGCTTGCCCTGTGCAAGGCAAATGGAGAGCACCTGAATCCAGACCTCAAGCCTCCCATTCCCTCATGTATTTAATAGGCCATGACTTCGGTTGCTTTTCTGAGTACAGAAACTGCGCTATTCTTCTTTATTAAGATGCATTTAACTGGAAGTCAGGCTTCAACAAGAGGAAGACTGAAGTGCCAGTGAATTTTCATCCAGAGTCTGAAGAATCTATAAATCAATGCACGAATACCTCATCTGTTCTCAAACTCCTGAGTGCTTTCTAAGGGGAATAAAAGTGTGAATGGACAGAATCCAATGGTTGAGAACAAGTACACTCACTGGCTGAAAATAGAGGAGAATGAGTAACCCCAGCGAGGGAAAAAAAAAAAAACAAAAAAAAAAAAACAAAAGAAAAAGTGGCGACTTCTCCCTCAACTGACCTGTCACAAGCCCATTCCCACCCCCCCCCTGATGAAAAACACATCACTGTATCCAAAAAAAAAAACACTTGAAACTTCACTAAAATAACCAGATGACTAACTAAAATCACTTGCAGAACCATTCACACAATACTGCCGGGGAATGATGAAAGTCATACAACACTAAATTGATGGCTCCCATTGTGATCTGACCTCGCTCCAATTTGAAAGGACAAAACAGAACAGTTGGTCGTTGAATATTCAGTAGCGTGAGCAAAGAAACGGGATACAAACAGCCTTGCGCCTGCTCTCCACTATAGCACCCACTGAACAGCATATGCCGTTCAATTGACCTGGAGGTGGGTGCATCTGTGTGTGACATCATTGCTGTGGTCATCCCTGTCATGTGATCGGTAGCGGCACCTTCTGACTGCTTATAATGTCACCGAGCTGCCGTTTGATTTTCAGGAAGTGTCTCTTAAACTCCAAGCCATCGCCCTGATTGGGAGACACACAGACAAAATCGAACATTAGGTGATGATAATTAGTGTCAAAGTTTAGAGGCAATCCCTATGACCATTTTGAGTACATCCTTCTGCCACGCAAGATACCACAAAAGTAATCTCTGTGAGCATTTTCCTTTGAGGCTCCAAGGTCCACAATGATCCCTCCCCTCCATCTTCAGGACGTAAATGAGAATAGGTGACAACCTCCCTCACAATGCCCAGGGCCTATGAGAAGCACAGGCCTCAACCATAATAGACTGTAGAAGACTCACAGGACAGAAATCCTTGCACCTCCGTGAGACTGAAGACCACCAGGATTGTAGTCTCCATTTCCACAAGGCCAACAAGAGTGAGGGACTACTTAAGTGACAATTCCTACAACTGATGGGCAGGCCACTGCTAGAGACAACTAAAGAAAGACTCCAGGAAAATAATCTTGTGAGCACAGACCTTAGATATTCTAAAATTGAACCAGGATTCAGGTCTTCATATCCAGAGGTAAATCAGAGTTAGAGATAATAACTTCACTAATCATTTCTATGGCCCATGAGGAGAATTCCAATGCCACAGAAGACTACAGAAGATCTGTAGGACAATAATCCTGATGAGCTTTTACCTTTGAGAGCCTGAAGTCCACCAGTATTCTGGCCCCCATCTCCAGAAAGTGCACCATGAAGATCAACTTGTTGTTACGACGATCCATTGTAGAGACGGTTGCCTGGGAAACGCCAATTCAGAGAGAGCAATCAAACATGGTTATAACTGTGTTCACAGCAACTAATGCTGAATATTTATTAAATGCTAATGGATGCAAAGGTCAGTTTGGCAGAGAGATGCAAATAAAACTCCCGGCCAAACTCCTAAACAGTCACAGAAGGGCCTGCAGAGCAATCAGATGAGCAATATAAATAATTAATAAGCTACTTAACAGCCATGATTTTATTTTAAATGCGATACAATGCATGCACGCTACGAATGAAAAATACTTCAGACCAGACAGAGTGAGCTGTTAGAATACAAGATGCACCACAGAGACATTTGTTAAGCCTCAGCCAAGCCTTCAGATCATCAAGAACAGGCTTAAATTACTCAAATTAGCCAAGTATCAGCTAAGCTCTCAGATTAACTACAATTGGTCATTTAGAATTAATTTAAATTTGCCTTATTATCAGCAAACAGTTTGTTCGAACAAAGCACAGATACACCAATGCGGTCATGGAGAGAAGGCAGAGTACCTGATTGGTGCAAGTCTGTTTCCATGCGTAACCCAAGGTTACGCAGGCGTCTCTGAGAGCAGCGCAGGATGGCTCCGCCCCCAGAGTCGTAAAGAAGCGTGTCATCCTCCGAACCAATCGCTGCCATGGCGTCTGCAGGGACAAAGGCAGGTTGCCTCATGTAAGAGCATGCGTACCACGCTAAAGACGTGCCATGATGGGATGCAAAGTTAAAGGGCTCTTAGTGCCTCATGGCATACCTTTTGCATAAGCAGAGTAAAATGTAGAGAATGCTAAGGGGGTAACTCCACTGAAGGTGAGCAATGATTAATGGGTGGTATGAGTCTCACTGAAGGCTTGCTATGACAAATGGGTGCCATGATGAGGGTTGCCATGCTAAAGGCATGCTATGCAAAATGTGTGCTATGCTAAAAGGCACTATGCAAATAGGTGTAGACAACACAGTACTGAAAAGCAGAGTAACATAAGGAATTGTGAATATCTGAGCCTTGAATGGGACACATATTGACAATTTGAGGACTTAAATTGCTTTACTAAATATTCAAGAAAAAAAACCCTTTCCAGGCCTCACATAATTTTCAAAATCAAGGACATCAACTAGGCCTACGCTGTTGGCACCAACAGCAAAGGGTATATCCCCGAAATTCCCCAATGCTCAAAGCCCCCTTTATTAGATTCCCCTTTACTAGACCTACAATATGAGGCAAATTTGAGGTCTGTGTAAGTAATTGTTCCAGAGATATGGTTAAAAAAAAAAAAAAAAACCTGATTTTTTAAATATATAGCGCCACCTGGTGGCAAACCTAGGATTGCATACTTGCCCAAAATCTAATCAGTTCATCCTCTCCACCATACCTACCCATATGCTAAAAATGAGAAGCCAATGTAAAGTATTTGGTGAGTTATCGCGCTAACGGCTAAAATCTGCAAACGCGGCAGCGGGTGGGGCAAAACCATGATTATCCCCGAAACTCGTATTTCGGGCATATAACTAAACTAAAACCACCAACAGGTCAGTTTATTCTGACATTATGTTGGGAAAACACATTAAAAACATGAGGCTCCAGATAAGAACAGCTGTTAAATGCTGAAATGTGATACAGAGACACAATTGAACAAATGTAAACGTGCGCTTTAAAAATGTTAAACATGCGCACGAAGCAGCAAAATTCACAGACCCGCAAATTTTTTAATCATTTCGGTTCTGTTGGCTGAAAATGGAGGGGGACGGTATGTTTGAAATGTGCTGTCCTTTTTCAACAGTTAATCTCATGAAGACGAAAGTACCCTCATATCAAAACCTTCAGTCTGTATTTAAACCTCTTATTGTCATTGTATTCCCTCAAACTCAAAGAGCCAGAGTATACACCCAAAATGAAAAATGTGTCACTGACCAGGGATGCTACATAAATGTAAATGTGAATGCAAGTTTAAATCCTAGTGTGATGCATTTCAATGTACCGCGCAGCAGAACAGGAGCAGTTTGCTTGTGTGATGGATGGTTTACCTGACTGGACCCTGGCGTCCCCAGCAACTGGCTTCCCAGCAGCATGTGGTCAAAACAGGCAGGCTGGGAGAAGCTGACAGGCAGCGCCCCTGTGTGGTCGCTTAAGGTGCTGCCAGCTTCCCAGGACAGCACGCCTACTAGCTCCGGCTGTGAGCTGGATATCTGTGCTCGGTCGTCACTTGGGGCAGACAGAGAGACGAAGACAGTAAAAAATGAAAGGGAAGGCCAGAGAGGAACTTCAATCCCATCAAAATCAGTCATATGAAAAAATTATCCACAATTAAATGCATGAATTTACCAAAATCTACAATGTTGCCGCAAGATTTCAACTCAGGAACTGGGAGTGTCAGGAGGAGCAAAATCAGGGAAAAACTGTGAAAAACACAGGTAACTGATTTGCATCGATAAACTAATTTTGTAATAAATCCAGGGAATTAAAAATAAATAAATAAATCCCCAAAGATTCAAGAATAAATGACTGTCTTCACAATAAATCTGCATTTCCACTCAACCCTCCTTTTTTGGGTTCTCTCCATTTTTAGGCCATTGTTGGGGTCTTAAAAGTTTTTACGTTTTGCTGAACTTTGGCTATTTCCAGCTCCAGGAGCCAGATTGAGAATTCTGAACTCCAAACTTCGGAGAGGGTCACCAGTGCAGTGGGGGCAGAGGGAGGGCCAGCTCACCTGCTGGTGCGGGAGAGGGGAGTTTGCTCTGAGTCGGACCGCAGCAGCTTGGTCCCAGGCCCCTGAGGGCCACACGGCCGCTTCACCTCTGTGGATCAGAGAACAGCACTAAAAACAGGCTCCAGACTCAATGATCATGTCATAAGTAGCACTCCATCTCTCTCTCTCAATGTGCAGGTCACAATCATTCAGTCTCTCTCTACATGAACTGGGCACTATGTTTCTGTTGCGCTGAACAGCTCAAGTCACCATCATAAATCTCTTCAGAGGTCGGTAAGAATATTCCGTGTCCTCATCAATGAGCAGGTTTGGACAATCCTTCCATCACTAACATGATCGGGTCATGAAAATTATCCTCTTCCTCAAACAGCAGGTCAACATTATCATTCAATCTCTCCCTACACAAGCAGCTGAGGGGAGTCACTCTCAACTCTAAGAGCAGATAGGGTTATTCATTTTCATGTCTCTACAGGGTTCCCACACTTTTTTACCAGTGATTTTTCAAAACTTTTCCAAAATATTTTACCTTATTTCCATGTCTTAGTTTAAAATAGCTGGGGCCTACAATAGCAAACACAGGAGCACCATAATGAGCTTCTACAGTGTGCTAAGCCCTAAGCAGTGTAGCACAAATGTAGCATGGAGAATGGAAGGAAAGTTGTGTTTATCTAACACCTATCCTCTGGCATCACACAATGGCGTAAGGGCCTATGGCACCATTCTTGTATTTTCTCAATTATATCTAACAAACAAACAAATAGCACTAAATAACCAAGTGCTACATTCAAATGCTCAAGAGGGCAAAAAACATTGAAGAGGTAACAAACAGATGGAATAATATATTTTGAGACAGATGTTGAACAATTACAAATTATTATTTAGAGTGAATCATCCTCGCTTGCGTGCACAATTCGCAGAGTCTGGGGGACGTCGTCGTGTTAGCGAAGTTTAAATGACACTGACATGACGTGACCGTTAAAGGCTGTAACTGAGGAAAGGTTTCATAGAAAAGCTAACAGAGGAAAATTTTCATAGAATAGCTGTCTTTTGAGAGATTTTCTTTTCGTATGAGCGATATACAAAATTGTCAGTGCATTCGTCTGTAGGAGGCCTAGTGCTAATCGCAGTACAGAAAAAGCTGCAAATTAATTGTTTTCATTAGCCTGCACATACTTTTTTGAGAACATTTTCATTTGATAATATCTGCACATCACACTTGTTCTGATGGAAAAATACTTGAACTGCCCTCAGAAAGTTTCTACGAAGTGACATTAAAGGATCCAGGTTTTGGCCCACGGCATAATGTACTTTTCTGGTGAGCACGGTGATATGGAAGCTTTCAGTGTAGGCCTACATGTAAAGAGAAAGTTAAGGTCGACGTCCACCTTTTGACACCACAGTAGCGGCTAAATTTGATATTATTATCAAAGTGACTATTTTTGCTTATTTAAGTGCGTCCAAGCACAAAAATTGACTGAAATTTGCGTTAGACGCACTTATAAAAATAGATGCACATTGCTCTATTGCCCAAACTTATTTTAAGTGTATCCAAAGCTAAAGTTTTTTTCTTGGCCAAACTTATTTTTAGCGGCACTTTTTCTAAACTGGAATGGTCATCAACTGGGGCACTTATAAAAGTGAAAATATTTTATTTGGAATGAGAAAACTTGCAGGAGAATTTCAAAGCAAAGAGTGAAAGTATTTTTCGTACACTCCATTCTGCCAAAACCGGGTTTCTTTGCGGTCTAATCAATTTATTTGCATGATGTGTTCATCGACCAAAGAAAATCACTGAGTTTCACAAGCGAACCTGGGTAATCAAACAAAAAAATGCCAGGATGGAAATTAAATATTTGTGAACAGTGTATAATGCAGGAAAATGACTTATAGAGAAAGCAATTGGGCCATAGGTGGACGTTGACCATAAATTTAAATAAAGTTGTGTGTTTATGTTGAAATCTTATTATATTCACGTTATTTCATTCATTATTCTGATTGACATTGATGCCATTTTTACACTAATTTGAAGCGAGGCAGCAGGAAAATTCAACTGGCGTTATTGGAAAAACGACGACCTTTAAATTCCGATGAAAAGCATACCAAGTTACCACGTGCACAGAGGGTACAAGCCCATGTGTGTCAAAAGGCAAAGAAAAGCATGTGGTCGACTCTTATTGGCTGTAAGCCAATGAGATAAAGTTGGCATTAAGAAGTCCAGTAGGGAAAAAATTTCACTACCCGCCAACTGGCTGCATAATGTAACCTACGTGTATCACGAAACGTCATGTTAGTTTAAACGGTGTCGCATTCAATTTTAAATAATAGCTTGTTGTTTTGCAGTAAACAACATATTTTGGGGATTTAGTGAACATATTATAAGCATTTGGCAAAACAGTGTATTTTTCCAAAACTTTCCAAAACCGTTAGTTAATTCCATAACTTTTCCAGACTGGAAAACAGGGTTTTCAAATTCCATAACTTTTCCAGGAATTTCATGACCAAGGGAACCCATTCAGGATACCCATTCACTAACCCTAGTACTCTCTCCATTCGCTAGAGATGGCACTACTTTTGGGACATACAATGTCCGCACACCAAGATGCTGTGATGGTTCATTGCAGAGCAGTTCAACCCTGACAGCAGATACTGCATGACATCAAAAGGAAGTTGCATCAATGTACTCATTCAAAGTTTTCCCAGTCTGTGGTGACTAATAGCGCTTTTCCACTGCATGGTATCAGCTCAACTCCATTTGCATTGAGTATCAGGTACATTATTTCTCCTGCAGATAGTGCCCTCTCAATATAGCTGGTCGTGATAGCAATAAGATATGGAGGGCATCAGAATGGAGGATGTAAGAAGGACTGTGTTCTCGATTCTTGGTATGAAATCGTGACAACTTTACAAAACTGATCTTAAACCATAGCACACAGCACAATAATATCAAATGGCAAAGGAATAGCAAATGGTATCCGTTTTTGTGTTCCCATAAAGCAGTCGTGGGCGATATGTTGATCTTGTACAAGTTTTTAGTAAAATATGCTTGGTTGTTAGAAATGAGCATTCCAATAGCCTGCCCGCCAAGCAGAGCGCATTTTGTCACGAATGATTTCACTTCTCTTTTTAGTATCGCCGCAGTTTGCGCGGAACCTTAAAACAGGCGATACCATAAACAGTACCAGGTACCTTCAACAATTTTCGGCCAATGGAAAATCTTAAGTGGCATAAAGAGACAAGCCAATGGAAAAGCAGTGGCCTTAATGGACTGCTCATATCGATATCACTTAAATTTTTCAGTTACATTTCCCTAGGCATACCAATGTTTATTCAGTACATAGCAACAGTATAGCGACGGTACCAGTTTTGAAGCTTTTGCAGAACCAGCGGTCCTTCTTGATCTCAGGAATGGTAATCCTCATCTCAGGGTCATGCAGAAGGATCTTGCTCAACAGACCTTGAAGGTTAAGGGGGGCGAGAGGGAGGGTTGAGACACCAAACACAAAGCAGACATGCTTCAGAGATTACAGAGGTCCCTTTGGAAAGGTCAGAAGAGAAGTTACAGCTTATCTGTTCAGGTCATGATTCTTACAAGGTTAAGATGTAACCTTCTACTCTTACCCCAAAACCTGAATGGGTGTCGATACATCCATTATTTAACTTGTTTATTCCTGAATCTTGTTATACCAGGGGCACAACGCAAGAGCACCCAATCAAGCTTGCAAATCCATCACAGGGCTCACACACTGTTCACTCACACACACCTATGGTTTTTACTCCATTTAGCCAGATGTACGTCATTAAATGATGAGAGATAAGCAAAGCACTCATTAGACACATGCAAACCTATGGAACAAGCTGGGAAGGAAAAATCTTACTAAGGGGCATGGCATCAATCTTCTTCCAGGGTGTCAGGTAAGTGTTCTTCTGCAGCCAATCAGAATACTCCTGGCAGCTTTCAGTAGGCTGGTCCCATGGCAATTCTGCCGCAAGAAAACTATGTTAAGAAAGTTATACATGCACTGTAACACAGACTCAAACGCTCCATGTCAACCACATTTAAGAGCAACTAGTCTGGCTTCTCACTCCCCGACTGCCAGAATATGACGATGAATACAGGCACGTGCACATGAACATGGACACACTTCTGCGCTCACCTCCAGCCAGCATGGCGGTGAGTACAATCCCACAGGCCCAGGTATCTGCAGGCTGGGCTCTGAACTCTGCCCGTGACATCAGCTCCGGCGCCACATAGGGCAGCGTTCCGCAGAGCCGTGACAGCTTTCGCTCCCGACCGGTGTGCCGGAACACTGTGGCCAGCCCGAAATCCGAGATCTTCACATTATCTGCAGAAAAAAAACACCTGAGCGATTTACAATCCTGTACAGTTCCAAGGACAGAACACGAAACGGGTTTGCCTAGGTGGTACCAAATTGGATCCAAAATATGCACCATCTCACCTTTTAGCCACATTGGTTGATGACAGTATGACTATCAGCCAATATACTGCTTTTAAGCTAGGCCCTTTAGTCATCCATCCATCCATCCATTCATAAAGTGACCAGCATATTTATAGCTTTCAAAAATGCACAAAATCAAACATAATTCTACTGCCACACAATTATGCTTTAAAAAAGAACACTGGAAAGAGAGTGAGATCTAACATGATCGCTTTAATTTGGTTAAGGTTGGTTAATCTTCTGGGAGACTTCGGAAAGAATCGGGGTTAGGTTCCAGGTTGACTGCAGAACCCGCCCCCCCCAAAAAAAATTTAAAAATCCTACTTACCAACCCTACCCCAAAATCTTGATTTTACCAGAAATACAAGATTTTTTTCCATTCGGTCCATAATTTAACCTTCGAATGTACACCAGAGATCATTAGCAGCCACCTAGCAGAGTTGGCTGGGCAATCAGCTGAAAGAAAATCCACATAAAACCTGGCCTTCAGGAACAGAACTTGAGCCCATTCTGGGCTACACTACTGCAGCATCTCAGACTGACCTCACCTTTGTCATCCAGCAGTATGTTCTCCGGCTTTATGTCTCTGTGCGTGATCCCCACACTGTGGAGGTACTCCTGCAACATACACACACACACACACACACACACACACACACACACACACACACACACCTCAGCAAGGATTGTCGATGGGGACAGAAACACATGTGCGATATGGTCATTCTTAGGACAATTAGAACAAGGCCAATTAGAACAAGCCAAACTGGATGACTCCAATACTGATGCCTCCTATTAGTTCAAGAACCATTTTACAATAAGCACATATACAATTAAATAAAATTCAAAAGCCAGAATAAAGCCTCTTCTAGGAAAATACAGTAGTTACTTTCACATTCTTCAGTTCTCTGCAGAACTGAAGCATTTTTAAAGGTCTCCCATCATGCCACCGGGTGCAAAACCAATTGGCCATGACAAGCCATTTCAAAAGCTATCATTCATGACGCCACAAGGTGGAGACACCACCCAGAATAAGGAAAAACGGTGCAATGGGCATTTTTGCTCACTTGGTTTATTTCAGGCTTTAGGGTTACGTAAGCTCACAAGTGGTAGTATTTTTTATGCTCACTGTACCCAGCATTATATATTGAAGAGTTACCCAGCTGGAAACTGGGCTTAAGTGTGTTACTCAAAGGAGCAGTATTGTAGGAAATTAAGAGCTAAGCTCTTTATTTTCATGTCCTAAATAGTATGTAAAAAAATTCAGCATTCTAGCAGCTTTCAAACGCTCTCCAGCATGATAAAGTGCAATTTTTAATATGGCGGCCATATCCAATGCTGAGTTTCGACGCCCTGAATAGATTTTAACCTGTACAATACTATGTACCTCCCCACCAAATTTCTCAATGATCCCTTCAGTGGTTTGGCAGAAGATCAAAGCTAACTCAGACGCTGCCGCGTGGTCCCATAAGCTCCCTTTGGTCCGTTGGACCAAGTGACCTAAAAAATTGATTAACTGGTTGGCTTCAGTTGATAAACCCTTCTTGCCTCTGGGAAGTTACTTCACCATATGATGTCATGAATGAACTGATTTTGAAATTGCTTGTCATGGCTCAGCACCTGTTGACATGATAGGAGAGTATTAAGATGAAGGGGAGGGGCACAGTGAAACACATAGGAGGGATGTGCCCTTCCTGCTGGGCTCAGCGCTCACCACTCCTGCTATCAGCTGCTGAAAGAACCTCTGTGCATCTCTCTCAGGCATCCCCACATCTGGCTCTGTCCCAGGGAGAGAAAGAGGCACCAACCTTACAGCCAGTCAATGATTAGCTCAACAGCTCTTTGCATTCACACCGAAGGTAAATGTTAGTGCGCGTGCATTAGTAGTATGTATCCATGTATGTACGCGTGTCCTTTGCATATCTCGAGAGCTGTCATTTCAATCCACTTGAGGGTTGATGACAGAATTGCCGAGGATCTAAAAAAAAAAAAAAAGCACTTTCGAGTCGTAGTTGGTTAAGCAGAGTTGTTCCTCAAGAAAGCTGCAAGCGCCAATCCCGCTCCAGCAGCTACTGAATGGACATTCCATTTGTTTTCAAAAATGCAGCACATGCTCTCTTGGCGCGTGTATGCATGCGTCTGTGTCTTTATACTGCTGATTAGCTCTGGCCTGCATGTCCCTGTGTTCATACTGCTGCTTCCAGGCGCCACCTTGTCTGTTCACCCGAATGATGCTACCTCATTTTATTGTATTTTACCATGTTTACTGCATAGCACTTTGACACATGGTGTTTAAAAGATGTTCTATAAATCTGAATTCACAAATAATGCCAAAAATACAGCTGTCCATTTATTTTTCCAAAGAAGGCTTTCAATTATTTACAAATTTTAAGATACTATCCTGTGAAATAAACATTTTTTTTTCAACTTCTGACTATTTATTTCTTACCTTATGCCATTTGAGGTTGTTCCCAGAAGTTAAATGCTTCATTTCACTAAAAACGAAGTACAATAACACAAGTAAAGGATGTCCTAACTTTTGACTGGTACAGTACGTACTCACATATCCTCTCCAATAACACAACAGGCCCAGTCTGTCTCTCACCTATGCGGTCGAACAGCTCCCCTCCGCTGCAGTACTCCAGGAAGAGGTAGCTTGTGTGCCCCTCGCGCCGCTGCCCAAAGAAACGCACGATGTTGGGGTGGGACAGCATCTTGTGGACGCACACTTCTTTGCGAATGCTCTCGGGGCAGTCCTTAGCACGCGTGGCATCCAGCACCTTCACTGCCACTGCCTCCTCAGTCTTCCTGTTCACCAGCAAACGTACCCTGGGAGAGATGGTGGGTGGGAAAGGGGTGGGGCATAATCAAAAAGGGCAAGTCCTGCCAATCACATTCCTTTCTGTGCGCGTACCATTGTTTCATGCCACAGTGAGCCACCTTATATTCAGCCCTTTCACACTCAATGGTTATCCAATGTGAATGGGCTGATACTGACACTCATACAAGTGGCCGCACTGAATTTCTTTTATGTTATGAGCCACATACACTCAACAAAAATATAAACGCAACACTTTTGTTTTTTCTCCCATTTGTCATGAGATGGAGTCAAAGATCTAAAATTCATTCCAGATACACAATATTACCATTTCTCTCAAACATTGTTCACAAATCTGTCTAAATGTGTGATAGTGAGCACTTTTGCTTTGTTGAGACAATCCATCCCACCTCACAGGTGTGCCACATCAAGATGCTCATCAGACACCATGATTAGTGCACAGGTGTACCTTAGACTGTCCACAATAAAAGGCCACCCTGAAATGTGCAGTTTTTGCTTTATTGGAGGTCTGGGGACTCAGAACCAGTCAGTATCTGGCGTGACCACCATTTGCCTCATGCAGTGCAACACATCATCTTCGCATAGAGTTTATCAGATTGTCAATTGTGGCCTGTGGAATGTTGGTCCACTCCTCTTAAATGGCTGTGCGAAATTTGCTGGATATTAGTGGGAACTGGTACGCACTGTCGTATACACCGGTCAAGCACATCCCAAACATGCTCAATGGGTGACACGTCCGGTGAGTATGCTGGCCATGCAAGAACTGGGACATTTTCAGCTTCCAAGAATTGTGTACAAATCCTTGCAACATTGGGCCGTGCATTATCTTGCTGAAACATGAGGTGATGTTCATGGATGTATGGCACAACAATGGGCCTCAGGATCTCATCACGGTATCTCTGTGCATTCAAAATGCCATCAATAAAATGCAGCTGTGTTCTTCGTCCATAACAGATGCCTGACCATACCATAACCCCACCACCACCATGGGCCACTCGATCCACAACATTGACATCAGCAAAGCGCTCACCCACACGACGCCACACACGCCGTCTGTCATCTGCCCTGAACAATGTAAACAGAGATTCATCCGTGAAGAGAACACCTCTTCAACGTGCCCGACGCCATCGAATGTGAGCATTTGCCCACTCAAGTCTGTAACGGCGACGATCTGGAGTCAGGTTGAGACCCCGATGAGGATGACGAGCATGCAGTTGAGCTTCCCTGAGATGGTTTCTGACAGTTTGTGCAGAAATTCTTTGGTTATGCAAATCAATTGTTTAAGCAGCTGTCTGAGTAGCTGGTCTCAGACGATCTTGGAGGTGAACCTGCTGGATGTGGAGGTCCTGGGCTGGTGTGGTTACACGTGGTCTGCGGTTGTGAGGCCGGTTGGATGTACTGCCATATTCTCTGAAACGCCTTTGGAGACGGCTTATGGTGGAGAAATGAACATTCAATGCCCGAGCAACAGATTTGGTTGACATTCCTGCTGTCAGCATTCCAATTGCACGCTCCCTCAATGCTTGCGCCATCTGTGGCACTTTGCTGTGAGACAAAACTGCACATTTCAGAGTGGCCTTTTATTGTGGACAGTCTAAGGTACACCTGTGCACTAATAATGGTGTCTGATGAGCATCTTGATGTGGCACACCTGTGAGGTGGGATGGATTGTCTCAGCAAAGCAAAAGTGCTCACAATCACTATCACCATAACCGACATCAAACGCAATATTCCATTTCGCCTTATGTTGGCGCTTGACCTTAATACAGCCCTCAATAGCCCTTAACAGAAAAAGCGCGTAAGCCAGGGGGAGAATACGCGTAAGTGTTATTTGCATGAGAAACGCCCGGAAACGCCCGATTTTGGCCTTGCTCCGCCCCAAGCGCGTAACTGCCTTCGGGGTGCGTAATGCACAGACTTAAGTCGAGGGGAGAATACGCTTAGGCTGAAAAGCGCGTAGCTACACGCTTTTTTCGACTTACGCGCATGGGAGAATAGACCCCCTAGTGCTTATTCATTCACTCATTAAGAGTTAAATGTAGTTTTCATAAATATACCACCTAAATCAGCACAATCTGGGCGCTGAAATATATTTGATTTTGTTTTTAGAGTTATACTGTACATGTGCCGCTTACTGACGGTCACTGGCTTTGAGTAGGTCTTCCCTAGTACTTTAAACAACAAAATTGCTAGGTGAATATGGCAAGAAACTGGTCGGTAACGGATCAAACAAATTTGTAACTCTGTTACCAACCTGTATTTTTTTTGCCGGATTCACCTGAAATAACTCAATTGAACAAAATTAGCTATTTTGTTATTTGAAGTACTAGGGAAGACCTACATAAAGCTATATAAATTGTACCTCTATCTTACTCAGTTTTGGAGTTATGATACAAAATATACCAATTTTTAAACTCCGTTAACGCTTGATGTGGCCCAGCTGGTTAGTTCTAATCTGGCAAATTCTTGCTGCATAGTACGTGGAAATGCTCTTACTTTCACAATTATATGGCTATACCATCAATTTTTTTTACAATAAGGCTTCAACAAAATGTTTTTCTGATCTCCAATCACAATCATTCGTGATTTTTCCCCCCCTCAACCAATTTCTTCTTAAATCCAAACAGCTGTTTTTGGTCAGGCAGTGAGTGCAGTGTACAGGCAGTAAGTGTAGTGTACTCTGCACTCATGGGGCTCAGAAGTTCTGATGCTCCCCTGCTGGGGACCCACTGCGTTTGCCATGATTCTCATTCCACTCTTTATAATAAAGCAACCAAGAGCATTTATCAAGTTTCACCATCACCTTTTGACAGAAACTGGCCATACTAAGGTCACAGGAATGCACACAATAGAGAAATATTCCATAACACAATTTTGAGGCTTTCACTCGCAACAGAGCAAGACAAGGAACTGATCTGATATGATACTTATTGAAATGTTTCTAACATTACAATGCATTAGCAGAGTAGAACAAAGAAAGTCAGCAATGCGCTATAAAGTGGCTGTACCAAAAACCAGGCTGCAGAGAGTCCCCAGGACATTATTTAGCACTCAGTGACAGGTGACGGACGGCGAATCTTACTCTCCATATGCCCCTTCACCCAGGGTCTGAACCAAATCCCAGTCCTGAACGAATGGCACAGCCATTTCTTCTCAAGGCAGGAAACCGCTGATAATACACTCTGTGAATGAATAACAATAATATAAAGTTATTATAACGATTCAAGGAGTTTCCAGAGCAGTCACTTCATGCAGACCACTGGCTTGCCACAAAACGCAATACAAAAACGAGAACATGCAATTCAACCAGACAACATAAAAAGCAGTAGACCCACCGTTACATTATCGAGCCTTTAAAACAGAACAAACGGGGAAAATGTAACTTACCAATCAACTGCCACCGGTCACTGCACACCTTAAACAACTTAGCCAGCCAGTTAGTCACCTATGTAGTAACGTTAGCGAAGCGACTTTCACCCGGCAGTCTCGTATGACAACACGGCAACTTCAAGGATAATAAATCGGCAAACTGAACGTTCCTGGTTAACATTAGTTAAGTTACAATAGTAAAGTTAAGGAATACATGTATATAGCCAGCCCGCTAGCTCAGGCGCTACGACATATGGACTAACGTCACTATTACTTCAGCGAGCGAGACTCACTACTTTGTCATTAGTCGCAATAAAAAATCAGTCAGAGGCGACACTGTCTGCAAAAAAAGAAGCTAAACTAAGGTGAAGAAGTACTTTCTGCCAAGAGCCGTCTAGGATCTGACGAGTAAGAATTGTTGAATAAATATATACATATTTTAAAATCAGCCAGCAATCACATCCTCTACTACTACAACTCTGACACGCTGGGTTTGCTTCAAGATTGGCGCGCACAGCAGCAGCATCAACACTTGACAACTTCCGCCTGGCGATGTATCACTTCCTGGTAACGCGAAGCTTCATGGAGACCAGCATGGCTGATGGCTCTGGGCTGATCTCGCAGTTCAGAGATACTCCCGATACTCACTCTTTTCCATAATGAGCCGGGTGGATGCTGGCTTTCATTCCCACCAACCAGTCACACACCTGGTTCTCCTGATCAATCGTTGAAGCTTTTGCCATCGAATCTTGATTAGTTGAATCAAGAGAGAAACTGCAGGCCAAATCATGGTTTGCGATGTGTTGCTGCCATCAAATTCAAAGTGAGCTAATATTTTTCATGAAGTGGTAAAATGTCTCACTTTCATCATTTGATGTGTTGTCTCTGCTGTATTGCGAATAAAATGTGGGTTTATGAGATTTTCAAATCATTGCATTCTGTTTTTAATTTACATTTTAAACAGCATCCCAACTCTTTCGGAACTGGGGTTGCACAAATTCTGAGTCAATATCTCATTTTAAATCTCTTCTGAAGACTCAATTTTATTGGCTTGCTTGCTTTTAGTGACTGAAGTCTTTTATTGTACTATTTTTTTTCCTGGTATAATTTGGTGAAACTTTGTTTTTAAAATCCTTATTTTCCCCATTTCGATGTTTAATTTAATAAATTCTCACCATGTGCTATTGCTTTTTATTTATACTTACATTTTTAACCTGCTTGTGAAGCACATATTTTCGGATATTTCAACCACTACTTTGAGGAAAAATACATATTAGCATAATACAAAATGCCACCCCACCCCTCTCCCAACTAAAAGCACACTCTGACCAGTGCTATCACACATATCTGTGAAGTATAAGTGAAGTACATTAAGAAAAATGTGCTTTGCTGGAGCACCCCTCAGCCCCGACATATTGAATGATAGGTGAAGATGGACAAAGTTTAAAAGGTCAAGGTCACTGAGGTACGAAACCCCGACGAGGCACGGCTACCCCCCAAGGTGAGTCCACTTATGCAAAATGAAGTTCCTAACCCAATTGGTTTGAGAGAAATGGCCCTGACAAAGTTTCAAAGGCCAAGAGCAGTGAGCAAAGGCTGAAGGTCATTAAGGAACAAAATCTTGACGAGGCACGGCTACCCACCAAGGAGAGTCCACATACACAAAATGAAGTTCCTAACTCAAGCAGTTACAGAGAAATGGCCTGGAAAATGGCTGGATGCCTGGACACCCGTCAGCCCATCTGCTAAGGGGATGACAATACGCCTCTGTGCCCTTAGTGGGGACTGAGGAGTAAAAACCACAACACACTCAGTCCGTCGATATGGTACTGACAGCGCCCCTTGACTAGTACACTATTTCTAGAAACTTCGTTTTCACTTTTTATGTGTGAGCAGGGAACAGTTTTTTTTTCGGCACATGAAATCAGAATGTTTGTACCTCATGCTGAGTTTCTAAGGCTTTTGATATGCCTACATGGTCTATATTAATTAAATTACATCATCTCCGCCAATAGGTTGGCATGCTCTTGACACAGATTTAACTACCTCCGCCAAGAAGGTTGTGTTTTCACCTGTTTATTTGTTGGAGCTTATTCACAGAATAATTCAAAAAGTTATGAATGGTTTGGCTCAAAATTTGTTTAGATGATTGGTATCAGCCCAAAGAGGAGTTGATTACATTTTGGAAGTGGTCAAGGACATATTCTGGATCTGGAATAATTAAAATATACACTCAACAAAAATATAAACACAACACTTTTGTTTTTGCTCCCAGTTGTCATGAGATGGACTCAAAGATCTAAAATTCATTCCAGATACACAATATTACCATTTCTCTCAAACATTGTTCACAAATCTGTCTAAATGTGTGATAGTGAGCACTTTTGCTTTGCTGAGACAATCCATCCCACCTCACAGGTGTGCCACATCAAGATGCTCATCAGACACCATGATTAGTGCACAGGTGTACCTTAGACTGTCCACAATAAAAGGCCACCCTGAAATGTGCAGTTTTTGCTTTATTGGGGGTCTGGGGACTCAGAACCAGTCAGTATCTGGCGTGACCACCATTTGCCTCATGCAGTGCAACACATCATCTTCGCATAGAGTTTATCAGATTGTCAATTGTGGCCTGTGGAATGTTGGTCCACTCCTCTTCAATGGCTGTGCGAAGTTGCTGGATATTAGTGGGAACTGGTACGCGCTGTCGTATACGCCAGTCAAGCACATCCCAAACATGCTCAATGGGTGACATGTCCGGTGTGTATGCTGGCCATGCAAGAACTGGGACATTTTCAGCTTCCAAGAATTTTGTACAGATCCTTGCAAAATGGGGCCGTGCATTATCTTGCTGAAACATGAGGTGATGTTCATGGATGTATGGCACAACAATGGGCCTCAGGATCTCATCATGGTATCTCTGTGCATTCAAAATGCCTTCAATAAAATGCACCTGTGTTCTTCGTCCATAAAAGATGCCTGCCCATACCATAACCCCACCACCACCATGGGCCACTCGATCCACAACATTGACATCAGCAAAGCGCTCACCCACACGACGCCACACACGCTGTCTGCCATCTGCCCAGAACAATGTAAACCGAGAAGAGAACACCTCTCCAACGTGCCAGACGCCATCAAATGTGAGCATTTGCCCACTCAAGTCTGTTACGGCGACGATCTGGAGTCAGGTTAAGACCCCGATGAGGACGACGAGCATGCAGTTGAGCTTCCCTGAGACGGTTTCTGACAGTTTGTGCAGAAATTCTTTGGTTATGCAAACCAATTGTTTCAGCAGCTGTCTGAGTAGCTGGTCTCAGACGATCTTGGAGGTGAACCTGCTGGATGAGGAGGTCTTGGGCTGGTGTGGTTACACGTGGTCTGCGGTTGTGAGGCCGGTTGGATGTACTGCCATATTCTCTGAAACACCTTAGAAGACGGCTTATGGAGGAGAAATGAACATTCAATGCCCGAGCAACAGATCTGGTTGACATTCCTGCTGTCAGCATGCCAATTGCACGCTCCCTCAATGCTTGTGCCATCTGTGGCATTTTGCTGTGAGACAAAACTGCACATTTCAGAGTGGCCTTTTATTGTGGACAGTCTAAGGTACACCTGTGCACTAATAATGGTGTCTGATGAGCATCTTGATGTGGCACACCTGTGAGGTGGGATGGATTGTCTCAGCAAAGCAAAAGTGCTCACTATCACACATTTAGACAGATTTGTGAACAATGTTTGAGAGAAATGGTAATATTGTGTATCTGGAATGAATTTTAGATCTTTGAGTCCATCTCATGACAAATGGGAGCAAAAACAAAAGTGCTGCGTTTATATTTTTGTTGAATGCATCTGTCTAATGCAGGTCTGTGTGATATTTCTGACCGGATAAGTAATGGTTTAGCACAAAATTTGGCATGGAGATATGGTGGGCCAAAGAACAGTTGATTTAATTTAGGAAGTGATCTGGAATATATATTCTGTAACCAAGAGAACAGATATATGGCATAGCGGAGGTATGTGCTATACCGAGTGCCCTCCAGTTGTGTTACTGTGTCCTCTGGGAGCAGAGATATTTCTGGATACGAAGGAGGAAAAATCTTGTTTCTAAAAATATACCTGTACATGTGGACTAGGCCTAACTATGAGGGAAAATAAGAAATGAGTCAAAACCTATCAAACCGTCTGTAGGACTGCACAAGATAAAAAAATATATTCTGCTGGGAAAAATAAGCAAAATTTTAATCTTGAACAGGTATCCTACCTACACAGAGTAGCTAACTCCTCATCTGATGCAAAGCAGGTTCAGGTCCTGAGAGGGTTCATGCTCAGTGATCACACTTAAACAATGTCAGCCTTGGGGACACCCACCATATGCTGCTTTTTTTCAACCACATGACATCACAGAACATTGTCATGTAGTTGATTTCCTAAATAAGCACTCTTACTTCTCACAGTGATCAATTACACTCTTTTGCCACACTGCTTGAAATAGCTCAGCATGTGACATGGAATAAACCTCCTATGTTCACATTGTGATATATTGCAAAAACTTAAACTTAAAAGGGAAGAAAACACTGTCTGGTGACAGTAGAGACTGAAACTGATAATTATACTTCAGTGGCAATAGATGCACAGCTACTAAAACTATCCACGGGATGGGCAATAAAAATTGAAAAACAAGGCAAATGACAACAGGCTAAACATGCATTTTGTGAAAGAAAGAACAATATTATCACTTCAAAAACCTGATTAAGGACCACATTGATTCATCAGTCTCCATTTTGTTGTTAAAAATGTGTACTTTGTCATACTTGTAGGCCATACCTCATTTATTCCTCAGGCTGCTATAATCGCCACACTGTTGTTCAAGATGATATACAATCCATTTAAACAAAAAAAGCGCCTCGTTAAAAAAATTAAATGAGGCTCTTGTAGCAGTTGGAACACAAACCAGGAAAAACAGGTCTGAGATTTGGGAGCAAAGCATTAAAAGCATGACAAAAAACAATGATTGTCTGAACAAGATTGTGTGAATGCTCACGGCAAGGGAGACGAGTTGTAGACAGATTCACATCCCTTAACCTCATGAGACATGCGCTGAATTAAGTTATCAGTGAATATAAAATTATTTATTTGATCAATTTCTCAATCTCACAACAATAGGACAACTGCTGCTGCAGACTACTGTACAGAAATGACATTTATTATAATGCAGTACCTTATTTACACAGGCTCATTTTGTTCCATCACCATAGCAGAAATCATACAAATAACTTTTCCCTTTGAAAACACTGAAGAGCTGCTGGCCAAGGGCAAATATGATACAACACATCAAGCAAGCAGCAGTGCTCGGTGAGGTGCGCCCGGAGTTTCATGAGTGCAGTCGGAACCAAAGTGGCTGAAGTATATTTCTGGGAAACTGCCAACAAACAAGATATTGATGTTTTAAAGTAAGGCATATTATCCCAAATTCCCTAAGCAAGATTTACAGGTCTTGGAGTCCAAACATTTGGTTCAAAGTACTTCATCAAAATAACATCACTGAGAGTAGTTAGATCATTTGGCACTATGAGAGTAGAGGGACTTCATTGAAATGTTCAGCGTTTGTCTGGAAATATCAATCAACATCCCAAACAGGAAAGTTTGTGCTTTATTCACCAGCTGACTGATTGTCCCTAAGATCTTGACTTAACAGTTGAATAGTTAACCAGAACCCAGCAGACACAAAATGTACTAACAATGCAGGGGGAGTGTTACCCTAATGCCATAACATTGCCACTACACAGCAGCAACATAATGCAAATCTTTTTTTATTTCATGGGAAATTAAGTATGCACTGACCGTTAATTACTAAAATGATTTTTGGCTCTGCATCATTGATATGAACACTGTTAATTCTTTGTCTTTGTTGTATCAAACATCAAACTAAGATTATAAATCAAACCAACATAGCTCAGACCATAATTTCTAAAATGCCCAAATGTACAAATGTGGATACTTTTCACAGCAAGTGTGTTTTGATAGTTCAGTATGTTGAGAAAAGTCTTTTTAAGCATGATTTAAGTATGTTTGAGAGTGGAATTAAGGAAGGACAGTTTTGCCATCATGAACAACTTCTGTTAATGTCTGAGTTCTATCATTCTATATGGGGAAAGCATCTGATGAGCATGTTCCAGTGTTTTAAAAATATAAACAGTTATTCACAGTATTAGACTGTCTCTGGCATAAAAAGGAAAAAAAATAGGTGCATCAGTCCTGCGACTTTCATCTACGGATACTGGCGGCTCAGTGCCCTCAGTCATAACTATATTAACCGGCTTCGAGCTGTGAGGGACACACAAAAACGTTTGGCTGAACTCCACCTCTTCCTGCACCATCTTTATCAAAGAGGAGAATGTTTTTGCGGAAGGCGGCGAGAGACCGAGAGGCCCAACAAGCAAAATCCTGCGGGGCGCCCCCCTAGTGGTGGTCCTGGGGAGTAGAGCACTGGTGGGGTTTGTGAGGTGACAGGTCACTGTTTGGTGATTTGGACTTCGCCGGCCCCGCTGCCGTTGGTGGTGGTGGCGGTAATGATGTACTGCGTGGGGGCCTGTGGGTCAGGGGCCTCCTGGTCCAGCTGGTCTGGATGCACCTGAGATGGGGCCTGTGTGACTTTAGGGTCAATCTCTGTCTGTCCGTCTGAGATCACATAGTGCGTCTAGGGACAGGACAGAGAGAACGCACAAGTTCAGCAGGATTTCCTATGAACTTAGCAGTGACACGCCTATTTCTATCAATCAAAGTCTTGAGCAAAGATTTTAGAGATTTATGATCCGAATCAGGTGTAGTCAATATAGTTGCAGTATTCAAAGAACAAGTCAATTTATCAGATGTGAAAATATCCAGGCTCAAAAAGAAAAAAATATTTTGTTAATCCATTAATGGCCGCTGTCCCATTTTTGATAGGTGGCACATTTTAACCTCTGTAACCAAAGTGAATGTGTCAGTGACTGAGCATGAATTTCTTGAATCTGTAACAGCACTATGCGACGCTCTAAAAAGGTGAGCGTGCAATTTTTTATACACTAAGAACAAAAATTGGAGATTATAGCATCATCTAAATATGTTTTTTCTCATAATGATGATTTTTTTTAAAATGCTTTCAATGATCTGTGTAGATTTGATGCGCCGTTCTATTAATGCGATATACTGTACATATACATATACATTTATTTACATACTTGTTGACAAAATTATTATTTTTCACCGGAATTTAAGTACGACACGTTCACTGTACACAATATCCGATAATACTATATAACTTTTATTTTGAAAAGAAATTTGGGCATGATGCGGTTAAACCAAAGAAGTGACATAACATAACATGACTGCCGAAAACAGACCGTTCAGCCAAACTACGCTTGCCAGTTTCTTTTTTCTACTGTGAATATATCACTTCAGATACTCAAAGACTCAATGGTATCTAGCTTCAAGTCAAGCCTGCTCTTGAAAATTCCCAAGGTTTCTGCCTCAAAAATAGGGTCAGGCAAGCTATTCCACATTGAAATTACTCTTTGGGTGATGAAATATTTCTGAATATCAGTGCTGAATTTACATTGGGTCAACTTCCATTTGTGACCCTGAGTTCTACTAACAACACTTGGTCGAGGGAATCCTACATAATTCACTTTATTAATCCCTTTAACATATTTAAAGACCTCAATCAGATCACCCCTGAGTCTCCTTTTCCTAAGACTAAAGAGATTAAGTATCTTCAGCCTCTTCTCATAGCTTTCATCTTTTATACCCGGAATTATTTTCCTGGCTCTTCTCTAAACTTTTGCTAGAGCCTATACATCTTTCTTAAAGTATGGTCCCCGGAACTGTACACAATACTTCTCAATATATACATTCTGTTGCAGTCTCCTGGATTTACCAATTTGCTCACTTCTTCAGCCAGCAGGAAGAAATCAATTCAACTGGATAAATTCACGAGTGGAGTGAAAACGTGGCAGGACTTTTACTTTCAGTTCTCGGCATTTTCCACTATTGCAATTTACTACTTCAGTACATTTCTGCAGAAAATCATAGGATCAAATGTTTGCAAATTTTTATCTGTCTTAATATTTAAAGCCGTTAATCATTATATTTAACCCATGTCTGATTCCCACACAAGCATATAACAATGAAAGAAAAACTGGTATAATTCCCAGTGACGGTGAAAGAGATTCACAACTCTTCCAATCTCCACCCGACTCACCGTTTTCACTTGGCTACTGTTTACAGCAGTTACTGGAGCTCCTGCCTCTGTGATCACATACTGCGCATGAGGAAGAGTCATCATCTGGATCTCTGAGGCTGGGGGAGTGTCATGGAGGAACAACATCCAATGGGTAAGAAGGAGAGGAATTCTTACATGCATTCAATACATCTTTCAAACAAATGAATACTTTTATAAAAAGGGACATTACCATCCAATACAATTTGCCGCTCAGATCATTCCCTGATGGCAATACATTCAACTTCTAATCTTTTCCGGGTGATTCAACCCCCATGAAATTCTAATATCGAACAGAGTGCGAGCAAACAGGCTATTCTCCCTTGAATGGGGCATGCCATTTTATTAAAGCGGTCTCTTCATTGGCGCTTAGCGATGATGTTACTTCAGCTGTTCTTTATATACACTATATATAGCACACACAATACAAACCTGTCTTTCTACTGCAATTTTTGTGAAAAGAGCCAGCTAGCCAGCGTGCACGGAGTGCCTTTCCATAACCACTATGTAACAGTAGTTTGTTAGCAAGCTGGCTAGTCAGCGTTGATTGTGAATTTAAAAACCATGTCAAGTTCAACTGTGAATGTCTGTGACTCATTACGGTGTATCAAAGTGTAGCTCAGTAATGTTCAAGTATTATCATCACAATGCAAAATGCATGAATGCAATACAATGATGAAAATGACAGCCAATACTAAGTCAGAAAGCTGGGATAACATCACTATTTACAGCGCCCCTCAAGGGATTTTCTCAAAAATACAGTTTGCAAGAAGTTTGACGGCACATTCCATAAACTTATCAAAAGCACCTAAACAATTTGAAAGGATGACCTCCTTCCTTTGAAGTGAAAAATTACCTTCACAAGACTGATTTTGTAGTTTTCTGCAGCTATTAAGTGTGACTTGCTGTACCATGATAATGTCCCTGTGAATGTTTCAAATGCCCAATCATGTTTGACAAAACTGTTGTTAATTCCATCTGTACATAATATTGCAAAAAGCCCTGCTCACAGCAGCCAATCTTCCAGTGTATGAGCATCTCAGAGGTTATTCTCAAGCAATTAATGCTAGTGCGCTAATGCAGTGCCCAGAAAAACCACTCCCGTCATATTAAGCCCAGCATTAAATAAAATAATCAACTTTGCAATGTACAACAGTGGTATTCACAAAGTTTTACTTTGTTATTAAAATGGCCAAAAAAGAAAGCGCATTAGTCCAGGGACCAATCAGTCATTCATTGTAAAGGAAGACAAAAGGTATTCTGAGCAGACTGTAAGGAAACCGAACATTTCATACCAATTTAATGCAGTACCATTTTGAAAAAAGACTGCAAACTGAGGATAACTAAAAGAAAAAGAGAACAAGAAGTCCCAGATGTACAAGTGCACAAGATCCTCGACAGCCAGCTTTGCTGAACCGTGTCCACCAAATATGAGGTGAGACAGTTTGTTGTTGTGCAATACCACCAAGACCGGGGCTTTGCAATGACATATAAATGGAAAATTTTAAAAAATGTTATTTCAAACAGGAATAGTGAGGGAAACCATAGTCAAATTGGCTATAATGTTATATAAATTAAATAATACCACAGCAAATAAAATAATTAGTTTCTCCCAAAAGTGCAATCCAGCGCACCACTCTCAAACCCAGGTCCTGGAAAAATACATTCCAGCAGGTTATCAATTCATTCCTAATTTGGCACACTTGACTCAACCAGAGAGCAGCTCAATGGTATCTCTAGCGGATGAATGAGGTGTCCATTGTTAGGGTTGAACTGAAAGCTTAAAAGGCTGTAAATCAGGAGAAACGGGGCTTGGGCAGCCCGGTACAGTACAGTCACTGCCCATGTATAAGCAGTTGAACTCACGGTAGCTCCTGTAGTTCCAGTTCCCGGGCAGGTATGTGTGCTGCACTGCCCCCTGCTGTGAGGAAGTGGTCTGCAGAGAATTGCCCTGGGCGAGCGTCACTGGGGCTAGCTGGGTGGGGCTCAACTCCTGCTGGGAGGACGGACTTAGGGCCTGACCTGTGACCTGGAAGAAATTAACATGTTTTGAAAGAGCGAAAAGAAAGATAGGGGCTGCGTCCCAATGGTCAAAAAAATACGGGCTATGCACCAATTCTGAACCACTTTTCTTTCACCTTCGTGGAAAACATCATAAAATGAAGGAAAGTTGTAAAAGGGAATTCCTAACGGCTTAGAAAGACAACTGCTCGAATAAGAGAGTCTGAATGCACTGACACTAGGCAACATGATCATGTGTCCCCTGCCTGTCATACGCGTTTCTTTATGCGATTGGCCAGATGAATGGTCTTTGCTTTAAAGATTGCTACAGCGCAGATTTGTGGGATAACGTTATCGCCTTTCTTTACGAAAAGGAAGGTTCTCTGTATGCCTTGCTAAAGGAGGTAAATTAGGAAGCACTGAGACAACCTTCCTTAACATTTAATTAATTCTAATGCTCTTATCATGACTGCCATGTAATTATTACCGGATCATTTTTTAGAAGTTAGGAACTTTCTTAGGCAAAAAAGACAATTCACATGCAGCCAGAGACTTTTCGCATCCTTGACCCTAATTGCACGGCAGTATTAATGATCTAGCCATCAACTTTGTTGTAAAGTACTCTCTCTCCAAGCATGACTTCAAATATTTACACTTCACATTTTATTAAAAAATGTCCAGAGTTTCACCAGAATCATCTTCTGACTACTGAGTCCACCACCGAAGATCTGTTTAATTAGTCCCAATGCAAGTCCTTATGTCCGCCATTCGTCACAGTACACTGGCTCAAGAGTAGCGGCCAATTTAGCACATCCTAACTGCTAAAGTTGGAAAGCTGCCGGGCTGCTGACAGTGACAAGGTCAGTGCAAACAAAAATCAACTGACGCCTCGAGCTAAAATCACATAAGGAGTTAGCGACATGAGCTGAACTGTGAATGGAATGGTTCGGCCAAGCTGGTTCCAACTAGATGCGACAATTCAAGTCAGAGAGCAATTCAACAAAAACCCAATGCTGTTTTACTCATAAAAAATGAGTGCATGCATCACAGACAATCTTATAATTGATATGAAAGGACTCCAGCCAAAACAAATTGTCCCAGCTCAAGAACAAATGTATTTGCCTCAAACCTTCATGTGACCCTTCATCTAACCTGCTCTCCAGCTGTTCTTGGGAATGATCGCTTATAGGCCTAAAAATGTATTTCCGCAGCACAGATAAGCACGCCTTTTGTGACGCAGCAATCCAATGGGGTATAAGCAGTGTAACACAAAGCACTGTATCTTCATATGGGATAAAAGCGCAGTAATATTCCCTCACCAAAAAGTGTACTTAGATCACCATATACATACTGGGTAAGGCCTCCCCTTTGCTCTCTTGCTGAAATAAAGAGGTGTAAAGGTGTTTCTCCTGAAGCGCGAGGTGAGGGCACAGCATCATTATAAACTGTAGATAAATACTGTATGGGTTATAATCTCAAAGAAGCCTGTATACAGCCCTCCTGATGACCAGAGGAGCTGTATTTGTGTTGGCGAGTGTCTGACCTGCGCTCCTGCCTGAGCGGCAGCTGTGGCCTCGGTCACCTGGATCTGCTGCACCTGAATGGAGTGCTGACTGTAGCTGCTGGGGTCATGCAGCTGACTCACATCCACCGTGGAATGCTGGGAGCCCTGCGGAGAGGGCGCCTGCGGACAGCCAACTGGGTTACTCCTCGGCACATTCACCATTGGTTAAAGGACAGTCTATGGAATACCAGGGCTGGGCAAAGTATCACAAGTGAAAAATGGTTTTAACTTGCCTTTCAATGTATAAATGGCTTTAACTATCTGAAACAAAATTACAAAAGCTTCGATGCTGGGTTTTCCTATTAATTGCAATGCTAATTAGAAGCGTGCATTCCAAAGGGGCTAAATGGTTGGTGCCTGAACTGCAGATGCGTGATTCACACCAATGGCAGAAATATTTATGAAGGAAAAGGGTTGAGTCAAAAATTAATACACCATTTTTCCCAATACCAAAAAAAAGCAGCGGCGAAGAAGCACTCCGTCCGCAGTTCAAAGCTCACTGACAGTGACAGACGGACACTTGGCAGGATAGTTGCTAACTACAGCTCTAAAAATCACTGCAGAGTTGAATCCATCTAAAAGTGAACCAGACACAACAATAACAGCATGTCAAGTGCTTCACAGAGCTGGTATTTATAGCAGTGTTCTGACTTTAGTCCAACCACAGAATGTCACTCTGCCATCAAACAGAATGCTGTGGTGTCCTGTTATTACATACTGACTACTCATAAAAGAGAAAGATGACTCAAGCGTGGTGCGGTCTCCTTAGGATTCTTTGTTATACAGAGTACAGACACTGCGCAAACAATACGGACTGGAATGGCACAATGTATTTTGGGGTGGTCTGAGATGTGTCTCTGTATAGTTCAGATGTGCTCCCCGCCCCCACCTTTATCCTGTAACAATGTGGAATGGCTGATGTTACTATTTTTTTTTCAGCTGATGTTACTCTTCAGATACATGTAATAAAATGAATTACAGAAATAGTGGGAGTTCACAAAGTAGCCACTTGAGCATCAGCCAAGACTGCTGCCTTAAATGAGGCTTCTGCACTATAACCCCATTTTCAGAAAGGTTGGGACCCTGTATAAAATGTCAATGAAACAGAATGCAATGACTTCCAAGTCACTTAAACCCTATATTTAATTGAAAATAGAGCAAAGACAACATTGAGTGTTGAAACTGAGAAATTTTACTGTTCTTTGTAAAATATCTGCTAATTTTGAATTTGATTCCAGTTACACACATCAAAAAAAAAAAGATGAGACGAGGGCAACAAAAAACTGAAAGTTATTTGATGCAAAGAAAAATACACCCGGTGAAACATCTCGCTGCTAATTAGGTTCACTGGTAACTGGTCAGTATTGATTGGGTATAAAAAAATGCAGTAGCCTATTGCTCACTCTTATGATTCTACAAGCGTGATGTTGCTTCAGTGAAGCGCTGCAGCCACCTGATACAGAATATGTGTGTGAAATTGTCCAACAATACAAAAAATGTGGTAACACTTTACTTGAAGGTATTGCCATAAGAGTGACATGACACGGTCATGAATTTATCGTAAACATTATGTTAGTGTCATAGCCGCTGTCATTAAGCGTCATTCGGTTTTTGAGATGACAAGTTGACATTGTTTGGGCTGTCTTGATTATGACAACTTTGTCATAAGAGTGACATGACATTGTCATACTGTTACATGACACAGGTAACAGTTATGACAATGTCATGTCACTCTTATGACGGTACCTTCAAGTAAAGTGTAACCAAAAATGTTTTTTCTGACTTTGAGCCTACTTGCGTGCAGAAATTTCTCTGGATTCTCCGAACCTTTTCATGATATAACGTGTAGTAGATGATGAAATCCCAAAATTCCTTGCAATTTTACATTGAGGAATGGTATTCATAAATTTGTATTCACAGTCTGGGACTCTCTTTTGATACCCATTCATGTTACTGACCTTCTGCCAATTAACCCAATTATCTGGGAGATTTACCATGAGGTGTATTTTTTCCTTTATCATCACTCAACTTTTCCAGTCTTTTGTTGCCCCCGTCCCAACTTTTTTGAAACATGCAACCAGCATCAAATTCAAAATGAGCAGATATGTTTCAGAAAACAATAAAAGTTCTGTTTCAATATCTGATATGTTGTCTTTGGACTATTTTCAATTAAATATAAGGCTTAAATGATCTGCAAATCACTGCATTCTGTCTTTATTAACATTTCAGAGTTCCCCAGCTTTTTAGGAATTGAGGTTTTATGATGAGAACTTAATACTAGAGAGTGTTCAGGTGAACACGTGTCGACTGCATGTGACTACCAACTGAAAGTGTGACTACCGGACAGACAGACGGACAGACAGACGCCGGACAAAGTGATCCCTATGTGCCGCTATGCTTCGCAGGCGACACAAAAATGGTTACGTTTGTGCTGATGATGTGGATAATCATGAAAAGGGGGGTTCTTACAGGAGCCACCTGGACGACCTGAAGCTGGATGTGCTGTGGCTGTGCCAGAGCGCCCCCTGCCTGTGAGACGGGGATGTACTGGATGCGCTGGTAATCCCCCTGCGCACCACGGTAGTCTGAGTTGAGGGTCTGGGACAACTCCGTCATGGCCTGGGTCAGCAGATCTGTGGTCTGAACACAAGAGGGCGCCATCAGCGACAGGACTTAGACAATCAGCCCGCAGCTGCGGAAAATGTGGGTGCACGATTCCGCACGAATCTGACATTCTGTGTGAGCTTATGCTGCCTGTGCGTATGATACACGTTGTGTGTTGCACAATGTTACATGCTCATGTTCAAAATACAATACATAATGTAGGGTTCATTTGAGTGGAATGAACCAGTGTGTATTTTTTTGTGTAGTATGTAGTGTGTGTACTGTGTATTATACTGTATGTACCACAAATCTAGGTATGCCATATACAGTGCGCAATATCTTGGGTTCACATAGTATGCAATGTGTGCAGGTACAATATTCAAGATGTGTGTAAGTCCAGGACATTATGTTGGGTATTATGCAACCTCAGTGTGTATGCATATGGCATGAGGTCTGCGGGCTGGTAGAGAACATTATGTTTTTTATAACGTGCGATGAGTGCAGAATGTGTGGGGGTAGACACAAGGTGACTGTTTGTAGGTACAGAACATTACGTTTGGCACAATGTACAAATCTGTGTTGTGTGTGCGGGGGTAAAGACAATGCACATGACTGTAGCTACAATAAATGGCGTTTGGCATTACGTGAGATGCTTGCAGTGTGTGTGTGGGGGTACGCATAAGGAGTGCAGATGCATGCAAATACTTGGCTGGCATCTTTCTCACCACCACTGCCTCTGCTGCAGTGCCGTCCGCAGTGATGACAGCCGGGGCGCTGCTGATAACCGTTGTGGCCAGAGGAGCCTGGATGCTGTTGGCCAACAGAGCAAACTCTGGGTGCTTCTTCCGGATGTGCTGCACCATCTTAGTCTGAACAAACACAGGACCGAAGACAGGGCTGCACTCACAACCGAGCACTTAACACCTTCCTACTTCACCGTTTTCAGCTCAGACAGGAGGGAAAGCTCTAATGCGGATACTCGGCACACATCTGGTTTATGCAGGACCAGCAGTTTATCAGCTGTCGACTGAACTGAGCAAAAAAAAATCAACTGATGTAACTACATAGACATAACTAGGACTAAACTTAAGTAGATACAATATATGCTTAAAACAAATTAAGAGGCCACAAGTGAACTAAAGTGAACAGAAACAAGTGCACCGCCTATCGGCAAATGTCGTATTGCTGCGCAATACTAGTCCCCTACCGGTGTATGCATATTATATTTCCTAAAAAGTAGGTCAAAGTGACCTGAATAGGGTACATGACACACCCTCTCCCCAAGATGGATCCACACACCAACATTGATGTTCCTAGGTCATACGGTATTGAGGTTATGGAGCGGACACGAATTCGGACGGACGGATGGAGTGCAATCCTATAGTCCCCTCCGTTTCTGGTAGGGGACTAATTAGCTGAAATAAAATGAATTAGAACTGAAATGTAGTGAAATTGATTCAAATATCTTGAAATGAAAAAAGCTTCAATGGAACTGAGAATATTAAAAATAAAGTAAACCAAAACTGACTTGGACTGAAACAATCTGAATTGAAATAAACTGAACTGAAATGAAGGAAACGGAACAGGACAGAACTGCAGTATGGCGGTAGTATGATCACCTTGCTGCTGTACTGCTTGGCACAGTGGGGGCAGCAGACTGGCGCCGTGGCGATGGTGCCGGTCAGCTGGGTGTGGGTGCTGAGCATGGGGTCGGGCTCCCCGGGGCCCGCCGGCCGCAGCTTTCTGATGCTGGGGGGGAGCTCCGCTCCCGGATGGTTCTTCAGTATGTGGGCCTTTCGCTTACTGGCGCTCTTATACACCTGATAAAATGAGACCACAGGAGACCATTCCTTCAGCAGCCACACGGGAAACTTTACTCCGCTCCATCGCAGGCTCATGCCACCTGTATGCGTTTATAGTAATAAGCCGGACTTCAACACACCACAACCTTCATTTAAATAATGAAGTTCACAGACTCTTCAAGTACTGCAAATGTGTAACATCAATTTTCTCCAACAAAAACAATTTGTACAAACCAGTCAATAAAAGCGCAGAGAAGAACTATCCTGGCGGCCCAAATCAATGAGATTTTTTCAATATTTGAATTGATGTGTGACGCTTTGCACTGCCCTTTCAAATTATATTGGGAAATAGGAAACAAATATAAAACAATGCCTCCAATAAGTTCTATGAAAACTTTAACATATAAACGCCACAGAATTCCTGAGGCATAATGATGGACGGGTTAAGATTCTACTCAAAATGGCGGCCAGATTCTTGTATACAATACAGAAATACTTCAATTACCTGGAACCAGCAACTAATATGTTTATATGCATGACAATATCAGCATAGCAGCTCTTTAATGGCAAATGAAAAGATTTATTGCAAAACAGGTCAACTGCCCTGAGTCTGAATTGAGAAAAACAGCTTTCTGTGTAATTATTATTTCTGTAAAACTTTGAATAATGGTCAAAGTACTTATATAACTTATATAAGTTACCTATATACTATTGTATATATGCCAGATGGTAACCAATTGGCATATTCATTTCAAATCCAGCCACAGGAATATTCTTGGAAAAAAAAAAAAAAATTACAGTTTTTTTTGCAAATTGAGTTAAATCCATAGCTTTCTTTTATTGCAAAACGGGTTCAATCCGATCAAATATGTATATTTCTTTGTTGTAGTGTCGGTAAACTTGATTCATTCAGTATTGCAGAACAACACAAAATCACACACTCAAATGCTCATGCGCATTCTCTCTCTCTCTCACACACACACACAGACACACACACACGACACCACCCAATGTCAGCCTTGGTTCATTGGACACACAAACACTATGGTCCTGAAACACAAACATGCGTGCATGTAAACAAAAATTACACACACATACACAAACATGCACGCATGCACACACACAAACACACGCACACACACACACGCACACGCACACGCACACGCATACGCACACACGCACGCACACACACATGACACCACCCAATGTCAGTCTTTGTTCACTGGACAAACACCATGGTCCTGAAACACAAACGTGCATGTGCATGTAAACATAAATACACAAACATACACAAACACGCACAAGCATGCATGCACATACACATTTATACACACACACACCACCCAATGTCAGTCTTGGTTCATTGGACACACTAACACTATGGTCCTGAAACACAAACGTGAGTGCATGTAAACAAAAATTACACACACATACAGCGACAAGCACGCACGCAATCAAGCAAACACACACAAAATATTATACACTCATGCACATAAAACACTTATTCCTTGTTGTTTGACTTTTACTCTAAAGTTGGGCATGTCCCGTTTTGCAAACAAACGAAGGTGGCACTTAAGCTGTTTTGCAAAAAAACAAATTTTGCTGATTAAAAGCTCTGAATATATTTCACCTTTCAAAAATCTGATTTCACATCAATGCGACTATCTTTTCTCTATTGTTTGGGATGATAAACAAGCAAAATGTTGATTTGGTGGTAAACCCGTTTTGTGATCATATAATAATTGGAAAACACGTTAATGAAGGAAAATGATTGAGCACTAGCCAGGACTAATTGTTGTCACAAAGGACATGTCTGTCCCCCCCAATTCCCAGTTCTAGCCCCGCCACTGTCTATCTGTGAATAGGCTATTTTGACAGAAAACAGGTATTCCACTTCAGAGACAAATATCTCTGCCATTATTGCACATTTCCACAACCGTCACCTTTCTTTGCTTAGCTTGCATGTCCTGTCACTCCGCTTCAATATAATCATCAGGGTTTTATGAT
Source organism: Gymnothorax reevesii (assembly GCA_029721435.1). Lineage (NCBI taxonomy): Eukaryota > Metazoa > Chordata > Actinopteri > Anguilliformes > Muraenidae > Gymnothorax > Gymnothorax reevesii. The sequence continues at coordinate 37,507,474 of CM056578.1, forward strand.
AAAGAAGGCCTTTGATGACCCCAAATTCAGCTTAAACAATATATTTTCACTATGAGAGAAACACAAGCTAGGGAAAAAGAATGGGTAAATGCTCTCTGTGGTTTGGGCGATGATGTTACAAGAATACAACCCATATGTACGGCTCAAAAAGCGCCAAAATGTAATCCTCAGTTACTTTGTCATGCGCCGGGTCCCACACCCAAACATAATTAAAACTGCAGATTTCTCCCATTCGTGCTGCTCTTGACCATTGAACTCCTCAAACATAAGTTGTTTATGTGCTTCTTTACCACCAGTAAAACGTTCAACTAGATCGATTTTACTGGAATGAAGTTTCTTTCTGGGCATAGTCCTCACGTTCATTTGCACACCTATATGGCCTCAACTTCAGAAATAAGCCTTCCCCTCTGATACCTTGTCACAGTACTGGCAGAAGTAGTCTCTGTTGGGCTTGATGATGGGAAGGGTCAGCTCGGGGACCTCCTCAATCCTCATCTCCGGGTGTCTCTTGGAGAGGTGGTTCACCTGTTGGTGTTACGGAGAATGAGTTCCCCCTCAGATGTGAGTATCCCCTGTCATTATTACATCACTCCGAAGGGAATATCACTTTCAGCAAGAGTTTGTAACAAGCAACCGGTTTCATGGAAAAATACCAGAGTTGATGGCCAGGCCACTAAGTCCAAAAAAGTTCACCATCGCTCTCCCACCTCACTGAAGCGAACACTCAAAATAACGAAGAAATAGAAGAAACTTGATGGACTGCTAGTTTTCTAGCCTTTTCTAGCCGTCCATCAAGTTTGGTCAGGAAAACCCACATTTTCTGCTAATTCCACACTATGACCACTCTCAGACAATAAATAACACTTAAATTCTGTGCTGAATTCACTTTTAGCAAACTTCCTTTTATGACTCAAAGGTTTACAAACAGAAGTTACTCCAGATAAACTTATGCAAATTACCTTGTTAATCCCTAAATTATACGTATTTAAAGGTCCAAGTCCCCTCGAATGAGAACTGATTATATTAAGATTTGAATCTCTTTCCTCATGTATATAATTTTTAAACCAGAAATTCATTTGGCGGCTTCAATTTAAAACCAATGGTTACATTGAATCAACAGAGCATAATTATCACAACTAATCTAGCTACATGACATGTAAATGTGTTTAATCATTGAACTTCTCTAAACATGCGCATAAAACACAACTATCAAAATGAAATCTTCTTATGACACAGAGCGCAGGAGTATAGCAGTGATGTCATTCAAGTGGGGGGGCAGAGTTTTTACTCTTAAGAGAAAGAGGGTCGCCCTTACCAGCATTCCGCGGCGCCGGAAGCCCATCATGCAAAGCCGGCACTTGAAGATGAAGCTCTCGATGTCGGTGGTGGGGACCTTCTGCTTGAGGGTCTTGGAGCGATGGATACGGTCGGCCTTCTTGGCCTCGCGCTCTGGGTTGTGCATGCGCTGCATGTGTTCGCGGAGCTTGTCTTTCCTCTGTGTGGAGAGATCGAAGCATGGGAGGGAAGTATTTATCATGGTTACTATGGATTTATATTGTCGGTATAATCATTACTGTGGATTTACACCAGTTATACCACTGTTAGCTGAGACTTACACCAAATTTACCACTGTTATCATGGATTTACACCAACTGTACCACTGTACCACTGTTATGGAGTACAGCAAGTCCATCACTGTTATAATGGGTAAACAACAGCAAAAGCATTACTCTGGATTTGAACCACAGTGATCAATGCCGTCATGGGTCACATCAACTCGACCACTGTTATCATTTAGTACAGATTCTACCACTATTATGCATTTACACCAATTACATCACTGTTACCAAGAATTTACACCAACCCTACAACAGATATAACCGATTTACACCAACTCTTTCTTAGCCTGTTTATTCCCCTTAATTTCTATTATTTTGCACATTTAACTCTCAATTCAATTATTAGTACTCCCTGACTTGAGCAAGTCCAGCTTTGACTAGTTTACCAAGTTTGCATTATAGTATGGTTTATTTCACAGCGCTCTTTTTATTGCATCTAATAACTTGAAAAGAGCGAAACAAATACAGTTTAATTTGTTTGCGTCAACTTTACCCCAGATAAGATGAACTTAAATTAGCTCAGCCAATTTTTATATGAATTTACACCGTTCCTCCAAGAATTCCACTTAATTCACACCACCTGACAACACTTACAACATCCAACCCCTCTTACTTGGCGAGAGGGTTTGTTTTACACAAAGTGAGGGTAGCATGACAGAATTCTGAGCTTATTATGTAGCACAGTATCAAAGAAAACCTTAAAGCAAACATGAAACAAAAGGTATTTTTTCAAAGGGAGGGGAGTCCATTTGATTAACGTTAAATTGACATAATGTATGCAAGACTGCACTTACTGGTACACAGTGATGTCACAGTAAGAAAAGTTCTCTGGGAAGTGGAAGGAAACCGGATTTAGAAAGAAACTACAAAAGTTTTACATTTTTGGTCATCCTATGAAATATGTTCTTGCTGATGTCTTTGTATTAAAAATTGACTAAACTGTAGAAAAGGTGCAGATTGATTTCAGTTTCCTTATAAATAATCAGCACCCGCTGAGGATGAAAAACACAACTTTTCCTCTGTGGTGGCAACTCTCCAACCAACTACATGATAAGGGGCTGTCATAACTTCATCCAGGACAGAGAGCAAACTCATGCCCCAGCCTTATCGATGTTGTTGTCCATCCCATCTTCCATTCTACACTCACCTTAAACTGCTTGCCGCAGGTGGAACAGAGGAAGTCCTTGCGGTCCGAGTGCCGCAGCATGTGTAGGCGGAGCTTGTCAGGTCTGCAAAAGGCCTTGTCGCACTCCGTACACTGGAAGGTCTTCTCTGAGTGGAAGCTGCGGACATGCTTTTTCACCTACAGGCGGCAAGGTTGAGAGAGAACCACCTACTTTAACACAAGTTTTGCTATTAAAGTTCCACATATCTTTGCAAAGAGGGCCCCCAGCGTGGAAGCCACCAGAAATTATGTACTCAAACAATCTCAGCGATGAGCAAATCATAAAGTGACAGAAAACAACTCAGCATTTTTAAAATGATAACATACTACATTAGTCAGCAACAAATTCATTTTCATACATAGATTTCTGTTACGAAAGATCAATGGAGGTTTTTTTTAGAGTGCAACTTAAAGCTCACAGTTATCATTAAAAATTTTCATGCACTTGGAACTTTAAATCGATTTTACATTTTTTAGAAGTCAATAAGCCATTGAACATGAACCTCGGGAAAAAAAAAAGTGTTTCACTCGAGGCAGCAAGCAAGAATCAATGAATAATGATGGGTTCAAAAGTACACCCAAACACTTTCCCGAAGTTCTGTTTTCGATGACCTTCAGCGCTTCATTTTATAAGCCATCTGGATGCATCATTATAAAAGAGCGCAGATGTAGGACCCGTTTCTTTAACCCTTCGAGAAGCAGGTTTTCAGAAAAGTTTATTCAACATTCAAGGCCGACGTGTTCAGAATTTGCACTCAATTTTGAGCCGTGAATGTTATTTATCAGATTGCAAATTGGAGATGACACACCTTTAAGGGTCCATCCATAACTTTTTCATACCAATAAATTATGCCTCTCACAGTGACATTTTTACAGCAGTATCGATTGGATGCATTTGTGTTCATACATCTCTCCGTCTTTACATGCCTCGACACACGGGCCACCATGAATACAACATTCCTGCCACGATTAAAACTTTATCACTGGTACTCTTCTGCTGCATGGTAAATGGGGAACAAGCACGCATACAAACACCAAAGAGTGTCTTTCAACAATTTTGCACAATATTACAGAGTCAGGGGACATTCTTTATCATCTCTGGGAGGTCTGCTCTCCCCAGGTTTTCATTAAATAAGGGGCGGCGGGGGTGTCGGGACCTGTATGAAGTCGGAGAAGCGCTTCTTGCAGGAGGGGCAGCTGAAGCGGCCGTCCACCAGGTGGATGCCCACGTGCTCCTTGAGCAGGTCGAGCCGGTCGAAGGACTCGGGGCAGAAGAGGCAGGAGTAGGTCTTCTGGTCGGAGTGCAGGCGCATGTGGGCCTCCAGGGCGCTGCTGTTGAGGAAGCCCTTGTTGCAGACGTGGCAGGTGAGCGGGCAGGCGCTGGAGCGGCCGTGGTAGCGCATGTGCTGGTCAAGCTTGTCCTTCTCACGGAAGGCCTTGCCACACTGTGAGCACTTGAAGGGCCGAAACGACTTCCTGATGAAGAGGTGCTGCAGGGCCGCATTCTACACAGAGGAGAGCAGATAAATTCCCTACATACAGATGCAGTTTAGAGTATGGGCAGTGACATTTAGAAGGACTTTTAAATGGCTGTATGATTAACTTGAAATGGATGCAAATAGCCTAAAATTAGCCCGCAGTTTGTACATCCATACAGACGGAATCATTTTGGAATAACAGCCCTATTCAACTATTTCCGTCCAAATGCTCATAAACCTCAGTGCACTTATCCATAATTCAGATAAGTTATAAACTATATACTTTCCAAACAGATAACTAGTGAATAGACTTATGACAGTGCTCAACCAACATTATTAAGGTAAAAGAGGACTTTCCAGGTGAATAACTGAACAAAGATGCGCATAAGAAACATCTTAATCACATTTCGAAAGATTTGTTGGTCTTCGCCATAAATTTACTTAAAAAAGAATAGGAAAAGATATTTTTGTTGGTTCATATGCCAGAGTGAATTCCAATAAATATTTATGAAACATAAAATATGACAGGAAAACTATCCAGATAGGCAAACACTATGCAAAGTAAGGTTTTTCTTTTCTTTTTTTTTTTTTGCAACTTGTCCCCAAAAAAAGTCCTGATTTTATTTCTACAAGGACCTTCATTTTATTGTGTCTGATAACTTAAGAGAGAAAGACCCAATAAAATAACTGACCTTGTAAAACAATTCTGCCGCTCGAATTGGAAAGACTACAGAAGTTCAGTGCTGCTTTATTCACAGTGAGGAAATCGTTCAGAAATGGGGAGGTGGCATTCTGTGATACACTTTGCCTGTCCCCTTCAAGAGACCATTTAAAATTATACAATTATATTCAAGCAATTTAGTCACGGATTTGCCCCCCATTAAAAGTAAAAAGGATTAAAATACTTGATTTACAACGCAAGATGGTGGCCAGTGAGCATTCTTATCTACTCATCTTAAGCTTACACAGGCTGGCAGTTAGCTTTATGTAGCTACCTGGTCTGCATACACTTTCAGACAGAAAACAAGGGGCTGCCCCCAAGCCCAAGTCTGACCTACCTGCAAGTCCATCTTTAGAGAAGGCAGGCAATGAGAGACAGCAAGAGACAGAGAGGAGGAAGAGGGAAAGACAAACTGCAGTCAAGCAAAGCAGGACTAAAACTACGACACAGCTAAGACTGGGAAGTGCAGAGAAATGACCAAAAAAAAATTAAATCTCAACAAGTATTTTTATCTCATACTCAAACACTTAAATCTTATGAGAACTACTTTTTGCAAGTTTTAACAAAAATTTTGGAAATTAAATAAGTCAACTTGACTCACTTAGTGATTTAACAATGAGGGAAAAAATGTCACGCAGTCAGAGCACAGTAACTCAAAAAAAAGATATTCTACAAATGAGAAAAGAAAAACATGACCGGTTTCACAGATACATTTTAAGCCTAGTCCCAAAAATATTGGTAACATTTTATTTGAATGGGTGGGCATAAGACTGACATGAAACTGTCCTAATCATGACATGACTCCAAACATGAACATGAATGAACGCTTATGACAGTAGTCATTAAGTGTCATTCAATAAATTATGTCACTTTAGAAGCAAAGCTGACATTGTTTGAGATGTCTTTGTTATGACAACTTGACATAAACCAAGACAACGCAAAGCTGAAATTATTTGAGGTGTCTTTGTTATGACAACTTGACATAAAGCGAGGCAACAATAATGGTCAATAATCGGATGCCCAAATTTCAATCCAAAATTCCAAATCGTTCTTGAGGTAGAGCCCTTTGAATTATGCTGACCACGTCCATTTTGCCTTTTGACTCATCTGAGGAATGAGTTTAAGGGGCTGCTATCTCCTCACACAGCCAAAAAAATGACAAGAGCTGGAACAATGGCTCTCTCTGCCTGACAGGCATTAGGGATTGACATATGGTTGCTTTGTGGAAACTCTCTACTCCACAAAAAAGGGGGCTAAACTATATCTTGAGAGTGAGTTTCAATTTTTTTTTACCTCATGTCTTTTTTGCCCAATTTCTAGGCCATCATTCTGAGGCTATCAAGTATGCCACTATTAAATTGCATAGTTGTTTGTATTGTTTGTGTGTGTGACGTGTATGAAAATAGGTATCAGCCCTTCAGTCACGTTAGCTCCGGTAATGGAAGGATTTGAAATTGACCAAGAGACCAAAAGTGCAAAATTTGCATCATTTTCAGGCTTGAAATAACAATAATGACAGTTAAAATCTGGAAAGATCTTTACACTTGTACAATCTTCAGTACCTTATACATATTTTATGTGAGTGCCATCACCTATCGCAAAATACTTCTGAAAGAAATTGACAATACTCTTAAGACACTCATCAGTGTCACTGGAAAGAATTTTTTTTTTGCAATTTTTGAAAGCCCAATTCCAAGGCTAACAAGTATAAGCATAAGATATAAAGCTAAACAGTTTCTTAAGGTTTGACAATTAGGGCTGCTATGCCATGTTTATGACAGGTTATGTTGTCTCGCTTTATGTCAACTTGTCATAACAAAGACACCTCAAATAATGTCCAATTTGCGAAGTCTTGGTTTATGTTAAGTTGTCATGACAAAGACATCTCCGATAAAGTCAACTTTGTGTTGTCTTGGTTTATGTCAAGTTGTCATAACAAAGACATCTCAAACAATATCAGCTTTGCTTCTAAAGTGACATAATTTATTGAACAGCAATGACAGCTGTCATAAGCATTCATTCATGTTCATGTCAGGTGTCATGTCATGATTATGACAGTGTCATGACAGTCTTATGCACACCCATTCAAATAAAGTGTTTCCAAAAAATTCCATTTTGAATTGAGACTACATTAAAAACACATTTCAGTGTTGGATTAAATCTCATCTGCATCTGTGAAACAAGTCTTCTAACCCTTTCTCTTAAAAGTTTTCCCTGAGAAACTTAATCTTAATATTTTCCTCATTGCGAGCAAGTGAGCAGATCTCTGGGTTTAGTTTCGAGCAGTCAAGAGTATTTATTTGTGATCCAAGACCATGAAGTTTTCCAAATAGAGGTCACATGCCCTATCTGAATGTAACCATGGCAACATAATGTCCTTTCAGTCAAAAAAAGTCCTGAGGGAATGGGTAAATACAAATTTCAAGATTAAAATACTTGTTAAGACAGAATTTTTTGCAGCACAAGAGACAGTGTTGCATCGGTCGTACTCGTATTCGACGGGCCCGCCTCATGTCCTCTGGGGTGAGATGGGGGTCAGCCTGGTTCCCCTGTGCCGCGTCATCTTTTGGGGATTCAGAGGGCTCCGCACCGGACAGGGGGGCCTCAGGGGAGTCAGTAACGGGGGCCAGCTCACTGCTCGGGGGCAACTCCCCGTGTACATCATCAGGGTCCTTCCGACTGGCGGCAGGAGTGCTGTGGCCCACTCCCGGGGGGTCCAGATCCATGTCCCTCAGCCCATTCAGGGACCCCTCTGGCCCCTCTGCAAACGGGCCCTTCCCGGGAAATCCCAGGAGGTCCTGCACCACAGAGACAAACAGAGACTCTGAATTTATTTATTTATTCTGATGTTCAGAAAGTCACACTTATATCAGTTATTCAGGGGGGCCTTTAACTTACATTACCAAGACATACCCACTCAGACTGAGAGGTACGAAAGGCTAAATTCTGCGACAGAAGCAACATTAATTTATTTAACAGGAAAGGAGGATCATTTTTATAAATACATACAGACATGGACATGAGCAAAATATTTTCCCACATCTTGAGGTGGTTACAGTACATCAAGTCAGGCCCAGAACCCCTGCAGTGCCCTCAAGGACTACCATGAGTCAGCGGATCCCCAGATGCAAACCCATGTCCTGATGAGGTTTTGCATTTACTTTGAAAACACTTAATTGACCTCATTTTATGGAAGCACCTGGGCAGTGAAACCCACCCCTGTGTGTTTTCACGTATGGAGGTTTGTATGGGGGTACCTGTGTCCTGTCCTCGCTGACCTCAACAGAGATTTCTGGGCGTAGTAATTTTGGCGGGCGACCAGGCCTTCTGCCCGTACCGAAGCGCCTCCTGCCTCGCCCGCGACTCCGCCCTTTACTCCTGCAGGAGAGTCGCGCACAGAGATGAGCCTCAAAAACATAACCTATTGCAGCTCAAAAATCCTACAATGGACTAGGGCTGGGCGATATATCGATATTATATCGATATCGTGACGCAAAGTAAAATATCGTCACGGATTTTGACTATCGTAATATCGTGATATGAAATAAGTGTTGGCTTTTCTGGTTTTAAAAGCTGAATTACAGTAATGGGTTGCATTTTTCCGCACTTGCAAGACTGTTGAAGCTGTTGCCTGCACCTGTTTCATCGTTATGTCCACATTACTAATAAATGGTTAGAAAAAATATTATTGCGTAATTATTTTGCAAAAGCACCAACATTTGTCCCGATAATATCGGCAAAATATCGATATCGAGGTATTCGGTCACAGATATCGGGATATTAGATTTTGTCCATATCGCCCAGCCCTACAATGGAACCTCTGAAAACTCACTCCCTGAAAAAAATCTCATCATCTCACACTCACCATGACCTATAGCATCATGTCTCAGGTAAGTGTCAATGCCACACATTCATCCTCATGCGAGGCCAGCTCAGTCCTGGTTAGTGTTTTGGGCCAAGCAGGGGTCTGTGCAAGCACGCAGTGGGCAAGACGCGACATGCTGAGTGATAAACCCTGGACAGGCGACAAATCCATCGCAGGCATGCAAGCATACCACGCACTACCATTCAAATCTACTGCCAGTCTAATTAGCCTAACCCAGAAATCATTAACTGTGGGTGGAAATCAGCAGAAACAGGTGCAGTTTTGAGGTTTTACAAGCAGACTACCAACTTAAAGTCACAGTGCAATGAAATCAGCACTTTTTCCATCTTTTACTGCATGTGCACAGTCATATCTAGTGTGCTTCAGCCATGGATATTGCTGCACTGGGAAAACTCTGCTCTGTTCATAATGTCTAAAGTTAGGCTGTAATCCTCCCACTAGTTAAAATCCTATCTACAAACTCTGACATCAGCAAGAAATTCTCTCAGGCTGAGATATCAACGGGCAGGAACTTTATGAGACTGCCCAACCCTCTTCTCCGACAGTTATGAGAACACCAGCCATTCCCAACCAATAAAATAGGACCAAGGATCCTGCAGTCCAACGGCCAAAGACAGAGAATTTAGAGGAACTTAGTAAATTTTTGCAACAAATTGGGGCTTTCAAGGTCAAAGGTCATGGTACCAACAATAAATAATTTCAACACAACTGAGTAATAATACTTCCGTGTGATAAAACACTGAGATTTAAGGCCATGCCACCATGTTCCAATTGAAAACATGTACAAAATTGTACTTACTGTATGAATATAATAACAAAGATTACAACAATAACAAAAGCAATGCAGAGTGTGGCATATGCCCCCGCCTGTATGTTGATCAAGGGCATATTGAGATGGCTGCTGTGGCGGCCATATTAGGCATCGCACAACGCTGGTTTTCGAAAGGAACCTTCCTCTAGCCACTCCCAATACGCCATTAAGAAATGGCATCAATCCGACGAGGGATTCTATAGTTATCCCAGGGAAACGAAAAGTTAACGGACGACAGACGGACATGGTGTCGACATAATGCCCCTTTCCTCTTTGGAGGGCGGGGGCAAAATAAAAATAAAAACATTGTTGAAAAAACTTGGTAGATCTCGTCTCAAGAAATATCAAGTCATTCCGGCAGACAGTTTAATAGAAAAAGACCCTTGAAAAATTCCACTAAGTGACCCTGGGTTTTGACGGTCAAGGTCAAAATACATGATACCAAATGAAAGCCCTTAAATGACCTCCTGTATGTTGTCAATACTATTTCAGTCAGGACAACTTTGTCAACATAGAGAATGTATTTAGAATTGGCATTAATACATTTGGCGGTACGGTTCTGTTCTGGAGCGCCCTGCCCTTCCATATGCACACGCGGATGCCCCAAGGCAGGGAGGGAAGCAAACCCCGAGCGATCAGCTGCGCTAGATGGGCAATTAAGTTTAAGGTGTGACTCCTTTGCCTGCCTGAACTAACGCTATGCTCAATTTATATCAACACCTTCGATCGTTTCCATGTTATAGCCTATTGAAGTGTGACCAATATTCAGCATGTGGAGGAATTCAAAATTACTAAAAGTCATAAAACACTGTAAAAAAATCAACATTAAAAACTCTTTGAACGTACTTGGTAGACCTTGTCACAAGGACGCTCCATGACACATATGAAGTCATTCTGGGTGAAGGTTTCCGAGAAGATGATTCTTAAAAAATTGCGAACGATGATGGACGGACAGACAGACAACGAACGCCAGACACCACATCATCCCAACAGTCCACCGGCCCTTCATTCGGGTTGTTGGACTAAAAATTAGGCTAGGCTACTCCCACTACCGCCTCTAGACACGCCTGTTTGTGTGGGTATTGTGATGGCAGCACTACAGGGCCACGAATAAACAGGGAGGGGAACTGATGGATGGGAGATTGAGCGACGGCAGGGGCGCGTTACCTGGTGACGAAGTCCAGTTTGTCGTCGTGCATGTTGAGGTGCTGCTGGAGCTGCTCGGAGCTCATGAAGCGCCGGTTACACTCGTAACAAGGCCAGTTCTTCTCCTGCTCCCGCAGTACTGAGAGCGCAAATACACAGCCACGTTACGCAACGTCCCGTTACCTCACACCGCAACCAAAATAAATACTAAATCAATGGCTGCCAGACTTTAAAAGCAGTCGCCCTTAAATATGGTGGCTCAGGGTAAATGAGGACAGAGCCACAACACAAGGTGGCCTAAGGAAACCCACTCATACAGCACTTAGACCAGCTCTTACAGCACTGCACTGCAGAGCTCAACTCAATTCAACTTTTCCTGTATAGCGCTCATCACAGATGTAGGGTCTCAAAAAAGAGTTTACAGCGGGGAAAGTAACTATTAAACGCGTCAACTTTTTTCTCAGTACATGTATTTCTAATGGGGCTATTGACATGAAATTTTCACCAGATGTCCAAGTTGTTCCACATAACTTCATTTATGGACTTATTTGTTTCGATTTCCTTGCATGTGTGGATTACTTATGTTGCTGCTGACATCTGGTGAAAATTTCATGTCAATAGCCCCATTAGAAACATATTTACTGAGAAAAGTTTTGAACGTGTCAACATTTATTTTCCACACAGTATAAGGCAGCAGGATGGCAGTTGCCTGCCCAAGCTCCCAAAATAGCAAATGAGGCAAAAGTAGTGAGACTAAAGTCCCCAGTGGGATAAAATCTCCAGAGTCATCCGGCTACAGAGGGAGAGCCCTTCTCCACAGGCCAGCAAAGCCCTCCACTTCAAGTAACATCTTTGGGAAATGTAACTTCTATATAAATGTACAGTAATGTTATGAGACAAGTCATTTTCAGTGCATCTAACCTTTCCTCTCTTCATCTGTAATGTCATGAATCTTCTGGTTGACGAATTCTGCGTAAGAGGCAGCGTACCACACCTGGAATGAGGCGAGAGACCATGAGGAAACTCAGTCAGGCTGTAACAAAGGGATCGATGACTCCACGACTCTCCAGAACTCCCCACGACCAAACACTCCAGGGAAGAAAGAATTAAAGGCCTACACGAATAAATTAAATAATTTCGCAAATGCAAAATCGTTAGCATACACAAAACCAAAAACATGACTAATGATTGGCGTCAGTACTTGTTTCGAACCAATCACTGGAAGCATTATTAGTGTTGTATGTGCCAAGAGGTTTATGATATCCAGAAGGACTGGGTAAATCAGGCCCCAGTTCCAGAATTTTCACTCAGCAATGTGTAAATCATCTGTGAAAAAGTTGCTAAGCTCTGTTTATAGTATCTACCTCCATCAGCAGAGGGCAGATTTAGCTCTTCCCCGGAAAGCCAGGGAACAGGGCACACTCACCCTCAGTTCCTGCTTGGGCTGGATGTTTTTGATGGTGGTGTAGTAGATGTGTGCACCGTACTGATAAGCCACCAGGTTCTGTTCCAGGTGATTCTGGGCTGGTCGGACAAACATCATCCAATTGCAGCGTTCCTCATCCGAAAGGTCCACCCAGGTGTCCTCCCTCTGCTCGTCTTTGGGCGTGTCCAGCATGCACACCTATAGGCAGAGAGGGAGGTGCTGATCAATACTGGGCCCTTTGGAGCCACTGAGAGCCACAAAGAATGGACATCAAAAATCAATGGAAAACTACTCAGAGCTCAGTGTCCATATTGATTCGGTGAATCCGACGAATAAATTTGAACAACATTCACGTATTAAAGCACGTAATCTCTCTCTGGGGATTTTTTCCAAGTTAAATCACTGAATTTTAATTTATCTCCCAGAGGCAGCAGGTCCAAGGTTTCATTAAGTTAAAGCGCCGATTAGTTCTACATCCTGGCTGAAGAATTGGGCCAATTAGCAACTCCAGGCGACTGGAACAAAATGTCTAGAGGTATTTTTATTGCATTTACCTTAATCTTCCAATCAGCCAATACACAATATACTACTTTCTAATACACGATACTGCTTTCTAAAGCAGTTATTTCTCGACTGTCCCTGTTCTTCATTCTGAGGTGAAGCGGAGCGAGGTGGAGAGTTCCTGCCTTCAGATGGATGTAGTTGTCCCGGAGTTCGCCCTGTCGCACCAGTGGCCCCTCCACAGGGCCAAATTGCGTGCGTTTTGGGATGCGGCGCTTTGAGAAAACCCCGGCGGCGAAACGGTCCAGGTAAAGAGCTAGAGGCAGGCTGGCCCGGGCTTTGGGCAGCACCGGCCGGTTTGGGATGGGGTGCAGGGGTCCATGTTTGAGGCAGGCCGAGGGGTGCGCGTTATTGCACTCCTCACACCCTGAGGGAATGAGAAATATATGAATTATTTTCTATGAACAGAACCAGTCAAAACTTTTGGACACACATGAGTTACAGTACTCTGTTTTCAGTGAAATGTGTTTCTGTGCGTCCCCAAAGGCATGTGACGAGTGGTACTCAGTCAGAAGTTAACCCCTTTGTGCAGAATACACATAATGCCATTTTTTCTTTTTTTTCTTGTGCATGAGCCCATTTAGGATTTATAACTCAGTTTTAGTGTCACAAAGACTGCGGAAAATTATTCCAGCGAAGCAAGACATTTGGAAAATCAATTACAGAATTATTTAGGATTAAACTTTCGGAATTTACAGACACCTGCGTCTATATGTGCACAAAGGGTAAAAGAATTTCCTTCATGAAGATTCTGTCTTTGGCAAAAAAAAAGGAAGGAAATTCTCTTCATTTTCCATCAATGAATTAAATCCAGCAGATATGGGACTTCAGACAAAAAGGTTCATGAGAAACAAACCACAACTGCAGCACATCTAAGGGATCTTCTTGAGCTACGCAGGTATGAACTGCCAAAACCTTGTGACTGCCCTTGTGCAGGAAAAATACAAGTGTAGAAGCGAGCAGAGCTCACATACCCCCGCTTTATGTTTGAACGAATCCGGACGCACAGACACACAGACAGACGGACGGACGCACGGAGCGCTGCGCTATATACCCCCGATTGATGGCTCATTTGAGGGATTTAAATGAATTAGATAATTTTTGTAAAACAAAAAGCTTTCATTTCCTTTTTATACAATTAATTGTTTGAAAAAATGTGAGCCTGTCCAGATTTTTGAAAGTTACTGTGTTTCATTGTATTTGTTCTGCCTGTGTGGAATCCCACAGTAAGTGAATATAAATTGTGGCGTTTCCGTGAATTCAATAGAATGAGGCGAACCACCACAGTTTCAAAGCCTCCCACTTCAGATCCAGAATGAACACTGAAATTACAATTCCAAATTCCAATCTTAAGATTATTACTATGACCGGCCAGATAAAGATCTCGGCCTACTCAGTATAGCTAAATGCTTAGAACTAACCCAGTTGATATAGACAAAAGTTTTTCCTTGGGGGGCACATGATTAAAACCGTCTTAAGGGTTAACGGTCCCCAACCACAGTTTCCGACATCCTGCAGGGAACAATGCATTATCATTTATTTTGCGTAAAAGTTTTGGCAGCGTGCATTTGGAAACGATGGTGACCGTGAATCCATTTGACCTGAAGTGAACAGGGGGAGGAGGGGAGGATGGGAGAGGAGGGGGGTGAGAGACAGGAGGACAGGAGAGAGAGGAGAGGAGGAGAGAGAAGAGAGAGGGATGTGGATAGGGTAAGAGAGGGAAAACAGAGGACAGAAATGGAGGAAAGGGAGGGAGGTGGAGAGATGGTGGGAGACAGAGAGAGGGAGAGGGTTAGTGAATACGTGAGAGAGACAATGAAAGAGAGCACATAGAGGAGATAGAATAACAGCATAAGAGAGAGAGGGCAGGTGACACTGCTAAAGATGGAGAGAGAGAGAGAGAGAGAGAGAGAGAGAGGGGAGGAGAGAGAGAGCGAGAGAGGGGTAGCAGACAGAGGAGAAATCGTGAGGGAGGACATGAGATATGGGTCATAAAATATTTTGACAGGGCAGGAACAATAGCCCAGTAACAGCAAAGCTCTCCGTATAAAAAAAACCTCAGACAACACTGATAACAGGAAGAGCAATGGAGTATGTACGGAATTATCTGTGAAATGTTTCTGGCAACACCTCGCCAACTGCATTTATATAATTTAACATAATCATTAATGCTGAATACTTAAGCGCTGTGTTCTCAGTTATTTCTTAAATTCCCAAAATAAATGAAAACTACACGCTGCAGAATATGGCCAGAGCATGTTCATTTTCTCCTGTATTTCGGCTTATTTTTCCAGAGGCAGCTGCACTGTATGACAGTCATGAAGCCAAATCTTTTACATCCAGCACAACTTACAGATTATTAAACAAGGCCCATCTCCTCTGGAGAAATGCAAGGTCTTGCTCAGTTAACCGACAGCTACTGATCCTCCGGAGGCTACACTGTGGCTTGAGTCACTCGTCTCGACCCCGTTCCAAACAGCCAGTGTGATCCTGGTTAGTGTTGTGACCGATGCACAGGTCTATAGACTAACACTCACATAGGTCCTGAGGGTTGAAGGGTTTTGGGGGTCCTAGGTCCCAGTCATCCAGCTCTGAGTCGTCCGCTTCATCATCTTCCTCATCCTCTTCCGAGTCGAGGGCAGATTCAGCGGGTCCCAGTGGTCCCAGGTGGCTGATGGCTGATTGGCCCACTCCAGCCAGAGCTGGTAAGGAGGCCCCCGAAACAGAAGCTGGCACCTGCACAAAGACATCATAATGCTCTAATAGGGTTTCAAGACCTCTCTTTATGTGCCCAGTCGAGATGCATATCAGCTAAATATTGCACTGCTGAAAACTGAGCCAGTAGCACAGAG
The DNA here is from genome assembly GCA_029721435.1 of Gymnothorax reevesii. Classification (NCBI taxonomy): domain Eukaryota; kingdom Metazoa; phylum Chordata; class Actinopteri; order Anguilliformes; family Muraenidae; genus Gymnothorax; species Gymnothorax reevesii. The sequence continues at coordinate 37,523,139 of CM056578.1, forward strand.
CTGGTCGATACGCCATTCTGCAGAATCATTGCTAGAGACGCAGTTTGGGACTAAAGCCAAAACAATCATCTGAGAAACACTGTGGCCTGCATGACATTGGTAACCAACCCTGTTCATGAGGATTCAACATCCTGCAGGTCTTGATTCCAACCCTAACAAAGCACACCTCATTTAACAGCTGGAGAGGTACCTGAGTCAGAATATAGTGCAGTCCATTGAACAAAATAGCAGTTGTAATAAAAACCTACCGGACTGCAGCACATTGACCCCTAAAACACTTATTTTTCACGTAAGTTTTCCCTTGAGGTTGTTCAAAGTCAGAAAAAACTAGAAATGGTTTTTACACGTAAAAACAGATGTCTCCCCCTTCCCCCATTTCACATTTTAGAGTTATGGTCCGGAAACGAGTCCCACCCTTCAATATGCCTAAGTCCAAATTGTTACCATGGAAACAGAAAAAATAAAATTCAAAAGCAGTTCAAACCCTCAAAAGGCACATCTACATGTTATGGAGAGACACTATATCAAATTTGGTGAGAATCGGTCGAACAGTTTCAGAGTTATGCTCCGGAAACAAATGGGAACGCAGACGCTGACGGGAATTCAGGCAAAAACAATATGTCTCCCCCCCCAGGAAGGGAGACATAAAAACATCTTTTGTATTATAGGACGATGTCACATACATATTCTGTATCTACCGGTTGTAGCACTTCACAAAAGTTGCATACCACCTTATATTGAGAGAAATATTCAAACCCAGGATTCCATGTTTTCATGGCCACAGCAAATGGAAAAGATCTACATCTTGTACATTAATTTATGCACATTTCCCCAAAATTTTGCAGGGCATATTTGGGATTGTTGGAAACCTTGGGATCTCCACTACAATATAAAATAGGCCTGAAGTTGTACAGGTTTGAGTACAACAGTTGCATTTACCAAAAATATACACAGGCCCGAAGGTTTTATGGAATAAGAACGATATTGGAGATGTCTTGCTCCTGATGTACATCTTTTTACCTCCCCTCAACCCACCGTTGGATGGTTTTTTACCTGGGATACAGGTTCCAGTAAGGCCTGGGGGGCTTCAGCCACGTTACTGAGCACGTGCAGATTGGCAGCATTCATGTTTTGGCCACTGGGCAGAAGCACAGTCACCTGGGGAGAGAAGACAGAGAAAGGAATGAGCCAACATGCACAGTCCAAACCGCCAAGCATTACACACATACAGCAAATGTACCCGATACCAACCTGCTGTGTGGTGCCGTCCTGCTGAATGTAAGCCAGCTGAGGCTGATCAGTGAACACTGCCTGCAAGAGGAAACGGGGGAACACATTTGCGGACATTTTAATCACCAAACAAAACCAGAGGAATGGCAAAACGTTGTACTCAGACAACATATCAAAGAACACTGTACGGCAAGTACTTGGAGCTAATAATGAAGGACAAAAGAGAGCTCACTACACACTGTAAAAAAATGATCTCGGACTATTCATGCAAGCACTGATTTATCACAGCTCACGTGCAGAAATTGCAGCATTTTTTCGCTCCTTACTCCCCTCTCAGGGCAAGACTGCCCACATTTATTCAATGGCAATTTTTGCTCCCCAATGAAAAAACTGAATTTGAATGCGCTGCCTCAATTGCCTCAACTGAAAATGGACTCAGTCTCAGCCCCAATAGTGGGATACTTGCCACGACAGTCTACTTCTGTTTGGGTGGGGGCCAAGGTCTTGGCAGATCTCACCTGTGTTCCATCAGCTGGGTGGATATAGACCAGCGTGTGCTCCGCGGACTCCACCGATGCGTAGGAGCTCCCGTCGGCAGCGTAGACGACCTGCTGAGGGCCCCGCTCGTGCTGCTCCCCACTGTACACGATCTGAGCCACTGCGCCGCCTTCAAAGTGCACCTGAAACAACCACGGCAAGATTCCTTCAATCACACATGAAACAGTGGCCATTTAATTCAACACAGCCCCTTGGGCCAACACATAACTCCACAGTGCCCCTTCAGCCTCTCATGAGCCAGTGCCCTTACACTGGGGCCTCTTCTATGGGCTGACAAAGTTGGCACTGCCCCCCTGCTAGATTTTGCTGAACTACCTCATGTATCTATCTTCCCAGATTAAATTGTGAGCTATCATTTGCTCGTCAAACCTTTGTCAATAATGAGACATCCCACCAACCTTGCCATCTGTGGCCTGTACCTGCAGCCGCCTGAAGGAAATTGTGGCAAACCCCAGGGGCCATATGGCCAAATCATGGCTCAAGGGCCCCTTCAGTCACTTGTGAGCCAGGAGGCCAACAAAGTGACTTGAGTCTAAGACCAATGAACTCCAGGTTAATCTGTGTCTCTGTCCCTCAAACATGGTCCTAAAGGGCCCAGAATCTCTGGTTTTCCACCCTCCCTTTACCTGGGAGTCAGGTATAAAGCCAGTCTGGCTAATAAGCATGGCTCATTGATTAGTTAAACCAGGGCAGGACTTGGATTTGAGGTCCACATTTTAGGATCCCTGGTCTAGGTACATCTATAAAGGACAAATCCACAAAGACAATTTTACTTTTTCTCTCAACTAGACTCTTGATAACACTAAAAAACCAAATGAGGTCCCATGCTGAAAGCACTGAGGATTTCAGCAATATGAGAACACCAATATGCTTCAGACCTCAGTCACAAACTATGATAGCCAATAACTTGGTTTGAAGATTTATGGGCCCCATTGCACAAAGCAGGATAATCCCATTGTTAAAAGCAGGAACCCTAGCAAATCTAGAAAATGGAAGAACCAAAGCAAAAAAAAAACAAAAAACATTTGTGTGTTTCACCAAGCAAGCTTGTCCAGCTAGCTTTGTAAGCCAGCTCCGCAAATATTAGGCAAGTCTGAATCATGAAAGAGAATTAACGGTCCGTGCCATAATGCAAAAGATCAGCATGGGCAATACTATTACCTGAGTGGCACCGCCAGCCTCAGAATCGGAGGTCTGACTCCACACAGGAGGTACTTCCTGCTTGGTCTCCATGACAACCGCGCCAGAGGTCTTCTTTACTGAACCTCCCGCCTTCACCCGATCACGCTGCGCTCGCAGGTCATGGATCTCCAGGGGTTACGCTGATGGCACAGGCTTAATCCTTCAGTACAAATGATCACAGATTATAGGACTGGAATGTTCTCAAATTTAACACTCTACTGATATCACAGTCACTACCAATGACTGAAAGCAATTAAGTTCTAGAACACTGACCCAGAACTTAGCATTATGTCATCTCTGATTGACATAATCCAGGATTAATTCAGCAATTATATTTCAAGCATTGCCAGAGCAATTTGGGGGAATGATCATATACAAGAATGTTCACCCTTATTGGAGAGAATGTGATTGCCAAGAGGAAAAAAGAGGTACTACTTCTGAGTAAAGCAACACACCAAAGAAGCAGGTAGTCTTTATCGTCCGCTTCACGGATGATCAAATTATTTTGCTCTTTTCTGTTGAGGATTACGTCACATGGCAGCATTTATCTTCATGACACAGAATTATATCAAAGATGAAAAGACTGATGCACGATGCATCAAAACCTGAGATAGTGGCACGATTCAAGGGCTACACATAGGGGGAGCATTTCCCGACTTCTTTTCGCATCTTAAATGAGAACAGCATGTTCAACTCATTAATGTATTATACAATTACTGGTGCTTTTTACGATGAGTAGGGATACTTGCACTGGGAAGTGGGTATGTAAAAGCTTCCATATATAATAATGTAACAATAAGTACAGAGACATACTAAAAGAATTGCATGTGTGTTTTGTTCTCGGACTGATGCATACTGAATGCCAATTCCCAACTTCAGCGTGAATTATCATGTAATAATGAGCAACATGCATGAGACCTCAATTACATTTTGACACACAATCAGTGCAATAGTGTACTAGCTAACCAGCGCGAAGTCGAATAGATATTAGACCGAGATTCCACCAAGGCGGAGGTACTAGATTTGCACGAACAATGACCGTGTCGAAATAAGACTAAAATAAGAATGTATATGGAAAAATCTCGGTGGTCGCTGGCTACCCTCATATGACTGCAAATTGCCACTGTAACTCGCTTGCATCTCCGGTCTGTTAAAACCAAATCCGTTTCAAAACGGTCAGTCTAAACGCATTGTAGGGGTACCATTGGAGCGAGGCTGAAAAGTATACCAGGGCTAACGCCGAACGGAGTCAAAAATACACCAGAATGTTTACAAATCGCAATCGATAAAACCCACTGGTTTATGGGACCCTAAAATTAACCAGGTGATGAATATACTTTTCCATCATCCCCCCTACTTTGACCCTTCAGGTTCCCAGTTCCAAGTGGACCATACCACAAAAATAAAACCCACTGAAACCCGGGAACTAAGGACAGTGAAATACCCACATTACAACCGATAAAACCCACTTCGCGTGAGCCCCGGTGGCAGACAAGACTAGGAGTACCCGCAGTTAAAACTGCAGCTTTTCAGAACATACATGTTCAGATAGTGCGCGATCCAGGCACGTTAGTTACCGACCCACCCGTCCCCCTTTCTGGTTGAGCCCAGTACTGAGGAATCGGCAACCGAACGAGGAAGACAGCTCTCCATTTTGGGTGGGACTAAACAACAACAACGAGCGTTCGAAGAGGCCGAAGAAACTGCATTTTTTTCTTATTGAGTGAAATGGCCACTGCTCGTCATGAAACCCGATCGGAGTAGAAAAATACTTGAAACTGAAAATGGAATTACAGACTGGACTCAAATACCGCCCGTGTATTTCTCATTTTTAATAAAAACATACCAATTGGCCTTACCTCGGAATGGTAGTTGCAGAGATGGGCGCGTTGCATATTAACATAATCCACCTGGTAACTGAAAGGGTACTGGGCGGCAATTGGTAGCTTGTGTCACCGCTGTTAAAATGAAGTAAAGCCGTTTTGTGAAGTGTTTAGTTTGTTGTCACGGACATGAGAAATGCTTTAGTACAGATATATATTTTCTTATCCCAATTTTGAGTTTTGAAATGCGTTTTCTGTCACCACATTTTAAAAATATATGTTTTGCACGCAGTGAATTGACATGCGTTGTCATCTTTCTGTCAACCAATAAGGTTTTTTAAATCTCAAAAATGAACCAATGAAAAATCGAGTGTCTCCATTCGATTTATAACCAGCCTCTTGCTGTAATTTGACGTCATGAGGCTATAAGCTTGCATTTTCGGTACTGCTTCTTATAACAATTCACCCCTGGCTTAAACACAGTGATTGATCTGCAAGTTGTGCTCCTTCAATTGTCTGACTGAGAAATTGAATCCCTTGATATGAAAAAGAATGGTCTGCTACAGCCGGGAAGCCATTTATTCTGGAACGCATTTTTTATTTATATTGGCAGCGTTCAGATTTCGGGCCCTCTTGTGTTTTCAAAATTCTTAAAACACTTCGTGTCGTTACAATAATGTATACGGACCGTTGCCACAGAGGTATGAAAATTTGGATTAACATGTTCTGATGTTATTGGTCCCAGTCGTAGAACTGTAACGGCACTTCTGTTAATGAAAAAAGTTTGTAGGTGAAGAGATGTGTTCTTTCTCGATTGCAATTTGTGTCTACTGGATTGCAGTAGGCCACAAGTTACGGTTTTCAGTACTACCATGGGATTGGGTTTTTTTCTCCATTTTTTATTAGGCCTATTATTTTTTCTGACGGCTTTCTACTGCGGCTAAAATTGTTGACCGCTTCTAAGAAGGTGCACTGCGGCCACAAGAGTTATGTTGGCTTATCTTTAAAATATTGTAAAATAAATAAATAAAATCTGAGTCGACTGTTGTCATGCTCATGGAAATGGGAAGTGTAGAGTGGAGAGCATTAGTATCTGGCATCTGCGTGCCAAATGATTAGGCTACTTTAAAATAAGCGCCATTTTCTGCTTTTTTTGAATTGACAACACACTGTGTACATATAAAGCGTGTTTCCTTAGTTTAGCACATTTAAAAATTGTTAGAGAAACTAACGGCGACATACAATTTATTTATTGCCGGCCAAGATTTTGGCTCGCTGCTTGGTAAGTTAGGTTTGTTTGTTTGCCCGTCTGTCTGTGGGCAGAATTCTCAAGCCTTGACCAAACATCGTCAAAGTTCCCAAAAAAGTCGGACGTCAAAACAAATTGATACTTCTTCCTTTTGGTAAATCTAGGTAGGAGTTCAAGGGAGAAATAGGCCAAATTTCAGTTATCATTTTTAAGAAATAACTTTATTCGTAACTGTATGACTTAAAACCGAACTCGACTGATACAGACTTTTATTTGGATTCCTCTCCTTCAACCTGACGTCAGGGGGGAATCACAGACTTTGTATTGGTAGGGAGGTAAACTAATCCATTAGTGACATGCAACTACCTTTCCATACTCTTTGACCTTCAGTGACCTGGAAAGGTGAAATTCCAACTAGACATTGATCTTCAACAGAATCTTTTTATTATTTATTTATACCAGAATACACATCTGAAAAACCATTCCCTTGAATGTAGTCCAGATGTAAAGCATAAAAGCAGCTAGAATGTTGGCTGCCTCTACCTTTAACTCTAGTGCAGTGTTCCCCTACCCTCTCCTGGAGGCCCACCTGTCCTGCTTGTTTTCGACTCTCCCTGCTCCAGCACAGGTGATTCAAATGATCAGGCTGTCATCAATCAGCTTTAGGGGGTGATTAACGAGCTGATCATTTGAATCACCTGTGCTGAGGCAGGGAGAAATCTAAAGCATACAGGACAGGTGGGCCTCCAGGAGAGGGTTGGGGAACACTGCTCTAGTGCAGGGGTGTCAAACTGACCCGTAAACGGGCCAAGAGGCTGCAGGTCTTCAATCCTACCAAGCAGAAGCTCACCTGAAAGCACTGATTTAATCAACTGAGCTAGGCCTGCACAACTGATTTGTTGTATCAGGTGCGCTTCTGCATTGTTGGAGTGAAAACCTGCAGCCTCTTGGCCCGTTTACGGGTCAGTTTGACACCCCTGCTCTAGTGCATACCTTCGCCACGCCATATGTCAGTATTATTTGTTCTTCCGGAACTAAAATTCAGAATATGTTCTGGATCACTTTCAAAATTGAATCAACTCATCCTTGGACTACCAAATTTCGTGCCAATCCGTTTATAACGTTGGGTTATCCAGTTAACCAACAGACAAACACGGATGAAAAAATAACCTCTTGGTGGAGGTAACTACATTTTTGAGACCAGTCAAGCAATTGACATTTTGAATATGGTCATTGCAATGGAACATCTGTGTGTGGAAGATCTCCAAAATGCATCAGTTCCAAAAAAAAAGAGACTTGAATTTGTAAAGTATAATTTAACCTGCTTTGTCTGTTATTGGTTTTACAGGCTATTATGATAGAATTGCACAAATACATTGGAGCCATACTATGTTATGAAGTAGTAAATCCTTTCTTCAATTGTTTCTCAACCAGAGCTTTTAACTAACTCAATACTTCCTGCAGTTATAATGGCATAATTGCCGCATAATGTTCTCGCTGGTCTGTTTTGTAACCTCTGAATATCACCAGTATTATGCATTGAACAACCCCAAACTGAACATGGGTAATCAGAAACTGGAATAATTTATAGTATCATTGCAAAATATTCTCAGGAACAAGGTCTCCAAGACATGCAAATCAAATGGGTTTCCAAGCAAGATTTTTCGAAAGTTCAATTATATTTTATTTATATTTAAACCATATTAAACATGCTTAGTCTTTTTTTAGGATTAGTAATCTACTCTTCGTAGAAGAAGGCCAAAAATTGCACAGACAACACTACAATAAACAGGGAAACAAGGAACATAGAAAATAAACAATGAGATATAGACTTAAAATACCTATGGACATAGACGTATCAAACGATTTATTCACCATTGTACTTATAAGAGCTTTAAAATCAGACATAGAGTGCCTCAGTTTCTGACCTTTTTGAATGCTATTCTGAGAGAAGGGAGCAGAGCACTTAAAAGCTTTCTTTCCCAAATTAGTCCCTGCCCTTGGGACAGACAATAAAATTGCATTATCAGTCTCAGACTAACTACACTCAGATCTGTGTAATCAAAGAACAAATGTAGAATGGGATTTTATGCAAAATGGCTTTAAAAATAAACAAACACTAATGACTGAGCCTATGCTCAAAGCCGTCCAGCCCCATCATACGGAGTACAGTGATGAGTAAGGGCTTTGCAGTTTTTTATGAATTAGATACTGTGACACACAGTATCTAATGTGTGCAAGTGCTGTGTAGATGCCCGCATGTGTAACAGATCATCATAATCATGAACCTCTAAATTAGTAGCAGAGCAAACCCTCCTTCTTCCTTCAAAACCCTACTTCAGTCTGACCTTTTTTTGGGAGATTTTCAACCAGGGGTTTAATAGAACGGCAGTCATCAAGCCAGATACAGAGATTTTTAAAACTGAACAATAAATTTAAACTGTCATTAGTTTATACACCCAACTATTTAACAGCCTGATTTATATCAACAGTGTTATTATTTGAAAATGGATGAAAATTATTTTCTTCATATCGAGGGTTTGGAGCACAATGGTAATATGTCCTAGTTTTGAGATTTTATCTCCTGTCACACATTTCTACCAGCTAATTCTTGGAGCACAATAATTATATGGCCATGCTCCTCAGTTTTAAACATAATTCACATTTTCACTTTGTGGTATGTCCAACAAAATCTGCTTATATGAATTAAACATTGATATTTTGATGAATAAACATGAATAGTATTACAGAATCATCTCTGTTCCATTGCAAACAAACTTAACTTCAATCTATTACCATTGTGTTATGTCACATCAAGGGCCAGAATTGTTTGAGCACAGAAGTCGCAGTACCGCACTTATGAAGACGTACATGTTCAGTATACTTCTGAACCATGCAGTAAAAGAGTGAGTGGGAAAAAAAATGATGTACCTAATTTAATAGAACATTTGCAGACGTAAAAATCAAATTTTCTCAAAATTTCTAAAATGGACATTAACCATTGAGCTCCAAACCCCAGATATTAAAATTTGAAGCAATTAGCGTTGACACAGACTGAGACAAATATATAGCAACCCTGTTGGCCTAACAGAATCTTGGAGATTTGCAATATTTGTATCATTACAATAGATAAAGGAATTGTCTGCAAACTGACTACTGGGCCCGAGAGAGAAAACCAGCTGTTGATACCAACAAAAAATAATTGCAAATACTTTATTAAAATGAGACAAAAAGCTGAGTAAAATGCAAACACTCACAGGTGGCAGGAACATACACATGTGTAACATCAGACAAGACTGCAAAGACTAATGACAAAGACAGAACTTAGACAAGGCTAAAGAGCAACCGGTGAGGAGTGGGAGTGAAACTTATGAAGGAGGTGGAGCAAAGAACGAGATCACCATAGAACAACATAGTGAAATAAAGCAAAGGGAGGCAGGACACAGAGAGAAACAATACACAGGAGGCATAAGGGGGGAAAAATCACAAAACCAAACCAAAATGAAATAAGCAAAAGAGTAAATAAACTCAAATATGTACAAAATTAAGACAATCATTGGGAAACAATAAAGGGAGTGCATTGTGGGTGTATAGGCAGAGAAGCAGGGAAGGATGTGGTCCCAAATGAGGTAACAACAAGCAATTGGGCAGAGCGAGGAGTGATAGAGAGCTAAACTCAGGGGAAAGGAAGACAGGAATGCCAAATGAATTACACAGAACAATAAATAAACATGCAAAATACATAATTCTTCACTGAAATGAACAAAAATGATTAAGTCAAAACATAATGCTGACACATATATACTATGTCGACTATTAGCAACATGCATTGATAGTTTGTTCACAAAAAGTATAATAAATAAGGGGTGAACCTTCTCAGAGAATGCGTATCATCAGACAAAATAATGGCCTCTGGCCCCAATTGCCATGTTCCATTCCTGCAATGGTGAAGAATCCTCTAAAAAAAATTCCTGGACCTGGAATTTGATCCGGAACACTCCCAAAATGAAATCCCATGAAGACTGGCAAAGACTCACCGCTGGTTTACGGTTGCATAGCTGGAAAAGCCAGCTTTTAGCTAAAACAAATGGATACAAAACGGAGGTGGATACGCAGTACAGATGTTGTAAAAAGTCATTAGGACAATTCCATATCAGTGCCTCGCCGTCAGTGGGTAGATGACATGAAACAATGGCCTGATGTTAGCGACATCCACATGGTATATTATTAACCTCCGCCAAAGTTTGTTTGTGAACAAGACAACTCAAACAGTAATAAATGGATATCTATGAAATTGTGTGGGTGGGTCGCTATTACATCAGGGATGGACTGTATTGATTTTGACGGCAATCGGTCAAACAATATTATGGAAGCCCACAGTGGACAATATTCAAATGAAAATGTAATCCCACTATTGCATTATAATTTTCTACTTATGAATGAGTTATTTGAGACAATATTAAATTGAAAACGCATAATCCAATTATCACTTTAATTTTCACATACACATATGGGAAATCTATGACTACATTGTAATGTGAAAAAAATGCCACTAGATGGCAGTGTTGACTATTTAGTTAAGCCCAATTTGGAGCTAGGTTTGGGCATGTCCTGGGCATGTATGAGAGGGGAAAGTCCCAAAGAATAAAAAAAAAGTCTAAAGGGTGGGAAGGGGCTGTAAAAGAGTGTATAAGGACAAAAATTGAGAGAGTAAAGTAATAGGAGAAATTGCAAGGAGAAAGATACATTTGACCAGACCTGTCACTCTTTTCAAGACCAGTGAAGTTTTTTTGTGGATTTTTGCCTGTGCTGGAGCATTTTCCTGTCCCAGGACATCACCAAGCAACCCCATCTCAAGGGACTGTAAATATTTTTTTTCTTGTATATGTTAATCTTGCTCAGTAGTATAAATTGTAGCTTAGTTGTTAGTTTGTTGAATTAAATCTGTGTAAGTTTTTAAAATTTTGTCTGTCATCCCTTGCTGTCTTGTATGTCATAATAAATTGGGGCCATAACAATATTCAAATGATAATGAAAAGTTAGCTTTTCAACAGCTGTTTGACATTTCATTTTCAAAGTCATGCTCCGTAATACAGTGGACAATATTCAAATGCAATAAGCAAAACAGTATCCCCAGCCTAGTGCATTGCATTTACATGTCAACACACTCTTTTTTGGTCAACATGAAAATGCAAATGCTGTTTTCTAATCACTTGGAAATAATAATGATACAATAATGATGACTAAATTTGACATTTAATTTTCAAAGACTTATCCTACAATACATGGGACAATATTCAAATGCAGTAAGGGAAACAGCGCCTCCCAGTCCACTAGCTTGTGAAGCTAGGGCAAAATTGAATCACAGCGATTAAGTATAAAAATGATGACAAACATTTCCCCTAACTAGCGTCAGCAGGGTGGGAAGTTGGATACCATTTTATCTGAAGTAATGTAATACGCTATAGCACGCATGGAAGGATAATGCTGCTTTAACTAGCTATGAAATAACATGTCTCAGGCTGAACTGTCAGTTTGTTCTTTAGGGAAAAGAAGCTGCTGATCAATGGTGAAAGAGGTTGTGTGTGTGAGATTGCGTTGAAAGTGACAAATCAAGGCTGTTAAAACTTCTCCTGTTGGCATCATAGCAAGCTAGCCGTACCGAAGCGATTGCTTTTAGACTCCGTAGCAAGCTAGCTAACGTCTCTGAAATCTGCAAGCATACTTGGGTTGCAGTTGCACAACACTGCGGCGAAGCCTCGGATAAGTTCATGCATATTACAGCTAGCTCAGTTAATAGAGTTGGGGCAAAAATCAAATCATATCGCTTTAATGTGATGATCATTTACAAAGATTTTCCTTAGTTAACGTTAGCTAGCATACTAGCTGCTGAAATGGCTACATCCAAAACGCAACGTAGCCTAATGCGCGATGGCACACAATACATAGCAGCCTAGCCATCATGACATTTTCAGTAAGCCTCCGTGCGTACAAGCGCTACCCCGAAGCTGATTGGTTAGTATGCAAATGAGGAACATGGTTTCCATTCGCGCCTCTAATTAGTGACGTCCTAGCGGAAGACCCGCCTTGATGAGACGCTAACAGATTGCATTTTAATTTTCATAGTGTTCCAAAAAGAGCGCGGTGACATGTATTTGAAAATGCAATGGACTGGGAGGTGATGTTTCTCTTACTGCACTTGAATATTGTCCCATAAATTGCCGGATAAGTCTTTAAAAATGAAATGTCAAATGTCTTCTTCATTATTATATCATAATTATTTCCAAGTGATTAGAAAACAGCACTTTTATTATCATGTTGACCCTAAAACATCGTGATGACATGTATACGTAAATGCGATAGACTGGGAGAGCTATTTATCTTATTGTATTTGAATATTGTCCTCAGTAGAGCAAGTTAAGGCTTTGCAAATTAAATGTTGAATGCCGTTTTCAATATCATTTTCAAATACTCAGAAAATAGCATTTGCATTTTCATGTTGACCCTAAAAGAGCGTGTTGACATGGAAATGTAAATGCAATAGGCTGGGGGTGCTGTTTTGCTTATTGCATTTGAATATTGTCCGCTGTGTATTGCTGAGCATGACTTTGAAAATGAAATGTCAAACAGTTTTTCTTTATCATTTGAATTTAGTCTTTGATTTCCCATATGTGTATGTGAAAATGAAAGTGATAATTGGATTAATACATTTTCAATTGAATATTGTCTCAAATAACTCATTCATAAGTGGAAAATTATCATGCAATAGTGGGATTACATTTTCATTTAAACATTGTCCACTATGGGCTTCCATACAATATGCCCACCACAGCAACCATCGCAAAATCCTATGCAGCAGATATGCAGGATCTTACAAGAGTGGGCGTGTCATATGAAAGTTATTAAACAAGTTTAGTGAGCAATAAACCTAAACTTTACTCAACGACTTTCAAAACTTCCTCATTCTGTTTATCATATAACTGAATCGCGTAATTTCATGGAAAGCAACTGTAATTATATCCCGAACGCCGACATGGAGCAGCAATTCTGTGGAAGGCAGCGTTGAACCAAAGATCCATTCAGTTATCCAAACGTCGGAACAATTAAATATATAGACGAAGACGTTATTGTGCTTTTATTGCCGAAGATATATAAAAGCTTATGTTCAGCGATGAGTGGTTAAATGTTGAACATCCTATTGATGTCATTATTTCTGATGTTTCTGTTGTTTGGGCTAGCTGGCTCTGTTTGTTGCTGTCATTGGCATCTAGGCTTCCGGAAAAACAAAATCGAACATCGGAAATACGTATTCTGTCATAGCAGCGCCCATGAGCTTCTGGTGTAACTTGTGGATAGCTTCTTTTTTTTTTTAAAGATGCCTACAAACACACAAACATTTTTACAAAATATTTTTATGCATGTCACTTTGTAACATATTTTCCATTAAGTTATCTAACCATTCATGTTCAATATTTCTATCACCATTTTTTCCTCATTTTTTGTTTTGAATTTCATAATCAGTAGAATCAAAACACTCTGACATGGCAAGGAAACATATGTCAGTGTATAATTAATCATCAATATTTTGCAACCATTCGTTACTGGTATGGAAACATTTGGTTGCAGAATGACATTTTCTATATGAAGATGGGTCTAAAGTTATGAAATCAAGTTTGAGACAAATTGATATTTGACTTCTTTTTCAAAAAGTACTTTCAGTATGTCCCATGACAGAAATTGGTTTGAAATTGCAAGTATCCAAGACATCTTCTTTTCCCTTCAAAATGGGGGCATGAGCATATTCCTAATCCAAAGGAAAACACTGGAATATCGAGTGATCTTGAAAGTGTGTGTTACCAGCTCAACATGGATGTGATAAATGTCTATTATTAATATAGTATTGTATATTGTATTACTGTCAATTTTTGCAAAACAGTCATTAAGTTGGTCGGAAGTCAGTGATCTTTGACATTCATCTTAAACAAGAGTCTTGTTGTCTCTTGCCAGACATTAGATCATTTCATCCATATATATATTTCTTATTTTGTTTGCCTTCAGTATGCAAATTTTAATAATACTGTTTCTTAGCATTCTTGATCAAGACATTTGCTTAATTTCTGACAGATTTACTGTATATTCATAAATGTGATCACCAATCCTGAGTACCAAGTTTATGATATAATCTCCTCTTTACATTACTCCAACAATACCATTGTCAATCCAAGAATTATGTCAGTTTTTCATTGTGGATACACAAATAGGTGAATGCTTTTCACTCACTTTCAGAACTTCAATCTTCAAAAGAACCTATGCACATTGACATCTTGGTAATTGAAAATACTGCTGAAACAGTTGAACTACTAATATTGACAAAATTTGCCACATTAAAGTTTTTGTACCTTCCATTCTTGATTAAATTGTACTGTTTCTTTTTTCTTTTTTTGCATCATGCTTGGCAATCACAATATGGATTAAGTAATGGTCACTCGTGGAAATCTGAAAAACTCCCATACATCTGTGAAACACTAGATTTGATGCATATGACATCAACCTATGACATTACCTAGTGTTATTAGCAACTCAGTTGAAATCATCCATTAACTGAGTGAAACTATTGATGTTTTCAATTTCAATAAGAGTGTTTGTCTGAAGCTTAGCCGGAGTAATATTGTTGTTGAGATCACCAGTGACAACAATCATTTTACCTTCAGAGGAGGCTTTTTCGAAAATGTCACACATGCATTCAGAACAAACTGCATCGGCCGAAGAAGGCCTGCACAGGGAACATAACAACAGCAGTCCTTTCTTGAGAATAATTTAGATCCACAGACATTCAACAATAATCATCTCAAGGTCACATCTTCTTATAAATGATGAACTTTCTTTTATGTATATAACAATGCCACCACCAGAACAATTACAGTGTCATGTTATCTCTTTTCATCTTATTAATAAAATGCCATGTTGTCATATGCTGGTTGAACTCCATAATGTCTCTCTGCCCTGTTTTGTACTTGTAAATAAAATGATAGAATCGATGTCATGCAATTACATGTAATCTTCTTCAATGACAAAATTTGTAATTCATACATAATTTCAGGATAGAAGCAGTTCTGTGGTGAAAATGTATCTGGGAATGGATAAGTCTGAAAGCAGGAGAGCAACTGTCTGCAAACTCATGCTTGTAGCTCTGTGTTTGGTCACTATTTCCAATGCACCTATTTGTTGAGTTATTGATGTGAATGTGTCGATGTGTCGATGTAAAGCACATTTTTAAGTCAACATACATGGCTATTGGAACTGCTGTTCCCTACCACCCGAGAGGCGAAAAGTTCCCTTTAGCTCACATTGTCATGATGCGCGGGTGCTGAGACTTACATTCGCTGCTGGGAACAGGCCTGTCTGATATCCCATATTTGCATTTATACACCTGGGCAGATTTCACAGGCACAATTTAAGACAAGACCAAAATTCGTTTCAATTTTTTAATGGAGTCTGTTGATGAAATATTCAATTTCTTGGACTGCTAGATTTATAACCAGAAGTTAATGTTTTCCATATGTAGATTAAATTATATTTAACGGGCAGGAATGTTTATCTGGTAATGTGTAATAACTGCCTTCCAAAGGTCAAGCACATATTGTAATAACTGTGTGTATCACTTGAGGGCTATAACAGATCAAATCTGGCATTTCCCGGGGAGAGATTTGTCTAGTTATCCCGCCTTTTTCACTGACATTTTCATACAGTCCATTTCTGCACTCTTCAGCTGAAAATTCCAGTGTTAATCCTTGGTGGGTCTTGTTGCTGTACATAGGAATGGGAGTGTTGTTGAATGAGGAGGTGTGGAGTAACTCCCTCTTGTGCTTTAAAAGTCACATTGAGCTTTGTTGGATTTGGCTATACTCTATCAAACTATAATCCCTCTAAGATGAATACCCAAGAGGTTAATACTAGTGCATTAAACAAGTTGCTTCACAGCATGACTCTGTAGATCACTGCACACAGACAGGCGTGGCACAGAAGCTGCCCGAGGAATCTTTATGTGTCACGGCAATGAACTGGCCTTGAGTCACACCAGTCACAAATTTGTCGGACACACCTAGCGCTGACGATGGACCTTGGTATTGTTTTTACATGAAACATTCTCTGTCATGCTTTTTCTCAAATATTATTTGATCTGCACACACACCCAGGGCCTTAGGCTACTTTTTTGGATGAACTTTTAATTCAGGTATGTATCTGGCCTATTCCCAAATTCTACAACCTTGTTGTGAAAGAATTGAGGAAAGTTACCTGATATGGAAGCTTTTGGCATCATTTTTTCCCCATTTAGAGTCATTTGTTTGTCAATCCAGAAAAGGACTTCAATTGGTACAGGACAGGGAATCTTTTTGGTGGCCCCAATGTCTTTGAATGCTTGTCTTTGACTGGAAACAATGTTCAGGGATTCTGGCTTTATTCAAATTAACACTGGCATATCAAAAATAATGCAAAGAGAGTGGAATTTCTTTGCTGAATGCTTCTGTTTGCTGGGATTGTTTTTACTCATGTTGCCATTGCCTGTCCTGTGAAACCAAGGTTGTAGGCATTGGATTTATGATGGATCTGTACTACTTGATGGACCTCTATCTTTCTTCAGTGCTTACTTCTGCAGTTGGTGGTATCCCATAGCTCTAATTAATATCACTCAGCCTTTAATAAGCCTCAAAGAGACATGAGCAGCTTTCAGCGTACAAAATGATGTTGAGACAAACTGAAAGCCTGAAGCATTTCTCAGCAAACAATTGTAGACAGAGTTACTCATTACTCATCCTCCTGAGTACTGATGTAATATAAGCATTGACACTGTTTGGTTAAAACAGAATTTAATGGTTAAAAAGAATCTTCTGTGTTATTTTTAGAATTATGAAAATTTTTACAGTTAAAAATGGCAACCTACTGCTTGCAAGATCAGCGGTCACACAGCCATGTCATTAAATAATAAAGTCTGCATTCTTGCAAATATTTTTGGACCGATTTTGATGTAACAAACAAGTCATAGTTTTGTAAACTTTCCTATCGTCTTCTGCTAGTTATTTTTTTATTTTTTTGCTTAACGAACCAAGATACTGGATATATATTTTAAAGTAAGTAACTGCCTTCCATGTTCATTGACCAGGAAATTTCAACACTACTATCAACTGTATTTAATTTCAACTAATTTAAAAATAACTAATGAATGTAGAAGTAAATTTTCTTCATGGGCCATTGGATGAGGTGGCACTGCAGGACAGTTTCAACTAATTACTGCACCCTTAGCTGGTAAGACTGCCAAGAGTGGGGTTGTTAGCCCTTTCAAGACCGCAAGTCAGACTGTACTGCACACTGCTACGGCAGCACTGTCGCTTCAAAGGCAGGTCAGTGGCATTCTGCATTTTTTCGTGTCACTTATAAAAATACCCTCCTCTCTCCACTGCACTCTTTCTTTATAAAGCTTTTTCTTTCAATAATTTACCACAGCAGTAGGCCTGTTTCCCCTTCGGCAACCTCCTCTCTCATTACTGAGAGCATTCTCTGCACAACTTCCCCTCCAAGACAGTCGCCGCAATTATAAATTGAGGGAATTAATTATTAATGTTGATGATATATATCTTAAAAACACATCAGCACCCTCCCACCCCCCTGGATGATAAAAATATCAGCATTATAGTAGGAATTAGTCTGTGCTTTAATTTGCTGTGTCCTCAGGAAACAGTATTAGAACATTTGTTAGTGAACATAAGACAATTCTACATTTGGCCTTTTTGCGCTGCATAAGATTTTCAGATTTTAAAGTGTTGAATTTAAGATGGAAGCTTTGTGACTCATTCTTTTTTCGTAACTGTTCACTGACAAGCAGTCAAATTATTACAAGAGTGGCAGCCATCTTAAACTGTGTGTCAAAGCGCTGACACGGATTAACAACCTTCAGTTCAGTTCAATCTTGCATTTCCTTCTCTTACTAGTTCTGCCAAGATGGTTTGAACTGCATGGTACGAGAATTGCAAAACTTTCTATTTCTGAGTAAAAAGCTGTAGGAGTTTGCGATGGGGTGGTTGTGTTATGTCTAGTGACAAATACTTTGATGCATTTTCCATCTCTTTGTTAAAGTGGCTGCACATGAGTAACCATCTGAATAAGCTGGCTTTCGGCTTGCTGGAGCTTATAAAATTGGCTTGCTGGAGCTTAAAAAGTTGAAGACGTTGATAGTCTGCCTTTGTCTTCTCCTTATTTCACAAGCTAATCATCTGTCAGCAAAAATATCAAAATCTTAGCATTAGCTTTTTATGTGCACTGCCGCTCCTCCACTAGAAAGTTGAATGTTGGCACATTCAAGCTGCCATAATGTTTTGAAGTCAGCTCTGTGAATGAAGTCAGTCAGTGAATGTTTTGAAGGGGGGGGGGTATTTACATTGTCCTTCCCCAGCTCTCTTAAATGTAGAATTACACAATTTCAAACTTCTCATTGGGCCATATCATTTATCATTGCTCAGCCTGCCCGAGCAATCTTAGATTGATTACAATTGAACATTCATTGTTAAAGAGCAAACGTACGACAGGGTTTGAATTATTGTGAACCCCTGAAAGAGATCTGAGCTCCCCTGAATGATGCTAAAGCCTTACACATGCTCTAGAGTGAGAAAAACCCTAATGTTAGCAATAAAAAAAAGAAAAGAAAAAACCTTTTCCTCCAGGTCTCACTGCAATAACCGCTTTAATCTGACATTTGTCAGCAATGTTAACTTTTAGCCTCATCTTTGAATTTTTTGATTTATAACAATTCGACTCACTGTATGTCCCGTCATCATCGTATCATTTTCTGTTATTTTCTGCATTATTTTTCCTTCCCTGTGCAATGCATACAATGCCATGATTTCTAGATGGTAAAACCGAAACGTATCTCTTGCATTCTCTGCGAAATACACCCTCTATTGTACTGATATCAATTTTTATTTCATACATGCATATTTGCGCCCCCTAGGGGCTGGCTGTACACCCTAATGGCACAGGAATCCAAAGCTATGGAAGATTTGATAAAGCAGTCCCTGGCTTCCAGAATTATTCAAGCCACTTTGTTGCCAGCCGAAGCTGGCTTGTTCTTTGTGACAAAAGAGGGTGGATCTCTGTATCCCTGCATGGATTACCAAGGGCTCAAGTCTGTTACACTGAAGACCTACAAACCTCCTCTTTTGATAGTCTCAGCATTCTCCATGCTCCAAGGCTGCTAACTATTTTACCAAGCTGGACCTGCTAAAGGCCTAACAATTAGTGTGTATATGGGATGGAGATGAGTAGAGGACAGCCTGTAACGCCCCCTCTGGCTATTATTAGTATCTGGTGATGCCATTCAGGCTCACAATGCCCACGCTGTGTTCCAAAACCTCATTAACGATGTCCTGTGAGACTTGATCTCCCATTTCATCTAGGTCTACCTTGACAATATCCTGATTTTTTCTCCAACCCTGGAGGAACGTACCAGTCATGTCTGTTTAGTCATTCAGTGGCTGCTTGCGAATCATCTCTTTCTCAAACCTGAAAAGTGCTCATTCCGCCACAACACTGTCTCATTCCTGGGCTTCACTATGTTGCAAGGCACCTTAGAAATGGACTGCAATAAGGTACAGGCTGTGCTAACAGCCCTCACATCCACAAAAACCTTGATTAGCTGGACCCCCCAGTAGCCACTGCCTTCTGTCTGCTTAAAGAGCAATTTACTTATGCACCCGTCTTCATGCCTCCTGCATCCCTGTACCAATTCATCGCGGATGTAGATGCCTCTGATATGGGTGCTGGAGTGGTCCTCTCCCAGTGGGCAGCTGATGGCAAGATCCATACATGTGCCTTCCTCTCTTAATGAATATCCCCAATGGGGGGAAGCTATTCCTTCAATGACCGTGAGCTGTTGGTGCTGAAGCTGGCCTTTGAGGAATGGAGGCACTGGCTGGAGGGATCCAGCCTTCCATTCCTTGTCTGGATGAACCACAGCAACATTGGTGAACCTCTTCACAGCAAAGTGATTGAACCACAGGCAAATATTTTCTTCCCTCTTCTTTGCCAGATTTAACTTCATTCTGACCTATCATCCTGGATCCAAGTATGCTAATCCTGACTCCTTATTCTGCCTCTACTTTCCTTTGCCCGACAAATTCCCTGGAACCGTCCTCTCTAATCAGTGTCTTCTGGCAGCCAGCAAACTCCAGATACAGCTTGAGGCGGAACAAGCATTTCTCTCTTGTCTCCCGATATCAGACTCTCCACCTAGTTGCCTCTTTGTTCCTGATGGAGTGAGAAGCGGTGTCCTATCTTGGACTTAAACTTCTTAGCTAGCATGCCGTTCCAACATCCCCCATTCTCTGAATCTTATCTGTCAATGCTTTGGTGGCCCACCATGTACTAAGACACCCGAATGGTTTTTGCTGCCCATTTTGTGTGTGCCCCGTCCAAGTGCAGCAATTAGTATGCCAGTGGCAAATAGCCAAGTTGCCCACAGCCTAGGAGACAGCTAGCTCTTGTTACAACATGTGGTGTGCCTCCATGACATTCCCCAGGAAATGGTCTTTGACCGTGACCCACAACACACCAATGGCTTCTGGAAGGTCTTCCCCCGCCTGCCCTAGGGATTTCACCTAGAGATCAATGACGAGTCTCCCGAGTCTCTCTCTCTTCTTTTGTTGGTTTGTCTCTCTTATGTTGCTGGACTTCCTTTGGTTTCGGCCGCTGCTTTTACCACCTCGAAACACCAGCCATAACACTTAGAACAGTTTTCCTGCAGCCCAAATTTACATACAATTTTTCTTTTCATGTGATATTTTGTTTGTGGGAGAGGCCTCCTCTGTTGACTTGTGGGGGGCCCCTCAGATTTGCTGTATGGTACTGGTTGATACATATGTTGACATATGTATGGCAGTGAGGTTGTGACCCTTAAATGCGTAACTGTTTTCCAATTCTTCCTGTTTAAGATCGCTTGATTAATAATCACACAATTTATTTGCTTAGTAGTCAAGATTAAGCCTGTAATTATTAAAAATTTATTTAAAAAAGACAGATCGCTGATGCGCCACTTTTAATAGTGATATTATAAGGATAGAAATAAACAATGAATTAATTCTATACTTTCTCTGAATTCCTTCTTGCAAGGTCACATGTCCAGCCGTCAAGCTCACCGGTCTATTAAGACCCGGGCCACATTCTCAGCTCCATAATCATTACCTGCACCTGATTGTCATTTCCTTTATGTGGAAGTGTTGTACTATATAAGACCGAGATTCGCACATTATTGCAGGAACCTCATTTCCTATTTTCTTTTCCTATTTGTAATACATGGTTACTGTAGCTAAAGTCCAATCTTGGTTTTAATAATAGTGCGATTCAGTAACCCTGTTTCCTAATTTGTTTTATATTGCTTCTTGTGTACCTTTTGCTGCGCAGTAGGCATAATAAGTACAATCAAGTCCTTGCACCTGAGTCCAGTCCTCTGCGCACATCATCAATGTGTAAAGCGCAGCCCTCACATATCTTCCGTCTTAGCAATTTTTTTTCAGCGGGGCAACCAAATTTATTCAAGCACTTAATCAAAATGTTTTCCGCATTACAAAGAATAGGCTACATAAGCGGGGAAGCACAGCTGCACACTGGTTACAGCGATGTGAATATAATTTATTAAATTACCAATGCTTCTTATGTTGAAGCATTTGTGATTGAATAATTTAGTTAATTAGTTATTAGTGCATTGTGAAAGTTTGACGCATGGCATGTATTTAAAATCATTTGAAATGCATGCCAAGCATCAAACTTTCATGATAGCAAAATCACTGATGCAGTCTTTACAGTCCAGCTTCTGGGAAATTTTAGGAAGGCTACAATTGAAGCACCTATTACTAAAACCCCATTAGTCACACTTGACTTGACTCGACTTGTGGGGTCTTAGTAATCAGTGCTTCAATTTGAGATCGTATGAATGGCTATTATCTAATTCACCCATTTATGCCTAGCGTCATCACATGAGGACTGTTATGAAAAAGTGTCCTGTTTGAATGCTATTAGAGTGGTATTTTGAAGTATAATGACATAAAGTAAAAAAAGAAAATTCAGGCCTAAATGGGTTAATTAATTAGAAAAGAAATCTAAACCTTACCTAAATACCATCTTTAGCTACATGCACTTCATAACATTCTACTTTGAGATAGAATTATGACAAATTTCAATTTATTGCCATCCATGCAATCTCATATTGTACCCTTCCTTTTTAATGCAAAGGTCTAAGTCTGAATCATTAATGGCTACTCAGCTTATTGGTAGCCTACTTGCTCAGTAAATTAATTCAACTAATTTTCCAATTCTTTATTGAATTGGAAAATTAGTTGAATTAATTTACTGAGCAAGTAGGCTACCAATAAGCTGAGTAGCCATTAATGATTCAGACTTAGACCTATTACCTTAATTATGATTTGGCTAATTGAGACAATCAACTAATTAAAGACCAGACGTTGGTGTGAAAACCAGGGACAGATACGGCCCTCGCTGCCCACCTCTGAACTAGTTGTAGACAATTTTATTTTTATATAAGCAAACTTGACGCACAGTCGAGTCGGCATTCTTTAAAATATTTTCTTAGGTGTGTCAAGACGATCGGACAATGATGCAGAAAAATATATATATTTGTACCGTTTTGTGAGCTGAGAGAATTCAGAAGCTTCAAAAGACAATAGCGTTTTAATTTCACTGTCAATATGCATAGGAAAATGCTCAATAATGCAAGGTAAGGGGACAGTAATTCTACTGACTGATCCTCACAACTGAATAAATGAACATTTAGGAGCTAATTAGGAAATGTCAATGGGAATGGGTTTTGGGAAGTAATGCACTTGAAGACGAGGTGAGAACATGGCTATAATCCCTCTGGCGGCAAGTCCAGGGTGGAAGAGGCCTATTAAACTAGGCCTATTTCTGGTCTGCTGCAGCTTGGCATTTATTCCTGGTTAGGACACTGCTAACCCCACAGTTCAAATCTTGGAGCCACTTAGGGTAATATCTATGTTTTTTTTTTTGTTGCTATTTTCCAAAAAACTAAAACATTTTATATTTTCTCAACTTTTTTTACTCCACAAATACCCCTTTTCCACCAAAAAGAACCTGGTGCGAGTGCCGCGCTGATGCTAGTGTCAGTGCTTAGTTGGTTCAACCCACACACCTCCTCAGAGCCTGTTTGCTTTTCCATTGCCAGGGAGTCAACTCAGAGTCATGCGATCATGTCACTGTATAACGTCAGTTGGTCACTGTATACGTGTCTGCCCCCTGTTCCCGAAAGTCTCATTATGGTGAGTGAGGTAGTTTTTTTAGCCACAGGGCTTGAGCTATCGTTAGGTGCTAGCTAGGCAACAGTTAGGAAAAAGGCATGAAAAGACTCAGATAGTTCACCGGTTCGTTGCATTGCATAAGTTTTCTTTTTTTCACAGTTTGAATCAGTGGCATATCCAGAACTTAAAATTGGGCGGGCATTAAACATCTTTTTAAAACAATTATTAGTTCTGACTCAATCGCCATCACTTTTTGTAATTTAGTTAACATCCGATCCGAAAACACTCCACACTACCGGATGTTACTAGTTCACCTCGTTAAGGCAAAATGATAATCATTCATTCGAACGCACAATTTTGTGCATTTCAAATCTCTGTCTTTGATTCAATTTAAACAATTTAATCGATCATGAAGCACAGGTTAGGTCACCTGAAATGCTAATAAGGTAGCACGGAAGTTCCAGAGCAGTTAACCTCTCAAAAAGTAGCCGATAGGCCAACTTATGAGTAACTTATTTTTCTGAACTGAATGAAACCTATTGATTAGTTGCCCTTAGATCACTTCATGAAAGAAGCAGTGTCTTTAATTGCCACTTTATTATTCTTAAGAACGGAAATTGTGTTAACAAAGGAAAATGACTGAGAACAAGTAAGGACTAATAATAGTAGTAAAGTGATGTGGTGTGGCTGCTCAAGTTTCAGTTCTGGCTACACCACTGATTTGAAACGCTCAAAATTGCGCGTCCAAATGACTGATTGTCATTTTTCCTTAACGAGGTGAATATGCAACAACTGACAGTGCGGAGTGTTTTCGAGTTGAATGTTTTGTTAATTTGAAAAAATTATTGTGATTGAGTCATAACTAGTATTGTTTTAAAGAGATTTTTAGTGCCCACCCAGTTTTAGTATCCGGCTACATCGCTCACTGCCACAATTTAATTTTATATTGCCGTCAGTTATATGAGAACCATGCCGCAACAATGCAGTTAGTTGTGTTTTGGTAACAATCCCTCTATGATGGCTTTGGATAATCTTTGTTTGTTAAATAGAATGCAATTTTTAGAGCTTTCTGCCTTGGCCTCACTTTTTAGACCCGGGTGCTGCATCCATCTTTTTATACAGTCTAAGCTCTGGCACCAGTTTTGAGAGCCAGGAGCTGGTGCTTAGGCTGTGGAAAAGCAAAGAACCGGTGCCAAGTCAGGCTCTGGCTCCAAACTAGCACTGGAACCAGCTCAGTGGAAAAGGGGTAAAAACATAATTTGCCAGGCTCTAGTGAAAGCAAATGCCATGACACCTTAGCGTTCAAATAAAAGTGTGAAAAGGAGTCTTTGTGTTCCTATATTTTTGAATGCCACTCTCCCTTGTTTGGAATATTTGAGGGCTAATTCAGGAGCATTTCAGTGCATGAAACATGTATAATGCTGAGTTATTTTAAATAATGTCCAAAGCATTTAAAATAATAATAATAATAATAATTATTATTATTATTATTATTATTATTATTTTCACATTTATTTTTTTTCTTCCGGACTCGGCTTATAGGTATTCACTTTCAAACTGTCTGGTTTTTGTCAGTCGGTCAGTAAGGGACATTGACCCTCATAAGTCTGCCAAGTGACAGAAGTGGCAGAATCTATTAAGAGGGTCATAAACGAGTAAATTTAGCGCAATGGATTTAAAAAGGATTTTAGCGGTTAAATGCACTATTTTGTAGTGATAAAGGAAACTTTCAATCATTTTTCTCAAGCAGCGATCATACACTGTTCACAAATAATTATTTAAAAATGTTTTCATTTGTTTTGTGCCATGTTGCCCAACTTTTATGGTATCTGAATTATTTGAAGAAACTGTTTTGTGGCGGTTGTCTGTTAAATTTTGGTGTAGGCCTAACATTACCTGATGCACTTCTCATTAATACATCATTCCATTTGAAGCAATCGCAACAATGATCTGCGCTAGAGAGCTCCCTCACGGATTGATTCCGTTTTTCATTTCCTTTTAGCCAACCCAGCTAAACACAAATCGTATAGCCTTGGTAGATTACATTGTTATGCAGAGCAAATAACTGACGACTGAAAC
The DNA here is from genome assembly GCA_029721435.1 of Gymnothorax reevesii. Taxonomy (NCBI): domain Eukaryota; kingdom Metazoa; phylum Chordata; class Actinopteri; order Anguilliformes; family Muraenidae; genus Gymnothorax; species Gymnothorax reevesii. Next base: position 37,548,578 of record CM056578.1, read on the forward strand.
GAATGACAGTATGGTGAGTTGGAACCCCTGACATTTGATTGATACTCATGACTTCATTTCCTGCATGACTTTGACCAAACGCCGGGCGGCGCAGCGGTTCAGTACGGCAGGGAGCGAGGGAAGGTGTGTACGTTCTCCGTCCTTACGCATTGCCTTTACTCTGTCATCTCGGATTGCTCTCCTTATCAGCCGATTTACGCGGGTGTGAGTAGACAACGCGGGTACGTTAACTGTCTGAAGATCTAACGGGGGCATTTTAAGTTTCTTTTTGACGAGTTATTATTATATCTCCAGAAGACCGACTTGGCCGACAGCTAGCCGTAGGCTTTGAACGATGGGTTCGTTCCCGGCGATGGCAGTCCTCATTCTGGGGATCGCGGTTGCCCCTCTGACGGGCTATATCATTGAGGTAAGTTGTACATGATGCGTTTTTATTCATGTTTACGACTTGCTGATAACGTAAGCTTGCAACTAGTTTTATAGCGTGCAAATGTTGGCTAATGATCTGGGTTGCTGCTTTGAGAGTAATGTGCGCAGTACAGGGTTATGTGACCGGTTTGCTGCGACCACCGACATTGTTTTCAGTTTATTACGAATATTAGTGTCTCTGTGGGCTGGAAATGTTGGGCCCCTGAATGGTCTCAATATTAACTTGCCTGGGATCTGCTATTGGGTTGTCACACGGTTACTCCTACATTCAGTTGTTTGGCGCTGTTCATTAATGTTACTTGATAATGTTCAATAAAGTGGGCTTGGCTGCAGAAGTAGCCTAGACTACTGAGTTAACAACGGCTTTTTCTATTTACTTGTACTCCCAAAAACAACACAGTAAAACCGAAACCTCGCGATTCATCGGCTGTACTGTGGGTTTATTTAATTATTGGTCCATGTAATAAAAAAGCGTAAATTGACCTCTAGGCATAAATGTGCTACTTAAAAATCGCACCGCAGCGTTATTATTTGAGTTTAACGTCAGTCTGAGAGCAACACTTGCGTTCTTGCTGAGAAGCCAATAATAAAGGAGCATAGCGCAAAAATATTGTGGGCTACGCTACGTGTGGTAATATCGCAGCGCAAAGTAATAATGCATCACATGGCCTTGTGTCTCCTCAGTTTGTGATCCACCTGTTTCTTGTCTCTGGATATCCTGTCCGCAATGATTAAATGAGCGCAAGTTGTCAGTGGCGTTGCCAAAACTATTGTGTTTTCTCTCTTTTTTTGTAGCCCGCCCATTCATTTTATTTCGTTTCCCGTTATTCTCATTCCAAAATGCAAGGTCGTTTTTGTTAATACAAGGTCTTTAAACGGGCCCTTCATTTGTTCGATCTGAGACACCATGTAGTTTGGCTCGTTTATCATGCGTCAGGCTTCGCTAATCAGCTTGAATGGATACTGCCTGTTTAATGTTTATTTGTTTTATTTTTTTAATGACAGGAGTGCTGCTTTCTGAACGTCGGTCCAAATAATTCATTAAAAATAACTAATGTTTTATACTGGGTTGTGTTTTGGGCATTATCCTAATACCCGAGTTGTGTTGGCTGTGGTCTCGGAAAATCATTACCACCTTTAACAATTCCTTGGTTTTATTTTTAACCTATTTGATTGTGTAATTGTGTGATTGATATTATTCATGAATACACATGTAATAGGAAGTCTCAACAAGTGCTGCTTCTAAAAGACAACAAATCGATGTAGGAGATCTGAGAGATGTCATTAATCAAAGCGCACTCATCCATTCTGGACTCGGTCAGGCGGCGCGTGCTCTGCCTCGCACTTCTTTTTCTGACGTATTATGCGCTCTCGGTCTGCTTTTCATTCTGCTCGGGGAACGAGACAATGAACATAATATTTCTCTACATGTCAGGCATTATAATGAATTTTGACTTTAGCTGGCATTCTTTGTTAGAAATGCTCGCCGTATAGATATATTGAAGCCATTTAGTGAAGCCCAGACGGTCATTAAAAGGTGAGGCTAGTGCACTGTAGTCTAATTCTGCAGATGGACTCTATCCGGCGAAATATCTCGCGTGGTGCCTGTGCTGGTAGAATCTGAAATTAGTTTTATCTATTTTAATTGAATGAAATAAGCCTATTGCGTCTCTGATCATAGTTTGAGCTTGTCTATAGAATCTGAAAACGAGTAGATACGTCGGCCATAATGCAAATTAACACGAGTCACCCCTTGAAAATGTTGTGGAATTTAGCTTAATCAACTGACACTATCAGTTTTCCCCGTTTTATTTTCAAATACATGTATGAAATGAAACAACAATTACTGGTTAACGCAGAACATTCTCATGAAAACACGGTATAACTTATTACGAGGGCTGACTGCAATGAACAGTTATATCCAGATGTTTTACATTGGACATAACTTTTTATTGCAGTCAGCCCTCGATTAATAGCTTAACATGTGTCATAATAATTTAATTATACAGATGCATTAGGCCGTTTGAAATTGCAGCCGTAAAGATATGCTATGGGCACAATTTCAGAATTCTATTTTTCCAGAAGTGTGACTCCGCCATTTATTACGCTTAGTTTTCAGTGCAGGAAAAAAAGCAGTTTGCTTTACTTTAGGGCTGTATTTCCTAAGCAAATCTAGCCTATGTTTAATGTATCAATAATCCTACCTTCAGGTGAAAATATATTTCATCAACAAGTCTCAAAATTTAAAGAAGGTGCCATACCCCAGATGTCTTCTCTTTCTCCATGATCAAAAAATGGCATTGACATATCTCCCACTACTGTGGAATCCCATTTTTTTGAACCCAATCGTGGTCATGACTAGTAGCATACATTTTTTTTTAAATAAGTAAAGTATTTATAGTTTCTGAAAAGAAAAACTTATATCAGGACGGACGGACATTCAAATGAGCTCCATCGCAACATACCCTGCTCGACTTTGTGCTGCGGCACGGGATGATAATAATATGCCTTCTGCGTTTTGAGAGTTTTTAGTTTTTTTGTTTTGATGATTTCCTATTTTCTGTTAATTTATAAGTGGATGCAATTTTTTTTCTTGCGTAATATCCCATTCCATCTTCTCCTGGTGCCTTTGAAACAGCATTTTTCATGAAAGAAAACTATGGCGGGGAGGGAAAATTCTATTTCTTGTCAGCCCTGGTTGCAGAAGAGGCTTTATAAGTTGCTGCGAGGCAGTGCAATACATTGTGCAAGGCTGGCTGCTCAAAACTTTTAGTGCAGGATAGAATTTTCCAGAATGCTTTTTCTTCTACTGCATTTCCATTATTTCACTGCAGTAAAAATCAGGGCAAATGTCCGCAGAAATTATTTCAAGCCTGCAGTACATTTTATGTTGGTGTTTAAATGCCCTAATCTTCTACTTTGTTCAATGTTTGTGTTCAAGGAAAATGATTTAGTGTCTGTGGCAGTGAAAAATCTAATCACGATTTGAAGAAATCCAACCAAGTGAGCTCTTGAACAATGTATTGCTTTGAAAAGATGTTACTGAGTAGAGAAGCCTTCAAGATTTCAGGCTGATCCATTTAATAGGGATTTATCAGGATTATATTTGGCCAAAATATTTTATTTACGGTGCTCCAGTGCAGAATCTTCCTACACTGATATTATTTTGTTTAATTTGCTTTTGTGTCCTGAAGTTCACTGTAAACCCTGACAAGTGTGGTGAACTCAAATGTTTTGTGGAGACCTATTACCTCAAAAAAAAGGTGTATACCAACTTAATAATCTTGTGTTCACAGTACTTAAAAACATGCAGAAAATAACTTTACCCTATTTCGTTCGAGTTCCTTCCACACAATGCAATTAAGTTGGCCAATAAAATTTTTTTGAGGCAATCGGTTTCCGCAGAACATTTGAGTTCGCCACACTACCTGGGTGTACAGTGTTCATTTGCTGCATTTTGGTGATATCTCAGCCTAGATGCCCCATTGCCTGAGGTTGTTTCTCCCCTGTTCTTTGAACACAAAAAGAATGTTGAAATAACCAATAGCTAAAAATAGGGAGGAGGCGTTTCATTCTTGATAATAGTCTTCAAACCACTATGTTAAAAAAACCAATTATTGTGCGTTTTATTTTAATGTGCTACTACTAGCCTGCTTTCATTTAAGAATCACCTAATGTTACAACTGTAAGATGGTCTCTCTGCCTCTCCCTCTCCCTTGCTCTGTTCCTTCATGGCTAACACCAGAGTGTTCACATAATGCTCCCAGAATGTTTAAACAATGTTATGACATTGCCTCTTTGACCAGTAACATTCCGCTAATGCTTTATGCTCGCTGGCTTTCTCTCCTTCTGTCTGCATCTCTCTCTCTCTCACGTCTGTTTTTCGCCGGCCATGTTTCTGAGCGACCGCGACGGTGAGGGTGCTTTTGTTCGTACTCAGCTGAACCACCCAAGGCTTTGACAGAACATGCCGCATGAGGGCAAACTGATGCGGCGCAGCCAGCCAGCAGCAGTGAACTGCTCATGACAGAAGCCATACGCGAGCGACGACAAATAGCCCTCTGTGGAAAACCTGTTGTGGCTCTGAATTGGGCAACAATAACTAAGGCACAATGCAGTCCTAATAAAGAGCCGCAATCTCTCGCCTCAGGCGTATCAGAGAGGCGGGTGAGGAGCACACGCCAGGGAAGCAGACATTGTTTACTTGACCCAGGCTTTTCGGCCCCCTCATAATATGGTCAAGGGATCATTTTTATTAGCTGCACTCAAGAGAAGCGTTCTGGCTTGGGAGCTCTCAAGTGACTTTAGAAATGTCAAAGGCTGTTTCTTAATTGGCCTTTGCGCATCTATTGTTATCTACGTCCACATCTTAGCTATGGGAAAGGCTGGGTTCCCATGACTGTGGCTGCTGCTTTTGATGGTCAAGAAAAGCATGGAATGCCCTTGCTAGTTTCTGACTTTGAGTACTTGTAGTGCTGAATGTTTTTTAGGGCATGTCGTGTCAAAATGGGTTGCACTCTCTTTGCCTGTCCAGATTCTATTTGACCATTTTGTCATTTCAGTGTATTTTTGAGTGCATTTAGAGCTGTTCAATGAATCTGTGCTATTTGGCAGCACTAGCTTGCTTATGGCATCTGTTTAATCAGAATGAGAATGCTAAATGATGGCCAGGATAAAGCCCTCTGCTAAATGACTCAATATTTGCGATACTTTGCATCTTTTAGAGAAATATTATGAGGAAATTTATGTTAATAACATTGAAACTGGAAGTGTCGCCATTGTTAGAACATCATAGCCTCCGATTTATTGCAGACTGGACGTCTATCACTTCTCAACATCATGTAATGTACTTGCTTCATAAAGAGACCATTTTAATCCAGCTATTAACGGACCATTCCATCTGTGCCACCAATCAAGATTAAAATAGACTCTTTTTTGCTGTAAATCCCCTTCAATCAGAGGAACACATTGTGCTCAGCTTTAATGAGAAAATTAAATAACTCTTTTGCAGGACTGATACATGTATGCACATGCTCGCACACACACGCAGACACACACACACACAGACACAGAATTACTACACAGCTCTGCCCTGTTCCCAAAACAGACTTACCAGTTCAGACATGCCTTAAGGACAATGCTGTCACTGTATCCAGGGAATAACATTTTCTCAATCTGACATTCATCTGGTTAATCCAGCTCTGGAGCACCAAATCATGATGCTTGAAAGCATTAGCTGAAACCCAAAGATTAAAAGCTGACCAGTCAAAATGTACAGACCAATAAACATGCTCTGTTACACGTGCGTGCACACATATATCCCATATCAGCTCTGCTTACTTACAGCCTGTTTACCATTGTGTGCCTAAGCCTCCAGAATCTCCCTCGGACCCCCACAAACTCTCCCCAGGCACTCCTCTCAGGTAATCGCTAAGAGAGTCTGCTTGTGAGATCTCATGGCATGGGTTTCCTGCACCACAGCCGGTCACCAGTCTCTCTCCCTCTCACCCTTGGTGGAGGATGGAGTGTGCCACAAATATTAATCTCACATCCCCAGAAAATTATAACCTTTAGACTGAAGAGTAATTTTTCAAGACATACCCTGCAAACGTAAGGATAGGAGCACCTTAAATGATTGTTTTGCGCCCATATTTTAATGCTGTTATATTACCTGAAAGTTCTTTGATGCAATATTGAGACTCCTCAGATTCCTACTGATTCCCCAGATGTAGCAACACGGAGTACATGAATTATTATGCGCGGTCACCATACAGCATTTTGTCCTTCTTTAAGACTGCCTCTCTCAGGAATGCTCACCCAATGTAATGATTCAAAGGAAGGCATTCAAACTTCGGTTTAGGAATCTTTTCCTTGCTTCCCTTATCCAATCTTATCCATAAAGGGCGACTATGGATAATGGTATTTGCGACAGCGCAACACTAACACACCTGCTTCTAATTATCAAGGTCTTGATTGAACCCCCTCATCACTTAATTAGTTGAATCAGCTGCTGTAGCCCTTGGCTGTTGTAAAGACCTGCTCTCACACTGGCCCTTCAAAGATGAGATTGGATACCCCTGCCTTAGACCCTTCCTTCTCTGTCTCCTGCTGAGATCCGGAGCTGTGGGCCAGAGTAATACATTCAGGATGACTGCAGATTTGCTTGAATCTTTAGGTTTGAAAGTCAGTATTGCAGCTTTAGATGTACATAAATGGTGCCATTTTCTTATTTACAGTGGCCATGATTTTGTTGAAGACTGTGCGCCTCTGTGATGGCGATCAGAGGGGTCACTTTTGTACTTCTGAGGGTTGGGATGTGATGATTTAGAGGTTGATAAGGGTTGGGGTTTTTACTCCACTATCTGCTAGCCTGTGGAAGGCTGATCTCTGGCTTTGATGGTGAAGGGAAGGTAGTCCCTTGGTTCATTCCACTCCTATCATGGTGCACATTCGCCAAGCCGAGCGACGCTTGCTCCTTTAACCTGGGAGCATCTTCACGGCTGCCTCTTTGAAACCACATGGGATGGTAGCCCGCAGTATACTCGTTTCTGTTTTTTATCTTTTTTTGTGAGTACATTTACTTTGAAAAGTGCAGACTCATAGAGAGCCCTTTGTTGAGAGATGATGACGGCCCATTGCAATCAGAAAAGCACCTACCTCACATTTTTGTTGTAGCATTACAGTGCACTGGCTGTTGATATTTTGTACAAGTGCTGCTGTCAGCCATGATGAGGTCTGTTTGTGAAAACACAGAATGTTAAACTTTACACATATACAGCACTCCTGGAAATTGTAAAATGGTGGTACAGTCTCCTTGTGACATGGGAACTGTTAAAATACTGTTTTGGCTTTCATAGCCATGTCCTGAGAAAGCGCTACCGAGGGCAGAATATATCCTGTGTCATCACAGAGTTTTCTGTTCTTCTTCCTCACCTGGTCTACTTTATTTTCCAGCCTGTATCTTGCTTGCTGCAGTTTCACCCGTGTGCTCTATATCTTTGGATTAATTTCACAAGCACACCGAACATCTTTCTAAAGAGGAGGAGGACGTGTGGGCTGTCGCGTCTGGGCAAAGAAGATACGGCTTATTTATCAGTCTTGTGACCTACTTCTGAAAAATTGAACATCAGACTCTTCCCACCATTCCTCTACATTGATGAAAGGAGAACAGATCGGTGAAAGCAATGAAGCAGAATCTTGCCCCACGTTGATCTGTCATCACAGACCAGTAAAATTTCATGCTCAGGGCAGAAGCTCATATGCCGGACGTGAGCGAGAGAAGTTGCTTTCTTAAGTTATAAAATCCAGGAGTCTGAAAGTAAAGTCCCTCTATACGTTCCTTCATGGCATGAACCAGCTTGCTGATTTCAGTAATTGCCTCAAAAGTGTTTGTAATTACACTAGCTTACAAATTCAGGTTGGGACGCTTGTCTTTTGATCGTAGATTTTAAGTGTCTGTTCTGTTTAAAACTGTTCTTCCCAGGCTTTCTTTTAACTCCTGTCTGTCACTGATGGGTTGTATTTTCAGATTGACCCAGTGAACTGCATGATACTCGTAGCCTGAGTATTCTTACAGAGTTTTGGGTCTGTTTGCTGTGAGCAGCAAGAGTACGGTGTTGCTTGGGGTTTTGAGGTCAGAATCAACAAAACCGTGGGTACTGGACCTGAAGTCTTTTAGCTGTATCCAGCTTTTAGAGTTTAACTTGGAATATCATTTGGATGACGTCATTGGAGATGTTGATATAAATTGTGTAATTTGCTGAGCTTGGCATGCAAGCGCTTGCTCGTGCGAGTGTAATTTTGTGTGTAAGACTGGAGGACATGACTCATAGTATCATGCTGATAGAACGGAATCAAATTCTGTGTTTATAGTTGGAACACAGAAGGCATGATTCTGGACATAATTTGACTGCTCATTTGCGCAACCAAATTTCTTTAAATTGGAATAATTCTCTTGTTTTCTTGTTGATGGCCTGATTTTCTTTGCTTAGTTTGTCTTTCCCCTTTATGTTGAGAGTGAGCTATTGCCATCAACTGGGAATATTTTGACATTTTTCTTCTCTCTCCCTTCCAATTTAATGTAATCTGTGTGAAGGTACATTTTGCCTCTGATGAATTTTTTGTTTTTGGTAATTGTTAAAATGTTTGTGTACACACGTGCTGTCACATCGTGCGAAGCCTCTGTATATAGCGGTACACACCTTTGTTCTCACGGAGTGGAAAGTAAGCATGTGTGTGCTCTATGTTTCCTCTCTTGATGGGCTTTCATGCCAGGGTTTGTTATTCTTCGCCGCTCTCAGCGGCAGTGAAATCTCGGACACGCCCGCAGGAGCCCAGTGTTTAGACAGGTGAGGGCTCTGCAGAGCTGTGGTGTGGGGAAGCTTACACAGGTGCAGGCTTGCGGATTGGCTGGTGGTTGAACCTATTTGGCTGCGCGCCGCGCTGATAGTGACTCCATGTCGCTCGCTGTCTGTCTGCGGGAGAAAAACGGCCATGTTTACCCGACAGAGGGGCGGAACATTCCGGAAACCGGCTGGCACCTGTGACGAATTTCCATCGCTTCATCCTGATCCTCCTTTCCTGTGTGTGGGAGTGCCGAGTGAGGACTTCAAAGAATACGATGTGACTGTACAAGAAGGCGGTGCTCACTACTGCCTCCTTGGCAGGTTCTGAGACAGTTGTGCCTTGAAGTGGAGTTTAGTGAGAAGTAGAGAGTTGGGAAGACTATTGCGGCTCCATTTTTATGGAAAGGGGAAGAGGTTCACAGTACTTGTAGGTAAACAGGAACACCACTCCTCCCATAGGACTCAACTGCTTTGATGTTGCACACACTGGCTTGCACACGTACTCGTGTACTCACTGCAGTATGGGGCTTCTCTTTTTTTTCAGTGATGTTTCCCTCTGCCTGTTTATGAAAGAGTATGTGTTTATATTTCATACATCTGTGAGAGAGAAAGAAGTGATGAGTGAGAGTATTAGAACAAAAAAGGCAGAAACAGAGGAAAAGAATAAGAGCGGAAACTGTGCGAGGAAGAGATCAAGGAAGTAAACAAGAAAGGGAGTGTTGGCAAGAGCCAGAGAGGGAGTATGGCTGCACTTCTCCTCTTGCCTCTGCGTACTCCTTAAAATAAAGTACTTCTTCTCTGAATTTTTACCTGTCAGATGAATAGCTGTACACCTGTTCTTTCTTACATCCCCCACAGGATCTGTCTGCATAAAACTGTTCAGAATCTCATTATTATTGAGGATATAGTTAGGTTGGTGCCGTCAGTGAGGGTGTAATACCGGCCCTGACAGACACCTTGCCGAGCCCAGGGAGGCAGCTGATGTGGATGCCTCAAAATAACCTGCTAAGGTGCTAATCTGTCATCATTTCAGTGCTAATTTTGTTCAGTTGGGCTCCAGTTTTTCTCCCAGGCAGTTTCATGTGCAGGCAGCCGTGTTCTTGTCACAGTCAGTGAGTGTTGAGAGGCAGTTTCAGGGAATGAAGGAATTTCAGTCTAAATGGCTGTTGTTGTCTCCTCTGCTCTCAGCAGCCGCGTCACCGTGCTAACTGTTGATGGAGGGGGAGTGAAGACCGCAAAACAAGCGGTGTAGTTTTATTGCGGAACAGAAAATTACATTTTTGTTCACTCATGTTGAAAATATCAGCTTGTTTTAAACGACTGTGGGCTTGGCATGTGAAAATGGCTTATCCCTTTGGCAAATCTTGAATGAAATGATTGGAACGACTCAACTGACTGGGTTTTTGTCATGAAATGCTGGCTAACGGTGTATGAAAAGCCCTGTGATGGTCTGGAAGATGCTGGAGAATGACAGGCTACCTACGGGAGGCTAATGGCAGAAAATTGAGGGGAGCTGGCCAGCTTTGCTGCTGAACAGACACAGTCGCTTCTGGCGTGTTTGGGGATTGCTTGCGGATCCGTCCCGCCATTCTAATCAATGTGAGGGAGGGTTGGGGCCGAATTGGCAGCAATGTGAAGTTGCTGGGCCAAGTACTGAGGCTTGATTTGCTGCAGAGCTGGGCAGATAGCCTCAGCAAATCAGGTCTCCGTGAGCCATTGTGGAAAACTGACCCCCCTGACCCTAGCCCAATGAACCAAAAATGAGTGCGATCCTCTTCTGCTTTAATTCCTGACAGAAGTTGGGGTGTGTTTGTTCTTCAGCAAAGCTTGGGGAATGGGTGGGTGAGAGTACTGGTGTTAGAGGCTGCGGCTGGAGGTGGGATGGGGTGTTAGCTTCTCAGTATGGCTCCTGGCATTGTGTACGCTGGCTGCCAATTTGCTATGGCTGTCTGCCCTTAACGGTGTCCTGGAGGAAACTGGATGGTATTTGTGTTTATTGGTGGGTAAATCACTTGCATGTCTCGTCTGCTGGTATATATTTCTGACACTTAACGTGATTTTGGTTCTGGGTCTGTGTCTTTGCATGTGCTGGTGTGTTGGTGTACGTATATGTGGGAGTTAGCGTGTTTTTGGTCTCACTGTTTTTATACCCTTTATTTTGTTCAGCACAGCCCCAGAGAGAGCACGTTTTCTTGAGTGAGCAGGTTCTCTTAAGTGTGTCAGTGCTCCTCTAAGGAGTGGTCTCTCCCCTGTGACTTGGATAACATTGCCATGGGTAGCACTCCCACTGCACCTCCTCTCTCCTCCCTCCATATTCCTGCCCTGTCACGTCATCCTGTTGTCTCCCAGTGCTCGGTTAGCATCTGCTTATTACCTGCCTGGCATTCTGTGCTAAAACACACACAGGCGGCATTAGCTGGGTGCTAGGTGCTAACATTTTGTGGCTTCGCAAGTTATATTCTGCGTAACTGTGAAGAAAGCACGAACTGGCAGGTCTAGGGACCGTGTGAAAAGTGTGCATGCTTTAGAGATGAGGAATGAGACGTCAGAAGGCTGGCTTTATCACTCAGGAGACCACACACGCCCTGCATTTCTCTCCTGATTACTCCTGCCCCCCCCCCGCCCCAAGCCTTAGAATTGTAATTCAGATTTTCCAGGCGATATGGGAAAAGAATGTTTCTCCGTATTGGAAATTTATTGCTTCCTGTTTGTCAGAGAAATTGATTATTTTGGAGAGTGTTAAACTGAACACTTGGAGTAAAGAAATGAGATGGGTGTATCCTGCTTTGTGTCCTTTATCTCACATTGAGTGCACTCCCCTTGTTCCCTGTTCTCCACTTCATATCCCTACTGTTTCTCTCTTACCATCAGCCCTTTCCTCTGCTTTTAATTTCCCCACAGAGCATTGTGTCCTGCTTCCAGGGAGGGAAAAGTCCCTCGCAGGAGACAGAATTGTGAATGTGTGTGTGTGTGTGTGTGCTAAACGCTGCATGTATGATACACAGTGACTGCTCTGTGTCCCTAGAAGGCTCTAGCACCTGCCAGATTCACGTCATACGGTGTAGTGCCCTATAAAATATAATTGGAGAGTGTTTACATTATAATGTGAATTGGGCATGACACCACTTAATAATTTTGTCACTGCCCTCATAATTACGGACCCCACTTGAAAATGCACATTGCAGTTGACAAATATTTGCTGCATTTCTGCAGCAAAGTCAGTGTCTGCCTGTGTCCATCTCTCTTTATCGCTCTCAGTCTCATGTAGTCTCTTCCAACCACACAGATGCACATCCCTGTTTGAAAAGTAAGAGTCCTCCACGGTATTTTATTCACATCACCTGTACATGCTAAATAGCGCATATTATGAGTGAAGGTGGTAGATCTAATTGGTGCAATCTGCTGGCTGAATTCATGGGTAGAAGGCACACAAAGCCGGACTTGTACATTTTGACCTGCGGAATTTCCACCCCTGGCAGTCACAATTGTATTTGTAATTCTGTAATTGTTATTCCGCAATTACAGCCAATAAAAATTGTGCTCCGGAGCAAGCACTTGTGTACGGCACTGTACAAATGCATACTGACAAATGGCTATGGATCCATATCTGTTTTTTTTAAGAAGGGAAGGGGAAGGGGGAATGTAAAGGATGGATGGTGTAGGGGAAGAAAGAGGGATGGATTTCAAAGTGAACTCAGTCAGCTACTTATGAACCCCGCCTCCCTACTTAAAGAGGAGCGATTAAGCCTGTCAGCTCTTGAGGCAAGAGACTCTCACTCCCAGTGCTAATCCCCCTGTCACTCTTCACTCCTCCCAATGCTAGTCCTAAATGGCTCAGTTTTCAAGCCACGAATGTGTGGTTGACCCTTCACCACCGAACCCCACAACATACCCCTCCCTTACCCCCAGACACCTGTAGATAATTGATGGCAGTCTCTGCTTAAACCTTGTATTCATTTTTATTATACCCAGTGTGCTTGAGCATACTATAGTAGGAGAGGAAAAATTGTGCCTCAGTCCAAATACTTATGAACTGCACTTTTGGTGCCACTTCGTGCCATACCGGCCCAAATATTACCCCTTCCCTCTCTCTCACACACACACAAACACACACACACACACACACACACACACACACACACGCACACACACACACAATCCAATCAGCCTAATGCACACAGAGCAACTCTCCATTATCTGCCTGCAGTGTCTAACAGGCAGGGAGGGAGGGAGGGGATGTTCAGAGATGCAGAAAAAAGATTGTGCGGAGAGGCAGCGAGTAGGATGAAAACAGGGATAAATAGATGGCAGAGATGTAGAAATGGAGAGGGGGTGAAAGGAAATGCTGTGATTACAGGATGGAGGCGCAGTGGGGAGCAGGGGGGCATTTATCTGTGCTTTGGCTTTGCTGCACCGGGGCTGCAGCTGCATCGCTGTCTGATATTTGTGCTTTCTTACGCGAACATCTGGCCCGGTGACGCAACCACTGGAATCTGCCTTTAGACCACGTGAGCTATAAGCTGTGAGAGAGAGGGGGAAAGAGAGCGAGAGAGAAACGGAGAGAGAGAGAGAGGGGGGGGGGGGCCGGATATGAGGGAGCATACTGCACCGGCTTTTCAGGACCACGGGTGAGATGGGGGAGCGACAGAGCGGGAGGGGAGTAAAGGGAGAGACAGAGACGGTGTGGAGGAGAAAAGAGAAATTGAGAGCGAAGGGGAGGAAGGGAATGAAGTGATGAAGAAGGAGGGAAGGAGAGGATGAAGGAAGAGAGGGAGGAGGAAATGGAGGGTGGAAAAGAATATAAAAGAAGGGAGAAAGTGAGAGAGGGCGAGGGATGAACGGAAAAGAGCAGGGAGGCGGGACAGAAGGGGAGAGAGGGAAGGAACACTTGACACAGACCTGAGAGTGTGTGAGGCATCAAAGAGGAGAGGGTGAGACAGGGATAGAGGGAGAGAGAGATAAAAGAGGAGAAAGTGTGTGGGAGGGCGACGCAGAAAACCTGGTAGTATTAGCAGATTTATATCGCCTCCTTCGGACAGAGGAAGGGGGAGGTTGGCTTGTATCAGGGTTTTGTTTCATGGCACACAGGGGTGGGCAGTGGTATTTAGGCTGGTCAGAATATAGCCAATGTGGCCATTTATAAGCCATAAATGAGCTCCCAGCAAGCTGCTGTACGACCGTAAAATCCAGGTACCAGATTGATTGGATATTCCCTACATTTATAGGCTAACTCAGCGATTTGAAGGCCCACTGACCTTGTCTTTATACTCAGTATGACGCCATGAACATTTCCTTCAGGAGCCTTGTACTAACTTGACTTTTCACTCCAGGAACATAGATTATGTTCCTAGAATAACATCAATTTCTAGGTTAAGGTGCATTAAATTTTGACCGGAAAGTCAGATTAATGAGTGTTGCCCAAGGCGATGCAGGAGACACCTTAAGTGTTAGAGCTGACGAGGCACCATCTTGCTGTCTTTTGGGCGAAGCTGCACATCTGCTTTCGATGTGCGGGGTTAGGTGCCAGTAACAGCTCAGACTAGGAAGGTGGCAAAGGGGAGGGAGTTTACCTCTTCATTCCCCCCAAAAAACAAAAAGAAAGTCAATCTGAATGAGTCTTTAAATCTTATCTTTACACCTGCAATTGTATTAGTTTTGTTGTTTGGCTCAATTGAGTAGAAAGATTGAGTATGATGTGCAACTTGTTGATTCATTCCAAGATGTACCCAAGCAGTTATAAAATGTTGCTTTTCAAGCAAAACTGAATTTTATACTCAGGAGATATAAACAAAATATGATTTTAAGTCTCATTACTGGGCTAAATCGCTTGATATGACAGACTTTTTGCAGTGTAATGAAGCCGGCGAAGAGCAGATCTCATCGGACATTTCATTAAAGTATTGAAGAGCCCAAAAAGGGTCCGAGAGGCTTAAATTGCCTTGGATGTGGAGAGTGTTTGTTTCACTGCACTGAGTCTTATTTGCCTACCCAGGCCTCTCCAGCCCAGTCATAACCCATCAACATAAATACATAATGTATCAACTCCACTATCATCAGTAGAGCCAGTGAGCAAACTAGACTCGTGTACAGATTTATAACAGGAGCGGGAAGAGTTTGTTAGTGTGTTAGTGTTTGAGTTTGTTAGTGTAGGTGGATGTACTTGTATTTCTTTGCGTGCGAATGTGCGTATCAGTCTTTGTTGAATGCGTGTCACTATATGTGTGTCTGTGAATGTTTTTACTGCGTTTGTATGTATGTGTGTGCGTCTGTGGCCTTATCTGAGTCAACGTAGGCATGTTTAAATTTTATTTTCAATATTTTTGTGTGTGTTTGTGTGTTACATTGTGTATGTTCACTGTTTTGATGTGTTTATTTAGTGCATTCTGTGAATTTGGGGTTGGTTGATGTGAAAACCTGCCCCTGCATGCGTGCCTGTGTGTGAGTGTGTGTGTGTGTGTGTGTGTCCGTTTGAGTTAAGAAGTGAGAATGTGTGTCAGGGAGCGCCGCTGGGGACTGTGGGTACATCTTTATCTGCTGTCTCTGCGCTGTCTGTGCTGGAGTGGACACAGGGCCAGGCAGGGCAAACAGACTGAAGCCTGGCGTGTGAGACAAAGCGGTCGTTTGCGGAGAGAGCATTGCTTCACTGCAGCAAAGTCAGTGTCTGCCTCCCTTCATCTCTATCAGCCTCATGTAGTCTTTCTTAAACACATGGATACGCATGCAAATAAACACATGCCTGTTTTATGCAGACGGACACTGATACCAAGGGTGTAGGTTTAATGTGAGAATTGGTAGGGACACATATGCGAGCGCGCATGGAAAATTTTTGCAAATCTGAGTACAGATATTTCCTTTTCTGCTTACGGAAATTATCCGAATGAGTGTTTCTTTGTTTTTTTTAATGATGCTAAGCAAACTGTCTCCATAATCTTATTAGATAGATACCACATACATAAACTTCCGTTTCTATTTTGTTGCCATCCAAATACATTTGATTTGATTTTTCAATACAAGTTTACAACTGTTACTAATCTTATGAACATTTATTATGAAGGTTAGAAATATTGAACAATTGAAATACTCTTACCAATTCATAAATTTCTTCATTACAGAATGGTATGTTTTATATTAGAGAATGTTAAAATCATTTTAGGCAATTTATATCTATTAAGCATCTCTCTTTGTGGTAACGTGACTTCAGCCGAGATAAACACTTCAAAATGAACCATTGACCATCTGTGAATTGGACAAGCCGCAAACCGAGCGGTTTATCGGACTGGGTCATGTTAGAATTACGATCAATTGTTTCTTTCATTTTCCCCACTGAGGGAATGTTGGTCGCGAGATTTTGACTATCGAATATTATATTTGCTGAACATCATAAAACTAACGCTAATGCTTTGACTATAATTCCATACTATAATTCAGAATTAGGACATCACCTGAAGTTCTGATACACCTGTATCCTCAACAGCTCGCTGATGTGGTTCGCCATACAAAATAACGCATTACTAGTAGTACTATTGCAGGATTTCTAGCCTGAAATTCACCTAATTTGATACATCCACCTGTGTTATGTCTACTTCAGCTAGCAATCTGACTACAAGCCAACATGTAATATAAACCAGGTTTAGTTCACTAGTAGAAACTAGCGAACATGATTAACTAACATTAGTTGACCTAATTTTCCAATAAAAAGTAACGTTAGGTAGCCAGCAAATTTTCACTGTTGTCGCTAACTGTTTCTAGTAGTTTGTTTGACTAGTTAGTTTGATTACTTATGCCCTGGATGGAAAAAAAGAAAAAATCACCTCTTGTATAGCTAGTACCTGTGCATCACCATTTAGGCTGCTTACAGCTGCTTGTATGATGTCCATTGCGCCCCATGATGATGTGGACACAGTTAAGCCAACTGAGCACACTATGATACATTATGTTAATACGCAGAAGCCATTGCTGTCATTGTTGCAAGCAATTTGAATTCAGAAAGTCTTCAGTTGATCTCGGCTATTGATAATCATCGCTCAGTGATCAGTGAAAAGTTTCATAGACTGTGTATTTACTCAGTGTTGTTCTGGTTTATTGTTGTTTAAATGATATTACATTTGTATAAACTTGAACGTAATGTTTCTTCTCCTTTCTTATTTCTTCAGTATACTTCCTTTTCTTACCGTGTTAACGAGAGCCACCCCACTGTGTGCAAAACTGTGGTACGTTGAAATTTTGCATCAAAAGTGGTGTAACATGAGTTGAGTTTCCATCTTTTTATTCTCATGCACACTTTGAAAATCACATTGGAAAAGCAGATGGTAGTTACAAAATGTGAATAAACTTCAAGTCACATAAACCTACATGCTTTCTTGAGGTTGTTTTTGCCTTATGTGATTAAGAGTTAATGCGCAAAATGTGGGATGGGAACACCTTAGTGCCTTAGTGGACTTAAGGTGGATTCACGCTGGTGCGGCACTTCTACTGATACCTATGCCTGCCATTCCTTTTCTATGATGAGTGGCGAAAGCGTTCAAAGCAGTGGCGCAATGCGTGATGGGAGCGGTGCATCAAATTTGGTGCTTGTGGCATGTCAAAGAAGTTGGGGGAGCTCAGATTTATGGTAATGAATCCAGCAAACCTGAAGTGAATATCCAATCAAGGGATAGCAGACGGTGAGTACATTGGGTGCGTCCGAGCGCGTCTGCTAGTAAGCTGGCTGCACGAGATTCCCGAACAATTACACAAGAATCTTGCCGAAGTTGCGCGATAAGCCCTCCAAACCATCTTGCAGCTATTGCAAAGTTTGGAGGGCTT
The DNA here is from genome assembly GCA_029721435.1 of Gymnothorax reevesii. NCBI lineage: Eukaryota > Metazoa > Chordata > Actinopteri > Anguilliformes > Muraenidae > Gymnothorax > Gymnothorax reevesii. The sequence goes on from CM056578.1 coordinate 37,566,157, forward strand.
ATCGCGCAACTTCTGTTCCTAATCGGGGAGAACAAGCCACACCTCTTAACTGTGGAGTGCTCTCGGAGTGAACCTTCTGTTATTTATGAAAATGACTGAGAAAAGGTCAGGACTAATAATTGTTTTAAACGATTTTGAAATAATTGTTTTAATTGTTTTAGACGGGTTTTAAAGGCACCATTAATGCTGAAAGGTACATACAGGTTTTGGAGCAACATATGTTGCCATCCAAGCAACGTTTTTTACATGGACGCCCCTGCTTATTTCAGCAAGACAATGCCGAGCTACATTCTGCACGTGTTACAACAGCATGGCTCCGTAGTAAAAGAGTGCGGGTACTAGACTGGCCTGCCTGTAGTCCAGACCTGTCTCCTATTGAAAATGTGTGGCGCATTATGAAGCGTAAAATACGACAACGGAGACCCTGGACTGTTGAACAACTTAAGCTGTACATCAAGCAAGAATGGGAAAGAGTTCCACCTGAAAAGCTTCAAAAATTGGTCTCCTCAGCTCAGTTCCCGAACGTTTGCTGAGTGTCGTTAAAAGGAAAGGCGACGTAACACAGTGGTAAAAAGGCCCCTGTGCCAACTTTTTTGCAATGTGTTGCTACGCTGCCTTTAAATTCTAAGTTAATGATTATTTGAAAAAAAAAAAAAAAGTTTGAACATGAAAAATCTTGTCTTTGCAGTGTATTCAATTGAATATAAGTTGATAAACTGGTTTTGGGTTTTGTAGATCTACGGTATGTATTGGATACTAATGACAATTCATGTATGCTGATCAAACATACCATATTGGATTTGACTTTGGTCTTCAAGGTCAAGCTCATGTGACAAAATCAATCTGTTTATTTCCTCGTTTAATAATGTCTTTAGACATGTATATGGACTAGCTGCTACCCGCTACCTGGAGTGAAATTGCCATTTTTTTTGCGTGCATGACCGTTTTTCAAAAATCTGGCGACGTCAAGTCCTTCCTGGTGTCCAAGTGGATATTCACACCAAATTTGGTGACAATCGGTTGAGAAATGTAGGACAAAAACGTGTACATACACACAGACAAACAGACAAACAGACATCGACCTCAAATATATTATAGATTAGTGCCTAATACATACTAAACAAAAATTTTAATGGGCATTGTAACCGCATGGTCGACCTTTTTTGCGCGATCAATTGCGGCAATAAACACTGGTCAATATCCATTTTTGGATGTTTGTTCCTATTAGCATCATGGAATAGAAAGAATAATACTAATAAGACCCACTTGGTGGCAGTGTTGTGTAAGAAAAATCATTGTCTGAAAGCAGAGTAAGAACCAGAAGTGAATTGAGAAGGTGCTGCACTTCACAAATTGACAGCAGACAACAGTGAAAGCTCAGGTTAGAAAAACATCTAATCGGATTTCATGATGTAGACTTCTTAAAGATTATAGTTTTGCTAAATGGCAGAAATGTGACATTAAAATGTTGCGGTCTTTCACTCATGAAAAAGTATGACTGCTCATTCGAGTTGCCCGATAATGGCAACTATAACTCCTTTCTCACTGAGCTGCGTTGGCCCGTGGAAGTGGGGAAATGAAACAGTTCTCTTCTTTGGCAGAGAAGAATTGGTTCGAAGAACCGTGAATTGATTCCCAGTGGTACGGGACCATTTGCCATCACCACCAAAATTCGCGAAACAATTAAACGGGTTTAATTTTTTCACGGATGTCCCGAGCTGGAGCTTTTAAATGGCAATATCGTGTAGACAACGTGTTGCTTTTGCAAGATGGACAGATGGGTGTGGACAGTTACCCTGTATGACATTCTGCAACTGTAAAGTGTCATAATTCCTTTTATTTCTGTTGCTGTTTTTAGCTTACCGGCCCGATATGCTATGGTCGTGGTGTGGCGTCCGTCGTCTGTCGTCCGGCGTCCGTCGTCTAGAACATTTTTATCTTTTTGTTTGGCTTGATGAATTTTTGTGGAAATTTGCAATTACATACTACTGGACCATATCTTCAGTTCTTTTTGTCGGATTTTTGATTGAATCATTTTTGTCCGTTTTATGGGCCCTTGAAGTTTTGGCTCCAATGTTAAAGATAGGACTTTTTTAAATTTTTAAAAATAATTTCTCAAAAACTGCGTGACGAGTTTTTTTCTAAATCAGGCAATCAACTTACCTTGGTACCATCAATGTACAGTGCAAGCGCCATTTTGATTGAATTGACAGAAGTGGGGCTATTGGGGGCGCTGTACTTTATGAATATGCAAGATGGCCTGTTGAGGCCAAATGGTTGCAGATAGAGAATAAGTTCATATTACTGACATATAGGAAGTAGAAAACCCAAAACCAGTGAAGTTGGCACGTTGTGTAAATCGTAAATAAAAATAGAATACAATGATTTGCAAATCCTTTTCAACCTATATTCAATTGAATACACTGCAAAGACAAGTTACTTAATGTTCGAACAGGTAAACTTTGTGATTTTTTGCAAATATTAGCTCATTTGGAATTTGATGCCTGCAACATGTTTCAAAAAAGCTGGCACAAGTGGCAAAAAAGACTGATAGAGTTGAGGAATGCTCATCAAACACTTATTTGGAACATCCCACAGGTGAACGGGCTAATTGGGAACAGGTGGGTGCCATGATTGGGTATAAAAGCAGCTTCCCTGAAATGCTCAGTCATTCACAAACAAGGATGGGGCGAGGGTCACCACTTAGTGAACAAATGCGTGAGCTGATGGTCGAACAGTTTAAAAACAACATTCCTCAATGAGCTATTGCAAGAAATTTAGGGATTTCATCATCTATGGTCCGTAATATTGTCAAAAGGTTCAGAGAATCTGGAGAAATCACTGCACGTAAGAGACAAGGCTGAAAACCAACATTGAATGCCCGTGACCTTCGATCCCTCAGGCGGTACTGCATCAAAAACCGACATCAGTGTGTAAAGGACATCACCACATGGGCTCAGGAACACTTCAGAAAACCACTGTCAGTAACTACAGTTCGTCGCTACATCTGCAAGTGCAAGTTATAACTCTACAATGCAAAGCGAAAGCCATTTATCAACAGCACCCAGAAATGCCGCCGGCTTCGCTGGGCCCAAGCTCATCTAAGATGGACTGATGCAAAGTGGAAAAGTGTCTGACGAGTCCACATTTCAAATTGTTTTTGGAAACTGTGGACGTTGTGTCCTCCGGACCAATGAGGAAAAGAACCATCCGGACTGTTATAGGCGCAAAGTTCAAAATCCAGCATCTGTGATGGTATGGGGGTGTATTAGTGCCCAAGGCATGGGCAACTTACACATATGTGAAGGCACCATTAATGCTGAAAGGTACATACAGGTTTTGGAGCAACATATGTTGCCATCCAAGCAACGTCTTTTTCCCTGCTTGTTTCAGCAAGACAATCCCAAGCCACATTCTGCACGTGTTACAACAGCATGGCTCCGTAGTAAAAGAGTGCAGGTACTAGACTGGCCTGCCTGTAGTCCAGACCTGTCTCCCATTGAAAATGTGTGGCGCATTATGAAGCATAAAACACGACAACGGAGACTTCGGACTGTTGAACAACTTAAGCTGTACATCAAGCAAGAATGGGAAAGAGTTCCACCTGAAAAGCTTCAAAAATTGGTCTTCTCAGTTCCCAATCGTTTACTGAGTGTCGTTAAAAGGAAAGGCGATGTAACACAGTGGTAAACAGGCCCCTGTGCCAACTTTTTTGCAATGTGTTGTTGCCTTTAAATTCTAAGTTAATGATTATTTGCAAAAAAAAAAAGTTTCTCAGTTTGAACATTAAACATCTTGTCTTTGCAGTGTATTCAATTGAATATAAGTTGAAAAGGATTTGCAAATCATTGTATTCTGTTTTTATTTACGATTTACATAACGTGCCAACTTCACTGGTTTTGGGTTTTGTAATATATGACCTATATTTTGACTGTGTTTAAGTTGACCTCAGATGACCTTGAAAGGTCAAACTTGAGGTCAAGCAAAATGTTACAGTTTTTAAAGGTTTCTAGGCTCGAAAATACTGAAAATTGGGAACATATGTGCATTGAGCACATATAGGTCATGTATGAACTTTCATTTGGTGGCCTTGAACTTGACCCTCAGCGACCTTCGAAGGTCAAACTTCTCATAGTGAAATTTCAATGACTTCTATCACCAAAACTATTACAGAAAGAGCATAGGTTTGTATTGCGGGCATATCGGAAGTCATGTATGAAGTTTCATTTGTTGAAATTGAACTTGACCTTCAGTGACCTCGAATGCCCAAACTTCACAGTGAAATTTCAATGACTTATATCAGCAAAATGGATACATGTTTTGGTTTGTATTGGAGATGTATAGGATGACATACATTAACTTTATAGGAAGTCATGTATGAAGTTTCATTGGATGACCTTGAACTTGACCTTCAGTGACCTTTAACGGCCAAACTATACAGTGAAATTTCAATGACTTATATCAGCAAAATCTTACAGATTGAGTGTAGGATTGTATTGGAGAAGTAATGAATGAACTTTCATTTGGCGAAGTTCATGTTGACCTTCGAAGGTCTAACTTGACCTAGAGAAAATTCAATGACTTCTATCACTGAAAAGGTCACCGATAGAGCCTAGGTTTGTGTGACTGACAGGAAGTCACATATGAACTTTCATTTGGTGACATTCAGCTTGACTGTTGACTCGAAGGTCAAACTTGACGCAATACAATTGCAATGACTTGTCATGCCAAAACGTTCACAGATGGAGTCTAGGTTTGTATTAAAGACGTATAGAAAGTCATATATGAACTTTCATTTGGTGACCTTTGTATTGACCCTCAAAGGTCAAATGTGACCTAGTGAAAATTCAATGACTTGTATCACTAAAAAAGTCACAGATGGAGTCTAAACTTTGTGTCACTGACATCTAGGAAGTCGCATGTGAACTTTCATTTGGTGACATTCAACTTGACTGTCAGTGACCATTGAGGGTCAAACTCCACAGTGAAATTACAATGACTTGCACCACCAAAATGGTCACAGATTGTGCCAAGGTTTGCATAGGGACATTTAGAAAGTCATGTATGAGGTCCATTTGCTGACCACAACTTGACATTCTGTGACCTTTAAAGTTCACAATTGACATATTGAATACATATTGAAATATTTTCATGACTTGTATCACCAAAACTGCTTCAGAGCTTAGGATTGTATTACAAAAGGTCTTGTAAATCTATGTGAACTTTTATTTAGTGACCTTGACATTAATTTTCATTGATTCAAATGTCACACTTTACATGACATTTTTATAACTTGTATATCGCCGTAAGACCGCTTACCGGTAAGCTACAGGACCCTTGGTCCTATTTTTAACTCTTCACATCATTTGACACACGCAGGCTAATTGACTTATCCATTGTATTTGTATTTTAATTAAAACTTATTTTTATATAATAAATTTGCTTCGGTCATGAAGACTGATACGTCACAAGATTTAAACAGATGGACAGATACACTCACACACCAGCATGCATGCACGCACGCACAGGCAATCAGACAGGCACGTGCACTTTCATGCTCTCACCTCAGTGACTGTGCATTGTTTTCAGGTGAATTTTGTTCGTCAGTTTTGAACAAAATCACCTCATTTATTTTTGCTAGCCATTGTGAAATCTCATCTTGCCCTCACGCGAAATGAGCAGTATCAGCCCCAGCCAGTTCATTTTTTCCTTAGTGAAGAGGTTTTCTGTCTTGGTATCATATCACTTAGTGCCCCACTTTTCCCTTCAGGCAGAAAAGTTGCGTGCACTCAAGAAGCACAACCATCTTGCTGCAATACTATCTCTTTCTATAGAGCTGTCATCCTGTTGGCCTTTCGTTTTGTCTTATCTCTATCAGCTTCTTCTTTCCTCTATGTCATTGTTACACCTTTCCCTCTCAGTCATTCTCTCTCACTCTCTCTCTGTCGTACTGTTGTATGATGTTTTTGGTTGGGAAGGATCACTATGACAACGAGGATTGGTTATGGTGGTGCTGGGAGGGTTACTTGACCAGGTATTTAGCATTCAGGTCTGCATTGTTGGGGTTGGGGGAAAGACACACACCAAAATGGCAGACCCAGCTCGGTACTGTCACTCTTAATGCAGTCACACTCCGGCATGGCTGACCCAGCAAAGAGCAGTGCTATTCCCTTCTTATTGCACACCCTCAGTGCTGACCCAGCACAGTGTAGTGTCACTATCCTGACCCAGAGCAGTATTGTGCCATTCCCAATACTAACATGCACAACCAGAGCCATATAAAGCGATCAACCCTAAAGCTTGGTCTTTACCTCCAGCAGAGAAACTGCAACCTCTTCCTCAAAAAAGTGCATTTTAAACACCACCAAAAATACACTGAGTCCATCGCGTCTTCACTTGCTTTGTTTAACTTTTCCTGGTGTTTTTGCTGTAATATACTGAATATGCCATTTTGTTCATTGATTGCACAATTATTATATCCCCGAAATAGAGTCTTGGGGGTATGGGGTGCTGTTTGTAAAATAGGGTGTGTTATTTTATACGGAACAGTTTTTGCACGTTTAGCATCAAAAACCGGGATAAAAGTTTGTTGCCATTTTAAACCGTCTCTTTTTCACTCATCCATGCACAAACATGTGTAAGTTGGTGTAGAAAAGGTGATATTTTTTTTTGTTGTATAAATATTTGTAGAAGGAAAAAGGACATTAAATACTAAATCTAAAAATTTTAAAAATCAAATTGCTAAATATAAATCTAAGTTTATACATATATATAATTTAGGATTTAGACTTAAGGTTTAAATTTAACCTGTTCCCAAGTAGATGGCACTGTCAGCTTAGCATTGCTGTTCTGTGGGTTGTGCACATGACTTAAATGTGAGAACAACTCGAGTGAGTAGTCAACAGCGCGCTAGGGGGAAATGGCGACGGGTATAAGGCAAGATTTGGCAACAGCCCTGCAGATGGCTGTTTCCTTTGGTGTATGAGCAGCGATATCTTTTTCCGTACCGTTAATGGTCCCCCCACACTTCACTTTCGTCCCATAATCACGTCAATTTGCATCTTTATTAAGCCGACAAAATAAGGCTACACAGTTTGCGTGCTGTCTTGCTCGCGAACTGGTTGGCTATCTAGCTAGCAAACTAATGTGATGTCAAACTGTATTATGTTGTAGCTAGTGCGCCAATGTATTTGGTTACATAGCCAACTGGCTAGCAAGCTAAAAAGGCTGCTGTTCACTTTCAATGACCGAAGCACTCTCAGAAATAATTACGCCGACAAAATAAGGCTACAGTTTGCGTGCACTGTCATACTTGCTAGTGAGCTAGTTGGCTACCTAGCTAAAGTGATATCAAACTGTATATAATGACAATAACCGGTTACAGCCTTTTTGTGTTTAACAAGTGCTTATGGTGTTCTTTGCACAGGATGCAATTTTTTTCTGAACCATTAGCACATCACAATTTCTAGGACCAAGAGGGAAAAAACGTCCCCCAAAAACAACATATCCAATTTGAATAAAGCTGAGCACTATAGATTTTCATCATTCAAGAGATGATAGTGATTCCCAGTGACAGTTACTGTGAGTGCCTTCCTGAAATTTGGAAAGTTGGGATGTTAAATACATTGGCATGCAAGCAATAACATTATAAATTTTGATGTCACTTCATCTTGATGACTAGACAGACAAATAGCTCGCTCGTGAGTATTCCATTGTTAGTGAACTGAAGCCTTTTTAGCTCGCTAGCCAGTTGGCTATGTAGCTAAATACATTGGCGCGATGGCTATAACATTATACAGTTTGACATCACTTTAGTTTGCTTTGCTAGCCAACCAGCTAGATGGCCAACCAGCTTGCTAGCAAGTAAGACAGTACGCAAACTGTAACCTTATTTTGTCTGCGTAATCAAGACGCAAATTGACATGATTATGGGACAAAAGTGAAGTGGGGGGGACCATTAACAGTAAGAAAAAAGGTATTGCTGTCCATACACCTAAGGAAACAGCAATCTATCGCTGATTTCACGCAGCCACCATTTTGAATCAAAAACGAGGCTCAGGTGGGATGAGCTCTCAGCTGTCAAGTGTGGTGTACCTTACCCCTATGTGTCACCCAAGCTTAATGTCCTCATCCTTGTGCTGTTACCTAAATGAACAATTACTGACATAAAAAAAATAGGCCGAGAAGGGATTATGGATACCAAGGGCAGTCTTACTAAAAAGGCCACAGCAATTTAATCGAAGGCTACATTACAAGTATTGAAGTTCGCCTCTCTTACATTGGTGGGATACAGCTGATAAATGCTAACTAGTACTGCGAATGCGATTGGTCTTAACTAAGCTTCTTTGCGTGTTTGAGATAGAAACGAAGTGCTACATGTCAAATTATTATATGAGTTTGTGCAAACAGCGTTTGATGTAATCGTTAACCATTGCAGGGCTCGATCTTTTCACTCGCCCGAGATCCGCGTTGACTGAAAATTTGTTAGGGAGACCGAATAAGCTCAGACTGCTCGCCCGGCTGGCGAGTGAACATTCCGCACGATCTTCATTGAATATTTGTACAATCCAAGTGCATAATTGATATTTATACGCAAGTCAGAAGTTTTTTTAACGCAATGTTGCTTGATTGGTCGTATGGTTTTCTGCCCAGTGGTGCATTTCCCAAAATCACAGATGCTAACTTGCATAGTTGGACCCATTGACTGTGAATGGACGAACAATGTAAGTTGCTAATTTAGTTAGCAACTACGCTTTTGGGAAACGCACCCCGGAAAGAATTCTAAATCCACTCAACTATATTAAAAAAACACCCAAAAACATTAACCGAAACTTGGGCTATCAGTTCATTTTTTTAAGCACATCACATTAACCTCCAGCAGATGTAGACGCTGGCGTCCGTAAATTCCAAAATTTAATTCCTAAACAATTCTGTAATTGAATTTTGAAATGTCTAGCTTCTCTTGAATAATTTTCAAAAATCTCTGTGACACAAATCCTGAGTTCTAAAGCTTAAATAGGCTCATGCACTACAGGAAAAATTGGCAAAATTTTGTATTCTGCGCAAAGGGGTTAACCATGAGGTTGCTCACTAGCTCTCTTCTGTAAAGTAGTATTTTTTGTTTCTTCGCTGAAGGGCATTAAAAGCAAACTAGCAAAACAACTAGCAAAAAAACTAAATAAAGAAATATAATGTGTTTTTGGAGTGGTACTTAACGCACATGCAAATTAACTTGCGCACGAAAATATGCAAGTCAGAGTACGGGGACTCCATTATGCTCTCTGCTAAAATACGATAGCGGAACAAATTTACTTACTGCGTGCACTTAGTTCTGTTGCCGTATATTAAACGCTCCAGTTTCATTGCTTGCTGGCTGGCTATATCTGGCTATAATTCATCTTCAAGATTTACAGACACGTGAAATGCAATGGTAAGTTTGTTGTCTCCTCGAAGTTAAGTACTACTTTCTACTGGTCATCAGCTATGTCACTTGTTCGCGCCCTAACAATGTCTTCCCAGTGAGTGAGCAATATCCGAGATCTGCATTTTTTTTACTTCAGCTTATTCCTTCAGGGTTTTATAATGGGGGCTATATAATATTGGTGCTTCTGATTTTGCAATGGATTTTGCACACATCCGCTTTGTCGGAGTGCCCATTCCTTTCGATCAAGGACGCCACTTTCCTACTCTTACAGTAACGTTACCTTCCTCTTTCTTGCCCACTGGTATGATTACACTAATGGAATATGCTAAAGGCCGTTGTCTTGGCAGGATTGAGAGCTTCGATGGCTATAGTTAGTTTGAGCAATCTCCTCTGTTGTTTTCTATGCTTAATGCGGGCATTTGACATTTTGTCTCCCACCTCAGCCTCGTTTTCGCTTTGGAAATTTTCAAGATGGCGTCTTGCGTGATATAAGTCTATACCCGTCGCCATTTCTCACTAGCGCACTGTTGACTCGAGATGTCTTCACACTGAAGTCATGTACGACCCACAGAACAGTGCCATCTACTGGCGTACTGGTTAATCTAAACCTGAAATTTTAAATCCAAATCCTAAATTCTATATCTAATTATAGATGAAATTAAATATTTAATTGAGTCATGCAGTTACAAAAGGGCCCAACTCCACCAAGATATTTTTTTCAGGGGAGCATTTTTTCTGTTTGCTGTTGATGCTATAAAAGGAAATTTCAAACAGCCAACTGTATCGTGTTAAGGCCAAACAGAGGTTTATTTAGGCTGAACATGAAGTATACTGCCTGTCACATAAAATAATGGTAGCACTCGCAACATGGCGGAGTTGGGCCCTTTTGTAATTAAATGGACTACAATGATTTCTCCAATGAAATTTGAACTTTATTTCAAACTACAACATTGCTTCTGCATAAGGTATGACAGTAGGTCTGCTTTACTTCCAGATCTCTGCCAGTGGGTGCTTGTTCATGGGGTTGTTCACCTCAGAATTGGACGTCTTGTTCTGTGGGCGCCTCCATGTTTGAACTGGTGCTGCCATCCAGCGGCCAATAAAATTCGTTGAAGAGGGGCCCAACTCCTGGACTTGGGCCGTTCTTCAACTCTAAGCTAAAGAGCTCACCTCAGTTAACAGCTTTATGCACTGGAGTTGGGCCTTTCTTCAATTCATTTTCATAGGTCAATATACAATTATTATATATATTATATATATTATTTCATAACTCAATATACAAGATTGGCAGATAACCTTGATTTCTCAAAATCATGGAGTTGGACCTTTTTGTAACTACATGATTCAATTATATAATTTAGATTTATATTTTGCAATTTGATTTATATTTAACATTTAGATTTAGTATTTAATGTCCTCTTTATCCTTCTACAAAAAGTTATACTACAAAAAAAACGATATCACCTTTCCTACACCAATTTACACATATTTGTGCGAAAAAAGACAGTTTAAAATGGCAACAATGTTTTATCCCGGATTTTGACACTAAATGTGCAAAAACTGTACGGTATAAAACAACACACCCTACTTTACAAATGGCGCCCCATATGAGGGTATTATGTTTTCACCCCAAGTGCCACGTCCTCCATGTTTGTCCTTGCGGAGATAAGACGTTACTGCGATAACTGCAACAGTTTTTAAAGTTGGTGATCCATTCTTGGCAAATAGGTGGACATCTTGGAGAGGAAGAACGGATTAAAGTTCAGCAATTTATGATTACACTGTTTGCCTCAGTTTGCATGGAAATTTTACATTTTTTGCCATTGCTCAAAAAAATTGTCGTCCAATTTACTTGTAATTTGGCTCATATCATTGACGTTATTGAACGCTTGGTAAAATTGGTGGCTCGAGCTGATAAGAGGATTGGGGCATTTTGCATGCATTCCTTTGCCATCGGGGGCTACAGTGTAGGCCTTGTTTTAGTGAAAAGGAACAGGCCAAAACTGGCTTTCTGAACAACTTTATATTAATAATAATTCCCTTTGCTTTATCTTGGCACTAACTGCTGTCTGCGTGTTGATGCCTTCAGAAGTAGGCCAGCACCTGTCATTGCTTACAAGTTGACTTGATATTGGCCGCCAGTAAAGAATAAAATATTTGAGAAAACACTTGAAACTTTAAGAAAATAAAATGAGTTGGCCTGCTTTCACAGGGCCGTTTGGAGAAGAGTGGGATGGTACCAGGCTGCGGACTGGGAGTCTAAGAATATAGGTGATGCACGCTGTGTTCAGTGTCTGGTTTTAGCCCTGTCTTCGTGTGAAATCTGCCTGCTGAATTGCAAAAGCTAAAAATGAATCCATCATAGCAGTATGATTTCTTAATTTTTGAGTTATTATACACTCATTTATGTTTCAGCCCTTCAGCTGATTCTCGCAGTCGATCGCACATGGGCCAATCCCCCAATGTGCAATGTTAAGAGCACTGCTCAATGGACTAATGCCTTTGCCACTTGGCTGTAGGCTCCCTAACAGATACTGCAGTCATGCATTTAAAAATGAGAATCTTTCTTGTCCTTTTTTTTTTTTTTTTTCAAATGCGTCAAAAATTGCTAGTGAGGTAATTGATTTTGACTGAATTCGGTTTTTGCTTATGATCAACTTAACTGTGAAAAATTCATTGGCACAAGCTATTATTTTCTATTTGAGTAGAAAAAAGAAAAAATGACAGACTATATTTTAAATCTAAAATTATTTGCTGTGTTAGGGAATAATTTGGTTGTTCAGTCTTGCCTTTTCACGAGACACAACCCATCAATTGGGAAATGGTCAATTCAGGGCTGGGATATCTGAGGGACTTTCCCATACGACACATTCAAGGCTGTAGCTGGTGACGCTCAGGGACTGTAGGTAATGTTTACCTCAGAGGAGGGTTAATGGTAGACAGAGCCCAAGGCCTGATATTTTTAACACTTGTGACTGTTTGATAGATTTGAGGTGACCTCATATCCTCTGCAATCATTGGCTTGATTGCCAGTATTGTCTTAAGTGACTCATGATACCTCCAGACAAAGTGTGAGCTTCAAATCATGACATAGATTTTTAGGCTGTATAATGACAGAAGACACCATGCTTATCTGAAAGCCTACAGACAGTCAAGACTACTTGACTCAGTCTCCATGGCTGTAGCATTGGACTGTATTTCTGGGGTCATTTACACCCAATGGTGCCCAGAAAATTGAAATTATCAAGTACAACCAAGGCTTAGAGGGTGTCCAGTTTGATGGCCTCAGGATTATATCTCTGCTGTTTGATGTGGTCTTGCTGGCTTCATTGTGCTGCGACCTTTAACGCACACTGGAGCAGTTTGCAGCTGAATGTCAAGCTGTCAGAATGAGTATCCGCACCTCCAAATCCAAGACCATGGTTCTCTGCCGGAAAGAGGAGGATTAGCCCCTCAGAGTGAGGGATGAGTTTTTACCTCAAGTGGAGGAGTTTCAGTATCTCGGGGTCTTGTTCATGAGTGAGAGTAGGATGGAGCGGGAGATCACCCGGCGGATCAGGGCAGCATCTGCAGGAAAGCGGGTGTTATCCATCGTGGTTAAGAAGGAGCTAAGCTTAAAGGTGAAGCTCTCAATTTACTGGTTGATGTACTGTGTGTTCCAGCGCTCACCGAAGGTCACCAGCCCTGGTTAATGACTGAAAGAACAATATTGCGAACACAAGCGGCGAAATGAGAGCTTTTTTCACAGGGTGCCTGCTCTGACCTTTTGGGATGGGTTGAGGAGGTCGGACATCCGGGAGCAGCTCTGAGTAGAACCAGTGCTCCTCCACATTGACCGGAGTCAGTTGAGATGATTCGGGCATCTGGTTTGGATGCTTCCTGGACGCCTCCCTTTAAAGGTTTTCAGGGCGCGTCCATCTGGGAGGAGACCCCCGAGGCAGGCCCAGGTCAGGCGAGAGGGACGATGTCTCCCGGCTGGCCTGGGAACGGCTTGGGGTTCCCTAGGAGGAGTTGGAGGAAGTGACTGGGTAGGGGGACACCTGGGCCTCTCTGCTTAGTCTGCTCCCCCTGTGACCTGGCTCCAGATACGCAGCAGAAAATTGATTGATGGATGGATTCATGAAATAAAAATTGCTTGCGGTGTAGCTTGCCCTCAGTTTTCATAAATTTTTTTAGTACCATAAGCTTTCTTTGTGTTTGAGTATACACAATTTTTTTGCATGAAATCTGAGCTTTTTTTAATATAAATTTGCCCCCAGGTGTCTCGTTCTGCTGGTTATTGGTTAAGTGGTCAGTTATGAATCAGTACACCCTGGGCCTTTGTGAAAGTACGCGAAGACCACACCATAGCAGTGATACTGCCATCTCATTTCTGTGAAAGTAGAATTTATCTACACTGGCTACTCTATTCCAAATCGCAACCAGAGAAGGAGACCTCACAGGTTATTTTGTAAAGGACACAGGCTTTTCTTTGGGATAGTCTTGCTTTGAGGCAACTTGTGATAAAACAGGTAGCAAGTGAGTCATTTGTGAGCAGGTGAAATGGAATAATATTATTTTTATCCTTTTCGCTATATCTTTTTGCATTTTCATTCAGGAGTGGTGTTGAGGATAATGTTTTATTTTAGAGGCTATTCCAGGAATATTATTATTTTTATGGATGACCAAGTAATATAACTTAGTCACTGTTAAAATTTGCGTGATATTATTCCAGTTACTACATTAGGTAATCTAATGTCTTCTTCCTGTTAGTTTTCATTTTTTATCATTTATCTTACCAATTTTTGTACACCACCAGATGCACAACAGGACAGGTAATGCCTCAAAGAACAATGACTTCCATTCATCAAATCAGAGGAATACCAGATATCGGTTTGCTCTCTAACTGGAAACATGCTTATAAATTTGGCAATGAAAATGGTAAAAACTATGTTGTCAGTATCCAGAAACTCTTAATCTTGCCTCAAAAAATATTTTGGAGGAGGTACGCGCTTATATTGGGTTAGATGATGAAATCACTGCTCAGTGCGCTATTGCAACAATTGTGCTAAAGTAAATTTTTTATTTCAAACATTTCAAAGTAAATGTTTGTCTTGGCAAAAAATGTTCTCTCCAGATATCAAACCTATGGCAAAAAACGTTTCCGTGTTAATAATGCATGGTGGATTCTGCAAAATTCATGTGACAGTTTTGTTCTGTTTCAATTAGCCACCAGTTCCTAGTTCCATCATTCTTTATATGAAATGGTTCTATAAAGGTAACTATATCGCAATGTACCACTTTAATAATATTGTGGTGTAAGTCTTCAGGTTTATTTGACGGTGTGAGATTGTTCCTTCAAAGTAACTTCCCCAACTCTGAGGTTGGATAACATTAGTTATGCACGCATGCATAAAGTAAGTTTTAAAGTAACTTCTCTAACTTTCAAGGAACCCCTGCCAAAACCCCCACAACCGGGGCAAGGAAACTCTCCCTGGTGGTGCAACAAATCTGTACCCAGCAGTGCTAAGTCCAGCCATGAACTCACACAGCTGATTACACTAATTAGTTTAACCTCCTAGCTGAAGAACCGCACAGTTTAGCAAAGTCAGGTGATTGGAACAAAATACCAGGGTGGTCTGAATTCATGTGCATGGATT
Organism: Gymnothorax reevesii; assembly: GCA_029721435.1. Lineage (NCBI taxonomy): Eukaryota > Metazoa > Chordata > Actinopteri > Anguilliformes > Muraenidae > Gymnothorax > Gymnothorax reevesii. Next base: position 37,581,220 of record CM056578.1, read on the forward strand.
TTCCGCCTCCTGTCATGAAGCATGGATAGCAGGCTAAAACAAAAGCCTTTCTTTCAGTTAAATCAAAAGTTATTTGTATAGTGCTTTTCGCTGAGTGTTTTCAGAATGCACTATACAGAGAGCCCTGCCTTGGTCTCACAAGAACAAAGCTAGACCTGCAGTGAGCAGGAAGGACCTCTAGTCTCCGCTGCAGACATCTTATGTGGTTTGCTTCCCTCAGACAACAACGTCTAAATACTTGAGCTGGGTTTTGTGTTTCGTGACGAGACGGCATTGTGCGAAATAAGCCAATCATAATGCTTGTTATATGATAGTCCTCTTTATATTAATATATATATATATTAAATATTAATAACGAAAAACTGCGGGTGCAGAAAATCCTAGAAAAAGTCATTATTAATAACATTTGTTTTGTAAGTAAAATAAGAATGGGAGTGAAGAAAGAATAAATACGTGTATATGGATAAAGGCGACTCGATGTTCGTCCAATTATAATTCAAGTTATTTTCATAAACACCGTTGTATATTCCTCCAGCAAACTATTTGTGTGCTGTACAGGATGCTTCTGTTTATTAGAAAAGTTCTCAAGAATTAAAAGCCAACTCAATCAACATAAAGCAGCATAAAGCAACTTTACCGTGATAGCAACCATCCCCGGGTGAAAAGTCCAACTACCGAAGCGCCGACCGAAGTGCGCTGCTGTGCTGCTGTGCTGCTCTGCTATAGAACTTGTGTTGGGGAAAACTTCAACACCAAATAACCCTGAAGAAATTCCACCTTTTGAACATTTTCACCATGTTAGTGTTGGTTAACCGCCATTGCAGACGTCTTGTAATTTTCGCTTCTTTCCCACAATAGAATATGCCTGTAGCTTCAGAAATTTCAGATTGATTGAACACAAAACTTGGCTTTAGGGAAGTGAAGCGAATAAGACATCGGCAACGGAGACTAGAAAGACTCCCTGGTAGAACTGCTGACGCTTCTATTTTGATGGCAGCAAGGACCTTGGCGCAAACGCATTCCTGGCAACGTTTATCTCGTCAGTGCCTCTGTCTGTCTGTAGGGTGACCTGTTGAGGAGACAGCATGAGGCAAAATGCTAATTTGATGGCTCTGCGGCCTTCTAGACCTGTCGACCTGCCTCTTGCCTCTGCAGCCTCTGTCAGTAGGGTCCCTCCATATCAGATTCAGCCTATGTGGCCTCTTCGATCCTCTGTCTCTCTCTCTTCCGCAGAACCTCTCTCTTCCTATTTAGCTTGCGCACCGTCACTCAGCCCAGGTGGTGGTCAATTTCAGCATGCAGTAGCCATTTTACACCCCTGTGCTCTGCATATGTTTGTGACTTCGACCATTCATTTCGGAGTACATTTCCTCACTCTTGGCCACTCCAGCTGAAGCCCTTTAAAAGTCCGCAGGGGTGTGGTGACGAATTAATGGCTTGTAGCGGTAAAGTAAAGTATAGCAGTCTGGCACAAGCGGTGCGCCACGCACTGAGGCTTGGAAGACAATTCCTCTGTTCCTGGTCTCCATGGTGTAGCTACTGGTTTTAAAACCATCAATATCCAGACCGTATGAATTAGCTGGGTGCACTTTGTGTTCATAGAATGTAGAGATGAGCTCTCAATGTGACATTGGAACTACTTTATAATAATAAATTTAATAAATTGAAGAGCCTGAACATTACACACTGTTTGATCTGCCTGTCCAGTTACAGCAAGAGACGGAACCATGGTTTAGCTTGAGGGGGTCTGTCGGGGCTTCCATCAATTTTCAGTTTTTATTTCTCTCCTCTATCTATTCGAGGCATTCCTGACATGATCCGCTCTATTTTGAGTCCAGCTTTGTGGGCGAAGGTAAGCTGCCGGATGTGGGATAGCCCTTCTCTCCTTAGGCAACAGAACTGGAAATTTGTTCAGCGTTTTAGGAAGGGCTCCCTGGACGCGCAGAAACCACAGACATCAGCGGCGTGGTGGGACGCACAGTTTTAGTGCCAAGTAGAGCAAGGATACGGGCTGGTTACTGGCTGGCTTTATGTGGGACATATTAGCTGTGCGTGTATTTGCGCGTTCCAGTGTGAGACCCTGTGTAGATGCGTGCTTTATCTGTGTCTGACACACTGACAGATGCGTTTGACTTTACCCATGGCAGTGTGAAAAGGTGAAGCAATTTCTCACCCCTCACCGTAAAGCACAGCAGCACTTAGACCCCGTCCTGGGGGCTTACTGTACCTCTCTCCCTCCACCTTTCTCCTCACAACCCCAGCAGCCTCTGGCACTCTCTTCCTCTCCCCCTCTTTCCCCCCTCCCCCACTCTCTCCCTCTCTCTTTCTCTTTTCTCTTTTTGGTCACAAACATTACCCCTGCCTCATCAGAGCTGTATCCCCTCAGGTTCACCCTCCTCTCATTAAGAGTGGAATTCTCTCTCTCCCTCTCCCTCTCTCTTTCCCTCTTTCTTTCTCTCTCTCCTTTTCCCATGTTTTCTCTCTGGCCTCTGCTTCGAATTCTGATGCGAAACCGAAAAGCCCTCTTGGCACAGGGCACTGCATAATTCAGAGCAATGCTGCAAAACCAACAGTACTGTGGGGAAATTTTCTCTTCCTGTCGTATTTGTTTTCCTGCTCTCTTTCTCTCTCTTTCACTTTTGCTTTCGCTCCTCTGCTCTTTCTATCTCTCGCCATTTTCTCCATCTCTCTGAAATTAAATGAGTCAAAACTCAAAATAATTCTACGATGGCAATGAAGACAGCTGCTTGAAATGGGCGTATTATATGATAAATGAAGCCAGTCTAAAATCGATAGCTGCAGTAATTGTGGTGATATTGGCCATCAGAAAATAACCTCTTCCTTTCCCTCAGTCTTTGTCTCTCTCAGTCCCCCCCATTAGTGTCTCTTTCGCTCTCTTTCAGTCATTTTATCTCATGTCCTCCCCCCTCATTTTCCCACTTTTAATCTCTGTATTATAATTTGTACCTCTCCTCCACTCGCTCTCCCTCTCTCTTTCTCTTTTGCTCTCATTTTCTCCCTGGTTCTCCTGTGCAATTCAGTTTGTTAGCTTTGCAAACTGCATTCTGCATGGTCAGAGCATACAGTATTACCCCTCCCTCTCTCCGCCTCTCTCTCAGCTCATCGCTGGTGTATTGTTGTGTAGTGATCCAGGTGACCGGAGGTGGTGAATCAGTGTGATAGAGTGAGAGGTAGGGACGGTGTCCCTCTGTTCCGCTCCATGCGTCCGCTATCCTAGACAACCCTGTTAAAAGGAAGGCTGGCACTAAAAAAGGAATTCTTTTTTTGTTGTGCAGTTTTTTAAGATTGTTAAATCTATCTGCTATTTGGTTTTGCTTTATCACATTTAATGATTTGCATTCAGTTGTTTGATCCCTCCTGTTTTCTCCTTTGCTATATCCCCTCCTCTGAAGACTCTGTTTTATTACAAATTCATTGTTGACGAAAATAAAGCTGACCCCCCAAAAGAGGTGTGGTGGCTCATTTGCTTTCCAGGAGTACACTTCCTATTGCTATTTCCCTTAAATTTCAGAGGCGAATTCTAATACTGGCCTTATTTGATTGATAAGAATGAATTGCTAATATGATGGACTGCAATTATCTGGTGCTATTTATGAACTCAAATACATTAAAGTGACTGCTGAAGTAGAGTTCTGCCCTGCTAAAGTATATAAATCACAAAAAGGTCCATCAATCGTCTTACCCAGTTATTCCTGATCAGAAGTGTGATGGGGTGGGGCCACCCATCTTGCTGTGAGGTAACAGCGCCGCCCTAGAGGGCTTGCACAGTGCATGTATGCGCAACGCGGGTTGGATTATTGCTGAATTTCACATGAGGAATTTCTAAAGGGCCAATACATTTGGTAGTTAATCAATGCAAAAATTGAACTGACTACTGAATTAAAAATCTGTTTAATTGAATCAAATAGTGCAATGTATTATCTTAACAGTCTTTTAATACAGCAATAACAATAGACTTTTAGGGATTTAGCTTTATGTTTTTGTCTCACACTTTTTTCAGGACATTTTATTCCAGTTTCTTTTTAACAGCAGTCTGCTCAGAGTTAGATTTCTGTCTGAGTAATTGTGTTGACTTTCCGGAGTGTTCCGGCCGGCTGCTGACCAGGCAGAACACAGTTCAGCAGTTGGGGGATTTAGCCTTGTCACGGGTTAGTGTTTGATAAGTGACAGCCTGATGTAGGACAGTTTTAAACTGGCAACGCTGCTCCACTGGGTTTAAGGATCTCTGCTTGTGTCTAGAAGGTCGAGGGTTTAAATTGCACTTGAAGCATTTATGAACGAAACCTGGAGAGGTTCACTGAATAACAGCCATTATCTGTTTTGTGTGATACATAATGGAAAAAATGATTTAAAGTTCACGTTGCTTGGATACAGGAATTTGCCAGGAAATTGTGTATTGTATGGCCGCGTTTGGCTGGTGATTGTCTCCCCAGCCCCCACCGATGACCAGACACTTGAATGTTTCTATGTTTGTGTTTTCGGTTAATCTTCAGTCAGGGAGTTGACAGTGGGCTTAATTGTTAAAATGACCTGAGGGTGACCCCAGTAGGGAAATACCTCCCCATTTTCACCCTAAAAAAATTAATTTTACCAAAATGCTCAAATACACTCAGATTCTCTCTCACACATACAGGCGCACGCACACACACACACACGCACACACATTCTTGTGCTTCTATCCTTGTGAGGACATATCACATTGACTTCCATTCATTCTTTGCGTGCCTCTAAACCCCGTTCCTAATCTTTACAATAAGCAAAGCTTGCCAAACCCAAACCCTTTTCTGAACCTTAACCTATCCCTAATCCTAACCTTACTCCTAAAAGAAACTTATGAGTCACAATTTGCATTTGCAGTTGTGAGGACATGCGGAAATGTGTTCACCTCCCAATAATGTGACCCCACTCAGTAGGAAAAAACATTTTTTTAGTCCCAACTGTGTAGCGAGGACAAGAACACCAACATACCCATTCACTTCCTTTAGCAAATACTTATTCATTCTCCATAGGGCAGAGATCCCTTCTTCAACACCATCTTTTTGCTGCCCTCTTATTGTTTTTTTTCTCTATCTGTCTTCTTTGTCCATCTCAGGTTACTTCCCCCTGCCCAAACAAAGCTGAATGAATGAAATCAGTACAAAAAAAAGAACAGTACTTTGTTGACGCACTGAGAAGGGAGAGTGGGATTATGGGTTGAGATTTAAATCTGCCTGCCCTCCAGGGTTATGAAGGAAAGGAATTTTCCTGATACTTTGCAGTTATTTTGGTGTATCCATTGGAATTTTCCAAGATTTTTGACAATTTTTTGATTTATTAAGGGTCATACTTGAAATTAGTGTAATTCTGCTTACCCTGAATACGTCTACCTGTACAGATGGTTCCCCTCAGATTACATGATTTAAAAAAAAACAGCTGTAAGATACGGGGTCAAACTTGCACTCTAAGCTCACTGAGGAAGTCACCACATGAATTGAAACCGAGTGTTATTGTCCAGACTCTCCCAGTTCCTGTCAGACGATGAAGCGTGATATAGAATTAGTCTAAGTAAAACTAGACAGATCGCAAACAAGCTTTGCGCTCCACCCAGGCCTCCAGCCAAAATGCCCCCCCCCCCCCCCTATCTGCCACCCACTCAGACCCTGATCAGCATTTTTACGCAGCTGTACTCCCTAGCGGAGACCCACTTAGACCACTGACACTGCAGTTCTACCGGAGCTCATTCAGGGACTGTGACATACAGGCCTGCAGAATCATGAACATTTATTCTTCTCCTTTGAGTCCATGGCAGTCTCAAATTTAGTTTTGCCAATGTCAAGAACAAGCCGTTCTTGAAGGGATAGGTTTCACAGAGTCTTTTGGGCAGCACCGAGGGGGCATTGGCACATTCCAGTGAGTACGATATGGTCTGTACTGATCCACAGCAGCACACGTCATCTGTTGTGTCGTTCTGGCTTTCAAACAATGCTTTGCACTTCCCACGCTCCAAGCACAGTCAATTTAGAGCCTTCCAGGTTACTCATCCAAGGTTATGACCACTGGCAAGACATTCTGTGGGTGTAATTCCTCTGTCCAGCCATTCAAGCGCTCAGGTGTCATATTTTTACCATTCATCTTTCCAGGTGTTGGTCTGTTGTGAACATTTACTTGTGTATTGGCTTATCTGGCACCGGACATCAATGAGCATTTCTGTAAATGTGCCAGACGGGAGGGCTAGTTTGCGTCTGTTGACCTCGGGACACAAACCTTTTGACTGTTGGAGTAAACACGCCTCTCTGAGAGGATCCTGGCTTGGACTTGAACCCAGAACCGCTACCTAATGTGGCAACAGCAATAATCTCAAGAATGTGCATGCAAGCATTCTCTGCATGGCTTGAGTCACAAATGTTGATGAATGGTTCACAGAAGCCCGATTAATTAAAATTTGAGATGCAACAAAATAAAAGGATGGAGTAGGAAATTTAATCCCTGCGGTCCTAGCTATTACCATACGCTATAGCAGGAAGCATTCAGTCTGAAATTTATTTTTTTTTTTCGTCAGAATTTTTTTTTTCATAGCATGGCTTAAATACACCAGATTCACCAAAGTCCCAAATCATGGCCCTTAATCCTAAACTTACCGTAACTAGTCAGATCTAGTTTATTGTTTAAATCTGACAGAAACCTGCACCGATAATGGACCTTTTTCAGATATGATTGGCACGCGGCACTAAAGGCTTGCAGGTACTTTGTGTACCAGATTGTCCGGTCTTGGAAACTCCTGGTGATTCTGCCTGTAGTATGCAATATTTCCATTTTTATGGTCTAATGCTCAATTATGATAAAAAAAAATCTGCAATATTATATCTTGCAGATTTGCTGATTGAAATAACTTTCATTGCAGACTTCTCATTGGCTATCAGGCAATGACATCAATGCAGATGTTTCGGATGGATTCACCACGATATAATTATATTCCTGAAACAGAGTTTTTGCGGATTATGGACTGGCTTTGTTTGCCATCGCTCTTACCACTTCAGATCATTCATGTGGCGCGATAACTACAATTTTCATGGGAATCGCATGGAACCTCTTGTGTTCAGTTATGGTTCATAGATGATAAACCTATTGCTTTGTGTGACCCTGTCCTTTCCTGTAGCGCGATTACCGGGTCAAACTGTACATTTCCAAATGCAGTCACTCAGACGGTTTTGATGTGAATCATCCAAACTGATTGTTCTTTGTGTAGAGAGGTGATGCTGGTAACCCGATGACCTTCTCAGGTCAAACTATTCAATTTTAAAAATGCAATACAGGAAACAGTTTTCATGGGAATCCCATCAAATCTGCTATCAACATTTCCAGTGCATAGAGAAAAAAATATATATTAGAAATCATACTTTGGTCAAAAAAATCAGAGGGTTTTTCTGATTTTCAAATTATTTCAGCAGTAGTGAGCATGAAAATTTGATAGAATAAACTGTTTTTTGTTTTTTTGTTTTTTAGCTCGAGAAAGACTTGGCGTAGCTGGTAGAGGTTTTCATATCACGTAGGCTACTGGCCCTGTCAGTTCCTTGCTGACCATTACTGTGGCATTCATCTGGGCAGGGGCGCCTCTAAGCTAACTGGCCATAAATGTCTCCTGTCAGGCAAGTTATAGTGTGTTTCTTTAATTCCGCAGGAAGAGGAGGGGCCCCAACTGAGCATTCTACTGATGGTATCTGATTGGTCTCGGGGAAAAAAAAACATTCTTTTACCCTAGTGATTTTCGTCTAATATTAGTCATGGAACTGTTGAAATGGGTATTTTTTAGCATGGGAAATTTGGGTTTTCTTGATCATTATTTTCATATCACAACAGGAGATAATGTGTTTTCATTAGCGTTTGTTTATTTGGTTGAACATTCATTTAGCCATTCGTTTGTTTGTTAGTGAGTTAACAGGATATCTGAAAATGCAATGGATGGATGTCAACTGATTTTTTTAGCTCACCTGACGACCTGACGACAGATGAGCTTATGTCATGGCCTGTTTGTCTGTCGTTTTTCGTCCGTAAACATCTTCTCCTCCGAAACCACTGGGCCTATGAAGCTGAAACTTGACAGGTACCTTTCTACCCATGAGGAGACCAAAATTTGTTCAAGGCGTTCCGATCCAATTTCAAACATGGCCGCCACAGCGGCCATATTGAAAATCACATAATTGGCCATCTGAAAGCTATTTATGCACATATTCAGCTGAAATTTGCTATGTAGTCAGTACGTGGCACGATACATCACATATCACACTGCTTTTGCCGTATTTCGAATTTTGACCTTGCTTTCACCTTCAACTTTATACAACCCCTATGAGTTACATTGAAATCTTTCAAAATCATCTTCTCCGAAACTACTTGGCCAATGAAGGTGAAACTTGACAGGTACCTTCCTGCCTATGAGGACACTAAGCTTCTTCAAGGCATTCCCATCCGATTTCAAACATGGCCGCCACGGGGGCCATATTGAAAATCACATAATTGGCTGTCTGAAAGCTATTATTGTACATATTCAGCTGAAATTTGCTATGTAGGTAGTAAGTAGCAAGATACATCACATATAATACGAGTTTTTCCGTATTTTGAATTTTGACCTTGCTTTGACCTTCAACTTTGTACGACCCCTCTAAGTTACACTGAAACCTTTAAAACTCTTCTTTTCTAAAACTACTCGACCAATGAAGCCAAAACTTGACAAGTATCTTCCCGCCCATTAGGACACTAAATTTGTTTAAGGCGTTTCCCTTGAGTGGTCAGGTGAGCTACAGGGCCCGTGCCACTATTTTTTTTTCATTGATGGATGCAGTGCTGAGGAGGAAGCAATAAAATTTTGGTGAAGAATTGCTACATGAACGAGAGGAAAAAATTTTGATGCGCGTCAAGACAGCACTGTTTAGACTCGCTTAACGCTCCTGTTCAATGATAATTCCTTCTTCAATGAATTGCAATACAGCAGAGGTATTGCACTCTCCAAGTGCCTTCCAATATTAGGGATGCATTGTGAGATTAGGTGATCAAGCGCAGTTGAAGATGATGTTGATGGGACATGGTATATGTAAGATCAGTGTGGCATCGGCCTTTTGCTCGTGTATAAGTTTGCGTGTGGGTTCGTGCGTGTCATTTTTGTTAATGCATCTGTATATGCATCTAAGTGCACTTTTCATTTTGCTAGTTTTCCCAGCTGTGTTTATGCCTATGGTGAGAAAAACAGTTTTATTGTCTTTCATCTAATAAAGAGGGGGCCGGGGTGCTGGACAGGTGGAGTTGAGAGATTGTCGAAATTGAGACGTATGACAGAGGAAGAGATGAGAATGTTATCCAGGGCTTGACTGTGACACGGGCCAACAGGCCGGCGTAATGCTTCGATTTCTCCCCTTTTAAAATCCCCTGATGTTATCTGGATTATCCACCCAACAGACTCTGACCCGACAAGCTCCCTGTGACGCCCTCTCTCTCTCTCTCTCTCTCTCTCTCTCTCTCTCTCTGTCGTTCGGACAGCAAAGGTATTAAGCAGAGACAGTGAAGCTGCATGTTAGCCTGTCTCTAAGGATTGGTACATTCAGTTCTATTGAAGACTCTCTGTTCTCATCAATAAAATGCTGGTCCTGTGGCAGTAATCCTTATTTACAAAGACTTTTACATCCAATCTATTCTGCCTGCTATTTGCTTGAAACCAGTGTCTAATATATCTACATTGCAGCACAAGACCTCAGTGCTCGACTGACAATCTTCTTTGCTGTCTTTAGCCCATTGAAGAGTACATATTTGGACGTATTTTTCAAAATTGTAGAATTAGATTTTTGCTCCAAAGTCTAAACTAATTCTAAAAATCAATGGGACAAAAAATCCAATCTTACTAAACCCCATTGCTTTTAGTTACCATTGTTGCTATCAATTTAGAATGATTAGTGATAACATATTTCATGTCGAACTGTATTTGTGACCATATGTCTTGAAGGGTGAGGAGATTTTCTTCTTCTACAGCTATTGAACTTTGTTGTGAGACCATTGAACTAGCGGCAGGGCTTTCTTATGACAAGTTCTTGTTTTGGGTCAGGTTTGGGAATAAGCAGTTACAGTGGGCTCCAAAATTACTGGCATGCTAGACTGGCAGTGCACAAACAATACAAATAAATATTAACAATATAATTGTAGAGAAACACAATATACCAACATGACTGAATACTTCACTTCATTAATGTTTCAACTAAAACAACCAAAAGCATGTCAGTCATTTGATACAAAATAAATTTTAACTAAATCCAGGTTTGATAATAACTGGCATTCTTCATTCATACTTAGTGCCACCACCCCTGACAAGGATAGCGGCATGGAGTCTTTTCCTGTAATTTTTTCAGAAGGTTAAGCACACATTTGGGGGGTATTTTGGACCATTCCTCTTAGCAGACCTTTCAAGGTCCTTCACATATATTGGTTTGAATTTATCAACTGCCCTCCTCAACTCAGCCCACAGGTTTTCAATTGGATTGAGGTTTGCCGACTGATATGGCGGTTGCAGAACGTTGATTTTTTTTCATCATTGAACCATTTCTGTGTGGATCTTGAGAAATGCTTTGGGTCATTGTCATGTTGGAAAGTCCACCTTTGGCGAAGTCCCAGCCTTCTGGTGGAGGCAACCACATTGTCAGCCAAAATGTCCCGATTCTTGATGGAATTCATTATGTCATTAATCTTAACCAGTGCCCCTGGACCTCTTGAATCAAAACAACCCCTAAACTTTACTGACCCACCATCATATTTCTCTGTGGGTATGAGGTGCTTCTTTTTGTATGCATCTCTGTTTCAAGGCCAAACATGCTGAGGTTGTATCCGACCGAAATATGCAATTTTTGGTCTCATCTGTCCAAAGCACCTCGTTCTAGTCTTAATTTAAATTATGTCTTGCAAACTCCAAGCGCTTGCATGTGTGTCCTCTGGTCAGAAAAGGCTTTCTTCTGACAACCCTTCCAAAGAGCCTGTGGTTGTGAAGGTGGCGCCTGATGGTGCTTTTTGAAAGCTGGTGACCTCAAGATGCCATCAAAGCCTGCAATTCCTTCACAGTGATTCTTGGGGATTTTTTTGCTTCTGTCACGATCCTCCTCAGTATCCTGAGGGATAAAATGCAGTTGCATCCTCTACCCTTGAGGTTTTTGACAGGTCCGTGTCTTTAGAATTTTTTAATAATCGCCCTGACAATGCTCAGTGGCATATTCTATCATTTTTTCATCTTTTTGTCGCAGTTACCAGATTTGTGAAGGTCTATGACTGTCTGCCTCTTTTGAACTGACAGTTGTTTTGATTTCTTTGTGTTGTTTGATGACAAAGGGATATTGCCTGTGTGTTACGTCATTTTTATACTTTCGTGAAACAGGAAGTGATGTAATGGCTCAATATAGTTTCTTAACATTTAGATAAAACTTAAGTGGAATTTAATATCTGTTTTAATTTTGGTGATGTTATTTTCAGTAATTTTTAAGGGTGCCATTTATTGTGAAACCTTCATTTGGAGGAAATTGATTTTTAATTAAATCAGTAAATGATTTTTGTTGGTTCCATTGAAACATTAATATCATATAGTATGTTTCACTTGTTGTCATTCCTTCTCTTTAGGGTCATTCCATGACAACAGTCCGAATGGCTACCACTTGTCCATCTCAGATTTGGCTGAAAAAATTCCAGCTGGTGCATTCACCTAATGATAAAGGGAAAACCTAAATTTTAGCTCTCAACTCCTAATAGTTCTGACATAAAAAAGATTTTAGAAGCTAAGTTCTGGCCCTTTTTTGAATGGCAATTTCTGAGGAGCCACTTTCACAAGGATATATCTTAAAAAGTATTGCAGCCAAGTCCTTCAAATTTTTAGTGGTGAAAATCTGCTCCAATAACTTGAGGAATATGGACTTATTAAGGTGTGCCTTCAGTTTATCATATATTTTTGGGTGTTTAAAGTTGCTCAAAAAGTTTGCTCTGTGCTCTGCGGTAGCATATTGAAGAAGTTCAAAGACTGGGATTTGGTATTGCACATACAGCTTCCCATATTTGTTGTGTTTTTTGTATGCTAATTCTGCCCCTCTTTTATGAATAATCTACACAAAAATACCATATTTTCAAAAATTTATTTTGAGAATATAAAGCAGAGCACCATCACAAATTTCGGATATATTAATAACAGGCATCTAATCTTCCTAAAACTGTTAATTTGATGTTGGTGGACGGTGTCATTTTTTTTGGTATAAAAATGTTAAAAATGGCACAATTTTTTTTTTTTCATTTTCAAGCCTTAATATTTGGTAGATTATTCATGAGAGAGGGGCAGAAGTAGAATTCAAAATACACAACAGATATGGGAAGTTGTATGTGCTATTCCAAATCCCTGTCTTTAAAATTAGGCTTTTTACAGTCGTTCAAATATACTACCGCAAAGCACAGAGTAAAATTTTTGAGCAACTTTAAGCACCCAGAAATATATGATAAAATAAAGGGACACCTAAATAAGTCAATATTCCTCAAGTTATAGTAGCATATTTTCACCCCTGAAAATTTGAAGGACTCAGCTGAAATACTTTTCTAGATATATCCTTGTGAAAGTGGCTCCTCAGAAATTGCTGCTCAAAAAGGCTGGAACTTGGTTGCAGAATTATTTTTTATGACAAAAATATTAGGAGTTGAGAGCTAAAATTTCAGATTACTCCCATCAGGAGGTGTATGCATCCACTGGCCATTTTTCAGCCAAATCTGAGATGGTCAAGTGGGAGGTTTCTCTAAAATTCAGACGTTTGACATGGAATGACCCTTTAAATATATGTTTTTGGAATATTTTTAAAGTATTGTTTGCACATTTCCAGTCAGGGGCACCAGTAATTTTGGAACCCACTAAATTTGTCTTTTTTTGGCTGTTGTAGGTGTTTGATTGTCTGTTAGCTATTGTCGGACCTTACTTTGGCTCCCAACCAGGAAGTCCCTGAATCTCAAAGCTGTAGACTGGCAACCACACTCAGCAAACTGTGAAAGTGTTCACAGTGGTATTCAGTACCTTACAGGGTCAGACTCGCCACAAGCATGAGGAACAGCCGAAATCACTTTGTGCCAGACATGCTAAATATATTTCCACAGGTGACCTATGGGTTTTTCTTTTTTTCTTAAGATGCGCTAAATGAAAATAATCAATAACACTGAGCAAATGTGGTCAATGACTACTTCCTCCTTGAAGACATTGCAAAGGTGAAGTTGCTATGCCCACACCATCATGCAGAAAGACTTTGGTTGTAGGGGTCTATGAAATGGTCAAACTGGCTGGGTTGTTTAACTCTGTGTGTTCTCTTTCCAGGCTGTGGCAGCGAATGCTGGCACTGGATTTGCCGTGGCAGAGCCACAGGTGGCAATGTTCTGTGGGAAGTTGAACATGCATGTCAACATCCGAACAGGCCGCTGGGAGCCTGACCCCTCCGGAGTGAAGAGCTGCATGGGATCCAAAGAAGCCCTGCTTCAGTATTGCCAGGAGGTGATATACTAATGCACTGCTATTGACAATGGGATGGGGGGGCATTATTCTTTGTCATTCAGAAATGTAACTGATGAAGTTGCTGCACTTTTGGTTGAAGTCTGAGTCATGTATTTCTTATGCAGTTGGTATGTAACAATGTTAATCAAGTCCGTATTTAAAATAATATGGTATGTTCAGTGAAATACAGTATTCATGTTGAACATCCATTGGCAGCTTCATAGGTATTTTTGTGCTTTCATTTTAAACCAAGGGGCTCTAATTTCGTAGACCAGGCGCAGGTGCGGCGAATAGGGGGTGCAACCGAGAATTTCAATCAATGTTTCTGTTTATGCTCTCCTCAATAAAGTGAGTCGACACTGGCGCGGGACAATGTACAATGCCTCCGTGTCTGACAGCCCCAAAAAAAAGAGGACGATTAGAACAGATTGATAATGAAATAAAGAATAAAAAGAAACATTTTAACAACAGAACATCCAACGAACACTGCGATTAATTTATTTGCGGGTCATTTTTGGATGTTCTGTTGGTTGGTGATGTATATGTATTTTTATTCTTTATTCCGTTATAAATCTGTTCTCATATCAAATTTATTTTTCGCTGGGTGCCGGACATGGAGTATTTTGCATTTCGCGTCGGACAGTCTTGATCGTGCATGCGATAATTTATTCACTCTGTCAATGATCATGGAATTGATTTGCTCTCCGATTGCAAGCACTATTTTATCTCTGCTGCGGAAATAAAGCGTGAAATTGTTCGATCCATCTGACTAATTTTCAAAAGAAAGATCGAATAAAGACTGTTGTTTATCTTCAAAGGAAGAAAACAGACAAATAAAAAGACAAAGAAAAGCCTATAGCTCTTTGCATTGACTTTGACTGTAGTCAGTCGTGCAAAATAATTGTTTCGTGTCCAGTGTGCAAGCGGCTTTACCGAGCATAGAACGCAAGCATTATATACGCACTGCCTGATGCCGAGGCAGTTTGTGGTTGGCTGAGAAAGATGTGAAGTTGTTAATTTGCATCATTGATTAGGTTGCGTTGATTAAGTCAGGTCGAGTTTCCATCACGCGCCAACCGCCTTTGATCTGACATCAGGACAATCGATATAGATACTATAATTTATGTGCTGATTCAGGTAGTTACATTAAACAGTGGTTGCTGTAATTATTTACTTTATTAAAATTTGCCTGACATTCTGGAAACCTGCCTGTGAGGTTTCGGTGACGTGTGGGCGCTGCGCGCCGGTCAGCCAAATTACCACTGCACAGAAAGTGAACCAGGTTGGAGCTGGCGAGCTTTCTGCGCAACTGCAGCGGAGACTTTTTCTACGAAATTGTCACAGCGTCTTGATGAATAGTGACACCTCCCCCTACTACGTCGCCACACCCATCTCGGCGCACGTTCGTCTGCGCACGGTGTTGCACCTCACGAAATTACCACTGCGTGGGCTGCGCCACGCTTCGCCACCTGCGCTGCGCCAAGAAATTAGAGCCCAAGGAATAAAGGATTTTACTGTATTTCCATAATGTATTTTTTCTCCATGATTAGCCTTACATTACCTGTAAAAGTGGTAATAATTGTTTAATTTTTGACAGAAAGGTTAAAAGCAGATATGTCGTCCAAGTCCCTGGCAGCATTTCTTGTGGGCTACACTATGATTGCAGCCACTCACTCAGTTCATAAACACTCCCATAATCTTCCCGCAGACACACACTGGCACACTCACACAGCCAAGATAAGCAGTTCATTGCCTGCCATCTACGTTTCTCTATTTTCAATTCATTGCATTTTCCTGATTAAATTTCCCTGCACAAACTATAGGTACACATATGTACTCTCAATGTATGCATAGAAAGGGCCCATTTCTGACTGTCGTCTTGTAGTAAAGCAAGGCTCTGCCGCAGCATTTTTCAGGTGGCAGGAATTTCATTACTGGATTATGTTGAATAGTACTCAGGTCTGGCAGTAGCAAGGCCAACTTTTCTAAATGTTGGGAAAGTTTGGATGCAAATAAGCCCGTCTTTGCCTGCTACTGTTTGGTCTTGCTCTACAAATATTCATTGTTTTTGTCTCTCCCTCTTCTGCTATTGTTTTTTTTTTTTCTTGTGACCCTTGTTCCTTAAACTACATGATCTATCCATCCCTGCGCTTCATTTCTAATACCATCATCCATCATCAAGAGCTTATTCTTACAATTTACTCTCCCTTTTATTTAAAGCTTTACAAAGACAACTTATAGTGCCTCTTTCATGCACCATATTATAGCTGGGATAAAAATATCTTTTAAAAAATTTTTTAAGGACTGCGAAACGTATTAATGCGGTGTCCTGAATAATGAGGCCTTATTTTTTTTTCCTCTTGAACCTTTATGTGACAGATATATCCTGAGCTGCAGATCACGAACGTGGTGGAAGCCAACCAGCCAATCAAGATTGAGAACTGGTGCAAGAAGGACAAGAAGCAGTGCAAGGGACACGCCCACATTGTGGTGCCTTTCAAGTGCCTGGGTAAGATTCAACTGTCTGATTGGAGGTTCAGATTTAAAAACAGCTGTTGGGCAAAAAGCCATTGAGTTTACGTTCACCTCACTTCACAAGGAAGATGGAAACCTGCAGGTTCTTCTATGTGACACTGTGCTTTTGTCACTCGGCTTGGCGGACGAGGTGATATAGAAGACAGTATTGAAAAGTCCAAGTGCTGAGTCACTGGTTTATAGCTAACCAGTGCTTCACTGAGGATAATTTGCTTGTCAAGGGAGTAAAATTCAACATGGTGCTGTTAATCAGTGATGAGGCAGAGGCTCTGAAACAAGGGTGTGAAGCTTTGTCCATTGTTTGTCGATTTTTGTCCCAGCCATGCATTGGTCCAGTCCAGCTGGTGGACAGTTTTTTCTCACAACTGCTCTGTTTTTTTTCCCCACTGTGCTTGCTGGCTCGGGGCTCAGTTCTGTCGTGTGTCATTCTTTTTCCCGTTTTGTAACTCTGTTCAACAGTTTTGTGACAGTTTTTTATTAAAATGAGCTGAGTGCATAAAACTAACCTGATCAGCCTGTTTGAGGTTGTGAGCTGTCAAGAGAAACTGGCTGGTGTTTGGGAATGGTTTTAACCGAAACCTACATACACTGGACCCACTATAATTTTGAGGCCCCTGCTACCAAAAAAAGTATAAAAAAGTAAAAGTTGGCTTAACCGTGTCCCCCTTGTGCCCACTCCAGTCTGTTCTTCTTCCCTGTTGACTGTCCCACTGAGCTGGCGGTCAGTGACTGTTGTTTCCGCAGCTACGATTGATCTCTGGTCATCTGTTTAAATCTGAGGGACTCAGTCCTTTTCCCTTCCTCCCCTGGCCTTCACTCTTTCCATTCTTGCAATCTCCCCCTCTTCTTCGCTATATTTCTTTAATGTAATGGTTTCTGCAGAAACCCATCCTCTGCCATTCCTTTGCTGTACCACCCTCTGCATGAACTCGGACCTCCAGCCCTGCAAACTCCTCCTCACCTCCTTTAAATCTTTGACCTGTGTCTCTCCTGTGCTCTGACGTCAGTCTCCTCCCGTCCTCTCACATCTCAATCTCTCTCCCCTTGTCTCCTCTCTTCTTGGCTCCCTGCTCCAAACTCCCGTTGGCCTCCTTCGTTTCCTCGGCCCCTTCCTCTCCTCCTCCATCCTCTCCCCGTGGCCGGGTCTGGTGAGGGGAACGGGGCGCTTTGCAGGATGTGGAAAGCCATTAGCACCCTCACTGAACTGTGAAATGGGCTGACAGTCAGTGGCTGCGGGAGTCTGCAGAAAGAGAGAGAGAGAGAGAGAGAGAGAGGCTTTTATTTTATTTATTTATTTTCTTTAACGGTGCGAGTGGTGCGCGCGGACTGTAGAGGGAAGAGCAGAGGCGGCGCAGATGAAACGCACTGCCGCTCTGGGAGGTGGGGGGGGTGTTTGTCCTCCGGCGGGTCCTCTTTTTGTTTTTGTGCTTTTTTTCCCTGCGTCTGTCCGGCTACTGATAGAACATCCTGGTGCCTCTCTGCTCTCATTGCTATGGCTACCCATCCGTTTCCCCACTTCGCTTTGATACGCCCTTTTATTTCTCTCTCACTCTCTCGCTCCCCCCTGTTCCATCTCTGTTGCTTGCTCACCCCTCTCTCCATCCGTACGCTCTCTATTCCTGTCTCCCTCCCTCTCTGTGTTCTTCCTCTCTTTTCCTCAGTTTCTCACCTTTTTGCTCTCTGTCTGTCTCTTGCTCTCTCGTCTCGTTCTCTCTCTGTCTCCATCTCTCATCTCTGTCTCGCCCTCTATTACTCTCTTTGCTTCCTCCATCTCTACCTCTCTCTCTCTCTCTCTCACTCTATCCCTGCCTTTATTGCTCTGGATTTCTCCTCCCTTCCCCCACTCGCTCCTTCATTTTTATCTCTTCTCTGTATCGCTCGTTATTGTTTTTTGAAAAATGGCTGCAGTTTTAAGAGAGTTGCTTCCAGGGTGCTTCTCTGTGTTTATTGTCCTCTCCGCCCAGAGATGGGCTCAGATGAGTTTCTCCTCCTACCCTCCGCCTCCTCCATCTTTCAGCATGTGTGTGCCTGTCGCTGCACTGCTCAGTGCTGCAGGGTACATTTACCTGTTTAAAAGGCTAAATCCCCAGACACTCTGACCACCATTTGGGCCCAGAAGCCTCTTCATTCTTAAGGCAAAGTATTTGTCCCTGCGCGCACATGTACAGGCACATGCATGCGTACAGGAACACACACACGCGTGCACACACACACACACACACACACACACATGCGCACACACGCACACACACACAGACACACACACACACACACACACACACACACTACACGCTGTCGCATACACTGCACCTCTCTCACATGCACGTACGTTCGCACACGTCTACATGACAAGTGTGAAAGCCTACTCTCAGCTTGCGAAAAGGGTGTGTGTGTGTGTGTCTGTTCACGGCATGTGCGCGTGTGCTTGTGCGCATGCGTGTGATCGTGTATGCTAGTCCATGTGCACATGCTTGTACGTGAGGCTGGGGGCTGTCTTGTTTGTGCCTGAATGTGTGTGTGCGTGCTTGCGGGTGAATATGTGCCTGTGCATTCCGCTTGTGTGTATGTGCACATGACCACTGTCAGCACGTATGTGCTTGCATGCGCTTTGGAGTCTAGAGGTCAAGGCTAAGAGCAAAATGCTAAGGTTAGCCTCTTTGCTGAGAAAGCAGTCTAATCCAGATGAGTGGATTAGCCTTGCTGATGCTGCAGCAAGAGCCCACTTCCCCTTTAACGAAAAGGAGAAATTGAGACGCTGACAGGACAGTAGGGTCCACAGAGGGTGAGGATGAGCAGAGGGCCTCACACGCAGGGAAAAACAGCGGGCGCTGAAGGAAGAAATAAACTGTTAAAAAAATTGCAGCAGACAAGTACAGTGTACAAAATAAGTGGGTAAATAATGCTAACAGCCAATGACCTGAGAGGAATCAGTAGGGAAATGGGATAGCATTGTTTGTGCATGCAAAGATCAAGGAAAGGGAACGAGGGAGGTATTTGACAAAGCAGGATTATTGAGTTTGCCGGATGAAAGAGCTGCTTTAAACCCAGAACAGCTGCTTTTCTGCATGTGCTCAACTTGTAAGGGTTCTAGGTTTCTCCTGGTGCAAATATCCAGCTTACTTGGTAATCCTGCTTTGTGAAACAGCCCCCAGGCCCACTGTTCATCGCTGTCTCATGGCAACGCAAATCGGTGTCACTTGGCTTCTCCCCGTTATCCAGGTGTGGGGTGTGTGAAAGGGGGAACAGGTGGTAAGATAGTGCTTTAATTCCTCGCTGCTGTTAACAAGAAAGCGGTGGAGCGCAGCGGAGCTAGGAGGGGGGAGAGGGTGGGGTGTGTGTGTTTGTGGTGGGTTTTGTTATACTGTTGCGCTGTAGATGTGCGCTGAAGTTCAGACGGAGTCTGCGCGCTTGTGGGCCTCGGCAGGTCTTGTTCCAGGAGGCCCTGAAGACCAGCTGATGAATATTTAAGTTTCCCTCCCCTCCTCACCCCCCATGATGGCAGCGATGACAGAGCAGCAGAGAGACACGCTTGCTTCTCATTTCTTTACATCACTTGGGCCTCCGCTGTAGTTTTTGCCAGTAAATTTCAGGCAGTTGCATCAGTTTACTATTGGTGTCGAAGTCTCACCTGCTCTGCCAGAGGGCTTTGTCTAGTGCTTTAATCATAGTAATTAAAGCATAAACCTTTAAGCCCTAAACACAGTCTTTTTTTGCGAAAAGAAGCGAAAAAGCTCAAGATGGTAAATAACTGAGGAAAACTTTTGCCTTAATATTCTACTGTTGTGTTTGCTAGTAGTAATATCATTATATTGTCGTTTGAGTGTGAGCATGCCTTCATGTACATGCTTCTATTTGTGTGATAGCAGCAACATGCATGTTGTGGTATTCATGTGTATTTAAGTGTGTGCGAGTTAGTGCGCGAATGAATGCGTGTTAGTGTTGATGTTTGTTCTTGTGTTTGCGCGTGTGAGTGTTGGTTCTCGTGAGAAAGAACTGACCTTTCTCTCACTCTGCTTAAGCCACTCAAGCTCTGTAATTCACCAGTTTAATGTTTTGGCCAGGTGGTTGAGATTATTTGCAAGATTATGTCCTGGAGGTAGTGGATGGCATGATGGGTTATGGGTGAGAGAATTTGAGGGGGGTGTGGCTCAAGCTTGCAGACTGGGGAGGGCCTGACTGCAAGAAAAAAATCTTGTATTATTTGCACTGTTTATTTTTTCATTTCTGCATCCAACAGGCTATGCCTGTAACCTACCCTCCCTACACCCAACCCTACCTCACGACTCCCTAATCATTGGCTGTTGTCTTGTGTAGATGGATGTGTTCATCGGCTGTTGACTCGTGTGCATGTATGTGTTCATTGGCTGTTGTCTTGTGTAGATGGATGTGTTCATCGGCTGTTGCCTTGTGTAGATGGATGCGTTCATCGGCTGTTGTCTTGTGTAGATGGATGTGTTCATCGGCTGTTGTCTTGTTTATATGGATGTGTTAATTGGCTGTCTTCTTGTTTAGATGGATGTGTTCATCGGCTGTTGTCTTGTTTATATGGAAGTGTTCATTGGCTGTCTTCTTGTGTAGATGGATGTGTTCATCGGCTGTTGTCTTATGTGGATGTATGTGTTCATCGGCTGTCGTCTTTTGTAGATGGCTGTGTTTATCTGCTGTTGTCTTGTGTGGATGGATGTGTTCATCGGCTGTAGTCTTGTGTAGATGGATGTGTTCATCGGCTATTGTCTTGTGTAGAAGGATGTGTTCATTGCCTGTTGCCTTGTGTTGATGGATGTGTTCATTGGCTGTTGTGTAGATAGATGTGTTCATCGGCTGTAGTCTTGTGTAGATGGATGTGTTCGTCGGCTGTTGTCTTGTGTGGATGTATGTGTTCATCGGCTGTTGTCTTGTGTAGATGGCTGTGTTCATCGGTTGTTGTCTTGTGTAGATGGATGTGTTCATCGGCTGTAGTCCTTTGTAGATGGATGCGTTTATCGGCTGTTGTCTTGTGTAGATGTATGTGTTCATCGGCTGTTGACTTGTGTAGATGGATGTGTTCATCGCCTGTTGACTTGTGTGGATGGATGTGTTCATTGGCTATTGCCTTGTGTGGATGGATGTGTTCATTGGCTGTTGACTTGTGTAGATGGATGTGTTCATCGGCTGTTGCCTTATGTAGATGGATGTGTTCATCGGCTGTTGCCTTATGTAGATGGATGTGTCCATCGGCTGTTGCCTTGTGTAGATGTATGTGTTCATTGACCGTTGCCATGTGTAAATGGATGTGTTCATTGGATGTTGACTTGTGTTGTTGGATGTGTTCATTGACCGTTGCCATGTGTAAATGGATGTGTTCATTAGATGTTGCCTTATGTAGATGGATGTGTTCATCGGCTGTTGCCTTATGTAGATGTATGTGTTCATCGGCTGTTGCCTTGTGTAGATGTATGTGTTCATCGGCTGTTGACTTGTGTAGATGGATGTGTTCATTGGCTGTTTTTTTGTGTAGATGGATATGTTCATCGGCTGTTGTCTTGTGTGGATGTATGTGTTCATCGGCTGTTGTCTTGTGTAGATGGATGTGTTCATTTGATGTTGACTTGTGTGGATGGATGTGTTCATTGGCTAACTCCACTGGGCCAGTTTCTAGATTCCTCTCTATTACTGCAGGGGTGGAGAGACCAGCACTGTCTGACTCATGGAGTCAATTGCAGTGTGCTTACCTCAGGTTTTAACCTCTAGACCACTGAAATGCTTTACTCCTGGAGTGCTTAATCCATATTCCACAGCTTTGGCTAGCTTCACTAGCTGTTGCGCCATTTTGTGGTCAAGAGACTTAAATTTGAGGTTCAAACTCCAGCACAGTCCAATGCATTTGACCCACCTTCATCACTCTAATCCATCAGTCCCATGGTTCCAATATATCTACTCCCTCCTTATATGTTTCAGAATTCAATTTCAGTCTTTGAGTGGTTTAGGAGAATGAAATCTTGTGCCTAAGTTGGCTGGCCATCCATGCATTGATTCTGCTGTTCTCAAGTGTTTCTGGGCAGACCTGTTGAGAGGATAATGCAGATCTTTTATTTAATGATCTCTGCATTCTTGCTCATTTTCCTTACCCCTGCATTATGCCGCTTAGCGTTTTGAACTGCCCGCACTTCCATTCGCTAACTTCAGAAGGAAAAGGGAAAGCAGCCAATTTGATTAAAAGGCTTCCACGTGCTCACTGATGGGCGGCACAGCGTCAGCTGCCCTCATGCGGCTGGCATCTTGTTCCATGTGGCACCTGCAGCTGAAAGACTCTTATCCAGTTTCGTTTTTTTGCGCGCCTCCTTGTATCGCATAAGGAGCACACGTCACGCAGACCGTCTATAATACTGATATCCTGTGGAGACTCGCCCAGCTCCCATTTCTCTTCTGTCTTTTAAAGAAATCTACGTGTTGCCTTAATTGAAAAATCCTCGCAAAGATTTTTTTTCAGTTTGTGAGTTGAATTTCAGCTTGTTTCCTCAATTGACATCTGTCGGGTGAAGCTGATCTGATGCCCCATACCCCATGCAGTGATACCCTGCTCACTCTGAGCCAGTGGGGGTTGAGTTGAGTGGAGCTGAGTGGGTGCGGTGTTGGGGAGTACCTCCTCGCCGTGACTGAGATTCAGCTGTGTGTGGGGTTATTTCTGGAATCTTCCTGTGTGCTGCACACCCTCTCATTTTCCAAAACACTTCCCCATCCTGTCCTCTCTCTCCCGTCTGATTTCTCTGTCTTTTTCTTGTTCTCCTACTCTCTCACTCCTTCCTCTCCTTTACTGGCTGAAGTCTGGATTTCTCTTTCTCTCCCTCCTCTTCCTCTCGCCATTATCTTTTTATCCACTGCATGTGCTGGGGTTCTCTCTATCTCTAACTCCCACCCCTATAGGCATTTACACCCCTCTATTCCCCAGGTTGCTCTTCCACTGACATGGACATACATGCGCACACACAGGCCTGTGCATGCGCCAAATCCGGCAAGCTGCTCTGTCCTTCATCCCCTTTGACTCGTGCTGTAAAGACCATGTGCGATTTTTATCGCCTCCTGTCTGCTGTCTGTCATTATACCGCACCCTGTCATCTTGTGTCCCTGAGCTGTGATTGGCTGGTGTCTGGCTAGAGGGGCGTTGGCCTTGGCTTTCTGTCTGCTGTGATTGACGTGCCGGTTGTGTGTCTTTATCTTTGCAGTGGGAGAGTTTGTTAGTGACGTGCTGCTCGTGCCGGAGAAGTGCAAGTTCTTCCACAAGGAGCGCACGGACACCTGCGTCAGTCACCAGCAGTGGCACGGGGTGGCCAAGGAGGTAATCGGGGAATTCTATGCATAATCAAAACTCACTTTCTACAATTCAGGTGTACCTTGAATTGCAAATCTTACATTAAAAATTTTCCATGTATTACATTCTTGACACGCAGTGTTTGCCGTTTGTGTCACGAAGTGGTATCAATTTGTATGGCTGGATATCCTGTGACACATTGTGGACTGTGACTCCGGTTTGAAGGCTATTTCAATGCAGTTCACTTAGCAAGGATGCTGAATCAATACCCGCCAATTAAAGCAAACAATTTCTGCTGTTAAAGAGAACCACCATGAGGTATGAAGAGATGGCCAATTCTTTTAAATTTGTGTCGCTGTCTGAGTGCTCTCGAACCTCAGACCTCTGAAGCAGCTTGATCAAGGGTAGAGACGACCATGTGCTTTTTCAACCCGCAGCCTTTGTATCGCCCACCTAGTTTCCTCCCCATTTAGTCTGGTGCTCAGTATGTGCTCCTGCCTTTTATTACCTTATATTACTCCATGCAATATTCAAATTCAATATCGTCTCAAATACACAGAAGGGCATGGCTTATAATTTTTAATATATTTCCGCTGGTGCACTTTTGTTCAATATTTGCTTTGCAAATTCATAAAAATACATGCTCAAATATATATTTTGTACATTCTCCCTTAGCGCAGATTGGCTTGTGAGCCCTCTTCCCCTATGCCTACACTGAATGTTCCATTCAGATACAAATCATTTTGTATGCTATATGAAATGACTATTCCACAGGGTCTGGGGCCTCGATTAAAACATCAGCCTCTGCTCATGCTGTGCACACTGTGCCCTTGGAGAGCTGCGGAGTATGCAGGTTTTGCTATCGCTAAGCGCCCAATAGATCGATTAAAGCGTCTGATTACACAGTCAGTTCGAGCCACCTGGCCGCTCGCTGCCAAACACGTCGCTGAATATAAAGTAAAAACAGAAACCGGGATCATCCACAAATCACCTGCTCCTGTGTTCCTGATCACCTTGCTCCAGTGCAGTTCTTAACCTGAGCTCCTCCAGATTTTCCTGCTAATTACATTAGCAGATTAATCCCAATTCTTATCAATGGCTAAGGGCAGAGGAGTTGCGTCTGACATCACTTTAATGTGCCTCTCAGGGAATGACTGGCCTGTTTGTTTTTACTCAGCACCATTGTCCGTTATATTGCAGAGTAGTGAATCATTTTCCTATCTTCAATAATGATTACTTTCATCTCCAGAATATTTCCTAGGCTATTCTTTTTTTCCTCGCAGTCCAGCTTCTTGCGCCAGTTTCAGTGCCGTTACATTAATTAATTATCATCTAGTTTCACTCCTTTCGCTCCGCGTTTCTTTTTTCGTGCTCACATGTCTCCTTTCCATTTGTTGATCGGGGTCTTTCTGTGTTTAAGTTCCTGTGTTTTGCTTCCCCTTCCCTGGACTGTTTCCCTTTCCTTCTGTTGAGCACCTGGCTTTGTCACAGTGCTCTGATCCTCTGTCTTTGGTACTGGAATTAAAAGAAATCCAGTAACTATTTATAAGGATATATTTATAACTATATAAGGATTTTCCTCCTGTGTCAAGAAGCTCCTAGAGTGGTGTTCCACCTTAGCTGAACATAGCGACAGCAGCAGATTAATTAAGGCCTGTGTTTGTATTGCAGCACTGCCAACCACCTGATTACAGAATGTCAAGTTCAGCCCTGTCCGCTACAGGGAGGAAAGGTGCTCACTGGGGCCACTGTCTCTTCCTCTTCCCCTCTCGTCTTTGCTCCCAGCCTTAGCCTGACAACTGGGAGTACCCATGGCTCACCCCATCGTACCCATTCACACCCAAGCTCGGACTTGAATGGCGCTCCCCAACACCTGCGCAATGCAGATGGTCATCTCTTGGAACCATCAAGAGATTGTTGTCTTTGACCTCTTAGAATCTCCACATGCTCCTTTGGTGCTGGGAAGACCTTAGCATTGACTGGGCCTGTGGCACCATAGTCAAATAGAGCTCTTTCTGTGTCAAGACCTGTCTGCGCTCTGCCGTCAGCCTGATTGCAGTCCTTTCTCTGGGCCACAATGAGCCGTCTGATTTGAAGGGGGATGCCACCATCTATCATGATCTTTGCCAGGCCTTCAGTTTGTCACTTCTACCTATGCAACTGAGTCATTGATCTATTCTGAGGAACGTCGTCACCTAGAGGCAGACTATGTTCACTCTGTGCACCTGAAACCAGAGCAATGGATGAGGCCCTGGCCTCTGGCATCATCCAACCTTCATCTTTACCGGCCATCGACAAATTCTTATTCATGTCAAAGAAAGATGGTTCTCCTCCGCTCTTTGATCAACTGCAGAGATTTGCACGTCCTTACAGTCAAGAATCACTATCCGCTGCTGCTCACGGATTCAGCCTTCTCCAACAACTAAGGGTGCCTTTCCCAAAGCTGGACTTTCGCAATGCCTACCACCTGGTCCTCATCAAGGAAGGCAATGCGTGAAAGACGGCATTCAACATTGCCTCTGGCACCACAAGTATTTATTGATGCCATTTTGGCTCACTAATGCCCCTGTAGTGTTCCAGAATCTCATTAATGATGTCCTCTGCAACATGATCTCCCACTTTGTGTATGTCGACTGTGATGACACCCTGGTTACATACCTAGCACATCTGTTGAGTAATTCAACATTTGCTTGAAAACCAGCTCTACATGAAACCTCAGAAATTTTAATTCCATCCAATGTTTATACAGTTCCTATGCTTTACTCTCTCCAAACAAGAAATCAACATGGATCAGCAAAAGAGACAGGCTGTCCTGGATTGGCCTGAATTGGCGGACCATAAACGGCTTCAAAGATTCCTTGGCTTTGCAAACTTCCATGATCCCTTCATCTGAAGCTAGTACACAGTCGATGCCCTATTCACTGCACTTTCCTCTAATATCCCCTTCCACTGGAATCCTCAGGCTGCCTCTGCCTTCTGCCTTTATTCTGGTTTTCCTGATTCCCAGTGTCAGTTCATTGCAAAGGTTGACACTACTGAAGTCAGCGCTATGGCTATCCTCTCCCAGCATGCTGCTGACAGCAAGGTCCATCCCTTTGCCTTCTTCTACCATAGTCTGTCACCTGTAGAGAGCAACTACAGCATCGGGCATTGCGAACTCTTGGTCATCAAGCTGGTGTTTGAAGAGTGGAAGAACTGGCTTGAGGGGGCCGGTACTTTCTTCCTCGTGTGGACGGACCATTGAAATCAGATTTTGTCATGTGTTGTTATATCTTTAGAGGATTTTGAGCTTGTAATGCTCATGAAACTGCGGTAGCAGGGCTAACTGTTTGTTAAAACATTTTGCAAAAGCTTTTAGTTGTTGCACTGGTTTGGTGGTTTGATTCTCAACAAGGTGTTTTCTACCTTTATAATTTTGAATGCTCATGTCATGTTCACTAAATTATAATCATCGATTGCAATCTGATGGAGAAAAAGCATGAAACAGGTGGAATTATCGCTATTCTGGAAACCCTTCACCAAGTTCTTATTTTGTCATACTATTTCCTAATCATTAAGGGTCTGTCCAAGCAAAAGGGTAGGTTTGCATACCCTAACTTCCACCCTCATTTTTTCTGAATGGGTGGATCGGATACATAATTTAAAGGAGAACTCCGGTGTGAAATTGACTTGGGGTGTATTGAAACATGATAACGAGTAGTAACTTTTGTCGAATACAAAAGCACCCAACATTTCGAAATATATGGCTTTTTAGACGAAGATCCCAACAGGCTTACAATGGTAGTGAATGGGGCATAGCATTACCATGCAAAGAAATTGCTATTTTTCATCATTAAATAGGCTGAAAGTAGCTCCACACTTCATTGGTAGAATTCGGAGGGCCCTGTCATTTAAAACGAGGCACTGAGAACCTTGAAAATGCACAGGTAATATATTAAAAAAGACTGTTTATGCAGACAGTACCTTGAGGTAGTTTCCAGTCGCCTCCATCTTGAAAGTCACGATAAGTCGATTGACAAGCACGAACAAATAGGTTGGATAGGAGAACAGAGAATAGATGAAGCTCTTTTGAATGCTGCTTACCCCTTTTTGAATAAAAAAATATATTTTGTCCTGCCCCCCAGCATGGACATTTTGACGTACATAAAATAGATGTCCTAAATGTGTGTTGGGATGTTTGTTTTCCATGGTGAAAGATTAAAATCTCAAGCTAAATGCTTTATTGGTCACCTGAGACAAAGTCTCAAAGTGACCTATTCTCATCGCCTTTTGTCCGGCGTGCCTTTGTCCGTCGTACCTCATGCGTTGCGCGTCTGAAAACAATTTACATTTTTGACTTCTCAGAAACTACAGGGGCTAAAACTGATCAATGCATTTTCCACTTCTTTCAGAAACTGCTGATCCGATTTCAATAAAATTTTGCAGGAACCTTCCTTGGTCAAATATGCACCAAAATGTAAATCATATGGTGCCCACCCCCAGGGGCTCTGAGGGGCGCGGCTAAAACTGGTCTATACATTTTCCACTTCTTCTCAGAGACCGCTGATCCGATTTCAATTAAATTTTGCAGGAACCTTCCTTGGTCAAATATGCACCAAAACTGTGAGTTATATGGTGCCCACCCCCAGATGCTCTGAGGGGCGGGGCTAAAAGTGGTTAAATTGGCTGAAATTTTAAAAAAATCTTATCCAGACCCAGATATGCTCGAAAACAATACTCTTCATAGATGCAAGGCTCTTGAGGTGCTTTACCAACATTGTGAACTTCATTACTCTCGAGCTCCATGTTTGGCCCTGGGGAGGGGGTGAAATTTACTAAAGTTTATATAGGAAAATAATATTTTTTGTATGTTTGGTTCATTGACATCAGTAACATCAGTTTTTATACGACTCTGGTGACCGTTAAGGCCCAGGGGCGTCTTGTTGATGAAAAATTTGGCATTTCTTATTGTCCACATCGCATATGGGACCATACAGATGTTTTCGACTTTTCATTGTAATTCCCCTTTAGCTGTAAATACAGTTATCTTCTCATGATTTTGTCATGAAAGTACACAAACTAAGCTTCCATTATGTGTGTTCAGTTCTTACAAACTATAATTTTAAAATGATAGTGGCAATGTCACACTTCCGTGCCCTTTTGCTTGGACAAACCCTTAGACTGCAGGGTACTATTGGTCGTCATTATTTAATAAATTAATAGTTTGACTGTTAGTCAGGCAAACATAAATGGGAACATGCTGAGAGTATCATGCCTCAAAAGGTGTGGCTACTGTCTTCAATTCCCCCGACAGCCAGTCTGTTCTCAGCATAGTAAACAGGACTCCCTTGCATTGTGATTGGCCAAGCAGTGTATTGCCTAGAGCGTGCTCAATGTGTTTAAATTGTAATGGATTTGTTCTTTAAATACGTCTCATTTTAAATGTATGTAGCACTTAAAGCCATTAAAACTCTTGGGAAGGGTTTGGGTCAATGAAATGAGCCACTCAGAGGATGTGGATGTTGGATAGCATAAATCTCTTTGGCAGGGATTGGTATTAATCATACCTTTCTTTCTCTCGTGTTCCTGTTCTTTCTTCCTCCCTTCTTTCTCTCTCTCTCTCGCTGTCTCAATTGTGCTCTTTTATTCTTGTTCTTTTGGTCTTTCTCTCTATCCCCCCCCTCTATATATCATACTCTCTCTCCCTCCCCCCTTTCTGCCTCAATCTATCACACACTTTTTGCACCTACCATCTCTTTTCCTCCTTTGTCTTTCATCCTCACTCTGTCAATCATGCTCTTTGGTTCTTATTCATTTTCTTTCTCTCCCATCGTATCCTCTCTTTCTCCCCTCTGATTTTGTCCCTCCTTACTATCTTCCTCACTCGTTCTCTTTTACTCCCTGTCTTCCTGTCTTCTCTCTTATTCTCTTACCTTCTCTCCCCTCACTCCATCTCCCCTCTCCTCTTCTCCCCTCTCTCCCTCTGTTCTTTCTTCTCACTCCCCCTCTCTTACTGCCTGCCCCCCCCCCCCCCCCCCCCTTTAGGCCTGTGCCAAAGGTGGAATGGTCCTGCACAGTTATGGAATGCTGCTGCCCTGTGGCGTGGACCGTTTCCACGGCACCGAGTATGTGTGCTGCCCCCCGTCCCGCGCGGAGGATCCTGAGCCCCGCCCCCAGTCCTCCTTAGAGGAAGATGTGGGCGAGGACGAAGACGAAGAGGAAGACCAGGAACAGGAAGTGACCGACCTGGATCAGGAGGAAGAGGATGAAGATGATACTGTGGAAGAAAGGTGCGTCACTGTGGCCTGCCTGCTGATTGCAGCTCCGCACGCACTCCAATTAATTTATTTCTTTGAGAAAGTCTTGGTCGGATTTTCATCATCTTATGTTTTATGTTTTTGTTTCTCAAGTGGAATTATCTCTGCTTGAATTATTCTTTCCCCAATTCCAAATCTTAAAATTATTCAGATATCTCGCCTCATTAACAGAATTTATTTTAGCCTTATTTAACAAAAAGGTGACAAAAATAAGATTACAAGCCTAAAAATATGACTGCAATAGTTGTTGAGATTGACTTAGTTTTAAATGTGTATCCGGTCTTCCCTTTGGAGGTGATGTGGCACTTAGTGTCTTTTTGTCTTCTACCTCACAGAGAGCCTCCTGTGGATGACCAGCCGACTCCAAAAGCCCATATGATTGATGAGGAGGAGGAGGATGAGGAGGAGGAAGATGTGGACTACGAGGAGTATGAGTTTGAGGACAGGGATCAGGAGGAGGAGGAGGAGGATGATGATGATGATAATGAGGATGATGAAGAGGAGAAGAGCAGGAGCCGTGCCCAGGACGCCTCCCAGGAAGACAAGACTCTGCAGGATGTGGCCGGTCAGTATCAGCAGCTGTCCTCCATCTGTGAAGCTCCAATGTGCTGCATCAACATGGGGCCGGAAAATGCACCATCATGATTTAATCTTTCATTTAAATCTCCGATTCAGTCTTTCTTGTATGCAGACTTTTAGATCATGTTTGTATTTTTTTATTTTTTTTGCTGTATAAGCAGTAGCTAGTGTATTGCTATTCAGCCAAAATGATATGATTCACTTCAAGATTTGGCAGTGGGTAAGAAAATATAATTTGCCATGCCAACAGAAACAGAAAACAAGCCAAAATTTGCTACCTAAGATACTAAATTTTCTAAATTTTAAAGATTCTTTACCATGGTTAAACACTTCAGACTTTTTTCAGTGTATGAAATGCAGTTGCAGTAATCAGTACGCTGTAGTGTGTTACCTGTAGTTTGTTGTGGAGTATTTCCCTGCTCTACATGAACCCCGTTCTTGAGTTTTGGTTACTGCTAAAATGACAGTGTTTATCCTGTTTGACTAGCTGATGACATAATGGAACAGAAGAATGGTAGACCATGACCCGACCACATTTTTACGGTTGACTGCCCACCCCCCCCCCCCCCCCCCCCCTTGTCCCCCTCCCACAGACTTACCCTCTCTCGTGTTCTGCTTCCAAACTCTCCATATCTCATGCCCCGCCTCCCGAGTCTGCCGTTGTAAAACCCCACCCCTAAAGTCAAACTCTCTGATGCTACTCCCTCAGACTCCGCCCTTCTCTTGCTCCTGCCCCTGGCCCCGCCCCTCTGTAACCTTCGTTGTTTTGAATGACAGATCATGGAAGGGTGTCTGAATTCAAAAATCAACATTTAGTCTGGGGGAGTTCCCTTGACAGATTATACTTTTAAGTTTCAATGCCTGTCAATGTAATGTTTAGTTATTTTTCTCAACTTTACGTTGGAATTTTGTATGATGGATTTCAGCGGTCGAAATCAATATCTCTGTATTGTTATGCTGGTGCCCTCCTTTAAAATAGTGGTTAGACCAGCTGTGTTGAGTTTAAGTCGAGCTGGAGTCCTGGAGGGCTGTTTCTATGGTTTCCGTTCCACAGCTAATTTTTTTCTTAGAAGCAATCAATGACTTTAGGTGCGTTCAAACATTGTGCTTTTTCTCTAGAAAAAGTGGTGCTAAGGGTGCATTTTTCATGGAAAAAAGGGCTCTTCGGAATGCACAAGTGCTGAGCGATGTTGTCACAAAAATGGGCGACTCTCAGCTCAGCTGAATTTTGTGTTTGTCTCTGCTTGTTCGGATTTTTTTTCATTGATATGTTTTTGTTGTATATTTTCATCAACATAATCATGTCAAAGAGCAGGCTCCATGCTTTGGCTACACACTCAGTATTATCTCTACCAGTATTTTCAGCTAAGCCTTCATTGTTGTTGTGATGAATCAGCTACACATCTCAGCTATGTCAATCTCCTCTTTGCCTCATCGCAATTGGTTTGTCAAGAAAAAGTCTGGTTCCATTAATACGCTTTTCAAAAAATTTTCAACTCAGTTTTCAGAGTGTAGTTTTCTGGGCAGAAACGGCACTGCCTCTGCGTTTAAAGGGTGGTTGCCTTCAGCCTGCTCTGCGGATGCACTGGGTGTGTTTTCATGTAAAGTGAATCTCAGTTGCTGGAAAAAAGGCAGTATGTGTGAACACACATTCACTCCGTTTAAAGGTAGTTTTTGAATGTTCTTCATTATTTTAACCCTATCTTGACGGGGGGAGGGGCTTTTTATGTCATATAATTTCTCAACGGCTTGAGCTAGGATCACCAAACTTGGTGACTTTTCCTTAAACTTGTCTGGGAACAATTTTATGCCAATAAGTCAAGTCCACCATCTTCGTCGTTTCCATGGCAACTGTTTTCTAACAGGTATATCTGACAAAAAAATCGCTGATTTCAGTTTCATCAATGTAGTTTCCAGATTTTCTTTTTAACACATACGTATTCCTTCATATTTACATTATCTTACGAAATTTAATGTCAGCTTTGTTAAGTAGAATTAATTCATGCTAATTTGATGGTGTCATTGAATTTATTTTATTTTCCTATGATGAAAGCTTCTACTACCAACAAATAGACCTTTTTTTTCCATTATTAAAGTGTTCTTTCGGTTCTATTTTGAAATCAATATACTAAACACAAAGAAGTTGATGATAAGAACAGAGCAAGTTTTGCTTGTGCAAACCTGTAATCCTTTATAAGTTTACTTTCATTTCTTTCTGACCTTAAATTTTAAGAAAAACATTCTGTGAAAATGAAAAAATATTTTCACGGAACATAAATAGAATGTTGTGTATTTTATGGACTCTTGGTGCTGGTGCACTATGGAATAAAAGCAAAGCATTCTGGGTAATAAAAATCTAAACAAGATGCCATAATGATGTCATAATAGGTCATAATAATACCAAAATGATTGCAGTAATTTAGTTTTACGTGTACATCATCCCCTGCAAATTTGGTGGTCATACGCCATGTCGTTTACGAGTTAGGGTTAAGCTGATCCTGTTGAGCTCTATTTTGTTTAACTTTGTAGAAGAGACATCAGCTCTTGAAGGTTTTATTAAGAGCATTTTGATCAGATATTTGAGATCTTGCTTCTTAAATTTATCTGTAGTGCTGAAGTCAGGTGATGCTTTGGCCCCCCCAGGATTCTCACAACCCTACTTTAGTACGGTGTGAGGACCAATGGTAACCACCATGTTAATGGAAATAAACCTCCATCATGGTTTCAATCTGGACTCCAATTTGACACATCACTGTCCATTAAATTAGGGCTATTGTGGCACGATTATTTTTAACAAACCGTGTCACCCTAACTCTTGCCAGAGACACAGTCGAGTAGCTTAACCATTACACTGCTAATATACAAAATTATTTAAATGAGCTGAACTTTCTTTGGGATGGACGTACAGGACAGGAGATTTCCTGGATCTCTGTGGGCTACCTATGGTCTCGGTGTTGTTTGAAAGGGCATTAGGGTCGCCTGGCTGCATTTGATTTGGTGCCTCTGTGCTCTCTGCTTCCCCCTGTGGCGACCCTCTCTAACTGTGTCCCCCGGCAGCGGTGTGCACCCTGGCAGCGGAGACGGGCCCGTGCCGTGCCTCCATGCCCCGCTGGCACTTCGACGCCAGCCAGAGAAGGTGCGTGCGATTCATATACGGGGGCTGTGCCGGCAACCGCAACAATTTCGACTCGGAGGAGTACTGCATGGCTGTTTGCCGGCGCCTGAGTAAGTCCTGAGTGTGAACACTGCACATCTGAGCACAATGCTGACTGTTATAGCACTGTAGTTCTTCCGCATGTACACACCATACATGCATGCTGCACATACAAACATACACACGCACGCTGTACACACAAGCCTTGTCAAATATGGCACATCTGACCATAATGCTAATGGATATAGCACTGTAGTCCTTCCAGATGTGGTGCACACACCATAACCAAATGCAGTAAGTTCAACCCCAGTTCCGAAATAGTTGGGACGAAGTGTAAATTGTGAATAAAATCAAAATGCAATGACTTTTAGATCACATGTGCCAATATGTTATTTTCAGTAGAACATAGATAACATTTCAAACTTGAGATATTTTACATTTTTATCCACAAAATGAGCTCATTTCAAATTTTCTGGCTGAAACAGGTCTCAAAAAAGTTAGGATACAGGCAAAAAAGGGCTGAAAAAGCAATTAATATATAAGAGAATCAGCTTAAACAACATTTTGCAAGTAATAAAGTTAACTGGCATCAGGTGTGTAACATAATTGGCTATAAAACGGATGTCTTAGAGAGGCTGAATCTCTCAGAAGTAAAGATGGCCAGAGGCTCTCCAATCTGTGAAGGCTTGCATAAAAAAAATTGTGGAATACTTTAAAAACAATGTTCCTTGGTGTCAAATTGCAAAGGCTTTGAAGGTCTCATCATCGACAGTGCAGAACATCATCAAAAGATTCAGAGAAACTAATTATCTTTTCAAGCCAGAGTCAATATCGTGAAAATGAACATCCTGCCCCGAATTAATTTCTTATTTTTTATGATTCCTTTATCACCTCCGTCCAATTACTGTAAGGACATTCATTCATTGATATCTAAATTTATTTGGAATGGTAAGCGTCCAAGAATAAAGCTAGCTACTTTACAGCGAACCAAATCACTCGGTGGTCTTTCCTTACCGAATTTCCAATTCTACCATTGGGCATTTCAAATTAGAGCCTTGTATGTCTGGTTGGATTTACAGTCCAAAGTACCCTGGAGATGTATTGAAGATGCAATAGTAAAGCCCCATAGACTTCAAGATCTTCTTTTCTCTGGTCCTGGTCGGATTGGCCATAACCTTAAAGTAGGCAGTATAATACTAAACTCTCTAAATATTTGGAAACAGGCAGAAAAATACATAGGTGGACCATTCAAAATTAATGCACAAGCCCCTCTCTGGCATAATCTTAAATTTCTGATTGGTGGTAAGCCATTTCACAGTTCATTGTGGTCCTCTCTGGGCATCAATACATTTGGAGATATGTGTGATGATCATGGTCTCTGTTCATTTCAGAATCTTCAAAATCTATTCCATTTGCCGGCATCCTCATATTTTGTCTATCTACAACTACGCTCTGCTCTCAAAGCATACGGTGTGCCCTGGGACTGTCCGCCAGCGGTCCACCCAATGCTTGAGTGGGTCAAACCATGCGAAAATCTGCGAGGTAGAGTCTCTTACATTTATAAAGCTATTTTAAATAACTCTGCTCAGGCTTTGTCTATTGAAAAATTATGGGATAGGGAACTTTCATCATTTAATCATGATCTGGATTGGGACACCGTTTGGTTCAATTTATCACATACTTCCAAAAATTTAGCTCACCAGCTGATTCATTACAAAACCATCCACAGAGCGTACGCAACTCCGTATAGGAAATTTCGGATGAATAGGACACCCACTTATATTTGTAATATATGTAATGTTTCTTCTGGTATATTCATTCATATGTTCTGGGAATGCCCCAAAATTGCAGATTTGTGGACCTTTGTTGTGAATGAATTATCTAAATTGATTAACATTACTGTTCCAAAAACACCACACCTGTGTTTACTAAATGATGACTCTGGTCTTGGATACAGTATGATCCAACGGAAAATGTTGATGGCAGGTTTCACAGCCTCTAAGAAAGTCATTTTACAACTATGGATCAGTCCTGAGATATTACCTCAGAAGTTCTGGATAAGCTATTTGGATGACATTGTGAATATGGAATACAGTACCGCCAGATTTAATAAGGCTAAATTGCCTACTTTGAGAATATGGGAGTCTTTTCTGTGTACGATTCATGATCTTCGACAGTCTCCTGTAGGATGAACTGTTTTACTGGGGGGTCTTGGTCCCCCCCCCTTTTTTTTTTTTTCTATTATTATAATTATATATATATACATATATTTTTTATTATTATTATTTTTAATTTTTTTTTTTCTCTCTTTCCTTTTTCTAAATAATTCATTTATCTCTCCCTTTTGAATACGGCCACATGTATATTTGTATTATTTGGAGCTAATTTTGTATGTGTTAGGTATGTATCTGTATATGTATGATGCCTTGCTGCTTTAATATACCCCGGAATGGTATAGTAAGTATGTAAATGTTCAGAACGATATTTTATTTGTAACTGTTTGCCGCCTCCCCCTCCTCCCCCCCCCCCTTTTTTTTTTTTTTTCTTTTCTGAAAATCAATAAAATGTTGATCACAAAAAAAAAAGATTCAGAGAAACTGGAAAAATCTCTTTGCATAAGGGACAAGGCCGAAGACCTTTACTGGATGCCGTGATCTTCATGCCCTCAGACGCCACTGCATCACTCACCGGCATGATTCTGTCATTGACATTACTAATTGGGCCCAGGAATACTTCAAGAAACCACGGTCTGTAAACACAGTCTGCTGTGTCATCCACAGATGCCTCCTAAAGATCTATCATGCAGAAAGGAAGCCATTGTTGAGCATGATCCAGAAGTGCTGCCGTGTTCTGTGGGCCAAGGCAAATTTAAAATGGACTGTAACAAAGTGGCAAAGTGTCCTGTGGTCAGACGAGTCCAAATTTGACATACTTGTTGGAAATCATGGGCGTCGTGTCCTCCAGGCTAAAGAGGAGAAAGACCACCCCTCCTGTTATCAGCTTTCAGTTCAAAAGCCAGCATCTCTGATGGTATGGGGATGCATTAGTGCATATGATGTGGGACACTTGCATGTTTTTAAAAGCACAATGAATGCTGAAAGGTATATAAAGGTTTTAGAGCAACATATGCTCCCCTCCAGAGGATATCTATTTCAGGGAAGGCCTTGTGTATTTCAGCTGGACAATGCAAAACCACATACTGCAGTTATTACGACAGCATGGCTTCGTTGTAGAACAGTCCGTGTGCTGAACTGGCCTGCCTGCAGTCCTGATCTTTCACCGATTGAGAACATTTGGCGCATAATTAAACAAAAAGTCCGTCAAAGGAGACCCAAAACACTCCAGCAGCTGGAAGCCTGTATTAAACAAGACTGGGATCAAATTCCAATGGCTAAATTCCAGAAACTTGTCTCCTCAATGCCCAGACGCCTCCACTACGTGTTAAAAAGAAGAGGGGATGCGGCACCATGGTAAACAGGCCACTGTCCCATCTTTTTTTAGACCTGTAGCAGTCATCAAATTTGAAATGAGCTCATTTTATAAAATTTCTCAGTTTCAACATTTACTGTGTTATCTCTGTTATTGTGAATAAAATACTGGCTGGTGTGATTTGAAAGTCATTGATTTTTGATTTTATTCACAATTTGCAATTTGTCCCGACTATTTCGGAATTGGGTTTGTAAATGCACACGCACCTGCTAATTTTTGCACATGCATATAGCTCAGTATACACGCACTGTATGCATAAGCACGCACGTACACACAACCCTCAGGAATGTTCACATTCACAAAAAAGGTTTTTGCACTCACAAGCACCTACACACGGTTTCTGCAAAACCTGGGCTCATCCCTCTGTGGTATTTCTGCTGGTCGACAGCGTCATCCTCAGTCTTATCTTGTCCAGTCTGCTCCTCTCTGTCCACACAGTTTCTCTGGCCATGTGAAAATGATGATATTTTAGGTGCGACGTCAACTAGAATTACACTCTTTGCCACATTACCATGGATTCAGTGGAGGGAAAACTTCGCCTTTGAGGCTCTTGCATCGTAATAACAAAAAATACAAAAAAATTGTAAAACAAGACTCATGGAACAAGATGTAGAGTTTTCAATGGCACATTATTAAATATTACAGATTTTAAGCATTTGTTCTTGCATTTTCAAACATTCGTTGCATGAATCTAACTTCATGAAAACATGAAACATGAGGCGAAACATGAAAGGCTGTCCTGCCCTTACAGGGTGTCGGGGTTGAGTTTTTGTCACGCTGTACCTCTGGCAGTTGCGCTTCATCTGTTCTCCCGCAGTCAGTTTCTCAGTCAACTGCCGTCAGTCCTGTTCGTGTCCTACTGCTTTGCCCCTCCATCCGTCTGACTGTTCATCCAATTCAATGGCCTGTCCGGCGCTAACCACGCCCCCTTTCTCCCGTGTGTCCCCAGTCCCGCCCACCCCTCAGCCAACCGATGACGTGGACGTGTACTTCGAGACGCCGGTGGATGACAAAGAGCATAGCCGCTTTCAGAGGGCCAAGGAGCAGCTGGAGATCAGGCACCGCAACCGCATGGAGAGGGTGAGGAGCACCCCTAACACTGGCCGCTATCCTCCCTCTCCCTCCTTCTGTCCTCCCTCTCTCACTGTCAGAGAAATGTATCCAGATTTCATTCACTCACCACTTTCCCTGTACCTCCGCTTAGGTGAAGTGTACGAGTGGAGGAGAGAAGGATGTGTTTTTCAAGTATTGGGCTCACGCAGAGAGCTCACTCCAGCTCTGTCTCTCATCTCTCTCTCTCCCTGTTTCCCTTCCTCATTCACCCTGCTCTCTCACTCCATCGTTCCATTACCGCTCTCACTCCCACGTACTCTCACTTCTCTCTCTCTCATCTCTCTCTCCCTGTGTCCCTACCCTGTCCTCTCTTTCTCACTCTTCCCTGTCTCCTCTCACTCTTTCATTTCCTGCTCACTCTTCTATCCCTCCATCTCCCTCTCATTTTTTTACCTCCCTCCTTTTTCATTTCACAGTTTCTCCCCAGATTTTGTGGGAACCAAACTGACCGTCTGGGGCCTTATTCTTTTTCTGTAAATTCAGTCCAGTTCATTTTCCTTTATTGGCCAGACCAAATGTGAGCTACATTTCGTTTTCCAAAATGTAGAGTGTTGGAGCAGACATTCATCTAGTGCGGAATTATGTGCTAATCGATAAAGCATACAGCATACACTGAACTGAACACTTTTAATTTCACTCTGTAGGTGAGGAAGGAGTGGGAGGAGGCTGAGAGGCAGGCGAAAAACCTTCCTAAGACTGAGAGACAGACGCTTATCCAGGTAGGGCTCTGCTCCGCCTGCGCGTGTTATGCGTACAGGCATGTAAGCGTGTGTCTCCAGCCCGCTGTCTGAAGCCTGTTTGAGACACCTGGCTGAAATGCCTTGGGCTCATCTCTAGACCATGGTCAGACCTGAGAAAGGAAGCTAAACGGAGGATTGAAGAGTGTTATTGGCTTGAGGAGGGAGCTCAGCTCCCACCTGGAGCCCCGCTGACACTGAGCTTTCCTGATCTCCACACTGCGTCTGAAAAGGGAAGCTAAGGCCTGTGAAGTTATTTTTCTCTGTTCTTATTTGTTGTTTTGATTTTCTGCCAGAATTGTTTCGGAGATCAGTTTATGAGTCCTGAATCTTAATACTTGAATCAGTGTCTCTGACTGGAGCCCCACCTTGACTGATGGCTGGTACACAGTGTACGATTTTAGTAATCTTATAAGACCATTGCATGACACACACTATGCGACTTGGATTTAATAAACTTTGGTACGACGTCAAGTTTGATGGGTGCAGACTGTACGATGGCCGTTTACGGAATCGCAGGTTCCGACATACATCAAAATGATCAGTGATCAGCGTACAACATCCATCTGCGCTGGCGCTGCCATGTTCATTGCATTCACTGTTATTTTAGCTCTGTGCTAGCTTAATAGTAATGTACAGCGCCCTCAATAATTGTTGGCACCCCTGGTTAAGATGTGTTCTTTTGCTTCTAATAAATTCAGTTTTTTTCTAAATAATATAGGACCACAATGAAAAAAGAAGAAAATCCAACCTTTAATTGAAGTGTATTTATTCAGTGGGAAAAAAATCCCACATTAAGAAATAATTCTTTTACATCAAATCATGTGTGCCACAATTATTAGTACCCCTGATGTTAATACTATGTACAACCCCCTTTTGCCAACAAAACAGCGCCTAATCTTCTCCTATAATGTTTCACAAGATGGGAGAATACAGAAAGAGGGATCTTTGACCATTCCTCTTTGCACAATCTCTCTAAATCATCCAGCGACCTGGGTCCTCTCCTCTGCACTCTCCTCTTCAGCTCACTCCACAGGTTTTCAGTGGGGTTGAGGTCTGGGGACTGAGATGGCCATGGGAGGAGCTTGATTCTGTCTGGTGAACCATTTCTGTGTAGATTTGGCCACATGTTTAGGGTCATTATCTTGCTGAAAGATTCAGTGACGACCCATTTTCAGCTTTCAGGGAGAGGCCACCAGATTTTGATTTAAAATGTCCTGGTATTTCAAAAAGTTGATGATGCCATGCACCCTAACAAGGTTCCCAGGGCCTCTGGAAGAGAAACAGGCCCACAGCATCACTGATCCTCCCCCATACTTCACAATGGGCATGAGGTGCTTTTCTGCATACTCATCTTTTGTGTTCTGCCAGACCCACTAAGAGTGTTTGTTGCCAAAAAGCTCTATCTTGATCTCATCTGACCAAAGCACACAGTCCCAGTTGAAGTCCCAGTACCGCTTAGCGAACTCCAGACATTTGCGTTTATGATTGTGAGTGAGAAAAGGTTTTTTCCGCGCATGCCTCCCAAACAGCTTGTTGGCATGTAGATGGCGCCTGATGGTTGTTTTGGAGACTTTGTGACCCCAAGATGCAACCATTTGTTTCAATTCTTTAACAGTGAGCTTTGGAAAACATTTTATTTCTCTTACCATCCTCCTGACTGTGCGTGGTGGCAAAATAACCTTGCATCCTTGTCCAGGCTTGTTTACCACTGTTCCAGTTGTTTTAAACTTCTTAATGATTCCTCTGACAGTAAATATGGGCAGGTGCAGGCGAGTGGCTATTTTCATCTAGCCATCGCCTGTCTTGTGAAGGTCGACACACATCTGCATTACTTGAATGGTGTGTTCCTTTGTATTTCCCACGTGGAAGAGTGGATAAGAGAAATGGCCTCTGTGTCGCGTCATATTTATACCCCAGGGAAACAGGAAGTGATGAATTACTAATTACAATTTTCAGTGTGAGAGTATGCTTCTGCAACAAAAATTGAATTTATTTAAAGGCTTTTTACACATATTAACCAGGGGTGCCAATAATAATGGAGGGCGCTGTAAGACATGGATAAGATAACGCGCAGCTAATATGGTTATACAATAAACAGTACTTACGATAATGACACAATGAACCATCTACACCACAGTGAACATTTAAATGCTTTTTGAGGAATAATTGCACAGCATGGCAAACGTGAAGGATTGTAGCCTATGCAATTAAATGCCTGTTAAAATCGAACACCTTGTGTCCGTGATATAACTCCAATGTGTGTCTACATGAGTCACTATCGGCATCAGCTACTGCGTAATCTATAAATGATTCTGTTTATTTTATTTAAAAAAATAAACTATTATCATTTTATTTTCGGCTGCATTTGTATTGGCTGATTAGAAGACGTAGGTCGTAGCAGCTGTCACACTGTGAGATAGTCATCCTAAATTTCTGACACCGTCAGAATTTAATCTCAGGTTATCTTTGGTCGCAAGATGCTGGCAACGGCAGTCCTTGTCTCACAGTGCGAAGTTAGACCACTGTTTTAGAGCCATGACCAAAGATTTCTCCACGTTTCTCCTACGATGGTCATCTTTCGTCTGGGACGGCCCAAAATCGTACAGTGTGTACCGGCCAATCGCCAAGTTTTATCAGAAAACTTCACTGATTGGTTTGTTCAAAAACAGCATTTACTGGAATTTGCTGGAATGGCTGAAAATAGCTGGAATTTTCTGGCCTTTCAGCATCATGGTAAGTTTACAAGCATTTCATGCTTCGTCCCACAAATTAAATTCCATTGCTTACTATCGGAAAAATGTGCCTGCTGTATGCTTTTATTTAGCAAGTTGTGAACACTTTTTATAACTGCCAAGTTAATATTGAATTTATTCGGGCTGGTATGATACTTGGCCTGGCTGGTCGAGTGTGACTGTCATTTTAGTTCTGGTGTTGCAGCTTGTTAACTTCTTGTTTTTTATCACACATGGGAGCTTTGAAATTCACAGTCGAGGTGTTAAGGAATTTAATTTAACTTGCTAAATGCTAATAATGCTGTATTAGACATAGCCTTGCATCGGAGAGAACAAGAACCCTTTGTAAAAAAAAAAAAGTTGCAGAAAGCGGACAAGGGAAGCAATGGCAGATAAAAGTACCGGAGGTCGGCTTACAAAGAGACATGATGATCATACCACTCTAATGTTACAATAAGCTCTGCCCCTGTCTCTCCTGCAGCACTTCCAGGCCATGGTGGAGTCTCTAGAGGAGGAGGCTGCTAGTGAGAAGCAGCAGCTGGTGGAGACACACCTTGAGCGGGTGGAGGCCATGCTGAACGACCGCCGCCGCTTTGCCCTAGAGAACTACCTGGCTGCCCTGCAGGCTGACCCCCCCAAGGTGAGATCAGCCCGCCTAGAGCCTTATCACTAACCCTGGATCAATGTCACAATTACTTCTTCACATTTTATTTTAGTGATGGTGTCTGGAGCATGCTAATGCCAGACCAGTGTTTAGATTTTGTTGTGTCACCACAGGTATAATTATGTGGACCACAAACCAAATGCTGTGTTTCCATCAAATGCAAAATACTTTATTCATTGACCGCGGGATCATTTTCATTGTTTCGCATTGATTTCCCGCTCTGTTCACAACAAGATCACATTCTCTTCTATGGGAGAGCAACTTCGGTAGAGGATTGACTCGCAAATTCACACCGCTGACCAATAGCAATGCGAGTTGAGTCTTGTTTACACTCAAGGAGCGGTATTTCCTGGAATCTTAAAATGATCATCAGAAAGATGGTGACGCTAACTTTGCTAGGCTAACGTCACAAGCATTTTGGTTTATGAACAATGTTCTTCCTTGAGAATAAAAATATTCACAAAACTGATGATGTCATATCCGATGTTGAGCTAGGACATTTTTTGCGAAACTTTGTTACGTAGGTTATTTTATGCAGCTAGCACGCTAGTGTTCCAATTATCTCAAGCAATGCAGCTTACTGCAGTTTGAATGTGTAGCTTGGGAGCCTAGCTAGCCATTGTTGCTGCTAGTAGCAATACTATTCAGAACACTGCTGTACTCACCCAAAATTCTTACTTGACATTAATATTTATATCCCCGAACGCCGAATGGCGTTCCGGGGGATATTATGTTTTTGGTCCGACCGCCGCCGCCGCACTACGTGTTAACGCGATAACTTCAGTAATATTTCAATTACAAATTTTAAGTTTTGCTTATAAGAAGGTATCATAAAGAGGAAAAACTGATTCGATTTTGGACAATTTACGATTTCTTGATTGGCCACCAGGGGCCAAAAACTGATTTAAAAGTTAACGCGATAACTTCAGTAATATTTCAATTACAAATTCCAAGTTTTGCATATAAGTAAGTATCATAAAGAGGAAGAACTAATTTGATTTTGGACAATTTACAATTTCTAGATTAGTCACCAGGGGCCAAAAACTGAAAAAAATCACTGTTTTTATCATATCTCTGGAAATATTTGTCCGATTCACCTCAAATCAACTGCAAATGAAACGTCGTGACCTGAGGATGTGTCCTACGATGACATTATACCTGTTTGGTTCAAAATTTTGACATGAGGTGGAGCTTTGTCACATAAAATTCACTATTTTTGCCATATCTTTGGAACAATTTGTCCAATTGACATGAAACTATGTGCAACTGCAAGGTCATGACCTCACAACGTGTCATATGATGACATTATACCTGTATGGTTCAAAATTTTTCCACCAGGTGGCGCTTTGTGATGGAAAAATTACCGTTTTGGCCATATCTTCAGAACCATTTGTCTGATTGACCTGAAATTAAGTTCAAATGAAAGCCTAGGTCTAGGTCTATTCAAGGATTGGGGAATGGGAGAATTGGGGGCGTTTGGAGATATACCCCCAGCCGTCGCCTCCGACGGCATAAGCCTAGTTTGAGATGGAGTGAAATGCGAATTTTGTGCGTTTGCATTGTTCGCATGTCTCATTCACGTCGCGGCGCATCTCCCACGATTCACATCACTTACTGCGAACTGGTGTCTATTCACATGTATTCACGTCTTTGCATTGACTTTGAATGAAATTTGTCCGTGCGAAATATTTGTTGCGGTGGAAATGCAGCATAAGACTGTCAGGGCTGGGAGAATTCAGGGAGCCAGCCGCAGAACTAG
The DNA here is from genome assembly GCA_029721435.1 of Gymnothorax reevesii. Taxonomy (NCBI): domain Eukaryota; kingdom Metazoa; phylum Chordata; class Actinopteri; order Anguilliformes; family Muraenidae; genus Gymnothorax; species Gymnothorax reevesii. Next base: position 37,625,100 of record CM056578.1, read on the forward strand.
GAATAGAAAACGCTGAGCTTTATTGAAAGAGTGGACATTCCGGGGTTGAAAACCAGCGGACCCAATGTCTGTCTGGTGAGACGAAGTCAAGTCAAGTCAAGGTCAATCGAGAGCTGACAGATTCTTGTCCAGACGAGGCGCGCTCACTAGTCCAGTCAGGGCTTAGAGCCAGTAGATTTAGCCAGGAGGAATAGAGAGTACACAAGCGAGGAATCTCAGGCTAGGGCGAGGGAGGATGCAGGATGAGGGAGATCATGGAGCAGACACTTGGCTGAAAATGATACAAGGTGAGTCGAGGCAACAAGAAGGAACACTGGATTGAAGAACAATACTGAGGAGCAATTTTGACGAACTGGTACTGGAGCAGACTAAGAGAAGAACTTAAATACAGTTGTACACAGAAACAAGTAACAATGAGGGACAAGTAAGGGAAAAGGTGTGAGAAATGCACAGGAGGGACGAAGCAAAGCCTACAAAATTATTGCACTAACATTAAGAATTGAACAATAGCTCAGACTATAAAAAAGACTGACTATAAACAACAAGAACAAGAAATTCCTGAAATTAAATATTATATTTAAATATACAAAACAATAATAATAATAATAATTATTATTATTATTATTATTATGTCAAAATGACAGAAGTGCGTAAATAAAATCAAGAATTTTAATGATAATTAACAACAATATTAGATAACAAACATAAAACAATTAAATTGCTCAGTAAAAATCTATGTAGTTGTTGATAGTGGTGGTGGTGATTGAAAAAGCAAGCATAGTAATAATTTAAAAAGGGGAAAATAGAACGGAAATATATATACGCCACTCGCTGTTTCCATGATGGTGGCAAGTAGCTATATATTCTGCTGCCTGTTGACAGCATATCATTTCTTCCCCCAAGAGTTTGGGGAGTTTTTGGGTATCTGGCAAATTTTTAAATTGGGGTCATAGCTGGTTTATTAAGGGAAATATTTAGTCCAAATAGTTATGTTTTTTCCACATTTTGTTATAAAATGCAGCTCTGTCTCTCTCTTTCTCTCTCTCTGTCTCATCTCCCTTTCTCACGTTTTTTTTCTATTTCTCTCTCTTTCTCTGTATATATATTTTTTTGGCTAAAATCTCTTGATCTTTCCGCTGGTACAATAGCACAGCCTGTACAGATGAGTTGAGCTAGGCTAAAATTTACTTGTCTGTTCATGACTGTCAACCACCTCCTTCCCCCTATAGCCTCACCGCATCCTGCAGGCGCTTAGACGCTACGTCCGAGCTGAGAACAAGGACCGCCAGCACACCATTCGCCATTACCAGCATGTCTTAGCTGTGGACCCGGAGAAGGCTGCCCAGATGAAGTCTCAGGTCAGTGGCCTTCCCTTCCCTCAGCTCGGCTTCTCTGCTTGCTTCAGCTTCACCCAGCTCATATATAGAGACAGACTTCTTTTACTCCTCAAATGCACAGTATCTAAACAATTTGCTTGCGTCAAGTGGATTTTCAAAAAAAAAGTTTCCAGTGGAGGGACTTAGGCCCCCAAAAAGACTATTATCTGGACCCCACATGAAATTTTTGTGGGCCCTTGCCAATGGTGGCTCCCAAAATCTCTGACCCTTTAAAGTTTTCACCAATTAGCCCCATTAGCAACCACACTGCTTGTGGAATCCTATGCAAATTAATCCCAGAATCCAAAATGAAATAGAATTCTTTATGAAACTGCCTGTATTCTACTTGAATTCTTCTTTAGTTTAAGTCCATATGCTGCAAAAAAAATTACCAAATAATTCAATCTTCGATTTTGACTAAAAACACTTATTTCATCTCTTTTCTGTTACCCCATGGACATATCTTGAAGTAATTCAAATTTATTTTGCATTAGTGGCAGAATTTTTCTCACAGAAAAAAGGTGATAGAAATAAGCGGTTCAAGTCAAAATAAGAGATTAAAATATTTGGCAAGATTTTGTTATTGCAGTGTGAACTCCTAGTCCCTCTTCCATAAGTTGTTTTTTTTTTTTTTACAGAAAATGTTGACACGACAAATTCTTCTCTAGCATGTCCCTAAGAAAACTAAACAACTGTAAGAATGTTCTTTGGAAGAAAGTAAATAAAATACTTGGCAACAATCCCAAAAATCCAGTGGGGAGTCATTCTGGGGTTTGTGGAGACACCGATCATTGCAAACTCTCAAACTTTGCTCTCAGCTTTCATCAGTGAGCTGGAGTTTGGGAAGGATGTCCTGCCATTATATTACTGCTCTTCAGACCGAGAAGCATGCCGAAACATGTCTCCTCACATTAAATCTCTGACCTCAATCTTGGTCCTACACCCCATAGAAGAACTTCAAAGAAGGAAAAGTACAAAACATATGTGGACACCTGTTCATTCAAGACCTTCTTCTATGGTCCATGACTAGATGCATGATCATCGCTGTGGACATTTGCTTCCATTTCAGCCCAAAAATCACTTGTGATGTTGAGCAGCGACGTTGGGTGATTTGGATGGCTTAAAGGTTGCCCGCCCAATGGTTCATCGGAATGTTGTTTGATGGTGAGGTTGATATCAGGACTCTTTGCAGGCCAGTCAAATTCTTCTTCTCCAATCTCAATGTACCATCTGTAGATTATAGTGGCATGGCCATGCTGAAATAGGAGCCAGCCTTCTCCAAACTGTTTGAACTGAGGAATTATCCAGAATTGTATTGTATTACGCGAAGATTTTTCTTCGGTGGACCTGATTGACCAAGCCTGAACAATGGAAAAACAGCCCCAGACCGCAGAGCATCCACATACATTTATTATTTAGTATATTTCTATAAAGCATGAGAGATTGTTTATTGAAAATTGTTGCCTTAATTGTTGAATTTGCAGCTGTATCGCGTTTCTCCGGTTACAGTAACCATTTCGATTACCACTTCAAGTTGAAAAACTGCTCTGAAGTGGCTGCCTTTCGGGCACAGCGCAATGATGTGGCATTAGCATCTAAATGCGTTGCAAAATCCTTATCACAGCAGGCGGGATGCGTGAGGGATTAAGGCGATAACCTGACTCTGAACGGGCGGTTAGCTAACCAGCTATTTCAGATGAAAGTGCTTGAACTTTTAGACCGCAGCAGCCGCCACAATTACAGTTTGTGGAAAGAGGCTTTGGTAGTGGGAAACATCAGCTGCTTGGCTTTAAATACCAGCTTAAGGCTGACTACCCGAATTGGTCTTTTGAAGGGCATGTGGTTTTTTTGTGTAAATTTCACGTATAAATGGAGCTGTGAAACCTTTACTTGTTTTATGAGAATAATCAATATGATGTTAAAAGTGAACTCCAGGGAATGTATTGTCTAAGACTGCCTGTGTAATTTCGGAGGCCCAGGGCCTTAAATATCACCCTGCCTAACTCTGTCCCAGTAGTTTATGCTCTCTTATAAATCATGCTGAGGCAGACCTGGATGTCTGGGGAAAAAAATATTTTTACTGAAGGGTGCAATTTAAGAAGCACTGACCTGAATGGTTTTAATGCAGTCTATTCCTTCATTGTGTATGGAGCCGTCTCCATCCAATTATAACAAAGTCCATGGAATTGGGCGGTGCGGGGAGTAGCTCTGTCAGCGCAGACATGATGTCACATCCGGTTGGAGTGGACTGTGGTGACGGGTCACTACTCCCAGAAGATACAATGCCCTTCATGTACAAGAGCGTTTCTTGGCCATTTGCTTTTTTGAACTCCCCGAGTGTTTTTTTTATGTCTCTTCAGTTTGTTCATAGTCCAAAATACCTCTAATAGAAGTCTGCTGGGAATAAGGATGATTGGAGAAACGTCTGGCATTTCCTATTCTTTCAGAAAGATAGTTATGTTCTTATCAATAGACCCTCTAGGCCAGGCAGTCATAATGCAAAATATGTTCTCAACTAGCTTGTATAGTTAATTATGTAAATGTGATTTCATCAGTACCCTTCTGCCAGCGTATGACACGTTAACACTCAATGATTTATGGCTTATGCGACGCAGTACTTCATTGCAGTGTTGAAGGCAGCTCAAGACATTGTATTTGGGAATGGTTACTTGCTCCATTTTCTGGCTTTGCCATATTTTACTTCTGGTGCATGTTCTTTGGATGGTTTCAGATCAATGGAAATTGCAAAGTGCCTTGTTCTTATGCTTCTTCATAAAAAAAAATAAATCCTAGATTTTGTCCGTTTTTCATGTTACGAAGCACTGCCGTCACAAAAGAAGTAAAGAAAAGGTTAGCTTAATTCACAAGAAAGCAAAGCTATGTACGATGTGTCACACTTTTCTGACAACCGTGGGGGCTGGCGGAATAGTTTGGCGCTAAGTGTGTTTCACGCCAACCCAAACCCTGTTATAACCAATTAGCTATTCTGAAACGAGAGTGAGAAGCAGCTTATCTGTTTTCCATCAGACTATCTGTGGTGCATGTGCAGCATGTGTGCAGACAGGGACTGATTGGAGTTTCCTGATGGCAATGCAGCACTTTTGCCCCCTGCTGGTGATTCACTGGTACTGACCTTGTGTTAGTTCCTAGAACAGGCACCAGGTGCTGTTTTGACGCCTGCCCCCCCACATGCTGCTCACCCTACCGGTTCGGCCTGTCACCCCCAGGTGATGACCCATCTGCATGTGATCGAGGAGCGGATGAATCAGAGCCTGTCCCTTCTCTATAAAGTGCCCTACGTCGCCGAAGAGATCCAGGATGAAATTGGTGAGTGCATCTTTGAAAATACACTAAAAACTGTAGGGAACAATTAAACAGCTGTGGCACATACTGCACAGTCTGTATGCTTTTCAACACTGACACATTTTTTGCTTTTTGGCTCTATACTGGAAAACCTCATTTTGACGCACAATTAAACTGAGGTTAAATTGGAGACTTTCAGGATTAATTTGCGGATAATTCCATCCAGATTGTATAACCTATGTGGGAAATGCCTTTCTATACTGTGCCAGTGGTCAAATACATATTAACTGTACTGTTTAATGGTAAGATACTTTCTGATATTGGTGCGCGAATAATCCTGAGTACTTTGACAATATTTTCTGCTGTGCAGTTATCACACTAGCTTACATGGGCCCCGGAGTGTAGGATTTTCTATTTTGAGATGAGCCTAGGTGTAAGCTTTTGGCTGCAGCTGCTATTTAAAAGTCTGCTGCTCTTACAATTTTACACATCATGCGCACATAGCCTGTGAGCGGGGCGGCACTAGCATAAATGCTTATCAATTCTATCCAGAGGTTTCTCTCCTGGTTGACTTGTCTGATGAGGCCAGGACTCAGGGAGCATACTGGGCTCTTATTCATTCACAGCAGACAGATGTGTGCATTGTAGTAGTTGCCTGTCCTTATATTGAAAGCAAGCTGATGGGGGAGATGGGCAGGCTTTTAAAAGTCCTCTGTCTTTGGGAATCATGAGCGCCCGCTCTGCACAAACCGTTATGGTCGGCGATAAATTTGGGGGATGCGCCATTAAGCGCGGCTCTCCCATAATTCAGCTGGAGGTTGTTCATGGCGCGGCTCAGGAGAGATTCCCCCACCTCCGGCAGCACTGCATCTGCATGTGGAGCGATTATCACGGAGGGACGTGGAAAATTACTGCTCTTCTCCCTGGCAGTGAAAGAACCTAAGCCAAGTGACTCACTCTTCTTCCCTCTCCCTCCTGAGCACCCTGCATGGCAATTAACCAAATAAATCATTGATATTCACAACAAGACCTTTTCTTCTTTCAATCTTGTTTTTTGCCTGAACCAGTTTTGATAGACTTGTGTCTCAGGAGCTGGAACACCAGAAATGGTGAGAACTGCCAGCATTTGGACAGTGACACAATATCAACGCCTGCAAATCCTGCATGGGCAGAATTACCCCCAAATTAAAGTTCTGACAGTAATGTGTCATATGACGATATTTGTGTCCATTTGTGATGAACCGTGCACATATTACTTTTCTTTACAAATTTTACAAATACAAATTTTCGTTTACATTTTTTCGGACCTGGCTGTAGTTTGGGGGTTTGCATTTGCTCACTTGTTCCTTTGGTGGGCTGCAAAAGGAAGTGACATCAAAGTGTATCATTGGTCGTGAAAGACGGAGCTGGTGCAATGACAGAATTAGGTCAACACTCTGCATCTGTAATCTGGGAAACTGGCAGATGTAGACAAAGGAACACCACCTGTGCTTATAGACAGATGGAGCCAACAGTAGGTCTGTAAATATTTAGACATTCACAAATTTGAAGGACTGTTATTGTTGTACAGTTCACTACATATGGATGTGATGGTGTAATCTATCAGGTATAATGTGAAGGTATTCACAGCCATATGCAATGAACTGCATCGGAGATACACCCCTTTGATGTTGTATCACCTAACAAACTAATGGTCCTCACTGTGGATTGACTGAGTGGTAAGGTTTCTTCTTGGGTAACGTTACTTGTGGGGGTGGGCATGTTAGGGTGACTGACAGCTTTTGGCGGCCTGTCCTTGCCTGGCCTCTGCTTTTCGGTGTTGTGTCTCTCTGCCAATACTGTAACACACACTCCTAATCTTCCCTAACTGCCAACCCCCCCCCTCCGCACAGACGAGCTCCTGCAGGAGCAGAGGGCTGACATGGACCAGTTCCTGTCCTCCATCTCCGAGTCATACCCAGACGTCACTGTGTCCTCTGAGGAGAGTGTGGAACTCCCCATATCGGAAGGGAAATTGCGGCCCTTCCAGGTCACCTCGCTGGGATCCCGCCAGGAGACAGAGGGTGAGTCACCCCCTACCGACGACGGGACACTCCTCAGAGAAGGGTTCAGACGGAGAAGGGAGCAGGTTAGACCGTGCAGTGGGCTAAAAAGAGGGTTGAATACAATTGGTTTGGGGTGGTAACTAAATTGCTACTTTATAATTATCATTTGGGCCGCTATTCACATTTACTGTATGCGTATAGTTCCAGCTCATTTAGCACCACAAACATTTGGGGCTGTAGAGGTCCGTTTCATTGCTGTGAACTGCATCTAAAACAATTCCCTGTGTTTGCAGCCCTAGGTGCAGTGCATCGCATAAAAATGTTCAATAACAACCCAATTAACAAAACCTGTTTCATGATTTGGCAGACGTGGATCAGTTTTTTGGCAGGTGCATAAAATCTGTTTGAACATGTACACACCAACCCTTCCAGATGCCTATGCTGGTTCACTAGGCAGGGTATACTTCATACCACGCAGCGCATGAATATCACATATAGACAATATATCACCTGCCTCCACCTCCAAGTGCACAGTCATTTTTCTCTGTAGCAGCTTATTAATGCAGAAAGATTTCTACAGCAGTTTCACCAACAGGGAATTGCGCACTGCTGGCTTTCTTGAGATGGTGAGATCTGTTGAATGTGTTCAGACTTGGTGCAACATGGATCCCAAGACAAAATAAATGAAGCTAACATGATAAATAAGGGATGCAATTTAAAAAAAAAAAAAAAAAAAACTTTTTTTCTTAGGGACCAGAGTGCTTTTTTCTGCATAGAATTTTACCTGTGAAAAAATGTTCTAGAAAACACACTCCATGACAATAGCGGCACGTCACCACAGGACATTCAATGAGAGGAACGAGAAAATAGGCAAACAATAAGCCTGTCACATAGAGAGCATGTCCAGTTTGAATGCTGCAGGCACATCAGTTTTTTTTTGTTGCTTCGACTGTGCTGCATTTAAATCCCCGGCCTTTTGTTTGATTATTCAAACAACCTCCTTGCAGACTCACCTCTCCTGTGATCTGGAAAAACCTTGTACATGCAGTATGTCACTTTTGGGAGGAACTGAGTTTGACCCTCATTTGCAATAATTAAGAGTGGTGAAAATCTTAAAACACTAGCTATTAGTGTTATTTGAACTGTCTACATCAAGTTTCTATTTTTTTTTTTCGGTTAGGAGAAGTCCAGAATCCAAAGGTTTTCGTTCGGTTGCGAGAATTCTTGCCGCTGATAAATTCACCCGGTTTTTCCAGATCACAGTAGACCTCTCAGCCTAATGTGGCCTACAAGTTTTCAGCCTGTCAGATGGCTTTTTAACCTTTCATACTTTCTAATTCTCTCTGCTTCCTTAGTCTTTCCCCACTTTTCTGTCTCTTATTTCCTTTCTTGCCTTTGATTCTGTTCTCCCGCTCTGACCTGACGACTAGGCGTCTCGCCCGACTCCCTGCGCTCTGCCAAGAAAGGTTGGTGCCCCTCTGCTTCTTCTCTGCTCCCCTCCTTTTATCTCCACACTTCGCCACTTGCCCTCACAGAGAAGGAAAATCCAGTGTCAGGGAGTAAAAATCCTCTCCAGTGTTTTGTTCTGGCCTCCTGGTGCTGCTGATTGATGCTGCGAGGAGCTTGAGCTAATTTGTGAAATCAGCTGGCTGACTGAACGATTGGAAGAAATACGGGCTGGACATTTACTCTCTGGCTTGTGGACCTTCCTCCTCTGCGAACTGTCCGCTCACTCTTGTATTTATCTAACTTTCTCATCGCATTTTCTCCTCACCGCTATTTCTTTTCTCCTGCCCTTGGTCCTCGCTGTCTCTCGATGCCTGTGTGTGCTTCACTCACCTGGCCTGTATATTAGCAGTGCCCTGCCCTATCGAGCAAGTCCATATGGAGCACTGGATCTTCCTTCACTTTCTCATCAGTCACGTCCACTTAGGTGTGACCACAACCCCTAGTGCTACATCATCCACCAGCTTTGCAGGCTGTGAGAGAAGGTGTGTGAGGCTGTATTACCATCAATGGTCCGCCCTTGACTGGTGTGTCGGTTGAGACACGTAATCCAAATTTAAATGAGATCTGCACCATCTGTTTGTAATTGGTTTCTCTTAAATGGCTGATGAATGCTCGTAGCCTTCATCCTGCACCCTAGATATGATTTATCTGGAGCTGCAAGTTTGTATTTATACTTGTGTGTATGTACCATACGTGTGTGTGTGTGTGTGCGTGTGTGTGTGTGCGTGTGCGTGCGCAGGCATGCCTGTGTGTGCGTCTCTTTGAGTATGTGTGTACACTACCTGACAAAAGTATTAGGACGATCCTCATTCTCACTCAACCTTTGATGTACGTGCTATATTACACATGTGAGCGTTGTAGGAATTTAATGCTGTCCTAAAATGTACATGTAAACATCACAGAACATTATTTGAACATTTGGGGATGCTACAGATATACAAATTGGCATATTTTTTCTCTGCATAAAAAACTCTCACTTTGGGTCTGTAATAAATAAGAGATATTATAATAAATAGTGCTTGCAAGATGGTAATCTTCAAATTAACAAGTTTGGAATTGTGTCTTTGTTATAATGGAAGACCACGGCTACTATTAGTTCAATCAATAGGATCAGGTGTGGCACATGGGGTGATTTTGATTCTCTATAAAAGGAGGGTCAAGACTTAGAATAATTCAGTTTGGTGTATCCAAAATGGGGTCTGTATTTTTATTTGAATAAACAACTATTTCCAAATATGATACATTCACTATTTTCAACTGCACTGTAAGAAAATCACACACATAAATAGTGACGTCCTAATACTTTTGTCAGGTAGTGTATGTGCATGTGTGGTGTGCACTGTGCCTGCATGCCTGTGTGCGTGCATGAGCTTGAGCGTGTTAGTGTTTTTGTGTGAGTGCAGTATGTGCTTCTACTGCAGTCTAGTGCTCTTTTGATAAGAGCCAGATCTGTTGTAGTCCCCACACTCTACTGTAACACATTATAACCACGGGCAACGGTAGTGCTCGCTGAAACGAGTCTAAAAGCAATATCAGACCAATATCAGAGCAATACTGTGATGGCAGTATTGCCGTATTGACGCGGACCCCATTGCGGTGTCATACCCATCACCAAACGACTCAGATTTGCTCCCATCCTGCTCAGTTCTCCTCACCCCTAGCAGGACAGCACCAGGCAGTAATCTGCGTCTGTTACCACAGAGGTGTTCAGCCCAGGAAACAGGAAGTAAAAATCTTCTAAATCAGGGTAGTTACTACGAAATCCTGGAGTGGAATTTTACTTTATGAACCTGGATTTTTGGGCGGCATGGTGGCATAGTGGTTAGCACTACTGCCTCACAGCAAGAAGGCCGTGGGTTCGAATCCGGCCTGGGGCCTTTCTGTGTGGAGTTTGCATGTTCTCCCCGTGTTCGCGTGGGTTTCCTCCGGGTACTCCGGTTTCCCCCACCCATCCAAAACATGGGGAACCCTCCCTCCCTCCTGTATGGCTGTGTGTGAATGTTTGGTGGTGGTCGGAGGGGCCGTAGGCGCATACTGGCAGCCACGCTTCCGTCAGTCTGCCCCAGGGCAGCTGTGGCTACAAAAAAAAAAAACGTAGTTTACCACCATCAGAGTGTGAATGAATAAAGCGTCTTTGACTGTCCAAAAAAGCGCTATATAAAATTGATGCATTATTATTATTATTGGATTTTAAACCTCTGAATAGCTATGCCCCACCGTGACACCAAAACAAGATCACATATTTAAGAATCCATTGTTTATGTCCGCATGGTGTACATTCTGCTCAAATAAATTTTGGCTATGAAGCTGTTATCTGTTATTTCTCATCGTAATTTCTGGTGTTATGCTCCAGTATTACCTGTTTAAACTATTTTAAAAGTGTGCCCCTAAAACAGGTTTATGCCTGATCTGGCAATATTTTTAATTGCAAAAAAGCCTATGGAAATATTTTGAATGCTCCTGCTGGTGTATAGAGAAGAGCTCTCCTGTCCAGTAGGCTTTCATTTCAGCCTTAAACAGTATTTGTCAGACTTACAGCAAATTTGGCTTGTTTAATTGCCAGAATTCACAAGCGATTAATCAATTATTCACTGGCCTCACCACGGCAAACCTGGTGGCAGGTCAGGTGGTGGCAGTACAACACTGTATTATACTAAGCTAAAAGCTGGGATTTCACCGATAAACAACTTAAAATCAGCTCAGAACTAATGTCCTGTTCTTGGTTTTATTTGGGCTGAATCATGATGATCAAGTGATGTGTTGAAGGAAATCTGAAGTAAAAGTCATCATGCTTTCTTCAGTGTTCTTCGTTCTCACATGGCTAGATAAATGCAATTTTTTTTCTTCCGGGTCTCTATTTGGTGGAGGTTGCATGTTACCTTTTTGTTATCACTCACTGCAAGACCAAAATATTTCCATGCCCAAGATTTGACACATCTTGGGAGTAAAATTGGTTTTTTTGTCCATTTGTTGTTGCTCAACTGGAGCACACTTGGAACGGCCATAAAAATGTGTAATGTACACAAGATTTTTAAATCTTTCGCTGTGGTCTTTTCATATGCATATTAGTATCTGTTATTTCCTTTTTTATGCATAATGTATATGAACTGAAATGTCTGAAATAAAATCTGTCTAAAAATGCGCCACTCCCGAGCTGGAAGGTGTCGTTATGCTTTTGCAACAAATAGAAAAACAACAATCCTATCTTGTGGCGGTTTGAGGCAAATAGATCAGTGTGTAGGAACAAAGAAGAACTATGATACAAGGCAGGCATTTTATTTGCAGCACATCTGAAAATTACCAGTCCTTCTGAAGACCTTGTGTTTGGTGTAAAACTGGTGATATGCTGTCCAATACAATCTAGCATTGGTGTTATTTTGATCTCGGCCAGGTCTCCTGCAGCCAAGGCCAGGCTCGGCACTCAGGATTCCAGCTCGAGCGCTTGAAAATCGTTGCAACTCAAGCAAGCCCTCAAGCTTCTGATTAATCGTCTGACTACTACTAAATGGGCATACCAGTGTTTACCAATTGGCTGCCCAATAAGATCACAAGCTTTGAGTCAGGCATGCTATGTTTGGGTTGGAATGAAAACCAACAGAATCGTAGATGTCCAGGAAAAGGATTGGGCAGCCACGGTGTGGAGCATGCGTACTTAACCTTATGCAGAGAGGACCAGTGCGGGTGTAGGCTTTCATTTTAACTTTGCCGTTAATCAACTGATGCTACCCCTGAGGGTATTTGATAAAAACGTTGATTAGTATTATCAGGTATGTAACTTGTTGATTAGTATGAAAGCCTGCACCCACGCCAGCCCTTTCTGGATAAGGTTGAATTCCCCTGGTGTACAGCACGACTTGTCTGCGGCATACTCATGTGAGCCTGTAACGCATACAATAGACAGTGGAAGAACGTCATCCATAATATGGTGGTCTGGAGCTTAATTCTGAATGTAATGTTTGGCGAAACCAGAATGGGGCTCCGTCCTGCCATTCATCCCAACTGGTGCAGCCCTCCTCTCTTCAAAGGCTCAACTCATTCTTCTTTCTCCACAGGGTCGGGACTGGACGGCCTGATCGGTGCTGAGGAAAGAGTGATCAACAGCAAGGCCAAGATCAACAATGCGGTAAGACGGGAACTACGGTCATTGGGGGCATCTCTGACCAACCAGTTTTCACTCGAGTGTGGGGTAGGGGTCACGGTACCTGATCACAACTAAGGAGGCCTCCCAAGGCTTCTTGATCCCGCGAAATGTGTCACAATGCAATCGGGAAGCCTCTTACTGTCGGTGATTAGTTTTTTATTTTGTGAGGAGTCTTACTGATTGGGTTGAAACTGCCACCCAATCTTTCAGAGGTGTACTGTCTATGGGTCTGAAGGTTTGAGTTCTGCCATGTGTGACTTCCACCTACTTCATGGCTGAAATATTCTGCTCTCAAGGGACACTGAGATGTTGGAACAAAATACCAGAGAGCACTTTTATTACATGAACCTGGATTTTCCACCTCTGCCCTCCTCTTTTAATAAGAAATCTCTGGAGGCTTGCATTGTTTTCCCCTTGACGTTATCTTGACCAAGGATCAGACACATGCCTGTGTAGCCTCTTATCAGAGTACACAGTCGAACCCTCACCCCCTGACCCCAAGCTGAGTCACTGTAGTTGGCAGTAATGACCTCTGTTCTCAGGCTGAATACATGAAGTCTTGTGCTGCATGAAGCCCAAGCACTTGCTCATGAATGTGGCTGCATTTGCAACGTGTTTTAATGTTGACGCGTTTTTCTGCACGAAATGTCATTTCTTTTTTTTCTTTGCACACAAGTCTTGGGGCAGATGTGCCACGTCTTAAAAGCAAAATTCTGAAAATGTTAGTTTGATAGTTCTTGGAAATATTATATCTTAAATGCAGAATCCTGCCACATTACTGCTTGGCAAAAAGAAAATATTGAGTCACTATTCGTGCACCATTTTGAGTTTTCATGAACGGTTTGAACTCCGTGGCAGCTCTGTCCCTGGACCACATTTAGGTGTTGATCATTTCTTTTGTGTTTGTGTTGAAATTAGAATTGGAGATAAAAAAAGACATAACAAACAGTTTTCCATGGGATTTGTTTCTCTGTTTGTCTTCCTTGGCCTTTGTTAAATTGTTTGCCAGGATGTTGTGGTAACTTGGTTTCCCATGGGCCTGAAGTGCTTCCAGTGTCTTGCAGAACCTTAATCCAATTGTCAATATCATACGTTTAGTAATCATGGAGAATAACTAAGAACTGCAAGGAGACTTGTGTAGCTATTATCTACAGTGCCTCCTTCCTTCCTTCCCTCCTCTCTAAAAGTACACCCGCAATCTCACACTCACCTCACGCAGGCACAGACACATTCTTTATTTAGGTCCCCATTTATAGAATACAATACATTTGTGGGCCCAGATTTATTCCAGTTTCAGTTCCTTTGCTTGAGTAGCAGCAGAAGCAGACTGGATATAATTCTTACACCCCGCCAACAGCGATGTAATACAGAAGTTTATAAAATTCTGGCCATTGTCATCTGTATTAGATACACCTGCACCCGTGTACTGTGGGTACGCATGTAGGCACACACACAAGCATAAATAAACACACATGTACACATACACACACAGGCATACACACACACACACACACACACCTTGCAGAGAGCGTAACTCAGGCCTCCCTGTCTGTGTTGACAGGTTTTTGATGAGACTCTGGATGTTAAAGAGGTGATTTTCAGTGCAGACAGAGTCAGCCGTATGCATGATGATGATGATGAGCTGGTGAGTACAGCACTCCCTGTCTGTGACTTGAGGAATTGTAGGCTCACACATTGGCTGGGGGTTGGTGTGGGAGGCGGTACTCATGAGTATGGGGGTGGAGGCACGTAATGTTTACAGAGGCTGGCCCCACCCATGAGACCTAACCCTTCCCTCCTGCAAAACTGAAACATTATTCAACCCCAGGGGTACCCACCTTACAAATATTTCTTTTAAAATGACATTATGCATAAGGTATATTTCCATAGCATTAGCATCATGTAACCAAGCTAACACGCTAACATTGCTGCATACCAGGTGTGGTGGAGCACTCTCAGCGTTATGGGTATATTTGCACAACTCCACTATCAAGCAGCCTACATGTTGAAATGCTCTCAATATTTCTTAGTGTCAACTGTAAAAGCTCCCCATCCCCCATCAGAGCATGGTTAAGGGATTTAGAGGCCATGCAATGAAAGCCCATGGCATAATGGTACCATTTTCAAGCATAAAAGTACCTAGTTTTCTAAGCTTGTCAATGGGAAGTAGTGAAAATATATGCTCTAAAACGCAGAACTGGCTCCAAACAATGGCAAGTAGCGTCAGGCCTGCTGCATTTATTTTATGTTTGAGTACATGCAGTATGTTCAGGGTAGCCACGCAAATGCATGCTTTCTTTATTTGTATTTGTTTCTCTTCATCTGTTCATTATTTTTATTTTTTGTCTTGATTGTCCATGCTTTTTCGTGATCAAGAAAGCTGAATGCTGAATCTCTGAACTCTTAATATCACTGTAAATCCCATGATGTACTCCTCTGTCTCACACTGAAAATCTCTGTCCCTTGCACTTTAAGAATGCTTACCTGCCTCAACTGTCGTTCTTCACCGCTGTCTTGCATATGTGAATGATGCATGCTGCTTCCTGCTTGCTGCAACAGTCTGTTAACAAAAGTGTATAACAAAAAAGTCTTGATTCAATGACATTTATCATAACGCCAGTGCTGTGCGTACGATGGGAACCATAATTCATGGGGCAGTGACACATTTTTAGTTATATTGGTTCTGAACTGAAGCCCTTTGAGTTTGAAAGGCTTCGGTGAGAATGAGTGTGAAGTGCATGCGGTCTGCTTTAATTTTATGGGTGTTTTAATTCATATTGGATGAACTCAATTCATTTGTACACACAATTTGTACGCAGTCCACTGATTATATAGTGAGGCACTGTGAATATTTGTTGAATTGGCATCACAGTTGTGTTTTCTTTATATTCAGTTTTTTGTCTTAAGTGAATGCAGAACAGAGTTGTTGATGTCTAGTCTTGATTCAAGAATATGTCATTTCCGTAGTAGATTGTTGTCGAGGTGTCATGACTTGAAGACAGCAGTGTTGATGCAAATTAAACTAGAAGACAACAGAATTTGAAACCATTTTCTGACGGAAAGAGTATGACCTGGATTATCAAAACTGAACAACTATTAATTTCAGGCATGTTTCCACATTGATTTCTGAGGATCGGAAATGTCATAGCAAGCTAGGTCATGAATTCGCCATTTTGGCAGCTCGAAGCTGCTAGCATAAAGTAGAATGTGCTTCACCGCTCTCTTGTGCGGGAGGAGGATCCGTCATCGAATCATAATGTAAATGACAGTCATCTATTATTTTTTCTTTTATTTTTTTATATGGTTGTGCCTACTGATGTCCACTTGTAAGGTTTGTTTTAGGAAATATAAAATTCTGTTTGTAAACAGAGGTCATACGAAGAAATCATGAGTGGGTAATGAGTCACATTGTCACATTGTGGAGAAATGATGAAGTAAAAATTCTAAACGATCTTAGAAACAAAGCTCTGAAAAAATAGAAAAAATATAAAATATTATAATAATATTATTTTAAATATTATAATATAAAATATACAAAAATGCTAAATTTGGACTCTGATCATTTTTCCTTCATGGTCCTCATACTTTTCAATGCAGGATAATTCCAGACCTGCAGCAGATTCAAGATCACACTTTTAAATTTACTGAAGAACAGGCTTAAATATCAGGTTGTTGCCAAAAATGATTAAGATGTGATCGCCAAAAATATGAAGGCTAAAAAAATGAGATTTCATGAATGGAAATTATGGGAATAATTAATTAGAGACAAACTCAAATTCTTTTTCAGAATTCTGATATATTTTAAAAAATATATTGTGCATTTAGAACAATCAGCCTTGCAAACACAAATCTGCGCTGTTTCCTGAAGATTTAATGAACGCAATAAATTGCCCAGTCATTCTAAATTATTCTTTATTATTGAGCAAATTATTTAATAATTTGACAGCTAATCAAGTAAAGTAAATGGGATCAGAATGACTGATAATGCCTTCCCTTATACATTTCCAATGGCACGTCTTCTCCTCTGGATCACTCTGCGTTTACTCTTCTTCATTTACCCGGGGGCCAACTCGCATCATTGCAGAAATGGTTTAGAATTCTTCAGCCTGGCTAAGGCTATCACATGGTGGCGAATATAAACAAAGTCCAGAGACGTAATTTGGCTATTTTTACAGTTCATGGTATTTGGTAAGGAAAAAAAGACATCAGAAATTATTTTTTTTATGTTTTGGAAAACAGAAAGTTGAAAAGATGAAATTCTACAATGGCTGAATAAATTACCAGATTTGAATCCAACCTAATGTGCATTTTACAAGCTGAAGAGGAGACAGAAGACAAAAAGGACCTGAAACCTGCAAGAAGTGAAGATGGTTGAGGTGCAGACCTGGCAGAACATCAGATGAGATGGCTGTGCATGACAAACTTCAAGCAGTCATTGCATGCAAAGGACGTGCAACCATATATAAAAAATAATGACTTTATTTCACATCATGTTGAACTGTTCAATATTTCTTGTTATCCAAAAATGAAGGGGACTATATATTGAAGGTTCTACAATTTTGCAGTAGTTCACGTAATGTAGATGAGAATACCTTCATATTAAAGCTGACAGGCTGCACTTCAACCTCATTGTCATTTTATGCTTTGAAATTCAGTACCAGGGATCAGAAGCATAGCAACAAAAAATGTGTCACTATGGGTTTTGGTGCTCTCTGTATACATGAAGTGAAACCATAGCTATTGTTCAGTGCACTGCAAAAAAATGTGCATGAACACATTTCAGTCTTGTATACAAAAAATATTTTGTTTCACTCAACTAGAAAATATTTGATTGTTTTGCTAGCTTTTTGCTTGGAAAGAATATTACTCTTCTGGCAAATCTTACAATGACTGGAACCTTTCTGGCTGTCTTTTTATGTTCTTTTTAAGAAAAGCACAAAAGTAGTATTTTGAGTCTGAATACAAGGCAAAAATACTTGTTAAGGTGGAGTGTTTTTGTATTTGAAGTGTTATCTTGTGGCTTGATGGTCTCTGTGGCAGGCTATACTGCCTTCTTGCCTTCTTCCTGCCTTCTTTTATCTTGCCTTCTTATGTAGCTTGCAGTAATGTTGTATGTTTGTGTGTGTGTATGTGAGCTTTCAGACACCTGGTGCCTCTCTCTCTCTGATTGGTTCGCTCTCCTTACTACTCCTCCCTTTCCAGGAGACCTACCGACCCCTAGGGGCTGAGTTCAGTTTTGGAAGCAGTGCTCTGATTGGCCTGCTGGTGATTGCAGTGGCCATAGCGACGGTGATCGTGATTAGCCTGGTGATGCTGAGGAAGAGACAGTATGGAACGATCAGCCACGGCATCGTGGAGGTTAGTTTAGTCAATCAGGATTCTTTAAAATTGGGATCTGAAATTGTACCACTGGGGGGTTATGATTCTTGATGTTTTTTGGGGCTTCTTTTTCAAACACCAGTCAATGATGCCAATGAAATAAGGTGGGCTCTTTTTTGTGAGTAATTACTGTTTTAAGAATGGGCCAAATTAAGTGAAAAAAATGAGCAGACACTTTGATCTTACAGGACTGGCATTGTCTGTTGTAAAGCTCAGTAGAGCAATACTAACATTAATCTTTGAGTTTGACTGAAGTATATATTCCAAAATGGAGATTATTCAGGCTCACTTAAGTCTGGAACAAAGCTTATTCTTTGTCTTTTAAACTGGGCTTGTGTGTGTTCTGATGCTCATGATGTGTGGCATGGCATTCTCCAAAAGCAAGGCAAGCAAACCTGTGCTGTGAGTCTGATGTACCAACCCCAGGCTGAGACGGGAATATCCAGGATGCCTGGTGCTCCTAATGATGGTGCCTCTTCACCTCTGAGTAAGTGTAACTCTCTCTGCTGTCTGACAGGTCGACCCTATGTTGAGCCCAGAGGAAAGGCACCTGAGCAAGATGCAGAACCACGGGTACGAGAACCCGACCTACAAGTACCTGGAGCAGATGCAGATCTAGCCCTGGGAAGGAAGTTTAGAGCTTCGTATTTCGGAAGGAGAGAGGGAGATGAGGGCGAATATACTACTGACCATTAACGGAACCGTTCACATCAAGAAAGCATCTTCCTACCCGAGGAATGCAAAATAATGTTCCCTCATTAAAACAAAACGGAAAAGAACGTTTCAGTTAATAATAATCCTTGAGTAACGCTACTATTTCTACTGTTGTACTGTAGGACTGTCTCTTCTCCTTTTTCTCTTAAAAGGGCAATCTAAACAGAAATTGTTTTTAAAAAAAGAATTTCACGTGGAACGTGTGATTTTAAGAATTATATGAGAGTGATTGTTTTCAGATTGAAGCAAATTTAATTACATTTTCAGTCAGATAATTGGTTTGAAAATGCAAGGCAAACCAAGTTGAAGAATGATAAATAATTATGTGTAATTATTGGTCACATGATATGCAGCTTCTCAGTGTCACCATGAAATGACAACCTATATTTTCAAAAGGTGTTGATTTTCCTTTCCCTTTTTAATGGATTGCTTGTATATGAAGGTCCTTTGTATTGAATTTCATGTATAGTAAAACAAAAAATATAAAACTTTTCTCAGTTCTCTGCTACCATTAAGTACATAAGAATTATCCAGCTAGATCATAGGTGTTCCTAATCAAAACAAAAAGAAGTTTATGATTGTTTCTCCTTCTTCAGCAAATCCAATGACTTTGTCTCTGGCTATCACCTGTTTCGCTGTGAGGATACAGCAGTGGTTAAGGGGTCAAAATAAATGCACTGTATGTGCACCTCTGTGTTCTGTCCCAGGCTCCAGCTTCGCAACTCCTTATCTTCAGAACGGGCAAATATGAGCGATTCATTCCAAATGAGATTTAGAAATTTTCTTCTTTTTGCACTCAAAGAACTCCACAGGACAAGCACTTCCCTGTTCCCCTTTGGGTCTGAGGGACGCGGGCAGAGTCACCCTGTGTGATTTCCTTTTCGGCATATTATGTATTCAATTTTGATGGAATGTTTCAGTTAGAGATGCTGGCTGATCAGTCTTGCATAGAGGCTTCTATCAAACCAGTTAATGCTCTTGAGCCAAAATGATTAAATAACCCCAACACTATAGTTCTGTGATGGTGTAAATCTGGGGCGGTGGTGTGGGAGGGGTCATTTACACAATGTTTTGCTAAACCAGGTAAATGTGTATATATTGGTAATTCAGGCAGTTAATGCAATTCATGCCTTTTTGGTCATGTGGTCTGGATGTTACCATGCAGATGTTGAGGTAGGTATAAAATGGCTGCTGGTAAAGCCACTCTCAAAGAGCCATTGGGAGTGGGGGGCCCAATTAGACAAACAGGTGAGGGTTGTGTTCTTGGTTCTGTGACCACAGCTTGTCCAAAAAGTGTGTTCTGGCTGAATTAATAATGTTCATTGTTCAAATGATCTCATCTGCATGTTCCCTTGAAAATATCTCTCACGCTTGCTGTGGTCACAGAAAGTAAAGGTGCCCCGTGCCTGTTGAAACGTTTTAAGATAAAAGGAGCATTTTATAATCTCCATGTAAACATTGAGAAGAGTTGGATCTGTTTTATTTTCTCATTGTAATATCTTTGTATGCCTGTATAGTTGATGTTGCAATCATGGCTTTTACAGAGGACAACCTGTGGTGTGACTTGTCCTATATTTTCACGTTTTTTCTTTAGTTTTTTTTACTATATTTCATTTCGATTGTTGTGATGGTAACTCTTATGTATGTGGCTGTCTCACTATGCACCGATATGGCTTCAAATCTTGTAACAGCCTGCTTGATTGCAGGATGAATAAGAAATAAATTTAAATATGTATAAATCTAAACCTAAGCTACATGATGATGATGATAGTTATGTGGGGGAAACGCATCAATAAACTTACTCCTACTTTCATAGACTGTGAAATGTCTCATATTTTACAGAGTTTATGTTCATTTTCTCTTGCTATGTGCACTTGGTGCATCATGGTGGATGGATGGATCGATCACAATGTTGTGAGAAAATATTTCTCCCCTTCTTGGTTTCTCCAGTTTTTGCACGTTTGTCATGTCATGCCTAATTCTTTCAGATATTCAAGTAAAATTTATAATCCGCAAAAATATAGTGAATAAATTAAATGAATAAATAGAAGGTACAGTATTTGAATGATTGTTTATGGAATCAAAAAAGTTATCTTACTCCATCTGGCCCTATGTGAACTGCCCTGTAGGTTCTCACTCAGCCAATTAAACAAATTTAATTGATAATTGAGTTAAATTGAACTCGACACTCCAGCTATGTTGAATCTAAAAATCTTTTAAATAGAACCATTTCAGTATCGTGGAGAAGCATTAAAAGTCTTAAAGTCTCAGACACACCATGCTAAAATTAAATTCCAGAAAATATGGGAAAGAGAGTCATTGCAATATCAGACTGAGAGGGGTTACCAAGAAATTTCCAACCCAATATCACGTTGGGATGCGTAATGCCCTCGTTCATCATCTAGTTTTTGCATGACACACTTTCGCTCACATTCTCGATCAGAAAGTCCTGAGGAAGAATGTCCGTGATCCGAAGTTCAAGCACAATTGAGTTCTGCTGCAAGACAATAAGCCAACGCCCTAGAGCAAGTCCATGTCTAAATGGCTCAAGGGAAACAAAATTAAGACTTTGGGGTGGCCTGGTCAAAGTAATGACTTGAGCCCCATTGAGATGCTGTGGACGACCAGAAATGGACAGTTAATGCTTGAAAACCCCTCCAATATGACCAATTTATTTATTTTTTATGTCTTTAAGGCTATATAATGTCACTCCTAATACTCTTCTAATGAATGTAGGGATCACTTAACATTCATTCACACATGCATACCAATGTGCAATTTAGAGTCTCCAATGAGCCTAGCATGAATGTCTTTAGACTGCGTTAAACCACAGTGCTCAGTGGAAAAATGTACTGTAAGTGTTACTTCAGAGCAACTTGAATTAATTGCCCTAATTTATTACGCTTTTTTTTCCTCAGCTGAAATATGTTTATGCTGAGTCACGTATTTGAGCTGAGGTGAACTAGTTAAGTTACTGTACGTGTGAGAAATCAGTAATTTTTTTAAAGTGATTCAAAGTAACCCATTTTTTTCTAAAAACACAACCAGATTGGCTCAAGAAAAACATGGAGTGCTGTGATGGATGATGTGGCACTGGAGTGTTCAGATCATGTTTAAAGAATTTTCATAGATCACATGGCTCAGCCAATGATTAATTGGTATTTTGGGTGACATCTCATGATTATGCATTGCCCTGACTCCCTTAAGAAAGAAAAGACTGTCTACAGTACTATCCATCGTGTCAATACAGCTGAATCAACTTCTCTGCGAAGAAGCCAAATCTGACAATTAATGCGTTGCCCTATTTAAGGCTTTATTATTCAAGATTTGAGCTTCAAAGAGCGTGGAAAAATAACTTTGAAACAAAACATTTATAGCATTTAGAATGTGATACATCTATCCAAGTAAGTCTCCAGGCTCTCAGAATTGCACACTGTCAAATGATAAAATAATCATATTTTCAATACAAATCAACTTTTGTCTAATGAAGCTCAACATAAATTAATGACTTTCAAGTGGGATTTAGGAGTTCATCAACGTAGGCGTGGATGGACACCAATGGTCATCAATAACCTCTCCAAACCTATAAAATACTTTTTCTCCATTATAAAGTTCAGAAATGTGTTCATTTTTCGCCAGCCATCACATGTACTCATTAAGGAACATTTTATTTTACTGTCAGAATTCACCCTGTTCACCCTGGAAGAGTGTGCTCCTACCTTTGAGCACACAAGTAGAAAGCAAGCTTGTATAAACAATTTTCACTATAAGGGGCAAGTACTGTATAACTCTAACAGTAGTATTCTAAATATACCTTATTTTTTACAGAACAGAAATTCCACTATCAGAAAAAAGCAGGCAATATGCCATTTTAGATTGAACAGAATTGGTGCAACAAATGTAACGGGGTATACCGAAGTCCTCAAGCTGTTCGCATAATAAACCTAAACCTTATTTCTTTTTTCCTGAATGAGGTATAAATTCTAAAACGGACTGCCACATTGAGCAAAATGCCACTATATTCAGTATTATGATCAAAGTCTATCAGTTAATAACAACAACCAGTGTGACAAACTAGCTGCAACAGCAAGATGAAAATGCCAACAGTGGTAAACAGAAAATTTAAAAAATAGGTAGCTAACTATGACTATAAGTAACATATACTCTGCACGACTACAGGTGTAATTATAGACCGAGGAGAGAGACTTCCTCCTCTTGAGAATCAATGCTATCAGGCTCAAGGAAGCCTCTAGTCTGGTTCCATTTGGACTGACTCCCAGTGTCCATGTTTGTATTACTTTTCCATCTCGATAACATAACCTGAGCACCTCTAGGTTGCGTTTAGTAGCTGGGGTTTTTTTTTCGATGCTTTCATTTCATTCAATCAGCCAATTTCAGAGACCTAACTTGCTATTATGTTAGGGTAATATACTTATCCTGGAGGCGAAATCAATTTCTTTCAATTACTGTGGAACATTGATACCAACTGGAACTGGATAAACACTTGTCAATTAACAGATAATTACCAGGAAAGTGTCACAAGGGAGTGAACTGTAGCTGTGCCCTACATAGACAAACCTGAGCAACCACAAAAACAATGGCATTTCCGGGAGAGATTGTTTAAGCGAGTAAGTGACCACTGAATTCTGCGAAGGACAAATCTACATGAAAATCAATGGTAAGACACTATGGGGTCTATTCTCCCATGCGCTTAAGTCGAAAAAAGCGCGTAGCTACGCGCTTTTCAGCTTACGCGTATTCTCCCCTCGACTTAAGTCTGTGCATTACGCGCCTTGAAGGCACTTACGCGCTTGGGGCGGAGCAAGGCCAAAATCGGGGCGTTTCCGGGCGTATCTCATGCAAATAACACTTACGCGTATTCTCCCCCTGGCTTACGCGCTTTTTCTGTTAAGCGCTTTTGAGGGCTGTATTAAGGTCAAGCGCCAACATTAGGCGAAATAGAATATTGCGTTTGATGTCGGTTATAGGACGAATTTTAACATTACTTTTATTTTATTTAACATGGTAAAGGTTGAGATATTTAATATTCGATTGTTCTTCCTTATTTCTAAACTACATTTCTCAAAGCCATGATAATTTATCAAACGAAATCATCACATGATATTACGTATCAGCCTCTTCTCCAATCAGTTAAATTACAAACGCAAAACAATTAATTAATACGAGTATACATAAGTCCATCATTCTACCATGCCCTCAAAATCTAAAGCCAAAATGCCAGTCCTGCATTTGCTTGCACTCTTGCGTGATTGGGAAAGAGTAAGAGGAGCGCGCCGAGCTCGAAGACGAACACGCATATATCGGCTTCGTTTGGACATCCTGGGACGAACAAACATCGAGTGCATCCAGCGCTTTCGCCTGGACCGTGCATGAGGCAATCATCTATCTTTGCCGACTTCTGGATGAACAACTATCCAGCCGCAGCAATTATCAACAAATCATACCCGTGGTCATCAACCTCAGAACGGCGCTGTCGCTCCTGGCATCTGGGTCGTTTCAGAGAGTCGCTGGTCATGTCATTCACATCACAGGCGTCTGTGTCAAGGTGTCTGACGCAGTTCGTTGGCGCTTCAAGTTCTTCTCCATGCACTTCCACTGCAGAAAGAGTAGATGCCATCCCCTCCTCCTGTGCAGTGAAATGCACAGGGGATGATGGTTGCCCACCACCTGTTGCGTGTACAGTTCTCCGGTGTGCAGAGAACCTGGCTTTAACAGCGCCCCGCAGATCTCTCCATTTATGCTTTAAATCGGGGATACTGCGCTTACATCTCCCCACCGAAGCCACATCCAGAACTATTCGTAGCTTAATTCCTCGGATCAGCCTTCATTGCTTGCTTGCCATACAACACCAACATCTGTGAAATTTGGTTTTCGGCTTTGGTTCGACGTCGCCATCATTGTCTTCCATGTTCTATAAACAAATGCGACTGCCCTATATGTTCGTGATAATCTAAAAAGTTGTGATATTCTCACGAGTGAGGGGATTGATTTTCTAATTGAGGATATCTGTATTAACTAACTCGAGTCCTTGTAATGTTTTACCATTGGTAATACTGTGTAATTTAATGTGTGAATAAAGATATTATTAAATAGGCTAGGCACTCTAGATTGAGCCCTACCCTGGCAAATACCAGAGCACTATCCATTTGTTAATCAATTTTAGCCTTTAAAGAATAGCCGACATGGAAAGAATCGTTATCAGTAAATGGGATAATTGATTATAATAAAGTATTAGTGTCAAGTTCAAGTGAATGTGTTGCTCAAATCAAATAGGATGATAGGCTATGGATATGGAATTCCGTCATTACTGAGGCGGTTTCGGGGCGGGGAGATGACCGCGTGCGGGGTAAGAATCCTTGTTAAAGCGTTTCCTTGTCCTTTAGTTGCAAACATGACATCGGAGTAGTTTTCAAGTGTGCAATTTCTAAATGAGATCATATAAACTGTCTTTGATTGTCTTTGTGTTACTAGAATGTTCCCTTTGTCTTCTTCCCTGTCTTCCACGGAACCAACAGGCTGGTGTAGGAGGGGCACATTTTCAATGATCTGATTGAGAAGCGCTAAATTCTTTATTTATTATTTCATTCTCGCGGCAATTTGTTTGTATGCATAGCTTTAATGCCATGGTGGCTAGAGCAAGAAGTAACAAGTGTTTGTCACTAACATATCCCCCGCCGCCGCAATTTTATGTGTCCGTACGGACGGAGCCCAATGCTTTATCCCCCGCTTCGCGCTAATCGCACGGCGGGGGATAAATAAAGAGATGTCTGAATTACGTCTTGTAATTGGTACGGCCTACTATTACAGCGGCATATAAAGCCATATCTTCACAATGACAAAATAAAAAAAAATGTAATTAAATAATTATAATAATTATAATAATATAAATGGATAAATATACTTTAAAATAAAAATGTTTAATTTTGCATGTAAGAATAGTGGACATACGAGTTTTCGTTTCTTATCAGTTTGGAGATACGAGGTGTTATCAGCAGGCCGACAATATTCAAATTTAAAGTCTGGTTTGCGTTTTCCATGGACCACAAATGCGTTTTCATTGTTAATCAGAAAATCCTTTTTCCATGTTTTTCTGATAGCCATAATCAATGAGCTTTGTACAGAGTCTGCCTCTCTTTTGGATCAGTCACACCTCTTTCATAAGGCCGCCTACATTCTGAAGTTAAGCGCTGTGGGCGTGATCAGAGCGAGCAGGGGAGAATACGCGTAACTCAAAATCGCTTAACTCGAAGCGCGTAAAAAAGGACTTACGCGCTAATGGGAGAATAGACCCCTATGCGTTTTTAATATCTGATGGCTGTAGTGGACAATTGAATGATATGGTGTCGGTACCATGTTAAATTTTTGCTTCAGAAAGCTGATTTTTCTACCACTAAATTGCCATACCTTCAGGTTATTGTGGATTTAACATGCTGCTATGGTCAAAATCAATTTTTTTGTGGTGAAAGAGATTTTTATCAACTGCTGGATGGACACTTTGGCAAATTTGTAAGGCTGCTTGGGTGAGGTTCTTAATTCCTTGGCAACAGACTTATTACGTCTGTATTCTAAATAATTTACGGGCACTGCCTCCTTGTGAATATTCAATAAATATTTCACATCCAGCCGATATTAAATGGATATCTCACCAGAGCGCATCAATTGAGCAGTCGCATAGATGCTAGCATCTAGGTCTGCAGAGGGGGATTAATTTATTCAGAAAAGGAAGGTGGACCAAAACTCTGAGTGAGGTTGCTGCTAAAGCTGACACAAACAATTATTACGATTAGGGAGGCCATTACTTTTTCACAGGAGTGATTTATCCTTTTTTTGTTCTTTTGTCACGTGTTGTTTTTTTGCATGAAGATCCAAAACCTTTTTTTGCATCAAATAAGCAAGAATGGAGGAAATTATGAGGGAAAACACTTTTTCACAGCAAGATAGATGGATGGATAGATATATGGACGAATGGACACCCATCTGGGTGATGCTCGACAGCCATTTTGTGCACTCACTGCACATCAGGTACAATGGGGAAAGCACAATTTTTTCCAGTTAATTAAATTGAGGAATAGCTATTTTGCAGGCAGAAGGAGATCGGTTGAGGATCTAGTCAGGATAGGAACTCAGACATTGACAGCCTGGAAATTCACTCAAGGAGTCTGAATAAGTTAAAATGACCGTATTAAATGCATGTAGGCTATGTATACGAATTGCAGCCTGTGAGTTGTGGTCATACCTCATCTAGGCCGCTGAAGTGACTTCATCAACAGCTAATTTTAGATTGGGGTTCACATCCAGCATATCATAAACATATCCAAAAGTTATGAAGTGCAAAGCATTTATTGATTCATATATTTCAGACTTTCCATTGTAAGTGGATTGTGTCACTCAGCTGCACAACCAATTTGGTGAACACAAACAACTACCAACTACACTGCCCGGCCAAAAAAAAAGTCACCGTTTGGAAATTAATGAACAAATTCTAGAATTGGATCATTATTGCGGTTACTAATATGTTTCAGCTGGCAATAATCATTTTTCCCCTGACTGATGAAGCGCATTGCTACTCATTTCTCAAAAAATCATGCTGGAAGACACATCCCTTGCTGGTGGAAAAGATGTTACACTATTTCAGAACAGGCAACTTATTGGCCTGTATTTAGCAAAGAAACTCATGAATGCAAAAACAAGTATGAGGAATCATTTTCACAAACATATTTGCCACCACAAAGTCCTGATCTTAGACACAGTAAAAGTTATTTGGATGTGCTCAAGAAAGACCATAGAGTGGTTCAACCATTATGTCGAGAAGACAAGATCTCGGCCAAAAATTATGGCATGTATGATCGAAAATAAATGTTCTGGCATTGCATATAGTTGTCAAAACAATGACAAAATTAATTTGCACTGTAATCAAAGCTACAGGGGTTCCAACTAAATATTTGAATGTGCGACTTTTTTGGCCGGGCAGTGTATCATCCCTCAATTTCATAGCAAATGATGGATGAATTTTTCATATAAGCCTACACATCTTTCCCTACAAATTAATTGGCATTGGACGTAATTAAACTATTACTTTGTAGCCTACTGACAATATATGGCCAGTCAATAGTCTGGCTTAGTTTCACTCATCCTGCCCTGTGAGAGGACGAAGGCATTGCTGAGCTGTGCACTCTATTCTGCAGCACTTTCAGTCTGTAGTCATTCATAAACATTCACTTTTCGCTCTGTCTGAAGTGCCCCGTGCGAACAGGAGCGCCAGACAAGTGATTATGGAGCAAACACTGTTAGCCTACAGTGAGATCGTCCTGAGAACAGATATATTCGTGTCTTGTTTTACCGTAATTTATCATATCACAGAGGGGTAAAATCCAGGGGTCAGAATGTAAAAGTCCTGACAAGTTTTTCTCCCTCAGAATGAGCTGATCGCTCATATTGGCTGTATCTCCTGTCCGAAGTACAAGTAAGTCCAGGTGGTTGGAATAAAGTTCTGCAGAGGATTTTTTACTTTCTGAGTCCGGACTTTGCACCCCTTTTGTATTGCGTTTTAACCGCAGGCTTCTCCACAACGATAGACGACGGAGTTTTCAACCTCTATTTTTCACGTTTCAACTGGATAACCAACCCGAAATTTTGTCTTCAGGCTGTTCCTATTGTTCAGTCCATAAACTATGAACTGCTTAATTTAAATTGCGACTGTAAAGGATTTTCGTTGTTTTCACGTTAAAGTACGTCGATACTCATGCCCTCATAGGCCTATAATTAGGCCACGAAGATAGGCCTATTACCCTTATATCGACCTAGCCCATAATATACGCTCCAAAATAAGACATTTCTTGTTCGCACTTTTCGACAAAATCCCTTTATCTCATACAGGTCTTATTCACCGTCACTTCCTCGGCTGCTTGCTCTTTCCCTCCACCCACAGTTTCACCTGAGCAAGGGGCGTTACAGGTTTGTATCGAGGGTTAGGCTGCGCCTGCAATAATCGGAAAACGCCCGGAAGAGTTCCATACGTAGGGTAGCCCTCATGAAACGGTGTAGCCTATTACGGCAATAACGCATCCTTTTGGAGAAATAACCATGTCATTTATAGTTTGTTATAAGCCGTAGATGAATTTTGCGGAA
The DNA here is from genome assembly GCA_029721435.1 of Gymnothorax reevesii. Taxonomy (NCBI): domain Eukaryota; kingdom Metazoa; phylum Chordata; class Actinopteri; order Anguilliformes; family Muraenidae; genus Gymnothorax; species Gymnothorax reevesii. Next base: position 37,653,716 of record CM056578.1, read on the forward strand.
AAAAAGTTTATTTTCATTTTCGCGGAGTTTATTTTATTTTATTCATTATTTATTATATAGGCCTATTTTTTTTTCAACCAGCGAGTCCAGCGCTGTCGACGGCAAGCAGCTGGAAAGAATAGAATTGGCTACATGGATTAGGACTGTACGCTTATCTCAAGACTTTTGCTAAGAATACAGAAGCCTTTGCCGGGGCTGAGAACACACAAAATAAATCGAAGAAAGTTTATATTTAAGTCGGTTGTAGGTTGTCTGACATGGATCCATTGGATTCTGGAATGCGTTACAGCCCAAGAGCTCCGGTAGGAATGTTTTTTTTTTTCGGTTTCCATTTCGCTGTCAATTTTGACTTCTTGATATAGGGGGCAAATTAAATTGTGCATATATATGAATTTTGAAATTAACTTAATTGGACTTCTTTTTTTATTGTGATTGCTTCGTTAACGTTAATCTTCCACGGTGAGAGAGATGAAATAGATTAAATCAAGAATTTTTTTTTTTTTTTTTTTTACATCCATCCACTTGGACTTCGGTTGAGAGATGGACAGAGTTCGCCGTCGATGGAAAAATAAATATGGAACTAGTTATTCAGATTTCGAAGTGAATGAGAAAAAAAAATCATAAAATTAAAACAAAATTTCAAATAAACCAAATTGACACAAACCTTGCTAGTTTAAATGAATGTGTGCATATGCAAAATTACAATCCGGTTTGAAATATGGGCTGAGCACGTTTTGAGTTTTGTTATGAATGATAGGCTTCCTTTTTTCGCATTCATGGTAATACGTACTTCGATGGATACTTGATGTGCTCTTTGGGCCTCATCCATACTGTCGCACAAAAGATTGTGGAGTCCAGACCTCATGAAAGATTAACAGCCTCATAGGCCCAACACCTGTTGCCCCTCGCTACAAGGAATGGTCACCCACTTCTCAAATTTCACATCAACCTTACAAGATGCTCAGGTTTACTGTAGGTAATCTCACACTGTTTTTGTTGCTTGGCTTGTTCATTATGCGACTCAAATCAGAAGTACAGGTGTCCCATGTTGTGAACCTGCTGCAATTTTCTTTTATGATTCAGTTCGTTTTTGCAAAACTGATTTCAGATGGTAAAAAAATGCTCATATTTGATGATTTGGTTGATATATTATGGGAACTGGAAAGTGAAGAGTGCAATGATTTGTGACAACAACATGAACACTATATAGAATTCTTATGTTCTTACTACTGTGAATGTATCAATTAAAGGATACCCTGGGGATCCATGAGGATCCTAATGGATTCTGCAGGAATCCTGCAATGACAGGATCCTTTCAGGATCCTTCAAGGATCATTCAAGAAACCTTCACGGATCTGGAAAAACAAGGATACTTGCCGTATTTTTGACAATGAACCAGGATCCTGGCGGGTCCTACAAAAATTCTTGAGGGATCCTTGTAACAAAGATCCTTGCAGTCCTCCCTGTGGGAATCCTTCAAGGATCCTGTAAGGGAGTCTGATGGGATCATAGAAAAGATCCTTTGGATTCTGAAAGGTCCTCAACTGAATCTTTGAGGATCCCTGGCAAAATTCTTGGTGATCATGCAGATTTTAGTGTCTGAGTGCACTCTTTGGTTTAAAATCATTTTAAATGATTCATAATAAGCATCATTTTATTCTATAAAACCTGATTAATTTGAACATATTTCCAGTTTAGTATAAAAATTATATATATTTTATGTTTTGCCATCTCAAACGCTCAAACTGTCTGATGGCGTAACCGTCCGAACAAGTTAACACTATGTGAAATGTATAGAATATGTAATTTAAAAGATGAATTAATATAATATTAATATGGGGGCATAATTTTATATTGAAAACCTTTCAAATAAACAAAGTTTAATTGTTTAATTGTTCTTAAATTGTTTGGAATGTTAAAAACAACTTTTTCCGGAAATCTGGATATGTGAAATGTCAGGGCGGCACAATCGCATTCATACAACTTTTATTTTGAATTGGAGAGAGAGATGAGTAAACAGGATATTGCATCATCAAAAGAACCCTAAGTAACCTAAGTGACTGATGAGTAAAAGGTACGTAAATCTCTCTCAAATATTGATTTAAAAAAATAGCTACTTTCACTGCATAGTTAGACTTGTGCAGTTTACAGGTCAGGTACAACCAATATAAAACTAAGGAAAAGTTATTTTAATCTGAAACGCTTTATTAGATAGATGCCTGAATAATTGGGAATTAGTAGCAAATGTCAGGTGGTGTAACCAGTAAGTCAGGTGGTGCAATCAGAAGGATTGTCCTTTCTTGATTAAATAAACATGTTAACCTCAGATATACAAATGTAAATTTTTAAAGATATGAATTAAATTTACATTAATAGTTACTATATACACTATATGTATTATATACTATATACTATATCATAATTTTTTATTATTACATTTTTAAAATATCCCTTTCAATGATTTTAGATGCCACTATCAAGCAAAGGAAAAGCTGCATGCCACAGGCAGCACATTAAAAATGATCCAGCTGCAAGAGAAAGATATCTTGCAAAAAGGAAAGTAAGGCAATACATGTAGATAAGCCAGAGTTTTCATGCAGTTGTTAATTTTGTACAGCAGTCAGACTTGAAATTAGAACATTTCAGTTAACCTTAGTGTTTATGTTTTTACCCCTTGGCCGACTTAGGCCGGAGGGGTATTGTCGTCACCTGCTTGTCAGTCTGTCGTCCGTTGTCTGTGGTCCATCCATGACTTTGTCTGGGCCAGTACTCAGCAACTAATGATCGCAGCTTCACCAAATTTGGTGTGGTAACCCACTTTGACCCATAAATGTGCAACGTCATGGTTTTTACTGGATTTGACCTTTGACCTTAGTGCTGTGACCTTGACCCTGGACTTTCCGAGAATTGTTTTGAATATGAGATGTGTATTTATACATTTCAAGGATGCTGAATAGAAATATCATCACAGTTTTCCCCTACCATGTAAGGTTCAGGAACAAATTTGTAGAGCTCCCTATATATTAAAGGACCAAATAAAATAACAGAAAGTTTGCTAGATCCTATATTTACAGAGGATTCAATGAAAGAGATATAAATCAAACTGATTAAAATGCTCTCTTAACTGTTGTTTATCATTGTGAGGTCAAAATCTTTTCTTCTTGTCTAGAAAACTACGTCTGGAACCTTTACGTTTGTTGGCATTTGTGGTTTGTCTGCTCCTGTCATATCACTGGAACACCGAAGCGCATGGCCTTCTTCTCGCCTTTTGTCCACTGCCTCAATTCTTCCACACATATTGAACAAACTATATGAGGAGCCGAGTTCTTATCTTGGTCACCCAGCTTCACTCCACGAAATCCATAATATTTCTCCGTTGCTTCTTTCTGCCAAAAATAACAGGCCGAAATATGCAAATACAAAATTGAATATTGTGTAAAAACCTGATGTGATACAGCAATTTTAGTGGTAAATTTGAAATCAGTGTGTGATAAAGTATGAGATTCACCTGATAAATTGGAAACAATTTTTTGGTTGCAGACCTGTGTTATCGCAGCTTCACCAAATTTGGTATGTTAACTCATTATGATCCATTGATGTGCATTGTCTGGTTTTTTGCTGGATTTGACCTTTGACCTTAGCTCTGTGACCTTGACCCTAAAATCTTGTCCGGGTCAATACTCGGCAACTAAGTATTGCAGCTTCACCAAATTTGGTATGGTAACTTACTGTGACACATAGACGTGCAACTTCATTTGACCTTTGACCTTACCGCTGTGACCTTGAGGCTGGAAATCTTGTCTGGGCCAAGGGGTATTCAGCAACGTGTCATGTTTGTAGTCATAAAAAGAGGAAGAGAGAGGGACTGAGACTGCTTTAGTAGGCCCACCTAAAATGAATCAATGAATCAATTTTATTCATTGGAGCCTCTTCAGTTTCTACCGTGTCATGTAGTCATGTAGTTTTGCCAAAACAATGTTCGTTCTGATCAGTTTAGGTCAGTTCACTTAAATAAAAAGAAAACTAGTTTTTATCTGTACCAATTAATGCTTCATTTGACCCTATTCAGTTTCTACTGAATATGAAATGTCATTTTGTGATGCAATGTTGCCCAAACGATGTTGTTTCTGATCTGTTTAGTATGGCTTACAATATAGAATGATAACAAGCTTTTATATTTTCCAATTAATACTTGAATAGACTCAAGACACCTGGGATTTTTTATTCTGTAAAATAAAAATGCAGTTATTCAACAAATTTATTGTTATTATGAATCTTGTCAGGCAGCGCAACTGCATCGTCAGGTGGTGTAACTAGGTTAAATACTAATTTAAACCAAGAAATGGGAGATTGATGTGAACAAATGTTTTGGAGTTGTGATGTAAATAATCATTCTATACAACAATATACTTTTTTAATTTGTAAAGTACTGATTCACATTTTAAATGTAAGGTTGGATGTTGGAAAACCAAAACATCTGCCCCCTACAATAAAGAATCCATAATTTACTTTTAATACCCAGTTCAACTACAAAATAGTAATGTTTTAGGCAGAGTAGACACTCTCAGGTATACTTACAAAAAAAAACTTAGAATAAAAGAGGGAAGTGTGTCTTTTTTTCAAGAAACTTTTGGTTGCGCCACCTGACATTTTTTAGCTGGTGAAATTGCATATACACTCTTAAACTGTACTAAAATCCTGTAAATGATGTGCAACCATCAAGACTTGTTTAAACACACTCTTTCAACTTCAAAGAAATGTATTCTGTACATTTTAAAGATTTATTTAAAAAAAAAACAAAACATTTTTTAAGAGGCGTATTTGTCATTGATTCCCTTACAGATCCTGAGAAAATCCTTGGGGATTTTTATGGACCCTAGCATGATCCTTTGGGATTCCTAAGGATCCTGGGTAAATCCTTGGCAATCCTTAAGGATCCACGCAAAATCCTGAACGGTCTTTGAAAAATCCTGGATGAACTAAGCTCAGATGTTACCAGACCAAATGTAGTACACCCATAATTGATGTCTGCTTCGAATTATCGCTTGGCATGCTTGGAACACGAACTCTTCATCAATGGTGCAGTTTGTGAGTGGAGGCTTTTTAAACTTTGTCGGGATTTCCATGTCCGCAACCATATCCCAACTCAATCTGCTCCACTGGCATGGCTGAAGCTAAGCAGGTGTGGGTGTGGTTAGTACTTGGATGGGAGACCTCTTGAAAAACTAAGTTGCTTTACATTACATTACATTACAGGTTCTTAGCAGACACTCTTATCCAGAGCGGCGTACAAGTTGCTGCTGGAAGAGGTTTTAGTGGGCAAGTAGGTGGTGATCTGCCCTCTGGAGGGATGTACCCCAGTGCAGTGATGGGGACACTGTACTGAAGGAGATGCCATCTTTTGGACTATGTTAAACCAAGGTCCTGACTCGCTATGACCATTTAAGAACCAAAAACATGCTTCAACAACAGTAAGGGGTTTTCTGGTGTCATAGCTAAATACCGAACCTGCTATTTAGTCATCCTCTGATCTAATGAGGTATGCAATTTGTCCTCTTTCTCTAAACCTTAAGCCCTAGGGCTCCCTTGAAAAAGAGACTTTGATCTCAACGGGACTTCCCTGGTTAAATAAAGCATAATAATGTGTTTTTCCAGGATTCCGATGACCCCTAAGGATTGTGCTAGGATTCTTAAGGAAGACTTGGGGTTTAGCCAGGATCTTTAAGGATACCTAAGGATTTTGCCAGGATCCCCATGGATTTTCCCAGGATCCTTGATGATCCTTTAGGATTTTTCTAGATTCTCGTCAGACTTCATCAAAGGATCCTGCTAGTATCCTTGCATCATCCTTGCAAGGATTCTCACCAGGGTATTAATACCACGTTTTTAACGTGATTTCCAGATGTAAGCATGAAGGCCGTATCTGTTTTATTTATATGGACTTCTTTCCATTTGTCACTTTGGTAATGTCTTGTGAAACAGCCAGAAATACTTTTTTTGTGTCCTATTATGCTGCATGTTAATGTGATCAATTCTGCAATTGACATGCCTATTTGTCCTATCATAGGCAGTGAGCTCATTAATTATCCCCCGCCACGAAGTGTGGGGGATATAGGTTTGACCTTTGTCCATCCATCCGTCCGAAATGGGGACACATTTACCAAATTTTGTGTGTAGCTTTGTGACATGATTACCCAGGTCAAGTTCGAAAACCTGATCCGTACCGCCATTTTCTACAGAGTTATTGCCCTTGTCTCATTTATCTAACTTAATGCATGGTATGTTCAAAGGGGACAGGTTTTCTCAGAAACTACTGTAGATAAGATTACCAAATTTGTTTGTAGCTTTGTGACATGATTACCCAGGTCAAGTTCGAAAACCAGATCCGTACCGCCATTTTCTACCGAGTTATTGCCCTTATCTCATTTATCTAACTTACTGAATGGTATGTTCAAAGGGGACAGGTGTTCTCAGAAACTACTGTAGATAGAATTACCAAATTTTGTGTGTAGCTTTGTGACATGATTACACAGGCCAAGTTCGAAAACTAGATCCATACCGCCATTTTCTCCCGAGTTATTGCCCTTATCTCGTTTATCTAACTTACTGCATGGTATGTTCAAAGGGGACAGGTGTTCTCAGAAACTACTGTAGATAGGATTACCAAATTTTGTGTGTAGCTTTGTGACATGATTACCCAGGTCAAGTTCGAAAACCAGATCCGTGCCGCCATTTTCTACGAAGTTATTGTCTTTGTCTCGTTTATCTAACTTACTGCATGGTATGTTCAAAGGGGACAGGTTTTCTCAGAAACTATTGTAGATAGGATTACCAAATTTGGTGTGTAGCTTTGTGACATGCAAGTCATGGTATGTTCAAAGGGGACAGGTCTTCTCTGAAACTACTGTAGATAGGATTACCAAATTTTGTGTGTAGCTTTGTGACATGATTACCCAGGTCAAGCTCGAAAACCAGATCCGTACCGCCATTTTCTATGGAGTTATTGCCCTTGTCTCGTTTATCTAACTTACTGCATGGTATGTTCGAAGGGGATAGGTTTTCTCAGAAACTATCATAGATAGGGTTACCAAATTTGTTGTGTAGCTTTGTGACATGATTACCCAGGTCCAGTTCGAAAACCGGTATCTTGCCGCCATTTTCTACGGAGTTATTGCCCTTGTCTCGTTTCTTCAACTTAGTGCATGATCTTTTCAAAGAGGCCACATTTACACAGGAATTATTATCTGCTGCCACAAAGTGGACCACGATTTAGATTTAATCTCAGTTTTTCCGTCCATCTGTCCGTCCGTCCCAAACTGGTGAAAAAAGGACCCATGTTCTCAAAAACTGTTTCAGGTGGCAAAACCAATGTTGGTGTGTAGTTCTGGAACATGAATACCTTGATCAAGTTCGAAAGTTCAGAACCATACTGCCAAAAAGCCTGCCATGTAGTTTTTTATTCCCCGCCAACACGAAGTGGGAGGGGGATATAGATTTGACCTCCATCCGTCCTTCCGTCCATGATAAAGGGGACTGCTTTACTTAGAAACTACTACAGATACAGTAACTAAATTTGGTGTGTAGCTTCAGACCATAAAGGCCTTGATCGACTTCGAAAATAAGAAGTGCACGATTGGCGGGGGATGTTGTAGCCCATGTCGACTTGTTAATGGATGTGAAAACATACACACTGGCTAACCAGGACTGGAATTGCCCACCCCTGCCTTAAGTTATCTCTGTAATGTAAGCTTCCTAGGGTCAAGACACTAGTGACCCAAAACAAATGTGAATCATGGACTGTTAATTAATGAACTGTCAATAAGGGCAGTTGCTTACTTCTTTTCTGCTGTATGGAGCAATACCAAAGTGATTGGTCAGCACAGGCCCTCTGCCTGCTCCATACAAAATACAATTTTTTTGTGCTGGCTTTAAAATACGACAAATATTAACACAGCATTTTGCTTATTATTAATTTTTGAATGTATATTGACATGAGTATCTTTCTAACACCCAGCGTAGAAAGGGTAAAATATTCTATTTAAAAAAGAAAACGTAATAGATGCATCATGGGTGACACAAACTATTAGTTGATAAAACATTTCCCAAAATTATTCCATTTTTTTTTTTTCAAATGTAAGTTTGTATTTAATATTACTTGCAGAATGGGTTCTTGAGTTTTAGTAGGTTTTTTTCTCTTTTTTTTGGCCTCAGTAGTATTTTTATCTAACACCTGAGGGTTGTCTTCGATGACTGCGACTGCTTTATGGATGTGAGCAAGGTGTTAACGTGCAACCACAGGAAGGGATGGCAAATTTGTCTGATTGCTAGTGAGGCTTAGGCTACATAGGAACCTTTGTCTGTGTGAATCTGCCGCTACCTTGACAATGTTCATTTCTCTCATTGGTCCAGGCATCTGTCATCCTCTTTCAGCTGACCTTCCTTACTATGCACATTTCCTGTTCAGATCCATCCCATTATATCTGCATTGCAGCTAACAGACAACTAAAAGGAGGAAGGCGTCTCAGTCGCATTCTTTAAGGCCTTTCGACGAGGTTTGAGAATGTGCAGTTTCTGTCCCCTGAGCTAGCTCTGGCTTTTTGCAATGAAATGAGAGCTTTGTGCTTTATCTAGATGGTTTCAAACTCACACTAGCTACATGATGCGTGAAGTGACAGCAAGATTAGGTACCAGCCAAGCCTGATATTATCAGGTTCTGCTCTAACTGCTGCTTCGGGCTCCTTGTCTGTGTTTGTGCATGTTTAACCTCATGGTCAAGTATTGATGGAGATAATGAAGGGCTCTTTCATGCATTTTGAGGGTTTTATTTTTGCTGATGACTGGATCTTACCAGTGATATTAGGTGTACCCAATTGGTAAATTTACTCAAAATGGATAAATCCTGTGAGATATGAGATCACTTGTGATCATGCTCTGAACTGAGCATTCCAATGCTGATTTCACAATCACCAATCATGACTGAAAGTTTTAAAACACAGAGTAGAAATTTTGAAAAACCATTCCAAAAAACCTTGAAAACTCAAGACCCCGACAGGTTTTGATTCCATTGCTTTGAAGAATGTGTAAGATCATAGAATCCACTCTGAACTACAGTCAAATGTGGTGACCCTGGTAGGAGGGGTGAGGCTGTTAGCAGGCTAGCCTAATAGCTCAGCATGTTGCTTTCACACTCACAGTAGAACAGTGCTGAACTGTTGGGTTCTAAGTGCATGCTGGCTAGTTAACTGTAACTAGCTCGAGTCCCTCCTTTGAATCTGCTTCAGGCTGCGGTGTGGCAAAAAGACATCCTGAGGAGATGAAGATGAGCTTTTTTTTGTTTTGTTTTGTTTTGTTTTGGTTTCTTTTGAGGGATGGCAGTCGTATTTGGATGACTTCCCTATAGCCTATGCAATTCTAAAACTCAGGTTTGTACAAAAGATAGGTCTGCTCTTATTTAATGACATGTTTTCAACAACATAAAGAGCAGAGTGTGTACTTTGATTTGACCAGAAAAGTAAAATTCCTCTTGAAATAGTTGCCAGAATTTCTATGTAACATTTGTGGATAAGCATTACAAATATAGTTGGTCCTGCCTTCTGTTTCTTCCTCTCGGCAAGTGATTTTTCTCAAGTGCGTCTGAATTCTCGAAAGAATATGAAACCTTCCCTGGGAGCAGACTCGGCTAGAAAATAGTTTGGCTGGCAGCCATGACAAGGAGGGTTCGAATCGCCTATTTCATGAAGTAACGGAGCCAATTTGCTTTTTCTTTGGTTGTTTCTAGCAAGGAAACACAGGACCAACCTTGAGAGACCACAGTCTGTAACTGGATGTGTCATTTGTGCAGTCATGTCATTATTGTCTATTGCCATTAAGATCAAACTGTACTGAAGGAAAGGACGTCTGATTTTTCTGAAACATACCCCAGAGTACCTTACAAACATCCCTGCAGCGTTGTCTTGACCAAATGTGATATTCTCTGGTGAGGTCAAGGAATAGTGGAGAGTAAAGGAAAAAAAGGCTACCTGTTAAAGAAAACTTGGATGCACCCCCTGGCTGAAACATTTTGTCAATTAGCAAATCTGAGTGATTGTTAAAAAGCACTGTGAAGGACTTTTATTTTTTGTACCTGGATTTCCTTCCCCTGTGATGATGACAAAAATAATCATAATCATCATAATAATAATCATCATAGAATTCTCACATCTGCCATAAACTGCCGCAAAAACACACCACAATTCACTGTCTTTGTATTCTCTCACAATTTAACATTTTGGTTGTAGGCAGCAATACATTGTCATGGCTGGGCATGACACATTGCAAGCCATTACTATGACAGAATTTTAGACTTTGTTGACGATATGGCATATGGGTTGATTGAGTATAGAGATACAGAAATTCAATGTTTTATTTCAGTCTTGAATTAGTGTTAGAATATCATATACTTTAGCATCAGCAAAATATTTTGCATTTTAAATTGTTCAGTATCTGTTATAATTAATTTCTTGGGAATTCTAATGAAAGTACAGTGCTTAACAAATTTATTAGACCACCACCCAATGTAAGGTTTATGCCACAGCTGCCCTAAATTATCAGTATTGGTAATTACCAAAATCATTTCTTATGTTTCTCTAATGGTTAATCCACCAGTATGTGCACGGTGTTTTATTGAAATTATATTTTTAATGCTATAATATAATTATTGTTGTTGTCCACAAATTTTCAAATTTACAGTTTCACAAAAAATCAGAAAAAAAGGAAAAGCACATTATTATTTTTTGATTAAGATGCCAAATAACAGTTATTTACTTGCATTCCTGAACATAAAAATTAGTTTAAGTGGCTGAATGCAAGAATGCAAGCTGTTATCAAGGCCAAAGGATACCATACAAAAAATTAAGTTTTTTTGGTTTTTATGTGTGAATAAGGACTTATTTAGTTGTTTCAGTTTGTTTTTTGCCAAAGAAATAACAATATAGGGCTCTAATTTCTTGGCGCAGCACAGGGTGGTGCAGCGTGGCGTAGCGTGGCGCAGCCTACGCCGCCCGTGCAGTGGTAATTTTGTGCGGTGCAACACCGTGCGCAGCCACTTTGGCAATTTGGTAGACGGACGTGCGACGAGATGGATGTGGCGGCGTAGTAGGGGGAGGTGTCACATATTCATCAAGACGCAGTGACAGTTTCGTAGAAAAAGTCTCCGCAGAAGTTGCGCAGAAAGCTCGCCAGCTCCAACCTGGTTTACTTTCTGTGCAGTGGTAATTTGGCTGACCGGTGCACGATGCGCCGAAATCTCACAGGCAGGTTTCCAGAATGTCAGGCACATTTCAATGCAATAAATAATTACAGGAAGCACCATTTAATGTAACTATCCGAATAAGGACATAAATTATAATATCTATATCGATTGTCCTGATGTTAGATAAAAGGCGGTTGGCACCCGTAATGGAAACTTGACCTGGCTTAATCAATGAAGCTGAATCTGTGATGCAAACTAACGACTTCACATCTTTCTCAGCCCACCACAAACTGCCTATATATATACATATACATATATGTATATATATATATATATATAGAATGCTTGCGTTCTATGCTTAGTAAAGCCGCTTGCACACTGGACGCGAAACAAATTTTTAGCACAACTGATTACAGTCAAAGTCAATGCAAAGACATGATAGTCAGACAGGGTTTTAATATAGCTCCGTGTCCAAAAGTCATATAAGCTCTAATTATTATAGGAATTATTAGACGTGCAAACTTGGCCATGTTTGTGTTCGACCTTCACAAAATGCTCATTGATAGCTATCGACTTTTCTTGGTCTTATTAGCCTATTTTCGTCTGTTTTCTTCGATGAAGATAGACAATAGACTTTATGCGGTCTTTCTTTTGAAAATCAGTCAGATGGATTGAACAGATTCACGCTTTATTTCCACAGCAGAGATAAAATAGTGCAAATCAATTTCATGACCATTGACAGTGTGAATAAATAATCGCATGCACGATCAAGACTGTCCAACGCGAAATGCAAAATACTCCATGTCCAGCACCAGCAAAAAGTAAAAGTATTGATATGAGAACAGATTTATAACGTAATAAAAAATAAAAATATAGTGCCAACAAATGGCACATCCAAAAAAGATGGAATAATAAATAATAAATAATAATAAATAAATCGCTGTGTTCATTCTTTGTTCTGTTGTTAAAATGTTTCTTCTTATTCATAATTTCATTATCAATCTGTTCTAATCGTCCTCTTTTTTTTTTTTTTTTTTAGGCTGTCATACAAGAAGGCATTGTACATTGCCATGCGCCAATGTCAACTCACTTTATTGAGTAGAGCTTAGACAGACACATTGATTGAAATTCTCGGTACTCACCTCGAAGAACTGAGGCTTCTTATCGAAACATTCAAGTTTAATATCTAAAAGAGTCAGTAGATTTGAAGAAATTAAAAACAATAATCGACTGTCGGACACAGAGATATATTAAAACCAGACTGTCAGACTTTTGGACACGAGACACTGCGTTCAACGCTATCTGCCGTGCGAAAAATTCGTTTCGCGTCCAGTGTGCAAGCAGCTTAATACTAGGCTACTTTTATTGTCACTCAGGTTTTATCGTATTTAGTGGGGGAAAGGAATACAGTCTGATTGCTATGATGTCATACTGAGTTAAGATCACATATTGAAACTAAATGTGTAACGTATCTTGCATTGTTGTCCATGCATGTTAACCCCAAAATTTTAAGCAGCAAAAGGGTGTAATAATTGGAACACGCTATCCATCGTTTCTCTTGCCAATGAGCAACCGTCGTATTTCATTCCAACTTCATAAGTTAAAATGATCTGATGTAGTTTCGTTTTGAAATTCCATTCAAGTACGCTAATGGTAATAATTCGCGAATGCCCTAGCTAGCCAACTAACTCATATTCGTAATGCTTAATATAGACGTAAGCGGTGTAGAAAACATGCCTGAAGCAGCAAAGTAAAATGCAACATTAACGTGTCATGAAGATATAGGACAGAGGCGTCTATATTCCAACACATTAAAGGTGAGGAGAGGAGAGCATTTGATTGGTGAAGGTTTGACTCGGCTGTGTTATACCCAAACACGCCTTCTTTGCCACTTGCACTGGAAGGAGGGACAGAGGCGGGACAGGGGAGTACGTGCGCCAGGCTACGCCGGACACGAAATTGCAACATACGCCTGGACACACCCCGTTGGCACGGCGCACCCCCCATTTGCCGTGCCTGCGCCTGGTCTAAGAATTTAGAGCCCATAATGTTTAGATTTAAACAAGTTTTAGACAAATTTCTAAAGTATTTATTTCTCATTTTTATGATGGGTAGTCTAAATAAATTTGTCAAGTATTGCATGTTCATAGAATCTTGGCATGATTGTATGCCAATCACTGCATTTCATCCTATAAGCTGTCGATGTCTATACTTTGTGTTCAGATTCTTAATCCCTGGAAATTAAACCGATTTTAATTTTATTGCCTTTTATACAACTGGACACGCTGCATATCTCAAAGTAGGTATTATTAATCAAACACAGCACTAAGAAAATCTCATCCCAAAATGATGAGAATTAATTTGGAACTCCACCATAGCAGCCTTCTTGATTTTATGACTAGATGTTAGAACAATGGTTCTCAAACTCGGTCCTCGAGGACCCTTGTGTACGCTGGTTTTTGTTCCAACCACAATGGCAATCTCAGTATTTTAACAAAATGTTAATTATCCAAACTAGGAGCTTATACTCTTAAATCACATCCCGCAAGAATAGTCTATGTTGGCGAAGAAAAACTTACCTTCTATGGGCATTTAGTACTCAGTGGATTAAATTTCAAATCATTGATTTCAATATGCATAAAGAAAGGTAACCAATGCAATTAAAGACTGAGGCCAATCAGCAGGTTCTTAATTGGCATGTCCACCTGTCCATCATTCCTAACCATCAAGAAGGTAATGAAGAATGTAATAACAGCCCCAGTGCTAATGAGGCCCACCAGTTTTGTGGCGAAGTATTAGGAAAAAATAGCCAATTATTGCGTATACAGTAATTAACCAAGTTGCCTGTTACCTCATTAAGTTGGCAAATTAATCTTATTGGTCTGTTACCTCTTTAATTTTTTGCCTGTAGTGCAATGAGCACAATGTAAAATTGTTCATCTTTGGGGCATTGCAAAGCTGTGTTTGGCATTCTGTAGAATAAGATGGTAAATTACCTATCTGAAGATCAAAAGCATCTAATTAAGAAAAACAAATAGCTTGTTAAAATCCTGGAATTGCAATTGTAGTTGGAATGAAAACCAACATACACAGGGGGCCCCCAGGACTGAGTTTGAGAACCACTGTGTTAGAACATTCTTTTGCATATTTTGCTCAATTTCAGCAGGAAAACAATAATGACTTTGGATGGGCCTGGCTTGAGGTAGACATTTCAGTTCAGTTCCCAATGATTTTTTATGAGGTTAAGGGCAGGATTCTTTACAGACCAATCAAGTACTTTAATACCGCTGAACACTCGATCTGTCCATGGAGACATCGTCATGCTGAAACAGGAAGAGGCCTGTCGGTCTCTCAGAATCATCCCGAATATCATTGTGTGCTGTAGATTCAAGATTGTTCTTGAGTGGAGAACTAGCCCAGGCAGTAAAAAACGGACCCAGACTAAGGAGAGTCAGTCTTATTTTGGCTTTGTAGTATGTCTCTCCTGAATTTGGGTTTGGCATCTTGCCTCAGGTCACAACGGGTGCAGCTCTGAAAACATGCATGACTCCACCATCCAATTTGTCGTCTTCAACCAATTGACTCTCCAGGAATTTTGCGAAACCGGTATTTCTTTCTGCTCTCTGATTGTTATGAGTCACTGAGAAAAACAAGAGGAAAAAACGGTTTCTTCTCCTGCTGAAGGAATGTAGTGCCAGGCAAGGTGCACACACCCTGTGGAGAACAACCTGCCTAAAAACATGGGCAGGGCCTTCAGATACTCAAAGGATCAGAATTGCTGCAGGTTTTAACAAGGGTGTGGTTCATGCTTAAGTAAAGCAAATCTTATACTACGTCTCCCAGTAAAGTGTATCCTACTCATTCTGATTTAGTTGGCAACATATGTAAGGTCTGGGAAGCAAGGAAGGTGTAAATCATGAATAGGTGAAGTGAGAAGGTGCTGGTAAAATTATACGTTGTCCTAAATTTGTATCCATCATCAATCAGACTTAATTGTCTCAAATGACTCTTCCTTGACTTTGAGCAATTCCTAGAGGATGAAAACCCATTAGTATAAACAACATTTGGACAATTCCATTATGAAGTAATCCACTACCATCAACGTGCATCATTCATGGGTCTTAAAGTTGTGTGAATCTGTACTTCTGTGATGGAACTGACCTTTGCCCAGACTCTTATGTAGCCCACCCTAGCCTGAGGACACATCATCTCCAAAGTGACACATTACACGTAATATGAATGTTGCATTAATGGGAAACATGCACATTAAAGTTTTCTCACCATTTGCTCGAAGAGGAATGTCTGAATCTGAAACTCTAAATTCCTGAGTGAGCCTTTACACTGTACTGGAATCCTGTCATCATGTATCAACCCGGAAATGCAGATTAAAGCAAAAGGAGTTAGCAAGATCCCAGGCTGACAGTTCCCCAGTGCTTCTTAATGACATAAGGTTGAGAGCTTGCCAGGATTTGTGTTCAGTTATTCAGAGAGTGATTTCAATATTTGCTGTCTTCAAGTGAAGACACGATTCTCAACCAGTCAAACAAAATTCGGCTGGAGTTTGGTCTTTTGTCTGATTTAATGAGCAGCCCAATATGTAATAAGTGTTGGTAAAAAGACTGGCAGTTGCTTAACTGTTTCAGGATTTCTTTTTCTTTACAGTGTTTACTCCTTGTCTTTTTCTATCTGTCTGTCAGTCGATGATATTTATCCAAGTGATATAAAATAGTGTTGAACAGGCAGCAGAAAGATTTGTGATTCAGTAGGCTATGAACTAATATGATGGTGCATACTGTTTAGGATGAAAATAATGGTGGATGAAGGCCTGTTCTCCGTTATCTAATGTAATTGGTTTAGATTAACTTGGTAGATGGTCAATTGAGTGGCTACGCTCCTGTTTTTATTTTATTTTATTTTTTCAATTATTTTTTCATCCTGCTGGAATATGTCCATCATAAATCATTGTGTGATGGCCTGTGTTTATATGAGATTGTGTGTATGCAGATGGATTGCAGACAGAAAGACTGAAAAAGTGAGTCATTTGCCTCATTGAAAGTAATCAAGTGACCATATTGTTTCACTCAGTGTGTATCAGTGTGGGTAATGATTGGAATTCCTCAGCATGCCTATGCGTATGGAAGCTATAGTGCCGGCCACAGATCTAATAAACAGCGTACAGCAATCAAATGTTATAAGGATTATAACAGGCGCCGTTTTGCTTTGTTTGCTTAATTTATGTCATCATTATGTCATAAATGTTTCTGTCACTGCTTAGTTGCCTACAGCAAAAGGTATTAATCCAGCGAGAGGCCTTTCTTTTTGGAGTTTTGCAGGTTTGAATTCAACTCAGGCTTTCCTGCTTGGGGTTTGCCTGTTCCCTCAGGGTTCTAAACAGTCAACCTATCTTTTTGGCAAAGCGTAGTAATGCGAAATATTAATTATGCATCCCCCGACAGGGGGAGCATGTATGTATTCAGTAGCGTGAAGCCGCCACCGCCGCAAATGTTTTTGCTAATATCTCCAAGAGTTTTTTAGCAGCCATTAGATATTGACCACCCATAGTGACCAGGCCTGGGGTATTTTGTTGGGTATGGTGACCTTGACCTTGGCCTGATTTTTCAAGGTCATCTGGTATTATGGGATTCTGGGGTTGTGCACTCTCTAACTTTGGAGGGATTTGAGCTAGACACTTGAAATTGATGCCACAGATGTATCTCTGGAGGGGCTCGGACAAATTCGACCACGGGTGACTTTCACCTACTTTTTCAAGCTCATTTGATAGATTGTCTAAATTTGGATTTTGGGGCTTTTCAGTTGCCATTACATATTGACCTCCCATACTGATCAGGCCCAGGGGATTTTGTTGGGTATGGTGACCTTGACCTTCACCTGTTTTTTTCAAGGTCACCCTATGACAGCATCAACATAATTGGCTGTGACATATGTACTCTCACTTTCCATCTCTATTGTTGATTTTCTTAGCCTAGGATGTCTTAAGTTCAACTGGGGATGGGCTTCTCGGGGGATGCATATCGTATGTTTTCGTTTGCGTAAACTATTATTTCTAGTTCGATTTAAGTTTTTAACAGGTCTTGTCTTTTCAGAACATTTTAGCTAATAAGAAAACCCTATCATGATTTTTGGAAGCTTGTTTGTTTTTGTGAGTAGGTCAAAATGTGACAAAACATTTGCTTCATATTATCTATACAGTTACAGGCCAGATAGCACTGTTGACTGAGGGAGGGGAATGCTGTAAAGGATCTTTCCCCCTCATCTTGGCTAAAAAGCCTGCTTGATACATCCCCAATTCCAAAATAGTTGGAGAACTTGGGACAAAGTGTAAATTGCGAATAATATCAAAACGCAATGACTTTCAAATCACACCAGCCAGTATTTTATTCGCAGTAGAACAGTGCTAACATAGTAAATGTTGAAAGTGAGAAATTTTACAATTTTTTCCACAAAATGAGCTCATTTCAAATTTGATGGCTGCTACAGGTCTCAAAAAAGTTGGGACAGGGGTCTATTTACCAAGGTGTAGCATCTCCTCTTCTTTTTAACACAGATTGGAGGCGTCTGGGCATTGAGAAGACAACTTTGTTGAGTTTAGCCATTGGAGTTAGATCCCACTCTTTTTTAATACAGGCTTCCAGCTGCTTCAGAGTTTTGGGTCTCCATTGACAGATTTTTCATTTAATTATGCGCCAAATGTTCTCAATCGGTGAAAGATCAGGACTGCAGGCAGGCCAGTTCAGCACACAGACACTTCTACTATGAAGCCATGCTGTTGTAATAGCTGCAGTACATGGTTTTGCATTGTCCTGCTGAAATACACAAGACCTACCCTGGAATAGATGTTGTCTGGAGGGGAGCATATGTTGCTCTAAAACCTTTATATACCTTTCAGCGTTCATGGTGCTTTTTAAAACATGCAAGTCTCCCACACCATATGCACTAATGCATCCCCATACCATCAGAAATGATGAACGCTGATGACAGGAGGGGTTTCTGCTCTTTAGCCTGGAGGACACAACACCCATGATTTCCAACAAGAATGTCAAATTTGGACCCGTCTGACCACAGGACACTTTGCTACAGTCCATTTTAAATGAGCCTTGGCCCACAGAACACAGCGGCGCTTCTGGATCATGCTCAACAGTGGCTTCCTTTTTGCATGATAGAGCTTTAGGAGGCATCTGTGGATGACACAGCAGACTGTGTTTACAGACAGTGGTTTCTTGAAGCATTCCTGGGCCCATTTAGTAATGTCAATGACAGAATCATGCTGGTGAGTGATGCAGTGGCGTCTGAGGGCCCAAAGATCACGGGCAACCAGTAAAGGCCTTCGGCCTTGTCTCTTACGCACAGAGATTTTTCCAATTTCTCTGAATTTTTTGATGATGTTATGCACTGTCGATGATGAGACCTTCAAAGCCTTTGCAATTTAATGTTGTGGAACATTGTTTTTAAAGTATTCCACAATTTTTTCACGCAAGCCTTTACAGGTTGGAGAGCCTCTGGCCATCTTTACTTCTGAGAGACTCAGCCTCTCTAAGTCATCCCTTTAATAGCCAATCATGTTACAAACCTGATGCCAGTTAACTTTATTGCTTGCTAAATGTACTTTCAGCTGATTCTTTTATAAATTAATTGCTTTTTCAGCCCTTTTTTTTGCCTGTGTCCCAACTTTTTTGAGACTGGTTGCTGCCAGAAACTTTGAAATTAGCTCATTTTGTGGATAAAAAAGTAAAATGCCTCAGTTTCAACATTTGAAGTGTTATCTATGTTCTACTCTAAATAACGTATTGGCTCATGTTATCTGAAAGTCATTGCATTTTTATTAGCTCACCTGACGAAGTCAGATGAGCTTATGTCATGGCCTGTTTGTCCGTCGTTTGTCGTCATTGTCGTCCGGGTCATTCCATATGAAATCACCCAAGCTCCCATCTTGATGGTCTCAGAAATGCTTCATTTGGTAACATTTTGTTGCCTGTGATGAGCAAATTAAATTGCAGGTGGTTTCAAGTTGATATCTCGTTCCGTTCTCATTTTATGGGCCCCCAAAAAAGGGGGCGTGGCCCACGTTAACCCTCTGGTCACAGTTTGTGACCATTTTCAAAGGGTTATTACCAATGAACTAATAATAATACAAATTTCATTCTTTCAGGATTTATTCTGTTTAATAGTCATAAAAACATTTTAATATAGTGATTAACCCTTTGAGTGCTTTGCAATTAACCCCTAAACATTGAAATTTGGTGCCAAACATGTCGATTTCAAATGAAATATTATGCAAGTATCCTTAGAATGTCCCCTTTGCCATTTACATTGTTGATAGTATACCTGACGGAGTTTCAAATGAAGTTAAAAACATCTTTCTGTCTTCATCCAATTTGGAGAAACATTAACCCCTTTTCAGCTAATTACTGAAACGGTGCACTTTTTGACCCTTATTTCGACTATGTGGGCCTGTTTTGATTTTCAAAAACTTGGCCTCAAATGAAAGCTTATTCAAAGAACTTCATAATGCAACACAATCAAACTTGGAACAAATACTCCTACTTGGAAAAAATAAGACCCCCTTTAAGGGCTATTTGCACATTGGCACAACTACTCTCAGCATACAGGTAAATGTACATAAATGGACAGGGAAACGTTGAGAAGAAAGGCAGATATGGCAAACATGATACAAATGTTAATGCATATTATTTTGCTAAATCCAATTTTTCAAACCACACTGCCACGGCGGCCATATTCGTTCCAACTATTTTGGAATTGGGGTTGTATATAGCCTAGGTGTTCCATATGAAGACATTCACAGACACCAAAACAAAACATAATCATTTACTAATTACCATTCATGTTACCCTTGTGTGGCCTTTTGCACCAAAAAATATTTCTGAAATTTGTTTTTTGGAAGAGAAATTACACAAATTAACAAGTAAATATTACTAATACAAAAGCTACCATTTTTGTTTGTGTATTAATCTTGGGAATGGGTTATTATGCCAAATGTGTTAACATAATGCACAACCCAGTGATGTATTTCAACCATCATATTTCTGTCAAATCTTTCTGTGTATATTTTGCTTTGAGTGCAACTGCATAAAATTATTGGAATACAAATGCCGGGATGGAAGCCAAATAATTCTCTTTACCCAATATTCTTTCATAAGCATAATGAGCGACATTCCTGTGTGGAGAGGATGTTGACCATTGCTTATAAATATGATTTCTTCCTCGGGCATCACAGTGCACAGTGAATATATTGGACATGTTATCTACCATTTTGGTATTATGGAGAAACTGGAGTAGTTTCATTTTCTGTTCATTCAACATTTGAGCATACTCTTAAACAGGACTATTCAACATTACACAGAAAGGGCCAGTGTGGGGGCAGGCTTTCATTCCAACCTAGCAGATACAGACCTGATACTGCAAATCAACCCCCAAGGGTTTTTGCAAAAGAGCTTGATTAGTAGTATCAGGTGTGTAACTGCTTGGATGGAATGAAGCCTGCATTCACACTGGCCCTTTCTGGATAATGTTGAATAGCCCCCTTCTAAAATCACTATATTCAGGTAGTCCGCTGAATTCATTCTATTACTGCAGAACAGTACTGAGCCTAGACCTGACCAATTGATGCTACCCCAGATCCAGAAGTGTAAAATCCAGGGGTCAGAAAGTCCTGCTAGGTTCTTCTCCCTCCCACAAAATGAGCCGATCACTCATATTAGCTCTTTCTCCTTTCCAAAGTATATCCAGGTGGTTGGAATAAAAATCTGGGGAGGATTTTTACTTTCTGAACCCGAACTTTACACCTCTGCCCAGATCAAAAAAAGTGCCGTGTTGTGTGTCCAGTTCATTAACAGTGCCACTATTCCGTGCACCTCATCAGTGCCCCTAAATTGCAACACTTACGGTATAAAAAATAAAAGGACGTTTGGCTCATTCCTGTTAACCCAGACGCACATGCCCCAAATCCATCTCCTCGTCTTTAAATCTAATGCTTTGGACTTTTCGTTTCAATGTAGATCATGAATGAACGTGTAGTGAGGTCCGTGGCTGGGCAGCCGGGATCAGCCAGAGCATAAATTGCATAGTGCATGCAAAAATATATAATAAGTAGAACTTATTATAACCACTGCTAAATCAATCAAGCTTTTGACATTGGTGGATTGTAGCGCGCACACTATTACTTGCAATCGTACACAGTTGCGTGTGTGGTTTTCTACATGGATTAATTCTTTCACCATGCCGCTGCATTCATTCCTAAAACACAAGATGAAACCAGATTAAGGCTAATCCACGCTCCTCAAAGTGTCAAAGTGCCTCCCAAACAGCTTGTTGGCATGTAGATGGCGCCTGATGGTTATTTTGAAGACTTTGTGACCCCAAGATGCTGCCATTTGTTGCAATTCTTTAACAATGAGCTTTGGAGAACTTTTTATTTCTCTTACCATCCTCCTGACTGTGCGTGGTGGCAAAATAACCTTGCGTCCTCATCCAGGCTTGTTTACCACTGTTCCAGTTGTTTTAAACTTCTTAATGATTCCTCTGACAGTAGATATGGGCAGGTGCAGGCAAGTGGCTATTTTCTTGTAGCCATTGCCTGACTGGTGAAGGTCGACACATATCTGCCTTGAATGGTGTGTTCCTTTGTCTTTCCAATGTTGAAGAGTGGATAAGAGAAATGGCCTCTGTGTCACGTCATGTTTATACCCCAGGGAAACAGGAAGCGATGAATTACTAATTAAATGTTCCGAGATACTCTGATCAAGTTTGTTAACTACCGTAGAAATGACAGAAATACTTCAATTACATTTATTTCCTAGGAATTGGTAGTGGTGCCAATAGTTGTGCAACAGGTGATTTTATGAAAAATAATTATTTCTCAGTTAGGGATGTTTTTTTTCCCTTAAATGGCACCAGCGTATATTAGTAGCACCTAAAAACCGAGAAGGTGCACCTTTTTCCGAGAAATTCCTTCAAAAACTTAGAATACACCAAGTTTCACTGAAGATTTGATGCCACCTCAGTAAACCTCGGAAAGATTTTATTGAGGTATCCCGAAGTCTTTCCGGTTTACTTAAGCATGGACAACACCTCGATTTTCACTTTCTCACAAGATGCCCTCTTTTAAAAATTACATTGTGTATCTGCTTTGTTTGTCAATTGGCGCATTTGCAGATTAAATATATTCTGAATACTGAACGTGTTTTTGTTGTTCTTAATATAATGGAGGTGGTCTGCCTTTTGCCAGTTCCTATATGCAGCACAGACACAGCAGGCTGAACTACAGTACTGACCATTCCAAAGTTCCCTCGAAATTCGGTGAATATTCATGTTTTTTCATACATCTGAAAGTTTTTCAGTCTACCGCGGTAAAATTTTTCCAAGGTTAACTGAGTTGGCCTCAGATCTTCAGTAAGACTCGGTGTATCTAAGTTTTTGTAGGAATTTCTTGGAAAAAGGAGCACTCTCTCAGTTTTTAGGTGCTACTAGTGATAGCCATGAGTTCTACTGTTGTTTTCGTTATTTGATGAGAATTCACAGAGCATTTTATTTATTTTCAATCAGGATCAGTCATGATTTTTTTCGTACCTATTTCTTCAGCAAAGTTGACAGATTACCAATATCCTTTCAGGTTTTAAATAGACAGTTTGGTTGCTTGCAACCGCATGGGCAAAGCACCCGAAATCCCGCTTCTCCCCTTTTTTGCACATTATTCAGCCAATACTGTTGCCATGGCAACCAAAATCAATATGTGTCATAACTGAAGAATAGCATATGTCTATACCAAATATGCAAGTAATCTGCCAAAAATTACTGCCTGTACGTCATCCACAAGGAAGTATCGACAGACGTTGGCACTGCGGACGCAGGTGAGATGACAGTGTGTACAGACGAGGACACAGCGGCGAAGACGATAAGCACAAATTTATAGTATCCCATAGTATGCCAATCCATCTGGGGGCTACAATAACCTGTTGAACAGTTACTGGCTCAATTCTTGTGATTTCAGCAATCTCCTCAGCTGTTTTCTTGGCTTGACGCTGGCCTATTATTAGCGCCTCTTGAAACACAATCACATCTTTTTAATGACTCATGTTATGTTTTGTCAAATGCATCTTCTGACGTGGTTGTTTAAGAAATGAAAAGTTACGCACTGAATCATTCAGGAGTAAAAGAAATATTGCCAGTTGAAACATATTCATCTTTGAAATAATGGTTGAATCATAGGCTCTTGAGTATTTGCTTATTTTTTTGGACGGGCAGTGTACTAAGGTACGGTACAAGTACTTCTAAATTGTACTGAAATACCGAATATGGGTAAATAAACTTGAATGGAGAAAGGCAGGAATGCCTGCACACTTACTCCAACCCACCAAGAGATTTTTTTATTTATTAAATTAGGACATTTCGATCAATCGTCTGGTAATCATGTTTAGAAATGGAAAACACATATTTATACATTGTCCACACCAATAAGCTGACAAAATTAGTTTCAATAGGTGTGGGTAACTATCCAAAAACACCCAGGAAGGTTAAGGAGACATTGGCATTTTTTGAGATCTGGTTTTGTCGATGTGGGAAAAACACAAAGCACATAAAACAAGGATCGCTGACTCAGGAATTGCGTCTGGACTAAGGACCAGCGTAACCCGGTGGCACTGCATTTCCGAGGCCTACCACCCAGTGGCCTCTCTGAGATACATTGGTATCAAGCACATTAGAATTCCCAGATGGTGACATAAATGCCCTCTTGCTAAAAAGAGAAAGTTTTTACCCCTCAGCCCTCTAGGCTGATGGGGTATTGCTATCCTTCGTGCGGTTGGGCGGGCTGGCGGGCGGCGAGCGGGCGGGCGTCTCCAAAAACTTCGACATCGGGCTGAGGGGTATTCCGTGCACTGCACGCCTATTTTTATATTTTTACTCTTCAGACTCTCACACCTAGAGGGCTTAATCAAGAATATGATATCAAACCTTTTCTTTAAATGAGATTCATAAACACAGTGGTTATAGGTCTTGTGCTTTTTTATAGATCTTTATACTTTGATACACATACTTGGTATGCATGAGGTGCAAGTTTAATTCTACTTCAATTTTCACGATGCAGGAGGTGGCTCTTTATGTTTACAATTGCACCTTGCACATTGTAGTATGGCTTCATGTCTTGAATACAATGTTTATAAATCAATTGTAGATTTCCTCCTATTTTTTAACAAGAACATTTTTTTTCAAAACGTGGATGTATTACTCCTTTATGGGCCGAGGATTTGAATACAAGTATATGCTGTTAATTGTTTTTTGTATGTATTCCCATTTGCTTCTTTTATGTACTATATCGTGTATGGGCAGGGGGCATACTGTTTGCCAGTTGTCTGGCCGTCCTTGTGTTATACATGTTGTGTGTGTGCGATATATACTTAAGAAGTGGAAGGATTTTGGCCAAATCAAACTCGGTTACACTCCACAAAGGATAACTGAACTGGTAAGGTATTAGAGGTCATGACGTCAAAGGTCTAGGTCACATAAGGTTTGCTGTGTATGGGGACTGAAGGTCAGGGCATATTAAAAAATTTGGGCAGGCAGAGGCATAGCAATCATCATTTTGCACTGAAATGATTATTATTATTACAGTCTCAAAGGCAGTGAAAACGCAACACTCTAAATTTTGGTTTATTTTTGCTCAGGACCTGAGTAGTCCAAGTTGAGTTCTTAAGTATCCATCGGGGTCACAATGTGTACCTCGTTACATATGAATGATCATCATGTAACTCAACAGTGTGAGTTGGACTCTCATCAATCCATATTGAGTACAACATATGGGATTAGGAGTTGTGCAAGTAGCTACAGTGGTTGAAATGAAGGAGGGGTTGTCTTCCCCATATTAAAGCATGATAAATGCCACAAAAAAAACATTTTTAAGTGTCGTAATGCCACGTCTGTCGACTGAACAACGGAACAGGGTCCTGGGTATGCTAGAGGTGGGAGTGAGTGCCCGGGAAGTGGCTCACCATTTTGGGTGTAGTCCGTCCAACTGGGACGAGCTCTTTCATCACGAGTACCCAGACCTCAAACCAGGCAGTAACTCCAGAATGCACTACAGGCAGAGTGGTGACAACTTCCCCAAGACAACCTAAGATGCTTAGTCAGGTCCATGAGGACAATGTACTGCCTGTGGATGTTCATGGGGGTCACACCTGATACTGACTGTTCTTTTGAGTTCATTTTTAAATGTGTGCTCCGTTCAGTCTTTTCAACTTGTGCTCGTTATGTTTAATGCATCTGTTTATTATTTACCAAATTGGCCCATTAACACATTTAATTCATCAAAGTCAACCCACCCAACATATTTGAATTGTTAAAATAAGAAAATAAATTTGAGTCACAAAATTATTTGAATCCAAACTGGCGTTGCGTTTTCATTGCCTCTGAGTATATTATTATTGCCCACGAATCAGTGCTTTTTGGGTGCAATGAGTGTACATAGGAGCTGGGCCACACGTATGCACAAACGGTGAAATCTGAAGAATGTAGGTTGGAGGCTGAGGAATCTTGTGCTTTCACCGTACTAGTAGTAACCTGCGGTAGGAGCATAACATCAGATTTTTATCCTTCTGAAGTATTTTTTGACACCATTTCACAATGTTTAGTGTAAAGAACACCTCGACATCTGCTGTTAATGGTTAGTTCCAACTGTCGTGCGCTCCGTTGCGAACGCCACAATTCGCCATTCGTAGCTGATCGTGGAACTTCTTTGAAGCTACTTTCACACCGGACGCAAAACAAATTTTTTGCAGGATAGATTTCATTCAAAGTCAATGCAAAGACGCGAATATATTCGCGCCTTTGCATTGACTTTGAATGTAATCTGACATGCAAAAAAAATTGTTCTGCATCCGGGGTGAAAGCGGCTTAAAATTTCACGTTTGGATATGGAGTCATGCGATGATCATGATTGAAAATTAATCGTGTTGATCGTAGGAAATGTTTCTACAATCAACATGATTGTCACGACTGACCACTAGATCTGGTAGGAACACCACGATTACTCCACGATTAAGACCAGGATTTTAATCGTGCCGCGAATCATGATAGTGGGAACCTAGCATAATATACATGAAATTAAATATGATTATTTGCCTTCATATTGTAGTTATTTTGATTTATCACAAAGTATTCACCAACTACCCGCCTACCACGCCCCATGTTGCTCTACCCTAATCCTATCCTCCACCCTCCGGCAGGCTGACTGGGATCCTTCCATCCAGTTCCTGCCGGGTTCTGACTCCAAGAAACTGGAGAAGAGGAAGAGGCCCCGAAAGCTTGGAGTCGGGATCGGACTAATGATCCTGGCTGTGGTGTTGGCTCTCGTTACAGGGCTGCTGGTCTGGCATTTACACTGTGAGTGGACCCTGCCTTCCTCTTACTTTATCATCCTTCCATTCTTTACTCTGTTCATCTTCTTACTCCCCATCTCTCCTTCTTTGTGGTAAAGCATTAATATTCCATGGCCTGGGTTATATCCAGTCATTGTGGGACCCCCGAGAATTATGGACCAGATCAAGCTTTTTTAATTTGGTTTGATCCATAATTCCACTATTCCCCCTCCATAGTGCACCAGCTCTTTTTTTTTTTTTTTTTTTAACCACGCCCTCCTCCCACAGAGCACAAGGGAATAGTAATCCAGATCAGATACACTAATAGATTGAGTTAACCACGAGAACCGATTGATTGGTTTGAGTTAAGCAGAAGAGGTGCATCACAGCAATGTGAGAATATCAGATCTTTCCCTTTGTGCTTCTCGTGATCTCGCAGTACGCAGAGCTGAAAAAGTCACCAAGATGTACAGTGGATCCATGAAGATCAAAAATATGAAGTATCTGGAGAAATATGAGAACCCGAACAGCACAGAATTCCAAAATCTAGCTGAAAAGGTGGTGGAGCAGGTAAGACTGAAGTATTTATTGTAAATGTTCTGGTTTATTAGTTGTATAAGTATTAAAAACACCTGACTCAAAATCAAGTCCACTGTGCTGGCAGTGTCTGGTGGATTTTTGGTGTCCCAGCACCAGTGATGAATTGAAATCCGTGATTGATTAAATATTCCACATACTCTATGTTCAATGCTTATTTGGCTTTTTGCTGAAAGGAAAACATTAAAACCTGCAGAAACTGTGGCCTTCCATGTTTTGAGTGTGATACCGATGTCCTCCAGGCAGAGTAGCAACCAGTGATGCCAATTTAGAAGCCGAGCAATATCATTGTTATTTGTGTTCAAATTGAACTCAACCTCTTCTCTATCGATCTGAAGATCAAGTGTACCAATTAAGATCAAAATCTACTCTTGTGTAAATTCCTGATTCATCTTAACTTAAGTACAACTTGGTGTTACTTTTCACTGATTAGCAAAAAAAGTACAAATTAATCCATTTGTATAAACTGCTCACATCCTCCCACTGTGTTTGAAGATTACTGACACTGATGGCATACATGAATTTTAACATATTTACCAAAGTTATTTCTCCAGAGACTGTACACATGAATTGAATGATTTT
This sequence comes from Gymnothorax reevesii, assembly GCA_029721435.1. NCBI lineage: Eukaryota > Metazoa > Chordata > Actinopteri > Anguilliformes > Muraenidae > Gymnothorax > Gymnothorax reevesii. The sequence continues at coordinate 37,681,511 of CM056578.1, forward strand.
ACCACAAACACATTAATTATTAATTCTCAGTAACGCCATTTTTAATCATTTACTTTCATATTTTTTAGTAATTTGTTCTTCAAACTCAGTATTCTCTGGCTGAGTGGCCATAGAAAACATTTTCAGTCAAATATAAGATGAAGTGTGATTTATTGAAAATGGTTGAATTATGTCCTTGGTTTGAGCCATGGACTGGGCCTTGCTATGTGGGGATCATGTTCTTTCCATGTAGGCTACCACAGGGTACTCCAGTTCCCTCCATAGTCCAAATATTTCTTTGTTAGGCTTATTGGAGTCGTTCAATAGCCTATTTGAATGAGTGCATGAATGTGTGTGAGCATGTTTATGTGTGTGTGCTTAATATCAATGGTCAGACAAGCCAGGGTGTATTTCTGTGTTTTTCACAATGTAGTTGTTGTCCATCGAAACGAGGACCATCGTGCCATCCGTTAAGATTAGGGAAGAGGTTTGTGGGTCCGCAAATGGCTGACGAGGCCAATCCGTGCTCGAAACAGCCTCGGGCAATGCGAACAGTGGATGGGCTACAGACCTGCAACCCTGACCATGACTGAACAGAATAGATGATGAACTGATGGACACAACCACTGGAGGTGGTTAGGAGATTCCTATAAATGTCCCAGAACCTGCCATCTTACAGTGAACAAATCATCAGAGACTTCACTAAATATCTAAAATATGGCATATCACTGAAAAAAATTGTTGACCCCGTTGTAACTGCATTCTTACACTGAATTAAATGAAATGGTTCAAAAACTAGGAGTCTGAACCATCACTTTAAGCTTATGGCACTTTTGCATGAGGCAGGTGTGAGAAAAACTGCAGCCGTTCTGAATTTGACAAACTTGTTTATCATGAAAAACTGGTGTAGGGCCTTGTTGATTTTAAATGATTGCACTTCTTGTCATTGCGACAGGAAGCCAGCAGTACAGATATTGTAGAAGTGAACAAACTAAGACTGGGTCCTTTTTTTGACCAAAGTTCACCCATTCAATCTTTTTTACATGTGTATTTACTTATATGTGTATCATGAAGTGGTGGGTGGTGGACAGAGAACAAGGAGGGCTGAACATGAAGGATAAACATGTCTTTAAACTGCTTAATAGTCTTGAAATGTTTTCAGTTAAAGACACTTGAACTCTCCCCTCTCAGGTGTAGCTAATTGTGTTCGTTAAGAAGAGAAATCAAACGCACAAGTTGAACGCAAAAAAAAAAGCGCATTTCAATCTTTTTCAATTAAACAATCATGGTGCACAGGTTTGACGACTTGCTTAGGATATGACAAAATTTAACGCGGAAAATCCACACTGGTTTTTTCGTGAAGAGTTGCCTATTAAGGCATGAGAATTAAACATTTTATAGAATTTATTATTCACTCGCCTGAACATTTCATTATAAGAGAAACTAACGCGTTGACCCAGAACTATGATTGAAATCGGGTCACTAATCTCATCAGATTCAAGGGATGTTTTCTGGCCCACCACTTTTCTGTCCACCGCTCGCCACTGGTATCATTGGTTGCCTATATTTTTTTGTTCTTGTAACTTAGGACACCTGGGCAGCAGTTGCCGCCTCTGGTATTTTAATTGTGGTTTATATATACAGTAAGAGGTTTTTATACCTCCACCACGAGGTATTGTGATCACTTGTCCCCATTGTGACCTGGACGCACAATGTGGACCAAAATGCCCCATCGAACTTTGTGACCGGGGTTTTCAAGGACAAATTTTTCCCGAAACAAAATTTAGGTCACCTGAGCTCCATCAGTGATGCCATATCCCAGTGCCATCCCAGTTTCACAAAATGAAAAAAAAGAAGACTGCAGTTTTTTCATGGCATTTTCTTCCAGGCAAAATGTGTCCTGCTCTTGTGGAGCAGAGGAGACTGCTGTGCTGGCTGCAGCCTTATACAATATATGCACGTCAATATTGTCAGCACTCTGCTCATTACATTTGCCTTTCTTTCATTTGACTTTTTTCACTTCTCAGTGTGAAATAAGAATGAATTCTCTCATGCTCTTGTCTTTCAGCTCAAAATGATCTATTCAAGTAACCCCCGGGTGTCAAAATATTACGTGGGCTCATCTGTGCAAGCCTTCAGGTATTCCTCTGGGTTTTACGGCAGCATTATCAGTGCCTCTAGAGTGCAGCTAATTGGTTAACAGAATGGTAGTTTGAGCTGCAGTCATTTATCCTTTCCATTATATTTTCCATCTTATTTTTTTCCTGATTTTCATCACATATGTCATTCACCCCCTTTGATGTGGAACCTGCCCGTGCCAGGGCATACACATTTTAAAAAACGAACAGATTAGTTATTCCCAAAAGCAGTACTGTACTTTTCCTAAAGCATTATGGTCAATATTAAGTTCAGTCAAGTGATCTGACAACTCTTCCTCCTTTCTACCTTATCTCATCTCTCCTCCATAACTTGTCTCCCTTGTCTGCTTGATCTATTCCAGTGGAGAGTATGAAAGAAATTTTGAGAACGTCATAGCCTTCTACACTTCAGAATTTGAAGTATCGCAAGGGCAGGAATCTGTCGTGGACGGCGATTTGACCTCCGAGGAGGCACCCGAGCAGCTCAAGTCCCGCAGATTTTACACGCCAGACAACAACTTCGAAAATATGGTGTCTGGAGGTTAGATATAGATCCAGAGCAAAGATTTTCATTTGTAATTTCTTTTTGAATGTTGCTTCTTGAGTGATGCCACATGACGGTCCCCTGTGATTGTTTTGTTTTTGTTGATTTTGTTGATAAAATTCAATTTGTGATGATTTCATCAGTACTATCAAAGGTCTTCCATAATTCAGGGCTGAGACACGCATAAAAAATACGACTATTCAGAATCCTTACATGCAAATAACACATTGGATGATGCAATCAGAGGTGCAGATAGCATGTGGAAGAAGTCCCACGGTTAAAACACTCCCTGTGTTTTGTTTCGATCTTTCATTAGGTAATGAGCACAATTGTTCACCCAGTACGTGAAACTCATTGGTGAAATTAGCTGGCTCGCTGAAACCATGGAGTAAGAAACATATAGCAGAACTTACACTTTCTGATGTTTCTTACCTTTGGACATTCCATTTATAATACAGCACCCATATTGTATGACCCAAAACAATGAAATACAAAATAGTCAATCTTGTGCACTCCGTTAAGATTTTTGGCTTTTCTGTGTTACGCTCCATTTGCATTACTTTGTTGCCATGCTTGATAACCAGGTTGTGTAATTTATTTATGTTTAAAGGGATTTTGTGCTTTTGCATGAAAACCCTGTGTACTGTAAATTTTAATTGAGCAGTTATTAATTACGCCTGTCATTACCTTTTTTAGCTGTGGATTCGCGCTTGACAAAGAAGATGTTCAAAAGTGAGACCCATTCTTTCCTTTCTGTTGTTAGGCATTGAGCAGAAGCTGTAATACAGTGCATCTTGCACAGAAGTTTTTTAACTTAGTGACTTCATTTACATTCACACAGCTGGATATTTGCTCAGTTAATTTAAACTGGGGTTACAACAGATATTTCCCATCTTACTGCATGGTATGAGATCAGCTATGTCATTAGGATGTCTCAATAAAATGTTTTGATCACTGCTTTCAATCACTGCTTGTAACTGAAAGCAATGAAAAAAATTGAAGGAATTGATACTCTTCAGAGGGTTAGAGTTGGTGACCTAGAACCACTGAATTGCAAGCTCAGTTCTTAAACTGTTGCACAGCTCATGGGATTCACATAATTGCATTGATCTTCAATATCACCGTCTTCTCTGGGGTAAAATGAACCATTTTTTTCTTTCCATAGATGAGCAGAGATACACCTACCATGCCCAGACTAACAAGAACATCACCCTGCAGTCGCTCGGTTTCCCTGACTCCCCATATCCACCAAACACCTTAGCAGAGTGGGAGCTACGAGCCAGCCCTGGCTTCAGGGTCAAGGTGAACTTTGTGAAGTTCAGCCTGGAAGAAAACTGCAAGAAAGACTTTATCAAATTGTACAACGCACTGGCCGCCATTGAATTGAAAGCCCTTGCAGAGTGAGTGAAGGCTTTGCGATGCTGGGAGACTCGTATGTCAGTTTCCGTCAGCCTAGCCGGTGATGAATTTTTTTCAGAACCTGGCTACGTTCACCCGGGTGTCCATTCAGAGGATCTGAAAAGGAAGTGAGGAGAAATCCCGCTGGAATGTGGTTTGCATGCGAATTAGGTGTGATATCCTTTAATGAATAGTGCCGCTAATTTGTTGCACATTAGGTAGATTTCACAGACATGGATTAAGCCTAATCCTGGACAAAATTCAGTTTGGAATGGGGATTCCCTGTGCAAGACTTTATTCCATCCACGGCTTAAGCCAATCTGTGTCTAATCAATGCCCTTCTGTGTTTCAGTGCCAGTAAAGTAGAGGCTCTGTTCTGCACTCACTATTTGGTCCTGTAAAGACATTGCTGGTGTTATATTGTGTATTAGAATCTGCTTGCTGAACATTTGATTACCCTGCTTGTTCTGATTGGTTCATATTTTCTGTGATGGCAGGAAGTGTGGCTCCTACCCTCCCAATGAACCACTGACCTTTGTCTCTTCGGGGAATGTCATGCTGCTCACGATGGTCACCGACAAGGACAATAACTTCCCCGGCTTCAGGGCCAATTTTACCCAGATCCCTCAGGCCTTAGGTAAAGACAGGTGAATGACTGTCCCGACAGCAGTGATTCCCCAACTCAGTCCTGGCACCCTACTTTGTCACTGGTTTTTTGTTCCAACCGATTTTGTTCCAATCTTAGGATTTTAACAAGCTGATGATTTGTCTTAATTAGCTGCATTCCATGTTTAGAGCAGTTATTTACCATCTTAAGTCACATTTTGATTATCCATTGTGCTATGAAGAATAAAAACCCTTGAACATAATGGCCCTCATTTATCAAACATGCATGCACCAAAAAAATGAGTGTACGCCAAAACTACGGTAAGGATCGGCATTTATCAGTCTGAACGTGAGCGACTGGTCCGCAAAAATCTCACGCCAGGTCTTACCAGGCTTATGCAAATTTGAAACCAGCGAACAACATGCAGGAACGAGTGCTGTTGTCAAAATGAGTACTAAACCATATGCAGCAATGTGGTCATCATGCCGTTGTTGCTTTTATGAGTAAAATGAATGAATAGTCTAAATAGATAAATTGGCTAAATTAACCCCTTTCTGCAGATGTAGACGCTTGCGTCTATAGAACTGCAAATTTAAGCATGCTGTTACTGTACTTGATCACTAGATGGCACCCCTGGATCAGTTATTGAATATTCACAAACAAGCAGACCTCGAACGTGGTTTTGGATAAGGGGACGTTCACTCCACTCCCTGTTTTTCAAGAGTTGCATGAATGAAACTCCTCAGCTAAGCCTTATGTGCAAACTGGTAAATATCCTTGCCCATAGTATCAATCCAGCAGTTTAAAAAAATGATCTTTTGCGACAGAAAAAATCGTTCTCCTATGTAGCAACCACTTTAGCTACAGTGAGCCAACGGTATTCCAGTTAGTGGTTCAGAAGAGTTTTCTGAAGCAAAAAATTCGACATTGTATTGATTCTCTCACATTCTACTGTCAATTACAGTCATCACATTCGAAAAATGCGTAGTTTCCTACCGTGGATTTTCTTTTAGATTCCTTCATTGACAAATTCAGCGCTTCCTTATATCCACCCAAGTACTGGTGTTGATAGCCAATCACTCAATCATACATTCAGGCTATTCTGCCTAACTGCACAGTTCGATGTCATGTCCTCGTGAAACTTCCACGGTAACAATGTATTGATTGGCTCGTTTCTTATCCAATTCTCGAGTGTTTAAACATTCTACAGTAAGCGAAACACATTGATTGGACAAACACAGAGCATACAAGCCTATGCGTATCAGCAGGCTCGGTTGTATCCTGTTTACGTTGCGCGCATTATGCGGCTGAAATAGACGCGATCTATAGAGAAAAAGACTCGCAAAACTGGCCTTGAAGTGTTCCGTTATATTTAGAGGATTTAAATAAGATAAGGACATGGTCAATGGGAATTATTCCGAATGAAACAGTATTGGAGGGTTCCTTCTGCCCAATAAATCTGTCTCTGGAGGAGGGCATCAATGAAGAAAACAGGTTATACTTCTACTCTTTGCATTTTGCTTTAATATGGCTTTTTTCTGTAGAATTTATACCGCATTTAAAGACATCGAATACCGAGGTTTTCGTTTCTCCAAATGCATGCAGCCCACAGATGTCAGTAGATCCCTCGGTACGTTCATTACACCATTCTGTTGAATATGGAGGTATATGTAGTTTGATTTTTCTGAAAGTGAAATTTCTGTTCTGTTCAAATAAGGTATATTTCAGAATTCAGATATTACTGAGTAAGTGAGTTTTTACCCTCATAAGGTGTAAGGTTATGAGCTCAGATGTGAGAGGGGTTAGCTTTTCATTTTAGGGTGTATGTTATGGCTGTTTAATCAACATTTTATTTAATGCTTGGGGGACTTTGAAGAAAAATTGACAAAGTTGTAAACTTTATTATGGAGAAAAGGCATGTTTTGTATTTTGAGAGGTTACTGGTGACCACTGAGGTTCTACTGCACTGATAATGATGAATTCATGCTAAACTCAACCAGAAAATCATTAGTTCATGCTGAATTTCGTGCCCCAAAAGTAAATTTGTGTTAAATATATGATTAATGTATGATTTGACAGTGAACCATTTTGATGAATCTCAGACTTTGGGGAGACACCTGGATAGCTGTCTAATTTGGCTCATAGCAAGCGGGTAATCTAGAATGTAATGTACAAGATGAATTGTACTTCTGGCCAAGAAGTTTATGATCCCAGAAATGTATAGTTTTAGGCCCCAGCAGTTTTTCAATTGTCAGTATTATTTTTTTTTCCAGTATTATTTTTTTTTCAATTTCAAAGTTGAATTTTCATGAAGATTTTTTGTGTTTGCAGCCTCTTTTTTCCACCAAAATCATAAAAATAAACTGAAATACGATGGAAGTCTAAATGCTTCAAGTGTCTAGACTCAATTGAGCCAAAGTTTTTCTGTCTGTGAAGCTGCAATATTGAATTATAAAGCCTTAAATCAGGTTACACCTAAATAGCCAGATTTGGCTTCCGCGCAAAGGGGTTGATTAATAAATGAATGAATGAATGAATGAATGAATGAATAAATTAGACACCTGTATTGAGAAATTAAATTTATATTTTGGGGCAACCTGCTCGTCAGGCCAGACGGCTGACAATTACAATCAATTTGATTAAGCGCAATGCGCAGCTTGGCAGATATGCAGTGTTGTAGGCCAATGTCAGATGCTCATCCAGTCAGATATATACTGAACAACAAAAGAAACATAAGTTGGCCTAATTTAAGGCAGACAGGAAAATAAGTTTGCGTGTATTTATTTTAGAAAATCAAATTTATTACTAGCGCGTGCACATTTACACTTGTTTCATCAAACTTTTCTTTATTTTGCGGTCACTTCGACTGAGTAACCATAAGAGTACAATAACTAGCTAGCTTGCGTTTCTTTTGTTGCTCTGTTTATAGATGCCTATGGACACTTCGACCGTGATCACATTTTGACAATGGCAGATATTCTATTGTTAGAGAAATAAGCTTCTGTCCGAAGTGAGAGGAACTTTTGGCACAGAGATCTTTTCTGGGAAAGTGACGAGTGGCTGGTCGTTTTTGTGTGGCACCCAAAAAAATGTCATGGAGTAACACTGATAAAAGTACAATGAAGAGTGATCTCTGCAGGCTGTATTTTAACAATTACCCTTATGCAGCTCTGATCGAGACGGTGGGGACTCATCCATGTCCCCACCGCCTCGCATTCCCACAATGGAGGGGGAGCCTATCAGTGCTGCCATGTGCTCCTGAAACGGACAGCTGTCTGGTTGGCCTCCACCAGTCTATGCGCTGCAGCGCCCAAGTGCAGCGACCCGTTTTTTGGAGGCGATCTTAAAATCGGACCACTTTTTTCAACCAACATGTAATACATTAGGATGGTCAATTATGTGGGCAATATGACATGAAATATCGTGGATCTATAAATTGAATTTATTAAGGCCGATGTTATTCGCACTTATACATGTGGCCAATGCTGAATTTTTTTCTTGACCACACTTGTAAGTGTGCCAGTTGATGATCATTCCAGTGCCGCTTAGAAAGTACCGCTTAAAGTAAGTTCGGCCAAAAAAAATTTTTTCGCTTTGGACACACTTAAAATAAGTGTGGACAATTGAGAAATGTGCATCTTGGCCTCACTTATAAGTGCGCCTACCGCGAATTTTGATGAATTTTTCATGCTTTGACGCACTTGAATAAGCGCAAATAGTCACTTTGATTTATTAATTAATTAAATCAAATGTTTGCTGCACTCCAGTTTTCTTCCTCAACGGTGTTTACCGCAGCAGCAATAGTTTTCCAAACTGCAGCCTTCTGGGCTCCCTTTATGCCACTCTTAAGACTTCCAAATAAAATAATTTTGTTTTTCTCCATCTGTCGTCGGCCTGCTGATGAATGCAGTTGGATGTCATCGGGTAGGATGACTATTTTTCCTCCAAGAATGTATCAAATCAATGAAATTTTGTATTTTGCAATGTTTATGTTATTATCGTGGACGTACGAGTTTTTGTTTCTTCTCAAATTATAGATACGAGGTTTTATCAGCAGGCCAACGATTTCCTCCTCAGTGAAGTTCTTTCTTCGTTGCCATCTATCGAGAGTCCATGACATAAAGTGGGCAGGACGATGCCTCCCGGAGCATTAATTTATTGGGGCGTCATGCAAATTACGATGGTTTCTGCCGCCAGATTTATCAACGCCACGCCAGTTCTACACCGAAATCAGCACCGTAGACACTTTTAGTAAATCATACGTGACACCTGGCGAACACTGATATTTACACCAGAATGTACACCAGATCCTACGCAAGTTTGATAAAGGAGGGCCAATGTGTTTATTTTTCTATAGTGCGAGGATTTTCAGGTAAAAAAAAAAATTTTTTAAACAGATCAAATTAGACTGAAAAAATCTGTGAGCTCCAAGTTTAGTTGCTAAACATAGGTGTTTAGAGTTCGATCAAAGTAATTTTCTTGAACTTAATAAATAAAATAAACTTGAAACAAAACAGGGGTGACTATTGTTTGCCGAATACATCATTTTTGTAACTGTGTCAACAGTTTCACCAATGAAGAAGCTATTGATTGTTTACATTGATTAAATGTTTTTTAAATGGTTTCCCTCTGCAGTTATTTATACTACCCCAATTCTGAAATAGTTGGGACGAACTGTAAATTGTGAATAAAATCAAAATGCAATGGCTTTCAGATCACACCAGCCAGTATTTTATTCACAATAGAACAGAGATAACATAGCAAATGTTGAAACTGAGAAACGTTACAATTTTATTCACATCATTTCAAATTTTATGGCTGCTGCAGCTCTCAAAAAAGTTGGGACAGGGGCCTGCTTACCATCGTGTAGCATCCCCTCTTCTTTTTAACACAGAGTGGAGGCGTCTGGGCATTGAGGAGACAAGTTTCTTGAGTTTAGCCATTGGAATGTGATCCCACTCTTGTTTAATACAGGCTTCCAGCTGCTGGAGAGTTTTGGGTCTCCTTTGACAGACTTTTCATTTAATTATGCGCCAAATGTTCTCTATCTGTGAAATATCAGGACTGCAGGCAGGCCAGTTCAGCACACAGACTCTTCTACTACGAAGCCATGTTATTGTAATAGCTGCAGTATGTGGTTTTGCATTGTCCTGCTGAAATGTATAAGGCCTTCCCTGGAATAGATGTCATCTGGAGGGGAGCATATGTTGCTCTAAAACCTTTATATACCTTTCAGCATTAATGGTGCTTTTTAAAACATGCAAGTGTCCCACACCATATGCACTAATGCATCCCCATACCATCAGAGACGCTGGCTCTTGAACTGAACGCTGATAACAGGAGGGGTGGTCTTTCTTCTTTAGCCCGGAGGACATGACGCCCATGATTTCCAACAAGAATGTCAAATTTGGTCTTGTCTGACCACAGGACATTTTGCCACAGGACATTTTGCCACTTTGCTACTGTCCATTTTATATGAGCCTTGGCCCACAGAACATGGCGGCGCTTCTGGACCATGCTCAACAATGGCTTCCTTTTTGCATGATAGAGTTTTAGGTGGCTTCTGTGGATGGCATGGCAGACTGTGTTTACAGGCAGTGGTTTCTTGAAGTATTCCTGGGCCCACTTAGTAATGTCAATGACAGAATCATGCTGGTGAGTGATCCAGTGGCATCTGAGGGCCCGAAGATCATGGGCATCCAGTAAAGGTCTCCGGCCTTGTCCATTACGCACAGGTTTTTCCAGTTTCTCTGAATCTTTTGATGATGTTATGCATGGTCGATGATTAAACCTTCAAAGCCTTTGCAATTTGATGTTGATGAACATTGTTTTTAAAGTATTCCACAATTTTTTCACGCAAGCCTTTACAGGTTGGAGATCCTCCGGCCATCTTTACTTCTGAGAGACTCAGCCTGTCTGAGATATCCCTTTTATAGCCAATCATGTTACACTCCTAATGCCAGTTAACTTCATTACTTGCAAAATGTTATTCCACATGATTTTCTGATACAGTTGTGTGAAAAAGTGTTTGCCCCCTTCCTGATTTCTTATTTTTTTGCATGTTTGTCACACTTAAATGTTTCACATCATCAAACAAATTTAAATATTAGTCAAAGACAACACAAGTAAACACAAAATGCAGTTTTTAAATGAAGGTTCTTATTATTAAGGGAGAAAAAAATCCAAACCTACTTGGCCCCATGTGAAAAAGTGATTGCCCCCCCTGTTAAAACATAACTTAACTGCGGTTTATCATACCCAAGTTCAATTTCTGTAGCCACACCCAGGCCTGATTACTACCACACCTGTTCTAAATCAAGAAATCACTTAAATAGGACTTGCCTGACAAAGTGAAGTAGACCAAAAGATCCTCAAAAGCTAGACATCATGCCTAGATCTAAAGAAATTCAGAAACAAATGAGAAAGAAAGTAATTGAGATCTGTCTGTCTGGAAAAGGTTATAAAGCCATTTCTAAAGCTTTGGAACTCCAGTGAACCACAGTGAGAGCCATTATCCACAAATGGTGAAAACATGAACAGTGGTGAACCTTCCCAGGAGTGGCCGGCCAACCAAAATTACCCCAAGGGCGCAGCAACGACTCATCCAAGAGGTCAGAAAAGACCCCACAACAACATCCAGAGAACTGCAGGCCTCACTTGCCTCAGTTAAGGTCAGTGTTCATGACTCCACCATAAAAAAAGAGCCAGGCCAGAAATGACCTCCATGGGAGAGTTCTAAGACAAAAACCTCTGCTGACCAAAAAGAACGCAAAGGCTCGTATCAATTTTGCCAGAAAACATCTGGATGATCCTCAAGACTTTTGGGGAAATACTCTGTGGTCTGATGCCACAAAAGTTGAACTTTTTGGAAGGTGTGTGTCCCATTACATGTGGCGTAAAAGTAACACCTCATTTCAGAAAAAGAACATCATACCAGAAGTAAAATATGGTGGTGGTAGTGTGATGGTCTGGGGCTGTTTTGATGCTTCAGGACCTGGAAGACTTGCTTTGATAAATGGAACCATGAATTCTGATGTCTACCAAAAAATCCTGAAGGAGAATGTCCGGCCATCTGTTCGTGACCTCAAGCTGAAACGAACTTGGGTTCTGCAGCAGGACAATGATCCAAAACACACCAGCAAGTCCACCTCTGAATGGCTGATTAAAACCAAAATGAAGACTTTGGAGAGGCCTAGTCAAAGTCCTGACCTGAATCCAATTGAGATGCTGTGGCATGACCTTAAAAATGCAGTTCATGCTCGAAAGCCCTCCAATGTGGCTGAATTACAACAATTCTGTAAAGATGAGTGGGCCAAAATTCCTCCACAGCGCTGTAAGAGACTCATTGCAAGTTATCGCAAACGCTCGTTTGCAGTTGTTGCTGCTAAGGGTGACCCAACCACTTATTAGGTTTAGGGGGCAAACACTTTTTCACACGGGGCCATGTAGGTTTGGATTTTTTTCTCTCTTAATAATTAAAACCTTCATTTATAAACCGCATTTTGTGTTTCCTTGTGTTGTCTTTGACTAATATTTAAATTTGTTTGATGATGTGAAACATTTAAGTGTGACAAATATGCAAAAAATAAGAAATCAGGAAGGGGGCAAACACTTTTTCACACAACTGTATATTAATAGCTTTTTCAGCCCTTTTTTGCCTGTGTCCCAACCTTTTTGAAACCTGTTGCAGCCAGAAAATTTGAAATAAGCTCATTTTCATGACAAATGTCTCAGTTTCGAAATTTTAAATGTTATCTATTTTCTATTGTAAATACCATATTGGCTCGTGATCTGAAAGTCATTACATTTTGATTTTATTCACAATTTACACTTCGTCCCAACTATTTCGGAATTGGGGTATATCTCAATGTGGATATGAAACTTTTATTCTTTATGGCGTGTATAGATTTGTCAAATGTGGCTTAAGAGGATGGATAACTCCTCTACACATGTACTCAACAAAAAAGTTAAGGACCACTGAGTTTTTTCTTCATTATTTTCTCTTGTTCTGAGCTTCGTGAGACACTGTCAAGCTGTGATGACAGCACATGGTGGCCACACAAGATAAGACTGTCGACTTTGTTTGACGTTTTGACGTTTCGGGGTTTGGGCTTCATGTGATTTTGGTCTTCCCTGTCAATACTGTGTTTTGGGTGTAAAAACGTTGTCTGATTTAATGTTTTTATTCATTTTTCTGTCTTGAATTAACACCACTGATGTAAAAAAAAAAGCATTAGGGATTTAGGTTCCATTTTTACATTTCTCGTTTCTCGGGTCAAAATCGAGTGTTCCTTACTTTTTTTTTTGTTTAGCATAAATGCACCTAATTAAGACAAATTAACAGTTAAAATCCTAAGATTGCAATTGTGGTCGGAAGAAAAACCAGCGTACACTGTGGGGTGCCAGAACCGAGTTTCGGAACCACTGCTATGCAGTGTGGCAGACAGTCCTGTAGGGGCTTAGTCATGCCAGCACTTATCTGACTCTGTTTGTGCAATTCCTCTTCAAAGATCTTTTCATTGACTGAGAATAATTAGGTATACTTTATAGTGGGACCCCATTTGGCCTGTCTGAAATAAGGTTGGTAAATGTTGCCTTGGACAGAGGTCTACCATGAAATTCTGGACTCTCAGTCTCTCACATACTCACATTGATTGTTGTTACTTCGGCTGAATTTGTCTTGTTCTGTGGAGATTCATAGTACCATTTTAATCCTTGACAACTACCACCATAAATCAACAGGACAAGGGAAAATTACTGCCTTGTCATACTATATATGTCCTTCAATAGGCTCACAAAATATTTGTTGTTGTTGTTGTTTTGTCTTCATTCTTGCAGCATGTGGTGGTAAACTGACCGGACTCAATGGCACCTTCCAGTCACCCAATTATCCTGGTCACTACCCCCCCTCTATTAACTGTGTCTGGGAAATAGAGGTGAGGAAAGCAATTATTGTTTGGTTAATGATAAGGGTATGTTTACTAGGTTAGGATGCACAGCCGGTCCGCCATGTCATGACAAGCAGTGGTTAGCAGTGAGCTACATAGTTTGAAATCAAAACGTGACCCTGCCTCTGTCACCCTTCACTATCAGCCCAGCAAGCTGACAAAAACAAGACTATAGCAATATCAGTTGTCTGGTCCACTTACTCGCAAGGTGGGAAGTTGTAGCAAATGAATGAGCTGCTGGCAGTCTGAAGTCATGTAGCTACTGCTCTGGGCTCTCTAGGACCATCATCGCTGTAACTGTACAGGTTAACACCGCGGTGAACTAGAATAGCAATTGGAAGCTACAATATGATTTGTAGTGAAGATAGAGTGTACGAAGCAGGTGGTTTTTAAGGTGGAAGAAACCAAAGTAAAAGCACGGATGGTATAGGCGGTGGAGATTAAGGGAATGATGATGTCAGAGGTGTATGAGATGGGCCTAAAGGCAGGCATTGTGCTGGAGGTGGTATACATGAAGTGGTGGCGAAGCTATTTGGAGGTGGAGGACATTTAGGAGGGCTACGAAAAGTAACTCTACACTGTTCTCCCTCAGGTCCCAGTGGGGAAGTATGTCAAAGTCATGTTCAAAAAATTCTTCCTGTCTGAGCCAGGGGCAAATACCAAAACATGTCCCAAAGACTATGTGGAGATCGGCAAGGACAGGTCAGTTACCTTTCTTTTGATTCAGCACAGGATTGGGCACTTTCCCGTGCACATTTTCAAAAAGCAGGATTACATATACTGAGCAACAAAAGAAACGCAAGTTAGCCAGTTAGTTAATGTACTCTTCTGGTTACTCAGTCGAAGTGATCGCAAAATAAAAGTTTGATGAAAAGAGTGTAAATGTGCAGGCGCTTGAAATAAATTTTATTTTCTATCACAATTATGCGCAAACTTATTTCCCAGTCTGCCTTCAATTAGGCTAGCTTGCGTTTCTTTTGTTGTTCAGTATATTTAGCTGTATAGCTTCACTGAGTAAAACATGCCACTGATTGTTGCTTCAGACTATGCTCTGGATTTGGAAGTTCCGCAGCTTTACTCTGTACCATTATTTTGCTGAATTATTTCAGTATTATTGCAAAAAGAAATGGCCCTGTGGCCTGTTTCATAACTAGTTAACAAAATGCAGTAATTAAAATGTATTAGTTAATTTACTAGCGCTAAATGTAAGGCATTCTGTGTTGAAGCGTTTCATAATTATTAAAATGAGTTTGCATTAAAAGATTTACGACAGGCTAGTTAATTTACGTGGCCACAAAAGAGGCGTTAATTAATTAACTTTATGTCAAGCACCAGTTAATGAATGTTTAATTGGCCGCTTGTGATGAAAATAATTATACTGTGGTACTCTGCCAGGCTGCGCTCACGAAACTTCACAACGCCACCTTTTGTATTTGGCGCATACTACATGAGTAACTTTTGGCATGGATCCAAATGTCGACGGCACCGAAAGTAATGACCGTTTATGAACATTTTTGTAGAGGGGAATAATTTGAGAGAAAATAAGTACACAGCTAAACCTCATCTTCAGCAACCCGAACGTTCGTCCTGTTTAAACTGTGAATGCGTGGATGAGACTGATTGTACATTCTCTGTGCTCTAATCTCAGGATGGAGCACAGGGGTTAAGAGATAACGAAGTTGGGAGGCTACTATGGATTCGAGCATATCGTCTCCAAAACCGCTGCGGTCACATCCGTAGACACTTTCTTGTGGATGCTCTACAGGCGAAATGTTCAATTGTTAAGTCTGTAGGCATTTAGAACATGCTTGTCCCTTTGATTTTCAGACTGTGTGGGATAAAGTTCCACCGCCCTGTAATCTCTGCCAAGTCCAACACCATGAAGGTTACATTCAACTCTGATGGGTCCTATGTGGATCAAGGCTTTCAGGCTGAGTTCCAGGGATACGAGCCCTTAAATCGTAAGTCCAGGTCCCTATGAGAAGGCAGGCTTTGCAGGTATTTCAGTGTTGCTCCCTTACTTCATACAAGATTAAGATGTTCAGTTCACTGGAGTATGCAGAGCTCCAGTCTGCTGTCTCTTTTGTGATACGCCTAGAACACACCTTTGGTATATAACAGCCTCTCTTTAAAATGTGAAATACCCCCGCTAGACCAGAGGATTGTAACCCAGGGCCAACTGTTTTTTTTTTTTTGTTACCCGCCGCTTGACTCAGTTGATATTATCATTTATTTGCTCCTCCTGGCAACTGAAGTCTAAATGATTGCTGATTTTAATGTGAAAACAGGGAATAGCAGTGCATAAGCCTCTGTAGAGTGTAGACCAGGCTGCAGATAAACTTTATCTGAAAGAGAAGCTAATCCGATGAGCCTCTGTGTAAGCCCTCCACCTCTTTTAGAAGGCTCTATATTCTTCATACATTTCCTTTGTTCCACAGCCTGCCCAGGAGCATTCCAGTGTTCAAACAATCTGTGCATTAACCCCATCCTAACGTGTGATGGGTGGGATGACTGCGGAGACAACAGTGATGAGAAGAACTGCAGTATGTGCAGGCCCTGCATGCTAGCACCCACGCACATGCGCACAATACAGGCACACACACACACACACACACACACACAAAAATATATATATGCATTGGACACATATAATCACAAATGCATGTAATTGCACTGGTTTCTGGTCAAATTCATAAAATTAATATAGTAAAGATAAGGGCCAATTGCGATCAGAATTACAAACATAATATTTTCTGAACAGCGAAAAGAAGGATTTTCTTTCTTTGCAGCACTCTGTTATACTGCATATTTTCATAACATTTTCATACTTGGAATTACATTTCAAATACAAGTGATTATTTCCAGAAACTGTGGTAATATTCTGTCTGCCTTTAAACAAAGGAATTGCAGGTGTTATTTTTGCAAGCTGATGCAATCTTTTTAAGTCATATTCATCATATACAAAATCAAAAGGACATTCAAAGTTTGCCAGAAATCTCTTTGAATCAAATCTAAAGTTCCAAATCAAGGCAGTTGACAATGAATTTGCAACTAATGGAGAAATCGGCTGTATATTAGTAATAAAATTGTCAATCAGAGGTTGTATTTAGCAATCCAAAAAAATGTGTTGAGTGAATTTTTTTTGCTTTCTTTTCGTTGTTAGATGTAAAATATCTGAAACCCAGGCTTCCAAAATCAGTTGTGCAGAGTTAATAATTGTGTGAATTTAGAATTACCAGATCGTTGGGGTAGGAAGGAAATTGCTTCGTGGTTGTTTATTAAACGTGTACTTTTCTGTGAATCAATCTCATTTGGGATAAAGAAGTCAAATCAGAATTACGTTGGTAAACTAAATCTAAAGCTTGCAAAGGTAAAAGAAGCATGCATGCAGAATTTTTTTGTTGATGATCATTTTATCATATAGGTAAAAACTAGTTTTTAACTGCCACTGAGAAGAGGATCATCAAACTAGATATCGAGGCATTTCAAGCGTTCATTTGATCAAAAATAATTTTTCTGTTAATCTTAAGGGTGAGAATGAGACTTTGAAGACACTAGGCTGTTAAATTTTCCTGCATTGAGGACCAAATGAGCAGACAAAAGATGCTGGAATTAAAAGTATTCTAAAGTATTTGACCGGCCTGGGCAAAAGTCGGGGCACATTTATGTCATCAATGGAGTCTACCATTTGTGTTTATTATAATACGCAAAAAACTATGGATATATATCAAAATAATTCAGGGCCGAGAATGGAGCCTTGAAGGACACCATGTCATTTTTGAAAAAAATACTCCAGCTCTTCAATATTTTGCCTGTTTCCAGGCACTATATACTATAGTTTGGATGCAGTTTGACCAGAGTTTTTGTTTCTGTCTAGCTTGTCAAAAGTCTCAGATCACTTGCAAGAACTCTCTGTGCAAGTCAAAGATGTGGCAGTGTGATGGGGTCAACGACTGTGGAGACAATACAGATGAAGAGAACTGTGGTAAGACACATAACAGTGTGGCAGTCTCACTCATGTTTCCAGTGCATGGCTGGCTTGAGCCCTTAAAGGACAGTAAGACAGACAGCAGACCCAAATGGGATGTGGGAAGGAGGAGTGGTGGAGCAGGGGATGCTGTCAGTAGTGGTGGAGCTTGGGAGATGTGGTTTGCATTTTGGGGAGGCTTGGGACGTATGGTATGTGTTTGATGGGGCTCTGCATGGATGGAAGGCATTTTTTTTCCGCCTCAGTGTTTTCCCTATGGATCGATGACACTCCTGCCAAACATCTATATCTCCATTGTCTAGAGCTGACCTACCCTAGAGTCTTGAGACTATTATAAATGCATCTAATCAATTATTAATACCTATTGTCTATTGGGGCTGTGTTAATGAGAATAATTCCTCACATTTACTTCTTTGACAGGAATATGTAAGGAACGTGACTTTGTTTGTCTGAATGAGCGCTGCGTCTCCCACAAAAAGAGGTGTGACGGGAAGGATGATTGCGGGGATGGCTCAGATGAACTGAACTGTGGGAGAGGTTAGAATCTGCCCCCTCAAAAAGTTCCAATGAATCACCCCCCATACAAATACAGGCCCACATCCAGCCCCAGCAAAGAAAAAGTGTCCACAGCCTTTCTACTCCTGGTGATTAGTCCACCTGTTCATCCAGTTAGTCTTGAGTGAAATATATTTCAATCATGGTCTTGATTAAAGATGATATCTGACAATCACTGTTTCAACTGAACGTAATTCAAATTTATGTTGAGCTTCATCACAAATGGGTCAAATATGTGTTCTAAATATGTGAATTTTTCAGTTCACTGTTAAAACACTGTACAAAATCTTTTTCTGAAAATACATATTCAAAAATGGATGTGTTAGGAGAGGTCAAGAAGCCTACTGGCTTATACAAAGGACCTCACCTTTCTTAAGTCACCTTTCTTAACACTTATGCAGATTCGTGGGCGTATTCAGTGAAACATTTGCTTAACGGTAAAAAGTATATTCATAGGAATAAAGCATCTGATTTGTAATATGGGTGTGACTGATGGTCTCTTCTTGTTTTGTCTGCATTTCCCAGCCTCGGTCGTGCCCTGCGCTACACACACGTACCAGTGCAAGAACAACCAGTGTATCAACAAGCAGAACCCAGAGTGTGACAATGAGGAGGACTGTGATGATGGATCTGATGAGGCCAACTGTGGTAAGTCAAAACACAGAGAGGTCTAACTAATGCAGAGTTACCCCTAAATCCAGAGAGCTTTTCGATTTTTCCCCCAAGTTCAGCCAGCTTTCCCACTGTACCCTCAAATTCAGAAAGTGGTCCAGCTATACTCCAATGTCTTGTGGGCAGTCAAACTGTACCCCTAAATACAGAGAGCAGTCCAACTGTACCCTCAAAACTGGAGAGGTTTCCAATTATGGCCTTAATTATAGTGAGCAGTCCAGGTGTTCCCCCAAATATAGAGAGTGCTTCAGCTGTTCCTTGAAATTCAGGGAGTGCTCCAACTATATCTTGAAAGCCAGAGAGCACTCCAGTTGAACCCCCAAATATAGAGAGTGGTTCAACTATTCCCTGAAATTCAGCGAGCACTCCAACTGTACCCACAAAACCAGAGGCCACTCCATCTGTACCCCTAAATATAGAGAGTAGTCCATCTGCACACCTAACTACATAGAGAAGTCCATCGGTACCCCTCAGTACAGAGAATGGTCTAACTGTACCCCCAACTATAGACAACACTCCAGCTGTTCCTTGAACTTCAGAGAGAGGTTCAACTGTTTCCCTCAAAACAGAGGGTGCATTTACACTTGGTTTTAACTTGTGTTTGGGATGAACAGATCTCAAGTGGTCAGGTGAGACACATTGCTGTTGGCACATGGGGCTCTAAATTCGTAGACCAGGCACAGACGCGGCGAATGGGGGTGCGCCACGCCAACGGGGTGTGTCCAGATTTTTGTTGCAATTTTGTGCCTGGCGTAGCCTGACGCAAGTACTCCTTCTGTCCCGCCTCGGTCCCTCCTGCCGGCGCAAGTGGCAAAGAGGGAGGAGAGAAGGCGTGTTTGGATATAACACAGCCGAGTCAAATCTGCACCAATCAAATGAGCTCCTGTTCTCACCTTTAGTGTGTTGTGATATAGAAGCTTCTGTCCGATATCTGCATGATGTGTAAATGTTGAATTTTACTTTGCTGCTTCAGGCATGTTTTCTGCACCGCTTACGTCTATATTAAGCATTACGAATATGAGTTAGCTGTCTAGCTAGGGCATTCGCAAATTATTACCATCAGCGAACTTGAATGGAATTTCAAAACGAAACTACGTCAGATCATTCAAACTTATGAAGTTGGAATGAAATATTACGGTTGCTCATTTATTTATTCTGCCTGCATCAGTGGGAAGAGAAACGATGGATAACGTGTTCCTATTATCACACACCGTTGCTGCTTAAAATTTTGGGATTAACATGCATGGACAACAATGCAAGATACGTTTCACAATTATTTTCAATATGTGATCTTAACTTAGTAAGAGATCATAGCAATCAGGCTGTATTCCTTTCCCCCACTAATAAAACGATAAAACCTAAGTGACAGTAATAGTAGCCTACTATTAAGCCGCTTGCACACTGGACGCGAAACAAATTTTTCGCATGACAGATTGCGTCGAACGCAGTGACTACGTGTCCGAAAGTCTGACAGGGTTTTAATATACCTCCATGTCCGACAGTCGGATGGTTTCAATATAGCTCTGTGTCCGACAGTTGATTATTGTTTTTAATTTCTTCAAATCTACTGACTCTTTTAGATATTCAATGTGAATGTTTGGATAAGAGGGCTCAGTTCTTCAAGATGAGTACCGAGAATTTCAATCAATGTTGCTGTTTAAGCTCTGCTCAAAAAAGTGAGTCGACATTGGCGCGGGACAATATACAATGCCTTCGTGTCTGACAGCCAAAAAAAAAAAAAGAGGATGATTAGAACAGATTGATAACGAAATGAAGAATAAGAAATATAAACATTTTAACAACAAACAGAACATCCAATGAACGCTGCGATTTATTTATTTACGGGCCATCTTTTTTGGATGTTCTGTTTGTTGGTGATATATTTTTATTGTTTATTTCGTTATAAATCGAAAGTTACGAATGTAACTACGGTTCTATGAATCCCGAATGACCGCCAGAGGGCGGTGCTTAAAGCACTGAATATTCCCCTCCGCGCATGCGTAGTTCGAGTATGTATACCAACAATGTCACCTGTGACCTGCAGGTGACCCAAAGAAGATTATATCTTCCGGTGTCACCTGAGGATCGTTTCTTACAGAATCTTCTCGCGAGCACACGAGGATTCTGAGTGACAGAGAGCTCTGGCGGTCATTCGGGATTCATAGAACGGTAGTTACATTCGTAACTTTCGTTCTATTTCATCCCTGCTGACCGCCAGAGGGCGGTGCTTAAAGCACTGAATGACTTATACCAACAAGGTCACGAAGAATCTGAATCACGGACCTTCAGTGTGCAAAAAGTCAGAAGACCCCGGCCGCAGAACCACGGCTAAGGGGTGGGGTGTGGCCACGTTCACCCTGTAGAACCTGGAGAACGTGTCCGGTGACGACCATGAAGCTGCGGCACAAATGTCCTCCAAGGACACTCCCCTCAGGGCAGCCCATGAAGTAGCAACACTCCTGGTAGAGTGGCACCTCACGCCAGGTGGAAGGGGACGGTTACTCGCCCGATAGGCATGGGTGATGACATTAATAATCCAGTGGGACAAACGCTGCTTGGAGATGGCGCAACCCCTGTTAGGGCCACCGTAGCAGAGAAAAAGTTGTTCAGACCTTCGAATGCATACAGTGGCTGCAGTGTAGACCCTCAGAGCCCGCACTGGACATAACAGTTCAGGCTCGTCCCCACTCTCCCTTGGATAAGGGTCAAACTGAGCCGGCCGAATAGGCTGGTTGCAGTGAGCGCGAGCCAACACTTTAGGGAGAAACGCTGTGTTCGGCCACAGAGTGACCCCTGAGCCATCCGAGTTCCACCTCAGACACGAGTCACTGACAGACAGGGCATGCAGCTCGCTGACACGCTTTGCAGAGCAAATGACCAGAAGGACCGCAGTCTTACAAGACACCCACTTCAGCTCCGCTTGTGTCAAGGGTTCAAATGGGGGCCGGCTTAGTGCATCCAGTACCAGGGGAGATCCCATGCTGGAGCTCTTGGGGCACTCAGAGGATGTAATCTCTGAGCCCCCTTCAAAAAGAGGGACACCAAACTATGGCTCCCCGCAGGGCCATTGTCAATCCTCACATAACCACAAGATATTGCCGCTACGTACACTTTCAACGTCGAATGAGACCGACATTCGTCCAGAAGAGACTGAAGAAAGTCAAGAATAGTTGGCACAGAGCAGCGCACAGGGTCCTCATATTGAAGATGAGTGGACGGCGCTCTTGCATTCAATATGGTGTATTTGACAGGGTCCGCACAGGAGCTAAACAGCGACTCGGGCCCTCCAGCAGCCAAACACACAGTTGGAGGCATCGTTGATTGGGGTGCCAGATCCGCCCCGCCAGCTGGGACAGGAGATCCCTCCTGTCGGGAAGGCGCCACGGTACACCGCAACAGAGTCCTTGCAGCAGTAGCAACCAGCTCCTCCCTGGCCAGAAGGGAGCCACAAGGAGGACACTGTGACCCCCCTGAAGGATCCTCTGAAGTACCGACCGAATCAGAGGAAGCGGGGGAAAGGCATACAGGAGGTCGTCCGACCAAGGGTGGGCCAATGCGTCCTGGCCCGAGGGACTGGTTGTCTCGGCTAAGGAGAACCACAGAGGACAGTGGGTAGAGACTTCTGAAGCGAAGAGGTCCACATCCACTCTGCAGAAGAGGCTCCAAATAGTGCTGACCATTTCCGGGTGGAGGCCCCACTCTCCTGACGGAGTTTTTGACGGGAGAGGGAGTCTGTCAGGCTGTCCTGCTCTCCCGGTAGATACATTGCCCGAAGGCTGATCGGGGGGGGGGGGCGCCCACGTGAGGAGCTCTTCTGTCAGTCGCAGCGACCGCGCAGACTTGGTCCTGCCCTGATGATTTATATGATATACAGTTGATGTGTTGTCTGACCTTACGAGGACATGCTTGCCCCTCAGGTGTGGCAGAAAGTGCCTGAGTGCCGGGTGAGCCAAGGCAAGGAGACACCGTTGTGACACCCTGAGCTTCCTGTGCCTGTGTCGCTTGGCATCCAAGTGGAAGCTGTTCAGCCACCTCTGCAGGGGGCGTAGTGTCAGCAAGCTCAGCGGAACCACAGCTGAAATGGACGTTAGTTCGCCCACGAGGCGAGGAAATGTAAGAAAGGTCAGCTAACGGCCCTCTTGGAACAGGGCAAGAAGGTGAAGGATGTTGCCCACACGGTGGGGGGGCGGTCTGGCTATCATGGCTACTCTGTCCAATGCAATCCCAATGAAAGTTGTAGCCTGAGATGGCACCAGGCAACTCTTTCCCATATTCACCTTGAGTCCGAGGCAGGCCACTTGGGACAGGAGACATGCTGTATCTCTGGACACCTGA
Source organism: Gymnothorax reevesii (assembly GCA_029721435.1). NCBI lineage: Eukaryota > Metazoa > Chordata > Actinopteri > Anguilliformes > Muraenidae > Gymnothorax > Gymnothorax reevesii. The sequence continues at coordinate 37,704,675 of CM056578.1, forward strand.
GCACACGATGGTGGACAGACCAGCCAGTCATCCAGGTATGGGAGAATTTTCAAGCCTTGAGACTTTAGAGGAGCAAGGGCTGCGGCAACACAACTCGTGAAGACCCTTGGAGAGCCCAAAGGGTAGCACCCTGAACTGCCAGTGGCGGTCTCAGTAGGCAAAGCGGAGAAACCGCCGATGTTTTTGAGTGATGGGGACGCGGAAGTAAGCGTCCTTGAGGTCAAAGGACGTAAACCATTCTCCCTGTGCCACAGTTTGCAGGACATCTGCTGTGGTCAACATGTGGAAAGGAATGACCTTCATAGATTTGTTCAGCCTTCTGAGGTCCAAGATTGGGCGAAATCCGCCAGTCTGTTTCGTCACTAGGAAGTATGTTGAAAAGTACCCCCGGGGGCGCGACAGAGGGTCCACAGGCTCGATGGCGCCTTTGGCCAGGAGGGTGGATAACTCCTGGCCCAACATGAGAGCCTTTGCCGGGTCGCTGATGGAGGCCATTTTGACCCGGCCAGATGTGAGGGGCCGGCGGCGGAATTGAAGCTTGTACCCGTGGGTCAAGGTGGCAACCACCCACGGGTCTGAAGTATGAGCAGCCCACTGTTGGAGCGGCTGATGTGAAAAATATCCGACCGCCGGCCCCACGGCCTCAATGTCTGGCCCCCGGGCCCTAAGGGGGGGGGGGGGGGGACAGGCTCTGGAGCCTGAGGTTGTCTGGATGGCAGGCGGGCAGGGCCTCGAAAGTCCCGAGCTGGTCTCCGCATGGGACATTGGACAACACGGCGGCCAGTGGAGTGGGTCGGCCGTGGTAAGCGGGTGTGAGAAGCAGCCGAGGAACCCCTCGTTCTGCTGGCAGGAGGCCTATCAAGAAGATGCATCCGCCCAAGCCCCGCAAACTGCTGCCTGGTTTGCCCTGCCTGGATGGTCCTTTCCAGTGCTTCCTGGGCTGCAGGACCAAATATCTCTCCCGGTTCCACGGGGAGAGTGCGAAGGAGTCTCCTGGATGCCTCTGTCAAGTTTGACTGAGATAGCCAAACCTGGCGACGAGCCTGAACCAGGATGGACATCATCCGTCCAAGTTCCCTGGACAGAAGGCCGAATGCCTCCAGTGAGGCATCACAAAAAGTGACAGAATCAGCAGCCACGTTGCCCTCCTGCAGTGAAGCTGAGAGCGCCAACGTGAGATTCGACAAAGAATTCCCCATGCGGCCAGCACGTGCTCCAGCATCATAAGGCCTTGTGAGAAGGTCTCCAACAGGCCTGCAACTCCTTTAGATAGTCCTTAGAGTGGGGAATAATGAAGGCAGTGGGGGCTGGCTTGCGCCTGAAGAAGGCACTAGCAGGTGCAGCTTCTGCCTGCTGTGGTACATCCATGTGCAGTCGATCTAAAGCCATGCGCATGATTGCCCGCATGGAGCCATCCCCCAACTCAGCCACTGAACTCTGAGCCGAGGAGTGGGAGCCCCGCTCAGATGCCTGGGAACCCCCATTTTCCGAATCTCTCCCATAACCGTGGAAGTAGGTAGCCGAAGCTGCCAGGGAAAACGTATCCTCCTTAGGTACCAGCACTGGCATTGGAGGAGAGGGTGTCAAATCACCTTGCAATGGGGCATCAGGCTGGCAGTCTCTGAGCATGGACCTGACCTGGCCCAGTTCAGCAGACAGCTGATCGACTTTAGATGAGAGCCTGCTTTCTTTTGTTTCTTTCTGAGCAGATTTCGCCTTCTTCCTGGAGGGTGCGACTGCTGTAGCCGCAGCCCGCCACTTAGAGCGTCTCTAACAGGCCGGGGGAGACTGGCCTGATGGGGGGAGGTCACCTTCATCCCCTTGATGTTCCACCTGCGCCCGTCGGGCAGCCCTCACCGCCCAAGGCAAGTAACTGCAGTTCATGCAGGGGTTGTCTGACGGTGCCTCCAGCAGGTGCTCAGGACCGAGGCATGCGGGGCATAGGTCATGGCCGTCCTCTGGCTGTAGAGGAGCCTCACATGACGTACAGTAATGGGAGTCATCCATTGTGGTGGCGCTGGAGGCTTACATGACACTCACCTGTCCAAATTAGCTCAGATGCTCCCGCTAGTATGCTACAGGGGCTTGCACTGGAGGGAGGGAGCGCGTACGCTGCCTATACCGAGTAAGGAACCCAGCTGGTATTTAATGAATACTCCTCGGATAACCTGAGCGCGAACGCTGTGGACAAACCGAGTATGGACACCGTAAGCTGGAGGGAGGGAGCACGTACGCTACCTATACCGGGTAAGGAACCAAGCTGGTATTTAATGAATACTCCTCGGATAACCTGAGCGCGAACGCTATGGACAAACCGAGTATGGACACCGTAAGCTGGTGTCCGCTGCCTATACCAGCAGGGGCTCAGTAACAAACCCAAATCGGGGCACAGCACGAAGCAAAACACAAACCATATGCTGGGGGGAAGCAGCGCGCGCAGCCTCTACCAACAGAGGTTAATGCAAACTCACCTGCAGGTGTAGCTATGCAAGCGTTACCACTAATAATTATCCACGCTGGACACCGGGAAACGCTTACGCAACCCGCCAGCCAGCAAACAAAGTCAGCTTGACCGACTAAATTAAACGTTGTGACACAGCACAAACACAAAAACAGACCATATGCTGGGGGGAGGCAGCGCCCACGCAGCCTGAATCAGCGGAGGTAAATGCAAGCTCACCTGCAGGTGTAGCTATGCAAGCCCTACCGCTAATAATTATCCACGCTGGACACCGGGAAACGCTCACGCAACCCGCCAACCAGCAAACAAAGTCAGTTCGACCGACTAAATTAAACGTTGGGGCACAGCACAAACATATAAACAAACCATATGCTGGGGGGAAGCAGCGCGCACGCAGCCTGTACCAACAGAGGTTAATGCAAACTCACCTGCAGGTGTAGCTATGCAAGCGTTACTGCTAATAATTATTCACGCTGGACACCGGGAAACGCTCACGCAACCCGCCAGCCAGCAAACACAGTCAGCTTGACCGACTAAATTAAACGTCGGGGCACAGCACAAACACATAAACAAACCATATGCTGGGAGGAAGCAGCGCGCACGCAGCCTGTCCCAACAGAGGCTAATGCGAACTCACCTGAAGGTGTAGCTATGCAAGCGCTACCGCTAATAATTATCCGCTGGACACCGGGAAACGCTCACGCAACCCGCCAGCCAGAAAACAGAGTCAGCTCGACCGACTAAATTAAACGTCGGGGCACAGCACAAACAAGAAAACAAACCATATGCTGGGGGGAAGCAGCGTGCACGCAGCCTGTACCAACAGAGGTTAATGCAAACTCACCTGCAGGAGTAGCTATGCAAGCGTTACCGCTAATAATTATCCATGCTGGGCACCGGGAAACGCTCACGCAACCCGCCAGCCAGCTAACGAAGTTAGCTCGACCGACTAAATTAAACGTCGGGATAAGGATGCGCGAACGCAACCGTCACCGACAAGTAATTAACAAACACAGCAAAGTAACGTAAAGTCTCTCTCAACCAGAGAAAGATCGCTGTCGCAGTTCCTGAAGGGCGAACAATCGCTGCTCCGACCGACAATGGTTGCGGAATTACTACAACGGAGTTTAGTAGTAAAGCTATACACTCAATGCTTTCCAAGCAAGCAAACTACGCGCGAGAAGAAAATAAGAAACGATCCTCAGGTGACACCGAAAGATATAATCTTCTTTGGGTCACCTGCAGGTCACAGGTGACATTGTTGGTATACATACTCGAACTACGCATTCGGGAAGGGGAATATTCAGTGCTTTAAGCACTGCCCTCTGGCGGTCAGCAGGGATGAAATAGAACTGTTCTCATACCAATATTTTTTTGCTGGCTGCTGGTCATGGAGTATTTTGCATTTTGCCTTGGACAGGCTTGATCACGCATGCGGTAATTTATTCACACTGTCAGTGGTCATGGAATTGATTTGCTCACGAACTACAAGCACTATTTTATCTCTGGTGTGGAAATAAAGCGTGAATCTGTTCGATCCATCTGACTAATTTTCAAAAGAGAGACCGAATAAAGACTGTTGTCTGTCTTCAACGGAAGAAAACACAGAAATTAAAAGACTAAGAAAAGTCAATAGCTATCAATTTGCATTTCGTGAAGGTCGAACACAAACATGGGCAAGGTTGCACGTCTAATAATTCCTGGAATACTTGAAAAATTAGAACTTTTATAACTTTTGGACATGGAGCTATACTAAAACCCTGTCCGACTTTCGCGTCTTTCCATTGACTTTGACTGTAATCAGTTGCGCAAAAAATTTGTTTCGCGTCCAGTGTGCAAGCGGCTTTACTGAGCATAGAACGCAAGCATTTTTATATATATATATATATAGGCAGTTTATGGTTGGCTGAGAAAGATGTGAAGTTGTTAGTCTGCATCACAGATTCAGCTGCGTTGATTAAGCCAGGTGGAGTTTCCATTACGCATGCCAACCGCCTTTAATCTGACATCAGGGCAATCGATATAGATACTATAATGTACAGCGCCCACCATAATTATTGGCACCTGGTTAAGATGTGTTAAAAGCCGTAAAATAAATTCAATTTTTGTTGCAGTAGCATACTCTCACACTGAAAATTGTAGAAAAATGTAACCTTCAACTCAAGTGTATTTAAAAGGAGAAAAAAAATCCCTGAGTAAGAAATAATTATTTTTCAAAAAAATCACCTGTTCCACAATTTTTGGCAGCCCTAACAATTCCTGGGAAATAAATGTATTTAAAGTATTTCTGTCATTCCTACAGTAGTTTACAAAGTTGATCAGAGTATCTAGGAACATTTAATTAGTAATTCACCACTTCCTGTTTCCCTGGGGTATAAATATGACGTGACACAGAGGCCATTTCTCTTATCCACTCTTCAACATGGGAAAGACAAAGGAACACACCATTCAAGTAAGGCAGATGTGTGTCGACCTTCACAAGTCAGGCAATGGCTTCAAGAAAATAGCCACTCGCCTGCACCTGCCCATATCTACTGTCCGAGGAATCATTAAGAAGTTTAAAACTACTGGAACAGTGGTAAACAAGCCTGGACAGGGACGCAAGGTAATTTTCCACCACGCACAGTGAGGAGGATGGTAAAAGAAATAAAAAATTCTCCAAAGCTCACTATTAAAGAATTGCAACAAATGGTAGCATTTTGGGGTTGCAAAGTCTCCAAAACAACCATCAGGCACTATCTACTTGCCAACAAGCTGTTTGGGAGGCATGCAGGGAAAAAACTTTTTCTCACTCACAATCATAAACGCAAACGTCTGGAGTTCGCTAAGCGGTACTGGGACTTCAACTGGGACTGTGTGCTTTGGTCAGATGAGACCAAGATAGAGCTTTTTAGCAATAAACACTGTAAGTGGGTCTGGCGGAACACAAAAGATGAGTATGCAGAAAAGCACCTCACGCCCACTGTGCAGTATGGGGGAGGATTGGTGATGCTGTGGGCCTGTTTCTCTTCCAGAGGCCCTGGGAATCTTGTTAAGGTGCATGGCATCATGAACACTTTGAAATATCAGGACATTTTAAATCAAAATCTGGTGGCCTCTGCCCAAAAGCTGAAGACTGGTCGTCACTGGGTCTTTCAGCACGATAATGACCCTAAACATGTGGCCAAATCTACACAGAAATGGTTCACCAGACACAGAATCAAGCTCCTCCCATGGCCATCTCAGTCCCCAGACCTCAACCCCATTGAAAACCTGTGGAGTGAGCTGAAGAAGAGAGTGTAGCGGAGAGGACCCAGGTCGCTGGATGATTTAGAGAGATTGTGCAAAGAGGAGTGGTCGAAGATCCTCTTTCTGTATTTTCCCATCTTGTGAAAGATCATAGGAGAAGATTAGGTGCTGTTTTGTTGGCAAAGGGGGGTTGTACAAAGTATTAACATCAAGGGTGCTAATAATTGTGGCATACATGATTTAATGTAAAAGAATTATTTCTTAATGTGGGATTTTTTTCCCACTGAATAAATGCACTTGAATTAAAGGTTGGATTTTGCTGTTTTTTCACTGTGGTCCTTTGTTATTTAGAAAAAAACTGAATTTACTAGAAGCTAAAGATCACATCTTAACCAGGGGTGCCAATAATTATGGAGGGCGTTGTATGTCCTGATTCAGATAGTTACATTAAATAGTGGTTGCTGTAATTATTTATTGCATTGAAATGTTTCTGACATTCTGGAAACCTGCCTGTGAGGTTTCGGTGACGTGTGCGCACTGTGCGCCGGTCAGCCAAATTACCACTGCACAGAAAGTTAACCAGGTTGGAGCTGGCGAGCTTTCTGCGCAACTCCCGTGGTGACTTTTTCTACGAAATTGTGACTGCGTCTTGATGAATAAGTGACACCTCCCCCCACTACGCCGCCACAGCCATCTCGGTGCACGTCCGTCTCCCAAATTGCCAAAGTGGCTGCGCACGGTGTTGCACCACACGACCTTGCAAACAGTTAATACGTCATATGACAGCCTTTCCCGCTGTTTTATCACAAGCCCCCGGTCAACATTGATGAAGTTTTTCCGGATATGTCCTCATTGAGGACGCATCAGGATGGATTAGTGTTTACCCATTTAAAGGTTACGGTCAGATGCATCCCAGACCACCTCCTCAAGTGGTTTGTGTGATTGGGTCTTGATGCGTCTTGGAGCCCGTTTACACTTGTGTTTACTTGTGATCCGATCACCCAAAACACATGTTAAAACCGAGGGTAAACGGGGCCAGTGAGCGGTCCAAATGTACACCCAACTGCCAACCAAACTCCAAGCTTTGCGTTCACTGTGCCGTGAAGTTCCCGATTCCCATTTGAAAGTACAGTGGTTCTTAATGCCGTTCTCGGGGACCCACTGGGTTTGCTGATTTTCGCTCCAACCACGGTTGCAATCGAAGGATTTTAACAAGTTTTTAATTTGTCTTAATTTGGTTCCTTTCATGTTTAGAGCAGTGACTCACTCTCTATAACCATATTTTTAACAGAAATTTTCTCGCATCATAAAATTTCATAGTTTGTCAGGCTTGTGGCGGGCATAAAATCCACATTTTTTTTAAGGCATTGCTCTGAAATTTTTGCCATAGCATAAATGTATTATGCTCTATACAATCACATAGCCATTTTTGGATAGGTAGATACATGGTGTATTTATGATCCATCTTCCAGGCAGGTTCTGCCTCCCATTTCTAAAATTCCATGACCAAATAATTTTTCAAAATATTTTCCCATGAAAATACCAAGATTGAGTATGTCATTGTATAGCTGGTGATATTAGCTTCAAAACAAAAAAGAATTACAGGAAAATGTGTTATAGTTTCTGAGATAGTGTTGCCACAAGATGTCACATTTTTCGCCAATAATGTATGGTTTTCACGGTAACAAACTTATTAAATTTGATTCAAATCAAATTCCATTCTGAGCTTTTTTCAGTTGACACAATCTTTATGTGTTTTCAGTGGTTAGAAGTACTTAAATTGAGTGAACCCAGGCTTGACCCCTTAAGGCAAATTAACAGCTTGTTAAAATCCTGCCGCTGTAACCGTATTTGGAACAAAGACCAGTGTACCCAGGAGCTCCCTACAGGAGCAAAGAGGACTGCATTAGGAGGTCAAAATCTTAAGCAGCTGAAAAAGTGCTCACACTGAAGAAGGAATCAGTCTTGCGTTTAGTATGCATGTTCCTGTATACCTGTGTGTTTGTCCTATACAATTTTCAATGTCCGTTTGTACCGTGACCACCATAATTCATTGGATGATGATACATTTTTACTCAAGTTTTGAACTCCACACTTCGAGTTTGAAAAGATAGAGTGAGAATGAGCCGAAAGTGCAGCTGTAATTTGAGAGCATTTTTATCCATATTGGATGAACCATTTAAAACTGACAGCAATTTTACTACGTAGACGCATATACATCTCTAAACGCTGGGTGTCCTCCCTGGATATGCTCTGTAAGGGGTGTACTGTAGCCATCTACTGTCCCAGCATGTTTTGAGACTATTTGTCCTCAGTCTCCTCCTCAGCATGTAAAATGAAAGTTCCATTGGATTCTGATCCGGTGAGTGACTTGACTGGTGATTATGGTGCTCACTGTTAGTTGCGCTATCCATCTGCTGTGTGTGTATCTTGCATGTGTACATTGCGCGTGTAACGTGTTGTGTGCGCATTGGTCGCCATGAGTCTTAATCTGGCTTTTAGATTGTGGAAAGAGGCCTTACAAGAGCTCACGGATTGTGGGTGGAGAAGATGCCCGGGAAGGGGAGTGGCCTTGGCAAGTCAGCCTCCACGTCATGCCGAAGGGTCACGTGTGTGGCGCGTCTGTCATAAACAACCGCTGGCTTGTTACCGCCGCCCACTGCGTGCAGGACCGCGATATAAAGTAATCTGCCCCGCTCACCCCCCTTGTTATCTGACAAACCTAATCTTCTGTCCCACCTGTACCCTCATCATGTGACAAACCATACCTCTGACCCCCTCACCCCCGTCTCATGACAAACCTCATCTTCTGTCCCACATGTACCCTCATCATGTGACAAACCATACCTCTGACCCCCTTACCCTCGTCTCATGACAAACCTCATCTTCTGTCCCACTTGTACCCTCATCATGTGACAAACCATACCTCTGACCCCCTCACCCCCGTCTCATGCCAAACCTCATCTTCTGTCCCACCTGTACCCTCATCATGTGACAAACCATACCTCTGCCCCCCTTACCCTCGTCTCATGACAAACCTCATCTTC